>CM063184.1:2915000-7715000 GCA_031835075.1 Saguinus oedipus | reverse complement strand
TTCTTATTGATTTGATGTGGCTCTTCAATCTTTGTTATATGGCATTTTTTTTCCCATCTACTTTTCTTTATTTCTCATGATCTTTGTTAAACAGAGTTTTAAAAGCTCGAATGTTAACAAATAGATAAGCTTTTCTTTGCGATCGTGTTTTTTCTATCTTGTTAAGAAAGCCAGTTGGGTGTGGTGGCTCATACCTGTAATCCCAGCACTTTGGGAAGCTGAGGTGGGAAAACTACTTGAGCCAAGGTGGAAACCAGCCTCGGTAACATGGTGAGACCCTGTCTCTAAAAAATTAAAAGAAATTAGTTGGGCGTGGTGGAGCGTGTCTTTGGTCTAACCTACTTGGGAGGCTGAGGCAGGAGGATCACTTGAGCCCAGGAGGTCCAGGCTGCAGTGAGCCGTGATAGTGCCACTGAACTCCAACCTGGATGACAGAGTGAGACCCTGTCTCAAACAAACAGACAAACAAACAAACAAAAAACGAAAAGAAAAGAAAAAAGAAGCCAGGCGCGGTGGCTCACCCCTGTAATCCCAGCACTTTGGGAGGCTGAGGTGGGTGGATCACCTGAGGTCAGGAGTACAAGACCAGTCTGGCCAAATGATGAAACCCTGTCTCTACTAAAAATACAAAATTAAGGCTGGGCGTGGTGGCTCACACCTGTAATTCCAGCACTTTGGGAGGCCGAGGCAGGTGGATCACGAGGTCAAGAGATCGAGACCAACCCAGTCAACATGGTGAAACCCGTCTCTACTAAAAATACAAAAAATTAGCTGGGCATGGTGGTGCGTGCCTGTAATCACAGTTACTCAGGAGGCTGAGGCAGGAGAATTGCCTGAACCCAAGAGGCAGAGGTTGTGGTGAGCCGAGATTGCGCCATTGCACTCCAGCCTGGTTAACAAGAGCGAAACTCCATCCAAAAAAAAAAAAAATACAAAATACAAAATTAGTCAGGTGTGGTGGAACGCACCTGTAATCCCAGCTATTGGGAGGCTGAGGCAGGAGAATCTCTTGAACCCGGGAGATGGAGGTTGCAGTAAGCTGAGATTGTGCCACTACACTCCAGCTTTCGTGGCAAGAGTGATAAATAAATTAATAAGTAACAATTTCAACACTGCCACCAATCAGATGATTGCCACAAACAGTTTACAAAATTTTTAACAGTCCTCTTTTTCCTCAGAGTATATTCTACTTGGATAAGGAATTATGACTACATTTTAAAATAACTTGAAACAGGTCCTCTCTGTGTCTGTACCACAAACTTGATTTACAGTTCATTTCTTTCGTTTTGTTTTGCTTTCCTTTTTTTTTTTTTGAAACGGAGTTTCGCTATTGTTACCCAGACTGGAGTGCAATGGCATGATCTTGGCTCACCGCAACCTCCGCCTTCTGGGTTCAAGCAATTCTCCTGTCTCAGCCTCCCGAGTAGCTGGGACTACAGGCACGCGCCACTGTGCCCAGCTAATTTTTTGTATTTTTAGTAGAGACGGGGTTTCACCGTGTTGACCAGGATGGTCTCGATCTCTTGACCCTGTGATCCACCCGCCTTAGCCTCCCATAGTGCTGGGATGATAGGCGTGAGCCACCGCGCCTGGCCTTGCTTTCCATTTTTAATAGATTGCTTTTAAAATTTAATTTTGTTTTATAATTATGTAAATATTTACATAGTTCCTAAATCAAATTTATGAAAAACAAAAAATTTAAATATTAGCTTTATTCCTCTTTTTTACTGTCTCCTTCTACAGATAACCTTTCAAAAAATGTAACACTGGGTGCGGTGGCTCAAGCCTGTAATCCCAGCACTTTGGGAGGCCGAGGCGGGTGGATCACAAGGTCAACAGATCGAGACCATTCTGGTCAACATGGTGAAACCCCGTCTCTACTAAAATTACAAAAAATTAGCTGGGCATGGTGGTGCGTGCCTATCCCAGCTACTCAGGAGGCTGAGGCAGGAGAATTGCCTGAACCCAGGGGGCGGAGGTTGTGGTGAGCCGAGGTCACGCCATTTCACTCCAGCCTGGGTAACAAGAGCGAAACTCCATCTAAAAAAAAAAAGAAAAAGAAAAAAATGTTATGGCTTATCCCCCCATACATTTTTTTTTTCTTGAGACCGAGTCTCATTCTACACCCAGGCTGGAGTGCAATGACAAGATCTTGGCTCACTGTAACCTCTGTCTCCTGGGTTCAAGTGATTCTCCTGCTAGTCAGCTCCATGACTAGCTGGGACTACAGGCATTCGCCACTATACCTGGCTAATTTTTTTGTATTTTTAGTAGAGACGGGGTTTCACCATGTTGGCCAGGCTGGTCTCGAACTCCTGACCTCAGGTGATCTGTCTGCCTCAGCCTCCCAAAGTGCTGGGATTACACGCATGAGCCACTGCACACGGCCCCATACTTTTTAAATTCAAACAATTCTTTTACATAAATAGTTTTCATTATGAGCTCCATTTTACGTGCTCTCTCTGTCCATTTCTCTCTCAGCAGATTTTCTGGTGTTAAGGAATACTACCTCAACAACCCTCCTTGAATCCCTTCACACGGAAGGCTGGCCTGCCAGGGAGAAGAATCAGGCATAGTTATTGGGACCAATCACAACTTCTCAGGCCAAGAAGGCACTGCTGGGGATCAGGAGAGAGCGCAGTCCCAGCCAGCTGTGGTCACCCTGAGTGCGGCAGGGGAAGGCGGAAGCGTAGCTGGAGATTGTCTTCTCACAGAGGTTCCATGTTCCCCTGCCAGACAATTAACCGGAGGTTCCTCTAGATGACCTGGCTTTGTGATCTATTTTCACTCTGAAGATTTCACTATTTGTAGAAACATAAGGTTTGTGGAGAACTTTGAGAAATCACATTTTTTGTTTCCTGGCTAGGGATGGGAGGTGAGGAACATGAGGTTCTTCTCCCAAACCCAGCCCACCACTGCCCAGGAACCACTTCGGTCTCTACCTGTTCAGTGGCCCTCGTGCCAAGTGGCTGCCTTGGACAGCCTCTGCAGGTTCCATGTGTTGATGGGTAGACATGACCCACTATACCACTCAATGCTTCCTTATTCCTGGAAGCTAGAACAGTATGAACCCTAGCTGCATGTTCTCAGTTCTTGGAGGACCTCAGGGACTACACTATGAATAGGTCAGATATCCTAGCTTCTGGAGGGCCTCACCCTGGATGCCAGTCCCTCATAGCCCATGATCCATCATCACATCAATCTTGGGATTCCCCTGGCCCTCTGTGACCTTCTCCTCCATCTCTGCATCTTCTCCCTCTTCCTGTTCCACTCAGCCCTGGAGGACAACACCTCCTGTTTGTATGCAGACACCAATTCCACTGACCCTAAACCGTGATTCTAGGTATTATATGAGTGAGGTATCAGATTCCTAGTGGTGCCAACTCTAACACCTGGTCATTTGTGAGGGGCACAGGCTGGAGGACAGACAGAGGAACTGGACAACTGCCTCAAGTGCCTTTACCATCTCTAGGAATCGCCTCCCTTTGGGAGGGGAAGTCTCTCTAGGGTCAGGCCCCAGATATCAAACCATCAGAAACACAAAAAATAAAAAGGTGTGACTAATATAGTAGTCCCTCCTCATCCTTGGTTTCACTTTCTGCAGTGTTAGTGACCAACAGTCAACTATGGTCTGAAAATATTAAGTGTATTAAATGGAAAACCCCAGAAATAAACTTTTTTTTTTGAGATGGAGTCTTGCTCTGTTGCACAGGCTAGAGTGCAGTGGCACAATCTCCGCTCACTGCAACCTCTGCCTCCTGAGTTCGAGCAATTCTCTTGCCTCAGCCTCCTGAGTAACTGGGATAGCTGGGATTACAGGCATCAGCCACCACACCCAGGTAATTTTTGTATTTTTACTTAAGATGGGGTTTCACCATGTTGGTCAGGCTCATCTCGAACTCCTGACCTCATGATCCACACGCCTCAGCCTCCCAAAGTGCTGGGATTACAGGCATGAGCCACTGCGCTCGGCAAAATAAACTATTTATAAATGTTATTTTATTTTACTTTTATTTATTCATTTTTTGAGATGGAGTCTCAGTCTGTCACCCAGGCTGGAGTGCAATGGCACAATCTCTGCTCACTGCAAACTCCACCTCCTGGGTTCAAGCAATGCTCCTGCCATAGCCTCCCAATTAGCTGGGATTACAGGTGTGTGGCACCATGCCAGGCTAATTTTTTTTTGTATTTTTGTAGAGACAGGTTTTGCCAGTTGCTCAGGCTGGTCTTGAACTCCTGACTTTAAGTGATCTGCCTACTTCGGGCTCCCAAAGTGCTGGGATTACAGGCGTGAGCCACCGCACCTGGCCTATTTATAAATTTTAAGTTGTGAACCATTCTGAATAGCATGATAAAATCTCGCACCCATCTGCTCCAACTCACCCAGGACTGGAATCATCCCTTTGTCCAGCATAATCATGCTGTAAACACTACCCACCCATTAGTCACTTAGTAGCTGTCTTGGCTGTCAATCAAAAAAACATTTCTATAGAGTCTGGTACTATCTGCAGCTTTAGGCATCCACTGAGGATCCTGGAATGTATCCGCTGGGATAAGGAAGCACTACTGTATATTCCACACGCCAGGGTTCAGAACACTACTCAGACATGTACTTGTTTATTGAAATACAGTTAATTTGTCTTGATATCTTCAACACATAAGCAGTGTATCCTGGCACGCTGTATGCAGCCAGAGCCAGAAAGGCGGGCCAGGGAGTAGCAAACATTAGCGAGAGATATCAAGGATGGCTCCAGCTGGATTCTCCTTCTATCCACAAGGAAAGATGAGGTCCCTCAGGGTTCTGCCTGGGGACGTTTTCTCTTCTCACCCTCTCCTGACACAGGCTCGTTTCTGAATGTGGCTTCCATTGTCACAGTAAGCAGTTAACTCCCTTCTCTGTACGCCCAGCTCCAGGTCTGTATATGAAGGTGGCCACAGGGCTTCCCTCCATGGAGGTCTTCCTGGCATCTAAAACTCACTGTGCTCGAGATGAATTGCCAGCTTCTTCCCCAAACTGGCTCCTCTTCCTTCATCCTCTGTTTCAGTGTGTGTCCCCCTCCCTTTCCCACCTGTTTTACCTGGAAGCCTGGAAGCATCATTAACTTCCACTCTCCCCTGGCCTCTCATCCCCTCACTTATTCAGTTCTGTTGAGTCCATCTTGTACATAACTAGTGAGCGGGTCCATTGCACCCCCTCTCTACCAATACGCTACACAAGCCACCATCCTTTCTTATCTGGACACGCAGCAACAACCTCCTAAGAGGTCTCTCTGCCTTTGCCTTCTTGGTAAAGTAGATATACTTTTATTTCAGTCACAGAATCAGGGCTAATTTCAATGCAGGTCAATTTTTGTTTTTGTTTTTAATTATTATTATTATTATTATTTTTGAGATGGAATTTCAGTCTTGTTGCCCAGGCTGGAGTGCAGTGGCATGATCTCAGCTCACACCTCTGCTTCCAACCTCTGCCACCTGGGTTCAAGTGATTCTTTTTTTTTTTTTTTGAGACAGAATCTAGCTTTGTCACCCAGGCTGGAGTGCAGTGGCACAATCTCGACTCACTGCAGCCTCCTCCTCCCAGGTTCAAGTGATTCTCCTGCCTCAGCCTCCTGAGTAGCTGGGATTAGAGACACCTGCCACCACATCGAGCTAATTTTTGTACTTTTAGTAGAGATAGGGTTGCACTGTGTTGGCCAGGCTAGTCTCGAACTCCTGATCTCATGATTCACTTGCTTCAGCCTCCCAAAGTGCTGGGATTACAAGTGTGAGGCACCATGCCCGGCCAAAGATTCAAGCGATTCTTCTGCCTCAGTCTCCAGAGTAGCTGGGATTACAGGCATGTACCACCACTTCCAGCTAATTTTTGTATTTTTAGTAGAGACAGGGTTTCACCATGTCGTCCAGGCTGGTCTTGATCTCCTGGCTTCCAGTGATCTGCCCGCAGCCTTCCAAAGTGCTGGGATTACAGGTGTCAGCCATCGCACCCAGCCTGGATATGTGAATGTTTTAACAAACAGAGTTGTAATAGTTGACACGCTGAAAGAAACAAGGGGGCAAGACTGTGGTATCTTACTGTCCCTTTAAAACATGATAAAGCTTGTGGGAGAAATCCTTCCTCTACCACATCAGCCACAGGAATGACAAGATGACATGGGTGACAAGAGGCTGCGACAGCCAGGCTGTCAACACACGGTGCAGGTGGAAGTGCAGAAGATTGTGCAGGCTTCACGGGAGACTGGGTGGGCATCAGGACACCACGCCTGGAGCAGAGCGGAGAACAAGATTTCTCAGTGTGAGGATCAGTGCCTCTAGCTTCAGAGGAGTTGGGGTTAAGGAATTGAAAACAAAACAAATAAAAATCCTCAATTATCAGTACTTATGGATATGCCATCCTCTTTTGATTGTATCATTTGACTATGACTCACAAGAAATACATTTTTACATTGTAATATAATACAAAAATATATAAGAAACAAAATTTTCAAAAAAATATATATATGTTGTTATGTGTGACAAAGTAAAAGTATATCAAAATTTGACCAGATACGGTGTCTCATGTCTGTAATCCCAGCACTTTGGAGGCCAAGGCGGGCAGATCACCTGAGATCGGGAGTTCAAGACCAACCTGACTAACACGGTGAAACCCCGTCTTAAAAAATAAATAAATAGCTGGGCACAGTGGCTCACGCCTACAATCCCAGTACATTGGGAGGCCAAGGCGGGTGAACTATGAGGCAAGAGATCGAGACCATCCTGGCCAACATGGTGAAATCCCGTCTCTACTAAAAATACAAAAATTGGCTGGGCATGGTGGCGCGCACCTATAGTCCCAGCTACTCAGGAGGCTGAGGCAGGAGACTTGCTTGAACCGGGGAGATGGAGGTTGTAGTGAGCTGAGGTCTCACCACTGCACTTCAGTTTGGGCAACAGAACGAGACTCTGTCTCAAAAAAAAAAAGTATATAAAAATTTGTATTAAAGATTAACGGAGGCCAGGCTTGGTGGATCACACCTGTAATCCCAAAACTCTGGCAGGCTAAGGCAGGCAGATCATCTGAGGTCAGAGTTCTAGACCAGCCTGGCCAATATGGTGAAACCCCATCTCTACTAAAAATACAAAATTTAGCCAGATGCAGTGGTGCACTCCTGTAATCCCAGCTATTGAGGAGGCTGAGGCAAAAGAATTGCTTGAACCCAGGAGGCTGGGGTTGCAGTGAGAGAAATTTCAAATAAACACTACAAAAACAAAAATTGGAAAACACTGGGATTATAAAAACGTGGGTCGGGCATGGCTTATGCCTGTCAGCACTTTGGGAGGCTAAGGTGGGAGGATCACATTCGAAACCCCAGACGCCAGGAGTTCAAGGCGAGTTTGGGCAACACAGTGAGACTTCGTCTCTTCTGAAAAATGTAAAAAGCAATGAGGAATACCTATATATACTGCTACAGAGTGGCACCCTGGACATATTAGCAAACGAAGAAAGAAACCCCCAAAATTGCATATGGTATGCTAGAGAGAAGGAAAGGGTAGAGGAAACAGGCATAGAAAACCCCTTCTGAACACATCTTGTTTTATACATTTGACCATGGAATCATGTAAACATTTTATATAAGCATAAAATATGTATTTCGTTTTTATTTTTTTTTTTTTTCAGAGCCAGGGTCTCACTCTCTTACCCAGGCTGGAGGGCAGTGGCATGACGATAGCTCACTGTAGCCTCAACCTCCTGAGTTCAAGCAAGCAATCTTCCCTTCTCTGCCTCCTGAGTAGCTAGGACTATAGGTGCGCAGCACTCTATCCAGCTGATTTACTTATTTGCTTATTTTTATTTTTTTAAAATAGAGACAAGGTTTCACCATGTTGCCCAGGGTGGTTTTGAACTCCTAGACTCAAAGCATTCTGTCTTCTCCAGCCTCCCAAAGAGCTGGGAATACAGATGTAAGTGACCATGCCTGGCCAATCTTCTAAATTTTATGTAGCCGGGTGCGGTGGCTCAAGCCTGTAATCCCAGCACTTTGGGAGGCCAAGGCGGGTGGATCACGAGGTCAAGAGATCGAGACCATCCTGGTCAACATGGTGAAACTCCGTCTCTACTAAAAATACAAAAAATTAGCTGGGCATGGTGGTGCGTGCCTGTAATCACAGCTACTCAGCAGGCTGAGGCAGGAGAATTGCCTGAACCCAGGAGGCACAGGTTGCGGTGAGCCAAGATCACGCCATTTCACTCCAGCCTGGGTAGCAAGAGCGAAACTCTGTCTCAAAAAATAATAATAATAAAATAAATAAATAGATTTTGTGTAGAGACAAGGTCTTGCTATGGTCCCCGGGGTGGCCTTGAACTTGTCTCAAGTGATCCTCCCATCTTGATCTCCGAAAGCACTGGGATTACAGGTGTGAGCCACCATGCCAGCCAAAATACACATTTAAAAAAAAACAACTCCAAAATATCAAAAGCAAAATGAGATAAACAGCCCTAAGTTATGTATGTTGAGTTGGTGGTATAAACATACAAAGATGAATTATTTTAATGAGTTGAAAATGCTCTAATTTGACTGTGTATTCTTAGTGGGATATACCCTAAGGACAAAAACAATTGAAAAAAAAAATCTGTTTTGAACAATCATGTTTGTGTTAGTGTCAGTACTGTTATTCTAAGACTCTTGTGTGTGCATTTTGAGATAAAGCAAAAGGCTGGTTATACTGACTTTTGGTGGGGGAAGAAAAGAAGTAGATTGAGATAGATGAGGTTAAGAAAAAATCCTGTATTCCTGAGTCTGAATTGGAAGTATCACTATATGGCCAGGTGCAGTGGCTCATGCCTGTAATCCCAACACTTTGGGAGACCAAAGTGGGTGGATCATTTGAGGTCAGGAGTTCAAGACCAGCTTGGCCAACATGGTGAAAACCCATCTCTATTAAAAATACAGACATTAACCAGGTATGGTGGTGCACACCTGTAATCCCAGCTACTCAGGAGGCTGAGGCAGGAGAATCGCTTGAGCCTGGAAGGCGGAGGTTGCAGTGAGCTGAGATCATGCCACTGCACTCCAGCCTGGACAAGAGAGTGAGAACCTGTCTCAAAAAAAAAAAAAAAAAAAGAAGTATCACTATAAATTCATGATGTACATTATTATTTTTTAAAAAGAGCTTTTTTCTAGCTATGTTCATTGAAAAAGCCTAGAAACAAGCCCCACTCAAGCATCAGTGAACACTTCATTCAGATTGTGATATCCAAAATCCATTTTGCACTTAAAAAAACCAGACCTCTAGAGAAATGATTGATTCCAGGTCTGGGGCAGAAAATAATACAAACTGAGCCTGAAACATGTCAGAAAATAAGAAAACCACTAAAAGCTACTGAGAGTGTGTTAAGATGACCCAAAAGCACATTTGAAGATGTGTCCACTGCCCCAGAATGGGACAATTGCCCAAATGCCCCAAAATGTCCATGAGAATAATAATTGTAATTATTTGCAATTCCCTGAATATGGTCATGAGTTCATGACGGCACTCAAAATTGGTCACCTTTGGAAGATTCAATGGAACCAAATCGTTAATTTGAAATCTGATAATTTAAGGGGGAAATGGCAAGCATCTATCCTGCCTTGTAGACATGAATTTCACTTCAGAGTAAACAAACAGTGGATGTTTCTCTTTATATACTTTGGGAGGCTGAGGAGGGTGGATCACCTGAGGTCAGGAGTGACCAGCCTGGCTAGCATGGTGAAAACCCTGTCTCTACTAAAAGTACAAAATAATTAGCCGGACTTGGTGGTTGGCACCTATAATCCCAGATACTTGGGTGGCTGGGGCAGGAGAATCGCTTGAACCAGGAGGCAGAGGTTGCAGTGAGCGGAGACCGTGCTATAGCACTCCAGCCTGGGAAACAAGAACGAAACTTCGTCTCAAAAAAAAAAAAACAGAAAAAATTTCTCTTTATAGAAATATTTCAGCTGATAAATGAAGAAAGAGTGATATTGTCATTTTGTAAACAATAATGAAATAATAGATCTCAGTATCATTCATTAACAACTGCTAACATCACATAGAGACAACGAGACACCAGGTATCTTCTGATAGAAATATACAACTGCTATGTATGTCTTCCAGAAAGATCAAACCTCCATCTGATCAAGCCTCCAGATTTAACTACTAATTTAGAAGAAATAAAGAACAGAGGCCGGGCACAGTGGCTAACACCTGTAACCCCAGCATTTTGGGAGACTCGGGCAGGTGGATCACTTGAGGTCTGGGGTTCAAGACCAGCCTGACCAACATGGCAAAACTGCATCCCTACTAAAAATACAAAAATTAGCAGGGCCTGGTGGAGCACACCTGTAATCCCAGATATTCTGGAGGCTGAGGCAGGAGAATCACTTGAATCTAAGACAGTAAGACTCTGTCTCAAAAAAAAAAAAGAAAAGAAAAGAAAACATGTTCAGCGACACATGGACACATCAGTGAAATCCAAAATCTAGACTGTGGAAAAAATGCAGGATAAATTAATTGCTGGAGGAAAAAAAAGAAAGGGAGGAGGGTTATCTGTTAGGGTTCAATCAGGGAAGTAGAACCATTTTGGGCACTATAAGGAATTTATTTATTTATTTTTGAGACGGAGTTTTGCTCTTGTTACCCAGGCTAGAGTGCAATGGCGTAATCTCGGCTCACTGTAACCTTCGCCTTCCGGGTTCAAGTGATTCTCCTGTTTCAGCCTCCTGAGTAGCTGGGATTACAGGCTGGCATCACCATGCCCGGCTAATTTTGTATTTTTAGTAGGGATGCAGTTTTGCCACGTTGGTCAGGCTGGTCTTGAACTCCCGACCTCAGGTGATCCACCCCTCCTCAGCCTCCCAAAGTGCTGGGATTACAGGCATGAGCCACAGCACCTGGCCAATATAAGGAATTTATTATGGGGCTTTGACCTGACATAATTCAAGGAGTTGGCTAATCAGTCTATGTAAGTCACCTGCGTCTGCTGCTGGGCCTGAAGTTGGGGCAGTTGGCAGTCACAAAGAGATAATGAACGTGAAGCAGGGAAGAACAGCCACAAGCTGGAACACATGTCTGTCTGTCCCTGGATCTTGCTGGTCTTTCACCAAAGTTAGGCCTCTGGCTTAAGTGATGCAGGTGAGCCGCAGAAAAGCTAGGGCAATTCTTAATAGAGCTGCACATACCTCTGGCCTGGGATTTGGTGAAGCTGAAGAAGGCATCTGGAGGGAGCTGAGGCGCTTTGGTCTGGCTGCTACCCCGCACCAACAAGCCTGCCAGCTGACAACACGCACAAAATACAACGGTGCCTGGCATTCTGCCAAACTTCTAGGCATAAAAATGGCCGCTGCTTCACTTCTGCTTCCAAATCCCTTACAGCCAACTCTAATTTACAGCTATGCAGGGATGAGGTTTCTGGAATATAGCTGAAAAAATATAGTTTAGTGGCCGGGCACAGTGGCTCATGCCTGTAATCCCAACACTTTGGGAGGCTGAAGCAGATGGATCACTTGAGGCCAGGAGTTCAAAACCAGCTGGGCCAACATGGTGAAACCCCATTTCTACCAAAAGTACAAAAATCAGCTGGACGTGGTGGCTCCCCCTGTAATCCCAGCTATGCAGGAGGCTGAGGCAGGAGAATCACTTGAACCCAGGAGGTGGAAGTTGCAATGAGCTGATATGACACCACTGCACTCCAGCCTGGGAGCCAGAGCAAGACTCTGCTCATAAAAAGAAAATATATATATATACATTATATATATATACATTATATATATAATGTATATATATATACTTAAGCTAAGCTGATACAATACAAATTCACCAGTCACTTCTTGGCACTCTTACATACCTCTTTTTTTTGGAGACAGAGTCTTGCTCTATCACCCAGGCTGAGAGTGCGGTGGTGTGATCTTGGCTCACCACAACCTCTGCCTCCCAGGTTCAAGCAATTCTCCTGACTCAGCCTCATGAGTAGCTGGGTTTACAGGTGCACACCACCATGCCCAGCTAATTTTTGTATTTTTAGTAGAGACAGGGTTTCACCCTGTTGGTCAGGCCAGTCTTGACCTTGCGATACACCCGCCTCAGCCTCCCAAAGTGCTGGGCTTACAGGCATGAGCCACTGTGCCCGGTGTATACCTCTTATTATTTTTATTTTTTTCTTGAGATGGAGTTTTGCTCTTGTTGCCCAGGCTGGAGTACAAGGGCACACTCTCAGCTCCCTGCAACCTCCGCCTCCTGGGTTCAAGCGATTTTCCTGTTTCAGCCTCCCATGTAGCTGAATTACAGGCATGAGCTACCGTGCCTGGCTAATTTTGTATTTTTAATAGAGACAGTTTCACCATGTTGGTCATGCTGGTCTTGAACTCCTGATCTTAAGTGATCCACCTGCCTCGGCTTCCCAAAGTGCTGGGATTACTGGCTGAGCCACTGCACCTGGCCTTATATATCTCTTTTAATCATACTTAGCTTCCAAGTGGAGAAAATAACAAAATCATGCCTCTGCCTTATACAATTTAACTATTCCTCATTCAAACAAAAACATGCTAATGTTTTCCCAGAGAATGTATACAAATGATAGAGGAGCTAGAAAGAAATTATTTAGGCAGGTCGTGAGGGTAAAAGAGTCCTTGGTAAGGTTTCATTGTAATAAAAAGCAGCCCCCAAATCATTTATTTTCTAACAAAAAGGAGCCTGAAAAAATCAAGCTGCAAGCATAGATAAGCAAGCTAAAAGCTTGCATAGGTAAATGCGGCCAGCTGTGCCAATAGAAAAGAGCTACCTGGAAGCCGGGTATATTCAATATGGAACTTCCCCTTTCCCTTTTCTTTGTCACCACATGTGCAGTAAAAAAGCAGGTAACATGGTGCTGGCCAGGTAGAGACCCCATCTGCAAATTCAAAATAATAAAAGATTGGGGTGGGATGGCCAGCTTCCTGAACTGTGCAAATGGCACGCCTGGTCTGACCAATCTCTTGTGCCCTATGTAAATTGATGCCATCTTCTCAAGCTCGGCTATTAAATACCCTCCCCCAACCCCTCCTCGTCCATTTCACCACAAGACCCGAAGACCCACTCAGAAGCCCCTCTCTCTGAAGAAGAGAGAGACTTTCTCTTTCTCTCTCTTTCACCCACTATACCTCTGCTCTTAAATTCACTCCTTGTGTGTGTCTGTGTCCTCGATTTTCTTGGCATGAGGCAAGGAATCTCGGGTATTATCCCAGACAAATGAGGCCACTTCACAAAGTTCCTTTATTTATCTTTGGGGGAGTTTATTCCTCTTCTAGCTGGGTTATACTCTTCCTTGATATACTGTCATTAAAATACTGAGATAGGAAGTTAGTTACTGTTAACATTTCTTGGCCGGGTGTGGTGGCTCACGCCCGTAATACCAGCACTTTGGAAGGCTGAGACAGGCAGATCACCTGAGGTCAGGAGTTTGAGACCAGCCTGGCCAACATGGCGAACCCCCCATCTCTACTAAAATTACAAAAATTAGCCAGGTGTCATGGCATGCACCTATAATCCTAGCTACGTGGGAGGCTGAGGCAGGAGAATCGCTTGAACCCAGGAGATGGAGGTTACAGTGAGCTGAGATGACACCACTGCACTCCAGCCTGGGGGACAGAGCAAGACTCCATCTCAAAACACACACACACACACACACACCCCATTTCTTGCATTAATGGTAGGGGACTGGCTGGGGAAAGGAATATTTCTAACTATTACAGTCCGTGTTTTCACAACGGATTGTAGGGTCATAGCCAGCATTTAGAACTACTTTCATCCATTAACCATTATGCCTCTCATTTGCTCTCAGTACAAAAAGCTGGTTATGGTTCCTTGCCTGGTAAGATGATGCAAACCTTTTCTCCTGAAGCATGTAGTCTGTTAGCAGTCCTGCCTGGCTGGGTTGGTTGCAGTTTTCTACTGACTAATCACTGAACATGGAAGCACACATAATATGCACCTAAAATAAGCTGACAATGAGGCTTTCTGACTGTCGTAGAAGGACTAAGAAACTGTGCGGGTAACTTTAGATCACTTTCTTTTCTTCTGAAATATTCAAGTGAATTATTACCACATTTTTTTACGCTGTGTTTCCAAGAATCATTTTTATTTTGAAGGTTTTAAGCTTTCATTTGTGAGAACACCAATACCAAAGAATACATTGTCAGACCAGGTGCAGTGGCTCACGCCTGTAATCCCAGCACTTTGGGATGCTGAGGCTGGTGGATCACCTGAGGTCAGGAGTTCTAGACCAACCTGGCCAACATAGTGAAATCCCGTTTCTACTAAAATTACAACAACTAGCCAGGTATGGTGGTGCACACCTGCAATTTCAGCTACTCAGGAGGCTAAGGCAGGAGAATCACTTGAACCCAGGAGGCAGAAGTTGCAGTGAGTCAAGGTCACGCCACTGCACTCCAGCCTGGGTGACAGCATGAGACTACATCTCAAGGAGAAACAATCTGGGCATGGCAGCTCATATCTGTCATCCCAGCACTCTGGGAGGCTGAGGCAAGCGGATCGCCTGAGGTTACGAGTTTGAGACTAGCCTGGCCAATATGGTGAAACCCTGTCTCTACTAAAAATACAAAAAAAAAAAAATTGCAGGGCATGGTGGCATATGCCTGTAATCCCAGCTACTCCTCGGGAGGCTGAGGCAGGAGAATTGCCTGAACCCGGAGGCAGAGGTTGCAGTGAGCCTGGATCACACCACTGCACTGCAGCCTGGGCAACAGAGCAAGACCCCATCTCAAAAAAAAAAAAAAAATACATGTCACTTTTATTGGTTTGGTTTTTGAATGTTTAATATAACCTTAATTTAAATAATTTTTATTATGTTATCTTACATTTATGTTATTTTAATGTAAGATCAAAATCAGCTTATTAGAATAAGTATTTTTCTCAATTTGTCATAATTTATACTTTCAGATCCATCAGTTAAACTTGAATCTGCCTTTGTATTTCTTCTATTCAATAATCATTTAAAAAGTATTTTGTATAATAAATTGTCACAGACTCAAAATGTCTTGCATTGATAATAATGCCTTTTCTGAAAAAGACTGAAAAATCTTTTTTTTTTTGAAACAGGGTCTCTGTCACCCAGGCTGGATGGAGTGCAGTGGCATGATCACCACTGACTGCAGCCTTGACCTCCAGGGTTCAGGTGATCTTCCCACCTCAGCCTCCCAAGTAGCTGGGACCATGAGTATGCATCATCATGCCTGGCTAATTTTTGTAGAGACAGGGTTTTGCCATGTGGCCCATGTCTGGGTCTTGAACTCCTGGGCTTAAGCCATCTGCCTGCCTTGGCCTCCCAAAGTGTTGGGATTACAGGAATTAGTCGCTGCGATGCCCTGAAAGCTCTTATCTACATTCATTAGAAAGTCTCAATTTGTCAATAGCAGATACGATAACACTAAACTTTGCTTCAACTTTGGCTGCAACCCTGTAACACTGACCCCCGCCCCGTTACAATGATAGTCCAATCCACCAGCATGTACCGGGGAGAAAAGACCAAATCCTAACCAGCTCAAGTGTTTTCCACTTCTCTCTCCCTACTCATTGCAGTTGGGCAGAGGATAAGCAGTTTTTGCTAAGTATCCTTATGATGAACTCTGGCGTTTTCTACTCCATTATACTCTAGTATATTCTATTACATTAAAAAAAAAAAAAAGACGACTGGGTGCGGTGGCTCATACCTGTAATCACAGCACTTTGGGAGGCTGAGGCGGGTGGATCACAAGGTCAGGAGATAAAGAACATCCTGGCCCACATGGTGAAATTCCGTCTCTACTAAAACTACAAAAATTACCTGGGTGTGGTGGTATGTGCCTGTAGTCCCAGCTACTCAGGAGGTTGAGGCAGGAGAATCACTTGAACCCGGGAGGCAGAGGTTATAGTGAGCCAAAATTGTGCCACTGCACTCCAGCCTGGTAACAGAATGAGACTCTGTCTCAAAAACAAACAAATAAATAAATAAAATAATCAAGTTGAGAGCCACTAACTTCATGACACATTAATGGATTGTGGCTTGCAATTTGAAAGCCACTACTCCATGGTGGGTTATATATTTACAATATTAAAATTTCCTCCTCTTTATTAATGTTTAAATTCATTTAACCTTTTGAGTCTCTGTATCTTTGTTTTTATTCTCCACGTTTGTGCTCTTTGATTTCCACTGCTCCTCACAGAGATCTGTACAGAGCAGGGATATTGTGGAAATTATGAGTATGTGCGAGTTTGTAGGCCATGACGTGATTTCCTGCTGCCTTCAAAGAGAAAAGTCAGCCTGATGGGGCAAGAGTCCAGTCCTCGTAGATTTCCTTGTAAGTCTTCCTTTCATACAGCATCTCAGGGGCAAGTCTTAAATCACTCTGGCCCGGGTGCGGTGGCTCACGCCTGTAATCCCAGCACTTTGGGAGGCCAAGGTGGGCAGATCACAAGGTCAAGAGTTTGAGACCAGCCTGGCCAACATGGTGAAACTCCGTCTCTACTAAAAATACAAAAAATTAGTCCAGCATGGTGGTATGCGCCTGTAATCCCAGCTGCTCAGGAGGCTGAGGCAGAAGAATCATGTGAACCCAGGAAATTGATCTGTGTAGTGAGCTGAGATTGTGCCATTGCACTCCAGCCTGGCCAATAGCTCAAGACTCCATCTCAAAAAAAAAAAAAAAAAAAAAAAGATCATTCTTATCTTTGGATTTCTAAAAATTATATCTTTTTTACTTACAACTCATAAAGTGCTTACTTTTTAAAAATTTAAACACCCGACAAAGAGATATCTTTAGAAAGGGTGGATATTGTTTTGATTATTCTATTGCTACATAATAAGCTGAACAGAGAGATGGCACCTACCTTAGCCTGGCATCTTAAAAAAATTTCCTATAGAATAGCAATTCTCATCTTGAGATGAGTGGAGGGGGAAGGGATACAGAAGCTGCTGTGGGGAATCCTTAATCTGAAGGGGAGAGGCTGAAAAAATTGAACATTATAAGACTTTTATATTTGGAGAAGTAAAAAAACTTTCCATAACTTATAATTAATAATTTATAAAAAGTAATTTTAGGCTGGATGCGGTGGCTCATGCCTTTAATCCCAGCATTTTGGGAGGCTGGAGTAGGTGGATCATTTGAGGTCAAGAGTTTGAGACCAACCTGGCCAATATGATGAAACCCGGTCTGTACTAAAAATACAAAAAAATTGGCCGGGCATGGTGGCTCATGCCTGTAATCCCAGCACTTTGGGAGGCTGAGATGGGTAGATCACCTGAGGTCAGGAGTTCGAGACCAGCCTGGCCAACATGGTGAATGCTATCTCTACTAAAAAGACAAAAAATTACCCAGACGTGGTGGCGAATGCCTGTAGTTCCAGCTACTCAAGAGGCAGGAGAATTGCTTGAACCCAGGAGGCAGAGGTTGCAGTGAGCTGAGATTGTGGTCATTACACTCCAGCCTGAGCAACAGGATGAGACTTTATTTCAAATTAAAAAACCAAAAAACAAAAAGGTAATGACTAAGCTAAGCCTTGAATAACAAGCAGGGGCTGGGTTCAGTGGTTCACGCCTATAATCACAACACTTTGGGAAACCGAGATGGGTGGATCACGAGGTCAAGAGTTCAAGATCAGCCTGGCCAACATGAAGATGTGAAACCTTGTCTCTACTAAAAATATAAAAATTAGCCAGGTGTGGTGGCAGGCACTTGTAATCTTAGCTACTCCCAAGGCTGAGGCAGAGAATTGCTTGAACCCGGGAGCGGAGTTTGCAGTGAGCTGAGATTGAGCCACTGCACTCCAGCCTGAGTGACAGAGTGAGATTCCTTCTTAAAAAAAAAAAAAAAAAAAAAAAGTAGGAATTAGCCAGGTGGAAAAGAGAGGAAAATGAAATTTCAGGTAGCAGAAACATCCGTTACGAGGGCTCAGGGCAGTGACAGATGGGCGTTCTGAGGACTGCAGGTAGTTTTATACGGCTGTGAGTGGGTGGTGGAAGATGAGCATGGACAGGTTGGTAAGGGCCAAATCTCAAAGTATTTACATGCTCTACCAAGAGAATCATACTGAAAGAAACTGAGAGCCACTGAAGAATTTTGAAGGAGGGAATGACAAACAGATTTGGTTTTTTTTATAGCACCTACAAAATTTCCTTTCATAGGCATAATTTCTTCTTCTTCTTTTTTTTTTTTTTTTTTTGAGACGGAGTTTCGCTCTTGTTACCCAGGCTGGAGTGCAATGGCACGATCTCGGCTCACCGCAACCTCCGCCTCCTGGGTTCAGGCAATTCTCCTGTCTCAGCCTCCTGAATAGCTGGGATTACAGGCACACGCCACCATGCCCAGCTAATTTTTTGTATTTTTAATAGAGACGGGGTTTCACCATGTTGACCAGGGTGGTCTCGATCTCTTGACCTCGTGATCCACCCGCCTCGGCCTCCCGAAGTGCTGGGATTACAGGCTTGAGCCACCGCGCCCGGCCTATAATTTCTTCTTTAATCTCTTGGAAAGCAGTAAGTGTGGGTTTTTTGACCCTGGCTTGAGTCTTAGCTGATACTGGTATTTCTGCCAGGGTAGATGCCCTCTTCCTGATGCTGACTTTCTTTTTCTCTTACAGATTTCGATACTTACTGATTATGTGATTGAACCTAAATAATTATGCTGTTTTGTAGCTGATCTTACTGAATTGTTGTAGATATCATCATTTGACATTTTTTGGTGAGTTTATCTAGAAAGCGCTGAGTGTATACTGGGAGATAGCAAGAGAGAGAGAAAAAAAATCTTCGTAGTTCAAATAACTTACTTGATCTGTACCTTGCCCTGTATGACTCTGAGCAAGTCACAACCTCTCTGAGCTTCAGTTTCTTCACTAATAATATTCACTGCATAATCCTGTTGTGGGAATTAGAGAAACAATTCTCTAAGTGTCTGAATCGTGCGGGTGTTCAATAACGATAAACTCTGCCAGTGTTGCCAGCGCCCCACGCTATCCTTGCGGCACTCACTGTTCCCATACAATCAACAGCTTCTAACTGCAAGCACCCATGACTCTCTGCCTGAGGGCTTCCTCTAGCCACAGAAGTGTGATGGACCCTTGCTTGGGGCAGGCTGAAAATGCCAAGGAGGGAATGCTCGCAGGGGCACCCCTTTCAACCAAAGGTGAATGAAAATTGGGAGATTAAAACTCCTTTTTTCGCGGTGGCTCACCCCTGTAATCCCAGCACTTTGGGAGGCCGAGGCAAGTGGATCACCTGAGGTCGGGAGTTAGAGACCAGCCTGACCAACATGGAGAAACCCCGTCTCTACTAAAAGTACAAAATTAGCCGGGTGTGGTGGTGCATACCTGTAATTCCAGCTACTTTGGAGGCTGAAGCAGGAGAATCGCTTGAACTGGGGAGGCGGAGGTTGCTATGAACTGAGATTGCGCCACTGCACTCCAGCCTGGGCGACAGAGTGAGAGTCAGTATCAAAAAACAAACAACAACAACAAAAAAAAAAAAAAAAAAAAAAAAACACTCCTTCTTTCTTGTCCTCTGTGAGACAAACCTGAAGCCTACTCCCCACATTCTCCCAGGGGTCTTACAGAGTTGCCTTCGATGGTAACCTCATTAAAGTGCCCTATACTGGCTTCTTTCTCTTCCCAGACTCACTTCCCCACTCTCCTACCAGTGATTACCTCCCAAATAAACTACTTGCACTCAAATCCTTGTATCACAATGTGCTTCTGGGGGAATGCAGCCAAAACAGTAGCAGGTATTCATTTATTCAACAGCTATTGAGCGTAGACAATGTGTCAGGTACTGCCTGTAACTACTGCTCCATCCCCCTGGAAACGCCTACACCTAGGATTCCCAAGGTTTTCAAATTTTAAACAATTATGTTATTAAAAATTAAAGGGAAAAGGTAAATTCTTTTCTGTAATCTCGACAGTTTAGCACAAAAGCTGTTTTTATTTTTTCCTATTCCTACCTATTCTTCATCATGTGTGCACACATCTCACTGGTGCAATTGTAGGTACAATCTGGTATTCTGTGGTTTATATTTCTACTTAGCTCCTTACCATGCTTATTTTTCTTAGCCTTCAAAATTAACATTTTAATGGCTGCATTATATCGTGTTGTCCTCTTGCAGGACATTGCAATATATATACACATTTTTTTTTTTGAGAAGGAGTTTCACTCTTGTTGCCCAAGCTGGAGTGCAATGGTGCAATCTCAGCTCACTGCAACCTCCACCTCCTGGGTCCAAGGGATTCTCCTGCCTCAGCTTCCCTAGTAGTTGGGATTACAGGCATGCACTACCATGCCTGGCTAATTTTTTGTATCTTTAGTAGAGACGGGTTTCACCATGTTAGCTAGGCTGCTCTCAAACTCCTGACCTCAGGTGATCCGTCCACCTTGGCTTCCCAAAGTGCTGGGATCACAGGCATAAGCCACCGCACTCAGTCACGATGGTTAATTTTTTATGTCAACTTGACTAGGCCACAGGGTGCCCAGGAATTTGGTCAAATATCATTCCGGGTGCTTCTGGATGCAATTAACATTCAAATCAGTACACCAAATAAAGCAGATTGCCCTCCCTAATAGAGGTGGGCCTCATCCAATCAATGGAAGGCCTGAAAAGAACAAAAAGCCTAAATGTCTTCTGAGTAAGACAGAATCTCTCCTGCCTCACCACCCTCTAACTGGAACACTGGCATTTTCCTGCCTTCTGGCTCAAACCAAAACACCAGCTCTTCCTGGGTCTTGAGTCTGCCAGCTTTCAAATTCAAATGACACCATAGCTCTCCTGGGTCTTAGAAACTGTCAGCCTTGGCCAGGTGCAGTGGCTCACACCTGTAATTCCAGCACTTTGGGAGGCCCAGGCAGGTGGATTGTGAGGTTAGGAGTTCAACCAGCCTGGCCGGTATAGTGAAACCCCGTCTCCACTAAAAATACAAAAAAACTAGCCAGGCTTGGTGGTGGATGCCTGTAATCCCAGATACTTGGGAGGCTGAGGCAGGAGAATTGCTTGAACACAGGAGGCAGAAGTTACAGTGAGCTGAGATCACACCACTGCACTTCAGCCCGGGTAACAGAGCAAGACTCCGTCTCAGAAAAAAAAAATTGTCAGCCTCCATGATCATATGACCCAATTCCTTTTATTAAATCTCTTTCTCTCTCTCCTTTTCTGTATATACCTATGCACGTATATCTACAGAGTATACATGTATATGTATATATGCATATATATGCTGATTTCTTGTTTGTTTCTCTTGAGAACCCTATTATAGACATGTAGTTTGTTTTTTAATTTTTTTTCCAATTATGGCTAACACTGCACATAAAATTTTTTGTTCCTGTTTTTGTTTCATGAGACAGGGTCTCTTTCTGTTGCCCAGGCTGGAATGCAGTGGGGCAATCACAGCATCAAAGCTCACTACAACCTCTAACTCCTGGCCTCAAGTGATGCTCCAATCTCACCTTCCTCAGAAGCTGGGACTACAGGTGAGCACCCCGGCACCTGGCTAATTTTAACATTTTTTATACAGACGGGGTCTCACTTTGTCGTCCACACTGGTGCATGTAACATCAGTATTTATTTATTTATTTTTGATTATTTTTATTTTTGTATTTTTTTAAAGACGGGGTTTCACCATGTTGGTCAGGCTGATCTTGAACACCCAACCTCAGGTGATCTGCCCGCCTTGGCCTCCAAAGTGCTTGGATTACAGGCGTGAGCCACCACGCCCGGCCTGTTTTTGAGGCAAAGTCTCGCTCTGTTGCCCACGCTGGAGTGCAGTGGCACAATCTCGGCTCACCACAACCTCTGTCTCCTGGGTTCAAGCGATTCTCCTGCCTTAGCCCCCCGAGTAGCTGGGATTATAGGCATGCACCACTGTGCCCAGCTAATTTTTTGTATTTTTAGTAGAGACGGGATTTTTTTTTTTTTTTTTTGAGACGGAGTTTCGCTCTTGTTACCCAGGCTGGAGTGCAATGGTGCGATCTTGGCTCACTGAAACCTCCGCCTCCTGGGTTCAGGCAATTCTACCTCAGCCTCCTGAATAGCTGGGATTACAAGCACACGCCACCATGCCCAGCTAATTTTTTGTATTTTTAGTAGAGATGGGGTTTCACCATGTTGACCAGGATGGTCTCGATCTCTTGACCTCGTGATCCACCCGCCTTGGTCTCCCAAAGTGCTGGGATTATAGGAGTGAGCCATGGCATCTAGTCCCTTAGGCCCCCCCACCCTTTTTTTTAAGATGGAGTTTCACTCTCGTTGCCCAGGCTGGGGTGCAATGGTGTGATCTCAGCTCACTACAACCTCCGCCTCCTGGGTTCAAGCAATTCTCCTGCCTCAGCCTCCCGAGTAGCTGGGACTATAGGTGTGTGCTATCACACCCAGCTAATTTTTGTATTTTTAGTAGAGACGGGATTTCTCCAAGTTGGTCAGGATGGTCTCGAAATCCTGACCTCAGATGAACCTCCTGTCTCGGCCTCCCAAAGTGCTGGGATTACAGGCATGAGCCACTATACCTAGCCACTTAACAATTTTTGTGACAGCTTTCCCTCACTTCCCTGATTACTATATTTTGTAGCAACTTTCAACATTCCAGCATAGGGGTTCTTTCCCAGGCAGACTAATCAATATCTTCCTCTCTACTCATTCATTTAGTCACCCTTTTAGCCACCTGACAAATGTTTATTGAGTATTTACTATGTGCTGAGCTCTGTGCCAAACCACAGCATATAATGCTGAGTAAAACAGGCCATATCCCTGCCTTCCTAATAAAGCTCAGTCTAGGGAAACAGAGGCACTGAATCAGAAGTTTCAGAGTGGTCAGATCAGTGAAGTAAAGGAGGATGTTTGGGGTGCAATAGACCACACAGGAGGAAGAACTTTGCCCTGGAAGGCTTCCTGAAGAAAGTGTCACCTAAGCTGAGACCTGGAGAATGAAGAAGGAATTGGACAGGTGAGAGGACTCTGGAAAGTTTCTCTGGCAGGGGATGGCAGGAAGTAGTGGAGAGAAGAGAAAGCTTAATATGAAGAAAGTTTAGTGGACTAGAGAGACAAGCCTGCCAAAGTTGGCAAAGCCAGGCCATGGAGGCCTCATGGGTTTTGTCCTGGGGGCAAAGGAAAACCATGGCTTTCTGTTCATTACTTCAGTTTGGTGAGTTTTCCATTCTTTTCTCCTTTGGATTATTTGAATGCTCTTTATCTATTGACACTTCACTATCTTTTTTTTTTTTTTTTTTTTTTTTTTAAAAAAGACGGGGTTTCACCATGTTAGTCAGGCTGGTCTTGAACTCCCGATCTCAGGTGATCCACCCGCCTTGGCCTTCAAAGTGCTTAGGTTACAGGTGTGAGCCACTGCGCCCGGCCAACACTTTACTATCTTTCCAGCGTCATTTAGTGCTTGTTCTAGGGATCTTAGTATGCATATTCTACTTTTCACAGCCTAATTTAGAATTTATATTGTATCATTTTATGTATTATTATTATTACTATTTAGAGACAGAGTCTCACTCTGTTACCCAGGCTGGAATGCAGTGGCAAGACCTTGGCTCCCTGCAACCTCTACCTCCCAGGTTCAAGCAGTTCTCCTGCCTCTGGCTCCCAAATTGCTGGGATTACAGGCACATGCCACCACACCCGGCTGATTTTTTTTTTTTTTTTTTTGAGATGGAGTTTTGCTCTTGTTGCCCAGTCTGGAATGCAAAGGTGTGATCTTGGCTCACTGCAACCTCTGCCTCCCAGGTTCAAGCTATTCTCCTGCCTCAGCCTCCCAAGTAGCTGGGATTACAGGTGTGCCCCCCATGCCCGGATAATTTTGTGTTTTTAGTAGAGATGGAGTTTCTCCTGTTGGCCAGGCTGCTCTTGAACTCCTGACCTTAGGGGATCCACCCACCTCGGCCTCCCAAAGTGCTGGAATTGCAGGCATGAGCCACCACCCTGGCCTGATTTTTGTATTTTTAGTAGAGGTGGGGTTTCACCATGTTGGCTAGGCTGGTCTCAAACTCCTGACCTCAGGTGATCCTCCCACCTTGGCCTCCCAAAGTGCTGAGATTACAGGTGTGAGCTACGGCACCTGTTCATATATTGTGTCATTTTATATAAAAGGTAGGGCTGAGCATTCTGGGACACACCTGTAGTCCCAGCTCATCGAGAGGTTGAGCAGAAGGATAGCTTGAGGCCAGGAGTTCAAGGCTGCAGTGAGCTGTGGTCACACTACTGAGTTCCAGCCTGGGCAACAAAGCAAGGTCCTGTCTAAATAACTAAATGAATGGTAGAACCTTGAAAGCTCATTAGTCTGCCCCCCCACCACCATCCTTTATGCTACTTCCACATACATTAGAAATCCTGCAAGGAATTGCTATAATTTTTGCTTTAAACAGTCCTTTTTAAATAAATTAATAAGAAAAGTATTTTCTATTTATCCACATATTTGCCATCTTTTATGTTCTTCATTTCCTCCTGCATTTTTCATGCTTTTCATTTATTCCTGAAAATTATCTTCATTTTAGTATCAATTGCCTTCAGCCTGCAGAACTTCCTTTAGCATATTTTTTTTCAAAGACTGGCTGGGTGTGGTTGTTCACACCTGTAATCCCAACACTTTGCGGGGTTGAAGTGGGTGGATAACTTGAGGCCAGGAGTTTGAGACCAGCATGGCCAATGCAGTGAAATCCCATCTCTACCAAAAGATACAAAAATTAGCCTGGTGTGGTGGGATGTGCCTGTAATTCCAGCTACTTGGGAGGCTGAGGCATGAGAATTGCTTGAACCTGGGAGGTGAAAGTTGCATGAGCTGAGATTGCACCACTGAACTCCAGCCTGGATGACAGAGTGAGACTCTATCTCAAAAAAAAAAAAAAAAAAAAAAAAAAGGCTCTCACTCTGCTGCCTAGGCTGGACTGCAATGGCATAATTATGGCTCACTGCAGCCTCAACTTCCTGGGCTTGAGTAATTCTCCTACCTTAGCTTCCAAAGTAGCTGGGACTACAGGAGCATGCCACCACATCTGGCTAGTTTATTGTATTTTTTTGTAGAGATGAGGTTTCACCATGTTGCCCAGGCTGGTCTCGAACTCCTGGACTTGAGCAATTGCCCACCTCAGCCTCCCAAAGTGTTGAGATTACAGGGATGAGCCACCATGCCCAGCCTCTTTAGTGTTTCTTTTTTTGAGACAGAGTTTCGCTCCTGTTACCCAGGCTGGAGTGCAATGGCGCCATCTCGGCTCACTGCAACCTCTGCCTCCTGGGTTCAAGAAATTCCCCTGCTTCAGCCTCCTGAGTAGCTGGCATTACAGGCACGCACCACCATGCCCAGCTAATTTTTTGTATATATTTTTAGTAGAGACAGGGTTTTACCATGTTGACCAGGATGGTCTCAATCTCTTGACCTCGTGATCCACCCGCCTTGGCCTCCCAAAGTGTTGGGATTACAGGCTTGAGCCACTGCACCCAGCCCTAGTGTTTCTTATAGTGTAGTCCTGTTAATAACAAATTACCTTGTTTTTTTTTTTTTTTTTAATCTGAAAAAGTAATTCTTTCTCTTTTATTGTTGAAATACATTTTTTGCTGAATATGTAATTCTGGGTTGATGATTTATTTTTCAGAATTTAAAACATGTTGTTTTACTGTCTCAATAAATTTCTACTAAAAGTAATCAGTCACTCAAATCATTGTTCCCCTGTATGTAATGTTTTCGTGATTTTCCCTTTATCTTTTCTTAGAATTTTGACTATGAGGCTTCTAAGCATAGTTTTCTTTAGAGTTGCCCAGCTTGGATTTCACTGACTTTCTTAACTTTCACTAAATAAAAAAAAATTTGGCTGTTTCCTAAAATTTTATCTTTGCTTCATTTTCTCTTTCCTTTGATAACAGATCTATTGAACATTTTATATTGCTCCACAAGTCTCTGGACCTCTGTTTATTTTTTTTCAGTATTTTTTCATTTGTTCTTCAGATCAGATTTTTTCAAGCTTCCTGGGTTGTTCCTCTGTCATCTATATTTTCCTGTTAAAATCACCCAGTGAGATTTTAATTTCAGAAATTGCATATTTCAGTTCTAGAATTTCTATTTGTTTTTTTAATATGGTCCCTATTTACGGCCTAAGGTTGCCTATCTTTTCATTCATTGAGACCATATTTTCCTTTACTTCTTTGAACATAGTTAATAATAGCAGTTAAATCCCTATCTACTAATTTAAAATTTTGAGTGTTCTCCCCATTGGTCTCTGTTGATGTCCTATTTTCCTGAGTCTTCAGACTGTATCCCAGACCTTGTCAATGCTATCTTGTAGAGATTCTGAATTATTTTATATTCTCTAAAGAACATGGGATATTTTAAAAACAGAGAACTAATTTGTATTGAACTTAAACTGTAAACTCCATATCTTTGATGGCAGCTCAAATTCTTTTGTTCTTAGCTCACATCTGTCTCATGCCTATGTGGTTCAGGGGTCAAACAGAGATTTGGACAGACTTTATATACAGAATTTATTACGCTTCCTAGATGACTCTTTTCTGTCTGGGATTCTACCTTCCCCTCTCCAGCACCAGAGGATTCCCTGAATTTTGTCTGGTGCTGTTTCGGCAAGTGTTCTGTCTGTTATAGTCACTACGTGCCGTGCTGAGTATGGTCTGACTTCAGGAAAAAAGTTCTATAAATGGATAACTTACCCTGTGATGTTCCTTTTTTTCCCCCTGAGTGTTGACTCCTCTCCAGAATCTGTCTGCTTTTGTTTACTCTCAAATGCCTTCAAGTTTTGTGTTACAACACAAAATACATTTTGTCTGGAGTTTATAGTAATCTGTGCAAGAACTGTGTCTGCTAGGAGCCACTTAGCCATACACTCGATAGTTTATTCTTGTTTTGAATCATATGCTTGGAATAAATTCTCAGGGTTTAGATTTACTTTAAAATGTATAAAATGTTATGTCTCATGGTATGCATGCTCATAGCTATTTCTTATTAAATATTAATATTTAGAGAATGTCCTTTAAGTCTATTTATTTATTGTGTTTTATTTTTTCTGAAACAGAGTCTCACAGTGTCCCCCAGGCTTGAGTGCAGTGGCACAGTCTCAGCTGACTGCAACCTCTGCTTCCCAGGTTCAAGCGATTCTCCTGCCTCAGACTCCTGAGTAGCTGGGACTACAGGCTTGTGCCACCATGCCCATCTAACTTTGTATTTTTTGTAGAGATGGGGTTTCACCATGTTGGCCAGGCTTGTCTTGAACTCCTGACCTCAAGTGATCTGCCAGCCTTGGCCTCCCAAAGTTCTGGGATTACAGGCATGAACCACCATGCCTAGACTATTTATTTCTTGTTTCATTGTTTGTTTGTTTATTTATTTATTTATTTTTGAGACAGAGTCTCACTCTATTGCCCAGTCTGGAGTGCAGTGGCTCACGGCAACCTCCACCTCCTGGGTTCAAGCGATTTTCCTGCCTCAGCCTCCTGAGTAACTGGGATTAAAGGTGCCCAACCACCACACCAGGCTAATTTTTATATTTTTAGTAGAGATAGGGTTTCACCATGTTGGCCAAGCTGGTCTTGAACTCCTGACCTCAAGTGATCCACCTGCCTCGGCCTCCCAGAGTGTTGGGATTACAGGCATGAGCCACCTTGCCCAGCCTGTTTCATTGTTTTGACCAAAATGTTTCATTTATTTTATTCTTTTTAATTTTTCTCTCCTATTATTTTCTGATATTTTTATTTAACGTGTTTGCTTTGGGTATAGATTCATATTTAAAAAGAAAAAAACAGCTGGAGGGCTGGGTGTGGTGGTTTATGCCTATAATCCTAATGCTTTTTGAGGCCAAGGAGGGTGGATCGCCTGAGCTCTGGAGTTTGAGACCGTCCTGGGCAACATGGTGAAACCCCATCTCTACTAAAATACAAAAAAATTAGCCAGGTGTCATGGTGCATGCCTGTAGTTCCAGCTACTTGGGAGGCTGAGGCATGAGAATTGCTTAAACCTGGGAAATGGAGGTGGCAGTGAGCTGAGATCATGCTACTGCATTTCAGCCTGGGCAATAGGGTGAGACTCTGTCTCAAAAAAACAAAAAGAAAAAGGAAACAAAATAGGCTGGGCACGGTGGCTCACGCCCGTGATCCCAGCACTTTGGGAGGCCGAGGCAGGTGGATCACGAGGTCAAGATATCGAGACCATCCTGGTCAACAAGGTGAAACCCTGTCTCTACTAAAAATACAAAAAAATTAGCTGGGCATGGTGGTGCATGCCTGTAGTCCCAGCTACTTGGGAGGCTGAGGCAGGAGAATTGCCTGAACCCAGGAGGCGGAGGTTGCAGTGAGCCGAGATCGTGCCATTGCACTCCAGCCTGGGTAACAAGAGCAAAACTCCGTCTCAAAAAAAAAAAAAGAAAAAAAAAAGTCTTGTTATATCCTTTTCCCAGATGTTGAATACCTATAGACACTAGATCATTTGCATAACAAAATTTGGACCAAGAGATTCATTTCTGTTACTTAGTGCAAACATCTTTATGTTTTATTATGTTAACCACAGTAATTCTACATCAAATAAGGCAATCTATAACACAATAACTTAAAACCATAGTCACTTACTTTTCATTGTGTGTCTTCAGGTCGGCCAATATTTAAGATTTAAGTTGCAGGTCGGGTCCATGTTTGTCCCCACATATTTCTCATCTCCCTTGTACCAGAGATTATCTGAAGCATGCTGTTTTCATGACAAAAGGCAAGAATGCAAAAGAAAAGGCCCAATTGTGCTAGCCCATTTTAAGGCTTCCTTCATTATATTCATCCTTAATCTATTGGCCAATGCAAGTCACATGGCCAAGCCCCAAATCAAAGTGCACAGACTGTATATTCTGTCCATCATAAGGCCACAACAAGGGTCTGAATGTAGAATAAATACACAGGGCATTGAAGAATTGGGATCAATAATTCAATTTACTGGCCAGGCTCGATGGCTGACGCCTGTAATCCCAGCACTTGGGAGGCCAAGGCAGGTGGACCATAAGGTCAGGAATTCAAGACCAGCCTGACCAACATAGTGAAACCCCATCTCTACTAAAAATACAAAAATTAGCTGGGCATAGTGTGCGCCTGTAATCCCAGCTACTCAGGAGGCTGAGGCAGAAGAATTGCTTGAACCCGGGAGGCGAAGGTTGCAGAGGCGAAAGATCGCGCCATGCACTCCAGCCTGGGAGACAGAGCAAGACTCCATCTCAAAAATAATAATAACAACAATAATAATAATTCAATCTACCACACTCAGAACGCTATGTTTGCATTTCTTTTTTTCTTTTCTTTTCTTCCCCCACCACTGGAGTGTAGATCATGACTCACTGTAGCCTCAACCTCCGGGGCTCAAGTGATTCTCCCATCTCAGAGCTCTGGGTAGCTGGGACTACAGTGCACACCACCATGCCCAGCTAATTTTTTTTTTTTGTAGAGATGGAGTTTCGCTATGTTGCCCAGGCTGGTTTTCAATTCCGAGGCTCAAGCGATTATCCTGCTTTGGCCTCCTGAAGTGCTGGGATTACAGGCATAAGCCACTGTGCCCAGCACGTATTTATTTTATGTGTATTTTTAAAAATTTAAGTAACAGTTCAGCAGCTGTAGAGAGCAGACTTTATAGTCAAGCAGACTTGGGTTTGAATCCTTCCTTCAGCATTTTGCTGGCTACGAGAACTTGGGGAAATTACCTCACCTCTCTGAATCATGGCTCCTCATGGTTCCCCATTAATCATCTACAATTCTATTAGTCACATATAAACTCTATTAATATTTTGGCATGTTTATTTTTTCTAAGCATATATTAATTTCCCCCATAACCTTAGAATAATACAATATAATTTATTTAAAATTCTGACATCATAAGCTATGATCATGCCAGGGAGGTTTTTTTATTATTTCCAGTGGAAAAATTGCAGCCTGTGCAACAGAGCGAGACCTTGTCTTAAAAAAAAAAAAAAAAAGAGGCCGGGCATGTTGGCTTATGCCTATATTCCCAGCACTTTGGGAGGCTGAGGTGGGTGGATCACGAGGTCAGGAAATCGAGACCATCATGGTCAACATGATGAAATCTGGTCTCTACTAAAATACAAAAAAAAAAGAAAAATTAGCTGGGTGTGGTGGTGCACACCTGTAGTCCCAGCTACTCGGGAGGCTGAGGCAGGGGAATCGCTTGAACCCAGGAGGCGGAGGTTGCAGTGAGCCAAATTGTGACACTGCACTCCAGCCTGGTGACAGAGCAAGACTCCATCTCAAAAAAAACCCCAAGAAACTAACTTCCAAATAGCATTTCCCCAAATAGTAAAAATGTATTGAAAAAACAGTTCTTTTCTACTCCCCTTCCCAATTATTAGAACCAGGACCTAGGCTGGGCACTCATGCCTGTTATCCCAGCACTTTGGGAGGCCGAGGCAGGAGAATCACGAGGTCAAGAGATCGAGACCATCCTGGCTAACATGGCGAAAACCTGTCTCTACTTTAAAAAAATACAAAAATTAGCTGGGCATGGTGGCACGTGCCTGTAGTCCCAGCTACTCAGGAGGCTGAGGCAGGAGAATCTCTTGAACCCAGGAGGTTGAGGTTGTGGTGAGCTGAGATCACACCATTGCACTGCAGGCTGGGCAACAAGAGCAAAATTCCATCTCAAAAAAAAAAAAAAAAAGTAAATATTGAAGGCCTCAGACTTGCAAAGACAGAATCACTGGGGCTGGGCCTTTGGAGTAAGTCCCCTCACCTTCTGTGCCCACTTCAGGATGGGCTGATTTTCAGTCAGTGGAGAGGGTGAAAGAGACCTAAGCCATGCCTGCTTTCCATCGTGAAAGTCATGGACACTCAGAGAGGTTTTCCAAACATTTTTAGCTGACTACAGGGTTCAAGGAAAAGTGTAGTTTTAAATTTCTGCATAATTTTTATCATATGGATGTAACAGTTTATTTTCCTCTTGCTGGACACGTAGGCTATTTCCAATTTGTCACTATCACAAATAATGTTCCAATAAACATATTGTACGTACATTTTGAACCACTTTTTTTTTATTATTTCCAGTGGAAAAATTTCAAGAATTGTGATTACTGGGTTGAAGGGTGTGAACATTTTTATGACTATCCATGAGTATTATATTACCAAATTGCTTGACAGAAAAGTTCTACCAATTTATTCCCCCACTAGCATAATCTTTAGGTGGTATTTTGTGTTGTTTTATTTTTTTTCTTTTGAGACAGAGTCTCGCTGTGTCACTGAGGCTGGAATGCAGTAGTGCAATCTCGGCTCACTGCAACCTCTGCCTCCCAGGTTCAAGTAAATCTGCCTCAGCCTCCCGAGTAGTTGGAATTATGGTGCCCACCACCACACCTGGCTAATTTTTTGTATGTTTTAGTAGAGATGGGGTTTCACCACATTGGCCAGGCTGGCTTCGAACTCCTGACCTCAGGTGATCCTCCCACCTCGGCCTCCCAAAGAGCTGAGATTACAGGCATGAGCCACCATGCCTGCCCTAGTTGGTGTTGTTAATGCTTTTATTTGGAACTAGAAAGTGATTATTTGCACTTAGGGTGAGTAAAGTGAAACTCATAGAATCAAATGGGGAATATGTAAAGATAAATTTCTTTTAAAAACCGAAGTTAAAAGCAGCAATACAGTTTTTGGATATGAAAGATGATCTGATTGTCATTAAATATCTAAAAACTGAAGTCATATACAATAATGCTTATAGAAAGTAAACTACAAATGGTTCCTAAAGGAGCCCTCATGAGAGTTCCAAGTAAGAAAAATCTGAATGACAAATGAAAAAGAGGAGTAGGAAGTAAGCCAGAATCTGTCAATTCACTTCTAAGAAGAGGAAAAAAACCAGAATCTCTATTGATTCACTTCTAATAAAAAGAGGAAAAGTGGCTGGGCGTGTTGGGTCATGCTGTAATTCCAACACTTTCAGAGGCTGGGAGTTCAAGACCAGCCTGGCCAACATGCTGAAACCCCATCTCTACTAAAAATACAAAAATTAGCTGGGTGTGATGGTGGTGCCTATAATCCCAGCTACTTGGGAGGTCGGGGCACAAGAACCACTTGAACCCTGGAGGCGGAGGTTGTAGTGAGCCAAGATTACGCCACCACACTCCAGCCTCGGCAACAGAGACCCTGTCTCAAAAAAAGAAAAGAAAAGAAGAAAAATAAATGACAAAATGAGCTAAAACTAGAAAATGATTTAAGAACAATACGAAGTTTAAGAAACCCATTGAGGGAAAAACAATATGAAAGGAAAATGCTTTATGTATAAACCAAGATAGTGGAGCTCGAGGTGATCCTAGGAGACTCTGAAGTCACTCCTTAAATTGTCACTGATGTGAAAAGGACAAAAACTCTGAAGAGGAAGCTAACAGAGGGGCTCAGAGGCAGGCAGCCTGCAGACCCTCCATCACTGGGGCAATCCATAAGGCAGCCGAGCTCCCTGGGCCACTTCACTTTTGGCTGGAAATCCCAGGGAGCCCTCTGCTGATTCAGGGGACCCTGCATTGCCGAGGGCCTCTCTGTCCCCTGGCTCCAGATTTTCTGAGGCTGTCTTCCTTACTCCTCTTTAAACAACCCCCCAACTGAAACAGAACATTAGTGTGTTAAAGTTCATTAAGATACAGGGGTCATGAGGAAGGGTCACATTGCCCCGTTATACCACAAACCATGTAAAATTGCATTTTAGGCTTTCTTGTTCTCAAGGGTCCATTTGATCATTCCATATGGAGGTTTCTCACTGGTATTTATTTCATGAAGGGCCCTCAGTCCAGCAATTTTCTAGCCCTCCCTTCCCCTCTCGTCACTCCTCCACGCTATAGGGAGCACCTTCCCCCTCCTCTAACCCCCCAAAAAATTAACTTCCTGCTTCTACAAGTGCACGTTTTGGCTTTTTCTTTTCTGGTTGTGGGAGCCCTAGCCAGATCTTAGGCCCTAGGGGTTTATCATGGTATTTCCTGAAACAAAGACAGCTACTTTCCCAAGAAGAATTCTGATAATAGATCTTACCACTAAAAGACACCCCCAAAAGATGTTCAGCTCCAGCACTTTCCCTTCAGCAAGTGATTTAGACACAGAGATTAAATGAATTACCCCAAGGCCATAGGGTAAAGAAGTAGTGAGAACCAGAATCCAGGTTTTTCCATTTCTAAAGCTGTGCCATTCTTTGGTTTCTGATATGGGTTAATAACTTCCCTCAGACAGCCCGCTTTGGTCTGTTATCAAAAGCAGGATCTCTGTCACCATTCTTTGTTCCTTTTGGTTTTGGCAATAGGTTTTAGGAGCAACTGAGTTGGACTATCAGAACTCCTTACTGCTGGATTTTTTAAAGGTCAGAGAACTGCTGACTTCAATAACAACATAGACCTTGTAGATCACCCATCCCTGCATCTCCCCTTCTCCTTCTCTCAGTAGAGACAGACAGACATAATAAAAGTCTAGGGGCCGGGCGCGGTGGCTCAAGCCTGTAATCCCAGCACTTTGGGAGGCCGATGCGGGTGGATCATGAGGTCAAGAGATTGAGACCATCCTGGTCAACATGGTGAAACCTCGTCTCTACTAATAATACAAATAATTAGCTGGGCACGGTGGCGCGTGCCTGTAATCCCAGCTACTCAGGAGGCTGAGGCAGGAGAATTGCCTGAACCCAGGAGGCGGAGGTTGCGGTGAGCCGAGATCGCGCCATTGCACTCCAGCCTGGGTAATAAGAGCGAAACTCCGTCTCAAAAAAAAAAAAAAGAGTCTAAACAGGGCTGGGCGCAGAGGCTTATGCCTGTAATCCCAGCACTTTGGGAGGCCAAGGCAGGCGGATCACAAGGTCAGGAGTTCGAGACCAGCCTGGCCAATATGATGAAATCCTGTCTCTACTGAAAATACAAAAATTAGCCGGGTGTCGTGGCGCTCGCCTATAGTCCCAGCTACTGGGGAGTCTGAGGGAGGAAAATCGCTTGGACCTGGGAGATGGAGGTTGCAGTGAGTGGGATTGTGCCACTGTACTCCAGCCTGGGTGACAGAGTGACTCCGTCTCAAAAAACAGCAAAAAAAGTCTAAACAGTTGGGAATGCTAATTTTAAAATTGAATCATATTTCCCACCAACTTCCATTATTAATTTGATGATGACTTATCACAGAAAAAAGCCTTCACCTATAAGATAAATACTATTTAAGAAATCAACAAGATTTTCTAAACAAGGCATTAAAAATAATAATTTAAAAATAATAATTCAAAGTAAGCCACAAAATACAATTTATCTACTGAACTAAAACCAAAGTGAAATTTTATCAAGCTGCAGAAACACTGCCTCCTCAGACTGGAGCAGAATGCAAAGATGCTTACTGGTGCCCTGACTTTTACATTTAGTATTTTTTTTTTTTTTTTTTTTTTTTGAGACAGAGTTCACTCTTGTTGCCCAGGCTGGAGTGCAATAGCACAATCTTGGCTCACTGCAACCTCTGCCTCATGGGTTCAAGTGATTCTTCTGTCTCAGCCTCCCGAGTAGCTGGGACTACAGATGCCTGCCACCATGCTCAGCTAATTTTTGTATTTTTAGTAGAGACGGGGTTTCACCATGTTGGCCAGGATGGTCTTGAACTCCTGACCTCAGGTGATCCGGCCAACCTGGCCTCTCAAAGTGCTGGGATTCCAGGCGTGAGCCACTGCACCCAGCCTACATTTAATCTTTTAGTGTAGCTTGAGCTCAGGATGTTCTCTTGGAGTATGCTACAGGAGGAGCAAGTGGTTTCTTTCTCTGACTTAGTGAGGGGTCCTAATAACTCTTGTTCTTTTTGAAATAGCAACAACGCCTCCACCTTCCCCCCACCCGCAACACGCACACTGCTGGCAACAGCTGAATGTCTGTTATTTAAAATTTGCCAATTTGAATAATGACAAACTTCTGACAACAATTTTACTTTCGGTATGGTGCTTACTTGGTTGTTCTTTTGGCAAGAATTAGCTAATCAGATCAGCTGCTTCTGAGATCACGTCTGGTGTGAGTGCTAAAGATGTCTTTCATACAAAGGAATGAGATTCTTATAACTTGTTATCCAGGAAAGCATATATCTAATTTGTCTAAAAATGAAACAAATTAGAGATAAATTTTAAAAACCACACCAAATGTATCTGGGATAGATTACAGATGCTAGCCACCACGCCTGGCCCCACCTGCATGTCTGCAAAGGACTAGCTGCTGGGTTTTGTTTTTGTTTTTTTTTAGACAGAGTCTTGCTCTTGTCATCCAGGCTGGAGTGCAATGGTGTGGGCTCAGCTCATTGCAACCACTGCCTCCCGGGTTCATGCAATTCTCCTGCCTCAGGCTTCTGAGTAGCTGGGATTACAGGTGCCCACCACCACACCCCGCTAATTTTTGTGTTTTTAGTAGAGACAGGGTTTCACCATGCTGGTCAGGCTGGTCTCAAACACCTGACTTCAGGTGATCCGCCTGCCTCGGCCTCCCAAAGTGCTGGGATTACAGGTGTGAGCCACTGAGCTGGTTAACAGGCTGCTTTTGTGTAGCTCAAATTCTTGAACTTCCCAGGTCTAACGGTCATGTCTTGTCCCAGCTCTGACTCTCAAATAGTCCCATTTTGCTCTGCTCAGGCCAGATCATAGAAAGAATTGTGTTTAGTTCTTGACATCACAAACTTGCATATGCAAAGGTGAGTGGTCAGAGGGGTGAAGAGTGAACCCTGGTGCATGGGAGGAAAGTTGAGGGAATGCGTCGGGGAGAAATTGTAAGAACTAAGAGGCCACGTGAATCAGTGAATGGAAGGAGACACTTCTCTGCTTAGGTCTACAACAGCACCTCACCCTACCTCCATGTGCCTCAGAATTCTCATTCAGAAAATAAGTGGGTGGGTTTGAAGATCTTGAAGATTTCTTTGAGCTCTAACTGGTTTTGAGTCTATAATTAGTGGGGAAATGATTTCAGCTCAATTCAAGGAAAAGCTTTCTTCCAATCAATGAATCTTCCGATTACAGGCAGCTTCCGGAGGTGGTGAGCTCTCCGTTGGTATGGGCAGAGTTGGGGGTGCCCATCTGTCATGAAGCCTGTGCCAGGATCTCCTGCATCCACTGGGCCAGATGGACCAGATAACTGCTAAAGTCCTTTCCAACTTTATCCAGAAACTTTCAAGTAATTGCCAAGAGAGCAACTCCCATTGTAGCAATGCTGAATTGCTCTGAATCAAGAACCTAAGCAAGAGGAGGGAAAGCCCCAATCTGCAGTCGGGCAGTGACACCCCCACCTGCCACCTACTGAGTGACAAGCTTTGTGCCAGATACTTGACATAAAGCATCTCTCTCTCTCTTTTTAGAAAGACAGTGTCTTGCTTTTTTGCCTAGGCTGGTCTTGAACTCCTGGCTTCAATCAATCCTCCTATCTTGGCTTCCAAAAGTGCTAGGATTATAGGCATGAGCTACTATGCCCCATCTGGCATCTCTAACTCATAGCAGCTTTATGAGGTAGGTATTATTCTCCTTTTACAAAAAGAATCAAGGCTCAGAGAGGCTAAGTAACTTTACTAAGGTCACACAGCTAGTAAGTGAAAGAGAATTTAATATTAGGACTGCTGGCTTCATTACAGCATTTTCCACTAACCTTTTCCTTTCTCAGAGGAGCAGTATACAATGGGAGGAGGCAAGGAACATGGAGAAGGGTTAGAATGTCAGGGAAGTCAAGTGTAGTATAAATGAGAAGCCATGACTAAAGATTAAACTCCCATGGTCTGTGGGCAGGGAAGTGTTTACTTACATGCCGAGTTTGACAGGCCTCTGTACCAATAATAGACATTTAATTATAAAACAATAGGCTCCTGGTGCTTCTGCCATCAAGACCTTAGAACATGTTGCCTTGATCATTCTCTAAGGCCCACCACAAAGTCGTCTCTGGTCTGAGATGCTGTAAAATTCCTCACAATTGAAGCCCACAGTACCCGTGAGGGAAAGATGGGCTGTATCTTCCAGGAGCCAGCTTACAACCCAAACCCAAACCCAAGTTTCCTTTCTGTCCCCACTCCTTCAATGCTCCATGTTTAGCAAGTGTGGATACACTTGGTTCCACTATGACTTCTCAAATGTGGTCTATGAGTCACCTACCAAGACTGTGTGGGGCACGAGTGAAAACACAGACTTCTGGGTTCCTTCCACTCAAGTCTAGATGACTACAGGAGTGGGACACTGGAATATGAGGTTTTTTTTTTTTTTTTGCCAATCAATGAGAGCTTGTAAGGTTGCTGAGGTTGGTTGGCCTTGAACTCTTGGCCTCGCCTTCGCAAGCGCCACGACATCCGGCCGGAGCCACTTCGGGCCCCCTGTTTTTTTTTTGTTTTTTTTTTAAGGCAGAGTTTCGCTCTTGTTGCCCAGGCTGGAATGCAATGGTGCGATCCTGGCTCACTGCAATCTCTGCCTCCCAGGTTCGAGCAATTCTCCTGCCTCAGCCTCCCAAGTAGCTGGGATTACAGGCTGTGTGCCACTATGCCCTATTAATTTTTAGTAGAGATGTGGTTTCACCATGTTGGTCAGTTTGGTCTCGAACTCCTGACCTCAAGTGATCCACCTGCCTCAGCTTCCCAAACTGCTGGGATTACAGATGTGAGTCACCACACCTGGCGAATATGAGTTTTTAATAAGGGCTCCAAGTAATGCATAGTGGAGTTTCTTTTCTTTTTTTCCCCAAGACAAAGTCTCACTCTATTCTCCAGGCTGGAGTGCAATGGCATGACCTCTGCCTTCCAGGTTCAAGCGATTCTCCTGCCTCAGCCTCCTGAGTAGCTGGGATTACAGGCATGCACCACTACGCCCAGCTAATTTTTGTATTTTTAGTAGAGCATTTTGTCACATTGGCCAGGCTGGTCTTGAACTCCTGACCTCGCAATCCAACTGCCTTTACCTCTGAATGTGCTGGGATTATAGGTGTGAGCCACCGTGCCCGGCTGCAATTGCAGTTTCTAAACTACTCTTTCTTGGTAGGGGTTGGTATCTGACGACCAGGAGATATAACTAGACAAGGCATAACCAAGGTTTCAATGTGCCAATCATTCCCTGAGAGAAGAAGAGTTAACTGAATAGAAAGAAATGGACTTATCTGCCCCTTAATAAAGCAATCTGAAAATTGTATCCAAATTTTTTTCTTTTTTTGAGACAGAGTTTCCCCCTTATTGCTTAGGATGGGGTGCAATGGCGCAATCTTGGCTTACCACAACCTCCATCTCCCGGGTTCAAGCGATTCTCCCGCCTTGGTCTCTCGAGTAGCGGGGATTACAGGCATGCGCCACCACATCTGGTTAATGTTGCATTTTTAGTAGAGATGGGGTTTCTGCATGTTGGTCAGGCTGGCCTCCAACTTCTGACCTCAGGTGATCTGCCCACCTCGGCCTCCCAAAGTGCTGGGATTACAGATGTGAGCCACTGCGCCCAGCCTTAAATTTTTTTTTTAGACAGCGTTTCACTCTGTCACCTAGCTGGAGGGCAATGGCATGATCTTGGCTCACTGCCACCTCTTCCTCCTGGGTTCAAGCAATTCTTCTGCTTCAACCTCCCAAGTAGCTTGGACTATAGGCACGTGCCACCACACCTGGCTAATTTTTTGTATTTTTAGTAGAGATGGGGTTTCGCCATCTTGGCCAGACTGGTCTCGAACTCCTGAGCTCATGATCTGCCCACTTTGGCCTCCCAAAGTGCTGGGATTACAGGCATGAGCCACTGTGCTCGGCCTTTTTAAATTTTTTTTTTTTTAATTTTTCTGAGACTGGTTATTGCCCAGGCTGGAGTGTGTGGCACAATCACTGCTCACTGCAGCCTCAACCTTCCGGGTTCAAGTGATCCTTCCACTTCAGCCTCCTGAGTAGCTGGGGCTACAGGTGCACACCACAGCACCCAGTTAATTAAAAATTTTTTTTTGCAGTGACAAAATCTTGCCTTGTAGCCCAGGCTGGTCTCGAATTCCTAGGGCTGAAGTGATCCTCCCGTCTTGGCCTCCCAAAGTGTTGAGATTACAGGTGTGAGCCATCACAGCTGGCCAGAAATCCCTACATTGAGAAGCAATTTAGAATGGTGAGTTAAAAAGGAGCTGTGAAGTCAAACCTAGATTGTGATTTTGATCTAGTTATTTGTCCTTGGGTAAGTTACTTATCTCCAAACCACAGTTTGTTTTTCTATAAAATGGGTATAATAAGGTCAACCTCATAAGTTGTGTGGGCTCATGTATCTAAAGTCCTTAACAGTATACCAGGGGCATAGTACAAAATCAGTTATTCCATATTGAGGACATCAATATAAAATATAGATTGGAATAATAAAAAAACCTTAAAAATGTGAAAAGGCAAATATCCACATGAAACAGGACAGTGGAAACTATGAGGTGTGAGGGATTTTTTTCAGTTCTCCTACAGGTGTTTCACTGCAAAAGAATCACCCAGCCGCTATACGATGACATAAGTTAGATCCCCAACTCAGAGGTCACCATTTCCAGAGAATCTGTTGGGTTTTCCTCACTGGGAGTGTCTCCAATCTCTCCTCATGCATGTACCACATTTCCACCTTTGTTATAATTGACTCATGTGCCTTTAGACCATAGATTCATTGACAAAAGTTGCTTTCCACATTTTTTTCTTGTTTTTTTTTTTTTTTTGAGACTGAGTCTTGCTGTCAGCCAGGCTGGAGTGCAGTGGCACGATCTCAGCTCACTGCAACCTTCACCTCTCAGGTTTAAGTGATTCTTCTGCCTCACCTACCAAGTAGCTGGGAGTACAGGGGTGCACAATCATACCTCGCTAATTTTTTTTTTTTTTTTTTTGAGACGGAGTTTCGCTCTTATTACCCAGGCTGGAGTGCAATGGCTCGATCTCGGCTCACCGCAACCTCTGCCACCTGGGTTCAGGCAATTCTCCTGCCTCAGCCTCCTGAGTAGCTGGGATTGCAGGCACGCGCCACCATGCCCAGCTAATTTTTTGTATTTTTGGTAGAGACGGGGTTTCACCATGTTGACCAGGATGGTCTCGATCTCTTGACCTCGTGATCCACCCGCCTCGGCCTCCCAAAGTGCTGGGATTACAGGCGTGAGCCACCAGACAGGGTTTCACCATGTTGGTCAGGCTGGTTTCAAACTCCTGGCCTCAAGTGAGTCCTCCCAAAGTGATCCCATATACTCTAAATTATCTCTAGATTACTTAGGACACCAGATACACTGTAAATACTATGTAAATAATTGTTACATTGTTTTAAAAACTTGTATTATTTTTAAAATCTTAAAATGATGTCTTGCTCTGTTGCCCAGGCTAGAATGCAGTGTTGTGATCATAGGTCCCTGTAGCCTGAAACTTCTGGGCTCAAGTTATACTCCTGCCTCAGCCTTCCAGGTAACTGAGTCTGATGGTATGCAAAGCCAAGCCAATATATATATATTTTTTTGGTAGAGATAGGGTCTCACATTCTGCCCTCCTTCCTCTCTCTACCCTCCAAAAGGCCCCAGTGTGTGTTGTTCCCTTCTTCTTCCTCTTCTTTTTTTTTTTTTGGAGACAAGTCTCTCTGTCACCCAGGCTGGAATGCAGTGGCGTGATCTGAGCTCACTGTAACCTCTGCCTCCTGGGTTCAAGGGATTCTCATGCCTCAGCCTCCTGTGTAGCTGGGATTATAGGTGTGCACCACCGTGCCTGGCTAGGTTTTTGTATTACAGTTTTTGTATTACTAGTAGAGACTGGCTGGGCACAGTGGCTCACGCCTGTAATCTTAGCACTTTGGGAGGCTTCACCACATTGGTCAGGTGGGTCTCAAACTCCTTGGCCTCAAGTGATTCACCCGCCTCGCCTTCCAAAGTGCTGAGATAACAGGTGTGAGCCACCGCGCCTGGCCTGTTGTTCTCATCTTGTGTACAAGTGTTGTCATCATTTCACTCCCACTTCTAAGTGAGAACATGAGGTATTTGGTTTTCTCTTCCTGTGTTAGTTTGCTAAGGATAATGGTCTCCAGCTCCAACCATGTCCCTGCAAAAGACATGATCTCATTCTTTTTTATGGCTGCACCAACAACCTTTTATGGAGTTTAAAAACCTGATACTAAATTTCATATAGAAAGACAAACATATAAGAATAGCCAGAAAAATACTGAGAAAAGAAAAAAGTTACAAGGGGGTCTTGGCCTACCAGACATGAAAACATGCCATAAAGCCTTTATAATTGAACAGTAGAGTGTGGCCATGTGGATAGACCAGTAGAAAAGTCCAGAAGAAGGACCAAGTACATATGAAACTTTAGTACGTAGTAAAGACGGTGTCTCAAAACCCCTGAGCCAAAAGGATTTTTAAAATAAATGGTACTGGAGCAATAAAGTACTTAAAAAAAAAAAAGTAAAATGACATCCATAATACCTCATACCACCCACAAGAAGAAATTCCAAATGGAAAAGGATCAGTTTATCTATCTGTCTATCTAGAACCATACTCATCCTATTTTTTAACATGTGCAAATTTCTCTTTAATCTGAGGTAGGTGAAAGTATTCTAACTATAACTCAAAATTAAATAAAATGAAATAGACTGATAAACCTGATTACATAAAAGTAAAACCTTTTGCATAGGAAGAAACACCACAAACAATGTCAAAAAACAAACCCTGGGAGAAAATATTTGTAACACTTATCACAGATAAAGGTCTTACATCCCTAATATTTAAATAACGCATAAAAGTTGAGAAGAAACACAGATCGGCCGGGGGCGGTGGCTCAAACCTGTAATCCCAGCACTTTGGGAGGCTGAGGTGGGTGGATCACGAGGTCAAGAGATCAAGACCATCCTGGTCAACATGGTGAAACCCCATCTCTACTAAAAATACAAAAAAAAATTAGCTGGGCATGGTGGTGCGTGCCTGTAATCCCAGCTGCTCAGGAGGCTGAGGCAGGAGAATTGCCTGAACCCAGGAGGCGAAGGATGCAGTGAGCCGAGATCGTGCCATTGCACTCCAGCCTGGGTAACAAGAGCGAAACTCCGTCTCAAAAAAAAAAAAAAAGCAAAAAACCCACAGATCAAAACTCTTCAATAGAAGAATGGGCAAAAGACATGAACAGAAAATGAATCTCCAACAGGAAGAAAAAAGATGATCTTTAAACACATTAAAAAAATGTTCGTTTTCACTCATAATAAGAGAATTACAAATTAAAACTACACTGAGATACAATTTCTCACTTATCAGATTGGCAAAAAGTAAAAAGCATAATCACACAGTTTGTTGGCAGGCTGACGGGAAACAGGCACTCACACAGTGCTGGTGAAATGCAAACTGGTATAATCTCTATGGAGGAAAATTTCACAATATATATTTAATACACACACACACACACACACACACACACACCACACACACGCACAGTGCACACGTGCTATTTTTTGACCTAGCAACTTTACTCCTAAGAATTTACCCTGAAGATAAACCTCCAACAATACATACAGACAAGGTCATTCATAGCACCATTTTTGTAAAATTACAAGCTACAGGAGGCTGTGGCAGGAGAACTGCTTGAACCTGGGAGACGAGGGTTGCAGTGAGCCGACATCCTCATATATATGGCATATGAGTACTATGCAGCTGTTTAAAAAAAGAGAAAGATTTCTATGAACTCAGATCTCTTGTTAAATAAAGAAAGCAAAGTGGAAAAGATATTGGTAATATGCTACAATTTTTGTAGGAAAGGAGGAAATATTCCTATATATGTGCATTTGTGTAAAAAGAAACACAAGAAAGAAAACCAGAGTTTGTTTACCCTCAGGGGTTGGGTGGAAATGAACTTGACAGAATAGAAGGAATGGGGAGGGGATGGAATTCCTGACTTTACATTCTGTGTTTTGCAATCACTTTAATATTTTACATAACAACAAAAAGAAAAATAAAATCAACAAGGATGGCCAGGAGGCAGGGGGGTGGGAACTAAAGTAGAAAAAAACAGAAGCAAATGAACCAATCAAATTTTAAGTATGTAAGATTGAATAAGTACATATATTGCAGGTAATGGGAGCCAGGTTTCACTGTTGAAGGAGAGAGTTACAAATGTGAAAAGTGGTAAGGAGAATGAATCTTGTAGTGTTTCATTGGAATCAGAAGTATCAGTGTGGGCTGCACATGGTGGCTGACGCCTATAATCCTAGCACTTTGGGAGGCTGAGACTGGTGGATCACCTGAGATCAGAAGTTTGAGACCAGCCTGGCCAAGAGGGTGAAACCCCTTATCTACAAAAATAAAAATAAAAGTAAAATAGCGGGACATGGTGTCAGGTGCCTGTAACCCCGGCTACAGGAGGCTGTGGCAGGAGAATCACTTGAACCTGGGAGACAAAGGTGGCAGTGAGCTGAGATCGTGCCACTGCACTCCAGTCTGGGCAACAGAGTGAGACTCTGTCTCAAAAAAAAAAAAAAAAAAAGATATGTTAGTGTGAACTAGAATAGACAGGTGTATGTTGTAGGTCTGTGTGTATGTTTATGTACATAATCTATTACTTACCTCCTCCAACTAAGAGGGTGTAGAATCAATGCTATTCCCATAGCAGTGAGGATATCTAGCATGCAGATCTTGGTTTATAACTACTAAAAAGTACCTGGACTCCTTGGATAAGTGGTTGATTATAGGCAAGGCAGAGAAAGTACAAACCTACAACAGTATCAGAAGTTCACATGTGCCAGCTTGAAGTGGCTCTTGCTTGCCAAATCTGGGACAATTTGGGCATCAAAATACTTAATAATAGTAAACATTTATAGCACTTTGAATAAAGTAAGAATCCAGGCCAGGCGTGGTGGCTCACACAGCACTTTGAGAGGCCGAGGTGGGTGGATCACCTGAGGTCAGGAGATTGAGATCAGCCTGGCCAACAAGAGCAACAGAGCAAGACTGAGCAAGAATCCTTCTGAAAAAAAAAAAAAAAAAAGAAAAAAAAAAAGAAAGAAAAAGAAAGAAAGAATCTATTAGTCCACATGATACAATATATATATGGGATGAAAGGAAAGCTCTTACAGTAGAAACCCAGCTAACAAATATAAAAGAAATGATGAAATCTGAATCACCACTTGTCAACCATAATAATAAATTTTTGGTTCTTTTTCTTTTTTTTTAATTAAAATTTTATTATATATATATATATATATATACACAGGGTTTCACCATGTTGGCCAGGCTGGTCTTGAACTCCTGACCTCAGGTGATCTGCCCACCTCAGCCTCCCAAAGTGCTAAGATTACAGGCCTGAGCCACCACGTCCGGCCTCTTTTTTTTCTTTTTCTTTTTCTTTATTTTTTATTTTTTAAAATTAAAGATGGGGTTTCACCATGTTGGTCAGGCTGATCTTGAACTCCCGACCTCAGATGATCCGCCTGCCTTGGCCTCCAAAGTGCTTGGATTACAGGCGTGAGCCACCACGCCTGGCCCATAATAATAATTAATCCAAGCAAGACTCAAGACTAGATACTAAAACTAGTGGTTGAAATTCTGATGACTAACAAGATATCTACATAGTTTCAAAGTATCTCCCCAAGAGATATTTAGTAACTTTACAATGGAGAAATCCAATACATACTGACACACTGTCTTAACCAAGGGAGCAAAGTTAACATCACCAATAATAGAGCCAATCAACAAGTGCTTCCAGAGAGGATGCACAGTATTATCTGACCACAACAATTACCTCTGTGGCATTCCTGCAAGACAGATATCACATACATCTCCTCATAAGGAAACATTAGACCCATATTCAATGGCATTCTACCAAATAAACAGCACTTAGTAATCAACAATGTCAATGTCATTAAAAAAAAGTGACTAAAAAATTGTCCAAATTAAAGGAGAGACAAGATAACCACATATAAGTGATTTGCGATTTTCTTTTTGCAATAACAATATTGACACCATTCACAAAATTTGAAATCTGAATAGAATCTGCAGATTATAGTATCAATGTTCATTTACTGTTTTTTAATCACTGTACTGGGAATAGGCTTTTTTTTTTTTTCATTTTTCTTTCTTTTTTTGCAACGGAGTTTCGCTCTTGTTTCCCAGGCTACAGTGCAATGGCACAATCTTGGCTCTCTGCAATCTCTGCCTCCAGGATTCAAGCGATTCTCCTGCCTTAGCCTCCCGAGTTGCTGGGATTACAGGACTGTGCCATCATGCCCCGCTAATTTTTGTATTATTTGTAGAGACGGGGTTTCACCATGTTGGCCAGGCTGGTCTTGAACTCCTGACCTCAGGTGATCCACCCGCCTCAGCCTCCCAAAGTGTTGGAATTACTGGCGTTAGTCACAGCGCCTGGCCAGTATTTCGTTTTTTTAAGAGAGTCTCAACCGGGTCAGATGGTTCATGCCTGTAATCCCAGCACTTTGGGAGGCCAAGGCAGGTGGATCACCTGAGGTTGGGAGTTCAAGACTAGCCTGATCAACATGGAGAAACCCTGTCTCTACTAAAAAAAGATAAAAAATAAAAAATTAGCTGGGCATGGTGGCGCAAACCTGTAATCCCAGCTACATGGGAGGCTGAGGCAGGAGAATCGTTTGAACCCTAGAGGCAGAGGTTGCAGTGAGCCGAGATCACGCCATTGCACTCTAGGGGCAACAAGAGCAAAACTCCGTCTTAAAAAAAAATAAAAATAAAAATAAAAGTCTCCAGTGGTTCATGCCTATAATCCTAGCACATTGGGAGGCCGAGGAGGGTGGATCACAAGGTCAAGAGATTGAGACCATCCTGGTCAACAAGGTGAAACCCTGTCTCTACTGAAAATACAAAAATCAGCTGGGCATGGTGGTGCACACCTGTAGTCCCAGCTACTCGGGAGGCTGAAACAGGAGAATCCCTTGAATCCAGGAGGCGGAGGATGCCGTGAGCCAAGATCTTGCCATTGCAGTCCAACCTGGGTGACAGCAAAACTCATCTCAAAACAAAACAAAATAAAAACAAACAAAAAATTGGGGGTATCTGGGTAAAGAGAATACGGGACTTATTATAATACTGTACATATGTATATATATATATACACACACACATACTCTGTGTTTTTTTTTTTTAATGTAGATTTTGGGGAAGTATATTAAGAACATACTATAAAACAAAACAAAATGAAATGAAAAATAAGATTCCTGGGCCTCTACCCTGAAAATTCGGATTCAAGAGTTCTCATAGTAGGTCTTGGGAATCTGTATTTTTAAAAAGTTTGCTTGGTGATTATAATGCACATCTGACAAGAATTAACCTGTCTCAAAGAAATAAAAATCTAACTAAACACCCATGTACCTACCATCTACTTGCAATTCTATATGTGTCCTTCCATCTCCTCCTATTCCCTTTTCTTACTCCTTGAAGATAATAATTATTCCCAGTTTGGAGTTCGTTATTCCCATGGATGTTTTTACACGATTATCCCATACAAATGCGTCCATATCGACAAAAGAATTGCCTTGCACGTTTTCAAACTTTGTATAGGCCAGCTGTGGTGGTTCACATCTATAATCCCACCACTTTGGGAGATCAAGGAGGATGGATAGCTTGGGCTCAGGCACTCAAGAGCAGCTTGGGCAACATGATGAAACCCCATCTCTACCAAAAGTACAAAAAATTAGCCAGTGTGGTGGTGCACACCTGTAGTCCCAGTCACTCGGTAGGCCGAGGTGGGAGGAATGTTTCAGTCTCGAAGGCAGAGGTTGCAGTGAGCCGAGATCATGCCACTGTACTGTAGCCTGGGTGACAAAGCAAGAGCTCATCTCTGGGGCGGGGGTGGGGGAGAAAAAAAGAAAGAAAACTTTGTATAACAAACATCCTTCTATGATATAATTTTTCACTTAGCATATGTTTAGTTTTTTTGTTTAGTTTTTTTTTTTTTTTTTTTTTTGAGACAGGGTCTCACTATGTCTCCAGGCTGGAGTGCAGTGGCTATGTGGCTATTCACAGGCACAATCCTGCTACTGATCAGCACTGGAGTTTTGACTTTGTTTAGGTTTTTAATGTTGACACATGTTGCCTATTTACTTCACCCAGAAGTGAGGGGAGAAAGTAATGATTCCAGAGAAAATGAATAAACATATGTCCCCGTTGATTCAATATATGATAGTCAATTGATAGCTATGCCACAATGTATCAGTTTTATTGTTTATGGGTGAATTTTTCACTATCACAGTGCTACAATGATTGGTCACATGTTTCTTTGAGCAAATGTAGAATTTCTTTACAGGAAAATTGATAGATCAAAGGTTGTGTATGTTTCTCTGGAGTCATCAGTTTTTTCCTCTTTTCTAAATCATGCATAGTCATCCATAGTAATAAAAGAAATATGGAGTCTATGGGCACAGATGCAAGTACATGGGCAAATATTTGAAGTGCTCTTCTGATTGCTTCTAGTCTCTCAGTGAAATAGAAAGCAGGGTTATCAGCTGAGACCCCAGGTAGAGAATGATCAATTAGAAGTTGGACGCGAGATAAGAAATAGCCATCTTGGAGAAAGATGGCCAGGCAGTACTCAGGGCCCGTATCTTCGGCTTTGCTAGATACTGACAAATTACTTTTCAGAGTAATTGTACCTGTATATACTCTTAACAGCAGTGGATGACTGTTTCTGATGCTCCATACCCTCACCAAGACCCTTGAATCATCAGAATTTAAAGATTTTTGTCAATTTGATTTCATGTACATATGTATGTATAAATGACAGCGTCTTGCTCTGTTGCCCAAGCTGGAGTGCAGTGAGTGGCATGATCATAGCTCACTGTAGCCTGAACTTTCTGGGTTCAAGCAATCCTCCTGACTCAGCCTCCTGAGTAGCTAGGACTATAGGTATGTACCACCATGCCCTGCTAATTTTTTTTCTTTTTTGAGATGGAGTCTTGCTCTGACACCCAGGCTGGAGTTCAGTAGCACAATCTTGACTCACTGCAACCTCTGCCTCCCAGGTTCAAGCCATTCTCCTGCCTCAGTCTCCCAAGTAGCTGGGACTACAGGTGCCTACCACCATGTCCAGCTAGTTTTTGTATTTTTAGTACAGAAGGTGTTTCACCATATTGGCCAGGCTGGTCTTGAATTCCTGATCTTGTGATCAGCCCACCTCAGCCTTCCAAAGTGCTGGGATTACAGGCGTGAGCCACTGCACCAGGCTACTTTTTTTTTTTTTTTTGTAGAGACAGAGGCTCATTTTCTTGACCAGGTTGGTCTTGAACTCCTGGCCTCAAGCAGTCCTCCTGCTTCAAGCTCCCAAAGTGCTGAGATTACAGGCGAGAGCCACCATGCCCAGCCAGTGAATAGTTTTAATTTCCCCAATTACTTGTGAGTTGAGTTTCATCTTCTGTGAATTAGCCCATTCATACTCTTTGCTCGTTTTTCCAATGGTTGTCTTTTTCTAATTGATTTGTAAGATCTCTTTATGCAGTTTGGATAATACATCAGTGTTTACACTATGACTGTACAAACATTTTCCCTGTTGAGCTTATGACCATTGCTCCTTTCTGGTATGACCGTGTATTTTTCCTTCAGTTAATGATTTCCTTGTTTTCCCATTTGTCTGGCTTTTCATATACCTGTGATTAATTTTTTCCAAATGCTCCAATATGTCTGCCATCCTATCAGAAATAATCACTATGCACTCATACAAATGAGATTCATTTTCCTGTTGTTCCTTGAAGACCTCATTCTGAGCCAGCTATCTCTTTTTCCAATCTGTGCTGATTGCTAGTTGCTCTGGGGATGGCTACATTGCAGGCATTCTGGATTTTATTTTATAGACGGAGTCTCGCCCTATTGCCTAGGCTGGAGTGCAATGGTGTGATCTTGGCTCCCTGTAACCTCTGGCTCTTGGGTTCAAGCGATTCTCCTGCCTCAGCCTCTCGAGTAGCTGGGATTACAGGTGCATGCCACTATGCCCAGTTAATTTTTTGTATCTTTAGAAGAGACAGGGTTTCATTATGTTGGCCAGCCTGGTCTTGAACTCCTGAGCTGATGATCCACCTGCCTCAGCCTCCTGAAGTACTGGGATTACAGGTGTGAGCCGCGGTGCCCAACCAGCATTCTGGATTTTTAAATTCAGTCTACCATATTGGATTCCTTATTTCCCAAATCCCATGTAGTCTTCTTCCATGGTTTTGCTGGCACTTATCTCTCAGCAGCTTCCCCAAAATGGGCATGTCTGAATTCGTGCATATCTTTTAAAATTGATGTATCTCACTAGGTTTAGATTTCTAGATTGAAGATAATGTCCACTCAGTTTTAAAGGTATCACTCTATTCACTCCTAGTTTCCTTTGTTTTAGGAAAATACATTCTCATTCATGTTCCAACTCCGTTGTAGGTGACCTGTTTTGTCCAGGTGTTTGAGCTCAGAATTTTGTGATGATGTGCTTTTTAGATCTTTTATCATTCATATTGCTGGGGCTTCTGAAGACCTCTTTGATCTGGAGATCCACGTCTTTGATTCTGGGAATCTTTTTGTTTTCCATTATTTCTTCTGTCTTGTTCTCAAACATTTCTAAGTTAACACTTGGATTGGATTTCAGATGTGGAACAGATACTTTACGTGTCTGTGGCTTTGCATATGCTATTCTTTCTGCCTAGGATGTATTTCCTCTCTTATGCCTTCTGTCCTAGTAAATCCCTAATTATCCTTTGAAACCAAAATCAATTCTTTCCTGTTGTTCCCTTCCCCAACCCTAAGCCAAATGGGATGCCCTATCTTGTATGCTCACAATGCATACTGTGGCCACCTCCAATGCCATGCTATGGTCTGCTTATATATCTGCCTCCTCCACCGACCATAAATTCCTGGAGATCAGGATGATGTTTATTTTTTGAGATGGAGTTTTGCTTGTTGCACAGGCTGGAGTGCAGTGGTGCAATCTTGGCTCACTGCAACCTCTGCCTCAAGCCATTCAAGTGATTCTCCTGCCTCCGCTTCCTGAGTAGCTGGGATTACAGGCATGTGCCACCATGCCCATCTAATTTTTTGTAATTTTAGTAGAAATGAGGGTTTCACCATGTTAGCCAGGCTGGTCTTGAACTCCTGACCTCAGGTGATCCACCTGCCTTGGCCTCCCAAAGTGCTGGGACTACAGGTGTGAGCCACTGTGCCCAGCCAGGATGATGTTTATCTGTCCTGCATCCTCAGTGATTAGCACTACACAGTGCCATGAATAAAGGAATTCTACAAGGGGACTGTGCAAGATAAATACCATCCCACACATCTTTATTTAATCCTTAGAGCAAACCTCAAATGGTCATTGTTTATTCAACAATATTACCTGAGCCTTTGTTATGGACCACTTTTCATACTGGCCAAAGGAACTTCAAAAAGGAAAATGACAAGATCTCATTCCTCCAGAAACTCACCATGTAGTAGGGAAGGCTTTCCCCTCCTCACATTTAAAAATTGAGATATAACTCACATACCATAACATTTACTCAATTAAAATACACTGATGGTTTTTAATATATTCACAAAGTTGTACATTATCGCCCCTAGACAAGATAGTTTTTATCTGTATGAAGTGCTGTATGTATCATGGGGCCAAGTGAGGGGAAGACACAGTTCACCACAGGAAGAAATGCATTCCAGGGGAAGGGCAGTATGTGCAAAAAGACGGAATTCTGACACGGCCTAGCATTTGCATAATACGAAACTGCAGTGGGTGGGGGGGGGCACTGGAGTTTATAGTGAGGAAACAATTGGGCTATTTTACAAATGAGGATCTGAAGCTCAAACAGGCAGTCACTGGCATAACGCAATTCTTTATGGCAACTCAAGAAAAGGTGTCTAAGGCAGGGGTCCCCAACCGTGGTACCATGATGTGGTACAGGTGGTGAGGGGCAGGCAAGCATTACTGCCTGAACTCCACCTCCTGTTAGATCAGCGGTGGCATTAGATTCTCATTGGAGCTTGAAACTTACTTTGAACTTTGCATGTGAGGGATCTAGGGTGCATGCTCCCTTGTTCCCCAAGAATCTAACTAATGTCTGATGATTTGAGGTAGAGCAGTTTCATCCTGAAACCACACCCTAACTCCTGTCTGTAGAATAATGGTCTTCCATGAAGCTGGTCCCTGGTGGTCTAAGGGATATTACCCTACTACCAAATCATTCCTGATGCACAGGCAGGTGCACGACCTTCTAAGAATTACCTCCAAATGTTGGTTTTCCCAACCTTCCAGCAAATAGGCTTCACTTTTTCTTTCAACTTCTCACATTTTCTACAGACACTGGTTATACTGACTACATTATCAGTTGAGCAAAAGACATTCGGCTTCGGCTTTTTAGATTCAAAAGATCCCTTGAGCTCAGGAGTTTGAGATCAGCATGGGCAACACAGGGAGATCTCACCTCTTAAGAATAAATTCAGCTGGGCATGGTGTCAGGCACCTGTAGTTCCAGCTACTTGGAAGACTGAGGTGGGAGGGCTGCCTGAGCCTGGAAGTTTGAGGTTGCAGTGAGCCATGATCATCCCACTACACTCCAGCCTGGGTGACAGTGAGACTGCTTCAAAAAAAAAGAAGAAGAAGAAGAAGAAGAAAAAGACTTAATACTTATGAACTCTTTGTTGTTAGACTAGTATGTTTTCCACGTATGTTTTAGGCCCTCTGTGTGATTAAGAAAAAATTCTGCTTTCGGGCTTCAGTGTTTCTAACTGAAAAGTAGGATTAAGAAAGCTTGTCCCTTTGCTGGCCGCGGTGGCTCACACCTGTAATCCTAGCACTTTGGGAGGCCAAGGTGGGTGGATCACCTGAGGTCAAGAGTTCAAGACCAGCCTGGCTATCATGGTGAAACCCCATCTTAATTTAAAAGAAAGAAAAAAAAAAAAAGAAAATAAAGCTTGTCCCAGCAACCTTACCACTGTCTTGCCCACAAGAATTGCTGGGAAACCATGTGGATCTTTACTGCCCTTGAAACTCTTGAGGAAATGTTAGTTTATGCTTTAAAAGGTAATATGCCTTGGCTTGTCAGTGGCATTAAGTGAGGGGCGGGGAGGATATGCCTACTGTAGGATTTTCTCCAAATTTCTAACCTCTGTTAAACATTCATAAAATCTTGGCTTATTAGGTGTAAACCAAGTCCAGGTCAATCTAGATGATCTGTTTCAGCTATCTGCGAGAGGAATAGAGGGGAATTTAAGTGAAAATAGGTAGAAAGTAAGTTGTCTGGCAGGATCAATGGCCTCTGGATTTTTGGCTTTGCACTTGGAGGCTGACCCCTGCTGTCTTCAAAAGTCCCCAACCCCTTCTCTCTCATGTGTAAAACAACTCTGGATTCTAGGATAAGGCACTGTAAATTCTGTAAATCAGAGGTGTAGTGGAAGCATGCCCTCCATCATACTTACAGTTCAAGCCCTCCTTCTGCAGCCCTGCAGTATCCAAAACTCCAGCCGGACAGACGACAAAGTGCAGCAAAGAGCAGTTATTTCTCAGAAAAAAAATTTCAAAGTGATTTGGTGAAGCAGATTAAGAAGAGTTTACCAGAAGCCACTTGATATGCTTTGGCTGTGTCCTCACCCAAATCTCATTTTAAATTGTAGCTCCCATAATCCCTGCGTGTCATGGGAGGGGCCTAGTGGGAGGTAACTGAATCACGGGGGTGGGTTTTCAGCACGCTGCTCTAGTCTTAGTAAGTATTGCGAGGTCTGATGGTTTTATAAAGGCAGTTCCCCTGCACACATGCTCTTGCCTGCTGCCATGTAAGATGTGCATTTGGGCCGGGCATAGTGGCTCACGCCTGTAATCTAAGCACTCTGGAGGCCAAGGTAGGCAGATCACCTGAGGTCGGGAGTTCAAGACCAGCCTGACCAACATGGTGAAACCTCGTCTTTTAAAAAAAATAAAAATAAAAAATAAGATGAGTCTTTGCTCCTCCTTCCCCTTCTGCTATGAGGAGGCCTCTCTGGCCATGTGGAACTGTGAGTCCCTTAAAAACTCTTTTCCTTTATAAATTACACAGTCTTGCGTATTTCTTCACAGCAGCATGAAAGTGGAGTGATACACCACCTCTGCCAAGAATCTGTGCATTGTCTTCTGCCCACATAAAGCTGTTTTTCATCTTACAAGTCCGAATAATTGATGCGTCTAAAATGCTACACAACAAAAAAACAGTTTTTCTAACCTGTTGGAGAGGAATGAGGCCAACCATTCCTGCCACTGTCGTATGTCCTTTACATGCACTTGTGAATGGCTGTAATAAGCAAAAATGCTGTACTATAATATAAAAGTGACCATATCAATTAAGAGCACGTGTGTAAATAATCTGAAGTTGGTTAGTTCAATCTGCTGAGGTTTATGCATGCACAAGTCATGTTCATTGTGATTCTCTGCTACAATTTAGTAAAGGAGCATCCATACCTAGTTTATCGATTAGTTTGGGGATTAGTAACCAAATTCCTTCCCAACTCCTGGAGCAATAAAATCTAATTCTTTTTCTAGAGAGACAAAATATGTGAATAGTTGAGACAAAAGCCAGAATTCAAATAACTGCAAATATCTAGGTGAACATGGATTCATTTTCTCCTTCGGACACCCAATTAGTTAAGAAGATCTCCTTCTGCAGGATAAAGTATTTTAAAGTTCATTAATTCCTGGAGGAAAGAAGAGAAACAGGCATTAAGTGTTTGACCACCCGTGTCTCAACACGCTAGGAGTTATCCGTCTTGTAGCCTTCAGAAGAGCCCTGCGAGGACTGGCTGGTTTATCTCCTTACAGATGAAGAAACTTAGGCTCAAGGATGCTGGCACATCTCAGGCCACAAAGCTGGGGGCAGAGAGAAGGTCTGAGTCCGGAACAGACAGGCCTTCTGCTCCAACAGTGTTTCCCAGACCAGAATCACCTGGAAAAATACAAAATCCAGCAAGCGCCGTTCCCTCCACGCAGCTTATCAACAGGAAAGCTTGAGACAGACAATACTACTTAACGTCCCAGTCAGGATATCCGAACCTCTTCCATTCCTACACTCGTGACTTCTCTATCCAGGGGCACCCCCCACCCCCGCGCCCCAATGCACTCACAAACCCCAACATTTCCGCGATCAAAAACCTTCAACTCTCCCAAAGGTCCCCAGAGATCCAGAGGTTGGAATCTTCTTCTGCCTCCTCACCTCTGAATCCTGCCATTTTTCTCCCTCCTGTAGAATGTCATTTCCTGGCTGGGACCAGGCTCTAACCATCAAGCTTCCAGCCGGGCCGCGGAACTTGCAGCCCGCTTTAGCCTGTCTGGCTCTGGCCCGAGCCCCTCGGCTCCAGCCTGCTCTCATCCCAACCCTGCCTCTTCCGTCGGTCACGTTGTTTCCTCCGCTTGGAAGGACCTCTTTCCTCTTCGGGCCCTTCCCAGTGCTCGGGGAACTCCTACACAGCCTGCGCGCCTCCGCTTCCAGCCACCCTCGCTTCCCACCACCCCAGCTCCGGAGCTGAACCAGTCGCGCAGCCCGGCGGCGAGCATCCCTCCCCCGGCCGCTGACCCCAGCGCTCTGGCCTCGCCGCAGCCCCGGCCCCTCGGCGTTCGCTTCCCGACCCGCCACCTGGCTTTCGCCGCGGCAGCCCGGGAAGCCCTTGGCACTTCCCAGAATAGCGAGCAGCTGCCAACGTCAGGCTGCCGCCTGCCGCAGGGTTCCGGGCGCGCGGGGTCTGGGCGGAGGAGACGTGACTCCGCGCTGGCCTTCCGCCTTCCCTCCCCGGGCGGGAAACTGAGGCCCGGCACCGGGAACCACTTCCCCGCGAGAACGGCCCCAGGCATAGCGACTCCCGCGCGCGATCCTTCGACCACACGCGCCGCTCGGTCGCCGTGGAGAGCCTGGCAGGGAGCGGGTCTCGGAGCGAGTGCACCGCCCGGGAACGCGCAGGGCGCCAGCCTCCGCCAAGTCACCGCGAAACTTGTCTCCCAGCCTGCCCTCGCCTCTCACCTCCGGGACACACCTTCCCTCTCGCTCGGGCAGCCGCGCACTCACATCCGGTCCACCTTGCGCACACCCTTCTCCGCGCTGACTCGCGGCCCCTCTCCCTCCCACGCCCGCGGCTCCCCGGCGCCCCCGAGCGCGCTCCCACCCGCGGCCGGGGCGCGCCTTCCCCGCCCCGCAGCTCGCCCGGCCTCGGCGCCGCGAGCCCCGGCCCGGGGCCGCGACCTGCTTCCGTCCGCCTGGCGCGGGGCCGCAGCCGGAGCAGACACGCCGAGCGCGGGGGGCTCGAAGCGAGGGGCTCCGTGGCGCGGCGCGGGGCGCGGAGGGAGGGAGGGAGGGGGCGCTCGCTCGCTCCCTCTCGGCGGCGCACACGCCCGTACAAACTCTCACACAGACACACGCGGGGTGCGCTGCCGCCGCCCGCCGCTGCTCCTCCTCCCGCCACCGCCTCGAGAGGGAGAGAGAGGGAGGCAGAGAGAGCGCTTTGTCCGCGCGCCGCCGCCCGGCCCGGGACTCTGCCCCGAGGAGGCAGCCGCGCCGAGTCCCCGCCTCCGCCTCTGCCCCCTGGCGGGCCGGGCCGGCCGCGGTGGGGGGAGCCAGGCTGAGGGTGAGGGTGGGGGTGGGTGGCGGGCGGGCGGAGGGCGGGGAGGGGGGGGCGGAGGAGGAGGAGGAGGAGGAGAGACGAGGGCAGCGGAGGAGGCGAGGAGCGCCGGTACCGGGCCGGGGGAGCCGCGGGCTCTCGAGGAAGACACGGATGATGAACAAGCTTTACATTGGGAACCTGAGCCCCGCCGTCACCGCCGACGACCTCCGGCAGCTCTTTGGGGACAGGAAGCTGCCCTTGGCGGGACAGGTCCTGCTCAAGTCCGGCTACGCCTTCGTGGACTACCCCGACCAGAACTGGGCCATCCGCGCCATCGAGACCCTCTCGGGTGAGCACTCGGCGCGGCCCCCTCCCCCGCCTCGCTCCGCTCCGGCCGGGACGGCGCCGGGAGGGAGGCCGAGTCCGGCGGGCGGCGCCCGGCGGCGGCTCCTGCGTCCCGCGCTCACTTCCACGCACCAGACCCTCAACTCTCGCCGCCGGCCCGCTCCCGGGACGGCCCGCTCCCCTCCCCCCACGGCCCCGGACTCTGCCGTCGCCCTAGGGGCCGCAGCCTTGGGGCGCCCCCAGTGCCGCTCCGAGGGCTCCCGAGGCTCGCCGGCTCCTTGGGGCACCCCTCGTTCCTATAGCGCCCCGGGCTGCTCTCTGAGCGCCCCCCGCCCTTCGAGCGTACCCCTTCTCCCCTCTCCCCTGACCTTGTCACCCCCTTTGTCAGGGTCTCCCCTTCCCCAAATCCGGCGTGTCCTCCTCCTCCTTCCCCGCCGGACCTTTTCCTTTCCCTTGCCTCGTGCCTGGGACCTCTCGTCTTCTGGCGTCTCCCGAGCCGCACTCTCCTTTCGAGCCTCCTCCCCACCTTGCCCCCCGGCCCCCACTTTCGGCACCCCCTCGGTGCCACCCTGATGATCCCCTTTGAGGTCTCGGGGCTCCCCCAGCCCCGGCCCTCGCACGATGGCACCTCTCCCTCGGTCCTCCCGCGAACCTCAGTCCCCTCTGGTTTGCTCTCTCAAGCGCTCCTATTTTTCTCTGAATTTTTTGTCCGATTTTATTGAGAAGAACTCGGGGCTGGGGGCTTTCCGCCGCCCGTCCCCCCGCCTCCTGCTCGGCCAGAAGCACCTTTTTACGAGGTGCCCTGTCTCAACTCGGTGGGGGCCCGGGTTGAGAACCGGGAAAGAGGCGACCGGGGGGCCCGCGAGCGCGCTGGAGCCCAGACGGGAGACGGAGAGCGACACACACACAGTCGCGCGCGCGCACTCCTTGTGCCCCAGTACAAGCGCCGCTCCCAGCAGCGCGGGCCCCCGACCCCAGCCCGCGCCCCCCAAACCCCGGCCCGCGTTCCCCGAACCCCAGCCCGGCGGGAGCCCCTTCCCCACCGGCGTGTGGAGTGGGGGCGGGGCGGCGGCGGGGCCAAGGTGACACCCGGGAGCGGCCGGGAACTGGGCTCTCGCGGCGGCGGACCTAAGGGGCTTGGGCGCCTTTTCTCGGGGCCACCGGGAGGAGCGGGCAGGGCGGGGAGCCCGGAGGAGACTTCGGGCGCCGGGGTAGCGGAATGGAGAGGTGGGGGCCGGGAGAGCAGCGGGGCCGCGCCAGCCTTGCAGCTTGAGTTTCAAATGAGCTCATCCTTTCAAATTGGCGCCGCTCTTTATTAAATTTGTTTTTCCGGTAATGCCACCCACGGCTATACCTGGGGTACGACACTAGCTCGCACTCTTCCCGCTTGTCCCGAGACACGGGGCGCCCACCTTTCCTAACACTGAGAACCAAGTTCGCCCAGCGCAAGCGGGGTAGGAGACCCCTTGGGGGCGCCCGAAGGCGGAGCCCGAGAGTGGAGTTCCGTGCGTGCCCCTCCTAGACCCCCGCGGGCTGGATCTAAGCGAGGTTCTGAGTGCTTCAATTTCTGTTTTAAAGGTAAAGTGGAATTGCATGGGAAAATCATGGAAGTTGATTACTCAGTCTCTAAAAAGCTAAGGTAAATATACTTTGCTTTTTTTTTTTTTTTTTTTTTTGAGATTGGCCTTACGTATAAGTAAAAAACGTACACACAGCTTTTAAAAACGTGCTCTTGGTCGTTTTTAAAGGGGCTTTTGTTTTGTTAGTGAAGATACATCGTTTAGAAAGCTACTTTTTTTTTTTTTTTTTTTTTTACTTTCATTATATAAGGTGTTTACTGTTCTTGGAAAATATCTGGTGCCTAATTGGGGGTCGGGGTGGCGAACACTAGCCATATTCAGTTCGCTGGGACCCTGTAACTTGTTTATTAAAAATAGCCTCCCACCCCCACCTCCCGACCCTATCCCCAGCAGAATGGCAGCAAATGCTTGTCAAGACTTCCTGTGAGATGTGAAGAGTAAATATTTACTGTGTCAGCTAAATTGCTTAACTAAACTTAGCGATTAATTACTGTTCTCTTTTAGATAGTTTAATGTTGAATAGTAAAATAATTCAGTAAGGGGTCAATATTTTGCATAGCTTTCTAAAGAAGTGGGTTGTTTGGATTGGACGGCAGTTAAAAGCCGGACTTTTTCAGTCACTGAGACTCCTGGGTATAGCTTGTGAACATTTTGTTGTTGTTGCTTGTAAGAAATGTTTGCGGCTAAAATAAATATCCTTGTGAAATCTATAGTAATATTTAAGTGCACTGTTGTTAATGACTGAGTAACAAGTTTTGTGGAGGTTGGATTTCTCCACAGTGATTTGCTAACAGGAGAAGAGAATGTGAAAACATCTTTGTTTCAAGTTTATTGTGGACTTTAAATTTGGGCCCTTTATTACTCATTCTGGATTTTTTTCTTATGCTGTGTGTCGTAACTTAGTTTATATCCCATTCACATACATTTGTTCACCATTAGTCATTAAGTAGCTGAATTGGAGATGCTCAGTGAACTTTTTGATTACCACCTTTACAGTTTATCATAGTCAATAGCGTAACACCTGATTTTTGCCAGGATTGAGTAGAATTTTAAAACAAACTACCCTATTTTTATAATGCTTACATGTGTTGTTGAAGGGATTTTTAAAAATTGTGTGCCACATTTCCAGATATGTTTTATTTTAACTAAGCAACAGATTAACTTCTGTTTGCAAATGACCTCTGTGGCATATGAGAAAATTACTTAAATCCTGTTTTTTTTTTTTTTTTTTAAGGTAGGTATGATTTACAGCTTCATATGTAATATTAAACTAGTTCTTTCCTCTAATGGGAAAGATGTAATGTGTAACTAACTGGTTTTCAATAAGGTATTGTAAATTTATATACTTTTCTTTAAAATAACAGTTACTGCTTGAGAAGTCCAAGTTGAAGCTTTCTGATATATTAACTATTCACTGCAAATATAAATTACTATCTCACAACACTTGAAAATGTGCAGAATGAATATACCGAACAGTGAAATAACTACCCAAAATATTTGATACAGTATGTTTCTATAAATGTCTAATTCTGTTGGCTGTTTGCTATTGTGAATACTTTTGGGGGTTATAATTAGTTAAAAAAAAAACTAGAATTTTATTTTTGTTGGTGTCTCATTTCATGTTGCAGTGTACGTTATTTAATTTTGTGTAGTATATGTGAAATACTGGTTTATCTAAAGTTATTAACAGCTCCTAAAACTTCTCACAAATATACTACTTTTTTAGCTTTTTTCTTTCAAAATACAGATTATTTGCTGTTAGCTGGAATGTCATTTAAGTAATTTTGTTCGGTTTAAGACTTCAGAATTAAAGACATGTCCTCAGTTTTTAGTATAAATTAAAGTGCAATCTAGGATTTATACAGCCCTGTTAGTTGATGATTCCTTTGAACATGTGGGCGATGTGAAATACCCAGGAGGTAGATTAAAATGCGCTGTGTATGATTCACTACACTGAAAATGTTTAACATTCCAAATGTATGCATAAGCTGCTGCTGTAGAGGAGTTGCATCATTTCTGATTGGATGGTTTTAATCTTTTTTCCTTTCCTTTATTAGTTTAAATGCAGAAATTAACTACTTGTACTGCAGGCTAAGGGAGAGATAGCTAATGACCGCTGTTGTGTACTGAGATCAGACTTCAGGGATGAGGCAGCTGTATATTCTCATGTCCTGGACACTACCACGTTGGTGGCTTTCTAAACCCAGGCCACTAAGACATTTGAAACCAAAGCTTTTATGTTATATGGTTGACTATTTTGGTGTCCTCGTGTGGCATTTCTATGAATATTAACAAGTTAGAAGCAAATTTGGCAGTGTGAAGTCAATTCTATATGTGGTTTTTTGTGTTAGTTGAAGTGAAAATGGTAAGAAAACAGTTCATCCTCATTGCCTGCTTACTTAAAAATCATTCAACAATTGAGTGCATTTTCTTTACATTGTAGCAATTTCTTTGATTTCTCAGGAATCAGTTTTACTATCTACATCTCAAATAGTTTTTTTTAAAGTTAATGATAGTTTGGGAGGAGATGTTTTGATCTTAAGTTATGAAATTATTGGTATGCAATTTGCTTACCAATTGGATCTTTTGTTGAATGTTCTAGCATCATTTTATAATAGTACAATAGACTAGATACCATTATTTTCTCAGGATCACTTAGCAATAGAAAACTCTTTTCTTTTTGCCACGTTTTATTCTTATTAAATGCAAATTAGTCTGATGTCAACCACACATAAAGCATTTATCTAAGTTGGTTTCAGCCTCTGTTGAATAAAAATGTTTGAATCTTTTTTCTCTATTCATATTTCTTGGTAGTACATATGGTCAAATGTTTATTAAAGAGGAAAAAAACTGGTAAGCTTTAAAATGCTGTTAAAAGTTTTGGAAACGTCCTTGATACAAATTTCATTTTTGATGTTGATGGAGGTTAATTTAAAAATTATGTACATATATACACATATACACACATATTGCATGCCTTGTTTTGAACTTAGACATGCTAACTTGAATGTGCTTTTGTATCTAAAGTTGAATGATTCTGTGAGAAACAAAACTTTGAAAAATGCAATTTCTGCCCACCTCTAGGAAGTAACTAAGTGGTGCTAGACATTCTTCCACTGAGATGGTGTGAATACTATGAGATAGTGTAGGAAAAAGCTATGAATTTGTCTTTCATGAGTTAAAAACCAGTAATTGTATTCACTCCAATGCAAATGAATTTGGTCTCCTATAGGAATGTTAAAGCAAACAGTATCTCAATTGTATTTTGCTTGTATGTACTACATTGTGTATAGTTGAATTAAATACCAAAAAGAAAAAAAAAACACCCAATCTCAAGCCCTCCCTGCAGCAAAGGGTTTTGCTCTGTCAATTTTTAATTTTCTAGAAACAGAAATGACTTTTATTAGGTTAAAATTGTGTGGTAGCTTCCTATTTTAAGAATTTGTTGACTTAGAAATTAATATCTGCATTTACTTACATGCAGATATAACATATTAACACAATATATGATATTGAGGTATAATGTTACTTTTGATTTGGCTTTGGAGATAAACTTTTAGTTTCCAAGTTAAAAAAAAAATAATTTTTTCATGTGGTGCTAGGTAATACCATAGAGAATTGCACGTCGTTGTGACCTCTAAGAGATAAGTATTAGAATTAAAATAGAAGCAATACAGAAAAAAATTAACTTGGTGATTTGGTTTAAAATTCTAGCTTTTGCATTTTTAAAAGACTGGTCATCTGATACATTTATATTATTTAATTAAATATTAGAAACCAATGAGATTTATACATCCAAATAGATTTTATGGTTTGCCTGATTTTTTTTTTTCAATTCACCAAATACATAAAAATGTTAAATTGTAGTATAGCAATTTATAAAACTATTTAATGGCCGAACACCTAAACATTAATTCTAAAGGTGATTAGTGATATGCAGTGCAGCTGCCAAATGGTACTTTTTCATGGGTTTCCTTGTGCTTATGGCTAGGTAGAAGATGATCAGTAAGAAATGGTCTAAGAATTTTGTTTTTTATCATGTTAACCTGAGATTATCCTTTGGTAGAGAGAAGATGAGAGGATATTAGTAATATTTGTACAAAGCCTTTTATACTTGATGATCTAAAGTGCAATATGTTTTCTTTAAGAGAAAAAGTGTTTAATTTTTAAAATATTTTTGAAAGACAAGATTTAGAACAAATTGCATATCAAAATTATTTCACTATTTTGAGTAAACAATTGTTTTTGTGTTTGTGTGGAGGTTGCTCCAGGTTTTCAAGTACTGTGTTGGGGAAATGTAAATGATATTGAATTATGCATAAAAGGATAGTGACTTGGGCACATTTATTAAAAGTCAAAAAGCTATGAAAACCAGATTTTTACAGAAACTGTTTATATATTTGATACTTTCAAGCTTTTCTGAATATTTGCCGTCTGTAGCTGAATCACTCTTCCAAGTCCTCTATGAAACCCTCAAAAGTAGATGAGCAATTGGTCAGAATTGTTAGAGGATATTATTTGAGCTGAATGCTTCGTCTCTCTGATTCAGTGGTGTATGTGCAAGTGTATGTATATGTTTTTTGTTGGGGGACAGTTTGATGGTGTCAAAAGGGAGCAGGTGACCTTAAATTGAACAACAGTTGCTCTGAATTCAGTCCTGATAAGGCTCAAGAAAGTTGCTTGGTGATTGAAACCTGCGGCAAAGGGAATGAGGTGCAGTGATATTTGCCTTGAGTGATGAGTAACTCTTGTAGGTGGTTAACCTTGTTGTGAAAGCCAAGTCCTAGGTACCTGGAGTAGCTTTTTAAGTGAGCATGCTATTGAAAGGACCCCCAGGGCAGCATCTCCCCTCCTTCCTTTTCACTTGGCTATCCCCTGTCCCAAATGATTCTGTGAAGGTTTTGATGATGTATAAGCCATTTTTCAAGTGTTAGAAAATTCAAGATTTGAATATGCATTTTCGTTTAGAAATTCTGTACTTTGAAAAGCAATATGGTATTTTGCATAACACAAGTACTGTCAGTGAGAAAACTTCATTGGAAAAAAGTGTTATATTGAAATTGTTTCTTTGGAGACTGTTGAAAATGTTGAATTTATACATTTCAAAATATATTTTTAAAAATTACATTTAAACATCACGAAAGTGTCTCCAGTGTTCTTTTCAGTGTTAGAAAGTAGTGGGGCTTGAATAAGCTAATTTTTAAAGAGTTTATGCTCTAAAACTTTCCGTCAAAAGCATTATCTTTCAAAAGCTATGATTAACTTTTTAAATTGAGAAATGGGAGTGTTCTGTTTAACAAAACATGCCTCCAGAATTTATTAGTAAAGTTTTGTCCTTCTTATATTCAAATTCAAGTTCAAATTGTTTTGGATATTCATTTAACAGCAGTATCATTGAACAAATAGTAGCAAAGAAACAGCAAACACCTACCAACAAAGATAAGTCTTTCCTCCCATTTATCATCACCATTAAAACATTTTAAATCTTTTACTTTATAATTTGACTTCATGCTTACAAACTTATAATTTTCATTTGGTGGCATGGACTGTATGGGTTCTATTTTGGGCAGCAAAATTGCAGAGTGCTCAGAGCATTATTTTTAAGGTTTTACTTTTCCTGTTTTGATCATGGACTTTGGTCTCTCCATAAAATAGTGAAGAAAAATTATTTTCCTTTGTAGAAAACTTCAGATTCTGTTGCTTGGCTGCCAAAGAGAAAAAGGAATCCAATAATTATTTATTTAATTTGGTTTAGAATTTGATGGTATTATATTGTGCTAGAATAAGTACAACAATGAAAATGGATGCTTTTGCATTAATAGGCAATCAAGCCCAAAACCTAGCCCTGTTTCATCATTTGATAATCATGTCTCCTCCCCAAGCCTCTGGTTTTCACTAAATAATGTCTGTATTTTTGAAATACCTTTTGTTTATTTCTCATTATTTATCTGTTTTAGACTTTATTTCTTAAAATGTGAACATTATTAGGATTTTCCCATTCTGTTTAGTGTCAAGGATATTTCATAAATAAAGCAGGTATTTTAATAAGTCTGATAAATGAAAATTAAGAGTTCTGATGCATCTTTTGAGCTTTCTCATATTTACTCATATCATAATAAATGTTGCATTTAATGACCAGAAAAATTTATATGGGAACATTCCAATAAGAATTATATTTTCAGTTTTTCTTATTGTCATATAATTAATGTGTCTCAAAGTAAGGATTTGCCTTAGTGGGAAGCTTGAATTTTTAAACTTTTGTTTTAAATGTGATCAGAAAGGTTGTTTGATGATTTCATGTATTGATATTTAAACAATACTAGTAGTAGTATCTCAGGGAGGAGTATTTTTTGTGCCTGCCTCATATTCATACAGTACTGATGCTGTTCCAGCCTCTTTGACACATTATTTTATTTATTCCAAATAATAATTTTGTGAAAAAAAGAGGACAGTTGATATTATCTCTTTTTTTTTGATGAGGAAACTCAGTCTCAGAGAACCTTAATAATTTGCTTAAGGCCACATGACTTTTAATTAAGTAATAGGGCTAGAACCCAAATCTTCTGAGGTCACTGAGTCTGTCTCCACTGTACTTCCTTTCCATTTAACATTTTAAATTAAAGAAGTCAGATGAATGTGTTTCAAAGTTCAAAGAGTGATCAAGAGTAATAGCAATACATGAAAATAGATTTGTGGATTAAACCTTTGCAATGATCTTACGTTGGTCTGAGTGATCTGTACTTTGCTATAGTTTTTAGAAAAAATAATTAGAAACAGAGGTAATTTAAAAATTAGCATTGCACCTCTTCTTATCTCTGTGACTGTCCATGGGCAGAGGTGGGGAGTGCACCTAAGCAGGTTGTCGGGTTGTTGTTGCTTTGCTTTTTGCAATGGTTGTGTTCCTGACATAACAGGACAAACATTTCTTTCAACATCTGAGCCACACAGATGAGACAGTGAACGGTGCCCCGGGTCAAGACTGTGTGCCATGTGGTAAATGAAAATCTAGCTCAAGGAATCTCCTGGGTGGATTCTTCACAGGGTTCAGACAGCCTGTTTGAGAGATCAGGACTGCGTTACGATTTACGTGTTTCCCTGGTAGGAACTTCCAGGTCTTTGCCAGAGGTGGTATCTCTGTGTCACTCTCTACTGAATAAGGCCTTTGGTCTCTCCGTTGAGTATGGTGTGAGTATTAGGGATAGCATCCATGAAGTTCTCAGGGTTCTTCAATAATTTTACCGTCGCTCAAAAACATACGCTAAATAACGAAGCATGTGAAGTCCAGTTCATTTCTCCTCAACTAAACTTTTCCTGCATTTATCTTCGTTTCCTTTAACTCTTGTGGACTATTGGTGGTGGTGCTGGAGAGAGGGAGGGAGGGAGGAATTATCACAGAAAAAAATAGGTGAAAGAAGGTTATTTTCATCTCTCCATGCATTTCTTCAAGTTAGTATGGTCCAGAGTCGGATATGGCATTTTCCATGGAATTCTGACTTAGGAGATGTGGAGAGGAGGTGTGCTGACTAATGTGGGGTGGCTGCTGGGTGCTGGGCACTGGACTAGGCTCCCTGTGTTATCCTCCCCAGAGATCGTCTTTATCTCCTTATGCATAGGGCTCTAAAGCTTCAGAGTTTAAAACAACAACTTGCTCCTGACCAAAACTTCAGAAGGCAGTGGCTGCCTTACCCTTGCTGTCCATCTCATTTGCGTACTGCAGCAGAACCTTAATAATGAAGTAGAGTTGTGATTATGTGTACATAGGCCATAGAGTAACTCTGTATATTATTCCTAACTTGGAGTAAGAAACAAAATTTCCGCATATAAAACCTATGTTGAGAAAGATTAGGAGCTGAAGTTCAGTGTATTTTTAATTTAATGTAATTGAAAAGAATTAAAAGTGTTAGTCATAATTTGAAGGAACTTCCTTGAAGTAGTCCTATAGTAGAAGCATTTATATTTACATCGAAAGAGGTTTTCTAAAAAATCATTGTGGTTGACAGTTAAACATAAAAAATATACATGTATGCAGTGTGAGAGGAGGGCCTGTGTTCCATGCCTTTGACCCAGATATATATGTAGTTTTTTTTTCAAATCCTGAAAAAATCTTGAGGTTTTTTTGTTTAGGATACAGAATGTTTCACAAAGGTTGGCATGCTTTCATTTTTATATGTATTTTTTTAAATGTCTGTGTTTCAGAGAAGGAAAATAATGGGATTTTTGTAAATTAATTTTTATAAAATGGTTCTTATTCACATTAGAACATTTTAAACCTCTGACACATGAAAAAGTCAGTGAAAGCACAGGGAGGAAAAAAGATTTGTACCTTTTTTTTGATATAATACTTAAGTATCTTACGCATTTGTTACTTTGTTTAGTAACATAGGACTTAAGATACAGTTATACCACCAATGACATGAGCTATACAAGAGGTTTTCTTCCAGATAGAGGCTGTGGTTTTTGACAAGAACATGATTTTATATAATTTATGAGAGAAAATAATTACTTTCCTCAGTCAAGAACCTCTAATAGAGCTTAAAAGATTACCAGGAAAGACATTTTTATTACTGTATCTTCTCTTTCTCTTTGAAAAATGAAACAAAAAATTGAGTGGTGATTCTTTGGACAGGTTAGTCTCATATCAGTTCATGAAGTAGAGGGTGTTTCTCAAAACGCTCAAGTGAGGATAGGCTATGTCGTAGTTTTGGATTACGTGGAGACCTTTTACTTTATTCCCTCCTGGTCTTTTGTGATTTTAACAGTGCATACTTTGAAATTTCAGTGGATGTTTTTCTTTATCATTGTATGGATAAGGTTTTGAAGTTAAGTGTTTTGTTCCTCTTTATTCAGATGTGGATGATAAAAGCAGTTTAACCCTGAAAAAGTGCAGTTTAGCCTCTTCAATTATTAAGAAAGAAGGAAGGGAGGAGGGAAAGGGAGGGAGGAGAAGAGGAAGGAGGCAGCTATAGAAGCGTAGGTGACTGAACCGTGTATCCAGCTTCTGCCTTTTCTTTCTGTACTTCCAGAGCACGTGGCAAAGACTGGTCCTCACTAATAGTGTGTGAAAGATAGTAAGTGATTCCAACGGTGACAGCGGGACTGAAAGTCTCACACAACTTGTTCTTTTCTTTGACACTTAAAAACTCTGAGTATGTGGTTGGCCTGCCCCAAAAAAAGGTTTTGCATTTCTTTCTCTAAGGCCCCCTCACTGGCCACTTCCTCTCTCATTCTCCTTCCCCTTTGCATTTCCGTGGGGATGGCTGGGAAGGGCTGGCAGTGCGGTGCCTGGTGTGTAGGCCTCCCTGCAGCCCCGTTGCCCCCTGGTTGGCTGAGGGTTGGGGAAGCCAGGGAGGCGTGTGTGTGCTTGCTCAATGTGTTGGAATGTATGGGTTCTGTGGCATACGCTTACTCGGAATGTGCAGCAGACACATGAGCTTCGACGGTCGTGGGGGTCTAGCGTTGTAGGCTTTTGTAACTGGTTGAAAATTTGGGTTACTTTTTTCCCCTGAAGTGCAGTTGTATTTACTCTTTGGGAAGGGAAAGCATCTTCTTTACTTTTTGTTTTTAAACTATTGATGAATAGAAAAGAATGTTGTGGATGCATAAATCATCTGGCCTCTCTCCTGGATCCAGCTGTACTACTGTTTACCCTTTTTTCTTCAAACTGATAGTGATGTCTTCAAGACATGGACACTGAATTTGTAAACTAAGCCTTGTAAAACTCCCTGAGTTGTGCCACCACTAAAGATGATGAAATCAAGGATCTAAGAAACCAGATTTTAAGCTCAGATATTGAAAAATGTGGAATTGATTCTCCCTTTTAAGGAATAAAGAACAAAATACTGGTTGCTTAATATTTAAAATTTTTGGCTGTTTATTATTTTAAAAAATGTTTACATATTTTTTCTTCTCAAAATATTTGAGATGAGAAAGGTACTGGTTACTCAATAATTTGAATTACAGAAGACAGAGATTTAGAATTGTAAAGTAAGTAAGTCAAAAAGACATTTTAAGAGTTACAAAGGGGCCAGGAACAGGTGGTTGGTTCTAATATAATTATTTCTACATCACGACAAGAGTTTTGCCAGGGAAGAGTTAGATTTTTGTTCATTGATTTGTGTATTAATTAGTATGTTATATCTATTTCAATAATGGTTTCAAAAAAATGATTTAGATATCAAAATTGATCAGTGGCTTCAGTTCAATGTATGGATTATGGTCACAGTGTTAATATCTGCCTTATAGATCTCTAGGCCAACATTATATCTTCTATTCTCTATGGTGTTTTTTTTTGTTGTTGTTTTTTGTTTTTTAAAAAAAAAACCACTGTTCCATAGAGTCTTAGGATTCCAAAGAGATGCCAAATTTCTGGGAAGGAGGAATAGATGTATGTACATGAAAATCCTGGCTTCCTACCGGCTGTGCAGTATGAAGACAGCTGCATTCATTGCTGTTTTATATACAGAATTGGAGTTGAGTCTAAGAATTGGTTTAGAAAGTTGGTTTGCTGCTTTAAAACACAGTTTGTAAACACCCACTCTGCAGTGTGAAATTCTGAGTCTTGAGTCCGTTCCTTGATTTGGCCCTTCAGCAGACCCAAAGCCCTTTCTTGAGAAAAGTTTAGACCCTGCCCTTGTTATTCATAAATCTGCTCTCCATGGAATGGCCCTCTATTTCCTGTCACTTTCATTTTAGTAACAAATGTTTGCTTTGCCAAATGCCAGACTACTGAATCTATGGATTTTTCTATAGTCAACAACTTAGAATGCATGCCCTTCAGGAACACCAGGGAGTTCCTTGGCCAGTGATACTGTGCTCTGGCTCTTGGCAGAGCCATTAGAGTTAACTGCCTTTGAAGAGTGATGGGCTTGGTGACACAGGACCCACTCATTGACCGAGAACAAGTTTTTGCTTCTGGAGGTGGAAGCAGGGTTGGCCTTCCTAGTCCTTGAGGCAGAGCAGCTCTCCTCTTACATGTTGTATATGGTGGGGCTCGAAGAATGCAGGAGTGATCTTCAAAATATTTTCAGTTGGTTAGAACGAATCCTCAACAAATTAGCTGGGTCACAAGCCGTGATACTCCAATATATACTCCCTCAGTATCAGTCCTGCATACGTGATTTTTGTTCAAAAACAGGATATTACTTTAAAACAATAAAATACTGGTCTCTCAGTGATTTCTTACCTTATGGCCAAGGACTCTTGGAAAGTCCTGAAAGTCCTTGGAATTTAGCTACGTGTTGTTAAAGATCCCCTGAGAGGTTCTGAGGCAGAGAGAGAGAGAGAGACAGAGACAGAGACAGAGACAGAGACAGACACAGACGCCCCCCCGCCCCCAAAACTCTGAGCTCTGTCCGCTGCTGTCTGCTCCATCACTCTAGCCTCCCACAGACTGGCCTTCAGAGACCCATGGTTTTGTCTTGTGCACACAATTTGTGTAGTAAGATTTTTGTAAGAGATCACCATATGTTTACAGGGGTAGATGACATAAGTGGTGGCAAGGGTGGTCTCGGCAGTGCTGGAGGGGACAGCTATTAGCTCCAGCCAACTGCTGCCATTTGGAAACACAGGGCCAGTGTTCCCAAATCTGATTTTTCAAGAGAAGGATAAGTTGGAGTTCTTATGTTAAATGTCTGAAGTTTTAGATATTTTAATTTAAATTTGTAATAAAATTACCAAACTTTTCTGGAGACTAAAGGTCAAAAAAGATAGCTGTGGGTTGAATCAGGCCCACGAGTTGCCAGTTTGCAGTCTCTGCCACATCATGAAAATCTGTATCTTCTACAAAACATTGTTGAAGACACTGTCCTTTATGTTTAGTATTGCTTACACAGAAGCTTGTCTAGGAGTGAGCGGGAAATGTCCTTTTCTTGATAGGATATGCTAGTATGCATCTTGTCTAATAATGATAGCTGTTTGGAAACTCAAAGTCAAATAAGGTCTTAGTTGCAGTAACCATTTTTCATCAATAATTATTATTTTACTTAATAAGATAATTATTTTCTCCATTATTAAGTGTCCTACATTTTTATCTTTATGTGATGATCTTATTGTGTTTCTGTTATAGTAAGCCACCTAAAATTCTTTTGTAAATATAGAATATATATATACTAAATATGCGACTGTCCTATAAGTTTATATAGTATTTCATAATACATGTTCATGAAAAAAAAAAAAGCCTCTATTTTAATATAATTGGAAGAACAGGTTTCCATATCAATCTAAATTACACCCTCTCCAATTAAACACTAAGCCAACTATAGATAATGTTTTAAACCACTTTTTTTTTTTTTTGAGACGGAGTTTCACTCTTGTTACCCAGGCTGGAGTGCAATGGCGCGATCTTGGCTCACCACAACCTCCGCCTCCTGGGTTCAGGCAATTCTCCTCAGCCACCTGAGTAGCTGGGATTACAGGCACGGGCCACCATGCCCAGCTAATTTTTTGTATTTTTAGTAGAGACGGGGTTTCACCTTGTTGACCAGGATGGTCTCGATCTCTTGACCTCATGATCCACCTGCCTCGGCCTCCCAAAGTGCTGGGATTATAGGCGTGAGCCACCGCGCCCAGCCTAAACCACTTTCTAAGAAAATCTGATTCTCATATTTCCAGAAAACATTTTTTAAATTAAAAACTTGAGTAGTTCTCCCTGTTAAATGTCTGATATGAGGCAAATGGTTTCAAAAGCATACAGTGTGCCATAGGAAAGTTCATTGGTGAAAAATGGTGCTTCTAAATAGTTTGAAAAGTGTTTTGGTTGCTACTGTACTCTTCTGTATTTAAGTTAAGGAAATTGAAGGCTGTATTGACTGTTTCTGGGTCCTTGGTACAGACAATAATCATTAAGGCTAAATGAAAGGAAACTTTCAGTTGCCTAAGGGACCTTTATAAAAAACAAAGTTAAAAAAAAAACAACTCCAGACTACTCTGATAGTTGACATTAGCGTTTTAAAAAACGTGTAACTTACATGCAGAATGAAATAACGCATTAGCGATCACTTTATAGTGGTCAGGTAAAGCACGTGTCTTGGAAAACTTAGGTTAGCAAATCATGTATGGTAGGGTGTACAAGAGTGGCACACAGGAGCCTGGGAATTCAAAATTGTATTAATATTTGGCTCCTCTCATTTGTGATGGATCTGAATGCTTCTGCAAAAATAGCCAATTCTATTTTCTGGACTGGTCTTTTGAATTTAAATAATTTGAAGTTCCACAAGAGCTGGGTCTTGTTTTTTCTTTGCACAGGTGCACCCTGAGTGCCTTGAATAGTGGAAATGCTGTTCATTAAATATTTTTTAATGAATTAAGATTAAAGCCATAATATCATTAATAATTTATTCTTCCCTTTTTCTCTTATTTTTCTTATGCATTTTCAGAATGGAGGGGAAAAATTGTGGTTGAAAGATTTTGCTTTTTTGTGAATGGCTTTTTAAAAAATTATTTCCTTCCTTTTTTATGTTCCTTTGTTTCTTTCCTTTCTTCTTTCTTTCTTTGTCCTTTATACTTCTTTCTCTCTTTCATCTTTCCTTCATCTCTTTCCTCATTTTCTTTCTTTTCCACCTCTCTTTCTCTCTCTCATCATGTATTTTCTCCAGATTTTAAAAACTCTCTGTTTTCTCCATCTCCTTCTTTCCCCCACTGCTTTCTTTCTTCCCTCCCTCCTTACCTTCCTCCATCTGATGAATGGCTTTTTAAAACTTTTTATTTCATTAAAAAAATTTTTTTTTGTTTTTTCTTTCCTTCCTTCCTTCCTTCCTTCCTGACAGGGTCTCACTCTGTCACCCAGGGTAGGGTGCAGTGGACCAATCATGGCTCACTGCAGCCTTGTCCTCCAGGGATCCGGTGATCCTCCCACCTCAGGCTCCTGAGTAGCTGGGACTACAGGCATGAGCCACGGTACCCAGCCTTTTAAAACTTCGGAGTGAATGTCTGGCCTTAGTGGAATCACGTCTCTTCGTGGGCATTTTAGGTCTGAAGATTCTTTAAACCATCATAAGGTCGGCTGCAAATAACAGTTGCATAGGGGCTGCAATGTGAACACTGGAAACCAGAAGTTTAGAGCTGGTGGAGCCAGAATAGGTTTTGCAAATCAGTCTTTCTTTTCTATTCTTTTTTTTAATAAAGTAAGAATAGGTTGGTTTTTAGAATTATAAGATTCAGTATGATTACATGAAAATATAATTTTCTTCATAGGTATTCCTCCCTCAAAGTCAAATTCCATTAAAAATTTACTGGGAATCACAGAAGAAAAACCTATTTGGAAAACACAAAAAAGCCCAAACTACTATTCACTTATTGCAATATAGTAGGTGGATACAAGAATCAGACTTAAGATATGTTTGTTTATAGTAAGTTAAGCAGACAGCATCTAAAGTTACTGTGAAAAAACCAGACAAGTCTAACAATGTTATCTACCAATGGGCAGAGTAATTCATACTTACCCAAGGAAGTGACTGACTAAATTTTAATTGCAAAGCAGAATGCTGTCAAATGCTCTGTATTAGCCCGGGTGTAGTAGCTCATGCCTGTAATCCCAGCACTTTGGGAGGCTGAGGTGGATGGATTGCTTGAGGCCAAGAATTTGAGACCAGCCTGGCCAACATGGCGAAACCCCATCTCTACTAAAATGATAAAAATATTAGCCAGGTGTAGTGGCACTCACCTGTGGTCCCAGCTACTCAGGAGGCTGAGGCATGAGAATTGCTTGAGTCTGGGAGACAGAGGAGACAGAGGTTGTATTGAGCTGAGATTGTGCCATTTCACTTCAGCCTGGGTAATACAGTGAGACCCTATCTCAGAAGAAGAAAAAATTTTAAAAAGCTCTGTGTTAGTAATCTATTAGCAATTTAATTAAAAAATTGTTTTCATTATTTTTGAGATGAAGTTTTGCTCTTGTGGCCCATGCCGGAGTGCAATGGCATAATTTCAGCTCACTGCAACCTCTGCCTCCCAGGTTCAAGCAGTTCTCCTGCCTCAGCCTCCCTAGTAGCTGGGATAACAGGTACCTGCCACCACATCTGGCTAATTTTTTTTTGCATTTTTAGTAGAGACAGGGTCTTACCATGTAGGCCAGGCTGGTCTCAAACTACTAGCCTCAGGTGATCCACCCACAGGCATGAGCCACCTCACCCAGCCTCTATTAGCAATTTAAAACATCTATCTATGTTTCTATCTTCCTTTCCCTTCCTGCCTGCTATCTTGTCCAGGACTCAATCCCCAGGCTTAAGCTATTCTCCCACATCAGCCATCTGCATACCTGAGACTAGGTATGCACCATTACACCCAGCTAATTAAAACAACAAACATTTATTATCTCACACGTTTTCTGAGGGTCAGGACAATGTCGGCATTTTAGCTGGATTATTCTGACTCATCATCTTTCAGGAGATGGCAGTCAAGTAGCCCTGTGGGGCTGCAGTCATCTGATGGCTCAGCTGGGGCTGGAAGGTTGGCTTACTAAGCTTACTCATGTGGTTGTTGGAGCCTTAGTTCCTCACAACATGACAACAGCCTTCCCCCAGAGTGAATAAAACAAGAGAGCCAAGGAGAGTGACATCACATTGTCTTTTACAATGCAGTCACTGAGTCTGCCTTATTTTATTCATTAAACATGAGACACAAAGTCCAGCCCATACCCTATGGGAAAAGATTACTCAGTAAGTTGAATACCAGGAGATGAGAATCTTTGGGAGCCATCTTGGTGTTTATTTAAGAAAAAGTCAACATATCGAAGTGATACTTAATTTGGGGCGTATACTGAAAAGTAGTAATGTCCTTAAATTTATAATTAGCTTCTTTTGGAGTAAAACTGGAATTTCTTATAAAACAACAACAATAATAATTACTGATTACTGAATCCTTTTATGATTCTTACTGAATTTTTACATTTTGTAGAATGAGGAAGGAAGATACTGTTACCCATTTCATAAATTAAGGAACCGAGGCCTAGATTGTTCCCAGTGCTTTAGGTGGGGTTCCATTTTTAGCATTCAACCTCAGGGTTTTTTTTTTTTCTTTTTTTTTTTTCCTCCATTCTTTCCCTGGAAGAATGATTTGATTACCTTTTGTAAAATACAGTTTAATTGTTCCTTTTCTGTATTATCTGAAAGGCTGATTTTTTTCAGTGCCTAATTGAAAATTTTAAAACACTGCCCTTCTAGTATCAATAAAGATGTTTGTTACTTTTCTGCCAGCAGCAAAAGTCCTTTTAGCTATTTTTGTATCTGGGTGAGGTCCGATTGCTCCAGAATTGTGCCATTCTGCGGTTAGCCATGGTCTACAAGAGGAAAATAAATTTACCCTTCTTTAAAATTATTGGTTTTCTAAGAAATAAGCCATTTACTATACCAAATACGAGCAAATTTTAGGCAAAATGAGTGGTCACTTTGATATCAAACATGTTTAGTTCTTTCCCCTGCTAAAAATACAACACATCAGGCCCTCAGATTAGAAAAATACTGCAAATATTTCCAATGGTACTTGAAACTCTCTTCTTGAAGAAATTTGATAGCGTTCTGTGATGTTTTTGATGTTAAGCATATCCATGTTGGTATTAAATGATTCATTCTGTATGAGCATTCTGCCAAACTTACGCAAACCTCTGAATTTTGCCTATAGAATGTCCTTCATTACTTTGCCTTTAGTCAAGTATAGTGTATGAATACTCATTCAAGTCTTTAAATTTTTTTGACTCTCAGTGCTTGCTTTATTTGCATTACATATTCCCATGTAACCTGTTCTCTGAAAGGTTCTCATAACATGGTAGTTATGTGAAGTGAAAAGTTATTTTGGTTGTTTATAATATATACATACATACTGAGGCTTAGAAAATGTAGGAGTTCCTTAGGCGTGCTTACTCTTTAGAATAGATAGATGCTTTTTTATGATTTTAGAAAACTAGGGTAAATAGAATTTTCCATATAGATTATATATTTTAGTCGACAAGAATAGGCGCTGCGTTATCCTTTTCCTACCTCTGTTTTGTGTACTTTTTAAAATTAATTATTTGTTTTTCGTGTGTGTTTTTCTTTTTATATTATTGTTTTGTGAACTCTTAAGTGACTTCTTGACCTCTCTGTAGTTTAAAATCTTGAAATATTTTTTCACAACACAGTCAAATGATTATAGTTAAACTTTTTTTTTTTTTTTTTGCTTTAGAGAGAACTCCCTGTCTTCCATGGGCAGACTGAGTTTAAGATTTACTTCACATTTGGGCACAATGGCTCATGCCTGTAATCCCAGCACTTTGGGAGGCCGAGGTGGGTGGATCATCTGAGATCAGGAGTTCGGAACCAGCCTGGCCAACATGGTGAAATCATCCTGTCTCTACTAAAAGTACAAAAATTAGCTGGGCATGCTGGCGGGTGCCTGTAATCCCAGCTATTCTGGAGGCTGAGGCAGGAGAATCAGTTGAACTGGAGGTGGAAGTTGCAGAGAGCTGAGATATCGCCACTGTACTCCAGCCTGGACTACAAGAGTGAAGCTCCATCTCAAAAATAAATAAATGAAAATATTTACTTCACATTTTCATAATCTTCCTGAGTTAGGAGCATGAACAGGGAATTTGGTGAGCTCGGAGGATCAAATGTGGTCTATAAACTCTATGTCCTTATTGGTTTTTAAAAATATTTTGGCTGCCTGTGGATATGCACCCAAAGAAATGTATTTTTTCTCATTTTTCCTTAGTGACTTTTTTTCTTGGTATAATCTCAGCCTAAAGGAAAGGGAGCAGGAAAAATCAGAAGCCTTATGGTGAGCCAAACCACCTCCCATGACCAGTTCAGGTCTCACACAGTCTTGGTTATTCCTCCTTAATTTGCCCCTCAGTTGATTTGTTTTTGAAGTCAAGAACAGCACCATTTGGGGTAGAAGAGAACATTTCCTGCTTGGTAACCAGACAGCTTGTTTCCCAGCCCTCCTGAGGAAGCCTCAGAGGTGTCTTCACAGCTCAAGTTAGTGCCACACTCCTCTGAGGCTCCCTGGATGTGTGCTGACTCTAGTTCTATGGCTGTCAGCCTTTGGAAATGTGTTTCCTGGATTTTCAGAAATACTGGGCTAATGCAATTGACTTTTTTATTTTTGAGGCAGAGTTTCACTCTGTCGACCAGTCTGGAGTGCAGTGGCACAATCTTGTCCCACTGCAACTTCTGCCCCCTGGATTCTAGTGATTCTCCTGCCTCAGCCTTCTGTGTAGCTGGGATCACAGGCGCCCGCCACCACTCCCAGCTAATTTTGTGTTCTTAGTGGAGTGATTTTAGTTTCACCATGTTGGCTGGGCTGGTCTCGAAGTCCTGACCTCAAGTGATCCGCCTGCCCCTGCCTCCCAAAGTGCTAAGATTACAGGTGTGAGCCACTGCACCCAGCCTGCAATCGATATTTGAACCTTAAGACATTGACCATGTGTGCCTAAGAGCCTAGGAGCCACGTAAAGTGGAATGAAAATGGTTGGGCATTTTCCATCACAGTGGTGGATGTTATTTAATTCGTGGCCTGAGGTTATGATTGGAATTAAATATGTTGAGGCCTCATTGATTCAAGCTAGCTGCGGTAAGGGGAAGAGCAATGATAATTAGTGGAATGTTTGAATGGGCATATTTTTAAAAAACTTATGTTGTTTTCAACTAAATATTATAACCTGAGAGAACTAAGAAAATATTGCTAAAAAAAAAAATCCTACTGGACCTTCTCATTGAATAGAAAAAATGACTTATATTCAGCATTATCAGTTATATATCAATACTTCTGAAATGTGTTTAAATAGCTTATTTCCCTTTTATGATCTTGTTTATATTGATTCCTTTGTTGAATACCTGCCCTCCTTTAAAGGAAAAGTAAATTTTAATTCTGTCTGTAATTTACGATTAGAATTAATGCTATTTCACTATTCAATGAACTACAATCTTGATTCATTTCAGGTTTCTGATGCCATTGTGACACAAATATCTGGGTGCCATACTATGCTGGAAGTTAGGATGGTGTCTTCATTACTTTCATTGACAGAAAGTGGTTAAAAATCCATCCATTCAAAAGAGTTCAGTTTAAATCATGGCAATACAGTATTCTTTAATCAACAGAAAGTGAAAACAACTTTGGTCAGAATACTCACAATTAAAGAAAATAGAAATACTTCTTTTTTCAGTACTTTTATTTGGGAAATATTTACCAAGAAGAATCCAGTAATCAGTAATACTTAAATTTGGGGCTATTTTATTTTTTTAGATGGAGTCTCTGTCACCCAGGCTGGAGTGTAGTAGCGTGATCTCGGCTCACTGCAACCTCCGCCTCCTGGGTTCAAGCGATTCTCCTGCCTCAGCCTCCTGAGTAGCTGGGATTGCAGGCACAGGCCAGCATGCCCAGCTAATTTTTTTTGTATTTTTATTAGAAATGTGGTTTCACTATATTGGCCAGGCTGGTCTTGAACTCTTGACCTCAAGTGATCCACCTGCCTTGACCTCCCAAAATGCTGGAATTACAGGCGTGAACCACCACACCTGACCTAATTTGGGGCTATTTTAATGTTTGATCATTTGACATTTGATTCTGTCCTTTAAAAATAAAATTGAAATACATTTTAGTTTAAAAAGAAGTACTGGCCGGGTATATTGCTCATGCCTGTAATCCTAGCATTTTGGGAGGCTGAGGCGGGCAGATCACCTGAGGTCAGGAGTTCAAGACCAGCTTGACCAACATGGAGAAACCCTGTCTCTACTAAAAATACAAAAATTAGCTGGGTGTGGTGGCAGGTGCTTATAATCCCAGCTACTCAGGAGGCTGAGGCAGGATAATTGCTTGAACCCGGGAGGCAGATGTTGCAGTGAGCTGAGATTGCACCACTGTACTCCAGCCTGGGTGACAAGAGTGAGACTCCATCTCAAAAAAAAAAAAAAAAAAAAAGTGCTGTGGGTAACCTCAGAGATTGAGTCTAGCAAACTCTATTTATCGGAAATAGGGTAACTGCTAACATCCAGCTGTTAAGCAGAAGAGGCTGCCTGGGAGCTGTGTTCTAGTGGGAGGTACAGAGCCTGCAGTCTGCTCATCCCTACTACGTTAGCTCTCCGAAGGCTACTCTGCACTTCTACATTTATTTAAGTCCTTCCAACAATAGAAAAGTGTTTGTGGGTGTTCTCATCGTGAGGAAAGCTTTTCTTTCTGAGTATTTTCTCTGTCAGGGGTCTTTAGAGACTAAACTTTCTTGATGGTGCTTCGTCTGGCTGGTGGGTGTATAAGAGAAATTTTATACCCGGTTGGTAATGCTGCATTTGGGTTTTGAAATTAACTGCCTGCCACCTCTGTTTCCTCAGCTGTATTAATTGCTGAATGTTTAATTATGTGTGAATAATTTAAAAAATGTTCTCAAGACTCAGTAACAAATTCAACAAGTTATTTCCACTTTGGAAGACCATGACTTGAGCATGCACTACAGTGCGTTAGCCGAAGTGGAGCTGAGAGTGCAGGCTACAGAAGCCAGCCCTCTGTCCCTGCATTAATAAGCTCTGCTCTGAGGAATCTTCTATTATGATTTCCAAATTTGCAGGAAGAAACCTTGAGCAAACGTTCTTTTCCACCTCGCCATTCCAACACCAGCTTTACGTATTATCATAATTAGTCAGGAATTAGTGCTTGGTTAGTCAAGCACACATCATGTGTTAAACTGGAATGAGGATGCAACTTAGCAAAGAACTGGTGATCAGAACCTCTCTACCTGTGTGCTCCCCTGGGGTGCATTAGGTTTACCTTCCAGATTTCTTTCTTTTCTTTTTTAATATTAATTTAAGTTCTGAGATAATGTGCAGAATGTGCAGGTTTGTTACATAGGTGTACAGGTGCCACAGTGGTTTGCTGCATCTGTCGACCCATCATCTAGGTTTTAAGCCCTGTATGCATTAGGTATTTGTCCTAATGCTTTCCCTCCCTTTGCCCCTCATCCCTTGACAGTCCTGGTGTGTCATGTTCCCCTCCCTGTGTCCATGTGTTGGAACCCCCACTTATGAGTGAGAACATGCAGTGTTGTTTTTCTGCTCTTGTGTTAGTTTTCTGAGAATGATGGCTTCCAGCTTCATCCATGTCCCTGCAAAGGACAGGAACTCATTGTTTTGTGTGGCTGCATGGTATTCCATGGTGTATATGTGCCACTTTTTATCTAGTCTATCATTGATGGGCACTTGGGTTGGCTCAAAGTCTTTGCTATTGTAAATAGTGCTGCAATAAATATATGTGTGCATGTGTGTTCATAGTAGAATGGTTTATAATTCTTTTGGTATATACCCAGTAATGGGATTGCTAGGTCCAATGATATTTCTGGTTCCAGATCCTTGAGGAATCACCACTGTCTTCTTCCACAGTGGTTGAACTAATTTACATTCTCACCAACAGTGTAAAAGCATTCCTATTTCTTCACCTTGCCAGCATCTTTTGTTTCCTGACTTAATAATTGCCATTCTAACTGGCTTGATACTGTATCTCATTATGGTTTTGATTTTCATTTCTTTAATGACCAATGATGATGAGCTTTTTTTCATGTGTTGGCCACGTAAATGTCTTCTTTTGAGAAGTGTCTGTTCATAGCCTATGCTGCTTTTTGATGTTTTTTTTTTTTTTTCTTGTAAATTTGTTTAAGTTCTTTGTAGATTCTGGATATTAGTTTGTCAGATGGGTAGATGGCAAAAAATTGTATCCCGTTCTGTAGCTTGCCTGTTCATTCTGATGGTAGCTTCCTTTGCTGTGCAGAAGCTCTTTAGTTTAATTGGATCTCATTTGTCTAATTTGGCTTTTGTTGCAATTGCTTTTGGTGTTTTAGTCATGAAATCTTTGCCCATGCCTATGTCATACCATCCAGATTTCTTTTATCATTTACTTCCAAGTATTCAGCAAGTACTTTCTTTCTCTCTCTCTTTTTTTTTCTTTTTTGGCTCGGTTGCCCAGTGGCACCTTCTCGGCTCGCTGCAACCTCCACCTTCTGGGTTCAAGTGATTCTCCTACCTCAACTTCCTGAGTAGCTAGGGTTATAGGCATGTGCCACCATGCCTGGCTAATTTTTGTAATTTTAGTAGAGATGAGGTTTCACCATGTCAGCTAGGCCGATCTTGAACTCCTGACCTCAAATGATCCATCTGCCTCGGTCTTCCAAAGTGCAGGGATTACAGGTGTGAGCCACCATGTCAGGGAGTACTTTCTATGTATGAGGAGGCATTGGGCTAATTGTTACAAGAAGTACAAAGGTAGGTAGATCATGGAACTGGCCTTCAGCCTAGAAGTCAAATCAGCCTGTAGTTCCTGATTACTCCTATAATGTCTGGGGACAAGGTCCAGATGCACGCTGTGGGACAGGGAGTAAGCCATGCTAGTACTGCAGAATCGGTCACGGGCAGCGGAACACTGGCAGCTGGTGGGCCCCTTGAACGTGAGCTAGAAGGCCTCTTCCTACATAGAGCCTCCCCGAGGTGTTTCTGAAGTGTCTGCCCTCTGGTTCTCACTGTAACCTCGGCGGTCACGGTCTAACTGCTTGGTTATTTGTGTGCACCGCAGTTGTGTCTGCTAGTCCATTCACTACCTTAGGGAGGAGAGGATGACTTACTTATGGTGTGTGCCCACAGATGCCTTGAGTCATCTCATAGGAGGTGCTTGCTGAGGGGTTGAGTTGAATTGTATCTGATTTTATCTGGGTTTAACTTTCGTAACCAAATTTCTCAGGAAATAGTGCGTACCAGTGAACAAAGTTACCTGTTTTAATTGATGGTTAAAGCAGAAAATTCTTTTATTTGGCTCACACTTTTGAAAACCTTTCTAAAATCTTAGACCTCTTCTTATAGAGACATGTCCAAATATTTTTATAAAATTTATGTATATATATTTTTTCTTCTTTATTTCTTGTTTTCTTACACATTGCTACAAAGATGTGTCCAATACAGTAAAATTAATGTAGTGTAACTGCTGGTATTGTTCAACTAACACCGTGTAATGCAGTGGTTCTTATCATACCTTGTCCCGGCAGTATCACCATCACCTGGAAATTGTTAGAACCCCAGCCCAGACCCATTGAATCAGAAGGGTTCAGATGGGGCTTGTGAATCTGTGTTTTAAGAAGGCCTTGCTGTGATTCCGTTGGAGAGCCACTGGCATAGGGCAGTTCCCAACCCTGGATGCACATATAATTATGTGAGGAGCTTTAAAAAAACTACTGACCTGAGCCCACCCCCAGAAATTCTGAGTCAGGTGTTCTGGGGTAGGGCCTAACATAGTCTTTTCTTTTTTTTTTTTTTTCCAAACACTAACTCGAACCACAGAGTCATTTTTTAAAGTGTCTTCTTATGACACTGATGTGCAGCCAGAGATGAGGACCACCAATGTAAGGGTAGAAACAAACTTGGGAACTTACTCCACACTCTCATTTGCAACTTCATTTTTAGTTTAGTTTTTTTGAGACGGAGTCTTGCTCTGTCATCCAGGCTGGAGTGCAGTGGCACCATCTTGGCTCACTATAACCTCTGCCTCCTGCGTTCAAGCAGTTCATGTGCCTCAGCCTTTTGAGTTGCTGGGATTATAGGTGCACATCACCACGCCCAGCTAATTTTTGTATTTTTAGTAGAGTTGGTATTTCACCATGTTGGCCAGGCTGGTCTTGAACTCTTGACGTCAGATGATCCACCCAAAGTACTAGGATTACAGGTGTGAGCTACTAGGCCCAGCCTGGTTTTGCTTTTGAGATAGTCTTGCTATGTTGCCCAGGGCTGATGGCAGTGATGCAGTCTCAGCTTTCTGCAGCTTCTACCTCCTGGGCTCAAGCAATTCTCGCACTGTAGCCTTCCAAGTATCTGGAACCACAGGCACATGCCGCCACACCTGGCTAATTTTTGCTTTTGTAGATATGGGGTTTTGCTGTTTTGCCTGGGCTGGTCTCGTAGTGCTGGGCTCAAGTGATCTGACCGACTCACCTCCCAGAATGTTGGGATTATAGGTGTGAGCCACCGTGCCTGGCCTGCAGCTTCTTTCTCCTGAATGTTGAGTAAAGAAGAACCTGGAGCAGTGGTTCACGCCTGTCATCTCAGCACTTTGGGAGGCTGAAGTGGGTAGATTACTTGAGCTCAGGAATTCAAGACCAACCCAGGCAGCATGGCAAAACCCTGACTCTAGACAAAATATAAGAATTAGCTTAGTGTGGTGGTGGTATGTGCCTGTAGTCGCAGCTACTTGTAAAGCTAAGGCTGATCTTGAGCTTGGGAGCCAAGACTGCACTGCTGTACTCCATCCAACCTGGATGACCGAGTAAGACTCTGTCTCAAAAAAAAAAAAAAAAAGAAAAAAGAAAAAGAAAAACTTAGTTATATTTTGCATACTCAGGGATTTCTTGAACAGGTAGTCTCTGCTTTTTAGGGTGTTGCATTAAAAAAAAAAAAACTCCCTCGTAAAAGCAGGTGTTTTAAAGCAAGTGGTGTTTTCCCACAGGAAAAATGCCATATTTGGGTGTTAGCTTCCTGAGCAAGGCCTTGGCATCAAATAAATCATGGATGGGACCAATAATATGTCATAAAATCAACAATACAATAACCTCCATAGTCATTAAAAAATTAAATTATGCTCCAGGTCCAGTAAAATCAGCATGAATGTTTTATAAGAAAAATTCATGTGGTCACAGGAACACAGTTTTCTAAGTCTATTATGTAATAAATATTAACACTATTTGTACTCAAATTTGGAGAGGAAAGAACTGGATAGCCTAAGTCTCTAAAAATGTTCAAGGAAGTATTAAGTGGATGCTTTTTCCCACTGCAGATTTCCTGGGAGTAAAACCTGGAGGTGGATAAAACACTGGGGCCCAGTCACTGTCTGTTATTATTGGAGGTGGTGAGAATGTGGTGTGTTTTTCCCTGAAAAGCAATTTTTTTGTTTGTTTGTTTCTTGAGACGGAGTCTTGCTTTTTTGCCCAGGAGTGCAGTGGTGCAATCTTGGCTGACTGCAACCTCTGCCTCCCGGGTTCAAGCAATTCTTTTGCCTCAGCCTCCTGAGTAGCTGGGATTTCAGGCCATCACTGCCACTCCCTGCTAATTTTATATTTTTAGTAGAGACGGGATTTTACTGTGTTGGCCAGGCTGATCTTGAACTCCTGACCTCAGGTGATCCACCTGCCTTGTCCTCCCAAAGTGTTGGGATTACAGGTTTGAGCCTGGCCTTTTTTGTTTTTTTTTTAGAGAGACAGGGTCTCACTATATTGCCCAGGCTGGAGTGATCTTGGCAGCCTTAACCTCACCAGGCTTAGGTGGTTCTCCCACCTTTAGCCTCCTGAGTAGCTGAGGCATGCATCACCATGCCTGGCTAATTTTTTTGTATTTTTTGTAGAGACAGAGTTTTGCCATGTTGCCAGGTTGGTCTTGAACTCCTGGGCCTGGGTAATCCACCTGCCTCGGTCCCCCACAGTGCTGGGATTATAGGCATGAGCCCCTGCACCTGGCCTCTGAAAAGCATTTTCTTTCCTTTTTTTTTTGTAAGCCGGGATTTCACCATAATGGTCAGGCTGGTCTTGAACTCCTGACCTCAGGTGATCCACCCACCTCAGCCTCCCAAAGTGCTAGGATTACAGGCGTGAACCACTGCGCCCAGCTAGCATTTTCTTTTTAAGACAGAGTCTCGGTCTGTCTGCCAGGCTAGAGTGCAGTGGTGCAATCTCACCCCACTGCAACCTCTGCCTCCCAGGTTCAAGCAGTTCTCTTGCCTCAGCTTCTTGAGTAGCTGGGACTACAGGCGCGTGCTGCCAAACCCAGCTAAGTTTTCGTATTTTTTTTACTAGAGATGGGGTTTCACTGTGTTGCCCAGGCTGGTTTCGAACACCTGAGCTCCTCCTGCCTCCACCTCCCGAAGTGCTGGGATTACAGGTGTGAGCCACTGTGCCTGGCCTCTGAAAAACATTTTTTAAATGAAGGGACTGATGGACAATTTCTCCTTCTGTTTTGAGTTTCTTCAAAGCTCTGCCTGTCAGCTGAAATAAAGGTGAAAAAATGAAGCCAGGAAATGCCACCCTTAACTGAAAAGCCAGGCATTAGTTGTTGGATCATTAGGCCTGCTTTCTAGGAGAGGATCTTCAGATGTTCTCTTTGGGGTGTTCAAATTGGCATAGGCTGGGAAGAGTGTGGGCAAATGGTGTGGCCAAAAGAGTGCTGGACATGGGGTCAGAAGACCTGGTCCAGTCTAGCTGTGCTTACCGCCTATGTGCCTCTGGATAGGTCACTCCTGGGCTTCCACATCTCTTACCTGCATCGTGAGCACAGACACACCTACCTGGAAGAATCGTAAGGACTGAGCCAGGTTCATGTGTATCATTGTACACAGCACAGGAAGCTTTTGATAAGTAGTTGAAATATTGTTTGGTGAAGTGAACATGGAGAATTCTGTCTCTTACCCTTCTTGTCCCTGAAGTAGAAAGCCTACTTTTGGTAGCTACCTAAGCAGAAATGGTTCTAGGGAAGCCGGGAGAAACAGGGTAGAGCAGTGTGTTTCTCACTTTGCAAATCCTTCCTCGGAGGCCTGAGAGTGGATGGGATTTGGAGTGTGTTGTTGGTGTTGTACCTGGAATCTCATGTGCATTTTGACTGAGAATGCATTGCCGGAATTCCGATGACAACAGCATGTTGCTCAGTCACTGAAGTATTGTTTGGACCAAACTACTACAGCAAACTTTTCTTGGCAGGTACTGTTGATGCTGAGCCCAATGTGCATTGATCGTTTTATACCGACTACTACGAAGTAAACACAAGTTCACAGTGACTCTGAGCAAGCCGTGACGCAGAGTATACAGGTGCTACACTCCAGATATTCCAAAGCTGTTACCACATAAATGTAGTGGTAGGAAAATTACTGTCTGTTATATATTACCTTAGTCTCAGGTTTTTTTTTTTTTTTCCTAGTTCAAGAGTTCTTGTTGTCCCTGGAATTTTTTTTTTTTTTTTTTAATGGGAGTGTCACTCTGCCACCCACCCTGGAGTGCAGTGGCACGATCTCAGCTCATTGCAACCTCTCAGGTTCACGTGATTCTCTTACCTCAGCCCTTCCTGAGTAGCTGGGATTACAGGCGTGTGTCACCATGCCCAGCTAATTTTTGTACTTTTAAGTGGAGACAGGGTTTTGCCATGTTGGGCAGGCTGGTCTCCAACTCCTGACCTCAAGTGATCTGCCCACCTTGTCCTCCTGAAGTACTGGGATTACAGCTGTGAGCCACCATACTCCACCTGTTCCTGGTACTCTTGTTTCGAGAATACACTAGATTCTTTAGCTAGAAATGGTTCTTTAAGTTCTAACATGCAAACTGGGTCTATGGAAAAGAAAAAAATGATTAAAAAACATAGCAATCCTTTAAATAAGTTTTTTCATAGAACCCACAGGATCTATAGACCTTAGGGATTACCTAGGCTACTCTTCCCTGTCTGTGGAAGTTCATACTCAGACATCAAAAAGCATGTGCCATGTTAGTGCTGGATATTACTAGAAAGCTATCCTCCTGGCCCCGCGAAGTGGCTCATGCCTGTAATCCCAAGCCTTTGGGAGGCTGCGGCAGGCAGATCACAAAGTCAGGAGGAGTTGGAGACGAGCCTGGCCAATATGGTGATACTCTATCTTTACTGAAAATAAATTACCCGGGTGTGGTGGCATACATCTACAGGTCCCAGCTACTCAGGAGGCTGAGGCAGAAAATTCCCTTGAACCCAGGAGGTAGAGGTTGCAGTGAGCTGAGATCGTGCCACTGTACTATAGCCTGGGCAACAGCAAGACTCTGTCTCAAAAGAAAAAAAAAAGGAAAAAACAAAAGAAAGTTCTCCTCCTCAGTCCTGTGTTTTTTTTGTGTGTTTTTTTCTCTGCATTACACAATCTCTAAATCATACATCATACAATCTATATCATATAATCTCTTTTTCATATAGTTTGTCATGTTGAAATAAAGCTAAGTTTAAGAACAAAACAGTATTTTTCTTTTTTTTTGCACACTGATATGTCTATTTAAAAATTAGCAAACAATACTGTAGAAACATTGATATGTAAATTTCTAAGATGCTGCATCTTAGATTTAGTTGGCAAAGACCACATTTAGCAATAAGCCTGAGTTTAGTCTTCCATGTAGAAACCAGATACATGAAACTGTAAAAAAACAAAAAAAAGCTTCCTGTTGTTTGAAAATGCCAGTTTAATGTAAGATTGTAAAAATGCATAAATTTTTGCATAAAAGAACTGGCTGTCCAAGAGTACTCCCTTTCACAGTATTCCTTTTTACTTCGAGGTATTGATGATGCTGTGGGATTTAACTGTTAGCACTAAAAGGCGACTATTGAGGGAAGATACAGAGGGAAGAGGCAGAAAAAGGAATGTAAGTAAGGCCATTTTTCTTAGAAGTACAATGAGCTTAATGGTGTTTTAGGAAGACAAGATAAAAATTACTCAAGGCTAGCTTGGTTCTCACTGAATAAAAATGCTGAGCTCCTTCTGGGTGGATCTAATAATCAGTACCTTGGTCACTATATTGGTAATCTCTGGGGTAGTCATCCTGGTACTCGCTGTGCTGCTCATCGGGGTATTCTGCCTGGTAATCACTGTCACTGATTTCTGAACCATTTGTTCCTGTTCCTTGGCTTTCGTTGTGAATGACAGGTTCTGTCGAAGCAGCACAGGGTTGGGATCATATACTTGCTGCCCAAGCCCATACACGCTCATTCCTTTCTGGGAAGCAACTTTGTTGGTACCGTCTGTAGAGAAATTGTCGAGTTGTCCACTGGCTATAATATTAGCTTCTGATCACAGATGTCTCTTCTGGTGCTAACATCCCTGCCTGGCTGGCTCCTTTGTTAGTGCCCATCTGCAGACTAGTTGTGGTCTGGTCAGAAGATTCACTTTGCATTTTGGGATCATAAGGATGCCTCCTAGTCCCATAAGCTGTCCTACCTGCCTGGCTGGCACATTTGTTGGTTCCCATCTGCAGACCAGTTACACTTTGGCCAGCTTTTAATTTCCCTTCATCAAAACGTCTTGTTTGTGTTTCTGCATACTTAACTCCAACGTCAGTGGTTGTATGGAATCCTTTTGTTTTAGCCAGACCTGCTAGAGCCACCAGAGTCATCTGAACCTAGGTCATGTTTCCAGTCTCAAAAAGATCATTTGCTTCAAGTATGTCATGTGGCTTCGTTCCATAAGCCTGAACAGCTTTAATAAAGTTACCAATATTCTCCAACTGAGACCAGTTTAATGAGGACTCGTTGACCTTCACTGAGCCTGGCTGTAGCTTGTTTCTGAGTTCGCAGAAGATGATGCCATCCTTTAAGCCCAGCTGGAAGTTGGTGCCAGTGCTCATGCCTGTCACCTCTTCTATCCAGTTGTGAAGATCTTCTTCTGCCTGATGATCATACTTAGAAGCAATCTTTTTCTTGACCTCAGCAGAGAGCCCATAGGAAGGGCCCTTGTTGAAGAGGGTGGTGGTGGTTCAGGTGGTTGGTAGGAAGAGGCTGTGCTGAGTCCCAAGTCTCTCCCTGCTCCGGGCTCCAAGGAGTGGCCGCCTTGGGGGATGCTCAGAGCTCGCTCCTCTGGGCGGTGCAGGAGACAGTCATGGCTGTGGGGCGTTGGACGGTGTCTGGGTGACTGGGTCTGACTGGGCAGCACAGAGCCTCGGGGTCCTCTCCGAAGCGCCTGGCTCCTCACTCGCTGCCTCGATCTTTCTTTTCTTTTCTTTTTTCTTTCTCTCTCTTTCTTTCTCTTTCCTTTCTTTCCTTCTTTCTTTCCTTCTTTCTTTCTTTCTTTCTTTCTTTCTTTCTTTCTTTCTTTCTTTCTTTCTTTCTTTCTTTCTTTCTTTCTTTTTCTTTCTTTCTCTCTCTCTTCTTTCTTTCTCTTTCTTTCTTTCTTTCTTTCTTTCTTTCTTTCTTTCTTTCTTTCTTCCTTTCTTTCCTTTCTTTCCTTTCTTTCCTTTCTTTCCTTTCTTTCCTTTCTTTCCTTTCTTTCCTTTCTTGACAGAGGCTCTCTCTGTTGCCCAGGCTGGAGTGTAGTGGCACGATCTCGTCTCACTGCAGCCTCTACCTCCTGGGTTCAAGCAATTCTCCTGTCTCAGTCTCCTTAGTAGCTGGGATTACAGGCACCCACCACCACACCCCGGTAATTTTTATATTTTTAGTAGAGACGGGGTTTCACCATATTTGTCAGGCTGGTCTCGAATTCCTGACCTCAGGTGATCCACCTGCCTCAGCCTTCCAAAGTGCTGGGATCACAGACATGAGCCACTGCTCCCAGCTTCATTTTTTAAAAGAATTCACCAACCCAGAATTGGGTTTAGTTTCCTCTTTGTCTCTTTCAAGACACATTTGAAAATAGCACTGATACATCGTATGATCTGGCAATTGCACTACGAGGTGTGTGCCTAAAAGAATTGAAAGCAGGGACTAGAACAGATATTTGTATAGCCATGTTAAAGCAGTATTATTTGCAGTGGTCAACATGTAGAAGCAGCCCAAGTGTCCATGGCCAGGTGACTAGAGAAACACATGTGGTACATACGTACAGTGGAATATTACTTAGCCTTAAGGGGGGAAGGGAATTTTGACACATTCTGCCACATGGAGGAGGCATGAAGACATTTTGCTAATGAAATAAGTCACAAGAGGTTAAGCACTATATGATTCCACTGATAGATGGTAGCTAGAGTTGTCTAATTCATAGAATCAGAAAATAAAATGGTAGTTGCGAGGGGCTAGAGGAGGGGAAATTATGGGTACAGAGTTTTAGTTTGGGAAGATGAAAGAAGTTCTGAGATGGATGGTGGTGATGGTGTGAATATACTTAACACCACTGAGCTGTTTACCTAAAAATTGTTAAAATAGTAAATTTTATGTGTGTTTTTATCACAAAGAAAAAAAGATGGGAAAAAAAAAAAGATGTGACCTCCAGATAAAGCCAGTGGTGTGAAAGGCTTAAAGAGAAGCGCTGTTTGGAAGGGAACTCTGGATGTGCATGGATACTTGAATGAGATGGTAAGGTCTGGGGTGAGGAATATGGCCTGAGCCATGTCTAATCTGGCTCTGTCATTAACCAGCTCTGTGATCCCTCATTGGACTCTTAGTTTTCTCATCAGTAATGTGAGGAGGTAAGCTGGTTGGTACTCAGCCTTCCTGTCCTAGAATTCTGTGAGTCTATGATTAAGTCCTTAGCAAATAAATATTTATTTAGGAGCAACTGCCTGTGTGAGGATAAGAAGGCGGGCACACTTATGAGGGCAGCCCAAGTCTCAAGAGTCTGCTCTGGGCCAGGTGCAGTGGCTCAAACTTGTAATCCCAGCACTTTGGGAGGCCGAGGCGGGTGAATCATGAGGTCAGGAGTTTGAAACCAGCCTGGCCAACATGGTGAGACCCTGTCTCTACTAAAAATAGAAAAAATTAGCTGGGCATGGTGGAGAGTACCTGTAATCCCAGCTACTGAGGCTGAGGCAGGAGAATCGCTTGAACCCGGGAGGTGGAGGGAGCCAAGATCACACTGCTGCACTCCAGCCGAGGGGACAGTGCGAGACGCCATCTCAAAAACAAAAATGTTTCTTACTGCCTCAGCATGGGACGGTTCCTCTCATGTTTTCCTTATTTTCAGCAACCCATAGAAAACAGTCTCTTACCTAGGCCAGTGTGTCAATTATATCAAAGTCGTTTCTTTTTGGTTTGGAGCATGCAGTTTGGTACCAAGTTAATATGTCCCCTAAGGTTTTATGTAGGCTCGTGTTAGCAGAGCTTTGCTTTCACACACACACAGACTGTGAGGTTGAATCCACAGTGCCATTGTGGTCAGCATGTGGATATGTTGGGTGAGAGGAGGTATAGACAGCTAACCCTGAAAAGTAGAGACCATTTTACTGGGCGAGGCACTTTACATGGACTATCACTGATCTCCCAGCACCCCTCTGTTGGGAGAAGAGACTGATGTTCAGACAGATTGTCACTCTCCCAAGGCCACCAGTGAGACAGGTGACAAACCTTAGATCTGAACTTAACATCAATCTTAACTGCAAAACTTGTATTGGCCGGGCGCAGTGGCTCATGCCTGTAATCCCAACACTTTGGGAGGCCGAAGTGGGCGGATCACCTGAGGTCAGCAGTTCAAGACCAGGCTGGCCAACATGGTGAAACTCCATCTCTACTAAAAATACAAAATAATTATCTGGATGTGGTGGCGTGTGCCTGTAATCCCAGCTACTTGGGAGGCTGAAGCAGGAGCATTGCTTGAATCTGGGAAGCGGAGGTTGAGTTTAGCTGAGATTGCGCCATTGCACTTCAGCCTGGGTTATAAAGCGAAACTCCATCTTAAAAAACAGCAACAACAACAAAAACCAAACTTGTATTCTTTCTGCCACACTACACCTTTTTCCCCCTGCACATTGTGCTAGAGTACCAAACACTCCTTAATATAGAAAGCCGTATAATTGTGCGGTTTGATAATTCAAGAAGACTGTAATAGAATCCATAGCCAGCCACGTTTGTAACTGCTCCTGTAATGTGCTGAGATCGGAATGGTTCGAAGATGTTGAGCCATGTTTGTGATCACCATAACCAGAGTGTTGAGCACCCCTTGTGTGCCCTTGTGTGCTAAAGCAGTAGAATATTCTGGCTGAGATGGAAGAGGAAAAGCTGCGGACTGCTCACGAGAGGGTCTTGTGTGCTGTGGGAACTGTCATGGGAGTCCAGTGCTGCTACTTCTTTGCAGGTCTCTCTGTGGTACCTTTGGGGAATGCTGATGGTGTGACCAGCTATTCCCATTTTGATTGCACTGGCGTATTTTTAAGTAGTCGTGGCTCTTAATCTTTTTAACTTCTATTCTAATTTTGTATGGAATAGGTCTTGGGGTTTATTTTCCTTTCCTATTCCACTAGTCATTCAGTTAGACTTTAACAAGTCAGAATAGGAAGTATTAATAGAAAGAATACTCCTTGAAATTACTAATTGAGAGCGGGTCCCCTTTCTGTGCCCCCTTCCCCATCAAATTTTTTTGCTAAGACTGATGTAGTATCTGACACATAATTGGTGCTCCATGAATGAATGCATATGTAGATGAAAAAGCTTGCAGTTTTTAGAGAATCATTGTTTATATCCTTGGTAACCTTTATGCTAAATAAACAGTATGCAATCTGTTTTTTACCTTTTTTTTTTGGAGACAAGAGTCAATCTGTCACCCAGGCTGGAGTGCAGTGGCATGATCTCAGCTCACTGTAACCTCTGCCTCTCGGGTCCAAGCAGTTCTCATTCCTCAGCCTCCTGAGTAGCTGGGACTACAGGTGTGCTAATTTTTGTATATTTAGTAGAGAAGGGGTTTTGCCATGTTGGCTAGACTAGTCTCAAACTCTTGACCTCAGGTGATCTACCTGTCTCAGCCTCCCAAAGTGCTGAAATTACAGGTGTGAGCCACCATGCCTGGCCCTGTTTTTAAACTGTGTTGAGGAGAAAAGCAGGTACTCAATTTCGAAACTAGTTGGACTTTTGTTCTTTACAGCTGCTTTTTTAGAGGGGTCATAATTTGATGTTATCTGAACTCATTAAATAATAATATATATATATTTTTGAGACAAATTCTTGCTCTTTTGCCAGGCTGGAGTGGAGTGGCATGATCTTGGCTCACTGCACTCTCTGCCTTCCAGGTTCAAGCGATTCCCCTACTTTAGCCTCCTGAATAGCTGGGACTACAGGCACACACCACCACACTCAGCTAATTTTTTGTATTGTAGTAGAGACAGGGTTTCACGACGTTGGCCAGGATGGTCTTGCTCTCCTGACCTCGTGATAACACCTGCCTTGGCCTCCCAAAATTCTGGGATTGCAGGCGTGTGTCACCGCCCCCAGCCATAATCATCTCCTTTTAAACAGGATTTGCTATAGTTTGATAATTTGTCTATGATCATGTATTCAGGCAGATGGCAGTAATGGTAATATCTTTAGTAAGATGGACTTCAGTATGAGACGATGCTTCTGGATTTAGTGAGGTACAGCCCCTCTTGTCTTCAAATACTTGAATGATCCATGCCATATATAGGAATATTGTACTTCCCATCTTTCCTTTCCGTATTTTACCATCCTAGGATAGTCCCCACTGTCACAGTTGCCCTTTATTTATTCTCCTTCCCTCCACCTCTGCCTTAGCAGAGCTGTAATAGAAGAAGTGAAGAATTAGGAATGTGGGTGCTCGTCCCTGGAACCATAGCACTTTTGTTAGAATGTGTTTTTGTGTAGAAACACTGTTATATGAATAATAGATTATATGATACTATAAGTGGTCAGTGGCTAGTTAGGAGACTTAAGTGTATTTCAAAATCAAAGTATTCCATTTTCTTCTCTCTGTTCTTCCTATTAAAGATGAACCCCCTTGATGAGCAGATAGGCCCTGTGAAAGATGGCCTCCAGGTCATGTCAGCTCACTGTGGTGCACACCCAGGGGAAGGGACTCTCTTATCTTTATCTGGGTGTCAGCAGCTATTTGCCTAGTGCCTGGCACAGAGAACATGCCCAGAGGTCCTTGTTGAATTTGGTTGAGCTGAAGGAAGAAAAACTTACACTTTCTCAATTTTCATTCTCAAAGAAATTTCTTTGTCGAGATGGAGTCTTGTGCTGTATTTCACAGGCTGGGCACAAGCTCCTGGGCTTAAGCAATCCTTGTGCCTCAGCCTCCCAAGTAGCTGGGATTACAGCTAGAACATAGGTCAAACTCAAGATTTTATGTTGAACTCGTCATCAAAGCTGGAAGTAGGACATGCAGTTGGATTTATTTATCGATCCTTTTGTGTACTTATTCATCAAAGATTTGTGAATCATCTATGATATGCCAGGCACTGTCAGACACCAAAAACACAGCAGTGGAGCAATACAGTTCCAGCGCCAGCCCTGTAGACAGCCTGGTGGGAGAATATGGACTGTCATTAGACTAGCCGGGTCGGGGGTCGAGTGTCATCTAGAAACTCCTGCCATTTTAGAAATGTGTAAGCTGACCTTGAATAAGCCATTTCTGGTGGCAGAATATCTTCTCTTTCCTTAAATGCCAGTGATGAAAAGTAATTTTTTTTTTTTTTTGAGACGGAGTTTCGCTCTTGTTACCCAGGCTGGAGTGCAATGGCGCGATCTCGGCTCACCGCAACCCCCGCCTCCTGGGTTCAGGCAATTCTCCTGCCTCAGCCTCCTGAGTAGCTGGGATTACAGGCACGCGCCACCATGCCCAGCTAATTTTTTGTATTTTTAGTAGAGACGGGGTTTCACCATGTTGACCAGGATGGTCTCGATCTCTCGACCTCGTGATCCACCCACCTCGGCCTCCCAAAGTGCTGGGATTACAGGCTTGAGCCACCGCGCCCGGCCGAAAAGTAATTTTAAAATCGTTCAAAATTGTCCTTAACAATAAACTAACGCAGAACATGATGTGGGCAGTTTACCATTACCTAGTCTTTGACTAGACAGTAATTCTTATTTCTCTTCCTTTCAAATAAAGTCTTATAGTAACTTGAGATATTTTTGAAAGATAATGCTCTTTTTCAAGTACTCCACTACTAAATTATTTTCTGAGTTTTCTATTAAGGCCAACATCAAGTTTCCTTGTGGCTGGTGACTGATTCAGATGCACACTGTTTCTCTTCATAGCTCCCCAATCTAAGGTAGAATTAAGCAGATTTAACATGAACAGCTTCCTCTGGTTTCACATGGAAAAAACAATTTTAGGAAAGAAAGGTAAGAAAATGGTAATACAGAAATCAGCAAAATAATGGGTGATTGGTGGCTGGGGTTGGAAGAAAGTGAAATTCATCTTGTTATTCTCTTTGTGCTGCAAGATTTCTTTCCATAGATGAGTATAATTTATGTGGGCTGTTTGAAGAGATTACCTTCTTAGCGGTTCCTTTAAAGCTCTTTGTTATGTATATCGTGAAGTCCAGTCACTTCTTCCCACTTGTTTTTGAGTATTTGATCTATACAGTGTAAAGTCACTTTTAAGATAAAAATTACTACATTTGGGGGACTTTGGGAGACTCACTTCTGTTTAAAAGCAAAAATGATTAAACAATACATTATGTCAATCTGCCTGTTTAAGGGATTTGAGCACACCTGGTAGCAAAGAGGTTTAACCTAGTTTCTCAGATGAAAACTAGAAATGGAGGAAGGAGGAGGAAGCAGTCCAGGGTGAGCTGAGGAGCTGGTTACCTTTAGCCTACTTCTGGGATGACGCACATTATCCGCTAGGTCAGTCAGCCTCCTCAGCCCAAGCATTTAAGATTCCTGGTTGCAGCAGGGTGTGGTGGCTCATGCCTGTAATCTCAGCACTTTGGGAAGGTGAGGCAGGCAGGTCACCTGACTGAGTTCAGGAGTTCGAGACCAGCCTAGCTAACATGGTGAAACCCTGTCTCTACTAAAAATACAGAAATTAGCCTGACATAGTGGCAGGCACTTGTAGTCCTGACCAAGAGGGGAGGCTGACCATGAGAATCACTTGAACCTGGGAGGCGGAGCTTACAGTGAGATTGCTCCACTGCACTCTAGCCTGGGACGACAGACTGAGGCTCTGTCTTAAAAAAAAAAAAAAAGGATTCCTGGTTGCCCGTAACAGAAACTCACATGGTCTAGCTGAAGCAAAACGGCATGTTTTTGCTTACTTAACCAAACTGCAGGAAGAGCTGGAATGAGGTGGATTTTAAGGACATTCATAACCAGGGACTTGAAACAAAACTGCGTGCCCTGTGTGGCTCCCTGCTCTGTCTCCCCACTTTTTCTCTCTTAGTGTTGGCTTAATTTTTGTCTTACTACAGAGAGGCTTCCTCCACATGGAAGGGGATGTGACTGTGGTCATGGCCAGTCTGTAGACATCTTTACTGCTGTGATCTGAGAGAAAACAGGATTCTTTTCCCCAGCTTGAGTTTGACAGATCCCTGGGAAGAATGCTCCCTGGCCTAGCCTAGGTCATGTGTTCGTGACAGTTCTAAGGGGTACGTGATAGGCTCAGCTTGTGTCACATGCCCAGGGAGGTCACACAGATTGATATACCCTGAGGGAACTGCTGTAAACAGATGGATACAGCAGTTTTCATGCAATTTTAGTCTATGTAGGACTCAGTTTAAATAACTAGTTAAGACTTTCCCTAATTCATTGAAAATCTTGTACAGTCTTCGTTGATGCTGGTTCCTGTAATCCCGGCTACTCAGGAGGCTGAGGTGGGGGAACTGAATATTCACAGTGGCCTGTGAATAGCCTTTACTCCAGCCTGAGCAATGTAGTGAGACCCTGCCTCAAAAAAATAAAATGAGGCGGGGAGCAGTGGCTCATGCCTATAATCGCAGCACTTGGGAAGCCAAGGTGGGCAGGTGACCTGAGGTCAGGAGTATGAGACCAGCCTTGGCAATGTGGTGAAACCCCATCTCTACTGAAAATATAAAAATTAGCTGGGCATGGTGGTGGTGCCTGTAATCCCAGCTACTTGAGAGACTGAGGCAGGAGAATTGCTTGAACCCAGGAGGTGGAGGCTGCAGTGAGCTGAGATTGTGCCACTGCACCCCAGCCTGGGCAGAGTAAGACTCTGTCTAAAAAAAAAAAAAAAAGTCATTTGTCCGTTTTGGACTTTACAACAAGTAAACTTGAGGTTATATTTCTATTTTACTCTGTTTTTCCATAGGAACCCAGACTAGCACCTTATGCTATTGTGTGTTCTGAAAAACTACGGTTGACTGATTGAACCAGTGGAATTAACATATCAAGGCATTGAAACATGCAGCTTTATTATTATTTTTTTTAGAGATGGGTCTTGCTCTATTGCCCAGCCTAAGTGTGCAGTGGCACAATCATAGTTCTCTGCAGCCTTAAACTCCTAGGCTCAAATGGTATTCCTGTGTCAGCCTCCTGAGTAGCTGGGCTTATAGGTGTGTGTCACCATGTCCAGCTAACTTTTTATTATTTATAGAGATGAGGTTTCCCTATATTGCTCAGGTTGGTCTTGAACTCCTGAGATCAAGCGATCAGCCCACTTTGGCCTCCCAAAGTGTTGGGATTACAGGTATGTTCCACTGTACCCAGCTGAAACATACAACCTTAGAGATGACAGGGATCCTAGAATCCATCTACCTTCAATAGTTTCAGATATAATATGGGGTCTCTCAAATCTAAGGATCCAGCAGTAAAGGAGAATAAACACTTTTTTCACATTTCTAAATACCGGGCCCTGTTCTAGGAACAGAGGATACTTCACTGAAACAGATAAGGAAGGTCCTTGATTTCATATAACTTAGATTTATGTGAAGAAAATCTTACATGCTAACTAGAAAGTCAAGTTTTTTTTTGATTTTTGCCTGAAGTTGTATCAGTATAGGGCTTATCTTTTAAGAATGAGCTAACTCATGAATGGATCTGAAGCTCTGATTGTCAATATTTAAGTAATTTAAAAAACAAGACAAATTATTAGTAAATGATGTTGATCTGTTGGGGAAAATAAGTGAAAGCAGTTCTTGGGGCTGAAAATGCTGAGAAGAGCATCCATCCTGGCTAAGAGCTCAGTCTTTATAGCTTCCAATCGCAGCACTCCCCTCGCAGCTTTATAACTTGTGCAAGCTGCTGCTGTTGTTTTTCTTTTTTTGAGACAGCCTCGCTCTGTCATCCAGGCTGGAGTGCAGTGGTGCAATCCTAGTTCACTGCAGCCTCTGCCTCCTGGGTTCAAGCAATTCTCCCTCCTCAGCCTCCTGAGTAGCTGGGATTACAGGAAGCGCCACCACGCCCAGCTAATTTTGTATTATTAGTAGAGATGTGGTTTCACCATGTTGGCCAGGCTGGTCTTGAGCTCCTGACCTCAGGTGGTCCATCCGCTTTGTCCTCCCAAAGTGCTGGGATTGCAGGCATGAGCCATCACAGCCAGCCTGCCAGAGCTCTTTTAGCCTCAAATTCTTCAGCTATCAAAGGAAAATATCTACTCATTTTTTTTGGTAGGTATTGAACAAAAGTTAAATATTTTTAAAATGACTTTTTTTTTAATGATACATTTTTATTGTGGTAAAATAAACATCACCTTTACCACCCTAACCTTTTTTTTTTTTTGGAGACAATCTCTCTCTTTTGCACAGGCTGGCATGCAGTGGCACAATCTCAGCTCACGGCAACCTCTGCCTCCCGGGTTTAAGTGATTCTCCTGCCTCAGCCTCCTGAGTAGCTGAGATTACAGCCACGCACCACCACACCTGGCTAATTTTTGTATTTTTAGTAGAGATGGGGTTTCACCATGTTGGTTAGGCTGGTCTCAAACTACAGAACTTGTGATCTGCCTGCCTCGGCCTCCCAAAGTGCTGGGATTATAGGCATGAGTCACTGTGCCCAGCCTAACCTTTTTTAATCGTGCAACTAAGGAGTATTAACTACATTCATGTCGTTGTGCCATCACCACCGTCTATCTGCAAATGCTCTTTGCCTTGTGAAACAAACTCTGTACCCAGTAGACAGTAACTCCCCATTGCCCACCTCCCATCCTTCGGCAACCACCATTCTACACATAGTTACTTTTTAGAAAATAAATGTTAAGATCTCAAAAAATGTTGGCTATTGTTCCTCTTGATCAGGAGTCAGCAAACTCCAGCCCACAAGCCAGATTTGGTCAGTAATCTGTTTTGGTAGGGTCCTTGAACTAAGAAAGGCTTTTACATTTCTTTAAAAACAAAACAAAAAATAAAGAAGAATATGCCTCAGAGGCAGTATGTGGCCCATAAAACCTAAAATATATTTATTATCTGGTCCTTTAAGGAACAGATTTTTCTCACCCCTGCTGTAGATCTAATCTTTTTTGATCAGGGAGTCCTTTAAGATTTTGATTATTCTGGTGGATATCTTTTAAAGTTACAAGAACAAATAAAAGATTTTGATTAAAACATTTTATATGTAGCTTTCCACATGTCTTAAGAGGGTTCTGTGAACGTCTCGTCTAAACCAGGATCTCTCAATGGGGCCGTGTTGCCTCCAAGGGAGTGAACACTGGTTCTTGTGGGGAGTGAAATCTTAGCTGTTGTAATGACTTGCAGCCTTTCAAAGGACACAGTGCATCAGCAGATACATAGTATATCTGCAGTATTAACATTCTTGGTCGGGGGGCGGGGGGTGTGGTAGTGGGTGGTAATGGAGCGGTTTGAAAAAAGAAAGTTTAATTAGGCTCGGGAGCAATAATGAAAAATAAGTTTGAAAAACACTGCTTAAAACTGAATTCGGGAACACAGGACATTTATCTTAACCTCTGAATACACCTGCATTTAGCAGAGAATTGAGAACATTTTCTTCAATCTATTAAATTTGTTATGTAGTTGAATGAAGGAAACCTTAGGTCTACTTTAGTGACCAATTCAATCTAGAAATGGCTTACACAGGGAATTCTACACCCTGGAATTAATTAATTTATTTATTTATAAAGAGGCAGGATCTCACTTTGTTACCCAGGCTGGAGTGCAACGGCCCCATCGTAGCTCACTGTGGTCTCAGACTCCTGGGTTCAAGCGATTCTCCTGAGTAGCTAGGACTACATGCCATCAGGCCCAGCTAATTTTTTTTATTTTTATTTTTAGAGGCAGAGTCTTGATATGTTGCCGAGGCTTGTCTCAAACTCCAGGCCTCAAGTGATCCTCCTACCTTGATCTCCCAAGTTGCTGGGATTATAGACACGAGCCACCATACTCTGGACATTTTATTTTTTAAGAACGTCTTTTAGATCCTTTGGAAGCTTGTCAAATGCTTAGTCTCCCTGATATATCAGACAGATGCCTCTTGCCTATTAGACTAGAATTCTTTTTTTTTTTTTTAAGCACTTGTTATTGACACAGTAAAATGAGTGTCTAAGTGCTGGGGTATAAAGATCCCTAACCCAAAAACTCCACGTAATCCATGTAACCTCCTCACAGTCATGTCAACTCTTTCACTAATTTTTTTTTTAAGGAGTCTCACTCTGTCGCCAGGCTGGAGCACAGTGGTGTGATCTTGGCTCACTACAGCCTCTGTCTCTCAGGTTCAAGCAATTCTCCTGCCTCAACCTCTTGAATAGCTGGGATTACAGGTATGCATCACTACGCCTGGCTAATTTTTGTATTTTTAGTAGAGACTGGGTTTCGTGATGTTGCACAGGCTGGTCTTGAACTCTTGACCTCAAATGATCTGCCCACCTTGGCCTTCCAAAGTGCTGGGATTGCAGGCGTGAGCCACCGTGCCCTGCTCATGTCAATTTTTTTGGTGGGGAAAGGGTACCATATTTCTTTATTTGAAGAAATGGTACACAGAACTTAAGTGGATGTTTTGGTAAAACTTGTAGAAAAGGTGAGGGAAACCACAACATGCATGCACTGCCTTGGTGACCAGGGAAGTCACCCCATGGCTATGGGGAAATTAGCCTAAGGCTTAGCTTTCATTATCACTGTCTCCCAGGGCATGCTTGTCAAAGAGCTTGGTATTCTACCAAGCCAGATTGGGGTGCTCCCATCTTGCACAAGTTGGCCGGGTGGTCACCCAGTTCTTTGATGGATTTCACCTGCTCATTCAGGTAATGTGTCTCAATGAAGTCACACAAATGGGGGTCATGTTTGTCAGTGGCCAGTTTGTGCAGTTCCAGTAGTGACTGATTCACATTTTTTTCCCAAATGTAATGCACACTCCATCGCATTCAGCCCACTCTCCCAGTCATCATGGTCTGGTTTCTTGATATCCTGAAGGACGACGCGGCCACCTCGTTGGTTCTGCAGCTTCATCAGTTTCTCAGCACGGTTCCCTCTCCTCATGAAATTGGTGCAGAAAGCATTTGGCAAAGTTCTTCAAAGCCACATCATTGCGGTCCAAGTAGTAAGACATGAACAGGTAGACATAGGTGTAGAGCTCCAGGTTGATCTGGCAGTTGATGGTGGCCTCTGAGTCCTGCTGGTAGTTCTGGTGCACCTGCGAGGGGGATGTGGTTGTCATGGCAGCAGCTGAGGAGAGGCGGCGCGGCGGGTGTAGTGGCAGCTGTGCGCTGTGGAGAGCTCCAGTAGCTATGCGCGGTGCTGGAGCCGTGGCGGGGGCCTTGAGGTGGTCCGAGGGTTCAGTGTAGAGCTGACCTAGGGCTGGCTATGGGTGGCCAGCTGTGGTGGGGAACGAGTGCCGGGTTCCCTCCAAGCACTGTTGAAGCGGGAAACCGTGTCAACTCTCCGCAAAGAACGTTTGGCCATCAACTCGTAATTGAAAAGAAAACACAGGTATATCATGATCTTACCTGAAAAATTAAGTCTGATTTAGAATACATAAATTTTGATAGCAGACCACTGAAATGTCCAGAATTTAGGTTATCCTTACTTGCCTCACAGCCACAGACTGTCTTAGGCATCTCTGTCTCCCCAGTGCCTCGCACACAGTCGGTGGTTAGTGAATGCACCTCTGAGATTGGCCGTACTGGTGATATTTCTGCAAATGCCCATTGTACCCTGGAGTCCTTCCTCCTTATAATTTTTCTTTGGCCCAGCTTGCCCTCTCTCACAGACCCATTCCTGTACACACAGCTTGACTTGGTTTCTGCTACCAGTTGGCCTTTTCACTGCTTTTGTGAGGTTTGATGATGATGAATAGCAGGGATTGCTGGAACAGCATTCACTGTGTGGGGAAGGTGTTCACAGCATGAGCAGTGCTGATGCAGTAGTACCCAGCCCTGTGGCTGCTCAGATGGTAGTGCGTGGAGGGTGGAGGGTCCCTAAAGAGCACCGGCAAGGATTCTTGCCTCCTGCTGTGCTGGCGCTGGCGTTTGACAGGAGGGATGTTCCATTCCAGTCAGAGTGCTGAGGAAACTTCATAGAGATTCAGCAGGTCAATGTTCCTCAAATATCTCTTCTGAAATTCTCTTCAGAGCAGGATGTGCCAGGGGATGGAGGAGATCTCCACCAAAGTGACCTCTGTAAATGCAAAGCTTGTCTCCTGCTTTATTTCCTTACTTATTTAAAGGTGGGGTCTGACTCTGTTACCAGACTGGAGTACAGTGGTGTGATCTCGGCTCACTACAACCTCTGCCTCCTGGGTTGAAGTGATTCTCCTGCCTCAGCCTCCCGAGTAGCTGGGATTACAGGCATGTGCCACCACACCCGGCTAATTTTTTGTATTTTTAGTAGAGATGGAGTTTTACCATGTTGGCCAGGCTGGTCTCGAACTCCTGACCTCAGGTGATCCGCCTGCCTTGGCCTCCCAAAGTGCTGGGATTACTGATGTGAGCCACCTTGCCTGGCTGCTGTTTATTTAATTTTTAAAAATTTTAAAATATTACCAAATAAAGATTGTGTATGTTTTTCATATGTATGTATAATAATGTGTTTCTGGCAAGGTACTCTACTATATGTTTGCTTTAATGTAAAAATATCAAAAAATATTTTATAACTTCACAAGGGGTTGATGTTCCATGAAAATGTGATATCCTTTGTAATAAACTTGGGGGAAAATGGACTACAATCATCCTGCATCCCCAGCCAACCACTCTGAATCCCTGGGAAGTCTTACATCATAGATGGAGAAGTATAGCTCAGCTACTGGTTATGCACAAATAGGTGCTAACCACTTCAGCTACTTAGGCCTCAGAAGTGGAGGTCTGTTTTTACATAAAGTGATAAAGACAATGAGGCACAGAAGCAAAGACCTTTGGCTGGTGACGAAGTAACAGCTCTTGTAGATTTTTTCTGGTTTATGTCCTGGAGTTTGTAATCACCTGTGGGTTGGAATCCCTGGGAACCCTTTGTCCTGCCCTAAGGGGTGAGAATTTCACTTTTGCTGATCTTAGCAATCCTTCTTCACCTCTGTAGAGCTCCCTGTAACTCTGGAGACGCTCAACCCATTCTCCTTCCTGAGGGTCACTGTGGAGTTAGACCGTCCGTGACCTTAGCAGAGGCATCACTCTGTTTTCAGTGAGTCCAGATGTTTTGAAATCTGTGTAGTGAGGAGCGCATTAACTTTTATTGCTGTTCATGGAACAAGAGGGACCACTCTGGGTTTGCAGGTATCTCGTGTGTCTCAACTGTGAATCATATATTTGATAACCTTTAATCTCATCATTGTCCTTTTATCCATAAACCTTCATAAATTATCTAGTTTTGCCATATTTTAGTGGAATTAAACTTGAACTAAAAACTATGTAATTAATCAGAACTACTAATTGTGTTAGTAACTTGCTATCCCAAGGCCCACAGCTGAAAGGTGGTTAATCCCTACTACGTAACGTCTTCATATGTGTCCTTTAAGACGGAGTTTAAAAAGTAACCACCACAAGACTTTGGCAGAACATCTCAGGTGGGTGTTATTTGGTGACCACGCTAGAAAGCCAGTGACTCCCACCTCCCAGTCCCCACCCTGGGATCCTGGTGTCCTTCATGTCGGCTCTTCTCTGTGCAAACCCTGTACCCTGTGTGTCTCATGCTGTGACATGTTCTAGCCACTGTGTGGACACAGTCATGCAGCTATTTTCAGATAAGGCCAGTGTAGGTATGCCCGTTAATTTACAGTGTGTGCTCACAGTTGATAAAATTACTAGGAATAACTATTTTTTGGTGACCGCCTTGTAAGTGCCATGGTGTAGTGGAAAGCCCTTTTCAGTGTCTCAGAATTAGTGGGTGATAATATCACTTTCTATGTGTAAATGAATGAGTTTCTTGTACAAGGTACATTAGAGAACACCACGCTCAAAAGGTTAATTTGAAGCAGAGATAGTCAGTGAAACCTGTCTCAAGATTATCTGAAGCAAACATATGATGCTTCTGGTCTAGTTGAATGTCAGTGTGATGGAGAGGAAAAAAGGGGTAGGTTTTGGAGTTATAGATCAGTGTTAGAAATTAGCTGTGGGATTTTAAGTTTTTAAATATCTTCCACCTGTTGTTTTCTCATCCGAGAAAAGGGAGTTGGGGGCTAATAATTCTCTACATCATTAAAAATTTCCTGGGACATTAAGTTCCTGGCACAAAGAAGGTGTTTTTAGCAGTACTCACTACTGGGGCAATCTCTTCACTCTTTTCTTCCTGAAAGAAGGAAGGAGTTGTCTTACTCTACTGAGTCAGGGTTTAAATTTAGCAAGATCTCAGAGCCAGTACATATGTTTTAAATGGTTATGGGAAATATGCCTTCTATTTGAAATGAGCTCTGCTTGATTCATATTTTTATACTATATATATATATATACACACACACACACACACACACACACACACACACACGCACGCACACACACCCATACACATTGTGACTACGATTCTCTGTAGTCACAATGCTTAAAATTTGAAACATGCTGCAATAAACATCTTTGTAATATCCACTTACTTATGCTTATGGATTTCTTCAAGAAGTCAGTATTACTTTAGTATCCAGGATTCACTGGTAACCTTTTAACCCTGTTAACACCAGACCTTTAAAACGTGTTTAACTTCACAAAGCCTGTAAGTCAGGTTGAGAATATTCCACATGAAAAGCTTCCAGGTGTCACTTACCTTTACAAATGGAATACACACACACACACACACACACACACACACACACACACACATTCTGCCCAATTCTAAAAAAATATTTCAAGTAGCCAATTCACTTCTTAATCATACCATGAACTCCCAGGACCTCATCCCACAAATGCAGCCCTGGTTAAAACTATTCAAAGAGCCTTTGCTGCTTCAAACCCACTAACCCCATTTTGCACATTTCCCAAAAGCAAACACTCCTGCATACACACACACACACACACACACACACGCACATACAGACACACACAAAACTTGTGACCCAACTTTTGGGAACAATGTTAAAGCAAACAAAATTCTTAGAAAGTTGTGATGTGCTTAAAATAGTTGGATTTTTAAATGATTGAAGAACTTTTCCCATAAGACTTGGTGCTTGCTGCTATAAATAGAGATGTGTATATATGTCCGGAGACGATTCTCTGTAGTCAAAATGCTTAAAATTTGAAACACGCTGCAATAAACGTCTTTGTAATATCCACTTATTTATGCTTATGGATTTCTTCAAGAAGTCAGTATTACTTTAATATCCAGGATCCATTGGTAACCTTTTAACCCTGTTAACGTCAGACCTTTAAAACGAGTTTAACTTCACAAAGTCTGTAAGTCAGGTTGAGAATATTCCACATGAAGAGCTTCCAGGTGTCACTTACCTTTACAAATGGAATTTTTCAGCCTATTATTCAGGACAGACAACTAGATTCTCCCTTTTGTCCCAGCTCCTTAGACACTGTTTACACGTCACTAGGATATTTCTAATGCCTTCTCACTGTTGAAGCTGGGAGATGGATACATAGTATTTGTTTGCTTTTGTATTTGTTGAATTTTGCCCCAATAAAAACAGACTTTTTTTTTCTTTCTTTCCTTTTTTTTTTTTGAGAGAGTCTCTGTTTCTCGCCAGATGCCAGGCTGGAGTGCAGTGGTGCAATTTCGGCTCATTGCAACCTCCGCTTCCCAGGTTCAAGCAATTCTCCTGCCTAAGCCTCCCAAGTAGCTGGGACTACAGGCGTGTGCCACCATGCCCAGCTAGTTTTTGTATTTTTAGTAGAGACGGGGTTTCACCATGTTGGCCAGGATGGTCTCGATCTCTTGACCTCCTGATCTGCCCACCTCGGTCTCCCAAAGTGCTGGGATTATAGGTGTGAGCCACCGCACCTGGCCATAACAGACATTTTTTAAAATGCAGAATAGCTGGCGGAATTCATCCTTAATCTACTTTATGTTGAGAATAGGGCGTTAGTATTTTTTTTTCTAGTCTATTTCTTGGGTTGTTCAAGGCAAGGTATTGGAAAAGTTAAAAAACTCAATCGGATTTTAGATCCCCAAAGTATACATATTATTTGAATTCTAATGTTTCTCCTGAGAATTTCTAACCTGAAGCTGCCTTAAAATGTTGATAGGTATTATATTTAAATATGGCAGTGTAGCAAATGTGGTGTAATTGAAATAATAGAGGACCTAGAATCACAAGATGTGAGCCAAGGTCTGGCTTTGCCACTTAATGGCTAGAAGGTCCTTGGACACACCATGGAACCTTTCTCAGCTGGTTTCTTTGGCTATAAAATGGGGACAATATGTGCTCTGTGCATTTCTTAAGGATCTTAAAAATATATTATGATACATAGTCTGGTGAGTAATTCGTTTAGGTAGAATTCATATCTGTGGGAATATACAGCAGTAGACGGAATCACATATATGACATGTTTTCAAGTAGCTCATAGACAGATGAGAAAATCTTGCTTTTCTGTGTATACACAGAAAAACAAACATCCTTCCACTTTTAAAGACATTTTTACATAGTGCAGAATATACCCAGTACCAGCTGAATGTGTGGTGTGTTGGAGAAAAAATGGTCTGTGCCAACATACCTAATTTGCAAATAGCTACAGTTTGCCAAAGATCTTTAAATTTTCTGTCCATCTTTCTGCAGCCTTATCCTGACCATATCTTCTCTCCATAACTCAGTTGGCTTAAGGAACTATATAGCTACTTGTAAAATATTTGTCCCACAGATGATAAGTGAGGTATTCTCCTTTCAACAAATAAACAAACAGAATATTGTAACCCTCTTTTAACCTCCCAGCCCTGATCCTGGTCCCCCTCCTCCTTTCCCAGTTGTAACCACTGTTTCCTTTCATAATCTGTCTTTCCAGACCTTTTCTCTTCCTTTATGCATGCTGCGTGTATGTGTCCAGAGAGAATATATAATGAGGCATTTGTGTTTCTTTTCTTTTTGCTTTAAACAACTGTCATACTAAGTGGAACATTCTACAACTGGCTTTTTTCACTCATGTCTAGAAGAACTTTCCATGATCTGGCTGATTCATATTAGCCTCCGTTTACTATTCTGTATTGGTTTGTTTTGCCATTTGCCTATTGTTAAGCTGTTTTCAATTCCAAACATGCTGCAGCAAACATCTTTGTAATATTCAGTTATTTATGCTTACATACAAGTATTTCTCTAGCATACAGATTGAAAAGTGGAATTCCTAGGTCTTAAATTATATACCTTTGCATTTTATTGGTTAATGGCAAATAACTCTGCCAAGTAAAATGAACACTGTATTTCACACTTTGGTTTCTTCCCAGCTTTTCAGAACGGCAATTAGGAGAAGCTTTCAGAGGACAGTTATGGTGGTCTAGAGTAGACCAGAGCTTCTGAAACCTCAGCATGTAGATAGACTCCATACCTGGGATTTTATTAAAATGTAAACTGTGACTCAGTAAGTTTGGAATGGGGCCTGGGGGTTGTAGTTCTAACAAGCTCCTAGGTGATGATCAGGGACCACACTTGGAGTAGCGAGAATCTGGAAAACATCTTGCTCCGGTTCATTTTTTTTTATATTGCCTGGAAGTTACTTTATGTGTGTGTGCATGTGCATTAACTCAGGGACACAAGCGTGTTTCCCAGGAAGCTATATTTTGCCAGAAGAATTTGGACCATAGCCCCCAGTCGTCTTGACCTTTAAAGTTAGATACTGTGAACACATATGGCAAAATGTTGATGGTGATGGACACTGGGTGATGGGAGCATGCAGGTCTGTTGTATGTCTCTGGTTTTGTGCAGATAATTTTGTGGAAATGTTCACAATACACTTTGCAAATAGAAAAAACGTCCCTTTGAAGTGTGCATTATTCCTAAAGATTTTCAGCTTGGTACATGCTGCCATGCCTTTCCTAGATTTCCTGTGGTAGATGATTTGGAAGTGTTTTATTTTACTTAGTAGTGTATTTTGACTCATGAGTTTTAATTTTAGCATATCACAGTATTTCTAGAAGTTTAAAAATAACTGCAAAAAAAGGAGCTTTGTTCCATATCTGCCTACCTTAGCAGCTATAGTCAAATCACCCTGTCATCCTTATTCAAGAGAGGAGACTATAAAGCATGGCATATACCGTGATCACTACAGGATAGTGTGTCAGCCCTGGAGGCATGTTAGACAACCTCTAAGGCCAGAGTGCCCATGTTGTTTTATTGGTGACTGTCTGAACACTGTCGTGTAAGGTTTTGAGGTCTCATCTGGGTTCAGCAGAAAAGATTTCTGTGATTAGCAATGTCAGTCAAGGTGTGCTGGATTGGAAAATTATAGCACAAATAGCATGTATTTGGTTGACTCTGGTTCAGTGAAAGCAGTTATTTTATAGTTGAGAAAACAAGACTCCGCCTCCCGGGTTCAAGCAATTCTCCTGCCTCAGCCTCCAGAGTAAAATGTACATGACCTGCCTTGGGTTCCTGGTTAGCAGAAGAGCTAGTCCTAAAGATTTTCAGGATTTTATTTTACAATAATTTATATTCATTCATTCATTCATTTTCCAACCTCCTTATTCCAGTACAAGGTTCAGAGTGGCTGGAGCCTATCCTGGCATATCAGGGCACAAGGTGTCCGGATTCCTAGTCTATTCCCTTCCTACCATCCCATCCTGATGATGAGACTCTGACTAGCTATGGAGTACTTGCATGTTGAAGCAACTTGGTAGAGTGGAAGGTATTATTTACTTTTTTGAACTTGGTGATCTTGGGCAAATCAGTTAATCCTGAGAAAGAATATACAGCAGGTCCTGAATAATGTCATTCCATTTCACGTTGCTTCATTATAATTTTGTCAAGAAAAAAGTTGGTTCCTGGCCAGCCACTGTAGAATTTGCACGTTCTCCCTGTCTGCATGGCTTTTCTCTGGGTACTCCGGTTTCCTCCCATATTCTAAAGATGCGCACATTAGGTTGATTGGCGTGTCTAAGTTGTCCCAGTCTGAGTGAGTGTGGGAGTATGTGTGACTGCCATGAGATGGAATGGAGTCCTCCCCAGGGTTGCTTCTGGCCTTGTGCCCTGAGCTGCCAGGATAGGCTCCAGCCACTCTGAACCTTGTATTGGAATAAGCAGGTTGGAAAATGAATGAATGAATGAATGAATATAAATTATTGTAAAATAAAAGTAGATGGTAATCATACAAATGCATGACAGTGAATGATGCAGCATGAGAATGCTCAGCGAGCCTCCACATATGTGATTTTTTTGGTTTTTGTTTGGATGGAGTCTCACTCTGTTGGGATCTGAGCTCACTGCAACTTCTGACTCCTTGGTTCCAGTGACTCTCCTGCCTTATCCTCCAGAGTAGCTGGGATTACATATGTGTACCTCCACGGCCAGCTAACTTTTTTCTGTATTTTTAGTAGAAACAGGATTTCACCATATTGGCCAGGTTGGTCTCAAACTCCTGACCTCAGCTGATCAACCTGCCTTGGCCTCCCGAAGTGCTGGGATTAGAGGCGTGAGACGCTGCGCCCGGTCCTCGTGATTGTTTTCGAACCGTGCGGTGATAGGAAATGCTCCTTACAATCTTAGCTTTGCAAGCATTTATTCCTTGATTTAACCCACCACGATTATGACTGACATCACTCACTGATTCACTGAAAATTTAGTAAATAATTATCTTATTTTTATGAATCTTTCTTAGATGTGTGTATAGCTCATTTATTGAAATGTTTAAAATTAAAATTGTCTTGGGTATTTATTCGGAAGTTTGGTGATTTTCTTGTTGTTGTTCTTGTGGGTCTGTTCTCTCTACTCCATACTGTCACCCAGTCTGTCACCCAGGCTGGAGTGCAGTGGCGTGATCTCAGCTCACTGCAGCCTTGACCTCCTGGGCCCAAGCCGCCATCTTGCCTCAGCCTCCTGAATGGCTGGGACTACAGGCATGAGCCACCATGCTTGGCTAATTTTTTTGTTTTGGCTAATTTTTTATAAAGAGACAAGATTTTGCCATGTTGCCCAGGCTGATGGTTTTGTGACCAGAAATATACCTTAAGAATTTAACGCTTCTTTATATTAACTAGCCTGTGGTAAATTAGTTTTGTTAAACATCCTTTGCTTAAAGTTGCCATTTCCAAGAAGCTATTGACAACATTAAGTGAGGACTTCCTGTAGTTTCTTCTTTTTTTTTTTTTGCCAATCATTGAGAGCTTGTAAGGTTACTGAGGTTGGTTGGCCTTGAACTCTTGGCCTCGCCTTCGCAAGCGCCACGACATCCGGCCGGAGCCACTTTGGGCCCCTGTAGTTTCTTCTTTTGGAGATAACTATCTTTCTTTTCACTTTGGCCACTAGGAAGCTCAGAGCTGAACTCACAGCTCTAATGTAGCAACTCTGTAGTACCTGTTTGACCTGAATAATTGTATTCTAACCCTACTTTCTTTCTCAATCTGCTGCTGTCTTGACCTCCTAATCTAATTTCATGTTTTCTTTCCCTGATGTATTCATTTCATTTATAGTACACTGTTTTATTGTATATCTTTACCATAAGCTGCCTCAAATATTTGTGAAACAGATGGTATATAAATAAAGAACATTGGAACATTTGAGAAAGTTGTTGTTGACAAGACCGATGCAGATGAAAATAGTGTAGTTGTGAGAAAATGTTGGTTGCTGTGGCATCTGCTCTTTTTTCCTCCCTTGTACTGTTATCTCCCTGGCTGGTCCATCTTCGTTACCTACAACCCCCATGACACCCCTGCTGTGGCTCTGGCTGCATCCTGGACTCATTCATCTCTTATCTCCACCTTCACCCTGGATTCACAAATGCAGATCCGTATTTCTGACTTCCTTCCTGCTGGATAGCTCCATCTGAAGTCCTTAAAGTCCCTCAGCTTAGTACGTTCAAAACTAGGCTCAGCATCCTTTCCCCCAGATCCTGTCTGCCTGGATCCCAGTTGCACACCATCAACTCATTTCTCCAGTCAGTAACCTGGTTCTCACTTCTTACTTTTTCCATTTTCTGGTCCTTCACATCTCCACAACGAAGACCTGTCACTTTAAATCATAAACACATTGTGGGTTTGTTCTCTCTACTCCATACTGTCTATAAGGCTCTTTGGGATTTTTAACATATCCTTGTCCACCATGGGGTTTTTAGTTTATTTTTATTCGTTATTTTTAGAGGCAGAGTCTCACTTCCGTCATCCAGGCTGGAGTGCAGTGGCATGATCATACTACAGCCTTGAATTCCTGGGCTCAAATGATTTTCCCATCTCAGCTGCCCAGGTGGCTGGGACTACAGGTGTGCACTACCAGACCCAGCTAATTAAAAAAAATTTTGTAAAGGTGAGACCTCAGTATGTTGTCCAGGTTGGTCTCAAACTCCTGGGCTCAAGCGATGATCCCACCTTGGCTACCCAAAGTGCTAGGATTACAAGGCAGCATGAGCTGCCTTGCTTTCTGCCTGTTGTTAGGCTGTTTCCAATTCCAAACATGCTACAATAAACATATTTGTAATATCCTATTACTTACGCTTCTATACAAGTATTTCTCTAGGGTAGGGATTGAGAAGTGGAATTGCTAGGTCTTCAGTTATATACCTTGACATTTTATTAGTGCTTGGACTGGGGTTTTTATTGCAATCATCTTCGTTCAGTCACCTCCTTTTGTTTCCCTAACCCAACCCATTTTGCCCCACTGTCAGTGATCTCCATTTCTCTTCAAGCTAAAGTTCAGATTTCTTAGATGTTTCATACATTTGCTTTCGCTAAGCTTATTAGTCTTATATTTTGCCATTCTCCACCCTTGTCCAGAATGGCGTTACCTCTTCTATTCTGTTGGTGCATTCCAGTCCACCTTTCTCCTTGATCATTCTCCTTCCTTGGAATTCTCAGGCTGCTGCTTTGGCTTGTGTCTCTGTTCTAGCTCTTACCACTCTGTGATATGTTGTTTAAGTGATCGTTTTCCACTTGATTGGATGCTGTTTGGAGGGTCCAGATTGCGGCTTCTGAGTCTCTGTCTCAAGTTTAGCCCCATGTAAGATAGCATAAGTGTTGATTGAAATGTTTGCTGAATGAAGAAGACACTGCAATTCTTGGAACAACTCCTTTAGAAAACACAGGTAGTATTAACAGTAATCACCTCGACAGTAAGTCATCATTTACTGAACTCTTGCAAAGCATTTAGAACAGCCTTGTATATTTTTCTCATAAAACTTCTAAATAATCCTATGAGGTCAGTACTGTCACTATTCTTTTACAAATAAAGAAGCTGAGACATAGAGCTTAAGTAACGTGCTGGAGTTCATCTGGAACTCTAGATGAAGTGTTGGAGCCAAAATCTGAACCCAGCTTCCTCTTGACTGTCACATACACTGTCGGTCAGACTTACTTATCAATGGGAAAGTGGGAGTTGGCCCCATCACTGCTGCTTGAAGTTGTTTTTACTTTCTTAGTCTGTGATTTTGCAGTAGTAGAGGAAAACCAGCAGACATCTGAAACCTGGTGAAAGTCACTGAAATCACACGAGCCCTGTGTAACTGTCTCCCTGCTCTTTCTTCTGCTCTGGACTGTCCATACCCTCCTGAGTTGTGTGAACTGGAATAAGGATGAGGCCATAATTATTTGCCCTTCCAGAAAGACACACATTCTGGCACTCCTCCAGAAAATTGCGTTGAGCTCTGTGTTAAGGAGAGGTAAAGAACAGCAGGCAGCTCTCACTCCAGCCGGACATCAAAAGAGAGTCGTTTCTCCCCTCAGTCAGCAAAGTCAGGACTTCCAGGAAGGGAGGGCCAGAAGTGAGAAGAATTCTCTGTGAACGGAGGTGAAAAAGTGTTTGTCAGATCACTTGCATGAGTGTGCTCAACACGTTAAAAAAAAACGGCACAAGGGCTTTTAGAGCACTTGTTTTTAGAGTATTCAGACTGCAAGCAAGTACAATTGAACTAATGAAAAGAAAGTTGTGAGCATGTAAGCCTAGGAAGTTACACTAAGAAATCTCAGCAAAAAAAGGAAAGTGGCATGAGAAGATGAGTTGATAAAAGGATCGTAGAAAACTGTAGGGAGAAGGCCAGTTGCTCTTTTTCTGTGAGCAACTCATCATGTTTCTTTTGACCTTATAAATAAACCCCTCCTAGGCCTGCCCAACTTAGTTTTTATGTAGGAAATTTAAACTTACCTAAAGTCTCTTTTGTTCTGTTTTTAACTAAGTCATTTTAAGCATAAACACTGAATTTTAAAATCATATATTTGGGGAAATTTTTCTACTTCTAAAAATTATCTATTCATGTATGTCTCGATTTGAATGTGTAATCTGCACTCAAACTTTGTATAGGAACAATTTATATTTATTTAGTACTTTTGCCTTTTAAATTATTTGAAGGTCTAATAGATGATTCTATCTTAGTCAAAAGCACAAGTTCTGTAGTCTGTAGTGTTATAGTAGTGATTATTCCTCCTTAACAATATAGAGAAGTAGGAATTATCTGTTTCACAAATCAACATGCAGAGCAGGTAGACGGCTCAGTGATAGGAGTTAGCATAGCTCGTAGGACGTATGAAAATGTGGCCAGCTATCTTTTTGGTTTGTCTGCTTCCCTGGTCCCTAGTGAAGAGATCTGGAAGGGGATGGTGCTATTTAGCCTCCTGGGTAGCAGTCACATGCTTTGCTGCTCTTGGGAACCTGACTGGTACCCTGATGAGGTTATCAGGCCTCCTGGAGTTGCCTTCTATATTCACTTGGCAGGCACCATTTGAATCCTGGAGCTTGGGAATCAGGGATGAAGTCTTCTGCCCATTTATTAATAGATGGCCCAGCCTATGGCATTATTGAGGGCAGACATTTAGAAGGATGAAAGAGAAGGGAAGGGCTGGGCACAGTGGCTCACACCTGTAATCCCAGCACTTTGGGAGGCCGAGGCAGGTGGATCACTTGAGGTCAGGAGTTCGAGACCAGCCTGTTCAACACGGTGAAACTGCTGTCTCTACTAAAAATACAAAAATTAGCTCGGCGTGGTGGAGCACGCCTATAGTCCCAGCTACTTGGGGGGCTGAGACAGGAAAATCACTTGAACCTGGGAGGTGGAGGTTGCAGTGAGCCGAGATTGCACCACTGCACTCCAGCCTGGGCAACAGAGCAAGACTCTATCTCCAAAAAAAAAAAAAAAAAAATGAGAAGGGAAGAAAGAGTTGTGTAGGGATTATCCTATTGTAATGATGATATTACAGTATGCTAAATACAGCTGTTGTGTATATACAAAGTGTGATACAATGGGGCCAACTCCTGGTTTCCCATTGATAAATAAATAGCGAATATAGAGGTGCTCCGGGAGGCCTGATAACCTCATCAGGGTACCAGTCAGGTTCTCAAGAGCAGCAAAGCATGTGACTGCTACCCAGGAGGCTAAATAGCACCATCCGCTTCCAGATCTCTTCACTAGGGACCAGGGAAGCAGACAAACCAAAAAGATAGCTGGCCACATCTTCATGCGTCCTACAGGCTATGCTAACTCCTATTACTGAGCGGTCTACCTGCTCTGCGTGTTGATTAGTGAAACAGATAATTCCTACTTCTCTATATTGTTAAGGAGGAATAATCACTATTATAACACTACAGACTACAGAACTTGTGCTTTTGACTAAGATAGAACGATCTATTAGATCTTCAAATAATTTAAAAGTCAGAAGTAACACTGAAGTGCTGACTTGTGAAGGAGAAATGAGACTCTTTCAGATACAGAAGCATGAGGAGTAGATATGTGGGAAAAGATAAATTTGAAAATATTTCAGATACTCTGTGGAAGGTTGATAAAGACCAAACTCTACGGAGCTGAGCCTTCTCTCGAGCAAATAGAACAGCCCACTGAATAAAACTTACAGTGGGGAAACCTTTTAAGAAAGGCTCACAACATTTGTTATTCAGAAAACATTTTTGAGTGTCTAAGCATTTTTGTAGTATCGGCCAAGCATTGCTGTAAGCACTTGGGCTATAACAGCGAACAAAACACACAAATCTCTGCCCTTGTAGAGCAAACAATTTAGTGTAGACAAGCAGAAAAGAAACCAAATACATCCATAAAATGTATCGTCTAGAGCCTTTTGGTTCTGAGTAATAGAAACAGAATTGAGCTAGTTAAGCAAAATGAATTGCTGTGAAGAAATTTCTGACTGGCTCTGTTTGGGGCAGATGTCTACTCCTGATCCAATCAGATATGGCCAGTGACAGGGTTCCAGGATACAGACACCACCTCCGGAGCCCACCTCTGTGACAAAGAGGCCATGTGAGCTGCAGAGCCTCAAAAGTGGGTCTGTCACGGACTCCACAGCTTTCCAGTTCCATTGTTTCCTTTCATTACTGAGAATAAGTTTTGCAATGCAAGTAATCTCAAAGTATTTAAAATGGACAAGACTACTTATTCAACCTTTAAGGAAACATGAGAGCACCACAGAAAGAAAAAGAGATTCACTAATTTATTGAAATTGTTGAGAAGTGACTGCAGCCAGAACCTTGGTTATCTAGGAAGTTTTTGGAAAGTGGAAAGTTTACCTCCTTAACCAAATGTTTTAGCAGTTTTTGGTATCAGTCTTTCTAAAACGGATTTCTCGTTACCTACTTCCTTAACAGAGTCTCACAAACATATTTTAATTGTAAAACAGTGCTTACATATAGACTCTTGTGTTTTTTTTTTTTTTTTTTTGAGACAGAGTCTCACTCTGTTGCCCAGGCTGGAGTGCTGTAGCTTAATCTCAGTTCACTGCAACCACCCCCTCCCAGGTTCAAGCGAGTCTCCAGCCTCAGCCACCCAAGTAGCTGAGATTATAGGTGCACATCAGCACACCCAGCTAATTTTTGTATTTTTAGTAAAGAAGGGGTTTTACTATGTTAGCCAGGCTGATCTCGAACTCCTGGCCTCAAGTGATCCACCCAACTCGGCCTCCCATAGTGCTGAGATTACAGGGGTGAGGCACTGTGCCTGGCCCACTTATGCTCTTTTCAAGTTTTGTCTTAGGCTTCTTTACGTTTTAAGTTCTGTGACTGTTCTTTGGATTTTTTTTTTTTTTTTTAAAGATGGTATCTAACTCTGTTGCCCAGGCTGGAGTGCAGTGACGCCATCTTGGCTCACAACAACCTTCGCCTCCCGGGTTCAAGTGTTTCTCCTGCCTCAGCCTCCCAAGTACCTGGGATTACAGGCACCTGCCACTATGCCCAGCTAAGTTTTTGTATTTTTAGTAGAGATGGGTTTTGCAATGATGGCCAGGCTGATCTCGAACTCTTGGCCTCAAGTAATCTTTCCACCTTGGCCACCCAAAATGCTGAAATTACAGGCATGAGTCACTGCATCCGGCCCTGTTCTTTGGATTTTTTTTTTCTTTTTTGAGACGGAATTTTGCTCTTGTTACCCAGGCTGGAGTGCAATGGCACAATCTCGGCTCACCGCAACCTCCACCTCCTGGGTTCAGGCAATTCTCCTGTCTCAGCCTCCTGAGTAGCTGGGATTACAGGCACGCAACACCATGCCCAGCTAATTTTTTGTATTTTTAGTAGAGACTGGGTTTCACTATGTTGACCAGGATGGTTGTTCCTTGGATTTTTAAAAGCCATTTGCTGGGTGCCATGGCTCATGCCTATAATTTCAGCATTTTGGGTGGCCAAGGTGGGAAGATTGCTTAAGGCCAAGAGTTCAAGACCAGTCTGGGCAACATAGTGAGACCCTTATCTCTTCCATAAAAGGATAAATTAGCCAGATGTAGTGCACATCTGTAGTCCTAGCTACTAGAGAGGCTGAGGTGGGAGGATCAGTTCAGCCCAGCAGTTTGAGGCTGCAGTGAGCTGTAATCGTGCCACTACACTCCAGCCTGGGCAACAATGAGACCCTGTCTCTAACTAAAAAATAAATAGAACAGAAGCCTTTCCATAGGATCATCTATTACAGCCTCTTCGTGCTGTTCTGTCACTGCCTAGAGGGGCTCCTTCTCTTATAATTAATATGTGCTGGTAATGAAGGCACCTCCACCTTGGGTGTCGCAGGTTTTATGGGAAACATAACAGACCTCTGGGTGAGTCTTGAGTCTGTTACCAATTTGCCAGATTACACAGATAAGCCATTGAACTTCTCAGTCTTTAAAATCTGTTACCTTGGAATAAAGCTTTACAGGGTCATTTGCTCCATTTGCAAAGGAGCAAATGAGATGCTTGTGAAAATACTTTCCAATGTGTAAAATCCTTTTAAAATATAACCCAGTACTCTTTCTTACTCCAACATGGTGAATCTGTGTTTGCTGGTTTTGCCTTTCCTACCACATCCCGTTTTCCCTGAGAGAACTGGAGTTTCCTGTGAATCACCAGATAGGCTCCCTGGGGTTGGTTGGTCCTATTTGACCAATCCTGAGTCCTAACTATGTGGTGTGCTATGGCAGAACAAGGGAAGAGACTTTATTTTTCTACTGTGAATTATACGGCCGCCACCACATCCCTTCTTATGAGACATAGTTCTATTGACATAGGGAGCCTAAGAGGGAGACCAGCTCCCTGTTATGCTTCCTTGAGGACATAGAGAGAAGGCGCAGGATTCGTTTCCCTTCCGGGAGTTCCCAGATCTGACTGGGTTTGTGTGGGCCTCTGGTTCACAGGGGTGGAACTTTGGAAAGAGGGATATATAGTGGCTGCTGCTCTAGGGCACTTCTTTAGATGAAATGTGAAAAGATGGTTTGTTCATTCTTAGTTTGTGGATTTTGCTTAATAGATAGAAAGCACGACAGAAACACATACCTCTTGGTTCGTGTGGTTTTGTGACTGAGATGAAATTGTTTCTTTCTTTTTTTTTTTTTTTGAGTCAGGGTCTCATTCTATCACCCAGGCTGGAGTGCAATGGCATGACCATAGCGCACTACAGCATTGGCCTCCTGGGCTCAATTGATCCTTCCACCTCAGCCTCCTAAGTATCTAGGACCAACAGGTGTGCATCATCATTAATTAAAAATTTTTTCGAGAGATGGGATCTTGCCATGTTGTCCAGGATGGTCTTGAACTCCTGGCTTGACCAAACCTCCAAAAATGTTGGGACTACAGGCATGAGCCAGTGTGCAGGGTGTCTCTAATCTTTGGAGACCGTGGTTCCTCTGTCTGTAAAATGGACTTGAGAGCAAATTGAAGAGTGGCCTTTGAACTGAATACCTTCACTTGGTCACAGCTGTCACCATTTAAGAGTTATAGGTTCTTCTGAATGTTTGCTGTCTCTTCATAAGTTCTTAAACAATAGATTCAACTTTTTTTTTTCTTTTAATTTAGAGACAGGGTGTTGTTCTGTCTCTTAGGCTGGAGTGCAGAGGCATGATACTGGACGTCTTATTGCAACCTCAAACTCTTGGGCCCAAGCCCTCCTCGCACCTCGGCCAATTTTCAAAACTTTTTGTAGAGGTAGGGGTTTTGCTATGTTGCCTAGGCTGATCTCAAACTCCTGGCCTCAAGTGATTTTCCTGCCTCAGCCTCCCGAGTAGCACAGGGACTGCAGGTGCGTGCCACCGTGGCAGGCTAATTTTTGTATTTTTAGTAGAGATGGGGTTTCACCATACTCGTCAGGCTGGCCTCAAACTCTTGACCCCAGGTGATCTGCCTACCTCAGCCTCCCAAAGAGCTGGGATTACAGGCATGCGCCACTGCGCTGGGCTTAGATTGAACCTTTTAAAGGTGCTTATTATCTATCCGAAGCTTCAAAGAGAAAGCATGATACTCCACCACTAGAGGGCATTGCTGTCCTAGTCACATGATCTGAATCTACAAGTTGCTGAATTTGAAACTCCCTTCAGTCCTCCATAGAATTAGACATACAATTTATATCATTTTTATAAGTATTAAATATATATCTATTCAGAATATTTAAATATTTAAGTAGCATTAAAGGACCTTTTAAAATACTTAGATTAACTGAAAATAAAAGGATTAACATGCAGTTCTTTATCATTATCTTGTTCTTTACCACGTTAACCTGAATCCTCCAGACAAAAATCTATGCTTGAAAGTTTGTGGTCTGTCATCAGCCCTCGGGTTACCTCAGCATCATAACACCTCTAACTACATGTTCATGTCGCCCAGGTGTCTTCTTACTGCTTCACTTATGGGGATGCTGTGCCTCTGGCTGAGGATGTTTTAATAAACAATAGAGATACTCTTGGGAAAGTTTTCAACCTTCCTTCTTCCTTTTTCTGTAGGAGGTAGAGATCTAACTAAATGCTTATATGGTGTCATGATGCCACTAAAAAATAACAGCCCCTTTATCTCTTTTCCCTCAGTTGTAAGGAAGTTATGACCTGAATAGAAGGATGAAGCATTCTGCTTCTGTGTTTTTCTCAAGTGAGAACATTTTTTTCTTTTGGATAAAGTCACAAAAGTGTACGTAAGAACTGAGGATCTGGTATTTGCCCGTATTTCAGGGTTTTTTTTTAAGGAATTGTTCCTAGAAGTACAATCATTGGATTAAAGGTAATAGAAGGATTAAGACACTCGCTTTTTAGGTTGAGGTTTTTGCCATTATTTTCAGTGGCAAAAACCGCAATTACTTATTCATTGACATAAAATAATCATTGACAATGCTTTCCAAGATGGCTCCACTAAAATATATCCCCATGAGCAGTACACGAAAGCATTTTCAACCCTAATACATTACATAATGTCAACCAACATATTCCAGAATTGTATTCTTCATTTCAGCAGTCTTATTTTAACATATTTTGTAATCGTAAACATTTTTTACTAAGTAGAAGTTACGTTGATCAATATTTCCCCAAATATATTACTATACTGGTAAGACATGTTAAAAAATGGTTCAGTGGGCCAGGTGTGGTGGCTCACACCTGTAATCCCAGCACTTTGGGAGGCTGAGGCGTGCAGATCACGAGGTGAAGAGATTGAGTCCATCCTGACCGACATGGTGAAACTCCTTCTCTACTAAAAAATACAAAAAATTAGCTGGTCATGGTGGCACACGCCTATAGTCCCAGCTACTTGGGAGACTGAGACAGGAGAATTGCTTGAACCTGGAGGTGAAGGCTGCAGTGAGCCGAGATTATGCCACTGCACTCCAGCCTGGCAACAGAGCAAGACTCCATCTAAAAAAAAAAAAAAAAAGGTTCAGTGGTCAAATACATTTTTCAAATGTATACTCGTCCCTTTCCTGGAGATTTATGAAGCACACATGCATTTTAAGGCTTGAGAAGTTGTGTAGTAAAGAAAATTGGTTTAACTTGATGTTTTATAATTTATTTACTTACAGAATCCTTGCCTAAGAGTAACATTGTATGGAAATGGGATTGGAGTTTAGAAGATGGAAATGATGGTGGGAAGTTGTTCCAGAAGGTTTTAGGAAACACTATATAGTATTATAAAGATTTCTTCTGAACTTAAGTTGCGTTGGTCTGCGGTCCTTGTTGCAGAGAACAGAATCTGCAGTAGCTGGATTAGGCACAAAAGAATGCATTGAGGTTTATAGATAGATCACAGGATTGTCAGGCAGGCTGAAGAAACAGGCTTCAGGTGGAGCTTCTTGAAACTGCGGAACTGGTCTGCCAAGAAAGCTGCTGCCTGTGCCACCATCTAGAAGCTTCTCCCAGAACTGCCTCTGCCAAATTGGGAAGCCGCTGCGTCCACAGTTGTGTATCTCTATCCTAGCAGGAAGTGGGGCTGGGAAGATGGTTTTTAGCCTATTTTAAGAAGGATGGGTTTTATACTATGGGGAACTACCCAGTGTGGAGAGAATGTCTAACAGACGGCAGCTACAGTTGGCCAGCGTCCAAGAAGACAATTGTGTAATGTGAGCACCTCGGGATACAGGTCAGAAAACTGAGGTATAGCCCTGGCCTTGCCTCTTAGCTGCTGGATGACCTTGGGCAAATCCACTTTCAAGCTTGTGTTCTCATCTCTAAAAAGGGTATAACTCACAGACTTGGAGTAAAGATAAAATGAAAGCAGTAGGTGTGAATATACCAGGGAAAACTATAAAGCATTAAATGAAATCAGTAGAAGATACTTTTCATACCGCAGGTTTTGTCTCTAGACCAGGGATTGGCAAACTTTTTCTGTAAAGCACCAGATAGTAAATATTTTTGGCTCGGTAGACGATACTATCCATTTAGTACCTATTCATCTCTGCAAGAGCAGCCATAGACAATATGTAAATGGATGAGCATGGCTGTGTTCCAATAAAACTTTATTTATGGACACTGAGATTTGAATTTTGTATAATTTTCACATGTCATGGAATACTCTCTTTATTTTTTTTTCCAAGCACTTAAAGTGAAAAACATTCTTAGCTTGTGGACTGTGCAAAAACAGGTGGCCGGCTGGATTTGACTTATCAGCCGTGGTTTCCTGGTCCGTGTTCTAGATGATTATACTTAAAATATTTTAAAATGTAGGGTTGTTTTTCCTTAATGTAGTAGCCAATAAATTTGGGGCTTTGATGATACTGTCTGAATAGTTTTATTGGTGTTCATTGGACCTGACAGTAGCTTCCCCTTTGACAGTAGAATTAAGTATACTCCGTGGCCATGTATGGGACCGTGGGAGTTGTTCAGGTGAAAGCATTCTGAGAAGGATGAGTTTGCCACTCAGCCATTGGGTTCTTAGAATTTCCACCTTTTCTCCCATCTCATGTGCGCCTTTGGTTTTGCAAAAGGAATGGGGCACTCAGGTATTTCTTTTATGGGAAAAGTTGCATTTGGCGACACCCCTGTGTCCATGCCCCCAAACTCCTCATTAAACCTGCCTCATTCCCTTCTTTGGAGTGTTCTGTATTTAGCTTTACAGCTTTGCTGCTTTATAGACAAGAATTTCCCCCAAAAAAATCTTGTTACCATTGTGATATCTTCATCTCTGTTAGAAAACCGAGTGCCCTCCTTGCACTCAAGTCCTGTAGAATTTCTTTCAGCCAATGAAAGCCAAAGGTAGCTTTGACACCAGTCACTGGAGGTGAAGGCGTGGTGTGAAGCTGCTGCAGTGGTGTGCTTTGGAGCAGCCTGGTCTACCCTCCCTTGGTCCTCGAGCACTTCTGCATGCCTTTCCTTTATTAATAGGTGCACCTTCCTGAATTCTCTTTTCCTTCTAGGTGCAAGCGGAGTGTAGAGTGTGCTGTAGGTACACTGACATCTAGAAACGGAGAGCAGAGAGGTGGTGTGGCACTGAAGGAGGGCAGTGTGGGAGCAAGAAGGGGAAGGAGTGCTCCAAGATTAAGGAGGGGAGGTGATGTGTTTGCCTTCCTAGGTGCACCTGCCACTTGGTTAGACAAGTAAGGCTGTGAGCTGTCTTTGGAGGAAGAGAGTGCCTCTTTGGAGGAGGAGAGTATATGAATGTTTGTATGAGCTTTAACTCGGGTTTACTGATTGAAAGAAACTATATTTAATTTTGCTTTGCTTGTATCCCTTTTATTTGGGCTTTACTAAATATAGCTGGATGGGAGGGACGGAGGGGAAACTGTGTGTAGAGCAGAAGTTAAAACATGCCAGAGCTTTGGCAGCTTTGGGACAGAAAAATAAAACTTTAAACTTGCTTTCTATTTTGAGGCCATCACAAGATGTTTTGTGCTTACGTTCATTCCTAAGTCATAAACGGGTAGGAGGGGCTGGGAATTAAGTAAATCACCCCTTGAAAAATACTAATTTGAAATTGAGATAAAATTAGCAAAGGGAAGATGGGTGAAGGAAATAAAACACTGGACCCAGCCTGTTTGCAGGCAAAATAATAAACACCTCGTGGGGGTAGAAGAGGCATACCAGTTTCCTTCCAGATTTTAGCTTCTGCTCCTTCACAGAGCCCCATTGTCTCAGAGTGGGGGGCAAGGCTGAGTGCTATGAGAACTGACTTGACAAATAAAGCCTGTCAGGGGATTTTGACACAGGTCAACCCCTTCCTAAAGCAGTGATCTCAGAGGCAACATGATTTCTTACTCACAGGCAGTAGCTGTCATACTGTGAGCTGTTTTATCGTAATGTAATTATCACATACAAGATGTGGTAATTGCCTATTTTTAGGAATCTCCCTGCTGGGAATTGTGGTGAAGATGATCTCTAGAAAGGTTCTCTGTGGTCCTGTGAAACAACCTCCTTTCCCAAGACAAGACTCCCCTTCCCGGTAACCTGTTGCTGCTCTGCAGATGGGTCTCTTCACCTCCATCAAGGGCTGCTTGTCTGTTTCACTGAATATTAGGAATGCTTCTCCCTGGGCTTCAGCCTTGGGCTTTCCCCTCAGGTTCTGCTTGCCCCTTGAGACATATTTATGGATCTGGAGCAAAAACATAAGCAGGAGAAGTGGTGAATGTGTGTGAGGAAGGCACTTTGTACTTAGGACATCTCGTAACCCAGCCTCCTAAAGCATAGCTCTGATGAGGTCACATTCCTGCTTAAAAAATCTTTCATGACTGCAGACAGAGAGAAAAGACTGAAAGGAAATGTGCCAAAATATTAGCAGTGTTTTCTTCTGAGTGTTGAGCTTTCTGGTGATAATTGTTATTTACTTTATGGATTTTACTCCTTTCCAATTACTTACATAATACTATTTTTAAAGAAAAGTGCTATTTTTATAATAAGGGAAAGTACCATTTAAAAAGCTTTAGTGGCTCCCATTTCCCAATTATAAATCCTCTCTATGACATTGAAGGTTTTTGCAATACTGCTCCAGTCCTTCTGACCTCACCCACTTCTCTCTCTGCCCTCACTCCAAAGGAACAGCAGAACTGAGTTACCCACCGTCACCAAATACCTTAGGTGCTTTGCCTTCACTCATGCTCCTCCTTCACCTGTCAACTTTCCATCCTTCAAACAGATTTCTCCTTCTTTAGAGACTATTTCCCATAACATACATCTTGTAAAAGGCTTAAAAAGAACACAAAAACAAAGACCATTCTTAATCCCACTTCCAGGAGATAAGCAGTTAGCATTTTGATATATGCTTTGTTCTGCAGCTGAGGAGTAGTCTAGTATACCTTGGATGTCTAGTATAAATTTTACATTCTATCTAGTAGTAGTATTCATTTCTGTCTTATCTCCATTCTGGATTTTAAGTTACTTGACGGCTACAAGAATGTCCTTACATTTTTGCAGCCTCCACAGGCCTTGAGCACGGTGACATTCATATAATACGCATTCCAACATCATCTGCTGAATCAAACAAGGGAGAAAAGACAAGCTTGTAACTTAAGCACAAACCATAGTAACAAATGTAAACGTGCTGGTTACACTATGAATATAATGCTGAGTATATCAATAAACGCTTAAGTCACAGGAGAAATACAAACGCTGTCACCTTGGAGGAGTGTCAGGAACAATGACATGACTAGGGATCTTAGTAGGCAGGGTAATTTTGGTATATTACATAGAGGAGATTCATCAGCCTTGAAGAGAGAAAAAGCTTATTTTAAAAACATAATAAATAAATAAAACAACCAACCATGATACGACTTGGTGTAGAAAGAGGAGGTGTTGTATAGACCATTGATTCTCAACCCAGGCTTATGTTTGAATCACTGGAGAGTTTTTAAAAAAATACCAGTGCCTGGATCCAATCCCGGATCACTTAAATTAGAATCTCTGGGTGGGCTTAGCTTTTTTTTTTTCTTTTAAATATATAAACACCTATACGGGTGAGTCTAATGAAACCCTGGGTAGGGATCCCTGAATCCAGGCTGGAGAATCACAGTCTAGGCAGAGAAACCTTCTTTACAAATAGTGAATATCTTGCTTTTTTCATATTGTTGAAGAAATCAGGAGATTGGTTCATCTTGAGGAAGGGAGGTTTTGGTGGGGGTGAGAATAGCTGCTGCAGATTGTTGTGTGTTAAATGTACTTTAAAGCAATTGGATAAAATGCACCCATTTGCTATTATTAAGAAACACATCTGTGCATCTTAAATTGCCCAGACTTTCCCCCTCTCTTAAAGGCTGCTTCCTCCTAGAGCAGTGACTGAAGTAGACTGCAGCCAGTATAAATTACATTATTGCATTCACCTCTATTATTTTATCTAAGCTTCTTCCAGGGATTTGACCCTTATTCAAATACTATCAAAACATACTTTGTCTCAAACGTGATATTTCCCAAATTTGTGTCTCTTTTCCTTCCTTCCCTCCCTCCCCCCTCCCTCCCCCCCTTCCTTCCTTCCTTCCTTCCTCCCTCCCTCCCTCCCTCCCTCCCTCCCTGCCCTTCTCCCTCCCTCCCTTCCTGCCCTTCTCCCTCTCTCCCTTGCTTCCCCTCCCTCCCCCCTTCTCCCTCCTTTCCCTCCCTTGCTTCCCCTCCCTCCCTCCCTCCTTCCCTGGCTAACGTGTGTGTGTGTGTGTGTGTGTGTGTGTGTGTGTGTGTGTGTGTGTGTGTATTTTTTAGTAAAAATGGGGTTCCACCATGTTGGCCGGGCTGGTCTCGAACTCCTGACCTCAGGTGATCCGCCCATCTCCACTTCCCAAAGTGCTGGGATTACAGTGGTGAGCCACCATGCCTGGCCTTGTGTCTCTTTTTCACATGTTAAAACCTAACACCCACACCACTCAACCCCAACAAAACAAAGACTAACAAGCAAAAAAAAAAAATTTATGCAAGTTTTCTAACAGTAGAAAGCATGGTAGAATATCTACAGCAGTTTATCACATGGGAAAGGAAATTAGCATCCCTTAGTCTAGCTATCAAGTAACCATGTACCCTAGAGTAACACATTTTTCACTCCATGTCCCCTTGGTTTGAATGCAGGGACTGTTATTTTGCTAAATTGTGCTTTCATGTTGTGAAGCACACTTGCATGTTGTTATGCAGTGTGTTTAAATCCTAACCAAAGTGCTTTTGTTGCAATGGAAATATTTCAATTAATGTTTACGGTTGGAACATATAAATAAAACTTGGGTCCAGAGAGTTGATTAATCATTACATTCTGGGGTGCAGGCAGGGTTTTGTTGAGTTCTATCAAGTGAGGAATTAATGTCCTCTGCCTGTGAGGTCTTTCCTGAGGAAAGCTTGGGTTTTAATGTTACTCCTTACACAATATTTTTCTTTTGGCAAGAGTAAAGCAAGCAGTACCCCCAGTAAAATGTCCTAAATGGCACTTGGGATAGGGATGGTTCTTCACACTCCTGGCAGTGAAGCTCTAGTTCTTGTTCTCTGATGCAGACATGTATACTTTGCGGTGAACACAGTGATAATGATGGAGGCATCAGCCCAGGACCCTGGAGTGATACCTTCCGTGTCTGTTTTCTTCCTCCTCGTTATTTCCCCTGACCGTCAACTCTGTTATGTTTAGTTCTCTAAACTAAAGCTGAAGCACCAGCATTTTCTTCATGGATCCTGCCCCACAGATACACCTCTTTTTTGTGTGTGTACAGGAATAGATTTCACACATCCTCACCCAAGTCATCTTTTAGGCATTTCTTTTTCTGCTCTATCCTTTCGTGGGAGCCTAACACCATGTTTTTGGGAATATCAGCCTAGATGTCCATCATCAGAAATAATCATAATCAAACGAGATTTTCCTAGGCTTTAAGACATGATAAGATAGTATGGGAATGTCTGGAGAGAAATGTTGTGCATTTATTCTTTACTGGTTCCCCCCACCCAAAAATAAACTATTCAAGTACAAAATACTTGAAGTATAAGAAAATATAAGAAAAATTCAAATGAACAAAACAAAAGGAAAATTAAGGTTGAATACTAAAGTGAGGGCAAAGGGAAATTTGGTGAGAGAAATGTGTGTGGTCATATGCTACACAGTTAGTAAAGCTGGGCAGCAAATTTAACCCTGAACTTTCTAACAGCTAAAGCAAAAAGAAACAGTCGCCCCTCTGCTCCCAGATTAGGGAGGAGCCAGGAGAGGCTGCTAGGGAATCTTATTCCATGAGTGCTGGTCAAATACTCCTTGTATCCCCCAGGAAAGTTCCTTCCTTGCCTGGGGGTTGGGGGGACAGACCCCCAAACAACTTTAAACAGTGTGAGAGTGGAGTAAGAATGTCCAGAAAGGCAGAATCCACAGAGGTGGAAAGCCCGCTGGGGGTTGCCAGGGGCTGGTAAGTGGTGAGATGGGTGAGGGAGACACTTCTCAGGGGTACAGAGTTTCTTTTTGGGGTAACAGAAATGTTCAGAAGTTAAATAGTTAGGATGGCTGCACAAGTTTGTGAGTATACTAAAAACCATTGGATTGTACACTTCGAATGGGTGAGTTTTATGATGTGAATTATATCTCAATAAAGCTGTTAAAAAATTTAAAGTATGCAATTATAAAAGATCGTAAAATAACACACTGAAGGGGAAAAAAATCCAAAAAACTGATGTCTAATATTCTTGTCTTCCACAAAATGCACACTTCTCAGGGGACGAGTCATAACTGAGGCATGCTTTGAGGGAGTTTGGGTCATATAGGGGAAAAATTGAACTGTGCATCTCTAAGCTTCTTTCATTGTGAACATGCAGTTTCTGACTAACTGTAGAAAGATGATGGGGTTATAAGACAACTGGGGAAATTTGAACACTGTGGGAGCATATTTGCTAGTATAAGGAAATTGCTTTTCATTGTTAATGTTTGATAATGGTATGATGGTGATTTAAAAAAAAATCCTTACCTTTTACATAGTGAAGTATTTATAAATAAAATACTGTGATACCTAGGTTTTAGTTTAAAATAATCCAGTGGGTAATGGTATAGATGAAACAAGATGTATCATGTGTTGGTAACTGTTAAAGGTGGGTCCATCACATCTGTCTCCTCTTGTTTGAATTTAAATATCTTCATAATAAAATGTTAAAACAGATAGTGTCCTTCTCTGTTATCTACAAAAAGATCTAGCAACACAGCCAGTGTTCTTGCTCATGAGAAATTATGCTATTTGCAGCCCTGGTCTCATTTGTTGATTTATGGATGACTTCTGAGAGATTGGAGGTCTGGGTGCTGGCCCTAAGTCACATGTATAAGTAGGCATTAAATTCTGGTAAGGTCATCCACAGCTTTTTCAGCCTTCCCCCGGTTTCTCAGATACTGCTGCATGGGCTAGGGAAGGGATGTTTGCAACTCTTCAGAAAGGCAGTGAACGCGGGACTCTGACCTCGTAAGTATAGTCTTGCCCTTTACAGTTCATTTTCTCCTAATTCTCCCTGCTCTTCAGTGGGATGTGAATGCTAAATACCTACATTCAGTGTCATCTTACAGAAGCTGTATATTTTAGCAAGATGCTAAAGAATGGCATTTTCCCTTGACTTCCTTTATGAACTTGCAACCCATTCAACTAATCTATCCACACACACACCTTTAAGACTGGACAGGCCAGGCACAGTGGCTCAAGCATGTAATCCCAGCACTTTGGGAGGCCGAGGCGGGTGGATCACAAGGTCAAGAGATCGAGACCATCCTGGTCAACATGGTGAAACCCCGTCTCAACTAAAAATACAAAAAATTAGCTGGGCACGGTGGTGCATGCCTGTAATCCCAGCTACTCAGGAGGCTGAGGCAGGAGAATTGCCTGAACCCGGGAGGCGGAGGTTGCGCCATTGCACTTCAGTCTGGGTAACATGAGCGAAACTCTGTCTCAAAAAAAAAAGACTGGACAAAAGGAGGTAGAGGAGACAGTGGTATATGTTTGAGAGTCAATGCCAGCTTCTGGTTCAATACGTTTTTCCGTTTCTCTTTGTTCTCAGGGGAGATGGAAACTGGGCGTTTGTATTTGCTCCGTTTCCTTCTCTGATTAGACTGGAACCCTTATTCATAGTAACATGCGTTGTTGCACTGGCATCCCAGGTATTACATTACGCTGGATGTAGAGGTTCGTTGTGACTGAAACTCATTCTTATATTCAGCAAACATTTGTGTGTGTCTACTAGGTGTGTCCTCTTCACAGTGGCCTGCGTGGGAGCTGAATTCTTACACCCGTTTTGGATTCTCAGCATTACCTTCCCCAGAGAACAAACACTGGTTTTAAGAACAGTAGGGGCCTTCTGCTGTTTACAAGCTGTTTATCTCCAGCTAGTGGAGTGCAGTTAAATGTTCTACCACTGAGCTCTGTCACCCCAAGCAGTTTGAATTGCTGAAAGCAGCATGACGCAAAGGTGGTTGGAGATGAGTATTTCATTTAAATGCTTCGGGTATTGTTGCTTATGATGTCAGTGAAACATCTGAGTTTCTACATTACTTAAAGATAGATGCATGTTCTAAGGCGTAAGATAGTTTTGTCTCTTACTTTTCTCTCTAGCTTAAGGACTGCCTTGAGATTGTCTTGCTGGAAATGCAGCAGAGCTAACACAGTGCCGAACACTACAGATACCGCTACCGCCTGTTAATCTTCTCCTTCAGCAATAGCAGCGGCTTACCACTTACTGAACATCTACTCCGCCTATACTTTGCATTACCTCACTTAATCCTCAAAGCAAACCCTGTGAGGTAGGTGGCCCTGTCCTTATTATACAGAGAAGGAAACCAAAGCTGAGCAAGTTCGGATGTCTTTCCACATAACTGGTACTAAATCCAGCAGTTGGACTCAGGTTTTCTTAGTTCCAAAGCCTGTGCTTTCTCTTGGGTGTTGTCTCTTCTTGGTGTTTGGTAAATATCTGCTGAATTGACACACATTTTGGAAGCTTGACAGGTATTTTGCATACCCCCTAAGTTTATATGAGATGAGATGGTTGGAAGTCTCTAAGGCATGAATTGAGTGGGACTCTGACCATGTTTTGTTACCTGAATGTATGAAGACAGAGACTGCCTGTATCATCTCCTGTTGCCATTCAGAAGCACACCTTTTCCTCTTGTGATCAGGATTTCACGAAGTGCTCTCAGTGCCTAAGGCAAACTGGCACATTCTCTATGAAAAAGACAATTACTGTTCTTGGTCAGGTGGCCAGTTGGTCCAGTTGATTTTGGAACATAGTGTTAATAAAGGTTAGTGTCTTCAGATATGAGCTAGTTGACTTGGATGTATAAATAGCTACAGTCACAGGTAGGTCAGAGGTATGTATATGGATAGACTGGATCTATAACCACCAATCAGAATCAATCAGCAGTCATTTACTGAGCATTTGCTATGTGCCTGGTACTGTACTAGAAGTGGAGTTCTGAAAGATTTTTTTTAATATAGGCTAGATACAGTGGTTTATATCTGTAATCCCAGTGCTTTGGGAGACCAAGGAGGGTGGATCACCTAAGCATAGGAGTTTGAAACCAGCTTGGGCAATGTAACGAAACCCCATCTCTACAAAAAAATACAAAAATTAGCCAGGCGTGGTGGCACACACCTGTAGTCCAGCTGCTTGGGAAGCTGAAGTGGGGAAATCACCTGAGCCCAACAGGTCAGGGCTGCAGTGAGCCACGATTGTGCCACTGTACTCCAGCCTAGGTGGCAGAGTAAAACTCTGTCTCATAAAAAAAGTGTGAGATATAGTCCCTCAAAGGGTTGTACCTAATTGGTACAGATATGACTCATGGAGAGAGGAAAATATAAAAACTGGAACCTTGTTTGTGTGGGGTTTTTTCTATCGTTTTATACTCAGCAACTAACTTAGTGCCTTGCACATCATAGGAAGTTAGTAGGTAAATAGTTTTTGAATGAATGAGAATGCAGAGGCAAGTGCTTAGTAGTTTTTTAATGACTGTGTAAGACGTTGGATTTGAGCTGAACACTCAGGTATAAATGGAATTCAAGGAAGAGGAGAAGAGTGGGAAGGTGATTCAAAGTGCAGAAAAAGGTTTTAAGGGTAATCTAGAAACATAAACGTGCGTAATGTGCCCCAGGAGCAGTAAAAAAGACCACTTGTGCTAGGCCAGAGATACAGCCAGAACTATGGAGTATCCTGAGTGTTGGAAGAAAACGTTAAGACTTTATTCTGTGGTCTCCTGAGTTTCTTTTATTATTTATTTGGGGACAGGGCCTCACTCGGTTGCCCAGGCTGGAGTTCAGTGGTGTGATTATAGCTTACTGTAACCTCAAGCTCCTGGGCGCAAGCCATTTTCCCACCTCAGTCTCTAGACTAGTCAAGTCCATAGATGCACACCACCATGCCTGGATAGTTTTTGTTTTCTTTTTTGTAGAGATGGAGTTTTGCTATGTTTCCCAGGCTGATCTCAAACTCTTGGAACTCAAGCTATCTTCCCACCTCAGCCTTCTGAAGTTTTGGATTACAGGCAGGAGCCACCATGCCCGGCCACCTCCTGAGTTTCTGATCAGCAGAGAGAGATTATCAAAACATGTGGCCATGGATGGAACGGATTGATGTGTATGGGAGGCCACTTAAGAGCTTATAGGTAGGTTTAACGAGCGTTGGTTAAATAGAACCTGAACTCTAGGGTATGAGTTGAGGAAGCTGAAAAGAAGAGACAGGTGAAAGAAATACTGTGCAGAGAGAAGAAACATGACTTGTTGAGTTAGAGACTTCATAGTGAAGCCTGGCAAAGGTAAGAGGAATAATCAAAGATCATTCAGTGATCCTGAGTTAAGTCTGTTTTTGCATTGCTATGAAAGAACACCCGAGACTGGTTTATTTATTTATTTTTATTGAGATGGAGTCTTGCTCTGTCACCCAGGCTGGAGTACAGTGGCACGATCTCAGCTAACTGCAACCTCTGCCTCCTGGGTTCAAACAATTCTCCCGCTTCAGTCTCCCGAGTAGCTGGGACTACGGGCGTGTGCCACAGGCTAATTTTTTGTATTTTTGTAGAGATGTGAGTTTCACTGTGTTAGCCAGGATGGTCTTGATCTCCTCACCTCGTGATCCACACGCCTCGGCCTCCCGAAGTACAGGTGTGAGCCACCGTACCTGGCCAAGACTGAGCTATTTATAAAGAAAAGAGGTTTAATTGGCTCACGATTCTGCAGGCTATAAAGGAAGTGTGGTGATAGCATTTGCTTGGCTTCTGATGAGGCGTCAGGAAGCTTCCAGTGGTGGCAGAAGGTGAAGGGAGAACAGGCGTGTCATATGGCAAGAATGTGAGCGAGTGAGAAGGAGGAGGTCCCAGACTCTCTTAAACAACTAGATCTGGCATAAACCATATGAGAACTCACTCTTCACTAATGGGATGGCACTAAGCCATTCATGAGGGATCCACCTCCATGATCTAGTACCTCCCACCAGGTTCCATCTCCAGCAATGGGGATAACATTTCAACAAGAGATTTGGAGGGGGCATCATTCAAACCATGTCTCTGGCCCCCAAAATCTCATGTCCTTCTCACATTGCAAAATACAATCATCCCTTCCTAATAGTCCGCCAAAAGTTTGTTCCAGTATCAACTCAAAGTCCAGAATCTCGTCTGAGACTCAAGACCAAGTTCCTTCTGCCTATGAGCCTGTAAAATAAAAAAGTTATTTACTTCCAAGATACAATGGTGATACAGACATTGGGTAAACATTCCCATTCCAAAAGGGTGAAATTGGCCTAAAGGAAAAGGTAATAGGCCCCATGCAAGTCTGAAACCCAGTAGAGCAGGCATTCTGGTTTTTTTTTTTTTTTTTTTTTGATGGAGTCTTGCTCTGTCTGTCAGGCTAGAGTGCAGTGGTGTGATCTTGGCTGACTGCAACCTCCACCTCCTGGGATCAAGCAATTCTCTACCTCAGCCTCCTGAGTAGCTGGGATTACAGGTGCCCACCACCACACCAGCTAATTTTTATATTTTTAGTAAAGATGGGGTTTCACCATCTTGGCCAGGCTGGTCTTGAACTCCCGACCTCGTGATCCACCCGCCTCAACCTCCCAAAGTGGTGGGATTACAGGCAGGAGCCGCTGTGCCTGGCCACAGGCATTACATCTTAAAGCTCCAACATAATCCTCGACCCCCTGTCCCACGTCTTGGACTGAGAGGTGGGCTCCCAAGGCCTTGGGCAGCCCTGCCCCGGTGGCTTCTCTGAGCATAGCCCACATTCTGCTCTCATAGGCTGGAGTTGAGTACCTGTAGCATTTCCTTGCTGAGGGTGTAAACTGCCAGTGGCTCTACCATTCTAAGGTCCGGAGGTGGTGGCCCCCATCTCACAGCTCCACTAAGCAGTGCCCTGATGGGGACTCTGTGGGGGGGCTCCAAGCCCCACAGTTCCCTTAGACATTTCCCTAGCAGAGTTTCTCTGTGGGGGCTCTTTCTTATACGTCCTCTGGAATTTGGGCAGAGGGTGCCAAGCGTCATTCACTCTTGCACTTGCTGTGCCTGTAAGCTTAACACCATGTGGAAGCTACTAAGATTTATGGTGTCTTGCACTCTCCCAAGCATCCCAAGGGGCCCTGTGAACCACAGCTGGAGCTGGAACATCACGGATAGGGATTGCAGCCTCCTGAGGTGGTGCAGGGCATTGGTGCCCAGGCCTGGCCCACTAAACCATTCTTTCCTCCTTAAGCCTCTGGGCCAGTGATGGGAGGGGTAACCTGGAAGATTTCAGAAATGGCTTTGAGGCTTGGCTTCCTTTTCGTCACGATAATCTCTATAGCAAGTGGTTGCTCCACAGCCTGCTTAGATGCTTTCTCTACCATAGGTTCTGGCGGTGAGGTTTCCAAATTTTTACGCCATACGTCTCTTTTAAATATAAGTTCCACTTTAAGTCATTTCTTTGTTCCCAGTTCTGATTGTAGTTTGTTAGAAGCAGCCAGGCCACATCTTGAATGCTTTGCTGCTTAGAAATTTCTTCCGCCAGATACCCTAAGTGTCATCACTCTTAAGTTCACACTTCCACGTATCCCTAGGATGTGAACACAGTGCAGCTCAGTTCTTCGCTAGGGTGTAATGCAGGTGACGTTTACTCCGGTCCCCATTCACTTCCTCATTTCCATCTGAGGCGTCATCAGCCTGGACTTCACTGTCCATTTATTTGTCAGCATTTTAGTCACAACTATTGAACCAGTCTTTAAAAAGTTCCAGATTTTCCCTCATCTTCCTGTCTTCCCCTGAGCCCCCACACTCTTCCCGTCCTCTGCCCATTACCCAGATCCACAGCTGCTTCCACAACTTTCGGTATCTTTATAGCAATGCCAACTCCTCAGTACTAATTTTCTGTGTTAGCTTGTTTTTGCATTGCTATAAAGGCATACTAGACACTGGGTAATTTATAAAGAAATGAGGCTTAATTGGCTCACCGTTCTGCAGTCTGCACAGAAATTGTGGTGCTTGCATCTGCTTGGCTTCTCATGAGGCCTGTGGAAGCTGCTTCACCTCCTGTGGAAGTCATAGCAGAAGGTGAAAGGGAAGCAGGCATGTCACATGGCAAGAAAGGGCGGAAGAGGGAGAAGCGGGAGGTCCCATACTCTTATTTATTTTTTGAGACAGGGTCTTGCTCTATCACCCAGGCTAGATCTCAGCTCCCTGCAACATCTACCTCTCAGGCTCAAGCTGTTCTCTTGCCTCAGCCTCCCAAGTAGCTGGGACTACAGGCACACACCATCACACCTGGCTAGTGTGTGTGTGTGTGTGTGTGTGTGTGTGTGTGTGTGTGTGTATTTTTTGTTTTTTTCGTAGAGATGGGGTTTTGACATGTTGCCCAGGGTAGTTTCGAACTCCTGAGCTCAAGTGATCCATCCCTCTGCCTCCCAGAGCACTGGGATTACAGGTGTGAGCAGCTGCACCTGGCCTCAGACTCAACCAGATCTTGTGTGCACTAACTGAGAACTCACTTATCACCAAAGGGATGGTGCCAAGCCATTCATGAGGGATCCACCCCCATGATCCGATACCTTCCACCAGGCCCCACTTGCAGCATTGGGAATCACATTTCTGGGGGTTTTTGTTGTTGTTGTTGTTTTGTTTTGTTTTTTGAGATGGAGTCTCACTCTGTCACCCAGGCTGGAGTGCAGTGGTGTGATCTCAGCTCACTGTGACCTCTGCCGCCTGCATTAAGTGATTCTCCTGCCTCAGCCTCCCAAGTAGTTAGGATTACAGGTGCCTGCCATTGTGCCCAGCTCATTTTTGTATTTTTAGTAGAGATGGGGTATCACCATTTTGGTTAGGCTGGTCTTGAGCTCCTGACCTCATGATCCACCTACCTTGGCCTCCCAAAGTGCCGAGATTACAGGTGTGAGCCACCGTGCCTGGCCTGGGAATCAGATTTCAACATGAGCTTTGGAGGGGACACACATTCAAGCCATATCAGATCCTGAACTGGGAATCTTGGGAGAAGGATGCTGCTATTGTTTTATTTAATGTAAATGGAGATCAGAAGGGAAAGGTGGGTTTGAGGGGATTTTAAATTTGAGGTACTGGGACATCAAGAGGAAATATCTACTTAGCTGCAGGGAATGAAGGTTGTGCCTTGCTGGTTTCTTTGGATTGGGCAGTTGCCTTATATTCGTGTGACACAGAGGCAGACTGGGCCACCCCAGGTATGACTTGTTCTGAGAGGTGATAAATAATATTTCACAAGAGATATATGAGTTGATGTTTTTCCCCTAGATACTGTGTATCATCTTTTCTGCATCTTTCCCAGTAATGTTGGTTCTCCCAAGATGAAGGACCACATGCTGGGGCAGTTGGCGAGAAACGAAAAGCAGAAGACACAGACTTAGAGGGGCTGAGTAGAGGGGGCAGAAGGTTTCCTTACAGGCAGAGAGCACCCCACTCTGCAAGTACAGTCCCCAGGAGTTACATCACCTCCAGCACCAGAGAAAGCAGTGGAGGCCAAAATTGTACATGTTCCAGAGGTGAATGCTTGGTGTTGGAAAAGTAATCCCGACACTCAAAGTGGTTGGTCTTACGAGAATCCTTTGAGAAGCACTGTGTAAATGGAAAGGTTTGAACTTTATCTTGTACAAGGTCTTTGATTCTTTAACAATATTAACTAGTTAAAATATATCTTGTAAGGCTTAGATTTGTTTCCCCCACTACCACCCTCAGCCCCCTGCATTCTCCCTTTTGTGAATGAAAACATAATAATTTATGTATCTTCTCACCCTTGTTTATTTTTTAAAAAAAATTTAAAAGTTTTTAAAACTCAGCCTGACCCCAGCACTTTGGGAGGTTGAGGTGGGCGGATCAGCCTGGCCAATATGGTGAAACCCTGTTTCTACCCAAAATAGAAAATACAAAACTTAGCCAGGTGTGGTGGCGTACATCTGTAATCCCAGCTACTGGGGAGGCTGGGAAAGGAGAATCGCTTGAATCCAGGAGGCGGGGGTTGCAGTGAGCTGAGTGCAGCCTGGGTGACAGAGGATCATTGTGTTTCAAAAAAGCAAAGGTTTAAAAATTTAAGCTTTTACTACCTTTAAGGCCTGGGGAATGTGTGTAAAGTATATTCAGACTGTATTTAATTTCATTGATAATTAAATTTCCCAATAAAACAAAAGTGGGGAGAAATGTTTCAGCTGCATTGGAGTACAAAAGGAAACGGCTTTATGGACCACCTACTAGCTAATATTACAGTGTGAAGAATATGAAGAGAAATGCTTTTTAATTAATTTAAATGTTTTCTCTGATTAAGAAAGTCTGTCCACAGGTTTATTAGGTAGTAATTCCTTTAGCTTGATCATCCAGTGGTTCTATTTCTGCATATGGCCTAGTGATGGAGTGTAGGGTTGTAAATGCATACGTTATTTTGCTGGATCCTAAATAGACATAACATGTGCCAGAGAGGAAAGACTCCAAGGGGTTAAGTAAAATTATTGTCCACCTATACCGTGAAACCCTTTGTAGCCATTACAATTAATGTTGTAGAAGAATATGTAAAGACTTGAATGATATACTAAGTGAAAAAGATTGCAGAAGAGCGATAAGCAGCATTGTCCCATTTTCATCAATACATACACAACTAATAGCATTCATCAGATTATTAACAGTGGTTACCTTTGAGTGATAGAATCACTAATGTCTTAATTTGCTAATTTCTATATGTATAATTTATACTGTTATTTAAAGGAAGCATTTGTATGTATGTATCTATGTATGTATGTATGTATTTATTTATTTTGAGATGGAGTCTCACGCTGTCGCCCAGGCTGGAGTGCAGTGGTGTGATCTCTGTTCACTGCAACTTCCGCCTCCTGGGTCCAAGAGATTCTCTTGCCCTGGCCTCCCAAGTAGCTGGGACTACAGGTGTGCGCTACCACCCCTGGATAATATATTTTTAAAAGAGACAGGGTTTCACTGTGTTGGCCAAGCTGGTCTCGAACTCCTGACCTCAGGTGACCCACCCACCTTGGCCTCCCATAGTGCTGGAATTACAGGCGTGAGCCATCGTGCCTGGCCGGGAAGCAATTGTTTTAAAAGAAGAGAATGTGCACGGACATAATTTCAGAGGAAACACATGTGTTCAAATGGCATGACAGTTTGCTTATCTTTGGCTGAATTATTATGGCCGGCACATATTCTTGTTCTGGAAGACTGTTTTTTGAACAGTGATGAAATAATCGAGTTTGCCTGGGGGACTTGAGTAAAAGTACACAGGTGAAGGGGTTATGACAGTGTATGAGGGGGACTGGACTGGAGAAAAGACCAGGGATACAGGAAGACAAATCCCAAAGGACTGCACATACCTTTTCCCAGGAGAAGCCTTTCTGTCTTATCTTGACATCTTGTTGAGAAATCTGGATAGGTAGAAGTTTGTGGAGGAAGAGTTCCTGGATTACAAGTGATCTAGGTAGAGAATTCTAGAAGTCCTCAGCAAGGACCAGGCATGACAGCCTTGATATTTACTGAGTTTTCTATGAATTCTGGCTAAGAGCTTCAGATGCTCAGGTGTGTCTTACTCTAGAATTTGTACCTCTGGGCGATGGGACAAGTGTTATTCCAGGTGAGATGGTTCCTAGGCTAGGGGAATTTCTCTCCTTTCTTTGGAAAGTGTCAAAGTATAGAGAAGTTTATGATCTATAAATTAAAGATCAACAGATAATAAATTCCCAGTGTCAAGGCAAAATGGGGGCATTTCCTGAAGGAGCCTTTTACAGTGCAGCTTTCTGGTGCCATGGAGGGGATGTTCCCCACAGAAAGGTAACCATCCTCTCACCTTTGTTCACACGACATAATAGATAAGCCAGGACAGTGATTCTTAAAGTGTGGTCCTCTCACTGTCAATGGGGACCTTGTTAGAAATGCAAATTCTAAGGCCCCACCCCAGATGCACCCAGACATTCTGGAAGTGGTTCCTGCAACTTGCTTGTTAACAAGTCTTCCCGGGACTTCTGATACATGCTAAAGTTCAAAACAACTGAGCTAGGAGATAGTCCTTACCTTCGAAGAGCTTCCATTGTCACAGTAAGTCAGTGTGGGTGGTAAAAGCCCAGACACCATTGTATTTTTAATGTACTTTTAATTTTTGTTAAAGATGTGTGTGTGCCTGATTTTTCTCAGGCACAGGCTCATTTATTTCTGGGCTATCCTAATTCATGCTCTTGAGTCAAATGTCTTGGAGTCAAGGACATTTTTTAACACACTGCAACTTTGTTAATTGAAATAGTGCCTTTGCCTTCTAATGAGAGATCATATTCTGGCTAATTCCAAATCCGATTGCAGGTCCTATTTTACTTTTTACACTGGGTAGTAAAACAAGCTTTTTCTCAAAATTACCTGGCGGAAGAAGTTATGTTCATAAAAGAGAAGCTTGTGTTACTGCTGTGTCATCTGGGAGGAAATGTCATGGGAGTTAACAGAGAGATTCAGGGATAGATTTGGGGATAGACCGACAGTGTGACACTAGAGGCCAGTTCCTATTCAGAAGAGCAATTAGCCCATTCATGAATTGCTTACACTTCTTGTATCAACCTTAATTGCTTGTTTGAACTGTAGACTTTAGTGTTTATTTCAATTATTAATATCTAATCAACAATTGATTGTGTATTTTAATTCCTCTAAGTGTATTGAATCTTCAAGTGATGGCCCCAGCTTCTCAGTTTTTTCTGCCTCCTGACATTTACTTTTAAGACCAGGAGTCTGATAAATAAACTAATAGGTAATTATCCTTTACGACAGAGCCTTGGCATGTATATGTGTAGGTTAAATTACTGTTCTCAGTAAAATCAAGCCAGAAAAGAGAAAAGTATTTTTTTTTTTTTTTTTTTTTTTTTAAAAAGACAGTGTCTCGCTTCTTCACCCAGGCTGGAGTGCAATGGCACAATCTCGGCTCACTGCAACCTCTGCCTCCTGGGTTCAAGTGATTCTCCTGCTTCAGCCTCCCAGGAGCTGGGATTACAGGCACGTGCCAGCATGTCTGGCTAATTTTTTTATTTTTAGTAGAGACGGGTTTCACCATATTGGCCAGGCTGGTCTCGAACTCCTGACCTCAAGTGATCCGCCTGCCTCAGCCTCCCAAAGTGCTGGGATTACAGACATGAGCCACTGCGCCTGGCTGAGAAGTTCTTAGATTACTAAATGTTTTATTTTTTATTTTTACTTTCAAATAATTTTAATGGCTGATAAGGGGACCTTGTAGAATTTCTGAGGTTATCAATGGCATTGGAGTTCTTTGTGTCAGGAACTTGGGGAACAGGTTTTGTAGAATGAGACTTATCAGGCAGACTTTTGAATGCTATAGGAACAGCCAGATTTTCTGGGACAGGGTTGCCACCGTGCAGGCTGTTTGGGCAGGGTGAGATGGTATATTCTAAATCAAGGGTTGGAGAATTCAGCCGTATAATGACATATTATGCCTTAGCAGTTCCTACTGCTGGTCTAGAATTTGCTGGTTGGGAATTTTTCGAAATACATTCTAAAACTTGGTGGAGAACTTCTATATAACCTATTGTTGGGGGAAAGAAAACTGATGTTTGAAAAGGTTGCTGTCTGACTTTCCACAGTGCAAGTAGCAGCAGGCTTTGTGGCATACTTTTCTGTTTTTCAGTAGCTACTTCTGGTATTAAGGCACAAGTAGTACTTGTTAACTGACACACTGAGTGCAGACAGGCAGTGTATCATACACCTAGCAGTGTATCCATTGTGGAACCCCCTGTTGCCTTCCTCTACCTCTTTGCTCTTGTGAGGGTAGTCTAAATAGGTGCCCTTTAAAAAGTGATAGGAAGGCATGTTTGATCACCATGTTTGGGACACTCTCAGTCTACCAAAGAAACCAAACTAGTCTTGTACATGTACATATACATATATGTACACACACACACACACACGCGCATACATATATATTTTTATATATTTTTTTATTTTTTTTGAGATGGACTCTCACTCTGTCGCCCAGGCTGGAGTGCAGTGAGTGGTATGATCTTGGGTCACTGCAACCTCCACTTCCCAGGTTCAAGTGATTCTTGTGCCTCATTCTCCTGAGTAGCCGGGATTACAGGCACGTGCCATCATGCCTGGCTAATTTTTGTAGTTTTAGTAGAGATAGGGTTTTACCATGTTGGTCAGGTTGGCCTCAAAGTCCTGACCTCAGGTGATCCACCTGCCTTGGCCTCCCAAAGTGCTGGGATTATAGGCATGAACCACCTCGCCCGGCCTATATATTTTTTAAAACCTGTAATAACAGACCATCTAGACCCCACATACCAAAGACTTCCAAGTCCAGGTCCAGTGTTGGTGACAGTACCATAACATATGGATAGTGAGAAAAAGTGATAAATCGGAGTGTTACCAGTTTTCAGAGCTTTTAAATATGTTAACATCTTAAAATCGAAATTTCTTCATAGCAGTAAAAGTATAGCTATTTATAAATTGTTAAGTTAGGAGCTGTAAGTGGATAATTAATTTAGGAAGAACAAAGGTCCTAGAAAGTTAAAACCATCGTAATTCCACTGATATGTAGCTGGGTAATTATCCTCCGCTCCTAGTGACTTGGCAATTGTTCATTTTGGGGTTTTCTAGGTCTCTGACTTATTTTTCTCTTGTGCCTGTTTTTTGCTTTTGTTTGTGTTTGACTTTGCCTCTTGTCCAGTCACACTTCCAGAGGAAGGCAGGCCGGAAATGAAAGAGTCCATGCTCAAATTCAGCATGGCCATATTTGCATACCTCGATCTTTACAGACCTACTTGTACAACTTTGCCTAAAGCGGCAAAGAGATCCTTTTCTGATCCTGCTTCAAAACATAAAAGCATTTTCTCTTCTGTTATGTGATAGTTCAGATAATTTCTACAGGAATCCCCAGCTCAAGAGTCTACCATTGAAATGGAAGTTATAAATAGGTACGTTGGTTGCGTAATGTGATATATATTTCCTGTTGGCTTTATCCAGTTCTGCTCCACCCCCGTATATAATCTTCCTCATAAAGGTTCACAAAGCTTATGTCAAATGATGTCTCATACCTGTTAGTGAGAGCTGGCTTTTTAGATCCAGAAGCGAGAGACATTCTGTTTGAACCTGTGTTCTAGTAATGGAAAGTCTGGTTCTTCGGAATTGTGCTTCTCTGGTGGCCTCCACAGTTCTGCTCACAGGAAAGTAATCAAGTAGATCAGTACCGGTTTTTTTATTGGGAGAACATGGAGCTGCTTGTGTGAATTGCCCTGCCACTGGGCGCTCCTGTCCTTGAGAACACTGGTGTTTGGAACCAGCTGCTTTTGTTTCCATGGTTGCTGTGAGCAGCAGGTGGTGTCTTGGCCTCAGTGGCACTGGAACGTTGCTTCCTATGGCTTTGATTGCCCCTCTCCCACTCAGGGTGCCCCCAAGTCAAATTTGTCATACCAGATAGACTGTATAACAGGTTTATTTTTTTTTCAGTCGGGCTGGAAATGGATTTGTATATATGTGTTGGGGGGATTGTCCAGTAAACAATAATTAGACATTTTTGTTTCTTTTCAGTACCTTTTGGGATTAGTATCTCTGGGGTCCTTATAATAGGGTAGGGTCTCTTAAGACTGTTTTACTTGTGGTTCTATCTGAAGAAAGTTTGTCTTCCCAAACCTAGGTTCTTGGCTACTTAAATCACCAAGGAGTATGAAAAAGTGGACATGACCTTGCCAAAAAAGACTTTTTTTTCCTTCTTATATACAACCTCCCTACGGCCCATGATTTTTATTGCCACCCAGTAGCGTTCACAATATGAAGTGGTGTGAGTGATACTTCTACCTGCTGGGCAGCAGCTACGCTGTGCACTGTGACCCGAGCTGTTTGTCTGGCCAGCTACTGGAGGCGCTCGCTGCAGCAGCCAGTGTTTTGTTTGTGAGTGTCTTCTCTATGGTTTCCTGCTTCAGTGAACAGAAGTGGGAGTTGTGGGGGCGAGGGAAGAGGACAGAGAGAAGACGGTTGGACTCATTTCCTGAATCGTCTTAGGCATTCTTGCTGTCTGTTGGTTCCATCTTGGCTGGGCAGCATTTCTCACTGGTTTGTCAGACCAACTTTCCCAGCCGCCTCTGGGGGTGGGAAGGAAAACCACACCTTGCTCGGTGTCAGCCAGTTAACAGGCAGAGTTTTGTTCAGTAAATATTTATAAAACCTCTCTACTAACCTCGAACCCTGCAACCCTGTGCTTTTGAAAAGTTTATTCTCTTTCCCTGGCCTCCCAAGTAACTATTTGGGCCCAGCAGTACATCTCACGTGGACAGCACTGGTACCCCTTCATCTGCAGGCCAGGTCCCGGAGAAGCTCATGCTTCCTTACCTTAATCTTGAACTTGGTCGACCATTCCCCTATTTAGGGGTGGCAGAAAGTTCATGGGAAAAGGTCAGGAGGGGATTGTCTTTCACTGTTTTTCCCTTTAATCTGTGAAGTTAAACTCTTGTGATCAGAGGAAGTGCAAAGCAGTGTGTGTGGGGAACAAGGCCTCCAGGCGCAGGGAGCCATGACTCTTCCTGGCTCTGCCGCCCACCAGCGGTGAGGGAATACCTCCATGCGAGGTTACTTTCCGTGAAATAGAAGTAAAGGCCCTCTGGTCATTTTGGAAATAAATTAGAAACAACCTAAACATTGAACAGTTGGGAATTGGTTAAATCAACTAGGTTTATCTTTATTAAGCAGTGTTGAATTTTAATGCCGTATGAAAACATGATATGTTGAGTTTAAGAAAAATATACAAAATATCATGGAAACTATGATTCCAATTTTTTTTTTTTTTTTTTTTAAAAGAATCAGACTCACTCTGTCTCCCTGGCTGGAGTGTAGTGCTGTGATCTCAGCTCACTGCAACCTCCACTTCTAGTGTTCAAGCTATTCTTGTGTCTCAGCCTCCCCAGAAGCTGGGATTAAAGGCACCTGCCACCGTGCCCGAGCTAATTTTTGTATTTTTAGTAGAGATGGGATTTTGCCATGTTGGCTAGGCTAGTCTCAAACTCCTGGCCTCAAGTGACCCACCCATCTTGGCCTCCCAAAGTGCTGGGATTACAGGCATGAGCCACCGCACCCAGTGATTTCAATTTTATAAAAACTAAGAAAGGAAGGTGTCAAATTAATAGTAGTTTCCTCTGGTGGGATTATAGGAGATTTTAAACCTCCTTTTCTGATTGCCTACAATGAACATTTATTACCTTTTGTTCTTTTTTTTTATTTTTATTTTTGCAGACTATGTCTTACACAAAAGTACACAAAACACATATATAGTTTAATGAATGAGTATAAGTGAATACCCATGTAGCTACTACCCAGATCAATCACATGAAAGCAGCACTATTTTTTATCATTGGAATGCTAACAGTAAAAATTTTATTAAAAAATACTTTTCCTGAGTTCCTTACTTGGCTATGGTAGGAATAAAATAGGACTGTATAGGAAAGTGCTTTGTTTTTCAAAGCTTAAAATGTCCATCAAATGTTAGAAGTTATCTCTCGCCTCTCAAGTGCCAAAGATGACAGGTGCACATTAGCGGTAAGTCATTGCCACAGTATGTGTCTGCTTGTGTCATACAGAGATTTGCACTAAAAAATGTGTCAGTTACAGCACTTGCACTCTCTGCATTTTCCCCTCCTAGGAAACCCTTTAGGCATAGTCTTGGTTGGGCACTGGGAAAACTGCTAGGACTGACTGCATGTTAAAAACCTCTGGTGTGATCCCTGGATTGTTGAATGTGGTGGAAGGAGTTTGTGTTGATTCCTTGATTTCACCAAAGCCCGAATTCCAAGCGGGAGTTTCTGTTTACTTTGTTATTGAATTACCTAGTCTTTTACTTAGTGATTTGAGGTTCGAAGGAAGGAGGCAGTGGATCCATCATAATTTAATAATTTTATCTGATACTGTTACGAATGTCAGCTATCTGTCTATCTTTCTATATATTTATTTATTTTTGACACTGAGTCTCACTCTGTCACCCAGGCTGGAGTGTAATGGCACAATCTCAGCTCACTGCAACCTCTGCCTCCCGCCTCCTTCAGTTCAAGGGATTCTCCTGCCTCAGCCTCCCAAGTAGCTGGGATTACAGGCACCTGCCACCGTACCTGGCTAATTTTTGTATTTTTAGTAGAGACAGGGTTTCACCATCTTGGCCAGGCTGGTCTTGAACTTCTGACCTTGTGATCCAGCTGCCTCTGCTTCTCAAAGTGCTGCTATTACAGACGTGAGCCATCACGCCTGGCCCAGCTATTTAATTTGGTAGACCAAGTACAGAGTGACAATGTGGGATCCCTTGTTCAAAAAACACAAAAAGCATCATTAAATAATTAAAATATAGTCTGGGTGTGGTGGCACACACCTATAATCCCAAGATTTTAGGAGGTCAAGGCAACAGGATCACCTGAGGTCAGGCATTCAAGACCAGCCTGGCCAACATGATGAAACCCTATCTCTACTAAAAATACAAAAATTAGCCAGCCATGGTGGCACACACCTGTAATCCCAGCTACTTTTTTTGAGACCTCATCTCAAAAAAATAAAAATAAAAGTGAAACAAAACAGCTCAGTAGTTTGATGCAGCATTTCCACAATTTTGGTAAAAACAATGTATGAGGTACGAAATAGGAATTGTGTGATTTCAGTGATACAAGCTAAGGGAGGCTGAGGCAGGAAAATCGCTTGAACCTGGGAGGTGGAGGTTGCAGTGAGCTGCGATTGCGTCACTGCACTCCAGCCTGAGCAATAGAGCAAGACTCCGTCTCAAAAAATAAATAAAAATTAAAAAACGAAAATATAAAGCTTTTTCCTTTCTTCCATGGTCTCTCTCCATGGTCTCTCTCCTGACTTGTCATGGTGTGTTTTATTTGCTACATAAAGTCATCATAAGTAACAAAAAAGTAGTTATTAGTATGAATTTTGTTTGCCTTTATATTGTGCAATGCAGTTTAAAATGCAAATATGAGAGCACTTAGCTTGTATCACTGAAATCACACAATTCCTATTTTGTACCTCATATATTGTTCTTACCAAAATTGTGGAAATGCTGCATCAAACTACTGAGCTGTTTTGTTTCACTTTTATTTTTATTTTTTTGAGATGAGGTCTCACTCTGTTGTCCAGGCTGGTATGCAGTGGGGTGATCATAACTCACTGTAACCTCAAACTCCTGGGCTCGAGTGATCTTCCCACCTCAGCCTCCCAAGTAGCTGGGATTACAGGTGCGCCCCACACTAGGCTAATATTTTGTTTTGAAATGGAGTTTCGATTTGTCACCCAGGCTGGAGTGCAGTGGCACAATCTTGGCTCACTGCAACCTCTACCTCCCAGATTCAAGCAATTCTCCTGCCCCAGCCTCCCAAGCAGCTGGATTACAGGTGCCTACCACCATGCCCAGCTAATTTTTTTGTACTTTTAGTAGAGATGAGGTTTCACTATGTTGGACTGGCTGGTTTCAACTCCTGACCTCAAGTAATCTGCCCACCTTGGCCTCCCAAAGTGCTGCGATTACAGGTGTGAGCTACCAAGCCCAACCGGCTAATTTATTTATTTATTTTAAGAGATGGGATCTCATTTTGTTGCCTAGACTGGTCTCAAACTTATTTTACTTTTTTAAAATTTATTTTTTATTATTTCACTACTTAACATATGCACATTTTACCAACATTCTCCACCATCAGCTTACTAATGAATAATGGAACTGTGGAAAATGAATGGAAAAGAAACTAAGGATTATCTCTTCTTTTCCTTCTGAGACACACATCATCATTTTTAGTGTAAGTGGTTGGCTAACATGAAGAAGTAACATGAGTAAGAAGGGTTGGTCATGTTTCTTAGAGTGCCATTGCCTTCCATCTACATTCAAAGCAGATTCTGGTTCCAGTAGAAAGTGTGGCTTCTTGGGGCCGCACCTGCACATACTCAGTTACAGACATAACATGCTTACCTTGTACTTGCTCTGAGTCTTGCCGAACTCCCACACCTGGTGGGTCTCCCCAAATCCCGTACTTATAGGGCATCAAGTGAGCTGTGTGCAAATGGGGCAACAAAGAATGGCAGCATGCGTACTGCATGTCTCCCCTGCTCATACACATGCTCCATTGTTCCATTGGACTTCACTTACAACACACAAGTTCAAAGACAAATTATTAATTTCTATGTGGTGAAAACAGAGCATTAAACCAAGTGTGAGGCCCATCTGAGCACAGGGCCCTGTGTGACATGGGTGTATATGTCACGCACCCATGAAGCCAGCCCTGACTGTTGTTATTTTTGTAATGACAGTGGCCAGTTCTTGTCACCCTTTCCATGGCTTTTTGTTCTGGGTTATAAGTTCTCCTTATCTGAAATCCCATGGTACCTGGAATTTTTCTCTGTTCAGAGTGAATTCCAGGGTTTTGACAATGATAAGTAGCCGTTACTCATGGGACAAGGTACCACTCACCACTGATACCCATTCATTCTTGTATCTTGTATCAGTCAAATTAGGCCATGGATCCTGAGTAGGAAAGAAATGAATCTGAAAGGTCAGCTTTGAGATTCAGGAAGTTTAATAAAAATCAGAATTGACAACGAGTAGCTTCAAAATTGCACCTGTGCTTGCAGCAAGGTATTCTGCATATGGTACTGCTGGTTTTATAAAATTATCAGTAGGCTGGTAGGAGGTTTGAAAACCAGTGACTCGCTGAACTTTTCTCTCAGAGGATTTTTATATGCTATTGGAGTATTTTACCTGTGTACCTTTGATAGAACGATTTCTCAAGAAGGATATATGTAAACATTCCCTCAACCTGCAGTTAATCTTGACAGTCCCTTGAGTTGAGCATAGACCACAGAGCTTGGTGATTAAGAGCATAAATCCAGATTAGGCAGACTCAAGCTTACATCCTGGCTCTAACCTTTGCTAGTTGTATGGCTTTGAGCAAGACACCTATGCTTCTGAGTTTGGTTTCCTTACTTGTGAAGAAGCGATGATAAGAGTAGCTAGCTCAAAGTATTACTCTTGATAACATTCAGAAAATAGGTTAGTGTGACCTTTGACGTAGAGTAGGCGTTCAATCAGTTTTAACTATTATGATTATTAGCATATAACAGGAAAAGACTAAACATGACTATACTTCTGAGGTTGGAACATGAGCAGATCTGATAATCTTGGCTAGTTCTGTTGAAAACTCAGCAGATAGACATTTAATATGAAGGAGAAAATAGTGTTGGTCTGTATTAGACTGCGAATGTTTTGAGAATGGAACTGTGTGTCATTGATTGCAATATCCTCAGCCCAGAAGAGTGCTTGACACATAGTTGATGCTGTTTATTAAATGATAAATGAATGGTTTAGAATTTTATTCTTCACCTTGTGTGATATGTATCTTTCTAAATATGCGAACATTTATTTTTCATGCCAGTCCAATTGCGTGGACATTTATGGTTTTGTGTAAGGATCCCCTATGCTTTTCAAGAATTTAGAAGGAAATAAAAAGGCTGGGCGTGGTGGCTCACACCTTTAATCCCAGCAGTTTGGGAGGTTGAGGCAGTTGGATCGCTTGAGTCCAAGAGTTAGAGACTAGCCTGGCCAACATGGCACAACCCCGTCTGTTCTAAAAATATAAAAATTAGCTAGGTGTGGTTATGTACACCTGTAGTACCAGCTACTCAAGAGGCTGAGGTGGGAGAATCACCTGAACCTGGGAAGTCAAGGCTGCAATGAGCTGTGTTGGTGCCACTGCACTCCAGTTCTAGGCAATGAGAGTGAGACCTTGTCTCAGGAGGGGAAAAAAGGGACAAAATTTGATGGCATGTTTATTTTTAATAAAGATGGAGATAAATGGTAATTTTTAGTATCTGAACATAGGCTGACCTGTAGTTGTAAGCACAGTGGCAGATGGCCTGGAGCCTCTGCTGGGATCTCGGTTGCATTGTGGGGCTAGACAGAAAGTGAAGCTTCCTGTGGCTGGGTACCTGGACTCCTGGTCATAGTCTTCCCTTAGGGCTCCCTGGCTGGAGAACCTGTCCTCATCACAGGACAGCATCAGAGTGTCTGCTCTTGGCCAAACTCAGCTGCATTCCTGCCGGTGGTAGTGATTCCTAGGGAGCCAAGAGAAAGCCAGGCTGTCATTTAGATTCAAAGGAAGATCTATTTGCCTTTTGATAACAAAAGGGTTTAGAAGACATTTGAACAATAGGGCACAATTTGAAGGACTTAGTTTAAAGGAAAATAATTGACAAAGTAATTGGAAAGCTATCTTTTTACAATTTATGAAGAGGTCCTTTTGTATGTGTTTTTCTGTCAATTTCATTTAAATGCCCTGCAATTTAAACACACTGAGGATTAGAGACCAGGAGTGTTGTTTGGACTTTGAAAATTCCAGGACAGATTGAAGGCTTGTAACCTCGTACAGTTGCAATGCCCCCCTTTCCTTTTCCTTTTTTTTTTTTTTTTTTAAGTCCACTGTTGTAATCCCTAATTCACAAGAGTATATTTTTCAGAACACTGCTAAATCCCAGACATGGATATTTATATATGCTGCCAATGATATGTGAAAACACATAAAAGGGCAGCTTTTAGGAATATTTTTATTATTTGGAAATGGATCTGATGCCTTTCATTTCTTATGCTATTATTTAAACTGGGTTTTCTGAACTTTTTTTTGTAGCTCCAATTGATGTAATTTTGTAGTGGTAGAAAGAAAAGTTATTTGTCTTAATTTATCGATATTCCCGCTTTACCTGAGAAAGTATTTAAGGATCTTTAAGGATTAAAGGTCCTCTTCAAGCTTGACAATCTCAGTTTTAAAGTTTATATTTAGCAAAATTATTGTTTTTTTTTTTTTTTTTTTTTGAGACGGAGTTTCGCTCTTGTTACCCAGGCGGGAATGCAATGGCGCGATCTCGGCTTACCGCAACCTCCGCCTCCTGGGTTCAGGCAATTCTCCTGCCTCAGCCTCCTGAGTAGCTGGGATTACAGGCACGCGCCACCATGCCCAGCTAATTTTTTTATTTTAAATAGAGATGGAGTTTCACCTTGTTGACCAGGATTGTCTCGATCTCTTGACCTCGTGATCCACCTGCCTCGGCCTCCCAAAGTGCTGGGATTACAGGCGTGAGCCACCGGCCTGGCCCCAAACTTATTGTTTAATACTCTTTTTTTAAAACAGCATTCTCTGTGAAGGAAGCAGGAGTGATCTTGTGCCCTTTGTGCAATATTTTCTGATTGCTTTCTCCAGGGACAGAAATGCAACTGTAAATGATAGAGATTAAAACAATAAAACTGCCCAATGAGGCTTAGCCCTGAATTGCTAAACCTTTGTATAATAAAACATTTTCTGAGAGATGATGGTAGTGGCTGCAAAGACCAGTAACTGGTTCCTCTGCCTGGATTCATCTCTTTCGTTCTCCCTTCTCTGGTTAAGACTTGCTCATCCTTCAAAACCCAGCTCAGCTATCACCCCTTCCCTGAAGCCCTTCCTGACTTCCCTAGGCTGTTCCTGGCTCCCTCTTCTGTGTTGCTTTTGTACTTTTCCTGTACTTCTCAAGGAAGAAGCTCTGCCCACATTGTTCTCTAATTAGTTCTGTAATTATTAATGTTTTTCTTTTACACTAGATTATGAGCCCTTTAAAGGCAGGGTCTGGGACCATTTCATCTTTGTGGCTTAACCCCCAGTTTTATTGCCTGGAAAATAATAGGCACTCAGTTAGTGTTTTTTGAAGGACTAAAGATTCTGCTGAATACTTACAAGGTGACATCAAAATAGATACCAAGTGGAGATACTTAATCTTGGTAGAAATGAATTTATTTTAGATTTTTTCATGCCTTTATTTATGATTTCTAAAAGCAATTCATTAGATTTGGAATAAAGATAATACCCAGTGTTAGCCATGGCCTGGTAAGAGACACTGGTAAACATTGGCAGTGAGGGTAGAAATTGGCACACTCTTTCTGGGAAACTATTTGGAAATTTGAGGCCTAAATATGGTCACACCCTTTGACCTAGTAATTCTATTTCTCAGAATCTACTCCAAAGAATAAGAAGAAATCACCACAGTGTTATAAAGCATTATCCAAGAGACAGCAGGAACAGCTTCCTGATACTATGTGTTCCAAACCAAGTACAGAGTCTGTGAGAACTGGGCTGATCACCATAACTTCTTGAGGTCTTTGTTTCATAATCTCCCACGTCTCGCCTGTCTTCTTGTGTGTAGTAGAAGTTAAGTAAATACTTTTAGGAAATGGATAAATAATTCTTTGAAGTTGAAACATAAAGCACCCAGTGCATAGAATAATGTAACTGTTACTCCAAATGCTGCTATCAGATTTAACAAGTATTTGACATACTTGTTTCCCGTTTTATTTTTTGTTTATATTTTTAATATGCACATGCTCTATGCACACATTCTTCATGCACGGTTACTTTATAATCTGCAAAGTGATTCTATATTTTATACTCTTTGGATCAAGTCAAAAAAGGTGTTACTCCCATTTTGTAAAAGGGAAAACTGAGCCTCGGAGCAGATCCAGGACTAGAGCTACCACTTTTGACTCCTAGTCCAGTATTTTTTCACAGTAGGAGTCTTTGGAGAACCCTTAGGAAACAGGGAGCACCTAGAATGTTGATGAAGGGAGGGTGTGCATCAGCTCCAGAAAGATGTTGACAGATTAGAAGGAATTTAAAGAGGAGCCAACACTGCTGGAAGAAAGGACATAGGAGAGATGAAAGGAATTTAGTATGTATAGCTTGGCCAAAGGGTGATTAAAGGGGATATGATAACAGTCCCTAAGAATGCAAAGGATGTAAACATCATGGAAAGAGAAAATGTATTTAGATCGATCAAAGCAGTACACAAAAAGAAATACAAACTAATGGTCAACATCAGGAAAATTTCCAAGCTAACAAGTGTCACTGTTTTCATGGTGACACTTGTTAGCTTGTAGAGTCCCAAGGCAAGTATCAGAAGCCCTACATAGAAGACGTTTAGGACTAAGGTATTCTGCTAGATTTGGGGAGGGCTTTTCCAGTTCTAATTTTGATGGCTGAGGTCATGTCCTTTCCTAGCATGGATCTAACACCCAGTACTGATGGCACAGTTTTGCATATCAGAGTCAGATGGAAAACTCTTGTTACAGTCTTGTGGAGGCCAGATTCAGGCATGTCCCCAACATCATCATGCACATCATGCAGTCTGACATTGCAAAGACTGCCTGTGAAGCCTAACTTGAAACCCTAAGGGTTTAGCTCATTAACTCTGCCATAAGGTGGTTGATGCCCCACCTCCACAGTGTCCCCGGCTGGGAATTTCAGGTTGTGAGCAAGAGGCGGAGATGCTGTCTTATAGTATAATTAACAGCCACATTGGGTGAGCAAGTGGGCATGTTCCAGTGGGAGGGAATGTCATTCCCCAAGACGTTGCTGTCGCATGGGTAGATGGAATGATCATGCACATATTGTGTGTGTGAAGCCATGTCCCCAAGAGGGGCACCTGGGCCCATGGCAGAGTCAAATAAAATTTGAGGTCAAAACTGTAACAAGTATTCACCTTTCATTGAGATGTGGCCGTGGAATTCTCTCTACCCCATAGGAGTTAGGCAACAGAGATGTCCTTCAGAGTAAATAAGAATTTAGAGGGCAGTCTTAAAAAGAGGAGTGTGGTGTTTAGACTGGAAGAGTTTGTTGGGGGCCTTGGAAGGACCTGGAAGGCGCTCAGACTGTGAAAGACTGGGCCACCCCACCTCTGAGTCCCCATGACGTAGGCCCAGTACCCTCTTAGATTTAGAGGTGCCAAGGCAGCTTCAACCAGGTGCAGGAGCTGCTAGCCTTAGGGATCTGAATGATTTGACCCAACAAACTGGACTGCAAAGATGGTCTGGGGGACCCCTTGGTACCTGTGGCACTACCACTAAGAAAACATTGTGAGAGGGAGGGTGGATTACTTGAGGTTAGCCTGACTGGAATGGTCCCGCGTTCTGTGGAATCAGAGCTGAGCTAGGACTTGAGATGATGAAGTGTGTGCATCTAGTTTATAATCTTTTTTCTCCTGTTTTCTGTGGCCTTCTCCTTTGGTGTCACTATTCCCACCCCCCATTCATTCACTCATTCAGCAAACTTAATGAGCTCCACTTCTGTGGCCAGTTAGGTGTCCATGCTATTAAGGGTATGAATTAAGATCATGGTGATGGAAATGAAAAGTTATATTTTTAGAAACATTTAAGAGTTAGGGGATGCTGTTTAGTGGCAGAGCTGTAACTACAACCTGGGCCTTCAGGTTCCCAGGGTGAGGAGACTTCCCCTCTCCTATGTAAAGCTTACTGTCTTCTCCCAGAGGAACTCTGTAATTTAGCTTTTCTTTCTTGACCAAGGACTTGGCATGAGACTGACCATAGATATGCCACACAGTTTCATAAAAGCAAAGGTATGAGAAATTTATTCTTGGCAATTTATGCTCTAAATCCTTTAAGATAGATATAATTGCTATGCACATGGATTAAGGGTTGTAAGGCCAGGCCCGGTGGCTCACATCTGTAATCCCAATACTTTGGGAGGCTGAGATGGGCAGATCACCTGAAGTAAGGAATTCAAGACCAGCCTGACCAACACGGTGAAATCCCATCTCTACTAAAAATACAAAAATTAGCTGGACGTGGTGGCTCATGCCTGTAGTCCCAGCTACTTGGGAGGCTAAGGCATGAGAATTGCATGAACATGGGAGGTAGAGGTTGCAGTGAGCTGAGATCACGCCACTGCACTCCAGCCTGGGCAACAGAGTCAGACTTGGTCTCAAAAAAAGGATGGGGGCAGGATTTAAATGTATTTTCAAGCATTCATATTGTCATAACAGGTAATTCTCCAACATAATGCACATACAATCAAAATATTTTCTTTAGTCTCTAAAATTAATAATCTCGTCTGCCTTTTAGAGTAAGGGCTGCCTTTTGCAGCTCGAGCGCTTGTGTATACTTTCAAGTTACAATGCTGTCTTCACTATTACACTGTGAGGGAGCTGCTGCTCTTATCTCCACTCTGTAGCGGGGAGATTGAGGCACATCAGAGTTAATTGACCAGGGTCACTTGGTAAGTGGCAAGATCTGGATTTGAAACCAGGCAGTCTGGCATCTTAAGTCCAAATCCTTGACCTGTATGCTCTAGGGTTTCTGCCAGGAGTGTTTTGGAGTTAGGTTTTAGCCTGAGTCTCTTAAGAGCTATCCAAAGAAAGTTGAACTGACAGTTAATTTCCCTGTTATAAGCAAACTCTTAAAATTATTCTAGTTCATGTTACTGCTTCTGTAAATAGTAGACAAGTGTCAGCACCCTGTTCACTTCATTGAAAACCCATAAAGATAATTGCCAGGTGCTAACACACCCTTGTTAAAAACCATCTTTCACTGATTTTAACAATGCAAAAGTGAGCAGTTTCTCATCTGCTCAGTGTATGGTTCTTTGCTCAGAAAAAGTAGAATGGATGAACAGAGGCAATGAATGATTGAGGAATGGGTTTTGATTATGCTCTTCTAGGGAGGTAAGGAAAATGTCTATAGGATTTGGGAACTAGACAACATGAGTCTGAACTTGGGCTCTAACGTGCTGATCTCTCTGACCTTGGGCGAGTCACTTCACCTTTGAGTGTGTTTCCTCATCTTTAAAATTGGGTTGATAAATTGCGCTACCCACTGCCACAGAACTGTCGTTAGAATTACACGAGATAAAGTATGTGAACAGGTTTAACCTCTGTAACTATGTGCAGATGCTTTTTACTGTCGTGAGACTCAGGCTAGGGAGAGAGGTGACCCAGCAGAGGTGAGCAACTGCCTGGGAGAACAGAAGCAGGTTCCCTGGGTTACTGTATTAATAGGGAAATGTGCACCCTCTTGTGGTGAAGTACGGGGGTTAAGGGTTCTTGTGAAAAATACTTCAATGTTGTTATTGTGGGGGTTTTTTGGTCACCAGAAATACCTTCCCAGTAATGAATGTACACACTCTTTCTAAACAGATCCTTAAACTGCAAGGTAAATGAATTGTTTAGTCCTTACCCAGTTTTTAATTTTTCTTCATGTCTTTCCTGTTCCAGTCATTGGTAAACTTTCTGTTTTCCTAAACTACTGTTTGTTTTTAATGTGGTTGTTGCATCTACTTTATTTTTTGCTCTGATTTGATACCTGTTAAATTTTAAATACATAGGGCTTTCTTTGTGTGCCAGTGCTAACATAGAACTTCTGGGCTTAGCGTCTAGTAGGTGCTCAGTAAATGGTGTTGAGTAGGTACTGACAGTCTCAACCATTCCTCAGTTTCCTTCTCTCTTTGACTGTGGAGCACCCTCTTTTCCTTGGGATAAAGCTTCTTGAAATATACAGAAATGGACTGAGAACGTATGGCGTTTCAGTCACTTTACATTTTCTCAGGTTCCTCTTTAGTAAAATAAGAATGAGAATGGACAATTTCCAAGATTCTTACTTTATAGGATAAGGGATCAGAAGATTGTGTTCTTTGGCAGAACCTCAGGAGGCTTTGAAATGTCTTATGCCTATTAGCTCTATTGCATCCTGCCCTAGTTCCTAGATGACTAGGGTGGGGAGTAGCTAGAACATGGTATAGTGGAAGGAAAGTGGTGTGATGAACAACAGGATAAGAGAACTTTGTGGCGGGCAGGTTGGGGGAGGGATTAACAGGACAGTAGCAACATTCCAGAAAGAAGCTGTAACATCCTGAGGTATGTGAACATTTTTCAAAACTTACACACATGGTATTATCTGTCAGGCCTACAGGGGATTATCTGACTCAACATCCTTTATTCCCACACGTTGCTTACATTAAATTTGGGAAAAAAAATATTTTCTCTAATTGAGTTATGAAGTCCTTGGTCATATAGCAGTTAAAGCAACAGCAGTGACTTTATAATTGTCTTCATATACTCCTAATTTTATTAAAATTTTCTCTTTCAAACCTGGCTGCTTAAAAGCATTGTTTTGGGGCTGGTGTGGTGGCTCATGCCTGTAATTCAGGCACTTTGGGAGGCCAGGGCGGGTGGATCACCTGAGGTCAGGAGTTTGAGACCAGCCTGGCCAACATGGCGAAACCCCATCTCTACTACAAATACAAAAATTAGCCAGGCATGGTGGCATGTTCCTGTAGTCCCAGATACTTGGGAGGCTGTGGCAGGAGAATCGCTGGAACCCAGGAGGTGAAGGTTGCAGTGAGCTGAGATCGCGCCACTGCACTCCAGCCTGCGTGACAGAGTGAGAGTCTGTCTCAAATAATAATAAATTTTTTTAAAGCATTGTTTTGGTTTTAGAGCACTTCAGACATGAGTCTTGCAGGAGGAGGCCAGTGTCTGCCTAGGGAAGGTCCTTGAAGTATGTTGGGGGCTGGGCCAGGAGTGCTTGCCTTGGAGGGTTTGGAAGCCCCAGATTTGGGTCTCAGTTTTACAGTTTCAGGCTTTACACCAGTCTAACTATATCAAGACTTGACAGTGAGTCAACATTTCAGTTGGTCATACTGAGAATTACTAAAAATCCTGCACTGTTTCTCTCAGCTGATCAACATAGTCTTCCCTGGATAAGCCACATTGCTACTGGAAGATTGGTTGGTGCATGTTAGGGAATTGCTTCGTTTTATTAATTTAGCAGATCTTTTCTGAGTTTCACTCTGCATTCCAAGTACTGAGGAAGGTACCAGGATTAAGACAAAATTCTAGCTTTTGAGGCCTCACACTTCCAGTAGAGAAAAGGCCACATAAACATCAGAGCCATGTGCTTAGTGCTATAGAAAAGGGTTACAGGTTGCAGCCGCCCTTCACAGCCTCCTCACCCTCCCCACTGACATCGTGCTCCAGTTCCTGCTTGGATTTACATTGGGCGACACGGTTGGAATGTATCTGGCTCAGAACTGTGACATACCAAACCTGGCCGAAAAACCTGAAGAAATTAGAAAGGACTTGGATGCCAAGAAGAAATATCCTAGTTCACGAGACTGCCTCCAGCACTGCCTTCGGGATACACTCATTGTGCTGCTCTTGAGGGCCTCCTTTACCATTTGAACCAAAAGCCTCAGCGCTCCTCTTCTTTGCTAGACCCTGTGTTTCTTGCTTTAGAGAAAGCAAAATTGGGCCCCAGTTAGAGAACTACCCTACATTCCCAACATACTCACCTCTTCCTGTATTCCCTTTCCAATTCAGCACCATAATTCCACTCTTAGAAGTTCTAAGAGTGGAATTATGGTGCTGAATTGGTAAACATGACTTTTAATGGAAAAGAAAAAGAGAAAAGAGATATACAGGGTGCCTGGGACAGAGAGGAGAGGCTGGCAATATACATCTTGAAGGAGGGTTGGAGTTCCCCAGATTGACCAGAGAGAACAGCGAGTATACAAGACGAGAGGTAGAGCTGAGAACACTCTGGAAACCACAGGGGTCGAGAACGATCTTTAAAGCTTATTGTCATTGAGCCTTAAAGACTGGTGAGAAATTGGGTCCTTGAAACTTAGTTGCTGAGAAGTCTGTAAAATTCATAGTGACTAGTTGTGGTTCCCTCCCACCCCCTTACCTAGGAAGTGATGCAGAATAACAAGCTCACTCCTGTCATCCTGGCACTTTGGGAGCCCAAGGCGGGTGGATCATCTGAGGTCAGGAGTTTGAGACCAGCCTGGCCAACATGGTGAAACCCAGTCTCTACTAAAAACACAAAAATTAGCCAGGCATGATATTGGGCAACTGTAATTCCAGCTACTAGGAAGGCTGAGGCAGGAGAATCATTGGAACCCAGCAGGTGGAAGCTGCAGCGAAACAAAATCGTACCACCATTGCACTCCAGCCTGGGCGATAGAGCGAGACTCCGTCTCAAAAAAAAAAAACAAAACAAAACAGTGACGCAGCTACACAGCCTGCTCTTTGTCTCCTCTCCCTAGTCTAGGTTCCATGCTGTGCAGCAGGGATTTTCAAACTTTTGGTCTCTGTGTCCCTATATACGCTTACAAATTACTGAGGACTAAAGAGCTGTTGGTATTTACCACATCTGGAGTTAAAACCAAGGAAGTTTTAAAGTATCTATTCATTCATTTTTTAAATTACATTTTAATGTAAATGTTAGTTTATTTAAAATAACTATTTTCTAAATATAAATACTGAACATTCACATTTCTCTGATAGTAAAAATATTTAAAAATAAATTATTTTAAATAACTATATTTTCTAAATATAAATACTAAACTTTCACATTTCTGTGATGTTTACTAACCATCAGAGAAATGTGAATTAAAGCCATATTGAGATACCATCTTATACCAGTCAGAATGGCTATTATTAAAAACTCAAAAAACAAGAGACGTTGGGGTGGATGCAGAGAAAAAGGAATCCTTATATCCCCATAGTGTGAAAGTAACTTAGTACAACCTCTATAGAAAACAGTAGGAAGATTTCTCAAAGAACTAAAAATAGAACTGCCATAATCTCACTACTGGCCATCTACCCAAAGGAAAAGAAATTATTGTATAGAAAAGACACCTGCACTAATGTGTTTATCATAGCATGATTCATTATTAGCAAAGTCATGGAATAAACCTGGGTGCCTATCAGCAGGTGATTGGATGAAGAAAAGGTGGTATAAATATGCCATGGAATACTATGTAGCCATAAAAAAGAATGAAATTATTTCCTTTGCAGCACCATTTATATTTCACATTATCTTATGTGAAATAACTCAAAAAGAGAAAATTAAATACTGCATGTTCTCACTTGTAGTCGGAGGTAAGCAGCGGCTACACAGACTTAAAGGTTAAAATAACAGACTCCAGGGACTCAAAGGGGAAAGGGTGGGAGTGGGGCAAGGGTTAAAACTTACCTACTGGGTACATTGTTCACTATCTGAGTGATGGATTCAGTAGAAACTCAAACTTCCTTATGTAATATGTCCATGTAACAAACCTGGGCTTGTACCCCTGGAGACATAAAACCAAAACAATGTTTTTTCTAAAGTGAAATATCTTAATGAGAATGGATACATTGTTTTACCTTTAGTCTCTCCAATGCCTTGCTTAAGAGAAGATGGGTATATTCGCTTGTCTACCTCTGCATTCAATCTGATGCGATACATTATTTTGGTTGAAAAATATGAAGAAAATCTGGGCTCACGCAGATATGTAATCGTCAAAAAGAAGAGTATTGTAATCGCCTTTTCAGATAATTATGGATATTCTTTGATACTCCACCAAAATTTGACAAGCAGTAGTTTCTTAAAGGTTAGTTGCCACGTGGTAATCTGAAACCATATAAACATTAATATTCTGTTACATTAAAATCTAATGCAGGGTTTTGTAGCATTATGCATTAGTCATTTGGAAACTATCGGGTCACTGGGTTATTCAGATCTTCCGGGTATTGATGTTGCACCATACAGTATCAAAAAATTACATTAATCACTGTTATGACCAGTATTGGGAAGCTGCAGGCTGCTAATAGCAAATACAAGTTTTCCAAAATTCTCTTTCTTAAGAGGTCAGATTTTATCATTGGCCACAAATACTGCGAGTTGTTTTATTTGAAGTGACAGGCTCACTTTATTCATTTCAAGAAAAATTTGTGAGAGATACCCAGATCCGAATAGTCATTGCTGTCTGTCAGTTCTTTCAAGTACAAATGTCATATCCAGGAAGAAAGTGGCCATTTCAGCTCCCGACTCAAATGATGTTTCCTGAGACCTCTGACATCCCCATGCAGCGGCTGTGTTGTATGCGTATGTTCCGTTTTGTCACACCAAATATTTTAAAAGCTCCGTACTGCTTTGTCAAGGACAGTTTTAAGTGAAACTGGCTTTTCCCCCTCCACCAAGAGTGCAGAGCACTGAGCATAGGACTCGGTGCATTGTGGAGCCCCTGGCTTCATGCAGCCTCAGGCACTGGCAGTTTTAGCCACCATTGCTTTTGCATCATGAGTGAAAATACCTGAAACACAACGCAAGTAACATCTTGGTATGATTAGGAAAATAGGTTTACCTCCTGGGGCCTCTGAAAGGGTCTTAAGGATCCCAAGGGTCTGCAGATCTTGCTTTGAGAACTCATAGGATAGTGGTTAAGAGCATGACTCTGCGTCTTAATTACCTGCGTTTGAATCCTGCTCCTGCTGGGTATGAGCTGTGAGCCTTTGGGAGGTTTTTGAACCTTTTCATGGCTGTATCCTCTCTGTAAAATGGGTGTAACAATAGATAGTAACTACCTCACTAAATGAGCAAATTTGTTCAGTAGTTAAAACATAATGAGTATTTTAAAAAGTAGATACTGGTTTGATTTTGTGATTGGCTGGTTGGTGGGCTGGGAAATGCCCAAAGGCCTACTTGCCTTACAGCTCTCTCCTCCCGCAGTCTTCGAGGATGAATGAGATGTCCACCATCGTAATGTTACCTTTGTGGTGGTAAAGTGCATGTTAACTGAGTGAAAAAACAAAAACACAAAAAGCCCATATCCTAGAAGGGGTAACATGTTAGCGACCGACTTAACAGGTATCGGTGTATCGGGTTAACCTCCCAACTCCTGCCACCCGAGTCAGGGTGCTGCTGATGGGCTGGAGGCGAGCAGAGTCTGCTGAAGGGAGCAGCGGGGGGGGGGGGGGGTTGGCACTGTTGGAAAGCTGGAGGATAGCGTGAGAGTACAGCGACGGAGCTCTAGGGTGGGGCGGAGTGGGCTGCGGTGACTTTGCCTCTCAGGCTGGGGCTGGTCCTGGTCCTGGTCACTTCTTTATTTTGTGTGAATCGCAAACATGGTTCAGGCATACATAGGGAAGTGCCCCTCCCTATGCGTTCTCCAGTTCTGCGGTGCAGTCAGCTCTGGAGCGTTATAGTAAATCTCCTTAGTTCAGACCTGACTAATGTTGAACTCATGACTATTGAGATGTATAGTGCAGTGTATAGAAAAGAGCAATAGCTCTGGAATTGGACATGTCAGGTCTGGAATCCTGGCTCCATCATAGACTAGCTGCATGGCCTTGGGTAAAAGATTTATCCTTTCTAAGTCTCTGTTTAGTCTCTGTAAAATGGGCTGCTAATATCTCACAAGGGGATTCTAAACATTGAGAGGGCATGTGATAGACACTCAGTAAATGCCCCTTGCCTTCCCTGTGCCAATTTCATTTATCCTCCACTCCAACCAATTTATAATAATATTCAAACAGTGTCATCATTACTTTTTTAATTTTATTAAGAAATTGAGTTTTTAAGGAAAAAAGTAAATACAGAAAGAGGAAGAATTATGATGCTGCTGCTTCTCCAGGGATTTCAAGTCAAGTCTTTTTCGCAAAACAGTTACTCTTCCTCTTCAGTGTTTCTGGGGCCCCCTGAGGTGTTCTGATCCACAGCACTACCATTTTGTTACCTGTTCACTGTGTGAGGAATCCAGTTACTGCTCTGTCTTTGCGGTTAAGAGCCTCAGTCCAAACCAGCCATGTTCATGCTGTGTCTGCCGCAAGTGAGGAGACTGAAGAAAGGTGTATAGGAATTAGGAATGGCTGGGGCATAGCCTGCTCCATGAGGCCTCTCCCCGCAGCCTCTGGATCAGCCCAGACTGATGCTTTCGAAGGACCTGCATCTCCCTTGCTGTTCTTACAGTCTCCACTGGTCCTGTGATTTCTTGTTTCTCTCTCTCTCTCTCTCTCTCTCTCTCTCTCTCTCTCTCTCTCTCTCTCTCTCTCTCTCTCTCTCTCTTTCTCTCTCTCTCTCTTTCTTTCTTTCTTTCTCTTTCTCTCTTTCTTCTCTTTCTTTTTTTTTTTTGACAGAATCTCGCTCTGTTGCCCAGGCTGGAGTGCAGTGGTGCAATCTCGGCTCACTGCAACCTCTGCCTCCCGGGTTCACACGATTCTCCTGCCTCAGCCTCCCAAGTAGCTGGGATTACAGGCACATGCATCATGCCCAGCTGATTTTTGTATTTTTAATAGTGATAGGGGTTCACCATGTTGGCCAGGCTGGTTTCACACTGCTGACCTCAGATCTACCCGCCTCAGCCTCCCAACGTGCTGGGATTATAGGTGTGAGCCATTTCGCCTGGCCTCCTGTAATTTCTTTCATTGTTTCCAGAATCTGGCTGGCTGTACCTTTTTTTCCCACCACCCCCTTGGTGAGTTTCAGAGACGCTTATGGTCATTAATGAGTCTATTTTCATATTCTCCCCAGAAACAAGCCTCTTCGGTATTACAGATCAAAGAACTTATTACTGACACAAAAGGAATCTAGCCAAATAGACTTCCCCACACAGAAGGCAGGCCCTGTTCTAATCTTGCCTTGGCTTTTGACTTGCTGTGTGGCCTTCGTTTCCTCATCCAACGATAGTATCTACCTCCCAGGAATGCTGGAGAGTTCAGCAAATGTTAACAACTGTTCTCTGAAGGCTGAAAGGTAAGTATCGGGTCTATTACTATGGCAGAGGACTCAAAGCACTTTATAGGAATCTAATCTGTGCTTTATCTTGGTGACGTGGATAAGTGTCAGGTGTTCTTGTGCCCACTTTGTACCCTTAGAAATGTGCATTTCACCATCTCACTTTAACAGTTCCTACCACTTCCCCTTTCCAGACTCACAGAAAACGTCCATCTGAATAGAGACTGAAGACATTCTGGTGTGTACCAGCAGGGTTTGTCATTTCATTCATCCCCCAGTTTGTGTGTCTTGTTTCATTTTTGGTCAGGGATGGAGAGGCCCTCCTCCAACTTTGGGTCCATTCCTTATTACCTTTTGGGTTCCAGTTCCTTTACTCGGTCTTTCATCTCTTCACCTCTCTAGCATTTGGCACTAGTAATGATTGCACCTTTCCAAAACTTGTTCGTGAAGTTATACTCCGAGAATTCTGCCTCTGTGACTGGCTAACCCTGCTCAAGCTCACCTGTTCTCCTAAACACAAGCATGATCTGAGAGTTGATCTCATCCATTTTCAAGGTTTTGACCAACACCCGTGTTCAGCTTCTAGTCCTGGGTTAATTAATTAATTAATTAATTAATTTTTGTACGGTTTCACTCTGATGCCCGGACTGGAGTTTAATGGCACGTTCATGGCTCACTGTAGCGTCAACCTCCTGGGCTCAAGTGATTCTCAGCCTCCCAAGTAACTGGGACTACAGGCACATATGCCCAGCTAATTTCTTTTTTTTTTCTTTGAGATGGAGTCTCACTCTGTTGCCCAGGCTGGAGTGCAGTGGTGCGATCTCAGTTCACTACAGCTTCCACCTTCCAGGTTCAAGCAGTTCTCCTGCCTCAGCCTTGGACTAGCTGAGACTACAGGTGCCTGCCACCATGCCCAGCTAATTTTTGTATTTTTAGTAGATACGGAGTGTCGCCATGCTGGCCAGGCTGGTCTCAAATTCCTGATCTCATGATATGCCTGCCTCAGCTTCCCAGTGTGCTGGGATTACAGGCGTGAGCCACTGTGGTTGGTGACTAATTTTTTTTTTAATTTTTTTTTGGGAGTTGCAGAAATTGGGGTCTCAATATGTTGCAGGCTGGTCTGGAACTCCTGGCCGCAAGCGATCCTCTTGCTTTGCCCTCCCAAAGTGCTAGGATTGCAGTTGTGAGCCACAACAGCCAGCCTAGTTCCGACTGTCTGACTTCTCACTTAATATGTCTTAGATTATCCTGACATCATGCAAATTCCATGTATTTAGAATGGAATTTACCTTCTCTCCTCTACTCTGACTGTCCACCAGAAAAAAACAATATAAGTCCCTTCTGGATGAACCTGATCATGTCAGGTTCCACTATTAGTTCAAACCTTGGTGTCATTTGAAGTTCTCTCTTCTTGTTAACGCCCACATCTAATTTGTGACTTTTAGCACCCTCCCCCTGCCCTAATAATCAGGTTTGCATTGTGTACTGTCAGTGGTTTCCTGCTGGGTCCCCTGCCACCAGTCTTAGCCCACTGCTGTTAGATTGGTCTTCTGGAAATGTGCATCCTGCTTTTTCACCACTTTCAAACCTTCGTGGCCATCTGTTGCCTTAAAACAATTGTATTGATTATCTGTTGTTGTATAACAAACCGAAACAAAGTGGCATAAAATAACCACTATTTCATCAGACTCAGATTCTGTGGGTCAGGAATTTGGAAAGGGGATGGTGGGATGGTTTGTCTCGGCCTTGTTATGTCTGAGGCCTCTGCTGGGAATATTCAAAGGCTAGGATGAGTTGACATCTAAAGGCTTACTTGTTCACATCCTTGGTGATTTGAGGTAGGCTGTCAGCTGGGACCTCAGCTGGGGCTGTTGGCTGGAACAGTGGTCTCTCCATGTGGTTGCTTGCTCTTCCTCACAGAATGGTGGCTGGCTTCCAAGAGCAAGCATTCCTAAGAAAGGCATGCTATGATCTAGTTTCAGCAGTCACGAACTATCACTGTCACTATGCTCAGAAGCCTATCAAGGGGGAGGAAATAGAGAAACCCATCTCTCAATGGGAGGAGTGTCAGAGTCACACCATAAGAAAAGCAGATAGGCAAGATTCTGATGCATTCCTTTTTGGAAAATATAATCCACCACAAAGTCCAGACTGTGATATGGGGGTTCCTTTAAAGTCTGGCCCACCTTGCCTTTTCAGTAGAACACTAGAACACTACAACTCACACAGCACTTCCTAGTGCCAGGTGCCGTGTTGAAAGCAACTTCTGTGTTCTTATTTAATTTAACAATTCTGAGAGTCTAGATGAGGGAGCTGAGTCAGGAAAGTTTAAGCAACTTTGCTAAGGATCATTCAGTTCATAAGTAGCTGGGTGGGCTTTGAACTTGGAACCTTTGACTCCAGTATCAACCTCTGGGCTACACTGTCTCCACCTCTACCAGGGCAAAAGCCTAGGTTCAGGGAGAGAGGGGAAAAGGGATAGCAGTTATAAAACCTTTCAGGAATTAGTTTTAGTTTCGACTCTGACCTTCCCACTTGTCTAGTTGCAGCCCTGGAAGGCTTACAGCTCAACAGAAACAAGACTGTTGTTGGCTGATTGATAGCTGCAGCTACCTACGTCTTCAGACTGTGTGTTACCCCAGTGGACAAGAAGAGCCCAGGGAATGATCTCGGTGACTGTGTCTGCCTCTTCAGACCCTAGCCAAGCTGTTTTGTCCCGTGCTGTCTGGAAGGCTCTCTTCTGCTGGTTCTTTGCTTATCTGTTCATTCCCGCCTGGTTCCTGGTGCCCACTTAGGACTCCTTGGCCCTAGCACGTGTTTGCTTTGACTGCATGCTCTTTGCAGCCTACGTAGAGTTACAGAACTTTGTCTCTGCATAGTCTGGCATCTCACTGGATTAGTCTCCTCCGGCTTCCCTGGGATTGCCCAGACCGAGCCTGCTTACCTGCCGTGGTTGCCTCCCAACTTTGCTCAATGGTGTTTTCTCTGCAGGATCACTGTCCTTTGTCCTATTCTTTACCTGGATGTTGTCTGCTTTTCCTTTAGGTTCCTACACCCTCCCTCAATGCTGGGTATAGCTTTTCCTCTGAACTCCCATTGTTTGCTGTCTGTTCTTCTGGAATGATGTCACCCTATTCCATACTTATCTGTTGTTTAGTTCCATGGGACCATCACTTGCCTGGGAGCTCCAGTAAGGAAGAAACTGTGCTCCACCTTGGAGCCTCAGTGCCTGTTCAGAGATAGACAACAAAAACACTCAGTCCTCCTCAGGGGTTTGGCACAGTGCGGGAACACCCGTGCTGGTTCCTGTCTGTTAATGGATTGACTGGGGTGGATGCCACCCACAGACACACTGGGGTTGGGAAGAAGGTTCAGGGATCTGGAGACTCAGAAGATGTGGCTTCTCATCCTAAACACTGTTGTTTGCCTTTGAACAAGTCACTTCTCTGGGGTGCAGCATCCTTATTTATGAAGTGAAGGGGTTGGCCTAACTACCTCCCCAGCCCCAGTACCCTGTGAAGATGACTTTATCTGATGAGCTTTTGGCTGTAGGCTGCTGTGGACCCAAGCAGCGAATTCTAAGTATTGGAAATATGGCCCAATATCATCATTTTCAAGGGAGAGAAACTTGGCTGTTTTTATAATTTTGATTGTGCCCCTAGTGTGGAGCTGTGGCGGACTAGATTTGATGGAATCATAAACGTGTTCACAAGCCTTTCCCCCTTCCCACATAAATTGAGCTCAACAGAGCTCAATTCTGAGACTTAAAAGTCTCTGTTGAATTGTATTGGTTCTCTCCAGCTTAGCCAATGAGGAACATTTCAACAGTTTTCAACTTTTACTTAGCAAAGGCAGAACAAAATGACATACCCCTTTGGGAACAAAACAAAGGAATGCTTTTCTGGCCAAGAGTTTCTCTATTAAAATGAAGTCTGATTTTGAAAACACTCTAACACAGTGGGTTCTTTTTTCTTTTTTTGTATTTTTAGTAGACACGGGGTTTCAACATGTTGGTCGGGCTGATCTCGAACTCCAGACCTCGTGATCGGCTCGCCTCAGCCTCCTAAAGTGCTGGGATTACAGGCGTGAGCCATTATACCCAGCCACATAGGGGGTTCTTATAGCTCAATTATGATGACATAATTGTATATCATTATTTGTACATATATGTATGTTTATCATGTGTATATGGATACTGTGGATATGTATATGTATGTATGTATATTTGTTTATATAATTACACAGCATCAGGGCACCGTTCTCTTTTACGTCAGAGTCCACCAGCCCTGATGTATAAAGGGCTGTTCTTACAGTTTTCCAGTGAGCTGTGAGCAGCTGAGGTGTTATTTCCCAGAGTCTCTGTGTAACCTCCACCTGATTTTTCTTAGTTTGATTATCCCCCTAGGTCTGCATCCTACAGGCCTCTCACTTTACCTTCCCTGTCTCCACCTTCCCAGCATACATGTCACTTACTTCCAAGCTCACTGTACCGCCTCCAGAAAGCAAAAAATGACGTAAAATTGAAAACTTAAATCCATCAACATTGCTCCTCATAAAAGTTCATCTCGCAGTTGACTGGTGGAGGAAGTAGAAGGCAATGCTCTAGTGAAACGTGATTCAGTTCTTGTTGCAGTTTCTCCCTTAGTTTTTGAAAGTAACCCCTGAAGCTGAATTACTCTCATCTTGTATCTCACTGCAATAGCATATCCTGATGGCGATTTCCTCCTTTTGTGCCTCAGTTTTACCCACTGTGAAATGGGGATAAACAAACACTTGCAGCTGGGCATAGTGGCCTGTACCTGGAGTCCCAGCTTTTGAGAGGCTGAGGTGGGAAGATTTCTTGAGGCCAGGAATTTGAGACCAGCTTGGACAACATAGTAAGACACTGTCTGTACAAAAAAAAATTTTTTTAATTAGCTGAATGTGGTGGTGCATGCTACTTAGAAGGCTGAGGCAGGAGGGTCCCTTGAGTTCAGGAGTTTGAGGCTGCAGTGAGTGCACCAGATGTACTCCAGCCTGGGCGACGCAACTAGACTCTGTCTCTAAAAATAAAATAAATAAATAAAAAGAAAACACCAAGTACTTACCACCGGGCAGTTTCTAAGAACTGCCAGAGATGCTGGTGAGTGGTGAGTGAACGGTGGTAAATAGAAGACATATCTGCCACCCAGAAGAGAAGCACCTCACAAACAGAAAACACTGCCCTGACTTGCTGAAAGAGCCTTCTTTTCAAGCAGAAACAGCCAGGAAGAAAGCCAACTTCGCTGAAGTTCACCCAGGCCCTGTCAGCCCTGATGTCAGACAGAACTCACTAGGTGGGCTGCTTGATGACTTTCCAGATGGGAGTAAGGGAGGTGGTGGACAGAAGGAGAAGGGGAAGACAGGTGCATGAGACCTACTTGAGACTTAGATTGATAAACAGTGTTTTATTATTCTGGAGGAAATCAGCATGAAAAGTACAGTTTTTAGACAAAGACTTGATTTTCAATTAAATGCATAATTCACTTGCTGAGATGAGGAGGTAGCAAAATTAAACATTTGACCCATTAAAAGGAGAAAACTACTCAAAAGACAAGTAGGTCGGGTGCCGTGGCTCATGCCTGTAATCCCAGCACTTTGGGAGGCTGAGGTGGGCGGATCACATGAGATCAGGAGTTTGAGACCAGCATGGTTAACATGGCGAAACCCCTTCTCTACTAAAAATACAAAAATTAGCTGGGCATGGTGGTGGGTGCCTGTAATCTCAGCTACTTAGGAGGCTCAGGCAGGAGAATTGCTTGAACCCCGGAGGGCGAGGTTGCAGTGAGCTGAGATCGTGCCATTGCACGCCAGCCTGGGCGACAAGAGTGAAACTCTGTCTCAATCAATCACTCAGTCAATCAATAAGTAAATAGAATAGGCTTTGGTGAGAGTATCTACACAACAGAAATTGGCAAAAACTACAAATTGCTTTACCTCCCCCTGCAAAAGCCATTTGTTAAATATTTACTAGCATAACACTGGATATATCTGTTACCTCTAGTGCTCTCACCTCCAAAGCTGGTAGCTCTTTCTTATAGACCGTGGCCAGAGACTGGAGATTCCTTGAAGGTAGGGCACAGGTTCAGTGCTCTGCTTTATGCTCAGTGCCCCATAAGCTCCTTGTTGATAGGAGGATGGGAGATTGCCTGGGGGAGAATATTCTCCCACTTTCCAAGGGATTTCACTTTAGAAGGGGCAGCCAGCATTCTGCAGCTGTTCCCACCCCAGAGTTTGAATTTATATTTATTCATGGCCCTTGAATTCAGTAGTGCGGCTTGCTTTTCTCATTTCAGTGTGTTTCTACCAAGGCTTACTTCTTTGTTCTCCAACTTCTTTTTTTTTTTGAGACAGTCTCACTCTGTTACCCAGGCAGTGGTGCAGTGTTGGCTCACTGCAGCCTCCGTCTCCCAGGTTCAAGCGATGATCCTGCCTCAGCCTCCTGAGTAGCTGGGATTACAGGTGTGCACCAGCACACCTAATTTTTGTATTTTTAGTAGAGGCAGAGTTTCGCCATATTGGCCAGGCTGGTCTTGAACTCCTGACCTCAGGTGATCCACCCGCTTCGGCCTCCCAAAGTGCTGGGATTACAGGTGTGAGCCACTGCACCCAGGCTGTACTCCAATTTTCACTCCCCAGTCAACACTTCTGTTCATTTTGCAAGCTCATCCCTGCCTTTTTTCTGCTCAACTCCTTGAAATGTTCATGCAAATAAGTTGAAGCACATGGAAGAAGAGCTCTGCGTAGGTGTGTCTGAGCCTTTGGCTGCAGCAGATTGCCAGTGACAGCCATCTTGTTAGCACCTTTATTCTAGCAAACCCAATCTGTTTTGTCTTTCATACTACTGTTCATCAAAGATATGCAGTATCTTGCAGTTTTGTAGCGCTTTGTCATGCCCCACTATCCTTATCTCACAAATAACTGGAATCACGAATGACTGCCCTGTGCAAGTCCCTCAGTCATCTCCCAGAGCCTACCGTCACAGTGCAAACTCTACACCTTATTAAATAAAGCCTCTGCAGTTGCCCCACTTAGTATTCATCTGTCTCCCCATTAGCTGTATCCTGTTTTCTCTTGTCCAAACATAGTCTGTATTTTCCTCTGTCTTCTTCTTCTCCCCACTCACACTCATCTCTGACCATCACAGTCCTACTGTAGTCTGCACTGAATACCACCTGGCAAGGCATGGCTGGGGTTTGTGGCTTCCCAAGACTGTGGTCCTGTAAGCTGTAAGAATCAGCTCCTTGGGAAGGTCTGGAGAGCCCAGAATAGCCCATCAAAATGGTGGTTCTTGACTCCCAAAGACACAGGATCTTGCCTCTGGTGTCACTTCTGCTGCTTGTTCATCTCGGTCACTCAGGTTTTGATCGTGGCTCTGCTCTTCCTTCTTCCTGCTTCCATTTTCCACTCAGATTTAACCCTGCCCATCTGCCAGTTCCATGAGGGAGTTTCTGACTGACTTTCTGGTAGAGTTACTGCTCTGCCACTGGAACTACATCCCACTGCTCCCTTGGTCTTAATTTTCTCAGTTTCACTGTCTGCCCTACTAGTCCAAGGTTCAGCAATTTTTTTTCAGTAGAGAGCCAGAATGCAAATATATTAGACCTGGTGGCCCATATGGTGTTTGTCACAACTGCTCAATGCTGCCAGCGCAACACGAAAAAGGCTGGAGACAATAGATAAGTAAATTGTGTGTTTTGATAAAACTTTATTTACAGAAACAGGCTTTAGGCTGGATGTAGCACAGACACCATAGTTTGCCCACCCCTGCCCCAGTCAGACTCCTGTTATTGTGCACTCCTGACACCTGTTCATGTAACTGGTTGCCAGCCTGAACATTTGATGTTCATTAGTGCAGCCCATGCAAGAGATCATGTCTGGGACATGCCCAGCTGGAAATGCATAGTGCAAAGCTGTCAGTGAAGTGAACAGAAAATGTCATTCCTGTTCATGCTCACCTCCTTCCCTCCTTCTCTGCATGCCAAGACTGGGGTTTTTAGCCTTATAAACTCTAAAGACTCTCAGTGGTCCCCACTTCCTATCTGGTGGGCTTCCCCATTAGTGCAGCCTGGGACATAGATGTGTCTACTTGTCCTCTGTTGAATCCTGGTGCGTTTGTGTCACCTCCTGCATTTGAATTCTACACCATTTATTTGCCCCTTAGACAGGTGATTCTGTATCATTTCAGAGCTTGCTCTCCAGCCCCTGTGGGCCTGCTGATTCACAGTCTTTCTCTTGGAACTCTTGTTTATTAATACTTTTTTTTACATGTTCTTAGCCATGGGCTTCTTTTCTTCTAGGCTCTACAAACCTTTTTTCTTGGCTCACAGATTACAATCACTCTATATCTGACATTGAACAAAAATTGCTAAAACTTTTCTTGAGTCCTATTCTCAGAATAAACCATTCACAGCACAGAAATTCTTCCTTCAAAGGTTTTTTTGCTTGGACAGCTCAGTTCCTGCATCATGTCTATGGGAGGAGGAGGCATCTGTTCTGTCCTGGAGGGAAGTCAGCAGCCAGGATTGAAGAACTCTCAGCACTGAGGAGAATGTTAGGAAGAGGCCATCTGGCCCCAGAGAAGTGAAATACACGCCACAATTACAGATCTGGGTGGTGGCCACGTGCCCAGTGGTCCTGATGCCCACTCTTTCTGTCCATGGCCTCCAATTAAATAGACTGGGGTGCCCAGCCCTCCGGAAACCACACCCTCTCAGAGCTCCATGGCTGCCAAAGGCCTGTAAGAAACCTGGTCAGAGACAGAGAGGACCCTTTACATTCAAATGATCTGAAATGACTAACATGGGCTGAATTGAGAGGCCCAATTCCATGAGCATGAGGGCAGCCACTCCTGCTGTCTGTTCACTTGTTTATAGTCATCCTTTGAGCATTTAAAGTACTGGGTGGCGGGATGAGAAAATCACAGGAGGCGGAGTCTGGCCAGGCGCAGGGATGTAAACAGAGTGTTAGAACAGGACATGATAAATGCCACAAACAAGCCACCCAGTAAGGGCTGTGCGAGCTCTGATCCAGGCTGGGTAGCCTCTCCTCAGCCCCTCAGTTAAGGTGAAACGGTAACCAGGCATGACCTGGAAATGAAGACTGTCCTTCCACTTCCAGCGCTGTCAGGGTTGGCTTCCCCAAGCACCACCATGGCCCTGAGTAAATACACTCTCCTTAACCAGATCAGGGAGCCCAAGACAGCTGAGGGCTGCTGCTGTGCTTCCCTACCTGCCCCTAAAGAAAAGTAGGAGGTAAATTCCTTACTGAGGACGTGAGTATGGTGACCAGCCTTGCAGTCTTGGCATCTGAGGAGGGCTGCAGAATACAGCAGCCCTATCCCCAGAGAGCTGTTCTTTCTATTGTTAGCAGAGGCATAAGAAGAGAACTCTCAGTTTTTCTTTGTTTCTGTTGAATATGGAAAGAGGGGAAAGAAAAGAAGGATATATTGATTTGTCTTTGGTCTACAGTACAATCTTACAAATACTTTCTGTGGTAAAACAGAGCATATTTATTGTTTATTGGATAAATACATGTTTATTGGATAAATGACACAGAAAATATCGTTGAAAGAATTCCAGGCAGGACACAGTGGCTCACACCTGTAATCTCAGCACTTTGGGAGGCCAAGGTGGGCAGATTACCTGAGGTCGGGAGTTTGAGACCAGGCTGACCAACATGAACAAACCCCGTCTCTACTAAAAATACAAAATTAGCCGGGCATAGTGGCACAACATGCCTGTAATCCCAGCTACTCAGGAGGCTGAGGCAGGAGAATTGCTTGAACCCAAGAGCTGAGATCATGCCATTGTACTCCATCCTGGGCAACAAGAGCAAAACTCTGTCTCAAAAAAAAAAAAATTCCAAAACTATGTTGGGCAGAAAAATCACTGTTGGAATAAGTAAATGGTTTTCTAAGACCATTAATTTGATGGCAGCCTTATTCATGTGTACTAAAAAAATAAAAGTTCTGGTGGTGTTTCTTGTAATCAATCATGTTATTCAATAATACCCTCTACTAACCTAAAACATTCCTAATATATTTAATGGATCTATTTTTTTATGCTTTCAAGAAGTGTGGTAAGCACCTGTTAAAAACAGAAGAGTATTAGAATAGTAGTTGGAGAGATGCTTTTATTTTAAGATAAAGAGGCATTTAATTTGTTGGTTAAGTGGACCTGGCAGCCACATGTCAAAAAGAAGTGAGGAGTCAGGCCGGACATGGTGACTCACGCCTGTAATCACAGCACTTTGGGAGGCCAAGGCAGGCGGATCCCCTGAGGTCAAGAGTTCGAGACCAGCCTGGCCAACATGGCAAAACCCTGTCTCTACTAAAGATACAAAAATTAGCCAGGAGTAGTGGCAGGCGCCTGTAATCCCAGGTACTTGGGAGGCTGAGGCAGGGGACTCTCTTGAACCCAGGAGGCGGAGGTTGCAGTGAGCTGAGACCATGCCTTTGCACTCCAGCCTGGGCAACAAGAATGAAACTTCATTTCAAAAAACAAAAAAAAAAAGGGTGGGGAGGAATCATCAGAAGACTGCCCTGACGGCGGGATATTCACAGCCACAGAACAGGGTAGAGAGGTACACTTGCACTGTGAATTTCAGAGCTGGCAAGTTCTCTTGTCTGAGGACGAAAAGCTGATAAGAAGAAAATAGCTTCTGAGAAGAAAGTAGTGCTGCTGGCTGTGCTCACCTGTCTCCCAGTGTTTGCTCGGTGTCCACTGACTGTGTGGGGGCGTGATGATTCGTGTCTGGGTCTTGCTGAAAGGTTTATCACCCTTGTGGTTTAACTCAGGAAATAAGTCTTTGCCACTGATCTTGCCAACTTGTCCAGCCTGGTCTCTTGCCTTTCCTTGGAAGCATTCTTTACTCCTCTCAAACCAGAGGACCTGAGATTCCTCAGACTCTTGTCGCTGGCTGCCATGCCTTTCTGTGCCTCATTCCCTTACTTAGAATGTCTTTCCTGACCCCTCTATGCTTGCTCTTCCCTTTGGCCTATCCTGCCTCCCCCTTCTCAGGGCTTTGCTGGGGCATTGCCTCTCCTGGATCCTTGCCAGGTTTCCCCTCCTGTCGGTCTTGCCACTCAGGCACCCCCCTGGCGTGGTGCAGGCTTGTCTCTTGGCAGCGTGGCATGTGAGGTGCACTCCCGCTAACTCGCCTCCTGGTTAAGAGCAGGTTTTCTCCTGGTTGGGAGCAGGTTGTTCACACTGTCTTTCTGGTATCTAACATAGTAAATGCTTGGTAAGGGTTTGTGGAATAAATGAAATGAATGAAGTTAAGAAAGCCGTTAGTCACCTGCCTGAATACTGAGAAAAAGCAAGGAAGCCTCCCAAAGTGCTGGGATTGCCACCCAGCTGGACCACTTTGCACATGTGTGAGTATATATTGGAAGATAAACTCCTAGAAGTGAAATCCTAAAAGTGGAACAGTTACTGGCCTGTACATTTGTAACATCAACGCACAATGCAATGCTGGTTTCCCTATGTATCTGAAAACATGGAGCTACCAAACTTTGTGATTTCTACCCATCCATAGGTGAAAAATACTATCTTGTTTGCACTTTAATTATGAATGAGGGTGATCTAAATCTCGGTCTATTGCCCAGGCTAGAGTGTGCACAGTCTTGGCTCACTGCAACCATCACCTTCCTGGGTTCAACGAATTCTCGTACCTCAGCCTCCCGAGTAGCTGAGGCTACAGGCGCCTACCACATGGATGGCTAATTTTTGTATTTTTAGTAGAGATGGGATTTCACCATGTTGGCTAGACTGGTCCTGAACTCCTGACCTCATGTGATCCTCCCGCCTCGGCCTCCCAAAATGCTGTGTTTATAGGCGTGAGCCACTGTACCCGGCTGGCCTTCTTAGACTTTCTCCAGAGTATCCCTTCCTGTAACAGAGGAAACTTCAGGGGGTTAAATGCCAAGGGGCAGACTCTAGGTGTTGGGAAATGCTTCACTGACACCTTTCTGGAGCAATGGAGGTGTCCCATGCTGTTACGCACACGGTACCTTCCCCAGCTTTAACTTTCTCACAGCGTGTGCAAACAGTGACTCTATGATGCCATTTACTAGCTGCTATTACATTGTAAGGCTACTGTGCAGAAATAGGCATTTAAAGATACTTGGTTCACTTTTAGCACAAAAATCTTAAAAATTTTAAAAATTCCCTAGGAAAAGGCAAGGAGTTGGATTGAGTAACCAACTCAAAAATACATTGTGTTGCTTTATTGTAATTAAGTTCTCAGAATTGTTGAGATCAATATTGTCCTATTTTTGTTCTGTTCACTACTATACCCCAACGCCATAAGTGCTTAGCCTATCATGGGTCCTTAGTAAACATTTATTTAATGAATTTGGAAAAGCTTTTAGTTTAATCTTAGAGATCATCCCATTCTCCAAAATCAGGTGAAATGTCTATTAACCTCAAGTCAAAACATTTGGGTACAGGTGGTTTGGATTGTTTATTCCACCTGACCCTCAGCTAGGTGAGAGGATGCTCTCTTGTGTGAGGTGGGAGATACTGTTTGATATACATGGCAAGAGGAAGGACTTCCCCTGAGGGAGGAGCAAGTGATTTGGACAATTCTCTCCTGTCTTTCCTGCTTTCTTGGGATTTAGGGCCATATTACAGTTGAATTTAATTTTCCTTCATCGCTGTAACTGTAATGAATAAGATCAACATCTGTTATAACTGGTGGGAATAGTTTCCTTTTCAGAAGTAAACTGCTGTCACTTTATCACTCATAAACTGGAAATAAAAGAAATTGACTTGTGCGAAGACCAGCGTCTTCAGTAAGCACATGTTACTCTTACAGTCTAAAGACAGGGTGTGGGATGGAGTGGGCCAGGAGGAGAAAGCAGCAGCAGCCAGCAGCAAATACCCCTGGGGAACTTGCTGATTGCTGCGCACATGCTGTGCTCCAGACACTGCCTGGGCTGAAGAGAAGAAAATGAAAAAGACACAGGTCGTGTGGGGGGAAGGAAATAAACAGATTCAAGTGCTGTTTGGATAACTACAGAGAATAATTTTTTGGAACTGAATTGACAAGATGGATGGCACAGTTGGTGATTGGGCATGTAACTCTCTTGGCCTTAACAAAGATGGTTTTGTATTCATCGTGTGCCACACAAGGCAAACATTTATATACTTAAACGATAACTTGTGTTGTATTGTGTTTGTACATGTTATTTATCGGAGCTCAAATCATTATGTGAAAATATTTGTTTTTACCCTAGTCTTAATTATAGATTATGAGTTGAGGACCATATAAGGGTGACTAATCACTTCTCTAGAAACACCATTTGGTTTTGTTAACTGGAATCTTCATCACAACAGAATTAAAACATTAAAGAAAATGCTTTAGGTTTTTATTCTGTTTAGATCTTGAAAAACTGAAAGCAGGCATGCAGATTTTTGGCTCATAAAAATTCAGCCTTTGCTGGATGCAGTGGTTCACACCTATAATCCCAGCACTTTGGGAGATCGAGGCAGGTGGATCACGAGGTCAGGAGTTCGAGACTGGCCAACATGGTGAAACCCCGTCTCTACTAAAAATACAAAAATTAGCTGGGCGTGATGGTGGGCACCTATAATCTCAACTACTCGGGAGACTGAGGCAGGAGAATCACTTAAACCCAGGAGATGGAGGTTGCAGTGAGCCGAGACTGCGCCATTGCACTCCAGCCTGGCGACAGAGTGAGACTCCATCTCAAAAACAAGCCAACAAACAACCTCAGCCTTATACCTCAGTCTCACCTTCCCAAATCCAAATGCATGTTTGTACTCAAGCACACGTGAATGTTCTTGCTCTTCTGAGGACTTTGTTTAGCTTTCTGGGATTCACGTCACCCTTCCCTATACAGCAATCCATACTTTGAGGAAGATTCTCAAACTTGATCTGGCCCCTCGAGGCTCGGCATGGCCCTGGTTGGGGCCAGGGATAAGCAGGTATTTCTTGGGTCGCCATTTCACCCGCAGGCCCTTCCATACAGCCGTGTGCCAGGAGAGCCTGACTGTTGACCAGCGGCGGCTAATCCATGAAGGAGTTTACTAGTTAATACCTTTATCACCCTCTCTGAAGTGCATTTATATTTAAGTAAATCCTCTTGAGGAGCAAAGAATGAGCTGCCGCAGTGAAGTTTCCAAAATAACCCTTCCTGGAGATGCTTTTGGTCAGTGGCTCTACACTGCAGTTGATGCTGAGAAGGAAAAGCTGGACATCCTTCCCAAGGCGCATTTTCTTAGCATTTCACAGTGTAGGGGGACCTGCTGACCAGAATTCATTCAACTAAAATACCTGCCTGAAATGTAAACTTTGTTTTGGTGAATTAATAATTCCAGTGACATTCGAAGAGCAAAACTTTAAATGTATGGCGACCACAAGTCAAAGATACCACTTCCTAACTGAGAGACTCAGACAAAGGACTTATCATATCCTCAGTGTATTTCTGTGAAAAACGGGAATAACAGCACCTACTTCAAAAGGGTAAGGCTTAAATGGGATACTTAGCACCGATGCATAGTAACGGTGATTTGGGAAAACCTTCATGCTAAACACACTGTGAAGAATGTTTTGGGTATACCTCAGAAATGTTATTAGACTTCATTAAATAAAATAAATTGAGAAATAGGGAAAAGATACTGTTCAGTGAAGCCCATGGAGAAGTCCAGGTAAAACTTGAGCTAAAACTACATTTTTTTTCCGTCTACATTGCACAAAATGAGTTGAGGGGAGGGATGGTGGAAGAGAGAGATGGTATTGTCGTAGGGAATTATACACAAATCTTGATAAGGATAATCACAACTTTTTTGTGTTAGAGTTTTTCTTTGATTTCCAAATGAGGTATTTGACCCCCCTTCCCCCAAAAAAGTATCATCTTTCTCAGAATAATTCTATAGATTTTTAGTCTTCCTTCAGTTCACATAGTTGTGCTATTTGCCACAACTCCAGTAAAAGTAGCCCCTTCATTAAACACTGAATATAAATTTTAAATAACAGAATTTTAGATAGTGATGCCCTTTTTAAAGATCTAAAATATTGAATCTCGACCAAACACAGTGGCTCATGCCTGTAATCCCAGCACTTTGGGCGACTGAGGCAGGTGGATCATTTGAGCCCAGGAGTTTGAGACCAGCCTGGGCAACATGGAGAAACCTTGTCTCTAATAAAAATATTAAAATTTAGCCAGAGGTAGTGGCGCATGCCTGTTGTCCCAGCTACTCAGGAGGCTGAGGTGGAAGAATCACCAGAGCCCAGGATGCTGAGGCTGCAGTGAGCCAAGATCGTGCTGCTACCTTCCAGCCTGGGTGACTGGAATGAGACGTTATCTCAAAAAAAAAAAAAGGGGGGGTGGTAATCGCTGAGAAATCTGGTAATCTGTTTCACTAGAACAGTGCATCTATAAATAAGCATGCCAATTTCCTTTTAATGGGAAATGGTTTTAACCTTTCTGTTATAGTTCTGTCCAAAAGATTTATAGAATCCTGAAGGTGGAATGAAACATAATGGTCATTTCATGCAAGTTCTGCTCTAACCCAGTCGGGGAATTTCTTCATCTTGTCCAGGAGTAACCATCCAACCAGTCTTCTCACAGACATCTAAACATCATCTAATGATCCATTGACTTTTCTCCTTTCACTTTTTTTTTGGGGGGGAGGGGAGAGAGAGAGAGAGGGTCTCACTCAGTTGTCCAAGCTGGAGTGCAGTGGCAAAGTCACAGCTTTCAGCAGCTGTTACCTCCCAGGCTCAAGTGATCCTCACACCTCAGCCTCCCAAATAGCTAGGACTACAGGCATGTGCTATCATGCCTGGCTAATTTTTAAAAAATGAATAACAGCTGGGTATAGTGGCTCACGCCTGTAATCCCAGCACTTTGGGAGGCTGAGGTGGGTGGATCACAAGGTCAGGAGTTCCAGACAAGCCTGGCCAATATGGTGAAACCCCATCTCTACTAAAAATACAAAAATTAGCCAGGCATGGGGGCACACACCTGCAGTCCCAGCTACTCAGGAGGCTGAGGCAGGAGAATCATTTGAACCTGGAAGGTGGATATTACAATGAGCCAAGATCGTGCCACTGTACTCCAGCCTGGGCAACAGAGCAAGCCTCCGTCTCAAAAAAAAAAAAAAAAAAAAATGAATAGCATTATAGAATTACCCACCATCTCTTTTTGTAGAGATGAGGTCTTGCCATGTTGCTCAGGATGGTACTAAACTCCTGGGCTCAAGCTGTCCTCCCACTGTGGCCTCCCAAAATGCTGGGAGCCACGACACCTGGATCCACTCCTTTCAAGAGGAAACAATTAAGAATCTTTGATGGTTTCCTCAAAAGAGAAATCTAGAGTTGTGTTAGTCAGGTCTTTTTGTGAGCTAGTAGGCTCTAAGAGGGCTGTGGGGAGGTAAATGAATTATAGTCTCAGACTATTGCTTTTTGCTGTGGTCTAAAAGTTTGTGTCCCTACCAAATTCTTTTTTTTTTTTTTTTCTTTAAAGATGGGGTTTCATCATGATGGCCAGTCTGGTCTTGAACTCCTGACCTCAGGTGATCCACCCACCTCGGCCTCCCAATGTGCTGGGATTACAGGCGTGAGCCACTACGCCCGGCGCTACCACATTCTTACGTTGAAATCCTTACCCCCAAGGTGTTCGTATGAAGGGGCTTGGGGAGTTCATTATATCATGAAGGTGGAACCCTCATGAAGGGGATTAGTACCCCTATAAAATAGACCCCAGAGAGGCATCTAGTCCTTTCTCCATCCAGAGATACAGCTAGATAGCACCTTCTCTGAGGAACAGGCCTTCAGCAGACAGCAAATCTGATGCCTTGATCTTGGACTTCACAGCCTCCAAAACTGTGAGAAATAAATTTCTGTTTATAAGCTGCCTTGGTGTGTGGAGTTTTGTTATAGTGGCCCAAAGGGACCAAGACACATTAACTGATTGTTGTTTTTTTTTTTCCTGTATTATTCAAGCAGTGAACTTTCATGTGTTCCTGTCTCTGAATGCTCAGGAAGCATGAGTTTGAGGGCTGTTCTGGGGCTTATGGTTTTGTGAACATGAGTTTATAGGGCAAGGGAAGTTACTGGGTTTATTTTATTTTTATCTTTATTTTTTATTTTTTGCATTTTAGGTTTGGGGTACATGTGAAGAACATGCTAGATATTTGCATAGGTACACACATGGCAGTATGATTTGCTGCCTTCTTCCCCTTCACCTATATCTGGCATTGCTCCCCATGCTATCCCTGGGGCTTATGGTTTTGTGAACATGAGTTTATAGGGCAAGGGAAGTTACTGGGTTTATTTTATTTTTATTTTTATTTTTTATTTTTTGCATTTTAGGTTTGGGGTACATGTGAAGAACATGCTAGATATTTGCATAGGTACACACATGGCAGTGTGATTTGCTGCCTTCTTCCCCTTCACCTATATCTGGCATTGCTCCCCATGCTATCCCTCCCCAACTCCCCCCGCTGCTGTCCCTCCCCTATTCCCCCCAACAGACCCCAGCGTGTAGTACTCCCCTCCCTGTGTCCATGTGTTCTCATTGTTCAACACCCGCCTATGAGTGAGAACACGCGGTATTTCATTTTCTGTTCTTGTGTCAGTTTGCTGAGAATGATGGTCTCCAGTTTCATCCATGTCCCTACAAAGGACACAAACTCATCATTTTTTATGGCTGCATAGTATTCCATGGTGTATATGTGCCACATTTTCCCAGTCCATTCTATCATCGATGGGCATTTGGGTTGGTTCCAGGTCTTTGCTGTTGTAAACTGTGCTGCAATGAACATTTGTGTGCATGTGTCCTTATAGTAGAACAATTTATAATCCTCTGGATATATACCCAGTAATGGGATTGCTGGGTCAAATGGAATTTCCATTTCTAGGTCCTTGAGGAATCGCCACACTGTCTTCCACAACGGTTGAACTAATTTACACTCCCACCAGCAGTGTAAAGTGTTCCTATTTCTCCACATCCTCTCCAGCATCTGTTGTGTCCAGATTTTTTAATGATTGCCGTTCTAACTGGCGTGAGATGGTATCTTAATGTGGTTTTGATTTGCATTTCTCTAATGACCAGTGATGATGAGCATTTTTTCATGTTTGTTGGCCTCATGTATGTCTTCTTTTGTAAATTGTCCATTCATATCCTTTGCCCACTTTTGAATGGGCTCGTTTGTTTTGTTCTTGTAAATCTATTTTAGTTCTTTGTAAATTCTGGATATCAGCCCTTTGTCAGATGAGTAAACTGCAAAAATTTTTTCCCATTCTGTTGGTTGCCGATTCACTCTAATGACTATTTCTTTTGTTATGCAGAAGCTGTGGAGTTTGATTAGGTCCCATTTGTCTATTTTGGCTTTTGTTGCCAATGCTTTTGGTGTTTTGGTCATGAAGTCCTTGCCTACTCCTATGTCCTGAATGGTTTTACCTAGATTTTCTTCTAGGGTTTTTATGGTGTTAGGTCTTATGTTTAAGTCTTAAATCCATCTGGAGTTAATTTTAGTGTAAGGTGTCAGGAAGGGGTCCAGTTTCTGCTTTCTACACATAGCTAGCCAGTTTTCCCAACACCATTTATTAAACAGGGAATCCTTTCCCCATTGCTTGTTTTCATCAGGTTTGTCAAAGATCAGATGGTTGTAAATATGTTGTGTTGCCTCCGATGCCTCTGTTCTGTTCCATTGGTCTATATCTTTGTTTTGGTACCAGTACCATGCTGTTTTGATTACTGTAGCCTTATAGTATGGTTTGAAGTCCAGTAGTGTAATACCTCCTGCTGTGTTCTTTTTGCTTAGAATTGACTTGGCTATGCAGGCTCTCTTTTGGTTCCATATAAAGTTTAAGGTGGTTTTTTCCAGTTCTGTGAAGAAGGTCATTGGTAGCTTGATGGGGAGTTACTGGGTTTATAACTGCAATTCTCCTGGCCAAAACCCTTTGCAGCAGGTCACCACAGTATTTGATTTAATCCTTTTATGATTCGGCTCCTAATGCTACTAATAGTCACAATGATTTATGCTTAACATTTGTTTTTTTTCCTCTGGAAAAAAAAAAAAAGTGACTTAGACAGTTTTTTTCATTGACTTAACTAGTCTCTGTGATCCTCCTGTGTGGTGTGTGGGTTTGAAGAAAGAGAGAACTGTAAGATATAGTTGGCCGCTGAGTGGTGGCTCATGCCTTTAATCCCAGCACTTTGGGAGGCCCAGATAGGCTGGTTGTCTAAGCCCAGGAGTTGAAAACTAGCCTGGGCAACGTGGCAAAACCCCATCTCTACAAAAACTACAAAAAATATCTGGGCATGGTGGCTCAGGCCTGTAGTCCCAGCTGCTCAGAAAGCTGAGGTGGGAAGGTCACTTGAGCCCAGGAGGTCAAGGCTGCAGCGAGCTGAGATCACACCACTGCACTCCAGCATGGATGACAGAAAAAGACCCTGTCTCAAAAAAAAAGAGAGAGAGAGAGAGAGAGAGAGAGAGAGAGAGAGAGAGAGACAGTTAGGGAGAGGGAGGATTGGACTTGGCTGTCACTGGTGATTTATTTGCTTCCTTGAGCAGCCCTAGGTCCTAGTTCAATTTAGCACAGTATGCCCCTTGTACAGAATAACCAGAAGTTTTTAGGGGAGCTTTCAAATTAGTGAGATACAGGAAATACACAGCAATGAGCACGTGCAGTAGACTGGAATCTGACTGCAGCACTAAAGGAGAGGAGGGCTGGAAGTGCTGGTGGTTTTTGGCCCGGCTCAGGGTTGGTTAGCATATCTGCCTCTCTTTACAGATAATGCACATAAGGAAATCCCTTGTGTCATCTGATGGAGCTCAGAAATGCCATGGAAACAGATGGGACCTAGTTCAGTAAAATCCTCCTTTGAGCCCCAAAGGACACTCTCACAAGGCCCTCTGTGCTTTCTATGTTGCCCAAAAGTTACCTGGGAATCCTCAAGTTCCTACAAGCTGGGTTCCCACAATTCATGTTGATTTGTTCTCTCCTGATACCCACAGCATAGCCAAGGCTTGGGTTAGAATTCTCAAAGTAGCTGATTAGACTTGTGACTGATTGGCCATATGCCTGAAAACTATGGCATTACCCTTCCCACATGAAAGCAGGTCTTTTACCTTTTTTTTTTTTTAATAATACAGATGAAATTGTTCTTCATTTTCACAATGTTCCTCAATAATGAAATATGATTTTATTTTCCTAGCTGATTGCCCACTTTAAGCAACAAATTCTACCGTGACTAAATAATTTCTGCCAGGTCCTTGAAATTCATAACAGTGGACATTTAGCTGATCTGAAATTGACTCAGAACCTTCTGTTACCTCTGGGCATTTACAGCACAAAAATAACATAAAAGGTATGCTGAGGCATTTATATGTTGAAAATCCTTGGAACCCATCAACTATAAATCAGTTAGATAAGCTGGGATTACATATATTTTATTCTGTAGTTCTTTCCAGTTGGATAGTCTACGCATGTGTACTGTAATCACCAATTAACCAGAATATAGATTCAGTGAAGGTAGCTGTTCCCCAGCCAAGCAGGATGGCTCTAGGGCAGCATTACGAGTTTCCTGGTAGGAGGCTCTTTCCCACACTCTTGAAAATGAGAGTGGGAAGTCTTAAGTTCCTGAATCTGAGAGCCACAGGGAAAGAGCCTATATATTTGTATTAAAGAGCACTGTTTGCTTGACGTAAGGTCTCATTCTGCTTCCGGTTAAAATGAGGGTGAAATAAAGCCATGTTCCTGTTATTTTATTTTATTTTATTTTATTTTATTTTATTTTATTTTATTTTATTTTATTTTATTTGAGATGGAGTTTCACTCTTGTTGCCCAGGCTGGAGTGTAACGGTGTGATCTTGGCTCAGTGCAAACTCCGCCTCCCGGGTTCAAGCGATTCTCCTGCCTCGGCTTTCTGAGTAGCTGGGATTACAGGCGCATGCCACGATGCCCGGCTAATTTTGTATTTTTAGTAGAGACAAGGTTTCTCCATGTTGGTCAGGCTTGTCCCAAACTCCTGACCTCAGGTGATCTGCCCATCTCGGCCTCCCAAAGTGTTGGGCTTACAGGCATGAGCCACTGTGCCTGGCCTTGCTCTTTTTCCTTCCGTTTGAAGGTAAGCTGAGGGAGTTGAAGGCTCATTCTGGCACACTTGTGAACTACAGGTGAAACGGCTCGGTGGGGCAGGAGTGTTTAAAGGTAGAGATGGGGAAGAGACAGCACCAGGGAGTCAAGAAAGGCAAGAGTAGCCATCTCCCTGTGTTTAAAAAATGACTGGCAGCCAGGCGAGGAGTGGATGGGAGAGGAGGAGGTGCAGGCCAAAGATGGAGGGACAGCTGGGAGATGGCTTTAATAGTTCTGTGGCAATGAGGATAAAAAATGCCCTTTACCTATAATTACAGAAGCTTGGTTTCATTTTTTAACATACTGGAACAGCTGGGAGCAGTGGCTTACATCTGTAATCCCAGCACTTTGGGAGGCCGAGATGGGCAGATCACAAGGTCAGGAGTTCGAGATCATCCTGACCAACATGGTGAAATCCTGTCTCTACTAAAAATACAAAATTAGCCGGGTATGGCGGTATGCCCCTGTAATCCCAGCTACTCAGGAGGCTGAGAGAATCACTTGAACCCGGGAGGTGAAGGTTGCAGTGAGCAGAGATTGCACCGTTGCACTCCAGCCTGGGTGACAGAGCTAGACTTCGTCTCCAAAATATGTATATATGAACTGTGAAATTATTTTTTTAAGGGACAAAGAATTATTTTCCTATTACCAACCACTTTTCTAAGTTACTATGTGTTTGGCTTTTTTAAAGCACAGCACAGTTTTAGGGAGAAAGATTCATATTCTCATTTGAAACTGAGCCAGATACTTTCCTTTCTTGTCTAAAGAGGGAAACGAACACCTCCTTCCTTCTCCTGTTGACTACCTGGCAAAGAAAAATAGACAATTTGTTTTCCTGGGTGGAGTCAGGCGGATCTTCATCATGAACAGACCACAGCCAGCAGCAGAAGTGCTTTTAGCCCCTGTGTACAAGACTCTGAGCTAGACAGTGGAATTATAAATAAGGAACCTGCCCTTGAGGAAATCACTGCGGGGATTGAGGGGACAGCACTAGCAGATAAGTAATTATAGCAAAGAGTGAGCTGCCAGAAAAGCTGAAAAGTATAGAAGAAACAGTTCTTTCTGGAGATGTTCTGGAAAGCTCAGCAGGGGTTATACGTGAGCTGCGTTTTGAATGACATGCAGAAGTTCCTCTGGGGAAGAAGGGAACAGGCCTCCTGGGTACCCTGATGAGAAGTCATGCTGTCCAGATGATGCCACAGGAGTCAGCAGATCCAGAGGTCCTAATTGCTCATGACCCCAGAAGATAATCCCTCAGAATAATCTCCCAAATGACTGGCTGAACTCCAGGTTAGTTGGTTCTACCGCAGTGATCTCCATTTCTCTCCTTGGTTCTCAGTTCCTTTTCTTCCTTTCCATCCTGATCTGAGATTAGAGGTGCTACAGTCTACCTTTTTAGAGATTGTTCCTCCAAGTGTCCAGCTTAACAAAGCAGGACATTCCCAGTTTCTGAACTGATGTGTAGTCTTTAGTTGAACTGTTACAGGCAAATGCCATTGTTTCAGATACATTCAGTTAGTATTTGGGGTAGTCAGCATTGGGCAGAGTTTCTCTACTTTTGCACTATGAATGAAGGGTTTGCCAAATAAATTAATAGTTCTGTGGCAGTGAGGATGAGGAATGCCTTTTACTTGTATTAGATTTCAAGATTACTTGTATTAGATTTCAAGAATAAGAAGTAAGATTTCAAGAATACCTAGTGTAATTATAGAGAAAATGAGATAAAAAAATTAGAAGTAGCTAAAATAAAAGTATCCTTTTACCAACCAAATCTGTTTGGTGCTACCTTTTTCTGTGCATTTACACATAACACATATTGAACAACAGGTAGTTTAGTTTTGTGCTTTCTAAAAGCAGGATCAGCTTGATCTGTGATTACCTCTTTTCTTGTAACAGCAGCCTTGCAGAGTTTTCTATGACAGTGTATGCTTGTCAACTTCATTTTTAGGAGCTGTATAATATTCTGTATCAGGCCCTATTAGGATACATGTATTCATCTCTGGTGAATATTTAGATTGTATGCAATCTTTCTTACAAATAATGTTACAGTAGCTGTCTTTGTTCACATCTCTGTGCTCATTCATGAGTTTCTTCCGATAGAATATCTACCAGTAAATAGTTGGTTAGCAGTTGGAGTCAATGTTTATATTTGGATATAACAAAAATATTTTTTCTTTAGAAATATTTTATTTTCTTGAAAATGTGGATGCCTTTTTCTACAAACTATTAGTCTTGGTGACAACTTCCATAGACAGTTTCCATGTAGCCGCTGTATGGGTGCTGGCAGTTTTATTCTGAACTATTGCCAAGGGCCATGTCAGGAATTAGCCTTCACAGCATAGAGGTAGAAATTAGTTCTTGATTCTTTTTCCTCCTTTCCATCCGGATACACAGTTAGTGATTCTGTATAGTTATTAAAGCACGAATACATTCATATTTTTAAAAATAGACAATACTGAAGGAGTATGTGGGAGCTAGAACAGAGGGGTTGTCCCCATGACATTCCATAAAAAGGAATTGGGAAAACTGGAGCCCCTCATTTACTTCATTATTTCCCCATGTATTTCTTCCATCTCCGTACCTCTCTTTGTGTCTGTCTCTTCTTTCTTTGAGACGGACTTTCACTCTTGTTGCCCAGGCGAGAGTGCAATGTTGTGATCTTGGCTTACTGCAACCTCTGCCTCCCAGGTTCAAGTGATTATCCTGCCCCAGCCTCCCGAGTATCTGGGATTACAGGCACATGCCACCACACCTGGCTAATTTTATATTTTTAGTAGAGATGGGGTTTCTCCATGTTGATCAGACTGGTCTTGAACTCCCGTCCTCAGGTGACCCACCTGCCTCGGCCTCCCAAAGTGCTGAGATTTCAGGCGTGAGCTGCCATGCCCGACTTCTTCTTTCTCTGCCTGAATTGTAACATTTCCCTCTGGGGCTATTGCCCAGATTAAAGCCCTGGAGAAGCATGTGACCGTGTACCGCCACTCTTTGGTACCTCTGAGCCCACGAGGTGGTACACCATGGTTACCCCACATCTTTTTTCTGGCAACCCCCAAAAATGGGTATTTATAGGATTTCATTGTCAAGCTCTTCTATTAAAACCACATCTCTGATATTTAAATGTTTTCTTTCCAGGATCCAGCATGTTCTCAAAAGATTTTTTAAAAAATGTACATAACTTACACTGTTCTTTTTTCTGTTTAATTTTAATACTTAAAAACGAGAAACAATCTAAATCATTCAAACCTTTCAGACCAGCAGCATGTTTTAGGGAAAGCCTCTGAATGAAAAGGCCCAAATGTCTATTAGCAGGCGATAGGTTAAATACACTTCAGGATATCTATGTAGTTATGAAACAGAAAGAGGAAGCTCTCGACCCCTGTATATCTCAATATAGAAAGATCTCAAGAATATGACTGTTAAGGGAAAAAAGCAAGATGCAGAGAGTGTGTAGAATATGCAGATACTTCTATAAGAAAAGGGGGAAAATATGAAAATGTATTCATATTTGCTATTTGCATAAAGAATCTGAAGGATACACAAATAACGTGTAAAAAGTATTTATTTCTGGTAAAAGAAGGGGGTGGTGAGACTTTTCACAGTATAACTTTTTATAGTGTTTTAATTTTTGAATTAGAATGTATTACCTATTCAGAAATAAAAATATTTCTAAATGACATTTTGCATTGTTAGATAAGGGGGCAACTAAATCTGATCTTGTTGAAGCCTCTGTCTGACCTCTCCTGTCCTGTTTGAGCCTAGGTACCCGTTGGGGTAGGGTCACTTGCAGGCTGAGGAGGAAGGGGATAATTCTATAAATAGAATCTGTATGATGACTTAAATTCTAATTACTTTGGTAAGAAATTGAAAGACGAGTCTGTATTTAAATTATTGTTTTGTTTGTTTGTTTGTTTTTATCTTGTTGGGATTTCTTCGGGCTTTGTGTTTTTTGTTTTTGTTTTTCAAAGTAATTGAAAACCTTAAAACATGTTCATGAAGCCTACATAGTGGCTGACACCTGTAATCCAGCATTTTAGGAGGTTGAGGTGGGTGGATCACTTGAGGTCAGGAGTTCGAGACCAGCCTGACCAGCATGGTGAAATCCTGTCTCTACTAAAAATACAAAAATTAGCCAGGCGTGGTGGTGCGTGCCTGTAATTCCAGCCACTTGGGAGGCTGAGGCAGGAGAATCGCTTGAACCTGGGAGGTGGAGGTTGCAGTGAGCCGAGACCACACCACCTGCACTCCAGCCTCTGCAACAGAGGGAGACTCTGTCTTTAAAAAAAAAAAAAAAAAAAAAGCCCATGCTCATGATTCACAGGAGGAACGTTTTGTTGATGTCATGGTGAACACAGTGAGAAAGTAAACTCAAATGATGGGCTTAATTAAGCCTGTTTTTATTATTTGCTGTAGTTTGTGTCCTGGATAAAGTGTTATAGTCTATGGTTTTATCTTTACAGGAGCAGGAAAATTCAGATTCGAAACATCCCTCCTCACCTGCAGTGGGAGGTAAGCCCGTGTCAGTTTTTGATGGGTTAATGAGACATTTCTCCCTTTTTTAGTTCCATTTTACATTTAGATATTAGAGGGCCTCAGAGTTTCCCACAAAGCCTCTGGGTCCTGCCTCTTTCTTTTCAGTACCTTAATGTATGTGATGAGTCTTGAGTTTGGGGTCATAATTGTTCGTTTCATAGAATGTGTACTTTGATCCCTCCACGTTCTGTGTTTTCAGGTACCATGCTACCAAGCACCAGCAAATAAGCCAGGAAACCATATATACACCTGGTTTGTGATTTGTATCTCATGGTTTGTTTGAGACAGTGTCTCACTTGGTCACCCAGGCCGGAGTGCAGTGGAGCATCATAGCTCACTCAGCCGGGTCCAGGGATCTTCCCACCCCAGCCTCCCAAGAAGCTGTGACTACAGATGCACGCCACCACGCCTGGCTCATGTTTGTATTTTTTGTAGAGATGAGGTTTTTCCCATGTTGCCCAGGCTGATCTCAAACTTGTAGGCTCAAGCAATCCCCCTGCCTTGTATCTCATGATTTTTAAAAAGATTTTTATCTTTCCAGATTATAATTTGATTAAAAAGTCAATGAAAAGGCAACAAAAGTAGAAAGGTCTTTGTTGGTTTTAGCAAATTTTTGTTTGTTTTGAATTAGTTGCTGTAACAGTTAAGATATGTTTTCAGAGTTGTAAAGCTTGTAAGATTTTTACCTTAAAATAAGAATATGGGGAGTGGCCTTATTGCATTGTTTAAAAACAAACTGCCCCATATTTTATTCCCCAACCCAAAGAAAATCACAAAACCTTAAAGGAAACAATATTTTATCTAATGTTTTTATTACTTTTAAAAAAGAAAAAGATAATTGACCAGGAGTGGTGGCTCACGCCTGTAATCCCAGCACTTTGGGAGGCTGAGGCGGGAGGATCACTTGAGGTCAGGAGTTTGAGATCATCAGCATGGCCAACATGGTAAAACCATGTCTCTACTAAAAATACAAAAATTAGCTGGACATGGTGACAGGCACCTGTTTTCCCAGCTACTCAGGAGGCGGAGGCAGGAGAAAGCAGCACTGAAACCCAGAGGCGGAAATTGCAGTGAGCAGAGATGGTACCACTACACTCCAGCCTGGACGACAGAGGCAGACTCTATCGCAATGGAAAAAAAAAAAAAAAAAAAAAAACCTGATTATTATGGAAAATTTCAAACATACACATCCTATTACCTTGTAAAATGAAGAGATCCTTGTAAAAGAATTGTTAAATATTTCAGGAAAGCAGAGTGAACCTTGTACTTTATTCTGCTGCTCATTTTAAGAGTAGTGTGTTCCAGCCATCATGATGAATGTGATGGTTAACAGTTACCAAGACTCTGAAATTCTGCTGTGTCACCTTAGTGAACAGATTGTTTGGGAGGCAGTAAGCAAATGAAAGTCCCATATATTTGTTCAGTTCTGTTTTTATGGAAGACCTGAAATATCAGTTTAATTAGGTTATTCCTATAACCATCTTTTTTTTCCCTTAATTCATTTGCTGGGAGATACCACTATACTATTTTTTGTACATATGATCTTACCTTTCCATTCTGACATGGAAGCCTTCTCTTTTAGGTGTTGGATGGACTTTTGGCTCAGTATGGGACAGTGGAGAATGTGGAACAAGGTAATAAGTGAGGAAGTTAGCCTTTTGAGTTTTGGAGATATTACCTGTTTTTTCTTATAGGCTGGGTCATCTCCAGGGAGAAATAGTAAGTTCATATTTCTTTGAAACAAACTTCCTAGAGTCTATGTATGTACATCTATGTCTGAGAGATACCTGTCTCTTTCTGTCTATGTCTGTATAGTTTATCTGCTGGAGGAATATTATTTACAAGCTGTTTTTCACATACCGTGCAGTGTGCTCAAGCACTGGACAACCACTGTCAGGCCAGGGTAAGCTTAATTCACTTAGGAGTAATTGGATTTACACTGTGGCTACTTTCCTTCTCCTGGTCAAGAAAAACAGATCCCTAACGCCTTGGACTGAGTGTTACCCAAAGAATAGGACTCCTATACCGATAATCCCTTGGAGTGCTTATGAAATGCAGACTCCTAGGATTTACTGCAGACCTACTGAGTAAGTCTTTCAGGGAAGAGCTCTTGAATCTGTATTTTACAAAAGTGCCCAAGGCCAGGCATGGTGGCTCATGCCTGTAATCTCAGGACTTTGGGAGGCCCAGGCGGCAGATCCCGTGAGGCCAGGAGTTTGAGACCAGCCTGGCCAACATGGCAAACCCTGTCTCTACTAAAAATACAAAAATTAGCCAGGTATGGTGGCACATGCCTGTAATCCCAGCTACTTGAAAGGCTGAGGCAGGAGAATCGCTTGAGCCCAGGAGGCGGAGGTTGCAGTGCACCGAGATTACACCACTGCACTCCACCCTGGGTGACAGATTGAGACTCCATCTCAAAAACAAAAAAAGCAACTCCCTGAAATGATATTTGCGTGTACTCAGATTTGAGAACAACTGTCTCAGGAGCAGTACTGCATATGCCCAGAAGATACTTTTCTTCCTGCCAACCTCTTTTTTATCTTCTAAAGCGTGAAATACTATGATTTCTAAAAGGAAAACAATGGTACCTAAAGCTGATATGTTATGTAGCTCTTTAAGAGTCCCAGAAAAGTAGATTCCAAGCTCCTGATGGGATTAATACGTGATAAAGATTATTTTTGCCTTGACCTAGAAAACAGAATGTAAATTCAGTCATTTACTGACGTCGAGCCCTTAAAAAAGTCACTTAACCTCACTGACTCAGTATGCACATGTGTAGAATTGAGAAAAAAATTTCTACCCTTCCTCTGGCACTGAGTAGTTGTAGCACCCACAGAGAACCTTTGTAAGGCATTTGTAGACAGCAGAGTCATGATTGTTCAAGTTCACTTAGGAAAAATTGTAAATAACCCATTTTCTCGTATGCGATCTGTTCTGTCTGCTGGTGTAATTAATAATTTTAAGGCAGTAATTATTCAGATACTTTTCACTCCATGAATATTAAAAATATTATTCAGTTTAATGCTGCTGCCTGCCCATGCCCAAAGGTAAAGGGAAAGAGCTCACAAAGAAGACATGATTTACAAGGATTCTATTTCTTAGTTATTATTTCCTTTGACGTGGAAAACAAGGCTTTCTTTTTTCCTTGAGGCGGAGTCTCACTCTGTCACCCAGGCTGGAGTATAGGAGCACAATCTCTACTGCCTGCAACTCTGCCTCCCAGGTTCAAGAGATTCTCGTGCGTCAGCCTCCCCAATAGCTAGGATTACAAGTGAGCACCAGCATGCCTGGCTAACTTTTGAATTTTCAGTAGAGATGGGGTCTTACCATATTGGCTAGGCTGGCCTCAAACTCCTTGGCCTCAAGTGATCCACCCACCTTGGCCTCCCAGAGTGCTGGGATTACAGGCGTGAGCCACTGTGCCGGGCAGAAAAGAAGACGTTCTAATGATTGGATGTAGTAGGCAAGATGACCTTGCCGACATGAACCTGTGAAAGTTACTGGTTAAAACCATATTATAAACTCAGGACATTGCTATGCAAGGAAAATATATTCCATGTCCTTGGGGCAGTTTGCAGCTCCTAGGGCAGCTATGCCCTGCAGACCCCCCAGTTTCCAGCTGCCTGACAACGACAGGATAGAACTGTTGAACTGTTGTTTTGTCCTGTTACGTGAGTGATGCCTGATTCAGCAGGAAAATATTTCCAGTAGAGTTTTAGGCAACTTTATAGAACTTTCACGTCCAATGAAATACATTATTTGAATGGAGCTTAGCTCATCGCAGAATCAAAGAACTGCCTGATTTCCTGAAGACTGACGTCTTTGAAGAACAGAGAATGTGACTAAGAAGTGAGCACAGAATCTGAGAATCCTAATGGAAAGCTTTATTCAGGAGGTTCAAACCCAGCCCTTCCTGGGAGTCTACAGCCTCATCTGTAGCACTAGAAAGCAGCGAATGTGAAACCTTTATGGCATTCCTTGTGTGAGCACTGAGAGAGGACAGTTATGGGCTACACCTCCCCTGTTGTGTGCTGTGAGGACTTCTCTGGGTAAGCGTGAATTAAAGCATGCTATGAACACTCAGGGCAAAGGCCAGAGCTGGGCTCGGGGTTTATGACCTGTAGTTCCCAGTGGCAGCTCTTTTTGAGCATTACATACAACCTCCTGCAACCCAGAAAGGCTGCAGCTCCTTTAAAGTTATTTGACAGAGTATTTTTAACAGTAGTCCTTCAGCTTTTTGGGGTTTTGGGTCCCTTTGCAAATATTATAAAATAATAAACCAGAAAACTTTACATTTCCACAAGTTTGAATCGTTTTGGAGGGGTTTGTAGAATTCTTGAATCTCAAACATGTGTCCAGAGTTAAGAATTATACATTAAAGAGTTTTATTATTACTTTGGAAAGCAGCTTTATCATACTTTTATTGAATTTTCTTTAACTTAATGTTGTTTTTAACTCTAAACTCCCAACAGCTTAAATGTTTTTTTTTTTTTTTTTGCCAATCATTGAGAGCTTGTAAGGTTGCTGAGGTTGGTTGGCCTTGAACTCTTGGCCTCGCCTTCGCAAGCGCCACGACATCCGGCCGGAGCCACTTTGGGCCCCTAGCTTAAATGTTTTAAAGGGAGGAATTGATCTAATCACCTTTGTTTGTTTTGGGAAATGTGTATTTTTGGTGTTTAGTTTACTGGTTTGGATTGAGAAAGTTTTGTCTGGCCTTTGAATTTACTTTTAATTTATAACTACAGAAGAAGAGGCAAGAAATTATGATCTAAGATAAGACAACTCACAAGAGTAATCCCTTATTAGCCAATCATAGAGTTTGTACTTCCACCTTTAGCCAAGTAAATTAGAATTGTCAGTTTTATTTATCGTACATGGTTACGAGATTTAACTCACACACAGAGTTGAAAGGGAAACAAAAATAGTGGTTGTTCGAGTTTGTCAATGAATGAAGAATTTACATTAAAACATTTTCTTATTGTTTTATATATCTGTACACACAAAATTGTGTAAGAATAAGTGTAAATTATAATTAAAACTCATACCTTGATAGTGATGCAATAAATTGATACAAACTTCTAGGAGACCAGTCTGAAAATATGCATCATGTTCTTTTACCACGTTACTTTTCTTCTGTGATTTTAGCCTAAAGAAGTAATTCAGAAGAACACACAGTCCAGTGACGTTTGCAACAAAGGCGACTTTTAGCAGCGCTGTTTAGTATAGCAAATAGTGGGAACAACCTTGTTGCCTTCATTTGGGAAATGGTTAAGCAAGTCATGGCACATTTGACTCACTGCAGTTTTACATAGACATTCGAAATGAAAAATAAGAAGAAAATGCACTCATGCAAAATACTCACATACAAGTATTTATAAAATATATGAAAAAGATAGTTCTGAGTTGTTTATACGATTGATTACAGATGTGTTGTATACAATTGATTGCAAATTACTATGAACTCGGATGGATAGACGTAGAGATGTAGGTAACTATGGAGCTAGTGCGTTGAGGTTTTTTGTGCATTTTTTTTCTCTAATGTTTGTCTGCTTACATTATGTCAGAGGGTGACAGCGTGTTTTCCTATGACAGTGTAGTTTTTGTTTTTTCCTTAGTCAACACAGACACAGAAACTGCCGTTGTCAACGTCACATATGCAACAAGAGAAGAAGCAAAAATGTAAGCAGATTTGGGCTTATTTCTGTTTAGATTTATTTGGTTTTGTCTTTGAATTTCATTGAGTTCTGTGTTTTTAAATGTTTTCTAAAAAGACGCAGCTGCAGCTCTGTTAGCCAGATATATGCCACCTTTGGCTTATCCATGGAGCCCCATGGCGTGTGAGCCACCTTTGACATGCTGATAGAGCTCCAGAGTGTTCCTGCCATCTTTGACATGTTAGTGGAGCTCCAGGAGTCACACCAGGATACTTGTGGATTGTGTAGCGACTTGAAAGATGTTGCACCTTGGCATCAATACCAAGATGGGAACTGTGTCTTGACATGGTCAGGTAGAGAGGGCACCACATCTGTGACCCTGTGTCCCCTAGACTGTGCTTTGCCAACCACGTGGGACCACTTTTACCTGGAGCTTCCTCCATGCACTGTGAGGAAGCAGCACAGCCTTTATCAAAACATCAGTTCTGTGTGTGTAACATTAAGAGGGAATCCACCTCAGTGACAGCAGCAGCAGAAAGAATCGTCTGAGTGGTTAATCGATAGCACCTGGTTTGGGTTCTTTTCTCCAATCCCCATCCCCTTTCCAGTGCCCATTCATTGCTTCAGGGATGGTTAATTTTGACCGTAGCTATTAATGGACATGAGGTAAAGTCTCTTAAAAAACAATGAGGCCAGCCATAATGGCTCACGCTTGTAATCCCAGCATTTTGGCCAAATCTGGAGGATTGCCTGAGCCCAGGAGTTTTAGACCAACCTGGACAACATAGGGAGACTCTATCTCTATAAAAATTTTTTTTTTAATTAGGTGGGTATGGTGATTTGCACCTATAGTTCCAGCTACTTGAGAGGCTGAGGCAGGAGGATTGCTTGAGCCCAGGAGGTTGAGGCTGGAGTGAGTGGTGATTGCTCCATAACACTCCAGCCTAGGCAACAGAGCGAGGCCCTGCCTCTCAAAACAACAACAATATCAACAACAGCTGGATGTGGTGGTATGTGCTTGTGATCCCAGCCACTTGGGAGGCTGAGGATTACTTGAAGCCAGGAGTTTGAGACCAGCCTGGGCAAAATAGTGAGACCCCCATCTCTAAAAGAACAACACTAAAAACAAGTTCCTTTTTTGTAGGAGGTCCTGAAAGTGCCTGCCAGGTCATTATAACTAGAATTATGCTCACATTTGGTCTTGCTTTATGGATGTGGCATAACCTTGGCTGTACATCCCAGGATTATAGTGTTCTTTTTCAACATACAAAGATATTTAACCCACTTCATACTCCTAGTTTTCAAAACGTTAATTTTGCATTGGAAAAGGTAATAGTTCATTTAGTGTTAGCTTTTACCTTGCACACATTTGTAAGTGGAGGCACACCAACAACTACCTCCACGGCCTTTAGCTGCTGCTTGGCTGGACCTCTGTACATGATATTACTCTCCCTCGCTTTTATTACATTCAAAAGGTACTGCTTTATAATAAATTCACAAGCCCTAAAGATTAATCTAGTAAAATTGGGTTAATGCTACTAAAAATATGTGAAAAGGGTATTCCACTTCATTTGCCTTTTTTTTTTATTTTTTATTTTGAGACGAAGTCTTGCTTTTGTCCCCCAGGCTGGAGTGCAATGGTGCAGTCTTTGCTCACTGCAACCTCCGCCTCCCAGGTCCGAGTGATTCTCCTGCCTTAGCCTCCCACATAGCTGGGATTACAGGTGCATGCCACCACACATGGCTAATTTTTATAGTTTTAGTGAAGATGGGGTTTCACCATGTAGGCCAGGCTCATCTCACTCCTCAAGTGACCCACCCACCTTGGTCTCCCAAAGTGCTGGGATTACAGGCATGAGCCACCATGCCCGGCACTTCAGTGTCATTTTAAGAATACGATAGTGGGATGTCATTTATCCCCTATCAAACTGATAAATATCTTTAACAGTACTCTGTGCATTTGAAGATTCAAGGACCCAAATGCTCTCTTCTAAACTGTTATGGGATCATATGTTTTGAAACCGTTCTGGGGACCACTGGGCAATACTTCACAGTTCTACTAGGAATTTGTCCTGTGTGCAAAGTTGTAGTTGCAAAGATGCCCATGGTGACACTGTGTGTAACTGTAAAAGGTTGGACGTAACAGGTATCTAACCGTAAAGGATCAGTTGCAAAAACCATGGTAAATCAATAGGATGTTAAATAGTCATTAAGAATGATACGGATACGGCAGTTGAGTCAGTCACATGTGAAAAAAGTTATACTGAAAGATATTCAGTGACATTGAAAAATGTTTAGACTATTAACTATTTTTTAAAGGTTAGAAAATATGTACAATATTAATCCATTTTTATAACCAATATGTTTATATTTAAGACAGTTAAGATAGAGAGTGGATTAGGATTTTATTTGTATTTACATATTTCTGAATTTTCAATAATATGGATGATGATTAAAATGAGCCCCCCCACCTGTTTTTTTTTGAGACAGAGTCTCCCTCTTTTTGCCCAGGCTGGAGTGCAATGGCACGGTCTCAGCCCACTGCAACCTCTACCTCCCGGGTTCAAGCTATTCTCCTGCCTCAGTCTCTTGAGTAGCTGGGATTACAGGCGCCCGCCACCACGCCCGGCTGATTTTTTGTGTTATTTTTAGTAGGGACGGGTTTCACCGTGTTGTCCAACTCCTGACCTTGTGATCCGCTCGCCTTAATCTCCCAAAGTGCTGGGATTACAGGCGTGAGCCACCTCCCCCGGCCAAGTCATAATTTTATACTGATATTAATAAGAGTTTTTCATAAGGGGGAAATGGCCTTGAGTGGTGGAGACCAGGCTGCAATGTTGGATGTGAAGCCTGGCCAGGCTGATGCACTGTGATTACCTGTTTAACTGTTAACTGCAAGCCTTGAGGGGGCAGAGGTGGTGTCTTCCTTGCCCACCGCTGTATGTTCAGTGCCTGGCATGGCACCCATATAGGTGCCTATTACGTGGGAGTGAATGAGCCAGCCTTGCAGGAGGGTCTTTCTTGATGTTCGTTTTTGATGAAGCTCTCCTGTCCCTTCTGCCTTTCAGAGCCATGGAGAAGCTAAGCGGGCATCAGTTTGAGAACTACTCCTTCAAGATTTCTTACATCCCGGATGAAGAGGTGAGCTCCCCTTCGCCCCCTCAGCGAGCCCAGCGTGGGGACCACTCTTCCCGTGAGCAAGGCCACGCCCCTGGGGGCTCTTCTCAGGCCAGACAGATTGATTTCCCGCTGCGGATCCTGGTCCCCACCCAGTTTGTTGGTGCCATCATCGGAAAGGAGGGCTTGACCATAAAGAACATCACTAAGCAGACCCAGTCCCGGTACGTGCCTCTGGGGCTTCCTTTGCTTCCTTCTGAGGGGTCCCCTGCGTGCTGGTGGGTCTCAGCCACTCATAGGTCACAATTGCTTACATTAGCAGTGGGGGCTGTGCTGTAAGAAATAGTGGCTTCTCTCAACAGGACTATTAACAGACTAACATCAAGCGGGGGGCTGTGATGAGCTTTCACCCTGAGAGGCTAAAGTTTCGTAAAGAGGGTACCGATAATCTCATAGCCAGGACTGTTCATAAGCTAACGAATGCTTATGAATGCATCGATTTCTACAAAAGCAGAGGTGGGGCGCTCTGGGGGATCCTCGAACCTGCTCCTCATAGGTCTTCCTCTTCCCCTGAGTCAGAGCCTTGGGGTGGCCATTCTTTGTGACCGCATAGATACTCTCACAGAGAAGTGGGTGAGTCACTGCCACGTCAAGCAAGAAATAAAGCACACTGGTTTTCTGTTTACTTTCCTCTCTGTTCAGGGAGACTAAACTAGTTGTAAGAGTTGAAGTGAATAAAATATCTTGTGGAGTTGTTGATTTTTATATCTTCCTAAGACTATAGCATGTTGTAATAAAGCAAGCTTAGGACTTGAAAACAAAGACTCATGTTCAAGTTGTAGCACGTTAAATGGTTTTATGATTTTAGAAAAGATGTTAACCTCCCTGAGCATCAATTGATGCTTCTATAAAAAGAGAGTTATGGCCAGGCCCAGTGGCTCACCCCTATAATCCCAGTACTCTGGGAAGCCAAGGCAGGGGGATCATCTGAGGTCAGGAGTTCAAGACCAGCCTGGCCAACATGGTAAAACCCCATCTCTACTAAAACTACAAAAATTAGCCAGGCATGATGGTGTATGCCTGTAATCCCAGCTACCTGGGAGGCTGAGGCAGGAGAATCGCTTGAATCGAGGAGGCGGAGGTTATAGTGAGCCAAGATCACACCACTGCCTCCAGCCTGGGTGATGAGCGAAACTCCAAGAGCAAAACTGTCGATTGATCGATCGATCGATAGATAGATAGATGATAGATAGATAGATAGATAGATAGATAGATAGATAGATAGATAGATAGATATTTCCTGTCTGTTTTGCTAGGATTATTATGAGAATTAGTACAATCAGGCAGATTGAGTGAAATAATGACCATGAAAGTACTTAAATTCCGGACCGGGCGCAGTGGCTCAAGCCTGTAATCCCAGCACTTTGGGAGGCCGAGGCGGGTGGATCACGAGGTGAAGAGATCGAGACCATCTTGGTCAACATGGTGAAACCCCGTCTCTACTAAAAATACAAAAAATTAGCTGGGCATGGTGGCGCATGCCTGTAATCCCAGCTACTCAGGAGGCTGAGGCAGGAGAACTGCCTGAACCCAGGAGGCGGAGGTTGCGGTGAGCCGAGATCGCGCCATTGCACTCCAGCCTGGGTAACGAGAGCGAAACTCCGTTTCAAAAAAAAAGAAAGTACTTAAATTCCAAAGCACTCCGTTACTTACACATACTAATTATTTACATGTGCTAGTGTACTCAGGTCATTCAGTGAGTGTTTTGTAACCTAAATCAGAAATGCTGTTTTCTTCAAAATGTCTTATTTATCCCCAAATAATAGACACTGGTATGGATGAGTCTGGAGGGCTGCACCTTAGGAATGAAGTGAAGAAACAGGGAGGTTGCTGTCTGGTACTTATTTTATTTTTAAGTCAGCCCTGACTTTCCCTCCAAGTTTACTGTGAAAGTGACTTTTTTTTTGAGACAGAGTCTCTGAAAGTGACTTTTATGTATGTCTTTTTGTTTCAAAAATGGTTTAAGGTAGCTTGAAAAAACAAGTCGCAAGTTTCAATAGAAATGGGGTTAGCTCTCAAAGTGTGTGCCCAGTTTTCAGAAGTCAACCAAAGACTTGGCTCTAGGCTTTCTAACAGCCAGAGTAAAGGATAGAATCAATCATGTGATTTGGAAAGTTAACAAAAACAGGTAGGACCACAACTGCCCAAAGAAGTCTGATAAAGTCATCAAGCTTTGGAGCCATTAGTCTTAATGGCAGGCTGCCAGTGGAAAGGAAACCAAAAACTTAGAGCGACAGAGAGAGGGCATGCCTCTGTTTTCTATCCACACTCGGATATATAAAGCTTGCTTGAATTTGGTGTTTGGATTTGGATTAACATATGGCTTTTAAAAGCTGCAATCAGTTCCGAGCCCGGCAGGGAGCCAGTGTGCAGCATTATCCTTCTCACTTTACTCTGCACTTCTGCAGTCATTTGAAAGACTACACAAAATACTTCATTTACCAAACTGGCTTCATTACCGAGTTGGCTTAGTGCCTTTGTCCTACAGCACTCCTGTAAGAACCGTTCCCTTCTAAATGGAGCTGCAAATAATTAAAATTTGGCACAAGACCCCCTGCACTGCTTGCCTCCTCCTTGGAGAACAGCATCGGTTGCAGACGTGCTAATGACACCTCCTTGTCTGTCTGTGTCCTTCCTGTACAGGGGCTGGTGTGATGCTTTCTTGGGACGAGGATCCTGTCCAGATGACCTTGTAATTATGGCTCCTGATTCTTTTCCTACAGTGTAGACATCCATAGAAAAGAGAACTCTGGAGCTGCAGAGAAGCCTGTCACCATCCATGCCACGCCAGAGGGGACTTCTGAAGCATGCCGCATGATTCTTGAAATCATGCAGAAAGAGGCAGATGAGACCAAACTGTAAGTTTGCATGCAATGTCCAGATCACTCAACAGAGAAAAAGAGTAGATTCTCCCTCATTTAACCCAAGAGGTTTTTTAAAAACTCCAACTCTGTGTCTCAGTAACAGAGGCAGGGAGGAATTATGTTTAAGAAGCTTGTTCCCAGGTGGAATACAGTGGGAAGTAGATCTTTTGCATTTACAGTATGGCTGTCTCTCCACCTGCATGTCTCTCTCAGTGATTTTCATGCTTCTGTCACCCGCTGTTGGTAATCATCGGGAGGAACATATAGACTCATGCTGTCTAATAGAACTTTCTGCAATGACAGAAATGTTCTATATCTGCACTTGTCAATAGGTCAGCCACTAGCCACATGTTGCTGTTGAGTATTTGCAGTGTGACTAGTGCAATGGAGGAAATGAATGATCTAGTTTTACTCAGAGGTCAGTAGCCATGTGTATAGCTAATGCCCATTGTATTGGACAGTGCTAGGGTAGAATGTATGTTGTCACCAAACCTATCATTTATTGTCCTGGAAAAGGTTTTTCCCACCATGCTTCTAAGCTGTTTACCCTCTTAACATTGGATTATATTTACTTAAGTAGTAGAAACTGGTTTCCACATGGCTGCTTTATTCTTCTACGTTTTTCTTCTGTCTGCCCTTTCCCCCTCCACCCACCGTTATTTTTGTTTTTGTTTTTGTTTTTGAGGCAGAGTCTCACTCTTTTGCTCCATGCTGGAGTGCAGTGGCACCATCTCGTCTCACTGCAACCTCCATCTCCCAGGTTAAAGTGATTTTCCTGCCTCAGCCTCCTAAGTAGCTGGGACTACAGGCATGTGCCACTATACCCAGCTAATTTTTGTGTTTTTAGCAGAGATGGGGTTTCACCATGTTGTCCGGGCTGTTCTTAAACTCCTGATCTCAAGTGATCGGGCCACGTCTTCCTCCCAAAGTGCTGGGATTACAGGCATGAGCCACTGTGCCCAGCCCTTTCCCCTTATTTTATGAAGTGCTTATAGGAATCCACAGTGTAATGAAGCTTGTCCCAATTCAAGTGGCAAATAATAGTTCTTACCAAACAAATTGACTTTATATTGTAAATGAATGAATGGTGTTGCAATAGATAATACAATAAAAATAGACTTTCAGGTCAGGTGCAGTGGCTCATACCTGTAATCTCAGCGCTTTGGGAGGCTGAGGCAGGGAGATTGCTGGAGGCTAGGCGTTTGAGACGAGGCTGGGCAACATCGTGAGACCTCCATCTCTACAAAAATTTAAAAAATTAGTTGGGCATGGTGGCCTGTACTTGTAGTCTCAGCTACTCAGGAGGCTGAGGCAGAATTGCTGGAGCCCAGGAATTTGAGCAATGAGCTATGATTGTATCACCACACTCCAGCTTGGGTGGCAGAGCATGACCCTGTCCCTAAAAAAATAAAAAGGAGATTTTCAGTTTGGCAAAATCTGTTTGTGGGTAGTGGTGGCAGTGTTGTAGAGAAGCAGAGAGGGATGAATCAAATAATGTCATGTGTTCCAAAACCAAGAAGATTAAAATGGTCCTTAAAAGAAGTACATTACAAGTCTATTCTTAGATTTCATAAGAGACTCTATCCTTTCTATTATGAATTATTTATTCTACTTGGGCTTTTGAAATCCCCCAAATGCCACAGCTTAATTTGAAAAAGCCCATTTCTCATCCAAGTTCTTGGGAACTTTGTGAATAATACCTTTCTTGATTCTTTTTTTTTTAAGATGGAATTTCGCTCTTGTCACCCAAGCAGCAGTAGTGCAGTGGTGTGATCTGGGCCCACTGGAACCTCTGTCTCCCAGGTTCAAGCGATTCTCCTGCCTCAGCCTCTCGAGCAGCTGGGATTACAGGAGCCCGCCACCACACCCAGCTAATTTTTGTATTTTTAGTAGAGACAGGGTTTCACCACATTGGCCAGGCTGATCTCGAACTCCTGACCTCAGGTGATCCACCCGCCTTGGCCTCCCAATGTGCTGGGATTACAGGTGTGAGCCACCATGCCCAGCCACCTTCCTTGATTCTTCAGTGTAGGTTCAAGCAATTTAATAAAATTCTAAATAGTCAAAAAAACTAATTTACATCTTGGGTTTTTATGTTTTCATGTAGAGCCAAGATAGAGATTGAATATCTTAGAAAAAAAATTTTTTAAGTGCCTACACTGTGCTAAGCACTGCTGGAGGTTGAGGCTGTAACCATGAGCAGGACTTGGTTCCTGCTTTTGTTTTTCCTTCCCCACGTACTGTTTCTTCACCCATTGGTTCCTGCTTTGATGGAGCACTCCAGTGGGAAAGATACTCATTAAACAAATAATGAGTAATTACACCAAGAAATAATTAAGTGCATCTATAAGAAATGCTACAGTGAGGCCAGATGAAGTGGCTTGTGTCTGATCCCAGCTCTTTGGGAGGCCAAGGCACTGGATCAGTTGAGGTCAGGAGTTCGAGACCAGCCCGGCCAACATATCGTGAAACCCTGTCTCTACTGAAAATACAAAAATTAGCTGGGCATGATGGTGGGCACCTGTAGTCCCAGCTACTTGGGAAGCTGAGACAGGAGAATTGCTTGAACCCGGGAGGAGGAGGTTGCAGTGAGCTGAGATTGTGCAACTGCACTCCAGCCTGGTGGTGACAGAGTGAGCCTCTGTCTCAAAAAAAGAAAATAAAAAAAGTGCTATAGTGGAAAAATGTAGTATCCAATGATGACATGTAACTGGAGGTCCTAATGAGGATTTTAGGTAGACAGGGATTTGGGGGTTTCAGAGAAGGCCTCCGTGTGTAGGTGACAGAGCCCTGAAGGAACTGAATAAGAGGTAGAAGATGTAGGAGAACAGAGATCCTAAACTTGCTTTTTATTCATTTACCAAATATTTATTGAGTACTCACTGTGTGCCCGGCACTGTTCTCTGTGCCAGGACGTCAGCAGTGAACAAAACTGACAAAAATTCCCACCCTCTGAAAGTTACATTCTAATGGAGCTTCTTCGAGCACCCCCATTATTTTGAGGCAATAGTAATGCATCTGTTAGATGCTTTTGCTCTCGAGTAACAGAAAATACAAGTGGTATAACCAGTAGTAAATGGATGTCATGTCACATAACAAGTCCTGAGGTAGATGGCTCCAAGGTCAGTTGAATCACGGGCCCAGAGACCCAGGACGTTTTTCTGCTTTACGTTCCTCAGCATGTCTCATGTTCCCTTGGTAATAACAGGATGGCGATAGTGATTTCAGATGTGCATCCCTAAAAAGTTACAAATTGAGGGAGAGGGCATCCCTTCCTTATGTCCATTTTTCAAAAATCTTTAAAAGTTGTGGTTAAAAAACCGTAACATAGAATGTACTATCTTGGCCAGGCTTGGTGGCTCACGCCCATAATCCCAGCACTTTGGGAGACCAAGGCTGGTGGATCACTTGAGGTCAGGAGTTCGAGACAAGCCTGGCCAACATGGTGAAACCTCATCTCTACTAAAAATACAAAAATTAGCCAGGTGTGGTGGTGCACACCTGTAGTCCCAGCTACTCAGAGGCTGGCTGAGGCATGAGAACCACTTGAACCCGGGAGGCAGAGGTGAGCCAAGAGTATACCACCGCACTTCAGCCTGGGTGACCGAGCAAGACTGCATCTCAAAAAAAAAAAAAAAAAAAAAAATTGACTATCTTAATTTTTTTTTCTACTCTTAATTTTTTGGGAGAGGCTTCATACTTTTTCCCATAGCAGTTGCTCCACTCTACAACCCGTCAATAGTCCACAGGGGTTTCAATTTCTCCACATCCTCCCCAACACTTGTTATTTTCTGTTGTTTTGATAACAGCTATCTTAATACATACGAGGTGACATCTCATTGTGATCTTGATTTATATTTCACTAATCATTAGTGATTAGTGATGTTGAACATCTTTTTATATATTTATTGGCCATTTGTGTATCAACTTTAGAGAAATGTCTATTCAAACCCTTTGTTCATTCTTTAATTGAGTTGTTTGATTCTTTTGTTATAGAGGTTGTAGGAGTCTTTTATGTATTCTGGATCACTATATCTTAGTCCATTTTGTGCTACTAAACAGAATACCCAAGACTGGATAATTTGTAAAGAACAAAAGTTTATCTGGCTCACAGTTCTGGGAAGTCCAAGAGCGTGGTATCAGCATCTGATGAGGGTTATCCCATGGTGGAAGACCTAAGGCAGAAGCAAATGCATGAGACAAAGAGACAAAATAGGTCCAAACACATCCTGAGCCCACTAATTCACTCTGTGATAATTGCATTCATCCATCCATGAAGGCACTCGTGACCTGATCACCTCCTGTTACAGTGTAATCACTGTAATCACATGCTATAACAGTGGCAATTACATTTCAACATGAAAAAGATAAATAAAACTAAAAAACAAAAAAAAAATACATTTCAACATGAGTTTTGAGGGGACTTTGAAACCATAGCAAACCCCTTATCAAATAAATGATTGGTGAATAGTTCTCCCATTCCATGGGTTGACCTTTCACTCTGTTGATTATATCCTTTGATGCACAAAAGCTTTTAAGTTTGATGTACTCCCATTGGTCTAATTTTTTGTTGTTGTCGCCTGTGCTTTTGGTATCATAACCAAGAAATGTTTGCCATGTCCAATATCATAAAGCTTTTCCCTGCTTTTTCTCTTAGGAATTTGATAGTTTTAGGTCTTAGGTTTAGGTTCTTAATCTATTTTGAGTTATTTTTTTAATATGGTATAAAATAATGATTCAACTTTATTCTACTGTGTATGGCCAGTTTCCCTAGCACCATTTGAAGAGACTGGTCTTTCCCCATCTAGTGTTTCAGCACTGTATCAAAAATCATTGAACACTCTGCACAAGGATTTATTCCTGGGCTCTCTATTTCATTGGTCTATTTATCTGTTTTTATGCCAGTACTATACTGTTTTGTTTACGTAGCTTTGTAATATATTTTGAAAGCAGGAAGTCAGCCCTCTTCAACTTCCTTATTTTACAACATTGTTTTGGCTATTCAGGGTCCCTTGAGATTCCATATGAATTTTTCTATTTCTGCAAACAATGCGCAGTGTGGTTTTGATAGAACTCATATTGAATCTGTAGATTGCTTTGGATAGTATGAACGTCTCCACAATATTAAATATTCCAATCCATGAACACAGGATATCTTTTCATTTATTTGTGCCTTTAAATTTATTTCAGTAACCTTTTGTGGTTTTCAGTGTACAAGCCTTTTTCCTCCTTGGTTAGGTTTATTCTTAAGTATTCTGTACTTTTTGATGCTGTTGTAAATGTTGGTGTTTTCTTAACTTCCTCTTCAGATAGTTGATTGTTATATATAGAAATGTAAATGATTTTTGCTTGTTGATTGATTTTGTATCCTGCAATTTTGCTGAATTTGTTTTTTCTAACCCTTTTTGGTAGAATCTTTAAGGTTTCCTACATATAAAATCATATCATCTGCGAATAGAGATCATTTTCTGTCTTCCTTTCCAATTTGAATGCCTTTTTTCTTTTTCGTACCTAATTGCTCTGGCTAGGATTTCCAGTTTATGTTGAGTAGAAATGGGCAGGAGTAGGCATCCTTGCCTTGTTCCTGGTCTTAGTGGTAAAGCTTTACTTTCAGTCTTTTATCATTAAGTGTGATGTTAGCTATGGGCTTTTCATAAATGGTCTTATGGAGAGGTAATTTCCTTTTATTCCTAATTTTGTTGGGTGTTTTTATTATGAAAGGGTATTAAGTTTGTCAAATCTTTTCCTAATGACATGATCATGTAGTTTTTCCCCCTTCATTCTGTTAATATGATTTATTATATTGATTGATTTTTTTAAAAAATTTATAGTAATGGGGTCTGGGTTCCTAGGCTAGTCTCGAACTCCTGGCATCAAGTGATCTTCCTTCCTTGGCTTCCCAAAGTAATGGGATTACAGGCATAAGCCACTGTACCCAGCCCCCCCATTAATTGATTCTTGTATGTTGAACAAACCTTCCGTTTCAGGAACAGATCCCACTTGGTTGTGGCATATAATCCTTTTCATATGCTGAATTTGATTTGCTAGTATTTTGTTGAGGATTTTTGCATCAATACTCATCGGAGATATTGGTCTGAAATTTTCTTTTTTTGTGGTGTCTTTGTCTGGCTTTGCAATCAGGGTAAAGCTGGCCTCACAGAATGAGCTTGGAAATGTTCCCTCCTCTTCATTTCTTTTGGAAGAGTTTCAGGAGGATTGGTGATAATTCTTCTTTAAATGTTTGGTAGCATTCTCTGAAGGAGCCATCTGGTCCTGGGCTTTTCTATGTTGGGTGATATTTGATTACTGATTCAATTATTGGTCTGATCAGACTTTCCATTTCTTCATGATTCAATCTTGGTAGGTTGTATGTTCCCTCTAGGAATTGATCCATTTCTTCTAGGTTATCAAATTTGTAGGCATACAGTTGTTCATAATATTCTCTTATAACTAACCCTTTTTATCTCTGTAGTACTGGTAGTAGTGTTCCCTCTTTCATTTCTGATTTTAGTTATTGAATGTTCTATTTTTTTCTTAATCTAATTAAGGATTTTTCAGTTTGGTTGATTTTTACAAATAACCAACTCCTAGTTTTGTTGATTGTAATTTGTTTATCTCTGCTCTGACTTTTATTATTGCCATTTTTATTCGGGTTTTGGGCTTAGTTATTTTCAAGTTGAAATAAAAGGATGGGGCTGGGTGCAGGGGCTCACGCCTGTAATCCCAGCACTTTGGGAGGCCAAGGTGGACAGATCATGAGGTCAGAAGTTGGAGAGCAGCCTGACCAACATGGTGAAACCCCATCTCTACTAAAAATACAAAATTAGCTGGGCGTGGTGGCGCATGCCTGTAATCCCAGCCACTTGGGAGGCTGAGGCAGGAGAATCACTTGAGCCTGGGAGGTGAGGGTTACAGTGAGCCGAGATTGGGCCATTGCACTCCAGCCCAGGCAAAAAGAACAAAACTCCATCTCAAAAAAAAGGAAAAAACAATAAAATAAAATACAAAACAAAATAAAAGAATGACAGACAGCAACACAAAGCCATATGAAAATATATGGTTTTCTGATAAAGGTAAATATAGTAACCCATACTGTAGTAATTTTGGTGCATAGAATTTAGATGCCAAAAACATTATTTTAAGCTATAAATCTATGTTAATGGGTATAAAAACATATAAAGATATAACTTTTGGTATTTGGGGCTGGGGTAAAGGAATACAGTGTTTGTATGCAATTGAAGTGAAGTTGTTACCAGTTTAAAATAGGATGCTATGACTTTAAGATGTTTTATGTAATTACAATAGTATCCACAAAGAAAAAAAATCTGTAAGAACGTACACTGCCTGCTGGGCATGGTGGCTCATGCCTGTAATCCTAGCGCCTTGGGAGGCCAAGGTGAGCAAATCACCTGAGTTTGAGACCAGCCTGGCCAACATGGTGAAAATCCATGTCTACTAAAAATACAAAAATCAGCCAGGCATGGTGGCAGGTGCCTGTAATCCCAGGTACTCAGGAGGCTGAGGCAGGAGAATCGCTTAAATCTGGGAGGCAGAAGTTACAGTGAGCTGAGACTGCGCCATTGCACTTCAGCCTGGGGGACAACAGTGAGACTTAGTCTCAAAAAAAAAAAAAAAAAAACCCACAAAAGAAAATCAAAGCACATCACTATTTAAAAAAAAATCAGGCTGGGCACGGTGGCTTACGCCTGTAACCCCAGCACTGTGGGAGGCCGAGGCGGGTGGATCCACGAGGTCAAGAGATCGAGACCATCCTGGTCAACATGGTGAAACCGTGTCTCTACTAAAAATACAAAAAAATTAGCTGGGCATGGTGGCGCGTGCCTGTAATCTGAGCTACTCAGGAGGCTGAGGCGGGAGAATTGCTTGAACCCAGGAGGCGGAGGTTGTGGTGAGCCGAGATTGTGCCATTGCACTCCAGCCTGGGTAACAAGAGTGAAACTCCGTCTCAAAAAAAAAAAAAAAAAATCAACAAAACTCCAGGCATGGTGGCCCACGCCTGTAATCCCAGCACTTTGGAAGGCCAAGGCAGGTGGATCACGAGGTTGGGAGTTCAAGACCAGCCTGGCCAAGATGGTGAAACGTCTCTACTAAAAATACAGGAATTAGCAGGGTGTGGTGGCAGGTGCAACCCCAAACCTCAGAGCTTCTATATGTGTATTAAGTCAACTTTGAAGGAATTGAAGGGAGAAATAGATAGCAACATAATAGTAGGAAACTTCAGTGCCCCACTTTCAATAATGGATAAAACTACCAGACCGAAGAACAATAAGGAAATAAATTGGAGAAACACTGTAGGCCAACAGACATACAAGAACATCCCATCCAACAACGGCAGAATATACGTTCTCAGTTGCATGTGGAGCTCTCCAGCATAGATAATATTACAAAACAAATATTAACAAATTTGAGAAGATTGAAATCATAGAAAGTATCTTTTCTGATCACAATAGAATGAAACCAGAAGTCAACAGCACAAGGAAAATTAGAGAATTTAGCATTTTTTGTAGAACAGGTCAAGTGGTAATAAAGTCCCTCAGTTTTTATTTATCTGGGAGTCTTAATTTCTCCTTTATTTTTGAAGGACACTTTTACCACACATGGTATCCTTGTTTGGCAGTTTCTTTCTTTCAGCACTTCAAATATATCGTCCCACTCCATTTGGCCTGCAGAGTTTCTGCTAAGAAATCTGCAGATAGTGTTGTGGAAGCTCCTTTGTATGTCACAGTCACTTTTCTCTTGCCTCTTACCAGATACTCTCTTTATCTTTGACTTTAGACAGTTTGATTATAATGTGTGTCAGTGTGGTTCTCTGTGGATGTGTCCCAGTTGGAGTTCTTTTTTTTGATTTGTATGTACATTCTTTCCTTATATTTGAGAAAGTTTTCAACCATTACTTCTTCAAATAAGCTCTGTCCCCTTTTCTTCCCTCTTCTCTTTCTGGGATTCCTGTTACGCTTATATTGATCTACTTGGCAGGTCTCATAGGTCCTTAGGCAATCTTCATTTTATTTATTTATTTTACTCCTCTGACCTGAAGATTTCAAATGACCTATATTCAAATGTGCTGGTCCTTACCTCCACCTGGTCAAGTCTGCCGTTGAACTCCTCTAACAAATTTTTCTGTTTGGTTGTATTTTTCAGCTCCGGAATTTGTTAGGTTGTTTTTTTAGAATTTCTGTCTCGTTGTTGATACTCTCATTTTGTTCATGGCATCATTCTTCTGACTTTAGTTGTCTCTGTTTAGCCCATTGAGCATCTTTACAATTATTTTAATTATTGGTTGGGGAGCATGTATATCTGTGTTCTTGAGAGTCAGTTTTGGAGTTTTATTTTGGTCCTTTGATTGGGTTATATTTCTCTGTTTCTTTGTATGTCTAGTAAATTTTTTTTTTTTTTTTTTTTTTTTTTTTTTTTTTTTTGCCAATCATTGAGAGGTTGTAAGGTTGCTGAGGTTGGTTGGCCTTGAACTCTTGGCCTCGCCTTCGCAAGCGCCACGACATCCGGCCGGAGCCACTTTGGGCCCTAGTAAATTTTTTTGTTGGGATTTGGTCGTTTGAAAAAACCACCACCTCTCACAGTCTTTGTGTACTGGCTTTGGGCAGTGGAAGACCTGAAATCCTAGCCAGAGGTTCTAGGACCTCTCAAACCTTTTCTGATCTCTTGATCCCCTCTGATGTCTGACTGCAGAACTGTAGTCCTTAAGTGCTGCTTGCCTCTGTTTTCAGCAGCTTCTGAACTCTGATGATGATCCTGTCAGTATTCTGAATCAGTGACTGAAAAACCAGATTTTCTGGCACCTTCTAGACAAGCCAAAAAGTTGTATGCATAATCCGGTCTTTGTTTCTGTCCCAGCAGAGGATCCCATCCTTTAGGGTTTCCTCCTGTTTGCTCTTCAGCATGCTATGTAGGGAGTGGGGCTGTGAAAGCACTGAATTTTCTTACTCTTTTATAACACACACACACACACACACACACACACACACTCTCTCTCTCTCTCTCTCTCTCTCTCTCTCTCTCTCTCTCTCTCTCTCTCTCTCTCTCTCTCTCTCTCTCCCTCTCCCAAGTAGCTAGGACTACAGGCATGCACCACTATGCCTGGCTAATTTTGTATTTTTAGTAGGGACGGTGTTTCACTATGTTGTCCACGCTGATCTTGGCCATCTGCCCACCTTGGCCTCCCAAACTGCTGGAATTACAGGTGTGAATGCCGGCACCCAGCCTGGAATTCCTTCTTAGTTTACAATGGACTTCATAATATAGCTTCTCAGCTGATTTTTAGAGTTCTCACAGAAGTATTCCTCAAATCAACAAGTCTGTCTGTTGTTGATTTGAGGTGTCTGTAGGGGAAAGAGACCTGTGTCTTCCTATTCTGCTAGCTTGCTAACATCACTTTCCCTTGTACCCCTTTTTTAAGAGCAAGGAGAACATTCTTCACCCAATAGAGTTCTTGGAATACCCTCTGGCCAGATCAGCGTCATGGATCCACTTCCAACCAGTTACTACAAGGGAGTAGGATTATGGTGGTTTGGCTTACGCTAATCAAAATTCATGAACTAGGGTCGGTGAGGGACCTGACCTCTCCTAAATCCCATCACCATTTGGTTTCTTAAACTTCCATTTTTAAGAAAAAAGCAAGATAATGATTTTTGGGAGACAACTATTATACCTGTCTGAAGTGCTAAATTGTTATTTATCTCTTTTAGAGCTGAAGAGATTCCTCTGAAGATTTTGGCCCACAATGGCTTGGTTGGAAGACTGATTGGAAAAGAAGGCCGAAATTTGAAGAAAATTGAACACGAAACAGGGACCAAGATAACAATCTCATCGTAAGGCACTTATTCAGATTAATCATGCCAATAATGGAACATCTGAGCATTTCAGTATGTCCAGTTCTTTCATCTACTTTTCCCTAAAGTGGGAATATAATCATAAATGATGCAATTATCTCCATCATCTTTTTTTTTTTTTTTTTTTTTTTTTTTAAGAGACAGGGTTTCACCATGTTGGTCAGGCTGGTCTTGAACTCCTGACCTTGTGATCCGCCCACCTCGGCCTCCCAAAGTGCTGGGATTACAAGTGTGGGCCGCCTTGCCCGGCCTCATCATCATTTTTTAAAAAATGTATGTAAATACTTACCAGGTGGCCATTTTTCACTATGGATGTGATCTAAATCACTAGTAAGATGTGAAATAAGATGGCAGGGATTCCACACCACAGTGTGATGTGAGAGAACTGAGTCTTCTCTCCACCGAGACTTCGTTTATGATTTTTTTTTATTGTATTTTTCTTGTTGAAAACTAAATTTCTCTCTTCTTCTCATGGGTCAGTTTGCAGGATTTGAGCATATACAACCCGGAAAGAACCATCACTGTGAAGGGCACGGTCGAGGCTTGTGCCTGTGCTGAGATAGAGATTATGAAGAAGCTGCGTGAGGCCTTTGAAAATGATATGCTGGCTGTTAATGTAAGTCCCTACTGCGTTCTTCTCTGCGAGTCTTCACATGTGTTTTAAGGTAGCGCTCAAGACTCTTAAGAATAATTGTCATTCAGCTAATGAGGAAGTGCCTTAGGATAGGTATGCAGAGTTTTTCCTGACTTCCTAGGATAAAGGCATGAAAATAATTAGGAAACCAACTAGTAAATTAAAATAAATATACTGGACAAAACTGTGTGAAGACATTAAAATTATAACTTTGAAGACTGAAATAAGGAATAGCTTATGATACAATGTTTATTAAGAAAAGCAGGAATAACTGGGTGTGGTGGCATGCATCTGTAGTCCCAGCTACTCAGGAGGCTGAGGCAGGAGGATCACTTGAGCTGAGGGGGTTGAGGCTACTACAGTGAGCTGGCATTACACCACTGCACTCCAGCCTGGGCAACAGAGTGAGACTCCATCTCTAAATAAATAAGAAAAGCAAGATATAAAAGTATATAACTAAAGTTACGATTATGTAAAATAACATGAATCACAATGACTGGACGGCTACGTACAAAAATAAAAATAGCTGGTATGTTAGAAAAGTGGAATTTTTTTTTCCCCATGTGTGTAGCCATCCAAACCGTATTGTAATATCCTGTTACTTTTTAAATTTAAAAAATGCATAAAGTTCACTTCTGATTTCCTCCCTTGCTTGCTGATCTGCACTTTTAGATTGCCTGCTAAGTGTTGTCAACCACTTTAGCTCTTACTGATACTTCTGGCAGACTCATTTAGGTTTCGTCCTTCCTATGATTGCTACCGAATTTTTACTCTTAATGGGGAGACACTGATCTGGCATTCAGAAACAAAAAACCTTCGAAATATTTGGCCATCACCAAAAGTCCAGCTCAGCTCAGAGGAGTACATTTTTTTGCTTTTTAATTAGATTTTTTGAACATACAGAGAAGTGAAAAGGGCGCTCCAATAAGCCCTCACACACCCATGATCCAGCTTTTGCAGTTATCAGCTCACGGCCTGCTTCTTTTCCTGTAAACCCTCGTCCATGTCCACTTTCAGTACCTGTTGGATGACCTTGAAGCAAATCTCACACCTGATAATATTTCTTAGAGAAATAAATGTCGACAAAGCACTGTGTGGGTTAAACCCAGGTCCCTGTACACAGCACTTTCTGCTGTACCCTCTACTGCGGCCAGTCATCTGTGCCCACCTCACCCCAACCCCACCTTAGCAGCCCACATCACACGGTAATGACGGGGCCTGATGAGGAGAGGCAGAGCAGGAGACTGCAATGTGGTCTTCTCCCCGTGCTTGGATACATTTGTGGAAGTCTCATCTGACAATCTCATTTTCTTCCTGTGGGTTCTTGACATCTTATGATAAACATCTCTTTCTGTGAACACCTGGAAAAGCTACAGAAGGGTCTGAGTGATTCACACATCTTCACCTGAGCTTTCTACTTAGATTCATTCGTGTCTGTGCCAGACTCACACACTGGTAGGTGAATAACAAAATTGCTACATCTTATATACCAAATGAGGTAAAGGTGAAGGATATGAGTCCTGCTACTCCAGATGTTCAAAAAAAAAAAAAAAAGGCAAGTTACAGTGTGAATGTAGCCAAAGATGAGAAAATAGAAAATGTTAGGAAATTACTTTGAGTTCAGGGAAACAAAGACAGAAGCAGGTTGGATACGGCCTGGAGTGGGTGACCACGTTCCTGTCTCTGAAGAGCTGTGTGGTTAAATCCCACCCCCACCCTGTGTGAGCGGCCCCGTGCTGAAATGTAAGAGAAGCAAGCAAGCAAGGTGATCACAAAGCTGGCAACTAAATAGTAAAGAGATAAAGTTGTCAACCGTCCCAAACCTGGGTAGTGGAGTTTATCTGTGTGGGAATTTACACCATGTGAAGAAGGGTCTGATCTTTCCCTGGATAGTTAGAAAACACTGTTAATCCAATTTGTTTTAAACAGTCATTCAACAAATATTTATTGAGAACTTACTATGTACCAGGCACTGAGAACACAACGTGAAGTATGACAGTCTCTGTCTGCAAGGAAACTCTGGTCTAAAAGGGGAAGAGGTAACTAAACAGGCTGTTTAAATACCATGTAATGTGTACTGTCTTAGGGAAGTAGGAGTGCTGGAGAGCGCAGACAGGGCCCTGGAGGGATGAGAGAGGGATGAGAGAAAGCTTCCTGCATGCGGGGTCATCCGTGCTCAGGTGAAACCCGCAGGTCAGTAGGAGTTAGCCAGGTGGGAAGGCAGAAAAGCACTTGCTTGCCTAGGAAATGAATAGCATGTGCAGGGGCCCAGAGGTAATTAGGGAGCAGGGCTGGCCAGGTTGTAGATGAAAGGTTAGTAGGAGTGAGGCTGGCAAGGTGGCTGCCATCCCCCGGAAGAGCCTCATTTGCCATGATAAGATACATAGACATGCCCAAGGGCGGCAGAGAAGCCTTGAAGGAACACCATGGTCAGGTTGAGATGTAGCACCCACCTCTGATACGGCATAGGAAGAGGTCCACGGAGCCTGGGCAGAGCCGATCAGGAGACGCTGCTGCCGTTCAGACAAGAGAGGGAGGTTGACCCAGGCGTGCGGGCCTCTCTGGTCTCCTCCCTTCATTTGTTTTCTCCATTTCTATTCCCAGCAACAAGCCAATCTGATCCCAGGGTTGAACCTCAGCGCACTTGGCATCTTTTCAACAGGACTGTCCGTGCTCTCTCCACCAGCAGGGCCCCGCGGAGCTCCCCCCGCTGCCCCCTACCACCCCTTCGCTGTAAGTAGCTCAGCTGGTGGAGGTGTGCTTATGCGCTGGGCACCTCCAGGCAGCAGCATTACTCTGCTATGTGGAATCAGAACAGAAGCTTTCATTTAAAGACCATGCTTGAGTACAGATGAATCCAATATAGGTTGAACTCAGCATTGCTTAGGACTTCTTCCTAATGGGCAAATTCATATTAAACCATCCTCTAAACGTGGGGTTTTTTTGTTTGTTTGTTTGTTTTGAGATGGAGTCTCTGTCTGTCACCCAGGCTGGAGTGCGGGGGCACGGTCTCAGCTCACTGCAACCTTTGCCTCCTGGGTTCAAGCAATTCTCCTGCCTCAGCCTCGTACATAGCTGAGATTACAGGTGCCTGCCACCACACCCAGCTAATTTTTGTATTTTTAATAGAGACAGGGTTTCACTATGTTGGCCAGGCTGGTCTTGAACTCCTGACCTCGTGATCCTCCAGCCTCGGCCTCCCAAAGTGCTGGGATTACAGGCGTGAGCCACTGCGCCTGACATGTGTTCTTAAATACAGTATGCTATAACTAGCAAAGAAAGAAACCAATAGCAAATTCATCAACTAGGAGCTCATTTATTATAAAAAAGGACTTGTTAGCTCAAATAAGAATATTTCATGAGTGTTGATCATTTATTAAAATATATAGAGCAGAGAGACGTGTTGACATACATGCATATACAGTTTCTACCTGTATCTACAATTCAAATGTATTATGTTTTATTAATAGGCAGTTTTTTAAAGAAAATGTGGCCGGGCGTGGTGGCTCATGCCTGTAGTCCAAGCACTTTGGAGGCCAAGGTGGGAGGATCACCTGAGGTCGGGAGTTCAAGACCAGGCTGACCAATATGGTGAAACCCCGTCTTTAAAAAAAAAGAAAAGAAAAAAAAGAAAATGTAACATACATTGTTTGTATCTAAACACTTAGCACAATGCCTGGTATTTAGTAAGTTCTCAGTAAGTATTCATTCACAACAGAAGAAATGTGGATTTTATGAGTGTTTTACTTACTGTTTTCATTCACAAGCATTATTCAAGATTAATACATTACCAAATTGGGGCTCAGGGTACTTCACAGCTTTTTTCATTCCTAATTTTTCTCTACACAGACTGCTTATTTTTAAGGCAAACTTTCTCTTTTTTTGGGGGGAGGGGGACAGAGTTTCACTCCGGTTGCCAAGGCTGGAGTGCAGTGGCGCCATCTCGGCTCACTGCAACCTCCACCTCCCAGGTTCAAAAGATTCTCCGGCCTCAGCCTCCCAAGTAGCTGGGATTAGCCACCATGCCAGGCTAATTTTGTATTTTTAGTAGAGATGGGGTTTTGCTATGTTGGCTAAGATGCTTTTGAACCCCTGACCTGAGGTGATCTGCCCGCCTTGGACTCCCAGAGTGCTGGGATGACAGGCGTGAGCCCCTGCGCCTGGCCTAAGCTTGCTTGCTTTTACTAAATACACAATCCAGTTATTTAGAACTAACTAAACTTGCTGGTGTCATTGCTCACTACAGGCAGCTTCTTGTGTTCCTTACCCTGTCGTTTTTGAGTTACTTACTCAAATTTTTTGTTGTTGTTTGGCTGGAGTATTTTCTGAAGTTTTTACAGAAAATGAGTATAATGTCTAAGCGTTTCTGTATCTGAAAATGTCCTTCTTTTTCCTTCACATGTGAATGAATTCTGGGTGTCTAGAAATTCTAGGGTCATAGTTCCTTTATTTATTTGTTCAGAGTCGGAGTTTCACTCTGTCCCCCAGGCTGGAGTGTAGTGGTGCGATCTTGGCTCAGTACAGCCTCCACCTCCCAGGTTCAAGTGATTCTCATGCCTCAACCTCCCCAGTAGCTGGGACTATAGGCACATGCCGCCACACCTGGCTAATTTTTGTATTTTTGGTAGAGACGCAGCTTTGCCATGTTGGCCTCACTGGCCTTGAACTCCTGACCTCAAGTGATCTGCCAGCCTTGTCCTCCCAAAGTGCTGGGATAATAGGCATGAGCTGCCACGCCCATCCCATAGTTCCTTTAGAACTCTAAAAATGTTACTTCCAGCATTCTTTCTTTTGTAGATATCTTTTCTTCTGTATTTTCTTTTTTTTAAAGAGACGGGGTCCAGCTCTTGCTGTCACCTAGGCTGGAGTGCAGTAGTGTGGTCCTAGCTCACTGCAGTCTCAAACTCCTGGGCTCAGGTGATGCTCCTGCTGCCTCAGCTTCTTGAGTAGCTGGGACTATAGGTGCATACCACCACACCTGGCTTTTTTTCCCCCCCTGCTGTCTATAAGTTTTTTGCCTTTTATAATATTTTGCCTTTACCTCTGGAATTCAGGAACCTAATTGAGTGCTTTGATGTGAAGATCCAAGTTTTTCTTTGGCTCAGGAGAATGTTTTGCTCCATAATTAATTGCGGTGTTGCTTCTCTCCCATCTACTTCGTTTTCTCTTCTGGGGTTCCCACTCCAGAACGGGAGAGTTACGGAAGATGTCACTCTACTCTTCGTGCCTGTCCACGTCCCACACTTTGTCTTGGGTTTGTGTGGTTTGATGGTCCCTGCGTCGATGCCTCTCAGCAGTGTCAGCCCTACTAGTTATACATCCTCTCCTGAGTGTTTACTTAACCATGTTTTTCATATCCAGGATCACCCTGGCTCTCGGTTGTTCATTTCTTGTAGCGGTCTGTGTACAAATTATTGAAGCACTGTCATCCTGAATCTCACTAGGAGATCAAATCACAGTTTTGTAAAAAGCTCTCCCTTCTCCCTGCATTAACTCACTGGGGTCATTTGCGTGTCTTGTGCAGCTGGGCTCCTCTCCTTCATGCTGCTGATTCTTTATATGTGTCTAATGGATTTTAGTTGTCCATTTATATATTTAAATGAACTCAACAGAGAGCATAATTACAATCCTTAGGGGAGCTTTTTCATAGCATGCTCCCCACACTCCACCTGAACCAGTGGGTTCAGAATGTCCCAGGTGAGTGCAACATTGAGTGTGGTGGTTCAAATCTTGGGCTGCAGAGGCAGGCACAGAGATCTGTGTTAGCATCTCAGCTCTCCCTCCAGCTTCTCAGATTGTCCCATGAGAGCAGGACAGGCAGCTGCCATATCGGGAGACACTTGGACAAGCTGGCGTAGAGCAGTGCACCTTCTCTATCTTAGAAAGCTGTGTCTATAACACCGAACCCTCTGGCCAAGTCCTCGCCCCTTCCCAAGGCCCATGGCCCTGGTACCCAGAGGGAGCACCCGCCAGCTTTGCACTCTGGCATCACACTGAAACTATTTAAATATTTGAACATAATTCATACATATGCCTCAAAATACTAGCAAACCGAATTCAGCAGTACATTAGAAAGACCATTCATGACCAAGTGGGATTTATCCCTAGCATGCAAAGATGGTTCAACATATGCAAATCAGTCAATGTGTTACATCATATTAACAGCAAAATTAGTAGAAGAAAAGAAGTAATAAAGATCAGGGTGGAAATAAATGAAATTGGAATGAAAAATAGAATACAAAAGGTCAATGCCAGATCCTTGCCCTTGTGTATCAGATGGTCACACATCGTAGCTTGAACCCGACAGTCCCCCCAGGAAAGGGAACATCTGGGAAGGGGATGGGAAATAGAAAGTTTGCTCTGTTAAGAGACCCTTTTTTTCTGAGGTGGAGTCTTGCTCTCTCTCCCAGGCTAGAGTACAAACTCTGCCTCCTGGGTTCAAGTGATTCTCCTGACTCAACCTCCTGAGTAGCTAGAATTACAGGTGCCCACCACCGTGCCCAGCTAATTTTTGTATTTTTGCTAGAGACAGGGTTTTGCCATGTTGGCCAGTCTGGTCTCAAACTCCTGACCCCAAATGCCTTTTGAATGAATGAATGAACCAACCCTAACTACAATACTGTAAGATATTATTTGAGTCTATTTATGGATAAGACTCAGATAGGTTAAGTTTTTCCAACTTGTAGAGGTGGTGATTCAGAGACTCAAATCTTCCTACTCCAAAAATTAACTCCTGTACACAGGGGCTAATGGCACAGCCTCCGCTAGAAACAAGCTCCTGATTGCGGAGTTCAAGATTCTTTCCCTGTGACAGTTTTCCAGCTGTGACTCATGAATAAAAGAGAATTTGTCCTTTTTATCCTTTGACAGCTAATTTAAAAAATCTCTTTCTAACCCTGAGTAGGAAGTCTAAATTTGATAGTATTTATGTAAGAATATTTGAATCCAGAATAGGAGCCACACTGTGGCTTGTCTATTCCTGGCCTCACGTGAGTTAGGAAATGGCACATCATAGTTCAAAAGAATTATTTCTGCCGTGAGGCCTGATTCTTCAGTGGGAGGAGGGCTGAAGTGCCCTTTCCTCAGAGGAGAGTTCTGAGCATAAAAGTTGCATGAATTCTCCCCCAGCTCTTCATGGCCCGCCCAGGACAGGGACCTGCAGAGAAAGATCTGGAGCTGATGTTCTTTCCAGGAGGTCCTTATGAAAGAGATAGGGCAGAGAGAGAAACCGCTTCACCCACCTTCCTGCAAAACTTAAGGTTGCCAAGAGACTGCTGATCTCTTAGCGCCCTCTTGTGGGCATGAGGGCCGCTGCAGCCCCTTTCCAAATCGGAGCGAGGCTCTCACCGCAGCTGTGTTAAGTAGCGCTCTGTGGCCCGCAGGTGTGGCTGGTAACCTACACACCCCTGGAAGAGCGCCTCAGGTTATTCACACCTCTGCCTTCTCTCTCCAAGCTCAGAAAGGGCAACGGTTTCATTTTGTCCCTAATGGCTTATATGACAAAGTTGTAACCTTCAGGAAATTCGGGGGATGGAGAGCATGCCTGTCACTGTGACATTTGCTCAGGGGTCCTCAAATGAAAGCTGAGTCACCAAACTCCAAGCCCGGGCCATGTCTGACCACTGTTGGAATTGCCTTCCTGGGGGACCATCTTGCAGGGTGGGCCTGCAGGGATTGGTTCCATGGTGCCCAGTGCTGTTCACCTCCTTTCCTGGAAGAGTGATGTCAGTGTTGACCGGGCCTTATGTAAAGCACAGCTCACAATTCTGCTGACTCAGGTCAGCATTCTATATCAGGTTGGGTGCGGTGGCTGACGCCTGTAATTCCAACAATTTGGGAAGCTGAGGCGGGTAGATTACTTGAGGTCAGGAGTTTGAGACCAGCCTGATGAATGTGGTGAAGCTCTGTCTCTACTAAAAATACAAAATTAGCTGAGCTTGGTGGTACATGCCTGTAATCCCAGCTACTTGGGAGGCTGAGGCAGGAGAATCACTTGAACCTGGGAGGTGGAGGATGCAGTAAGCCGATGTCATGCCATTGCATTCCAGTAAGAGCGAAACTCCATCTCAAAAGGAAAAAAGTAGAATGTATCAAATGAGATATAGTTCCCTCTCATAGGACTCTTATTAGGATTAAAAGAGTTTATGAATAGACACAAAATATCTATGTTAGTATTTAACGCACAGTAGCTGTTCAGTAAAAAGCAGCTACTTGGATGAGCATGGTGGCTCACGCCTTTAATTCTAGCACTTTGGGAGGCTGAGGCGGGTGGATTGCCTGAGGTCGGGAGTTCGAGACCAGCCTGGCAACATGGTGAAACCCCATCTCTACTAAAAATACAAAAAAATAGCCAGGCATGGTGGCAGGTGCCTGTAATCCCAGCTACTTGGGAGGCCGAGGCAGGTGAATCTCTTGAACCCAGGAGGCGGAGGTTGGAGTGAGCTGAGATCACGCTACTTTGCTCCAGCCTGAGCAAAAGAATAAAACTCCGTCTCAAAAAAAAAAAAAAAAAACCAGCTACTTTCTAAATTTCTATTTTTTTAATAGCTCTACTTTTTTCTGTGCATATCTGCCCTCTTGTTTCCCACGTCCTCCCTCTCCACATCCATTTTTTTTTCTCTCTTCTCTTCCCCCCCGCACCCCCGATGGAGACATGGTCTTGTTCTGTCACCCAGGCACGGCACCAGTGCAGTGGTGCAGTCATAGCTCACTGCAGCCTCAAATTCCCAGGCTCACGTGATCCTCCCACCTCAGCCTCCTGAGTAGCTGGGACCACAGTGCACACTACCGCACCCAGCTCATTTTCTATGGAGATGGGGTCTCTCTGTGTTGTCCAGGCTAGTCTCAAATTCCCAGACCCAAGTGATCCTTACATTTCGGATGCCCAAAGTTCAGTCTCCTTTTAAATTTCTCCCTTCTCAGGATTCTTTCCAGTCCTTCTGGAATTCTCTGATGGAGCTGACTGATCTGTCTCCTCAGGAACACATTTGCTTGTTCTGAATAACTCTGGGGTATTGTCCAGCACACACTGTTCTTTTGAATCTACGACTCATCATTCCCCAGAAAATGGAAGGCACAGGCCCCACCTCTCCACCAGGGGGCATGGGTGCAGTGTCAGTGGGTGTGTATGTGTGAGTGCGTTCACACCCGTGGTATGTTCCTAGGAAGCCTCAAGTATGACTCAGCTTAGAAATGATGAACATTTAGCCCAGAGAGCCTCGGCGACTGGGGGACATCTTGCCACACGTTCAGTGGTCTGAGTGGGAAAAGTGGAGCAGAGATCTGAGACACAGAGGGACAGGCGTGTAGACACGACGGTGGAGCTGGCTGATGCCACGGAGAGCCTGTGTTGCATGTGGGAGATCTTGCCTCCCTAAGGATGGTGATGGTCCCTGCAGGCACCTGCCCACTGACTGTTTCTCTCATGCACAGACCCACTCCGGATACTTCTCCAGCCTGTACCCCCATCACCAGTTTGGGCCGTTCCCGCATCATCACTCTGTAAGTGCCTCCCAGTTCGGCCATGTCTGCCGCTTTTCCCTCTCCTGGGGCTGAGCCCACTCGGCTCTTGATGGGTTGGCCAGTGAACATTCGTAGTGCAGCTTCTATCTCCTGTGGCTCTGGGTTGTCCTGGGAGTGACGCCCCTCAAAGCATGAGCACGCCAAACTGCCCAGCACCCGAGTGTCCCTGAGGTTCTTCAGAGGTGGGTGCCCTTCCTGTTGCACCGTCCTGCGGATGCTCGCACGCTTCCCAGGTGGCAGGAACTGCTGTGGATGAGCGAGCAGGAGGCTGGATGAGGAGGTGTTGTTGGCCCTGAAGAGCAGAGTTTCCAAAGCTCTTTGAACAAAGTCTAGCAAATCAGGTCACGCCAGTCACACAGACCCCACTTGCAAGGAACCCTAGCGGCCTTGCCCAAGAGCCTCTACCTTTTGTCACAGGGCCCCAGGAGGGGTGGTGCACCCCATCATCCTGGGCTGTCACCATGCAGCCAGGTCAGGGCAGGTTTCCTTGTGAAATGCTTCTCTGGCTACCAGATGGGCGGGGCACCTGTCTGTTCCCTCACACAGATACCTTGGGGGCCGTCCTCAGCCATGTGTGTCTCATAGCTGCTTTGATTTCTTGGGAGATGCAGGAGAGATACAGATCACATTTGTATAAGCCAGAAAACCTGTGAACAGACAGCTCTTAGAATCCAGCAAACTGAGATGCTTGAGAGGAGTATCCCCTTGATTGTCACCGGCGCTGCCTCTGCTCAGGTTCCTTCCTCAGGCTTCACACCTGCAGAGCCGTAGGCCACAGAAGGATCCCCTCCACCATTTTAGCCATTTCCTTGGGTGGTGGGGCCTTCCCATCGTGCGGTTCATGGTAAGGCGCTTGGCACCTGCTCAGTGCCTGGAGGAGAAAGCCCAGTTAGAATGATGTCTTCTTTCTTTTCTTGCCCTCCCAAGTATCCAGAGCAGGAGATTGTGAATCTCTTCATCCCAACCCAGGCTGTGGGTGCCATCATCGGGAAGAAAGGGGCACACATCAAACAGCTGGCGAGATTCGCCGGAGCCTCCATCAAGGTGAGGCTGCTCCCGACAGCCCTGCGGCACTTTCTCCGCCTCCCCTCACCCCCCGCCCCTTGTGCCTTCTCAGTCCCAGGCCCCACCACACCACGCAGAGTCAGAATCCCACAGCGTCTGGAACAGTTGCCCGCAGGACTGTTCCCATCTGCTCTCATCTCTCCTTTTCTCATTCCTGTGCTGTTCAACTAACCACTGAGTTAGGAAAAAAAGTGTTCGTAGCAAACCCTGCAACCCAGTCCTCTTTGGCTTGTCATGGTTGTCCTCAAGAAGATTAAGCAAAGAAAGGCTGAGGATTTTCCCAGGCTGAGGGAAGGGACCGCAGTGGAGTGATAATTTAGCAGATGTCCAAGTAAGATGCCTTAATTAGTCTCCACTTCACAGGCCCTGAACTTTGAGAAAATGGTATGGATCAAAAACTCTTTGAAAAGCAATAATTAAAATCGGCTGGGCGCAGTGGCTCACACCTGTAATCCCAGCACTTTGGGAGGCAGAGGCGGGTGGATCATGAGGTCAGGAGTTCAAGACCAGCCTGGCCAACATGGTGAAATCCCGTCTCTACTAAAAATACAAAAAATTAGCCAGTCGTGATGATGTGTGCCTGTAATCCCAGCTACTCTGGAGGCTGAGGCAGGAGAATCGCTTGAACCCAGGAGGCAGAGGTTATGATGAGCGAAGATCACGCCACTGCACTCCAGCCTGGGCAACAAGAGTGAAACTCTGTCTCAGAAAAAAAAAAAACAGGTAAAGCAAAGAAAGGTTGAGGATTTTTCCAAGCTGAGGAAGGGGCCGCACTGGAGCGATAGCTTAGCAGGTGTCCTCGTACGATGCTTTAATTAGTCTCCACAGGCCCTGAACTTGGAGAAAATCGTATGAATGAGAAATTCCTTGAAAAGCAAAGATAGAATCATAAACAAAAGCCGATGCTCCACCCCGATTTGCAGCCTGGCCTGAGCAGAGAGGCTCAGGAGGGGAGGCCCTGGACTTCCGGGAAGGCTGCGAGTGCAGACGTGGCTGCCACCCCAGGCCCACATCCTGCCTCCTCGAACGCAGCGTGGAGAACCGTCAGAGAAGCTGAAAGGGGAGGATTATTTGCTTCTGGTCCTGCTCCAAGCCCAGCTATCAGCTCTGACTCACGGGCAGAATGCCGAGCACGTCCCAGGCCTCACGCAGCACTTTCGAAAACAGAGTTTTTGTTGTTACGCAAAATAATTTGCTACCATGGGACAACCCGGAATTCCAAATGAGAAGTCCCATGACTGGGAGAGAAAGAATGCTTATACTTTCTCGGAAGAAGAGCTGGAATATCTCCCACAGCAAGTGTGCTAGAGAAAAAACAAACCCAAACATTCTGAGTAGTACAGAAAAAGGATCGCCCTGAGGCCATCATATATATGTACATGTTTTAAAGACAGGGTTTCACTTTGTCACCTGAGCCGAAGCTGAAGTGCAGTGGCGCATCTTGGCTCACTGCAGCCTCCGCCTCCCAGGCTCAAGGGATGCTTCTGCCTCAGCCTCCCAAGTAGCTGGGTGCACACCACCATGCCCAGCTAATTTTTGTATTTTTAGTAGAGATGGGGTTTCTCTCTGTTGTCCAGGCTGGTCTCAAACTCCTGACCTCAAATGATCCATCCCTCAAAGTGCTGGTATTATAGGCATGAGCCACCGCACCCAGCCAGCCAGCCATCTGGGAATTTCATTTTGGTGAACCATTTTCCCTCTCAGGCCTCATTTATCTCACTTGCAGTGTGGACAGACAGGATGAGAGCCCTGAGGTATGGGGGCCCTTGTGCCTAGCAGGCCTGCTGCAGGTGAGACTCCAGCCTGGGCACTGATAGGCAGCTGCGGGCCCCGCCCCTGGGGAGGGGGTGTTAACCAAGTGTGGAAGACCCCCCGGCTGGCTGCAGCTGTTGGGCCTTGCCCAGCTTTCAGTCCTGCAGTCTGAGATGCCAGGCAGCAGAAAAGCCAATTTCAACTAAAAGGGACTTGAGAGATCATCTCATCAAATCCCTTTCTCGTTCAGCAGGGAAAAGTGAGGCTGAGAGTACAGGGACACGGGCAAGGCACACGTGTGGCAGGGCTGGCTCTGAGATAGAAACCCCACCGACTCCTGGGACGTCGAGCCCCTCCTGAGGCTCCCCACCACAGTACCTCCTCATTTACTATTGCCCATGAGGAACTGGGGCCTGGGGAGTTTTCATTGACTTGTCCAAGGCCACAAAGCTGAAGAATGTGAGAGCCAAGATTTGCCCAGATTATCCTATTTCTGCTCCAGTGTGTTTTTCCACCGTAGCAACCTAAGTGTGATGCCAGAATCATTCCCAGCAGGGTCTTTAGGAAAATGAGAGAGACAGAGAGATCAATCCTGGGCTGCATCCCACAGTCCCATGTCCCAGAGGGTCACTGTGCTCCTAGCCTCTGTGATGGGCAAAGATAGCAGTGCTGCATCAGGACAGAAATGGCTCTACAGCTTAGGAAGGGCCAGACAGTGTTCTTCATGCTGGACCAACAATCTTCTCCAGCAACCCTCTCTTTCCCAGCTCCTGCCTCTCTCCATAGCATAAATCAGGGAGGCCAAGTATTTGTGAAGGAAATTTCCAAATTTTTAAAAGCAATCAACTGGGTGCAGAGGCTCATGCCTGTAATCCCAGCACTTTGGGAGGCCGAGGTGGGTGGATCACCTGAGGTCAGGAGTTGGAGACCAGACTGGGCAACATGGTGAAACCCCATCTCTACAGAAATATAAAAATTTAGCCGGGCATGATGGCGAGTGCCTGAAATCTCAGCTACTCGGAGGGCTGAGGCGGGAGAATTACTTGAAACTAGGAGGCAGAGGTTGCAGTGAGCCGAGATCATGCCACTGTACTCCAGCCTGGGTGACAGGGTGAGACTCTGTCTCAAAAAAATGAAAATAAAACAGAAAATCAATCTGGTTTTTGCTAGATTCCCTTTGTCTCAACAGGTACCTGAAAGCATCTGTCTCTAAAGCAAGACAGATGATGTCACTAACTCGAGACCCCACCCCCGGTTCTATTTCACCAGTCTTTGGGGGGCCACAGTGGGGGCACATTTGATGCTGCTGGGCAGGGGAGAGCCTCACACTCATCCACGGGAGCAGAGTGCCCGGAGGAGGTGGGCTGGGCTAAGATCTGGGTGATGCATTCCTGGAGATGCTGTGGCTGCAGGTGAGAGCTGAGCTCCATCCCTGCCTTTCCTGTGGAACGCCTGGGCAGCAGGCCTCCAAATGCTGCACACACTTCAGTCAGCCAGTGATGCCTAGTTCCGAATCCTTACCCCGGCCCCACTCACCCTGTGATCTTGGCAGTTATCTCTGGGTCCCATATGCTTCAGGCATAAGATGGGGTTCTCATTCCCCCTTCAGAGGGAGTGTGCCCCTGAGATGACATTCTAAAACTGCAGAAGTGCACGAGTAGCCCTGACTTCCGGTCTAGGCTGGTGAATGCCAGCGGGGGTTTCTTTCGGAATCTGAGCAGAGCAGCCACAGGTTGCTAGGAAGCGGATGGTGACGGCAGAACTGATTTGGTCCGCGTTAATCATGAATCAGCCATTCACCCTTCTCGGTTTGGGTGGTGGTGGGAGCTGGGAACCACTCGGCCCTGATCCGTTCTCTCTCATTTTCTCTGAGATAAGGACCAGGTTTAATGCCAGGTATGGATCTCGAAGTAGAGTCAAGGGCTCCTGCCAAAAGTCTCAATGGCCAGGCTCTGTGTGACCTGCCAGAGGGTGTCAGACCGGTGGACACACTCAGATCTGTGTTTTTTGGCTGAGGCCCTGCCAAGAAATGGCTGCCCACAGCAAAGGAAGTCCCCCACGAGGCTCAGCTGTCACCTGAGCTCACATTTATCCTCATGCCTCGAAGTAATCAAGGCCAGAGAACTCTTCGCAGATCCCACAAAGGGGTCCCTCCTTCCAGAGCAGGACAGGGGTCTGAGCATGTCTTGGCTATGATGTATTCACAGTAAAGCTGGGCAGCCGCCCTGGACGCTGAGGCCCACGGATGGAAGCTGGCTGTTAGCACACACTGAGAGGAAAAGAAATTGAACCCTCTGGAGGTGGAGGTCTTGAAGGAGCCCAAGTGACTCAGTGGTCCAGAGGCAATCTGTGCACAAATGCCACACGAAGGGTGAACCCCATTTCACCAAACAGATCTCTTTGTTGAGACAGTCTCAGGAATGGCGGCTCCCCTGAACCCCTGCTTTGGTTTTGCCTTAGAACATGATGGCCCCGTCACTGACCATGTTTCTTGTTTCATATTTGCTCTTAGCTTAGACCTGCATCTGTGGCCAGCCTGGGGCAGGCGTGTAAGACATTATGAGATGCGTCTGTGTCCTGACCTCACTCTTGGCTCATCCTTACATCCCTAAATGCCTGGTGGGCACTCATTTTACCTTTTTTTTTAGACAGAGTCTCTCGCTGTTGCCCAGGCTGGAGTGCGGTGGCTCCATCTCAGCTCACTGTAACCTCTGCCTCCCAGGTTCAAGTGATTCTCCTCCCTCAGCCTCCCAAGTACCTGGGACCACAGGCACCCGCCACCACACCTGGCTAGTTTTTGTATTTTTAGTAGAGATGGGGTTTCACCAGACTGGCCTCAAACTCCTGACCTTGGGTGATCCATCTGTCTCAGCCTCCCAAAGTGCTGGAATTACAGGCATGAGCCACTGGACCCAGCCTCGTTTTACTTTTAATGACATTTAATTTTGCCAAACTGTTAATAAGTTTTAATTTTGTATTTGTTTTTAGCTAAAGTTGTTTTAAATAAAGAAGGGTATATAGCAACAAAACTATAACAAGGATATCTGTAACAAAAATGCCTGCTCAGCCCACGTTTGAGTCATATTACAAAAGAACCTGAACTCACAGAAATTCAGGTCAAGCACAGTGGCTCACACCTGTAATCCCAGCACTTTAGGAGGCCAAGGTGGGTGGGTCACTTGAGCTCTTCTTTGGAGGACTTTGAGACCAACTTGGCCAACATGAAACCTCGTCTCTACTAAAAATGCAAAAATTAGCCAGGTGTGGTGATGGATGCCTGTAGTCCCAGCTACTCGGAAGGCTGAGGCAGAATTGCTTGAACCTGGGAGGGGAGGTTGCAGTGAGCTGAGATTGCGCCTCTGCACTCTAGCCTGGCGACAGAGCAAGACCCAGTTTTGGAAAAAAAAAAAAGAGAGATTTGGAGCTAGCTGGGCCCAGACCCCATGTTTCACAGATGAGGGGATGGAGACACAGCAAGGGGGGAGGTATTTGTGGAGCCAGGCCTGGAACCAAGGTGCCCCCATTCTTGCTCTGCTGCTGTTTTACTTACGGCCCATTTGCTGTGGAAGAAGTGGTCCTGACCACTCCTACTCTAATTCAATTGTCACTTGCAGCCGACTACCCCCATGAGCTGAGAATTAGAACCAGAGTTACCTTTGCTGCAAGCTCAACTCAATTTCACACCTCGGTGGAGCTGCCCTTCCTTCCCTTTGGGCCCTAGGTGGGTTGGCAGAGCCCATATGCCTCTCTTCTGAGAGCTTTTGGCTCCCTGGCTATTTCCTAAAACCTGGCTCAGTGATGAGAGGAGTCCCGTCACTGTTAGTGCTTGGGGCAGGGACAGCCAGTCACTGCTGGCCTGTGTCTGACTGTCCTGGATGGCCAAAGACCCCCCCCCCTTTTTTTTTTTGAGATGGAGTCTTGCACTGTCTCCGCCTCCTGGATTCACATGATTCACCTGCCTCAGCCTCCTGAGTAGCTAGGATTACAGGTGTGCACCACCACACCCAGCTAATGTTTTGAATTTTTAGTAGAGATGGGGTTTTACTATGTTGGCCAGACTGGTCTCGAACTTCTGACCTCATGATCTGTCCGTATCAGCCCCTCAAAGTGCTGGGATTACAGGCATGAGCCATCGTGCTGGCCAAAGACCCAAATTTTATACTGAGCATTACAGTTGTGACTTCCTAAGACCAGGGTGGAGGCAGCCTGGCGTCAGACAGAGCAGGTGTAACGGCAGAAGCAAGACCTGGAATCTCCTGCCGCTGTGCTTGCCGTCCACATAGACGAGAAAGAGGCGCTGGGGAATGTAGCCGAGCATCAGCATTTTCCTCTCCCGTGAACCACAGATCGCCCCCGCAGAAGGCCCAGACGTCAGCGAAAGGATGGTCATCATCACCGGGCCACCGGAAGCCCAGTTCAAGGTTAGTGCCAAGGGCCACCTCAGCCCTGCAGGCTCTGGGCACTGAGCAGCCGCCTCAGAGGCACACTCAAGGCTCTTCTTTGGAAGCCCTGCCTCCGTTTCCCTTCCTGCCACTGCTCACTGGGCACAGGCTCACCCAGTTGTCCCCACCTCCATCCAGCCTGTTCCCTCTACACGTTGACCCTCTGCTAGGAAGCCCTCTTTCCCCTCCCTCCCATGGAAAAGTCTGTTGGCGCCTAGTTCGAGAGCAGCACGTCCTCTGGCATCTCTGATCATCTCTGATCCCTTAGCTCTGGTTTTGAAGAAGGGTGTCTCCAACTCATTTAGTCATTTCTACCCTCAGGCTGCGGAGCACTGACACAGGAGTCAGGGCAAATAGCGTGGGTTGTTAGACGTTCTTCGGCGAGGTGTGTTTTGCTTTGCTTTGTTTTTTGCCTTCTTTTCTCCCCTAGAAAAATAACAGCTTAAGCTTTCTGAAAGTTATAAACACATATTTATTTATAAAAATACAGTTCTTATCATTAAAAATATTTAAAATTAATGGCTGGGTGCTGTGGCTCATGCCTGTAATCCCAGCACTTTGGGAGGCCCAAGTGGGTGGTTCACCTGAGGTCAGGACTTTGAGACCAGCTTGGCCAACATGATGAAACCCTGTCTCTACTAAAAATACAAAAATTAGCTGTAATCCCAGCTACTAGGGGGGCCAAGGCAGGAGGATTGCTTGAACCTGGGAGGCAGAGGTTGCAATGAACCGAGATCGTGCCACTGTACTCCAGCCTGGGCAACAGAATAAAACTCTATCTCAAAAAAAAGAAAATATTTAAAATTTAGCTGAAAAGAGGAAAATCACCCATGTGGAACCAACTCGAAAGCAGCAGCCTAAGCCAGGTGCAGCAGGCAGTGGCAGTGCTCCTGTACTTCCGGCTGCCCGGGAGGCAGAGGCAGGAGGATCCCTTGAGCCCAGGATTTTGAAAACAGCCTGGGCAACATAGCAAGACCTCATCTCTAACCAAAAGGAAAAAGATAAAAACAGTAACCCTTCATCTTGATACTGGACACCATGTGGAATATCCATTGAACAGAATATTAACTCAGCCACAGAGAGGAATGGAGTCCTGATGCATGGTGAGACATGCGAACTTCATGCTAAGTAAAAAGTCAGATGCCAAAATCCCCATGTAGGCCAGCTGTGGAGGTTCGTGCCTGTAATCCCAACACTTTGGGAGGCCAAGGCAGGAGGGCTGTTTGAGGCCAGCCTGGGCAACACAGCGAGACCCCCGTCTCTACCAAAACAATTGCTAAAAGTAGCTGGGTGTGGTAGCATGCACCTATATTTCCAGCTGCTTGGGAGGCTGAGGCAGGAGGATCACTTGAAGATCACAAGAAGCCTTGAAGGTCAAGGCTGCAATGAGCTGTGATCACACCACTGCATTCTAGCCTCGGTGACAGAGCAAGACTGTCTCAAAATAAATAAAAGCCATATATGAAATGGTTTCATTTATATAAAATGTCCGAAATAGGCCAGTCCATAGAGACAGCAAGTGGGCAGGGTGCAGCGGCTCATGCCTGTAACCCCAGCACTTTGGGAGGCTGAGACGGGTGGATCACATGAGGTCAAGAGTTCAAGACCAGCCTGACCAACACAGAGAAACCCCATCTCTGCTAAAAATATGAAAAATTAGCTGGGCATGGTGGCACATGCCTGTAATCCCAGCTACTTGGGAGGCTGAGGCAGGAGAATGGCTTGAACCTGGGAGGCAGAGGTTGCAGTGGGCCAAGACCGTGCCATTGCACTCCGGCCTGGGTGACAGAATGAGACTCTGTCTCAAAAAAAAAAGAAAAGAAAACATGAGTTGTGATTGTGCCACTGCACTCCAGGCCAGGCACAGAGCAGGACCCTGTTCTCCATAAAAAAAAAAAAAAAAATTGTTCTAATTAAAAAAAAAAGCAATATCAGGCTCCTCGAATCCCATTACCACCACTATCACCTCCATCCTTCAATAACCAGGGGTGTGACCCTATGGTGATGGGAGTTAAGAATCCCCTGAAAAAATTCAGTCAATCAAGCGAACATTTATAGGTGATGCTATGGAAATAAGACATGGAGTTTCATCCCCTCACGCATCCGGTTAACCCTGACACACAAAAAGCTTTCTAGAGGAGGCAGTCCTGTGAAAACCACCAAAACATGAATGCCCATCACAGTTTTCCAAGTGCAGCCGTTGTATGTGGCAGGAGTAGCGCCTCCCAGGGCTGTGAGAGAGCTGAGGCTGGGGTGCGCAGCTTCCTGTGTGTCCTGGGGAGCATGGGAGTGGGGGTGACCTGTTGTCTGGACTCTCCAGTGCCCTTGGCAGCACAGATGAAGTGGCTGGCTGCTGACTGGCTGGGAGTCATTAGTCATGTCTTGCTCTCTCAGGCCCAGGGACGGATCTTTGGGAAACTGAAAGAAGAAAACTTCTTTAACCCCAAGGAAGAAGTGAAGCTGGAGGCCCATATCAGAGTGCCCTCTTCCACAGCTGGCCGGGTGATTGGCAAAGGTGGCAAGACCGTAAGTGTGCTTCGGGCTCGCTTCATCACCTGGGTCAGATTCCCTGCCTGGGCCTTGCCTGAGTTCCTCAGAATCCCCTTGGTGCCTTCTCTCCAGATGGACAGTCAGGGTCTTTGGCAGACAAACTAAGGCTCTCCTGGAATCTGAGCCCTTTGAGGCATGAGGATCCCAAGAACAAAAATGTCATCAGCTTCGCTCTACAACTTAGGGCCCCCATCCGGAGCGCTAGAAGCCCAGCACCAAAATCACCACGTTCCTGTGCCCAGTAATACCATCTTGGCTGCATGGTAAATGAAGGTCTCCACTCCCCTGTAGACCCACACAGAGCAGCCATTAAAATAGGAAAAATGAAGGCTGGGTGCAGTGGCTCACGCCTGTAATTCCAGCACTTTGGGGAGGCCAAGGCAGGCAGATCACAAGGTCAGGAGTTTGAGACCTGGCCAATATGGTGAAAACCCATCTCTACTTAAAAAAAAATAGCTGGGTGCAGTGGCAGGCGCCTGTAATCCCAGCTATTCCCGAGGCTGAGGCAGGAGGATTGCTTGAACCCGGGAGGTGGAGGTTGCAGTGAGCTGAGATCATGCCACTGCACTCCAGCCTGGGTGACACAGCAAGACTCCCATCTCAAAAAAAAAAAAAAAAAACGGGAGTCCCACCGAGAGATGTGCTACCCACTTGGCAGCTACCCCACTTGGCAGACCACTGTCTTTCCTGAATTTCACTCAGGCCCATGCCCTGCACTCTCTCCCGACGCCCGGCCCTCCTGATGGACGCCTCCAGTCCCTGACTCTCCCTCCTGCAGGCTCCGTCTTCTGGCTGTTTCCCAAACGTGGCTATAGGGGAGCTAGTTTAGCAGTGGGATGGTGAACAAGAAGGACATCTTTTTTTAAAAAAAAAAGATCACCTACATTTTCTACTGGAAGGTGGCAGTAACAAACGCAGTGAAGTTTGACAGGTGCCAGGGCATTAACTCTGAGGCCTGTCGGAATGATCATCTGGTCTGAAGACCCAGGTGTGTTCTGGAACGTGACTTACTGGCCTGGGTGGGGAGATGAGCCTCTGAGCAGTTCAGCGGAGCCTAGCGCAGGTTGCTGGAAGGGTGGCAGGAACCTGGGGGCTCTCTCCAGTGCTGAGTGTGTGTGTGTGTGAGAGTGTGATTTGCTGTTTTTGTAAAGTTTTTTTTTTTTTTTGAAACAGAGTTTCACTCTTGTCACCCAGGCTGGAGTGTAGTGGCATGATCTCTGCTCACTGCAGCCTCCACCTCTGGGGTTCAAGTGATTCTCCTGCCTCAGCCTCCCAAGTAGCTGGGAGCACAGGCACCGCCACCACACCTGGCTAATTTTTTGTGTTTTTAGTAGAGACAGGGTTTTACCATGTTTTCAGGATGGTCTCGAGCTCCCGACCTCAGGTGATCCTCTTTGGCCTCCCAAAGTGCTGGAATTACAGGCATGAGCCACCGTGCTCAGCTGTAAAGCTCTTTATATAGAAACCCTTAAACAGAATTCAAAACCAAGTTCTAGATATAGTGAGTCAGCTTTATGCCAAAGAATAAACGGTGTGGAATCAGATAATTCCCTGTCTGCAGAATGCAGTCAGCCTCCCAGGGCACACGCTGCGCTTTTGGCAGAGCGGGAATGTAGGAGGCAAAAGAAAGCAGATGGATCAGCAGGGAGTAGAATCCTGAGCCCCTCGGTGTCCTGTTTGGCTATTTCAGAACCAGTCATTGAATTCTCTGCATCCTCCAGACTGTCTTTCTCCTAAAGCACACGCTGAACCTGCCTCTGAGCTGGGCCTCATACCACAGGCCAGAAGATGGGGTCTGAGCCCGTGGGAAGTGTACGTTCCTGTTGGGAAGCAGGTCCAGCGAGGCAGCAGGGAGGAGAAGCAATGCAGGCCAGGGTTGGAGACATGAGGAGCTCAGTATGGGCTGGAGGCTTCATGGGGGTAGCCTGGAATGGGATCCAGTGGCAGGGAGCGAGGACAGCAATCCAAGGGTAGGAACAGCATGAGCAAGACTTGGCGGCAGGAGTGAAAACGAAGAGGGAACGGCAGGGCAGATTTGCAGGGAAAGGTAACCCAGAGGAGGTCAGCGTCCAGGAGAGCATGTCCAGGAGGAATGGTCTTACGGGCTGGGGTGGGGAGTGGGGGATTATTGGAAAGCCTGGGTCTCTGTGAGCATGTGCAGGCTGCATCGATGGGAACTCCAGAATAAGAGAATTCAGCTGGGCGCAGTGGCTCATGCTTGTAATCCCAGCACTTCGGGAGGCTGAAGTGGGCAGATCACAAGGTCAGGAGTTTGAGACCAGTCTGGCCAATATGGTGAAACTCCATCTTTCCTAAAAATACAAAAGTTAGCCAGGCATGGTGGCAGGCGCCTGTAGTACCAGCTACTCAGGAGGCTGAGGCAGGAGAATTGCTTGAACCCGGAGGAGGAGGTTGCAGTGCGTGGAGATTGTGCCACTGCACTCCAGCCTGGGCGACAGAGCGAGACTCTGTCTCAAAAAACAAAAGAGAGAATTCAGCCTCAGAAGCAGCCCAGGGGTCCATGGCTGGATCCCCTCTCCCTGTCATTGAGCCTCTCGGGGCCCAACCAACATGGCCCCATGTTCCCAGGGTCAGGGAAGCCCCCAGGGGTGTCCTAGATAAAAGGAAAGGAGAGCAGAGTCCAGCCTCCTCCTTCCCCTACTCCACCCCTTCCACTCCCTCCTAAGCCCACTCACTGATGGGGAGGGAACCTCTCCACCCCGTGGCCTTTTCTCCCTTTACAGGTGAATGAATTGCAGAACTTAACCAGTGCGGAAGTCATCGTGCCTCGTGACCAAACGCCAGATGAAAACGAGGAAGTGATCGTCAGAATTATTGGGCACTTCTTTGCTAGCCAGGTACTGTGCTGAGGGCCCCGTCTCTCCTGCAAGTCTCTCTTCAGTTCTCTGCTAAGCTACTGGTGACCTATCAGGTGGCCACAGGCCCTGAGCACTAATCCCCCCCCAACATGGAACCTCTCCCTGGTTCTTCCTGGCTCTTCAGGGACGGCCCCCAGAGCAGGGGACATTGTTCACACTTCTCTCCACTGTCATCCCTGAGCTGTGCTAGGTGCTTGAGGAAGAGCATAGAGTTAAGCCCTTAGGCAAAGCCAAGCAGGTTCCAAGCCAGTTCCAAGTTCCCTGCAACTCTCAAGGGCATGGCCTCAATCCTCAGCCTCCCCACTGGGAGCCAGGCAAGCCCGCCCTCTGGATTCCTCCCCCAAAACCTGAGCGCTCACTGTGAAAGGTCACATGCTCATGGCAAGCAAGCCTCGTTTCTCATTTTTCTCTCCTCCTCTTCCTCCTCCCGTCTCACCACAACCCACCATATGAAAATGCTGCACCTCCACACGGCTGCTTCTCTTTTGCTGCGAAAGGCCAGCGCCTCAGCGTCATTTGGCCTCTTTCTCTTTGATGCTTTTGTAAATTGAGTTTTGGGAGAGGGCATTCCTGGTCTTTGTTCTAAGCCAGTGAAGACAAACAGTGTTACTTGGCATAAGCAGACGCCAAAGGTTTGTCTAAGCTGTCGGTCAGCCCTCCCAATGCCTGTGCCTGTGCCAAGAGACCTGATGGTCTGGGAAAGGGCACCTGTCACACTCTGGAACCCCCAACCCCCACCCCGTCATCCCCACACACATACCCAGTGCCCTTCGAAATTCTCACTGGGGTCTTGTGCAGAGTCCTGGCCACGCCCCTCTCTGCTGTCTCCCAGCTCAGCTCATGTCCTAGAAACGTGTCTGCTTCCTACAGGAGTGGAGTTTGCAGGGAGCACCCACAGGGACAGTGCTGGGCTGGGTGAGGATCGGAGACAGGTTCATGTGTGTGCTCCAGCTGTTGAGGGTAGAGCATCTGGGCTCAGTTCCTCCCTACCCCCTGCCCATCACATTGCTGCCCTCTGAGCCGCTCTAGAATGGGGCAGGGCAGGAGCAGCAGGGGAGCCCAGATGTAGCGTCTGACTCTGCACAGCCCCCTGTGGCTGGCTCCTTGCTTCTATTTCCTGGCCTGTCTGTGCAGCAGTGAACTGGAAGCTGCCAGAGTTCTATCCCCTTACCCTGGGCCTTGGGGAGGGAGTACGGCGGGGGGGGGGGGGGGGACCTCTGCCACTTACTTCCAGGCAGAATAGGGGCGGAGGTAGCTGATGCTTGGCTGAGCATACCACCCTTCTTCCCCAAGCCCCAGAGCCTCCCCTGCTGTTTGTCCTCAGAACTGGGTTCCTTTTTTCCCTGTCCTCTCCACTCCCTTCTCTCCCTTGCTACAGACTGCACAGCGCAAGATCAGGGAAATTGTACAACAGGTGAAGCAGCAGGAGCAGAAATACCCTCAGGGAGTCGCCTCACAGCGCAGCAAGTGAGGCTCCCACAGGCACCAGCAAAACAACGGATGAATGTAGCCCTTCCAACACCTGACAGAATGAGACCAAACACAGCCAGCCAGATCGGGAGCAAACCAAAGACCATCTGAGGAATGAGAAGTCTGCGGAGGTGGCCGGGACTCTGCAGAGGCCCCGAGAATCCCAGGGGCTGAGGAGGGGTGGGGAAGGTCAGCCAGGCTGGCAGAACCACCACCCCCACCTCCTGCCCCCAGGGCTTCTGCAGGTTCAGCCATCCACTTCACCATCCACTCGGATCTCTCCTTCACTCCCACGACGCTATCCCTTTTAGTTGAACTAACATAGGTGAATATGTTCGAAGCCAAGCAAAATGCACACCCTTTTTTGTGGCAAATCGTCTCTGTACATGTGTGTACATATTAGAAGGGAAAGATGTTAAGATACGTGGCTCCTGGGTTACATGGGGTGCCTGCCGCGGTAATATATTTTAGAAATAATATATCAAATAACTCAACTAACTCCAATTTTTAATCAATTATTAATTTTTTTTTTTTTCCTTTTTAAAGAGAAAGCAGGCTTTTCTAGACTTTAAAGAATAAAGTCTTTCTTTGGGAGGTCTCACGGTGTAGAGAGGAGCTTTGAGGCCACCTACACAAAATTCACCCAGAGGGAAATCTGGTCGGAAGGACACTCACCGCAGTTCTGGATCACCTGTGTATGTCAACAGAAGGGATACCGTCTCCTTGAAGAGGAAACTCTGTCACTCCTCATCCCTGTCTAGCTCATACACCCATTTCTCTTTGCTTCACAGGTTTTAAACTGGTTTTTTGCATACTGCTATGTAATTCTCTGTCTCTCTCTCTCTTTATCTCTCCCTTCCCTCCCCGCCCCTTCTTATCCATCTCATTCTTTTGAATTCCCTCATCCCTCCATCTCAATCCTGTATGCACCTCCCCCCACCAGGCAAAGCAGTGCTCTGAGTATCACATCACACAAAAGGAACAAAAGCGAAACACACAAACCAGCCTCATCTTACATTTGGTTACTCAAAAGAACAGAGTCAGTGGTACTTGTCTTAGCGTTTTGGAAGAGGAAAACAGGAACCCATCAAACCAACCCATCAACCAAACAAAGAAAAAGTTCCACAATGAAAGAATGTATTTTGTCTTTTTGCATTTTGGTGTATAAGCCATCAATATTTAGCAAAATGATTTCTTTCTTTAAAAAAAAGATGTGGAGGAAAAGTAGAAATTTACACGAGGTTGTTGGCCCAGGGCGTTAAATTTACAGATTTTTTTAACGAGAAAAACACACAGAAAAAGCTACCTCAGGTGTTTTTTACCTCAGCACCTTGCTCTTGTGTTTCCCTTAGAGATTTTGTAAAACTGATAGTTGGAGCATTTTTTTATTTTTTTAATAAAAATGAGTTGGAAAAAAAATAAGAAATCAACTGCCAGCCTGGAGAAGGTGACAGGCCAAGTGTGCAACAGCTGCTCTGAACTGTCTTCCGCTAGCCGAGAACCTAGATGGCCTTCTTTTGGACAAACCTTGAAAATGTTTATTTAAAAAAAAAATGACAAAGAAAAACAGAGAGAGAGAATATTGGAGGTGTCCTGAGTTTTAATAGGGTACGCGCCATTAGGGCTTTTTGCGCTAAAGGATGAACATGTACTGGTTTATGTGAACAAGCCATTTTACCACCAGACTGCAATGCCAGTTTCCTCTACTGCAAACAGTGTTCTGTGACAAAAAAAAAAAAAAAGAGAGAGAAAAAAAAGAAATATATCCAGCTAACAAGATCCTGGTGTCTTGGTGTTTCATTTTACTAAGTACTGCCTCATCCCAGGTGCCAGCTGAGTCCAGCTCTGAGGGACCTGGGGAGGCGGGCGGCGGAGATGGCCAGGATCTGCCCAGCTACTCTGAGGAAGCTGGTTTTGACCAGGAAAGTCTTTGGGAGAAGCTAAACTACATCAGTGGTCCAAGTGTAGTGCCCAGACCAGTAGCATCAGTTACCACCTGGGAACCTGTTAGAAATGTAGATTCTTGGGGTCCACCTTGAATCAGAAATCCTGGGGGTTTGAGGCCCAGCAGCCTTTTCAGCAAGGCTTCCAGGTGATTGCTGTGCACACTGAAGTTTGAGAACAGCAGAGCTAGAGGGCTGGATGACTGCATGTCGAGCTAGGGAAGACGGCCGGTCCTCATGGAACTTCAAGCCTGGCCGGGCAAAGCTGCTTTCTACGTGGAGGAGAGGGGGAGGATAAGGCGCCCGACAGTTCCGGGAAGAAGTACTTCTGCCTCCACGGAAGCTTGCTTTTAAGAACAGGCATACCTCGGGGACGTTGCAGGTTCAGTTCCAGACCACCTCAGGAAAGCAAACTTGGCAATAAAATGAGTCATACACGTGTTTTAGTGTCCCACTGCCTATGAGTAACATTTACACTGTAGTCCATTGAGAGTGCAATCAATGTATGTATCTTTATCGCTAAAAATGCCAACTATCATCCGAGCCTTAGACAAGGCATAATCTTTTGGCTAGTGAAGAGTTTGGCCTCCATGTTGATGCTGCTGACTGAGGAGGAGGGTGGTTGCTGAAGGTAGGGTGGCTGTGGCGGTTTCACTTTAAGACAATGAAGTTTGCCACATTGATTGACTCTTCCTTTCACAAAATACTCCTCCATAGCATGGGATGCTGTTGGATGGAGCACTTTATCCCCAGTAGAGCTGCTTCCAGAATTGGAGTCAGTTCTCTGAAACCCTGTTGCTGCTTAATCAACTAAGTTTCTGTAATATACTAAAACCCTTCTTGTCCTTCACGGTGTTCACAGCGTCTTCATCTCAAGAAGCCACTTTGCCCATTCATAAGAAGCAACTCCCCCACTCTGTTAAAGTTTGATCATGAGATCGTACAGTTCAGTCACCTTTCAGGCTCCACTAAGTCCTCTTGCTGTTTTCACCACATCTGCAGTTACTTCCTCCCCTGCAGTCTGGAACCCGTCAGTATCATCTGCAAGGGTTGGAAGCAACTTCTTCCAAACTCCTGTTCATGTTGGGATTTTTGACTTCCTTCCATGAATCACAAATGTTCCTAGTGACATGGAGAACGGTGAATCCTTCCCAGCTTTTCAGTTTACCTTGACTTTGGCCAGATCCATCAGAAAAATCATTAGCGGTGGCAGCTCTAGCCTTATGAAATGGGTTTTTTGTTTGTTTGTTTCTTTTTTTTTGAGTGAAGTCTCACTCTGTTACCCAGGCTTTGTTTGAGTAGATTTGGCATCATTCTTAAGGGCCCTAGGATTTATAGAATGGTAAATGAGCATTGACTTCCAACAAAGTGACCAGTTGCGTTAGCCCCTAGGAGTCAGCCTCCTTTTGAAGCTCTGAAGCCAGACATTGACTTTTCTGCTTTAGCCGTGAAAGCCCTAATGACATCTTCTAGAAGGTTATTTGCTGTAGCCACTTTCATCAGTGATCTTAGCTGGGTCTTCTGGATAACTTGCTGCAGCTTCCCCACAGCTCCTCCGCTGCCTCGCCTTGCGCTTGTAAATTGCAGAGACAGCTTCTGGCCGTAAGCCTCATGAACCAACCATTGCTAGCTTCCAATTTTTCTTCTTCAGCTTCCTCACCTCTCTCAGCCTTTATAAAATTGAAGAGTTAGGGCCTTGCTCTGGACTAGGCTTGGCTTAAGGGAATCTGGTGACTGGTTTCATCTTCTAGCCAGACCACTCAGACTGTCTCCCTGTCAGCAGTAAGGGTGTTTCACTTTCTCACTATTCGTGTGTTCACTGGAATAGCACTTTTAATTTCCATCAAGAACGTTTCCTTTGTATTCACTTGGCTGTTTGGCACAGAAGTCCCAGCTCTCAGCCTGTCCTAACTATCAATATGCTTTCCTCGCTATGCTTAATCATTTCTTGCTTTAGATTTAAAATGAAAGATGTGTAATGTTTCCTTTCACTTGAACCCTTAGAGGCCATTACAAGGCTGTTAAGTGGACTGTTTCAATATTGTTTCTTAGGAAGGCCAGAGGAAAGGGAAAGAGATGGGAAACGGCAGGTCAGTGAAGCAGTCAGAACACAGCTTTTAGAGGTTGTTTGCCACACAGGCATGGTTTGTGGTACCTAATTACACAAGTGATATCAGAGATCACTGATCACAGATCACCGTAAAATGACATAATCGTGAAAAGTATAGCAAGAATTACCAAAATAGGACACAGAGATACAAAGTGAGCACATTGGTGGAGAAATGCCAATAGACTTTGATACAAGGTTGTCACAGATGTTCAATTTGTAAAAAAAACGCAGTATCTTCAAGTGCAATAAAGCGAAGTTCAGCAACGGGGTATGCCTGTATTCTGGGAAGTCAGAAGGGCAGGATCAGCCTCGGACTGGGGTGGGTGGTGCTGGGCCTGGCACTCCCACCAACGTGGCGTGCAAAGGTTGGATGAGAGAAGTGCTGCTCCATTTATAAGCTTACGTTCATAGACCTGGGGAGCCTACCAGAGATGACTGCTAACATCCACGTGATCTCAGGAATAAGGAGCTAACGCTTGGCTGCTGGACGTAGGCAGTTAGGCTTTTGGGATGACAGTTCATAGCACAGCAGGGGCAGGTGCTGGTGAACGGATGGGATTCCAGAGTGGCCCCTGTACCATGTAAAATGTGTTCCTCACTGATGTCCTCACTCCTTTTCTCATCATTTCCAATTTCCGTGATGCTGACTCCAGCTGTTCCCCCTACTGTCACTCTCAATACCGTGGCTGGCATGAATCTGGACAGGGACAGCTGGCCCTTCGTGTGACCAGTAGAAGCCCCTGTATCTGTGGCTCCACCTTCTCCCTCTCCCATTTAGGACTCAAGCCCACTGCCCCCACAAAGGTAGAAAACAAGCCATACGTGCCAGCCAGCCCAAGAGGAGTCGGGATTCTTGGCAACCAAGGTCATTACTGAAAGCTGTTCCCTGGTTGAGGTATTCATGTCAAATGAGCGGGAAGGACACTTTTTTTTTTTGAGACGGAGTCTCGCTTTGTCACCCAGGCTGGAGTGTAGTAGTGCAATCTCGGCTCACTGCAGTCTCCGCCTCCTGGGCTCAAGCAATTCTCCTGTCTTGGCCTCCTGAGTAACTGGGATTAAAGGCACCCACCGTCACGCCCGGCTAGTTATTGTATTTTTAGTAGAAATGGGGTTTCACCACATTGGCCAGGCTGGTCTCTTAACTCCTGACTTCAGGTGATCCACCCACCTCAGCCTCCCAAAGTGCTGGATTACAGGCATAAGCCACCATGCCAAGAAGAACACCACGTCTTTTTTCTTTTTTTTGAGTGGAGTTTCACTCTTTTTGTCCAGGCTGGAGTGTAATAGCATGATCTGGGCTCACTGCAACCTCTTGCCTCCCGAGTTCAAGTGATTCTTCTGCCTCAGCCTCTTGAGTAGCTGGGATTACTGGCATGCACCACAATGCCTGGCTAATTTTGTATTTTTAGTAGAGACGGGGTTTCACCATGTTGGCCAGGCTGGTCTCAAACTCCTGACCTCAGGTGATCCACCTGCCTTAGCCTTCCAAACTGCTGGGATTACAGGTGTAAGCCACGGCATCCAGCCTAGAACAGCACGTCTTTAAAGGAAGAGCTTTAAGTACAGGCCCAAGAACTGGTGATGACTCTCAGGATGAGGAGATGGGGAGAAGTGACACAGGAACCCTCAGAATTGGACCCATTTGCCTCCATCCATCAGATTTCGTTCCTTGGCTTGTATTACAGGTGGCAGAATTTCCGGTTTAGCTTCTAAAGTGCCTACTTCCAAACTATTTGTCCATGAATATGTGCAAGGAAGAGAGGGAGAAAGGTGCTGGCACACTGGCTGACTGCCCTGCTCCGATGCACCCATCAGTTTTCCTAGGGTTGCGAAAATGAAGAGGAGACCACACGAAGAGGCGGAAGACAGGAACGAGACCAGTTAGCTTTGTTCCTAAGCAAGGACGTTTCTCCCAACAGCCCATTTCCAGGGAATCCGAGTGCTGGATGATTCTGCAGCTGGGCTCAACTCTGTTGAGTTTTCTGAGGGCAGCACTAGTACGAGACCATCCTTTATAGGCCAGCGTCCTGTTCCACCTTACAGTGAGTAAGAAGTTCCATGCCTGTGAACTGGGCCCTGGTGAACTGTTCACATGTGAGCTCAGATCATTACAATCTTTGTATTAGTTTATCCAGCTGTACATCCCAGACTTTTCCTGTCTTGACAAGAGTCTGACATCCCAGAAAGTCCTAACAGAACATGAGTTTACACTAAAATAATAGTTGTTAAATGGAGATTTAGCTTAACCACAAAGGTTTTATTCATTAGCCAACATCACTCCAGAAGCCCCTTCCTACCACCTTAGATTGAACCCCTTGAAAAATCTATAATGCACAGTGGTCTGTTAACCTAAGCCTGAACCTGTCCTGTTCGACCGCCTACCCTCCAGCTCTGCCCCGTGCCATTCTTGGTTCCTCGAACATGGGGCTCTGGAAAGGAAGGACTAACGCAGGCTGGCTGCAGATCAGAAGAGGATTCCAGCATAGAGGGAGAATTTAAAATATGAGAAAGGGAGAATTGATAGAAGTTTGGAGGGGTTTCAACAAAGAACCAAAGGAAAGGGTTAGCTGTAGACAGGAAGACACATCTTGACAGTGACAGGAGGCAAGGGAGAGAGAGAAGGCCGGGCTGCTAAGGACAGGCCGGAAGAGCAATAACCTTGTACCAATCGGGATCCAAATGGCTGAGTAGACAGAGAAGGGATAAGGACTTGAAGAGTATGAAAAGCATTTGGCCGAGTCTTGTCGCTACATCTCTGTGGAAGGATGTGGGCCACAGAAGTATCTCCATGTTTTTATTATGAAAGGAGCCCATAACTGCAGATGGTTAGAAACCAGCCTAAGTCAGATGTGCATCCCAATTTCTGTGTCTTGGGACCTACTGGAGATTTTTTGGCCTACTACCATGACGACTAACAGCACTGCTGGCAGATTCCCCGGATGGCCACTGTCAATTGCTGCTGCCACCCTTTATTTCCTCCCTTCACTTCCCTTAAGGTACGATGAACAGAAATTGAAGATGCATCCCATAAAGGTTAATTTTCTTTTTTCTTGAGATAATCGTGGTTTTTGTCATTGGTCCTGTTTATGTGATGGATTATGTTTATTGATTTGCATGTGTCAAACCAGCCTTGCATCCCAGGGATAAAGCCGACTTGATCGTGGTGGATAAGCTTCTTGTGCTGCTGGATTCGGTTTGCCAGCATTTTATTGAGGATTTTCACATCAGTGTTCATCGTGGATATTGGCGTGAAATTTTCTTTTTCACTTGTGTCTCTGCCAGGTTTTGGCATCAGGATGATGTTGGTCTCATAAATGAGTTCGGAAGGAGTCCCTCTTCTTCTGTTGTTTGGAATGGTTTTAGGAGGAATGGTACCAGCTCCTCGTTGTACCTCTGGTAGAATTAGGCTGTGAACCCATCTGGTCCTGGACTTTTTTTGGTTGGTAGGCTATTAATTGTTGCCTCAACTTCAGCCCTTCTTATTGGTCTATTTAGGGATTTGACTTCTTCCTGGTTTAGTCTTGGGAGGGTGTAAGTGTCCAGGAATTTCTTCTAGATTTTCTGGTTTATTTGCATAGAGGTGTTTATAGTATTCTCTGATGGTAATTTATATTTCTGTGGTATCAGTGGTGATGTCCCCTTTATCATTTTTTATTGCATCTATTTGATTCTTCTCTCTTTTTTTCATTAGTCTGGCTATCGGTCTATCTATTTTGTTGATCTTTACAAAAAAAACAGCTCCTGGATTCATTGATTTTTTTGAAGTGTTTTTCGTGTCTGTCTCCTTCAGTTCTGCTTTGATCTTAGTTATTTCTTATCTTCTGCTAGCTTTTGAGTTTGTTCGGTCTTGCTTCTCTAGTTCTTTTAATCGTGATGTTAGGGTGTCAATTTTACATCTTTTCTTGTTTATCTTCTGGGCATTTTGTGCTATAAATTTCCCTCTACACACTGCTTTAAATGTGTCCCAGGTATTCTAGTATGTTGAATCTTTGTTCTCATTGGAAAAACCCTAATTGAGTATTCTTAAGAGCTCTTGCTCTCAGAAACAGCTGGCAGGAGGGGAAAACCTCATAGACAGAATTATATTCTTTTTTCTTTTGTGGACAAAGCATCTTCCTCTATTGCCCAGGCTGGAGTGCAGTGGCACAGTCATGGCTCACTGCAGCCTCAAATTCCTGGGCTCAAGCAATCCTCCCGCCTCAGCCTCCTGAGTAGCTGGGACTACAGGCATGCACCACCACACCTGGCTAATTTTTAAAATAATTATATTTATTTTTATTTCAATAGTTTTTAGGGGGCCAGGTGTGGTGGCTCATGCCTGTAATCCAAGCACTTTGGGAAGCTGATGTGGGCAGATTACTTGAGGTCAGGAGTTCAAGGCCAGCCTGGCCAACATGGTGAAACCTCATCTCAGTAGTTACACTGGCACTGATATTTTGAAACTGTTACAGGTGTACTTAAGGGTAAAGTGAATGATTACGTTGATGTTGATAGCAACCAAGATTTTCAAGATTACAATGTAAGATCAAGAAAAACCTTGGATACCCTGGGTAACATAGCAAGACCCCATCTTTACAAAAAAATTTAAAACTAGCTGGGCATGGTGGCATGTGCCTGTAGTCCCAGCTACTTGGTAACCTGACTGGAGGATGGCTTGAACCCAGTATTTCGCGGCTGCAGTGGGACATGGTTGTATCATTGCACTGCAGCCTGGTGACACAGTGAGACCCTGTCTCAAAAAAAAAAAAAGAAAAGAAAAAAAGAAAAACCTTGGAATCTTACATTTGAATTCGAAGTCAGTAAAACTTTTTCCTTTAAAGAAAAACATTTCCTAGTCTATCTATTGCAAAGGCCCAGAAACACCTATAACCGCAGACAGTACCTAAACCTATATATACACGTGTATATATACACACATATGGTGTTTTTTCCTGTAAAGTAACAAGTGGGTAGCATATCCAGTGTGGATATGCTAAACAAAGAGATGAAGGCTGAGTGCAGTGGCTCAATACCTGTAATCCCAACACCTGGGGAGGCTGCGGTGGGCTGATCAGCTGAGGTCAGGAGTTCGAGACCAGCCTGGCCAATATGGTGAAACCCCAACTCTATTAAAAATACAAAAATTAGCCAGGCGTGGTGACAGGCACCTATAGTCCCAGCTACTCAGGAGGCTGGGGCACAAGACTCTCTTGAACCCAGGAGGTAGAGGCCGCAGTAAGCCAAGATCACACTACTGCACTCCAGCCTGGGTGAGACAGAGCGAGACTCCATCTCAAAAATAAAATAAAAGGATGATTCCTGTTCCACCCAGGACAGAGCAGGACAGTGGGAGATTTTATCATGCTACTCACAATGGTGCACAACTTAAAACTTACAAAGTGTCTATTTCTGTTACTTTCATTTAATGTTTTTGAACCACGGTTGACCCAAGAGTGACCAAAACCAAGGAAAAGGCAAAACCACAGGTAAGGGGGATTTACTATACTATTCCATTTTTGCCTAAGTCTTGAAATCCCCATAATAAAAAGTTTTTTTTTTTTGTAAAGTAGCTGAAACAAAGATAAAATTGTTCACTAAAATGAGGTATTAAATCCCTTGGAATGAACTGAAGGCCTACACGTGAAAAATATTACAAATCTTAAATCAGTGGAGATACAATTATCCCATGCTGGAAGAGATGAGTCAAAATACCAGTGGGTAATTATTTTTTTCCTGATTTTTAAAAATATACATGACTCGTAACCCAGAAATTATAATATTAAGAATTTCTTAGAATAATCTGAACACCATGCAAGGCTATTCAGTAATACTGGATTAAGTATATTTGTGAGAGCCATATAGTGGTGCACTCTGCAGCAATTAAAATGATGTATTTATGACATGAAAATGTTCAAGGTAAGTGGGAAAGGAGTTATATAACCATAATTCTGTATTTGTTAATAACGTTATATATACATACAACCCTGTACATGTATTCACATATCCACGAAGGGGGAAGGCCAGGATATATGCCCAATTTTTCTTTCTTTTGCGACAGTCTCAGGCTGGAATATAGTGGTACACTGCTCACTGCAACCTCCACTTCTGGCTGAAGCGATTCTCCTGCCTCAGCCTCCCCAATGGCTGGGATTACAGGTGCCCACTAGCACATCCAACTAGTTTTTGTAATTTTAGTAGAGATGGAGTTTCACCATGTTGGTCATGCTGATCTGGAACTCCTGACCTCAAGTCATTGGCCTGACTCAGTCTCCCAATGTGCTGGAATTACAAATTCACTCCAGGTGGTGAATTTGCAGAATTATTACCTTTTATCAGCATTTTATTTTTATACTATGAACATCTATTACTGATATAATTAAAGAAAAACATAAGGGGACAGGGTGGTAGTGTGGGATCAGACTTTATGATCACATGAGGATGTGGTGTGTTGGGAGGCCATGGAAGGGGAGTGGTAAGGCTGCCCAGTGTGTTCTTAAAGTACGTACTTCCAAGAACTGTCTATGTTGCTTCTCCTGGCACTTTCCTAAGTGTATTCCATAAAATAGTTCCACAGGTGTCTCACAGAAAAGGGTTCAATGTCCAAGTTTTGGGAAATGCCAGCTTAAAACATAACTCATTCATAGGCTGGGCGTGCTGGCTCACTCCTGTAATCCCAGCACTTTGGGAGGCCGAGACGGGTGGATCACAAGGTCAGGAGTTCCAGACCAGACTGCCCAATATAGTGAAACCCCGTCTCTACTAAAAATACAAAAAGTTAGCTGAGTGTGGTGGCATGCACCTGTAGTCCTGGCTGCTCGGGAGGCTGGGAGGCTGAGGCAGGAGAATTACTTGAACCTGGGAGGCAGTGGTTGCTCTGAGCCGAGATTGTGCCATTGCACTCCAGCCTGGGTGACAGAGCAAGACCTTGTCTCAAAACAAAACAAAACTCATTCATACAAAACATATGATGTTTGCTATGCATTCCCAGGAGGAAAGGACACGGTATGCATATTTATTGGGCCACAGACCCTTTGCTTTATATCCTTAAAAAAAAGAAATAGAATTGGGGTCTTGCCATCTTGCCCAGACTAGTCTGGAACTCCTGGGCTCAGGCAATTCTCCTGCCTCAGTGGCCCCCTCAAAGTGCTGGGATTACATATTCTTTATACAAGTTACAAGACTTATACTTAACACATTTTAGGAAATGCCCATTTAAGGACCTGAAGATTAAGGATGTAAAGCTGGGCATGGTGGCTCACGCCTGTAATCTCAGCACTTTGAGAGGCCCAAGTGGGCGATCACCTGAGGTTGGGAGTTCGAGACCAGCCTGACCAACACGGAGAAACACCGTCTCTACTAAAAATAGAAAATTAGCAAGGTGTGATGGCACATGCCTGTAATCCCAGCTACTTGGGAGGCTGAGGCAGGAGAATCGCTTGAACCCAGGAGGCAGAGATTGCAGTGAGCCGAGATCCGGCCACTGCACTCGAGCCTGGGCAACAAGAGCAAAACTTAGTCTCAAAATAGAAAAGATTAAGGATTGTTTATACCACATATTTCCATCAAGGGTCTGAAAGCTCCTAGCCCATTTTCCTAGATTTAGATGGAGTCATCTCAAATCATCCTCACATTTATAATACGGTTTTTGTTTTTGGTCTCAAGCTTTATGGTTTTAAACATAATTTGCATCTTGCAAATTATGAGGAAAGGAAAACACTTAGAGCAGTGTTTTCCTTCTCTGCATTATCTGTCCATTAGTGGGCAGATAAATCAACTTGGTGGTCACAACCTGAATTTTTTAAAAACTGAAATAAAACTATCGTAGTGAGGATAAGTATTACTTTACAAAAGTATATGTGACATTTTTGTGTCCATAATCACACTATGCGTGTATGTGTGTTCACAACATAAAATACATTTATTCCTATGAGCTGCAATTAAAAAAAAAAGTGAAAGCCACTGAATTAAAGAGATGAATTTATTGGTAAATAGAGAAAATAGAGAAAAGCAACATCTATTCCAATATAGCCAAACCCTTCCTGTATATATTAGGTAAATTAAAAGAAAAAAAATTGTCAAAGCAATAATATAGCCAGCTAGATCGCTAATTTACAAATATGTACCATAAGTTTGTTTGAAGATCAGGTACTTGGGAGTTTTTCTCAAAGAAATGCTTATAAACGAGATTAGGTTCCAATTAGTTCACAAAAGCCAATTTAAACAATGTAGCTTAACTACAGTAGGAAGGCTGTCACAAACTTAACTTTCTGTCTGTTGCTTATTTACTCACAGCTGAGGTTCACTGTTTTTACTAGGATACATTATCCCCACATCCACACTCTGGTCCAGCATCAGGCAGCTCCTCACAGTGCAGGCAAGCATCCACTATCAGACATGTTGTGCTTAGGATTTCAGAGGAGGAAAAACTCACAGGTTCTAATAGCCATGGGTAACTGAGGTAGAACGTGGGGCTCCCAGGAACATCTTCCATATGCCCCAAATCTGTTTCCCTCCCACCCCAATCCAGCTCTGTTCAGGGTCAAGCCTGAAAAAGATACTTGCTCTGAACAGTATATATGTATTTTTTTTTGAGACGGAGTTTTGCTCTTGTTACCCAGGCTGGAGTGCAATAGCGCGATCTCGGCTCACCGCAACCTCCACCTCCTGGGTTCAGGCAATTCTCCCGCCTCAGCCTCCTGAGTAGCTGGGATTACAGGCACGCGCCACCATGCCCAGCTAATTTTTTGTATTTTTAGTAGAGACGGGGTTTCACCATGTTGACCAGGATGGTCTCGATCTCTTGACCTCGTGATCCACCCGCCTCGGCCTCCCAAAGTGCTGGGATTACAGGCTTGAGCCACTGTGCCTGGCCTGAACAGTATATTTTTTAAATCTACATCAATTTTTAAGAGACTACTAAAAAATAGTAATGGCCAGGCTTGGTGGCTCACGCCTGTAATCCCAGCATTTTGGGAGGCCGAGGCAGGTGGATCACCTGAGGTTGGGAGTTCAAAACCAGCCTGACCAACATGGTGAAACCCTGTCTCTACTAAAAATACAAGATTAACCAGGCATGGTGGTAGGTGCCTGTAATCCCAGATACTCGGGAGGCTGAGGCAGGAGAACTGCTGGAACCCGGGGGACAGAGGTTGCAGTGAGCTGAGATTGAGCCATTGCACTCCAGCCTGGGCAACAAGAGCAAAACTGTCTCAAAAACACACACACACACACACACACACACAGCCCACTGGCTTTAATGGTGATAATTTGCTATTAATAAATTCAGTAGCTGTTTTTTCACCTGAACACTTTAATAAACTTTTAGATCCAAATAAATTACTTGGCTCTAAAAAGCTGTTATTACTAACATGCTGCTGCTTTGTGCCCACGGAGACATGTTAATGCCTCGAGAAGCATGGCCTGTGGTCTCCCACAGGAAATTCAGGAATTCAGGGTCCAGCAGAAGGCCATGCTAGAGAACTCAACACTGTGCTCTTCCCAATTTCATTATGTCCTGGAAGATTGGAGAGCCATCCGGAAGAGTGTAAAGTAATGGAGAGCTCAGTGAGAAATGCTCTTAAGCAGCCCCTTGAATAATGCATTAAGCCTCAGCATCTTCATTTGGGCGGAATACAAACTGCCATTCCTAACAGGACTTACCTAGCATGCACTCAATCTTAACCGAGGTACCAAACTCTCAAGGGACACGCCCAGGGAAAGCCAGGAGTCTGGCATAATGCTGGCCTCGAAAACCTCTGGCCTTTTTGGCCGTGCGGTTGCCTGGCCTCAATACTCGCTGGCCGTGCCAGGAGCCCAGGGACAGGAGCAGGGGCTGCAGGAAAGACGGAGATGTAGCACAACCTGCTCCTGCCTTAATTATCACCCAAGCACACGGCCTCTGGCTGACCATCAAGTAGGACCAGCATTTTCAACCCACATCACAGGTCCCATGTCCTCAACCAGGAGTTTTACAAGTCTCAGGGAAAACTGGCTGCAACAGCTATAGCCAGTATACCTCTGCGACCAGCAGCATGGGCACCCCAAATGGCAGGCATGTAGATCCATAGGGAACACGTGCCCAGTTTTTCCCGGTTTACCTCTTGCTGTTATGAACCGGAACAAGGTTGGGAGGCTTAAGTAGGGAGAGGCTTAGAAATCATTTCAGCATATACTTTTTGGGTTCTGCCAGACAACCTTTTATTACATCAGAAAAGCAACACTAGGCACTAGGTCTTGCAAAATATGTTCTGACCGACTCTAAACTTTCTGAAATTATAGCCACATCAGTAAGGTTTTTAATGAACAAAAAAGTTAAATACAAACTTTCATATGCAAAATAGATTCCTGTATAACTGGCAACCTCAGAGCCAAGTACATTTTCTTCTACAGCTTTCAGTGGGGATGGAGTGGGGAGATGTTAGTCTCATTGAGTAGAAAACCTAATTTAGGCTCAATATATAGAAAACAAAAACTCTGAGGAAAAATAGCTTTAAATTGAATAGTATCTTTTGAAATAAACAGCTCAGGCCAGCCCCTACAATTCTGAGGTTTATACTCAACCAGATCTGGGATGAAAATGAAGATTTAGAGTTTACAGTTACTTCAAATCCATGAATCCAGTTTCAAGACTAAGCCAAGTCACCTCATTTCCAGAAAGGGAAATCACTGTACGATGACCACAACGCTCTTCTGAAGATGCTTGGGTAGTCAGAGTTCCTTGGGCACAGTTCCACGGTTCCATGGCGCTGTGCCAATGCTGTAGTGTCAGACTTCCTCTGAAAGGCAATGGGAGCCCTATCCCACAGCATTTTTGCTTCTCCCAGCATTTTTGAGCCTCAAAAAAACAAAAACAAAAAAAAATCCCAACCCCCCCGGCTTCATGTTGGCAGTTAGTGCTCCAGCTCCACTTCCTTCCACCCACAGTGAGATATCCCTCCTGGTCTTCAGCAGGGAGTGGCAGCTTGAGTAACATTCCTTTCAGAAATAAATAGTTCAAACAATTTAGAGCTAACTATAAAAGAGCAGTAGTAAATGGCCACTGCCCATTATGTTTGCAAACGAATGAGTGAATGAATACGCTGAACAAACACACAGAAAAAAACAATTCACAGAATAAATCCTGCATTTCCCACATTCATAGGGAAAAGAATTTCTTAAAAAAAATATTAGCGTTTATTCTTGTGTGGGTTGAACAGTCCAAAGCTCTGAGCAGGCACAGCCTTACAAACAGGATTGCAAGCAGCCCTCTGCACCCCAACTCAGGACTAGGGTGCAGTGAGAGGCCTTCATGCACTTTTGACAGCTCAGTACCTGTGAGAGAACAGAAGTGATGCAGGGACTTTTTAACCCACAATGCATGAGGTATATGGAAATGTCTGTGAAAGAACCACCAGCAGCTAGAGGGACCAGGCAAAGTTTTCTCACAGCAACTGCTGATGAAGGATTTCCCACACCATCTTCTTCCGGAAGAGAGGCATCTGGTGCTGCAAAGATTCCCATAAACAAAACACACATTACACATGAATGTACATGTCATCATGTCCATAAAGTAGGACGTCCATGTCCTTTTTCTAAGCATTGACATTTTTACATCATGGAACATACTTATTAAACCATTAAAAAGGAGGTTAAGGCCAGGTATGGTGGCTCAGGCCTGTAATCCCAGCACTTTGGGAGGCTGAGGTAGGCGAGTCACAAGGTCAGGAGTTTGAGACCAGCCTGGCCAACATGGTGAAACCCTGTCTCTACTAAAAATACAAAAAATTAGCTGGGCATGGTGGCGAGTGTCTGTAATCTCAGCTACTCAGGAGGCTGAGGCAGGAGATTCACTTGAACCTGGGAGGTGGAGGATGCAGTGAGCTGAGATGGCACCACTGCACTCCAGCCTGGGAGGCAGGGCAAGACTCCATATTAAAAAAAAAAGAAAAGAAAATTATGGGACATGTAATTGTAAACCTGCTTTTTGTTTTTGAGACAGAGTCTCACTCTGTCACCCAGGCTACAGTACAATGGCGCAATCTGCTCACTGCAGCCTCTGCCTCCTGGATTCAAGCAATTCTTGTGCCTCAGCCTCCTGAACAGCTGGGACTACAGGCACGTGCCACCACACCCGGCTAACTTTCCATATTTTTAGTAGAGACGGTATTTCTTCATGTTGATCAGGCTGGTTTCAAACTCCTGACCTCTGGTAATATGCCCGCCTCAGCCTCCCAAAGTGCTGGGATTACAGGCGTAAGCCATCGTGCCCAGCCAAAAAATGAGATGTTTTGCTTAATAAATTATTTTGCTTTAACTGACAATCACTACATGGGCAATCTGCAAAGCAGCAACACAAAAAGCAACTCCAAAATTATCTGTAGTACAACTACTACTCCTAGTGAAATCAGAAGTTCACATTCTTGAAGTACTCCTGATGTACCATTACATATATACATAGTTGGATGGCCCTTACTATACACTAGTGATGTCACCAGGCACAGTGGCTCACGCCGGCAATCTCAACACTTTGGGAGGCCGAGGCGGGTGGATCACCTGAGGTCAGGAGTTCAAGACCAGCCTGGGCAATATGGTGAAACCCATCTCTACTAAAAATACAAAAATTAGCTGGGCATGGTGGTGCACACCTGTAGTCCCAGCTACTTGGGAGGCTGAGGCAGGAGAATCGTTTGAACCTGAGAGGTAGAGGTTACAGTGAGCCAAGATCATGCCACTGCACTCCAGCCTGGTCAACACAGCAAGAATCCATCTCAATAATAATAATAATAATAATAAACTAGTGATGTCCTACCTGGGGTAGAGGCTAAAAAGTCTTAACACATGATTCTTAAATTATTTTAAATAGTTCAAAACATCTAGTAAAAACGGCACATTTACTCTTAGTAAAACTGCTGAGACTAAGGAATAAATGCCTTTATTTTATACTGGAATTGTATTAATTCACCAAGGGAGTCCGAATTATTTCATGTAATACAGTTTGTATTACAGTTTGTATTCATGGAATAAATACAGTTTGTTTGGTAGACAACATCTATTAAAATAAGGTCTGTTGATGAAAAATATTTTGTAATGGGATTGTCCTCAGTTGTAAAAAGATTGAGAACCCACTGTTCAAAACAAATTCTCAAGAGTTCCCAACATACTTGAGTTTCCAATCAAACCCAGAGCCATGGAGAAACAAGCAAACAACAGAATGGAACAGAAAGGAAAGCAGTATTCACAAGTTACATCTTAGACCTGTGGCTTCAGTTCTCACAAGGCCTGTTTTTCCCTTGCTATTAATTACTGACATGCCTCTTTCTTTGGCTAGAAATAATAATACACAGGAACCAACGAATGCCAGAGTTCAGAGATTTACAAATTGTGCCCATTATGTCACCAAAGACTAGGATATACCTGAGAGCAGATAAAATCACAAACTCTGATTCTGGCAGTTACGAGTAAGGCTATAGCCAAGGTTTACAGCAATAATAGCACAGCTACTACTATTTATTTTATTATTATTATTTGAGAAGAAGTTTTGCCATGTCACCGAGGCTAAAGTGCAGTGGCATGATCTCAGCTCACTGCAACCTCTGCCTCCTGGATTCAAGCGATTCTCCTGCCTCAGCCTCCTGAGTAGCTGGGACTACAGGTGTGCACCACCACGCTTGGCTAATTTTTGTATTTTTAGTAGAGATAGGATTTCACCATGTTGCCCAGGCTGGTCTTGGAACTCCTGACCTCAGGTGATCTGCCCACCTCGGCCTCCCAAAGTGTTTGGAACACAGGTGTGAGCCACCGCACCCAGCCAGCTACTACTATTGAGAGCTGAACATGTGCCAGCTGCTGGCCAAGTACTTTATCTTGCTTAATAACAAGTAAATAGTTGAGAAGGAGTCTTCACTCACCTGAGTAAATGTGATAGGTTTGTCCCTAGAAATATAATCTGCATATTTACAAGTAAACATTCCACAATCACTCCCATTCAACTGCTGAGGAATCTCCTAAAATTACAAAGAAAAAAGAAAGGAGGAAAGGGTAAAACATCATTAAATACAAACTCCTTGAACATTTTCTAAATGTTGCTGTGGATAAACAATATTATAAAGGTAAATATTAAATCAAGTATTACCTAAACACAGTCATATACAAAAACACAATTATTCTTACTTTATGTGATATAAAAACCCTAACTATGAGATGGTGTGCATGACCCCATAAGAAATGTTTTTCAGAAGAGAAAAAAACAAACAGTTCCATTCTCTGCTCCCACTCAAAGAAACCAAATTGAAAGGAGGTTTACTACCAGGGATTCTAGTCAGAATTATTTCAGAAGCATTTATCAATTTTTGAAAAGGGCCAAGTGTGGTCAATCAGAAATATACGTTCTCTTCTCTAGCTACAAAAATTGAGACTGCTGCTTTGGACCCCTACAAGCTTCAAGGTGGACAGAGAGCAGTTCCTGGATAGGCTTTAACCAATTAGGATCTTGCCTTCATGGATCAGTTCTGTCCGAAGGCAAAAACAAGACTTGCTACAGCAGCACTGAGAGCATAATAAGCCAAAAGTGGTGGACTCTAAACCCACTAAGCTCACACCTGCTCCAGGCCTGTGTTGCCCTAATCTTGGCAGTCCCTAGCACCCTCTGGCTGTCAGCCACAAGCAGCACAAGTTAGTAAGCATATGAAAGAGGCCACTCCACTGCTGGAAAACACACTAGATGATAACAGCCCAATTTTTGTTCAGAGAAATGAAGTTGATTATGATTTTAAAAGTTTAACACATACCACCCATACATATGCAGATACCTCACACTTTTCTCTCGAGCCCAGCATCTCTCACAGAATGGACAAAACTACAATATACAAAGAAAGAGAATTTGTGTTCTTTATTCCATTTCCCATATCAGAACATAGTATTCATCCTAACAGACTCTTCTTACATCTGTGCTCTCCTTAGGAAATTTCAAAGCTTATCCTTCAAACTTTTTTCTTTTTTGAGACAGCCTTACTCTCACCCAGGCTGTAGTGCAGTGGCATGATCTCTGCTCACTGTAACCTCTGCCTCCCAAGTTTAAGTGATTCTCCTGCTTCAGCCTCCCGAGTAGCTGGGACTATAGGTGCCTGCCACCACACTGCTCCTGGCCAAGATTTTTCCATTTAGAAATTAAAATATGTCTAGGCACGGTGGCTCACGCCTGCAATCCCAGCACTTTGAGAGGCTGAGGCGGGAGGATCATGAGGTCAGGAGTTGGAGACCAGCCTGATCAACATGGTGAAACCGCCTCTCTACTAAAAATACAAAAATTAGCCAGGCATGGTGGCATGCGCCTCTAATCCCAGCTACTGAGGAGGCTGAGGCAGGAGAATTGCTTGAACCCTGGAGGCAGAGGTTACAGTGAGCCGAGATTACGCCACTGTACTCCAGCGTGGGTGACAGAACAAGACTCCATCTCAAAAAAAAAAGCTTTTTTTGGCATTAGATTCTAAGACCTAAATAAACAAATTCCCAGATAAATTTTGGAAAAAAGCTTCAAACTTTCATTAGCACCAACTGGGAAATTAGCCAACTTGAATTTATTATTTTTTTTCCCCCAATTCTGTGAGAGAGATGCAAGCATATGGTTAACATTTACATTTGCAGCAAGAAGATGTAAGCTAAGCAACCATTTTCAGTTAAATTAATTGCTAAAGATTTAGAAGCAGATCATTCTTAAGATGTATACTTTGGCCAGGCATGGTGGCTGACACCTGTAATCCCATCGCTTTGTTTCGGGAGGCCAGGAGTTTGAGACCAGCCTGGACAACAAAGCAAGATCCCATTTCTACAAAAAAGAAAGAAAGAAAAGAATGCAGGGAGGGAGGAAGGGCAGGAAGGGAGCCAAAACTGAATAATATACTATTAGTAAACACAACAAAGTATGTCAAATACAGATGACTGTCACTCACATGTGATTTCATGCTGTAATGGGTCCACTCTAAAAGATTCAGATCAGTATTTCTTTTGGTCTTACTTTCATCCTGTAAATACTGACTAAAAAGCAAAAGAAAGAAGGAATGCATCAATGAATTCCTATAGAAATGAACCATTATGGTTACAAAGGGCTTTGTGATGTTAAACAGATGTGTCATTCTCAAATCCATATTCATTAGCCTTTTAAAAACATGAGTCTTCTTGGAATTTTTAACTTAATTTGGGGAGGTCTGCTTATAAAAATCGTACATGCTTGTTTTTAAAAGTTGAAATATGTATCAGGTTGATAATCATTAGATGCCCCATACCCAAAATTAAGCTTAAAAAATAACACAAAAAGTCAAAGACCCCTGTAATAATCACTACAAAAGTAATTACTATTAAAAGTTGGCTATGTATTTATTCTAGTTCTCTACCCCACCCTCACACATATGACTTTAAAACATTTTCAACATGCTGTTTCTCACTTAAAGAAAGATAGATACATACAACAAGAAACATAGCTATAAAACAAGAAAACTGGCCTGGACTCAATAAATAAAGCTATTGCCACGAAAAAGAGAAAAAGGGAAGAAGACTTTTCTAAATTAAAGGAGACTAAAGAGACACTAAGAATTCACATGGGCTGGCGAGTGGCTCACGCCTGTAATCCCAACACTTTGGGAGGCTGAGGCAGGTGGATCACATGAGGTCAGGAGTTCAAGACCAGCCTGGTGAACACGGCAAAACCTGTCTCTACTAAAAATACAAAAATTAGCTGAGCATGGTGGTGCGCATCTTTAATCACTTGAACCCATGAGGTAGAGGTGGAGGTGGTGGTAAGCCGAGATTGTGCCACTGCACTCCGGCCTGGGCAACAGAGTGAGACTCTGTCTCAAAAAAAAGAACATGCATGAATCCTGACCGGCTCCTGGACTGGGAGTAGGTGGGCTATATAAAATAACTGACGAAATTAGAATATGGACCATATATGACATATTATTGAGTGTTAATATTCTTAAGTGTTATAATGACACTGTGGTTATGTAGAAAAACTTCCATATTCTTAGAGTAATAGAAAGTATTTAGAGTGATTAAATTCACATCTCCAGAAAGTTGTCATGGTTAACAACCTAAGTGTCTTGGTTTTTATCCTTAACCCGCATGTAAGATAAGCCAGCGTTGGACCATGGCACACATTCTCAATGGTGCAATATTGCTCCCAAGGTGGTAAAAAATGGTTCTTGGGAGGCAAAAATCTTAAGAGTGATTTAAAGCTCTCTAAAGCTCAACTCAACAAGGAAGTCTTATTCCCTGATATTATTTTCTCTTGTTATAGAGAAATTAAATTAATTGAATTTTTCACTCTGGGGCAAGGGTGAAAAAGAAAAGGAAAAACGTTGAGAAGAACTGGACTAGGACCATCAAGAAAGGGAGCAGGGCCTCAGATACCATCAGAACATTTCAACTTAAGAAAAACATCTGAATGTGCCAGGGGCAGTGGCCCACACCTGTAATCCCAGCACTTTGGGAGACTAAGGCAGACAGATCACTTGAGGTCAGGAGTTTGAGGCCAACCTGGCCAACATGGTGAAACCCTGTCTCTTCTAAAAATACAAAAATTATTCAGGTGTGGTGGCGTGTGCCTGTAATCCCAGCTTCTTGAGAGGCTGAGGCACGAGTATCACTTGAACCTGGGAGGCAGAGGTTGCAGTGAGCCGATTGCGCCACTGAACTGGGCAACACAGACTCCAACTTAAAAAAAAAAAAAAAAAGTATGAATTTTCAAATCCTGTTATAAGCAGTACATCAAACTGTACTGTATGATCCTACTAAGAACATTTCTATACATGGGATAATATATGTATATGTGTGAACACAAATGTATATATGTACAATTTATACATATACAAAGAAAAGACTATAAGAATAATCATTTTATAAACAATTTGGTGTATCTTATGATTTTTAGAAATTTCTTCTCTATACTTTTTATTCAAGATAAACAACCATAAATAAAAATAATATTTTATGCTAAAACAATATTGAATTACTGTTAATAACTTTTCTTCACAAGATTCATCTGTCCTTACTAAAGTTAAAAGAAGGAACTTCACAGCTTTCTGCTCACTTCTAGTGAGCAGAAAAGGAAAAATGGACCCATCTTACTGATGCATTTTCTCACTTCATGTAACTACTTTACATAGCTAAGAAGTAGCTATGCTTTAAAGACAGGTTTCTATTATAGCAATTACTATTTAAAACAATCACCTACAAACCACACACTTCAAACACTGCCTCTGAGTTCTGAGATAAACCCAACTCTCATGGAAAGCATAAAGACATGAGTGGGTTTAAGAATTCAGAGGACTATGGCCGGGCGTGGTGGCTCATGCCTGTAATCCCAGCACTTTGGGAGGCCGAGGCGGGTGGATCATGAGGTCAAGACATCGAGATCATCCTGGTCAACATGGTGAAACTCCGTCTCTACTAAAAATACAAAAAATTAGCTGGGCATGGTGGCGTGTGCCTTTAATCCCAGCTACTCAGGAGGCTGAGGCAGGAGAATTGCCTGAACGCAGGAGGCGGAGGTTGCGGTGAGCCGAGATCGCGCCATTGCACTCCAGCCTGGGTAACAAGAGCAAAACTCCGTCTCAAAAAAAAAAAAAAAAAGAATTTAGAGGACTAATACTCCCCAACTAACAGTTCCTTAGAACATTCAGAATAATGTATCAATACCAAAGAAATCTAATTCAAATCAGAGAATTCCAGTAAGATCTATTTTACATCGTAACACATGACAAACTTGTTTTCAGTGATGGTACTAAACACATTTTCTCAGTTGAAATCAGCTATGATTTTTAGACAAAAAAATAAAATGCATGCTAAGCCCTGAAATAGCCTTAACTATACATTAGACCACCATCCAAACAGCTTCCTAGGATGAGATGGAAGAGAGATCACCTCAACAGGGGGATAGTGAGGTGACACTTAAGGTTTCAACATTTACTTACAGGAGAATTTCACAGATCCTGTGACCCTTTTGTCCCATAGAATCCAGATATTTAAGACACTTTTTTCTTAGGTCTATCACCTATAATGGAAAAAGACAACATCCAGAAATATCTTAAATGTAAGAGGAGTGAGAATTTTACTTCCAAAAATAAAAGCATCTTTTAGAAAATCAATACATGTACCAATATAAATGGAGTTCTAAGTTACCCTTAAAAAGTAACCTAGAACTCCATTTATATTGGTACATGTATTATATTTCTTAAAGATTTATCTTACGTATCTTTAGTAAAAAGTGTATTTTTTAGTTGAAACATTAGTGGTCCTCTCAGTGATGAGACTTTTTGTGGTTTCTTTATATCTGTATTTTTCTTTCTTTCCTTCTCTTTCTTTTCTTTCTTTCTCGTTCTTTTTTCTTTTTCTTTTAAGACAAGATCTCGCTCTGTCACCCAGGCTGGAGTGCAGTGGTGTGATCACGGCTCACTGCAGCCTCGACCTCCTGGGCTCAAGGGATCTTCCACTTCAGCCTCCCAAGTAGCTGGGACACAGGTATGCACCACCATGCCCGGCAAATTATTTAATTTTTGTATAGACAGGGTCTTGCCATGTTGCCCAGGCTGCTCTCAGACTCTTAGGCTCAAGCAACCCTTCCTGCCTCAACCTCCCAAAGTCTGGGATTATAGGCATGAGCCACCACACCTGGCTTTATATCTGCATTTTTTTTTTTTAACAATAAACCTGTACTATCTTATAAACAAAACTAAATGAATATAATAACCCTTATGTGTACTAAGGCTCTTTCCTGTTAAAAATGAAAGGTCCTCAAGTACAAGGACTTTGTTTTCTGGCCTTCTAAGTTGTTCAACTCAAGAACTAAAAAGGAGGCCAAGTACAGTAGCTCACCCATCATTCTGAGGCTGAGGTGGGAGGACTGCTTAAAGCCAGGAGCTCAAGACTAGAGACTCTATCTCCACAAAAAAATTAAAAATAAATTTTAAAAAATTAACCAGGCGTACTTGTGCATGTCTGTAGTCCCAGGTACCTGGAAGCCAAATTAAGAAGATCACTTGTTCCCAGGAGGCTGAGGTTACAGTGAGCTATGGTTGTGCCACTGCACTACAGCTTGGGTGGCAGAATGAGAACCTGTCTCATTCTTTTATTTTTAAATAAAAAAATAAAAAGGCTATACATGGTGGCTCACACCTGTAATCCCAGCACTTTGCAAAGCTGAGGCAAGAGAACCACTTGAGGCCAGGAGTTGGATACCAACCAGGGCAATATACAAGACTCCATCTTGCCAAATAAATAAATAAATAAAATTACCCAAGCATGGTGGACCATGCCTATAGTCCTAGTTACTCAGGAGGCTAAGGCAGGAGGATCACTTGAGTCCAGGAGTTCCAGGCTACAGTGAGCTATGATCACACCAATTCACTTCAACCTAGGCAACAGAGCAAGGCCTGGTCTCTCATTTTAAAAGATAGTAATAAAAAATTTTTTAAAGAATAAATAAAAAGAACCAAAAAGGGTTGGGTGACGGAGGAGGCATTAAGAAAAAAAAAAAAAAAAACTAAAAAGAGACTCTGTAGAGTATGCTTATAACATATACTACTGGTCTTTATACCCTGGGCAGAAAAGGGGAGCATTCTTTTTTAAAAATGGTCTTTGTCCAAAGTCCAACAATTATTAACCTCTACTCACCACCAGGCTCCAATGTACCTTCCGATGAATAGGCACCAGAATAATTTCTTGTTCAAAGAGATTTACCCCTTTGGTCCATCTTTTCACTGCTTGGTAACCCCCAGACTTTAATTTAGGATAGAAGAAAGTACTGAATACATGAAGTGCTGGATAGCCTTGCTTTTTATTTCTTTCCACCAGAAGATTCATGTAAAAATTAATGACCTACAAAATACCAAGGGAGTGAAAGCTGGAACATGACAAATATATTATCAAAACTAAATTTCTACCTGAATAAGGACAAATTTGAAGGTAAGGTACTAAAGAAGGGGATAGGGCCGGGCGCAGTGGCTCATGCCTGTAATCCCAGCACTTTGGGAGGCTGAAGCAGATGGATCCCCTGAGGTCTGGAGTTCGAGACCAGCCTGGCCAACATGGTGAAACCCCATCTCTACTAAAAATACAACAATTAGCAGGGTATGGTGGCAGGTGCCACTGTCTCAAAAAAAAAAAAAAAAAAAAAGCACGGGGGGAGATAAAAGGACTGTCTAAAGAAAATGACAGCAAAAAAAGTGATCAGTGCAAAATGGTACATACGAAAAAGGAATTAAACTGTACTTTTTTTGAGACAGAGTCTCGCTCTGTTGCCCAGGCTGTCAGTTTACTGCAACCTCCGACTCCGAGATTCAAGTGATTCTCCTGCCTCAGCCTCCCGAGTAGCTGGGACTACAGGTACACACCACCATGCCTGGCTAATTTTTGTATTTTTAGTAGAGATGGGGTTTCACCATTTTGGCCAGGCTGATCTCAAACTCCTGACCTCGTGATCCACCTGTTGGCCTCCCAAAGTGCTGGGATTACAGGCGTGAACCACTGCATCCGGCTGAAAGCATACTTTTAAGGCATGTGAGTAACACTTAATAGCCAGAAGAAGGAATTCAAGAAGAAAGTCTGTGTAATAATGAAAAGATCTACATAACTGTATCACACCAAAAAAAATGCAGAAATATTAACAGTAAGTGAATTTTACTGCATATAAATTAGACTTCAATTTAAAAATATTAACTGGAAGGACATATACCAAAATATTAACATTTTGTTTATCTTTGAGTGGTGGTACTTTTGAACATTTTTTTAGATTTTCCTGTATTTTCCAAATTTTCTACAATAAACAAATTACGTTTATCATGTAAAACAAAACATTCCTGTTTTCAATGAATCACAGTCATAGGGGAAACAGGAAAACAGGAAGGGAGGCAAAGAGAGAAGATACAAGGCCTGCAGTTAGGGAAAAAACACACCAGAAAATTGTCAAGAAGAACTTAAGAGCCAGCTTTTGCTAAATATATTAAGGATAGAAGAGACAAATCAGGCAAAATTTTTCAGTTAATAATCAAAGAAAAGGCCAGGCACGGTGGCTCAAGCCTGTAATCCCAGCACTTTGGGAGGCCGAGGCGGGTGGATCACGAGGTCAAGAGATCGAGACCATCCTGGTCAACATGGTGAAACCCCATCTCTACTAAAAAATACAAAAAAATTAGCTGGGCATGGTGGCGCATGCCTGTAATCCCAGCTACTCAGGAGGCTGAGGCAGGAGAATTGCCTGAACCCAGGAGGCGGAGGTTGCAGTGAGCTGAGATCGCGCCATTGCACTCTAGCCTGGGTAACATGAGCGAAACTCCATCTCAAAAAAAAAAAAAAAAAAAAACTCAAAGAAAAGTATGCTGGGCGTGGTGGCTCATGCCTGCTATCCCAGCACTTTGGGAGGCCAAGGTGGGTGGATCACCTGAGGTCAGGAGTTTGAGACCAACCTGGCCAACATAGTGAAACCCCATCTCTACTAAAAATACAAAACTTAGCTGGGCATGGAGGTGGGTGCCTGTGATCCCAGCTACTTAGGAGGCTGAGGTAGGGGGATCACTTGAACCCAGAATTGGAGTTGCAGTGAGCTGAAATCGCACCATTGCACTCCAGCCTGGTCGACAAGAGCAAAACTCCATCTTAAAAGAAAAAAGAAAAATACATATAGTATATAATAATCAACATATCCCTTTATTACTCAAAAAATAAAACAGCTACTATAAGAATTCACCTAAAATATAATACCACTTGCTGCTTCCTCCCATTCATGAGCTGTGCCCAGGGTTTATTGGAGACTAGTAAATGAAGAGGTGGATACAACAAAGTACAGATGCACAAAAGGGAAACATCACCAATTCCAAGCAGAAAATCAGATTTCACCATCTTTTTAAGATTTAAGATGTCTTTGCTTTAATTATAACTAAAAGTTGCTTTACCAATCTCTGTAACTGGATAGGAGTCAATGTGATTATAGATAATAAATAAACTTCATGATGGCCAAAAGGGGGAGGGAATACAACTTACTTCATCATTGAGCCAGTGATAATTCTTTAATGTCTGGATGTCTCCTCGAGTAATTCGCAATTTGAAAGCACTACTTAGGATTTCATCCTGTGGGCCATGGCCTAAGGCGTTACTGATTTCCTTTTCCATGTCCTGAATTAGAAAGTCCAAAGGTTACTATTTTAATATAGAAACATTATCAGTTATTGAAAAATCTGAGCTGAAAAAAGTTTTTCATTTCAGCAGCACCGGACTCTTGAGAAAAATATACTATCAGAGACCTACTAAACTACAGTATGAAAACAATTTATCCTTATTTTTTAGGAATAGAGATGGGGCCTGATTAATTGCCCAAGTTGGCTGCAAACTCCTAGGCTCAAGCAAAACCCGCCCTGGGCCTCCCAAAGTGCTGGGATTCTAGGCATGAGCCACCGCACCAGCCCTGAAAATATTTTAACTTATAACTACAAAGCAGTCTTCCTAATATTTACAACAAATGCTGGTTCAATTAGTAGCTTGTGGAAACAATAATAATTATTATTTACATCTAAAGTATGGTCTCAATTATCCTACTACCAGGTATTAAGCACTATAAGCCAAACATGATGTTAGATACTTGAAGCACATTCTTACTTGTTGGGAAGGTATCCTACCATATTATAGAAGAGAAAATTGAAGCTCAGAGAATTTATTTTACATATTCAAAGCCATATAATTATTAAAAGGTAGAATGAAGATTTGACCCAGGTGTGTCTAATTTACTGGCCTTTGCTCCTTTCATAATACTAAAACCCTGATTTCCACTCTAAGCTTTTTTTTTGTTTTTGACACAGTGTCTCACTCTGTCACCCAGGCTGGAAATCTCAGCTCACTACAACCTGCCTCCCAGATGCAAGCGATTTTCATGCCTCAGCCTCCTGATTAGCTGGGATTACAGACATGTGCCACCATGCTGGCCATTTTTTTGTATTTTCAGTAAAGACAGGGTTTCACCATGTTGGCCAGGCTAGTCTCAAACTCCTGACCTCAAGTGATCTGCCTGCCTTGGCCTCCCAAAGTGGTGGGATTACAGGCATGAGTCACCACACCCAGCCTCTCCTTTAAACTTTTAAAACATCAAAATAAGATTAGGACATCTAAGGGGTCATACCATCCTTATTGGTATGACAGAAAGAGAATAAGCAAACAGGCAGAAACTTGGAAACCAGGCAGCAGTCTAGCAATTGACTCTTTATGGAATAAATGGCTTCATCATACTAAGGAATAATGTGGGCCAGGCACGGTGGCTTACACCTGTAATCCCAGCAATTTGGGAGGCTGAGGCAGGCAGATCACGAGGTCAAGAGTTTGAGACCAGCTTGGCCAATATGGTGAAACCTGTCTCTAGTGAAAAATACAAAACTTAGCCAGGCATGATGGCATGTGCCTGTAGTCCCAGCTACTCGGGAGGCTGAGGCAGGAGAATTGTTGGAACCCAGGAGGCAGAGGTTGCAGTGAGCCGAGATTGTGCCATTGTACTCCAGCCTGGGCGAAAGGGTTAGACTCTGTCTCAAAAAATAAAAGAAAAAAAAATTATGCAGATAAATGCATTATTTAAGATACAAAACTAGATCTATAAACCCACTAAAAATTATTTCCCTCTAGGCCAGGCATGGTGGCTCATGCCTGTAATCCCGGCACTTTGGGAGGCCGAGACAGGTGGATCACCTGAGGTCAGGTGTTTGAGACCTGCCTGACCAACATAGTGAAACCCCATCTCTACTAAAAATAAAAAATTAGCTGGGTGTGGTGGTGGGCGCCTGTAGTCCCAGCTACTCAGAGGCTGAGGCAGGAGACTTGCTTGAACCCAGGAAGCGGAGGTTGCAGTGAGCCAGGATCGTGCCATTGCACTCCAGCATGGGCAACAACAGCGAAACTCTGTCTCAGAAAAAAAAAAAAAAAAAAAAAAAATTATTTTCCTCTAAATATTTTTACTACTGCTTCCTCCCACTGCACAGTTTCACTGTTTTATGGATCTCTCTCTCCACCTGCATGCCCAATATAATAGTACGTATTCAAGAGAGATTCACCTACTAGATTCCTACTGTAGAGGAAGCCAAGATGTGGGTGCATCTTTAAAATAAGAATTTTAACTGCCTTCATTCTTTATGTTCTGTAAATTTTTACAATTTTCAGATGCAATACTCAACAAAAGGGACATTTTAGTAAACTATAATCACTTTTTAAGAAAATGCAGTGGACTTATTCCTAATTCCAAACCTATACTATATAACTCACTCAACATATTTGAAGGTTAGAATCTACAAAGAATTTGTTGAATTCCAAGATATGTGATGACTGTGTCAACTCACATTTGTTGAATATCAATTTGATCCCTTAGGTCACTAACGATCATGCCTCACTAATGATCAGTGTAGCCAAAGTGCATACATAGACCATGGACCTGATTTGTTTTCATATATTCATCCTTGGCCTGGAGAAAGTCCTCAAAACAAAACATTCAAGTTTAGAAGAACTGAGGTTATTTAAAGACATGCCTCTTTTTAGGATCAATACAAAGAACAATACCTCTGTAAGTTCAAGGAGATCATCTGTTCTTCTGTCCCTCTCTTTGCCTGAGCAATTCTTTTCCTTTGTCTCAATTATTGACACTTTCCTCCTGAGTAAGCCATTGCTTCCACTGCCCAGGCGGAGTCGGGCCGACACTTCTTCTGATAGGTCAGGCTCCAGCTGGTATCCCCTCCTCTGATCAAAAAAGCATCTAAATTCTACTGACATTTTTGATACTTGCTAATATAAACACAGATAACACATGAAATATAAAACTGTCAGTAATATGAAAGAAAAGAGAATTAGCAAATCCCCCAAATGAGTTAGATTTATCATATCTGCCTGTCCCTGCAAGGGGAAACAAAAAAACTCCAGACCTAAGACTCACAGGATACCTCAGTTACAAACCACGAAACAGAACACTCACCACATTCCCTGGAAGGAGCAAGAAAAGTATTTTCAGTTCTCCTATCACAATTAAAAATAGTATATTTAAAAGATTATTATGAAAGTTTTAAATAGCAAAAAATATGACCCAAAATTCCACCACTCAGAACAAATCCCTATCTTTATGCTAACTAAACTTGGTTCTAGCTTATCCTTGTAAAAAGTCATTTTATATTATAGAAAATGCACAAAACATTAATGTACCACTTAATTCATTTTTGTAAAATGAACACCTATATAACCACCATTGTGGTAAACAAATAGAATTCTGCCAGCACCCTAAAGCATTATCAGAGATTTTTAAGATTTTTAAGAAATTCTCCATAAAAAGCCATAAAATGTAAGTAAAGTGTTGGTATGGAGGTAGGTTCATCTCTCATAAACAAAGGTGGCTACTGTACAGAGGCAAAACTCCAACAACTCAGAAAGAAGAAAAAGGTTGTATATTTTCAATACCTTTTTTTTTTTTTTAAAAGAGACAGAGTCTCGTTCTGTCACTCAAGCTGGAGTTCAGTGGTGTGATCACAGCTCACTGCAGCCTTGACCTCCTGGGCTCAAGCAATCCTCCTGTCTTAGCTTCCCAAGTAGCTGAGACTACAGATGTGCCACCATGCCTGGCTAATTTTTAAATTTTTTGTGGAGACAGTCTCACTATGTTGCCCAGGCTGGTCTCAAACTCTTGGGCTCAAGATCCTCCTGCCTTGGCTTCCCAAAGTTCTGGGATTACAGGCAGGAGCCACTGTGCCTGGCTGACTTGCTGCTTTCTTAAAGAAAACAACAGAAGTAACAATCCAAGTATTATATATATAATTTTTCTTCTTTTTCATGGGTACCAAAACATAAGTTATGTAAGTAAATGGATACCAAAATTTTTTTTTTCTTGAGACGGAGTTTCACTCTTGTTGCCCAGGCTGGAGTGCAATGGCAGAATCTCGGCTCACTGCAGCCTCCACCTCCTGGGTTCAAGCGATTCTCCTGCCTCAGCCTCCCGAGTAGCTGGAATTACAAGCATGTGCCACAGGCATGCCTGGATAATTTTTTCATTTTTAGTAGAGACAGGGTTTCTACATGTTGTTCAGGCTGGTCTCAAACTCCTGACCTCAGGTAATGTCCCGCTTTGGCCTCCCAAAGTGTTGGGATTACAGGAGTGAGCCACGCACCTGGCCTATGAATATCAGATTTAACTAGGATTTTTACTTACACTTTCATTTTCAAATCTGAGTCCAACCATCTTTTCTGTATCAGAAATTTTCCCCTTTGTACACCTAAGGAAAATAATTGAGAGATGATAGATTTCTGCTAGATGACTCAAACCTAGCACATCCTAGTTTTAGAAATAAGATTTCATAATCTGTAAATAAAAATTGCCTTTTTATATAATACTCTAAATCAAGAGCCAACAAACTTTTCTGAAAAAGCACAGACAGTATTTTAGGCTTTGCAGGTTTTATGGTCTTGGGCATATCGTGGCAACTCTACCACTGTAATTTAAAAGCAGCCATAGACAGTATGTAAATGAATGTGCACACTTCAATAGAAATGTACTATACAAAAATAGGTAAGTAGACCAGATTTGGCCCATAGGCCATAATTTACAAACTCTGCCATAAACCATCATCCAAAAATCCTAAGGTATGCTGAACTGCCTTTATTGTTCTTATCCTAAAGACACAGACCTCTAGATATCTCCACTCCACCCACACTCCTATCTAAGAATCATGAGATTCTCCCAACCCCTGATGCCTGGGAGATAAAGGGCACCCCCCAACCCACCAAGGTAGGGTGGGCATCTGACCCAAGAGCTAGCTACCTATCTACTCAAATATGCTGACCAACTACCATAAATGAAAAGAGTTCACAATTCCAAAGAACCACTTACTCATAAATACAGCTGATAAAGAAAAAAAGTGTAGAATGAACTGAATGTACCTCTTTTCACTTCTCAATGAACATAGAGGTCCCCTTGTTTCAACAAGTCTATCTGTGAGGATGGTAAAGAAAAGATTAAATGTTTCCTTCATTAATGAATAATATAGTTAGAATTTCACCTTACTGAGTTTCCACGATATCAAGGCAATTCTTCAACAATGAAATGCTACAGTGAATTCCAAAGATACTAGCCTCCCTATAAACTAAGTTGCCTAAAAAAATGCCTATATCTCTTTGCTCTTTAAATATAATCTTTACTATAAACTGCGTGACATCTGCTCATTTGGTAAGCTGTCATTTAGTGGACCGTCAGTGGAGAAATATAAGGAAATTGATATATAAAGAATATTAATAAAATTTCAGCTCACAAAATATTTGCTACTATATAGGAGCTTAGGAATAATAATTCAGAGCCATTTTATGAATCTACTTCACCTTGAAACAATTTTTTTACTAAACTCCTAGATAAGCCTCCAGTCAATGCTGTGAGGTTTTTTTTTTTTTTTTTTTTTTTTTTGAGACAGTTTCACTCTGTCACCTAGGCTGGAGTGGAGTGATCTCAGCTCACTGCAATCTCCACCTCCCAGGTTCAGGCGATTCTCCTGCTCAGCCTCCTGGGTAGCTGGAATTACAGGCACCCACCACCACGCCTGGCTGATTTTTGTATTTGTAGTAGGGACAGGGTTTCACCATGTTGGCCAGGCTGGTCTCGAACTCCTGACCTCAGGAGATCCACCTGTCTTGGCCTCCCAAAGTGCTGGGGTTACAGGCATGAGTCACCATAAATGCTGTGAGATTTGACAGCATTTTGGTACACAATTTTCTACCTCACATGAACACTCTAACATGAACTAAGGTCAATATATTAAGACAAGGCTAAATCTGGGAACTCACATTGTTTTGGAATAAATTGTGTTGTTTTGACTCCGTGATTTTGCTCTTCCCCCCAGCCTTTGGTCTTTAATGTGTCCATCTGACTTCTTTGAGAACTTAAAAACACAAAAAGTGAGGCATATCAGATACAAAATCAAAGTCTACCATAATATGCATTATCTCTGTCCAGCAAGCTTCTCCAAATAGGGGTTATTGATTATCCTATTATATCAAATTATGACAGAAAGGAAGCAATTATCTGGGACTAGAATAAAAGGAGTCTAATCCTGATTCTAATATTTAAGCCAAGTTACCTATCCTCAAGTTTCTTTATTCGTAAAATCAGAGGTACTAAATCCCCAGTGACACCTAAACTGAAAAATCTCAGGGGATAAAACTCAGATTAAAAGATAAAAAACTTTTTTTTTTTTTTTTTTTAGACGGAGTTTCATTTGTTACCCAGGCTGGAGTGCAATGGCGCGATCTCGGCTCACCGCAACCTCCGCCTCCTGGGTTCAGGCAATTCTCCTGCCTCAGCCTCCTGAGTAGCTGGGATTACAGGCACGCGCCACCATGCCCAGCTAATTTTTTGTATCTTTAGTAGAGACGGGGTTTCACCATTTTGACCAGGATGGTCTCGATCTCTTGACCTCGTGATCCACCCGCCTCGGCCTCCCAAAGTGCTGGGATTACAGGCTTGAGCCACTGCGCCTGGCAGATAAAAAACTTTTTAAGCTACATATTTAAATAGACCTGAAACAATACATTACAAGCAGGAACTTTGTTTTGGTATTTTTTTTGAGACGGAGTCTCGCTCTGTTGCCCAGGCTGGAGTGCAGTGGTGTGATCTCCGCTCACTGAAACCTCCACTTTCCAGGTTCAAGCAACTCTCCTGCCTCAGCCTCCCGAACAGCTAGGATTACTGGCGCATGCCACCACATCTGGCTAATTTTTGTATTTTTAGTAGAGATGGGGTTTCACCATGTTAGTCAAATCCTGAACCTCAGGTGATCCATCTGACTCGGCCTCCCAAAGCACTGGGATTACAGGTGTGAGCCACTGCGCCCAGCCAAAAGCAGGAACTTTAAAAAGCAAAAATAGTTTGAGAGTTTCACCAACATGACAAAGCCAAGAGTTCACTAAACATACTGCTGCTTCCAACATGCAGCTTGTCAAAATGCAGAAAAATACTGACATGCTGACTAATCCAAAAGAATTTTTTTAAAAGTTCACAACTAATGATTTTCAAATAATCCATTATTTCTTCATTCAAAAGCTAGATAGCAGGCTGGGTGCAGTGGCTCACGCCTATAATCCTCCCAGCACTCTTGGATGCTAAGGTGGGTGGATTACCTGAGGTTAGGAGGTCGAAACAGCCTGGTGAAACCATGTCTCTAGTAAAAATACAAAAAATTAGCTGAGCATGGTGGTGGATGCCTGTAATCCCAGCTACTCAGGAGGCTGAGGCAGAATTGCTTGTACCTGGGAGGTAGAGGTTGCAGTGAGCCAAGACTGTGCCATTGCACTCCAGCCTGGGCAACAAGAGTGAAACTCCATCTCAAAAATTAAAAGTTAAATAGTATTGTGACTTTTTAACCTTCAATTTGCTATTATATAATTTCTGGGATCCTTGCGTATTTTCACTCCACTTGTTAGAATGACCTAGTGTACCTCAATTCTGAGCTCACAGACTTTTTGTCCTCCTTTCACAGACAAATACAAGGCCAGCTATCACTTCTTTCTGCCACTCTCATCTGTTAATATTTGCTCAAATCATTAGAGTATTTAATTAACAAGCCGTATTATAAGGATAACTCTTATGACCTGGGAGAATTTAATCTTGTCTCTAGCGGGTTTCCAAATGTGCTAAGATTCAATCTCTATGATGCTGCAGGGACTAGGTGTGTCTCGTGGGGTGGTGGTGAGGAAGGGGAAAGGAAAAAAGACAAAGAGACCATAAGAAGATGAAGGAGAAATGAAGGAAGGAAGAGATGGAGATGGGCAGGAGGGGGTGGGGAAGAGAGGTAGAGAGAGGGACTGTGGGAAATGTATGCTGAGGAGGTTGAAGAAACTCTGCCTCCTGATAGCCCTACCTCAACCAGTGAGCCGCTTTGTTATGTAAGAGTTTCATGGAAAAGTTTACTTGAACAAAAGGGTCCTAAAGGTAATATAAAATTTTACTTTGCAAAACCTCTGTTACATATTACCCATTACTAGATAAATATCAAGGCAAATGACAGGCTAGTTCTCTCAGGGTTAACTTCTTTCAAATAAGGCCCTTCCCACCAATACCTTCTCCAAAACAAACAAAAAGCTGTCTAGCAAAGCATTATCTGTTAGCTCATTTTCACCTGTGATAATTTGAAGTCACAGGACATGTGACAGAGTTTCCATGACCACTTTCTTTAAGCCGTTCCAATAACCTTCGGTACTTCTCTCTTTCCTCTTTTTGAACACCCTAAATAAAAGAAAGCATGTTAGATAAGCACCAGCATATTAAACTTATAACTAAAAGACAAAATGTAGCCCATAGATGTGTTTTCTGTCCAACACTGTGTCTTTAATATTTCTTTGAATTGGGGCCCAAAGTGGCTCCGGCCAGATGTCGTGGCGCTTGCGAAGGCGAGGCCAAGAGTTCAAGGCCAACCAACCTCAGCAACCTTACAAGCTCTCAATGATTGGCAAAAAAAAAAAAAAAAAAATTTCTTTGAATTACTAGCTTTATACATTTTTTTAAAAAAATCAAAAAATTTGGCCTCCTTTGATAAAGTGAGTCCACAATCTATAGCTATGTAGCGCTATCTCATTTAGATGGGCCACTGCTCTCCAGCCCACTTTACTCATGTTATCTGCTAGATTCTGGTGGCATCTAGGTTTTTGACAGAACTGATTGAATAGAATTAACTATAAGAAAACCTCAGCAGAAATCATCTGCTTGCATACCAAGAATATGTAGCTTCCAAAGTGAACTGGCCTCACCAACATCACCAGCAACCATCTATGGCTACATTCAAGACACTTTTTCAGCCCTTAAGTTACTTGATCTCTCTTCAGCATTTCACCATGCTGACCTGCCTTGCCTTCCTAGACAATAAGCTCTTCTGATTCTTTTTTTCTGTCTCCACTGCAGATTATTCCTTCTACATATATTATTCTAGTGGTTTTGCCTGTATCTCTTCTTGCACTACATTCCTTCCCTGAATAATCTCATCAGCTCCCTTGATTTAAATAACACCAGTAGGTTAAGGATTCAGAAATGTGTCTCCTCCTCCAAATTCTCATCACCTATATCCACCCTCCAGGAAAGGTTTTCTTGTGGGTTTCACAGGGAGTTTAAACAATATCCAAAACTGGAGTCATTATCTTCCCTGTGAACATAGGGTTATCTTGGTGATACACAGTGATTCCCAAAACTGAAATCTGGGATTCAGACTCTCCTCTCTACTTTATATTACAGTTAATCAACAGATATGTCCTTGCTAATACTACCTACCAATATTTCTAGTGTATTTTCTACATATTCCCCTGTAGATATCTGCTCAGTCTTATTTCTGATTTCTCATCTAAGAGACTGAAATCTTTAACACCTTATCTTAACACCCCTTTCAGGGCTCTGGTCCATTACGCTCTCTGCCTGCTTATCGAATAGCGATTATTTATGTATAAGCTCCCATAGGGCAGGAACCGCATTTCATTTAATCTTGAATTGCTGACAACTAGCACAATACCTGGGACCCAAATAAGTATTTCTCTGATGAATTAAATTAAACATGTGGCTCAGAAAAGTAGTTAGCAAACTGAAATAGCTAATGGTCCTGGGGAGTGCCAGATATAGGAATAATTCTAACTTTTCCTGGAATAAAGGGAATACTCAAAAGGAAAGTGAAAAGATTGACTCTTCATCATGCTGAGTGCTCTAAAATGTGAAGGAAAAAGCAGAGATGCACACCATTTACTTCCCTTCCTTAGTCACAGTTATTAAAGTTTGTAAAAAGAAACAAATTAGGGCTGGGTGCAGTGGCTCACACCTGTAATCCCAGCAGTTTGAGAGGCCGAGGCCAGAGGACTGCTTGAGCCCAGAGTTTGAAACCAGCCTGGGCAACACAGTGAGACCCCATCTCTCCATATAAAAAAATAACTTGGTAAAATTTTTTTTAAAAAGCAGGTTAGACTAATTTAGGTAGCCAAAAAGAATCTAACCTTGGCTGGGTGTAGTGGCTCATGCCTGTAATCCCAGCACTCTGGGAGGCTGAGGAAGGTGGATCACCTGAGGTCAGGAGTTCAAGACCAGCCTGACCAATATGGAGAAAACCTGTCTCTACTAAAAATACAAAATTAGCCAGGAGTGATGGTGCATGCCTGTAATCCCAGAGGATCCAAGATGGCTGATCGTTAACAGCTCGGGATTGTAGCTCCCAGTGAAAGCGCAGAGAACGAGAGGACACCACACTTTCAGACGAATTTTCGTCACCCACAGATCAGAAGGTTCCCAGTGGAGGAGCCCCACGGGTCGCCAGCACGACTCTTGTGGCTGGCGCAGCAGTTTTGCCGGCACCTCAGCGCAGCAGCTCTTCGTGCAGAGTAAACAGGACTGGTTCCCCTTCTGACCAACGTTTGGAGCTCCGGAAAGGCAGAGCCGCTTATTACAGACTCAAGAAGAAAGCCAGACCGGAGATTCCCAGGCAGAAGAGCACCATCAATCTTAACACCACTGTTTTAGCTGGCGCAGTGGTTGCTCGGATTTCAGCACTGGGAATCAATAAACTGGACATCCACTCAGAAACCTATTTAGAAAGGTGGTAATTGTAAAGACCACAGATGGATAAATTTATAACAAAGGGAAGAAACCAGCCTAAAAAGGCTGAGAATACCCAAAATCAGAACCCTTCTTCCTCTACAGGGGATTACAGTTCCTCATCAGCAACTGAACAAGCCCTGATGGAGAAGGACTGTGTTCCATTAACAGAAGTAGGCTTCAGAAGGTGGATGATAAGAAACTTCTGGGAGTTAAAAGAACTTGTTCTAACCCAATGTAAACAAACTAAGAACTTTGAAAAAAGGTTTGACGAAATGCTAACAAGAACAGACAATATAGAGAGGAATAAAAATGAACTAACGAAGTTGAAAAACACAACACGACAACTTAGCAAAATATGCACAAGTTTGAATAGCCGAATTGATCAAGCAGAAGAAAGAATATCAGCGGTCGAAGAACAACTTAATGAAATAAAACGAGAAGACAATAGAGAAGAAAGGATGAAAATAAATGAGCAAAGTCTCCAAGAAATATGGGACTATGTGAAAAGACCTAATCTACGTTTGATAGGTGTACCTGAATGTGATGGAGAGAATGAATCCAAGCTGGAAAATACTCTTCAGGATATTATTCAGGAAAACTTTACAAATCTAGCAAAGCAGGACAATATTCAACCCCTGGTAATACAGAGAACACAACAAAGATATTCCTCAAGAAGAGCAACCCCAAGGCACATAATCATCAGATTCACCAGGGTTGAAATGGAGGAGAAAATACTAAGGGCAGCCAGAGAGAAAGGTCAGGTTACCCACAAAGGGAGACTTACAGCAGATCTCTCAGCAGAAACCCTACAAGCCAGAAGAGAGTGGGGGCCAATATTCAACATCCTTAAAGAAAAGAACTTTCAGCCCAGAATTTCATATCCTGCCAAACTAAGCTTCACAATTGAAGGAAAAATAAAATATTTTATGAACAAGCAAGTACTCAGAGATTTTATTACCACCAGGCCTGCTTTGCAAAAGCTTCTGAAAGAAGCATTATACATAGAAAGGAAAAACCAGTATTAGCCTTTCTAAAAATATAAGTAAAGAGCATCAACATAAAGAAGAATTTATATAAACGAATGGATAAAATAGCCAGTTAACATCAAATGGCAGTAACCCTAAATTTAAGCCGACTAAATCCCCCAATCAAAAGATACAGCCAAAACCTAATGGTATGCTGCATCCAGACCCATTTCACATCCAAAGATACACAAAGACTCAAAACAAAGGGACGGAGAAAGACTTACCAACCAAATGGAGAGCAAAAATAAATAAATAAATAAAAAGCAGGGGTTGCAATTCTCGTATCTGATAAAATAGATTTCAAAGCAACAAAGATATAGTGGTAAATGCAACAATAAGAGCTAACGATCCTAACACCCAGAATCATAAGACCCATAAAGAGATTTAGACTCAACGAGACAGAAAATTGATGAGGACAACCAGGACTTGAACTCAGATCCAGAACAAGTAAACTTAATAAATATTTATAGAGCTCTCCATTTTAAATACACAAAATATACATATTCCACTTTAAATACACAAAATTTTGATCGGCCATTATTAATACCCATTTTTAGAATAAAGCAATATTCCCTCTTTTTCTTTTTCTTCCTCTCCTTTACTCCTTTTTTCTCTCTTTCTTTTCTTCTTTCCTTTCTAAAAAAAGAAAAGAGATCGAGACCATCCTGGTCAACATGGTGAAACTCCGTCTCTACTAAAAATACAAAAAATTAGCTGGGTATGGTGGCACGTGCCTGTAATCCCAGTTACTCAGGAGGCTGAGGCAGGAGAATTGCCTGAACCCAGGAGGTGGAGGTTGTGGTGAGCTGAGATCATGCCTGAGTAACAAGAGCAAAACTCCGTCTCAAAAAACAAACAAACGAAAACCCCACTAATCTTATCTCTTCCTAATGTGACTCCTTTTTCTTCCTTATGATAAAAATAACTACATTTTCAGGTCACAGACAGATGAGAAAAAAAAAAATAAGTACATCTAAATATTGACTAAATTATATCTATATTAAATATCTGTAGGAGGATACATACAGGTATCAGAGGTTACTTGCTAAGTAGTAAACATGGTGATAGAAGCCAGGTATGGAAGAGAGTCTAGGAAACTTAGTCACTGTACATACTTTGGTACCTTTTGAAATATATAACATATGCTTGGACATGGGAGGCAGAGGTTGCAGTGAGCCAAGATTGTGCCACTGCGCTCCGACATGGGTGCACTCCAGAGTCTCACTCCATCTCAAAAAAAAAAAGCAAAAAAGAAATATATAACATAATCGATATTATTTGTTCCCAAAAATATTCATTAGAAATTCTTTTTAGTCTTATAATTTTTATTACTCAAAAAAGTTTCTTTTTTTTGAGATGGAGTTTCGCTATTGTTACCCAGACTGGAGTGCAATGGCACAATCTCGGCTCACTGCAACCTCCGCCTTGTGGGTTCAAGCAATTCTCCTGCCTCAGCCTCCTGAGTAGCTGGGACTACAGGCACGCACCACCATGCCCAGCTAATTTTTGTATTTTTAGTAGAGACAGGGTTTTACCTTGTTGACCAGGATGGTCTTGATCTCTTGACCTCATGATCCACCCACCTCAGCCTCCCAAAGTGCTGGGATTATAGGCGTGAGCCACTGCGCCCGGCCAAAAGTTTCATTTTTAAATTTAGCTGTCTGACTCTGTGTCTGTGCCTTCAACACTTTCACAACAATTTTCTGCTCCTTGATAAGCAACATGCTTGATCCTGTCACGAACACATTTGGCACACATGGCCACTACAGGCCCTGCTAATGTGTTCTGGACAATCTCATAAGAACTTTAGGTCTCATAGCATGAACCCCTCCAAGTCTGCCTGGGCAGACACCACATGCAGATTTTTGGTGCATGTGGGTTTGAGACAGCCTCATTTTGTTAGAGGCTCTATTATAGGAAAACCTACAATGATATGTCAAACGTTGAACCATTCTGAGTTGGTTAGGAAGAGCTGTAAAATATTGTTTTAAAGAAATCAAGCTAAAAAGGCTTACCTCCTCCACAGTACAATGGGGGCGCCTCAGACCCTTGCCACTCTCTTCAGAAATCATCTCTGTTACAGTGGGTTCCTGAGGTTTCCACATGAAAGAACTCTCTGGATTACCTTTGCTATGGCGACGGCCACCTGGTCTTCTATTACAGCCTTCTGAATTCAAAGTAAAACTGAGCAACAGAAAAAAAAGAAAAAGCTTATCACCAAGCTGCTTAAATTGCTAGAATCTAAGTTCAGACCATCCTGAGATTAAGTTGCCTTAGGTCAAGCTTGCTCCTGGCAAGTCAGACAACTATAATTGTGCAAGAGTTAGATCTATCCCTGCAGCACATGGCACCCAGCATTCCACTATGGAATGTCTGTTTCTAATCACTAGAGCAGCCACACAAAGAAAGCCTCTGCCTTCCTCTTCATGTCCATTTCCAACCCCAACTCTAGATTCAGCTCCCCTACTGCACATACCCCTTCTGATAGCTCATTTTTCCTTTAGTCACTTGGAACCACTGAAATTAATTATTGGTGTGATTATTTGCTTAACGTCTATACTCCACACTAAACTTTAAATTCCATGAAAAGACATTACATCCTTTCACCACTATATCTTAGTACAGGGTCTAAGCCAAAAAGGCACTCAATAAATATCTACTGAATGCTAAATTAATAAATGCTAAAGGAACTGAAGCCTGGAATTCCTACCCAGTCACAGTTGCTGGTGACAAAAATCTGCCTTTCCTGCCATTACCAACAATGTGACAAACTGACAGCACCCCCCTCCTTCCTTGAGTGATGCTTTTGAAATGAATACCACTAATGTGGTATTTCTAAAAAAAAAAAAGTCATAATCTGAAACAAATCATCGGTAAATATCAAACAAAATTAAAATATTAATGTCACTGAACACAAAGAAAGGTCAAGGAGTAGCTGCAGAATAAAGTAGATCAAAAATACATAAAAACTGGCTGGGTGTGGTGGCTCACGCCTGTAATCCCAGCACTTTGGGAGGCAGAGGCGGGTGGATCATGAGGTCAAAAGATCGAAACCATCCTGGTCAACATGGTGAAACCCCGTCTCTACTAAAATACAAAAAGTCAGCTGGACACAGTGGTGCGTGCCTGTAATCCCAGCTACACAGGAGGCTGAGGCAGGACAATTGCTTGAACCCAGGAGGCGGAGGTTGTGGTGAGCTGAGATCGCACCATTGCACTCCAGCCTGGGTAACAAGAGCGAAACTCCGTCTCAAAAAAAAAAAAATACATGAAAACTATGCACAATACACAATCCTACACTGGATCCTGTATCAGGAAAAAGAAAAAGCTGTACAAGAGAAATTTAAATAAGACCTGTATATTATATAATAGCATTACATCAATGTTAATTTTCCTGATATTGGTAATCTACGATCATGTAAGTGAATGCCCTCATTCTTAAGAAATAGGCCAGGTGCTGTGGCTCAGCCTGTAACCCAGCACTTTGGGAGGCCAAGGTGGGCACATCATGAGGTCAACAGATCGAGACCATTCTGGCTAACCACATCTTTACTAAAAATACAAAAAATTAACCAGGCGTGGTGGCAGGCGCCTGTAGTCCCAGCTATGCAGGAGGCTGAGGCAGGAGAATCGCTTGCAACTGGGAGGTGGAGGTTGCAATGAACCGAGATTGGGCCACTGCACTCCAACCAGGGCGACAGAGCGAGACCCTGTCTCAGAACAAAAAAAGAAAGAAAGAAAGAAAGAGACTTGACCAGGTGCAGTGGCTCAAGCCTGTAATCACAGCACCTTAGGAGTCTGAGGTGGGTGGATCACCAGATCAGGAGTTCAAGATCAGCCTGGTCAACATGGTGAAATCCCATCCCTACTAAAAATACAAAAATTAGCTGGGTGTGGTGGCATGCACCTGTAGTCCTAGCTACTCGGGAGGCTGAGGCAGGACAGTCACTTGAACCCGGGAGGCGGAGGCTGCGGTGAACTGAGATTGTGACACTGCACTCCAGCCTGGTGACTGAGAGAGACTCTGTCTCAAAAAAAAAAAAAGAAAAAGAAAGAAACAGACTCAAGTATTTAGGATTAAAGGGGCATGAATCAAAGACTCCCAAATGGTTCAAAACAGTATGTATGTATGAGAGAGAATGAAAAAGCAAATGTAGCAGAATGACAACTGGTGAATCTAGGTCAGGTTATTCACCTGATAGAGCTTCAAAATATATAAAGCCAAATAACATGGAGCAAAAATTAACAAAGCTGAAGGAGAAATAGACAAAGCCACAATTATGGTAGAAAACTCAATTCCTCACCCATCAATCAATAAAAAAGTCGACAGAAAAATCACTAACACCTGCAAAACATATCAACCAACCTGACCTGACATTTAGGTCATTCTACCTAACAAGAGCAGAATACACTCAAGTGCACATGGACCATCATCCAACTGGTCACACTCTAGGCAATAAAGTAAGTATTAACAAAATGAAAAGAAATGAAATCATGCAAAGCATATTCTCACTCTTTTTTTCTTTTCACTGTCTTAAATTGTTTATTAGGTATGAATTTTACAAACTTTACTTTTATTAGCGGTAGCAGTGGAGCTGGAGAGTATTGCGCCTTCTCCAAGCTACCTGGCGAGAACCACCAATAGTGTGGTGAAACTTAAGGCCCTTTTCAAGGCCACGACTCTTTGGGCCTGCAGATGTCAGCCCATGCATCTCCCTGTGCTTGTGGACTGGTTTGGTGATCCATTGGGTGTCAGGATTTTTTCTGATAGCTTTATGGAAAGGATCAATGAGAATAACCTCAAAAAAATTGTATGTGGAATCTTCACCAACCCAGTAAGAATTCAGGACTCTTAAAGCCCCACAGTGACGTCCAGCTCACTCCTCTGCAACAGACTGAAGGCTTCGAGCAAACTTTAGCTGGTTAACACCATGATGGACAGGCTTGCTGTAAGTTGCACCCCTAGGAACTGAGTGTTTTCGGCCACCACAGCAAACACGAATCCTATACATAACATAACCTTGCTCAGCCTTGTAGCCCAGTTGGTGTGATTTATCAGGCCAGGTGGGGCGGGGACCCTCAGAAGAAATGCATTACATCAGACTGCTTCATTCTCCATAGCTCCTGGATGTACTTGTATGCACCCATCTTGGCTTATCTGATGGCTGTCGCCAGAGGGAAAAACAACAAAGCATATTCTCTAACCATAATACAAGTAAACTAGAAATCAATAACAGAAAGATATGTGCAAAGTCCCAAATATTTGGAAATTAAACAACATATTTCTATCCTTCTAAATTACAAGTCAAAGAGGAAGTAAGACAGAAACTGGAAAATATTTTTATTTACTTATTTATTTTATTGTATTATTATTATTATTTTGAGATGGAGTCTCACTGTGTTGCTCAGGCTGGAGTGCAGTGGCCTGATCTCGGCTCACTGCAACCTCTGCCTTCTGGGTTCAAGTGATTCTTCTGCCTCAGCCTCTCAAGTACCTGGGATTACAGGCATGTCCCAGCATAGCCAGCTAATTTTTGTATTTTAGTGGAGATAGGGGTTTCACCATGTTGCCCAGGCTGGTCTCAATCTCCTGACCTCAAGTGATCCGCCTACCTTGGCCTCCCAAAGTGCTGGGATTACAGGCGTGAGCCACTGCGCCTGGCCTAGAAAATATTTTACATTTAATGAAAATGAAAACCAACATTTCAAAATGTGGACAAAGCATCTAAGCAGTGCTTACAGGGAAACAGCATTAAATGCTTAGCAAATAAGTTTATCTCTAACTATATATATAACTATATATATATAATCACAATATAATCACCAAATTTAGCAACTTTTGGCAATAGTACATTGTAACATGTAGTACAGATTCAAATACCTCTAAAGCTATTAAAAAATAATCTTCACAGCAATTTTGTCCCACCTAAAATCTAATCCAGGATCTCACATTGCATGCATTTAGTTATTATGTTATGTTTGATCTCCTTCAGTCTGAAACAATTTTTCAGCTTTTCTTTATCTTTTTAATGAAGAATACAGGCCTATTATTTTCTAGAATGAACCTTAATTTCAGTTTAGAGCCAATCGTTTTTGCAGGAATGCTACATTTAGTGATGATGTCTTTCTCAGTGCAATACATTTGGAAACCATGATGTCAGTTAGTCCAGTGCTGGCAATTTAGCTTTGATCCCTTGGTTAAGGTGGTATCAATTGTATTTCTCCACTTTATTTTTCCCTTTGTAATTAGTAGGTGATGTGGGCCAGGCAGGGTGGCTCACGCTTGTAATCCCAGCACTCTGGGAGGCCAAGGCAGGTGGATAACCTGAGGTCAGGAGTTCGAGACCAGGCTGGCCAACACAGTGAAACCCTGTCTCTACTAAAAATATAAAATTAGCTGGGCATGGTTGCACATGCCCGCAGTCCCTGCAAAAAAAAGAAAAAAGAAAAAAAAAGTAATGTCTGGGGAGATACTTTGAGTTTATGTAAACTCATCAAATTAGTACCTCATCAAACTTCTCTTTTTTTTTTTTGAGACAGAGTCTCACTCTGTCGCCCAGGCTGGAGTACAGTGGCACAATCTCAGCTTACTGCAACCTCTGCCTCCAGGTTGAAGGGATTCTATTGCCTCAGCCTCCTGAGTGGCTGGGATTACAGGCACGTGACACCACACATGGCTAATTTTTGTATTTTTAGTAGAGATGGGGTTTCGCCATGTTGGCCAGTCTGCAAATTTTCATTTACTAGTTTTGGCTCAATTGATGATTTTTGCCCATATCAGTTATTACCATGACAGTTACAAAATGGTGATTTTGTAATTCTATCAGTCCTTCCACACTTATTAGTTGGCATTCTACTATAAAGATCTTTCCCTCCCTGATACTATATATTTATTTATTAATATCTGAGCCCCTATCTTTATTCATTTTGATGTTTAAATTATCCCATCTGGACAGTGAAAGCACCTTTAAAATCTCATCCTGTGTCAGGCTTGCATGCCCGTTTTTGAACACTCCTTTACTTTCTGGCACAAGATGTTCAGACTTATTTTATACTTTCCCTCTAGCCCTATAATCAGCCATTTATTAAACTCCAGAGGGCACTACTTTTTAGTGTCTCATTCTTAAACGTAAGTGGATAGCCAAGGCGTACCAAGTATTTGCATAAAGACTCTAACCTGAAAGATAAAACCAAAATAAACAAACAGAGGGAGAGGGCACAAAGCCGAACGGAGCACTCAAAAGATATTATAAAATAATAAACAGCTTTAGAGAGATAAGGAAAGATATTGCATCCATATAAGAAAAGGATGCTTGGAGAAAGAAAAAAAAATTGGGAATAGGCAGTGGGGAGAACTCTTATAAATTAAAAACTGACAGTCAAAAAAGAATTAGTAAAAAATGTCTTTTTTGGAGACAGAGTCTCGCTCTGTCGCCAGGCACCAGGCTGGAGTGCAGTGGCCTGATCTCGGCTCACTGCAATCTGCTTCCCAGGTTTAAGCAATTCTCCTGCCTCAGCCTCCCGAGTAGCTGGGACTACAGGTGCACGCCACCACGCCCAGCTAATTTTTTTTTGTATTTTTAGTAGTGACAGGGTTTCACCATGTTGGCCAGGATGGTCTCGATCTCTTGACCTTGTGATCCGCCTGCCTCCGCCTCCCAAAATGCTGGGATTACAGGCGTCAGCCACCACGCCCGGCCGTGAAAAATGTTTTTAAAAAGAGCAAGAAGTGTGTGCGGTGGCTCATGCCTGTAATCCCAGCACTTTGGGAGGCCAAGGTGGGTGGATCACCTGAGGTTAGGAGTTCAAAACCAGCCTGGCCAACATGGCAAAACCTTGTCTCTTCTAAAACGCAAAAAATTGCCAGGCATGGTGACACACCCCTGTAATCCCAGCTATGAGAAGCTGAGGTGGGAGAATTTCTTGAACCCAGAAGACAGAGGCTGCAGTGAGCCGATGGCCAAGATTGGCCCACTGCATTCCAGCATGGGTGACAGATTGAGACCCTGTCTCAAAAAAAAAAAAAAAAAAAAAAAGGCAAGAACAACAAAAGAAGAAAATATATGGGAAAATTAGATCAATTCAGAAGGTCTAATGAATGTCCAAGCAATAAAAGTTCTAGAAAGAATACAAAAAAAGGAGGGAAGAAAACTATTAATAATAATATTTCACAGAATTGATAGATGTGACCAGTGTATGAAAATTAACCAGGCAATGTACACTTACAATTTCAGCGCTGTTTGTATGCATAATTTTATTTTTACCCTGAGAATAAAGTAAGTAACAATTCTTTCTAAAACGGTTTTCAAGATCAGATGCTATGGGTATATAATACAGTAGAAAATGTAAGGCCAGGTGCAGTGGCTCACACCTGTGATCTCAGTACTTTGGGAGGCCAAGGCACCCAGATCACCTGAGGTCAGGAGTTTGAGACCAGCCTGACCAACAGGGTGAAACCTCATCTCTATTAAAAATACAAGAATTAGCCAGGCATGGTGGGGGGTGCCTGTAATCCCAACTACCCAGGAGGCTGAGGCAGAATTGCTTGAACCTGGGAGGCAGAGGTTGCAGTGAGCCAAAATCACTCACACCACTGTACTCTAGCTGGGTGACAGAGCAAAACTCCATCTCACAAAAAAAACCAAAAAACAAAAACCACACACACACACACACTCAAGTTCAAGTCTCTCACTGGCTGCAGGACATTCAGCAAGTTACTAACCTCAGAGTACTTAGCAAGACTACATGACAGAACACAACTGAGAATGCCTAGTAAGAGTGAGCACCTAATAAGTGCTAAGTTTCCATTTACAGAAAGAATTTAACACTTACCCCAAGGAAGGCAGGACTCTGCGTGGCTGATCTCGGGTTACTGTCACTCTGATCTTTGGATAGTCACTTATTCCATTGGGAGATTTATTACCTATTTAAAAAATGCATTTGTAATTGTGAAATGAAAAAAATCACCTGAAAACAGTCTGCAGATGGAAAGAAAAAAAATCCGTGAGCAACCTACATCACAGAGCCAAATAAACATCTTGTTTTAGGCCGGGCGCGGTGGCTCAAGCCTGTAATCCCAGCACTTTGGGAGGCCAAGGCGGGTGGATCACGAGGTCAAGAGATCGAGACCATCCTGGTCAACATGGTGAAACCCCGTCTCTACTAAATATACAAAAATGAGCTGGGCATGGTGGCGCGTGCCTGTAATCCCAGCTACTCAGGAGGCTGAGGCAGGAGAATTGCCTGAACCCAGGAGGCAGAGGTTGCGGTGAGCCGAGATCGCGCCATTGCACTCCAGCCTGGGTAACAAGAGCGAAACTCCGTCTCAAAAAAAAAAAAAACATATTGTTTTTCAATTTCTATTAATAGCACAGGAGTCTAGCACAAATTTTATCGAAGTTAAAGGAAAGCAATAAGGCTTAGTTTGTCTTTGATCTTAGAAATGTAATTAACAGAATTCACTGGCAGGTTTTGCTTATTTTTCTTGATGGGACTGTTAAGAGGCCATAAAGAACTCAGATCCTAACTCTCTGTAATCTAATTAATTTGAGTAAATTGTTCAAATTAAAATCAGCCATATTTTCATATTTTTCACCTAAAATATGAAAAATTCTGAATTCCCAAACATATCTGGCTCCCAGGGGTTGCAGGTAAGAGATTGTACACCTCTCTACACAAGAAACCTGCCCTAGGAATACCTGTGCTGCACTGACTAGACTACACAAACCCATAGAAACACAGCAGTGCCAGTATCTAAGGCACAAGATAAATCTATCAGCCCTCACATATGTGAATTTTTTTTTTTTTTTTTTTTGAGACGGAGTTTTGCTCGTTACCCAGGCTAGAGTGCAATGGCGCGATCTCGGCTTACCACAACCTCCGCCTCCTGGGTTCAAGCAATTCTCCTACCTCAGCCTCCTGAGTAGGTGGGATTACAGGCACGCGCCACCATGCCCAGCTAATTTTTTGTATTTTTAGTAGAGACGAGTTTTCACCATGTTGACCAGGATGGTCTCGATCTTTTGACCTTGTGATCCACCCGCCTTGGCCTCCCAAAGTGCTGGGATTACAGGCTTGAGCCACCGTGCCCGGCCACATATGTGAATTTTAATGGTAAACAATTCTAAACAAATATTCCAAACAGATATAAAATTCAATTTATATTAACTTTTTAAATGAAATTAAGGCCTCAAAGAAATATCACCTTTGTTCTAAGTTTTTAGGAACTAGCTTCTCAGACACAGGAGTATTAATTCTCTTTGCTTTTCTCTATGCCCAGAGGTATTTTTTTAAAAAGTTTGAAAAGCACAACTCTAGGGCTTTTATCATTTCGTTAATTTCTTCCACTTTTGAATTTTAAACGTATAACTTCTCTAAGCTCATTTTCCCTACCTTCCTTCCCCTCCAACTTTACAAGCCTACCTGAGTAGCAGACATCACAACTATTTTGCAGGATTCTGGCTTCTTCCTACTTTTCCCCACTATAGCATAATGCATGTATAGTGCAGATATACAGTAACTACAATTCAACTTCAGGATCTAAGGATAACATGGAAGTCCCTAGTCCATAACACTGTGGTAACTGGGAACCTAAGGATGCTCCCCAACTAGACGATGAACTCCTACAGGACAGGAATAAGGTTTTATTTATTATTTTGTTATTCTTTCTTTTTCCTTTTTTTTTTTTTAGACGGAGTCTTGCTGTGTTGCCCAAGCTGGAGTACAGTGGTACAACCTTGGCTCACTGCAACCTCAAGCAGTTCTCCTGCCTCAGCCTCCGGAGTAGCTGAGACTACAGGCGCGCACCACCACACATGGCTAATTTTTTATGTTTAGTAGAGACGGGGTTTTACCATGTTGCCCAGGCTGGTCTCAAAACTCCTGACCTCAGGCTCCCAAAGTGAGGGGTTTACAGGCATGAGCCACCTCGCCCAGCTGTTTAATTATTCTTGATAACTTAGTACAGCGCCTGGCACAGAGTGAGTTCTCAGGAAATGTTTTTCCTTTTTTTTTTTTTAAATGAATGAAGCTTTTTAATATGACCTTGATCTAACTCACCTTAAGGACACTGATAATACAAACAAAAAACAACAGTAAATTCAAAGACAACACTTCTGAAGAAAAGCTACTTGCTTTTTAGAACAGTAAAAAGAATGTCTTTGTTCTCATCCCAATCCAAATCAGTGTTTTCCTTTCATATTTTTAAAATGTAGGAAAAAAAATGGGCAGAAGGAGGTAGGAGGAAACAGAAATATTTTTGACCACCTCACCCAGTGTCAGCATGTTGTTCCAGGATCCAGAACCTGTCAGTTCACAAGATGAAGAGTTCGAAAATACCTTAAAATCAAACAGAATCACCTCTGTATCATCTAAATTTTGTAATCTAATTAAGTTTCTATTATGAAAAGATAACTTTTTCTTAGGTAGCCCACAAAAGAGATACCATCGATAAGACCTAGGGTTTAATTTGTCAAGACCCACAAATTGATGTAAAAGTAACAATTCCAGTTTCTTTGTACATACTTAAATAAGAAAGCACATGTAATAATATTTAGCTCTTTATAAACACATTTTAAATATTCTATTTATTAACCTTTAATTTCTTGGCTTTTATATCACAGCTGACAAAGATATAAATATTTCTGGAAAAAAGTAATTGTATATATTAACTCTCAAAAAGAGAATCTTCTAAAATTTAATGATTAATTACAAAGATCAGTATTCCTAACGGAGCCTTATCCCCACTGACCTCTCCTGTAGGGGCCACATTCCGTGTTCCATTACAAGCAGAAGTTACCATGGGCTTTGTGGTCAGCTGGAATGGGAATCCAAATAAGCTGGCAGCATTGTAGAGACTGTTTTTCACTTGGTGAATAAAGCAATCTAGAAAGTGTCAACAAACTGTAAATACAGAGTAACAAACTTCCAGCAAAAAAATCAAATGATATCTTAGAAATAGCCTCTCTCAATTTTTATTAAAAGTTTTATTGGTTGGGTGCAGTGGTTCACACCTGTAATCCCAACACTTTGGGACGCTGGGATGGGAGGCTTGCTTGAGCCTAGGAGCTCAAGACCAGCTTGGGCCACCATGGAGTAACTCCAACTCTACAATCATTAGCTGGGTATGGTGTCCTGCGCCTGGAGTCCCAGCTACCTGGGAGGCTGAGGTGGGAGGATAACCTGAGCTCAGGAGGTGTAGGCGGCAGTGAGCTGTGATCGTGCCATTGCTCTCCAGCCTGGGCAACAGAGTGAGACTGTCTCCAAAAATAAAACTGAAAAAAAAGTCCTATTTTTTTTTTTTTTTTGAGACGGAGTTTAACTCTTGTTGCCCAGGCTGGAGTGCAATGGCGTGACCTCGGCTTACCACAACCGCCACCCCTGGATTCATGCAATTCTCCTGCCTCAGCCTCCAGAGAAGCTGGGATTACAGGCATGCGCCACCACGCCCAGCTAATTTTGTATTTTCAGTAGAGATGGGGTTTCTCCATGTTAGTCAGGCTGGCCTTGAATTCCTGGTTTCAGGTGATCTACCCGCCTCGGCTTCCCAAAGTGCTGAGATTACAGGTGTGAGCCACCATACCTAGCCAAAGGTCCTATTTTCAACCACTGAAATAAAAAGGTGGCCTGGCACGGTGGCGCACACCTGTAATCCCAGCACTTTGGGAGGCCGAGGCAAGTAGATCACAAAGTCAAGAGTTCAAGACCATCCTGGCCAACATGGTGAAACCTCGTCTCTACTAAAAATACAAAAATTAGCTGGGCATGGTGGCGGACACCTGTAGTCCAAGCTGCTCGGGAGGCTGAAGCAGGAGAATCACTTGAACCTGGGAAGTAGAGGTTGCAGTGAGCTGACATCGCACCACTGCACTCCAGGGTGGGCGACAGAGGGAGACTTCATCTCAAAAAAATAAATAAATAAAATAAAAAGGTAATTATAAAAATAGTATTTTTCTAACTGAATAACTGGAATACCAGTATTGTGATATTGTTTTTAAAATCAAATATGTGAATATAAAAACATTAAACCATCATTTAGCAAATCCACACTGATTCACACACACGCAAAATGTTCTGAAATGACAGCTTTTAAGCAATGAGTTCTCCAGGACACATAAAATAAATTTTTGCCAGGCACAGTGACTCATGCCTGCAATCCCAGAACTTTGGGGGGCCAAGGTAGGTGGATCACGAGGTCAGGAGTTCGAGACCAGCTTGGTCAACATGGTAAAACCCCGTCTCTAAAAAAAAATACAAAAAATTAGCTGGGCGCAGTGGTGCACACCAGTAGTTCCAGCTACTCGGGAGGCTGAGGCAGGAGAATTGCTTGAACTCAGAAATTGGTGTGAGCTGAGATTGCGCCACTGCACTCCAGCCTAGGCGACAGAGTGAGACTCTGTCTCAAAATAAATAAATAAATAAAAATAGGCCAGGTGCAGTGGCTCACTCCTGTAATCCCAGCACTTCAGGAGGCTGAGGCAGGCAGATCACAAGGTCAAGAGATCAAGACCATCCTGACAAACATGGTGAAACCCCATCTCTACTAAAAATACAAAAATTAGCCAGGCGTGGTGGCAGGCACCTGTAGTCCCAGCTACTTGGGAGGCTGAGGCAGAAGAATCGTTTGAACCCGGGAGGCAAAGGATGCAGTGAGCTGAGATCACACCACTGCACTCCAGCCTGGCAACAGAGTGACAGTCTGTCTCAAAATAAAATAAAATAAAATAAAAAATAAAAATAAAGTTTTACCACAGAGGTGAGGGCATGATTAAACAACAAGGAGTATATAGCCACCAAGTGTGGCAGAATTCTACAGGAAGCACTGTCATATTATCACTAGTTTGTCCTTACTTCCCGGGCAGGTAACAATATACTGTAGTTGCCCTAAACAACTGTTTACTAAGCCCCTATTATATCTTGGCTAAGTGAAGTATAAAATATGCAGCTTTTTTTTTTTTTGAGACAGGGCCTTACTCTGTCATCCAGCCTGATGTGCAGTGGCATGATCACTAGTCACTGTAGCCTCAACCTCCTGGGCTCAAGTGATCCTCCTACCTCAGCCTCCTGAGTAGCTGGGATCGCAGGCATGCACCACAGTACCTGGCTAATTTTTTTAATTCTTTTTTTTGGTAGAGACACGGTCTCACTATGTAGTCCAGGCTGGTCTGGAAATCCTGGGCTCAAGTGATCCTCCTACCTCAGTCTCCCAAAGTGCTGATATTACAGGCGTATGCCATTGCACCTGGCCTAAAATATGCAGCTTTTAAACATCTAAGATGGAACAAGACTATCCCTCTAGTGGAGATGTGTTAGAAGATCTTAGGCTGGGCAAATGGCTCACACCTGTAATCCCAGCACTTTGGGAGGCAGAGGCAGGCGGATCACTTGAGGTCAGGAGTTTGATACCAGCCTAGTCAACATGGCAAAACCCCGTCTCTACGAAAAATACAAAAATTAGCTGGGTATCATGGTACACACCTATAATCTCAGATACTCAGGAGGCTGAGGCAGAAGAATCACTTGAACCCAGGAGGTGGAGGTTGCAGTGAGCCGAGATTGCACCACTGTACTCCAGTCTGGCGACAGAGCAAGACTCCACCTCAAAAAGAAAAAATTTAGCTGGGCCTGGTGGCACATGCCTATAAGTCCACCTACATGGGAGGCTAAAGTAAGAGGATCACTGGAACCTGGGAGGTGAAGGTTGCAGTAAGCTGAGATCTGTCACCCAGACTGCACTCCAGTCTGGGTGATAGAGGGAAGACCCTGTCTCAAAAGAAAAAAAACTCGGGTGGGGGTGGTGGCTCACAGCTGTAATCCCAGCATTTTGGGAGGCTGAGGAGGGCAGATCACTAGGTCAGGAGTTCAAGACCAGCCTGACCAATATGGTGAAACCTCATCTCTACTAAAAACACACAAAAAAAATTAGCTGAGCATGGTGGCACGTGCCAATAATCCCAGCTACTCTGGAGGCCAAGGCAGAATTGCTTGAACCTGGGAGGCACAGGTTGCAGTGAGCTGAGATCACACCACTGCACTCCAGCCTGGGTGACAGAGTGAGATTCCATCTCAAAAAAAGAAACAAAACAAAACAAAACTCAGGCTTACCCCTCCTTACCACCAGAAATAAAGGGAAAGGGTAGGTTTCAGTGTTTTCCTCACTTCCTACTTTAATTACACTACCTCTTTCTCACTTTCTATATATCTGAGTAAGCTTGTTACAATTTCCTTTCAATTTCCTAATTAAGGGTATTTGAAAACACTAGTTTGAGAAAAACAGACCATCACTTTAGCCATTCTGCTTTAGGGAAAAATGAACTGCAATGGTAGCTTTTAAGCAGTAAGTGCTTCAGAACATATAAAATACTTTCCAGAAACATAGTGAAATAACAAACAAAAGGGGAAAAGTAAGGACCAGGCAAAGCACAATCCAAATTGAAGTAATTTGCTAATAGTTATAAGTACCAAAGTATGCAAATGAGTTGTTTTTCATTTCATGAATCACAGAGAATTCCATGTTATCCCCATCTAATACTGCTGAAGGATATTACACATTCTCTTGTGCTTTATAAGGAGGATAAAAAGAGTTTTAGAGATTGATGCTTAACCCCTAGTCTGTCATCCAGACCCTCGAGGACAAGAGGACTCTTGATAACATAGCAAATTGTGTCTACTAAACAATATCATAGTATTTATTTTCCTACAAATTTAATCAAAATCTGGGTATGCCCTAGAGATTATGTCAAAAGATCTCACTGATTTTTTTTTTTAAAACAGAAGACCTGCCTCATCTGTAAAATGGGGGAAAGATCACCTTACTTTCCTAAGACTAGACTGCATAGATCTCTTAAAATCCCTTTCACCTTTAAGATCATGAACCTGAAATTCTGAGTCTTCTTTCTTTCCTTTTACCCTTGTGTTGCTTTTTTTCTCTCAAAAGCAATCCATGGAGTTAATACTGACCAACACAGTAGCTAGTAGCTAGATATGGTTACCTAACTTGAAATTTTATTAAAATCAAATAAAATGTAAAATTCAGACCCTCAACTGAACTAGCCACATTTAAAGTGCTCAACAGTCATCGTTGCAGGAAGTTCTACTGGACAGCACTCTACAGACCTTTAGAAACTCTGCTAGCCACTGCTTCCCCTTTGGCTTACATTCCCTTCTGCAGTTCGCCATTCAGAAAATCATACTACATATTTAATGGGAACTATGCAGTAAGTGATCCTTAACAATTGAAATCTATAAAACAGATGATTATAATAAATAATTAACTCAGAAACCTTCTGTAATGCCAAAGTTTATGTTGTCATTATTGTTGTTTAACCACATCCAAGTACAAGTACAAGCTATTTATATTTTTCTTTAAAACTGACTTCCTTTTTTGGCTTGAAAAAGATAATTTCAAATTACTACTGCATATGTAAAGCCAACATCACCTGCCTTATAAAGAAATAAAAACACAGCCGGGCCGACAGCTCACGTCCGTAATCCCACCACTTTGCGAGGTAGAGGTGGGTGGATCACTTGAGGTCAAGAGTTCAAGACCAGTCTGGCTAACTTGGTGAAACCCCATCTCTACTAAAAACACAAAATTTAGTCAGGCATGGTGGTGGGCACCTGTAGTCCCAGCTAGTTGGGAGGGGGAATCACTTGAACCCAGGAGGCAGAGGTTGCAGTGGTCCAAGATTGTGCCATTGCACTCCAGCCTGGGCAACAGAGTGAGGCTCCATCTCAAAAGAAAAAAAATACAGACCCTGTCTTACTAATTTTTTTATTTTCTGTTAAACCTAACATATTGGTTAGCACTGAGACATGCTCAATAAGCACTCATTGAATTTAAACAAAATATTAACACAAATATATCCACACTCAATTCCACATCTGGAGGTAAACGCAAATTTACAATTGTTTTTGAGAAGGAATATATTATTATAGTATTTTACTATGCCTTTTTCCTTTAATCTACTTTTATTTTCTTTAACCATTCAAATATACTGAAATAAAAGACTTGGCTAGGTGCAGTGGCTCACATCCATAATCCCAGCACTATGGGAAGCCAGGTGGGAGGATCACTTGAAGCCAGGAATTCTGATAGCTACCAAATATAAAATAATTCGCCAGGTGTAGTGGTACGCACCTATAGTCCCAGTTACTTGCGAGACTGAGGCAGGGGGATTGGGTGAACCCAGGAGTTTGAGACTGCAGTGAGCTATGATCGTGCCACTGCACTGAAGCCTGGGCAACAGAGTGACACCCTCACCTCTTACAAAATTAAAAAAAAAAAAAAAAAAAAAAGGCCGGGTGCAATGGCTCAAGCCTGTAATCCCAGCACTTTGGGAGGCCAAGGTGGGTGGATCACAAGGTCAAGAGATCAAGACCATCCTGGTCAACATGGTGAAACTCCGTCTCTATTAAAAATACAAAAAATTAGCTGGGCATAGTGGCACGTGCCTGTAATCCCAGCTACTCAGGAGGCTGAGGCAGGAGAATTGCCTGAACCCAGGAGGCAGAGGTTGCAGTGAGCCGAGATCGCACCATTGCACTCCAGCCTAGGTAACAAGAGCGAAACTCTGTTTAAAAAAATTTTAAAAAAGGGTCGGGCGTGGTGGCTCATGCCTATAATCCCAGCACTTTGGGAGGCCGAGGCGGGTGGATCACGAGGTCAAGAGATTGAGACCATCCTGGTCAACAAGGCGAAACCCCATCTCTACTAAAAATACAAAAAAAAAATTAGCTGGGCATGGTGGTACGCGCCTGTAGTCCCAGCTACTCAGTAGGCTGAGGCAGGAGAATTGCTTGAACCCAGGAGGCGGAGGTTGCGGTGAGCCGAGATCGCGCCATTGCACTCCAGTCTGGGTAATAACAGCGAAATGCTGTCTCAAAAAAAACAACAACAACAACAACCTGTTGATGACAAGATCAAGAAAGAGTGAGACCCTGTCTCAAAAAAAAAAAGAAAAGAAATATTATCGGTTCCTAAAGACAAGAGTATTTTTTCAGAATGCCACTGCTGCCTATTTCAGCCTGGGCAATATGGCAAGACCCTGTTTCTACAAAAAAATACAAAAATTAGCTAGGTGTGACAACATGCCTGTAGGCCCAACCAACTACTTGGGAGGCTTAGGTGGGAGGATCATCTGGGCCCAGGGAGGCTGCAATGAGCCGTGATCATGCCACTGCATCCCAGCCTGGGTGACAGAATGAGACCCTGTCTCAAAAAAAAAGTAAGATGGCTTCCCTCAGCCATCTGAACTAGAGTCACCTCAGTTTGAAATATTTATGTTTCCTCCTTTTTTTTTGAGATGGAGTTTCACTTTTGTTACCCAGGCTGGAGTGCAATGGCGCGATCTTGGCTCACCGCAACCTCCGCCTCCTGGGTTCAAGCAATTATCCTGCCTCAGCCTCCTGAGTAGCTGGGATTACAGGCACGCGCCACCATGCCCAGCTAATTTTTTGTATCTTTAGTAGAGATGGGGTTTCACCATTTTGACCAGGATGGTCTCGATCTCTTGACCTCGTGATCCACCCGCCTCGGCCTCCCAAAGTGCTGGGATTACAGGCTTGAGCCACCGCGCCCGGCCCCATGTTTCCTCCTTAAAAAGAAGTGTCTTTTCTTTATAGAAGGATTTAGAATTTTAAAATAATGCAGTCTACACCTAGGCTTATTTACCTGCAGAGATCAGAGAAGTCCCTGGTAACAGTAGTCACCTCTAGAAAAGATAAGTAAGAAAGGGACAGGAAAGAGACTTTTTTTTTGAGACGGAGTCTTGCTCTGTCACCCAGGCTGGAATGCAGTGGCACAATCTTGGCTCACTTCAACCTCCGCCTCTAGGGTTCAAGTGATTCTTATGCCTCAGCCTCCCAAGTAGCTGTGACCACAGGTGTGCACCATCTGGACAATTTTTTAATTTTTAGTAGAGATTGGTTTTTGCCATATTGGCCAGGCTAGTCTCAAACTCCTGACCTCAAGTGATCCTCCCACCTCAGCCTCCAAAGTGCTGAGATTAGAGGTCTGAGCCACCACACCTGGCTAGGAAAGAGACTTTTTTTTTTTTTCTGAGACGGAGTCTTGCACCCCAGGCTGGAGTACAGTAGCACCATCTCAGCTGACTGCAATCTCCACCTCCCGGGTTCAAGCAATTTTCCTGTCTTAGCCTCTCAAGTAGCTGGGATTACAGATGCCTGCCACCACGCCCAGCTAATTTTTGTATTTTTAGTAGAGATGGGGTTTTGCCATGTTGGCCAGGCTGGTCTCAAATTCCTGTCCTCAGGTGATCCTCCCACCTCAGCCTCCCAAAGTGCTAGGATTACAGGTGTGAGCCACTGCGACTGGCCAAGACTTACTTTTTACTGCATGCTTTTTACCTTTTGAATTTTGTTTCATGCATATATTTTTCCTAATAATAAACTAAAAATTTTTTAAATTTATATTCAGTACCTAATCTTGGTCTTTTGGCTGGTATTTCATCCGTGTCCACTGCAGAAAACAGAGTGCTGAAAGAGAGAAAGAAAAGAAAATGTGCATATATATATATATACATATATTTATACACACATTCATTTATATAAGTAAACTTACTATTCATATAACACATCCTCCTTCTATTGCTTTATTATAAAATGAGATCCAACTGATTTTTTTTTTTTTTTTTTTTGAGACAGTGTCTCACTCTGCTGCCAGGCTGGAGTGCAGTGGCTGGATCTTGGCTCACCAAAACCTCTGCTTCCCAGGTTCAAGAGATTCTCCTGCCTCAGCCTCACAAGTAGCTGGGACTTCAGGCATGTGCCACTACTGCCTGGTTAATTTTTGCATTTCTAGAAGAGATGGAGTTTTACCACATTGACCAGGCTGATCTTGAACTCCTGACTTCAATTGATCCACCTGCCTCGGCCTCCCAAAGTGCTGGGATTACAGGTGTGAGCCACCACGCCCGGCCCTAACTGATGTTTTAAAAGAGAATGCTGGTGGGATACAGTGGTTGGTGCCTGTAATCCCAGCACTTTGGTAGGCCAAGGGGGAGGACAGCTTGAGCTCTGGAGTTTGACATCAGCCTGGGCAATAAAGTAAGACCTCATCTCTACTAAAAATAAAAATAAAAAGTTAGCCAGCCTTGCTGGTATGTGCCTGTGGTCCCAGCTACCTGGGAGGCTAAGGCAGGAGGATCATGTGAGCCTAGGAAGTCAAGGCCGCAGTGAGCCCAGGTCATACCACTGCACTCCAGCCTGGGCAACAGTGAGAGTTTGTCTCTAAAAGAAATAAAACTGGCTGGGCACGGTGGCTCAAGCCTGTAATCCCAGCACTTTGGGAGGCCAAAGCAGGCGATCATGAGGTCAGGAGTTCAAGTCCAGCCTGGTCAAGATGGTGAAACCCCATCTCTACTTAAAAAAAAAAAAAAATTAGCTGGGCATGGTGGCAGGCGCCTGTAATCCCAGCTACTCAGGAGGCTGAGGCAGGAGAATCTCTTGAATCCCGGGGGGCAGAGGTTGCAGTGAGCCGAGATCGTCACCACTGTACTCCAGCCTGGGTAAAAGAGACTCCGTCTCAAAAAAAAAAAAAAGAAAACTAAAAATAAAAACAAAACAAAAGAAAGACTGCTATTTTTTTTTTTTTTTTTTTTGAGATGGAGTTTCGCTCTAGTTACCCAGGCTGGAGTGCAAATGGCGCGATCTCGGTTCACCGCAACCTCTGCCTCCTAGGTTCAGGCAATTCTCCTGCCTCAGCCTCCTGAGTAGCTGGGATTACAAGCACGCGCTACCATGCCCAGCTAATTTTTTTTTTGTATTTTTAGTAGAGACGGGGTTTCATCATGTTGACCAGGATAGTCTCGATCTCTTGACCTCGTGATCCACCCGCCTCGGCCTCCCAAAGTGCTGGGATTACAGGCTTGAGCCACCGCGCCCGGCCGAGACTGCTATTTTATAGTAGGCTTTTCACATTTGAAGACTTAATGCTACAGTTTCATCTATTTGAGAAAGACCCAAACTTCCTACCAAATAATAATTTGCCATCTGGTTAAAGTACAAACTTGAAACTGGCCAAAGTCACTTAGCTAGTAAATGAACCCAGGTTAAGAGTTTAGGACTAATATTTTCTCTTTCTCTCCAGAAATAATTTAAAAACAATAAATAAGCAACTGAAAATGATCCCCAAAGAAAGCCATCTTTTACTTTAGGTGACAGTATTAACATGAACAGCCTTAAAAGATAATTTTTTTTTATTTTTGTTTTTCTTTTGTGTGTGTGTGTAAGGGAGTTTAAAAAAAAAAAAAAAAAAAAGCTGTTCTACAAGGCCGGGCACAGTGGCTCATGCCTGTAATCCCAGCACTTTGGGAGGCCAAGACAGGTGGATCACCGGAGATCGGGAGTTCAAGACGAGCCTGGCCAATGTAGTGAAACACCGCCCCCATGCCACCCCACTTCCATCTGTACTAAAAATACCAAAAATTAGCCAGGCATAGTGATGGGCACCTGTAATCCCAGCTACTCAGAAAGCTGAGACAGGAGAATTGCTTGAACCTGGGAGGCAGAGGCCACAGTGAGCCTAGATCACACCATTGCACTCCAGCCTAGGCAACAAGAATGAAATTCCGTCTCAAAAAACAAACAACAATAACAAAAAACCTGTTCTACAACTTAAGAGAAATCTGAATCAGAAAAAGGTGTTTAATAACTTCACTTTTATCATGCAAACTACATTGCATTATGGTGGTAATAAAGAACTTCGGAAATGAGGAAAGTTTCAGGATCCAGATGTCAAGAATGTTAAAGGCTCATAGTATATTATTATTCATCATCTCTCTGAACACCTACCATCTATTATATTCACACACATACACACACACACAAAACGAAAAGAATGAGATCCCAGGATTCCACTCAGCTCATACCTTTTTACATTCCAACAAGCCTCCTGGTTTCATTTTGACTGAAAATTGGTTTACACTGAAAATTGGATTAAGGATGTGAACACACCTAACGTGTAGTAAAAATCAAGGTTTTGATCTCCAAACCATGTTCCCCAGACTAGAAGAGATTCACATCAAAAAGAGGACAAGGGAAAGGGAATTAACTTTCTGTTATTTGATAAATACATACCAAGTGCTTATCAAAGACCCCGGGGTAGAATAAAAAAACACTACCCTTATATACATTGAGCATCAGTTTAAGCACTTTACAACAAGTTCTCAAATGATCCTTACATCAGCACCACAGAAAGATAGGAGAAAAATAAGGCAATGTATTCCAGAGATGCAGTTTAAGCAACAACCGATTTCATCAATAACCTGCATTCTCAGACTAATGTATTAGACATCTTGTTCTCTCAAGCTTCCACAAATCAACACTTCTTCCACTTTTCTTGATATTGAGGCTTAATTTTTAAAAAATGAAATTAACACTTGATCCCTGAACTTGGGGAGGGGGTAGAATTTGTATTTTATTTTCTAGATTAATTTTTAGGCAAGGAGGTCAGTCGATTCGATAAAATGGGACGCTCCAAAGAGCAGATGCTAAATAAGAACAGCTTTTGGGGCGGGGCACGGCGGCTCATGCCTGCAGTCCCAGCACTTTGAGAGGCTGGGGTGGGCAAATCACTTTAGGTCAGGAGTTCAAGACCAGCCTGGCCAAGATGGTGAAACCCATCTCTACTAAAAATACAAAAATTAGCCGGGCGTGGTGGCACACGCCTGTAATCCCAGCTACTCAGGAGGCTGAGGCAGGAGAATCATTTGAACCTAGGAGGCGGGGGTTGCAGTGAGCCGAGATCTGGCCATTGCACACCAGCCTGGAGACAGAGCAAGACTACGTCTCAACCAAAAGAAAAAGAAAAAAAAAGAAAAAGAAAACTGCTTTGAGTTTCCCCCAAATTTTAAGTGAATTTAAGAGTACAGACTAGTGACTGTTTTAAAGTAATAAGGCACCTCGCCCTTTTTTCTCATTCACTAATTCTAAAACACAAAACGCTTTTGGCCCCAAACACAGACTGTTTGACAGCTGTTTCAGAACAAAACAGCTGCTGTTTCTCGATTCAAGGACGGTGGTTGCAGTCAAAACGGCTTTGGGCAATCTATGACTCTCACTTCCTTTAATTGCACTTAATGACCGCAGATGACACTTGGGAGGCTGCTTTGTGAGCAGTGAGCCACAACAAAGACAGTATTCCTTCAATGTTAGTGTTCAGCCTAAGCGCGGCAAAGCCCCATTAGTTATCAGCAACCAGCGTGGCCTCTGTCAAGAACGTCAACGACCCTGCCATCACCGGCCGCTCCGAAGATGACCAGCTCTTCCTTCATCAGGAGCTGCCTCCCCACGGCGTGGCGGGGGCGGCTACGTCACTAGGACCCCGGCGACCCGCAGCCCTCTGGCCTCAGCCCGGCGACCCGCCTCAGGTGAGCCTGGCTGAATCAAAGCATCTCAGCCGCCGAGGAGGCCGCTGTGGGGGAGGGGGGAGGGCCAGGCCGCCGCTCAGCCCCCTCTGGTCTCACCTGTTTGAGCGCCGCCTCTTCAGGAGGGCCCGGGCAGGGGGCACCGACCTGTCGCAGAAACGGAAAATGGTGCCGAGAATCCTAACCAGCCATCTGTACATACCAGGCCCGAGCAGCAGCGGCGGCCGACACACCCCGAGACGCAAACCCCAGAGCTGTCGCCGCCGCTGCCGCCTTCGCCGTCTCAGCCACCACAGCCGGAGTTCGGTCGCTGATTTGTGACGCGATTTCAGGGCCCACAGATAGAGCGTCCCCAAGGCTACCCGAGGCCCCCGCCCGCCACCGCTCCTGACGTTACCTCCTCCCGCCCGACCGGAAAGCTTCATTCTCAATCTGCGCACGCGCAACCTGGCAGCGCCCCCTATTTCCGAGCCCAGCAACAAGAGTAAGTGTGGGACGGCCCCGGCCCAATCGCTGACGAGATCGGAAGGGCTGTGGGCAGAGTTTTCTCTTCGGCGGAGCCAATTCCGAGCCGGCCCGTGGGACAAGGCCCACAGGCCACACGTGAGGCTGCTCCACTGAGGAGAAGGCGTTCCGGGGTCCCAGAGGACATTTGGTACTCAGTGTTTGCTGAGTGCACACGTAAAGGTGGATCAGGTTAATTAACACGTTTACCGTTTTAGGAGCCGTTTATTTATTTTTATTTTTATTTTTATTTTTTGAGACGGAGTTTCGCTCTTGTTACCCAGGCTGGAGTGCAATGGCGCTATCTCGGCTCATCGCAACCTCCGCCTCCCGGGTTCAGGCAATTCTCCTGCCTCAGCCTCCTGAGTAGCTGGGATTACAGGCACGCGCCACCATGCCCAGCTAATTTTTTGTATTTTTAGTAAAGACGGGGTTTCACCATGTTGACCAGGATGGTCTCGATCTCTTGACCTTGTGATCCACCCGCCTCGGCCTCCCAAAGTGCTGGGACTACAGGCTTGAGCCACCGCGCCCGGCCAAGAGCCGTTTATGTTTTACTTACCTTTTGTCTCGTACTTTACACGCATTGTCACCTTAATGTCGCCCAGCAACCGCATATGACAGTTTTATGCCAACTTTGTAAGTCAAGTAAATTGGGGCATAGAGGGATTATTTGCCTAAGATCACAAAACTAACTAGAGACGTAGCTGGAACTTGAACCCGGAGGCTGAGTACAAGCCCTTAAGGTCAGTCTACTTGGAGACGTGTACATAGATAATTACAAATTACAATACGGCATAAGTGGTTACTGTGATAAAGGTGTGTGCAGAGTGCAGTGGGAGCCAGAGAAAGGAAAACCACACACTGAAGGAGAGAAGGAAAGGGTAGATGTCAAGAAAGGCTTCACAGAAATTTAAGGGTTAAACCTGCCGGCCATTAATGTCTCCTACCCTGGGCTGGTAAGGAATGAGTCTCATTACCCTCCCTCTACAATCCCAAGGTCGTACTTCTAGTTAATTGCCTACAATAAGTCGGGAGAGGTGGCTTCTGCCTTAATCCCAGCACTTTGGGAGGCCGAGGTGGGCAGATCGCTTGAGCCCAGAAGTTTGAGACCAGCCTGTGCAACATAGTAAAACCCTGTCTCTACAAAAAATACAAAAATTAGCTGGGTGTGGTGGCATGCACCTGTAGTCCCAGCTACTTGGTAGGCTGAGGTGAGAGGGCTGCCCGAGCCCGGGAGGTAGAGGCTGCAGTGAGTCGAGATCACTCACTGCACTCCAGCCAGGGTGACAGAGTGGGACTTTGACACACACACCCCAAAAATTATCAACTATAGAACAAGTCCCACCCTTTTTAGTGACAGAAAATCCAGTCCCCTCTTCTAAACAATCCTGAGAATCCTCAAAGGTTTTCATGCCCCACAAATCCATTCCTAACTTGTTTCCTACTTGGGATTCAGTTAAGGCCAGAGTTTTACACTTGCTTGAACTCAAACCCTGGCACTCCCCAGTATAGCCTCTTTCTTTCCTCAGAACACAGCATTCCAGGCCGGGTGTGGTGGCTCATGCCTGTAATCCCAGCATTTTGGGAGGCCAAGACAGGCAGATCACTTGAGGTCAGGAGTTCAAGGCCAGCCTGGCCAAGATAGTGAGATTCCCCATCTCTACTAAAAAAAAAAAAATACAAAAATTAACCAGGCATGGTAGTGTGCGCCTGTAATTCCCCAGGTACTTGGGAGGCTGAGGCAGGAGAATCACTTGAACCTGGGAAGCGGAGATTGCAGTGAGATTGCACCACTGCGCTCCAGCCTGAGTAACAGAGCAAGACTCCGTCTCAAAAAAAAAAAAAGGCATTTTAGAATTCTGCTGCAGGCCACCCCCTTGAGCTTCAGAATCACCAGCCACCCACCTGTAGCTACCACCACTCTGGCATGAGGGTCTGGAGTCAGATCCTAGAGGATGGAAGCAAATCCTGAGTGTGGACACACCCCCCTCCCTTATTACCTAAGCACAGCCAACACCAGGCTGCTGCTGAAAGTCTGCGGCATTACAAAGCTAAGACTTAGAAGTGGCTATTAGAACGCCTGTAGTCCCAGCACTTTGGGAGGCCGAGGCAGACGGATCACGAGGTCAACAGATTGAGACCATCCTGGCCAACACGATGAAACCCCGTCTCTACTAAAAACACAGAAATTAGCTGAGCATGGTGGCGTACTCCTATAGTCCCTGCTACTCAGGAGGCTGAGGTGGGAGAATCACTTGAACCTGGGAGGCAAAGGCTGCAACGAGCCGAGATCGCACCACTACACTCCAGCTTAGCAACAGAACAAGACTCTATCTCAAAAAAATAAAAAATTAAAATATTTAAAAGTGGCTATTAGATTATGCAGCATCTATAGTCCCTGGCCTATCGTCTCTCAAAGGAATTTGCTTCATCTCAAGGCTCTTTACTCTTAACACCTTTGGCAAGCTGCCAACAGAAGGGACTTTCCCCTCTACCTCTACCCTGACATATTTCAGGCTGGACTCAGTAAATCAGAGTCAGCACCCCTGTTAAAAGAAGACAACCATTGGCATTATTGTTCAGAGCAGTTCAGTTAGGTCTGTCCCTTCCACTGTGAGAGTTGGGGTTTTGCCTTTGCCAAACCAAGAAGCCCGCTCAAATTCCGGGAAAGGATTCTCCCAAATAAAATTGCAGTCTTCGTTTAAACACAAATCATATGTCCTAAGAGAACGATGTTCTTTCCGAGTTAAAAACAAACAAACAAACAAACAAACTGCTGCCACACTCAATGGCCTGTAATCCCAGCACTTTGGGAGGCGGAGGCGGATGGATCATGAGGTCAGGAGATCGAGACCATTCTGGCTAACATGGTGAAACCCTGTCTCTACTAAAAATACACAGTTAGCCGGGCGTGGTGGTACGTGCCTGTAGTGCCAGATATTCGGGAGGCTGAGGCAGAAGAATCACTTGAATCCGGGAGGCAGAGGTTGCGGTGAGCCGAGATCGCACCACTGCACTCCAGCCTGGTGACAGAGTGAGACTCCATCACCAAAAAAAAAAAAAAAAGAAAGAAAAGAAAAAGAAGACTACAAGCCACTTTTGAATAGCAACCTATCCCAGGTCTGGCCACTGAGATTTAAGAAACACTGGAGTGGGCTGGGTGTGGTGGCTCCGGCCTGTAATCCCTGCACTTGGGAGATCCAGGCATAATGATCACTTGAGCCCGGGAGTTTGAGACCAGCCTGGGCAACATAGGGGATACCCTGTCTCTAAAAACAAATTTTTTTTTTAAATTAGCCAAGAGTGGTGGCATGTGCCTGTAGTCCCAGTGACTTGGGAGGCTAAGGCAGGAGAATCGCTTGAACCTGGGAGGTGGAGGTTGCAGTGAGCCGAGATCGCACCATTGCACTCTCAAAAAAATAAATAAAAAAGAAAAGAAAAAACATATATATTGGGATCGCACTTGATAGCCCTCCAATGCAACACAACAAGACTGTTTTTTTCTTTTCCTGCCTGCACCCTTACAAACTCAATACTGAAACATTGGCCATCTTCCAGGAGGAGTGAGAAGGCTTCGGAATTACAGATCTCAGTTAGAATCCCAGAGCCCCATCAGCAAACAATAACTCAGGAAATGAACATGGCAATCCTCAGCCTCCCGCCATGCCTGCTCCCTCTGCATCCTCTTAGTTACCCTCTAGAAGGAAGAAAAGGAGACTCATCCTTCTACTCACTCCCACCTGGGACTTGTTTGCCGGTTTGTGCCTTTGCTGTCCTGTGGTCCACAGTAGAGACATGGGCGACTGTCCATCCACTGGCCGAGGAGTAGGATTATCCTTAATCCCAACCCCACCACTGCCGCAGCCTTTCGGGGCCCCAGCAGCTCTTTACTGGAGGGCCGTGGGAGAATCCCAAGGCCATATGGAGTAAAAAGGACATTGAGATTTCTGCCCTTGGCTTGGATAATTTGCAACCTTGTACTGCAAAAGGGGCACAGCCTCATTGCCTAAGATTTTGTAGGTGTTCCAACCAGACGCCCCAGTCCTCCAAGAAGATCCCAATCCCCTTCCAGCTGAGAGCAGCCCTTTGAAGCCTATTCAGGGCCCCACCCCCTTCTTCCTCAGAACCTACCTCCCCTCCAATCTATTCTTTAGTCTTGCAAATTTTCCCTTTTAAAGCATTCAGAGAATGTTAAAATATTTCTTCTCAGCTCTGTTTTTCCTGACCCCCGGACAGAAAAGAATTCTAGGCCATTTGTTGGAAGGGGGGAAGGGCCCTTAGAGGAGGTTGTGTTGGGTTAGGCCTAAGGTGACTAAAATCCAATGTAATTCACCACTCTGAAGATTAATTTCTTTCTAGGTACCAACTCTTCTGGTACTAAAGAAAAACATGCCGGGCGCGGTGACTCATGCTGATAATCCTAGCACTTTGGGAGGCGGAGGCAGGTGGATCACGGGGTCAGGAATTCAAGACCAGCCTAGCCAGCATGGTGAAACCCCCATCTCTACTAAAATTACAAAAAATTAGCTGGGTGTGGTAGCAGGCACCTGTAATCCCAGCTACTCGGGAGGCTGAGCCAGGTGAATTGCTTAAATCCAGCAGGCAGAGGTTGCATTGAGTTAAGATCCTGCCACTGCATTCCAGCCTGGGCAACAAAGTTAGACTCCATCTCAGAAAAAAAAGAAAAACATGTCCTCCTAATACCATGACTTTGATCTTATTCAATCTGTATAATGATAACCCTGACCACACTATATAAAAGGTGAGTACACTCTTTTTGTCATAAATTTCATTATAAAACTGGTCAATATTGACTGCAAATGGCCCAGCCTGCCTCCTGTGGAGACATAGCATCAAGCCTTATATAAGCCTGTGTCCTGATCCACAAATGGAGTTAATAAAACCTGCGTCTCAGATCTATGGATAGTTAAGTGTGTTTATGAGCCAGGCACAGTGACTCACCCCTGTCATCCTGGCACTTTGGGAGTCCAAGGTGGGCAGATCACTTGAGGTCAGGAGTTCCAGACCTGCCTGACCAACAGGGCGAAGCTCCCTCTCTACTAAAAATACAAAAATTTAGCCGGGTGTGGTGGTGGGCACCTGTAATCCCACCTACTATGAAGGCTGAGGCACGAGAATCACTTGAACCTAGGAGGCTGATGTTGCAGTGAGGCAAGATCGCACCACTGCACTCCCAGACTGGGCGACAGAGGGAGACTCTCTCTCAAAGGGAAGGGGAGGAAAGTGGAGGGGCAAGGGGGGAAGAGGGAGGGGGAGAGGGAGGGGGAGGGAAACAGGGAGAAGCAGGGGAAGGGGAGAGGGAGACAGAGAGGAGGAGGGGGAGAGGGAGGGGGAGAGGGAGGGGGAGGGAGACGGAGAAGGAGGGGGAGGGGAGAGGGAGACAGGGAGGAGGAGGGGAGAGGGAGACAGAGAGGAGGAGGGGGAGAGGGAGGGGGAGGGAGACAGGGAGAAGGAGGGGGAGGGGAGAGGGAGACAGGGAGGAGGAGGGGGGAGAGGGAGGGGGAGGGAGACAGGGAGAAGGAGGGGGAGGGGGAGGGAGACAGAGAGGAGGAGGGGAAGAGGAGGGGGAGGAGGGAGGAGGAAGGAGAGGAGGAGGAGGGAGGGGGCAGGGAGACAGGGAGGAGAAGGGGGAAGAGGAGGGGGGAGAGGGCAGGGAGACGGAAGAGAAGCGGGGAGAAGGGAGGGAGAGTGGGAAGAAGGAGAGGGCAGGGGGAGAAGGGAGGGAGAGGGGAGGGGGGAAGGTGGGGAGGTGGGGGAAAGCAGTGGGAGGGGAGAGGAGGGAAATTTAAGTATGTGAAGGACCTATTCAGTGCCTGGAACAGCTAGCTGATGCTTAAGGTTTCTCTTGCCTCTCCTTCCTTCTCATATCTAATAAATCTTTTAACTTGCCTGATCTGTATCCTATATTTTTCACAGATCTGCTCATTCCTCTTTACAAACCTATAGGAACTACAATCCTTCCTTTTTTTTGAGACAGAGTCTCCCTCTGTCGCCCAAGCTGGAGTACAGTGGCGTGATCTCGGTTCACTGCAACCCCTCCTGGGTTCACACCATTCTGCCTCAGCCTCCCTAGTAGCTGGGATTACGGGGGCCTGCCACCACATCCAGCTAATTTTGTATTTTTAGTAGAGACAGGGTTTCACCATGTTGGTCAGGCTGGTCACAAACTCTGAGTCTCAAGCGATCCACCCACCTCGGCCTCCCAAAGTGCTGGGATTATGGATGTGAGCCACCCACCGTGCCTGGCCCAGAACTACAGTCCTTTCTAGGGGTTGTTCATTCTCACACGGTTGCAATAGACATTTTTCTTCTACTTTTCATCTTGTTAACTTATGCTGTTTGTAGGAGGATTTCTCTTGTTATCTCGTCTTGAGTTCTTCTGCTATTGTTAAGGAGGGAAATGTTATATCTTATTTAATAAGAAAGGTAAATTTACAAATTAAGTTTCTATCTTTTTCTATTACCAAATGACTAAAAATGGTTGGATTGATTTTCACCAAATTTGGGAGATTTGTTTGGGATGGTCCGACTTACAATATAGAGCATATGGAAATCCTCAATTTTTTTTCCTTTTTGAGACAGAGTCTCACTCTGACAAATAGGCTGGAGTTCGGTGGAGCAATCTTGGCTCACAACATCAGTGACTCCAGGCTCAAGCAATCCTTCCTCCTCAGCCTCCCAAGTGGCTGAAGTAGCTGGGACTACATGCGCCCTTGCCACCACGCCTGGCTAATTTTTGTATTTTTAGTAAAGACGGGGTTTCGCCATGTTGCCCAGGCTCACACCCATAATTCCAGCACTTTGGGAGGCTGAGGAGGGCAGATCACCTGACCTCAGGAGTTCGAGACCATCCTAGCCAACATGGTAAAACCCATCTCTACTAAAATAGAAAAAAAAAAAAATTATCCAGACATGGTGGTGTGCGTCTATAGTCCTAGATACTCGGGAGGCTGTGGCACAAGAATCCCTCGAGCCCCAGCGGTGGAAGTTGCAGTGAGCAGAGATTGCACCACTGCACTATAGCCTGGGCTACAGAGTAAGACTCTGTCTCTCTCTCTCTCTCTTTGACACACACACACACACACAGACACACACACACACACACACACACACACACTAGCTGGGCATGGTGATTTGGGCTTGTAGACCCAGCTACTTGGGAGGCTGAGGTGGGAGGATCACTTGAACCTGGGAGGTAGAGATTGCAGTAAATCGAGATGGTGCCACTGCACTCCAGCCTAAGTGACAGAGTGAGACCCTGTCTCAAAAAAAAAAAAATTATGAAACCAAAAAAAAACCCTTTTTTAGTTGGATGCATTAAATTAAAAAAAAGAAAACCTTTTAGTTGGTTGGATATGGTGGCTCACGTCTGTAATTCCAACACTTTGGGAGGTGAAGGCAGGAAGACTGATTGAGCCCAGGAGTTCAAGACTAGCCTGGACAACACTGTGAGACCCTCATCTCTACTTTAAAATTTTAGGCCAGGCAGCATGGTGGCTCACACCTGTAATTCTAGCTCTTTGGGAGGCTGAGGCGGGCAGATAACTTGAGGTCAGGAGTTCGAGACCTGCGTGGCCAACATGGTGAAACACTATCTCTACCAAAGATACAAAAAATTAGCCGGGAGTGCTGGTGCATGCCTGTAATCCCAGCTACTCAGGAGGCTGAGGCAGGAGAATCACTTGAACCCAGGAGTCGGAGGTGGTGAGTGGAGATCGTGCCATTGCACTCCAGCCTGAGAGACAGAACAAGATTCTGTCTCAAAAAAAAAATGAAATAGTTAATTTTTAGTAAGAAACAGTGTTTTGTCTCTGTCTTACTAGTGTGTGTGCTGGCCTTGTTAGAGTGGTCTCTCCTTGAAATGTTCTGCGCAGCACTCTGAAAACAAGCAGTAACTGAAAGGGTGGACTTACACTGATTGTGTCTGAACATTGTCTATAAAGAAGTCATGGTAGCTCTATGCCATGAAAAATATTTCTTAAGTAGATTTTCTTTTTTTTTTTGAGACGGAGTTTCGCTTTTGTTACCCAGGCTGGAGTGCAATGGAGTGATCTTGGCTCACTGCAACCTCCGCCTCCTGGGTTCAGGCAATTCTCCTGCCTCAGCTTCCTGAGTAGCTGGGATTACAGGCACGTGCCACCATGCCCAGCTAATTTTTTGTATCTTTAGTAGCGACGGGGTTTCACCATTTTGACCAGGATGGTCTCGATCTCTTGACCTTGTAATCCACCCGCCTCGGCCTCCCAAAGTGCTGGGATTACAGGCTTGAGCCACCGCGCCCGGCCTTTTTTTTTTTTTTTTTTTTTGAGATGAAGTCTTGTTCTGTCACTCAGGCTGGAGTGCAGTGGCATGATCTTTGCTCATTACAACCTCCATCTCCAGGGTTCAAGTGAGTCTCCTGTGTCAGCTACCCTAGTAGCTGGGATTACAGGCACATGCCACCACAGCCAGCTAATTTTTTGTATTTTTTGTAGGGATGGGGTTTCACCATGTTGGCCAGGCTGGTCTCGAACTCCTGACCTCAGGTAATCCACCCACCTCTGCTTCCCAAAGTGCTGAATGGACAGGTGTGAGCCACCGTGCTCGGCCAGATTTTAATCTTAAATAGATTTTTCCTTCTTGGTTTTTGTGTTTTGTTTTTTGTTGTTGTTGTTTTACATTTTTTAAAACACAGTCTCCCTCTGTTGCCCAGGCTGGAGTGCAGTGGTGCCATCTGGGCTCACTACAATCTCCACCTCCCAGGTTCAAGCGATTCTCCTGCCTCAGTGCCCCCTAGTAGCTGGGATTACAGGCCTGCACCACCAGGGCTGGCTAATTTTTATATTTTTAGTAGAGATGGGTTTTAGCCGTGTTGGCCAAGCTGGTCTTGAACTGCTGGCCTCAGGTGATCCACCTCCTTTGGCCTCCCGAAGTGCTGGGATTACAGGTGTGAGCCACCGTGCCCAGCCTTCCCTTCTTGTTTTGTAATAAATGACCAAAAATCTTGTATAATAATGTTAGTAAGTTAACATAGAGATATATGTGATATTTATTATGTAGAGTATGTTATGTATTATTGCATTATATTCATTTGTATTATAATATAATAAAACATACTGGTCGGGTGCTATGGCTCACCCCTGTAATCCCAACACTTTGGGAGGCTGAGGTGGGTAGATCACCTGAGGTCAGGAGCTTGAGACCAGCCTGACCAACATAGTAAAATCCCATCTCTACTGAAAATACAAAAATTAGCTGGGCGTGGTGGCATGCACCTATAATCCCAGCTACTCAGGAAGTAGGGCAGAGGAATCACTTGAACCTGGGATGCAGTGAGCTGAGATCATGCCATTGCACTCCAGCCTGAGTGACAAGAGCAAAACTCTGTCTCAAAAAAAAAAAAAAAAAAAAAAAACCATATTAACTTATAAATGAGTGAACAAGAAGATTATCAGGTTCCTACCACCTTGAAGGTAAAATCCAATATCTTAAGCATGACTATGAAATTCTTCACAACCTGTCTTCAAATTACTTTATCATTTCCCTATGCATACACACCAAACTCTCAAGCTGCTCTTCTTTTTTTTTTTTTTTTTTGAGACCGCGTCTCTCTCTGTTGCCCAGGCTGGAGTGCGTGGCACAATCTCAGCTCACTGCAACCTCTGTCTCCTGGTTCAAGCAACTCTCTGCCTCAGCATCCTGAGTAGCTGGGATTACAGACACCCACCACCATGCCTGGCTTTTTTTTTTTTTTTTTTTTTGGTATTTTTAGTAGAGATGGGTTTCACCATCTTGACCAGGCTGGTCTTGAACATCATGATCCATCCTCCTCGGCCTCCCAAAGTGCTGGGATTACAGGCATGAGCCACTGCACTCAGCAAAGCTGCACTTTTTTCTTGCTTTCATGCCTCCTGGTCTTCTCATTTTGGCTGGAATGCCCTTCCCCCACCTTCTGTACCTCATGAACACTTAGCTAGTTTTTGGAACCCAAACCAAAAGGGCACCTCCTCCGTGAGGCTTTTGCCAGGCCTCCGGTGTCTGGGATTCCCTATATATCATTGTTTTCCCCTCTGTTCTCCTATAGAATTTGTGTCCATGTCTCTGTATTAGCCTTTTTTTTTTTTTTTTTTGAGATGGGGTCTTGCTCAGTTGTCCAGGCTGGAATGCAGTGGCACAATCTCATTTCATTGCAGCCTCTGCCTCCAGGGTTCAAGCAATTCTCCTGCCTCAGCTTCCCGAGCAGCTAGGATTACAGGCATCTATTGCCACACTTGGCTAATTTTTATACTTTATTCGAATAGAGACCGGGTTTCACCATATTGGCCAGGCTGGTCTCAAACTCCTGACCTCAAATAACCCACCCGCCTCAGTCTCCCAAAGTGTTGGCATTACAGTCGTGAGCCACTATGCTGGCCTAGATTAGTGTTAATGTGTCTGTCTTCTTGAGGAAAGGAGCATGTCCTATTTCTTCTTTATTTCTTACACTGAGAGCTCTAGAAATGTTCAATAAATGAGGGAATGATTAAATGAAACAAATATATGGAATTGGGAAAGTTACCCTTATGTCTTTGCAGGATATGAATTGAGGAAACCCACTTCTCTTTCCAAACTTGGACTGCAAGTGAGAAATGGCAGCGTCACAGATGTGGACGGGAAGACAAAGGGTGATATAGTGAGTCACATACCAGCTTGGAGCATAGAACTGGGCGGGTGAGGACATAGGTCACCTTTTCTGGCTATTGAAACAAATGAGAGTTATAAAACTTCCACCTCTTAGTTCCATTACACTTCATACCTGTTTTTCCTGTCCACGCATTTGGAAGCTTGCCTGTACCTTGTAAATATGCTCTCTGTAGCAAGTGACTTCTAGGTTTAAAAAAAGAAAAAAAACCCATACATAATACTAGATTGGAAACTAGGAAAACTGTAGTATTCTTGAGTTACAATCAGGAAAGTCATAGGATTGAGAAAATCTTGATTAAATGAAATTAAATGATTGAAAATGAAGAAATGGTTTTTCTTAGAATACCTTTGAATAAATTATTTCAAATTATTAGGAATTGACTCATCTTTTAAAATTGTGGAAACCTTTTTTTTCTTGAGATGGAGTCTTGCTTTGTCGCCCAGGCTGGAATTTGGCTCACTGCAACCTCCACCTCCTGAGTTCAAGTGATTCTCCTGCCTCAACCTCCTGAGTAGCTGGGATTATACGTGCCCACCTTCACACCCGGCTAATTTTTGTATATTTAGTAGAGACAGGTTTTCACCATTTTGGCCAGGCTACTTTTGAACTCCTGACCTCAGGTGCTTGGCCTACCTCAGCCTCCCAAACTGCTGGGATTAGGTGGAAGCCACTGCGCCCGGCCTGAAAAACTTTTTATTTTGAAAAAATTGTTGGGTCAGGCATAGTAGCTCACACCTGTAATACCAGCACTTTGAGAGGTCGAGGAGGATAGATCACTTGAGTCCAGGAGTTTGAGACCAGCCTGGCCAACACGGCAAGACCCTGTCTCTACTAAAAAATACAAAAATTAGCTGGGGGTGATGGTGTAGGCCTGTAATTCCAGCTACTTGGGAGGCTGAGGCAGGAGGAGAGCTTGAACCTGGGAGGCAGAGGTTGCAAAGCCTGGGCTACAGAGCAAGACTCTGTCTCAAAAAAAAAAAAGTAAAAGTAAAAAGAAAAATTATTGGTTCTCAGAAAGTTATAGAAATAGGTGCAGTGGCTTGTGCCTATGGTCTCAGCTACTCAGGAGGCTGAGGTGGAGGATCAGTTGAGCCCAAAAGTTGGAGGCTATGGTGGGTGACAGAGTGAGACCTTGTCTCCAAATATAAAAAATCAATATAAAAATAAACAAAACAAAAAAAATTGACCCGGTTTGACAATCCACAGACCTCATTTAGAATTTCACATGTAGGTACGTGTAGTTCTGTGTTATTTTATCACCTGTCCACCACCACATAGCCACTACCACAATTAAGATACATAACTGTTTCATCACCAAAAGGTGATTTTTTTTTTTTTTTTTTTTTTTTTTTTTTTGAGACACAGTCTCACTCTGTCACCCGGGCTGGAGTGCAGTGGCATGATCTGGGCTCACTACAACCTCTACCTCCTGGGTTCAAGTGATTCTTCTGCCACAGCCTCCCAAGTAACTGGGACTACAGGCAAGCGCCACCACACCTGGCTAATTTGTGTGTTTTTAGTAGAGATAGGGTTTCGCCATATTGGCCAGGCTGGTCTCGAACTCCTGAACTTGTGATCCACCTGCCTCCCAAAGTACTGGGATTACAGCTGTGAGTCACTGAGCTGGGCTCTTTTTAAATTTTTTTTATTTTTAAGTTTTTAGAGGGAGTCTTGCTCTTATTGCCCAGGCTGGAATGCAGTGGCACAGTTTCAGCTCACCACAACCTCCACCTCCTGGGTTCAAATGATTCTCCTGCATCAGCCTCCCAAGTAGCTGGGATTACAGGCACCCACCACCACACCCAGCTAATACTTGTGTTTTTAGTAGAGTCGGGGTTTCACCATGTTGGCCAGGCTGGTCTCAAACTCTTGACCTCAGGTGATCCTCCTGCCTCAGCCTTGCAAAGTGCTGGGATTACAGATGTGAGCCACCATGCCTGGCTAACTAAAAGATTCTTTTACAGTCATACCCATTCTCCTCTCCTCGCTGCCTCTCCTTTCTCCCATTCCTGGGAATGTTTTACATTTTCCTTTATTTGTTATTTTTCACTATTGCAAAAAAAAAAAAAAAAAAAAGGGACAGATTCTCCCATTGATTTTTGTGCTGTTCTGAATGCCTTAAGTTAAAAAGTTAGAGACCTTCTGTGCTCACCAGCAGACATAATCATTAATAGTAACACAAAGAGGCCAGGCATGGTGACACATGGCTATAATCCCAGCTCTTTGAGATGCTGAGGCAGGAGGACTGGTTGAGGCCAGGAGTTTGAGACCAGCCTGGGCAACATTGCAAGACCCCATCTCTACAAAAAAAATTTTAAAAATTAGCAGGGCATGGTGACATGTGCCTATGATCCTGCTTCTCAGGAGGCTGAGGTGGGAGGAGGATCTCTTAAGCACAAGAGGTCAAGACCAGTGAGCTGTGATCAAGTCATGCACTGGGATCGAGTCAAGCCTGGGGGACAGAGTGAGACCCCGTTTCAAAAACAACAACAACAAAAAGTAACACAATGAGTCCTCCCAGCAGAAATGATTGGATAGTTTCTAGGAAAATGTACACTGGCTCTGTGTAGATAAGCACTTGGCATGGTACTTAAAACTGATAGGACCTCAACAAATATTTATCAGGCAAGTACACTGACTGAACAGGGAGCAAGGCGTTCCCTAACAGATTGTTCACAGAGATGTGAAACAAGTCTCCATTTGTTCCAGAGGGCAGTTGTTTTCAAATTAGTAAAGCTGGCCGGGCACAGTAGTTCACACCTATAATCTCAGCACTATGGGAGGCTAAGGCAGGCAAATCACAAAGTCAGAAGTTTGAGACCAGCCTGACCAAATGGTGAAACCCATCTCTACTAAAAATACAAAAATTAGCCAGGTGTGATGGCATACACCTGTAATCCCAGCTACTCAGAAGGCTGAGGCAGGAGAATCACTTGAACCCGGGAGGTGGAGGTTGTAGCGAGTCGAGTTTGTACCACTGCACTCCAGCCTGGGTGATAGAGGGAGACTCCATCTAAAACAAACAAAACAAAACAAAAAACCAACTTAGTAAAGCTTATAGCAATAAAAGCACATTTTTCTCTAAACAACAAAAGCTGAGCAAAAAATAGGCTAACCATCTATTTGGTTTTTCTTTTCTTTTCTTTTTTTTTGAGATGGAGTTTTGTTCTTGTTGCACAAGCTAGAGTACAATGACATGATCTCAGCTTACTGCAACCTCTGCCTCCCAGGTTGAAGCCATTCTCCTACCTCAGTTTCCTGGGTAGCTGAGATTACAGGCATGTGCCACCCATGCCTGGCTAATTTTGTATTTTTTTTTTTTTTTTAATTTAGTAGAGACAGGGTTTCTCCATGTTGGTCAAGGCTGGTCTCAAGCTCCCGATGTCAAATGTCCACCCGACTTAGCCTCCCAAAGTGCTAGGATTACAGGCGTAAGCCACTGTGCCTGGCTTCTTTTTTTTTTTTTTTTTTTTTTTGAGACAGAGTCTCACTCTGTCACCCAGGCTGGAATGTAGTGGCCCAATCTCAGCTCACTGCAACCTCCACCTCCCAGATTCAAGTGATTCTCCTGCCTCAGCCTCCCAAGTAGCTGGGATTACAGCATGTGCCACCATGCCTGGCTAACTTTTGTATTTTTAGTAGAGGTAAGGTTTCACCATATTGGCCAGGCTGGACTTGAACTCCTGACCTCAGGTGATCTGCCTGCCTTGGCTTCCTAAAGTGCTGGGATTACAGGTGTGAGCCATCGTGCCCTGCCTATTTGTTTTTTTTTATTCACAGTTCCTTAATTTATTTCTCTAAGCAGGATACAAAACCAAAACCGAAAACAGACTGAAGTGATGACCGAGGTCTCTCACCTGGAGCATCAAGGCTTAGGGTGCCCTCCAGTCCTAAAAATCCCATCTGGGTCTCTCCTGTCAGCATTGTGCAGCCTGCCTTCTGCTGGGAAAGAAACATGCAGATGTGTGGCCAGTTAGATAATAACAGTAGTTACCCAGTCACCAGAGCACTTACCTTAGCACAGTGCTAACTTCAGCTGTAACATCTCATTTAGTCCCTGGAACAACCCTGTGAAATGTGTGATTTTATTATCTTCATTTCACAGCTAAGAAAACAGACTTTAAGAACCTAAATGTTGGGCCGGGCGCAGTGGCTCACACCTGTAATCCCAGCACTTTGGGAGGCCGAGGCGGGTGTATCACCTGAGGTTCAGAGTTCAAGACCAGCCTGACCTATATGGGGAAACCCTGTCTCTTAAAAAAAAAAAAAAAGAACCTAAATGTTGAGTCAGGCACGGTGGTTCACGCCTGTAATCCCAACCCTTTGGGATGTAGCGAGTATCCCATCTCTACAGTAAAAAAAAATTAGCTGGGAGTGGTGGCATACGCCTTATAGTTCCAGGGAGGCTGAGGCAGGGGTCACTTGAGCTTAGGAGTTTGAGGTTATAGTGAGCTTGCACCACTGCACTCCAGCAGCCTGGGTGGTAGAGTGAGACTCTGTTTGAAAAAAAAAAAAAAAAAGTAAATGTTTTGCCTAAGTCTACACAACTAAGCTAGTGGAAGACAAGGGATTTGAACCAAGGTTAGTATAATAGATCAGCCCTAGTTAGTCTTGGCATTTCATTAGGTCTGAAATGTGACACGGAAATCTGCACACAGTTTTTTTTTTTTTATGAAGTTTCATTCTTGTTGCCCACGCTGGAGTGCAATGGCATGATCTCAGGTCACTGCAACCTCTGCCTCCCCTGTTCAAGTGATTCTCCTGCCTCAGCCTCCGGAGTAGCTGGGATAACAGACATGTGCCACCACGCCCAGTGAGTTTTGTGTTTTCAATAGAGACAGGGCTTTTTCTTGTTGTTCAGGCTGGTCTTGAACTCCCGACCTCAGGTGATCTTCCTGCCTCAGCCTCCCAAAGTGCTGGAATTACAGGTGTGAGCGATCTAGGCTCATTGCAACCTCTGCCTCCCGGTTCAAGCAATTTTTGTGCTTCAGTCTCCTGAGATAGCTGAGATTACAGGTGCGTTTCACCACACCTAGCTAATTTTTGTCATTTTAGTAGAGACAGGGTTTCACCATATTGGCTAGGCTGTTCTCTAACTCATGCCCTTAAGCAATCCGCCTGCCTCAGCCTCCCAAAGTGCTGGGATTACAGGTGTGAGCCACTATGCCCGCTTCACAGTACTTTTAAAAGCTCCCAGGTGATTCTGACTTACTCCTTGGGAAGCATTGCTAGAATCTACTTCCAGCAAAGGAATCTCCTGCTATTTAAATTGGGTGGGAACATGAAGAGAACTAATATATAAACTTATATGAGTGGTACTATTACTTCATAAACCCATACGTAGGTAAACAGTGCTAAATGACTAATTGCTTTTGCCTGATGCTTTGGATGAAATGTCATCTTGTGTCTTTATTATTTATTTATTTAGAGACAAAGTCTCACTCTCTCACTTAGGCTGGAGTACAGTGGCATGATTTTGGCTCACACAACCTCCTGCCTCCCGGGCTCAGGTGATCCTTCCACCTCAGCCTCCTAAGTAGCTGGGACCACAGGCATGCTAAAGAATTTTTGTATTTTTTGCAGAGATGGTTTTTTGCCATGTTGCCCAGGCTGGACTGGAACTCCTATGCTCAAGTGATCCACCCCTCTCAGCCTCCCAAAGTGCTAGGATTACAAGCATGAGCCACTGAACCCAGCATATTAATTTATTTTTAAGCTTATCAGACCACCAGAAGCCTGAGTTAGTGTGGCAAGCACTCTCACCAGAAAGGGAATTAAATTACCTTGTCATGCAGCACAAGTTTAGTTACCTCTAACACTGAGGTAGGTAGATTCTGGCATGGCTCTCTATTTAAAAGTTTTTCTAGTGGCTCACGCCTATAATCCCAGCACTTTGGGAGGCCGAGGCAGGTGGATCACGAGGTCAAGAGATTGAGACTATCCTGGTCAACAAGGTGAAACCCCATCTCTACTAAAAATACAAAAGTTAGCTGGGCGTGGTGGTGTGCGCCTGTAGTCCCAGTTACTCGGGAGGCTGAGGCAGGAGAATTGCTTGAACCCAGAAGGCGGAGGTTGCGGTGAGCCGAGATCGTGCCATTGCACTCCAGTCTGGGTAACAACAGCGAAACCCCATCTCAAAAAAAATAAATAAATAAAAGATAAAAGTTTTTCATTTATTTTTCCTTTTTTTTTTTTTTTGAGATGGAGTCTTGCTCTGTTGCCCAGGCTGGAGTGCAGTGGCACAATCTTGGCTCACCACAAACTCTGCCTCCCGGGTTAAAGTGATTCTCCTGCCTCAGCCTTCCGAGCTGGGACTACGTGCTACCATGCTCAGCTAATTTTTGTGTTTTTAAAAGAGACAGGATTTCACTACGTTGGCCAGGCTGGTCTCGAACTCCTGACCTTGTGATCCGCCCATCTCAGCCTCCGAAAGTGCTGGAATTACAGGTGTCAGCCACCTCGCCCAGTCTTTATTTTTTCTTTTTTTATATGTATTTATTTTTTGAGACACTCACTCTTTTGCCCAGTCTGAAGTGCAGTGATTTGATCTAGGCTCATTACAACCTCTGCCTCCCCGGTTTAAGCAATTCTTGTGCTTCAGTCTCCTGAGGTAGCTGAGATTACTGGTGGATTTCACCACACCTAGCTAATTTTTGTCATTTTAGTAGAAACAGGGTTTCACCATATTGGCTAGGCTGGTCTCTAACTCATGCCCTTAAGCAATCCATCACCTCAGCATTCCAAAGTGCTGGGATGACAGACATAAGCCACCATGCAGGCCTATTTTTCCTTTTTAAAAAAGAACTATTGGAGAGGCAGAAATTCTAAATAGAAAGAAATAAAAATAAAGAGATATAGTGCCAAAAAAAGTTTCCTTTAATCTGAAGCATACATATGTTTTGGCAAATGTAGATATATAACTGAACCTAATGAATGTTCTTAATAAAATCTAAAGGCTTCCCTATGATGAATGAGTGTATGAATTAATTTAAAAACTGGTTTTGTATATACAGGCCAATAGACTACCAACTGGATTTGTTATTTCATTCACAAGAACCAGAGGGGAAAATATCTCAATCACACGTGATTTCAACACACCAAGCCACCAAGCCAAACAACTTATAAACGCCCACAAAGAACGAAACTATTCTGAACTCGTCATTCAGCAAATGCAGATTATAATATTATGACATGTATAAAATTGTGTAGATAGTAACTGACCTTTCATTGAAAAGAGGAGGAGTCAAAGATCCTCAAAGGGTTGGGACCTCCTGCTGTCAGTCCCTAGGGAACTTCCTGTTGTCACCACACCTCTGAATGAGTCGTCTGAGCTCTCTGTGAGCAAAACCCACAGGGGAAACTCTTAAGCCTCTTCGAAGTAAATTATTCTTGTGAACGTGACACATGATCTCTCCAGTTTCCATGTTGAGATTCTACGTATTTATCAGTTTTATGTGCTTGGCAAGAGCAGGTAGGTCATTTACTAATTGCTTTTCTTAACTGCTTAAAAAAAGTTGTGTTGTCATTTTGCATCTCATCATTCCACTTCCTTCAGTGAACGTTTTAAGTTCCATAGAGTTGTTTTTAAGGAAAACGATATGGAAAGCCAATATTATTTTCTTTCCTTAAAAAAAAGAGATATAGATTAAATGAACTTTCGAATCCTAAAAAAAAATTCTCAATAACAAAAGAAGCTATTACTTCTTTGAATTAATTTCCTTTTATGTACAACAATCGGATATGTTGAAAAATCTAGAAGTCTTATTTTTTTTCTTGGCCTAATTATATGTGCCTTTCTACCTCTGTGAAATGAGATGACTTATTATAAATATAAAAATTTATCTTAATGATATATTTAATATATTAAGGGTTTGGTTTTTATATTTTCATGCATTGAGAATTTATTTAAGCTATTCTTAGAGAAAATATAATTTTATATAGATAAACTCCTTGGAATGGTTCCTAGCATACTTATAACTCAAAAATTATTAATCATAATGAAGAAATCAAAATAAAAACCTTAATGTACCTGATAATGTAACAAAAATAAAGAGAAATGCTTAAAAAAATAAAAGTCAACACTTTGCAACCTTTTTAGGAATTCAGTTTTGTTTCACATAGCTTTGATAATGAAGGCTGGTATAATTTTTTTGAAGGGCAAAGGGTAAATATGTTACATATTAAGACATGGAAAATTGTCTACACACTTTAAGCTAGTAAAACCATTGCTGGGGACTTAGAATAAATTAATAACTTTTAAAAGAAAAAAGCCTCCTATTCAGATAAGTCTCACTGTATTACTTGTAATAACTTGAAAATAGATATAACTGAAATGTTTCCACATACAGGAATGGATGAAAGATGGTATGTCAACCATCTTAATTTTTTTTTAAAGTAGCCTTTAAATTAATTCTGATGCTATGAAGAAATAAGCAAACATTTTTGAAGTAATGCAAAGTAGAAAAAGTAGAACTTAAATTTGCTGGTAAACTATAATTACAACTATGTTAAAATCATGCATTTTTAGATGAATGAAGTTTAGAAGGGAAATAGAAAAATAGTATTAGGATTTCTGGCCTATAAATAAAGTTTTCTTTATATATGGTTTTGAAGTTGATTTTCTTCTTTTTTTGAGACGGAGTTTCGCTCTTGTTGCCCAGGCTGGAGTGCAATGGCATGATCTCGGCTCACTGCAACCTCTGCCTCCCAGGTTCAAGCAATTCTGCCTCAGCATCCCTAGTAGCTGGGACTACACATGCATGCCACCACGTCCAGCTAATTTAGGTTTCACCATGTTGACTGGGATAGTCTCCATCTCCTGACCTCATGATCTGCCCGCCTTCGCCTCCCAAAGTGCTGGGATTACAGGCATGAGTCACCATACCCGGTCTGAAGTTGATTTTCTAGGAAGTTAAAATTATACCAATGATGATATTTTTCACATAGAAGTCAACATTTTAAAGTATATGTTTATTATCATTTTTAAATATAAAAAATGAGCATAAATGGCCAGGCACGATGGCTCATGCCTGTAATCCCAGCACTTTGGAAGGCCGAGGCATGTGGATTACCTGAGGTCAGGAGTTTGAGACCAGCCTGGCCAATATGGTGAAAACCTGTCTCTACTAAAAACACAAAATTAGCCGGATGTGGTGGCATGCGCCTGTAATCCCAGCTACTCAAGAGGGTAAGGCAGGAGAATCTCTTTTTTTTTTCAGATGGAGTCTCATTCTGTTGCCAGGCTGGAGTGCAGTGGCAGGAGAATCTCTTGAACCTGGGAGGCAGAGGTTGCAGTGAGCCAAGATTGCACCACTGCATTCCAGCCTGGGCAACAAAGTGAGATTCCGTCTTAAAAAAAAAATAACATAAATTTAGAGGTATCTTAAGTAAGTTGGGGCTAACCCTAACACAGAAACCTGAGATGGCTTGTGGTAGTCTTTCATTATATATTTCCATTTTAAAGATAAAAAAATGGCAACTTAATTTTTTTGTGACCTTCCTTTTCCTTAGCATCTTCTCAGATGTAAAGTCTTGTTTGATTCTAGAAGACTGTCACCTTTGCATGATAGAATCTCAGCAGAGACACATAATAATAAACTTCTATAGCTAGAAAGAAAAAAATAGTACAGCTGTAAGCTAAATCTATTCTTCTCAGTGTCTAGGAAACCATAAACTTGGAACTTTCATTAGGGAGAGTGTTGAGTAATATTCACTGGGTAGCAGAAATTATTTATTTATTTATTTATTTTTTGAGACGGCGTTTTGCTGTTGTTACCCGGACTGGAGTGCAATGGCACGATCTTGACTCACCGCAACCTCTGCCTTCTGGGTTCAAGCAATTCTCCTGCTTCAGCCTCCCGAGTAGCTGGGACTACAGGCATGCACCACCATGCCCAGCTAATTTTTTTGTATTTTTAGTAGAGACGGGGTTTCACCTTGTTGACCAGGATGGTCTCAATTTCCTGACCTCGTGATCCACCACCTCGGCCTCTCAGAGTGCTGGGATTATAGGCGTGAGCCACCGCACCCGGCCAGCAGAAATTATTAAGCTCAAATATATGGACTTTTTGTTTTTCCCTTCTGATTGCAGTGCAAGAATTAACAAGCATTAAAATGGGCCTCAGAAATCCCGAGGATGCAAGTCATTCGGTTTCAGAGATCTTTGTTTTCTTTTCTAATCTTTGTGAAATCATGTTAGGAATGTTTGCCACAGTCTTGCCAGTGAACAAAGCAATGGCTAACAAACGAAAGTACGTAGAATCCCCTGAGGGTTTGTTTAAAATGCAGGCTCCAGCTGCAAAAATCCAAACTTAGTAGGTCTGGGGTGAGATCCTGGAATCTACACCTTCAACAATTTTTTGGTTGGTCCTGGGGCTCACACCTGTAATCCCAGCACTTTGGGAGGCTGAGGCGAGAGGACCAGTTGAGCCCAGGAGTTGGAGTCTGCAGTGAGCTATGACTGTGTCTCTCAGTAGCCATTGCACTTCAGCCTGGCTGAACAAGACCCTGTCTCAAAAATTTTCTCGCTCTGTCTCTATCTGGAACTTACAGGTGCATACCTCTGTGCCTGGTCTGGAATCTGCATTTTTAACAAGCCCTCAAGGTTTCTCAGCTGCAGGTGGTGCAACAAACACACGTTTAAAAATATTTGTTCTAGGCCAGACACGGTGGCTCAGGCCTGTAATCCCAGCCCTTTGGGAGGCTGAGGCAGGCAGATCACGAGGTCAGGAAATTGAGACCATCCTGGAGGTCAGGACATTGAGACCATCCTGGCTAACATGATGAAACCCTGTCTCTACTAAAAATACAAAAATTAGCCAGGGGTGGTGGTGGGTGCCTGTAATCCCAGCTACCTGGGAGTCTGAGGCAGGAGAATCAGTTTAACCTGGGAGGTGGAGGTTGCAGTGAACCAAGATTATGCCACTGCACTCTAGCTTGGGTGACAGAGCAAGACTCTGTCTCAAAAAAAAAAAAAAAAAAAACAATTCTAAATTAAGGTTGCTTGACATAAGTATTTTTAAATTACTCTGCTATCAATATTTTGGCCTATGGCAACTGTAAAACTAGATAGATATTTTCCCAGAGAAAATTATTTAGTACCAAAACCAGAACTGTTTCCTCAGATATTTGCAATCCTCTTGGATGATTTAGAACTGTGCCTGTGTGGTCACTCATCTTTCTCCAACAAGTTGGCAAAGGTGGATGAGGACGTGTGAATGTGCATATTTGTGCACATGATTCAGAAACGAGAATGAGAAAATCTGCATGTCATTTATTTTCTTCGTTGCATCCTAAAGAAATACAGCCAGTGGTTAAAAGCAGAGATGCCCTTCCAATTAAGAGAGCGTTCTGGCCGGGCGTGGTGGCTCACGCCTATAATCCTAGCACTTTGGGAGGCCGAGGCGGGTGGATCACAAGGTCAAGAGATCGAGACCATCCTGGTCAACATGGTGAAACCCCGTCTCTACTAAAAATACAAAATTAGCTGGGTATGGTGGCACGTGCCTGTAATCCCAGCTGCTCGGGAGGCTGAGGCAGGAGAATTGCCTGAACCCGGGAGGCGGAAGTTGAGGTGAACCGAGATTGTGCCACTGCCCTCCAGCCTGGGTAACAAGAGTGAAACTCCTCCAAAAAAAAAGAGGGCACTCTGCTCATATGCTTCCCGCCTGTCTCTGTGCAGGGTTATAAAGAAACAAATATTTTACCAGGTTTGACCCCGTCCTACTGTAATCCTTTCACAGTCTGGCTCGGGATGAGGTTTTGTTGTTGTCATTTGTTTGTTTCTCTCTCTCTCTCTTTTTTTTGTTATTCTCCTTCTCATTACACAATGTTTGTTTTTTGAGATGGAGTCTCGCTCTGTCTTGCCCAGGCTGGAGTGCAGTGGTATGATCTCGGCTCACTGTAGCCTCCGCCTCTCAGGTTCAAGTGATTGTCCTGTCTCAGCCTCCCAAGTAGCTGAGACTACAGGCATGTGCCACCATATCAGGCTAATTTTGTGTTTTTAGTAGAGACGGGTTTCACCATTTTAGCCAGGCTGGTCTCGAACTCCTGATTTCACGTGATCCACCCACCTCGGCCTCCCTAAGAGCTAGGATTATAGGCATGAGCCACTGTCTCACCCTAGGATGAGTTTTTAATGTCTAATTTGGCATGGTCCTTCACATACAAAAATATAACCAGAGTTACTTTTCACATTTAAAAATCTCTCTTTTTTTTTTTTAGACAGAGTCTTGCTCTGTAGTCAGGCTAGGGTGTAGTGGCATGATCTTGGCTCACTGCAACCTTCGCCTCCCGGGTTGAAGCAATTCTCCTGCCTCAGCCTCCCGAGTAGCTGGGACTATAGGTGCATGCCATGACGCCCAGCTAATTTTTGTATTTTTAGTAGAGACGGGGTTTCATGTGTTGGCCAGGATGGTCTCGATCTCTTGACCCTGTGATCCACTGGCCTCGGCCTCCCAAAGTGCTGGGGATTACAGGCATGAGCCACTGCGCCCGGCCCCATTTAAAAATCTTAATAGAGGCCAGGTGCGGTGGCTCACATCTTGTAATCTCAGCACCTTGGGAGGCTGAAACGAGCAGATCACTTGAAGTCAGGAGTTCATGACCAGCCTGGCCAACATGGTAAAACCTTGTCTTTTCTAAGAATACAAAAATTAGCCAGGCATTGTAGCACATGCCTGCAATCCCAGCTACTTGGGAGGCTGAGGCAGGAGAATCTCTTGAACCCACGAGGTGGAGGTTGCAGTGAGCCAAGATGGCACCACTATACTCCAGCCTGGGTGACATAAGGAGACTCTATCTCAAAAAAGAAAAGTAAATAAGGCTGAGCGTGGTGGCTCACGCCTGTAATCCTAGCACTTTGGGAGGCCCAGGTGGGTGGATCACCTGAGGTCAGAAGTTCAAAACCAGCCTGGCCATCGTGGTGAAACCCCATCTTTAAAAAACAAAAAAAGAAAAGAAAAGTAAATAAATAAAAGTCTTAAGAGAAATCTATGGTGTGGATATGTTACCTCCCCCTTCTACCTATTCCTTTTTTTAAGGTGTAGTCTTGCTCTGTCTCCCAGGCTGGAGTGCAGTGGTGCCATCTTGGCTCACTGCAACCTTGATTCTCCTGCCTCAGCCTCCCAGGTAGCTGGGATTACAGGCACGTGCCACCCATGCCAGGCTAATTTTTGTATTTTTAGTAGAAAAGGTTTCTCCTTGTTTGCCAGGCTGGTCTCAAACTCCTGACCTCAGGCTGTCTAACCTCGGCCTCCCAAAGTGCTGGGATTATAGGCGTGAGCCACTGCGCCTGGCCCCTTCTACCTGTTTTAATAAATAAGCATCCAACTCATTTTCTTTTTCTTTTTCTTTTTTTTTTTTTGAGATGGAGTCTTGTTCTGTCACTAGGCTGGAGTGCAGGGGAGTGATCTTGGCTCACTATAACCTCTGCCTCCTGGGTTCAAGCGATTCTTCTGCCTCAGCCTCCTGAGTAGCTGGGATTACAGGTGCCCACCAACATGCCTGGCTAATTTTTCATATTTTTAGTAGAGACGAGGTTTCACCATGTTGGCCAGGCTGGTCTCAAACTCCTGAACTAAGGTGATCCACTCGCCTCAGCCTCCCACAAGTGCTAGGATTACAGCTGTGAGTCACCATGCCCAGCCTTCAGTAAATACTTTCAGGCAGCATCAAGTCATAAACCTGACTGTGAACCTCTGTTCTAAAGAAGTTATTAGTACACATCTATGTCATGTTTGGGGGTGGGGTTGGGAGGAAGAAAGCTCGAGCACACCTTAGAAACCAAAACTCGAAATAAACAAGCAGTATGAGTCAGGGATGTTTTACTTCCTGACTGGGGCACTAACGTCAAGGTTAAATTAAGTGGAATTTAACTCCTGTCACTTCGGTTTGGAGGTTAGTGGACCAAAGGGTCAAAGGCACCTTCATCAACAATGGGTCTGAGATACTTTCATTTTTTTTTTTTTTTTTTGAGATGGAGTTTTGCTGTCACTCTGGCTGGAGTGCAGTGGCGTGATCGTGGCTCACTGCAACCTCCTTCTCCCAGGTTCAAGCAGTTCTCTTGCCTCAGCCTCTCAAGTAGCTGAGATTAGAGGCATGCGCCACCATACCTGGCTGATTTTTGGTTTTTTGGTTTTTTTAAGATGGAGTCTTGCTCTGTTGCCAGGCTGGTGTGCAGTGGCTGAATCTTGGATCACTGCAACCTCTGTCTCCTGGGTTCAAGTGATTCTCCTGCCTCAGCCTCCCGAGTAGGTGAGACTATAGGCGGCTGCCACCATACCTGGCTTGTTTTTTGTATTTTAGTAGAGATGCAGTTTCACTACGTTGGCCAGGATGGTCTTGATCTTCTGATCTCGTGTTCCACCGCTTTGGCCTCCCAAAGCGCTGGGATTATAGGTGTGAGCTACCGTGCCTGGCCTGATACCTTCATTTTTAACAGTAAGCCAACTCAGCCATATCAAGATGTTTAGTATGAACCCACCTTTGCTTACTGACTGTCACGGAATCTCAGAACTTCCTCTCCTCTTCCCCACACTCACAGTTGCTTCATCAGTGGGTTATTTCTGTCCGTGATTCCATCTTTTTTCACAGATGCCTCTTTGGATATGAATGAGGAGTCTCCTCTCTTCGAAGAGGTTTTCTTCCAATCAGAAATGTGGGAAATAAAATTAATTCCTCCAATTAATTATTATGAGGTAGACGCTAATAAGCTAGAGCTGAGTGTGTAGCTGAGACGGCATAGGCTTTTTTTTTTTTTAAGTTTAAGACAAGGTCTTATTCTGTTGCCCAGGCTGGAGCTGGAGTGCAGTAGCGTGATCACAGCTCACAGTTCACTGCAGCCTCGATTTTCTGGGCTCAAGCTAACCTCCTGCCTCAGGCTCAGTGCAGCTGGGACCACGGGCATGTACAACCATGCCCCGCTAATTGAGTTTTTGTAGAGACAGGGTCTCACCTTGTTGTCGGGGTGGTTTTGAACTCCTGGGTTCAAGTGATTTTCCCACCTTGGCCTCCAAAAATGTTGGGATTACAGGCATGAGCCACAGCACCTAGTGGCAACTTTTTTTTTTTTTTTTAAGAGATGGGTCTTGCTATATTGCCCAGACAGGCTTTGAGCTCCTGGACTCAAGTGATTTTCCTGCGTCAGCTTCCCAAGTAGCTGGGATTACAGGCATGGGCTTCTACACTCAACTATGGTTTTTTTGGTCTTTTTAGTAGAGACTAGGTCTCACCATGTAGGCTAGGCTGGTCTCAAACTCCTGACCTAAAGTGATCCTCCTGCCTCAGCCTCCCAAAGTGCTGGGATTACAGGTGTGAGCCACCTGCACTTGGCCTGTATTTGTGTTTAGGACATCATATTGGTGTAGCAAATATTTTCTGTAAAGAGCCAGATGGTAGATATTTTCAGCTTTATGGGCCATCTGTCATAACCACCCAACTCTGCCTTTATAGCAGGAAAGTAGCCATGGATAATATATAAATGGGCATGGCTAGATTTGACCTGCAGGTGACCATGCATTAGATTACAAGAAAATATCTCAGTCACAATTATGCTAAAGAAGATTGCCCAGGCCGGGCACAGTGGCTCATGCCTATAATCCCAGCACTTTGGGAGGCCGAGGCGGGTGGATCACAAGGTCAAGAGATCAAGACCATCCTGGTCAACAAGTGAAACCCCGTCTCTACTAAAAATACAAAAATTAGCTGGGCATGGTGGTGCGTGTCTGTAGTCCCAGCTACTCGGGAGGCTAAGGCAGGAGAATTGCTTAAACCCAGAAGGCGGAGGTTGCGGTGAGCTGAGATCATGCCATTGCACTCCAGTCTGGGTAACAACAGCGAAACTCCGTCTCAAAAAAAAAAAAAAAATAAGAAGATTGCCCTAGTATCCTACTTGGATATGTTTCATTTCTTTTAAGAGATGGAAGGCAATAAATGATAATAATGCCTGCTCTAAATAGGAGTCTGAATTCCTTATCAAAGGGTTTTGGAAACACCAGTCATCCTGCTGTAATTTTCCAACTGTCAACAGGAAATGACATTTCAGAGTAATTGAATTTCAAAGTAGTCTGAAAAGGACAGGCACAATTTCTCCTGTTTCAGATAAACTCTGATAGAAGAAGTTAAGCTTTAAATACAAGTTTAACATGTTCTGTGGTCACTGGTTATATGTACTTCGTTAAGCAAACTTGACTTTGTACCATAACAACAAAATAACCCAAAAGGGTTTGGCTTTCTGAAGGCATACAAGTATGTGATGACTTTATTTGTTTATTTTTTATTTATTTATTTTTTTTGAGACAGTGTCTGCTCTTTCACCCAGGCTGGAGTGCAATGTTGCAATCTCGGCTCACTGCAACCTCTGCCTCCCAGGTTCAAGCAATTCTCCTTCCTCAGCCTCCCGAGTAGCTGGGACTACAGGCACACGCCGCCACTCCTGAATAAATTTTTTTTTTTGAGACGGAGTTTCGCTCTTGTTGCCCAGGCTGGAGTGCAATGGCGCGATCTTGGCTCACCACACCCTCTGCCTCCTGGGTTCAAGCGATTCTCCTGCCTTAGCCTCCCGAGTAGCTGGGATTACAGGCATGTACCACCACGCCCAGCTAATTTTTGTATTTTTAGTAGAAACAGAGTTTCATCATGTTGACCAGCTGGTCTTGAACTCCTGAGCTCAGGCAATCCACCCGCCTCGGCCTCCTAAAGTGCTGGGATTATAGGCGTGAGCTACCATGCCTTGTCATATCTCATGACTTTAGAAATGCCAACATAAATGAATATTTAAAGAACGAGGCCAGGTGCAGTGGCTCACACCTGTAATCCCAACACTTTGGAGGGTCTGATGTCTGCAGAACATGCTAGCAGGTTGATATTCATTTGTTCAAGCAACATTTATTGATGCTAACTCTGAACCAGGCCCTGTTCTTGGCACTGAGAATACATCGGATGAAACAGATGAATTATGCAGGAGCTTCTACCTTAGTGGGAGTTTTTCTGGAAAAAGGAAATAATGCTTCAGGTATGTGGTAGGAAAAAGGCAAGTGACATAAAAAGGAGGAAAATTCTCAGCCAGGCTCAGTGACTCCTGCCTATAATCCCAGCACTTTGGGAGGCCAAGGCGGGAGGATCACCTGAGTTCAGGAGTTCAAGATCACCTTCGCCAACATGATGAAACCCTGTCTCTGCTAAAAATACAAAAATTAGTTGGGCATAGTGGTGGGCACCTGTAATCCCAGCTACTTGGGAGGCTGAGGCAGAAGAATTGCTTGAACCCAGGAGTCGGAGGTTGCAGTAAGCCGAGATCATGCCACTGCACTCCAGCCTGGGTAACAAAAGCAAAACTTGGTCTCAAAAAAAAAAAAAAAAGCAGCTGTGTGTGGTGGCTCACGCCTGTAATCCAAGTACTTTGGAGGCCAAGGTGGGCAGATCACCTGAGGTCGGGAGTTCAAGATCAGCCTGATCAACATGGTGAGACCCCGTCTTTAAAAAAGAAAAAAAAAAGATTAAATTAAAAAAAAGGAAAATGAAAATGTACAGGAAGCAATAAATGTGGCACTAAGTGACTGTCACCTAAATGTCTGTGAAAAGGACACTTGTTTAGAGCACAACTGAAACTAACAAGAAGGCAGAATGTTGCTGTCTCCAACCTCAGCTGAGATGATGCATGTCTAGCAACTCAGATTTTTCCCCATTCTACGCATGTCCATGAATGACTGAAAAGGTTCCTCAAGTATTGATTTTGGGATTATGAATAAATTTGCACATAAGAAATCCACAAATACGGCCAGGTTTGGTGGTTCTCGCTTGTAATCTCAGCACCTTGGGAGGTCGAGGCGGGCGGATCACCTGAGGTCGGGAGTGTGAGACCAGCCTGGCCAACATGGGGAAACCTCGTCTCTACTAAAAACACAAAAATTAGCCGGGCGTGGTGGTGCACATCTGTAATCCCAGCTACTCAGGAGGTTGAGTGGGGAGAATTCCCTGAACCCAAGAGGCAGAGGTTGCAGTGAGCCGAGATCATGCCACTGCACTCCAATTTGGGCAACAGATCGAGACTCTGTCTCAGAAAACAACACCCCTCACAAAAGAAACCCCACCAAAAACCAAAAAGAAATCCACAAATATGGTTGGGTGGCTCACACCTATAATCCCACACTTTGGGAGGCTGAGGCAAGAGGATCATTTGAGCTCAGGAGTTCAAGACCAGCCTGGGCAGCATAGCAAGACCTCATTTCTACTAAAATTAATTAAAAAACAAAACAAAAAAACAGCCAGGTGTGGTGACACTCACCTATAGTCTCAGATGTTTTCAGGGCTGAGGCAGGAGGATCGTGTGAGTCTAGGAAGTCAGGGCTGTAATGAGCTGTGACTGTGCCACTGCACTCTAGCCTGGGTGACAGAGTGATACCCTAACTCAACAAAAAAAAAAAAAAAGAAAAAAAAAAGAAAAAAGAAAAGAAAAGAAAGAAAAAGAGCCGGGCGCGGTGGCTCAAGCCTGTAATCCCAGCGCTTTGGGAGGCTGAGGCGGTGGATCACGAGGTCAAGAGATCGAGACCATTCTGGTCAAAATGGTGAAACCCCGTCTCTGATGGTGAACCCAGGAGGCGGAGGTTGCGGTGAGCCGAGATCGTGCCATTGCACTCCAGCCTGGCTAACAAGCAAAACTCAGTCTCAAAAAAAAAAAAAGAAAGACAAAGAAAAATCCAGAAATAATGAGAATCAACTGTATTTGACAATGGGAAGAGAGTGTATGATTCTGGGGGTATGTGTGTATATTCAGAAGGAAGGCTCAAGGAGGACTGGAGAGGCAATATAGATGTGTTAACTTTCTCATTTTTCTTGGTAGAGGATGAGTTGATAGAACCGATACAGTAAATAGATCAGAAACCCTGTGACTGACACATCCATACACAGAGGCTTAAATATTTATTTTGAAACTGTACAAGGTATCACCAGGTGAGCTAAAAATAATTTTATAACTAATAAAACTCAGGAGAGAGAAGTCCAGTTAGTGGAGAGAAGTATTAAGTGTGTTAACATCCTGGTCACTTATAACAAAGAATCATTAGGTATTGTCTCAAGCTACTAACGCCAGGACTAGAGGTGGGAAAAGAGCTGTTCTGACAAAGATCAGCAGCAGAGCCCATGGCAGAAGTTGGCGGTGCACTCCATGAGTCTGAAATCCAGTTTCCAGATGCCCAGGAGTCCTCGCCAGGAGTTGCACCTTGGCCAATGATTAAGTTTGGATAGATATGTTTAAGTCTGGAACAGTTCTCCATGTAGTCTACTTCTGGCATGTAGCCCACACGTCTACATTCCATGAAAAAGGATTTTAACTATTTCTTTTTCGTTTTGTTTTGTTTTTGTTCTTTGAGAGAGAGTCTTGCTCTGTTGCCCAGGCTAGAGTACAGTTGTGTGATCTTGGCCACTGGAACCTCTGCCTTCCTGGTTCAAGCAATTCTCCTGTCTCAGCCTCCTAAGTAGATGGGACTATAGGCATACGCCACCACACCCAGCTAAGTTTTGTAGTTTCACTACATTGGTCAGGCTGGTCTCAAATTCCCAACCTCAGGTGATCCACCTGCCTCAGCCTCCCAAAGTGCTGGAATTACAGGAGTGAGCCACTGCGCCCAGCCTTAAAAGTCTCATATAGAGTTATCAAGGTGTTTACCAGAACAATCAAAGCAAGCTATAACTTCCCAGTATGAGAAATAACACATATGTACAAAAGAACCCCCCAGAAAACAACAGCAAAAAAAGAAGAGGACAATCCATAAAGCAAAACATAGTGAATCTAGAAGGCACTAACTCCGGAAAATATAGCATTACAGTATTCAATCCTGTCGTGTCCATGTGGGACCTCTGAGAAGACAGGGATGGATTGAAGGAGATCTATTTCAGAGAGTGTGAAGGATAAAGGAGGAGGGAGTGGGAATAGGCAGAGGGAGCCTTCACACCATGATGCAGCTAGTCTGGCACCTGAGAAAGGAGAGGAGACAGGAAGTTGGGTGGGAAGAGTCTCAGACCGCAGCACAGTTCTGAGAATATTTCAGCCACACTGATGGGGAGTTCTTGAGCCAAAGTTTCCAATTAGAGAGTGCCACATGGGACAGGAATGACCGGCCTGGCCTGGCGCAGTGATTGGTGGGAGGAGCCTGGGGGGTCCTGGCTTCATGTAAATGCTGTGTGGCAGCTGGAGGCTATCGGCCAACTCAGCTGTGCTTCCTCCGGAAGTTTCTCTGAAAGGCAGGTCTTAGGCACTTCTGTGGGCACCATGCCAAGTATATGTTATGCCAATAAGTGTAAATGGTATACACTCATTTATCTTTTTTTAAAGGATCTCAGAGTAGGTCATAAAACCCAATTTGATCCTACATATAAGATCTGCAAAATAAAAGGATTCAGAAGATAAAATGGATAAAGAAATGGTAGGCAAGTGCTAAGAAGAAGAGAGCCCAGTTATGACAAAAATATCATCTGGTGGAATGTAAGGTAAAAGGGGCATACTAAAAACAAAAAGGACATAACCGCTGAAACATTAAGTGTAGGTAATAAAAGAAAAAAATCGACCGAAATAAAGCTGAATAGTTTGGGTAACTTGAATTTGCCCGACTGTGATGTTATCATACTCTGATGTTATGCTTTGATTATTCTTTAAAAAGAACCCCCCTTTGTTGGCATTTAGATACTTGTTATTTTTAGATGATGCAACAGAAAGAAGCCTCCTGATCCCCAGAGCGGACCAGGCTCCCTATTTAATTTCTCATCTTACACTCTATCTTTTACATGGCACATATCACAGGTAGTAGTTTTATACTTACTTGTGTGTATTATTTCATTACTGCCTAATTCTCCCTTTAAAATGCCACCTGACATAGAATCTAGGATAGAGTAGACTCTTTTGGGAAGAATAGCACATATTCTGAGGATGAGAAATAATATATGTAAAAGTCTTATAATATGTAGTATTTAGAGGAACAAGGAAATCTATTTCACTCAGTACTTACAATGGACTTCTCCAGGGGACAGTGACATTACAAAAATAAGACTTAAAAAAAAAACGGCCAGGCACGATGGCTCCGGCCTGTAATTCCAGCACTTTGGGAGGCTGAGGCAGGCGGATCACCAGGTCAGGAAATTGAGACCATCCTGGCTAACACGATGAAACCCTGTCTCTACTAAAAATACAAAATATTAGCTGGGTGTGGTGGCACACGCCTGTGATCCCAGCTATTCAGGAGGCTGAGGCAGGAGAATCGCTTGAACCCAGGAGGCAGAGGTTGCAGTGACCTGGGATTGCGCCACTGCACTCCAGCCTGGGAGACAGAACGAGACTCCGCCTCAAAAAAAAAAAATGAAGGGCTGATTGTGGAGGCTCACGCTGTAATCCCAGCAGTCTGGGAGGCCGAGGCAAGTGGATTGCTTGAGCCCAGAAGTTCAAGACTAGCCTGGACAACATAGCAAAAGCCTGTCTTTACAAAAAATACAAAAAGCCAGGCATGGTGGTGTGCACCTGTAGTTTCAGCTTCTTGGGAGGTTGAGGTGGGAGGATTGCTTGAGCCCAGGAAACAGAGGTTGTGTGAGCCAAGATCACGCTACTGCATTCCAGCCTGGGCGACAGAGCAAGACCCTATCTCAAAACAAAAAACAAAATACAAAACCAGACAAACCCTCTTCTTGGGAAAGGAATCTCTGTCTTCTCAAGTATGATCGCATTCCGAATTAATTTCCCCAGCATTCCTCTCTTGGGCAGATAGGTGGCAAGTGAAAGATGACACAGTTTCCCCAGGCCACGTGGTGAGTCAGTTGCACAACCCAGAACAAAACCAGGCTTTACTGATAGCTAAGAAGGAGAGGCTCAGCCCTACCCCAAGACACCTCCCGTTCAATAAGATGACTAATTAAACAAGCAACTCTGTGTTCTAGGACTTGCTCTACAAACAACTGAGCAAGTCCATGTTCCCAGGAGCATGCAACTTACAGGAAGAGGAAATGAAAGAGGCCGATGGATGGAGAAAATATTGACTTCGTGAGCATGCCTCACCACATGTGCTACTTGATGCACCAGAGTAAAAGGAGTAATGTGCACATTTGGGGCTCAGCATTAACCACCTCTTTTCTAGGATGAGGGATTTCAAAGCCTCCTTAACTTTTTTTTTTTAAAGAGATAGAGTCTCGCTGAGTGTTTGTCTACCTGAATAACAGCAGTTTTGAGCACTAAATCGAGGATGCAGATAATTTTCAGATACCAAGAAAAATTATTTAAAATGGAAAGCTTGGCTGGGCTCAGTGGCTCATGCCTGTAATCCCAGCATTTGGGAGGTCGAGGAGGGCAGATCGCAAGGTCAGGAGTTTGAGACCAGCCTGGCCAATATAGGGAAACCCTGTCTCTACTAAAAATGCAAAAATTAGCCAGGTGTGATGGCGGGTGTCTGTAATACCAGCTACTCGGGAGGCTGAGACAGGAGAATCACTTGAACCTGGGATGCGGAGGTTGCGGTGAGCTGGGATAGAGCCACTGCACTCCAGCTTGACAACAGTGTGAGACTCTGTCTTTAAAAAAAAAAAAAAAAGGAAAGCTTGGCTGGGCATGATAGGTCACACCTGTAATCCCAGCACCCTGGGAGGCTGAGGTGAATGGATCAGCTGAGGTCAGGAGTTCAAGACCATCTTGGCCAACATGACAAAACTCTGTCTCTACTAAAAATACAAAAATTAGCCAGGCATGGTGGCAGGTGCCTGCAATTTCAGCTACTTGGGAGACTGAGGCAGGAGAATCGTTTGAATCCCAGAGGCGGAGGTTGCAGTGAGTAGAGGTTACACCCCTGCACTATAGCCTGGGTGACAGAACGAGACACTGTCTCAAATAAACAAATGAATAAATAGGTAAGCGTTTAGTCCTAAATAAGTGTCTAACTTCATGAAAGCAGAAATCCTACAGATGGTGTTTTCTGGGAACAAATTTCACTAATTGTGAAGTAACAATAAAAATAATCAGTTTAAGTACAACCACCAAGTAACATCTAGCCTCATGTAAATTTTTTAATAAGTCATTTAACTTTTATTTATCTATTTATTTGGGAGGATGATTTTATGCTCATTCTTTTTTATTTTGAGACGGAGTTTCACTCTTATTACCCAGTCTGGAGTGCAATGGCGCGATCTCGGCTCACCGCAACCTCTGCCTCCCAGGTTCATGCAATTCTCCTGCCTCAGCCTCCTGAGTAGCTGGGATTACAGGCACGCGCCACTGTGCCCAGCTAATTTTTTGCATTTTTAGTAGAGACGGGGTTTCACCATGTTGACCAGAATGGTCTCGATCTCTTGACCTCGTGATTTACCCGCCTCAGCCTCCCAAAGTACTGGGATTGCAGGCTTGAGCCACCGCGCCCGGCGAGTTTATGCTCATTCTATTATGAAACTTCACTCACTCCTGAGTACCAGAGCCTTTGTGAAAGGTTTCAATAAATGCAGACATAAACAGACCCAGGTTATTAAAGATGGGCGGGCGAAGGCTACTCTGAGGCTTAGAATGAAGGAGAATAATTCCTGGATGTGCAGATGAAGATTCATTGAGAACAGGGACCCAGAGCAAATGCTTCCTGAATTCCTACTGGAGGAAGTCAGACAGATGTTTCCCAGGCACTCTTGTCTTCTGTTGGCCCATTGCATGTTAACAGTCTTCCCTTTCTGTTCCCCCAAGAATGACCATCTGTAGTGCCTTGCCTCTTCTGAGTATCTCACAGGAGACACTCATCGTCTTCCACTTGGAGCTGGGGATTACTTGCTGTCCCACATCACTTGTTGAGTCCTCTGCCACGTGTTGGGCACTGTGAGGAATATACAAGTAATGAGATGCCATTTCAAAGAGATTGTGTTCCAGCAGGATAGACACACGTGTACATAGATGCATATGTACAATAATGCATGCCTGAAGTGGGTTTTCACTGTGACGTCAACGAGGTACACAAAGGGAGTTTGGGGAGTTCTGGGGTGAAGGATAGTGCTTATAGCTGGGAGGGTCCGAGAAGGCTGCTTTGAGGTAGCTTTTGGGTTAAACCTTGAAGGAGGATAGGATTTGGAAGAATGGTTTTCTGGTGAAGCAAGAGGTCACTACTTAAAAGCTCTGGATCAAATGTGATTTCATGGGCTGGGCACGGTGGCCCATGCCTGTAATCCCAGCACCTTGGGAGGCTGAGGCGGGCGAATCACCTAAGATCAGGAGTTTGAGACCAGCCTGGCCAGCATGGTAAAGCCTCATCTCTTCTAAAAATACAAAAATTAGCCAGGCATTATGGTGGGGTGCCTGTAATCCCAGCTACTTGGGAGGCTGAGGCATGAGAATCGCTTGAACCCAGGAGGTGGAGTTTGCAGTGAGCCAAGATTGCACCATTGCACTCTAACCTGGGCGATAGAGTAAGACTCTGTCTCAAAAAACCCCTCCCCACAAAAACAAATATGATTTTGCAGCCAGGTGTGGTGGTTCAGGCCTGTAACGCTACCACTTTGGGAGGCCGAGACAAGTGGATCACTTGAGGTCAAAAGAGTTTGATACCAGCCTGGCCAACATGGTAAAACCCCGTCTCTACCAAAAAGTAAAAAGATTAGCCAGGCATGATGCCTATAGTCCCAGCTACTCAGGGAGGCTGAGGTGGGAGAATTGCTTGAGCCTGGGAAGTGGAGGTTATAGTTAGCTGATATTATGCCACCACACTCCAGCCTGGGTGAGAGTGAAAACCTGTCTCAAAATATGTATATATGATTTTGCAACTTCATTCAATTGGATCCAGTCCTTAGCCAGGTCCTATCAGGAACATAAGAAGAACTCCTACAAATACAGGACAGATTTTTTTTTTTTTTTAAGATGGAGTCTCGCTGTATTGCCCAGGTTAGAGTGCAATGGCACAGTCTCAGCTTACTGCAATCTCTGCCTCCCAGATTCAAGCAATTCCAAGCAATTCTCCTGCCTCAGCCTCCCAAGTAGCTGGGATTACAGGCACCTGCTACCACACCCAGCTAATTTTTGTATGGGGTTTCACCATGTTGGCCAGGCTGGTCTCGAACTCTTGACCTCAGGTGATCCGCCCACCTCAGCCTCCCAAAATTCTGGGATTACAGGCGTAAGCCGGTACACCTGGCCTAGGACAACACTCTTGCTTGATGCCCAACTAAGGAAAGACCTGTCGTGATGCCATCTAATTTTTATTTTCAGACACAGGAGAAACATGTCCTTCATTCACCAGGCTGAGCTTTCACAGTGCATTAGTTGGTACGGGACTGAACGTGAGGCTAATGCTCTACACAAGGAGAAACCTGACTTGCGCACAGACCATCAACTCCTCAGCCTTTGAGAACTTGAATGTGACCAAGAAAACCACCTTCATTGTTCATGGATTCAGGCCAACAGGCTCCCCTCCTGTTTGGATGGAGGACTTAGTAGAGGCTTTGCTTTCTGTGGAAGACATGAATGTAGTTGTTGTGGATTGGAATCGAGGAGCTACAACTGTAATATACAGCCATGCCTCTAGTAAGACCAGAAAAGTAGCCACCATCTTGAAGGAATTCATTGACCAGATGTTGGTAAGAGAATTCTCTTAGATGATTCAGGGCCAAGTTGAAACTGACCCATTATCTGGAGGCTTAAAGCCAAGAGATAGCTACAGTGAACAAGAGGCCTATTTTGCAACATTCTGCAAATGTGAATAAGCCCCAGGGAAGGTGGGATGAGAAGCTCATAGGTATGTTTGTGCAGGCTGTGCACCCTTGTCATTGTGACATTGTAGATTTATCTATTTATTATGATAAATTTCCAGCAGATGACAGCAAAGTGTCTTGAGGGAGGGCATCATTTTCTAGCTCATGTAAAGGTGTCTTATGGGTAGAAGAGGTTCTGCCTAGGGATTTCTTGGTGACTGGAGACACCATGGCATAAAGATTAAGTCACGGATTTGGAGTTAGGCAGACTTTTTTTTTTTAAGACGGAGTTTCACTCTTGTTGCCCAGGCTGGAGCTCAATGGCAGATCTTGACTCATTGCAACCTCCACCTCTCGGATTCAAGTGATTCTCCTGCCTCAGCCTCCTGAGTATCTGGGATAACAGGCATGCACCATCATGTCTGGCTAAGTTTGTATTTTTAATAGAGACGGGGTTTCTCCAAGCTGGTCTTGAACTCCCGACTTCAGGTGATCCGCCCACCTCAGCCTCCCAAAGTGCTGGGATTACAGGCATGAGCCACCATGTCTGGTGGACAGACTACTTTCAATCATACTCTGCTCTCTCCCCAGCTGCTTGACCTGAGGCAGATGACATCAACTTTGGGTCTCAGTTTCCTCAGCTGCATAATCAAGAGAATGATATTTACTTTGCATGGGTGTTGTGACCTTTAAACGAGATAAGAGATGTAAGGTGCTTAGAAATATTTCTCTAAGAATTGCTTGAACCCGGGAGGTAGAGGTTGCGGTGAGCCAAGATCATGCCACTGCACTCCAGCCTGGGCAGCAAGAACAAAACTCTGACTCAAAAAAAAAAAAAAGAAAGAAAGAAAAAGAAAAAGAAATACTTATCCAAAGTCAACAGCCAGGAAGTTCCTACAAATGTTGTTAATTCCTTGGCCCCTTGTGATTTATAATGATGGACCTTTTGAAATTCCAGGCAAAAGGAGCTTCTCTTGATGACATTTACATGATCGGAGTAAGTCTAGGCGCCCATATAGCTGGGTTTGTTGGAGAGATGTATGATGGACGGCTGGGGAGAATTACAGGTAAGTGCCTGTGAACGGGCTTGGGGTGGTGGCCTGGGCAGCGGGTTCACTGGGGGAGCATTATGTAGGCCAATCCAACTCCTTGGGTTCAAAGCCAGTTCCAATTACCTAACCTCTCTGAGCGTGGGTCCTTGCATGCAAAAGGAAGACCAAAATAATGTTGACCTCGGGCTATTATTTAATAAAATACAAGTAAAGTATATTGTAAATTGTATGTACTATAGAAAAAACTGATAATGAGTTTATTTCTGTTATGGCTGGGAAAGCAGCTGTGTCTCATTCAGATCTGTGTGCCCCAAGGAGTTAGTCTTCTTCCTTCTATTTAGATCAGGAGAGCCTGAAAGATAAACCTAATACGTGTCAGTCCCCAGGCACAGCTGGAATCTCAAGATAAGAAAATGAAATGGGAATTCTGACGGCTGGGGCTCATTCTCTAAATATCAGCTTTCAGGCCAACACTGAGTGAAAACATTCAGAAATGCAGCAGGTCAAATCCTAAACAAAGACTGCCTTGCTGGAACCTCTTGCCTCGTGCTTAGTAACTTTCCACAGCCATTCTCCCATTTCACCTTTTCCAGCATCCATCCTCATACCAAGAGAGCTGTTTTAAATCTATGGAAACTGAGAAGGTAGAAGTGGATGGGAAAAGGGGAGAGGTAAATGATTAAAACTGTATTTAGGAGGTAAACTTTTAAGGCTGCAAGTTTTTTATACATATATTTATTATTATTTATTTATTTTTGAGATGGAGTCTCTCTCTGTCGCCCAGGCTGGAGTGCAGTGGTGCAATCTCAGCTCACTGCAACTTCTGCCTCCCCAGTTCAAGCAATTCTCCTGCCTCAGCCTCCCAAGTGGCTGGGACTACAGGCATATGCCCCTGTGCCCAGCTAATTTTCATATTTTTTGGTAGAGAGGTTTCACCATGTTGGCCAGGCTGGTCTCCAACACTCCTGACCTCAAGTAATCCACTTGCCTCAGCCTCCCAAAGAGGTAGGATTACAGGCGTGAGCCACTGCGCCCGGCCTGGGCCACCAAGTTTGAATGTGCCACTTAAACTTGGCAGATAGCCCTGGGCATGCCATCTCTGTCTGTTTGTCGCTGTCCCTCTCTTTCTCACACACACCGCACAACGGCTGTCATCGTCTCGATCCCTGGTACTTGAGGTCACATTGTTTGTCCTATATGGTTTTTGCTTTCTTACACTCCAAAGGACAAGGCTGCCTTCATTTTATTTACCTTTTTTCCTAGGGAAACAAACCTCTTTTTATGTTTTAAATTTATTATGATAAGTTTTAGAAAGTAATATGTCTTTATTTTTAAAAATTTCACTTTCCCTTATTGTAGAAAGAACACATGGCTAGAATTTGTCTGTGCCCCTTATCTGTTAGTTCTTTTTTCTTTTTGTCTTTTTTTTTAAGATAGAGTCTTGCTTTGTTGCCCAGGCTGGAGTGCAGGGGTGCGATCACGACTCACTGCAGCTTCGGCTTCCCCGGGCTCAAGCAATCCTCCCACTTCAGCCCCACTGGCAGCTGGGACTATTGGTGCACACCACTGTGCAGAGCTAATTTTTGTGTTTTTTTGTAGAGATGAGGTTTTGCCATATTGGTCAGGAGCTTTTCTTTTAGTGGGTAGGACTTTTCCCAGTGGTATGCTTAGAAGTCATCCAGGTCCCCTGCTCTGTCTATAAAGAATAAGAAAGAAGAAAAAAGAAGAAGGAAGAAGATGAAGAAAAAAGGAAGAAGAGGAGGAGGAAGAAGAAGGAGGAGGAGGAAGAAGGGGAAGAGGAGGAGGAGGGGAAGGAGGAGGAAGAGGACAGGGAAAAGAGGAGGAGTAGGAGAGAGAGGGAGGAGGGAGAGGAGCTCTGATTCGTAGCTTTTGCTGATTGGGTGGTGGGAATGTGATCTGTTAACCAAGGACAATTGTTGTTAACAATTCACTTCCACCACCCAAGACTTGAACCGGTCTGCCTGTCCCTCATCTATGTCTTGATGGTGCCTCATCTCTTCATTTTCCCTTCTTCTGCCCTTCCTTTTGCTCTTCCTCTCTAGGCATCTTCTAGTTCTGCTTCTCATTAGCTTCTTCAACAGAAGATGGCAGAGTATAAGTAAATTTAAAAACATTTAAAGTACCTATGTCACTTGTGAATCAAATTAAATGTGATACTCAAACTTAAGCTGTGTATAGAGCTCACCTTGGGGTGGTGGGTATCACGATAACTTGTGGAATCAGAGTCTCCAGGCTTGGTGTCAGGAGTCTTTATTTTTAACCAAAAGTTGCAAGTTGTCGCAAACACCACACTTTGAGAAGGAACCTCAGAGCTACACTGTCCGATACAGTAGCCACTCACCACACAAAGCCACTGAGCACTTGAGATGTGGCCAGTGCAAAGGGAGATGTGCTATAAATGCAAAATACACACTAGATTTCAATGACTAAGTACAAAAAAGAAATGTAATTCATTCTCAAATATTTTATATTGATTACATCTGGAAATAATATTTTGAGTATACTTGGGTAAATAAAATGTTTCCTTTTATATATCTTTTTTTTGAAACTGAGTCTCACTCTGTCACCCAGGCTGGAGTGCAATGGTGCAATCTCTGCCTCCCGGGTTCAAGCGATTGTCCTGCCTCAGCCTCCCGAGTAGCTAGAACTACATGTGTGTTCCACCACACCTGGTTAATTTTTGTGTTTTTAATAGAGACAGGGTTTCACCACATTGGCCAGTCTGGTCTCAAACTCCTGACCTCAGGTAATCCACTCGCTTTGGCCTCCCAAAGGGCGGGGATTACAGGCATGAGCCACTGCGCCCAACCTATATCTTTCTTTTTTTATTAATAAAAAGTCTATCTCAATAAAATGTATTTTTAAAATAAATTTTCTTTGTTAATTTTTACTTTTCTTAGAAGGCTACCAGAAATTTTTGAATTACATATGTGGCTCACATTATATTTCTTTTCTTTTCTTTTTTTTGAGCTGGAGTACAGTGGTGTCGCCCAGGATGGAACAGTGGCGTCATCTTGGTTCACTGCAACTTCCACCTCCCAGGTTCAAGTGATTCCCTTACCTCAGCCTCCCGAGCAGCTGGGATTACAGGCATGCGCCACCACACCCAACTAATTTTTGTGTTTTTAGTAGAGACGGGGGTTTCACCATGTTGGCCAGGCTGGTCTTGAACTCCTAACCTCAGGTGATCTGCTCACCTCAGCCTCCCAAAGTGCTGGGATTACAGGTGTGAGGCACTGTGCCCCATTTTTTTTTTTTTTTTAGACAGGGTCTTGCGCTGTTGCCCAGGCTGGAGTGCAGCTCATTGTAGCCTGAACCTCCCCAGGATCAAGCAGTTTTCCACCTCAGCCTCTCAAGTAGCTGGGACTACAGGTGTGTGCCTGCTTAATTTTTAATTTTTTTGTAGAGCTAGAGTCTTACAACGGTTTTGAACTCCTGGGTTCAAGCAGTCCTCTCTCTTCAGTCTCCCAAAGTGCTGGGATTACAGGTCTGAGCCGCCGTGCCCGGCCTCATGTTGTATTTCTATTGGACAGCACTTCCTTCAAGAGCTTATATTGATCTTGGGTATGGGAGGAAGAGGCCCCTGAAATTGCACGCAAAGTGTTGGGCGTCTGTCCTGGGGAGGGGTCCAGAATTTTCATCAAATTCTCAAACCAGTTAAGGCTGCAATAAAAGCCAGGGATTCTTATATGAACATTTTTCTGGTGATCTTAGAGCAATAAGAAAAAGCTCTGGCCAGGTGAGGTGGCTCACACCTGTAATCCCAGCACTTTGGGAGGCCGAGGCAGGTGGATCACGAGGTCAGGAGTTCAAGACCAGCCTGGCCAACATGGTGAAACCCTGTCTCTACTAAAAATACAAAAATTAGCTGGGCATAGTGGTGGGTGCCTGTAATTCCAGCTACTCTGGAGGCTGAGGAAGAGAATCACTTGAACCTGGGAGGTGGAGGTTGCAGTGAGCCGAGATCGCATCACTGCACTCCAGTGTGGGCAACAAAGTGAGACTCCATCTCAAAAAAAAAAAAAACCAGAAAAAAAGAAAAAGCTCTTTGACTGGGTGCAGTAGCTCATGCTTGTAATCCCAGCACTTTGGGAGACTAATGCAGAAGAATCTCTTGAGCCTAGGAGCCTGAGGATGCAGTGAGCTATGATGGTGCCAAGGCACTCAAGCCTGGGTGACAGAGTGAGATGCTGTCTCAAAAAAACAGTAAACAAAAAGCAAAACAAAACAACAAAAAAAGGAAAAGCTCGCTTTTTACATTGTTTGTGTTTCACAATGATCTCAGAATGTTCTGGATTTAGATTCAGGAGCCATTTATTTATTTCATAAAATTTTTAAAATTTAGAGATGGGATCTCATGATGTTGCCTAGGTTGGCCTTGAACTCCCGGGCTCAAGCAATCCTCCTGCATTGGCCTCCCAAAGTGCTGAGGTTACAGGTGTGAGCTACCACCTGGCCTTAGGAGCCCTTTTATAAAAGTCTTCTTTTTTCTTTTTTTGAGACAGAGTCTTACTCTGTTACCCAGGCTGGAATATAGTGGCAGATCATAACTCACTGCAGCCTCAACCTCCCTACGCTCAGGTGATCACCTCTGAGGCTCCCATCTCAGCCTCCCGGCATCTGGGACTACAGGCCTGTGCCACCATGCCTGGCTAATTTTTGTATTTTTTGTAGAGACAGGGTTTTGACATGTTGCTCAGGCTGTTCTTAAACTCTTGTGTTCAAGCTCTCCTCCTACTTTGGCCTCCCAAAGTGCTGGGATTACAGGCATGAGCCACCACACCCCGCCTATTTATTTTTGAGACAGGGTCTTACTTTGTCACCCAAGCTGGAGTTCAGTGGTGCAATCACAGCTCACTGCAGCCTCAAACTCCTGGGCTCAAGCCATCCTCTCAGCTCAGCCTTCTCCCCATCTCCACCCCACCCCAAGTAGCCAGCACTACAGGGACGGCAGGCATATGCCACCACACCAGGCACTGCTTATTTTCTTTCTTTCCTTCCTTCCTTTTTTCCTTCCTTCCTTCCTCCCTCCCTTCCTCCCTTCTTCTTTCTCTCTTCTTTCTCTCTTCTTTCTTTCTCTTTCTTTCTTCTTTCTCTTTATTTCTCTCTTTCCTTCTTTCTTTCTTTTTCTCTTTATTTCTCGCTTTCCTTCTTTCTTTCTCTCTCTTTTTTTTTTTTTTTTGAGACAGAGTTTCGCTGTTGTTACACAGACTGGAGTGCAATGGCACGATCTTGGCTCACTGCAACCTCTGCCTTCTGGGTTCAAGCAATTCTCCTGCCTCAGCCTCCCGAGTAGCTGGGACTACAGGCACGTGCCGTCATGCCCAGCTAATTTTTGTATTTTTAGTAGAGACGGGGCTTCACCTTGTTGACCAGGATGGTCTTGATCTCTTGACCTCATGATCCACCCGCCTCGGCCTCCCAAAGTGCTGGGATTATAGGTGTGAGCCACCGTGCCTGGCCTCTTTCTCTCTCTCTGTTGCTTGGTCTGTTGCCTGGGGTGAAGGGCAATGGCACAATCGTGGCTAACTGCAACCTAGAACTTCTGGATTCAATTGATCCTTCTGTCTCAGTCTCTGGAGTAGCTAAGACTACAGGTGTGAGCTACCACACCCAGCAATTTTTAAATTTTTTTGTAGAGACAGGGTCTCCATATGTTGCCCAGGCTGGCCTCAAACTCCTGGTCTCAAGCAATCCTCCTGCCTTGGCCTCCCAAAGCACTAGGATTACAGATGCGAGCCACTGCGACCAGCTGAAATGGAGGGATTAAAGCTAGAGCCAGGTAGGCTAAGTGTGGTGGCTCACACTTGTAATCCCAGAGCTTTGGGGAGCTGAGGGGCGAGGGTGGCTTGAGTCCAGGAGTTTGAAACTAGCCTGAGAAACAGCAAGAGCTACCACAACTGGCTGTCTCCCCAACCCCAGAAAAAAGAAAAAGGCTAGAATTTAGGAAATCAAGGCAAAGATGGTATCTCTTGCATTTGATATGTAGCACCAGGGGACAGGACACATAAGATGACATTCATAGACAAAACTTTAAGGGAGACTTACCTTGAAACCTTCTTCATTCCAGTTAGGGATCTGGTAAACCAAACCTTTTGGAGCCTCTGACCTTTTTCTTCTTCTTTTTTTTTTCATTTAATCTTTATTTCGTGGTTACAAGATCATAGGAGCTCCTCTTCTGTTTTTCCAGCTGCTGCGTCGTGGTGGGGAGGAACACCCAAATAACATTGACCAAGGGCAAGAAACCAGTTTAGGCATTTACAGCATGGGTGAATTCTGCAGGGATTGACACCCACTTGAATTTCCTCTTCAATACGTAGCCTGATACTTGGCCTGACCAGTGAGGTTTGCCCTTTCCTGCTGAGCTTGCTAAGCTCAGGGCAGTGAAACCAAGAGCTTGACAGATCTAGGTGGCTGCAGTATGAGGCTGTGTTCTGATGAAGGTCTTGATCTTCCTGAGTCACTGTCCATTCATCTGGAAAATAATGATATAGATACTTTGCCTCCCTCATGGGTTTGCAATATGGATCAAATGGGCCAGCATATGTGAATAAGAGTGGAAGCTATAAAGGAGTTTTATTAATAACAAAAAAGGAAGGGCTGAGTGAGATCCAAAAAGTCCGAATCATCTAAAGGGGGATAAAGATGAGCAGATATAGCATCCGCTCTTTTCTCTTTAATGAGCGCTTCAGTGCTTTTTTCCTGGAGCACTCGTTCATCCCCACCCCTTGATCCTCACACACGTGCATGAATTTCCTGCTGTGGAGCTCTGCATGAGACATGCCCGTGATGGAGTCTGGATGCCATTCTCAGGAGCTCAGCCAGGGTAACCGTCTCCACTGTGGGAACAAGCTGCAGAGTTCTGGCCAAGTGGTGTGGGAGTGTGAGTGCTCATCCCCGTGAGGGTACCCTGCAGCCTGGGAGCCACCCTCATCCAGAGGGATCAAAGGCCGGCTGCAGGTGACTCATGGTGTGGGGCTGCCAAGTGACTCTGTTTTCCTTCCAGGCCTCGACCCTGCGGGCCCTTTATTCAACGGGAAACCTCCTCAGGACAGATTAGATCCCAGTGATGCGCAGTTCGTTGATGTCATCCATTCCGACATTGACGGTAACACTCCTGTCCTTGTGGGCCGGTGACTACCCCCAGACTCCTACAGAGTCTCCCCTGGGGAGAGATCATCACATAGGGGCAGATCAGGTTCCTCTAGAGTTCCACTTCTTTTCCAGGCAGGGTTCCAAATCCACGGAAATATTGAAGGAAGGCTGGTTTAATGTAGGCACCCAGGACCACGTGCTAGAGCACGGATGATTATCCTATGGCCTCTTTATATTTTTAAAGGGATCATCATACCCCATGAAGGACAGGCTAATTCACTCAACATGAAGATCAGTGTTTCCGTATGTGCGACTGGGTTTGATGCATGACTTCTTGGTCTTATTGGTTCTTTTTATTTTCTTGAGCTGAAAGATATATTCAGGTGTTAAATCTCTCCACGCAGAGTGACTCTGATGCACCTACAACTCTCTGCCTCTCTGCAGATCTTCTTGGCCATTGCTGTCTTTATTTTTATTTTATTTATTGCTTTTTTGAGATGGAGTTTAGTTTTCGTCACCCAGACTGCAGTGCAATGGCGCGATCTCGGCTCACTGCAACCTCTGGGTTCAAGTGATTCTCCTGCCTCAGCCTCCCGAGTAGCTGGGATTACAGGCGCTCACCACCATGCCCAGCTAATTTTTGTATTTTTACTAGAGACTGTTTCACCATGTTGTCCAAGCTGGTCTTGAACTCCTGAACTCAAGTGATCCACCCGCCTTGGCCTCCCAAAGTGCTGGGATTACAGGCGTGAGCCACTGTGCCCAGCCATCTTTATTTTTTTAATTTTTTTTTTTGAGACAGAGTTTCACTGTTGTTACCCAGGCTGGAGTGCAATGGCACCATCTCAGCTCACTGCAACCTCCGCCTTCTGGGTTCAAGCAATTCTCCTGCCTCAGCCTCCCGAGTAGCTGAAACTAGAGGTGCACACCACCATGCCAAGCTAACTTTTGTATTTTTAGTAGAGACGGGGTTTCACCTTGTTGACCAGGATGGTCTCGATCTCTTGACCTCGTGATCCACCTGCCTCGGTCTCCCAAAGTGCTGGGATTATAGGCGCGAGAGCCACCGCGCCCAGCTATTTTTTAAATTTTTAATTTTTTCTTCTTTTTGTAGAGATGGGGTCTTGCTCTGTTGTCCAGGTTGGTCCCCAACTCCTAGTCTCAATTGATCCTCCCACTTTGGCCTCCCGAAGTGCTGGGATTACAGGCGTGAGCCACTGCAGCCAGCCCATTTCTGTGTTGTCTTCATGTTTGGGATTGGATAGGTGTCAAGTGGGTTTGGGTGATACTCAAGGATGGGTACCTATATCCAGCTATCTTGGAGAAGCGCTGGAGTAGAAACCTGGGGACAGCAGAGTGTTCATTTAATCAGGCATTCTCTTTGTGATACAACCACCTAAAAAAACCTTTGCCATCTATCATGGGCATTCTGGTGTGGTATTCCGCATTTATTTGCCTTGAAATAAATTGTCTCTTTGTGAAACAGTGGCATTCTTACAATGAAGTTTGCAAAGTACACGTTAATGCTTGATGGAACAGGGCAATTTATTTTGGGGAAGTGAATTTTGAAGGAAAGGGTATAGTTTTGCCATCAGGCAAAGGTAGATTTAAATCTCAGATTTTGCCCTTTCTAATGATGTCATGTTAGTTCCTTAAGTGCCCCCCTTTTTTTTTTCACTGATGGAGATGAGGTCTCACTATGTTGCCCAGGTTGGTCTCAAACTCCTGAGCTCAAGTGATCCTTCTGCCTCAACCTCCCAAAGTGATAGGATTACAGGCGTGAGCCACCATGCCTGGCCCCACATCTTCACCTAAGTTGTTTCATCTGAATTTACCAGTGGCCATTTTGCATTGTGAAACACCTAGTACCATGCCCACAGACACATGTGAGTTCTTAATATATAATAACTATTATTATTACCATGATGCATTGTGTATATACATGTGCATATATATGTATACCTATATTAAATTATTTAATTTATATTAAATGAAGCACTTTACTGATTGGGGGTTTAATAAAGGCAATAAACAGTTATTAAATCTATATATATACTTTTTAAAGTTTTTATTATTATTATCTTTTGAGACAGGGTCTGGCTCTGTCACCCACGCCAGAGTGCAGTTGCTGTCTTGGCTCACTGCAACCTCCTTCTCCTAGCTCGAGTGCTCCTCCCACCTCAGCCTCCTCAGTAGCTGGGGCTGCAGGCACACACCACAATGCCTGGCTAATTTTTGTATTTTTTGTAGAGATGGAGTTTTGCCATTTTGCCCAGGCTGGTCTTGAACTCCTGGACTCAAGCGACTCTCCCTCCTCAGCCTCCCAAAGTGCTGGGATTATAGGCATGAGCCACTGCCCACAATCTATATATACATTTTTAACTCCTCATTTTCTAGAAGTAGTTCCAATCTTTTTATCATCCTAGATTTCAAATATTTAAAGATTTTACCTACTAAATAAAAATTTATTTTTTTCCTGTCTCCTATTCTTTAAAGAGTTACATAAATGCAAATAGAGGCTCAGAAGCAACAGGCAATTAAAGGGTTCCAGCCAAATATAAGGAAGAAATGTGTCATTTTATCAGCCTTGCGGTGAATGAGTGACCAGACTCCCTTAGGTCTTTAAAAATATTGGAAGTAAATTCCTTACCATCTTCACAGTTACCAAGTTGGAAATCATTGCCTTCTAACTAACTAGCTGGGGTGACTTTGGGGAAAACACTTACATAGGTATAACGATGATATAGCAACAATAACAATATAATTGCTGCTTATATCTGGCAGGCAAATGAGCTATGAGATGTGAAAAATTCAAAGCAATATAAAAGCAGAGTGTGTTCTCTTTTAGCACTGGGGTATAAGGAACCATTAGGAAACATAGACTTTTACCCAAATGGAGGATTGGATCAGCCTGGCTGCCCAAAAACAATATTGGGAGGTAAGCGCAGATACTTTACATTTTGTCAAATATTGGTATAAAAAGGCATATTTTGGGGCTCATGTGGTGGCTCACACTTGTAATCCCAGCACTTTGGGAGGCTGAGGTGGGCAGATCACGGGATCAGGAATTCGATACCAGCCTGGCCAACACGTCTCTACTAAAAATACAAAAATTATCTGGGCATGGTGGCTCACGCCTGTAATCCCAGCTACTCGGGAGGCTGAGGCAGGAGAATCACTTGAATCCAGGAGGCAGATGGAGGTTGCAGTGAGCTGAGATCGTGCCATTGCACTCCAGCCTGGGCAACAAGAGCAAAAAACTCCATCTCAAAAAAAAAAGAAGATAAAAAGGCATATTTTGGAGGCTGGACATGGTGGCTCATGCCTATTATCCCAGCACCTTGGGAGGCCAAGGCTGGTGAATCACCCATGGTCAAGAGTTTGAGACCAGCCTGGCTAACATGGTGAAACCCTGTCTGTACTAAATACAAAAAAGTAGCTAGGCGTGGTGACACATGCCTGTAATCCCAGCTACTTAGGAGGCTGAGGCAGGGGTTGCAGTGAGCCGAGATCACACCACAGCACTCCAGCCTGGGCAACAATAGTGAAACTCCATCTTAAAAAAAATAAAATAAGTAAAAAGGCCTATTTTGTCTAGGTACAGTGGTGCACACCTGTGATCTCAGCACTTTGGGAGACCAAGGTGGGAGGATTGTTTGAGCCCAGGAGTTCAAGACCAGCCTGGCAACAGAAGGGAGACTCTATCTCTACAAAAAATAAAAACAAAATTAGCTGGGTGTGGCGGCACACCTGTGATCCCAGTACTCAGGAGGCTGAGGTGGGAGGATTGCTTGAGCCTAGGAAGTAGAGGCTGCAGTGAGCCATGATCACTGCACTCTACCCGAGCCAACAGAGTGAGACCCTCTCTAAAAAGAAAAAAAAAAAAAAGGCATATTTTAAAAATCTGACATTATTCTACATGTAGTAGGTTTTTTTTTTTTTTTTGAGACAGATTCTTGCTCTGTCGCCAGGCTGGAGTGCAGTGGTGCTATCTCAGCTCACTGCAATCTCCATCTCCTGGGTTCAAGCAATTCTCCTGTCTCAGCCTTCCAAGTAGCTGGGACTACAGGAGGCTGCCACCACGCCTAGCTAATTTTATATTTTTAGTAGAGATGAGGTTTCACCATGTTGGCCAGGATGGTCTCGACCTCTTGACCTTGTGATCTTCCCTCCTTTGCCTCCCAAAGTGCTGGATTACAGGTGTGTGCCACCGCGCCTGGCCATGTAGTAATTTTTAATAGAAAATAAACTTCCTGAGAAGATACAAGTAGTATAAATATAAATTACAAATTAAAAATTATAACTCGAATATACTTTTTTTTTTTCCTAGCCACTAGACAACCAGGGATTTTTTTTTTTTTTTAAAGATTGAGTTTTGCTCTGTCACCCAGGCTGTAGTGCAGTGGCTCCATCTTGGCTCACTGCAACCTCTGCCTCCTGGGTTCAAGCAATTCTCTGCCTCAGCCTTCCGAGTAACTGGGATTGCAGGTGCCTGCCACCACGCCCAGCTAATTTTTTGAATATTTAGTAGAGACTGTGTTTCACCATCTTGGCCAGGCTGGTCTTGAACTCCTGACCTTATGATCCACCCTCCTCAGCCTTCCAAAGTGCTGAGATTACAGGCCTGAGCCATCGTGCCCAGCACTACTTTTAAAACTATAGCCACATGATTGAAAGCTCTTATGAATTATTTCTCTCTTTTGAAAAGGTATGTCTTTGACCTAGAAATTCTACACCTGGAAATCACTCATAGAGAAATAATGGAAAATGGAGACAAGAATAAGAATGCAAAGATGTTCAATATAATATTATTTATAATTAAAGCTTTAGAAATAATTTAAATGTCCAGCTTACAAAAAATATTAAATTATGGTATGCACACAAAAAACATAATTCTTAAAAATCACATTTTCAGAGATTAATGAAAATTCTTACAATGTGAAAAGTGAGTCCAGGCATGGTGGCTCATGCCTGTAATCCAAGCACTTTGAAGGCCAAGGCGGGCGGATCACCTGAGGTCGGGAGTTCAAGACCAGCCTGACCAACATGGTGAAACCCCGTCTTAAAAAAAAACAAAAACAAAAAGCAATGTCTTAAGTGAAAAAGACAAAACTATACAATATGAGGCCAATTTATTTTTTACATGTGTATTTGTACAGATGTAAACACAGAAAAAAAGACTCAAAGTAGATGCTCCAAATAATTATTACTGGCAATCTGTTGATATTGGACTTTTAGGTGTTTTTGCATCACTATTTCCTATTATTTTGTGTTTTTCAAATAATTATATACTACTTTTACAATGAGGAAAAATTTCACAAAACAAAAATGGGGAGTTAGAGAGGGTACCATAAAAGTGAAGTGACTGACAGATATAAAAACCAATCTAAATGCTCTAAATCTGTGTTTCACCATTGCTAGAGAAAGTAAAATTACCATGGAAATGATTCTAGAAAAAAGATGATCTTGTTACAGAATGGTAGCTAGATAGGCCCCCTGGAGTGACACAGCATTTGAAAGTGATGGGCTAAAATGGCCTAAGTAGGCCAACCATACTGTACTGTAGTCAAGTTCAAATCCTATCCTGTTTGATAGTGTAACTACATCCACAGCAGCCAAAGATAATGTGCTTTGCTTATAAAGGACATATCCCCAGTGTTGTTATTAACTTCATTGTTTCTGCAGAAGGAAGTACCAAGAACAATAATTAAATGTTGACCCATCAGGTTTGACGCCAGTCCCCAGCTGGGGCCCAGCTGTTCATGCTTCTCCCTCCTTGCCCAGTTTATTTCTCTTTGGTCTTCATTAATTTCTTCTCTGGGCACCAGTGGACTCTGGAGGAGGAGGAAGTAGTTTGATCTCAGCACCCAGCACCTCCACTGGCTTACAGTCACAGCTTCTCTTTTCATGAGGTTTTCTGTTTCCTATTCAGATTCTCCATTGATCACTCATCATTTGGACCCAGTTCCTTCTTTTGAGTGACATCAGACTCTGATCCTTCAATCTTCTGACAACCTCTGTGCTGCAGTTCTTCCATCATCTCCAGCTCTTCCAATACCCATCCCCATGCCTCACCAGCCTCCTGTCTCACCGTCACACCACATGGCTCCTGCTAAGAAATACCTTGAGGCTTCCCTCTCACCTCTTCTGGCCCATCCATGACTTCTAGTGACACTGGTGCTATCATCCAGCCCTTCTTACTTCATCCTTGTAGCAGAAACAAAGCCCCTGCCACTTGACTGCTATCAATGAATGCCCAGTGCACCCCCCAGGTCTCGGCCAAGTCAGTTCCCCTTTTGCTTGGGAACATTGCTGGCAAAGTTATGAAGCCTTGTTGGTGGAGCACAAGATCCAGGCAAGCTTTCTGATGTCTCCCTAGCCCTCCATCATGGGGCCAGTGAATGCTCTATTCATCTCTTGCTGACTCCCCGTGGTCATTCCTTATACTTCTGCTCCAAATATTTCCCACCTATGAATTCTCAGCTCTTAGAGGTGAACTAGATTGGACTTTTGTACATAGATCAAGGTCCCACCTAAGAGAGCTGTTTTATGATCTTAGTTCACAAGAATGTAAAGACTACATTCATGTTCCCTCCAGACCCAGGGTAGTGCATTCCCAGCCTTTCTCAAAGCTGTCACCTCTGCTTGCCCTCCTTGGGGATCTTCCTCTGCCAATAACTCTCCAATGCCTTCTTTCCTGATAGCTTTACCTGTTCCTTCTTCAATGGCTCCCTTCTCTGCCTTCAACATATTTGCCATCCAATGAAAACTTCTAGGGAATTTTTGATGACTATAGAATTTTTCTCCTTTTCACTGACAAACCCATCCAGTGACAGTCTTTATTTCTGCTTCCATCTCCTCACTGCCCATCATGCTAACCTCTACTTCTCTAGTTTCAACCCACGTCTCTTTGCTAAAGATGACTTCAAGTTCACCAGCTGCCTCTCAACTACCAGATGGCTGAGCCCAGGGCCCTTTTCTCAGCTTCCGTTTTCCAGAAGCCTCCAGCTTCAGGTTCCAATAAGCCTGCCCTCCTTTTTTCTTTTCTTTTTTTTTTTTTTTTTGAGACGGAGTTTCGCTCTTGTTACCCAGGCTGGAGTGCAATGGCGCAAGCTCGGCTCACTGCAACCTCCGCCCCCTGGGTTCAGGCAATTCTCCCGCCTCAGCTTCCTGAGTAGCTGGGATTACAGGCACACGCCACCATGCCCAGCTAATTTTTTTGTATTTTTTAGTAGAGACGGGGTTCCACCATGTTGACCAGGATGGTCTCGATCTCTTGCCCTTGTGATCCACCCGTCTCGGCCTCCCAAAGTGCTGGGATTACAGGCTTGAGCCACCGCGCCCGGCCTCCTTTTTTATTTTCAAGATGGAGTCTCGCTGTGTCACCCAGGCTGGAGTGCAGTGGTGTGATCTCGGCTCACTGCAACCTCTGCCTCCTGGGTTCAAGCAATTCTCTTGCCTCAGCCTCCTGAATAGCTGGGACTACAGGCATGCACCACCATGCCTGGCTAATTTTTATAGTTTTAGTAGAGATGGGGGTCTCTATGTTGGCCAGGCTGGTCTTGAACTCCTGGGCTCAAGTGATCTGCCTGCCTCAGCCTCCCAAAGTGCTGGGATTACAGGCATGAGCCACCGCGCCCAGCCCAGCCTGTCCTTCTTAACATTCTTGCCTTCCTCATCTTCTGTGATAGCAGGTGATGCTCTTTGACTAGCCCCTCAGCAGTCCTACCTCCTTTAAGGGTCCTCTTAATGTAACTACCCCGTAGGCTGAGCCAAAGCCTTCTGAGTTTCTCCGTACGTTCCCTTCTTCCTTAAATGTTGTATCTATTTTTCTGACTTCAGATTTCACACTAAGAATAAAGGGAGAATTGGCACAAATTCTGATCGACCGCATACATATGGGACTCCACCCAATAGTCCACACTTATTTAGCAGCCCTCATTCTCAGAGTGACACACTTTCCTGCAGGTGCTGCCTTTTGGCGCCCATTTACACAAGAGGCTAATTCCAGGCAGGAAATGCCGATAGGAGGGTTTACAGTCCAGGCGCACCCATTCGCTCGTGTGGCTTTCCTCAGAGAATTCTTGAGTAGATTTGGTCTTTTTATATCCCCTGATCCTGGTTCCTTGCCCCACGATGGGATTTTGACACCAGCCACCATCCTCACCCATCTCCTGTGTGGCACAAGAATTTCCATTTCGAACAAGTCCCCAAGTGCCCTGCTGATACTAACGCAGCTGCTCTGGACACGCTATTTTGAGAACTTCAGTAGTAGAGCCACAAACACGGGTTTTGAAGCTACATAGACCTGGTTTTAAAGTCCCTGCTTTGCCACTTACTAGCGTGGGACCTCAGGTTCTCTGTGCCTTCGTTTTCTCATCTATAAAATGAGGCTAATACCATCTACCATGCAAAACTGTGAGGGTTAGGAACATGTTACATAAAGCACCTGTGCATACGTTGTTAGTGCCCATGATGGCCACCCTCCCTCCCCTGCTCCCTTTCTTCCTTCTTTCCCTTTCTTTCTCTTTATTCTTTGCAATCCTTCTTCCTTGGCCCCCCAAAGTGCTGGGATTACAGGTGTGAGCCACCGTGCGGCCCACTGCATGCTTTTTATACGCAGTTGCAGTTCTCCTGTCCGGCCTGTTGACACTGGACTGTTCCCGTATGTAAATTCCTCCAATAAACTATAGGTCTTGTTCACTGGCTCCAGGTCTGTTCATTAGCCTGTTGAACTGGTGCCATCCCTACTGAAGTCAACAGGGGCCCAGCACAACCAATCATGCCTGGCTCAGCAGTTATAAATAAAATGTATACATTTCCGGTTTTAAAATATTCAAAAACAAATTTGGGATACTTAATTTGCTGAGTTAGGAAAAAATGCTAAACCACAAAAATATATCTGTCATCATTATTTCATAAAATAAAGTGCATTTTTTTTTTTTTTGGAGACGGAGTCTTGTTCTGTTGCCCAGGCTGGAGTGCAATGGCGCAATCTCGGCTCAGTGTAACCTCCGACTCCCAGGTTCAAGCAATTCTCCTGCCTCAGCCTCCCAAGTAGCTGGGATTACAGGCACATGCCACCATGCCCAGCTAAGTTTTGTATATTTTGTACAGACAAGGTTTCACCATTTTGGCCAAGCTGGTCTTGAACTCCTGACCTCAGGTAATCCATCCGCCTTGGCCTCCCAAAGTGCTGGGATTACAGGCATGAGCCACCGTGCCTGGCCAAATAAAGGGCATTTTAACACATACACCCACAAAAAAAAAGGACATCAGCCCAGACCATGCAGCACTTTACATTAATTGCAGTTAGCTTAATGGAATACTCGCTTCTCATCTGTGTGGTTCCCACACTCTGCTAGACTCGTGAACACATTGTCATAAACCAGCACTAGTCCAGAAATGACATTTTGGAACCGCTGAGCAGTTGTATTTTCCAGTGACCCTCAACATCTGGCAGTTGCTCCCCATGTCTCTCTTGATTGCCTGCCTGGTTTCTGTGCAGTGCCAGGTTCCATCGCTTTTAACGTGAATGAGAAATGTGGCAGGAATCCAAACGACTCTTGCTCTTGACCTTTTGGCAGTTGGGATTACTGGCACTGAGGGGTACCAGACTGAGGAAGCTCGTAAGAACCAGACTTCTAGTTAAAGCCTTGAGCAGAAATAAAGCAGAGAGGTTTCAGCAAACAGTGGAACCTGCTAGAGCTTGCATTTATTCATTCATCCAACAAATACCTATTAATTTGCCATGTGTCTGGCACTGTTTCAGGATCTGGGGTGACAGCAGAATAGTTCAGTATAGTGTAACAGCTCAGAACAGTGTAATAGTTCAACTATAATAGTGAACAAAATAGGCAAAGTTCTTATATTGGGAAAAGCAGAGTCAAAGTTATTCTATTCAAGGCAGAAGCTCAGTGGCTCCTATCTGAAATCCCAGCACTTTGGGAGGCCGAGGTGGGCAGATCACCTGAAACCAGGAGTTCAAGACCAGCCTGGCTAATATGGTGAAACCCTGTCTCTACTAAAAATACAAAAATTAGCCAGAAGTGGTGGCGCATGCCTGTAGTCCCAGCTACTCGGAAGGCTGAGGCAGGAGAATCGCTTCAACGTGGGAGGTGGACGTTGCCACAATCTGGGATTATGATACTGCACTCCAGCTTAGGTAACAGTGAAACTCTATCTCAAAAAAAAAAAAAAAAGAAGCTAGACTTGATTAGATCTAATGGTAGTATTTCACAGTGAAAGTTGTTTTTTTTTTTCTTTTTTGAGATGGAGTTTCACTGTCGCCCAGGCTGGAGTGCAATGGCGTGATCTCACTCACTGCAACCTCCTCCTTCTGGGTTCAGGTGATTCTCCTGCCTCAGCCTCCTGAGTAGCTGCGATTACAGGCACTTGCCACCACACCTGGCTAATTTTTGTATATTTAGTAGAGACAGGGTTTCGCCACATTGACCAGTCTGGTCTTGAACTCCTGACCTCAGGTGATCCACCCGCCTCAGCCTCCCAAAGTGCTGGGATTACAGGCGTGAGCCACCGTGCCCGGCCCAAAAGATTGGTTTTTAAATGCTGCAACGCTGTAGAATAACAGAAATAAGAATGGGAGAATTTTGGTAATTACTGAATTACTGGAGCTGAGATGACATGGGCCTGAAGGTTCTTTGTAACCTCCTCTCTATTTTTGTGCCTGTTTGAAAATTCCCATAATAAATGTGGCAGGGCAGTGAGAGAGCTATATGACTGAAGCTAGTTGTTTGTGTTTTTCAACCTTTCACTAAGTAATATAAAAAGGCAGAATGAAGAGGAATTAATGATTAGCAATTTGCTTTCATGATAACGATTTTGGTAATTCCTTCTGATTCTCCATGACCCAGGGAAGGCGGGCCTTGGACCCAAACACCCTTACCCCAGGTGGTGTCTGCTTGATGAGTAGACACAACATCTTCGTATTCTGAAGTAGACCTGCAGTATTAAACCAGGGGCTTTCAAACTTATATGCTTCAGGGCCACATGGAAGACAGGGGACACTGTTAAAATGCTGATGCCAGGCTGAGCACGGTGGCTCAGGCCTGTAATCCTAGCACTTTGGGAGGCTGAGGTGGGTGGATCACCTGCGGTTGGGAGTTTCAGACCAGTCTGACCAACATGGAGAAACCCTGTTCTCTTACTAAAAATACAAAATTAGCCAGGTGTGGTGGAACATGCCTGTAATCACATCTACTTGGGAGGCTGAGTTAGGAGAATTGCTTGAACCTGGGAGGCAGATGTTGTGGTGAGCTGAGATCTCACCATTGCACTCCAGCCTGGGCAACAAAAGCGAAACTCAGTCTCAAAAAAAAATACTGGGGCTGGGCGCGGTGGCTCACGCCTATAATCCCAGCACTTTGGGAGGCCGAGGTGGGTGGATCACAAGGTCAAGAGATCGAGACCATCCTGGTCAACATGGTAAAACCCCGTCTCTACTAAAAATACAAAAATTAGCTGGGCATGGTGGCGTACGCCTGTAATCCCAGCTACTCAGGAGTCTGAGGCAGGAGAATTGCCCGAACCCAGGAGGCGGAGGTTGCGGTGAGCCGAGATCGTGCCATTGCACTCCAGCCTAGGTAACAAGAGCGAAACTCCGTCTCAAAAAAAAAAAAAAAAAAAAAAAATACCAAAGCTTGCGCCTCCTCTGAGGCAAATATTTATTTGAGGGTTGACCTGAAGTCCGTATTTTAACAAGCACGATTATGATGTAGGCAGTCTATGGAACCAGCACGGGATGGCAGTAAAAGATACATCGATTGCTACATGAGCAATCAAGGTCTTTTTTTTTTTTTTTTAATGGAGTCTCGCTCTGTTGCCCAGGCTGGAGTGCAGTGGTGCAGTCTCAGCTTACCGCAACCTCTGCCTCCCGGGTTCAAGCAATTCTCCCTGCCTCAGCCTCCCAGGTAGCTGGGATTACAGGTACCCACCACCACACCCAGCTAATTTTTGTATTTTTAGTAAAGACGGGGTTTCCCTATGTTGGCCAGGCTGGTCTCGAAATCCTGACCTCAGGTGTCCACCTGCCTTGGCCCTCCAAAGTGCTGGTATTACAGGCGTGAGCCACCTCGCCCAGCCCTAGGTCTTTTACCAAAGCATATTTGCCCTAATTCTCGCCACAACCTTAATTTGATTTAGTCTTTTCTCCTCGCACTTGCCAGCATGAATCCTTATCCATGGGATTTTATAAAGATTAAATGAAATCAAATACACTGAAACCGCGCAGGGCCAGATGGGAAATGGTGTGTGTGCATAAAATATGTGTATAGTATTATTCAATGCTTCAACTGCTCTACTCTTTCATCACTTCTTTTACAACCAAGGATTTCAGTATTTTAAATGTGACCACCAGAGGTCTGTGTACCTGTACCTGTCTTCCCTGAGAGAGAGCTGCACCATCACGGCATACCCCTGTGACTCCTACCAGGATTATAGGAATGGCAAGTGTGTCAGCTGCGGTGCCGCACAAAACCAGTCCTGTCCCCTCCTGGGTAAGTCCAACGAGCAGTTTCCTCTCTGATTAACAAAGAACTAATTTTTGGTATGAATCCCAGAACCACTTTATCATGTAAAAACTGGCCCCACAATTGTATTAAAAACTTGTTTTTCTGCTGGGCAGAGTGGCTTATGCCTGTAATCCTAGCACTTTGGGAGGCTGAGGCAGGTGGATCACTTGAGGTCAAGAGTTCGTGACCAGCCTGGGTAAAATGGTGAAACCCTGTCTCTATAAAAATACAAAAAGTAGTTGGCTGTGATGGTGTGTGCCTGTAGTCCTAGCTACTCGAGAGGGAGGCTTAGGTGGGAGGATCACTTGAGCCCAGGAGGTTGAGGCTGCAGTGAGCTGAGATCATGCCACTGCACTCCAGCTTGAGTGACAGAGCAAGAACCTGTCTCCAAAAATAAATAAATAAAAGGTTAAATTAAAAAAAATTTTTTTCTTAAAAAGAAAAAATTTTTAAAAGACAACTTTTTTTTTCTAGTCAGCTTTTTCTAGCCAATTTGTTCTTTGAACTACTCTAGTCTCCTACTAATAAACAGTGTTAGAAAAGCAACTGGAGGCTGGCATGGTGGCTCATGCCTGTAATCCCAGTACTTTAGGAGGCTGAGGCAGATGGATCACCTGAGGTCAGGAGTTCGAGACCAGCCTGGCCAACATGATGAAACCCCATGTCCACTAAAAATACAGAACGATTAGCTGGGCGTGGTGGTGGGTGCCTGTAATCCCAGCTACCAGGGAGGCTGAGGCAGGAGAATCATTTGAACCTGGGAGGCGGAGGATGCAGTGAGCTGAGACTGCACCATTGCACTCCAGCCTGGGTGAGAAGAGCAAAATTCCGCCTTAAAAAACAAAACAAAATAAAAATAAAAGAAAAGCAATTGTAGAGTATTCCATCTGGAAGGCAATACAGCCTCACTGGACACTATTCTAGCATGGAAAAAAAGGTTCCAGAAGAGTTTCCAAGCTTACCAGGGTACAGTGAGTCTACATGGCCTCCTCCCGTGGGGACAGGAATACCCTCTCTGTGCATACAACCTCTCTGCTGGGAGAGGGTCCACAGTGAACCCAGAGACCCACCTGCCAAGTGAACCTTGCAGAATGACCCCTTCCCACAAGCCCTGTCTGTAAATGCCCTCACTCCACACTCTGGCCCTTGTGTGCACGCACAGCAGGTGGAGTGAGGTGATAGAAACTGGGGAGGCTGCTTGGATATTTGCTAGGGATTAGTACAAATGTTCCAGGTAGTTAGGACTTTGAAATGGGATGGCCATGAGGATTTTCTAATTTTTTACAAAAGGAAAAATCCAAGTTAACAGCAGGGCATGGTATAGACAAGTGTTCTTAACCTTGATTGTACATTAGAATTACCTAAGGAGTTTAACACAATACTGATGCTGGGGTCCCACCCTGGATCAATTAAGGCAGAGTATAAAGGCCATTCTCTAAGACTAGGGACAGAGGAGAGAAAGAGGCCCCTCTGGACATCACACAAAGAAGGACACTCACCTGCTTAGTGACACAGTCAGTCATGGAGCAAGCCCAGGTCTATGCAATTTAGGGGCCCCATTGGAGTTCTTCAAGAAGCATATTGCATGGTGGCTCATGCCTGTAATCCCAGCACTTTGGGAGGCTGAGGCAGGCAGATCATGAGGTCAGGAGATGGAGACCATCCTGGCCAACATGGTGAAATTCCATCTCTACTAAAAATACAAAAATTAGCTGGGTGTGGTGAAGCATGCCTGTAATCTCAGCTACCCGGGAGGCTGAGGCAGGAGAATCACTTGAACCCAGGAGTCAGAGGTTGCAGTGAGCCGAGATTGTGCCACTGCACTCTAGTCTGGCAAAAGAGCAAGACTCCGTTTCAAAAAAAAAGAAAGAAAGAAAAAAAATAAAGCATATTGCTTTGCAACAGTGATGCTATTTTAGGGATGAACTTGAATGTTTCAATCTAGAAAAATGAATGTATTACTGACAAATGTCAGTGTTATTTTTAGCCCATACCAGGGTGTGCCACCTCCTAAGCCCCCACCCTGCTACTGAGAACCAGTAAAGGGGGAAAACCACTGGAGGGTCCTGTTGCCTTCCCTCCAGCTCTTAGGCCAGAAAGATGGGTAGCCCCATGAGCCCTCACCACAGGGGATGGAGAAGAAAGGGAGGTTCTCTCCGAGGTGGTGGTTGCAGTCAAACCCACTGTTCTCGCTACCTCAGTTGCTTTTATGGATTATGTAATACGTGGTAATCCTCCATTTTTTCCAACTTGTCTTATAGGCTATTATGCTGATAATTGGAAAGACTATTTAAGGGAGAAAGATCCTCCAATGACGAAGGCGTTCTTTGACACAGCTGAAGAGAAGCCATTCTGCAGTGAGTGGTGAATGTGGTAGTTTGCTGTTGCCTAACTCTTATTTTGGGGATAGCTAAGTCTCAGCTTCCTAGCTACCTCCTGGCAAATGAGAGCCATGATGGAGCATCAGCTTTGGAGCTGGAAGGGCCTAGGACGAAGCATGAGTCTACTACCTAATGGTCGTGGACGTTGGTCAAGTCATTTGACTTCTCATCAGTGTCGTGACTGGTAAAATGGGGGTAATAATGCCTGTCTTCTGGAATATTAGGCTTAATTTAATACAATTTAAAAATATGAATCTAATAAAATCTCAACAAATCAGAGTTGTTCAGTTTCACTGGATGATCATTCTAATCACTAAGATCTTCCAGAAAATTGCTTGATTCCCAAAGAGACATGAAATTGAGACTAGGAAAAGTGAGTTGTCAGCCATATCTACAGGTCAGTTCCAGCTCTAAAGCAAACATGATGACCTCAAGGCATCAGGAGTTGAGTATTCCAGATGGGAACTGAATGGGGCAGCCGATGATTAGATGCCTTGGGAAGCAACTAGAATTTCCCCGGGAAGATGTATTTTTCCTATAGTCTTATGCCCATTTTCACTTTCCTTGGGAACAACTATTTTATTCTTATTATTTTGTTGAGACAGAGTTTCACTCTGTGCCCAAGCTGAAGTGTAGTGGTGCAATCTCAGCTCACTGCAACCTCTGCCTCCCAGGTTCAAGCGATCCTCTTGCCTCAGCATCCCAAGTACCTGAGACTACAGGTGTGCCACCATGCCTGGCTAATTTTTGTATTTTTAGTAGCGACGGGGTTTTGCCATGTTGGCCAGCTGGTCTCAAACTCCTGACCTCAGGTGATCTGCCCACCTCGGCCTCCCAAAGTGCTGGGATTACAGGCATGAACACCTGGCCTATTTTAATTTTTTTTTTTTTTGAGACAGGGTCTTGTTCTGTCACCCAGGCTAGAGTGCAGTGGCACAATAATGGACACTGCAGCCTCAACCTCCTGAACTCAAGCAATCGACCTGCCTCAGCCTCCTAAGTAGCTGGGATTTCAGGCATGGGCCACCACGCCTAGCTAACTGTTTTTTTTTTTTATTTCTTTTAGAGACAGAGTCTCACTATGTTGCCTAGGCTGGTCTTGAACTCTTGGGCTCAAGCAATCCCCCTGCCTCAGTGCTAGGATTACAGGCATGAGCCTCCATGCTAAGTGTGAACAATTGTTTTAAAAGAATCAGCATGCCAGGCACAGAGGCTCATGCCTGTAATCCCAGCACTTTGGGAGGGCAAGACGGGCAGATCACTTGAGGCCAGGAGCTAGAGACCATCCTGGCCAACATGGTGACACCCCATCTCTACTAAAAATACAAAAAAAAAAAAGGAAATAAAAAAATTAGCTGGGTGTGGTGGTGCTTGCTTGTAATCCCAGCTACTCAGGAGGCTGAGGCCAGAGAATCGCCTGAACCCAGGAGGTAGACAGAGGTGCAGTGAACAGAGATCGCATCACTATTACTCCAGCCTGGGCAACACAGAAAGACTCTTACTTAAAAAAAAAAAAAAGCGGGCTGGGCGCGGTGGCTCACGCCTGTAATCCCAGCACTTTGGGAGGCCGAGGCGGATGGATCATGAGGTCAAGAGATCGAGACCATCCTGGTCAACATGGTGAAACCCCGTCTCTACTAAAAATACAAAAAATTAGCTGGGCATGGTGGCACATGCCTGTAATCCCAGCTACTCAGGAGGCTGCGGCAGGAGAATTGCCTGAACCCAGGAGGTGGAGGTTGCGGTGAGCTGAGATCACACTATTGCACTCCAGCCTGGGTAACAAGAGCGAAACTCCGTCTAAAAAAAAAAAAAAGCCTGCAGATCACTGGGTTTCCCTCTTTTTTTGGACCCTTTCTTTGGATTTGGCCTGCCTGGTCTGTATGGGGCAAGGCCCTAAGCAATTTGGGCCATAAATGGCAACTCCAGGACCAGGACTGACCTCTATTCCTTCGTGGAATTGTAATCTTCCTGATTATTTCCTGTTGCAGCATGTTTTAATTGTATGGGTTTTTTTCCCCCAAGATGGGGTCTAGCTCTGTTGCCTAGGCTGGAGTGCAGTGGGGAGATCTCGGCTCACTGCAACCTCCACCTCCCCGGTTCAAGCGATTCTCCTGTCCCAGCCTCCCGAGTAGCTGGGATTACAGGTGCACACCACCACACCTAGCTAATTTTTGTATTTTTAGTAGAGACAGGGTTTCACTGTGTTGGCCAGGCTAGTTTCGAACTCCTGACCTCGTCATCCGCCTGCCTTGGCCTCCCAAAGTGCTGGGATTACAAGTGTGAGCCACTACACCCAGCCTCTTTTTTTTTTTTTAAACCTCACAAGACATTATTAGGGCAATATTTGTATAGATGTACCCACATATTTACCACTTTTTTTTTCTCTGAGTCTGCTGGTTAGGGAATGCCACTTTATTTTTATTGTCCTTTCTTCCATTTTGTAAATACAGAAAGTATGCTGAGTAATAATGGGGGGGGGGTGTCCAGAGTATGGCAGGAACTTCAAGAAAGGGGACCTGACTGAGTCTGGGGGTCAGAGAAGGCCTCTTGGGGGAATGACATTAAGCTGAAACCTGAAAGCTAGGTTCACAGAGCTGGCAAAGTAAGAGCGCCCGGTGGGCGAAGGCCCAGGAGCCTTCACAGTGCAGGAAGTGCAGGTGGTTGGGCATGACTGGGAAAAGGATGAGGGAGGTCGGACAGGCTGGTGGACATGGCCTGAACTGTGGAAAACCGTCTCAGCCATGGAGGGTCTCCAAATGGCCCCTTAGTGGGTTCAGTCTAAAATGGGCAGGAATTGAGGTGAACCATATTCCGCGATAGGCCCTGAGACTTCACAATACCTGGAATCACAGGTTCAATGGTGATGCCTGATCATGGTGAACTGCTGTGACTCATGCCATCTTTACCAAAGAGAAGAGAACGGAATATCAGAAACTTCTGCCCTGGATCTTTGTAGAGAAACTAGAGGGAAAGAGGGAAAGAGACTCAGTTATTAGGGAGGTTCAGCTTTTAGAAACCCTTCAGGGGATCAGTTGGGAGTATCTCTCTCTTACCGTGTTCTCTCGTTTTGCAGTGTATCATTACTTTGTGGATATTATAACATGGAACAGGAACATCAGAAGAGGGGACATTACAATCAGATTGAGAGACAAAGCTGGAAACACCACAGAATCCAAAATCAATCAGTAAGTTACAATTGTTTGCAGTGTGCTATTTCCTTTTTTGCTCAGAGAAATTAAATCACAGACCCACCTACTTTCTTATTTATAAATCTATGCTTTTCCTTGTTCTATCAAAGATATAAAGAGACCTCTCGCTTAGCTGCTTCCCAGGCTCTTTACAAATGGGATTGGTGCAAGTGTCTTCTTTCCTTCCCTCCTTTCTCTTCTTCCTTTCTTTCCCTCCTCCCTTTTTCCTTCCCTTCCTCTCTCTTTCCCACCTTTTCTCCTTTTGTTCCTCTCCTCCTTACTTCCTTTCATTAAACATGTAATCTAAAAGTATTTCTTGATTGCTCTAAAGGATTTAAACAACAAAAGAATATGCTGATTTAATTATCCCACATTGTAACATATATCAAAACATCACATTGTATTCCCTAAATCTATATGATTATAATTTCTCATTATCAATCAGAAATAATAGCAATTTTTTTAAAAAAGGAATTGGTAACATAAAAGTACAAGTCCTTGCCCCTTCTCAAGGCAAAAGGCGTCCCTACCCACACACGTTTCTATTCTTTCATGAGCTCATAATACATATGTAAAATATATAATACATATGTTACATATATATGTGTGTTTGTATATATGTTTCTGAAACTCAGAAAATGTAATTTGCAGCCAAGCATAGTGGCTCACACCTGTAATCCCAGCACTTTAGAAGGCTGAGGCAGGCAGATCACCTGAGGTCGGGAGCTCAAGACCAGTCTGGCCAACAAGGTGAAACCCCATCTCTACTAAAATACAAAAATTAGCCAGGCCATGTAGCCTGTGCCTGTAGTTCCAGCTACTTAAGAGGCCGAGGCAGGAGAATTGCTTGAACCTGGGAGGTGGAGGTTGCAGTGAGCCAGGATCATGCCACTGCACTCCAGCCTCGGAGCAAGACTCTATCTCAAAACGAAAAGAAAAGAAAAGGTAATTTGCAATAAAAATTGGAAACATTCTAAAAATCTAACAATAGGAAAATGGTTAATGTAAATATTCCCATATAATAGAATATTAGCTATACATTGAAGTCATTTATAAAACAGAAAATACTTATAATGTGCTAAGCAAAAAATGTAGAATGTCAAATTAAATAAAGCCTATTATTAGCTCAACAATGTAAAATGAAAAAGAAACACACCAAAATGTTACATTGCCCTTTGGGTGGTGGGAATTTGAGTGCTTTTTTTCAACTTTTCTTTTAACTTTCTGATGGAAATACACATATATACGTAAATTAATACTTTAGAAAATCTTTTATTATCAGGAAAAGGGAGAGAGGAGACTTTGAGCAGAGGAATTTGCAGCTCATTTGATTCAGGAAGTGTTTTCTGGGACCTGTTGTTTACTGAGTACTTGGGTTGTTTCTTGGCCACATCCATAGAAGACTGCATAGAATGTCACAGTGCATAGAAAATGGCAGTGCCTTATGGGTTCATTGTGTAGCTAAATAGAGAAAGTGGGTATGGGGTGGGTGGTTTGCTGGTGGCTGTTTAAAAAGCATTTTTGATCATAATATTAACATCCTTGTTTATTGAACTAAGCATGTTACAAATTGGCAAATACAATTCTTACCAAAACCCTATTACCATTCCCATTTCATCTATGAAGAAACTGAGGCTCAGAGAGACCAAGTGATTTGGCCAGTATCACACAGCTGATCAATGTGAATCAGGTGAAATCAGAAGCAGGTCAATCCAACCCCAGCACCTGTATAGTTTTAATCACTACTTTATGTTCCTCCCACTAAGCCGTATGGCTCCTTCTGCCTCCTCCGTACTTGAAGTTTGGGAGTGAGGTGGGTTTTTTTTTTTTTTTAGGGTTCGCTGCTGATTTGTTTCATAGCTAATGTCCCCAAACCCACGGTGGGACAGCATTTTCAGGGAGAGCACCGCTAGGGGGAGCAATCTGAGGCATCTTCAGTGAGGAAGCTAGAGCAGAGATCTCATCTAGAATCTAGAATTTTAGATTTGGAGATTCTAAGAACTACCAGGGGAGACTGTGCAATTATATAATGAAATTTTCTCACCTAGCAAAACTTAAGTATTCTGTCAATAATTTGTTACATATTTGCTTTACATATGTCTTAGAATTTTCTTTCTTTTTTTCTTTTCTTGAAACAGGGTGGCACTCTGTCACACAGGCTGGAGTGCAGTGAGAAGATCACGGCTCACTGTAGCTCAATCTCCTGGGCTCAAGCGATTGTCTTGGCTCAGCCTCCAGAGTAGCTGGGACTACAAGTGCGCCACCATGCCTAGCCACTTTTAAATTTTTCTGTAGAGATGAGATATCACTATTGCCCAGGGTTGGCTTAAATTCCTGAGCTCAAGTGATCCTCCCCTCTTGGCCTCCGAAAGTGCCAGGGTTACAGACATGAGCCACCACACTCAGTCGAAATTTGAATTTTATATAGTGAAAGTCTCCCAGGTAGGAATTCCTAAATTTGTATCTTGGTTAAGATAGATACCTTAACATCTTTTTGTTCTTTTAGACGGAGTCTTGTTCTGTTGCCCAGGCTGCGGTGCAGTGTCATGGTCTCTGCTCACTACGACCTTCGCCTCTTTGGTTCAAGCGATTCTCCTGCCTCAGCCTCCTGAGTAGCTGAGATTACAGGCACCCGCCACCACACCCAACTAATTTTTTGTATTTTTAGTAGAGACAGGGTTTCACCATGTTGGCCAGGCTGGTCTTGAACTCCTGACCTTGTGATCCACCCTCCTCGGCCTCCCAAAAGTGCTGGGATTACAGGTGTGAACCACCGCACCTGGCCTCAATACCTTAACATCTTTAATGCACATTCTTATTTAGTCATATTTGCGAAAACATCACTACCAATCAGAGAATACGTACAAAAAGGAAATAGTTGTTCTAGTACACGGAGAGATTATGGATACTGTTCTCTTTTTCAATATGGACTTTAACATTTTATCATTATTTTTACAATTTAAGAAAAAGGAAATGATATTAGAGCATGTACCCTGAGTTGATCCAGTCTCACCAGACTATGGGAATAGATGAAGTCACAATCAAAGTTATTAGCGGCCTGGTGACTCTCCCTGTATTCTTGTATTTGTATTTGTTTTTCTAAAAAATCATTTTAAAAGGCTTACTCCTATAATCCCAGCACTTTGCGGGGGCTGAGGTGGGAGGATAGCTTGAGCCAAGGAGTTTAAACCAGCCTGGGCAATATAGCAAGACCCTGTCTGTACAGGAAAAAAAGAAACAAAAGAAACTGGTTAGCTGGGCTTGGTGGTATGTGCTTGTAGTCCCAGCTACTCGAGAGGCTGAGGTAAGAGGATCACTTGAATCCAGGAGTTCAAAGCTACAGTGAGCTATAATTATACCACTGCACTCCAGCCTGTGTGACAGAGTGAGACAATGTCTCAAAAAAAAAAAAAAAAAAAAAAAAAATATATATATATATATATATATATATATATATATATAAATTGAGATGTAATTCACATAACATTCCCCCCACCCCCTTTTTTTTTTGAGTCAAAGTCTCACTCTGTTACCCAGGTTGGAGAGCAGTGGCACGATCTCAGCTCACTGCAACCTCCGCCTCCTGGATTTAAGTGATTCTCCTGCCTCAGCCTCCTGAGTAGCTGGGATTACAGGCACGTGCCACCACATCAGCTAATTTCGTATTTTTAGTAGAGATGGGGTTTCAGCATGTTGGCCAGGCTGGTCTCAAACTTCTGACCTCAGGTGATCCACCTACCTCGGCCTCCCAAAGTGCTGAAATTATGGGCATAAGCCACTGTGTCCAGCCACATTCACCTTTTAAAGTATACAACTTGGCTGGATGCAGTGGCTCATGCCTGTAATCCCAGCACTTTGGGAGGCCAAGGCATGGGGAACCACTTGAGCTCAGGAGTTCGAGACCAGCCTGAGCAACATGGTAAAACCCCATCTCTACAAAAAATACAAAGATTAGCTGGGTGTGGTGACTTGTGCCTGTAGTCCCAGCTACCCAAAAGGCTGGGAGGTGGGAGGATGGCTTGAGGAGGCAGAGGTTGCCGTGAGCCAGGATCATGCCATTGTACTCCAGCCTGGTCAACAGAGCCAGACCCTGTCTCAAAAAAAAAAAAAAAAAAAAAAAAAAAGTTAAAGTATACTATTTAGTAAATTTTAATATATTCACAAAATGTACAACAATCACCATCATTTAATTCTGGAACGTTTTCATCACCTTAAAAAAACCCTATATCCTTTAGTGGTAATTCTACATGTCTACTCCCTACCCACTGGCAACTGCTAAACGTTCTCCATGAATTTGCCTATTCTGGATATGTCACATAAAGAGAATCATGATATGTGGCCTTTTTTGCCTGGCTTCTTTTGGTTAATGTTTCCAAGATTCATCCAAGTTGTAGCATGTAGAAATACTTTGTTCCTTTTCATGGCCAAATAGTATTCCATTATATTTATATACCACATTTAATTCACCACTCATGGCCATTTGGGTTGTTTCTACTTTTTGGCTATTATGAATAATACTGCTATGAACATTTGGACACACGTTTTTAAGTGACCATGTTTTCATTTCTCTTGGGTATATACCAGGAATGGAATTGCTGGGTTGTTCTAATTGAACATTTTGAGGAATGCCAAACTTTTTTGGCAGTTGTACTATTTATCACATTCCCACCAGCAGTGTATGAGGGTTCCAATTTCTCCACATCCTTGCCAACACTTGTTATTGTCTATCTTTTAAAGAAAATTCTTTTTTGGCTGGGTATGGTAGCGCATACCTGTAATCCCATCACTTTGGGGGTCTGAGGTGGGTGGATCACCTGAGGTCAGGAAAGAGTTCGAGACTAGCCTGGCCAACATGGTGAAACCCTGTCTCTATTAAAAATGCAAAAAATTAGCTGGGTGTGGTAGGGCGCACCTGTAATTCCAGCTACTCAGGAGGCTGAGCCAGGAGAATTGCTTGGACCCAGAAGGTGGAGGTTGCAGTGATCCAAGAATGCACCACTGTATTCCAGCCTGAGCAACAAGAGCAAAACTCCATCTCAAAAAAGAAATTTTTATTGTAAAAATGAATAACATAAAATTTACCATTTTAATCATTTTTTGGGTGTAGTTTAATAGTGTTAAGTATATTCATTGTTGTGTAATAGATTTCCAGAACCTTTTCATCTCGTGAAACCGAAACTCTATACCCATTAAACAACTCCCCTTCCCTCTACCCCAAAATGAACGTCATTCTACTTTCTGTTTCTGTGAATCTGACTATGTTAGGTATCTTCTCTAAGTGGAATCATACAGCATTTCTCCTTTTGTGTCTGGTTATTTCACTTAGCATAATGTCTTTGATGTTCGTCCACACTGTAGCATGTAACAGGATTTCCTTTTTTTTTTTGAGACAGAGACTTGCTCTGTTACCCAGGCCGGAGTGCGGTGGCATGATCTTGTGATCTTGGTTCACTGCAACCTCTGCCTTCTGGGTTCAAGCGATTCTCCTACCTCAGCCTCCTGAGTAGCTGGGACTACGGGCACACGCCACTATGCCCAGTTAATTTTTGTATTTTTAGTAGAGATGGGTTTTCACCATATGGGCCAGGCTGGTCTCGAACTTTTGATCTTGTGATCCACCTGCCTCAGCCTCCCAAAGTGCTGGGATTACAGGTATGGGCCACCTCACCGGGCTAGGGATGCATTTTAATGGGAAAGATCATAACTTTGAACTCAGCCAGAACTGGGTTGGAATCTCTTCACTGCTACATTGAAGCCCTGTCACCTGGGGAGCGAGATCTCTGGAAGCATCTATTTCTGTCTATTAAATGAGGAAGATAATGTTCCCCACCCCCTGCAGAATGTTTCAGGGGGTTGGAGAGATGAGTCAAGAGACAAGGACATCATCTGCCATGTAGTGAGCGTCATTAGCAGCATATCCTTCTAAAGTCATTTTGGGGTCACTTACATAGCCCTTTGGAATCAGCAGACTTTGCCCATCAAAGTTGACTAGTTCTTGGGAGGTTACTACACTGCAGCCTGGGCAACAGAGTAAGATCTGTCTCAGAAAGAAAAAAAGCCTATGGGGTGAAGTGGTTACCTGCCTCCCAATGATTTGCAGGCTTCAAAACTGCTCTCTCTCGTTAGTAGTCTTTATCCATTTTCCAATATTATTTCTTCCTTCCAGTGAACCCACCACATTTCAGAAATATCACCAAGTGAGTCTACTTGCAAGATTTAATCAAGATCTGGAAAAGGTGGCTGCCATTTCCTTGGTGTTCTCTACAGGGACTGTAATTGGCCCGAGGTACCAGCTCAGGATCCTCCGAATGAAGTTAAGGTCCCTTGGCCATCCGGAGAGGTGAGCAAAGGGCAGGGTTTGACAAAACCTGTTTTCCAAGGATATTGCTGGATCCTGTCCAATGTACTTAGTCTGATGTTTTAATAAGACTCCATTATTCACAATTAAGAACACAATGGGTTTTCCCCAAATAGTTATGATTTTAAACAAGTAGCCCAGGCCAAGTGTAGCGGCTCATGCCTAAAATCTCAGCACTTTGGGAGGCCAAGGTGTGAGGATCTCTTGAGCTCAAAAATTCTAGCCACTCTGGACAACATAGGGAGACCCTGACTCTCCAAAAAAAGAAAAAAATGAAAGAAAGCCCAAAATAGAAAACAAGTAGCCCAGCTGGGTTTGGTGATGTATGCCTGTAATCCGAAAGTCAGGAGGCTGAGGTGAGAGGATCACGTGAGCCCAGGAGTTGGAGTCCAGCCTGGGCAACATAGCAAGCTCCTAACTCAAAATAAAAACAACAAAATTAAATAAAAATAAGCTGGGCACCGTGGCTCATGCCTATAATCTCAGCATTTTGAGAGGCTGAGGTGGGCAGATCATGAGGTCAAGAGATTGAGGCCATCCTGGCCAACATGGCGAAACCCTGTCTCTCCTAAAAATAAAAAAAATAGCTGGGCATAGTGGCACGCGCCTGTAGTCTCAGTTACCCAGGAGGCTGCGGCAGGAGAATTGCTAGAATCCGGAAGGGAGAGCTTGCAGTGAGCCGAGATTGCACCACTGCACTCCAGCCTGGCAACAGAGCAAGACTCCATCTCAAAAAACAAACAAACAACAACAACAAACCCACAAAAACAAGCAGCCCAGTAATTCAAGAAAATTATACTGTGTGTACTTAAGGATAGATCACCTACTCATCCAAGGAAATAATGTTATATGCTTAGAATTATACAGTTCTAACTACCCCACTGCTTGTAAGTTGGCAATTTGTTGTAGAAAAGAAAGCTTTGTATAATTTAGGAAGCTGATAAAACAGAGCCTCGTATAAAAAAAAGGTACAGAAAATTGGAACATTTTATTCCCTTGACCAGAGGCACATTCACCACATCCAGTTAATTTTTTTATTTTTAGTAGAGACAAGTTTTCCCCACGTTGGCCAGATTGGTCTTGAACTCCTGGCCTCAAGTATCCACCTACCTTGGCCTCTCAAAGTGCTGGGATTAAAGGGGTGAGCCACCGTGCCCTTGACAGTACAAAAGTATTATATTAAATTTCTTAAATTTGATATGGCACTGTAAATGGCCTTGTTCTTAGGAAATATACAATGAATTAAGGAGTAAATAATACATTCTCAATTTCGTTAGAAAAATAAACAATGTATGTGTGGGAAGAGAGGCAGATAAAGATGGGGAGAAGGAGAGAAAGAATTTGTTTTTTTTTTTCAGTACAGAGCTGTACTGATATGTATTGTTTTGTAACAAATGCCACTCTACCATACAGTCTTAGCATCTAACCTGTGGACAGAGAGGGAGACAGGAAATGATGTGAGCAGTTAGTACTTTATGAATTTCTTTTTCTTGAAAGTTTAGGGACCAGGCACGGTGGCTCATGCCTGTAATCCCAGCACCTTGGGAGGCCAAGGCAGGCGGATCACTTGAGGTCAGGAGTTTGAGACCAGCCTGGCTAATATGCTAAAACCCCTTCTCTACCAAAAATACAAAAAATTAGCCAGGTGGTGGTGGCATGTGCCTGTAATCCCACCTACCTGGGAGGCTGAGCAGGAGAATTGCTTGTACCCGGGAGGCAGAGGTTGCAGTGAGCCGAGATTGTACCACTGGGTGACAGAGTGAGATCCTGTCTCAAAAAAAAAGGAAGTTTAGGGTACCCTAAAACATTTAGTAATACAAGTTTCTTCTAAAAGGATAGTCATTGCATCCTAAAACTGTTTAATATATTTTTCCCCTGAATATCAGACAATATATGTTTATAAAATCTAGAAAGCACGAAAAGTGTTAGGAAGCAGAAAAGCATCACCAAGTGAGTCTACTTGCAAGATTTAATCAATATTGTCATTATTCAGAGGCAACCACTGTTAACCTTTTTTTGTTATTTCTATTTAATCTTCCTTCTTTTATTGTTTTAAAGGCAGTTGAAGTTATATGGTAGATACAATTTTACATCTTGTTTTCTTCCTCTTTTTTTGAGACGGAGTCTTGCTCTGTCTCCCAGGCCAGAGTACAGTAGCGCAATCTTGGCTCACTGCAACCTCCGCTTCCTGGGTTCAAGCAATTCTTCTGCCTCAGCCTCCCGAGGAGCTGGGATTACAGGCATGTGCCACCATACCCAGCTAAGTTTTTGTATTTTTAGTAGAGACAGGGTTTCAGTATGTTTGTCAGGCTGGACTCGAACTCCCAGCCTCAGGTGATCAGCCAGCCTCAGCCTTCCAAAGTGCCAGGATTACAGGTGTGAGCCACTGTGCCCAGCCTTACATCTTGCTTTCTCCTTGGTGTTTTTCTTACCATAAGCATTTTCTTTCTTTTTGTTTCTGAGGCAGAGTCATTCTGTTGCCCAGGCTGGAGTGCAGTGGCACAATGTCAGCTCACTGTAACCTCTACCTCCCAGGCTTAAGCAATGCCTCAGCCTCCCAAGTAGCTGGGAGGGTGGCACACGCCACCATATCCAGCTAATTTTTTTGCATTTTTAGTAGAGATAGGATTTCACCATGTTGATCAGGCTGGTCTTGAACTCCTGGTCTCAAGTATCCACCCACCCTGGCTTCCCAAAGTGCTGGGATCACATACATGAGCCACTGTACCCGGCCACCATAAGCATTTTCTATATTAAAAACAATTGCTAAATAATTTTTTATGTCTTAAGGATATAGTATAATTTACTAGACCATTGCATTTTTATAATTTCATTGACAAGGATATTTTATCTTATTTTCCCAGGCCCCAGCTGTGTCGGTATGATCTTGTCCTGATGGAAAACGTTGAAACAGTCTTCCAACCTATTCTGTGCCCAAAGTTGCAGATGTAACTGTTGCCAGGACACATGGGCATCAGTAATAGAAAGAAAGCTACAACCACGGGCTGTTTTAAAGCATCACCTCCCCTTTTCTGCAAGGCACAAAAAAAACCCCAAAGCTTTTTTCAGTAGCATCTATGGATGTCACATTGTACAACATCAAACAACCTTGTGATTATAAAACGATCCTGGAAAGGGAGCCCCTAACTAGGGCAAGTCAGAAATAGCCAGGCTTGCGGCAGCCCAGCACTGTGTCTGCTGCGGAAATAGCCAGGCTTGTGGCAGCCCAGCGCTGTGTCTGCTGCGTCCTGGGGCCGCCTTTGTTCTGACCTGTCAATTCTGTTGCCCGTCACTCGGGTGGTTCTGCCCATCACGGCTCCAGGTCAAGCATCTTCAAGGGAAGGACGGACTGAAGGCCTCACTGTGGACTCAACTCTGCATTCTCTGTGCCAAATTTCTCCAGTTCTCGCATGTAGAAAGGAATGAAACTGACCTGTACTTCACTGGGCTGCTGTGTGGGTTTGGAGGCAAGTCTATGAAGGCTTTTTTGAAATCCCATGGGTCCACATCTATGAGATGTGTGATAAATGTGAATATGCTTTTATTTATTTTCATAGGGCTTATCTAATTTACAATAAGAGGGCCTCTCTCTATCAACACCAGCTTCTCTCTTGGACTGTTTGATCTGGGAAGGCAAGAAAGCCACAAGCGGGCTCTCTGCTTTCTCTAAAGTGTTGTTGGAGCATAGAGGAGCTGGAAAAGGTGGGGCGGACTGACAGCTAAGAGAGTGGCTGCTGGGACTAGATGGTAAGTGGATGAGGAAAGAAGGGCAAGGAAGCTGTGGGGCAGCCTCTCCGCACAGCGACAGGGCAAGAGAGGGAAAAGCAGAGTTTGTTTTTCACCTAAGGTGGAGAAGGCTCACTTTATAGGCAACTCACATTTCTTTTTTTTGAGAGAGAGTTTCGCTTTTTTTTGTCACCCAGGCGAGATTGCAATGGTGTGATCTCTGCTCACTGTAACCTCTGCCTCCTGGGTTAGAGCGATTCTCCGGCCTCAGCCTCCTAAGTAGCTGGGATTACAGGTGCCTGCCACTGCACCTTGATAATTTTTGTACATTTAGTAAAGATGGGGTTTCACTATGTTGGCCAGGCTGGTCTCAAACTCCTGCCCTTAACAGATCCGCCTACCTTGGCCTCCCAAAGTGCTGGGATTACAGGCATGAGCCACCACACCCGGCCAAGAAATAGACTCTCTATGTCATAAATTATAGAAATCTATAAATATATTCCCGTGTGGCACATCTTACAGATTCACATTTGTAACATACAGAGCCTGTTTTGTTTAAGTGAGGGATGACTGGACTCCGAGTGGAACAAGCTCTTGGATATCTCACCATCTTCCTCCTCCTTCCCACATTTCCTCAGCAATGGTGGACAGAGAGATCAGTGTGCTGCAGGCCCTGGTTTCTTCTTAGAGTTTTATTGGTCCTGTATTCTGATTAGCACAGTCACTTTTTTGTTCTCTTTCCTTGCTTGGTAAGCAGGAGTCAAAATGATAGCGAGAAATTCCAGAAATAGAATTTCTACCAATTTGTAAGCTCTGGGCTCCTGGGTCTTCTAGCTCAGTACCTGGCTCACTGTGGGATGGGTAGACGGATGAATGAATGGATAAAGAAAAGTTTGTTCACCGGAGAGGAGATGAATTTCAGTGAGTTTCATATGACAGTGATCAAGAGAAATAAAGGCAGTTATAGGTGTGAACTCACTCTTCTCAAAATTTTTCTGCCAAGGGTCCCTGGAACTTTTGACTGTCTTTTGTCATTCTTACCTCTCCTCCCCTCCCTTTGTCAGTACCATGTATCTGTCTGAGTGCCGAATTCAAGACACAATTAAATTAGTCTGCCCTCTTCCCTCCCCTCTTCACTGGCGATCTCCTACTCATCATAAGGATCGTGGCTGTATTGCCAGTTCCTCAGGAGTCTTCTTGGACCTCATTTCCATACAGAGGCTCCACACTGTACCTCTCCTTCATAGCACTTTTTAGTTGTACTTTTAAAAAACATTTTCTTTCTCTCTTTTCCTCTCTCCTTCCTTCCTACCTTTCTTCCTTCCCTCCCTCCCTCTCCCCCCCCACCTCAGGCTAAAGTGCAGTGGCACAATCTTGGCTCACTGTAACCTCCCGGGTTCCAGTGATTCTTGTGCCTCAGCCGCATGAGTAGCTGGAACCACAGGTGTGTGCCACCACGCCCAGCTAATTTTTGTATTTTCAGTAGAGATGGGGTTTCACCATATTGGCCAGGCTGATCTTGAACTCCTGACCTCAAGTGACCTGCTTGCCTTGGCCTCCCAAAGTGCTGGGATCATGGGTGTGAGCCACCTCACCTGGCCTATTTTTTTTAACATTTTATTTGCATGATTATTTGATAAATATCTGTCTTTTCCACTAGATTGGTCTTCAAGGCAGGAGCCGGGTGCCTACCATATACTCTGCATTCGGAAACATTTATTCAATGAACACTTTTTGTTATCTTCTGAGCCCCATGGAACCATATTCAGTTGTGAGTGCAGACCTCCCCTCCACCCTAGCCATAGTCCATTTCCATGAGGGTGCCTAACCTTCTCTGCCTTAGACTTTTCTCCCAGACATCTTCGTTACTTTTGTCTCCATTATCTTTGGAGGTCAAAAGCCCGTTTCCCAAATGTCCTGGAAAAAGCTCTTTTGCTATTTTTCTTTTTTTTTTTTTTTGAGATGGAGTGTTGCTCTGTTGCCCAGGCTGAAGTGCAGTGATGTGATCTTGGCTCACTGCAACCTCCACCTCCTGGGTTCAAGCTATTCTCCTGCATCAGCCTCCTGAGTAGCTGGGATTACAGGCACCTGCCATTACGCCTAGCTATTTTTTGTATTTTTAGTAGAGACAGGATTTCACCATGTTGGCCAGCTGGTCTTGAACTTCTGACCTCAGGTGATCCACCTGTCTCAGCCTCCTAAAGTGCTGGGATTACAGGTGTGCCCAGCCCCTTTGTCTTTCTTATCTCATCTTCCAGGTGGTCCTGACACCTCAGCAAGCTCAGCTGTCCATAATCTAGGGGATTTTGTCCTTAAAGCCCATTTTGGCACCATTGCCAAAACCCTCCAGGACCTTACAACATTACTGGAGGAGGCCAGGCTGTAGTTAAAACCCTCCCTTGTTTGCTTTACCATGACTCTCCCTTCCACCACTCACTTTACTGCCAACTTTGTATGTTGCATTACTCCCTTCTCAGGCTGCTATGAAGAAATACCTGAGACTGGGTAATTTATAAAGGAAAGAGGTTTAATTGACTCACTGTTCTGCACGGCTGAGGAGGCCTCAGCAAACTTATCATCATGGAAGAGGCAGCAAACACGTTCTTCTTCGCAGGATGGCAGGAGAGAGAATGAGAGCTGAGTGAAGGTGGAAGCCCCTTATAAAACCATCAGATCTCATGAGAACTCACTATCACGAGAATAGCATGGGGAAACTGCCTCCATGATTCAGTTACCTTCTATCTGGTCCCTCCCACCACATGTAGGGATTATGGGAACTACAACTCAGGATGAGATTTGGGGTGGGGGACCCAGTCAAACCACATCACACATGCTTCTGTCACTGCTGTTATGCTGTGTTGTAATTTGTTTCCATGTCTTTAACTCCTCCAAGACTGTGAGCGCCACAAGAGGAGCTGCTGTTTATTTGTTTTTGCCTCTCTAGCATCTAGTACAATGCTAGGCACAAAGTAGGTGCTCAATAAATGTCTGTTGGACAGAATGGAAGGGATCATGCTTAGACACTGGGGGGAATCACCTCCATTCTGATTTAAACATTGGCACACTTAACTGTGTTATTTCTAAAGTCCTAAACTTATAACCTCCTGCCCTTGGACCCTTGCCCCTTGTTCTCATTCCTATAGAACTATGTCATAGCCAAGGAGACTTTGGATGCCAGAAACGGAAATCCACTGACACTCAAATTTAATAGATTACTGAGATAGAGATAGATAGATGAGAGAGAGAGAGAGAGAGAGAGAGAGAGAGAGAGAGAGAGAGAGAGAGAGAGAGAGAGAGAGAGAGGGGACTTGTGGAAACCCAGGAAGAGGTGATCCATCAAATAATCTCAGGAAAGGCAGAGATGGGGCAGCCCTAGAGCCTTCAGCGACAAGAGTTCATGGGCCTTTATTAACCCTACTGCTCGCCATGAATCTCTGACTGAGCTCAGCTCCCTTCATGGGGCAACTTCCTTGCGTTCTTGGCCACTCACTGACTAGGTGGCCCAATTCTAAAGTCCAGGGACAGGAAACAGCCCTTGAGTCCTCCTCCTGGGGAAGACATCTATCCAGTTCCAATCAGTCCTGGTTGGGGTTGGGGTGGGGAAGCAAAACACATAGTCTGCAGAGCTGTTTCTCTCAACTATTTTACTCTTGTCTTCATTATCTTTGGAGGCCAATAGCCCATTTCCCAGACTTCCTGGAAAAGAGAGAAGTTGGCTTCTTTGTCACTTCTCAGGGAAGTCTGATTAAGGCAAAAAAGGTTGCCTGCTATTGACAAAGAGGCACAGTAAATGCCTGGCTAACTTGCTCCCAGAGGAACCTCTTACCTTTTCATTTTCCCCACCTGTTTCCCGGTCCAGCAAGTGCCTGGGAAAGGACTGCAGCCAATGGAGAATTGCGGCTGTCTTTGGTCACACCGTGTGTGGGCATGTGCTGTAAATGCGTGACCTTGATTGGGGCCGGTGCAGCCTGCAGGAGGTGCCCTGGCTGGTCAGAGTTAGCTCTGCAGGTACTGGGTTGGGGGCCAGGAGGGTTGGGGATGCTGAGGTTGGGGAGCACAGTCCAGGGCTTCTTCCCCAGGTAGACAGGTTGAGCAAGAGGAATCACAACATGGGTCCGGGGGCAGGCCAGGGGAAGCAAGTAGGTGCTCCAGTTTTGAGCCTGTAGCAAAGCAGGTAAGCACCATTCAAAAGAGCTCTGTCAAAGGTCCCTTCCCACCTGGTGTTGGTCCAATTCTATGACTCTCAGGTTTCCCTGCTGGGTTTCTTCATGTGCTCTGCCACTGTACTCCAGTTCCTTTCCTAAAGTATTTCTTGGGCTCTCAGGACCTTCTTTTTTTTTCTGTTTTTCATCCCACAAATGGAATGGGGCATCTTGTTCTCTTTCACTGGTTCCACCATTTCCTTATCAGCTTCTGATTTTGATCTACTTTCTCAGAAAGGTAGTACATGGTAAGAGATTTGGGCTCTGCTGTTTGCGGTGTGTGACTTCTGTTGCTCTATTGATTTCATTCTTCCTAAGCTTCATTTTCCCAGATTATAAATGTGAGACTGTTAAGAGTTCCTACTTTAGACCAGGTGTGGTGGCTCAAGCCTGTAATCCCAGCACTTTGGGGGGGGCCAAGGCAGGGGGAACACTAGAGGTCAGAGGTTCAAGACCAGTCTGGGCAACATAGGGAGACTCTGTCTCTAAAAAAAAGAGTTCCTACTTCATGAGGGCTGTTATATGGAATAAGTAAACTCATGTAAGTAAAACGCTTTGTATGGGGTCTGGAGTGTACTAAGTACTCCATGAAAGTCACCTGCTGTTACTTTCCCTCTCTTGCGGTTTCTAGGAGACCTTCTCCCTTCCCTTACTTCAACTATCTCCTGTAGAATGATCTCCAAATCTGAATGTTTGGTCTGAGTTCCAGAGTTTCACCTGCATGTTGAGTGGCAGTGAAGGGCAGAAGAAAAAGCACGAGCTCATGTGATGGCAGACAAAGGCTCGTGTCCTGCTCAGCTGTAAACTTTGCACAAGGTATTTCATCTCAACATGTGTTCATCCAGTCATCCATAAGTACAATACTGACAGTTGCTTTGCTGAAGCGGAATAAGTTTGGCCTTGTCCATTTCATCCATCGCACTTACCATGCTCCAGAATTACATCTCTCCATGCTCTTCTTCCCCAGCTGAAAGGAAAGTGAGGTCCCTGACAGCAGGAGTTTTGCCTCCTTTCTCCCTCCTCCATTCCTTGCCCCAGCAGTCTCCTAGCACAGGTTCATAACATTACTTCCTCATTCACTTTCTCTCCTTCTATGTCCCTTTGACTTCTCAAGGTCAATATGTACCAAACCAGACAACTAATCATTGTCTTCACTGGACCTGACCCATGAATTTAACAAATAGTTATTAAGTGCCAGGATTAAGAGTTGAGACAGAAAGAAGATAGATGAGACATTGTCTCATTTATGGAATTGTTCACTGTCTACTGGGGAGATGGATAATGATGCTGGGATATGTATTTGCAACAGAATCACAGACATTGCTCAGGGGGCCCTAAGCATAGAGAAGGAATGTTTCTGACTATAGAGGCTGGAGAAGGCCCCTTAGAGAAGGTGATAATTATCCTGGGTATTGATGAAAGAGTAGAAACTTGCCAGGCAGAGAAGACTGACGGATGGCTGGAAGAGTGCTGTGATGGGGCATGGACTAAAATGGTGTGTTCAGCTGGAATGGAGGGCTGAGACCATTTCCCCTCATTTTCTTTCTTTTTTTCTTTTTTTTGGAGTCTCGGTCTGTCGCCAGGCTGGAGTGCAGTGGTGCAGTCTCGGCTCACTGCAACCTCTGACTCTGGTTCAAGTGATTCTTCTGCCTCAGCCTCCCAAGTAACTGGAACTACAGGCATGAGCCACCACGCCCACTAATTTTTGTATTTTTAGTAGAGATGGGGTTTCACCATGTTGGCCAGGATGGTCTCAATCTCCTGACCTCGTGATCCGCCCACCTTGGCCTCCCAAAGTGCTGGGATTACAGGTGTGAGCCACGGCGACCAGCCCCTCCTTTTCCTAAGTGGAAATTTGACACATACACAAGAATAGAAAACAGAAACTTTAACACTCAAATAGTATAAAACACCCGGGATCACTCAGCTTCAACAACTATCAACTCCAACTCATGGAAAACCTTGTTCTACCTATGTCCTTACTCACTAAACCCCCATACCATTATTTTGATACAAATCTCAGACACTGAATAATTTCATTTGTAAATATTTTTGGGGTCTATATGCTATGACAATTCTGTGAAAAAAATTTTAAATAAATAAATACTTTGGTATCTTAAAAAGATAAAGTACATCCTCTTTTTGTCCTTAAAAAGGAGGCATAGTATAGTCTAACACTGCAACTTATTTGCTGTATTTGTATCTTAGCCATCTGTCTGGTGACTGCGCTATATCAGAATATATAGAATTGCCTTCCTCTTTGAGGAGGCTACCTAGTATTCCATTTGTGAATATGCCATAATTAATTTAGCCAGTCCCCAGCTGATGGGCATTTAGGTTATTCCCAACCTTCTAATACAAAACAAAGCTGAGAGAACACCCTTAAATATACATCTTCGCTACCTATGGGCATTCTTAGATGTGGAATTAAATTCCATTACATTCTTGGATGCAGGTTGCATTCTTGGATGTGCAATTGCTAAGATCTTGTGCACATAGATTCTGAAAGATGCTCCCTATTTGGCCTAACAGGTGCTCTGAATGATATGACAAGGTTGCTTTCTCTCTCTTCTGCAGGCTTTTGACACTTTGCAGTTCTCTTTCTATCCCTTCCTCGTTTACTCAGTGACATATATACCAATTCGACTCCCCTCAGCCTCCTCCCTCCTGGATTCGGCCTGCCTACTTTCTTTTTTCTTTTTCTTTCTTTTTTTTTTTTTTGAGACGAAGTTTTGCTCTTGTCGCCCAGGCTGGAGTGCAGTGGTACGATACCGGCTCACTACAACTTCTGCCTCCCGGGTTCAAGCGATTCTCCTGCCTCAGCCGTCCGAGTAGCTGGGATTACAGGCGCGCGCCACCACACCCAGCTAATTTTTGTATTTTCAGTTGAGAAGGGGTTTCACCACGTTGAACAGGCTGGTCTCAAACTCCTGATATCAAATGATCCACCCGCCTCGGCCTCCCAAAGTGCTGGGATTACAAGGGTGAGCCACTGTACCCAGCCAGGCCTGCGTGCTTTCTTATCAAGGCAGTTGCGGCTATCAACTCAGCGTGTATTCTAATCACCTGCCAAAGCGAACACCCTAAAACAGGAACTGAATCATTCTCTTACTTAAATACCTCTGTTGGTGTGTCATCTACATTATTAGAAAATCCAACTCGGGCCAGGCGTGGAGGCTCAAGCCTGTAATCCAAGCACTTTGGAGGCCAAGGCGGGCGGATCATCTGAGGACGGGAGTTCAAGACCAGCCTGACCAACAGGGTGAAACCCCGTCTTTAAAAAAAAAAAAAAAAAAAAAAAAAATCCAACTCCTTAGCCTGCCTTCAGTGCACTCTTGTTTGTCCCCAGAGTCTCACTTATTTCTCATATACCTTAGGCTTCACTGAAACTGGACTCTGGTGCCTTACTTGGGCCTTAGTTCACCCATTCCCTCCTCTTTCTGCTTGCAGAAGTCTTGCTTATCCTTGAAGGTAAATTCCATTTCCTCCATGAATCCACACAGTGTAAGGACCACTGGTTTTGGACCCAGGTTGACTTGAATTCTTATACTGGCTCTCTTTTGGGGGTTGTTATTTCATTCTGAAACTCAGAGTTTTCATCTGTTAGAGAAAGACACAAACACCTACCTTGGAGGATGACTGTGAGGCTCAGGGATAACGGGAATATAGTAGGGGCTGAATAAAAAGCAATTCTGATTATTTCCGTGGTCACTATTACCGCCCCGCCGCACTTAATTGCAGCCGCTGGTGCTACACCGGCTACATTTGCTTCGTGTTGTGGACAAGACTGCCTCGACCCCTAGACTGCAAGCTCGCTGCGGGCTGGGCTCACGATTCACCCCCGGATCTCCCAGCCCTGGCGCCGAGGCGGCACTGGGGGCGCTCCATACCTGCAGAATAAGTGGAGAAAGCGACAGGAATAAACGTAGAAAAACAGGCACGGACAGGAGAGAGGACAGACCGCTAGGCAAGTTTTACCGGGAGTCAGAATCGCTGGCGAGCCTAGTCCGGGAGGCGGGGCCCGGCTCGGGGGCGGGGCTTGGCGCGGACCCCGCCCCGGTCCGTTCGCAAACGTGCTCCGCTGGCTCAGTCCGCCCGCCCCTGCGTACCGAGGCGCAAGTTAGCTTCTTGGCGGCCCTGTGGGCCGGGGTGCGGAGCCGACATGCGCCCGCTGCTCGGCCTCCTTGTCGTCTTCGTCGGCTGCACCTTCGCCCTGTACTTGCTGTCGACGCGACTGCCCCGCGGGCGGAGACTGGACTCCACTGAGGAGGCTGGGGGCAGGTGCGTGGCGGCGATCCGGGTTCGGGTCAGAGGAAGGGAGCCGGGTCCGAGGACCGGGGCTGGGAATCGGAGGTTCGGAGATTCGGGTTCCGGGTTCCGGTATGGGCGGTGTCTGGGGCTGGGAATTTCGGTTCATTTATCGGACTAGAATCCGGTCTGGTGTCTGGGCCCGCGTCCACACGGTCTCGGACAGGCGGGCGGCGCCGGCTGCCGGGTGTGCGGGGCGCCGCGCCGCCTTTGGTTGGATGGATTTGCAGAGGGAGGCGCGGCGTTGAGCTGGCCCGCGCCGTTGCCTCCCCAGTACCCCCCGAGCTTCGCCCCGCGCGGGCCCTCAGCCCCATCACGCCCACTTTGAGCTGCCCCTCTTCCTCCCCTTGAGACTTTAGACATTACGTCTTCAGGAGAAATGTTGCTTGGACAACTTTAAATTATTCACGAATCAGTTATCGGCTCAGCCCTCTTCCTGGCTGTCTCTACTTTTGCCCTTCTTTTTTCTTTTCTTTTTTTTTTTTTTTTTGAGACGGAGCCTCACCCTGTCGCCCAGGCTGGAGTGCAGTGGCGCGATCTCGGCTCATTGCAACCTCCTCCCGAGTTCAAGCGATTCTCCTGCCTCAGCTTCCTGAGTAGCTGGGACTACAGGCGCCCGAAACCAGATCTGGCTAATTTTTGTATTTTTAGTAAATACGAGGTCTCACCATGTTGGCCAGGCTGGTCTCAAACTCCTGACCTCAGGTGATCCACCTGCCTCGGCCTCCCAAAGTGTTGGAATTACTGTGCCTGGCCTACTTTTCTCCTTATAATGAACTACTGGTCGAGGCAGGTGGCAGAGCAATACCTAACTGGCAGGTTTTTGTGAGTGCTGCATACTCTTTATAAAGGGCATGGAAGTGTGCCTAGTACAGCATTGCGTGGTCAAGGGAATTACTGAGATTTGACTATTAGGGCAACTGTTTTCAGTTATTGTGTTCTTTTACTGTAGCTAAGAAGTCTCTGCTGAGGGTGTCAGACATAACCAAGAGAAGCAATTAATCAGTGATGGAGTCAAGGACTGTTTAGATGGCAGAGGCAAAGTAGCCTTTATACTATAACCCTTGGACAGGGTTATAGTGTACAGAGGGCACTGAGGACCAGATTAAGAGCAGAGTGAAATAGTAGGCTCTTTGAAAGGGTTCGATTCAAGCCTGACATATTATCAAAAAACTTATGGTATGGGATAGATATACTTTCCTGTAGAATATTTAATTGGCGTCATAGTGAATGCTGAAAAGTCATTTTACCTGGCACCTCAGGAACAGTTTGAAGTCTGAATCGTTCCTGGTTTGTGGGGGAGTCAGTGTCCTTGAAAGGAAGGCAATTTAGGACATTTAGAACTTGCCTGGAAAAGAATCCATTTGCCTCTTAAGAACAGATTTTAAAATCCCAGAGCTAAAGGAGAACCTCATGACGATTTAACACCCACCCCTTATATTTTAGATAAGGGAACAGACCCAGGGACTAGTCCAAGGACATATAACAGAAAGTAGCAGGGTTGGGATGCTAACCCAGGTCTCCTGCTTCCAAACTAGGGCTCTCCTGTCTGTCTCTACAACGTCGTATCAGGTCATCTGTCATCGCGAGTGTATGTCTTCCCAGCAGACCAGATGATGGGCATATTTATAAACCTACTCTGAAAAGTAGACACAGCAAGTGACTTGCGTAAGCACTGGGCTGATCTGAACTTACGTTTCCATTGGCTTTTCCAAATCTGCAGCTCACTGTGGTTCCCCTCTGACCTGGCAGAGCTGCGGGAGCTCTCTGAGGTCCTTCGAGAATACCGGAAGGAGCACCAGGGCTACGTGTTCCTGCTCTTCTGCAGCGCCTACCTCTACAAACAGGGCTTTGCCATCCCTGGCTCCAGCTTCCTGGTCAGTGTCCTGCCCTCCTTCCGATTCTGTTTCCTTTTCTGCACAATTCGGATACTCCCCTGTAACCTCCTGGGATTGTTGTGTGGGGATGATTAAACTTGACAGTGGTGTAGTGGGGCTGGCACACAGTGGCCCTCAGTGTCTACTGAGGGATTGAGTGAGCACAGAAGCAGGAGACACTGACAGCTTCCTCTTATACTGCTTCCCTCTCCTGCCCAATGATGTTTCTGTCCTCTAGGCTGAGGCTAGACCTGCTCAAGCAGTTTCCTTGAAACTAGGAGAAATGTAGACACGTCCAAGAGGACAGGGGAGGTGTGTGGTGCTCGGGGTCAGGGGCTCACTCCTTGAGGCTGCCCTGTGTCTGTCTTCTGTCTTGAGCTGATCCCTCTTCAGGGCAGAGAGCCAGCTGCTGCTTGGTGGGGGCTTCACATCCAGACCTGAGGGTGAACCCTGACTCTGCCTGCTGTGATCTTGGGCAAGATACTTAACCTCTCACCTGTAGAATGGGGCAAGGATGGCATGACTCAGGGATGTAGAGAGGATGACACAGGACATGTAGTCAAGCACTTAACACAGCGTGCTCAGCAGTTCCCCACCTTCCCACTTCCAAGGCTTTCTCTTACTTTCTCTCTTGGATCCCATGTTTTGTCAGGATGATATCTACCAGCCAGAATGCATTTGGGAAGTATTGGTTCACTTTTTCATTTTTCTTTTCTTTTCTTTTTTTCTTTGAGATGGAGTTTCACTCTTGTTGCCCAGGCTGGAGTGCAGTGGTACGATGTCGGCTTACCACAACCTCTGCCTCCCAGGTTCAAGCAATTCTGCCTCAGCCTCCTGAGTAGCTGGGATTACAGGCATGCACCACCATGCCCGGCTAATTTTGTATTTTTGGTAGAGACGGAATTTCTCCATGGTAGTCAGGCTGGTCTCAAACTCCCGACCTCAGGTGATCCACCTGCCTCAGCCTCCCAAAGTACTGGGATTACAGGCGTGAGCCACTGCATCTGGCCCACTTTTCCATTTTTCTTAAACCAAGACTTCTTCAAGTGTTGGCTAGAGCTCTGGTCAACTTGGAATCCCTGGTATTAGCATACTACATAGATGTAATTCCAGCAAAAATTAAAGAAACAAGACATCTTATACAGCTTGTGTGGTCTTATCAAGGGAAAATTCATGGTTTGTGTTCATCTTTTGAAATAGTAAAAATAACTTGTGAGTTTCATTTCTACTTCCTTGGAGCCCCAGTAACTGCAGAATCTACCACAGCCACAGATCCCATCTAAATCTCCTGAGGCTTTAATCCTTATCCTCATTTTCAAGGTGAAGAGACTGATGCCAGGTGTAGTTCCCAGCCTTTTCATAATTTTTCATTCACCTCTTTAAAATGGCAATTGGGACCTGGGGCAGTGGCTCATGCCTGTAATCCTAGCACTTTGGGAGGCTGAGGTGGGAGGATTCTTTGAGCCCAGGAGTTTGAGACCAGACTGGGCAACACAGTGAGACCACATCTCTACAAAAAATTTTAAAAAGTAGGTGGCTTTGGTGGCATGTGCCACAGTCCTAGCTACCTTGGAGGCTGAGGCAGGAGGATTGCTTGAGTCCAGGAGTTTGAGTGTGTAGTGGCTGTGCTCATGCCAATGTACTCCAGCCTGGATGACAGAAGGAGGTCCTGTGACAGAAAGAGAGAGAGAGAGCGAGGAAGGGAGGGAGGGAAGAGAGGAAGGAAGAAGAGAGAAGAAAAAAGAAAGGGAGAGAGGGAGGGAGAAAGGAAGAGAGAAAGGCAATTGAGTTTTAGCTGGGAAGAAACAGTGGAGGAGGAGGAAACCTCCTCAGGTCCAAGGTAAGGTGCCTGGTAGCTGCTAGATGTTCACCCGCCTGAGGGTTTGTTTTCTTTGCAGAATGTTTTGGCTGGTGCCTTGTTTGGGCCATGGCTGGGGCTTCTGCTCTGCTGTCTGTTGACCTCGGTGGGTGCCACATGCTGCTACCTGCTCTCCAGTGTTTTTGGCAAACAGTTGGTGGTGTCCTACTTTCCTGATAAAGTGGCCCTGCTGCAGAGAAAGGTAAGGGGAGGGGTCACACCTGAGAGCTGGGACCCCAGAGAGTCACCACGTGCCTTGAAAGATGCACGTAGCGGGGATTTCCCATAATGCTCTTCCATGCCATCTCAGGAGATCCTGGGGCTCTTTTGATGTCTTCAGGAGACATAGACCTGAGATCATATCCCAGCTCCATCATTACCAGCTCTGGGACTTCGGGCAAGCTCCCCACTTCTCTGATCCTCAGCACCTCCATTTTTAAAATGAGGAAAACAGTCTCTCCCTGGAGGGTTGGTGAAAGAATTGGGAACAGATTATGTAAAGGGTCTAGAACAGTGCCTGGCACCAGCAGGCTTTCAGTACCTGGAGACCCTGTCTGCTTCTAACAGCTTTGTCCTCTGGCTACAGGTGGAGGAGAACAGAAACAGCTTGTTTTTTTTCTTACTGTTTTTGAGACTTTTCCCCATGACACCAAACTGGTTCTTGAACCTCTCGGCCCCGATTCTCAACATTCCCATCGTGCAGTTCTTCTTCTCAGTTCTTATCGGTAAGATGCTGGTGGGGTAGGTTTGAGTCTTAGCTGTCACGTTGGGGGTCTGCCCTGGGTTGTCGGCCATGTGAGCATGTGCCTGCTTCTGAGACCACAGGCTCACAAAGTGCGGCTTGAAGCCTTAGGGTATAAAGAAATGATTCTTGATTTCAGATCTACTCAGGCTTCATCAGGAAAACCCGTAAAAATACCTTTGGACTAAATATGTTCATTGCACAGCTGTATGTGCTAGGCACTGGGATTAGAAGAGATAGTCTCTGTAAAGCACATAACTTGGCTCATAGTAAGTACTCAGTAAATGCCAGCAGGAAGAGCAGGGTTGGAATGAGGGTATGTGTCCATGAGTTTTGAGTGGGGACAGAAGAAAGGAGCAGAGCAAGGGACTTCCTGCCTGGTTTTTGGCCCCTGTTTGGATTAAGTTCTGCCTTAGGAAGAGCTGGCATCCGTGAGGTTCCATCTTGCCTTTGACAATTGCACAACCTGTGGCAAGCTACTTACCCTCAGTGGACCACCTGGCCAGATGAGAGATTAGGAAAAGAGCAATGTTTCTCCAAGTGTGGGCCTTGGGCCACTTTTATCAGATTGGCAGGGTCAGGGGGCTTGTTGAGAATCTAGATTTGGGGTGTATTCCAGACCTACTGAATCAGAATCCTGGGGGTGGGATCTGGGAATATGCATTTTAATCCAGTTGTTCTCAAACTGCAAATGCATTAAAAATCACCTTTAGGCCAATACCAGCACTTTGGGAGGCCAAGGTGGATCACCTGAGTTTGGAAGTTCAAGGCCAGCTTGGCCAACATATTGAAACCCCGTCTTTACTAAAAATACAGAAATTAGCCTGGTGTGGTGGTACTCGAGAGGCTGAGGCAGGAGAAATCACTTGAACCCAGGAGGCCGAGGTTGCAGTAAACTGAAAGTGTGACATTTCGCTCCAGCCTGGGCGACAGAATGAGACTCTGCCTCAAAAAATACCTGTGGAGATTTAAAAAATCCCTAAGCTAAGGCCACACCACACATCAACTAAATCATCTCTGGGGTGGGACTCAGGGATCAGGAGCTAGCTTTTAATGTTTTTCAGGTGATGCAGGTATTTAGTATGAGTAGTTAGTCCCTAGAAGGGATTCCGCTGGATCCTGAGTGTTGCAGTTTACTGAATTAGACAATATCTAAAGTTTCTCCTTGCCTTTGACAATTGTGTGACCTCTAGCAAGCTACTTACTCACAATGGGCCACTCATCTAGATCAGGGCTGGGACTAGAGCAGTGTTGCTCAAAGTATGGGACTTCAACCACCTTTATCAGAGTGGTAAAGTGCTAACATCCTATAAAATCAGTGACTGCTACTTTCTCCATACTGGAAGAAAACCACCCTCCTTAAGCTTAAAGCAAGGATCACTTTCTCTTAACCTTCCTTAGAACCTAGAGGGAAAGACAATTCAGGGCTTCTAGGTCAAACAGAACAAATGTGTGGTTGAGCAGCTGCTATTAATAGGGGATACCTGAGAGAAATGGAGATCTTAAATAGAAGCAAGGCCTACCACAGCCAATTCTGGTCACATCGGCCTGAGGACCTCAGCTAGTGGGGGTTTGCAGCTTCTAATTACCTAGGTAGCATGAGGCTTGGCAAGATCTGGAGACCAGGGTTTCTGTCTCCCATCTCACAAGCTGTGTAACCTTGAGGGGTCTGGGGTCTTCATCTCCTTTACACTTCCTCTCCTATAGAAGAGGAATGGATTATCAGAGGGTTCCAAACCAATCTGAATGTCAGGGTGGGAGTGGAGAAGGGGCTTTTAGAATACAGGTTTCTGGGTACTACTCCAGAGCCAAGTAATCAGAATTTCTGGGGTGGAGCCCAGGGATGTGGTAACAATGTCACCCACTGATTGTTCTGCAGCCAGCCTGTTCAGCCAGTCAGACTTTTGGAATCCAGGGGATTTGATGACCTCTTTGAAACAGTGCAGAATGTAAATAGTACGTCTTTTAAAAAACTGTTTTTAATCTTATGCATACTGCAAATCTCAACAACAGCACTTCTCTCTTTACTTTGGCTGTTGGGTGCTCAGAACCAAATTTGGGGCCCACTTTTAGCAAACCTTATACATTTTTCTACTAAGTATACTCCCTGATGTCTTATATTCTTTTGCAAGCATTTTGCTTTTCCTATTTTTCCTATCAGTTTTTTTTTTCTTGAGAAGAGTCTAGCTCTGTCACCTGTACTGAATTGCAGTGGTGAGATCTTGGTTCACTGCAACCTCCGCTTCCTCAGCTCCAGCGATTCTTCTGCCTCAGCCTCCCAAGTAAGTGGGATTACAGGCACACACCACCACGCCTAGCTGATTTTTGTGATTTTAGTAGAGACAGGGTTTCACCATGTTGGCCAGGCTGGTCTCGAACTCCTGACCTCAGGGGATCCACCTTGGCCTCCCAAAGTGCTGGGATTACACATGCCATCATGCCTGGCTAATTTTTGTGTTTTTAGTAGAGATAGGGTTTCACCATGTTGGCCAGGCTGGTCTCAAACTCCTGACTTCAGGTGATCCACCCGAAGTGCTGGAATTACAGGCATGAGCCACCGTTCTTGGCCCTATTGTAAAATTATCTTATAGTAGCATGTATTATTTGTGTAAATGTCTCGAGTTCTTTTGTTGAACAAAAGAGGTATATATGGGAAGTGAGGAAAAGAGGGAAAAGAAGAGAAAAGGAAAGAAGGGAAGAGTTAATACGTGTAAGGGTCAAGAGTCAGGCAAAATCTGTACTCACTGTTCCTGGTGGCATTTCTGAATTAGAATTTTCTTAATTTTGCTGCTGCTAGTAACAGGTGCTTTCCCCTTTTCTTCTTCCAGGTTTGATCCCATACAATTTCATCTGTGTGCAGACAGGCTCCATCCTGTCAACCCTAAGCTCTCTGGATGCTCTTTTCTCCTGGGACACTGTCTTTAAGCTGTTGGCTATTGCCATGGTGGCATTAATTCCTGGAACACTCATTAAAAAATTTAGTCAGAAACATCTGCAATTGAATGAAAGAAGCATTGCTGATCATATACATAGTAGAAAAGACACGTGATCTGGATTTTCTGTTTGCCACGTCTTTCTGGACTCAGTTGCTTATTTGTGTCATGGGTGTGGTCCTCTAAAGCCCTTTATTGTTTTTAATTGCCTTCAGTAGGTGAAGTGGACACTGCATCGATGTGTGGTGTCTGGTCATAAAGGACACTCTGCTCTTGAAGGTGTATCATATCAGCTTTTCAAACCAGCCCTGGTGCAGCAGACACTACAAATGGATGCCTCCTAGAAAATGCTGTTTGTGGCTGGGCACAGAGGCTCATGCCTGTAATCCCAGCACTTTGGGAGGCTGAGGCAGGAGAATCGCTAGACCCTGGGTGGTGGAATTTGCAGTGAGCCGAGATAGCACCACTGCATTCCAGTCTGGGTGATAGGGTGAGACTCCATTTCAACAACAAAAAAAAAAAAAGAAAAGAAGGAAAATGCTGTTTGTATTTTGTGATCTAACAAGGAGCTCGGGATAGCCTGTTATGTTTCCCTCATACCAGCCCTCATGGGAGAAGATGCTGATTGTCCTTGTCCAGAATACCTCTTTTGCAGAGTGACAGGCTGCTGTGACAGATGCCCTCCTCTTGCATCTTTGTGGATGTTTAGTTCTGATGATGACATGGGAACCCACATCACTGACGTGGCTCTTCATCTTGTTGGTCTCTTGAAGAGTGTTTCTTTTGTACTCTTGCTGATGACCTACCTCTTCATAAGCCAAGTGAAACAAGCTGACGAACTGCCTAGGACTTCCATGTATTGCTCGCATACATGATTTCTGTAATGCTGGTGTTCAGACACTGATGTTACCATGTATGTCACACCTCCTCGTGGTTGCATGTCCTGACCATTAAACTGATTGCAAACAGATTATTAAATATGAATGGAGATGTGGATATGTTCTGGAGAAATTCTTATCCATCTGGATGGGGCAGGGCCCTTGACTCCCCTGAATCAGATGAGCAGGCAAACATGTTCTTATCCGTCCTTTCTGCAGGAGTTCCTTCTGTGTCCTGCTGAGAGAATGGGTTCAGTATATGGAGCCCTCAGGCAGTATGCCCTCTGAATGTTTTTCATTTTTTATTTGCCGAGAGTAACTGAAGAATAATTGTATTTTTTAAAGAGGAAACCTTGGTTTCTGATAACTTTGTCGTGTTGTATCTTAATTGTCTATAGCTGTCATTACTTCCTCTGGCTGCAGTACAGAATTGGCACAGACTGGATTAACGCTTCCAAAGACAGCAGGACCTTGGCACCTGAACTGAGCAGCCCTGTGGTCCTGACCCCACAGGAGTCACTCATCAGGACTTACCAGACTGTTGCTCTTGGGTTTCATCTCCTGGGTTGATGATTGGGCTTGGCCAAGAGTCTTGCCAAGACTTTAATCTAGGCCTCTTGTTCAAGATGGATTCCCAGGTGATGCTGCTGGCTATGGTATGATCCTTTCACACCAAGGATTTCACTTTTTAAAACGCGTTTTTTCTTTAAAAGAAGCCTTGATAACAAGAGTGGGGGTAGGAGGCAGCAGATTTGGAGGACTGTGGCCCTTTGTGTCCTGGAGCAGGGGGAAGGGAGGAGAAAGAAGTTTTCCACATCACTGCAGCTGTGTGCCCTTTGCCCCTTTTCAGGATCTTTAGATTTATCTCCCTCCACCCTGATGATTTTGAAATAATGTGCCTTATCAGTTGTGAGTTTACAGGCAAAGCAATTTCCCAAATAAATATCCCAAATGGCTATAAGTGTTCTCTGTGGTGCTTGTTTGAACATGTTGCTAACTTTCAACTACCCTCGCCAGTGGGAGTTAGGCTTGGCTGAAGATTGGACAGTCCAAAATGGTGTTTTAAGCTTTCCGCTCTCAGTATGCTTCTTACCAAAATAATTCCTCGGAAACCAGATTTTCATCTTCTTTTTCTCTCTCTCTGCTCCCTGTATGGTGGGGTTACTAGTAACAGGAATAGCTACTGGATGAGCCGCAGGAAAGCATAGGGAAGAAGCAGAGTGCCGGCCTAGCCTTTACAGAACACTCGAGGCGGTCGCCAAATAAGAGGATTGCCTCTGCCTTTTGTGGCGGTGTCAGATACAGGAACCATAGAAAGTAGCTTTTCCCATTACCTGTTTTTCGTGGCTGCAGGAACCCAGTCACGTAAAGTCCTTTCCCTCAAGTTCTGACAAATGCTGAGATTGTTAAGGCAGCTCTCAAGACACAAACAGTATATTTAGAAAAAGACAGGACTAGACAACAGTGAAGTATATTTTTTAATTCCATGCATTTGTTTGCTGATAGTCGTTCTTGTTCCCATTGCTGTTCAACACGGAGAGGGAGCCGGCATCAGAGACACTGGGAGCTGGGGACTGACAGTACAGGAGACTGGAGCGGAGGCAGGTCAGGGACTTCATTTGGAGACTTAACCACAAGAGAGAAACTCATTTGCTCCAAATCAGTAGGAGCTCAAATTATTGTCATAAAGCATCAAAGAGGGTCTTCCCACTTCCAGAGTCTGGGAAGTGGTCACTCTGGAGTGAAGAGCCACTGGGGTAATATGGCCAAGATGGGACATCTTCCCAACAGCTTGCACGTGCTGGCCAGGGTTCCCTCTGGCCTGCAGTCACTGGAGGACCCTGTCCACCTGGTCACTGGACAGCAGCCTGGGGCCGTGAGCCAGCGATCCCCTGAGTGTTGTGAAGTGGCTCTGGAGAGCTGAGCTGGGATGCTGCCCGGAGCTTCCTTACAGTGGCCTTGCCATCTGCTTAGGGCTTGGCTCTGTGAAATCCTGCCATCATACCCTGGCCATGTGACAGTTAACACAAGCCTTAACCCACCTTCTGTTTCTCAGAGCAGTGAAGTCAGAGCTCCCCTCTCTAGCCACCTGTCCCTGAGAAATGCGCCAGGTTCCACAAAGGTCCTCCGCTTAGCCTAGTTCAGTCCAACTTGAATAGGCATTTGCAGTATCAGTTGTAACATGCAAACAAGCAGATTAATATGATTCTAATGTACCAGTCTGTGAGGTTGCTAACACTGGTGGTGTGAGTATCTTGGGCTGTTTGTCCTGTGAAATCAGCAAAGAAGAAACATTTTGCTGCCTGGAAAGGCACTAAATTCATAGTGACAGTACAAGTCAAAGTCTCGAAAAGAGTGTCACATTGTTTTGGTACATTAGTCTCACAGAGTCAAAGAAGCAAGTAACTGGGGCTCATATGAACTTCCTGTTTATAAAAGGTGAGGAAGGAACATATTCAGTCAACAGAATTGGATGATGTGAATGAAGAGACATTTTGGAATTGGATCCGTCAGTGGTTGCTGTTCCTTCAATTAGAATTGTCATCCAAAAGGGCAGTGGGTAGAGGCAAGTGCCTTTCCCCTTTCCCTGGTACTGCCCCTGACAGCCACAGGTGATTCCATAAGAGAACACTGGTGCGAGCCTGTCCTTCTCCCATTGGGACTAACTCAAGCTCAAATGGCAATTCCAGTCAAGTGGCAATTGTTGCTCTAAGTGATATGTTGAGAGGTTCTGAGGCTGTGTCTAGGCTCAGTGGGAAACATACGGTACTCAATACATAATGTTGGTCTTGGAGGTGGTAGATGATGGTAAGTGGTAGTGTAATGTTTTGTTTTGGTTTCTGGCTCAGTGGGAAAACAAAACAGCACACACTACTGCAAAGTAGGGCAGGCATTCTATGGATTATAAATATTATGTTCTGGAGAATTCAGTTCCAGGAAGTTCAAGTGGGACTGTTTTAAGAAAAGGGAAAAAAAACATTTAGACATAAGGACATTGAAGAAAAAAATTAAATCATCTGATCAAAAGGATGATTTATTCTTAAAGGATGCCAATATGACACAGTGGCAGAGGGCATTTAAAATGGTCTGGAGGCTGGGTGTGGTGGCTCACACTTGTGATCCCAGCAAGTTGGGAGGCCAAAGCAGGAGGATTGCTAGAACCCAGAGTTTGAGACCAGCCTGGGCAACATAGGGAAACCCCCATCTCTACAAAAAAGAAAACAAAACAAAACTGGGCATGGTGGCACATATCTGTGCTCCCAGCTACTCAGGAGGCTGAGGTGAGCCATGATCATCCCACTGCATTCCAACTTGGTGACAGAGTGAGAGCTTATCTCAAAAAAAAAAAAAAAAAAGGCTAGGTTGGCACCAGGAAAACCCCAAACCAGCACATCTATTACTTAAGACAAGGAGAGGGGAATTATTTAGCATGACGAAGCTCTACAGTAGATGTCCAGTACTTACTAAATTCTACTCAAGATCTCTTTAATTCTAAAAGGGTTTTGTTGACGCCCACATTTTAAAATACAGTATCTTAACTTCAAGTAGCTAGATGAAGATGCTAGCTTAGAATACAGCTAGCATTTTCATCTTTCAAAGTAGGTGCTCCCCACCATCTTGCAAACAAGTCTAAACTTAAGTGGCAGTAAGGTCCATTATAATTTCAAAGTAGATGCAGGCTTCTCCGTCCCTCTGCAAAGCAATTTTAAGAGAAATTGTTACCCAGAGGATATGATCTAGAAATAGATGGAAATCAAAACCAAATGCTCATCTGCAACCTCAATTAAGTCATCATCTTGCAGTCAGTCAAAAACAGATGTTTAACTGTACATGGACATTCATCCCAAGATGCTTAAACTTTCCATCAATGAAGCAGCTTGAAACCATAGGCTTATGAGGTTCCTGGAAGCACGGTTGTTAACACACTTGTCAGGACTGAAGAATAGCTCATAACTTCCCTGAGCTCTTGATTCAACACTCTTCAGATGACTGTGGAGTCGTTCTCTAAGAAACATACATCAATTCAAGATGTTTCCGGTTATCGCAAGGCAGGCAGCAAGGAATAGTCTGGGACGGAAAAGGTATTTCCCTTTTTAACCTCCACTAGGAATATCATTCTTCTCTGAAACCTCTAGTCAATTCTACTCATCAAAATGTGTTCAATATGGACTTTATTCAACTCTTGGCTATACAATGAATGACTGATACTCAACCGCTACCTACTACCCCAACATACTCATAACAGTTAATCCAGATAAGGTGTATGACAATGGCGTAACAGACAATCAAGATGAGAATTCAAAAAAACTGATCAAAATTATGAGGTATTGGTGTAGGTTTTCTAGGAAGACCATCATCGAATGATGTAAGAAAGAAGCTGACCCTCGTGTTTCTCTGTTGCCACCAAAGGTGGGCAGGAATTGCATAAAAGTGTCAGTGTCTTATGTTGGACAGAAAGAAGACATAGAGTTGTAGCATCTCTGTTCCAAGGAATAATGAATGAGAGATTTACAGTACGGTGTGATCTGAAGTCAGAGGATGGAAAATATGGCCTTTCAAGATATTTTTCCAGCACTTGGTCCTCTAAGTGACCAAGCCTCCTTCTTAAAGTTCTTTAGTGTTGTTCTAGGATGACATCACAGCTAGGCATTTTATGTCATACCCTACACGTATATACAGTAGTCCTCCCTTATTTGTGGGGGATATGTTCCAAGACCCCCAATGGATGCCTAAATACTCTGATAGTACCAAACCCTATATATACTACTGTTTTTTCTGTACTTACATATCTGTGATAAAATTTAATTTGTAAATTAGGCACAGCACTCTTCCCCTTTGGGGCTATCAGTAATTAAATAAGGGTACTTGAACATAAGCACTGTGATACCGAGACAGTTGATCTGAAAACCGAGACTGCTGCCCAGTGACTAATGGATGAGCAGCATGAATGTGCTGGACAGAGGGAGGATCACATCCAGGGTAGGAAGGGGCAAGATCTCACCATGCTCCTCAGACTGGCGTGCAATTTAAAACTTAGGAATTATTTCTGGAATTTTCCATCAAATATTTTTGGACTGCAGTTGAGCATAACTGAAACCATGAAAGGTGAAGCTGTGGATAAGAGGGGACTACTGTATACCATTTCATTTTTTAGTCTCCCTGCTACTCCCAACTAGGAAGATAAAGGGGCCTGGCAGGAAGGAGACTGCAAACTATGTTGTCAGTTCTTGAAACGAATCCATCAGCCCTCTACGTCTGTTACTCTCAGGACATTAAATAATTCTCTTTTAATTTCTAATACAGTCCCATGATTTTATTTCCTAAGAAACTTGAGCAAGTTTACAGCTTTTGCACTATATGTCCATCCACTATTTGACATCCTGGGGGCCATCGGCCCACGCAGGAGCTTTCACAATCAAGTCAATCATAATGTATCCATTGGGCTTCAGGGCAGAACATGCATCCTCAGATGATTGTTGTACACAGAAAATTAGGGAACACAGCTAAGGTCAACACCAGGGAGCTCCCAAATGGCAGTTCCATTTTCATTCCTTCATTAAAATAATAAAATCCATAATCATTCCTGGTTAGCAATAAACACAATCATTGTGCTACATCATAAATCACACCTTCTGATCGACAGAAAATGAGAATGAGAATATTATAAAATAAAATAACCGTGATAATAATACCATAACTTAAGGTCGTTCGTGTAGTCCAGCTACAGCATTTTTACAAAATGGAATAATTTAATGCAAACAATACTGTCCTCTGTATAAATTAAACGTTTTCCTTCATCCTACCTAAGAGCTACAAATCATAGATACTACATTTTAAATCAATGTATCAATATAAAGTGTAAACAAATGGAGGGCTCAAACAAGCAAAAGGAACTCTAAATTCCCTCCTGCCTTTCCTTTTTGGCTGATGCAGTCAGTGAAACCAGAGGAGGGGCAACATTTTCATTGCATTGGAAATGGTTTGACAGCTGTCTGTGCAAGTATTTCCTAAGGTTCAACATGATGCAATGTCAAAGAGTCTCGCGAATCTAGAGAGGTTGTTTGACAGTAATCTATCTTGGAGACAGGGACAGGTACTAGGTCAACATCTATTTGTACATAAAATTCTAAATAAAATTTTCCTGAAGGTCAAGGCACCATGAAGCACCTTGGAATGCTTTTCAGAGCCCACTAACCCGGAGACAGGCAGGACCTTACGCTTTCGGTGACGTAAAAATCCTTCCTATCCCTGCTTACCATCTCTTGTTCTTTCCATAGATGTTCAAATCCAGTTATTTATTGAACAAAAATGAGAGGAGAGGAGTTGCCTTTTGCAAGTTGCTTGTTTTTGCCTTTATTCTGACAGTGTAGCCAGTCATTAAGACTTCTAAGACAGGCCAGCACTGTGGTCATTAAGACTTCTAAGATGATAGGCCAGGTGCTGTGGCCGGGTGCTGTAATCCCAGCACTTTGGGAGGCCAAGGCAGGTGGATTACCTGAGGTCAGGAGTTTGAGACAAGCCTGGCCAAAATGGTGAAATTCCATCTCTACTAAAAATACAACAATTAGCCAGGCGTGGTGGCAGGCGCCTGTAATCCCAGCAACTCGGGAGGCTGAGGCAGGAGAATCGCTTGAACCCGGGAGGTGGAGGTTGCAGTGAGCTGAGATCGTGCCATTGCACTCTACCCTGGGCAAAAAGAGCAAAACTCTGTCTCAAAACAACAACAGCAGCAGCAACAACAAAAACAAAAACTTCTAAGATAGAATGAGTTAGTGAATAGAAACAAAGGGGTGGTTTGGGCTTGGACATTGGATAGACACGCATACATCCCAGCTACCTTCAAAGTCTGTTCTCCTGCTTGAATCAATAGGACTCAAGTGGACAAGCAACCTGGTTCCAGAGAGGGGCGATTCCATCTTCTCCATGTAGCTGAACTGAGTCATCCTGAGAATGGGGTTTTACAAATTCCACGTTCACTCTCCTAACACTGTTGTAGATGTTCTTCCTCTCTTATCCTTTTCTCCCCCTCACTACTGCCCGCCAACCTTTGTTCCGCAGGAAGTGGTCAGCAGGCAGCAAGAAAGTACGCTACAAGGCAATGGCACTTGAGGATGAAGGATCAACACACTGGGTCAAGGTAGCGCATCTGTGAAGGCAGTGACAGTGAGAGCACTAAATAGGGACACACTTGCCAAAAACAAGATTTGACACTCTCTGTAAACCTCACTACCAACTGCTGCTTAAACATCTGAAAATGAAACCAGCTTCCACAGATACAGGTTTGTTTGTTTTTCCCCTCCAGGAGAAGCACACGCCCTTGAAGACCTTGGGTGCGAGTATCTGGTCACCAGACTTTTCTAGGTCATGTCCATAACCCACCTGGACAAGCTGGTTGCAGTGAATATGGTCTGTTCCCAAGCTGCCTGGAATTGCTTTTCTTTCGCTGCTCTTTGTGTTCTAAAATGTTCAATGTCTTGCTCTGGCTCCTCTTTAGTCATTTGTGGCCAAAAGACCTGGTCCCCTGTTCAAGCAGCAGCAATACCTCCCGGCCCCACAAATTCCCAAGGATGTTGCTCCTAAATTCCACTTATTTCTTTTTTTCCTGTTCTTTTCTTTTTCTTTTATCTCTTTTTTTTTCTGCAAGAAATTATTGTCTCTCTCTCTATCTCATATAGTTCACTCTTTACAGTACAAAGTGTTAAAATGTCCAACAAAAATAAATATCAATGTTACAGTAGCTAGAATATTCAATAAAATAGATCCCTGCCATTCTTGATTGAAATGTTCAGTGAGACTCAATTTCATTTGGATATTATTTTCCAGAGATTTGCCAAGTCTCATGTTCCTGTTATTGCAGCTCATTTCTAGGGGTGGTAAAGGTGAGGCAGTCTCTCTTCCCAGACAAAATGCTGGGAGAGAGTGGGACAGGTCTGAGGGTGGGGTGGATCTGAAATGCCAGTATAGTCACAAGGTCTTCAGGAGGCGTGTTCCTTCACTACCAGGTAGCAGAGCTGTAGTGTTTATTGGTCCTAACTGTGGCATCAGAACACTCCCCATCTGAAGAGTCACAGTCCAGTTCTTCAAACTGCAAAGGATTCTGCAGAGGCAAGACAAAATAAAAACCTTAATTCATTTCCAGAATCACCCAGTAAATAGATACCACACCTCCCACACAGCAGGCACTGCACTTGGTAAGGGGACTATAGAGATAAATGAGACCAGGTCCTGTCCTTGTGGGGCTTATGGAGAAAGAAGATGCAGGAAGATGATGACGATGATGGCTATGACAGTAACAACAGTGCCCACCACACCACCACTTATATAGAGCTTACTATGCCCCAGGCACTGTCGTAAGTACTTTATTAACACATCTGTTAATCCATTTAGTCCTCATGATAACTCTATGAGACAGAGGATATTATTCTCCCCATTTTACGAAGAGGTTAAGTGGCTTGCCCAGGGTCCCACATGATTTGCACTCAGGCAGTTGGATTCCAGGGTACACACAGCCACTATGCTAGCCTGCCTCTCCAAAGGCAGTACTGAATATGAAAGAAAGTGCTGTATGTGCTATGATGGCACCATCCAGGGAAGAGTCAGGATCTGGAGGGGGTAGGTTCAGACCTTAAAAAATATTTTTTTTTTTTCAGAGGCAGGGTCTCACTGTTGCCCAGGCTAGGTGCAGTGGTTTGATCATAGCTCACGGCAGCCTCAAACTCCTGGGTTCAAGAGATCCTCCTGCCTCAGCCTCCCCAGTAGCTGGGACTGCAGGGATGTATCATCACACTCAGCTAATAAAAATTTTTTTTGTAGAAGTGAGGTCTTGCTATGTTGCCCAGACTGATCTTGAACTCCTGACCCTAGAGTGATCTTCCTGCCTCAGCCTCCCAAAGTTCCGGGATTACAGGCGTAATCTACCACACCTGACCTAACCTCAGACCTTTAACCATGTTGGGAGATAGGAGTGGGAAGAGGTGAATTTTGAGTTAAATCTTGACACGAAGGTTTCCTGAGCAGTTCAATGTGTGTGTGTGTGTGTCATTTGAGAGAAACTGCCCTTCTTTCTGGGAGCTCTGTTGATCTCTGTACTTCTACTTACTCTTTGGAGGCTTGATGTGGCTTGGCTCTGTGACCCTACCCAATTCTCATGTTGAATTATAATTCCCAGTGTTGAGGAAGGCACCTGGTGGGAGGTCACTGGATCATGGGGGCAGATTTTCCCCTTGCTATTCTCATGATAGCGAGTGAGTTCTCATGAGATCTGACGGTTTCGAGGTGAGAGGCACTTCCCCCTTCACTTTCTCTCTCTCCTGCCCCCATGTGAAGACATGCTCACTTCACATTTAACCATGACTTCACCTTCTACCGTGACTGTGCTTCCTGAGGCCTCCCAGCCATGCTTCCTGTACAGCCTGTGGAACTGTGAGTCAATTAAACCTCTTTTCTTCATGAATTACCCAGTCTCAGGTAGTTCCTTATAGCATTGTGAGAACAGACTAATACAGGGCTGTTGTTGTATCTTATTATTAAATGAAAATTATAAAGGCTCTGGAGACTTGAACCCCAAAGAGCAAAAAAGGAAATAGTAATGGAGGAGAAGGGAGAAGCCCCCACCTCATAGCCACGTTCCTCCACACACAGCTTGCCCAGAGACATCTGAGTCTTCACACGGCGCACGGCACACTCCTTGTCAGAGAGCCCATCTGAGTGTGAGGATATGTCAATGGGAATCTCCGGCGTCTGGGACAGCAGGTCGTCTAGCTTCTCCGCCAAGCGGTCTTCAAGTTTATCAGCTAACTCATCAGGACTGTTTGAGTGGTCACTGGTATTTCCCTCCTCTCCATCAGACACAGAGAAATTCTCAGAGCTAAAGGTTGAACATGACTGGCAGCTGCTGATACAGCGATGGGGCCTAGAACCAGAAGAACCAGGAGAACTTAATCACAGCAACGACTACTTTCCTTTCCTTATCTGCCACTTGTAGTGTTGGTAGAGATCATCTAGGTTTCTTCCTGCCATTGAGGAGGCCTAAAAAGATAGGTAGCAACTGCTGAACTTTTAATGCTAAAACAATGGACTGAATTTTTATCTCCCATGAAATTCCATGTTGAAGCCCCTAATACCCAGTGCAACGGTATGTGCAGATAGGGCTTTTAGGAGGTAAACAAAGTTAAACCAAGTCACGAGGGTGGGGTCCTAATCAGATAGGATTGGTGGCCTTATAAGAAGAGGAAGAGATTATCTCCATTCCTTGCTTTGCCTTTCAACATGCATATGCGGAGCAAAGACCATGTGAGGAAACAGAAGGTGGCTGTCTGCAAGCTGGGAAGAGAGCCCTCACCAGAAACAGAATCTGCTGACACCTTGATCATGGACTCCCCCAGCTCCAGAACATGAGAAGTAAATTCTTGTCGTTCAAACCATCCAATTTGGAGTGTTTTGTTACGGCAGCCTGAGGTGACTAACACAAGAAGGAAATTTTAATTTCCCCTTTCATTTGGTTTATATATTTATGTGACTAAACACTAGGCTCCAAGCTGATGGCTATGAATGGTCTGAAAACAATCAGCTTGTCTAATCACATTATGTACATGTATGCATAGTATGGAAATGTCCAGATTGAAATTACGCCCCTTATTTAGAGAGTTATAGATTCTCACAGGTGAAAAAGACTTTGCAGAGTCTCTGGACTAACCCATTTCCCACATGAGAAAACTGGAGCCAGAGAAGGGCAGTGACCTGTTTAAGGCCACTCCATCAGAAATGGCAGAGCTGAGGCTCCGGCTGGGTCTACACACACTCTGATCAGTGTCCTTCTCTAACTCCTATCCCTTACCTCCCCATCAATCCACCCCAGCTTCATTTCCCAGAGCCCAGTGTCCATTGGGTATGTGGCCCTGGAGGCCCAAGTGCCTTCACTACCCCTATTGACCAACCTCCGACAGAAATGGTTTGGAAGGAACATTCACTCTGCAGCTGTGGGTACTGCCCAGGCAGTTAGGACCTCATGCTAGTTAACATCTAGGTTTAGCTCTGATGAGCCAAACTTCTGGGGAGATAATTTACAAAAGTTCCTTAGTTCTTTCCCATTGTTTATAAGCAGCTTAGTAAATAAGAATATTAGCTTACAATGGTTTAAAAAAATATAACAAAACAAATAAAGACTGCTTTTTCTTTTGCCATTGTCTGATCTTTCTGTTATTTCTTAGTACGAAGACTTTTTTTTTGAGACAGAGTCTCACTCTTGTTGCCCAGACTGGAGTACAGGGGCACTATTCGGCTCACTGCAACCTCTGCCTCCCAGGTTCAAGCAATTCTCCTGCCTCAGCCTTCCAAGTAGCTGGGATTAGAGGCACATGCCACCATGTCCAGCTATTTTTAGTAGAAACAGGATTTTGCCTGACCTCAGGTGATCCACCTGCCTCAGCTTCCCAAAGTGCTGGGATTACAGGCATGAGCCACAGCTCCTGGCCTAGTACAAAGAGATTTTATGCCATATGGCCTAGGCCTGGCTGATGCCCAGGCCAGGTGATGGGGTGAGAGTTGGTGGGGGGTCAGCAGGGCGGATCAGGGATATACAAGAAGAGGCCATCAAGAGCCCAGGAATAGCAGAGAATGAGAACAGATTTCACTTTTGTGCATAATGTGGGGATCCGGAATATAATTTATCAAAGGGCCAGGAGTCCTTTGGTTTGTAGGGAATTCCTGTTTTGGGGCAGATACACATACCTTCCTGGGGAGACTCTTAGAGCATTACTCTTCAAGAACAGAATGTCTATTGGCAGAAAAGACCTCCTGGTAGGGAAACTATCTTCTCCTCTACATTAGGGGCAGCTTTTATTCTAGAAGTGAGGGGAAATGGCGCTTATTTACTCCTACCAGGAATATTATTATCACTATCTAAGCAAGAAGCTATTTCTAAGGCTGGGTTGAAGGTGGACTCAACTTATCTAATGACGTTTAACTTGAGGTATAAAATCTAAGGCATAGGGAATGCTATGGACTGGACTGTCTTCCTCCCAAATCCACCAGTTGAAGCTCTAACCTCCAATCTAACTGTATCTAGATAGACCCTCTAGATAGAGTCTGTAGGAGGTAATTAATGTTAAACGAGGTCATAAGAGTGGGGCCCCAATCCAATAAGACTGTGACCTTATAACAGGAGGAAGATCTCTTTCTGCCATGTGGGGAAACGGCAAGAAGGTGGCTGTCTGCACGCCAGGATGAGAGCCTTCATCAGGGACTAAGTGAGCTAGAACCTTGATGTTGAACTTCCCCAGCTCCAGAATTGTGAGAAATAAATTTCTGTTGTTTAAGCATCCAGTCTGTTACAGAAGCCCGAGTAGACTAACACAGGAAGCACACTAGAAACCAATACAGTCACCCGTAAAACAGCGTGGCCATCTGTCACAGATGGCCCACTGTATTCTCAATTGTAACCTCGAATCTATGAGCTCCTCATCGTGAGGTTGCTGTAAAATAAATGCTGATGAACCAGGATCTGCTGTGCACGGACAACTGCCAAAAGGTGGCAATAGGGAAACATGAACCCAGAGAGTTCAAAGTTCCCCGTAACGTGGCTGTCGGGGAATGACCTTTGGTTGAAGAGCAGGTGTGGCAAACAGGGTTTTTCCCCCCTCTGCTAAAAGCCACCGTGTGCGTTTGTTGGTTTTACCTCTGTCTTCGTGGAAATTCGACTTCACTATCTACTTCCCCTTCTTCCTCTTCTGAGGAGTCATCTCCACTCTGAGAACAAGAAAAACAAGAGTTTTATTTATTTTAGTGTCACTCTCTCTCACCCCATCCCCACTACCTGTAAAAAATGTAATTATCGTCAAAAGGCATTTAGTAGTAGCTTGCTGAATGTCATCTTTAAACATGTATGTCCTCGTTATTCATTTAGCAACTTTTCCAGGGTACCCACAATGGCGGGCTTGCGTTTGATGCTGAAAGACGCGTAGGAGGGAGTAAAATTTCATCTGTGTCCTCAGGGAGGTGATGGCTCCATTAAAGTGTCCAGAGGTAAGTGATGGGGAGGGAAGTTGGAGAGGAGGTCTTGGATTTGGGAGCAGTCTCTTGTAACCATTGTCACTAGCGGTTCCAGGCTCTGTCACAGAAGTGATCTTTCAAATCTTCAAAGCCCAACAATTGCTTTCCCCCTTTTTATATACCAATCACTTTTTAACTAATATTATGTAGTTAGACATTTTTGAGGGTCAGACTATATCCTGTTTGTACTGTATGCCTCACTCTATTAATACAATACTGCATACGAAATTGGTGTTATCCCTATAAATATATATAGTTATTGTTTGCCAATTAAAAGTAAGTGCTTAATGCATTTTTATTGAGTCAGCATATTGGCAGCAATAAGGGAGCTCTGGCTGGGACATCTGGGGCCCTGTGATTGCTGGGGCTCTGTGGTTGATCTGGAAGGTGGGGTGAGTGCCCTGCCTGAGGTGATCTTTCAGAGAACTCATCTCAAACCAAGGGCAGGAGAGCAGCCACACTTAAGATCAACTGTCCTTAGCCACGGCATAATGATATGCTGGATTACCTAGTCGCTTGTGAGGTGGGAAATTGGGTCCAAGGAGTCATACCAGATATTGAGAATAATTTTCCTTTTCAAAAGTCAGTTCTAAAATAGCATGACTCTTACTGATTTATATTCTGATATACTTTTTTTTTTAAATGGGAAAGACAGAGATGAAGTTATCCTGACTGCTGAGATGAGCAGTTTACCGTAGGAGTACCTGCGGGACTGTGCTTTGGTAAAGAGAAGTTGAGCTGCTCTGTGGGAGTGAGTTTCTAACGAGGCCACATGTACAAGGCTAAAGACCCATAGATGGTATCAAAATGGCATGAGAAAGGTTCAAAGATACATGTTATTTGAAGGAGCCTGGGGGATGGGGTGACTGCTAAAGGGTGTGGGGTTTTGGGGTGATAAAAGTGTTGTAAAATTGGTCGTGGTGATAGTTACACAACTCTGTGGATAAAAAGCATTGAACTCTACACTTTAAAAGGAAGGACTGTATGGTATGCAAATTGTATCTTAATAAAGAAGTTACCAAAAAATACAAGTTACTGGCCATTGGAGTTGAAGGAGCAGAGAATGGATTGGCCCAAATCAACTGCACCAGCTCAAACACAATTTTTATTTATTTATTTACTTAGTTTTTGAGACAGAGTGTTGCTTTGTTGCCCAGACTGCAATGCAGTGGTGAGATCTCAGCTCTCTGCAAACTCCGTCTCCCGGGTTCAAGTGATTCTCCTGCCTCAGCCTCCTGAGTAGCTGGAATTACAGGCACACCCTACCATGCCCAGCTAATTTTTGTATTTTTAGTAGAGACAGGGTTTTACCATGTTGGCAGGCTGGTCTCGAACTCCTGACCTCAGATGATCTGCCTGCCTCAGCCTCCCAAAGCTCTGGGATTACAGGCATGAGCCACCACACCCGGTCCCCGAAACACAATTTAATCTCTGGGCATGCTTAGTCGGTACAGGAGCAGCAATGTAGGTGGAGGGGGAAATGCAGTTCCCAGACAATAGCCTTCAGCTTCAGCTTCTTTTCTACTCAATGCCTAGTTGACCAAACATACTCATTACATTTTATACCCTTTCATTTCTTCAGCTAAATTTCTGATGAACAATGATGATGAGATGAAACCAAAATTAGAACTGGGTGGGTATCTACCATGTTGTAAACACTTTTCATACATAATCTTATTTTTTGACTCATAGCAAGAAGAGCTAATACTTTCGGAAAGGTGCTATGTTCCAGGCCCTGTTCTAAACGCTTTACATGTATTAATGCATGTAATCTTCATATCAAATGATGAGGCAGAGTCCAATATTAGACCCACTTTATAGACAAGGAAACTGAGGTCCATAGAGGTACTAAGTGGAAGAGCCTGTCTTTAAAGTGAGATCTGCCTGACTCCTAGGCCCATGCTGTAACTGCTCTGGTAGTCTGCCTCCCAGCTGACAAATCCAAGGCAGCCAATGGTTACGGAGAAGAGAAACAGATTTCAATGACTAAGAACTGTCTGGGTCATGATGCTTGTCAATTAAGGCAATGTGGGGCCAGGCCCAGTGGCCTGTGTAATCCCAGCACTTTGAGAGGCTGAGGCGGGTGGATCACAAGGTCAGGAGTTCAAGACCAACCTGTCCCATATAGTAAAACCCTATCTCTACTAAAATTACAAAAATTAGCCGGGCGTAGTGGCGGGTGCCTGTAGTACCAGCTATTTGGGAGGCTGAGGCAAGAGAATCACTTGAAAATGGGAGGCAGAGGTTGCAAGTGAGCCAAGATGGCACCACTGCACTCCAGCCTGGGTGACGGAGCAAGACTCCGTTTAATTAAGGCAGTGTTTTCCAAAGTAAATTGTGAAGAAAGGTAGTGCCAGGGGGGATTAATAGGTGTTAATTTTAAAGGGCTGTATGTTCAAATAGGGGAGGGAAATGCTTGGTTAAACAAACTGACTATGTGATTTCTCAAAGCGGAGGATTTGTTCATGTGCACTAGGAATCTGCATGAGGGAATAAGAGAATACTGTGCTTCTTAAACTGAAACTTACTCTGTAACATCCCTCAGGACTAGACTGCTAGGATAGTGGTTTCCAAACTATTTTGATTACATGTCTCTACTATATAGTTATCTTTTTTTTTCTTTTTGAGATGTAGTCTCTCTCTGCCACCCAGGCTGGAGTGCACTGGTGCGATTTCGGCTCACTGCAACCTCCACCATCCAGGTTCAAGCAATTCTCATGCCTCAGCCTGCCAAGTAGCTGGGAATACAGGTGTGTGCTACCACACCTGGCTAATTTTTGTATTTTTTTTTTAATAGAGGTAGAATTTTACCATGTTGGCCTGGCTGGTCTTTAATTCCTGACCTCAAGAGATCCACCTGCCTTAGTCCCTCAAAGTGCTGGGATTATAGGCTTGAGCCACCACACCCATCCCATATCCCCAACATATAGTTATCTACTCATAAATTATTATACATACATTTGATTCAGTCCTCTGGTTCAGTAGTTCCTAAAGTGTATTCTGTAGCTTATCACTTATGTAGTGTGGAAAGAACGAATTTAAAGTAAAATAAGTTTCTATTTACGTTTCTTTTATGTTATCCTTTTACAAAGTGTATGGTGTTGACATATGCTTTCTAATGTGTATAACACGACAGTGATGCAGACTACTCTTGTCCTTAGACTTTACCTTTTGCAGAGGCCTTGTTTTTCGAGGTAGCACTGGAGGGGTGATGAGCTGAGTGGTGCCGAGGGATGACTCAGACCTACAGCTGCTGAATTCTTTTTCTTCCATTTTCTCAGAACTCTGGGCATTTTCCAAGAGAGGATTGTGTGCTGGTGACTTGGAAAGGTCAGGGCTCCTCCCCACTGGCTCAGCAGAGGGTACGTTTAAGGATCCATACTGTTCCGGTCTGCACTGAAGGCAGGGGTCATAAGGGTCAGCCTGGCAACAGCCCCAGGGACCAGTGTGGCCCTTGTCAGGCTCAGAACTTCTCCAGCAATCTGCAGCCATGGCTGTGGAGATGAGGTCAGGGCTCGAGCCAGGCAGCTGTCTCTGGGCATGGTTGCTGAGTGGGCTCCGCAGGGCTGCTGCTGGGCCAAAATACCTCAGGTTGTTGGCGCAGGCTGCAATGTCCTGTCCATGAATGTTGAGTCTGGGATGGTGACTCTGGGACATGGCAGGAGGAGGCTGCTGGTATTGCTGCTGCAGAGGATCATGGTGATGGAGAGAAGGGTACTGGGATTGAGCTTGGTGTAGGTAAGAGGGATGGGGTGAATTTTCCTGGGTTGGCTGGATTTTCAAGATTGAGGCAAAGTCACTATGGCTGCCTCTGCTATTCCCTCGGCGGTGGCGTGGTTTGCTTCGATATCGGCTCTTGCTGCTAGAGGTGGACGTTTTGGGACTTCCAGACAAAGGGGATGCTGTGGGAGCCACTTCTGTAGTGGGGATCCCTTCTGATCTCAACAAGTCTGGTCTGGGAGAAAAGAATAGGTTTAGTTTTAAACACATGAAAACACATTTGAGTTTGGGGAAGTGTATGCTAAAACAGGAAATACACAGACTCTTTGAATCAGCAGTCACCAGGATTTATCCAATGGAGATAACATGTGAGGGGTCTTCAAAATGTTCGTGGAAAACACATATTTTGAGGAAAATATGCAGGGATCTCAAAATTTTTTGCACTGAAACAAACTCATACCAACTTGTTGGTAACATGTAAACATGATCTAGTTTGAGGCACTAAGAAAGATCGCTTTGAAAAGAGCCTCTATCAGAGCAACATGAATTCTGCTACAGTTGAAGAACAAACATTAAATTTGTGGTAAAGCTTAAGTGGAAGAACAGTGAAAACATTAATGCTTTATGAAAAATTTATGGGGACAATGCTCCAAATAAATCAGCAGTTTACAAATGGATAACTTCTTTAAGAAGAAATGGGCCGGGCGCGGTGGCTCATTCCTGAAATCCCAGCACTTTGGGAGGCTGAGGCGGGTGGATCAGGAGATCAAGAGATCAAGACCATCTTGGCCAACATGGTGAAACCCCGTCTCTACGAAAAATACAAAAATTAGCTGGGCATGCTTGCTGGCTTGCGTGTGTACTCCCAGCTACTTGGGAGGCTGAGGGAAGAGAATCGCTTGAACCCAGGAGGCAGAGGTTGCAGTGAGATGAGATTGTGCCACTGCACTCCAGCCTGGCGACAGAGCAAGACTCCATCTCACCAAAAAAAAAAAAAAAAAAAAAAAGCCGGGGTGGGGAGGGATGAGATGATGTTGAAGATGAAGCCCACAGGAGCAGTTCAACCTCATCAATTTGTGAGAAAAAAATTCATCTTATTCATGCCTAATTGACGAGAACTGAAGATTAACAGCAGAAATAATAGGCAGCACAACAGACATCTCATCTGACATAGCATACACAATTCTGATTGAAAAATTAAAGTTGAACAAACTTTCCACTCAATGGGAACCAAAACTGTTGCATTCAGATCAGCTGTGTACAAGAGCAGAACTTGTACACAATAGAAATTTTAAGCACTTGGGATCAAGATCATCAAACATTTCTTTGAATAAATGAAATTGTCATAGGAGATGAAACACAGCTCTACCAGTACGATCCTGAAGACAAAGCACAATTAAAGCAATTGCTACCAAGAGGGGAAACTGGTCCAGTCAAAGCAGACTGGTCAAGAGTAAAGGTTGGCCGGGAACAGTGGCTTACCCCTGTAATCCCAGTACTTTGGGAGGCCAAGGTGGGTGGATCACCTGAAGTCAGGAGTTTGAGACCAACCTGGCCAACATAGTGAAACCTCATCTTTCCAAAAAATACAAAAATTAGCCAGGCATGGTGGTGGACACCTGTAATTCCAGTTACTTGGGAGGCTGAGGCAGGAGGCTAGCTTGAACCCAGGTGGCAGAGGTTGCAGTGAACTGAGATTGGGCCACTGCACTCCAGCATAGGTGACAAGAGTGAAACTCTATCTCAAAAAAAAAAAAAGTAAAGGTCAGCCAGGTACAGGCTCATGCCTGTAATCCCAGTACTTTGGGGGCCAAGATAGGAGGAACTGCTTGAGGCCAGGAGTTTGAGACCAGTCTGGGCAACATAGCAAGACCCTGTCTCTACAAATAAAAAAAAAAGCAAAGGTCATGGCAACAGTTTTTTGGGGATGCTCAAAGCATTTTGCTTGTTGACTTTCTGGAGGGCCAAGGAATGACAATATCTGCTTATTATGGGAGTGTTTTAGAAACTTAGCCAAAGCATTAGCAGAAAAAAGTCCAGGAAACCTTCACCAGAGAGTCCTTCTCCACCATGACAATGCTCCTGCTCATTCATCTCATCAAACGAAGGCAATTTTTCAAGAGTTTCTGTGGGAGATCATTAGGCATCTACCTTACGGTTCTGATTTGGCTCCTTCTCATTTCTTTCTGTTTCCTAATCTTAAAATACCTTTAAAGGGCATCCATTTTTCTTCAGTTAATAATGTGAAAAAGACTGTATTGGCATGGATACATTCCCAGGACCCTCAGTTTTTTAGGGATGAATTAAATGGCTGATAAAATCACTTACAAAACTGTCTTAACCTTGATGGAGCTTATGTTCAGAAGTAAAGTTTATATTTTTAGTTGTTATGGTTTGAAATTACATTTTCCATGAACTTTTTGAAGTCCCCTCATATGTGCATCAAAATATGTTTGATGATATTATGTTACAGTATTATTTGAAAGAGCAAAAATCTGGAAACAACCTGATTTCTGTTATTCCTTCTGTATTATATCCTATGCCTCACTAGCTGATATGGTTTGGCCCTGTGTCCCCACCCAAATAGCTCATGTCAAATTGTAATCCCCACATGTTGGGGAAGGTGGGAGGTGATTGGATCATGGAGACAGCTTCCCCAATGCTGTTCTTGTGATAGTGAGTTCTCATAAGATCTGATGGTTTAAAAATATGTGGCAGCTCCCCGCTCATGCTCTCTCTCTTGCTGCCATGTAAGACATGCCTTGCTTCCCCTTCACCTTCCACCATGATAATAAGTTTCCTGAGGCTTCCCCAGCCACATGGAACTGTGAGTCAATTAAACCTCTTTTCTGTATTAATTACCCACTCTCAGGTAGTTCTTCATAGCAGTGTGAAAAAGGACTAATATAGAAAATTGGTACCAGGGGAGTGGCACTCCCATAAAGAGATTTGAAAATGTGGAAGCAGCTTTGGAACTGGGTAATGGACAGAGAATTGAACAGTTAGGGAGGACTCAGATGAAGACAGGAAGATGTGGGAAAGTTTGGAATTTCCTAGAGACTTTGTGAATGGTTTTGATGAAAATGCTGATACCAACAATGAAATCCAAACTGAGATTGTCTCAGATGGAGATGAGGAACTCACTCTTGCTATGCTTTACCAAAGAGACTGACAGTATTTTGCCCCTGCCCTAGAGATCTGTAGAACTTTGAACTTGAGAGGGATGATTTAGAGTAGCTGATGGAAGATATTTCTAAGCAGCAAAGTGTTCAAGATGTAGCTCTGTTAAGAACCTGGCTGCTCTTAACAGCATACAGTTATATGCATTCACAAGGAACTTATATTTAAAAGGGAAGTAGAGCATAAAAATTTGAAAAATTTGCAGCCTGACCATGCAGTAGAAAAGAAAAAACCCATTTTCTGGGGGAGAAATTCAAGCTATGGTTGCAGAAATTCACATAAATAAAGAGGGGCTAAATGTTAATTGCCAAAACAATGGAGAAAATGTCTCCAGGGCATTTCAGAGATCTTTGTGGCAGCCCCTTCCATCACAGGCCCAGAGGCCTATGAGGGAAAAATGGTTTCATGGGCCAGGCCCAGGGCCCAGCTGCTCTGTGTAGCCTCAGGTCATGATACCCTGCATCCCAGTTGCTCCAGCTACAGCCATAACTAAAAGGGGCCAAGGTATAGCTTAAGCCATTGCTTCAGAGGTGCAAGCCCCAAGCCTTGGTGGCTTCCACATGTGTTGGGCTTGTAGGTGCACAGAAGGCAAGAGTTTGGGAACCTCTGCCTAGATTTCAGAGGATGTATGGAGACACCTGGATGTCCAGGCAGAAGTCTGCTGAGGAGTGGAACCCTCATGGAGAACCTCTACTAGGGTAGTGTGGAGGGGAACTGTGGGGTTGGAGCCTACACACTGAGTCCCCACTGGGGCACTGTCTGGTAGAGCTGTGAGAAGAGAGCCACCATCGTCCAACCCCCAGAATGATAGATCCACCAATAGCTTGCAGCATGCATCTGTAAAAGTCACAGGCACTCAACGCCAGCCTGTGAAAGTAACCACAGGGGCTGTACCATGCAAAGCCATAGGGGTGGAGCTGCCCAAGGCCTTGGGAGCTTACCCCTTGCATCAGTGTGACCTGGATGTGAGACATGGAGTCAAAGGAGATTATTTCAGAGCTTTAAGATTTAATGATTGCTCTGCTGGGTTTTGGATTTGCATGGAGCCTGTAGCACCTTTGTTTTGACTGATTTCTCCCTTTTGGAATGGGAGTGTTTACCCAAAGCCTGTACCCCCATTGTGCCTTGGAAGGAAGTAACTTATTTTTGATTTTGGAGGCTCACAGGTGGAAGGGACTTCCCTTGTCTCACATGAGACCTTGGACTTGGACTTTTGAGTTAATGCTGAAATAACTTTGGGGGTTGTTGGGAAGGCATGATTGGTTTTGACATGTGAGAAGGACATGAGATTTGGGAGAGGCTGAGGTGGAATGATATGATTTGGTTCTGTGTCCTCACCCAAATCTCATGTTGAATCCTCACATGTCAAGGTAGGGACCTGGTGTAAGGTGACTGGATCACGGGGACAATTTCCCCCAGGCTGTTCTCATGATAGTGAGTTCTCAAGAGATCTGATGGTTTAAAAGTGTGTGGCAGTTTCCCCCTCACTCTCTCTTGCTGCCATGTAAAACATGTCTTGCTTCCCCTTCGCCTTCCACCATGATTGTAAGTTTCCTGAGGCCTCCCCAGCCATGTGGAACTGTCGAGTCAATTAAACCTCTTTTCTTTGTAAATTATCTAGTCTCAGGCTGGGTGCGGTGGCTCACACCTGTAATCCCAGCACTTTGGGAGGCCAAGGAGGGCAGATTGCTTGAGCCCAGGAGTTCGAGATCAGCCTGGGCAACACTGGACAACATAGTGAGACCTGTCTCTAAAAAATAAATAAATAAATAACCCAGTCTCAGGTAGTTCTTTATAGTTGTGTTAAAACAGACTAATATACTAGTCTAGGTACTCAATCCTCTTTAACTTATAATTCTGCTCTACAGGCTTCTTGATCTCTTCCTCATAGCCCTAGCTATCAGCTTGGCGCCAATATGCTGGTGTATTGGCATGAGTGTTTGTCCACGATCAGAAATCTGTATGATGATGGATCTGGGCAGATCTTTCAGGGGCTCACAAAGAAAAGAGATCTGGTACCAGAGAAGAAAACCTCAGCTTAATTAGGTAAGACATTAAGTTCAGAGAATTTGGCCTAGACATGATCTCCTTACAGGTTGGAACTATGTCTTATCCATCTTTGTGTGTAAAGGGCCCTAGCAAGGAGTCTTGTTTATAGTGAGTACTTAGCGAAGCTTGAAGGAAGGAAAAGGAAGGGAGGGATCAGAGAAGGAGGAAATAGCTCAGCAGGAGGTTGAGCAGAAGCAGGAAGAGACGGGCTAGTGCAGAGTGAAACTGGCATTCCACTTTGATCCTAAAGGGAGGGGGTCCTTTCACAGTCCTGTTTTCAAGTGTCAATTGGGCCAGTTGTGAAGATTATGTGCAAAAGAAAGTCAGAGGCCTGAAGGTAAATCTTGCCCACACTGCTTCCAAGGCCTGTAGGTAAATAATAACTGGTTTCAGAACTGATGAATTGATTCAGGGCAGAGCCTTTAGGATTACCAGGAAGAACCACTGCTTTCTTTCTACCAGCGAGTAGCCTTATCCTTCTTTGGACCAGAAAGACACAAGTCAGCATAACATTTTAGAGGTGATGGGCCCAAACTTTTTTGTTTTTAACAACAGAATCCTTCTCTCAAATGAATTATTATGAGAAATGCAGTATATAAAACAGGTATAGTGGAGCTGGTTGATGTGGAGAACAGCAGCCCCTCTCCGCAGGGCTCCTGGGCTCCCCCTCCTTGTCCTTCCTACCCCTGCAGTGGCCTGGGAGAAACCTCTGTGCAAGCCCTTGGGTGTTCCACACTTTGCTTGGAAACCACAGGTACAGTCCCATCTTCACCATGTGTGATATAGAACTCAGAGCCCAGCCAAAGTGGCTCATGCTCTCAAAGCTCATTAGTGGTAGAATCCAGACAAAAATTGTCTCCTAATTTTCAATCTGGTTTATTGAAAGGTCAGAGTTCAAACTTGAAGGCACATAAAATCATCTGGGGAGCTTGTTACAACTGAAGATTTTGATTTAGCAGGGCTGTGGTGAGGCCTAAGAGCCTGCAAGTATAACAAACTCTCAGATGTTGCTAAAGTGAGGCCACACGTTGAATAGCCAGAGCTCATAAATAGGCAGCAGGCAGCAGGAGATGGGTTTTTCTTGTTTTACAGGAAAAGTAGTTAAGGACTTGTCTTAGTATGGAAGTTCCAGGCACTAAGCGTTTATGATAAGGTGGGTAGGGTATTATTTGCTCTTGGCACCTTCCTGTCCCAGATTCAAAACTCCGTGGTCAGCTGACTAACTTGCACTGCAGAAAGCACTTGGTTTCTCCTATTAAAATATGCATTTTATGGAAAAGCACACTGAGGATCAGAGGTTATGCTGGCTTGTAACCATCACAAAGCTAGCAAATGGCAGAACTCACAATCTGAACCCAAGTCTTTGGACCCCAATGCATAGTGCTTCCCCATTGCAAGCTTCTCCTTATTATGGGGCATTTAGATGATCTTTTTGGACTGTACTCACTTATGACAGGCTGGAAGTGTCCGTGATTGAATCTGACACTCTTCCTTTTAGTCTCTAACTAAACATAAACTGAAACCTGGGCTTAAGGATGGTTGAATGGCTTCTCCTCTCTGATCTCCTCCAAGGTCTCCAGACTTCTCACTTGGTAATCATTGGGCTGTCCAAATCATCTGAAACTGACGTCCTTCAAGGGACAATCAGCTGACAGTACGGCTCTTTGCAGGGTGCCTTCCTTGTTTTCATTAGCTCATTGACTAAGCATTTACTTGTGGTGTCAAACTCTTTCAGGTATTTCTCACAGCCAAAATAAAAGCAAATGTGAGCTCATATTTTAAAAAGTTAAGTGGTTCTATTTTCTCCCCCAGTGCTCTTGGTTTTAACTGTAGGCAGAAGGCAGGGAGCAGCCATTAGGCAGACTCTGTTCCTAACTAGTAGGACCTAAGAAAATGGGTGTTGGGAATTCCCCTACTCCAAGGATTGTGTCAGGTGGATTCTGAAAACAGTTTTTCAGAACTTGACCATTAGATGGTTGGGGAAGTAGGTAAAAGCAAAACCGGAAGTAGTTCATGTAGTTACTCATTAGCAGTTTAGGTATCTATTAGTCCAGCCATGGTAGAATGACTGTTGTTCTGATAGCATCATAATACATTCCTGGTTTGTGTTATCTCATCACCTCTGTTCTTACTGCATGGAGCTCACATCTTACTATTCGGTCTACACTCTAGGTTTAGGGACATTCCTTTCCTTTACATTAACTTAGCTAGGAGAGAGCCAACCTCTGTTACTTGGGAGGAATGAGGCTCTACAGAATTTGGTGAGGAAAAATGAAAGGAAGAGAATGCCAAGATTAAACAAATATAAGGCAAATATGTAGTAAAAAGGGGGAAAGGCAATCTTTTTTTAAACTATCCCCAAACACATTTTTTGAGCACCTATCATTTGGTAGATGATTTCACATGTTATACATGTTATCTTATGTTATACATGTTATCTGATTTAAACTTCACAAAACTCCCATGCTAGGATACAGGAAGGGGAACCATATGGTTAGATACAGGTAATTATCAAAGCCCCTGCTTTTGTTTCCATGACAAGTGATGTGGTTTGAGTCTATGTCCCCACCCAAAGCTCATGTCAGAATATAATCCCTGCTGTTGGAGGTGGGTCCTGGGGGGAGGTGCTGGGATCATGGGGGCAGTTTCTCTTGAATGGTATAGCATCATCCCCTGATACTGTTCTCATGATAGTGAGTGAGTTCTCACGAGATTTGGTTATTTAAAGGAGTGCAGCACCTCCACCTTTGCTCTCTTCCTCCTAGTCCAGTCATGTGAAGTGCTGGCTCCCCCTTCATCTTTTGCCATGATTGTAAGTTTCCTGAGGCCTCCCCAGAAGCAGTCATGCTTCCTGTGTAGCCTGGAGAACCATGAGCCAATTAAACCTTTTTTCATTATAAATTACCCAGTCTCAGGTATTTCTTTATGGCAATGCAAGAAGGGACTAACACAGTGAGTTTGCAGGTACTTCCCACATTATTTAAAAGAACTAACTAAATGTGTATATAAAAGTAGGCCATGTGTGGACTATTGTGTTGTAAATCAAGAATTATAACTAACCCAATTCTATGTCCTAGAGGTCATAAAAATGAAAAGAAACCCCAAGTGCTGTAATTATACCATTTTATCCATGAGAACACTGGGGTTGAAAGAGGTCAAGTCACACAGCTTAAAAGGCAGATCCAGGGTTTGAATCCAGGTCTCTTTGGCCCCCAGTTTATTTCTCTTTCCAGTCTAAGACAATCAATATTTATGCCACAGATATAAGAGCTAGATTCCTGAAGTCTTTGATGTTCTCTCACCTTCCTACCCTGTTTTATCTAGAGATGAGTATCTCTACTCTCATCTGATGAGCTACAGAACAGGCCACATCTGCCAACAAGTGAGAATGGATTTGTAGGGCTGTTTCCCCATTTATCTCCGTATCATGTCTGTATAGGTGTCTCACCGTTTGGTCTGCATCCCAGATTTGTGAGGCACTCCCTTCCTTTTCATGAGTTTCTCCATGGCATTGGGGTGGATTATTGGACGAACAGGGTGTCGTTTGTAGGTCCCCGGATACTTCTTTTCCACTGCTTGCTCACGCCTGCGGAATAAAGGCAAAAGCCACCTCTCAGTCATTGCAGACAGAAAGGATGAGGCAGAATGTTTTCACAGGCTAATTCTACCCACAGATTCTGGCCACATTTGGCAGATACAGGCTATTTGAATGACAAGGCTGCAGGTTTAAAAAACAAACAAGTACTAAATTCAAATTCACCCGACTTCATTCTGCTCTTCAGCTCACCTTCTCAGACACTAACAATGACAGAAGTCCTGCTTATTGTCAGTAGCTGTTCATTTGGTCAGGATTCCCAGGGTTTTCATGTCAGCATCAGGAGTCCCTTACACCACTTTCAGCAGCCAACACGTTTCCCCAGCGGGCAGTCAGCTTCCCCTTCTTCACACCGTGCTGTTCTTAAAATGAGGACCCCCTTCCCTATCCAGCAAATGCCTGCCAAGTGCATGTTCCCCTATAACTTGCTCTGTGGCAACTCCACTCACTTGTGTACTTCATCGGGGGCAGGGACCTGTGCGTCGCACATCCCTGAAGGAATGTTGGGTGAATGAATAAAATGTCTGCCAGTTCTGATTAGCAGCAACAAGGAAGAGTAGGACGTTTCTGCTGATTGACAGACTCAAATCTGTAAGAACAGATACTGGTCTGGATACATACTTAATAAGCTCCTTCTCCCGCATTTCTAGCTGCAGCATGATGGCACTCAATTCCATGTATAAATTATTTGCCCGCTCAAGCTTTCGCTCATAGTGTTCACGAATATCCAGTGCATGCCTATGAAAGAAAACACAGGGTCAGCCAGGCCAGCCAACTTCAGGAGAATAAAGGTCAGCTTGATGACATAAGAAACAGGGTGACTGATCACAAAAGCATTTGCCCAAGGCTCTCTATTGTGAATACTCCCTTGCCCAGTGCAGTAACTCAGAAAATGGAATGGGAGGTGGGAAATCTGAGCTCTCCACTTGCTTTACCCTAAAGGGCCCATCTAGCCATATAGAATAGCCAAGAAGGCCACAGATAAAAATCTGTCTGTAATTTGTCACCTTCAACTGTGCAGGATTGGCATTATCTTAATAAGAATACAGCAGAATATACTCACATGTTAATGGAAATATGCAGTTAAAGCCAACACCATGATCACTCATTTATACTTAGCCATGGCCCAGATCCTGTGTGACAGAATAGTTGCTATGGTCTGAATGTTTGTGTCCCCCCAAATTTATATGTTGAAACCTAATACCCAAGATGATAATGTTAAGAGGTGGGGTCGGCCGGGCATGGTGGCTCATGCCTGTAATTCCAGGACTTTGGGAGGCTGAGATGGGCAGATCACAAGGTCAGGAGTTCGAGACCAGCCTGACCAACATGGTGAAACCCTGTCTCTACTAAAAATACAAAAATTAGCTAGGCATGGTGGCGTGTGCCTGTAGTCCCAGTTACTTGGGAGGCTGAGGCAGAAGAATCACCTGAACCCAGAAGGCAGAGGTTGCAGTGAGCCGATATTGTGCCACTGCACTCCAGCCTGGGTGACAGAGCGAGATTCTGTCTCAAAAAAAAGGGGTGGGGTCCTTGGGAGGTGCTTAGATTATGAGAGTTCTGCCCTTGTCAGTGGCATTAGTCCCCTTATAAAAGAGACTTAAGGGAGCCCTTTTGCCCTCTGTGGTGTGAGGACACATAGAAGGTGCCATCTATGAGAAACAGGCCCTCACTAGACACTGAATCTGATCGTGGCACCTTGATTGTGGACTTCCCAGCTCCAGAACTGTGATCAATACATTTCGTTGTTTATAAATTATCCAGTCTAAGGTTTGTTATAGCAGCTGGAACTGACTCAGATGTGATTGTATTAGTCTGCTCTCATACTGCTATGAAGAAATAGCTGAGACTGGGTAATTTATAAAAGAAAGAGGTTTAATTGACTCACAGTTCTGCATTGCTGGGGAGGCCTCAGGAAATTTACAATCATGGCGGAAGGCAAAGGAGAACCTTCTCACAGCGTCGAGTGAGTGAAAGCAGGGAAAATGCCAGATGCTTATAAACCATCAGCTCTCCTGAGAACTCACACATTATCACAAAAACGGCTTGGGGGAAACCACCCCATGATTCAATGACCTCCACCTAGTTCTGTCCTTGACACATGGGGAGTGTGGGGATGACAATTTGAAGTGAGATTTGGGTGGAGAGACAGAGCCAAATTATATCAGCGATTATCCATGACCATGCCTCCTCATCTCTCTCTTTTTTTTTGAGACAGAATCTTACACTGTCACCCAGGCTGGAGTACAGTGGCACAATCTTGGCTCACTGCAGCCTCTATCTCCTAGGTTCAAGTGATTCTTGTTACTCGGTCTCCTGCATAGCTAGGATCGCAGGTGTGCGCCACCATGCCCAGCTACTTTTTTGTACTTTTAGTAGAGATGCAGTTTTGCCATGTTGGGCAGGCTGGTCTTGAACTCCTGGGCTCAAGTGATCCACTTGCCTTGGCCTCCCAAAGTGCTGGGACTACAGGTGTGAGCCACTGCACCTGGCCTTATATCTCTTAATAGATTGTAAGTATCTTGAAGCCAGGGACTAAATCTTATAAATTTCTGGAATTCCATGGCACCTAGGACAGTGGCTGAATGACTAAATAGCATTGTTTCAGGAATCCTTGTGGCAGAGACATAATAAAAGAGGATAATAGAGTTGGCAGGAAAGGACAGGAAAGAGATACAAAGGAGGGCTAATTTTGGGGGCAAGTTTTTTTTTTAAAGACAGGGTTTCACCATGTTGGTCAGGCTGGTCTTGAACTGCCAACCTCAGGTGATCCACCCACCTTGGCCTCCAAAGTGCTTGGATTATAGGCGTGAGCCGCCATGCCCGGCTGGGGGCAACTTTTAAACAGCATAACAGTAAAAAGCAGAGGTGAAAGGTGGTAGAAAGTGAAATGGGGGTTATAAAGAGGGTGCCCATTAACATCTGCAGACCTGGGAGTCAGAGGAGGTGGAGAAGGTGGGGTGAGCTGACCTGAGCTCTTCTCTGCGCCTTCGAATCAGTTCTTCATCTAACCGGTGTATACAAGTTCCTTCACTTTTGATCTTCTCAAAGTGTTTTTTCACTTCTTCTCTCCATTCAGCCTGGGCAAGGACATATTAGATTTTGATAAATTCCAGGAGTTTCAATCCCTGATATCCATAAAGGTATGAACAAGATTATTTTTTCCTGCATGCTTCTACTGAAGAGACTTTTTCAGAACAGATGTTCAATAAATATTATTTGATTGATAGCAAAATATCTCTTGCTACTAAATTGCCATGCCCTAGCCCATTTCTATACTTTTACTCCAATATATGATGTTGTCTTTTTCTGAGTTTTCCTCCAGCACTGACCATGAGAAACATCACAGCCGGCATACCGGCCATTGCTTCTGGAATAAAAGAGTTTAATTTAAGGCAACATGGTGGCAGGGATAGCCTGGCCAGAAAAAAAATAGCCCTGATAAGCACATGGAAATGTTTATGTGTGTGTGAGATTATGAACATCTTTACGACTGGCACCAGAATTCCTCCTAGCCTTTGTTTGGGAAAGTATCTTGAGAAAATATCTAGAGTAGAAGATCCTATAGGCATGAGCAGCAGGAAATGAGAATAGAAATATAAGAAATCACACAGGAATTTGGAGTTGAGGGAAAGAATAGAAAGGAGAGAAGGAGGAGGAGAAAATAGAGAGTATGGCCAGGCAATTTAGTAGTTTGATGAAAATTTTAGACCAGGGATGGATGTCTAATATATGGTTTAAGTTGTTCAAAATGTAAACTTTTTCAAATTTTCTAAACCTTCAGTAAAGTCTCTGACATTCACCTAGGCTTTGAAGGGGGTTTTAAAATTTTTTATTTACTTATTTATTATTATTACTATTATTTTTGAGACAGAGTCTCTCTCTGTCGCCCAGGCTGGAGTGCAGTGGCATGATCTTGGTTCACTGCAGCCTTGGTCTCCCAGGTGGAAGCATTTCTCCTGGCTCAGCCTCTTGAGTAGCTGGAATTAGAGGTGCCTGCCACCACGCCCGGGTAATTTTTATAATTTTAATATTGGCAGGATTTCACCATGTTGGCCAGGCTGGTCTCAAACCCCTGACCTCTAATGATCCACCCACTTTGGCCTCCCAAAGTGCTGAGATTACAGGCATGAGCAACCACGCACGGCCGGCCCTATTTTGTTTTTTAAAGAAAGGCGCTGAATTGAATGTTTGGTCAATTAGGGACAAAGGTAAAGGAACAACCACAAGGCAGCAGGGGTGGGGACCAAGAATTTAAGGAAGGTAGGGCCAGAGCGGCCATGAAATTATCACTCTCCCAGGAATTTACAGAAGTGTTAGAAAGAACATTGAGCTTTCCACAGGGCATGAAATTTCAAGCTAATTTTACCTAAATGTTTGGGGGTAGAAAAACCTCTGGGGAATATGGCTTACAAGCAATAGCCCATAGAGAGAAACAGCAAAGCTAAGTTCCCTCATATTATGTACAGACTATCTTCCATCTCCAAAAGTAATGAGATATAATTTCCAGTGAAAGCTCGATCTGTAACTAAATGTATCTAATTGTATAATCTTCTACTAAAATTATCCTATGACCTTTAGATTCATGTTAAACAGTGTCTCTCTGGATTATAAGGTATTAGCTGCACCATTTTGCATCCTCACCAACAGTGTATAAGGGTTCCCATTTCTTTCCATCCTTGCCTATATATTGTTTTAATTAAAAAAAATTAAAAAATAATAGCAATCCCTATTGCTTTTGTGGGTGTGGTGGCTCATGCCTATAATCCCAGCACTTTGGGAGGCTGAGGTGAGAGGATCGGTTGAGCCCAGGAGTTCAAGACCAGCCTGGCCAACATGGTGAAACCTCGTCTCTACTAAAAATACAAAAATTAGCTGGGTGTGGTGGCACGCACCTGTAATCCCAGCTAGTCGGGAGGCTGAGGCAGGAGAATCACATGAACTCAGGAGTGGGAGGTTGCAATGAGCTGAGATCTGGCCATTACACTCCAGTCTGGGAAACAAGAGCGAAACTCCGTCTCAATAAAATAAAATAAAATAAAATAAAATAAAATAAAAGACAATAGCTTTCATTAAGTGTTTTTACCACAATAATTTTTTTAAAAAGGGTATCTTTCTGGATCAAGTAAGAAAGCTATTCTTAAGTAATCATGGATTTATAGAAGGTTTTCCCCAAATTCGCTGTTTCTCATCTATTTTTATGGAGGAAATTATATTTTAATTATGCAAAAATCATCATTCTATAATATGCTAGATTTCCCATATATATGTTGAACACTGGAGAGAAGTTTCTGTTGGTTGGTTGATCTTTAGGCACCAAATCTATCGAACGATGTCATTAGAAAGCCAAGATCCAGAATCCACTACTGCAGGCTATGGTCATACCTCCCTGATTACCGGTCTCATCAGAATGCACTACTCCATTGTTTGATAATGGCCTTCGACAGCATCCAAGCTGACAGTGAAAGTTTGCTTGAGCCCTTGGTAATGCTATTCTCTAAATCATCAGATCAAAGTCAGGGAACAGGAGGAGTATTTGAGCTTTAGGAGGTGAAGAATGACAAGCGAAAGTAGTTAGACCAAAAATGAATAAGAGGGTCAGATTTGTGCCCTGAAGTATCCGCTTTTGTCATGTCACTGTATCCTACTAAAATACTTAAAGAAGGGATGAGAAAAGGAATACCTCCTTCTGGAGGTAAGGAATTTTATATCACAGATGAGATTTGTTTTAATTCTAGAGGAAATAAATCTCCTGACATCTAGCTTATGATTATGGGAAAGTCAAAGAGTACTTTGTGAATATCGTAATCTGTAAGAAAGTAGATTTCCAAAAAGAAGTTCCCTCCTGTTAAGAGAAAAAAGGATATACAGGCAAACGCCAGGTACTGATGAATAATGCATTTCCTCTGAAGGTATCCTGTTCCTGGCATGTTAATTTTGAGTTCCATTTTATATACTTAGAATCTTATGTAAAAGGAGTTCCAATATGAGTGTAATCTGCAATTCAGACATGCCTGGGCACATATGAAGAAAGGGAGGATTGGCAAGCCCAAAGCCAATTTGCACAGCTATTGAGAAGCCTGCGAGAGAGAACACCAAGGGTGGGAGGAGTCCTGCATGAGCTTGACCTGTAACAAAGCCCCCCTTGTAGGAGTGGAGGGGCATTTCCCATTGTTTCATTACAATGCCTGAGAAGCATGGGGACACAGCCAGTATTGCTCTCTTACTGTCCACAGAGTGTAACTCAGCAGGCAGAGGACATGGCACAAACAGGACAGCTTGCAGCTTTGGAATCCTGAGAACTCCAGAGGAGATGGCAGCTCCCAGGGGGTGATGGCAGTGCCTTAAGGATGTGGCAGCATCCAATGGATGCCAACCCAGGACTGTAGTCTTTTAGCAGAAAACAGCGATGGCTAGCGAATAAATCAATATCCAGCAGATGCTTGGCAGGAGACTGCTGTGTCTAGTGGAAAGCAGTGGAAAGCAGAACAAATGTTAATTTGAGGCAGTTTGAGATCCTCACTCCTCACTGGGGATTCCCCAGAAATGCACGTGGTTGGGGTAGGGGCGGGAACAGAGCAGTGCTTAAGAAGGCACTCAAGTCCTGCCTAAGCAGGTGATATGGTTTGGATCTGTGTCCCCGCCCCAATCTCATGCTGAACTGTAATGCCCAGTGTTGGAGGAGGGGCCTGCTGGGACGTGACTGGATCATGGGGGCAGATATCCCTCTTGCTGTTCTCATGATAATGAGTTTTCATGAGATCTGGTTGTCCGAAAGTGTGTGGCGCCTCTGCCTTCATTCTCTTCCCCTTCTCTGGCCGTAAGATGTGCCTGCTTTGCCTTTGCCTTCTGCCATGATTGAAAGTTTCCCGAGGCCTCCCTAGTCATGCTTCCTGTAAAGCCTGTGGAACTGTGAGCCAATTAAACCTCTTTTCTTATAAATTACCCATTTTCAGGTATTTCTTTATAGCTGTGAGAGAACAGACTACTCTAGCAGGTAAGGGAAAAAATCCAGTGAAACTTGGATTATTAACATTAGTGATATCCTCTTTATGTCCCAAATAAGGCCTGTGAAAGTCCATAGCATTTAGAAGGCTTTATCTTTTCCATCCTTCCAGTTACTCACTCCATAGACCGAAGCTCTTGCACCAAAACTTTGCTTCTTTATCTCCCATAATACAGTAGTTCCCCCTTGTCCAAGGCTTTGCTTTCTGCAATTTCACTTGCTTGCAGTCAGCCCTGGCCTGAAAATATTACATAAAAGTTTCTAGAAATAAATAATTCATAAAATTGAGATTGGCCATCATTCTGAGTAGTGTGATGAAATCTCTCGTTGTTGGCTCTGTCTCATGTGGAACATGAATCATCCCTTCATCCAGCGTCTCCACATTGTAGACACTCCCCTTCCACTGGTCACTTAGTAGCTGTCTTGGTTATAAGATTGACTGTTGGAGCATTGCAGCCCTTGAGTTCAAGTAATTCTTATTTTACTTAATAATGGCTGCAAAACACAGGAGCAGTGATGCTAGCAGTTCGGATATGCCAAAGAAAAGCCAGACAATGCTTCCTTTAGGTGAAAGGGTAAAAGTTCTTGACTTAATAAGGAAAGAAAAAAGATCATATGCAGAGGTTGCTACGGTCTACACAAGAAAGAATCTTGTGAACAAATTTGTGTTACTGTCGCTGTTGTGCCTCAAACTACAAAATTATGGCAACAGTACTGATAAGAGCTTAACCAGTTAATAGGGTTGCTCCCAAAAATGAAATAAACAGTAAAGAAAGAGCTTAGTTAAGATGGAAGAGACATTACATTTGTGGGTGGAAGATATGAAAAGAAGTATGTTCTGATGACAGCGGTCAGGCTCGGTACTATTCAAAGTTTTAGGCATCCACTGGGGGCCATGAAATGTACCATGGATAAGCAGGGACTACTGTAGAGGTGTCAAAATGAAGTTGAAACATGAATGAATAGACAAAATGTGGTGTGTGTGTGTGTATATATATATAAAAATATATATATGTATGGTATATATGATATAATATTCCATGGTGTATATATGTGTGTGTGTGTGTGTATATATATATGTGTGTGTGTGTGTGTGTGTGTGTGTGTGTGTATGGTATATATTATATAATAATATTCCATGGTGTATGTATATATGTGTGTGTGTGTGTATATAAATATATATATGGTATATATTATATAATAATATTCCATGGTGTATGTATATATATATGTGTGTGTGTGTTTATATAAATAAATATATATATGGCATATATTACATAATAATATTCCATGGTATATATATATGTGTGTATATGTATGGTATATATTATATAATAATATTCCATGGTGTATGTGTATATGTGTGTGTGTGTGTGTGTGTGTGTGTGTGTGTGTGTGTGTGTACACCATGGAATATTATTTAGCCATAAAAAGTAATGAAGCTGTGACACATGCTACAAAATACATGAACCTTGAAACTATGCCAAGTGAAACAAGCCAGGCACAAATGAACAAATATGGTATGATTCTACTGAAATGAAATAACCTGGAATAGGCAAATTCATAGAGAAAGTAGAATAGAGATTACCGGGGGTGGTGGGGAGGAGGGAATGGGGAGTTACTGCTTGATGAGGTGATGAACATTTTTGGAAGCAGATAGTGGTGGCAATTTCACAACATTGTGAATGTAATTAATGCCATTGAGTCGCGCATTCAAAAATGGTTAAAATCAGCTGGGCAAGGTGGCTCACACCTGCAATCGCAGCACTTTGGGAGGCTGAGGTGGTTGGATCACCTGAGGTCAGGAGTTCGAGACCAGCCTGGCCAACATGGTGAAACCCTGTCTCTACTAAAAATACAAAAAATTAGCTGGGCATGGTGGCAGGCCCCTGGAGTCACAGCTACTCAGGACACTGAGGCAGGAGAATTGCTTGAACCTCCAAGGCAGAAGTTGCAGTGAGCCAAGATCATGCCATTGCACTCCAGCTTTGTCACTTGGTGACAAAAGCAAAACTGTGTCTCAAAAAAATTTTTTTTAATGGTTAAAATGGCAAATTTTATACTATCTTTATTTTACCACAATTGCAAAAAGTAAACAGGCTGGGTGCAGTGGCACACACCTGTAATCCTAGCACTTTGGGAGGCCGATGTGGGTGGATCACGAGGTTAGGAGATCACAACTATCCTGGCTAACAAGGTGAAACCCCGTCTCTACTAAAAATACAAAAATTTAGTGGGCACCTATAGTCCCAGCTACTCAGGAGTCTGAGGCAGAAAAATCACTTGAACCCAGGAGGCAGAGGTTGCAGAGAGCTGAGATCATGTCATTGCACTCCAGCCTGGGCGACAGAGCGAGACTCTGTCTCAGAAAAAAATAAAAAAGTAAATAAACAAAATAAAGAAATTGAGCCGGTTCCAGCCTAGCTTAAGGAGTAGAGAAGTCAGATGTTGGGGTCTTAGAAGAGGGAAATTAGACGGAATCAGAAAAGCCATAGTGGGATCCAGTCCAAGCCTTACTGGGCACACAAATCCTCCCCTGATGTGAGTGTCCAGCCTCTGCATAAGCATCTGCTCCCTCCCAAGAAAATTACTTTTAAGGCAGCAGAGTGTAACCTCAGAGTTGGGGTGTCCCTGCAACTCCCAACCCCTGGATTTCTGGGTGCTCACAGTGGCACTCAAGAGAACACTAGAATGGTGCAAAGGCAGAGGGGGTGAGAGAGCTTCAAAGTAGGGCACACGACCTACCTAGCAGCTGGGATCTGGAGTGGGGTGAAAATGTTTTCTAAAGACTCAGATCAAATGTAATTGAACACCAGGAGCCATAATTGCCTACTTGGAGAAATGTGTGATTATCTAAAAACGAAGCAATAGCTTTGGCAGAATCTAACATTGCATTGAAATTGGTTGCTTTGTTCATCTGCTCTACATAGGCTGCATTTCTATACACGTGCTGTTGACAAAAGCCAGATGACGCATTTTCTCCCAGGAAGGAGTCAGCTGGGCTTTTGGCAACGCCTCTCAATGGACAGTTTTGGTGGGAAGTGGAGAGCAGGAGCTAACGACTATTGATTGATAACTGATGTTCAGAGGGTCTTAACAGGCAGGAGGAGGCAAGGCCTCAGGTACAAGAGGACTATAGAAAGAGCGCGTGCCTGCAAAAAGCCAGTGCTTCCCTCTTGGGGCAGGACAAAGTCAAACACAGTAGGGGTTCTCTGGCTGCCATCTTATTCATCTTAGGAATTCATCAGAAAAAGCATCCAGAATGCAACAACCCAGAGGAGGCTTAATTTTTGCACTTAGTGCAAAGCTACAAAAATTAAAGCGAAGAATGACACCTCTGTTTTTGTTTTATGCTGTCATACACAACTCAAGAATAATGACTTCTTCTTTTCTTTTTTTTTTTTTTGAGATGGAGTCTTGCTCTGTTGACCAGGCTGGAGTGCAGTGGCTCAATCTCAGCTCACTGCAACCTCTGCCTTCTGGGTTCAAGTGATTCTTGTGCCTCAGCCTCTCAAGTAGCTGAGATTATAGGTGTGCACCACCACACCTGGCTAATTTCTGTATTTTTAGTAGACACGGGGTTTCACAATGTTGGCCAGGCTGGTCTTGAACTCCTGACCTCAAATGATCCACCCACCTCAGCCTCCCAAAGTGCTGGGATTACAGATACAGGCATGAGCCACCGTGGCCAGTCAAGAATAATGACATCTTATAATCAAAGTGTTCTTGATGGTCTACAATGCATTCGCAGTTTTATCTTTTCATTTACTCCACACAGAAACTCGCTAAGGAAGGGAAGATACGATTATCTTCATTGTTTTCACGAGTAAGCTGAGGTTTAGAGTAACTGAGTGACTTTGCCAAGATCACACAGTATGAAGTGACAGGACGGTGCCTCATACCTACGTGTAGTTGAACAAACGGGTGATAGTTCTAAGGGAATTGATCTGAATGTATATCAAAGAATGTAGGAAATGTCATGAAGTCAACCTCCTACCTCGTCTTATTTCCTCAGAAAGCAAACACTTTACTTACATAACAAATTCTTAGAAACAGTAAAAAACAATAGGGGCAAGCCTATTTCAAGACACAGTTGTGGGGAGAGCTAAGTTTATGGATCATAAAGTGTGTGTTAGAACTTTGGGTAGAAGGATGGGAGTCTCTGATTTATCATTTCTTAGAAACTGCAATCAAAACAAAAACCAAAAACTTGTCCCTTTACTATGATATCCCTCAATGTCTGTCTGATAGGCAGAGGGTCTCTCTGCGTATCAGACATCAGAGAAATACTCCAAGCCTCTGATAGGGGCAGGTGGCAAAGCATATTTAAGGACTTGTTCAGCTCTCAGTGATGACGCTCCTCCCAAAGGCCATTACTGCTTTCTTCAGATACTTTCCTGATGGGCAAACTCATCGCCCTTCAGGGGGCGATGCCAATTGCTAATAAAATGTCTTTTCTGAGAATGAATCTTTGAAATAACACTGGAAGTCAGCGAGGAGATGTGATTCTTTTCACAAAAATTCATTTCTGAAGCACAATAACATTAAGTGAGATAAAGCTATATGAGAAATGAGAAATTAGGTAATAATTTTGTTATGTTCTATAAGCCTACAGCTATAATTCAGGATCATCACATTTATTTCAAGTTATACTTCCATCCCTTTTGATATTGCCTGGGTCTGGAAGGGATAAGGGTCTTATACAAAATTCATCTCCTACCACACCCAATCCACATAGATAGTGGTTAGATGACCTATCCTTATGACGTTCGCAGCCTTTTAATTTAATTGCCACCAATTCTTCCCCTCCCCAGATCTGTGCCCTTACAATGTGCTGCTGCCCATTCTCTTGTCAAGAGGTGAAGCCTATTTCTCAATCCTGAGAATCTGGGTTGGCCTGTGACTTGCTTGGCTAATGGAACATGAGCAGAAATAATGCAGACACAGGCTTGGAAATCACTTGTGCACTGGGGCTCCCTCTCTCACTACATTTGTTACCCTGAGGACAGCATATGAACAAACTCAAGGTGGCCTGCTGGAGGGATGGAGGCCATGTGGAGGAGAAGCAAGGTGCTCTAGCTAATAGCCAGCCAGTTGTCAGACGTGTGAAGGAGATCGTCTGGGACCAGCCAGCCTCCCAGCTGACCTGGCAACTCACCGCAGACACATGAGTAAGCCCAATCAAAGCCAGTAGAACTGCCTTGCCCAAATTGCCAACCTATAGAATTGTGAGCTATGTATACATAAATGCTTATTCTTGTAAGCCCTAAGTATTGGGATGGGCCAAGCAATGGCTCATGCCTGTAATCCCAGCACTTTGGGAGGCCGAGGCAGGCAGATCACTTGAGCCCAGGAATTCAAGACCAGCCTGGGAAACATGGTAAAACCTCATCTTTACCAAAACCAAAACCAAAAATTATCCAGGAGTGGTGGTGTATGCTTATGCTTGGGGGGCTGAGGTGGGAGGATTGCTTGAGCCCAGAAGGTGGAGGCTGCAGTGAGCCAAGATCAGACTACTGTACTCCTGCCTGGATGACAGAGTGAGACCTTGTCTTAAAAAATACAAATAAAAGTTTTGAGACGGTTTGTAGCACAGTAGAGGCTAACAGATACATTAAATTATACTTATTTGTAAGCTACTAGGTGAGGTGACATAGTTAGAGCAAAGGTTCTATCATGGGCTCATTATGGTATTTAACCTCCCACCTCTGTGCTTCAGCTTTTCTGCTTCAAAGAAGGCAGTACTTCCTGGAGGTCTGGCAGTAATCCTAATTCAGATGTATGTGCATTACAACCTTCGTATCTTCTTTTTCTCTTTTCTATTCAGCTGTTTTACCAGAAGCCACTATAAAGGTGATATTCATGTTTTTCTTTCTTTCTTTCTTTTTTTTTTTGAGACAGAGTTTTGCTCTTGTTGCCCAGGCTGAAGTGCAATGACGTGATCTTGGCTCACCACCACCTCTGCCTCCCAGGTTCAAGCGAGTCTCCTGCCTCAAGCCTCCTAAGTAGCTGGGATTACAGGCATGCACCACCTTGCCCAGCTAATTTTGTATTTTATTAGAGATGGGGTTTCTCCATGTTGGTCAGGCTGGTCTCGAACTCCTGGCTCAGGTGGTCCACTTGCCTCAGCCTCCCAATGTGCTGGGATTACAGGCATGAGCCACTGCACCTGGCTGACACGTTTTTTCAAGTGCATTAATAATATATGTTAAGTGCTTTAAAAACTCTAAGATGTGATATGTGTGAAGTATCATATTTATTGTTTCACAATGAATACAGTTATATAACTATTATAACAATCAGAATGGGCTCTTCTAAGAGTTATTCTTCTTCATTGAGAGTCCTCTGTCTGTTTAGCAGCACCTGGTAGAAAGTTTCCCAACTTACCTGAGACTTGAAGTAAGTTTCTTGTGGGGTGGCAAGTACATCTGCAGAGGCAATATCTAAATGCATGAGCGTCTGCCGAAAAGAAGGTCGGTTTCGAGGTTTACTCTGCCTAAGAGTGAAAAAGACAGTTTGTACATTTCAGAAGTTGTGTCCAGGAGAACGAAGATTTTATTTTACTTTATGAAAAAGATTGTTTACTTCAAAATGGCTATATCTGAGTAAAACCAGCTGTACTCTATTATATCAGTATAGTATAACTGAACAGTATTTTGGTACAGTTTTAACATTTTAAAAAATTTATTTTGGCTGGGTGCAGTGGTTCATACCTGTAATCCTAGCGGTTTGAGAGGCTAAGACAGGTGGATCATGAGGTCAGGAGTTTGAGACCAGCTTGGCCAAGAGAACAGCCTGGCCAATATGGTAAAACCCCGTCTCTACTAAAAATACAAAAATTAGCCGGGCATGGTGGTGCGTGCCTGTAATCCCAACTACTAGGGAGGCTGAGGCAAGTGAATTGCTTCAACCAGGAGGCAGAGGTTGCAGTGAGCCGAAGATCATGCCACTGCACTCCAGCCTGGGCGACAGTGAGACTCCTACTCAAAAAAAAAAAAAATTATTGTTATTTTTAGAGATGGGGTCTCACTATGTTGCCTAGGCTGATCTCAAATTCCTGGGCTCAAGTGATCCTCCTGCCTTGGCCTCCTAAAGTGTTGGGATTATGCGTGTGGGTCACCATGCTTTGCCCTGCAGTACAGTTTTAAATTTATATTTTATTTTATGTTTTAAAATGAGAGATGCTATGTTGCCAGGCTGCTCCTGAACTCCTGGCCTCAAGTGATCCTCCCATCTTGGCCTCCCAAAGTGTTGGGATTGCAGGTGTGAGCCACTGTGCTGGCTGCCCTGCAGTAAAGGTTTGATATACTGAAGAGCAAAAGGAAAATGTAATTATGAGATAGCTCTAATGATGAAATGGAAATCTAGGTTCAGACCTATTTAATAGTAGCCCATTAGGACTAGCAAAGAAATAATAGCTATCATTGACTAAGGCCTACTATTTCAAGACAATCATTCCAAGTTCTTTATTTCTAAATTTTAATTAATTACAACACAGTACCTCTATGAATTGGTGCTGTCTCTGTTTTACAAATGAGAACACTGATACTCGGATAACATGCCCAAAACTGCACAGATAGAAAAGGTCAGAGCTAGTATATGAACCCAAGATTCTCCCACTCCAAAGCTTCTAGTCCTTCCACCACCAGGAGATATACTCCAAATACACATTAGAGACCTCCCTATGGCTTTAGAGACAATGTTCTTACCATGTCTGTTTCATAAGGATTTTGAATCCATCGGGGCAAGTGGAAGGAACTGGGAGGTGTAGGCTATTGCTTCCAACGCCCCAGATAATGGCTGAAGAATCTACATCTTTGTAAGGGATCTCTCCTGTCAGCAGCTCCCAAAGCACCACTCCGAAAGACCTAGAGTAGCGCCAGGAACACGTACAGAAGATGTTTCAGAAAGACCGATTCTTATTTTAGTTCTTTATTAATTTTAATCAAATTAGTACATATGCCCAGTATAAAATTCTACTACTGCTACAAGAAAGAAACATCTGGAACAACTCTAAAAAAAAAAAAATATACGCAGGGTAATCAACACCACCAGAAACTAAAACCTGAATAATTAACTCTAGTGTGTGAACAGACAGCCAGAATAATGGATTGAACAAGAAATCCAGAAATAAACCAAATACATTTAGGAATTGAGTGTATGATAGAAGTGACATCACAAGCCAGCAGGGAAAAATTGATTAGTCAATAAGTGTTGTTGGAACAGATGGGAAAAAAATTAAATCTATAACTCACCATAAATTAAGATAAATTTCACATGAATCAAAGATTTAAATAGAAAAATGAAACTGCAAAAATCTAAAAATAAGGAGTTAAAAAATTATCTTAGCATGTTAAAGACTTTTTAAATCATGAAATCTATAAGCCATAAAAGGAGAAACTGAGAAATTAAACTGTATTTTAAAAATCTGACATGGAAAAAAAATACCAGAAGCAAGATAACAAAATATGAACTATCTACAATGTACACAAAATGTAAATCTCCTTAATACATAAAATACTCTGATAAATTATGAGTAAAGATCAGAAAACTGAGCAAAGCTTATGAGTCATTCACAAACAAGAAAATACAATGGCTCTTACACATATGAACAAATGTATAGTGTTACTTATACTAAGAGAATGCACCCAAGATATCATTTTTTCACCTATGTGATTGGCAAAAATCCAAGACTTGAGCACATTTTGTTGGCGAGACTGAGAAAACACTCTTACATATTTCTGGTAGAACATTAATTAGTAATCCCTAAGAAGGGTAATTTGGTAATGATTACCCAAATTACAAATGACCCCACATTTCTACTTTATCCTTATTTACTCTTATTTACATGCAATTTTGACATGTGCTATTATTTTGGTTTTAAGCCTAAAGTTACTAGTTGCCAATTTTAGGGGTAGAAGAAAAGCAATTACAGGGGAAAATACTGTTAACAGAAAAGACTTATAACCTCAGAGGAAACCTTTTTATTGAACAGCCTCTATAGGTTCAATGAAAGGCCAAAACAACCTCCTACATTTCAAACTTGTCTAGAGAACATAACTGTATCACAGCAAAGTACATTATTGATATGGTGACCTGAGTCATTGAGAATAGATGAGAATTATGTAACACATTTCAGAAAGACTTCTATACTAAATGATCATTTGAAGTAAACTTTCAGCTTTCTAGAAAGTTCAGCATATTCTCTGAGGTCCCCCAAACTGATGATTTACTGAGTAGATAGTCACCCGAATTCCCCCTAATCCTTCTCCCCGTATATCACCATTCTGGGTAGTACCTCAGATAATATGAGGCCGAAATCAACCAAAAGTGAGCAATGCTAAAGAATATTCTAGAAAAGTAAGTGCTGAAGGAAGACAGTACTAATAGGGTAAAAGTGGGAACAGACTTTTTAGTTGGCACAGATGCCACCACTCACCATATATCCACCTTTTCAGAGACAGGTTCATTTCGTATCACCTCTGGCGCCATCCAGGCGACTGTGCCAGCAAATGACATCTTGGTACTTTTATCACTGAGTTCCTTAGAGGTACCAAAATCTGAAATTTTTACTGCGTCTGTGTGGGTCACTAAAACACTTTAATAAGAAATAAAGAAAACATCCAGATCATTAGTACTAATGAAAGCCATGATTCTGAATGGCTGAAACTGAACACTTTATTTGCTGCTTCCTATCATGCAGCATTCAGCTAGCAGTTTTCAATGTTACTGGGGCACTGGCTATAGACTAGAAATAGCATCATTCATACTTGTGAGGCAGCTTAGCGTGATGGGTTTTTAACACCTTGTCTTACTCTGCCTCTTCCACATGCTATGTGATCTTTGCCAAGTTACTTAACTCTTCCTTTTTATTTTTCTGAGACAGACTTTTGCTCTTGTCATCCAGGCTGGCGTGCAATGGCTCAATTTCAGCTTACTGCAACCTCTGCCTCCTGGGTTCCAGCGATACTCCTGCCTCCGCCTCCCAAGTAACTGGGATTACAGGCACCCACCACCATGCCCAGCTAATTTTTGTTTTTTGTTTTTTGTTTTTTTGAGACGGAGTTTCGCTCTTGTTACCCAGGCTGAAGTGCAATGGCGCCATCTCGGCTCACCACAACCTCCGCCTCCTGGGTTCAGGCAATTCTCCTGCCTCAGCCTCCTGAGTAGCTGGGATTACAGGCACGTGCCACCATGCCCAGCTAATTTTTTGTATTTTTAATAGAGATGGGGTTTCACCATGTTGACCAGGATGGTCTCGATCTCTTGACCTCATGATCCACCTGCCTTGGCCTCCCAAAGTGCTGGGATTACAGGCGTGAGCCAATGCGCCCGGCCCTACTTTTTGTATTTTTAATAGAGATGGGGTCTCACCACGTTGGCCAGGCTGGTCTCGAACTCCTGACCTCAGGTGATCCACCTGCCTCCGCCTCCCAAAGTGCTGGGATTACAGGTATGAGCCACCGCGCCCAGCCTTACTTAACTCTTCTAAGCCAGTTTTATGTATAAGATGGAGACTCTTCAGGTCTTACCCACAATTTGAAAATGCAAAAAATTCTCAACCAGTTTATATTTTTTTCACATGTGTAAGGCAAAATCACTTTGTTAATTTCATTTTGTATGAATACAATAGGTTTTGCTGCAGATTTGTTAATGTGGTTGATTTTAGGGTGCTGCTCCAGACCTCACTGGATGTTTAAGAGAGTGCACCACCTTTCCGAAAATTTCTTGCTTCAAGACTTTTGGTTAAGGGATTATAGACCTGTAATAACAATCTCCTTGAATTTTCATTTGAATTAAATGAGGTAAGATATGTAAGGCACCGTTATCAATAAATATTGGGTTCCATCCTTGCTGGCTTTAGCCAGCCCACGAAAAAGAACACTTCTTTTAAAACACTTGTTTAAATGATAGCCAACTACCATCATGAATGAGACCATGACATTTGGGATTCATTCCATTCAAAGGCTGATACATATGCTGGGATTTCACTAGTGCTGATAAGGAAAAACAGAAATAAATCTAAGCTTAAGTAAGTTCCACACCAGTTGTGTTTTACTTGTCATAGTAGTTATCTGAAATGTGACCTGAGGCAAAGGGCTTGTGCCAGCCTCAAAGATGAATGCAATCTGGTGCCAAATTGACAGCTTCAGGTATTAGATTGAATTCACTTGAAATAACCTGTTCAGAACTTCAGAAAGTTGAGGAGTTAGGGTTTCAGAGGCTTTAATGACATAGGGACCTATGTTTAATGATAAGAGGCTGAATCCTTGAATAGTATCAGAATTGAGGAGGCTGTAAAACAGAAAGCATCCTACTCTATCCCCTTGCTTCTCCATTCGAACCAGGGATTCCTTCACATTTACCATGCAACACCAATGGCTATTTCCCAAATAGCTCAGAGCTTACAACTGCTTTTGAATACCATCCTCCAAACCCTGATTTAGTACCTAATATGCAAAATTTATATGACTTAGGAGTTTTGATTTAACAGTGTTAGTGAAAATGTATAAGGAGGCTGGGTGCGGTGGCTCACGCCTGTAATCCCAGCACTTTGGGATGGCAAGGTGGGCGGATCACCTGAGATCAGGAGTTTGAGACCAGCCTAGCCAACATGGTGAAACCCCATCTCCATTAAAAATACAAAAATTAGCTGAGTGTCGTTGCAGGCACCTGTAATCCCAGCTACTGGGAGGCCGACACAGGAGAATCACTTGAACCTGAGAGGCGGAGTTTGCAGTGAGTTGAGATCGGGCCACTGCACTCCAGCCTTATTATGAAATATATGAGACAACCAGAGAATCGATATCATACACCATGAAAGTGGGAGTCGGCAATAAGCCTCTAAAAGAGAGAACTTTTTCTAGGAACTTCCTCTCTGCCTCAGTTGGTGTGACAAGAGAGAATGGACTTGGGAGGACACTAGAGAAATATAATAACTTTTCTGAAATCTTCTCTGAGACAAAGTTGGGGTCTCGGTACCTGCAGACTTAATGTAGGTAATGAGATCTCTTGTTACAGCATGTCAGATTGTTCTCTGTCTTCCCAAAGTCAGCTTGAAACCCAAAGAAGTCAGAGCTGCTGGAGTTGGGAGTGTCATTGATGACAGAGGGAAAGGCGTGCTGGGTAACCCACCTACTACTCTGATCTATGGCTTCCTGACTCTTTCCCTCTAAGATTAATTCACGAGGAGAACGAGCTGGTTAAAAAAGAGACCACTCAAAGGGCCTTCAAGTAGTTCATGTACTTTACATGCACGCAATGGATGGCAAAAGCAACAGGGTAAGAGCGCAGTCAGAAGAAATGGACGCAACATAATCGTGGTTGTTTGCAAGTAAAGCAAGGGGGAGGTTGTTCAGTCAACTAAGCACTGTAATAAATAGGCTAAGAATCATGGTATAAATAAGGGCTGTTTGAAGTTTTTCATGAAGGATTGATGTATACCGTCCATAGAGGAAAGGCAGGATCCACTGTGGATCCCCTACCTTCACATGGTGAGGCAGAATGCAGTAACCTTTGGCTCAGAAATTCTGGGTTCAAGTCCTAGCCCCATGACTTTGGGCTAAGCTCTAGTTTCCCTTATATAAAATAAGAATAACAATACTTGTTACACACCCCACACAGTTTTTGCCAGGATCAAAGATGTGATAATGAATCCCCCCAAAATATTATAAAACACAAAAACACTATATATATATACACACACACATATATATGTGTATATATACATATAAAAATAATGAAAATAAATATATAAATATATACATGTATATATTTATTTTCACTATTTTTTTGAGACGGGGTTGTGCTGTGCTGTCCAGGCTGGAATGTAGTGGTGTGATCATGGCTTACTGTAGCCTTGACCTTCCAGGCTCAAGTGATCCTCCCACCTCAGCCTCCTGAGTAGCTTGGACTATAGGCTCATACCATCATGCCCAACTAAATTTTTTATTTTTTTAGAGATGGGGTTTCACTATATTGCCCAGGCTACAAATATATTTTGAAAAGATCCTCTGCTCATTGAACCCAAAATGTGATGATAAATAGTAAAAATAATGTTTAAAAATAGGAGTTATCATGAAATAAATCATTTTATCAATCTCTTTCTTCATGCAATTTGGGGAACTGACTAAACACTCCTATTAAAGTGATCAGTAGGCAAGGAATCATTTTGAAAACAGAGATTACTAGAAACAGCTCTGCTTCTCTTACATAGCCAGGGTTTATTTTTCCTATGGCCATTGTGAACCTTCTCACAGTTTATTTCCTCCTTTGCTTAGACACTAGAAGCTCAAAGCCAAATCTGTAGTCCATGTCTGCAGATCTTATTCCATATAATTTGTGAACAATTTTTAGTTCTAGTGTTTTTACTTTCCTTTGCCTCTGTTTCTTTCTTTTCTTTTTTTGTTTTTTTTTAGACAGTTTTGCTCTGTCACCCAGGCTGGAGTGCAGTGGTGCAATCTCAGCTCACTGCAACATCTGCCTCCCAGGTTCAAGGAATTCTCCTGCCTCAGCCTCCCAAGTAGCTGGGACTACAGGTACCTGCCACCATGCCCAGCTACTTTATTGTATTTTTAGTAGAGACGGGGTTTCACCATGTTGGTCAGGCTGGTCTCGAACTCCTGAGTTCAAGTGATCCACCCACCTTGGCCTCCCAAAGTGCTGGTATTACAGGTGTGAGCCCCTGCACCCAGCTGGCTTGTTTCTTATTCATCCATTTTATCCTGTTGTATACATTCCTGAAACTCGGTTTAAAAATGTTTTCGAGCACATGGAAAACAACAAATTAAGCCTTCCAGTGGGAAGGTCTGGCATTAATTACTTCAGATAATAATAATTTTTTTTTTCACAGTTGTAATGATTTAAAAGCAACAAAAAGGGAAAAATGGTTTCAGGTATCTGGACATACCTGCCACACAGGGAAGCAGGTAGGTCAACAGTAATCTAAGAGACACACAAACATTACCCACTGTGCTGATTGAAACTGAACTAAAGGTATGATGTCAGAAAACTTCAACTGTGGTTGATAAAAATGCTTTATTTCAAAATAACAAAACAAAATAGCTGAAACATTAGCTCCAGAACTCACTTAGGTGATTTGAGATCACGATGAATAATTTTATGGAGGTGCAAATAATTCATTCCACTTGCAATTCCTGTGGACCAGTCTACCAGCAATCGAGGCGTGATCTTCCTGCCGGCTCGCAAGACCTCATAGAGTTGTCCATGGGCACAGTATTCCATGATGATACAGTAACATGGGGCCTGAGTACACACACCCCTTCCAAGAAAACACAAACATGGACATAAATACACACATACATGTATACATATTTATATTTTAAAAATACTTAATAAAAATCAATTCTATACCCAAATTATTTTAAAAATGTGTGTGGATAATAGTTCCTGATTCTTAAATTAGCACGAAAACTTCCCTAGTCTCCAGGTTTCTCTATGATGCACATAGACAATTTTTGTTTGCTTTGTTCACTCTGTATGCTGTGCTGTCTGGGTCTGGTGCCTTTTCTGTGGGATCCTTCCATTCTGGGACACATTACACACTTTTCTGAGGTTTGTGTAGGCCGGATACTGTGTTGTTTCAGATCATTAAGAATAATTTGGCCGGGCGCAGTGGCTCATGCCTGTAATCCCAGCACTTTGGGAGGCCAAGGCGGGTGGATCACCAAGGTCAGGAGTTTGAGACCAGCCTGGCCAACATGGTGAAATCGCGTCTCTACTAAAAATACAAAAATTAGCTGCGCATGGTGGTGCACGCCTATAATCCCAGCTACTTGGGAGGCCGAGGCACGAGAATCACTTGAGCCTGGGAGGAGGAGGTTGCAGTGAGCCAAGGTTGTGCCACTACATTCCAGTCTGGGCAACAGAGTGAGACTCTATCTCAGAAAAAAAGAAAAAAAAAGAATAATTTAAAATTTCTTTCTTTTAAAGTTAGAGGGTTTTATATGTAGTATACGGAAAGATAATTCAGACAAAAAAACTTCTATTTTTAATATTATTTGCTGACTTTTTAATTACTCAAATTAAAAATAACTGACTAGACTGAGGACCTAAAGACGAGTCATTTTTCTGTCTTACATAATCTTTGAAAAACATTTCTTTTTTTTAGTGTCAGACAGGTAATGTGCTGATGTTATAAGAAGGATCGAGGGGTGCTTCTCACCTGTGAGTGTGAACACTCAGCCATGCTTATGAATCACAAAAGAATCTGAAAAACATTATACAACTTTTCTTTTTTTTTAAAGACAGAGTCTCACTCTGTTGTCCAGGGTGGAGTGTGCAATGGTGCAACCCCCGCCTCCCAGGCTCAAGCGATTCTCCTGCCTCAGCCTCCCCAGTAGCTGGGATTACAGGTGAGCACCACCATGCTCGGCTAATTTTTGTATTTTTAGAAGAGATGGGATTTCACGATGTTAGCCAGGCTGGTCTCAAACTCCTGTACTCAAGTGATCCACCCACCTCGGCCTCCCAAAGTGCCACGATATCCAGCTTATACAACATATTATATCTCTATTAGCCTATATTTGCATCAGTTCCTACATCATCCATGAAACCTTTCCTGCTTATTCCAATCCAAAAAGATCTTTCTCTTCTTTAAATTCCTATGATATACAACAGCCACTAGTTTTTTATATGAAATTTTTCTCTCTGCATATAGATTATAGGCTCCTTGAAGGCAAAGGTCTTCAAGTTCTTTTCTCTCTACCACAAGGCCTAGAGGTTTCACAGCAAGTCTTTGACAAGTGTTTGTTAATTTCACCTCAACATTCTTAATTAAAAAAGCCTTCAAATCACATATGCAGATGCATGGAGGAGGAGGAAGGATACTAACATGAAAGAACCTCTTCTATTTTTCTGGACATTTCCATGTTTATTAGTCTTATTTAATCTGCCCCAAACCACTGCAAGATAGGTATCACCTTTTCCATTTTTACAAGTAAGGCTCAGAGGGAGAAAGTGACTTGACCTAATCACAACTAGATCATACAACTAAAAAATGACAGCGCTGGGATTCAAACTCAGTCTGCCGAATTTGAAAGTCCACGCCCTCTCCGCTCACTGTACAACACTGCCTCCCTTTTCGCTTTTAAACTTCTGTTTAGACAAGTACATTCGGGATTCCTGTGTTAACACCATTAAAAGAGGGAATGATCATTGTAACTCCACTTCACAGTTTTGTTCTCAGGATGAGAAGAAAAACTACTATATGTAATTCTCTATGTTCTATCTCTTATAGGTACACATGCCTTCCTGTGAAACTTTCTAGAGAAGTTAACAGAGTATCTATAAGAATCCAGCTAAAGTCTTCAGCCAGTTACCAACCCATGCCCTATCTCTTCAGCTGCTGTAAGTGATGAAAGAATTTAAAGGTCGCGGCTTAAGGCACCGATCATATGAAGGTGATGATGATCTTATAACAATAGCAGGTTATGAAGAAGTGTAATTAGTCTTCATTCTCCCCTGGCCTGCTGTGCCTGTCAATGCCACAAAGCTATTACTCTCCTATCATTTTCTAAGCTACAAAGAATTCTTGTCTTGATTTTTAATAATTTTTTTTCAAGTTTTGGTTATATGTTTCCTAGGAAAGCTTGGCGAAGCACAAGTGTCTGGCGGTTACAAATAAACAATTAATTATCATTACAGAGACCTAATAAATATGGCAGGTATAACGTAATATGCCTAAGAATATCAACATAAACTTCTTTAAATTAAAAAAAATTTTGTGTGTGATGGAGTCTTGCTCTGTGGCCCAGACTGAAGTGCAGTGGTGTGTTCTCGGCTCATTGCAAACTCCACCTCCCAGGTTCAAGCAATTCTCAATGTCTCAGCCTCCCAAGTAGCTGGGATTACAGGCGCACGCTGTCACACCCAGCTAATTTTTTGTCTTTTTAATAGAGATGGCATTTCACTGTGTTAACCAGTGAAGACTGACCTTGCAATCCACCTGCCTCAGCCTCCCAAAGTGCTGGGATTACAATCGTGAACCACCATGCCTGGCCCTAACATAAACATAAAACATGCTCCTATTCAACTATGTTTTAACTTGTTACACATAGAAACGGCCTAACAGTGATATGTTATGCACCTTTCATCTCTCTTGACTGACGAATGGGAAGCCATCATTCCATCAGCTCTGTACTATGACAAGGTTTCTCAGTAGCTATAAATAGTACCTCTATAATGAGTTCTAATTGCTACCTTTTCTTCCACTTGCCACTGAATTCTATTAGGAACAGTCAGGTTGAGTTTTCTTAAAAGATTAACCAAAAAACTGGATGTAAAAAGAATATAGTATTCTTATCTTGTACATCCCCTTTCTGTATGTGGTTTTTATTAACTTCAAAAGAAGCCGTAAGCACAGAAATCAGCATCCAGAGAGATGTTCTAAAATCTAATCATGCCCTCGTAGCTTCCAGACGGTCCTGAATGGGATTCATTGGCCAAGCAACACATGGCACAGATGGCTGCAAACACAACACTGCACAATGGCCAAGAGCATGGTGTAATGGGCCGGGAGCACAGTCTCCCTATTGTTTTCCATGTAGAGGTAAAGACTATTCAAGTATCTTCAGCCTAAAGAGTTAGGCACTAGCAGGGCAATGCTGAAAACTGCATATGCAGGTAGGAGAGTCAGAAGGGTGAGGTGGGAAAAAGACAGGAAGAAAGAGAAAGAAGCAAAAGAAATGAGGTATAAATAAAGCTTCTGGCAACACCAACCTATTAGGATACATTTCTACTTTCAGTGACCCAGGGTATCCTGCTGGAAAGCCCTCTTACCTGCCACACACAGCCTAAATCACTTCAAGAGGCCAAAAGCCATACTCATCTACAGAACATTCTGTGTCTCAAACCCAGTGTCCTAGTGATCTAAGTTCAAAAGATTTTGACCCTTCCCATTTAGGAGGATGTGGCCTACTAGAAGTAATGATCATCTCAGTGCGGGGAAATAAAGGAAAAAAGAAGAGGGTCTCCGTTAAGTCTGTCTCCTTAAAATGATCTCCCTGTTGTCTTTTGAAATTTATCCTCTTTGGAAGGATGATAATTGGTCTCTGCAGCATTTCATGTCAGTTACACATCCTCCTGGCCCTATGAGGGTGGCCAAAGATAGAACTACTGCAGCAACTGAAGCCCTCTCTCATGGCCTCTGTATGAATGTCCCTTCCACAAGGAAATGAATCCCAGAACTTCTTTCTGTCTCTTATGTCCTGGTTCAATGCTTCTCTCTCTTTTTTTTTTTTTTAACATGTCTTTCCCTTTCCATAAGGGGTCTTGTTTGGGAATCAAAACTCAACCTCAGTACTCATTTAAACCCTTTCTACAAAACTTATACCCAAGATTTACCTTCCTTACTTTGTGGATGTGATCCCAGTGAAGACTTATGACATGACATCTTTAGTTTTGTAATCAGAGTTTTATCAATGAAGGATCCCTTTTGAGGCTGGGAGAAGTTCCGCCTAATTTAGGAGGGGAATTTGTAAATTATTCCACTTTTAGCTGCAGCCTCATTGGTCATACTACTTTCCAGGAATGCGAAATGCTTATCAAATATACCACAAAGCTCTAGTTTCTAAACTTTCATCCTACCTAAAGATACTTGTCCTGTTCTTCACCTTCTTTCCTCTAAAGCCACTTGCCATTTATTTGTTTAAGCCTGGGACAACATTCAAAGGCCGGCAAGGATGAGAACTCAAGGAAAAGGTTCAGGCAGAAGAGATCATGTCTATTTTAGAGCTCAGCACTTCCACGATTTAAACTTTGACTCTCCTTCTGTTATGGATCCCCGTCAATATTATGAAAAGAATTGTCTAGACTAGAAAGATATGTTCACAGACTCCTGAAAACAATCACTTTGTGAAGTGAATATAACATACAACTTACTATCAATAACTCGACAATCATTAGGTTAAGAAAGCTGAATGTTTGATAGTATTTGAAAGGGACTCTAGAAACACCAGAGGCTATACTCTAAAGGTACCTGCTATTACAAGTGAATGTTCAGATGCTAACAGAATCTGATTCAAAGTATGTATCTACTACACAAGGACTGATTGTTCTTTGATCACTTCAGATGTTGCTTTGGTTTACTTTCTTTCCTTTTTTTCTTTTTTGAGAGAGTCTCACTCTGTCACCTAGGCTGGAGGGCAGTAGCATGAACATGGCTCAATGTAGCCTCAACCTCCCAGACTCAAGCAGTCCTCCCGCCTCAGCCTCTTAAGCAGCTAGGACTACAGGCCTGTGCTACCACACTCAGCTCATCTTCATTTTTTGTAAAGACAGGGTCCCACTATGTTGTCCAGGCTGGTCTCTAACTTCTGGGCTCAAGTGATCTGCCTGCCTTGGCCTCCCAAAGTGCTGGGATTACAGGCATGAGTCTCCATGCTTGGCCAACTTTGTTTTCTTAAGTGAGTTTTAGGCTGTTCATGTAATACTGAAGTAACCTCTGTCATCCCATTCATAAATGAGGTTGATGCAGCAGATGTGGCTGCTTGGCAGGAACCGAATTTTCCCTTCCTGCCCCGTGTGCATGCCCCTTCCAAGCAGCACATATTTAGGCAAAATGAACTGCTGGATTATAAGATGCCTGAGGACACAACTCCAATTTAATAGTTCCTTGGTATCCTCCCAAAGCATCTAGCATGGTGCTAAGTCTAGAGAATGCTTTTGAAATACCTCTCAAACCAGAAACGTGTGTGTATATACTGGGGGAAAGAAAATAGCTCTACTTCTTAAAAAAAAAAAAAAAGCCTTGACCTACTTGAATGCGATGATGTTAGGGTGCTTCAACTTCCTCAAATGCTTGATATCCGTCTCATTCTGTTCTCTCACTTTCTTGATGGCCACCTCTTCCGCTCGGAACTTGCCCAAGAAGACAGCTCCTTGGGCTCCACTACCCAGCCACTGTAGCTCTGAGATCTCCTCAAATGGCACTTCCCAAGTATCTAGGCACACAAGCAAGAAATAAGCTTGAAGAGACCTCAGAAGGGACCACCAGTCTACAAGGCCATTCTGAAAGTACCAACTTCATCGTCACCCAGGATGACCCTCACCCTCCGTCTCCCACCAAAAGATAGAACTTTCCTATGTGCCTTGGAACTGGTCAAATATTCATACACATTAGTTTGCATCCATTTTTAGCCACTGAAATAAAGCAGAGCAGAGGTCTCTAATATACTTTCCTCCACTCCTGCAGACCTACCTCCTCACCTTAAGCTTGCATGTCAGTCAATTTACCTATCCGCCTCTATGCAACTATCCCTACCCCATCAGCCACTATAGGTGTTATTTTATTCCTCTTTGAATTTCTAGTGTAGATGCTCAGTGAATCTTTGCTAATGAATTTTTTTTTGAGACAGTTTTGCTCTGTTGCCCAGGCTGGAGTGTAATGGTACAATCTTGGCTGACTGCAATCTCCACCTCCCAGGTTCAAGTGATTCTCCTGCCTCAACCTCCCAAGTAGCTGTGATTACAGGTGCCTGTCGCCATGCCTGGCTAATTTTTTCTTTTTTAGTAGAGACGGGTTTCACCATGTTGGTCAGGCTGGTCTCGAACTTGTGACCTCAGGTGATTCACTCGCCTTGGCCTCCCAAAGTGCTGGGATTACAGGTGTGAGCCACTGTGCCCAGCTGCTAATTCATTTTTGATGATACTCTCCTAAGAACTTCATTATGCATACTACTTACATTAATATTTACCTTTGCTGAGTACTTACGATATGCCATACACTAGCATAGTACTTTACATACATCATGTATTCAATCCTTACAATAACCCTACAAGTAGGGCCTTATTACAGTTATTTAAAGATGAAAAAAAACCTAAGGCATAGGGTGGTTAAATAAATTATCCTAAAATCATATAGCTGATAAGTGGTAGAACTAGGCCCAGAACCCCAGAACTGGCCACTTTTAGGAAGAGTGCGTTCTCTCCTATATGACCTTGCCTCTCATGAAGTAATTCAGAAGGCCAGTAGTCATTAGTCATGATATGCTTACTCATATATGACATTGCCTCTCATGAAGTAATTCAGAAGGCCATTAGTCATTAGTCATGATATGCTTACTCCTATAGCTGCAGTATTTTCAAGTTTCTCTTTTCCTTAGAGTTTGAAATTTTTTTGCATCAGAAATTTAAGAAGGGTCATTTCTAAGTGGTGGCATTATTAGTGCTTCGTATTATATTACTTTATTCTTTTCTGTTTTAAAAATTATTTTTACCATAAGCCTATATCACTTTTATAATGAATAAAATGCTGTTTTTAAAAAAAGCACTTCAAAAATTCAATCAATATGTGCTTTAATCTTATGAAACTTTCAGAACAAGAATGAAGTCCATTGATCCTTCTCCTTTCCCTCTTCTTACCAAGGTATTAGCACAGGTAAGAAATGACTATCCAAGAGCTAGGAGCCCCAGAGAGTCAGAAGAATGGTGGCAGTGTGAAAGGTCATGAGAGATTCTCCCCAGATCACTCAAAGGCCACTGTTTGCCGAACATGGAACAAAGTAGTGCTGAGTTAGCTTCAAAGATACTCTGGTCTGGAAAGCAAATCAACTCACTGTCCACTATACTGACGAAGTAAGAGCAGTAAGAGTTCGTCTGCCTCTAGAAGAGAGCTACATTCCCCTCCTCTCCAAGTTTCGAAAAGAAGTTCTGTAGATTCTTAATAAAATGTTTTCTCATTACAATTGCTAAAACTTAACCTTCAAAATATAACTATGTAGAGCAAACCATCTCATAAAATGAGATGGTTTATGCCATGGGCTTTCATCCCATTCTCTTGATAGGAGCAGTATTAAAGGTTTCTGTTCCACTGAAATTGAAAATATTCTAGATAAAAGCAAATATCTCTAAAACACAAATAGCTGACAAATTTAAAATCACCCAAGATACCAAGTGAGATTTGGGAGGAAACAGCAAGAGATAGCCTTGGCTATTTTAAATATCTTCAGGGTTTCTAGACAAGTATTAATAAATGCCTCATGAAATCTCACTTTCACCTCCATGGGCTCATCCATGCAGCACACATGGTACACAGATATTGATGGCATATTGTAAGAGAATTTTCCTCATTAGGGGTCCAGCGACAAATTAAAAACTGTCATTTTGACCATTCTTGGGGTGCTGAATAAAGTATTATTGCTGGACTCTAGGGCAAGAACATAACTGAGAAGTCTGTCTTTGAACAACTTTACACAAGCCCAAATTACCCTAATTTTTAATAAAATAACTACTAAAATTAGACAAATGTTTGGGTGTCTCTTTCCCCCTATTTATTCAACCTTTAGTTACTGTTATTGGAAACATTAGAAAAAAAATCAGAAAAGTCAGAAAAACACACATTTTATCTGAAAGCTCATCCCACACCCACTTGCCATTTTCCCTCTTAGTTTTTGTTCATGTTTACAGCTATGTAAAAATTGCAGGCGATGTCTAACTTTTTCTTCCTTTTCACATATTACGTGTCCTTCATGTAGTTACTATTTTTATTATAAGTTCCAATAGTTGTTCTGCACCTTCTTAGCTTTTCTGCATAAGTATTTCCCTAGATTCAGTCCCTAGGTTAAAGAGGACAGTTTCCCAGCTCTAGGAATACATACATTCCAAATTCTATCCGAAAGGATTTTGATGGTTTTTGCTCACAGTAGCAAAGCATGAACATGTTGGCGGTAAGCATTAGCAATGATTTTCTGGTTCTATTTTAATTAGGTATAAAATAGTGTTTTATAACTTTGCACTAGTTTAATTGCCAGTGACGTAGAATATTTTCTCCACATTTGTTAAATACTCACATCTGCTTTGTATGAATTGTCAATACCCCTTTGTTCATTTATCTGTTAGGCTTCCATAGTTCTCATGAACTTGAAGAAGCTCCTTCTATATTTCTTTGATATAAATGAGAATATTTTTATGAGCCTTTTTCCTTTAATTTATTTTTGAACAATGTATTCCATAGTGTTGTCTATTATTTCTTTTGAAATTTCTTCTACTGCCTAGTCTATCTTCTAAAAGTTATCTACCATTGATTTTTAAGAATTTAATCTTTACATTCATCTGAAGCTTATTTTGATGTAAGGTATGAAGACAGATATAAATTATTCTTTTTTTGCATTGCTATATAATGATTCCAAAATCATTTGTTTAAAAAAGTCCTTTTCATATTGCTTTATGATACTGACATTGTAACTCATGATATCATTTTTAGAAATAATGCCTATTAGTATTTTTATAGGATGATAAACAGATTTATCACTAAAATACAAATACATTTGGGACTCACATACAAAGTATTCCCAGTATTGCTGTAAAAAATAAAATTCTCCTCTACCAACCTCCACCTCATGCCTGTGCTATTCAACTATGTTCAGCCAAGTCTTGATTATCCATAGAAAAATAAAGTGGATAGCACTGGTAATAAAAGAACACAGAGTGTAAACTAAGGAAAGTAATGCTTCAACCGTGTTTCTATCCATCTTTGTACTGAAACTCATTATCAGAAGTAAAATCAATTGATATGAATGTAGCACCCTTTGCCCAGTCTCGAAATCTCTGTCGATAACTAGCAGGGAGCTAAGAAATGGGAAAATGGCAGAAGAAAGGAAATTGGTGTTATGGATGCACAAAATTAGGGGCCTAGATAATTGATGAGCAGGATAACGAATCTCAGAATAACGAAGAACTGATGATACTCTCTCTAGGGTTAGTTCCAAACTTTTTGCTGCTTTTATGCCTGTCCCATGATACTATTCCCCAGCATTTATCTTATATTTTATTCCCCAGTGACTATATCTTAATTCTAATATCCTCCAGGTTCATTAGGACTGAGAAAAAGCCACATGTCGACCCCCTTTAAGCCAACAGTTCTCTTTTGTTTATTCAGACATGGCTATGACAGTACTTGCTTGAGACTGGAAACTATCTGGCAATAAAAGATTTAAATTACATGCTACCTTACCTGGGCTCACTATCAATATCCTCAAAGGGAGGTGAGGCATCATTAAAAATTCTTAAAAATTCAATGAAATCTTCTCCTAAGTACCAAACATAGGGACAGGCCTGTGACACGTGTTATCCTTTGGTGACTGCAACACAGGATTAGAGATTAGCTCCCTGATCCCAGACCTGACAAGGAAATTTGCTAGTTTCTGGCTAGCAAAACTCTTTCATGGTGAACAGCAACACCAACCCTCAGCAGGATATCCTGCAATCTACTGAAGGGCTAGGCACCTGCTGTGCCTGTGTCAGAATCTTAACACCCACCCTCAGCAGGATATCCTGCAATCTACTGAAGGGCTAGGCACCTGCTGTGCCTGTGTCAGAATCTTAATCTGACCAGGCCTGCTTCTTACTTATTTCTGAAATAAAGCTTTTTGAAAGTCACATGATCAATTGGAACACAAATTAAATATCACCATGCAGAATAATAAAAATTTTTAAAATCTCCTTTTGACAAACATACGGAATGGGTGCATCACCCCTCATTCTTGAGTCTCAACTTCCGTGAGGCACGTGGATCCTGAGATCTTCAAGTTATCACCAAAAGCAAGTCTGAGACTGGACAAATGGAGACTCTAAAAACCAACTGTAGTTGATCACATATGCAGCTATCAATGGCTTTTGCATCCAACCAAAGAACGGAGAGCTTTGAAAAAAATAATAACAAATTAGGGTTGGACGCGGTGGCTCATGTCTGTTATCCCAGGACTTTGGAAGGCTGAGGTGGGTGGATCACCTGAGGTCAGGAGTTTGAGACCAGCCTGGTCAACATGGTGAAATCCTGTCTCTACTAAAAATACAAAAATTAGTCAGGCATAGTAACGTGTCCCTCAGCTACTCAGGAGGCTGATGCAGGAGAATCACTTGAACCCAGGAGGCGGAGGTTGCAGTGAGCTCGGATAGTGCCATTGCACTCTAGCCTGGGAGACAGAGTAAGACTCCATCTCAAAAAAAAAAAAGTAGGAATGGTTATCTCTGGATTGTAGAAGGACAGGTGATGTTTATTTTCCTCTTTATTTTATTTTCCTGCTTATGTTTATTTCCAATTTAAAACATAATAATGCTGGTAGCAAGAAGCAACTAATTTCCTTTAAAACCTTGAAAATAATGGGGGCCAGGAGGTGGCGGGAAAATGAAAGCAGAACATGTAGAGTATCAGAGTCTATATGAAAGAGCGAGAGAAAGGTATGAGTTCTCTCATCAAGAAATTCTGGAAAGAAAAAATATGGACCAAAAATGAGATTCTATTTATTTTACAACAATATTAGACTCTGGGACCCTCCCCTAAGTCTGTTCACATCTTTTAGTCAAGGCTGTTGACAGCTTTTCCACAACAGCCAGTAGACTTCAGTTACTGACAAAGAATTTCTGTGCGGAGCAAGAATAGATAATACGGTTGACAAATCCTGAAAACGACCTAGAAGTGAGAGAAATGCCAGTAAATCCCAAGATACTTATGGAAAACAGGTATAGTGGGAGGAGTTGGCATTTGGTTTAAGAGAATGTATTGCAGAAACAGGGGAAATAAAATACATGAGAAAAGTGGTTAATGGCAACTGAAGTCTACTGGCCGTTGTGGAAGAGCTGTCAACAGTCTAAAAGACATGAACAGACTTTTAGGGGAGGGTCCCAGAGTCTAAAATTCAGTTGTAAAATAAATAGAATCTCATTTTTGGTCCATATTTTTTCTTTCCAGAATTTCTTGATGGGAGAACTCATACAAATTTATTCATTTACATAAGGCTACAAAGATATGTATAAAAAGTCTTAAACAACACATCTTTTAACTCAACTATTTCTCTCCTAGGAATTTATCCTAAGAACTAATCAAAGATACATGCAAACGTAAAGTACTAGACAAATGTTCATTGCAGTATGGCTTGTAATAACTAAAAATGCAAACAAATTAATGTTGAGCAATAGGGAGTTGCTTAAAAATATTGGCACAATCACAATTTAATATTACTTAGCCATTAAAGATGATGGTGAAGAATTATATTTAAGACATGGAAAATGCTCACAATGTGAAGTAAAAAAAAAAAAATTTCAAAACAGTATGTGATATGGTTTGGCTCTGTGTCCCCACCCAAATCTCATCTCGAATTGTAATCTCCATGTGTCAGGGGAGGGGCCTGGTGGGAGGTGATTGGATCATGGGGCGGATTTCCCCTTTGCTGTTCTCGTGATAGTGAGTGAGTTCTCATGAGATCTGGTTGTTTGAAAATGTGTGGCTCGTACTCCTTCTCACTCCTGCTCTGCCATGGTAAGACCTACTTGTTTCCCCTACGCCTTCTGCCATGATCCTAAGTTTCCTGAAGTTTCCTAGCCATGCCTCCTATTAAGCCTGCAGAACTGTGGGTCTATTAAACCTTTTTTCTTCATAAATTACTCAGTCTCAGGTGGTTCTTTATAGCAGTGTGAACACAAATTAATGTGGTATGACTCCATTTTTAAAAAGTATACACACACACATACACAAATAGACTAACAATATATAATGAAAACATGAATGGATATTCTCAGGAGATGGAGGATCATAGATTATTTAAAATTTTTTTTGGAACTTACCTGTATTTTCCAAATTTCATACATATATTACTTTTGTTATCAGAAAAAAAAGTTCTTTTGGAGAATATTAATGAGGTTATACAAGATCATGTCCTTGGCAAGAACATGGAGGGCGCCAGAGGCCACTGACTGTCCTTAGCAAACTAATGTAGGAACAGAAAACCAAATATCACATGTTCGCACTTATAAAGAGGAGCTAAATGATAAGAGCATATGGACATACAGAGGGGAACAACACACACTGGGGCCTACTTAAGGGTGAAGGGTGGGAGGAAAAAGAGGATCAGATAAAATAACTATTGGATACTGAGTGATGAAAGAATCTGTACAGTAAATCCCCATGACACAAGTTTACCTATATAACAAACCTGTGCATGTGTCCCTGAACTTAAAATAAAAGTTTTAAAAAATGAGGTTATAAAGAACACCAGGGCCTCAGAAGTATAATACTAGCATTTGAATTAGAATATATGAATATATTGTTACATAATGATGGGAGTTAAAAACTTAATTTTTTTTTTTTTTTGAGACAGAGTCTCACTCTGCTGCCCAGGCTGGAGTGGAGTGGCACGATCTCGGCTCACTGCAACCTCTGCTGGGCTCAAGCAATTATTGTGCCTCAGCCTCCCAAGTAGCTGGGACTACAGGTGTGTGCTACCATGTCTGGCTAACTTTTGTATTTTTAGTAGAGAAGAGGTTTCTCCATGTTGGCCAGGTTGGTCTCAAACTCCTGACCTCAAGTGATCCATCCGCCTCAGTCTCCCAAAGTGCTGAGATTACAAGTGTGAGCCACAGCACCTGGTAAAAATTTTAAATATGTAGCCACTGCATGATTTCTTTACATGTTATGTATCTGGACAACTATATTAAAATACGAAATACATCTGACAATGTATGAAAATAGAAATTTTAATGATGAGATAAATTAAACAGGAGCTCTCATGTTTTCTTCTTATAATCCCATGGATTGTTTTATATGTACTGTTCTTTAGACACCACTAGAGTGGAGGACCACAAAAAGATGGGCTACCACCAAAAACGACCCACCGAATATGAATCTCTTCCCTTCAGCAGGTCTGCTGGAAACTGAAATGGGGTATTCATCTGGCACTAGTTCTTTCCTTTGCCCCAAGGTCACAGGTTACCCAGCTAATGGTGGTGATGGTGGTGGTGATGCACTGTCTACTCAAGAATTATCTTCGAAGTCCATACTCTAGCTTACCTTGCTGCTGCAATTTGTAGTCAGTGGAATATGCCTTCCCAATGATATTCCATACAGGCCTTAAACATCCAAAGAGTCCTTCAAGAAACCCACCGCTGCCACTGCCTGACCTGCTGAACTGAATCTTGATGTCTTCAGTTCCGCTTGTGCTCTCTCTGTCCACCGTGTTGCTGTTCCCCTGAGATACCACCATCTCTGATTCATCGTGTTCCCTTAGCTGAAGAACGCTGTTCTCAAACTGGTCCCTGGAATCCTCACTTACGCTTGTCAACACTGTTGTGGTCATGGGGCTGTTCATGCTCTCGACTAGCTCTGTTCGTGCCATCCCCTTTTCCTGCTGGTCCTCGAGCTTGGGAGAAGGGTGGTTCCCCATGGCTGTGAGTTCATCTTGTAGTCCATTGAAGCTTTTGCTTTCACTGAAGGGTAAGTGTGGAGAAGAGGAGCAGCTCAGGTGCTCCTGAAAGTTGGCCATTGTGCCATGAGTGTAACCAAGGTCCTGAGATGACACTCAGAAGATTATTAGGGCAGACTTCTAACTTAAGAGAGGGCTCCAAAACCTGAGAAAAACAGGAGGGAGATACGAGATCATCCTTTCTTTATTATGCACACTACAACACTTCCGTTTGCATTAAAAAAATTAAAATAATGGGGATTGGTTAGCCTGTGGGTTAGTCTATATGATGGAAATGTATGCAGCAATGAAAAATTATGCTATGGAAGAGTATTTATGAACATGACAAAATACCCATGACATATTAATGTAAAAAACAGGTTAGAACAATATATACATTAACTTAAAAATGTACTTAAAAGAATATACCTATAAGAAAAAAGACTTGAAGGAATATAATCCAAAGAATTAGCAATAGTTAATTTTAGGTGGTTAGATTTGGGAGAGGTTTATACTGTTGTGATTTTCAAGGTATTTCAAGCATGCTATATTAATATCTATGATATTTTTAGAAAAATTGTTTCCCTTTCTACAAGGGAAATTTGGTTGTTCTGATATACAAATTTTATTAGAAACTACATCCTGTGTTATTATAAGTTGCTACTCATCTTTTCTCTTTGCTTTCGTGTCTTATCCAGTGGGGCACTGCTTTACTTTATAAGGCATTCATTAAGTCATGGAGACCAATGTCATGTGTCTGTGACAAGACAAATTTCTAAGATATAAAATTTGTTTTTATTCTACTGCACCAAATATGGGGTAATGCGACTAAACCCTAGCTCTTTAAACTTGTTCTTTGCTTCTGATCTGTCTGTTAGCACCATTTCTTGGGGCCACCAAATCTTTAAAAGTGAAGATGTGTTCTAGATTGGCCAGGTCATGCATAATCAATCTTAAATTTACTCACAATATGTTCTTTCTTTTTTCTTTTCTTTCTTTGTTTTTTGACAATCTTGCTCTGTCACCCAGGCTGGACTGCAGTGATATGATGTCGGCTCACTGCAACCTCCACCTCCCAGGTTCAAGCAATTCTCCTGTCTCAGCCTCCTAAGTAGCTGGAATTACAGGCACCCACCACCACGTCCAACTAATTTTTTTTTGTATTTTTAGTAGAGACGGGGTTTCACTATGTTGGCCAGGCTGTTCTCGAACTCCTGACCTCAGGTGATCTGCCCGTCTCGGCCTCCCAAAGTGCTCGAGTACAGGCATGAGCCATCACTCCTGGGCCAAAGTATGTTCTTAGCAGAAATTTACTTTCTTTTTAAGTCCCTATGTAATAGTCATTCCTTCCTTCACTCTGTGCTAAGCATCTAGAATGTACTAGAGGTCATGGTATGAAGATGACCTCATTTTCCTGAGCGGGTAAAAGAAAGACCAACAAAGACTGACAGAACAGTGCTTATAATGAATCAAGCAAGTGCTCTGAGAGCACAGAAGAGGGAGGAATAGTTCCAGGGAAAGGTGCTCAAAGGCGGTAGGTAACTTCTGATCCATCTGAAGGAAGTATAGGCATTCATTAAGCAAGTCAGACAGGCGTGAGTGAAAGAAGAGGGAGAAGGTATTACAGGTGTGGGGGAAAGCACGAAGGAGGGCATGAAGGCTTGAAAGACTATGAAACAGAGGAGAAATCCAAAGTGGCTGGAATTTTAAGCAAGGGAGTAATTTGGCCAGGTAAATTAAAACCACATCTATAGAGGCAGAGGTTGGATTGAAAGGGAAAGACTGAAGGTCCAGTTAGAAGGTGTAGTTCAAAAAGAAATGAGTTGGATCTGAACAAGGCAGTTAGCAATGGCAGTGAAGAGGACAGGAACGATTTAAGAGGTAGAATTAGTAACCGATTAGACATGGAGGTGGGTAAAGAAAAGTGGGGAGGAAGATTTTTCAAATCGCTTACTTGGAATGATGAATAGACAGACAAGAATCAATAACTGAGATATGAAATGCCAGAAAGAAAGAAGGTTTGGAAAAAGGATAATTAGCTCAACTTATGGACATACAGAATTTAAGACCTCCTATGCATCATGCACTGAGCTAAGGAGCTGGGCTTTTATTGATGCTATCTGATTTTAAAAAGATACTTTGTAGAGAGAGATTGGAAGAAAGATAAAGATGGGGCTCATTTATCACAGGGACAGAAGTTTTCAAATCATAAAGCTAAATTTAAAATGCATTTATTGAATATATACTCAGCCTACATAACACGGTAAAACCTCATCTCTACAAAAAATACAAAAATTAGCCAGGCATGGTGGTGTGCACCTGTAGTATCAGCTACTTGGGTAGAAGGCTGAGGCGGGAGAATCGCTTGAGCCCAGGCAATTGAGGATACAGTGAGCTGTGTTTGTGCCACTGCACTCTAGCCTGGGTGACAGAGTGAGACCCTGTCTGAAAAAAGAAAAAAGAATATACACTGAGAGCTGTGGCATGTACTAGGCTAGGTTCTGTGGATACAGAACATTACTGTTGCCATTACTATTTTTAATGATAAATAAGACAAAGTGCTTTACAATTTACAGAAGCCTGTTTACATAATCAGCAATACACTCGTAAATCAGCTCTTTCCAAGACAACAGCAATCTGATTTGTAGTGTTTGCTGATTTCCCTGGTGTAAATATTCCCACCATAGCAGATTTCAAGTTAATAAAACTTTAACAACTTGCTTGCAAAGTTTCTAAATATTTGACAATTGGCTCTTACAAGTTGGTGTATAAGCCAGCTCCAGCACCATATCATTGCAATAGTGTCATTTCTATTTCACGAGAGAAGAAACTTCTCTAAGGTAATGTATTCAATAAGTAATAGAGCAGGAATTAAAATCGAACTCAAAGTTCAGATTCCTGAAATCCTGTCTTTTTTACAACACAATGGAAAACTTATGATAACTCCTCACTTTCTTAGAGTGCTTTCCAGGTTAAAAAGTGCTGTTGTCTGTGATCGTTTGATTTAAGTATTTGATCCCTAGGTAAGAAATCCAGAAACCAGAATGATTATCCCTGTTTTTCACAGAAGGAAATGAAGGCCTAGAAAGGGGTAGATGCTAATGGTCACAGAGCCAGGATGAAACACCAGGTTATTTTTCCTAATCACAACACTCTCTCCTGTACCATGCAGTCTCTAAAGACATGGTTCCTACGCTGTTGAGGCTCATGGACTACTTAAGGAGTTAATGATTATACTGAAGGAATTACCTCCCGCCATCGTCCCCCATGACAAATGAGCCATATTCCCTTCTACAGAGCCAAGAGAGATGGGAGCAATGAAAACAGAGGTAGGATTTGAGATGAACTTTGCAGGTAAGGTGTGTGACAGGGGGAAGTCAGGGGATAATAAGAGCATGGGCAGAGACAGGGAAGTGGAATGACCAGGGCATGTGTGAGGGGGTTGAGGACCCAGAAACAGCAGTGGCTAACGTGGGGGAGCAGTGTGCAGCAAGGGTAACTCCTGCTCCCCATGTGGGCTCTGAACGCTTACGATACAATGCAGGTGATTCTTCCCTCCTAACAAACCAGAGAGATCAGTTTAACTGGATGGGGTTAGCTTAAGAGGCACTTAAATGCCTCTTAAGGGGAAATGTGTGGGGATATCTAGGCCTTGGGAAGCTGTCTGGGAATTTAAGATCGGGGCAGGGGGAAGAAAAGAAGAAACACTGGAGCCCTCTGTGACAGCAACAGCTATTTGCTTGAGTTGACCCTATTCCGCCCACTCCAGCCTCCCCTCCTCTGTTCCTTCAATGCTCATCTCTGAGCTTTGACATCACTGATCTCCTCATTATATTTTCTTCCTGATCACCTGCCACCACCTTCAGCTATCTCCTGCTTTTGGCCTCTCTGACCTTGCCCCACCTGATGTCTTTTAAGACTGCTGATTTCATACTATCTGACCTGGCCATTGACTCAGCAGTTACTTCCAGTCTGCCTTGGCTGCTGGGACTCTTGGTTATCCTATACAGCAGCAGCTCCCAACCTTTTTGGCACCAGGGACCAGTTTTGTGGAAGATGCTTTTTTCATGGACCAGGGACGGGGGATGGTTTCAAGATGATTCAAGTGCATTACATGTATTGTGTACTTTATTTCTATTATAATTACGTCATAATATATAATGAAATAATTATACAACTCACCATAATGTAGAATCAATAGGAGCTCTGAGCTTGTTTTCCTGCAACTAGACAGTCTCATCTAGGGGTGATGGGAGAAAGTGACAGATCATTAGGCATTAGATTCTCATAAGGGGCACACAACCTAGATCCCTAGATCCCTTGCATGCACAGTTCACAACAGGGTTCGTGCTCCTATGAGAATCTAATGCCCCCACCAATCTGACAAGAGGTGGAGCTAAGGTGATAATACAAGTGACAGGGAGTGGCTATAAATAAAAAGGAAGCTCTGTCCCCACCACCACCCCTGCTCACCTCCCTCAGTTCAGCCCAGTTCCTAACAGGCCACAGACTGGTACCTGCCCATGGCCTGGTGGTTGGGAATCCCTGCTATACAGCACAAGTCCTATATACTATTGGCTCATGTGAATTGCATACCCAAATATATATGTGAATTTCAGCCAAATGCTTATTTGTGTGATTTATTTTTTTGAATCAAACTATCAGGCTTTATATTAATTCCTGGTAAATTTCTACTTTGTCAATTTTTAATCCTGAATTTCTGCCTAATGACAACATGTTAGGATGAGTTCATACATAAAAAGTTAGCAAAACATCTGTTTCTTTTGTAATGTTTTTCTATCTCTAACAGGATAAGGATGAGTGTGAAGTAGAGCTGTTCCCATTGGGACGGGAATGAGTTTAATCCCAGTCATCACATGCAGTTTGATATTTAAGAGATAAGGGAAAAACAACACAATCAAGGAATATGTTTCAATCCACTTATTTTACATATGAGAATCAAATTTCCGAGAGATTGCCAACTTGCTTAATGTAACTAACGAGTGGCAGAGCTGGGATGAGTCCTTCCTCAGCCCAGCTCTTTCCACTAGTATGGTTGTTTGTCTATTCAGAGAGAAATGAATAGCCATGGTATCATGGCCCACTGGTGATGAAAACAATAGTAATTCACAGTGTGATTCTAGACGCACTAAAATATTCCCATGGAAACACTAGCACTCACCTAGCAGGGGGACCCTGCACCTATCCGCAGGGCAGCATGAGGCCACCCACTGACTGCTCTCAGAGTGGGCAGAGGTGAGGTAAACCTCAAGGTGTGTATAAAGATGTGTAGTTAGTAGGCTTTCCTCATGCTCCCCAAGAATATCCAATCCAATGTGACCCAACAAAGGCAGAGAAATTGAGAGGCACATGAACAGAGGGAAAGAAAAATCATCACTATGACTACGTTCAAATACGATCAGAGCTGACTACATTTTAGAAGAGTGTAGGAAGCTAAAAATACTGAAGTTTCACCTGTGCTGTGTGTACACCCACACGCTGCCGCTGCACAGGGAAGAGACTGTTAGGTGGAAACTGTGGGAACACAGGCAGTGCCACTATCTCTGGCTGTCTTTTGCCCTCTTGGTTCCTCTCTCCCTGTCCAAATCTGGCTCAGGGACCCTCATGGGAACTGAGTGTTTGGTCCTTTCAATTCACAAGAATTCCAAACTAGTATATATTAGAAGGAGACAGAAAGAAGAGGGGCAACATTTTTGAACATTGATAGTCAAAGGGAAAAAGTAAGGAACATCAGAGAGGTAAAGGGCAAGCTTGGGATGGCACCCTCATGCCGTAAAAAGTACTCTGGGAAGTAGAAAGTGCAGACAGGAAGGTCTGTAGGTGAGGTGATGCTGCTGCCGCCCTTTCAAGTTCTGATCTGCAAACAGCCCAGACAGTGCTCCCAATCTGCCCTTGAGGCACACTCTCCCTGCCTTCTGAGTTTCTTGGCCCCTAGAGGAGGAAGTGGTTTGTGCAAAAGTAGTAGGCAAGAGTTGGAGACAGCAGCAGCTGTGCATTTGGCAGGGCACTGCCAATTTCTGGAAATTGCCTTGGTTTTGTGCCAAGATCCCAGGATGCAGTGTAGAGAGAAAGAGGAGTGGAGGAGGCAGTGTGGCCAATGGCCCTCAAATTCTTGGATTTCTATTATGCAATACAATTTTTCCCATGTTATTAACTGAGGATTTTTATAACAGTCAGATTTTGAATTTTATATCATAAATATGAATAGAACAAAGATTTTGGAAAATTTAGCCCCACAAAGTTTTTGCTGTTACTAAAACTGAATAAAAACATTAAATTAAGCATTATTGCTATGAGATTTATTGATGCTGAGCTCTTTCCAAGCTATCTTCTCTTTCCTTGGCATCTTCTTGCCTATCTTTGAAAATGAATACAACACTGCCATCTTAACCCTTCTGGTCATTTCTCTAAAATTCATATGGCGGTTGAAAACACAAAATAATTTCTGCTGCTAGGAGCATCAATCTCACTTTAAAACTTGGAGTAAGTTACTTGTGCATAGTAATAACATAAAATGATCTTTCCACGATAGAGGTCTGTCACCGAGATCTTAATTTGAACTTTGAAAACATTAGATAGGTTTTTCAAATGGAGTTATATGATTAGAAGCATGTGACTTCAAATCAGATAAAAAGGATGGCCTACAATTGTGCCTTTATCCCTACTTACTCTCTTAACTGTGGACCATCTTCTGAAATGCCAGTCTGAAGGAACAGTAGAAACTCAATCGACCAAATCCTCTGAACTACCTCATTTCATTTTCTTTATAACATTTCATTCAACAATTACGTATTCAAAAATATCGATTCCATGTTTACCATGTACCTATATTTTTGGTTAAGATTATGAATGTTTAATAATCTTGAAAGTATGCTGGAGTCAGCAAAAAATTAAAATTATGAAGAAGCAAATTCTCCATAGTGACAAATTACCTTCTGAATACCAGTACCTATACATGAAACTGTGATTATAGTTAAAATAAGTTTATTGTAGCCTTTAAAATAAATAAAGATGCTTCATTTTCAGAGTAGTAGTCTATAAATTTAGCTGGAAATAGCAACTTGTGAGCATCAAAAATGCCTTAAGTCAAAGGTGAAACATCTTGACCAAAGGAATGATTTATCCAAATCGTATCATAAATGATATCTCCATAAGTCTTTAACAAATTATATAGTATTATAAGTATTAATATTCCATGTTCTCTGACCCAAATTCAACTTGCCATATGAAGAATAAAATCAATAACTTTAAATGTTTTAAAAATAAGATACAGACATATATATATAAATATTAATAGTATAAAAATTTAAAATGGGGTGGTACAAGATGGCTGAATAGGAACAGCTCCAGTCCGCAGCTCACAGTGGGATCAACACAGAAGGCAGGTGATTACTACATTTCCAACTGAGGTATCCGGCTCATCTTTCTGGGACTGGTTAGACAGTGGGTGCAGCCCAGAGGGCAAGCTGAAGCAGAGTGAGGTGTCGCCTTGCCCAGGAAGCACAAAGGGTCAGGGAACTCCCTCCCCTAGCCAAGGGAAGCAGTGAGGGATTGTGCCATGAGGAATGGTGCATTCCATCCCAGATACTATGTTTTTCACATGGTCTTCGCAACCCACAGACCAAGAGATTCCCTTGGGTGCCTACACCACCAGTCCCCTGGGTTTCAAGCACAAAACTGGGTGGCTGTTTGGGCAGACACTGATCTAACTGCAAGAGTTTTTGTTCATACTCCAGTGGTCTCTGGAATGCCAGTGAGACAGAACCCTTCACTCCCCTGGAAAGGGGGCAGAAGCCAGGGAGCTAAGTGCTCTAGCTCAGCGGATCCCACCCCCATGGAGCCCAGCAAGCTTAGATCCACTGGCTTGAAATTCTCACTGTCAGCACAGCAGTCTGAAGTCGACTTGGGACATTTGAGATTGGTGTGGGGGAGGGGTGTCCACCATTACTGAGGCTTGAGTAGGCAGTTTTCCCCTCACAGTGTAAACAAAGCTGCCTGGAAGTTCGAACTGGGTAGAGCCCACCACAGCTCAGCAAAGCCACTGTAGCCAGACTGCCTGTCTAGATTTCTCCTCTCTGGGCAGGGCATCTCTAGAAGAAAGGCAGCAGCCCCAGACAAGGGCTTATAGATCAAACTCCTATCTCCCTGGGACAGAGCACATAGGGAAAGGGGTGGATATGGGTGCAGCTTCAGCAGATTTAAGCATTCCTGCCTGCTGGCTCTGAAGAGAGCAGCAGATCTTCCAGCACAGCACTTGAGCTCTGCTAAGGGACAGACTCCTCCTCAAGTGGGTCCCTGACCCCCATGCCTCCTGACTAGGAGACATCTCCCAGCAGGAGTCAAAAGACACCTCATACAGGAGAGCTGCAGTGGGCATCTGGCAGGTGCTTCTCTGGGATGAAGCTTCCAGAGGCAGTAACAGGCAGCAATCTTTGCTGTTCTGCAGCATCTGCTGGTGATACCCAGGCAAATAGTATCTGGAGTGGACCTCCAGCAAACCAGCAGACCTGCAGCAGAGGGGCCTGTTAGAAGGAAAACTAACAAACAGAAAGGAATAGCATCAACATCAACAAAAAGGATGTGCACATGAAAATCCCATCCAAAGATCGCCTACCACAAAGACCAAAGGTAGATAAATCCATGAAGATGAGGAAAAAACAGCACAGAAAGACTGAAAATTCCAAAAACCAGAATGCCTCTTCTCCTCCAAAAGATCACAACTCCATGCCAGCAAAGGAACAAAACTGGATGGAGAATGAGTTTGACAAACTGACAGAAGTAGGCTTCAGAAGGTGAGTAATAACAAACTCCTCCAAAAAGGTTAGAGGAATTGCTAACTAGAATACCCAGTTTAGAGAAGAACATAAATGACCTGATGGAGCCAGAAAACACAGCACAAGAACTGTGTGAAGCATACACAAGTATCAATAGCTGAGTTGATCAAGTGGAAGAAAGGAATCAGAGACTGAAGATCGACTTAATGAAATAAAGCATGAAGACACGATTAGACAAAAAAGAATGAAAAGGAATGAATAAAACCTCCAAGAAATATGGGACCATGTGAAAAGAACACACCTACGTTTGATTGGTGTATTTGAAAACAATGGAGAGAATGGAGCCAAGTTGGAAAACATGCTTCAGGATATTATCGAGAAGAAATTCCCCAACCTAGCAAGACAGGAATTCAAATTCAGGAATACAGAGAACACCACAAAGATACTCCTTGAAAAGAGCAACCCAAGACACATAATCATCAGATTCACCAAGATTAAAATGAAGGAAAAAATGTTAAGGGCAGCCAGACAGAAAGGTCTGGCTACCTGCAAAGGGAAGCCCATCAGACTAACAACAGATCTCTCTGCAGAAACCCTACAAGCCAGAAGAGAGTGGGGGCCAATATTCAACATTCTTCAAGAGTTTTCAACCCAGAATTTCATATCCAGCCAAACTAAGCTTCATAAGCAAAGGAGAAATAAAATCCTTTACAGACAAGCAAATGCTGAGAGATTTTGTCACCACTCGGCCTGCCTTACAAGAGATCCTGAAGGAAGCACTAAATATGGAAAGGAAAAACCAGTTCCAGCCACTGCAAAACCATACCAAATTGTAAAGACCATTGACACTATGAAGTAACTACATCAACTAATGGGCAAAATAACCACCTAGCATCATAATGACAGGATAAAATTCACACATAACAATATTGACCTTAAATGTAAATGGGTTAAATGCCCAAATTAAAAGACATAGACTGGCAAATTGGATAGAGTCAAGACCCATCACTGTGCTGTATTCAGGAGACCCATCTCATGTGCAAAGACACACATAGGCTCAAAATAAAGGGATGGAGGAATATTTACCAAGCAAATGGAAAACAAAAAAAAGCAGGGGTTATAATCCTAGCCTCTGATAAGCCAACAAAGATAAATATGAACAGACACTTCTCAAAAGAAGTCATTTATGTAGCCAACAAACATATGGAAAAAAAACTCATCATCACTGGTCGTTAGAGAAATGCAAATTAAAACCACACTGAGATACCATCTCATGCCAGTTAGAAAGGCAATAATTAAAAAGTCAGGAAACTGGCCGGGCGCGGTGGCTCACGCCTGTAATCCCAGCACTTTGGGAGGCCAAGGAGGGTGGATCACAAGGTCAAGAGATTAAGACCATCCTGATCAACATGGTGAAACCCTGTCTCTATTAAAAATACAAAAAATTAGCTGGGCATGGTGGCGCCTGCCTGTAATCTCAGCTACTCAGGAGGCTGAGGCAGGAGAATTGCCCGAACCCAGGAGGCGGAGGTTGCGGTGAGCCGAGATCGTGCCATTGCACTCCAGCCTGGGTAACAAGAGCGAAACTCCATCTCAAAAAAAAAAAAAAAAAAAAAAGTCAGGAAACAACAGATGCTGAAGAGGATGTGGAGAAACAGAAACACTTTTACACTGTTGGTGGGAATGTAAATTCATTCAACCATTGTGGAAGACAGTGTGGTAATTCCTCAAGTATCTAGAACCAGAAATAACATTTGACCCAGCAATCCCATTACTGGGTATATCCCAAAGGATTATAAATCATTCTACTATAAATACACATGCACACATATGTTTATTGTAGCACTGTTCACAATAGCAAAGTCTTGGAACCAACTCAAATGCCCATTATGATAGACTGGATAAAGAAAATGCAGCACATATATACCATGGAATACTATGCAGCTACAAAAAAGGATGAGTTTATGTCCTTTGCAGGGGCATAGATGAAGCTGGAAACCACCATTCTCAGCAAACTAACACAGGAACAGAAAACCAAACACTGCATGTTTTTACTCATAAGTGAGAGTTGAACAATGGGAACACATGGATGCAGGGAGGGGCCTATTGGGGGTTAGGGGGCTAGGGGAGGGATAGGATTAGGAGAAATACCTAATGTAGATGACAGGTTGATAGGTGCAGCAAACCACCATGGCACATGTATACCTATGTAACAAACCTGCACATTTTGTACATGTATCCCAGAACTTAAAGTATAATAATCAAACATTACATTACAAAACATTACAGATTTGTAATGTTTATCATTAAGTAAACATTTTAAGAAATTACGTTTAAAAGGTTAATAGTGTTTATTACTGTTGTTCTTTGAAGTTTTCTATATTTTCCCAAATTTCTACCATTAGCATGCTTTATTTGTTTAATCAGACGTTTTCAATCCAAATCCTTGTTGCTTTAAAACACACAGACTAACGGGCCCACTTCACTATATTTGCAGATACGAAAAACGATGTGAAATGTTAAGGATACTAACAGGAAAGCTACTTGTCACTGTGTGCTGAGGCTTGCAAACAGGCTTAAAAAGAATTACAGGCCGGACGTGGTGGCTCATGTCTATAATCCCATCACTTTGGGACGCCAAGGTAGGCAGATCACCTGAGGTCAGAAGTTGGAAACCAGTCTGGCCAACATGGTGAAACCCTGTCTCTACTAAAAATAAAAAAAATTAGCTGGGTGTGGTGGTGGATGCCTGTAGTCCCAGCTACTTGGGAGACAGGAGCATCGCTTGAACCTGGGAAGTAGAGGTTGCAGTGAGCCAAGATCATGTCACTGTACTTAAGCCTAAGCAACAGAGTGAGATTCCATCTTAAAAAAAAAAAAAGGCAACAATGAGCAAACAAAAGTTCATGACTCCTATTTTGTTTTTACCTTTTCTACTGATAAGATTTCACATTCATTCTAGAAAAGGTAGAATGATCATGATTAAGAGAATTGAACCCCAAATAGATGAAGAGACAAGAACATATGTCAGTGTCTGATGATTATTTCCAAGTTTTAAGGTCCAAATGAATTATATGCAAAGGCACTAAAACTCTTGGATTTAGGATCGCAAAGACAACCGTTGGTAAACAGTTATCTTTAGGAACTATGAGTAAGACAGTTGTCCATGGAAAAGCAGAAGATGAAGAAATACCCTATTTTTTTTAAAGGAAGATTACAGAGTATGTAGAACTATGACCTTGAGTTGGTCCCTGACAAAATACTAAGTATACAGTAAGCATTCAATAAATGCTAGTCCCTTTCCTTCTTTTCTTTTCCTTTTATTTTGTGACTGTTTCCTCTCTCTTTGGAATTCTATGACTCTTGTAAGATATATAGTTTAGGAGAACAAGAAATGACAATTGAAATAATTTAAAAATTATTACTGAACTTAAAAGTTAAAAGAAAAAATAAAATTAAAATTATTTTTAAAGAATTTGTGCTATAACTGGGCAAGGTGGCTCATGCCTGTAATCCTAGCACTTTGGGAGGCTGAAGCAGGAGGATTGCTTGAGCCCAGTAGTTCGAGACTAGCCTGGGCAACACAGTGAGACCCTGTTACTACACACACACACACACACACAAATAGCTGGGCATGGTGGCATGTGCCTGTAGTCTCCACTACTCCATAGGCTGAGGTTCAGTTGAGTCCAGAGGGTCTAAGCTGCAGTGAGCCATGATCGCTCCACTGTACTCCAGTCTGGACAACATGGCAAGGCTCAGTCTCAAAAACAAAAAGTGCTATAATATACACTTTAAAGTTATTTTTCAAACAATTGATACTCAGAACGTTACATGTACTAAATCATAGTGAGAGTAATATTAAGGCTTGAGAGAAGGCACTAGAGGAAGATAGACCTGGATTCAAATCTTAATCACTAACCTGACTTAACTATATCTAAGCCTCAATTTTGTCATCTATGGTTAGCAGCGACAACAGAATCCACCTCATAGAAGAGCAGATGATTACACGATAGTACATATAACACGTTTACCCTCAATATTTGTTAGCTATGCAAATCTTTAACTAGGAAAACTAGAATAAACAGATACGTGTCAATATGCTCAATGTGTATGTGACATCAAGGAGAATAAAAAGAAGAGCAAGGGAAAGAGCAAGTAAGCTTTCCTTTAGGAAAGTTAAAAGATGAGAAAAGAGAGCTAAGAAGAGGGGAATCGGTTGATACATATAGACATTGAGCCAAGCTGAGCTTGTAACATTCATTTGGTATGATAAATGAAAGTGCATAGAATCAATAAACAGTGAGGTACCAGGTCAAAAGGGTAAAAGCAAGATGGAAAATAGGAGACAAAAATCCCAAATGTATGCAACTTCTTTTTCATATTTCATTTCCTTTGTCTTTAATTACAGGGTTTATTTTTACATTCTAGGTTTTAATTAACTTGCATACACACACAAAAGATGGTTCTACACAGATATCATATTTGGGAGAATACTTTGTAGTTCTAGCATTTGGGAGGAAAAAACTAACTCCTCTGGTTTTAATATTGCAATGTTAAATTAGGAGATGCTTATATTGATTCAAGAGAATATCTCTAGGAAAACACTGCTTATGCTTTAAACGTAAGAATAATTAGACCAGGGCAGGGCATGGTGGCTCACACCTGTAATTCCAGCACTTTAGGAGGCTGAAGCAGGTAGATCACTTGAGCCCAGGGGTTCAAGACCAGCCTGGGCAACTGACAAAATCCCGTCTCTACTAAAAATACTAAAATATTAGCCAGGCATGGTGACACATGTCTGTAGTCCCAGCTACTCAGGAGGCTGAAGCACGGGAATCTCCTGAACCCAGGACACAGGTTGCAGTGAGCCGAGATCGTGCCTCTACACTCCAGCCTGGGAGACAGAGTGATCCTGTTTCAAATAAAAATAAAAATAAAAAATATGTCAGTTGGGAAGTGATGGATAGTGTGCTGCTTAGTAGGAATAGGCTGGCTCTGCTCTCAGGAGCTTCATGACTCTAAGCAAGTGAGAAAAGAGGAAATATCTTGAAAAAAATTTTTTAGAGTAGAGACAGGATCTCTCTATACTACCCAGGCTGATCTTGAACTCCTGGCCTCAAGTAATACTCCCACCTCAGCTTCCCAAAGTGCTAGGATTACAAGCATGAGCTACCATGCCTGGCCAAAAAATCCTTTTGAATAAAATTACATTATGAAAATTTTCTTTTCTTAGTAAATTCATTGTCAGTATTTGGATGTTGTTGGACAGTAAAACATAACTAGATATATGAATATATAACACATTGTACACTTGTTTTATACTATGTAACATTAAAGTCAAATAATTCATTGCCAGTTTAATATTTAGGGCTGTTGAAGAGCATCAGTAACAGATTTCGACTCCAGTGATATATATGAAAGTCCTCACAAAGCTGCAGATTCTACACACTGTTCCTGGGCAAGTCCTACATAAACCTGGCAGGCAAGATGCCGTCAAGAGTCCTTCTGCCATCCTTGCATTGCTTTTTCTGGCCTTAAGGATGGTAGAATCATAGATGGTTCAGGTTGGAGGGACCAGTGATTGGGCCATGACTTCTATTTTTCAAGATAAACAGCTGAGTCTCATAAATTTTAATTTGTGAGTTTTATACTAAGAGTAGAATCAAACACTGTTGATCTCTGTATCTTGTCCTTTTTCTCTCCCTGCCATCTAGCTGCAGCACCTGGTGCAGGGCCTGATATAATACAGTGCAATTCACTTTTTGGATGAGAAGTCTTTACACACATACATAGCAACTTGGTAACATTAATAAGACCTATTGAGATTATGTGAACCTGCTCTAAACATTCAGTTTGATCCTGATGAACTTTTCTAATCCTCACATCAACCCTTCGGGAAAGGTACTATTATTACCCCTTGATAATAATTGATGAAAACTTGGGGCACAGACAGTTTAAAGGACTCACAGCTACTAAGCGGTGAAGACAGGAATTGAACCCAGTTCCACTCCAGTTCTAAAGCCTGAGCCCAAGACCAACCCCTTAACCACAACACTGCATTGTCGATATTATAATGGGCTTCTGGTTTAACCAAAAAAGGTCTAGGTCAGAAAAATATGGAATAGATTCACATTTTACCTTGAGCTTAGGTTCTAAACTTAGGATGAAAGGTATAAATTCTTAGCAATAACTCGAGATAATTGGAGAATTCTTAAATATGCCCACTTTCTGTAGGGTTTACTCCATTCTGTTTGTTTTTTGAGATGGAGTCTGGCTCTGTCCCCCAGGCTGGAGTGCAGTGGCACCATCTCAGCTCACTGCAACCTCTGCCTCCCGGGTTCAAATGATTCTCCTGCCTCAGCCTTCTGAGTAGCTGGAACTATAGGTATGTGCTGCTGCACCCGGCTAATCTTTACATTTTTTGGTAGAGATAGGGTCTCACCATGTTGGCCAGGCTGGTCTCAAACTCCTGGCCTCAGGTGATCCACCCGCCTCGGCCTCCCAGAGTGCTGGGATTACAGGCATGAGACGCCGTACCTGGCCCCATTCTGTTTTTAACATTAAAACTCTATACTTGCATGGTCAAATACTGTAGCTTCTAGTTATATGTAGTTATTTAACTTAAAATTAATTAAAATTAAATAAAGATTTACTTCCTCAGCTGTACTAGTCCATTGTAGGTGTTCAGTAGCCACATGTGGCTTGTGGCAACCAAATAGGACAGTGCTTTTTACACATAAGAACAAAAAAGAGCATTTCTGTCATTACAGGAGGTTCCATTGGACGATATTGCTCTATGTACCTTATTCGTATTAATAGATTGGTCTGTTATAAGGATTAACCAAGATTGTGGCTTCCCTTCACACATGGGGATTTGCTAAATGCACAGTGCTCCACTACCTTCTTTAATACGACAGGTTTGCAACCACATTTTAGTAATATTTGTGGATGCTTTAAGTATAACTCATTCTAATAATGATTCATCGGGATCAAATTGAATTGGGGATTTTATCTTTTAAAAGACTGTCCAAGGGATCATAGCCAGGTGTCTAAAAGGAGCCAGAGGAATGATTTTCAATATCTAAGCAGGTTCATTTGTGGAGAATCTAAAAATGAAATTAGATTACTGCCACCATCATTTCTTGAAGCTCCTAATCACAGGACTAGTGTATGTGAAGGGCAGAAACCTAGGGGAGGGCTGATGGAGGAAAAGCTGAACAGGAGCAGAATTTTTTACCAAATCACCAGAAGTATGTGTCACTTCTCAGAGGAGATGCTATTACAGATATCCAGGCCAAAAACTCCAGGAGGAACACAGCACTCCTCACGCTGGATCCAGTGTCAAAATTTAATAGAGAAGTACCTAAAGCCAAATTAGTGAGAGATCCTATTGTTTTAGAATTTTACATTTCTTGTGACTTACTGTTGTTTGTGCTCACGGAAGTAGTCTTGAGTTTTAATTTTTTAAAGTAATGATTCAATCAAGATGATACTGTAGAACATGTATGATAGAACATTTTGAGCTTTACCAACACTAGAAATGTGAAATTGTCAAAGACTGGCCATTTTTCACTTGTCTTATATCACTGTTTGGAATGTGAATTTGACTTTGTGCTAGAGTGTAATCCATACCTATTGTTTAATTATTCATTGAGGGCAGTTTCAATTTCTACTCCCAATATATAGCTGAAACTTGCAGACTACTAAAGAATCCTAGATAAATCCCATCTGTCCAAAATGAGGATGGCAGGGAAGGACATCAATAAATATTAATTATTTATTCTAAGTGCTAAAAAACAATGATAAATATATAAGACAGTACTAATGGAAAGAAAAGTAAATGCAAAATAATAAACTATTTGTGATAGAAAACAATATGTAGTCTCGCAATACAAATTTCAATTTATTACGAGTGTATGTGGTTTGAATAGGTGTTCCTGAAAAGTTGCATATAAGTCACATTTTTAAAATAACACTTAAAAATCAGTAACACAAATTACTATTTGAAGTCTCTACTTGCAAAATGAAGAATCTTTCTGAAATGCTAATGATCGCTTTATTTTTGTACTTGTTTGCTTAATTTGAATTTTCTGTTGTTTCAATATCTGGTATTAGTTAATTAAATGCCAATTTCATAGCTCTTAATTAAACATCAATTTCATAGCTCTTAGTAAATTTGCCTGCGTAGGTAGTATGTCCAGTAAATCTGCCTTAGTAGTTAGTATTTGTCATAGGCTTGGAAACCATTTACCCAAATATGTTAGAACTGTGGGCAAAATAACAGTAATGAGATTTTGTACAAAGGCTTGACGACTCTTCATATGAGTAAACTGTGAGTTTTTGTACATGGCTTCATGACATACATTCTGGCTATGTGCAAATGTTTCTCCTTTCATTTTCTGATTTTTTTTCTGGGTTCTAAATAATTGATTGCAAATTCACGTGTATGAATGTCTAGCTGTTCTTGAAGCATGGTATAATCCACAGTTCGGACATCTTGTTAAGTGAGCTCTACCTGAAGAAACCAGGCAATACCAAGGGTCCCTTTACCTAATATTTGCTTCCAACAATAGCTTTGAAGGGGAGTCATTGTTTTTTGTGACATCTATTTACAAAAAAAATGGGTATAACATAAACATCACTTCTCTTAATAGTCCATGAAAGAATCTTATTCATATACTGAACCTATTTTTTTTTCTTCCGGAGACAGTCTCACTCTGTCACCCAGGCTGGAGTGCAGTGGTGTGCAGTGGTGCTATCTTGATTCACTGCAACCTCTGCCTCCTAGGTTCAAGTTATTCTCCTGCCTCAGCCTCCCGAGTAGCTGGGATTACAGGTGCACACCACAATGTCCGGCTAACTTTTGCATTTTTAGTAGAGACAGGGTTTCTCCATGTTGGTCAGGCTGGTCTCAAACTCCTGACCTCAGGTGATCCACCTGCCTCTGCCTCCCAGTGTTGTGATTATAGGTGTGAGCTACTGTGCCCGGACTATTTTTTAAGTTTTAAAAATTGACACATAATAATTGTACATTGTTACACACTGCCATGTGTGTACCTATGCAACTATCTTGCACGTTCTGCACATGTACCCCAAAACCTATAATGCAATAAAAATTAAAAAAATAAAATAAATAAAATTGTACATTGTTATGGGATACAGAGTGATGTTTCAATACATATAATCATAGTGATCAGATGGAGGTAATTAGCATATACATAATCTTGAACATTTATCATTTTTGTACTGGAAACATTAAAATATTCTCTCTTCTAGCTATTCAAAAATAAATATTATTGTTAACTATAGTCATCCTGCAGGACTATGGGACACTAGAGCTGCAGAATTTATTCCTACATAGCTATAATTTTGTAGCCTTTAAAAAGCCCCTTCCTATTTTTCCTTCCCAGCCTCTAGAAACCTCTGTTCTACTCTTTACTCCTACGAGTTTAACCTTCTTAGTTTCTGGGCATGAATGAGAACATGTGGTGTTTAACTTTCTGTTACTGGGTTATGTCACTTAACATAATGTCCTCTAGGCCAGGGGTCCCCAGGCCACAGACTGGTACCAGTTTGTGGCTTGTTAGGAACCAGGCTGCACAGCGGGAGCCAAGTGGCAGGCCAGTGAGCATTACTGCCTGAGCTCTGCCTCCTGTCAGATCAGCAGCGCTTGATTCTCATAGGAATGCAAACCCTACTGTGAACTGCACATTCGAGGGCTCCCATAAGGTTGTGTGCAGCTTATGAGACTCTAACTAATGCCTGATGATCTGAGGGGTGACAGTTTCATCCCCAAACCATTCCCACCCACCATCCACCACATCCTTGGTCTGTGGAAAAACTGTCTTCCACAAAACTGGTCTGTGGTGCCAAGGAAGTCAGGGACCGCTGCTCTAGGCTCATCCATGTTGCTGCAAATGACAGGATTTAATTCTTTGTTATGGCTGAAGAGTATTCAATTGCATACATATACCACATTTTCTTTATCCATTCTTCTACTGTCTGACACAGATTGATTCCATACCTTGACTATCGTGAATAGTCCTGCAATAAACAGAGGAGTGCAGATAGCTCTTAGGTATACTGGTTCCTTTTCCTTCGGATAAATAGTAGTGTGATTGCTGGACCATAGGGTAGTTCTATTTGTGGTTTTTTGAGGAGCCTTCATACTGTTCTCCATAGTGCTTTACTAGTTTACCTTCCTACCAACAGTGCACCCTTGCCAGCATTTATGTTTTTATCTTTTTGATAATAGCCACTTTAATGGGTAAGATGATATCTCACTGTGGTTTTGATTTGTACTTCCCTGACATTAAGGATATTAAGTTTATTCTAATTAATTAATTAGAGACAGGGTCTCACTCTGTAGCCCAGGCTGGAGTGCAGTGGCATGATCTCAGGTCACTGTGACCTCTGCCCCGAGTTCAAGCGATTTTCCTGCCTCGGCCTCCTGAGTAGCTGGGACAACAGGTATGCACCACCATGCATGGCTAATTTTTTTTCTGTTTAGTAGAGATGGGTTTTCGCCATGTTGGCCAGGCTGGTCTTAAACTCCTGGACTCAAGTGATCCACCTGCCTCAGCCTGCCAAAGTGCTGGGATTACAGGTGTGAGCCACTGTGCCCAGCTATTAAGCTTATTTTTATACCAAACCATAATTCCTTTATTTTCTCACCTACAGTATTACAAATGATCTCTTTAACATGAATATTTCTTTCCCTAGATGAGAAGCTCATTGAGGTAGAAGCTGTCTTACTACTTTTTCCCAGTACCTAGCATGGAACCAGGTCATAATAAAAAAGGTCCTATGAATGAATCAAGAGAAAAATGCTTTTTCAAAAGTTATTTTAATTAATTTATTGAGACAGGGTCTTACTCTGGCACCTAGGCTGGAGTGCAGTGGTGTAATCACTTGCTCACTGCAGGCTCAACATCCTTGGGCTCAGATAATCCTCTCATCTCAGCTGCCCTAGTAGCTGGGACCACAGGCATGCACCACCACACCTGGCTAATTTATGTATTTTTTGTGGGGTCTCACTTTGTGGCCCAGGCTGGTCTCGAATTCCTGGGCTCAAGCAATTCACCCATCTCAGACTCCCCACGTCCTGGGATTACAGGTGTGAGCCACTGTGGCTGGCACCTTTCTCAAAATTTAAAAGTAACACTTTAAAAACTTTATCTCAAAATTCTTACAAGTTTCTGTTGATGTTCTTGATGTTTAGAATTACTGAATTTGTACACCATGATTTTATAAATATCAATCTTTGTTCTTCAACACTGATAAACCTTAAGAGTTCTAGTCTGCAATTTTTTTAAAAAAAATTTTTTGCAAGACAAGTTCTCTCATTCTCACCCAGGCTGGAATGCAGTGGTGTGATCTCAGCTCACTGCAACCTTCACCTCCCTGGTTCAACCGATTCTTCTGCCTCAGCCTCCTAAGTAGCTAGGATTACAGGTGCACACCACCATGCCCTGCTAATTTTTGTATTTTTAGTAGAGACAGAGTTTCACCATATTGGCCAGGCTGGTCTTGAACTTCTGACCTTGTGATATGCCCACGTCGGCTTCCCAAGGTGCTGGGATTACAGGTGTGAGCCAGCACGCCTGGCCTCCAGTCTGCAGTTCTAAGGCAAGACACACATTCCTTGAATCATCTCAGTTGCCCTGTCTGATCTATGTCCAACTCTAGTCCACCTTTACATATATATACACACACATATATATATTCATACATATACGTGCATATATATATATATACACACATATGACTATATATATGTGTATGTATATATTTCATTGTTAGATGCCTTCTGATGATGCCGAACATGGTAGTGAGTTGGCCAAAAACAGCACTCAGAGCAAATTTCATGACTAACCTCCATGAATGCAAGGTTCCCCCAGGACTGTAATAAATCAGATCGTAACGAGGCCTGGCATATTATAAATAATTATTGTCCCATGTTTATTACATTATGCTTATGATGTGATGTAATTGCAAAGAATGCAGGTTTTCAAATCAGAAATATCTTGTTTGATTCCTAGCCACTTATCTGCCGTGAAGTCTTTGACAGTTAGGTAAATATTCTGAATACCAGTTGCCTCACTTGTACATAGGGTATACTAAACTTCCCTTTTGGGGTTGCTATAGATGCAAATCAAAGTAATCGGCTTGTTTTTTTTTTTTTGTTTTTTTTTTTTTTGAGATGGAGTCTCACTCTGCTGTCCAGGCTGGAGTGCAGTGGCATGATCTCGGCTCACTGCAACCTATACCACCTGAGTTCAAACGATTCTTTTGCCTCAGCCTCCTGGGATTACAGGCAGGCCCCATCGTGCCCAGCTAATTTTTGTATTTTTAGTAGAGATGGTGTTTTACCATGTTGGCCAGGCTAGTCTCAAACTCCTGACCTCAAGTGATCCACCCAGCTCGGCATCTCAAGCGGATTACAGGTTGGGATTACAGGTGTGAGCCACCGCACCCGGCCTAATTGGCATTTTATTGAGTGCTTGCTATAAATAAGACTCTGAAAGTTTCAAATGGTTTCTCTCCTGAAATGTTTGATTTCAACTGCAAAATTGGAAGATTTCACTCTATACTCCTACTTTCTGATTTTTTCCCCTAAAATTATTTAATAAGATTTCTAGTTAAATATGATAGATTGAACATAAATATTTTATCTCTGCTCTGCCCATGTCAGATTCTACCAAGACAAAAGGCAGGAAAAAAAAAGTGGCTCATACCTGTAATCCCAATACTTTGAGAGGCCGAGGTGGGAGGATCACTTGAGCCCAGGAGCTCAAGGCTGCAGTGAGCTATGACCATGCCACTTCACTCCAGCCTGGGTAACAAAGTAAAACCCTGACTCAAAAAAAAAAAAAAAAAAAAAAAAAAGAAAGAAAGAAAAATAAGAAAAACCCTCAAAATTCTAAGAAGAAATCTAAAAGGAGCAAAGACAAAAGGCCACATATTATATGATTCCATTGACATGAAATCCATTTATAGAAAAGACAACACTATAAGGACAGAAACCAAACAATAGGGGCAAAGTGTGGGAATTGATTAACAGGGGCAAGGTATGGGGAAGAGGGAACACACTTGAGCTTTTTCCCTCTTAATTCCAATGCTGAAATTGGCAAAATGCACTCTGAAGCTAAAGTCCCCACGCTGTCCTGAGCCATGGTAGAATCACCAGGCAACATAAACAAGCTTCTGGATGCTGATACTTTTCCTGACACTTTGTCAAAGACAAAGTCCATTTAATTGTGCATGGTGCGGCAAACTTTGTTAAAATGCAGTCACGCTGCTTTATAATATTCTATTTCTTTATAATATTCTATCAGTTAATTTTGTATTAGGATCCTTTAGCACCCTTTGAGACAGAGGTACCTCTGGGTGTTTCCAAATGAAAATTAATAATCATAGGTCTAGACAACAAAATGAGGTAAGAGTTTAGCACAGTCAGGGTTACATGTCTTTAGAATCTGAAAGCCATCCTTAGGGATTCCCACTCCAGAAGGTAGAGGTGGGTTCAGCCTCAAGATCCAGGGTCTGGCAGTGGCAAAAAATGGTTTAGAAAAGAAACATCATTTCTATCTGAAGGTTCACAGACAAAGAGATAATCGCTCATGAACAATTTCCATCATTTACTGAGGCAAATCAACTGAGAGTGTCCTTCCCATGTAATCTTCAGAGTTTCTCCTGCTCTTTTAGGATTTTCTTTTCTTTCCAGGAATGCTTTGAATATAAAATTTTAAACCTTATTTTACTGGATAAAAGTGTTGTGGGACTAAAGCCCACATCTCTTCTGCGATGATCCTGCCCACTCTATGATTTCTAGCTTTCAGTTAAAGGCTTTTTCCACAGAGCCCCTTTTTATTCACCCAGCATAAAAACAAGTAGGTTCATTAGTGACGATGGTTATTGGAATGGGGCATCCATTCAACCTCAGTAGACAAAAATGAATTGAGCACCAAAATTTATGAAAGTAAATCATTATTAAATACCTACGAGGAAATCAGAAAATCCCTATACACAGCCTGTTAAAAGACCTTCTTCGCATAATAACTGGAATGACGATAGGGCAGGAATAGTACCAGAAACTTAGAAATTAACCCATCTACAATACTTTGCACAGTTTAGGCTTTGGGATTAGTGGTTTTTTCCCTTACCTCACATATGTCTAATCCCATCTGACAAAATTAGAAGGCATGCTTGGCTAGGTTACAGAGAAGCTCAAAGGAAAGTCTGATTATTTTTTAATCCCAGTAGATTCAGATTCAGATTCTGATTTATTCTTTCTTGCTTGCTCTCTTTACTATGACAAAAGAATCAAGCGAAAAGGCTTAAATTGTACAACAGCTAGAATTTAGTTTGAGAGTTAAAGTGTTAGAATAAAAATATACTTAGCATACTTCTAAATATGCCTCCCATGTTACTGGCTTTATTTCAAGCCTTTTCTTGACATGGCAGTACAATTTAATTAAGGAAGGCGCTACAGAAAGAATAGTTGGGAACTAAATTGCTGGCTGGGAATGGCTAAATTGAGAGTCAAGTGGCACCCTGGGCTTCCTGTTTTTCTGACTTCAAACTGTTTTAGGTAATTTTTCCTGGCTACTCTGGGACCTCCCAGTCCTTTTAAACTCAGATTCTGATATTGAACTCTTACTACTCTTTCACCCAGGGTCATGACATGGTATAATTCTAGAGACCTCATTCCCACTGACAGCCCTACTTTTATTATTTCTCTCTTGCAAATGATTCTAAAAGTCCAAAGTATTTCTAGCAAGATCAACTGATGTCAACTAGCTGTTTCATTTAAGGGAATTAACACTCAGTGCCTTCCCAATTCCCTCACTCAGTAAACATGTATTGAGCATGTGCCAGACATCATGTTACGAGGCCATGGACGGTGGAATAGACCCCATCAGACGGTCATATCCTCAAGGAACATACAAACTAGTGTGTCAGATACACAAGTAAACAAGAACAAAGTAAGGCAGACTTAAGGCTTCAAGCATAGTATAGGCACAGCAGGGGAAGCAGCAACCAGGATTGAGAATACCAGAGAAGACTTCACAGAAAAAGAGACATTTGAGCAACAAAGCGAGGCCTTGAAAAAAGAGTAGGAGTTACCCCAGTAGAGCATGGGTAGAGGATGGACAGAGATGAGGTTGCTGTTTGGAAGAAGACATACATTCTGGCCAAAGGGAACTGTGCAAAGAAAATAATGGAGGGCAAGAAAATAAATGGCATTTTCCAAGAATAGCACAGTCTGGAAGAGCTGGAACATAAGGTGCATAGAGAGCGATGACCAGCACTGCTCTAACTACATGGTGGTACCACATCACAAAAGGTTTTGAATGCTGGGCTAATGAGTCTCTTTTCTCTGATCAAAAGAATTTGGCCTCATAAAAAACAGTACTCATTACTTCTGCAATGATCGGAAAGCTTTTGTTCAAGTCACAGAAATTGGAATGTGCAAATGTGTAGTTTCTGAATGTGTGTGATTGCATTAAATAATGCATATATGCCCTATTAGCAAAATAACATTGTTTGGTGGCATGAAATTGAGGTTGAGTTTCTCTTAAGTCATTCATTGGCAGGGACACATTCTTCAGCCGCTTCTAGAAATCTAACAGTCGTCAGGTAGAAATCAGTATGCTGGCCTCAGAACAAAAAGGGGCATAACACAAGAAATGTTCAATGTACTGAAATGCATTGCTAGTGAGAACACCAGCTAAGAACTTACAATTTTATACACTGCCAGTAGGATGGGCTACAAATTTGCAAGGCCAGTGCAAACCAAAAATGAAAGACCCGTTGTTTAAGAACTATTAAGAATGTCAAGATGGAGGTACCAGGGTATTAAACCAAGCACGGGGCTGGGCACGGTGGCTCAAACCTGTAATCCTAACACTTTGGGAGGCTGGGTGGGTGGATCACGAGGTCAGGAGTTCAAGATCAGCTTGGCCAACATGGTGAAACCCCATCTCTACTAAAAATACTAAAATTAGCTGGGCATGGTGGCAGGTGCCTATAATCCCCCAGCTATTTGGGAGGCTGAGGCAGGAGACTCACTTGAACCCAGGAGGCGGAGGTTGCAATGAGCTGAGATTGCACCACTGCACTCCAGCCTGGGTGACAGAGCAAGACTCCATCTCAGGAAAAAAAAAAAATTAAACCAAGTATGGGTCCCTGTGCCTGGGTTACATACCCACGAAGCTGGTCCAAACTTTTAATGATAATTCATTCTGTTTCCATAGCCTGATACATGTAGAACAGCTCTCATGTTCAAGTGTAAATTTTGCCACCAGTTTGCCCCCAGAATTGATCCCGTCTCCATCACTGGTCTTTCCTCCCTGCCTTCACTGGCAGTGGGGACCACAGGAGAGTCCCTCTTAGAGAAATGCTGACCCCTCCTCTGTTCTTATCGTGCTATTTTCTGCTTACTGAGAACAGGCTTTGCTTCCTTGACCTTTTGTGTTTAAATTTTCCCCTCTTTATAAAGTCTTCACTCATCAGAGATAAGGTGATAAGTTCTCATCTATTTCCAGTATTTAATCTTAAACTCATGCATTAGCTAGGCTACTATTTATGCACTGTAAGTGTGGCTGCTACTGCTGTGGATAATGTAAATGTAAATGACAATGGCAGTGGCAGGTACTGATGAGTGCCTAGGCACTGTGCTGGGCATTTTACAGGCCTAAAAATGGATCACTAAGTGACCCCACTCTTATCTGATGTCCTTGTTCTTTATGTTCTCGAAGGTGCTGAAGAATAGGACTAAAACATAAAGGGAAAGGAAGGAGGGGGAAAGAAAGCAAACCTTAAGTCAAAAAACTTTGCTACTTGTTAATAGAGTTGATAACAAAACTGTGACTTTTTAAAGAAAGATTTAAAATAATTTCCTGATTACAGCTTCTACATTATCTATGCATTTCATTTATTCTCCTGACCTGCAATGGGTAAACCGGCCATTAGGTTATCTGTGTATATAAGTTGGCCATTTTAGGTAATAAAACCATAGAGGAAAGGTATGTCTTTTTGTTTTTGTTTTCCGGCTTTACTGAGGTATAACTGACAAATAAAAATTATATTTACAGTAAAAAAAATAAGTGGACAAAAATTGTACAGTGTGATGCTTTGAGATATATATACATTGTGAGGTGATTACCACAATCAAGTTAATTAGCATATCCATCACCTCCCCATGTCTTTTTGAATTACATTAGTACAACATACACATAGTCCTAATTGTCAATGGAACAAAACTAAAACAGAGCATTTACTATAGCTATAAATTCTATTCAACCAATTAATAAGGATATACATTATCCTGCACCTTATGCTTCATGCTATATTTAGAAAGTTCAAGTTTTCATAAATGTTAGTGTATTATCACCACTGAAGAACTTCAGACAAGACCACTCTGCAGCCCTGAATCAATCAAATCAAGGAGATGTATGTTGGTTCAGAGCGGGGTTAATTTGTTTAGACTTCAGCAATTTCAGAACAGTAGCAGATCTAAAGTCAGATACTCTCAACTGCTCTGAATTAAAGTCTTTTGATTAGATTACACCTATCTGCTTTAGTGAGATAGGAATTATTTTAGTCCACGAACAATTTCCAAAGCACTCTATGTACAGCTGAGGTTTAGCACAGTTTTTCTTTATCTCCGTTTTGCCTTTTATTTTAGATTTGGGAAGACTCTATACCAGTATCTTCTAAATATGAGAAAGAGGGAGGGTTTTCTTTTTGCATGCATCAGATATATCTAGTACCTCAGGACATGCTGCCTCCTGAGCCACAGCGTAATAGCATTAGCAAAAGCAGTTCAGCCAGGGGGGAACTGAGTAGCAGCTGAGTCAGTCTAATAATTTACACTGGGGAAAGCCCTTGGAATTCAGAGGCACATTGCCCAGCTGGAGAGACAAATCTAATCTCTGCTAATGATGTTCCTCCCTCTCTTTCCTTTCAGGGCTGGGTTTTTTACACATGCGCACATGATTATATATGCACACTCAGAGTCCAGTGAAGCCAAACAACACAGCACCCAGGATTAAATTACACAGCAAGACTTCCAGGCATCATCTGGCCTCTACAGCCTAATAAATGCTGTCCGTGGTTCATGTTGTGGAGGCGTTAGAGCTCTTAAGAATTCAACAACATAGACAACTAAATACTAAAATTCAAAGGTGAACATATTATGATTTTATTATGAGACTGGATATAATAAGCTTGACTTCTTAAGTAGAGCTAAATTTAAAAAGTACACGCTAGGAGAAAGCCCACGGACTCCAGACAAAGATGTACGTGGTAATAGGTAAAGAGATGAAAAAAAAAACATACAAATTAAATGTTTTTTAAAAAACCACCCAAAGCAGAAACCAGTAGATAAAAATAATTTTTTAAAAAAAGAAACCCTGACAATAAATTATGATACTACTAATAATATCATAATTTATTTAGTAATTTGTATGTACTAAAGCCTGAGAGGCTTTTCATTGATATACCCCAAATGAGGGTAAAGTAGCATCAACAATAGCCTCCCAGCAAAATACAGTGACATCTTTCCTGGGACAGTTTTTAAGAGGACCTCTCCCTGCAAGGTGAGATTCCCAATATTCCAGAAAAGCAAGACTTACAGGAGAGTCCAAGTAAATAATTCTTTGAAAATCTGATTTAATCCAGAAAGAGATGGACTGCATCTCCTGCAGGAACTCTTCCTTGAGCATTATTTATCACATTCAAGCTTTCAAGAACATTGAGTAGGTAAAAATTATAGGTTCTATTTCCAGACAGGAACCTGGAATGCAAATAATCTGGGTTTCCAGTCAAGAGGTCGCTCCATAAGCTTTAACAATCCACCAGGAAGAAAGAGTTGCACTCTCCTATGAAAATCCAGGAATCTGACCAGAAATTGTGCCTCAAAACCTCATTTCCACATGCAAGTGCCAAGAAAAATAAGTCTGACCACAGAGTCTGACCATGTGGCTGTTTATTTTTTATGACAATGCATCATGTTCTTCATATACTGATGAAACCTTACTCTTTAAAATGTTTGAATAAGTACCCGTATTTTTATATAAAGCCCTTTGCAAATGACATCAATTATTTTAAAAAGAGGGAAGCAATGTAATAGTTAATGCTGTGCTGCTTTACTGAAGTAAATAGGAAGTGGTGGGGTAGGGAGTCACCATCTGGGGCTATAAATCACAATCCTGCTACATGGTAATGGACAGAGGGCCGATCCATGAAGCTCCCCGAGGAGATTCCATCTATCAGCGCAACCATCCATAGAGGGGACCGAAGACAAGGGCGGCCCTGAGCCCAGACAGGGAGGGGATCTGCCACGGCAGCAGGATACAGTGCTGTCAGATTTTCAAAAGCAACTCTCACTCACCTGCTCCCACACAAGCTCATCAATTCAGGAAATAATAGGGAAAATGCTCCCCTTTACATATTGGCAGTTAGAGGAGAATTTAGGATTCAAAGAGCTCTGGCCAAATAAAGTGAGAGAAAACAAGCAGTAGGTAGGGCTGAGTCATCTATAATTAGGTAACTTGCAAACGTGGTACTATTTACCACAAAATGAAAACTACTGATGAGATGTTCACCTGGCAAGAAGCAACCCTACCTGGACTGCATGAGCTTCTATAAACCTGCACAGCCCCCAAACAAGGTGCCCTCGTGGCCAATGATTCTCTTCTGCCTCTTACTGCAAGCTAAGCGCTTAGCTGCTTTGGACTATTTCCCAAATATAATAATGTTAAGGATAGTATTAGAAGATCAAAAGAAGAAAACAACAACAAAAAACCCCCAGGAATGATCCTAATAAGAAAAACGGTGCAGAAAATAAAATTTATTGAAACAATTTAAAAAATCACCGAACAGCCTTATAAGGCACTTGAGATCATTCTTAGAAAGAGGATATGATTAGAAGTGCTAAAACAACTGTTTTTTCCTTGCATGCTGCTTAAATATGTAAAACTTAGATCTTTCGTGTCTTCTAAAATATTTAAGGACTTTTAAAGACGTCCTCAAATCAGTTCTCTCATCACAGCCCTCTGAGAAAAGCACCCGTCCGACTTGCCACTGAAATCACAAGCCTACACCTAAAAACACCCATTTCTTTGAGGAAAGTGGTCACTTAACTATTTTCTATTCTGCTCACGGACTCAACAAATGCGGTGTTCATCACCTGCGGTGCCCGCTCTGTATTAAGCAATAGCGATGATGCACAGGTGAACAAAACAGTGGACCCCCACTCTAGAGGAGTCTAATAGAGGAAAAATGGATGAATAAGTACTTGCCATGTAATGTGAGACACTCTCTAAGGGAGATGGGTACAAATTACTGAAGTACAAAGAAGGGAAAATCCCCAGCCAGGATGAACAGGGAAGGGGCATGGCGAGCATCAGTCAGAGGGGTGGGGGTACGCAGACCGAGGGAGGCGCGAAGGAAATCACGTGCTTGTTTGGGGAACGGGACAAACATCATCAGGGCTGATGAGAAGTGTCGAAAATAGGGCTGGAAAGGTGGGTTGAGGGATTTTTTTTTTCCTCTTATGGACAGAGAACTTTGGAGAGGTGATGGGAGGTGACATGATTCGATCTGAAAGATGATTCTGTTTAAGGGTAGAAAACGGAGGGAGGGCAAATGAGGTGTGGAAAGAGCTCCACGGAGAATGGAAAGAATCTGAGCAACACCTAGGAGACAGAATTAACAGGACAGAGTGACTGGCTGGATGTGATGGGGACAGAGGGTTTTCTAGGGTGGAGGACTCCATGCTACCACTAATTGAGGCAGGACTTCCAGCAGAGGGGCTGCAGGGCGGAGGGGCTGCAGGGTGGAGATAAGGAGCCAGGCTTTATTCCTACCTACAGGCCATCAGGCATGGCAGAGAAATAAGGAAGTAGCTCAACTATAACTGGAACAAAGAACTACAAATGTTGTTAGACAGATGGATACGAGGAAAAGCCTTCATATCATTATTATACTCAGGTCAGAAAAGTTACAGATTTGATGGAGACCCTCAGCTTGGTCATCCTCAGCTTGGTGATCAGCATTTTTTTCTCGAGGATAATTTTATCACTTTCCTTTGTTTCATTTTGCTCCCCTCACCCCTCACTAACTCTGATAGACACACGAATAGTCTCCTCCTATCCTTTCCTCAACCCAACAGTGTTCCCTTCTTCAAAACCCTCTATCTTCAAAGAGCCACACTTTGGTTTCCTCAATAAATCACTGATGGGCAAAGCATGTGACGGTGAACGTAAATAAAAAGCGACTGTCATCAAAGCCCAACCCATATTCCCATTAGCCACATACAGTTTAGTGTTTCACTGCTTTCTTTAACCTTTAAGTCAAATGACTAGGACACCTGGCTACCCCTCGGTTCTAATGACAACAGTTAGGACACTGTTAGACACTGTTCCAAAGGCATTTCAGACCAACTACTATATCCATGAATATCGGAGTATATTTGCATTGACTCTGAGCACTTAGGACTCCAGAGAAAATGATTCTGATTTGACATAATCTGCAAGGGATGAAAGAAATGAGTGCATAGTGTAAGAAGGGAGTCGGTACCACAGTTCGGCAAATCTTTCCTGTGTGCCTGCTACATGTTAGGTACCATGTTTCTTAGAAGCCATATAGGGCTATAAAGGTGTAAAGATAGCATCTTTAACTTTCGGTATGCCTGACATATTTCATCATTTTTAAAAAAGAAAGAAATAATCCCTGCTCTTCAGAACTCAAGTCTAACCTGCTAGGGGATATGGTAATATCTTGTAGGGGAGATAACCACAAACACAATTAGTTCTAAATTAAGGCAAACTGTGCTAAGTACTTCTAATATAGGCACTAAGTCTAGTGGGATTAAATAGGAATAGACAGAGTACTCTTTCTGATTTTGGGGAATAAGAGGCTGCTCATCTGTCTTCACAGGATATGAGAGCAAAAGTTTGAAATTTTTGTGGGGGAGGGGGAATGTATTTCTTTCTGATGCATCTGATAAACCCTAAATGAGTATTTTCCCATCAATAATTAAAAAGGGCTACTGGCTCACAGATGCAAAGACAGTATCAGGTTCCCTTTCTCAGGCTCTCGGTTATTTCTCAGAACAGACAGTATAGCTGTGTCAGCTCTTTAGGTCACGCCCTTTCGAATGTTCCTCTCCTCACCCCACCAAGTCTGTCCAATACCTCAAACCCCCCACAGAGTCTGTAAGTTTCTCTCATCACAGCCAATCAATGTTCTGTCCTCCCCCTTCCCATCAGCCCTCCCCACCCCACAGGACGTGGGGTGACCCTAAAGCTTCCAGCAAGTAATTTCACAGCACAGAAAGGTTGCCAATGCCCTTTATGTGCAGTCCTTCCAGGAGGCAGGGCAGATCAGGCGACCTTTCAAAGCCTCCCTGGCATATGGGCAGGCTCCGCTCCAGTATCCTCTACACAGCCACTGACAGGCCGGGAACCAACGCCTGACAGGAATATAAAAACGCCCCTGGCTCCGGTCCACCCCACAACCCTCACAGCAGGCAGAGAAATGTGTTTTTGTGTCTCTTTTGACAGTAAGACTTCTTAGATATATTATAAGGGCCAGACTGATTACTTCTTTCTCCACCCCACAAAGGAAAGCAAAGAAAAAAACAGTCCTATTTAAAGAAGGGAGTTTCTCAGAAAGCTTTAAGGAGATCTTCTTACATGATTAACAAAATAGACGCATTTTCTCCATCAAAATAGAAATAAGTTTATAGTGCAACATAAGTATTTGCTGTGCTAAAATATGCTATGTACTAAAGCATTTATATACTGCATAATTGCATTTAATGCTACTCAGTATTTATGAATTCAGCAATTTTGTAGTTTAATGATTTTGAAAGAAGTTACCATGAACCAGGGGTCCCAGCTGTGCCGTAAATTATTTGTTTGGCCTTGGGCAAGTCACTTAACCTCTCCAGGCCTTAATTTCCTCATCTGCAAACTGAAGGAATTGGACCAGAATGATCACTAAGGTCCTATAACCAATTAGGAAAAACATTCTGTGAATGTAAGAAATTAGAACAATCCAATAATGGAATAGGATCTCTCACAACTGATTAGCTCTCCATCACTGGAAATGCTCAGTGTGGGGCACATCTATCAGATAAATTGTACAAAAAGATTTTTGCTTTGGTAAAGAGGATTGAACCAAATGACCTCTCGTATGTCTTTCAATTGTAAGATTCTCTCATCTTGTGAAGTGGTTCTGGAGACCATGAAAAAAAAAACAAGAATTAATAGGGAAAGCAGGGGATGAAATGTCATCCTCCAGGTATAGAAAGTGTTTGCTGTCATGTTAACAGAACAATGACAGGTACAACAAGTCGCTGCTTCGCTAATGCAACTGTTTGTCTTGGGTTAGGTTGCTGAGCACGGAGGCCTTGCTGGGTGCTGTAAATAACTCTGCAAACACAACACCCAGCAATGAAAATGTCTACCTGCCTTTTAGTCACTCCAAACTGAGCACAGAGGGTTTCACCATATCAATGACCCTTCTGACTGCTGGAAAAAAATAAGGGAAGGAGGGATGAGGGTCATAGCTCTCATTTGTTTGGGGACATCTAGATGCTCCCTGCAGCAGGTGTGCTCCATCAGCCTATGTCCTCAGGAACATGTATCAAAACAGCAGCAAATAATAATAATCACTGCTATCTTACATTTGCATATTGAGTTGTATTTCCAAAGTAATTTCATATATTTTAATTTCATTTGAGCCTCATAATGGCCAATGTAAGGTGGACAGAGCAGGTAAAATCGATCTTTCCTTGAGGAAAACTGACTGCCGCACCAGCTGAATGTACCTATTTATGATTTCAGTATGTCTGTATATACTCAGGAAATGGCCAAAAAAGGAAACCAATAATAATCTCAAATCGTAATGGTGTTTTTAAAAGCTAAATTAGGGTCAGGCACAGTGGCTCCTGCCTGTAATCCCAACACTTTGGGAGACTGAGATGGGCAGATTGCTTTGAGCCCAGGAGTTCAAAACCAGCCTGGGCAACATAGCGAAACCCCATCTCTACTAAAAACACAAAAATTCGCTGAGCATGCATGCCTGTAATCCCAGCTATTCAGGAGGCTGAGGCAGGACAATCACTTGAACGTGGGAGGCAGATGTCGCAGTGAGCCAAGATTGTACCACTGCACTGCAGCCTCAGTGACAACAGAACACGACTCTATCTCAAAAAAAAATTAATAATAATATTGAATTAGAAATGCCTGTTGCATTTTAGAAATAATAAATGGAACCAAACAAAACAAACCTTGTTTAAGTTATAATACAGTGATGTCATTCTGGAAGTATGCAATGGTGAAGTTTGGGATAGTGGAAAGAAAAAAGAAGTCCATAGACTGGGAAGAGAGAAAAGCATAGTATTTGAAACGAGTGATACCTATATCAAGAAGCAAAAATCTTCCTGCAGAAGTTATATTGAAAAACCTAATTTAGATTTATCAATAATTAAGCAAAGGAGCTCAGTATTAAATATACTGATAGAACTCCCATGTTCTATCACAAAAAGGCATATTTTGGTATAAAGTAAGCATGTAAAAACTTTACACCTTAGAATTAAAAATATCAACTTCCATGAAGTCATGTATTATACTTAAATTTTTATATACTTTATCTCCTTTCATCTCTATACCTTCATGGAGGTCAGTATCATCATCATTTGATAGATGAGATAATTGAGGTACAGAGAGGTTAATTAACTCCTCTAATGTTACACAGTCAGTAGACTGCTTGTTCAGTCCATCTGATTTCAAATTAGGTCTTTCGAGAAAGCTTCCTCCCCTTAGAAAGTATATCCACATTTTGCCGTTATATTTAGTTAATGGAAACATGAGAAATAAAGAAACACTTTATCTTTCCTAATAAATGGAAGGCTGAAAATTCCATGAGATGTTGGAATTTAACTCCCCAATCCTAGTGACTTGAGCATTAGAGTCTTAAGAACTGGTTTTGAACCTTGGAATACTTAAGTAGCTATATGATCTGGGGTAAGCCCTTGAACTCTTTAGGCCATAATCCAATATATGCATCTTTCATTCTATATATGTACTAAATATAATTGCTGATTGCTATGCCAAACATCCCAGGCATAGAAAGATGCTTGAGACATGGTTCTCTATACTCAGAGTTTATTTTCATTAAATCAATTTCATTAATTCAAAATTACTTTCTTAATAAACATCATTCTTTTAGGTTTCTACTGCAAGCAAGCAGCTACTCAGGGACTCCTGCCCAGAGGGACACAGGATAAATGAATAATTCTAAATGAGAGGCCACTGACACCTATGAATCAGAGGACTACTGGGAATAATTTTTCAAACCTGTAGCCAGCTAATCCCATCTTGCATCACATTCTGTTCTCCTTTGTTACTACCGAAGATGTAAGCCCCTCTGGTTTTAAGTCTCAACACTGTATTTCTTTGGCCATCCTCTTCCCTGATCCCACCTCTCATTCTCCCTTGCCTCCAAAACTTTCCCATTGTATTCCTCCTGTTCCAACATCCACATCTTGGCTAAATGCCCCCTCAACCACCTTGAATAAGTGGCCACATTTGACTTTTCTCTCTCATTCCTCCTTGCTAACCATCATCACATCCAATTAATCACCAAAATCCTGCTATCTTCTTGTCAGGGAAAATTGTGAAAGACTTTGAAATGGGCAGAACAGATGACTGGGTTTTCTGCCTAAGGTAAAAAAAAGATGAGAGTGCTCTTGCCCAGGGCATGACTCTGTTTTTTGTGAGCCTTTCATTGTTTTTAAGACATTTACAACTCTGTAAATTATAGCAAAGACAACTAATTCTTATCCATAGAAATGCAACTGAATTGTGTATTCTGGTGGATTGATTATTGCCCTGTGAATATTGACTGGTTTTGCCCCTAATTGTACATTCATTGCAGCATACCTGATTGCACATGTACGCTTTGAATTTTTATTGTAATATCTTACTGGTTTCCTTATTAATTAATGAGTTAAATAAAATCTGCAACTCATTTTATGTGTGTATGACTTATTTTACTCTTATAAAAAGTATCCTTTAAAATTCGGAATATCTCTTAAATTTGCATACTTCCCCCCACCCCAATAACCCCTTCTAGTACAGGTTATTACCATCTTTGCCTAAATTATTTTATTTTATTTAGTTACTTATTTTTTTGAGACAGAGTTGTACTCCATCACCCAGGCTGGGAGTGCAGTGAGTGGTATGATCTTGGCTCACCGCAACCTCTGCCTTCTGAGTTCAAGTGATTTTCCTGCCTCAGGCTCCCAAGTAGCTGAGATTACAGGTGCCTGCCACCATGCCCAGCTAATTTTTGTATTTTTTGTAGGGATGGAGTTTCACCATGTTGGCCAGGCTGGTCTTGAACTCCTGACTTCAGATGATCCACCCCCGCTTGGCCTCCCAAAGTGCTGGGATTACAAGCATGAGCCAGCACACCTGGCCAGCCTAGATTATTTTAAAGCTCACTAATTGTACCCTTGTCTGTGGTCTCTCTATCCTATTCCATGCTCTCCGCTAACCAGAGTGCTTTTCCTAGCATGTGATTCTGAACATACCACTCAACTTCATAAAACCTCACGCTCCCAGAACAAGCGCAGCTCTCTGGGCCTATTTGGCTTCTCTAGCCTCATGTTTGACATTGACCCGCAGTTCACCAGTCAGATTCATTTCAGTTCTCTGAATTCACTGCCCTCTCTCTCACCTCTGGAATAAAGCACTTGCAATCCACTTTGCATGCAACACACTCCGCATGCCTCTCTTCTCCCAATTCTTGCCCGTTCTTCAGGGCTCTCACCTCTGTTACCACTTCCTTCAGGAAGCCTCCCTCTAGTCTGGGTAGATGCTCCACTTATGTTCTCCTCTGGAGCCTGCATTCCCTCAGCCCCTCCCCCTCCCCTAAGAGCACATATCACTCTGTATTATAATTGCTCTTTAATTATCTCCCCTGCTAGTCTGCAAGCTCTGTGCAGGCAGGTGCCATGTTCAGTTTGAATCCTGAAATCCTTACTTAACCATTATATGATCTGGAGTAAGTCCTTGGACTCTTTAGGCCATAATCCAATATATAAATAATGTCTTTCATAAAGTATATCTTATATCCAGCCTGTTCAAGCCCGTATTGTTTACTACCACATCCCCAGGGCATAGCACAGCAGGTAACAGTCATTCAAGAACATATTCTGAAAGCTGAGTTCTCTACATGGTCTCAAAAAACAACAGAAACTTTACTACAAAAATCCGTCTCATGGACTATGACCCACCCCACCTACCTGAGCTCACCTCTTCCACCCCCCAAAAAACACAGGTTATACTTAAATAGAATGTACTTCAGTTATTTAGGTTTTTATTTCATAGATATCTAACCTATTTGCTTTTTAATTGTGAACAGTTCCACTTAATGGCCATCCTAGGAGAGATGAAACAGAGTTTTGTTTTAATTTATGATAGGGAAAAGGGATTGGGAGCAGAAGAAACATAAGAAAAGGAAAAGAAGGTCGGAATTACAAGAAATGGCTGTAGTAGACATGATGGGTTCCAGATGTTGCTCAACCATTAAAAAAATCTGTTTAATTCTTCTTATGTTCCACCAAGAAATATGAGTTTTAGAATAAATGTAGAAAATAGTAACTTTGCAATAAGGCACAGAAGCAATACATTAGAGGTCTGTGTTCCTTTCTTTATACTATTTTATATTCATGTTTTGAAATTAACTAATGTTTATTTAGGTCCCGTGTTTATGGTTTATTCTTAGCAAACAAAATCCTGTATGTATTAATCAGCCTTTAAAAGGAGGGAAGTGACAGCACATGCTACAATGTGGATAAGACTTGAAGACATTACGCTAAGTGAAATAAGCCAGGTGCAAAAGGACAAATATCGTATGATTTTATTTTTATGTGGTACTTACAGTATTCAAGTGCATAGAGACAGAAAATAGAACAGTGGTTGCCAGGGTGTGTGGGGAAGGGGGGATGGGGAGTTTTTGGTTAACAGGTACAGAGTATCAGTTTTACAAAATGAAGAGTTCTGTGGATGGATGGTGGTGGTGATGGTTTCATAACAATGTCAATGTACCTAATGCCACTGAACTGTACACTTCAAATGGCTGAAACTGTAAATGTTATGCTACAGGTATTTTATCAGAAGAAAAAAAGAAAGGGGAAAAGAAAATCCTGCTTTATCACTGAAATTGCAGTAACTGGCAGCTATTGGTAGGAACCCTGGGCAGATTGGGATGTGTAGGATGGCACTGTTGATGCAGGTATAAGAAAGGAAAATATTCTGAATGTAAAGTGACTTCAAGGAAACTTAGGAGATAAAGGTGAAGGTTCAAAACATTTACAAGAATAAAATCCTGCTTTGTAATGAATAACAATCAAGTGTTCTCTAAGGGTTGTCTATTAGAACCTCTATGTCTGCATAGCGTTTAAGAAAAATGTCATTTTCTCTATGAAATTGCACTCAGTTGCCAAGGAGAGGGAGGCAGCGCAGTGGCATAGAAAAGAGTTTGGACCCTGAAGCCAGACAGTCTGAAACTGAACGCTGACTCCACCTTGATGAATGTAGTCTCTTTGTGCTTTGGTTTCATCTGGAAATTAGAGATAATAACAATAGCACCTGCCACATAGAGCTGTTGTGAGGATTAAATATGTAAAGCACGTGAACAGTGTCTGGCACATAGTGAACCCCACAGAGATATTAGCTATTACTCACACCCTACGCAATGGTGCTTATAGTATGCTCTGGGAACTCCTGGGGACCCCTGAGATCTTTTAAGGGGTCTGTGAATTATTTCCATAATAATAAGATATTATTTTCCTTTTTATCACATTCTCTCACAAGTAGACAGTGGACTATTTGATATCACAACAGACTGAAAGCAGAAGCAGATATGAGAATCTAGCTATCATCTATTAAGTTGAACATTAAAGATATTTGCAAAATCCTCTTTTCTCAATACCACTCTCCTCACAAAAAATTGTTAAAGTTTGGAAACTGTAGTTTTTTTCATGAAAGAAAATATTCTTTTATGTTACTGTATAATAGGTTTATTATTTTAAAAATACATTAATACTTAACAATTTTTTTGTTTTAGTTTCTAATATTGTAAATATAGACAACAGAACTCACATAAACAAAAGCTCTTTGTTTTGGGGTTCTCATTTTTTTTTTTTTTGGTCCGGAGACCAAAAAGTTTGAGAACTGCTGTCTGAGTAAAATATAACATATGTGTCAATTTCTCCAAGTAGACTGTGAATTCTTGCAGACAAGAATACTATTGCATTTTTTTCTTTTACTTTTCTTTTTTTTTTTTTTTTTTTAATTTCCCTCAGGTATCAACTGGCAGTCTTTTTTACATGGTTAGACAATAAATGAAGAGAAAGAAGCTAATAGATATTAGCAACTACCATTTGTTTGGGGCTTAGTATATGTGACGCATTATGCTCAGACTTTATGTACCATATCTCATTTAACCCCTGTTAGGTTCTGTAAGTATTCCTATTACATACATAGGAGAAACTTAGAGACTTTAAATAACTTACCCAAGGCATGCAGCTAATAAATGGAAACACTAAGACTCAACTATTATTGTCTCACTGTAGAGGCCAAACTTGTAACCCCTTTGGAAGAGTGGGAAGGTGTAGAGAAATTTGGAAGGCTATGATTAAGCAAGACAAATTATTTACGAGGCATGGTCCTAGTAGTACCTATTAAGTACCTAGTTTACCTTTACTAGAGTAGTACCTATTAAGTACCTAGTTTACCTTTACTAATTCAGTAATCCTGAATTACTCTTGGATGTTCATATTGTCATTTAGAGCAACTTTTGTCTAACACGGAGAACATACTCTCGTACACGAATGTCCAAAAAGTCTTTCCTAAGAAGGTCCATTCCTCATCCACAATGTACTGCCTCTGCTGCTCAAGGAAGTAAAAAGGAGGTACTTTTTTGAAAGAATGAACACAACACAAATTTTAAGGCGTAACACTTAAAAATATATATAACAATATTCTGAAAATTTGAGTAATAGAGAAAAAAGTAATTTTATTGCCCTAACTAAAAAATTTCCAGCAAAAATCAGTTGACTGTAAATACACAAATTTCTTTCTGGGTTCTCTATTCTGTCCAGTGGTCTGTGCGTCTGTTTTTATGCCAATTCTATGTTGTTTTGGTTACTATGCCTTTGTAGTATATTTTGGAGTTAGATTGTGTGACGCCTCCAGCTTTGTTCTTTTTGTTCAGTATTGCTTTGGCTATTCAGGGTCTTTTGTGGTTACGTGTAAATTTTAGAATTGTTTTTTCTATTTCTGTGAAGAGCAGCATTGGTATTTTGATAGGGATTGCATTGAATCTGTAGATTGCTTTGGGTAATATGGCCGTTTTTAACAATATTAATTCTTCTCATCCATTAGCATGGGATATTTGTTCATTTGTTTGTGTTCTTTTCAATTTTTTTTTTTTTTCTTTTTGTGAGCCAGGGTCTCACTCTGTCACCCAGGCTGGAGTGCAGTGCTGTGATCACGGCTTGCTGCAGCCTCAGCCTCCTGTGCTCAAGCAATCCTCCATCTCATCCTCCGGAGTAGCTGGGACTATAGGTGCATGCCACCACATCCGGCTACCTTTCGTATTTTTTGTAGAGATGAAATTTTGCCACATTCCCCAGGCTGGTCTGGAGCTCCAGGACTCCAGTGATCCACCTGCCTCAGCCTCCCTAAATGCTAGGATTACAGGTGTAAGCCATCCTGCCTGGCCTTTTCAGTTTTTTTCTTTTGCTTTTTGTTGACACAGAGTCTTACACTCTCCCTGGGGCTGGAGTGCAGTGGTGTGATCTCGGTTCACTGCAACCTCTGACTCCCGGGTTCAAACAATTCTCCTTGCCTCAGCCTCCCAAGTAGCTGGGATTACAGCCACCGCGCCTGGCTAATTTTTTTGTGTTTTTAGTAGAGACGGGATTTCACTATGTTGGACAGGCTGGTCTCAAACTCCTGACCTCAAAATCCATCTGCCTCAGCCTCCCAAAGTGCTGGGATTACAGGCATGAGCCACCACGCCTGGCCTTCAATTTCTTTTACGTGTTTTGTAGCTGCCTTGTATAGGCCTTTTACCTCCTTGATTACATTTATTCCTAGTTGGGCTTTTTTTTTTTGTAACAATTGTAAATGGGATTGTTTTCTTGATTTTTTTTTACAGTTAGTTTGTTGGTGTATATTTTGTGTAAACTACTGATCTTTGTGCATTGATTTTTAAACTTTTTTTCATCACGTAAATCCTTGTCTCACGTATGTTAATTTTTGTATCCTGCAACTTTCCAGAATTTGTTCATCAGTTCTATGAGTTTTTAGGTAAAGTCTTTAGGATTTTCTATGTATAAGAGCATTTTATCTGAAAAGAGGCATGACTTCCTCTTTTCCAAATTAGATGCTGTTTCTTTCTTACTTTTGCTTGATTGTTCTGGCTAGGACTTCCCATACTATGTTGAATGAGACTGGTGAGTAAGCATATCGTTCCAGGTCTTGTTCTGTTGCTCACAGAGTGCAGCAGCCCAATCCCGTCTCACTGCAACCTCCACCTCCCTTCAACCTCCGCCTTCCGGGTTCGAGCAATTCTCCTGCCTCAGCCTCCCAAGTAGCTGGGATTACAGGTTCCTGCCACTGTGCCTGGCTAGTTCTTATATTTTTAGTAAAGATGGGGTTTCACCATGTTGGCCAGGCTGGTCTCGAAATCTTGACCTCAGGTGATCCACCCACCTCGGCCTCCCAAAGTGCTGGGAATGCAGGTGTGACACCGTCCCTTGGTAGGCTTGAACCACCAACCTTTTGGTTAACAGCTGAACGCGCTAACTGGTTGCACCATAGAGGTGCTGTTCCAGTTCTTTGAGGAAGGCTTTCACTCTTCCCCATTCAGTGTGATGACAGCTGTGAGTTTCTCATATGTGCTCTTTATTATGTTGAGGTATGATCCTACTGTGACTAATTTGTTGAAAGTTTTTTTTTTTTTTTTTTTTTTTTAGACAGAGTCTAGCTCTGTCACCCAGGCTGGAGTGCAGTGGCACGATCTCGGCTCACTGCAACCTCTGCCTCCCAGATTCAAGCGATGCTCCTGCCTCAGTCTCCCGAGTAGCTAGGATTACAGGTGCCTGCCACCACACCCAGCTAATTTTTGTATTTTTAGTAGAGACAGAGTTTCACTGTGTTGGCCAGGCTGGTCTCAAACTCCTGACCTCATGATCCACCTCCCTCGGCCTCCCAAAGTGCTGGGATTACAAACATGAGCCACCGCGCCTGGCCAGTTGTAAGTTTTTGGTCATGAAGGGATGTTGATTTTTATCAATAATTTTTCTGCATTTATTGTGGTGATCATATGGTGTCTTAGTCCATTTTGTGTTGTTAAAAAGGGATACCTGAAGCTAGGTAATTTATTTTTTAAAAAAGGTTTCCCTGGCTCCTGATTCTGATATCTGAAAAAGATCAAGACTGGGCATCTTCAACTGGTGAGGGGCTTAGGCTGCTTCCACTCATGGTGGAAAGCAAAGGGAAGCCAACTTGTGCAGAAATCACATAGAGAGAGAGGTGGGGAGGTGCCAGGCTCTTTTTAAAAACCAGCTCTTGCAGGCACTAACAGACTGAGAACTCACTGATCTGCAAGAGAGGACATTAATATACTCACGAGGGATCTGCCCTATGACCCAGACACCTCCCATTAGGGGCCACCTCCAACGCTGAAAATCAAATTTCAACATGAAATTTGGTGGGAACAAATAAATTATATCCAAACTGTAGTATATGTCCTTCATTCTGTTGATGTTGATGTGATGTATCACATTTATTTATTTATTTTTCCTTTCTGTTTTTCAACTTTTAAGTTCAGGGATACCTGTGCAGGATGTGCAGTTTCGTTACATGGGTAAATGTAGTTTGCTGCACTCATCATCCCATTACCCAGGTATTAAGCCCAGTATCCACTAGCTATTCTTCCTGATCCTCTCCCTCCTCCCACCCCGCCCTCAGACAGGCTCCAGTGTATGTTGTTCCCCACCATGTTCCATGTGTTCTCATCATTTAGCTCCCACTTATAAGTGAGAACATGTGGTATTTGGTTTTCTGTTCCTGCATTAGTTTGCAGGAACATAATGCCCTCCAGCTCCATCCATGCCCCTGCAAAGAACATGATCTTGCTCATATTTATGGCTGCATAGTGTTCCGTGGTGCATATGTAACATGTTTTCTTCATCCAATCTATCATTGATGGACATTTAGGTTGATTCTCTGTCTTTGCTATTGTGAGTAGTGCTGCAATGAACATATGTGTGCATGTGTTTTTATAGTAGAATAAATTATATTCCTTTGGGTATATACTCAGCAATGGGATTGTTGGGTTGAATGGTATTTCTGCCTCTAGGTCTTTGACAAATAGCCACACTATCTTTCACAATGGCTAAAACACTTTATACTCCCACCAACTGTATACAAGCATTCCCTTTTCTCCACTATTTCAACAGCATCAGTTGTTTTTTGAATTTTCAGTGGCCATTCTGACTGGTGTGAGATGGTATCTCATCATGGTTTTGATTTGCATTTCTCTAATGATCAGTGATGTGGAGCTTTTCTTCATATGTTTGTTGGTCACATGTATGTCTTCTTTTGAGAAGTATCTGTTCATGTCCTTTGCCCACTTTTTAATAGGGATTTTTTTTTCTTGTAAATTAGTTTACCTTCCTTACAGATGCTGGATATTAGACCTTTGTTGGATGCATAGATTACAAAAATTTTCTCCCATTCTGTAGGTTGTCTGTTTATTCTGTTGATAGTTTCTTTTGCTGGTATCACATTTATTGATTTGCATATGTTGAACCATCTTGGTAAGTTCCACTAATCATGTGTATTAAGCATATTAATTTTTTTTTTTGAGACAGGGTCTGCTTTGTCACCTAGGCTGGAATGGAATGGTGTGACCTCAGCTCACTGCAATCTCTTTTCCCACATTCAAACGATTCTCTTGCCTCAGCCTCCTGAGTCACACCCACAACATAGGTTCAACTATAGGCACCCACCACCATGGCTGGCTAAATTTTGTATTTCTAGTAGAGACAGAGTTTGGCAGTGTTGGTCAGGCTGATCTCTAACTCCTGACTTCAGGTGATCAGCCTACCTTGGCCTCCCAAAATGCTGGGACTACAGGTGTGAGCCACCACACCTAGCTGTGTATTAACTTTTGGATGTGGTGTTGGATTTGGTTTCCTAGTGTTATGTTGGGGATTTTTGCACCTATGTTCATCAGAGATGCTGGCTTGTAGTTTTCTTTTTTTGTTGTGTCCTTGTCTAGGTTTTGGCATCAGGGTTATCTGGCCTCACAGCATGAGTTAGGAAGAATTCCCTCCTCTTCAATGTTTTGGAATAGTTTGAGAAGAATTAATGTTAGTTCTTCTTTATAAGATTGGTAGAATTCAGCCAGACATGGTGGTTCCCACCTGCAATCTCAGCACTTTGTGAAGCTGAGGCGGGTGGATCACTGAGGTCAGGAGTTTGAGACCAGCCTGGCCAACATGGCAAAACCCCATCTCTACTGGAAAAAAAAAATACAAAAATTAGTTGGATGTGGTGGTGCATGCCTGTAAGCCCAGCTACTTGGGAGGCTGAGGCAGGAGAATCACTTGAACCCAGGAGGCAGAGGTTGCAGTGAACTGAAATTGCACCACTGCACTCTACCCTGAATAACAGAGTGAGACTTTGTCTAAAAAACAAACAACAACAACAAAAACAAAAACAGATTGGTAGAATTCAGCAGTAAAGCCACCAGTCCTGGTTTTTCTTATTAAGAAATCTACTCGAAATGGATTGACAACTTAAGACTTAAAACTATAAAACTACAAAAAAAATCAAGGAAATGCTTCAGGACATGGGTCTAGGCAAAGATTTTTATGGCTTAGACTTCAAAAGCACAGTCAACAAAAAATACAAAAACAAAACTATACTAAATCTGAAAACTTCTTTGGGAGGCCGAGGTGGGCAGATCATGAGGTCAAGAGATCGAGACAATCCTGATCTATATGGTGAAACCCCGTCTCTATTAAAAATACAAAAATTAGCTGGACATGGTGGCAGGTGCCTGTAATCCTAGCAACTCAGGAGGCTGAGGCAGGAGAATCACTTGAACCCAGGAGGTGGAGGTTGCAGTGAGCCAAGATCACGCCACTACACTTCAGCCTGGGCAACAGAGGGAGACTCCATCTCAAGAAACAAACAAATAAACAAAATACTTCTACACAGTAAAGGAAACAATCAGCAGAGTGAAGAGATAACTTGTAGAATGAAAGGAAATATTTGCAAACTATTTTTCCAACAAACGACCAATATGCAGAATATACAAGAAACTCAAACAACTCAACAACAAAGAAAAATAATAATAATATCATTACAAAGTGGGCAAGGGATCTGAATAGGCATTTCTCAAAAGAAGACACAAATAGCAAATGGGTACATGAAAAAACGCTCAGCATCACTAACTATCAGGGAAATGCAAATAAAACCACAATGAGATATCATCCCAGTTAGAATGGCTATTATCAAAAAAATAGCAAAAGTTGGTGAGGATGTGGTCAAAGGGAAACTTTTTTTATTTGTGATGGAGTCGCATTCTGTTGCCAGGCTGGAGTGCAGTGGCGCAATCTCGGCTCACTGCAACCTCACCTCCCTGGTTCAAGCAGTTCTCTGCCTCAGCCTCCCTAGTAGCTGGGATTACAGGGACCCACCATCATGCCCGGCTTTTTTTTTTAATTTTTAGTAGACACGGGGTTTCAACATCTTGGCCAGGCTGGCCTTGAACTCCTGACCTCGTGATCCACTCGCCTCAGCCTCCCAAAGTGCTGGGATTACAGGCGTGAGCCACTGCACCCGGCTGAAAGGAAAACTCTTATACACTGTTGGTGGGAACATCAGTAAGTACAACCATTATGGAAAACAGTATGGAGGGTTCTCAAAAAACTCAATCTTACTATGGAGTATTTATCCAAAGGAAAGGAAATCAGTGTATCAAAGGGATACCTGCAACCCTATGTTTACTGCAGCACTACTTACAATATCAAGATATGGAATCGATTCAAGTATTCATCAGTGGAAAACTGGATAAAGACAATATGTCACACACACACACACACACACACACACACACACACACACACACACTGAAATACTATTTAGTCATACAAAAGAATGGAATGCAGTCATTTGCTGCAGAGATAGAGCTAGAGGTCATTATGTTAAGTGAAAGAAGCTGGGCACATACAGACAGATCTCACATGTTCTCACTCACATTTGGGAGCTAAAAAGTGGACCTCATGGAGGTAGGTAGAACAATAGTTATCAGAAGTGGGGAAGGGCAGAGAAGAGGGGATGAAGAGAGGTTGGTAAATGGATATAAAGATACTGTTACATAGAAGGAGTAAGTTTTAGTGTTTGATAGCACAGTAGAGTGACTATAGTTAACAACAATTTATTGTCTGTTTCAAAGTAGCTAAAAGAAGATATGAAATGTTCCTAACACAAGAAACTGATCATTGTTCAAGGTGACGGATATCCTAAATACCCTGATATGGTCATAACATATTATATACACGTATTAAAATATCACATGTACCCCATAAAAATGTGTAATTATTATGCATCACAAAAAATTTAAAAACTATTGGTATATGTCTTAGTGTCTTTGTGTTGCTATAAAGGAATACCTGAGACTAGGTAATTTGTAAAGAAAAAAGTGTTATTTGATTCATGATTCTGCTGGCTGGAAGGCTGGACATCTGGTGAAGGCTCAGTTGCCTCCACTCCTGGAAGAAGGTGAAGGGGAACCAGTGTGTGCAGAGATGACATGGCAAGAAAGGAAGCAAGAGTGAGGTGGGAGGTACCAGTCTCTTTTTTAACTCTTGTTAAACTTGTGGGAAGTCACAGAGTGAAAACCCACTCCCAACCATGAGGATGGTACCAAGCTTTTCATGAGGGATCTGCCCCCATGACCCAAACGCCTCCTGTCAGGCTCCACCTCCAACACTGGGACTCAAATTCCAACATGAGTCTGGAGGGGCAAACATCCAAACTGTAGTCATATACTACCTTCAATTTCCTTAACTTGAAAAGAATGTAAACATAACTCTAATTGTACTATGCTTGACAATTTGTCTTCCATTTCTTGTCTCTTACCACTACATCATATACAGCAGTCCTCACTTATCTGCAGTTTCACTTTCCACAGTTTCAGTTACCCTTGGTCAACCATGGTCCAAAAGTTGATGAGTAAGATATTCTGATGAGTAAGATATTAGATGAGTAAGATATTTTGTTGAGTAGGATATTAGATGAGTAAGAGATTTTGAGAGAGAGACCACATTCACAAAGCTTTCTTAGTCTATTGTTATAATTGTTCTATTTTATTATTCTTGTTACTAATCTCTTGTTCCTAATTTATAAACTCAGCTTTATCATAGGTATATATGTTTAGGAAAAATACCTGGTATGTATAGGGTTCGATACTATCCACAGTTAGCTCTGGAACCATATCCTCCATGGATAAAGGGATTACTGTACTTTTTTTATATTATTGCATATATTTCACCATCATCCTTTTAAAATGGCAGCATACTGATTATTAACTACGGTTAAGTCTTGTTATTCACAATAGCTACATTCTATAAAGCCTCAGTGAGCACTGAACTAGTGAATATTGAGCCATTGCTCCTAGGGGAAGTAGAGGGTTAGGTTTCTTTAAGTCTCTGGTTGCAACATGTTTGTCAACTGATCAATACATACCTTTGTTTTATGTGTGCTTCTGTTTAAGGACACTTCACATAATCTATACTGATGATTTATCATTATCAAATTCATGGCCAACTGCACAATAACTCATGACTAAATGAAACTTATGTAGCACATATATTTTCTCTGTAAGGCACATCATAGCCTTGTGCTCGGGAACACTAGATAGCATTTCAACACTCTGCTTTGGTGCCATTTTAAACAGTGAAACCACAAACAAAAATGCAAAAAAACAGGGCACTAAATAGACCTCAAGAAGGACAGTTGTTTACAACAGGAGAGCTGAAACAGGAAGGCAGAGTCTCATCTTGTTCGAACTCTGCTGGGAGTGTGTGATGTCAGGTGACTCACATTTTTTGCTGTTGTGTGCATGTCTTCAAATGACTGTAAAAGCACCAGGAGTATTGATTTTGGGGTTAAAAATAGAGTCTAGCTACAAGGTGAATTTGCAAATATAGTATCTGTGAATAATGAGGATTAACTAACTATTTCCCCATTATTGAGCAGTTACGCTATTTCTTTTTCTATTCAAATAATGCTATGATCAATACTTTATGCATAAAACTTCTTCCTCTTGGCTGGATGTAGAGGCCCATGCCTGTAATCCTAGCACTTTGGGAGGCTTAGGTGGTTGGATCACTTGAGTCAGGAGTTCGAGACTAGCCTGGCCAACATGGTGAAACTCTGTCTCTACTAAAAATACAAAATTTAGCCAGGTGTGGTGGCGCATGCCTGTAATCCCAGCTGCTGGGGAGGCTGAGGCAGGAGAATCACTTGAACATGGGAGGCAGAGGTTGCAGTGAGCTGAGATCCTGCCACTGCACTCCAGCCTGGGTGACAGAGCGAAACTTTGTCTCAAAAAAAAAAAAAAAAAAAAAAAGAAAAGAAAACAGAAACAAAACAACTTCCTCTTTTAGGAGTATTTCCCTAGGAACTACTGGGAAAGTTAGAATTTTGATACAGCCTGCTTCTTGGAGTAGTTCTTGGAGTGCCTGCCTTGTGACTGTTCTTCAGATCCTTGTTACTCACAAAATGTAGACCTAGGACCAGCAGCATCAGCATCACTTGGGAGCTAATTAGAAATGTGGACAAAAATCACTGCAGGCCAAGTGAGCAGAATCTGGTCTTTAGCAAAATCTGCGGGTGATTTCTATACACATTAGAAGTCTAAGAAGCTCTAAATCAAGGATTCTTGAAATTTAGCATCCATCAGCGTTACCCACCTAGCTTGTTAAAACACAGATGGCTGGGCCCCACCCTCAACATTTCTGACTGAGAATGTCTGGGGAGTGGCCTGAGAATGGGCATTTCTAACAAGTTCCCAGGTGATGCTGATGGTCCTGGTCCTGGGAACACACTTTGAGAACCACAGCTTTAGCTGGTTCATGGGTAAGTCTCTTGCAGAGTTAATGTTTTTAAATTGCTAATTCATCTTTCTTGGTGAGATGGAGGGGAAAAAATAATCAATGTATAACTCATCAGAAGAAACCCTTTTCACTGTACAGAACCAGGCTAACGAGGTTGATAATAACTAGTAGCGGTTGATAGGGGTAGGGCAATATGGATGGGAATTGAGAAACAGAAATAGAAAAAAAAATGTTTTGTTCTCTTGTTATTTAAGCACACTCTGTAAAAGAGTCTATCATCAAAGTATCAGAAAAACATTCTTTTTGTTTGTTTTTTGAGATGAAGTCTCTCTTTGTCACCCAGCCTAGGGTGCAGTGGCATGATCTCGGCTCACTGTAATCTCTGCCTTCTGGGTTCAAGTGATTCTTGTGCCTCAGCCTCCTGACTAGCTGGGATTACAGGCATATGCCACCACACACAGCTAATTTTTGCATTTTTAGCAGAGATGAGCTTTCATCATGTTGGCCAGGTTGGTCTCGAACTCCTGACTTCAAGTGAACCGCCCACTTCAGTCTCCCGAAGTGCTGGAATTACAAGCATGAGCACCTGAAAAACATTCTTTTTTTTTTTTTTTTAAATTTGAGACGGAGTCTAGCTGTGTCGCCCAGGCTGGAGTGTAATGGCATCATCTTGCTTCATTGCAACTCCGCCTCCTGAGTTCTAGCGATTCTCTCCTGCCTCAGTCTCCCGAGTAGCTGGGATTATAGGCACGCACTGCCATGCCCAGCTAGTTTTTGTATTTTTAGTAGAGACGGGGTTTCACCATGTTGACCAGGATGGTCTCAATCTCCAGACCTCGTGATCCGCCCGCCTTGGCCTCCCAAAGTGCTGGGATTACAGGTGTGAGTCACTGCGCGTGGCCAAAACATTGAGTAGTTTTTCATAAACTATATTTTATGAATCACACACAAAAATAGGAGAATCTGAGGAATCTGGTAAAAAGCATCAAAGATACATTTTTGTTTGTTTCTATGTTTTCATCTTCCTGTGATGAAAAATAATATACAGCTATGAAAGCACAGGTCCCCAAACAAGCCCCAGAAGCTTAGTTTCCCAGTCTCTAACAAATCCTTGGCTACCACTTCCCAAGATCAAACACAAAAAAGATTTCTTAGAACGTGGAGCCCTCAAGACTCTAGTTTCCTTACCCCGAAACTTCAAGTCCAGCACACAGCCAATTCAAGTATGTAACTACTCGTCAACGTACAGAATTGCTGAGTACCTGTTCTGTGTATTTTAGGCAGATCAAAGTGAGAGTTTTATATTTCTCATGAGCTTGGTGAAGCTTTAGCAGGATAGTCTCTGTATAGGTATTCCCTTGGAGTGACTTCCTTTTCCTTGGGGGGAAAAGAAGGACCTTATCTTAGGGTCTTCTTTGCTCTGCGTTAATAATAAGGTTCTCTTATCATCTCTCTTTTCTTTTCAGATCTGGTCAAAGGCTTTTAGAACCTGCGTGGCTGTTCTTTGTTTTGTTTTTAATGTTTAATGTTTTTAAAGCCATTCCATATACTTTTAAATAGCAGGAAAAAGACAAAGGCTATTTATAAGGAAATTTGTGACAGAAGCAGTTTTGACTTTAACCAAAATTTGGTATCAAAGGTATAAGATTCAGTTGAAAGAAATCCTTATCAATTTAGATAACCGCTTAAACGAAGGAGAGCAGCTGATGAGGAGTGAGTACTTTTCAGTGTGTTATGGGGAAGCCCTGACTGGAGAAATTCACAGAAAATATAAAGGATTATGCGGCTGTTTTTCTTTCTTCAAGAAACCTGGTCTAGTCTGTCTCTAGGTCTTTGACAACACTTAAAAGACTAGATTGGGGCATAGCTTCAATCATTAACACAAGCAAATGTTCTGTTAGTTTTTTCGTAGACAAACAGATGGAAGGGATTCTGCTCAAAAAGGGCCAGAAAAAGGAGAAGGAAGGGGAAGGGAGAACCTGGCAAAGTCGTCAAGTTTCTTTTTAATGGGTTCTTAAGCCCTAATGGCTGTAATATCAGATGGGTATTTCCCAGGAGTTTCTATGCTTAGCAAAAATTAAAGTGGGTCTGTAATTTAGGTCTAGAAGTAGTGGCTGGAAATAACCAAAGGTATGTTGCATCTGTTCCTTCTTAGTGTGCGTATGTATTTAAATTTGTTATGGGAGAGGAAATAATTGGTGAGTAATTAGTAAAATGCTTAACCTAACTTTAATCAAGAGATTATTTTCCCTGGAAAAAGCAATCGCGGCTTTGCATTTTGGTGAGCTTTATCTCACTAGTCTCAATTATCCATGGCTATCCAAGCCTGCAGATACCCTAATGTGTCCCATTAAAGGCAGGCAGTCCAGCTACTAAAAATGCAGGCACAATGCCTCAGGGTAATAAGAAGCCTTAGTGGGCTTATTTTGCAAATTGAGCCCTCTTTAGTAATGGCAACTGTGACAGCCCCCTTTAGAACTCCAAAAGAGTCTTTTTCAGTCTGAGTCCCAGATCCACTCCCTTCTGTTTAAGGTGGAAACTGCTGTCCTGGCTGCCAGCTGCCTCATCAGCTTAGCCACAGTCTCCCTGGGCTCTGCTCTCCTTTTTCCCTGTCATCTTTCTCCAATCCTTCATCTTTGGCTACCTTAACCTTGAATCAATTCATTCTTTCACTTCTCTGGCCTTTTGTGAATCCAGAATTTCACTAAAATGTCCTCAGAATTGCTCAATTCTACTATTACCCCCTGCCCAGGAATTCACAATGCAAATGAGCACGTTGAAGACAATCACCATCTGTCAGCAGGACGTTCTACATTGTTTTTCCCGAAAAATTTCAAACAATTAAAACTGTACAGTTACTGCACGTTCTCTTAGGGTTGCCCTGCAACACATGATTGCTTTTTGTAAGATGTTTTTACCACACTCCTACACAGATATATATTGTTACTAAATGAAAATGCTATATGAAATTATGATAGCTGTTAGGACTAGACATCAGACCTCTTGGCTTGACAATTATACAGATGAAGAAGGCTGTAAGAAAAATTCCAAACTGATGAAATGAACATAAAAATGAAAGGAAGATTTTCTGTTTGTAATTTTTTAAATTTATCTTTTTTTTGTGACAAAATCTACAAATGTAAAACACCAATCCAACAACCAACTTGTTATTGGGAAAATTATGAAAAGAACAATTTTCAAAAGCTAGCAATTATCATAATGAATAGTATCTTACTTTTACAAAGACTGATTATTATAATATTTGTGAATTTAGTGGGTCTTAATTTTTTTAATTTAATATAGTCTTCATCCTTCATCTAGCTTCAGCCCAAGTTAGAAGACAAAAGGAAGTAATAAAAGATGGGCACAAAGAGTCAACAGGATGAATTTTGTTTCCTAGGAGCACTAACAAAGGTCACAGCAGGAAAAGGCTACAACATACACCCAAACTGAGGTTACTGGATTATCTGTAGCCACATCCCCTCTTAGCCCAGATCACCAAATCACTGGTCTAATGGAAGCTTTTTTTTTTTTTTTTTTTACTACAGAGAACAATGGTCAAGATAATTGATATTTATAATGGGCATGCCTAAAGGTGGTGAAGTCATAACTCATCAGGAATCTATTTCCTGCTTATAAGACAGTCTCTGGGCAAAAATGAAAGTGATTTAATCTATACTGTATCACCTAGATGTCTCCATCTGAAACAATTCTGACACTTTATCCTCCTCCCCAGCTGTAGCAGCATCCCATGGGGGTTAAATTTCTATAAAAATACTGTGAAAGGGCAGGGTGCAGTGGCTCACGCCTATAATCCCAGCACTTTGGGTGGCTGAGGTGAGCAGATCACTTGAGGTCAGGCGTTCAAGACCAGCCTGGCCAACATATGGTGAAACGCTGTCTCTACTAAAAAATACAAAAATTAGCTGAGCGTGGTGGTGCATGCCTGTAATCCCAATTTTTCAGGAGGCTGAAACAGGAGAATCGCTTGAACCCAGGAGACGGAGTTTGCAGTGAGCTGAGATCACGCCACTGCACTTCAGTGTGGACAACAAGAGCAAAACTCCACCTTGAGGAAAAGAAAATACTGTGAAAGAATTGTAATAAAAGTAGATTTTAACTAGATTGCCTTAGAAATTATCACTTGCTTATTTAATGCTGGTAATTAACATCCAGGTTCCAAGAATCTTACAATGTTAGCGTTAAAAAGAACATTTGAGATCACTAAGAACAATGTCTTCATCTCACATGTTAACACCAAAGCTAAGGAAAAATTTTTAAAAAGCTAAGTGGGTAATTGCCCTGCTAAGGATGACCTGGTAAGGATGACCTGATTGCTACATAGATGCCTACAGTCTCAGTCCAATTCTTTTTCCACTGCATCCACATGCCTTGCAGTAGGTAAAGAGAAAACATGTTGATTTTATCCAATTTAGTATAAGAATCTTCTAGATAAAGAAGGCAGGTAAATAGTTGGATAATAGAACCTCATTATTAAAAACTCTACTATACACCAAGGCTTCCATTCAGCCTTAGCTCAAGGTGGTACATGTAAAACTTCTGCTTACGTGTTTTTAAAAGCAAAAAAATTTTAAGTGTTTTCAATATTGCCTACATTGGTGGATCTCTGCCCAATTCATGTGAGAAGCAGAGCACAGCCCTCTCATTAACTATGCCTCACTATGCAGTGATTCTCAGTGGTGATATTACAGGGAGACAAACATCCACATTCACACACTTACGTAGGGGATCTATTTTTTTTTTTTTTTTTTTGAGACGGAGTCTCTGTCACCCAGGCTGGAGTGCAGTGGCACCATCTCACTACACTACAACAACACACTGCAACAACCTCTCGGGTTCAAGCAATTCTCCTGACTCCTGAGTAGCTGGGACTACAGGCGCATGCCACCACACCTGCCCTGATCTCCACCCAGCAGAAACATCACTGATCTCCCCAAAGTGGCACTTACACAATAAAGTTAATGCTGAAAATTCACGTTGACTTTTAGGACTTAGAAGAAACTCTCCTTACATCTCCAGGGTGCCTGACTAGGTCAACCACTGGTGCTTTTCTCTGATGGTTCACCGTCTCTTTGAGGAATCGATATCCACACATAAACAATACAATGAGAAAGTCCTATTTTAAATTTACCCCGCTCCCTGCATCCTCTAGTCCCCTCCCATCTTTATTTTTCTCCTTAACATCTACCACTGTCGAAACATAATTTACTAGATTAAAGTAAGTTCCAAGAGGACATCGATTTGTCTGTTTTATTCACTGCTGTGTACCTAATACTTAGAACACAGAGTAAATGTGCAAACAACATTTGTTGATTAAATGAATATTAAAATGATAACAACACCTTTACACTTGCTAATTCTACTTGGTCCATCTTTTTTCCCATCATTCCCTTCAATCATTCTTTCATGTCCAGTATATTGGCCCTCCACCCTCTTAGGGCTTTTTCTGCTGGCTGCATCTAGGGAGGGTACAGCCAGGCTGGACTCCATGGTTATCTATTAAGTGATAATCCTCATTTACTCCCACCTTCTTATCTCCCACTGCACCTGCTGTGCCAACACTTAACCCTATATAACCCCCAACATCTAACTTACCTTACTCTTTGCCCAATCCAAAGCAGTGCTACAGAAGATTTTAAATTCATGCTGAACTGGACCAAGAGCAATTCATTGCAATACTTAATGTTCCCAGCCCACAGCAAATAGAAGAAAGAACAGAATTAGGAATTAGAGCTGGGTTTGAAAATTGGGTATGACACACACTATCTGGCATCTTTGGTTGAGTCAATGAATTATTTGAGCCTTTTTTTCTCATCTGTACAGTGGGAATAATAGTATCTACTTCATATCATGAAGATTATATTTAATTAATTAACTTTTTGAGACACAGTCTCACTCTGTCACCCAGGCTGGAGTGCAGTGACATGATCAAGGTCCCCTGCAGCCTCTGTCTCCCGAGTTCAGGCAATTCTCATGCCTCAGCCTCCCGAGTAACTGGGACTACAGGCACATGCCACTACACCTGGCTAATTTTTGCATTTTTTGTAAAGCCAGGGTTTTGCCATGTTGCCCAGGTTGGATGAAGATTATATTTTAATAATGTATATAAAAGCTCCCAATAGGTTTATATCCATGTAGGCTGGGCACAGTGGCTCACATCTGTAATTGCAACATTTTGGAAGGTCAAGGTGGGAGGATCACTTGAGCACAGGAGTCTGAGGCCAGTTTGGGTGATATAGGGAGACCTCATCTCTACAAAAAATTTAAAAATTAGCCAGATGCCTGTGGTCCCAGCTACTTGGGAGGCTGAGGTGGGAGGATGGCTTGAGCCCAGGAAACTGAGGCTGCAGTGAGTTGTGATCACACCACTATATTCCAGTCTGGGTAACAGAGAGAGACCCTGTTTAAGAAAAAAAAATTATAGGCACGTAGAAAGTGCTTAATAAATATTAGCTCCTCCTCTTTAACATATTTCACTAACTTCCAATGATACCTTACTCTTTGAGTGATTCACAAGAAAACTCAAGCTTTCTGGTATGAATCTTCTTAATTATTTATCTTCCCTTTTCATAATTCTATGTTTTCACCCATTTTCTCTCCTGATTCTGAAAGCCTCTCTCTTCTGTTCTAAGACCCTGCATGTCAATAGTTTTCAAGCCTGGCTGCACATTAGAATCAGCTGGGGAGCTTTTTAAAAATGCATCATCACTGGGTCCCACCATAAACCAATTAAATATAAATCTCTGGAGGTGGGAGCATGGCGCCAGTATTGTTTTAAGTTCCTTGGTAGGGTGTCAAGACAATTTAATGGGGGAAGAATAGTCTTTTAAACAAATATTACTCGAACAACTGGATATCCAGATTCAAAAGAATAAAGTTGAACTCCTTTATAATATACACAAAAATTAACTCAAAATGGATCATACATTTAAATATAGAGCTAAGACTATAAAACTCTTAGAAGAAAATAGAATTAAATCTTTATGACCTGGAGTCAGGCAAAGCCAACTTAGATGTGACGTCAAAAGCATAAGCAACGAAAGAAAATAAACACTGAACTTTATCAAAATTAAAAATTTTGATACCACAAACAGTATTATCAAGAAAGCTGGCCAGGTGCAGTGGCTCACACCTGTAATCCCAGCACTTTGGGAGGCCTAGGCGGGCGGATCACGAGGTCAAGAGATCAAGACAATTCTGGCCAACACAGTGAAACCCCGTCTCTACTAAAAATACAAAAAAATTAGCTGGGCATGGTGGCATGCGCCTGTAATCCCAGCTACTCGGGAGGCTGAGGCAGAAGAATTGCTTGAACCCAGGAGGTGGAGGTTGCAGTGAGCCAAGATTGTGCCACTGCACTCCAGCCTGGTGATAGAGTGAGACTCCATCTCAAAAAAAAAAAAAAAAGAAAAAAGAAAGTGAAGACAACCTATGGAATGAGAAAAATATTTGCAAGGTATATATCTGATAAAGAGCTGTGTACAGAATATACAAAAGACACAAGTGGAAAAGAAAAGATAATCTAATTTTTAATGTGGACAATGTGTCCAAACAGATATTTTTCCAAAGAAGATACACAGATGGCCAATAAGCACATGAAAAGATGCCTGGCATCATTAGTTATTAGGGAAATATAAAGCAAAACCCACAATGAGATCCCACTTCAAACTCATTAAGATGGTTCTAATCAAAAAGATATATAATAACAAGTGTTGATGAGGATGTGCTGAAATTGGACCTTCATACATTACTGATGGGAATGTAAAATGGTGTAGCCACTTTGGAAAACAATTTGGCATCTCCTGAAAATGTTAAACATATAGTAATCATAATGACCCAGCAGTTCCAGTCCCAGGTATGTACTCAAGAGAAATTAAAAGAAAGTCACACAAAAATGTATACACAAATGTTCAAAGAAGCATTATTCTTAATAGTCAAAAAGCAGAAACCCAAAATACCTATCAAGTGATGAATGGATAAGTAAAATATGGCACACTTGGAATATTATTTGGCAATAAAAAGAAAGGAAGTATTGATATAGGCTACAACATGGATAAACTTTGAAAACACTACACTAAGTGAAATAAGCTAGTTACAAAAGAGCATGTACTGTAAAATTTCATTTACATGAAATATCCAGACTGAGCAAATCTATATATAGAGAAAGCAGATTGGCGGTTGCCTAGAGCTGGGGAGTGAAGAAAAATGAGGAGTGACTGCTAATGGGTATGTGGTTTCTTACTGTGATGATGACAGTGTTCTAAAATTGATTGTGATGATGATTGTACAACTCTGCGAATATCCTAAAAAACATTAAATAGGAAAAAAGAAAAGGAAGGAGAAGGAAGGAAGGAAGGAAGGGAGGCAGGAAGGGAGGGAGGGAGGGGAGGGGAGGCAAGGGAGAGGAGAGGGAAAGAGGTAGGGAGGGAGGGGGAAAAGTTTCCACAGGTAATTCTAATACTGAAGTTTATAGATATTTTACTTTCTGGATTCCTTCAGAGTAAAGACTGCATTTTCTAAATTTTTTTCTCCCCCATATTCTTACAGATTAATAACACAGAGCAAGGGTGTGATATTTTTTGAAAAAAAAAAAAATTTTTTTTTTTTTAGCAGCAAAAGTGTTCTTGGGGATGTTCTTTATTTTAATCAAAATTGCAAGATCAGGCTGCCACCTGGCAGAATTGGCCATCTTGGCTATCTTGAATTATCTGAGCTCGCCAAGCAATTAATTCAGCTGAAGCACATAGAAAGAGGGTAGGCACACAGTGCAAACAAAACTAACCGGTTTTGCCATCGAAGCAGGGTTGTTCTGTCATATACCAGCGGATCTGGCCTCTGGCCCTTAGGAACCATTTCTTTTGACAGTTCCCCAGGACATGGCTCTGGCTTGACTGACTTTGTTTACTAAATAAATTAATTCCTACTTCTGGAGTAGCTTCAATTTTTAAACAGAAAGCCATCTATTGACAGTCACTGATACACAGGATTTTATTGTTTGATATTAAACAATTAAGAGTTATTGTTTTTTTCCCTACAAGTACACTATACATGAAGATAAATATAATGTAGAATACAGTCACTAAGAGTGGGGAGAGAGAGAGGGGTATTCTATATCTACTGTGTGCCTTAAAGGAACAGTTTTACTTTAGTAAATTCAAAGTGCACACTGTTACTTCTTTCACAGAAATAAGGCTCTCTTTTGGCAAAATGTGCATCAAAGACAGAGTCTGATGAATATTTTTAAAGATGAGTTTGATTATGTAAACAACATTTAAAAAATATCCTAATAATTTGATCTTTTGATCTAGTAGACTTTAATAATTTAAAATTACTTGGAAATTGCTAGTTTCAACAAACTCTCTGAAGGTATACAGAAAAGGAAAATGCTGAAATAACTCAAGATGTTAATAAATACTGTGTCTAAAATGTTATCTCTTTTGTTAAACCCAGCATATAAAAAAACAGCAAAATTTGAAACTGCAATTATCTGAGTATAGGACAAAGATCTGATTTAGAATCAGGCAGAAGGTTTCCCTCTATTACTCCAGCAAGTTCAAAGGTACTCAGAAATACAGAATGATTGATCTTCAGGCATAAGTTTGAAATTAGATGAGTTTACAGTTGGAAGATTCATTAAGAACAATAATTCAAAAGATATGACACCTATAATTCAGGAGCCTTTCTTCACGATATAAGACAACCTGAAAATTAAGTCAAAATCTGAAAATTAAGCATTGATTTCACAAGGTAAACATGGCAGGCTGGATTATAAGAAATAAGAGGCATTTTGCTTTCTCACCAGAAAAAACTGCTGGGTATGTGCTGCAGAGTGGCATTATAAGTTGCTCAAAGGGAAGCAGCTGGGAAATGCTGTCAGATTATTCGGGTTGAGGAGCTGCCCCAGGGCAGAACTTGTCACAATGTCACATCCCTTGTCACTCTCACAACTTTCACCAGAATACACCAGACCCTTGGAAGACACATTCAACCACAAATACCAACTTTTTGTTGAAACTCCAGTAGCAAACCATCAAACCAACTTCATACGTGGAACATGCCAGGACTTTTCGATGTTTCCCCAACACAGTGGAATAAACTATTTTCAGCTAAAAGTTCATCTCAGGAAAACACTCGTGTGCATTTCCATGCAATATAATTGTGGAACATAGCAACCACTTCTTAGTTTTCGTTAGAGGATATTGAAAAACTCGAGTGTAAGGATAATTCCCCCTTTCCCTCTAATGCAGCTTTTTAGGTTTTTGACACTATAAATAAAGCGTAAAGAGTGACATAAAGAGCTGCGAATATATATAAATATACCACTATGGCTCCCGTCATAAGAGCTTTTGGAAAATGGTTGAACAAGTATTCATCTTCCCCAAATCGCAATCGCAAGACACCGACTGTTACACAACTGTGAAACAAAGGCAAGGTGAAGGGTGAAGGCTGGCAGAAAGGACGGTCGCAAGGAAGGCAAGTGCCTCCGCAGGACAGAACCTGCGCGGTCTCGCGGGCCCCGCTTTTCTCAGCACCTTTCTGGTGTTCTGAGCTTTTCCGCTAATACCATCCACATCATCTCTCAGACAAATGAATCTCCCTTTAAGGAAAGCCAAGCAGGCATCCGAGGTAACGTGCAGAACCGTAAATGAAAAATGCCCCCGTCTAGCAGGCAGACAAGCGAAGGAAAACCAGCTGTCAGTGTCAGAGGCTCCTCATTGTAACAGGGTTTCGGGTTTCTCTATGCCCCTGTCTCTCTGTCTCGCCCTCAATAATATCAGCTTTCTAATCACCTCAAATCACAAATACATTCTCCTGTCCGTCCTTGTGAAATAAATGCTGATGAAACAGGAAAAACAGAGTGCAATACTCACAACAACGAAGAATTCCTACACACGCTGTTCCATTTTCTTGCTTTGAAAAGACGTAAGGTTAATTTTAAAAGCCTTGCTGAATTAGAAAAATAAAGGGGAGGGGGATTCCACCCACACAATCCTCCAGCCCACCGCAAAGGAGCCCGAAGGCTTGCTGACGTCACAGATTCATGAATGGATGTAAATTGGGCTGGTTTAGGATTCCGCACAGACTTCGCTTTGCTGAGTGCCACGAAAAAAAAGGGGGGCGGGTCCAGAGTAGGCCCGGCCAATAGGCTTCAGGCAGACTTGGCCTTCCTTCTTTTAGAAGGAATCTAGTCACAGAATAAACAGAGCCCGCCAATCAGGCATCTGCCACTGCCTTAAGACAGACTGGCAGCTTGAGGAGAGAGAGAGAGAGGAAGAGAGATTGAGAGAGAGCGAGAGAAAGAGAGAGAGAGAGTGTGTGTGTGTGTATGTTTCAAGCTGTGATAGTCATAAAAACATTATTATTGCTATTGAATGAAAGAATCAAAATAGAATTTCGGTGCAATCAGGGCTAACAAAAATGCATATAGAAGAAATCCCATCTTTTATTCATTAGAGCTCTTTTCTTTAACCCTTTTCTTACTGTTCAGCAATATGCCTGATGCAATCAAAACAAACCAAAGTCAGATAAACCATTTCTAAAACTGGCAGACTAGTGGACATGTATGCCCTGCCCACCACGACTTGTAAAAGGAAAAGTTAGGGAAGGATGCATGGGAACAATAGTAACTAAGAAAACAGAAATATGGAAAATAATATTACATGAATATAACTGTTTTGTATAGCAGTAAACATCTCGCTGACCTTCATGATGTATCAAAAGTGGATACAGAAGAAAAACTTACTACTACTTTTAAGAAGGGTACAGTGTTTCCTCGTTGGTTTTTTTCAACTTCTGGCAGTCAATTAAGACACAGGGTGCTTAATGAAAACTTTGAGCAAGTTTTGGTTTCAGTAACATGTTTTATTATTAACAACAAAAACAGCTGTATTAAATTCACTCAAAAGGCATCTCTTGCTTCATTTTTACACTTTTCAGTTATACAGAATTGGGGATGAATATATTTATTGTCCCTACTCCTCATCACTACACTTCACAATGGCTAATACTTGACAAATACTGATTATGATTTTTCTGAACTTGGGAAATGGCCTCAAATCATTGAAACTAGAACAATCATGGTTAATATAAAGCTTCAGTTACAAGGTGTCCAGTGACCAAGAACATTCTGAACAGAGATCTGCTCTTTCTCAATCAGATTAGCTACACACCTGTGAGAGAAGGAAAGTGGTTGCCTGTTTACTCTCTGGTTCTGGAGGGTCCAAACCTGGCCACTAGTAAGTACTGCACACTTCTTAGCTCATTTGGCAAAGAAAAATGTTTCAGGATGATTTCACACACAGCAAAGATATTCAGCGTACTGTATATATTGAAGCAATAGAATATTGTTGGTAAACAACATAGTCAACACATTTCCCTAAAGAAGCTTATTGTGGAATATCACTACAAAAAAATAGACCAAAGAAGTTTACCCATGTAACACAGTAGAGTGCTCAAGGCGAATACAGCATTGGTACACACCCAGCAGGCCTGAGTGTCCAACATTATTTAAAAACCAACAAATGGAAAGATGAAGAATATATATCTCTATTTCTTTTAACAGTGACCAAAGCCAACCAGGATACATTAAAAGAATCAGATTTATGAAAAACATTTTTTCTTCCAAAACAATACAGACTAATAGAAAGAGACAAAGAGGCATTGTGTATATTATTTATTTATTTATTTATTTATTGTGGAGACAGCGTCTCCCTCTGTCTGTCACCCAGACTGAAGCGCAGTAGCGCAATCACTGCAACCTCGAACTCCTGGGCTCAAGTAATCCTCCAGCCTCAGCCTCCCAAGTAGCTGGGACTACAGGCATGTACCACCATGCCTGGCTAATTTTTAAATAAGTTTTTGTAGAGATGGGGTCTCACCATGTTGCCCAGGTGAGTCTTAAACTCCTTCCTCAGCCTCCCAAGGTGCTGGGATTACAGATGTGAGCCACTGAGCCCAGCGAAGTTGTATATATTAAATATCTACAGCTTTTTACTTATCAATCATATCTCAATAAAGCTGTTTTTCTTTTCTTTAAAGACATCTAAAGCTGGCCAGGTGTGATGGCTCACACCTGTAATTCCAGCACTTTGGGAGGCCAAGGCGGGCAGATCGACTGAGGTCTCAAGTTTGAGACCAGCCTGGCCAACATGGTGAAACCCCGTCTCTATTACAAAAACAAAAATTAGTTGGGCATGGTGGTGCACGTCTGTAATCCCAGCTACTTGGGAAGCTGAGGCACAAGAATCGCTTGAACCCAAGAGGCAGAGGTTGCAGTGAGCCGAGATGGCACTACTACTACAATCCAACCCAGGCAACAGAGCGAGAACTCCCTCTCTCAAAAAAAAAAAAAAAAAAAAAAAAAACACACACACACAAAAAAAATGCTAAAGCTGCTACAGAAGTTAATATATTTGCTGTAAGGTGTGACAGCAACATAATTACTAATAATAAGTCCACTAGGGATGGGAGTAGTCTCTGAAGCAATTCAACAAAACAGTCTCTATAAATGCTTCTAATAACAGTCACTTAAGATTCTTGGCTCAATATATAACCTGGAAAATAAAAACTAGCTGACCTTATGGACTTCCCACTTTAGTAAGATAAATGTGGCATGGGTTAGCATGCTTCCCATACCACAGAAACATCAACTGGGCCGACAAAGACTTCTCCATGTCAACGATCATGGGAAATCATTGGAAAGATAAGCTGTCTCACCAAATTATGGAAGATATAGAAGTCAGTCTTGGAGGAAGTCATTATCGTTTTAGAAGCAGAAGGTAGAAAGGGCGATAAAGGCATGAAAAATGCACACTCTAGAGAAGTTCAGTTCAAGAGAATTTCCTGTGATTATGGAGTGTTCCATAATTTGCACTAATATACTAGCCACATGAGACTACTGGGTATTTGAAAGATGGCTAGTGTTCTCGAGGAAGTGAATTTGTAATGTAATGTGATTTTAATTTATTTAACTCCCAAAACAGTGGCCTGTAGCTGGTGGCTATGGTATGGAACAATGCAACTCTAGAGATAAAAAGCCAAGTCCCCTCATTATAAGTAACTTTTAATTTCAGTACGTGGGCATACTAAGTGTGGAGGACCGAAGAGCCATTTTCAAGGCGAGTAAGCTCTTTTAAGAATCAAATGAATCTCCTCAAACTTCAGTAATGATTGAAGTTAATCCAGGTCATTTTCCGTCAGGTGGTTGGGGAATACTCTTTAGGGTTCTGAAACAGATCAGGAAAATGACTGGTCTCATTTTCAAAGAAGATATTTAAAACTCATTATTAGATAAAAATCTATATGTAGAAATTAAGGTACAATAATTCTGCTATAAAAATATAAGCTATCCTAGTTTTGGAGATTTTCTGAGAAAAAAAAGGTGTTTTTTAAAAAAGGAAAACAACTCATTTAAGTCAGAATCAAAGTCCAAAGTATCATTATCCATGGGCAATTTTTGTCAAAAATACCAGGAGAAAGAAAGAGTTTAGTGATCTCAAATGCTACTACATGGAGACTCGAATTTCCTTCACAGGCAACAGTGTGTAGCGGTTAAAAGCTGGTAAAGAGATCTGGGCTCAAATCATGTTTCTGCCACTTACTAGTTCTGAATATTCAGGTAAACCTGAGTTTGTTTTCTCGTTATTAGAATGGGGATAAAATAGCCTATATTACCATGTGAAGGTTAAAGTAATATTATAACACATGTACAGAGTTGCACACAGCACCCACATACAGAAGATACTCAGTATATGATAATGGCAGCTGGTTTTATTTTGTTATTGAGAGGCTGCTACTCTCTCAACAATGGAAATTTCAACAACTGTGGAGATCCAGGAATCAGAACCACAGGAAAGAATATAACATCTTTATTTTGCTTATAATTAAGCTTGAATGATCTGATATGGTTTGGCTCTGTGTCCCCACCCAAAACTCATCTTGAATTGTACTCCCATAATCCCCACATGTTGTGGGAGGGACCCAGTGGGAGGTAACTGAATCACTGGGGCAGTTCTCCCACACTGTTCTCATGGTAGTGAAAGTCTCACAAGATCTAATGGTTTTATCAGGGGTTTCTGCTTTTGTGTCTTCCTCACTCTCTTTGCCTGCTGCCATCCATGTAAGACTTGACTTGCTCATCCTTGCCTTCTGCCATGATTGCGAGGCTTCCTTGCCACATGAAACTGTTAAGTCCAATTAAACCTCTTCCTTTTGTAAATCGCCCAGTCTCAGGTATGTCTTTATCGTCAGCATGAAAACAGACTAATACAAAATTCTTTTCAGGAAATTATAAAAATATCTATTAGTGACCCATCTTCTAAAGAAAAGTTCATCCACATCATTTTCCTTTGGGTGGTTGGGGAATACTCTCTGGGGTTCTGAAACAGGTCAGGGGAACGAACCTTCAGGTAGTTAGGCTAGCTGATCAAGAACTTGGTTCATTGTTTTTAAAAAGCAGCTACAGTTTTCTACATAAAGATGTAGTTTGTATAAAATGATGTGAACTAATTTTGAAAACAGTCTATCTCCTAGTTGGGAATATTGGTCAGAATTCTCCATTTCATATCAGAATGTTAACCCTATTTCTATTCCAAAGCATATGAAGCCTCGGTCAGCAACTGAACTTCAATATTTGAAGACCTCAGCAGATTACTATTATACTTTCATTTTTTCCCCTGTCCAGCTCCCATTAAATGCCTATTTGAGAAAGTGATTTTTAAGAAACATCTAAGGGAAAACATTCTTATAAGTATCGCTAAAATCTATGCTTGTGTCAAGGGAGATCATCAGAAAGCTACATGCTATCTAAATTTCATTAGCCTAATACCCCTTAGCAGAATAACTATCATTGAGTGTTATGGTCTTGTTTTTATTAAAAATGATTATGAGGAAGATTCATATTGCTTCTGTGTTGTCCATTATCTTGAATGATATCTCCCACGTAAAAAATTCACATGAGGAATTTGTTTTACAACTTAATACATAAAAAATTTTTCTGTTATTGAAGAATTACTAGGTGTCTGTCTACCTTTCAGATGATAAAAATGTAATCCACTGAATTTTCATTTTTTCAACCCTGCTTCTGGAAAGCTCAGAGTCAACTTTAAAATTCATATGCTTTAAAATATGCTAATCACAAAAGTATATATTTACATGCATATTTGCTTTCTCTTCCTTGTTTTGGGCTGGATTTCTCTATTAATGTTATTATACATATTCTTTCTTAATGATAAGCACTTCAAACTCTTTTTGAAAAGGTACACTATCAATAAAATTTGCACTGAATATGTATCTGTAAACTTTTAAAAAGATCAAAGCCTCATGTTAAATTCTCCAATCCTCTTTATATTAAAGGTACATATTACGGCAAACTTTAAAGAATATTGTGAGTTTCTTGGATTTTAACTATTCAATATTTTTTATTAAAGGATAATAAAACATCTAGCCAGCTGGACAAAAGCAATTGCTTGAGATTTTATATGCTATTTAGAATAAATCTTAACAGCTTAATGAAGTTTTAACGTGTTCTTCCTGTCAGAAGGATGACTACAAATGAGGGATGTAAGGATTCTTCTCTGATTGACAATGCAAATGTACTGAAGCAAATCAAAAGCAGATGGATTTCTCAATTAATAAAATATTTGCCATCCCCAAAATACACTATCCCATAACATACTAATTCTGCCAAAGTAGCATAAACCAAACCTTTGTAGGATTAAAAATAATATGCTGAGGCTGGGCTTGGTGGTTTATGCTTGTAATCCCAGCACTTTGGGAGGCCAAGGTAGGCAGATCGTGAGGTCAGGAGATCGAGACCATCTTGGTTAACATGGTGAAACCCTGTCTCTACTAAAAATGCAAAAAACTAGCAGGGCATGGTGGCACAAGCCTGTAGTCCCAGCTACTCAGGAGGCTGAGGCAGGAGAATCACTTGAACCCAGATGATGGAGGTTGCAGTGAGCAGAGATTGCACCACTGCACTCTAGCCTGGGTGACAGAGCAAGACTCTGTCAAAAGAAAGAAAAGGAAAGGGAAGATGGCACCATAGAAACAACTCAGGATTGCAGCTCTCAGTGAAGACACAGAGGATGAGTTCACGCCGCATTTCCAGATGAATTTTTGTTGCCCACAGAATGGAGAAATTCCCAGGTGTAGGAGAGACACGAAACGCCAGCGCAGCTGTTTTGGCTGGTATGGCCCTTTTGGCTGGTGCTGCAGCGCAGCGGCACACCGCACAAAACGCACTGGTCTGGGTGCCCTGTTAAACTGGCAATTTGAGATTTGGGAGGGCAGATTAGTATATTCATCTAATTAAACAGGACTTGGACGGTGAGCCAGGCCAGGAGATTCCCGGGAAGCGGACTGTGAGCCGGTGCAGTGGGTTGCTGCATGCGAAATCACACAGATCCCAGTGCCCTTTCAGCAGGCGACTGAAACACCTGGGAGAGAGTCAACCGTTCAACTTAAAAAAACCAAAAGGGCTCTGAGGCAGGGAGCCAGGTGATCAGGCTCGCCAGTCCCACCCCCACAGGGACAAACAAAACGGCGATTCAAAATGCTCGGGGTTGAGAGTTTCACAACAGGCACAGCTGAACCCAGGATGGTGCAGCTCAGTGGGGGAGGGGCGTCCACCATTACCAAGACATTCTGCCCCTACTGAGGTACTCTCCCATTGCTGACACAGCCTACTGTTGCCGAGGCAACCCACCATAACAGAGTCTCTGCCAACAGGGCGGAGCCCACGACAGCAGGGAGGAGCCCACGGCAGCAGGGCAGATGCCACAGCAGCAGGGCAGAGCCTCGGCAGGCAAATAGTGACTAAACTGCCTCCTAGCTGGGCAGGACAGTGCAACAGATACTCATAAATAAAGCCCTAACTCCCTGAGACAGAGCATCTGAGGGAAAAAAAGGGGTTTTATGAGTTCTGCTGCAGCAGACTTAAATGTACTTGCCTAGCAGCCCTGAAATAACAATGGAGCTCACAGCTCAGCACTTGAGCTCCTATAAAGTACAAACCATCTCCTCAAGCAGCTCCCTGACCCCTGTGTACCCAAAGAGTCACCTCAAAAAGGACTGATCAGACTGACATTTGGTGGGCATCATTCAGGGACAAAGATAGCGGAAGAAACTGGTAGAATCCCTCACTGTTCCGCAGCTGCTACAGGTGTACCCTAGGCAAGCAGGGCCTGGAGTGGACCTCAGCAGTCTTAAAGCAGAAGGGCTAGACTGTTAGAAGGAAAACTAAGAAACAGAAATACTTCATCATTAACAATCAGGGCCTCCACTCAGAGACCCAATCGAAAAATCAGCAATTACTCAGATGACAGATGGATAAATCCACAAAGATGGGAAGAAACCAGTGCAAAAAGGAGGAAAACACCCAAAACCAGAACACCTTGCCTGCTACAAAGGACCAATAACTCCTCACCAGCAAGGGAACAAAGCTGGATGGAGAATGAGTGTGATGAAATGACGGAATCGAACTTCAGAAGGTGGGTAATGAGAAACTTCCGTGAGCTAAAAGAACATGTTCTAAATCAATGCAAAGAAACTAAGAACCTTGAAAAAAGATTTGAGGAAATGATAACAAGAATGGACAACTTAGAGAGGAATATGAATGAATTGAAGGAGCTGAAAAACACAACACGAGAACTTCGCGAAGCATGCACAAGTTTCAACAGCCGAATTGACCAAGCAGAAGAAAGGATATCAGAAGTCGAAGATCAACTCAATGAAATAAAATGAGAAGCCAAGATTAGAGAAAAAAGCGCAAAAAGGAATGAACAAAGTCTCCAAGAAATGTGGGACTATGTGAAGAGACCTAATCTACGTTTGATAGGTGTACCAGAATGTGATGAAGAGAATGAATTCAAGCTGGAAAATACTCTTCAGGATATTATCCAGGAAAATTTCCCCAACCTAGCAAGTCAGGCCAATATCCAAGTCCAGGAAATACAGAGAACACCACAAAGATATTCCGCAAGAAGAGCAATCCCAGGGCACATAATCGTCAGATTCACCAGGGTTGAAATGAAGGAGAAAATGCTAAGGGCAGCCAGAGAGAAAGGTCGGGTCACCCACAAAGGGAAGCCCATCAGACTCACAGCAGATCTCTCGGCAGAAACTCTACAAGCCAGAAGAGAGTGGGGGCCAATATTCAACAGCCTTAAAAAAAAGAACTTCCAACCCAGAATTTCATATCCAGCCAAACTGGCCTTCATAAGTGAAGGAAAAATAAAATCCTTTGCAAACAAGCAAGTACTCAGAAATTTTGTCACCACCAGGTCTGCTTTACAAGAGCTCCTGAAAGAGGTACTACACATAGAAAGGAACAACCAGTACCCAGCCACTCTAAAAACATACCAAATGCTAAAGAGCATCAACAAAATGAAGAATCTGCATCAACTAACAGGCAAAACAGCCAACTAGCATCAAAATGGCAGTATCAAATTCACACATAACAATATTAACCCTAAATGTAAATGGGCTAAACACACCAATCAAGACACAGACTGGCAAATTGGATAAAAAGCCAAAACCCATGGGTGTGCTATATCCAGGAAACCCATCTCACATGCAAGGATACACAAAGGCTCAAAATAAAGGGATGGAGGAAGATTTACCAAGCAAATGGAGAGCAAAAAAAAAAAAAAAGCAGGAGTTGCAATTCTACTCTCCGATAAAATAGACTTTAAAGCAACAAAGATCAAGAGAGACAAAGAAGGACATTACATAATGGTAAAAGGATTGATACAACAAGAAGAGCTAATGACCATAAATACATATGGACCCAATGCAGGAGCACCCAGATATATAAGGCAAGTTCTTAACGACTTACAAAGAGACTTAGACTCCCACACAATAATAGTGGGAGACTTTAACACTCCACTCTCAATATTAGACAGATCAACCAGACAGAAAATTAACAAGGATACCCAGGGCTTGAACTCAGACCTGGAACAAGCAAACCTGATAGATATTTACAGAACTTTCCACCCCAAATCCACAGAATATACATTCTTCTCAGTACCACATCACACCTACTCTAAAATTGACCACATAATTGGAAGTAAAGCACTCCTCAGCAAATGCAAAACAACTGAAATCATAACAAACAGTCTCTCAGACCATAGTGCAATCAAGTTAGAACTCAGAATTCAGAAACTAACTCAGAACCGCACAGCTTCATGGAAACTGAACAACTGGCTCTTGAATGTTGATTGGATAAACAATGAAATGAAGGCAGAAATAAAGAAGTTTTTCGAAACCAACGAGAATGAAGACACAACATACCAGAATCTCTGGGACACATTTAAAGCAGTCTGTAGAGGAAAATATATATTGATAAGTGCCCATATGAGAAGAGTGGAGAGATCCAAAATTGACACCCTATCGTCAAAATTGAAAGAGCTAGAGGGGCAAGATCAAAAAAACTCAAAATCTAGCAGAAGACAAGAAATAACTAAGAACAGAGCGGAACTGAAGGAGATAGAGACACGAAAAACCCTTCAAAAAAAATCAATAAATCCAAGAGCTGGTTTTTTGAAAAGATCAACAAAATAGACAGACCACTAGCCAGACTGATAAAAAAGAAAAAATAGAACAACCAAATAGACACAATAAAAAATGATAAAGGGGACATCACCACAGATTCCACAGAAATTCAAACCATCATCAGAGAATATTACAAACAACTCTATGCACATAAACTAGTAAACCTAGAAGAAATGTATAAATTCCTGGACACCTGTGTCCTTCCAAGCCTAAACCATGAGGAAGCCAAAACTATGAATAGACCAATAACAAGGTCTGAAGTCGAGGCAGCAATTAAGAGCCTACCACACAAAAAAAGCCCTGGTCCAGATGCGTTCACAGCCGAATTCTACCAGACACACAAAGAGGAGCTGGTACCATTCCTTCTGAAACTATTCCAAATAATCCAAAAAGAGGGAATCCTTCCCAATTCATTTTATGAGACCAACATCATCCTGATACCAAAACCCGGCAGAGTCTCAACAAGAAAAGAAAACTTCAGGCCAATATCCATGATGAACATAGATGCAAAAATCTTCAATAAAATATTGGCAAGCCAATTGCAACAGCACATCAAAAAACTTATCCAACATAATCAAGTAGAATTCATCCCGGGGATGCAAGGCTGGTTCAACATATGCAAGTCTATAAACGTAATTCACCACATAAACAGAGCCAAAAACAAAAACCACATGATTATCTCAATTGATGCAGAGAAGGCCTTTGACAAAATTCAACAGCCCTTTATGCTAAACACCCTCAATAAACTCGGTATTGATGGAACGTATCTCAAAATAATAAAAGCTATTTACAACAAACAAACAGCCAATATCATACTGAATGGGCAAAAACTGGAAGCATTCCCTTTCAAATCCGGCACTAGACGAGGATGCCCTCTCTCACCACTTCTATTCAATACAGTACTGGAATTTCTAGCCAGAGCAATCAGGCAAGAAAAAGAAATAAAGGGTATTCAAATAGGAAAGGTGGAAGCCAAATTGTCTCTATTTGCAGATGACATGATAGTGTATCTAGAAGACCCCATCGTCTCAGCCCAAAAACTCCTGAAACTGATAAGCAACTTCAGCAAAGTCTCAGGATATAAAATCAATGTGCAAAAATCACAAGCATTCCTATACACCAATAACAGACTGAAAGAGAGCCAAATCAAGAATGAACTGCCATTCACAATTGCTACAAAGAGAATAAAATACCTAGGAATACAACTTACAAGGAACGTAAGGGACCTCTTCAAGGAAAACTGCAAACCTCTGCTCAACGAAATAAGGGAGGACACAAACAGATGGAGAAACATTCCATGTTCATGGTTAGGAAGAATCAATATTGCAAAAATGGCCATACTGCCCAAAGTAATTTACAGAATCAACGCTATCCCCATCAGGATACCATTGACTTTCTTCACAGAACTGGAAAAAACCACCTTTAACTTCATATGGAACCGAAAGAGAACCCGCATAGCCAAGTCAATCCTAAGCAAAAAGAACACAGTGGGAGGCATCACACTACTGGACTTCAAACTATACTACAAGGCTACAGTAATCAAAACAGCATGGTACTGGTACCAAAACAGAGATATAGACCAATGGAACAGAACAGAGGCATCGGAGGCAACACAGCATATCTACAACCATACAATCTTTGATAAACCTGACAAAAACAAGCAACGTGGAAAGGACTCCCTGTTTAATAAATGGTGTTGGGAAAACTGGCTAGCCATGTGCAGAAAGCAGAAACTGGGCCCCTTCCTGACACCTTACACTAAAATTAACTCCAGATGGATTAAAGACTTAAACATAAGACCTGGCACCATAAAAACCCTAGAAGAAAATCTAGGCAAAACCATTTAGGACATAGGAGTAGGCAAGGACTTCATGACCAAAACACCAAATGCATTGGCAACAAAAGCCAAAATAGACAAATGGGACCTAATCAAACTCCACAGCTTCTGCACGGCAAAAGAAACAGTCACTAGAGTGAATCGGCAACCAACAGAATGGGAAAAAATTTTTGCAGTTTACCCATCTGACAAAGGGCTGATATCCAGAATTTACAAAGAACTCAAACAGATTTACAAGAAAAAAACAAACAAGCCCATCCAAAAATGGACAAAGGATAAGAACAGACACTTTACAAAAGAAGACATACATGAGGCCAACAAACATATGAAAAAATGCTCACATCACTGGTCATTAGAGAGATGCAAATCAAAACCACATTGAGATACCATCTTACGCCAGTTAGAATGGCGATCATTAAAAAATCTGGAGACAACAGATGCTGGAGAGGATGTGGAGAAATAGGAACACTTTTACACTGCTGGTGGGAGTGTAAATTAGTTCAACCATTGTGGAAGACAGTATGGCGAGTCCTCAAGGACCTAGAAATAGAAATTTCATTTAACCCAGCAATCCCATTACTGGGTATATATCCAAAGGACTATAAATCATTCTACTATAAGGACACATGCACACGAATGTTCATTGCAGCACTGTTTACAATAGCAAAGACCTGGAACCAACCCAAATGCCCATCAATGATAGACTGGTTTGGGAAAATGTGGCACATATACACCATGGAATATTATGCAGCAATCAAAAATGATGAGTTTGTGTCCTTTGTAGGGACATGGATGAATCTGAAGAACATCATTCTCAGCAAACTGACACAAGAACAGAATATGAAATACCACATATTCTCACTCATAGGAGGGTGAGGAAAAATGAGAACACATGGATACAGGGAAGGGGGTACTACATACTGGGGTCTTTTGGGGGGAATAAGGGAGGGACAGCGGGACGGGGGAGCTGGGGAGGGATAGCATGGGGAGAAATGCCAAATGTGGGTGAAGGGGCGGAAGGCAGCAAAACACACTGCCATGTGTGTATCTATGCAACTATCCTACATGTTCTGCACATGTACCCCAAAACCTAAAATAAAAAATTTAAAAAAAAAAAAGAAAGAAAAGGAAAGGAAAGAAAGAGAGAGAGATAGAGAAAGAGAAAGAAAGAAAAGAAAAGAACAAAAGAAAGAAAGAAAGAAAAAGGAAGGAAGAAAGAAAGATAATGATAATATACTGAATCGTAAAGGTACTTTATACATTGAAAGAGCAAAAGAAGACTTTATACATTACTCATCCACATAGAATTCATACTATTTTCTTAGAGCTCATGTTAAAAAAAATACAATAAAACCCTCTTAACTGTCTAACTTCTATTCTTTTGATCCTGTTTTAATTTCTTCCCTTCTTTAGCTAGACACAACTTGGCATTTCCACTTTAGCCACACATTGCAGGAAATGTAATTAAAGACCAAAACATCAGAGTAATGGATATCTGCCTTTTAAAGTCTGCCTCTACATCGGCCCCATTTGAAGGAACTCTCTCTCTCCCGCTTTTAGTCACGTGGTTCAGATGGAGATGACCCTGTCTGAAGCAAGCGCTCTAAGAGTGAGCATGTGGCACAAGGCTGGCCAACTCAACTCCCTGGTGGTGATAATTAGAGAAAGGATAGACACACCCTCCAAGCCAGCCAATAAGAATCATCTGAGTCATCCCCAGGATGTTTGACAATTATCCGTGGGGTGGGGGCTGAACATTTCTTTCATCAGGATACTAGCTTTAAGGACAAGTAGGCAGAGGGCTGTCATCTCCATCCATATAGAGGGCAGAGGAAAGAAGACCAGAGATAAAGGAAAGAAGACTGATTCCTGACAAAGGTCACTGGGCGTGAGTCTTGTCTGAAGCCAGTTACTCTGCTGGACTTCCCAATTACATAACGCAATCAGTCCCTTCCTCCCCACTCCCTTTAAAAAACAAACAAACGAACTTAAACCAGTTTGATACGGGTTTCTGTCACTTGCAGCCAAAAGATCCTTGATAACACAATGTCATTAATTGATTCTCTCATCATATTCAAAAAAGAACAAATTAAAATCAGATTCCCTGTACTGTGAGAGTTCCTTTTCTGACAACAATAATTTCAATATGTTGGTAAATTAACTTTCAAATTCTGTCTTCTAACTCTTACATGGTGTTTATACTTTGTTATTATTATCTTTGTCATCATTAAAAGTTCAACAGTTTAAGACCCAATATTTCCTCTCAACAACAAGGTCTGTCTTTGATATTTTGAAGTCAGTGACTTACACATAAATCTTTTTACCATTTATCTCAATTTATCCAGGCTTTAAGATACATTTGTTCTAAAGCCCTGGGCAAGGTTACTTAAATGTTCTGTAACTTACTGAAAAACGGAAGTAATTATAGGTATAGCATAGCACCTCAACATGGTAAACAGTGTTAGTTATGTCACTCAATAACCTCATAATCAAAACTATAAAACATATATTTTTAATTTCCAAACTTCTGGCATTTTCTCATAGCTTACTCCTATTCTGTGGTTGACAGATAATAACTGTGAATCTCTTATTTTTCTATTTCTCTCTATTCAAAGGTTATAAAGCATATTTTACCTGTGACCTATCCTTTTTCTGACTTTGATTTTAAGGTCAATTCTGAGTTCTCTTCGTTTTTGGTTTGGTTGGTATTTTTGAGATGGAGTCTCACTCACTTTATCTGCTGGGCTGGAGTGCAGTGGTGCAATCTCGGCTCACTGCAACCTCTGCCTCCCGGGTTCAAGTAATTCTCCTGCCTCAGCCTCCCGAGTAGCTAGGATTACAGGTGTGTCACCATGCTTGGCTAAATTTTTTTTTAGATGGAGTTTTGCTCTGCCACCCAGGCTGGAGTGCAGTGGCATGACCTTGGCTCACTGCAACCTCTGCCTCCCAGGTTCAAGTAATTCTCCTTCCTCAGCCTCCCAAGTGGCTGGGATTACAGGCACGCACTGCCACACCCAGCTAATTTTTGTGTTTTTAGTAGAGACAGGGTTTTGCCATGTTGGTCAGGCTAGTTTCAAACTCCTGACCTCAAGTGATCCACCCACCTCAGCCTCCCAAAGTGCTGGGATTTCAGGCGTGAGCCACTGCGCCCGGCCTTGAAGTATCTTCATTATATTGGCCTCTTTTGGAATTTCAGATATCTAAATTCCAGAAATAATAATTGGGAGCAAATTCTGGTCTTACGCTTTCTTTGTAAACAATCTTGTGTTGCACTTTAGAGTTTACAAATGTCTTTAAAATAGGGTAGTTGTTGGTTCCATCTCATATGTGAGAAAATAAGAGCCCCAGGGAGATTGGCTCATTTAATATAGCTTTTATCTACCCTCTGTAATCTACTGAAAACTGACTATACTTTTAAATTCTCCCCATTACCCTTTAAGACTCCCCCTTTAAAGACCCATCTTTCATCATCCAATGAGTAAAATTAAAGATACATTTTTAAGAAGTGGCAATGCAAAGATTAAAAAGCCAGTTTCTAAGTATCAAGGACCTTTGGTGAGATGAGTAACTACACAAAATGGTGTAGATGTTAAATTAGTGAGGTAGACAGGAACATTTTACTTGAATTTGGGAAATAATACTAGAAGAAAGGTCACCGAAATTTGGGGGCAAGAATAGTCTTCCTTGCATGGGGCCATCCTACACACAGCAACACATTTAATACGCTCCCCCCATGCTTGTAACAGTCCCAGTGTTGTTCACTGAGGCCTCTTTATCTTGCCATATTGGTCTCCAAGGGACTTAGATGTTTCCCTAAGGGACAGCACTTATTGCTAAGGGTCTACTCCTACCTCTCTATGTCAACAGAGGGCAGTAAAGAGAGAGCATCACCCGGTTACCTAACCTACAGGCTTCGAATGGGGGCAATGGATGCACCCCCGCCCCATGCATTTGCTTCCCTAGACACTTGGATTGCCCTTGCCCCTGTTTGAAGCCTACAGGTTAGGCTTCCGGGTGATGCTCTCTGCTGCCCTCTGTTGACATAGAGAGGTAGGAGCAGACCCTTAGCAGAAAGATAAGTCCTGTCCCTTACTAAGTCCCTTGGGGACGAATATGACAAGAATAAAGATGCCTCAAGTTGAGGCTCATCAAGAGCTCTGGGAATGTGAAGTGAGGCTGAGTTAAGGCCAAGAACTGCTCTTCCTAGACTAGACTATGGCCGAGTCTTATGTTTTACTTATCTTTGGCAAGTTGGCATGCTTGTGAAGGGAATCAAGCCTTGCCCTTACACAAACACAGCCTGTCCTGATGCTGCACTTTGCTCTACTATTCTCAGTTTGTACTGCCACACTCTTACCCAGAGCTTGAATCAAGTCTTCTCTTTGATGGAATGAGCATTTGTGGGGTGCGGGGGTGGAATTGGGGGGTGGTTATAGTCAGTTCTAATAAGGAGGTAGACCTGAAAGGGGAAGAATGTGGGGAAACTGGATATGAGAGGGCAGGGACAATTTCCCCAAGGTCCATATCAAATGTAAAACTGGTAAGGCACAGACTAGTGCCTTTCATTCTAATATAAGATTACAGAGTGTAAGCACAGCAAGTGAAGAACTGGAAGTCAAAGATGATATTAACACTGAATCAGTAAACTGTGAAGTCAGTTTTTAAAATGAGCCTTATACGACTATCCATAAACAGGTCCATACTATGTAGAGTCATACTGTTAAATCAAGTTTAGCCTAAAGCTGCCTCCTTATGTATTTAAGTTTGGCCTAAAGATTTTTCTGTATATCATAAACTATAACAGGTGGAGGTGTAAACCAACTGTAGCCCACACCTATGCCAATCGCTGAGTTTTGGCCAATCAAATGTAGCCAGCTGTTGACACCACGTTCAAATAAGGCAAATGCCGAGCTGGAACCAACCCAGCTGTTTCTGCATCTCGCTTCCGTTTTCGGTACTGTCACTTTCCTTTTGCTGTCCACAAATCCTCTTCCATCCCATGGCTGCCCTGGAGTCTCTCGGAATCTGCTGTGATTCTGGGAGCTGCTGGGTTCACGAATCATTTATTGCTCAATTCAACTCCTTTAAATTTAATTTGGCTGAAGTTTTTCTTTTAACAATACCCAGCACTACAGTAATTTGTTTACAATCAACACTGGTGAAGGGGACAGAAGGGGCAGAAGCCAAAAATCTTTCAGGGAAGAACTCTGTTTTAAAGTGTACCCATTAATGTAATTATATGTTATGCCCAGGAAATATGCTTACAATTAAATAATGACGCTGCATTGGTAAGCTCTTGGTTTTCCATTACAGGTAATCAAACTATCCCAAAATAGGATAGTAATATCTTCACCTCAAGTATTAAAAGATAGTAGTTGTGGCCAGGTGTGGTGGCTCACTCCTGTAATCCTAGCACTTTGGGAGGCCGAGGCCAGTGGATCACAAGGTCAGGAGTTCGAGACTAACCTTGCCAAAATGGTGAAACCCAGTCTCTACCAAAAACACAAAAGTTAGCCAGGCAAGGTGGCAGGTGCCCGTAATCCCAACTACTCAGGAGGCCGAGGCAGGAGAATTGCTTGAACTGGGGAGGTGGAGGTTGCAGTGAGTCAAGATCACATCACTGCACTCCAGCCTGGGTGACAGAGCAAGACTCCATCTCAAAGAAACGAAAAAGAGAAAGAAAGCAAGAAAGGAGTTACTACTAGTTGCAACCTGCCCCAAATCAATCAATTTGTATTGTATTTTTAAAATTTTACTTCATAGGTTCCAATCCAGTCTGTTCAACTAGGTTGAGAATCAGAGCTGCACAGGTAACATTCATTAAACAAGTAATAAGTAGATACAGGAGAACATAGGAGTGAGGAAAGGGGCTGGCCACAGTGCTTAGTTAGATAGTCTGAAAACCAACATCTAAATCAGGTATGCATATTTTTAATGCATGCCATCTACATTCAAGATAACATATGCTGGCGTATATACACACAAGGATAAATCACAGAACCTGATCTCAGCCTCTTTCACTAGACAAGAAACACAATAAACAGGAAAATAAAAATTGTTTTAGTGGCTTAAAATTATAACAGAAGGTATAGTGCTAGAGATTGTCCTCCAATATCCAGTCTTTCCTCTTTCCTTTGGTAAGAGAATCCTTGAGCCCCACTCCCACTTTTAAAGTTTTAGGTGGGTACATGGCCACTCAGCTAAAGATTTCTCTACTTTCCTAGCTGTACACGTGACCACATGACTAAGTTCTAGTTAGTGAGTCATGAGTGAGAGTGACATTTGCAACTTTCAGGTCTTTTTAGAGATGAAGCTGCTGTCCTGTACTCCTTTTTCCCATTGCCAGGCTGAGTCAACTTCTACCACGCAGATGATGATAATACCCTTGGCAATGGCAGAACAACGAACAGACCCTGGGCTTTGAACGTTCTAATGAATCAAAGCTTTCTAGCTATCCTGAATTACCCGCCTACTTTAGGATTGCTAATGATGAGTATCCTTGCTTTTATGAGGCACCAAATTTTTGAGACTTTGTTGCTATTACTTAACTCTATCCCAAGGATTATATCCTGTTACTTGGTGCTACATGGCTATTTCTTAAATAAGATAAGTAAATGATTGCTCCAGAAAGTCTGAGAATGAATTACTCAGGGAACCAAGATACTGGGAGAAATCTTAAAACCCAGTCTACTCTGTCTTTTTTTTGGAGACAGAGTTTTGCTCTTGTTGCTCAGGCTGGAGTACAATGGCAGGATCTCGGCTCACTGCAACCTCCAACTCCTGAGTTCAAGTGATTCTCCTGCCTCAGCCTCCCAGGTAGCTGAGATTACAGGCACTCGCTACCACGCCTAGCTCATTTTTGTATTTTTAGTAGAGACAGGGTTTCACCATGTTGGCCAGGCTTGTCTCAAACTCCTGACCCCAAGTGCAACTTTCAGGTCTTTTTAGAGGACCTCAGTCTCCTCAGCCTTCCAAAGTACTGGGATTACAGGCATGAGCCATGCCTGGCCTGTCTTCTTTTTTTTTTAACACATGAATAAAATGAAAGCTCAGAGATTTGTCCATAGTCTTGGAATTCATGGCAGAGCCAGCAATTGATTACGGGTCTCTTGGGATGTTCTTTGCATTACATCCTCCCATCTGTAGATAACAGTGACCACTAACATTGCCTCTTTCTTTCTTGGGCAGAGTCAGTTAAGATTCACTCCGTACTCCTGGGACATAGAAAACTGTCCTCAATTCGAAAGCAAACCCAACAATAATTTTTTAAAATCACATTTTAAAAAACGTTTATTTTCATTTCAGGCATACATGTGCAAGTTTGTTACACAGATAAATTGTGTGTTGAGTGTTCGGTATACAGAGGATTTCATCACCCAGATGCCCAATAGGTAGTTTTTCAGTCTGCACCCTCCTCTCATCTTCCCTTCAAATAGGTCCCAGTGTCTTTGTCCATGTGTACTCAATGTTTAGCTCCCACTTATAAGTGAGAACATGCGGTGTTTACTGTTCTGTTCCTGTGTTAGTTCACTTAGGATAATGGCCTCCAGCTCCACCCGTGTTGCTGCACGGAACACTATCTCATTCTTTTTTATGGCTGTGTAGTATTCCATGGTGTATATGTATCACATCTTCTTTATCCAGTCTACTGTTGCTAGGTTGATTCCATGTTTGTGCTATAGTGAAGAGTGCTGCAATGAACATATGCATGCATGTGTCGTTATGGCAGAATGACTTATTTTCCTTTGAGTATATACTGAATAACGGGATTGCTGTGTCAAATGGTAGTTCTGTTTTAAGTTCTTTGAGAAATTGTGAAACTGCTTTCCACCATGGTTGAACTAATTTGCATTCCCACCAACAGTGTGTAATCGTTCCCTTTTCTCTGTGACCTTGCCAGCATCTATTATTTTTTGACTTTTTAATTATAGCCATTCTGATGGATGTGAGATGGTATCTTATTGAAAAATCACATATTTTGTCTCAAAAGTATCTGCAATCGAACATAAAAGAAAATACTAGTATACCAATAGTGTGACTAAAGCAAGGATGAGCAAACAAGGAACGCGGACCCCAGCAATTATAGTCAGAGAGCCAACGAGACACAAGTGAAAATGGTCACAAAAGTGTCACAGAAGCAGTTTGTCTCCTGCTAACAGAAGTGCTTCAGAAGTACAGAAAATATGATTCCAGAATCCTTCAATCAATTCATAAGTGCTCTGCTGAACCTAACAAAACACACTAGGGTCTGAAAATATATTTTACATTCTTATAAAAATGTCTGTTTTTTCCTTGGCCTGGAAAATTTTGATGCTTTAATCTGCTAAAAACCACCTCAGAAGCCTTTGGCCTAGTGGTCTCCTTTGTGCTGACTAACCAACAATAGGATTCTTTTCCTTTTTCTTTGAGACGGGATTTTGCTCTTGTCACCTAGGCTGGAGTGCAAAGGTGCGATCTCAGCTCACCGCAACCTCTGCCTCCCAGGTTCAAGCAATTCTCCTGCCTCAACCTCCCGAGTAGCTGGGATTACCGGCGTGCACCACCATGCCCGGCTAAATTTGTATTTTTAGTAAAGACAGGATTTCACCATGTTGGCCAGGATGGTCTCAATCTCTTGACCTCGTGATCCACCCTCCTCAGCCTCCCAAAGTGCTGGGATAACAGGCGTGAGCCACCACGCCTGGCCGGGCCTATCTTATAGCCACCCCTCCTGGTCTACGGGACAGAATATCCACCTGCCAATATAGTTTGGAAAGAAAAGCAGGCCTGTCCATAGGTCATGAGTGGATTACAGAAAATTCTTGTCTAACTTTAGGGGAAATATTATGATCTAGAGAAAACTATTATAAATACTCAAGAGACATATTGGGCCTAAATTGCAAAATGACCAAAATGAAGCTCCATTAAAGATCATTCATGATGGAAGCAGTGGTCTAAAAAGGCCACATTTTCTTAGCGTGTATTTTTCGTTTATTAAATTACTCAAGGCTCCATAATAAATGGTCATCTTCACAAGGCTATTCCTCTAGAAGAGGCTGGTGTCTTGAAGTGGCCTTCACTATAAGTAAATACAAAGAGAGATAGGAGGAAAAAAATAGAATTCCAGAAAACCAGTAAAACATACTGTAATTAGTGAACAATGCAACATTTGAAAAATTAAATACATTTTCCCCAGGAGAGTATGTGTTGGAGCTCACTGTTTAATTGGACTATGGAATAGTCACCAATTTCATGCTACATTTACATTTCTTTCTTTTTTTTTTTTGAAATGGAATGTTGCTCTTGTCGCTCAGGCTGGAGTACAATGGTGCAATCTAGGCTCATTGCAACCTCCATCTGCCAGGTGTAAGCAATTCTCCTGCCTCAGCCTCCTGAATAGCTGGGATTACAGGCATGTACCACCATACCCAGCTAATTTGTATTTTTAGTAGAGACGAGGTTTCACGAGGTTGGCCAGGCTGGTCTGGAAATTCTGACCTCAGGTGATCTACTTGCCTCGACCTCCCAAAGTGTGGGGATTACAGGCGTGAGCCACTGTGCCCGGCTATATTTATATTTCTAAAATCGCCCCCATCACAAGTTCTCCACATTTAGGGCAAGTTCTTTTGTATTGTTCCCTCAAAATGCCTGATGACATTTTCAATGGGATGAAAGAATGCTTTCTGCTGCTGCCATCTACTGCAAACTTGAAAAATATGTTTTTAAAACGTGAAAAAAAATGCACTAGTATTGAAAAATAATTTGTAAGTCAGACAAGTAGACTGAGATCAATGTCATGCTTTACTTTTAACTAAACTATTAATTATTCCAGGCCTCTGGATGATGATCGATAAGGCAATGTATAAGAAATAAAGTAAATAGAGATGCATAAAGAAACACAGTAAAAAAGCTGCACAGAACAGTGTGAAATGGCTTTGTAAAGCTACAGCTTGATCTATATCTATATACATAATTTCTAGTCTGTCCTATATATATAAAAACAAGTCTATCTTCCTTTGTGTTACAAACATCTCAATTCAAAACTATTAGAAAAATGAAGTACAAAGTTCACTTTTACTAACATGGACAAATGTAAGTTCCAAAATTATCAAGGTAGGTAAACGTACTAACAAAGCAGAGGGAGGAGGAGGAAAAGCCTCATGAACAAGGAATTCAGAGAGAAAAATTTTGCCCCCTTTGGAAAGAGTGTAGCAAAATAGGTGCTCTTACATATTACAAACTGCTGACGGTTAAATAATTGCTGCATCTTTTTTGAAGTATAATTTGGCAATAGATAGCAGTAGGCTTAAAATTTTAATCTCTTTTGACTCAAAATTCAAGTTGGGAAATTAATTCCAAATAAATAATCAATACTTTGCCAAACAATCTAGCTACAAAGATTTCATCACATAACTTTTTAAAAACAAAAATAACTGGGAATAATATAATACTCCTAACAATGGAAGGTATTAAATAAATTGCGAGAAAACTATTCAATAGACACTTCAAACCTTTACAGGTTATCTACTAAAATATATAAGAACAGGTTAAAATATTCATGACAAAGTGTGAAAAATAATAGATATTTTACAACACAATAATAGATACTAGCTGATCTAACATGTATATATGACCAGAAAAATGAAGGATGTAGATCATATATCACACCTATCTCTGGATATAGAGATATTAGTGATTTTATTTTCTTCTCTTTTAATCTACGTTTCTAGATTATCTGTGAAGGACAAATGTATTGCTTTTGGGAAAAGTTACAAAAATTGGTAAGGTAATAAATGTTGACTGCTATTTTAACTAAATTATTTTAACTTTAAAAAACTTGTTATTGGGGTTTTGGGGAGACATTGGTCAAGGATACACAATTTCAGTTGGAAAGAAGAAGTTCAGATCTCTTGTACAATACACAGTGACTACAGTTAATAACAATGTATTCCACACATGAAAATTGCTAGAACAGATTTTAAATGTTTCAACACAAATAAATGATAGGTATGTGAGGTAAAACAAAAACAAAACTCATTACAATTTTCCATTCTTATTTAAGCAAGATAGCCTAGAAATGGTTCTGCAATAAGCTATGCCAGCAGTTCCCAACCTTTTTGGCACCAGGGAGCGGTTTCATGGAAGACAATTTTTCCATGGTCTCAGGGGGCAGGGTGGGAGGGGGTGGTCTCAGGACAATTTAAGTGCATTACATGTATTGTGCACTTTATTTCTATTATTATATTGCAATATGTAATGAAATAATTATGCAACTCACCGTAATGTAGAATCAGTGGGAGCCCTGAGCTTGTTTTCCTGCAACTAGACGGTCCCATCTGAAGGAGATGGGAGATAGTGACAGATCATCAGGCATTAGATTCTCATAAAGAGCGTGCAACCTGGATCCCTCACATGTGCAGTTCGCAATACGGTTCCTGCTCCTACAAGAATCTAATGCCATCACTCATCTGACAGGAGGCGGAGCTCAGGCAATAATGCAAGTAATGGGAGCAGCTGTAAATACAGATGATGCTTAGCTCACTGGTCTGCTGCTCATCTCCTGCGGTGTGGCCTGGTTCCTAATAGGCCACAGACCAGTATCAGTCAGCATCCAGGAGGTTGGGGACCTCTGCACTATGCTGTAATAGATACTGTGTCTTTTCACTAGAGTGAGGGATGGTCACAGCTGTGATAAACTTTGAGGAGGTGGACAGGTTTAGAATGAAAAGCCTTAACCGGAAGAAGGTGTATGTGTTTACGTGTGTGTGTGTGTGTGTGCTTTTTTGCAAGGAAACAGAAAAATACAGCTGGCAATAAAAGATTATGAGATTAGTAGACAAGGGGCTGGGCACAGTGGCTCACACCTGTAATCCCAGTGTTTTGGGAGGCTAAGGCTGGCAGATCACCTGAGGTCAAGACCAGCCTCGTCAACATGGTGAAACCCTGTCTCTACTAAAAATACAAAAATTAGCCCAGCATGGTGGTGCATGCCTGTCGTCCCAGCCATTCAGGAGGCTGAGGCAGAAGAATCACTTGAACCTGGGAGGCAGAGGTTGCAGTGAGCTGAGATCACACCACTACACTCCAGACTGGGTGACAGAGCAAGATTCCATCTCAAAAAAAAAAAATTATGAGATTAGTAGAAACAAAGTTGCAAAATCCCATTTCCAATAAAATTATAGAAGGCAGAGTTACCTGGTGAAAGGGAAAGGTGATAGGTTTAGAATTGTATGGAACAAGAGAGGTTTTGACAGCCAATGTGGGAAACAATAGACAGAAATGAGAGGCCACCAATCAGCCATGACAGCCTCACTGAGGATGCAAAGTAATCAACATGGCAGCTGAAAATATGGTTAAGGAGGTACTCTGTGTTGGGCACAGTCAGAGAAGGAAGGGTCAAAGGCTGATGAGGGGTGGAAGAAGTGATTATTACACAGCTAATAATATTTCCAAGCTGGCTGGAGCATAAAGGGAAAGGGCTCAAGTGCATATTCAGTTTGGTATCTACTGCCATGTATAGCATATAGTAGAGCAGTATAATATAGGTTTAACAAAAAAGAGGCCGGGCGTGGTGGCTCACGCCTGTAATCCCAACATTTTGGGAAGTCAAGGCAGGTGGATCATGAGGTCAGGAGATCGACACCATCCTGTCTAACAGGGTGAAAACCCATCTCTACTAAAAATACAAAAATTAGCTGGGCATGTGGCACATGCCCGTAGTCCCAGCTACTAGGGAGGCTGAGGCAGGAGAATCGCTTGAACCTGGGAGACGCAGGTTGCAGTGAGCAGAGATTGTCCCACTGCACTCCAGCCTGGGTGAGAGAGTGAGACTCCGTCTCGAAAAAAAAAAAAAAAGAAAAAAGAAGCGAGAAGAAACTGTGCAAGGAGAGGGTAAGATAACTAACTGAGCACCTATTATGTAACAGATTCTTTTGTCACAGATCATCAAGTCTCTTCTTACTGTTGCGTTTCTCCTTTGCCTATAAGCATGTCCATGTCTCTCCTTTTCAAACTTTCCTTTTGACTTATTTATTCACTCCCCTTTTCTTTACCATCAAACTTCTTGAAAAAACACTATATACCAGGACTAGCAGATACTAGGCACCTGTGCCTCTATGCCTCTTCCCAGACCCATAGGAGATGGTGGCACTCTTTCTCTTGCTCACGGACACACTCCATCAACATATGCAAAATTGGGTAGTAACTAGCAAAGGCCCTTGTGTATGAGAAATATTTAATAGCAATTTGCTAAGCGAATGAATGCATGCATATTCTATAGCAAGGTAGATTTGTGATCTATCACATCTACTGGAAGAAACAATAGAAGTTTTTGCACTGTATGTTTGATCTTCTGGAAATGGGTTCCCTTTATGCTCCTAAAAATACCACCTTTGGCTCCTCATATGCAGGAAACCTTTGCTTAGGTCAGTTTCTAAGCAAAGCTGTTTCTAGATACAGTACACTCCAGTTTGAAGGTATGTTTTGGGACCATGTATATCTTTTACCCTCCTGATTTTTGTTATTCCATTTCTAGTCATTAAAAAATACTCAGCCAGGCACAGTGGCTCACGCCTATAATCCCAGCACTTTGGGAGGTTGAGCAGATCATGAGGTCAAGAGATCGAGACCATCCTGGCCAACATGGTGAGACCCCATCTCTACTAAAAATACAAAAATTAGCTGGGTGTGGTGGTGTGTGCCTGCAGTCCCAGCTACTCAGGAGGCTGAGAAGGGAGAATCACTTGAACCTGTGAGACGGAGGTTGCAGTGAGCAGAGATCATGATACTGCATTCCAGCCTGGCAACAGAGCGAGACGCCATCTCAAAAAAAAAAAAAAAAAATACCCTTCTGAGAGTTGTCTATTTGTAGCACAGAAGAGGAAAAAAATAAAGACAAGGCACTCCACTGCCTTTTGGGGTACAGAAACCATCTTTGGTAAGGCATTAATTCCACCCTGCAAATAGGATTTGCATAATCTCCAGGCCCATTAGGCAGACAAACTTTTAAGGAGGCCTCCATGATCCTTACCTTCTAGTGTTCACATCCTTGTATGATTCCCTCTCTTTGAGTGTAATACTTGCTTCCAATCAATAGAATACAGTAAAGGTGCTGGGACAAACATGACTACACGAACACAATACGATTATGCTATATAAAACTGTTGCACTTGTCTGGAGTCTTTCCCTCCCTTGCTATGAGGGAGAGTAGTGGCCAAGTTGGGGAACCGCCTGTGGCAAGGAAATATGGCGGCCTCTATGACCTAAGGGCAGACTTTAGCCAATAGGCAGAAAAGAAACCAAAAAGCTGTAGTTCTCAGTACTATAACCACACCCCAAAACCACAAGGAACTGAATGGTGTTAATAACTTATGTCTATGAGTTCCCCAGTTGAGCATCTAGATGAGAACCCAACCCTGACTGAAGCTATGTGAGACCCAAAGAGGAGGACACAGCTAGGCCATGCCCAGTAACTCAGGCAACAAATGTGTATTGTTTTGAGCCACTAAGTTTGTGATTATATTGTTATGTAGCAAGAGAAAATTAATATGCCCACAGAACTTCACACCATTCCCACTAGTGACAACTTGCTTTCCATTTATAGAAAGCATTTATAAAGCACCTAATAAAGATTATAATGGCATATGCCAATACGCCTCCTTTTTATATAAATAATAGTGAGTAACAACAAACATCTTGCCTGGTGACTCAAATTAGCATGATTTATAGACCTAATATCAGTAGCAATAATCATACCTAGTATTGTACTAGAGAGTTAGGAGAATTATGAACACATTCTTGCCTTCCAATGTCCTTTGTTTCCTAAAATTCTTATCTATGTCATCTTGGAGTTTCTTTATATAAAAGTCTCATTTACCAGCATATTTCTAAAATAGCAAAAGCCTGTGGCATAGCTAAGACACGCAGAGCAGCTTGCAGGTTGCACTGAAAACTGCAGAAGGGACAGAGGAGTATATCACTTCTGCACTGCAGCAGGCAGATTGCCCCAAAACTTAACAACTTCAAACAATGAACATTTATTATCTCACACAGTCTCCGAGGGGCAGGAATCTCAGAGCAGCATGGGTGGGTGGTTCTGGCTCAGGGTCTCCCATTAAGTTGCAGTCAAGCAGTTGACCAGGGATGTAGTCCCCTGAAGGCTGGAGGAACTACTTTCAAAATTGTTCACTCCCATGGCTGTTTGCAGGAGGCCTTGGTTCCTTGTCACGTGGGCCTTTCTGCAGGGACATCTGAGTGTCCTCATGACAAGGCAGCTGGCTTCCCCTAGAGCAAGTTATTTACAGCAAGCAAAAAGCTGCAGTGCTTCTTATGACCTAGTTCAGAGCCTGGCAAACTTGTTCTTAAAGTGCTAAATAGTAAATATTTTAGGCTTGTATGCCTTATAGTCTGTATCACAACTACTCATCTCAGTTACTGTCGTGTAAAAACAGCCATATACAATACACTAACAAATGGGCATGACATGTTCCAATAAAACTTTATTTACAAAATAGGCAGTCCGCCTGTGGACTACAGTTTGCCAACCTCTGACCTGGTCTCCAAGGCTGGAGACTCGAAGACTCTTAGTTCTTCTTTATTCTGTTCATTGGAAGCAAGTCATTAGGTGCAGCCCACATTCAAGGGGTGAGGAATTAGGGTATACCTCTTGAAGGGAAAAATAAAAAAAGATTTTAGACATGCCTTAAAACCACTATCACAGGCTTAACACAGAAAGCAGAATGTGGGTTAAACATTGCATTAGTTTCCTGGGCATACTTTAAGAAATTATCACAAACTGGGTAGCTTAAAACAGAAATTTTTTTCTTTTACAGTCCTGGAGGCTAGAACTCCAAAATCAAGGTGTTGGCAGGCCCATGTTCCTGCTGAAGACTCTAGGAAAAACCTCTTCCTTGCCTCTTCATAGCTTCTGGTGGCTCCTGGAAATCTTTGATGCTCCTTTGCTTATAGCTCCTTCAATCCAGTCTCAACCTCTGTCTTTATATGGCCTTCTTCCCTATATATACCTCTCCGCTTCTTATGAGAATACCGGTTGTTGGATTGAGAGCCTACCATAAAAACCATAATCTCATATGTAACTAAGTGCATCTATAAAGATCCTGTTTCCAAATAAGGTCACATTTTGAAGTTCTGGTGGATATGAATTTTGGCGGGACACTATTTCGTGTTGTGTTGAATAGTATGCCCCCAAAATTCACATCTACCCAGAGCCTCAGAATGTGACTTTATTTGGAAATAAAGTATTATATTAGTTAAGTTAATATGAGGTCAGACTGGATAGGATGGTGTAACAGTCCTTTCTCACACTGCTATGAAGAAATAGCCGAGACTGGGTAGTTTATAAAGGAAAGAGATTTAATTGACTCGCAGTTCCGCAATGCTGGGGAAGCCTCAGGAAACTTCCAATCATGGTGGAAGGCAAAGGAGAAGCAGGCACCTTCTTCGGAGGGTGGCAGAACGGAGTGAGTGCCAGCAGGGGAAATGCCAGAAACTTACAAAACCATCAGATCTCATGAGACTCACTCACTGTCACAAGAACAGCATAGGACCAATTGCCCCCATGATCTTATTACCTCCACCTGGTCCTGCCCTTGACAGGTAGGGATTATGTGGATTATAACTGAAGATGAAATTTTGGGTGGGACACAGCCAAAAACCGTATCAGAGAGGTTCTAAATCCAATGACTGGTGTCCTTTAAGAAGAAGAAGGAAGTTGCTCACCATCCTCAGGATAAAGTACACATTCCTTATCTTGGTACACAAAGTCATTACTGATGCGTCATTAGCAACTTCTCTGTCTTTATTTCCTGCTGCTTCCCCTAATATTCACTCTAGTCAAATGGAACTGCTCCTTCTCCCAACTTACTAGGCTGCATGACCTCACTGTTCCTTCTCCCTAGAATGCCCCGTCACCTCTTTTCCTTGGATTCAGGGAGGTACCCCATAATTTACATCAGGTTTTATGTGCGATAAGAAAGTCACCTAATGTGAACTGCAGACTTTATTCCACACGTTTATTTTGCACTATTAAAAATCTTTGATTATATATTCTTTACGTAAATGAAATTCATAATCTCACATGCTCAGTATAATAAATGTTGACAATGCTATACATTCATGTAACCACCACCCAAAACAAGGCACAAAACATTTTTATAACCTCTAGAAGGTTCCCTGGTACATCTTTCCAGTCAATAAAATACCTCCCCTCCACCCCTTATCAAACATATTTTGCCAAAAAAAAAAAAAAAAAAAGAATTAAAGGTCACAAAATGATTATAATTTTTCCCATTGGTTATTAAAAGTGCTTCACATAATTTCAGCTTGTGTGATCATTTTTAAAGTCCCATATTACTATGCAAAGTGAGGGCTGTCTATATGTTTTAATGTTTCCTTTTATTTTCTTTTCACCATTTTAGCCGTATCTGTGTGTGAATAGTTGCTCTAAAGCAGAGGTAGGCAAACTAGAGCCCGTGGGCCAAATCCAGCTGGCTGCTTGTTTTTATAAATAACACTTCATTAAAACACAGCCCCTCTCCTTCATTTATTTATTGTCTATAGCTGCATTTGTGCGACAATGGCAGAGGTAAGTAGTTGCTACAGAGACTACATGACTCATAAAACCTAAAGATATTTATTATGTGACTCTTTATAGAAAAAAATTTCCTGGCCCCTGCTCTAAAGCAATGTTTCATAAACTTTAACAAGTATCAGAATCACAGAAAAACAAATTGTGGTACCATTCCCCCAGAGTTTCTGATTCAGTTAGGCCTGGGGTGGAGCCCAAAAATTTCATCTCTAACCCCAGGTAATGCTGCTGCTGCTGGTCTGCAGAGCACACTTTGAGAACACACTGTTCTAGAGATAGCATTTCATTTAATTTCATTTTTTGGAGACAGAGTCTCTCTCTGTCACCCAGGCTGGAATACAGTGGTGCAGTCTCGGCTCAGTGCCACCTCTACCTCCCCGGTTCAAGTGATTCTCCTACCTCAACCTCCCAAGTTGCTGGGATTACCGCCACCCACCATCACACCTGGCTAATTTTTGTATTTTTAATATAGATGGGGTTTCTCTCTGTTGGCCAGGCTGGTCTCCAACTCTTGACCTCAGGTGACCTGCCCACCTTGGCCTCCGAAAGTTCTGGGATTATAGGCATGAGCCACTGATCCCAGCCTAGAAATAGCATTTTATAATTTTAACTTATTACAGTCTACCTCATATACCATACTATTTTGTTTCTACCTTTTGTGCTCTTGTTATATTTTACTTCTTTATATGTATTAACTCTATTATACATTATTATTTTTGCTTTCAACAGGCCAGAATCCCATTATTTGTAAATTAGCACACAGTAAAATTGACTTTTTATGATGTACAGTTCTAGAGTTTTAATTCATATGTAGATTCGTGTAACTGCCATCACAATTATTCCCTCTGTTAAAGGATCTAGCGGGAAAGGGGAGCATGAACAAATGGGGAAGTTGACCACAGAGATGGAAAGTATAAAAAGAATCAAGAAAAAAATGCTAGAAATAAAAAATAAATACCAAAATTGAAGAATTCATTTGATAGGGAAGGGGCAATGTTATAGAATGAAGGCAATTTCTATACTGAGTTGTAAGGTTTTCATAATACTTTCCTTATTCAGTGAACCAGCACTATCAACATCCACTTATATATTAGTGATTTCCAACTTGCTACTTCTGGCTTCTAAGGCGTTTCTTATATAATTTCTTAAGCACATTGTTGGAACACTTGATTCTTGAGCCTTTTGACTGGAAAAAGTTCTAGCAAAAATATTTCCTTTTTTACAGTTTCTTAAAGGACCTATATAAGTCACTTGTTTTTCATGTCTTTTTTTTTTTTTTTTTTTTTTGAGACGGAGTTTCGCTCTTGTTAACCCAGACTGGAGTGCAATGGTGCGATCTCAGCTCACCGCATCTTCCGCCTTCTGGGTTCAAGCAATTCTCCTGCCTCAGCCTCCCGAGTAGCTGGGACTACAGGTGCACACCACCATGCCCAGCTAATTTTTGTATTTTTAGTAGAGACGGGGTTTCACCTCATTGACCAGGATGGTCTCGATCTCTTGACCTCGTGATCCACCCGCCTCGGCCTCCCAAAGTGCTGGGATTATAGGCGTGAGCCACCGCGCCTGAAACTTTCTTTTCTTTTGAGATGTAGTCTCCCTCTGTTGTACAGGCTGGAGTGCAGTGGCATGATCTTGGCTCACTGCAACCTCCATCTTCTGGGTTCAAGCTATTCTCCTGCCTCAGCCTCCCTCTTAGCTGGGATTACAGGAGTATACCGCCACTCCCAGCTAATTTTTTGTATTTTTAGTATAGGAAGAGTTTCACCATGTTGGCCAGGCTGGTCTAGAACTCCTGACCTCAAGTGATCTGCCTACCTTGGCCTTCCAAAGTGCTGAGATTACAGGTGTGAGCCACTGTGCCTGGCCACTGTTTTTCATGTCTATTCCTACGGGTCTCATTATCCAGTCATTTTTCAGATAATAGATTATACAGGCAGTTCTTTCCAGTTTTTCAATTAGTGACTTTTTATGGTCTTTCCTTGATGAGCTTGTTTCCTAGTTTGTGTTGACCTAGTTATTTTAGGGAACTTTAGTGAGGAATATTTGCAGTTTCCTAGATACTTGGCAGCTATTGTGTCCCCTCCCCACCCACACTATATTATTAAATTCTGAAAACTGGATGGACCGTGGAAAGATAGCTTAGAGATGAGGCCCAGTAGTTCCTAAACCTTCTGATTATAATAAAGAATCAGGTTGCTAGAAAAGAGATCAAGTTTCTCTCCACGAGTAGGTCCAGGTTAATAAGTATTAGAATTACATAAGCCTCTTTCCTTTCACCCCCCACAACCCCCTACATGCCTTCTGTAAAACTTCTCCTCTTCTAACTGCCCATTTTATCTTAACACAGGCCAAAAATCAGTTTTCGAGTTTTCTTTATCATCTGTGTTGCCATTCTCCCTCCACTTATTTGCCCAAGTGTTTCTCTTGCCTGTTTTCCTTAGAGGAGGATGTGTCATAAAATACCGCGAAGTGTGTGTTTACTTTGTGTTGCCTTCACTGAGACTTAGAGAAAAGGCGGCTGTACTTCCCAGGTGTTCTGTAAGTGTCTGTGAAACATCCTGTGTAAACTGCCTCTTCTAAGTTTGTATTGCAAGTGTATTTTGAAATGAATTTTACCAAGATTGATCACATCATTTTGCTATGGAAACCACTGCTACACATCTCACAACATTCAAGACCGAGTGGTTAGGCCGGGTGCGATGGCTTACACCTAGAATCTTAGCACTTTGGGAGGCTGAGGTGGGAGATCACTTGAACTCAGGAGTTCAAGACCAACCTGGGCAACATAGTGAGACCTCATCTCTATTTTTATTTTAAAAATTGTTTAAAAAAAGATTTAGTCTTTAATTACAGAGTTATACTCAAAGTAGTATATTTTGTTGTCTCATTATAATCACATTTGTTGTTCTGTGAGGAAGGCAGAATGAGATGTTATCTCATTTTCCAGGTTGAGGAGCTGAGACACAGATGATTAAATGAGACAGCACATGAGGAAGTATCTGGGACTGATCCTGCTGTACATGTACATACATACAGACGTAAACACACATATGTTCATACTTTTTTTTTGCAATAAGGGGAGGACAATTTTTTTTCTTTAAGAGTATATTTTACTATCAAAAGGCAAATTAGTGGCAGCTCTAAAATTAAAGCCTTTTAACTTCCAGTCATATATAGTGTATCTAGTAAGCCCTATTCAGATGACATTGATGACATTTCCATATCTCAGTATTAGCTTTCCACATTCAGGAGAAACTGGTATCTATGACAGTAGTTCAATTTTTAAAATACAACCCAGAAATATTATAGGGATACTTTCTTAAACTTCCTTTCTATTTATTTATTTATTTATTTGAGACAGTCTCACTCTTACCCAGGCCAGAGTGCAGTGGCACTATCTCAGCTAACTGCAACCTCTGCCTCCTGGGTTCAAGTGGTTCTCCGGTCTGAGCCTCCTGAGTAGCTGCAACTACAGGCACGCACAAGCATGCCCGGCTACTTTTTGTGTTTTTAGTAGAGATGGAGTTTCACCATATTGGCCAGGCTGGTCTCAAACTCTGAACCTCAAGTGATCCACCCACCTTGGCCTCCTAAAGTGTTGAGATTACAGGTATGAGCCACCATGCGCAGCCAATTTCTTTTCTTTTTATATTTATTCTGGCATTACATACCATTTTGACTTCTTTCTGAGATTTCTTTTTCTGAACAGGATGAGCCTTGGGTCAAATTCTAGTTAAGGTGAAATTTGGCCTCTACTTTCTCTTCTGGTTCCTCTCCTTCTTCTGTGACAACTCATATCCCAGAAAACTTCCGTTCATGGGCAGCAACAGCAGGTAGAGGAATCTGGTTAGGTCAGTGAACTATGAGTCAGAGACCAGGCATGCCACAGAAATCTAGAATGCATTAGAGACTGTCAGTCTACAGGCCTTCAAGCAACTAGGAACTAGGACTATGGGAGCTGAGTTGAAAGAAGCAAAGGGTTGATAACCTGGTGCTTGCTAGGCAGTGAGAGACCAGGGCTGAGCAGGCCAAGCAAGCACGGTTGGTCCTCCTTATCCTCGTCACTCTCCGTAAGTTGAAAATATGTGGGGCAAACATTGTATCTGTACTGAACATGTACATGCTTTCTTATTTCATAAACCATAGAGTATAACAATGATTCACATAGCATTTATATTGCATTAGGCATTATAAATAATTAGGGATGATTTAAAGTCTACGACAGGATACGCATAGGTTACAGAGGTTCTATGTAAGGGATTTGAACATCCTTGGATTTTGTTGTCCCCAGGAGATCCTGGAACCAGTCCCTCACCAATACTGAAGGACAATATATACGGAACCTGCAGTAAGGAAAATGAAAAATGCTTTGCACCTTCAGTCACTCTTCGCCCCTCTCACTATGGTGAATTCTGCTGTAATGTGACATTAGCTTAGAGTAATTGCAACAGTTGGCTGGCCGGAGAATATGGGATGGGGTATAATCACAGCTCTTTGGGCAGAAGGGTTTTCTTTAGTTGTTTAAGGGAAGTGGACCTAATTATATTAATTTGTACCAAAGAGGGAGCTTATTATAGCACTCAGAAATTGTATGTTTTGAGGAGAGAATCAAAGCAACACTTCCCCAAGTATGTTCCATGCTCCAGGTGAATAAAGGATCCTGTGAGCAAACACTTTGGAAAATGCTGCACAGCCCTCTTACTAGAAACATTAAATATTAAAGGTCCTAAGAAGTTCTTGCAATAAGTAAGTTCATTTCATTGTATTTAATGTACTTTTATGATTAGTGCTTTTGGTGTCCTGCTTAAGAAATCCTTGCATAACCCAAGATTGCTAAGATATTTTCCTTTTCATTTTTTTTAAGGTTTCTGGTTCTATGTTTAGATCTATGATCCATGTCTATTTATCAGTAGATCCATGTCTATTGCACTTTTGCCTACAGTGAGAGAGGCATGAAACATTTTTTTCCCCTCCATAAGAAAATCCATTTGTTGGCCGGGCACAGTGGCTCATGCCTGTAATCCCAGCACTTTGGGAGGCCAAAGCAGGCAGATCATTTGAGGTCAGGAGTTTGAGACCAGCGTGGCCAACATGGTGAAACCCCATCTCCACTAAAAATACAAAAATTAGCCGGGTGTGGTGTCACTTGCCTGTAATCCCAGCTACTTAGGAGGCTGAGACATCTCATCTTTACAACAATCCAATGTTATTCCAATTTAACAAACAAGAAAATGTGGCTCAGAAAGGTTCAGTAACTTGTCCAATCAAGATTGCACAGCTATTAGCAGATCTAGAATTCAAACCTAGGCAGTCTTATTCCACATCTGTATGTATGACTACTAGACTAGCTTATAAATTTGGAAAACTCAAGGACACAAGAACAAAAAATGTTATCAAATTAATAATAGGAAAAAATTCCATTACTGACAAAGAATATAAAGAGTTTGCAGAAGAAAAAGGCATTTATTTTAAATATGAAAAATGCCCAACCTCTCTCATAATGAAAGAAATACAAATTAAAACTATGATAAAATGGTACAGCTGCTATGGAAAACAGTATGGTGGTTCCTCAAAAAATTAAAAATAGAATTACCATAGGATCCAACAATCCCATTTCTGGGTATATATCCAAAAGAACTGAAGGCAGGATCTCAAAGACATATCTGCACATCCATGTTCATAGAGGCCTTATTCACAATAGCCAACCCAAACATTCATTGATGAATGAATAAACAGGGTATGGCATATACATACAACGGGACATTGTTCACCTTAAAAATGAAGAAAATCCTACCATATACTACATAGTGGATAAGCCTTGAGGACATCAGGCTAAGTGAAATAAGCCACACACAAAAGAACGATTACCGTGTGATTCCACTTATATGAGATAGCTACTAAAGTAGTCATTCATCAAAACAGGAAGTAGAATGGTAGTTGCTAGGAGATAGTGGGAGGAGGAAATGCAGAGTTGTTATTCAATGAGTATAGAATTTCAGTTTCACAAGACAGAAAAGTCCTGGAAATCTGTTGCACAAGAATGTGAATATACTTAACACCACTGCACTGTACACTTAAAAATGGTTACAATAGTAACCATTTTATGTTATATGTCTTTTAACCACAATTAAAAATGAAAATTATTTTTAAAAACTTTAACACAAATTTTATTGTAAATTCTAAAAACAAACACTATGCCGAGACCATTATTTAACCTATCAAACTGGCAAAAATCCAAAAGTCTGATGACTCTGTTGGCAAGGATTCAAGAAACAGTACTCTTATAATGGGAGGTGTACACATTGGAATAATCCCTAAAGAAGGCAGTTAGGCAATATTTATGATACCTTTCGATCCAGTAATTCTGCTTTGGAGAATTTAATGGATATACTGCATGCATGTATGAAATGATGTATGTACAAGGTTATGAACCTCAGCATTATGTATAATCGGAAGATACTGGAAACAACCAAAAGGTCTATCAAGAGGTGACTAGTACATCTGTACAATGGAGTAGTAGGCAGCTATTTAAAAATAAAGATGTGGGACTCTATGTTTGGGTCCCCTTCCACAAACACTCCCTTTGTGGAAGCCATCTTTCTCTCTCCTGGATTTCCCCTCTGGAGTTCCCTTCCACACTCTCTTGTGGAAGCCTGTCTTCCCTCCTAAACTCCATCTCTCTCTCTGTTCCTGTTCACTCAGTGTGGAAGCTGCTTTCCTCTCCTGGATTCTATGTTTCTGGATTCTCTCACTCAGTGTGACAGTTAGCTGTTTCTTTCTCTCTCCTTCTCCTGTTTCTCTCTCTTTAAATAAACCACTTTCTACAAACAAAAAATAAATAAATAAAATAAAAATAAGGATGTTTTCTATGTATTTACATGAAAAGAGACTCAACATATATTACAAGTGAAAACATTTAGAACATTATGTATAATGCTATGCATAAAAAGGAGATAAGTAAGAATCTATTCTTGGCGGGGTGCGGTGGCTCAGGCCTGTAATCTCAGAACTTTGAGAGACTGAGGCGGGTGGATCACGAGGTCAGGAGTTCAAGACCAGCCTGGCCAACATAGTGAAATCCTGTCTCTACTAAAAATGCAAATATTAGCCCAGTGTGGTGGCAGGTGCCTGTAGTCCCAGCTACTCGGGAGGCTGAGGCAGGAGAATTGCTTGAATCCAGGAGACAGAGGTTGCAGTGAGCCAAGATTACGCCACTGCACTCCAGCCTGGGCGACAGAGTGAGTCTCCGTCTCAACAATGACAACAAAAATTCTATTTCTACTTTTATATTTCCTTAGGTATATATCAAGAAACTCTGGAAAGATATGTGGAAAGATAATAGCTATGGCTTAGAGACCCTGATGGGAACTGAATGGATGGAGGATTGGCTTGGGTGGGAACTTTTCAGTGTATAACTTGATATGTTTTGGTCTTGGAAATGTGAATATATCACCTATTCAAAAAATTCCTATGGTTGGAAATAAATTTTAATGACACTAATTGACTTACACAACAATTTACCAAGTGTCTACTACATGTCAAGTAGGCACTGTCCTGGGCACCGACCGTATGGCACTGAACAAGACAAAGTTCTTGCCCTCATGGAACTTACTTTCTAGAGGGAAAGACCAAATACATATCCTACATATGCAACACACACACACAGAGGCATACATATATGTACACATTTTAAAAACTTAAATAAATACTGCCAGGGGGGCTATTAAAAAAAAAAAAAAGATTAAATTAGGGTAAAGGAAAAAGCAGCCTTGGGGTGGAAGTGGAGTAGCGGTGCCATTTTAGGTAGGGTAGTCTGGGAGGGCCTCTCTGAGGAGGAGCCATTTGAATAGAGACCTGAATGAAGGGTGGGAAGAAACAATGATGGGGAAAAGCTTTCTAGGCAGCAGATGCCCTAAGGCAGGAGCAGGCTTGATGTGTTCAAGAGAAAGCAAAACACCTGTGTAGCTGGAGCAAGCTGAGTGAGAACAATGGCAGGCAAGGTTGTAAAACACATGCTTGAAAGCCAGATCGTGAGGGCTGCTTTGTAGGGCATGAGCAGTGGTCTGGATGGTACAGGCACTCACTGGAGGTTAAAAAAGCTTTTTCAAAGGGGCTTGGTTACGATTCAGCTAGCACACACCTGTATAGCCTTCCAGGTTGTTAAAAGACTGAAATATTTCACACCCCATGAGAAAATAGCTGCTTCCCTGGTAACAATGTCACCTGTCACGCTGGCCTCTTTCCCAGGAAACCCCGCAGTCCTCCATTCCTTCCCATCAACCAACAATTAAATTAGCAACTTGGCCCAGCAGAAAGGTATTGACTTGGAGAAGTTAATTAGCTCAAGAGATTAGAATCACGAGATTCAGAAAGCTAGAGAGTGAGTAAAGGTTTTCACTTCATTGTAGCCCTAGAGCCTTCTTGGGACAATGGGTTCTGGACTTACACCTCACCAAGATTCAGCTGGGACCCAGCACCATCATCTGGGCTCCCACTCAGTACAGCAGAAACAAGAAGCAGGCTAGAGAAATAGACTGAGGTCTGAGATGAAGACGGAGGAAGGGGAAACCCTGTGAACGTCTACATAAAACCATCTCTCTTCTGAGCACCCCTCCAGTGATTTAAAGGCTACTGGCTAACAGCCAGCCTTTAGACCTTTTATTTACATAAAGTCATAACATTGACATGTACCACGTTTTTAAAAAATGCCTTGTGGTAAAACGGAACTAGAAAATATCAACCGTTCCAATACCACTTGTGACCTTAACATTCTCATAGCTGCATTAATAAAGTCAATATGTTTGTGTAACAATGTGTGGTTCCTGGATCCTAATCTCAAGCTAGAATTATAACAGCTGAAACACAGCAACTCTGATTTCATATATGACACTGACTTTATGCACCATACTACTGGGAATTTAGTCTGAAAATCCATACGGATGTCACATCTTAAGAAAACAGATTTCTTCAAAGTTGCGTGAAATCTCAGGCTGCTTGCCACTTCTATCTGCTGTACAAAGTTCTCACTCTTTGAAAATGCATTTTGCTGCTTGTAAATGTAGGATCCCAACATCCTGTTACAGGGTATTAAGTTCTACTTATTCTCATTCATTTAATTTCTTTGAATATCAAAAGCTTCAATTTAATTATCTAAGAGACTACTAAATATTTGTTAACATGAATCTGTCACTATGAACCTAAACCAGAGGAAAAGCAACTGGAAAGAACACAAGGAGAAATCTAAGCACTGCTCAGAAACAATCTCCAGGCACTAGATACATTCTTGCTTTTATTTTCTAATCACAAACACTTTCACTCAACATAAGACAAGATATTCGCAGTCTCTTCATGCCCACACGACCTGTTTCAGCAGCACACTTGCTGAGACATCTCACGGCTTGCCTTCCCATTTTAAAAAGTAAAACGACTGGTGAGTGCTGAAACTTTCTTTTCAGTAGGTCTAATCTGTAAGATTTAGAGCCAGGTAGAAACTTGATTAAATTTTTGATGGAAATTATTCTTACAATCCTTTTTTACTTTAAAATATCATAATAGTTTTTTTAAAAACTACTTACCCTGAGCTGAAGTCTGAACAGACAGTATGGTACTACCAGCAGTCGACAGTTTCCTCCAGACTAAACTAAACTTTGCTCCCTTCCTGGCTGTTTCTGGATCAGGTTCACACCAATACACATTTACAGCGGCCTTGGAAGCTACCACCCAACAGAGCGAGGTGGGAGGGTTTGTTAATCTAACCCTTGTTTGATAACAGCCGCTTATCAGCAACTTCTCAAAGGTCGACTTAAATGTGTTTGAAGAGACAAATGTAAGGAAGATTATAGGGAAAGTCTGGAAAATCTTATAATCTCTGATGGCTGGGCTTTGGTTTCTGAGGGGATTTCTCTCCCATATGTTCCTGGGGGGGGTGGGGAAGGAAAAGGATAGTCCTCTGAGCTTCAATATCTTGCTTTCCTCCTTTCGTAAAATTATCCCAGCTGCCTGAGGTGGCTCACACCTGTAATCCTGCACTTTGGGAGGCCGAGGTGGGTGGATCACCTGAGGTCAAGTGTTCGAGATCAGCCTGACCAACATGGTAAAACCTGTCCCTACTAAAAATACAAAAATTAGCTGGACATGGTGGCGGGCGCCTGTAATCCCAGCTACTCAGGAGGCTGAGGCTCCTTTTTGAAACTCTCCATTTAAAAAACAACTTTCCCTTCCTCCTCAGAATCTATGCATTGTACAATCATGGCAGAAAAGGCCAGAAAGTTGCTTCTCCACTATAGTCCTCCACCATCTCCATTCTCCCCGACTCGCTTACTAGTGAAAGGAACAACGCACAGTTCTTGGTAAACATAGTACTCTCTGACATTCAAACCACTGGCTGATCTGGAAAGTGAGAAGGTGGATCCCAATTCTATTATTTGCAAGATAAAATATGACACTGCTTCACCTCCTGCCACATTCCTAAGCTTCTTCCCTTCTGAGCTACGTCTGTGATTTCTTTCTTTTGTTCATTGTTTCTTTTCTTTCTTCCTTTCTCCCTCTCCCTCGCCTTTCTCTCTCCCTCTCCCTCGCCTCCCCTCCCCTCCCCTTCTCTCCCCTTCCCTTCCTTTCCTTTCCCACAGTCTCACTCTGTTGTCTAGGCTGGAGTGCAGTGGTGTGATCTCAGCTCACTGCAACCTCTGCCTCCTGGGTTCAAGCAATTCTCCTGCCTCAGCCTCCTGGGTACCTGGGATTACAGATACCCACCACCGTGCCCAGCTAATTTTTGTATTTTTAGTAAAGATGGGTTTTCACCATGTTGGCCAGGGTGGTCTCAAATTCTTGACCTCAGATGATCTGCCCCCCTCGCCTCAGCCTCCCAAAGTGCTGGGATTACAGGTATGAGCCCCACGCCTGGCCTTGTAGTGTCTACCATTAGCCTTCGAAGCAGCACCCATTTATTACGTACTTACTGCCCTAATCACTTTATAAACCTTATCTTATTCTCTCCCAGGCAATAAATTCTTAGTCTGACTCTCTGGATCCAGTTTGACCCCTTCACTGACCTGGGGATCTTCTGCGACAAGCACTGTGATAGGCAAAATAACACACTCCCCTCCTAATCCCAAGAACCTGGGAATATGTTACCTTCCATGGCAGAGGGGACTTTGCAGATGTGATTAATGTCAGGACTTTGAGATGGGGAGATTATCCAGAGGAGTCCAACCTAATCACATGAATTCTTTAAAAGCAGTGAACTTTTCCTTCCCAGCTGTGGTCAGGGAGATGTGATATGAGGACTTGACTAGCTCTTGCTGGCTTCGAAGATGGAGGAAGGGGGACTTGGAGGACTCCAGGTGGCCTCTAGAAGCTGGGAAGGGCAAGGAAACTGATTTTTCCCTAGTGCCTCCAGAAACAAATCAGCCCTAATGACACCCTGGTTTAGCCTAGCAAGAGCCATGTTGGTCTTCCGACCTACAGAACTGTAAGATAAACTTGTGTTGTTTTTAAACCAGAGTTTGTGATAGTTTATGAGAGCAATAGAAAAATAATACAGGTACTTTAATTTCAAGCTCCCTTTAAAGCATAATACTCAAGACTGAATAGAATACTCAAATGAAAACTGATGCAGAAAAAAAATGTGGAACTATCAAATTCCTTAATCTGGATGTTATACTTTTATAAATCCATATCAAGATTATTTCAGATTTTTAGTGCATTATATTCCTAACTTAGTACTTTCCTAAGTCTTTGCCCCATTAGCTACATTAAACCAAGTACCTAGCTCTACCCTCATTTTTATTTTTCTTTCCTGTGTCGGGATCAAACACAGTTTTTCCTAGTGTGAATCCTGGTTCTATCCCTTACTTGCTGGGTGGTTTTAGGTACTTTGCTTAACCTCTCTTGGCTTTAGCTGCCTCATCTGTAAAATGGGCATAACATTTCACCTACTTTTTAGGTAGGATGAAGTGATGTAGCTCATACAAAGTGCTTGGACCAGTGCCTGAAACATAGTAACTGCTTGGTAAATGTCAGTGGCTACTTAAGAGAGGATTTTCTTGTGGGAACTGAGGAAGAGGCCAAGATTCATGTCTGGATTGACAGAAAAGCTGTAGAAGAAAGCAGAAGCTCTGGGGAAGGGGTGACCTGGAGAACAGGAGCCACTCCAGATTCTGCTAAAATCCTGGGGATGTGCTGGGGTTTGAGGCTTTCAAGTACATGTGGAAAGGGCTTCAGCTGATCTTAGTTGGATTTCATGGGTCTGAGAACCCCAGTTTCCTCAGGAGTTGCAAAGTGAACACTTGCTACCTTCCAGGCAATGTTCTAACAATGAATCAATCTGACAAGATCCCTATTCTCCTGGGACTGACATTCCAGCAGGAGGGTGGAGAACAGACAAACCAGGAAATTTCATGGGGTGACAAGTACTGTGATGATAAGGGAACAGGGTGACTGGGGAAAACTCAATATTCAGGACTCACTGAGGAGAGATGTTTGAGCGGAGAGGAATGTGAACTGAGGAGTGAGTGGAAGAAATAGTGTTTCAAGCAAAGGAACCAGGTGTGAAGCAAGTAGAAAGCAACAGTGTTTCAGCCAAAGGAACAGCGAAGTAAAGGTTCAGAGGCAAGAATGAGGTTGGCTTGCTCAAGAACCAAGAGGAAGAAGGCTAGTGTGGACAAAGCAGAGAGATCAAGGATCAGATCTGAGGCCCAAAGAAAAGAGTAGTCAGGGGCCCTGTAACCGTGGGGAGAGGTTTGGATTTCATACACTGAGATGCCATGGGAGGGTGTGCAGCAGCCAAAGGACAGAATGTGATTGACAAAGGAACACTTGAACCTGACAGGAAGCTGGTCCTGCCCAAAGCCTCTGCTCCAAGTTCCAGAACCCCCTTCATAACCAGTCTGATCATATCTGGTCCTTCTTACATTCTGAGCTTTTAATCACCCCTCTACCTCCCAAAAGCAAATAGGCAGTTTTGAGGTGACCCTGAGCCAAGGCAGCAGTCTATGAGGAGGAGAGAGCAAGGCATGCAAAGCCACACACAGGATGGCTCCAAGTTCCTCTTTGTAGCAGGCTGAGTGGTGGCCCCTCAGAAAGAATACATGTCAAATCCCTGGAATCTGTGAATGTGACTGTATTTGGCAAAGGAGGCTTTGCAGATGTGATTAAGGATCTCAAAATGAGATCATCCTGGATTACCTAGGTGGGTTCTAAATCCAATGACTTGTCCTTGTGAGAAAACCCCCTCATTCTTTTCTCAATTAAATTTGGAGATGAAATACAGAGCCCTGGCCAGTCCTGGTGGCTCACGCCTATACTCCCAGCACTTTGGGAGGCCGAGGCGGGTGGATCACAAGGTCAAGAGATCGAGACCATCCTGGTCAACGAGGTGAAACCCCGTCTCTACTAAAAATACCATGCTGGGCATGGTGGTGCACACCTGTAGTCCCAGCTACTCAGGAGTCTGAGGCAGGAGAATTGCTTGAACCCAGGAGGCAGACAGAGGTTGTGGTGAGCCGACATCGCACCATTGCACTCCAGCCTGGGCAACAAGAGCAAAACTCCGTCTCAAAAAAAAAAAAAAAAATACAGAGCCCTATGTGCAACCTCTTTACATTTCACATTTTGGTTTTAGCCCACTTTACCAAACTATGAAGATCATTTTGGCTGTCCTCTGTCATAGTAAGTAACCTTTTCAGCCAACTACATCTACTTACCACAATTTCACCCAAATTATTAGTAAATAAACATTGAACAGTTAAGATTGAGAATAGAGTTCTATCTGAAATTAAAGCAACCAAAAAAATTAAAAAGTAAAAAGAGAATAGAGTTCTGAAACATGTTATTAGAAACCTTGAGTTTGATATTGATCCAGAAATCAATATTCTTTGGGTACACATGTTTGATCAGCTACAAAACCACCTATTCTTATATAGCTTACATTTTTGTAGTTGCTCAAACATATCAGGAGAACAAAATACTTTATAAGTAAAGATATGTCCATAGCATATCAATCTAGTCAAACTCTAATGGAAATGAAGATATAGTTGTTTGAGCGGGTTTTTAAAATTGTGCTGGCTGGCTCTTAGTGACTATCATTTTCTTTTTTTGTTTGTTTGTTTTAAGAATTTACAAACTATCAGTTAATTCTTTTTTCTAGAAGTCTCCTCGAGGTTAAAAGGAAATTTACCCAAATGGAGGAAATGACATGGATCTCTGTCTCAAAATAGGAGATATAAGTGGAGGAGAAAAGTAGGGGAACATCAGAAAAGAAAGCATGGCGGAAGGAGGGAGCATGGTGTGCCCCTGGGAAAGGAGGAAACCAGGCTGGTCATAGCAGGCGTGGTTGCTGAAAAGTACTGGGAAATTGGGTTGAAACATAGAACGTAAAGTCTAGAAAAGGGGACTACGATTTAAACTTAAAATATCAGAAACTGGGAGGAATCAAAAGATTTTTAAAGCAAGAAAATAAAATAATAAGTAGGCAAAGTATGTGAACAGTTCACAGAGGAAATATAAATGGCTCTTAAATATATATAAAAAGACACTCAACCCCACTCATCATAAGAGAAATAGAAATTAAAAGTACAGTGATATCATCTTAACCTATTATTTTCACCTACCAAATTGGCAAAGTTAAAAAAGTTTCATGAGACACAATGTTGGCGAGGTTATGGGAAAATAATGGAGGATGAATTGATAGAACCTGTGCCCTCGATCACGTCAGGGTCACCACCTCAGATGTGGGTCCCACTGCGGCGGAAGTCTGTCCTGCAGACCCTGACTCAACGATGGATGAATGAATGCACTCTCACACCATTACAGATTTTCAAGTGGGCTAGGGATGGTCGCTGGCTGCTTTCAGAGGGTGAAATGCAACCAATCGACCCAGACCCTCTGTCCACACTTTCATTCATAACAGAGCTTCTAAGTTCACACACTTGTGGATAATGAACGTGGCTAACAGAATGGTTTTAAGACTGATGAAAGCTTTAGGTTCCAGGGTCTAGAGTAAATTCCCCTTTGATCTTCCTGGGAGAGACCACCCAGCACAAAATCTACGTGAGTACATAGTTAGAGTGGAGACAAATGGGTGTGGGGTAAGGCCTTTGATCCTGTCTATCTCTCCCTAACTTAATGGACTGGCCGGCTGCCATGGGCCTGCCCCAATAAAACCTTTTGGCCTTCCAAAAGGCTTGAGACTAACCTATAACTTTCCCTAATATAGCTTTAATGTTTTTTGTAATATTTTGCCAAACATCCTGAGTGAATCTCAACAAGAACTTCTCTGAAGAGGAAATTGGCAATCAAATTATGAACATACATACACTTTTCCCCAGCAATAACTAGATTAGTAACTGTGGAGGTAATGTACAGAAGCTTCTTGAAATGTCATGGAAAACCTATGTCAGGTTGTCATTTTTCTAAAATCAATCATGTAGTCTGATGTAGTCTAAAATCAATCATGTAGCATGGAGAAATTAATATTATCATTTATTAACCTAATGTAATTCTGATTATTAGAGATCTCTACTGTTTAAAAGAAAATCAATTTTAAGAGTAGTCAAGATCAACTAGCTTCTTTACTTAAAGTTTGCCTTTCTATACTAAAAATTACTTACATAGGCTGGGTGCGGTGGCTCATGCCTATAATCCCAGCACGTTGGGAGGCCAAGGTGGGCGGATCGTCTGAGGTCAGGAGTTCGAGACCAGCCTGGCCAAAATAAAACTTCATTTCTACTAAAAATACAAAAATTAGCTGGGCGTGGTGGTGGGCGCCTGTAATCCCAGCTACTTGGGAGGTTGAGGGAGGAGAATCATTTGAACCCAGAAGGTGGAGGTTGCAGTGAGCCGAGATCATGCCACTGCGCTCCAGCCTGGGGAACTGAGCAAGACTCAGTGTCAAAAAAAGAAAAACGGTATTTACATAGCAAATAGTTTTCATTACTCCATCTTGTATACATTATCTGAAAACAGTTCCTGAGGCTAAGAAACAGAAAGCCAATGCAATACCCAACTTGGTATTATGAATTACAGCTCTCATAAGTAATTCATTTCCCTTAAGCTGTAACTTTCACAATTAGTAACAACTATGGGGCATATTGTCATGTTTTTAACATGTAGGCATGTTTTTAACATTGCCTACTACCTACAACCCTCTGCTGTCACATTGTCAAAGAATTTTGACATTATCGTGTTTTGAGAAAGCAAATCTGAAGTGATATCCAAGGGAATAATTATTCCTTTTCCAATTAATCTTCATAATTAGGAGGTTGGTAGAATTCTCAAATCCTTTTGATTTAAATATATATTTAGAGAACATGAATTGATACAAACACTTTAGATGTATGTTAAATGAAATAATTAATGCCACCATGCAATTTGGTATTACCTAGAAGGATTGAAGAAGCATTCACCTATAACCATCAATTCTAGTCCCAGGCACATACACTGGCAGAGCTTCCTAGCTGGCGTGCTGAGGCACCCTTGTATGCAATGAATGGGTGGCAAGTGTGCCCAGGTATGAAACTCAGCTCTCTAGTCAAGCAGAAGCCCCCACGCCAGGGACATAGCTGTACTTCTTTAACCTAGTGTATTGTACACCTATTATCTATCATTTTCTATGTATGCCATGACACCAAAATGGTTAGGAAACATTGATGGAGAAATTATTGTAAATATGTGGTAGATAGAAATACAGGAATATATGTATACATAGGTGCAATGTTTGTAATAACTAAAAACTGAAACATCGCAATGCTCATTAATCAATTCATCTGCTAAGAAATTCTGTAATACTCATACAATGCTATATTATACATCAGTGAAAAGTAATGAGCAATAGCTATATGCATTGACATGGATAAATGTAAGTCTATAATGTTGAGTCTTAAAAAAAAGGCATGTCCCAGAAAAAGACATACAATATGATTTCATTTTTATAAAGTTCAAAAACATGTAAAACTGATCAATATACTGTTTAGGGATGTATAGTAATGTGATAAAACCATTGAGAACAGCAAGAGAATTATTAACATGAAACTTAAAACTCTGGTTACTCCTAAGGGAACAAGGGAAGTATAGAATCAGGAATGAGTCCACAGGAGATACTAGAAGTAATGGTAATATTGCTTTCTTAAACTGGGCTTTCTTAAACTACGCAAATGTTCTCTGTATAGTTATTCCATAAGGCTTACAGATATTTTATAAATATTTTCTGTCTACTCAATATTTAATAAACATTTTTTAAAAGCTCTATTTTGTCCAAAGTAGATAGTGAATGTATCTGCCATCTCTGCAGCAGTTTGATGTCTGTGGAACAGGAGGGACTGAAAGCATAAGTTATATAGAAACTGTCACAAAAGCCCCTAGAGACTCATACACAACTCCAACAAAAAAGATTTGAAAGCTACCGAAGTAATTAAAATTAAAACTAAATTTAATGTGCTATCATTTTAGGAAGTACCATATGTGCAAATTTTGACATTAAATGAAACATGAATTTAAAGATTCAGTACTGAATAAACTGCTAGTCTAGGGATGAATAAGTGCTCTTGCTATTTTCTTAACAGTCAACATTTCATTGTGTATTTAGACCACACAAAAGACATTTACTGAATGACAATACTTTAATTCATCATGTATATCCATCAACAATTGCTTAGTCAAATGACTGTCAGTGTTATTTAAGGACAGGTTTATAGAGCTTCAAGAGCAAGAACCGGGTATGTTTCAACTGATATAACTTCCAAGGATAACATACCACAAACGTATTAAGAATTCCTTCCTGACTGTACTCTGTCTCTTGTATTTTGTGGGCTACACAATGGGAAGCCATTTTTTTTTTAAGCATTGGATATTTTGCCAACCCAGAAGAGATATAATAAACCACAAAGGTATAAAATTAACTTCCAAATTAGTTAAATGTATTATTTGTGATTTGAAATATTTAAGAAATCCAGTTTGAACTCTCCCTTTAATATTAAAAAAAATAAACAAAAAGAACACTTAAAAGCAGAGAGCTTAATGTTTACACAAAGGCAATTTTTTCCTTTGCTTTTTTTTTTTTTTTAAAGTTTAATGGGTGAATGACCTTGCTGGAATTCCCCTGTCAGTTCTGGAGTATCTATTTGGAACTTGCAAATAGAAACTACTTTCATATGTGGCATCAGAATGGTATGCCAGATAGTATCGGTCTCAATACCTTGAACTTGAATGTTACACCACAGATCAATCAATAAACTTTACACGAAATGAAAGGCTTCCCTTCCCCACTTAGGCCATTTTAAAAGAGATCAAATTTAAATATATTTGACATTATATAGATGTAGGGTCAATTATACATAGAAAACTTCACCTTTACCCACTTCAAGAAATTAATTCTTGATACGGCTTCAACCTATTCAAAGACAGATCTATTTTCAAGTGTGTCAGACATTTAATATACCATGCTAACGTTAGAATCTGAGTCCATATGTGACTGCTCTTACCTTAGTATAACTACCTAAAAGTCTAGATAATATAAAGCATTTATTGTTTTTGCTTTATTTCAGAATTTCTAAAATACCTATTTTCACTGACAGAAGTTACTTAAGATTAACCATGAAAAAGCTTCAGGAAACCGGTCCTTTCCGCTGTGAGCCATTATGAAACTAACACTAAACCACTGAAATTCATTCCAGTCATAGGCAACAGTAAGCACAATTTAGAGTAGAAACAAGACATTTCCCCGATCTAGCCACACTTCTGGTTTCACCCTTGGCACTTCTCTCCCTCATTTTCAGAAGGTGAAAGAACAATAAAGATTGCCCTGGAATTTTAGCCTCGTCATCTATCTTCCTCTCCAATGCTGTTTTCGGGGCTGAAAAAATGTAACTCAGATTTCATCATCTGAGTTTCTACAGAACACATTGGTGTTTCGGAGGTTGACATGAAGGATACACAGGAGTCAATGAAGAAAGAGATTAGGGAAGTCCAGCAAAGGAAGCACTGCTTTTTAGGATTTTTCCTGGAGTATCTCAATACACTATTTTATAATAGTGGCTGAAATATTTTCAGTATTACAAGTCGCTTAACAGGAATGTTTAAACTATTAACATGACATCATAATAATTATAGGATCAAATTAAAGACCCAGTCATTGTCCTTCCTGAGCAGGCTCACAATGTTTCCCATCACCACTGTCTCCAATTTAGGATGAGCTGCTATTGCCATATATAACTTCAATCTTGATTTTTAAAATAAAACTGGAATTAAATTGTAGTGGTTGGGGACAGGGAGAGAGAAAAAACTAGATAATCAAATTGCTTTTTCCCAAGAACTTCTTTCTTCCATTTCTACCTCCCTACACCCATCTAGGCAGCAAAACAAACAAACAAACAAACAAAAACAGTTTTTTTCTTTTTTGAGACAGGGTCCTGCTCTGTCACCCAGGCTGGAGTACAATGGTGTGATCTTGGCTCACTGCAACCTCCACCTTCCAGGCTTAAGTGAACCTCCTGCCTCTGCCTCCCAAGGCACGCTCCACCACACCCACCTAATTTTTGTATTTTTTGTAGAGACAAGGTTTCATCATGTTGCCCAGGCTGGTCTTGAACTCCCAGGCTCAAGTGATTTGCATGCCTTGGCCTTCAAAAGTGTTGAGATTAGTGGCATGAGCCACAGCATCCAGCCACAACAAGAACTTTTGATGATGCTATTTTGGATATTAATAAAATATTTAACATAAATAATTTGTAATTATTTCCTAACCTTTACTTCCCCAAATGCTTTCTTTAAAAGTTACTGCAATATAGAGAGAGATCTCAAAAGATATTAATAAAAATTTTGGCATCCCAGGAGGTGGGAAGTGGAATTTCAAGAACATCTCTTCTTTTATTTTTTATATATTTTAGCTCAAATATATTTATAACCAAAAAAATCCCAATAAAATAAAAATTTTTTTCAGTGCACAGGTTTTTATGTGAAGTTATCTGTCAAACAGTAAACTCTCAACTGAAAAACCAAAGAAGCACTTTGGCCTCTAAGACACAATTTCATCTTTTTTAAGTAAGCATAAATATATTTAGTGCCTTTTTGTTCAGAGCTTTCTCTAATTGGTCTCCTATATCCTAATAGCTCCCAAATCGATATCTTCTATTCAGAACTTCTCTCTCTCACTTTCGTTTGGTTAGTTTTTACATATATTAGCCAAAAATATTAATATAATAATAGCAATATATATTAATCCAAACACCATTCTGAAAACTTGCTAATTTAATCCTCACAACCCTGTGAGATGCTTCTAGTTGAAAGATACACTGTTATCCTCATTTTACAGATTAGGTCACTGGAAGTAAAGGTGGTTAATATCCCATTTGTAGTAGGGTACACTAACATGATTTGTTAAGTGTTATAGTTAAATCATTTGTTTGTGTTTTCTTGTTTTTTATTTCTTTGGAAGGCATTCCCAAAAGAATGATACTTGGAGGAAAAGGATGTGTAATTTTGTTATTTTCATTATGTATTTCCATATTTTTCCCATGATTTTTCTAGTGCAGTAGTTCTCAATTAACGGTCTCTGGATCAGCAGCATCAGTAACACCTGCAAACTTCTTAGAAATGCAGATTCTCAGACTCCAACCAGACGTAATGAATCAGAAATTCTAGGGTAGAAGCCAGCAATCTGTTTTTGTTAAAACATACGCACGTACATTCTGCCCCCGTTTTGTTAAGTTGCTCCTCTGGAGGTGGTTCTGAAGCATACTGAGGTTTGAGGACCATTGTTCTATGTGTAATATAGTTACCAGTTATTATGATTATTTTTGAGTCCTACTCTGTTGCCCAGACTGGAGTGCAGTGGTGCGATCTCGGCTCACTGCAACCTCCACCTCCCAGGTTCAAGCAATTCTCCTGCCTCAGCCTCCCCTGAGTAGCTGAGATTACAAGTGCACACCACCACATCTGGCTAATTTTTTTGTATTTTTAGTAGAGACTGGGTTTCATCATGTTAGTCAGGCTAGTCTCGAACTCCTGACTGTGTGTTCGGTCTGCCTCAGCCTTGCAAAGTGCTGGGATTACGGGCATGAGCCACTGTGCCTAGCCAACATTTATCAGTTATTTTTTTTTTAATTGTGGCCAGATGTGGTAGTTCATACTTATAATCCCAGTGCTTTAGGAGGCCAAGGTGGGAGGATCTATTGAGGTCCTCCCACCTCATGGTGGATGCATGGTGTAGCATGCACTACGACACCCAGCTAATTTTTGTATTTTTAGTAGAGACTGGGTTTCACCGTGTCGGCCAGGCTGGTCTCAAACTTCTGACCTCAAGTGTTCCACCAACCTCAGCTTCCCAAAGTGCTAGGATTACAGGTGTGAGCCACTGCGCCCAGCCAGAGTGAGGTCTTATTTCTAAATAAAACAAGTAAATTATCATTTGGCCACATATTTCATGTATTTCATGTATCAATTTTTTTTACCACTTTTATTCCATGTCTTACAAGAGAGCACTCACTTGCATTTATTCCACAAACATTTATTAAGCACCTTGGATGTCCCAAAGAATGAGTGCTTGAATAACCAACAGCCTAGTAAGACAGGCAGAAATGTAGTAATTACAATGCCAAGTGGTAATAGAGCAATAGAAGGACACAGGATGCTGAGGAGGGGCCAACTGCAGTAGGTCAAGGACTGAGACTGGATCTCTTAGAAAATGCTGCACTCCACTTCTGAGAAACAATTGTTTCTTGGCAACACATTCTGCTGCCCTAAACCCAGGGATCCCTGCCCAAAACAGAGGCATGGCCAGGGCAGCTTCCCTATCATATAGGGATGAACAAATTCCATAAAGTCATTCCTCCTTGGTTAGAGTGCAGAGGCCATGAGAGACAAGTAGAGAAGGCAGCCAGTCTCTGAGTTACTAAAGCGTCCAGAGAGCTTCCCAATTCTCATCTATAATTAACTTCATAATAATTCACCTGTTTTAAAACCACTACTTCAGGTTTTTCATGTCTGTATCAGATATTTTTCGAAAATTTTTACTTTTCAAACTTGAAAAGGAAACTGTATATTTCAAGGTTCGTATTTTCCTCCCTAATATTTTAATCACTATTCTGAATTTGGTGTTTATCTTCCAAATAAAAATTGTACTATTGTTCATTTTTGTGAAAACATGAAATGCTTCGGAAAGTTGTTTTAGTCAACATTTTACCGGTTTTTTGTTTGTTTGAGACAGTCTCAATCTGTCTCCCAGGCTGGAGTGCAAAGGTGTGATCTCGGCTCACTGCAACCTCTACCTCCTGGGTTAAACTGCTTCTCCTGCCTCAACCGCCTGAGAGCTAAGACTACAGGCACACGCCACCATGCCCAGCTGATTTTTGTATTTTTAGTAGAGACAGATTTCACCATGTCGACTAGGCCGGTCTTGAACTCCTGGACTCAGGTGATCTGCTTGCCTTGGCTATTTTTCTAATTTTCAATTTGTTATTTTTGTTTATTATGAAATTTCAAAAGTATATCCATATGTACTGTTAGAGTTTTATACTCATCTAACATACTTTCAAATTTACTTTTTCTCAGTTACTGTCAACAGGGGATAGGCCTTCTAATAATCATGCTGCTTTGTAAAGTGTCAGGCATGGTCGGGCGCGGTGGCTCACGCCTGTAATCCCAGCACTTTGGGAGGCCAAGGCAGGTGGATCACCTGAGGTCAGGAGTTTGAGACCAGCATGGCCAACATGGTGAAACCCAGTCTCTACTACAAATACAAAAATTAGCCGGGCATGGTAGTGGGCACCTGTAATCCTAGCTACTCGGGAGGCTGAGGCAGGAGCATCGCTTGAACCCAGGAGGCAGAGTTTGCAGTAAGTCGAGATTGTGCCACTGCACTCTAGCCTGGGCGACAGGGTGAGACTGTCTCAAAAAAAAAAAAAAAAAATCAGGCATTTTCCTTAGAGACTTTTATTATCTTTTTCTCCTTTGTTCAAAAAATCATCCCACACTGATAGTTTGCATATAATTCTGTAATCTATTTGCATCAAGATGCTTTTGATTTCAGCATAGTATATTTCCACAATTGATATCTCATATATAATTACTTGATAAATGTTAATTTGTTTAGAAGTACCCTGATTGCATTTAATCCCCTGCCTAGGGCAGCACAAAGTGGGAAATCTCTGCATTGCATAACCTCCAATACTTCACTGGATAACACTCTGCCAAGATAATATGAATCCTTCCTGCCCCTCCAAACATTAAAATCCCCAACAGAATCCTGGAACAGAGCCAGAGGGGTGATCCCCAATTTCTGTCCAAGCACCTCTCTGCATGACCCTTGAAACACACATGCATGGATAGACTCATAACAGCACGGTCAAAGAAACACAATTAGAACTGAGACCCGAGCTTCTGTCTTCCATTTGCATCTTAGAGAGTAAAAAGAAGCAGTAGTTCTGGAGGGTCACGTGGCCTGACTGGAGGCGGTAGCTATACAAGTAAATACTTTCTCTCCTTGGCTTGCAGCCTGGAGCAAAGGTTAGTCAGTCTTCAGAATACCCAGTAGAGGAAGGAGTTCCTCTTTATATGGAAAAATGGAATTCAAAAATTCCACTGTTTCCCCAGCCTCCTGAAATCACTCATGATACCAAAGACACAGAGGCTATTTACCTGAAGCTTTTCTAAATAACATTTAGACTCTTACAAGGCCAATAAGTTTCACAACTTATATTCAACATGATTTTTGAGACTGATCTATGTTGATACATGAAGCTCTGTAATTCATTGTTAAATTTTATTCCAATGAATAAATAGTCCAGCAAAGCTCATTCATTCACTTTCCTCTTGATGACAATGTAAGCTGTTTCCTTTTTTTTATTTTAAAACAGTAATGCAATAAACATTTTTGTAGATTACTTGAGTAAGCATGAAAGACTACCATATTTTCTAAAACATAAGCCTAAGTATCTGCCCCCTTCACTTTTAACCAAAAGTGTAGAAATTCTTTCAAAATAGCCAAATGAGAAGGAAAGGAGAGTCTAGACAATAACTAAAGGACTACATACCAATTTGGGGGACTCTGAGACATCAGGGAACCTTCATGAGCCTGAGAACCTCCCCAGGCTGCCAAGAAAATAAGTAAAGATGATTCTGGGGATTAGAGTAGACACATGGGATTACAGGATGATATAGTTTGGCTGTGTCTCCATTCAAATCTCAACTTCGATTGTATCTCCCAGAATTCCCATGCATTTATGAGGGACCAAGGGGAAGGTAATTGAATCATGGGGTTGGTCTTTCCCATGCTATTCTCATGACAGTGAATAAGTCTTACATTTCTCTGCTGAAATTCTCCAACTGTTCATGCATGAGGTCTACTTTTTCCACTTGTTCCTTTAATATATCAATCATAATTTAAAGTCCTGATCTGGTAGTTACAACATCTGAGTCATCTCTGGGTCTGGGTCTGCTGATTGCTTTATCTCTTGAAAATGTTTTTTTCCCCCTCACATATTTTATAATTTTTAAATAGAATTCCAGATATTATCTATAGAATAACAGTATAAACTGAAGGAAAGAATAGTTATTCCTGGAAATGGTGATACCAATTCTGTCAGGCAACCAGGTAAATAAATTCCAAAGAGAGATAATCTACTCAGTGGTTGACGGATTGTTTCCCTGTTGCTGTAGTTACCTTCTGCACACCTTCCTCTAGCAGTGGGCAGCTACTAACTCGTGCTTCAGGTGGAGCCTACAGCATTCAAGGAATTTTACTCAGTGTTCCTGCTCCAGCTTCAGCTTTCAGCAGTCATTGCACATCTGTGCCATAGAGGGGGTTCTCTCTCTCCATCCTTGCCCATCCCTCAGCAGTAGGCTACAGCCGTTTTTAACTCAACTCTATTAAGAGAACTCATTGCTCTCTTGGTGTCCCAGTCTTAGCCAGGGCCTGTGCACCTAGGCCTTGGGTATGGGGCTTTCTGTGCCCCTACTCCAACCTCTTGGCAATGAAATTTTGCCTTATATCTGTGGAGGAACACTGTAAAACAAAACAAAACAAAAACCCTCCAGTATCCCAGGGATTATACTAAATACAAAATAGTAGCAGCTACTGCTGGAGAACGTTCTGTGCCTTCCCTAAGGGCAGGGCAGACAGCATTTGCTTCTACCCTACCCCCATAATCAGTGAATCTCTGCCTGGACTCTGAGGATAAAAGGGTTTCCTTTCACTTAAAGTTTTTGCTTCATATGAGAGAATAGCTGATAATTCAGGCAGGGTTATATAATTGTGTATCACTAAAGAGTGGCTCTCTTCAATCTGCTGTCTTGCCCTCGATCTTTTTGTTTTTTTGCTTCCTTTTTTTGTTTGTTTTTTGAGACAAGGTCTCGCTTTGTCACCAGGCTGAGTGCAGCGGTGTGATCTCTGCTCACTGCAGCCTTGACCTCCTGGGCTAAGCGACCTTTCCACCTCCCAGCCTCTGGAGTAGCTGGGACTACAGGCATGTGCCACCACACCCAGCTAATTTTTTTTCTTTTCGCAGAGGCAGGGTTTTACCACGTTGCCCCAGCTGGTCTTAAATGCCTGGGCTGAAGCCATCTACCCGCCTCTTTGTGGCCTCCCAAAGTGCTGGGATTACAGAGTGAGCATCCAGCCTCAATCTTTTTATGAGCAGTGGTGGAAGCTACTGTAGGTTCAGTTACGTACCCCTAAAAGATAAGTTAAAGTCCTAACCCCTGGCACCTGTGAATGTGACCTGATTTTGAAATAGGCTCTTTGAAGATATAATCAAGTTAAGATGTTGTCATACTGGAATACTGTTGGCCCTAATATAACATGACTGGCATCCTCATAGGAAGAGAAAACATGGTGGAATACGGATCCCCAGACCTCATTCCCCAACAGAGATACCTGCTTAACAACAACATATGGTCTAAAAAGACTTTATGAGAACTCCAGAAACCAGTTAAAAAGTCACAGTATTACAGGCAAGCTCAAAGCCAAGAATAGCTACATTGAAACAGGCAAGAAAAGCCAATGCATTTCACCCATAATAGGCCTTCCCCCAAGCCAGTTCAGCCCAATATAATTGCAAGTAAATGCCAAACGTGCATCTTCTCATCAGAAGGAAAAGAGTAGACTGTACATACAAAGTTCTAGCTTTTTAGGGAACTGCCCAAGGGAATGGTTACTGTCCAGCCTGATGTAGAACACCGACACAAGCAGAATACTCTGGATGCTTGGGGCCACTTAGTTGCAGCACCTGAGAACTTGCGGCACAACAGACAGAAGACAACAGAACTCAGTGTCATTGGGAGAAAATGCCCAACTCATGGCCTTTCTCTCATGAAAACAAGAGAAGAGTAGAAAGTATATCCAACCTTCCAGCTTTTTGGGGGACTGCCTAAGAGATGGCTTTCTGTCTTGCCTGACTTGGAATGCTGACAGAACTGGCAACTTTGGATGCCTGGGAACTGCTGAGAACAAAAAAAGGCCTAGGCAGCTTGTAGAACACCAGAAAGCCAGCAGTACCATGGAAAGACACCAGAGGGAGCAAGGTCTGAAAAAGAAACCAGCAGACCTCTGTAATTGGGAAATTATATGCACAGTTCAGAGGAGAGACATCCCCATTAAAAGTTTGACAGGCCCCAAACCTCTATAGCTGGGCTGAAGAGAGTCTTACTCTTCCTCCCTGTATGAAGCCAGTACAGAAGACTGGGAAAGTGGCTGTTTTTTAAAAATATGCAAATCCCAGCAAAAAATAATCAGGAATACAAAGAAAGAAGGGCCCAACCAAAGGAACAAAATAAATCTCAAAAAAAAAAAAAAAAAAAAAAAAAAAAAATCCCAAAGAAATGAAAGTCTATGAATCACCAGACAAACAATTCAAAATAATTGTCTTAAAGAAACTCAGTCCACTACAAGAGGACAGATGGACAAATAAAGGAAGTCAGGAAAATAATACATGAACAAAATGAAAATACAACAAAGAGATAAAAACTATTTTAAAGGCTGGGAGCAGTGACTCATGCCTGTAATCCCAGAACTTTGGGAGGTCGAGTCAGGCAGATCATGAGGTCAGGAGTTTGAGACCAGCCTGGAAACATAGTGAAACCCCATTTCTACTAAAAATACAAAAATTTGCCAGGCATGGTGGCACATGCCTGTAATCCCAGCTACTTGGGAGGATGACGCAAAAGAATTGCTTGAACCCAGGAGGCAGAGGTTGCAGTGAGCCGAGATTGCGCCATTGCACTCCAGCTCTGGGTGATAGAGCAAGACTCCATCTCGGAAAGAAAAAACAAAACAAACAAACAAGAGAAAACATTTTAAAAGAACCAAATAGAAATTACAGAGCTGAAGAATAAAAAAATTGAATTGAAAATTATACTAAGGGGATTCAGTGGCAAACCTGATCAAACAGAGGACAAAATCAGCAAGCTTATTAAGAATTATCAAGCTCCTGCTTGATAACTGAACAAAAAGGAAAAAGAATGAAGAAATGTGAAGAATGCCTAAGGGACTTACAGAACACCACCTACATGACCAACATATGCATTAACTGGATTATCAAAAGAAGGAGAGAGAGAAAGGGACAGAGATTTTTTGAAGAAATAATGGCCGAAAATGTCCCAAACACGAGGAAAGAAATGGAAATCTAAATTGAACAAGCTGAAAGGACTACAACTAGGATGACTCCAAAGAGACCCACAGAGACATATTGTAACCAAACTATCAAAAGCCAGACACAAAGAATCTTGAAAGCAGCAAGAGAAAAATGACTTATTATATCTAAGAGAACACTCATAAGATTATTATTGGATTTCTCAGCAGAAACATTGCAGACCAGAGGAAGTGGTATGATATATTCAAACTGCCAAAAGAAAAAACTGCCAATCAGAAATACTACAGCCAGCAAAACTGTCCTTCAAAACTGAAGGAGTTTACATATGAGACCTCAAACTGTAAGAATCCTAGAAGGAAACCTAGAAAACACTATTCTGGACATTAGCTTTGGTGAAACGTGTTATTAAGTCCTCAAAAGCAATTGCAACAAAAACAAAAATTGATAAGTGGGACCTAATTAAACTAAAGAGCTTCTGCACAGCAAAAGGAACTATCAACAGAGTAAAAAGACGACCTACGGAATGGAAGAAAATATTCATAAACTATTCAACCACCAAAGGTCTAATTTCCAGAATCTAAGGAACTTAAAGAATTCCACAAGCAAAAACAGGCATATAGAGAAGACAGCAATATGAAAACAGAGTCATTTACTGAAATGTCGTTACACAGCACATCGCTGTACTCTGTTTTGGCAGCCCTAAGGAAACTAACACAGGGCCCATTGAGAAAACCTTGCAAGTGAGTGCAGGCTCCTTTTGTGACTGTGGCTCCCCGTTTTTCTGAAATGTTATGTTAGCCCATATTCAGCCTTTAAGAATTCATTTCAATTTTAGCTGCTTTTTACCTACCTTTATGGTGACTTCTTTTCCTCCTATGCTCTGCCAAAGATAACACAGTTTCTGTGTCCTATCTCTCTTCAAAAGGGCTTGTCTTTCTTTGAAATTTCAGTTCATCTGATTGCCTTGTGACCTCAACTCTCTGATGAGCTCAAGAAACATCATGACTTTGTGGATTATCAAGATTTTTCTCATTGTTAGGGTGAGAACAATGTTCTCTTGCAACATTACACATCCTAAACAGAAGCAAAGTTTTCAGCATCTCCTGAAAGATGATTCCAAGGGTTATTCACAGATTTTATGAGCAAAAAAGAATTGTGATTACACGTTTGGAACATGTTAAGATATATTATAAATTTTCAAAAAAGGCTGCAACCTTTTCCAAGCATGTCATTACAGAACCCTTTTGGCTTACAAAATCTCTTTTAGTTGTGTCAAGCATTCTGTGTACCACAGTTTAGGAGGTAATGAGTTAAATGCCTGGGCATATTTTTTTGTCCTCACTATATGGCAAAATTTGTGTCAGCAAATCAGTTGGGGGACATTTTCTTTCCGCCATTTCACCACTTTTACTGAAAGTAAGATCTTTCTGCTTCTACATCTCTTATACTGGAAGATATGATGACCTCTGCATTACTTTTATGATGGTTCCGTCTTTTCTCAGGTTTTCTTCTGTTATTTATCAAATGCCAAAACAAAGAGATACTTGACTTGTTAAAAAATGAACATAAGGTTCCATCAAATAAATAAAATATGTAAAGCAAACTCAATAAGCATATTTTAAATTAGCTAGAACAATGTATGCTTACACATTAAATATAAAATACAAATTTAACCAGCAACATATTATACATAATGCTTTTGGTCAAATACCTTCCTTTATGTGACTTGTCCATTTTAATGGTTCTGTGGTGTTCTTAATGTGTCTCCTCATTTCCTTTCCTTAAAACATGTGGAATATAAATGATTTTTTAAAATACGTATTTCCGTTATTTTCCTAAGTCTATGGTTCATTTCATTTTCCTCTCTCAACCCTGAAACAATGGTATGGGACAGATGTGACTTCAAATGTAATATTTATCTTCAAGTCAAAAATAGAAAGGAGAAAGCTAAGAAAGAAGAAAAAAAATAAGAACTAGCTCATTTTGCAAGTGGAACACCACTTAGCTAAATATTCTCATCTTTTGCCTCAAAAATACCATTTGTTTAGTGAGGTACTGCAGAGTTTACCGAAAGGCCTGTAGTCCATCCCCACCTTCCCTGCTTTATCTCTAGCCTGCAGACATGGCAACAATTCTTAGACTCCGTTTTAAATGACAACAACAACAACAACAAAACAATGAATTAGGAAAGCATACAACCATTAACAGAAAGACATGTACTCTATAATAGCAATTGTATGCACACGCACATGCACGCGCACACACACATACACACACTTATTTTGGTTGCTGTATTGGTAAAACATTTCTTGAAGTCTAATTCATCTAACTTCCAATCTTCCTACTCTGTCCAGTTGTGACTACCTAAGAAACCATTTCTTTTTATTTTTCTTTGAGATGGAGTCTCACTGTGTTGCCCAGGCTGGAGTGCAGTGGCATGGTCTCGGCTCATTGCAACCTCTGCCTCTCAGGTTCAAGTGATTCTCCCACCTCAGCCTCCTGAGTGGCTGGGATTACAGGCGTCTGCCACCATGCCTGGCTAATATTTGTATTATTAGTAGAGACAGAGATTTACCATGTTGGCTGGGCTGGTCTCGAACTCCTGACCTCAGGTGATCGTCCCACCTCGGCCTCCCAAAGTCCTGGGATTACAGGCATGAGCCACAACACCTGGCCAAGAACCCATTTCTTGTTTTGTGTGTGTGTGTGTGTGTGTGTGTGTTTTCAGACCTGAGTCTCCCTCTATTGCTCAGGCTTGAGTGTAGTGGTGTGACCTGGGCTCACTGAAATCTCCACCTGCTGGGTTCAAGGGATTCTCCTGCCTCAGCCTCCCGAGTAGCTGGGACTACAGGTGCCTCCCACCACACCTGGCTAATTTTTATATTTTTAGTAAAGACAGGGTTTCACCACGTTGGCCAGGCTGGTCTCGAACTCCTGACCTCAAATGATTCACCCACTTCAGTCTCCCAAAGTGCTGGGATTACAGGCCTGAGCCACCATGCCCAGCCCCAATAACCTATTTCTAAGTTGCCAATTATCTACCTCAAAAGGAAGGAAGCCACAATCACTGGACTCTCAAGCTACCTCATGATCAGTGGAGGAGAAACTAGGGTAATTAATGTGCTAGTTGGTATTTTTGACAGCTAACTTTCAAAAATATCCAATTACTAGGTTTAAATCAACCCTGGGAATGTCCTGGACATCATATAAGCAGAGGTGGTAGCTGTGACTGCCATATCTCAAATGTACCAGAGCCTTTACAATGGACAGACTGTGTACATTTTATGCCAATAGAAAATTTCCTAATACTGAAAGCAAGTTTTTTTTTAGAAGAGTAATTTCACAATATCTTACAGTTAAAATATGTTTTCTGGGTTTCTATGTAAGACTAAAATATCTGTGACCTGTGCCACAGAACAAATTCTTGATTCCAGTTCAATTATTTCTGAGCAAGCTAACTCTTTAATACGTCAAATTTGTAACATGCCTTTAGCCACTATGCAGGACTTTCTGTACATTAACTTTACCCTTTAATACTATTACATTTGCTTTGTTTTATTCTGTCTTCATCCTACATACTATGCGTTAAAAGAATTTTTTTTAGAACAAGGCAGGATAAAAATAAATTTAATTAACTCATCTTTTCAAAATCATCTTGAAATATTAAGCCCTCATAATTTGAGCTACAGGTCTCATCGACCCAAATATGCATCTCTGTGAATAAAGGTTAAATTCACTCACTTAATAAGTAAGTTCTAAGGGTCTACCATGTGTCAGTCACTGTTTTCAGTACTGGGGAAAATACCTATGAAGAGAATGCCAATTAGAGCTAAGTACGATGGAGAAAAGTAAAGCAGAGGAGACTAGGGATGCCATGGATTGAGGTTACAATTTTAAATAAGATGGTCAAAGAGGGCCTCACTGAGGTCACATAACTTGAAGGGCCTCAAGAAGGTGAGAGACTAAACCACAGATATATAAGGCAAGGGTGTTCCAGGCACAGGGAATATCAAGTATAAAGGTCCTGAGGCAGAAGAAAGCTTGGCATTTCTGAGGATCAGCTAAGAGATCTGGCCTGGGCAGTCCAATAGGAGATGATAAAGAGGTAAGGAGAGAGGAGAGGCATATCAGGTAAGGACCTGGAGACCATTATAAGGACTTGGGCTCATACTTGGAGTGAGATGAGAAGCAACTGAAGGGTTTTTGTTTGTGTGTTTGAGACAGGGTGTTGCTCTGTTACCAGGGCTGGAGAACAGTGGCACAATCATGGTTCACTGCAGCCTGGACCTCCTGGGCTCAAGTGAGCCTTCCACCTCAGCCTCCTGGGTAGCTGGGACTACAGCCATGTGCCACGATACCCGGCTCATTTTAAAATTGTTTTTATTTTGTAGAGACTGGGGTTCTTACTATGTTGCTGGTCTTGAACTCCTGGCCTCAAGTGATCCTCCTACCTTGGCCTCCGAAAGTGCTGGGATTACAGGTGTGAGCATTGCACTCAACCAACTGGAGAGCTGAACAGAGGAAGTTAACCCAGAAGAACTTACAGCGCTGACATATCTAAGAGTGGTAGCTGTGGAAAGAATCAGTTGACAAATATTTACCAAATCCCTATTTGCTAGGCAATTTCCTGAATACTAGGCATACAATGTAATAAAACATGTACCAGTCTTTGCCCTCCTGAAGGCTGCCTTGTGTGTAAGATTATTAACAAAGGATTGTATATGAGAAATAATTACAACTCTGCTAGGTGTGAGAAAAACCGGGCAATTTGTGAAAGAATGATAGAGAAGGGAGGTCTAATCTAGTCTGAGGTATGGAGGAAGGCTTCTTGGAAAAAATAATATTTAAAGTGAGACTGGCAGTATGAGTAGAAGTGAGTTATGTGAAGAGGAATAGGCGAAAGGAGGGCATTCCAAGTATGAAGTATCTGCAAAAGCCTGGAAGAAAAAAAAATGGCATTGTCAGAGAATTAGAAGACCACTATGGCTGGAGCTTTGTAGGCAAAGAATGATTGAAGATTTGGGGTTGAATTCCAAGGGCAATAAGATAATAAGAGTTTAGATCAGAGGACCAAAAATATTAGAATTGTATTTTTAAAAGATCAGTCTAAAACCAATGAGATTAGAGGGGGGAGGAGTAAATTTTTAAAAAATTCAAGAGATATTGCAAAAATGTAGGCGAAGATGACAAAAAAGGATGGACATGGGAACAAAGATGAATAAGTTCAAAGATATTTAGGAAGTAGAAAAGACAGAATTTCACAATGGATTAGTTTCATGAGGGTTGTGGAAGGTCAAGGATAGCTGAAGTTGCCTAACTACTCTCTTGAACTTTCTCATAGGTAGATCCTACTTCTTACATGGAGAGGTAGTAATATCAATGCCAGCTTTTGGCAGAGGAGTGGAGGAGGAACAACAGCATGTCAATTTCATACAGTAATGAGGCTTTATGCCACAACTGCCAACTGTCATAAACACAGTAGCCTCAATTTGTACAAACTATGCAATTCATTCTGTTTCCACTATTGCAAGAAGTTTGGCCATGGCTGTTCAGGAAGAATGAGGCAGTTGGATTCTACATTATACATCTTCTGATAAATATTCATATTGCTAGGACTATAAACATTCATATAATGTATAAGCAGAGAAAATCAATACCCCATACAACTTTCTATCAAAGTTCAAATAAGTAATCCCAGGGCACTAAAGATAGCATTTCAATACACTAAAGCACTAAAAAATTACTTCCTTATCAATCAATTGGGATGTACAACCCTGGAAAGAAGCAGCCAGGCCCTGTTGCTAACGGACACTATAATAAAATCACCCATGCTAACCTAAGCAATGCTTACCACCAAAGAGGGAGATACCTGTTTTTAGGAATAACGGTTGAACAAGTTAATGTCAGTGAGTTATTTAGCTTAAATCACTCATCTAAAGATAAACCTAGTTACTCAGAGAAAGAAAATAAATGGCATTTTCTTTTCTAGAGACCATCAAATTCTCAGTCACGCTGACTACATTCTCTATAGCTCTCTCTACTTAGTCCTCGAATAATGCTACGTGGAGGGTTTGTTTCCCATTAGAACAGAAAGATACAAGTAAAAAAATTTAAAAAGCAAAATATTTACATAATCTTTCTGTTAGCAGAGGTTGACACAACCTTTTAAATGCTATTAAGAGTCTGGGTATCAGAATGGATATTAAAATATTAAATATCCATAAGCCATATAGGCTTTCTCAGTGCTATGAAATAAACAATATTTCAATTACATCATAAGTCAAATTGATATTAATTTATTTGTCACAAGTAGTAGCATAAAGAGAAAAAAAAAATGCTGAGTCTCCTAGGAATGCAAATGTGTAGGAAGGCATTAGTGTCAAAACGATACTCCAAGAACAGCAACTGATGGCTGGGCACAGTGGCTCATGTCTGTAATCCCAGCACTTTGGGAGGCCAAGGCAGGTGAATTGCTTGAACTCAGGAGTTCAAGACCAGCCTGGGTAACATGATGAAACCCCATCTGTACAAAAAAATATAAAAATTAGCTGGCTTGGTGGCACGCGCCTGTTGTCCCAGCCACATGGGGAAGTGGGAGGATCACTTGAGCCCAGAAGGTCAAGGCTGAAGTGAGCTATGATCATGCCACTATTGCAGCCTGTGCCATTGCACTCCAGTCTGGTTAACAAAGTGAGACCCTGTCTCAAAAAGAAAAAGAGGCCGGGTGCAGTGGCTCACGCCTGTAATCCCAGCACTCTGGGAAGCTGAGGTGGGCAGATCACCTGAGGTCAGGAGTTTGAGACCAGCCTGACCAACATGGCGAAACCCCGTCTGTACTAAAAATACAAAAATTAGTTAGGCGCAGTGCTGGGCACCTGTAATCCCAGCTACTCAGGAGGCTGAGGCAGGAGAATCGCTTGAACCCAGGAGGCGGAGCCTGCAGTGAGCCAAAATCACGCCACTGCACTCCAGCCTGGGCGACAGAGCCAGACTCCGTTCAAAAACAAGAAAAAAAAAGAACAGCAACTGCAACTCACAGAAAAAAAGTACATTTTATTTAATGATGAAGTACACACATGTTCACACATACACTTTTGTACATATGACTAAAACAATTTTTTACTCTTACCATGTGGAATGCTATGTTCTTTCATTAAAAAAACAATGCGGGTCACATTTTATTAAAAACGTTTCACAAATCACTAATATGTTATAACCCGTAACTCCCATAACTGCTCTAGAGCATTAACAATGCTAAACTATAATTTTAGGGGAATATATAGTTGTGCTCCTTCTTAGAATTAGCCCATGATAGTACTTTAGGGACTCAACTCAGAGAAGAAAAATTAACATAGCTTGTTACCACGTATCCAGCCTGGACAGAGTACATGCTTTCAGTGAGTTTAAATCTCCTGCCTTCCTATACCCAAGATCTGAGGAAATGACTTGCAACTATAACAGGACCCTATGTCTGTATTAAACATTTTATATTTGCCTTTTTATGTACATTATTTCATTTGATCCTCACAACAACCCTGTGAGGTAGGTGGGGAAAATGTCAGATTTCACTTTATAGATAATGAAATCAAGGTTCAGAGAGGTTAAGCGACTTTCTCAGTTACCATATACCTACTACAAGGCAGTCAGAATAAGAACCATTAACTTTTAGGTTGGGGGCTCTTTTCTCTAAACCACGCAGCTTCTGAGAGTATAATCTAACCCAAAATATTTTTACTGCTTCATCCACATTTTCTTATTGTTAATTCAACTTTTTTTTTTGAGATGGAGTCTTGCTCTGTCGTTCAGTGGCATGATCTCGGCTCACTGTAATCTCCACCTCCCAGGTTCAAGTGATTCTCCTGCCTCAGCCTCCCAAGCAGCTGGGATTACAGGCATGCATCACCACACCTGGCTAATTTTTGAATTTTTAGTAGAGATGGGGTTTCTCTATGTTGGCCAAGCTGGTCTGAAACACTTGACCTCAGGTGACCTGACTGCCTTAGCCTCCGAAAGTGCTGGGATTGCTGGGATTACAGGTGTGAGCCACTGTGCCTGGCCTATTAATTCAACTTTTTATAGGATGCCATAAAAGACCTTATTCTAAATTCATCATGCTAAATTTATACTTTGCTACCAATGAAAACTTATGACCACAGAACACATATTTTTTTGGAAAGCACTGTCTCCTTGCCTCTAGTCTAAAGGAACGTAAGCAATACGAAAGACCCTAGAGGCCAAGGAAATTGAAGAGAAGTCAGAGGAAGGGATATAAAATGGAATGTATTAATGGATTTTAGTCCCTTTCAGCTTGTATTTTGTGAGAGGGTTCAATGGGGAGCTTTAATGCAGATGAGACTTGAAGCTTCTGAAGATCTAAGTCTTGATGAGGTTATTCAGACTCAAATCTTGAATGCATAATGATGATAGGTCATGGTCTTCAAAAACGTGGCACTTGATGCTTGAAAACAAAACAAACACAAAAAAACTCTACTACAAGTCTAATAATCTTTTTAAGGGAAATTAAAAACTACTTTTTGGTCAGTAATTAATCAGATTACTAGATACCATGCTATAAGAACAAAAGGAGAAAATCAAAAGGAAAGAAAAGGAAAAGGAATTTTTTTGAAAAGGTACACTACACAGAATGGCTAAATATGTTCATTGCTTATCTCTTTGATTAATACTCTTCGCTGAAAATTGCAACAGAATTTAAAGTTCTTACGGAATCTCCCTGAGGTTGTAGTTGGATAAACGGATTTAATGATAATTCCCTGCATCTCTTTGATCTCTAGCCATGATATCAAATTGTCTTAAAGAGCTTTTGATCTCTGAAAGCATAGCCAAAATGCTTGTTGGAAGAGATAGCATAAAAAGATGTTGACTTTGTGGAGTAGGGAAAGAAAATGATGTGGAAATATTATGGTTCAAAAATACTGAACTATTTAAACAGGGAGAAAAAGAAAAAATGCCTTCAAATGGAAAAATTCAGACCCCTTTCCAAGGTTCAAATGAAAAACAAAGTTAAAACATTGTAAACGTGTGCATGATGCAACAAAGACGGGTTATAGCCATCTGAAATTTCAGCTCAGTAAATAATTACCAGAGGCCTATGTCCCTCAGGGGACACTAGCCTCTGTCCCATACCCCTTTCTTCTCTTTCTTAGAAGAGGTTTTTAATCTCGCTGACTTAATTTTGTAGCTCATTCTGTTTATCTTATATGCTTGTATAAACCTGCCTAAAAATTAATAATCATAGCAGCTAATGTGTGCTGGGCACTGCTCTAAACACATTATATAGATTAATTCCTTTATATCCTCGGAACCACCCATGAATTAGATCCTACTATTATCCACAATTTACAGATAAAGAGACCAAAGCACAGAGAAATTAAGAAATTCACGTGGTTACCCAGCTGGTAAATAGCAGAGCCGGGATTCAAACTTAGGCTCTCTGGCTCCAGAACAGAAAGCAACACCCCACCACTCTCTAAAACTGGTTTCAATACAACAGAATTTACCAGGACTTCATTTTAATCGGTACTGTCCCATGTCACAATCGTTCGCTTCATGTTATGATTAGAAAGCACAGTGACTAATGTAAATTCCCCAGCAGCAGTAACATAGAATCCATTTCAGCAGTCACTACTCAGAAGTGACACCCTGTAAGAATGTCAAAGCAGTTTAAAAATGAAGCATGCACTAAAATATTAGTGATAAACTACTCCTCTTTTTTGCTTAGGTCTATTTTCTATAACCTAATTTTTGTCAAGTGGATATGAATTACTTGTATAATTTTTAAAAAGTTTTTTCAAGCATGCCATCACCACTATTAGCATTATATATATTAAACTTACACTAAAACTATTAGATAAGTTTGTTCTTGCTCTATTTGAACAGCCACAAATTTTTTAAAATCCAGATAAAGTAAGCTTTATGGTAATAATGAAATAGTAACAATAAAACCTATTATTTACTTAGACCTAATATAGGCAAGCCTTTATATATATTATCTAACCTTCAGTAAATTCCTTTTTACAGCTGAGGAAATTGAGGCTTGAAATGAATAATAAAACTTAATTAAAAGAATGGAGTCCAGATTAAAATCTGTATCTATTACTCTAGAGTTTGCATTCTTTTCACTGTACAATGCAGCCTCTCCAAAGGCCAAAATATCTGTCTGTCTTTTGTTATTAACCACACTGAAGCGATCTTTCTAAAATTCAGGTATTCTTCCCTAACTACTTCAACTGAAAATACGAAATGTAAATTATTTCTGTTCAGTCAGGGATATCATTTTGAATATCCATTAATACAGAGCTGTTTTCATTTTAGTTTTCATCTTATCAAAAGGACTCAGGTTGCTACAATTTTAAATTAGCTGGTCTACTTTATGAGTTTTTTTCTTTGCCCCTAACAGGAGCTCCTGGCCCATTCATAATTTGTTACTTCTAATATCCCATGGAGTTAGATACCAGCTAATTAAGCCTATCAGATCTGTGTCTAAAATAAAAGTACTGAGTAAGAACCTGAGAAAAGCATGTTGATTTTGTGTCTTATAATCGAAAGTTCAGGTAATTTTAAAATTTATGCCCTGGTTATGGGTGAGTTGAGGTTGGTAGATAAGTGACCAGTGGATATGTTAGCTATCAGTATTTAAATATAGGAATAGTAGATATAAACCTATCTACAATGAATCACTTCATTACACTATAAAAAAGTTTTTAGGATTTGAAAGAGGCCTCCAGAATAATCTAGTATACTCTGCCATACAATGAAGAATCCCCTCTACAATGTTCCTCATATTCAAATTCTGCTTAAGCAACCCTAATTCCCAGGAGTTCACTGCCTCTCAACAGTCTGCTTCACTGCTAACTATTAATAGTTCTATACTTTCTCTTATTTAGAATGAAATTTGGCTTCATATAACAGAGAACAAGTACACTTCCTATGGAGTTTCTCCAACCCTTCCAAAGTCTTCTAAATAGTCCCATTACCCTCAACCTAGATCATCACAATCACCTTTTTATAGGATCACAAAATTGATTAAAAACAGTTCTCCTGTTCTACAAGGTAATTAAATCAGTGTTTGTGTATTAATGTTTTATAGGTTAATGGGATCTGTTAATCTTGGTTAATCTTGGTCATAAACAATTGGAATGCTAGGAGAGGCTAATGTTCTAGTTCAATTCAAATTGAACAGCAATAAATTTTTGAGTTATCTCTTCTTTCTCCCCTCCCTAAAACAATACAAAACAGAATCTCAAAAGATATGGCTAACATAATAGTTTATGTTGCTAGATTTTAATTTTCTCACTTAGGCTTAGGTCTGCCTTCCTGTCATTTCAACTCTGTGAATAATCTTAAAACTTCCAAAATTATTTAAGCTACTCTAAAAATCATGAATTAGCCTATGACAGGCCCAGCTCTAAGGTCTTAATGAATTTTTTTTCTCATTGCACAAACTGAATAACTTCCTATCTGGTGTTCATATATATATGAAAATATATATATGAACATATATATATTCCTGGAATATATATATTCTCTCTATATACGTTTCTGGAACATATGTAGGTAATATACATAAATGTAGATACAATGTACTATATATATCTATACACATACGTATAGAGGCATCTTTCCTCAAATCTGTGTTCTCTACATGTAACTTTTACATTCAATGTCATCTCCTTTCTTTCCATGTCACCTTTACCATATTCTATCCTCTTGATTTAGGAAAACAATCTGTCTTTGGATTCAATTCACTGTTCTCCATTCACTTAGCAAGAATAAGGAGTCTTACTCTAGGCATCCCACTCACTGATTTCCCCTTCATGACAATAGTGATTAATCCCAAGGACATCAAGAAGCAAAGCATCATCACTTAACAGAGATGACTATATGCAAAATACTCTGCTAAGTATGATATAAAATGCCTGACATATCATAATCTCTTCTATTTTACTAACCATGACTCAATCCCTAATTAGCAGCCTTCATTATGATTTTTAACAAGACACACAATCAGTTTAATACGTATGTATCTTACAAAGCCTATTCTCAAGCAAGTTTCTAATAAAATCCCTATTAATAAAATGAGGATTAAGATTATTATATCTTTATATTTTTCATATAATTCATTTTACTAATCTATTACTACTATTCCAAATGTCCTACAATAAAAGTGTGGGAAGACAGAAATGATTACCAAAGTAAAAGTCACCAGAATTTTTTGCTGCATTCCCAAGGCAGATAATCAGCCAATTCGAAGTAACACAAAATGAGACTACCATATATATAAATTATTTTTCTGGTTTACTGATTTTACTAACAGAGAGAACACGCCATTCTTCAAAATGCCTTAAGCCAATTCTAAACATCAAGAACAAGGTAAAATAATAGTAAGAATTATTTTAAAAGTCCCTACATAGCACTTCACATAAAACAAAGTTCATCTCATTCAGTAATATTGAGAGGTTCAGAACTATGCCACTGCAATACTAACTTAGCTTGCAAACAAAGCAACACCCACTATATCACCTGGTCAGGTAACACGTGATATACTGTAAATGAATATTGAATTTGGCAGGACTAAGCACTTAGTATTCATAGGATCTTATTAATAGTAACAATCTAATGTCAAGGTTTAAAATCGATTACAATAGATTGTAACAGACTGCAGCTCTGAAAAAACTTATTTGTGTAACCCTCCTTCTTCTAAATAGTGCAAGTATTATAAGAACAATAAGTCATAAGGGAATAGTGAAAGGCTCTTATAACTGTAAAGTTATCCTGAAACCTTGCTGTTTGCTTCTTAGTATTATGAAAATACAAACATGCTCGTAGTAAAAACAAGTCAACCTACCAGAAAAAGTATATGGAAAAACGTGAGATGTGAGTCTCTTCTTCCTACTCGAGGTCCCTAGTCTCATTCCCCAGGGGTATCTGTCAATAATTCCTTACGCTGGTTTGAAATTTTATATGTATGTATGTAAATGTATGCTTTATATAAGCACAAATGAAAACATACTATATGTGTAGTTCTTTTTATTGTTTTCTCAGTTCACAATGTACATTAGAGATTTTTCCATATCTGCATCTCTGCACTTACTTTATCCTAAGAGCTGCTAAGTATTACTTTGTGTAAAGGCAGTCACTTAACTAGACCTCAGTTGAAACATGGTTAGGCTATTTCTAGCAGGTTTCTAGTTAGGCTATTGTTTTTTCTTTAATTTCAAACAATATGGTGACCAAAATCTTGGAATACAAATTTCTGTGTATAAGGCCAAATATATCTGAAAGATGAATTCCTAGAAGTACTGCCTGCTATAGAATTAAACCAATTCTAAACAATAAGCCAGTGTATCTACAAAGGAAACCAGCAAAAAACTACAAGTTTAATGTTTAGTGATTAAAAGGTGCCAAATAGTATCATCAAGTTAGAAGTTAATGTTCTGAAAATGAACAAACTGATCAATTAAAAAAGGTAAAATGGGGCTGGGTGTAGTGGCTCATGCCTGTAATTCCAGCACTTTGGGAAGCTGAGGCTGGCAGATCATGAGGTCAGGAGATCGAGACCATCCTTGCCAACAAGGTGAAATACCGTCTCTACTTAAAATACAAAAAAAATTAGCTGGGCGTGGTGGTGCACACCTGTTGTCTCAACTACTTGGGAGGCCCCGGGAGGAGAACTGCTTGAACCCAGGAGGCGGAGACTGCAGTGAGCCGAGATCGCGCCACTGCACTACAGCCTGGGCACAGTGTGAGACTCTGTCTCAAAAAAAAAAAAAAAAGGTAAAATGGGAAAAAATAAACTTTAACCCCTTGAGACAGAAAGATAAAAGGCCTGGAGAATCAACCACCTAATACATTTTTTAAAAGAAGAAAGAAAAAATGAAATAGCATAAATAAGGCAGGATAAAGAAAAATAGCCTTTTTTTAGCCTCTTTTCTTGCTTAAACTTGAGGCACAAGATAAAATTGACCAGTAGATTTGGTACATATACTATTACATAGCCAAACTTAAATGCAAGAGGATTTAAATGACTATTTGAGGCCTAATTTCTACCGGATATCCACAGATTTTCTACCAGGATGTAAAGTGTTGAAAGGAGGTTCCCTGCCAAAAAAGAAAGCAGAGCAGTAACCTTCCAGGAACAAAGTAATTATAGCTTACGAATCTTAAATTTCTGATCAACTTTACAGGAAAATAAGTACAATTGCTTTATATATACAAAACAAACCTCTCTTTGGAAGTCTTGATTAAAACATAAACAGATTAAGAACTGTACTTTTCAATCACAATCCTATAGTTTCCTAGGGAAATTTAAGATTGTTCTACCATCTCACCAAACATAAAACAGTCAACTACTTACCTCTCCCAAAGTGCTAGGATTTGAATGCCACAATACATATTGACTCATGTTTTTGTCCATTAATGGTCCGTGGTTTCTTTAAATGAAGTCCATTTTAGAGTCCATAGATATCAGTGTTCTGCAAAACTGAAAACCTCAAGAATGTCAATGTACAGACCTAAGTTACCATTTAGATAGCAACTCATTATGAATAAAAGTCATACTACACAGAGATTTAGATGTGCAAAATTCAGTGGACCTCACAACAGTAGATTGACATCACACTGAACAGGAGACTGAGGTAGCAATATTAGACTGGATTTTTTTTTTTGGAGACAGTCTCGAACTGTCACCCTGGCTGGAGTGCAGTGATGATTTGGGCTCACTGCAATCTCCACCTCCCAGGTTCAAGTGATTCTCCTGCCTCAGCCTCCCAAGTAGCTAGGGTTATAGGTACATGCCACCATGCCCGGCTAATTTTGTATTTTTAGTAGACAGGGTTTCACTGTGGTGGCCAGGCTGGTCTTGAACTCTTGACCTCGTGATCTGCCTGCCTCTGCCTCCCAAAGTGCTGAGATTACAGGCTTGCACCACCATGCCTGGTGACTTAATTTTTAAGTAAGACAATAATATTAACATAAATCTAGAGGACCTGAAAACATTACTTTGTACCTTATTTTTATGTATATTCTAAAGTTGGCACCACAGCAAGAATATACACAAATGGGCATGATTCTGGGCACTTTCCAGATATTGGGAAAACAAGGTTTAAGGGTAGGTAAACTTAAAATTTAAATAGTGCAATAATATATTTACATGTCAACTTTTTGGAGTTTTCAACCTATTTTAAGAACATCTTAGATGTTAAATCTAAAAAACGCCTACTAGTGTCAACTTTGTAACACACACACACACACACACACACACACACACACACACCCCAGTATGGCATAAATTCAGGGTTTCCTACCACACTATACCTAATCTAATGGTAAGATTCTGAAATTCTCCAGAGCTATCTCATTATCTATCCCATACACACTTTCACCTCACTAGTGATTCATGCCAAGATTTCATTACACAGCCTGAGGACAGTCTCATCTGCACTTTTTTTCCATTTGACAACCAAAACCAATCTGGTTGCAGTAGTTGTTTTTTAGGTCCCTGCCTAGTTTTTATCACATTTTTAAAAATTAATTTTTATTTTAAAAATTTTATTTATTTATTTATTTATATTTCTTGAGACAATCTCACTCTTTCGCCCAGACTGGAGTGCAGGGGTGCAATCTCTGCTTCTGCAACCTCCACCTTCCAGGTTCAAGCAATTCTCCTGCCTCAGCTTCCCGAGTATTTGGGATTACAGGCTCGTGCCCCACCCATCTACTTTTTTCTATATTTTTAGCAGAGATGGGGTTTCACCATGTTGGCCAGGCTGGTTTCTAACTCCTGACCTCAAGTGGTCTGCCCGCCTTGGCCTCCCAAAGTGCTGGGATTATAGGCGTGAGCCACTGTGCCCAGCCCCATTATTTATCACATTTAAGATACCTAAACAAGTACTTCCAACAAAAGAAACAGCTTTATCTTCTTTTGGGGACCCTCTATTAATTCAACTGTTTGGAAGGAGTTAACCTTATTTATAAACATCAGGTGTAATCTCTGACTGGATGTTTATAAATTACCATTTTCATTTTTATAATAGAAAATATAAGGTATATTCTCAATTATAACTATTGTGAGTTATAATTCTCACACCTCAAATGTAAGTAGTACATTTACTTATAAGATAACGAAGAAAACATCAAGAAAAAGCAAAGTAAGTTTACTTTGCTGAAAAGAAAGCATTGAGAACAGTCAATGCTATAAGAGCAGCTTATTTACAACGATCCAACTCCTCCCTGGTATCATTGCCCCAGTTCTTCCCAGAAAAGTAAAGGAACCTGAAAGAAGCCAAAGCAAAAGACTCATCTTCTCCACCCGGAGAATAATATTAAGACACATTTCTAAATTTCAATAACCATAAAAAACAAAACTAACAAAAACTAACAACGTCCTGGGTATCTCCTGCACCAGCATCCTCATAAACCACTCGTTAGTAAACTAAACTGGAGTCATTTCTACATTCAGAGGTTAGTATACTGAAATTTGAAAGAGTATCTTCCGGGGAGCCAGAATCAGGTTGGTTCATTCCTTCATTCATTCGACAGCATCTAAAGAATGCCTACTTGTGGCAAGGCACTGTGCTATGAGTTAACAGACAAAAAGTCGAGGTCCCTGTACCCTATTAGCAGAACAGGTCGGGGTAGGTGAACCCTAGGTCAACTCATCTCAGTGTCCCAGGCTCCGTCTCTCCAACATAAGCGCTAAAGATTGGAAACCCATGATCCCCAGCCATGTCTGATTCCTAGAAGACTCAACCTTGTTTGTATTTCCTCGACGACCTCGGGCCCCCAAGACCAAGTTCCCAAGAGTTTCCCATATCCTCAGCCCCTCAAGCAGTCTCATTCCAAGGAGCCTTTTCTCCAGCCACCACCTAATGCTAATGTTGTCCATTACCTAACCTCTGTCCACCCGAACTTAGGGCCCCGAGCGACCTGAACCACCAACCCCAGCTTCCACCCCCGCCACCGTTCAGATCCGGCCGGCAGGTTTACCTGTCGGGGATCTGAGGCTCCCAGCTGACCCAAGACGCTCCGCCCCGCCCGTAGCGTCACCCTCCACAACCAGGTACCGCCTCCATTGCGTAACTTCCCATGCACCACTTCCGGTCGGAATCCCACCTGCCCCGCAGTCCCGCTGAGCGCCAGGCTCAGCTAGTGACGTCACTTCCGACCTGTTCTGTGCGGTCTCCTGTCATCCTGACGCGCTCCAGATTTTGCTTGTCGGGTTTTATTCCGCCGGTTTGCCTCTCCGCCTGTGTATCTAGCCTGGAAAAGTGCATATTATCTTTTTGCAAACATCTTTAGCCTTCTCTTCGGCAGCCACTTCCCTCTGCTTCTTCTGTAGCTTGGACTCATTACTGTTCAAATTAGTCTGGCCTCTTGGAGAAATCACAATTGTTACTGTGATTTTTCTTATTTATCTACCTAGGGAAGTGCTAGGACTGCAGGCTGTGAGGTTGCGTTGTCTGGTTTCAAATGCTGCCTCTCACTTCTAACAGTGTTACCTGGGCATGTTACTTCACCTCTCTCTCTTTTTTTATTTAATCCCATTTTCTGAGGATCTCTGTGCCCTCTTCGAGTGTGAAACATAATACTAGAACACAGAAAATAGGATGATTATGTGTATTACTTGAGATAATACATGGAAACACTGGCACATTGAAAGCATTCAATTAGTGTTAACCATTACTTTTTGCACTATTATGCACTCTTACTACCTGTTGGAACATACCTGTGCTTAAGGACGACTGGAACCAGATTTCTTGCCATCCTTCATACCCACCTCCCCCCACTTTTTTTTTTAAATTTTTACAGATACACAGTTTTTAATTAAGTAATTAATGGATGCCTGTAATCTTCGTCGGAACTGTGAGCCCCTCCAGACAAAGTTGGAATCTTAAATAGAAACTAACTTCAACCCTACTGGAAATCACCTGCTTAGTGGTGCAAGGTATGGGGGAAAGTTGAATAAAACCCAGGCCTTACCCTCAAGAACATGAAGATATTCAATAAATATTTATGGGATGAAAGAAGTCAACCCAGGAAAAAGTGGAAGGGACCAGCTGGGCCCTTAGCAGCTGATTTATCCTTAGCACAGAAAAATTCACAGAATGACATAACTGAAAGGAACGTTAGAAGCAATCACTTACTTAGTCAATCTCTTCCTGTTACATGTAAGGAACATTGGATCCAAAGGAGTGGTTATTAAATGTCACACAATGAATTTCAATACTAGCACCAGAAGAGTCTCAAAATGCTCACCACCTCTCCACATTCCCAATATCTGCCTCAAAATGTGAATAAGGTAAGGGTAGATTCACTTTTATATCTTCCTCTCACAAGTGAAAAGGATTAGGAAAATCTCAGTCCTGGAGAGACAAGGGCAATGTAACCCAGATGCCGCATGATTGTGATATCATCTGAATGTTGGTGTGGCTATTGCTGGATTCATTTGAAACACAGTATTCCCATTCCCCTGGCAAACTTCTTATATTTACCCAGAAATGAAGAGTCAAGTATAGCTCCTATGAGCTCTACCTTCAATTTTAACTGGCTGGACAGGAATAAGTAACAGATCCAAGAAACTTCAAATGGTAACATAGACTCTGTAAATGCACTGTCAATGATGTGGCATAATTGCATTTAGTTTTCTCTAATTGGAAGCAATATCTCAATAATTGTTCAACCTTTGTTTAGGAATATGACAGAGCTAGCATAGGCATTATTATTAGTATTAAAATGTTGGTAATGGGACCTTTTAATGGACAATAATTCAATGTTAATATTATCTCATAGGCCCATCTTTTTCCCTCATTCAACCAATGGCACTTTTTCTCCTTTGGCACTAATATACTATAACTTAATATAAATAAATACAAAACAGGATGATGCTTTAATCAAATTTAAAATCGTGTGAATTACATTTTGACGTTTCAATCACAATTTACATAGGTTTTTTTTTTTGTTTTTGTTCTTGTTTTTGTTTTTTTAGACAGAGTTTTGCTCTTGTCACCCAGGCTGGAGTGCAATGGCATGATCTCGGCTCACTGCAATCTCCGCCTCCTGGGTTCAAGTGATTCTCCTGCCTCAGCCTCCTGAAGTAGCTGGGATTACAGGCACCCACTACCATGCCCAACTCATTTTTCTTTTTTCTTTTTAGTTGAGGTAGGGTTGCACCCTGTTGGCCAGGCTGATCTTGAACTCCTGACCTCAAGTGATCCACTTACCTTGGCCTCCCAAAGTGCTGGGATTACAAGCATAAGTTACTATGTCCGGCCTACACAGGTCTTAAAGTAAGCTTGTTTGGGTTCTATGCCCAGCTCTGCTATTAACGACCTTAAATCACTTTACCCCTCTGGCCTTAATTTCTTATTTGATCCATAGAACAAACTTTGTATTCTAGTAGAAAACATGCATGTTACTTATCACTGTGACCACTAGATGGCAGGTGTTAAGGGACTCTTTCCCTTTCTTCCTTTCTGGCTAAACAAAAACATCATTGTCCAGTACCAAATATCTGAACAATTGCCTACACTGGTGATGACTGAGTATCCCAAGACTTTGAGAGAGGATAGGTCTAAAATGTTTGTTGAATGAATGAAAGGATTCCAGTATTTGTTCTGGGCCTTCTATCCCTTACTACTGCTCACCTGCCCCTTCTCCTATTAAAACACTTCCTCTTTTTAAAGCTATGGTGGTTGGAAGAGGAAGAAAAGATGAGACAATATAAAGAGGAGTTGGATTGGGAGGAGAATGGAGAAAAAGGCATTGTATTGCATCTCAAGGCAAACATTGGTGTACTATGGTATTTTTGGATGGAATAATATAATGTCTAGTACTTATGTTAAAATAATACATGAGGGTATCAAATGATAAATATTTGTCACATATTAATATTGTTGTTTCATTATGTTCTTCTCTCTTTGTGCATGCTGGAAATTTTCCATAATACAAAGTCAAAACTAAGATAACATGAGTCCGTTTCTCTTCCTCTAGACAAGACTGAATTCAAACTAGCCTACTGAATCTCAGGATGCTTTTGCCTGATGTTACAGAAACCTTGTCACAGATTGGGTATTCCAGAAGTGACAGTCATGTGGAGATGAGAAAAAAGATTTTTGTTAGGAATGGAGTGGAAGCAGGATTGTTCAGAGGAAGAAGTTGAACTGCTATTCAGGTCCAGCAAATCCTCAGCCATCTTGGTAAGGAACTCTACAGTAAGTATTGCCCATCAAGAGTATCATTGTCAGGCGACAATGGCCAGCCTCTTATACTAGATGCAGTCTGCCCTAGGAAAGGTGTGGTCTCAAGCAAGGTGGCCTTCTGCAGCTGAAGCAGACCCTGAAGAAAATAGCTGAGGACTGTCTGCTAACCCCATTTCCTATAGCTGGGCAGCAAGTGCTTCCTTGAAAGGGAATCTGGGTAGCATATCTTTGCATCTTCCACAAAATGCAACATAAATTGGCTTAAACAGTAAGGGGATATCTTGACTTCTGTAACTGGAGTGTTATGACAGACAGCAGGGTTGGTTGCCTCAGCAACTCAACGATGTAATCCAGGACCCATATTTATTTCTGTCTTTGCTCTGCCTTCAGCAGCATCTGCTTCCACTTACAGCCGGCTTTCCTTGAGATGGCAAAATCACTGTAGCACTTTGTGTTCATAGCTACACTCTGTACACTCCCTGAGGGGATGGATGCACATTCAGTACAGGCATGCCTCATTTTATTTTGCACCACTTTCTTGTGCTTCTCAGATATTGCATTCTAAACAAACTGAAGCAACCTTGTGTAGGGCAAGTCTGTTGGTGCCATTTTTCTAATGGCATATCTCTGTCAAGTGTTGATAATGGTTCTTGAAGTATGTTAAACTCTTCATTATTATCATGTCTGTTATAGTGATCTGTGATCACCGTTGTTATTGTTTTGGGGCACCATCAACCATGCCTATTAAGACAGCAAATTTATTTGATAAATATTGTGTGTGTGTTGTGTCATCAACAGGCCTTTTCCCCCTCTCTGTCCCTCTCCTTGGGACTCCCTATTCTGAGACAAAACATATTGAAATTAGGCCACTTAATAATCCTACAATGGCCTCCTTAAGTGTTGAAGCAGAGTCACACGTCTCTCACTTTAAGCCAAAAGCTAGAAATTGTAAAACTTAGTGAGGAAGATATATTGATAGCCAAGATGGGCCAAAAGTTAGACTTCTTGTTCCATATAGTTAGTCAAGTTGTGAATGTGAAGGAAATTAAAAATGCTACTTAAGTGAACACAAGAATGATCAGAAAGCAAAACGGCTTTATTGATGATATAGAGAAAGTTCTATTGGTCTGGATAGAAGATCAAACCAGCCACAACATTCCCTTAAGCCAAAGCATAGTTTAGAGCAAGGCCCTAACTCTCTTCGATTCTGCAAAGGCTGAGAGAGATGAGGAAGCTTCAGAAGAAAAGTTGGAAGCCAGCAGAGGTTAATTCATGAGGTTTAAGGAAAGAAGCCTTCTTTATAACAACATAAAGTGCAGGGTGAAGCAGCAAGTGCTGATGAAGAAACTGCAGCAAGTTATCCAGAAGATCCAGCTAAGATCATTGATGAAGGTGGGTACATTAAATTACAACAGATTTTCTTTTCTTTCTTTTTCTTTTTTTTTTTTTTTGAGACGGAGTTTCGCTGCTGTTACCCAGGCTGGAGTGCAATGGCGCGATCTCGGCTCACCGCAACCTCCGCCTCCTGGGTTCAGGCAATTCTCCTGTTCAGCCTCCCGAGCATCTGGGATTACAGGCACGTGCCACCGTGCCCAGCCAATTTTTGCATTTTTAGTAGGGACAGGGTTTCACCATGTTGACCAGGATGGTCTCGATCTCTTGACCTCGTGATCCACCCGCCTCGGCCTCCCAAAGTGCTGGGATTACAGGCTTGAGCTACCGCGCCCGGCCAACAACAGATTTTCAATAACACAGTCTTCTATTGTAAGACGATGCCATTTTGGACTTTCATAGCTAAAGAGGAGAAGTCAGTGCCTGGCTTCAAAGCTCCAAAGGACCTGCTGACTCTTGTTAGGGTCCAATGCAACTAGTAACTTTAACTTGAAACCAATGCTCATTTGCCATTCTGAAAATGGGTCCTTAAGAATTATGTTAAATCTACTCTGCATGTGCTCTATAAATGGAACAAGAAAGCCTGGATGATAGCACATCTATTTACAGCATGGTTTACTGAATATTTTAAGCCCACTGGTGAAACCTGCTGCTTAAAAAAAAATGCCTTCAAAATATGGCAGCTCATTGATAATGCATCCGTTATCCAAAAGCTCCGATGGAGATGTACAAGGAGATGAATGTTCTTTTCATGCTTGCTAACACAGCATCCATTCTGCAGCCCATGGATCAAGGAGCAATTTCAAATTTCAAGTCTCATTATTTAAGAAATACATTTGCTGCTGAGGAAGGCAGCAAATCACGCTGCCATGTGTGTACCTATGCAACAATCTTGCATGTCCTTCACATGTACCCCAAAACCTAAAATGCAATAAAAAAGAAAAAGAAACCTACTTCTGGTGAAGATGTTGTGAACACTGTTGAAATGACAACAAAGGATTTGGAATATGACATAAACTTAATTGACAAAGCAGCGGCAGAGTTTGAGAGGATTGACTCCAATTTTGAAAGAAATTCTACTATGGCCGGATGTGGTGGCTCATGCCTGTAATCCCAGCACTTTGGGAGGCAGGCACAGGTGGATCATGAGGTCAGGAGATTGAAACCATCCTGGCCAACATGGTGAAACCTCGTCTCTACTAAAAATACAAAAAAATTAGCTGGGCATGGTGGTGCATGCCTATAGTCCCAGCTACTCAGGAGGCTGAGGCAGGAGAACTGTTTGAATCCAGGAGATGGAGATTGCAGTGAGCCAAGATGGTGCCACTGCACTATAGCCTGGGCAATAGTGCAAGACTCCATCTCAAAAAAAAAAAAAAAAAGTTCTACTATGGATAAAATGCTACCAAACAGCATTGCATGCTACAGAGGAATGTTTCTTGAAAGGAAGAATCAATTGAAGTGGCAAACTTTGTTGTTGTCTTATTTTAAGAAATTGCTCCCTTTTCTCATCTGCTGCCAAGGTGCTCTGTCCTGAAGAAGCTTAAGTTACATTGGGGTGAGGCCCACTTCATTCGGTAATTAACACCGTGCCTGACAGAGACAGCCCTGCATTACCCACACCATGGCCTCTGTCTTCATTTCCAAGCTCCTCTGCATCTACTCAACCCTCACCCTGAATGATAATAAGGTGACCATCACAGAGGATAAGATCAATGCCCTCACTAAAGCACCTGCTGTCACTGTTGAACCTGTTAGGCCTGGCTTGTTTGTAAGGGCCCTGGCCAGTGTCAACATCGGAAGCTACATCTGCCATGGGCGGGCCCGGGAGACCTGCTCCACAATGGCTCAATCCTCAGGCTTAAAATCAAGGCACTTTGTTGGGGAAACTTAGAAATAATTGCAGGAGCATTTGAGTAACATCAGCCTGTTTCACTTTGACCTCAACAATGCATCATGTATTAGGTGTATCCCATTAGGTGTATCTGCTTTTTCTATTCAAAGCAGATGGAAATATAATCCTAGAGAAAAGGCAACTCAATTTGAATCCTCTTAAAGGTACATAATACCAATAATGGCTAACAATATGAATATTTTTATTGAGTGCTTTCCATAAGCCAGGCAAATTCTAATATGTACTCACACAAAAGGGAGAAGACCATGCTTGGTGACAAAGATGATATAATTTATATCTAATGTTAATAATAATCATAAATGTTAGAAGTAATAGTTTGTTTTAAAGACCAACTTTCTTCAAAGCTGTTTTGCTTTTTGCTAATAATTCTTTGTTGGCCGGTCTTGGTGGCTCACGTCTATAATCCCAGCACTTTGGGAGGCCGAGGTGGGTGGATCACTTGAAGCTAGGAGTTTGAGACCAGCCAAGCCGACATGGCAAAACCCCGTCTCTACTAAAAATACAAAAATTAGCCAGGCGTGGAGGCACACGCCTATAATCCCAGCTACTTGGGAGGCTGAGGCAGGAGAATTTCTTGAACCTGGGAGACGGAGGTTGCAGTGAGCCAAGACCACACCACTATACTCCAGCCTGGGTGACAGAGGGAGACTCTGTCTCAGAAAGAAAGAGAGAGAGAGGGTGCAGTTTGGTAATTCCTCAAGTTAAGCAGAGTTACCATATGACCTAGCAATTTGACTCCTAGAGGTATACCTAAGAGAATGAATGCAAAAATTTGTATCTGAAATAAGTAGTTCATGAAAAAATTTCATATATTTATTCATATACATGAATATATTCATGAAAAAATAGCAGCATTATTCTAAATAATATGAATAATAGCAGCATTATTCACAGTAGCCAAAAAGTAGAAACAACCCAGATATCTATCAATTGGTAAATGAATAAACAAACTACAGTTGATTTTTGCAATGAAATATTTATTATTCAGACATAAAAAAATGAAGTATTGATACATGCTGCAACATGGATGAAACTCGAAAACATTTTGCTAAGAAAGAAGGCAAACACCAAAGGCCGCATATTATGTGATTCTCTTTATTTGAAAAGTCTAGAAAAGGCAAACCCATAGAAACAAGTTAGTGTGTCTATTACAGTAGATTAGTGGTTGCCAAGAATAGAAAGAAAGAGGCATGGCAAGGGACTGTTTAGTGGATACAGGATTTCTTTTTGAAGTCATTAAAATGTTCTGGAATTAGAGAGTGGTGATGGTCACATGGACTTGTGAATATACTAAAAGCCACTCAGTTTTATACTTTAAAAGGGTGAATTGTTTGCCACTGCCCTGGGCAATGTGTCAAAACCCTGTCTCTACAAAAAATACAAGATTTAGCTGGATGTGGTGGCATGCACCTGGAGTCCCAGCTACTCACGAGGCTGAGGTGGAAGGATCACTTAAGCTGAGAAGGTTGAGGCTGCAGTGAACCATGCGCATCATTGCACTTGAGCCTAGGAGAGCCTGTCTCAAAAATAAAATAGAAGGGTTAATTGTATGGTATGTTAGTTATAGTTCAATAAAAAATCGTCCTTAAAAAAATAAACAGGCTGTGTACAGTGGCTTATACCTATAATCTTAGCACTTTGGGAGGCCGAGATGGGTGGACCACTTGAGATCAGGAGTTCAAGACCAGTCTGGCCAACATGGTAAAATCCTGCCTCTACTAAAAATACAAAAACTAGCCAGGTATGGTGGCACCCACCTGTAATCCCAGCTATTCAGGAAGCTGAAGCATGAGAATCGCTTGAACCTGGGAAGCAGTGGTTGCAGTGAGCCAAGATGGTGCCGCTGCACTCCAGCCTGGGCAAAGAGCAAGACTCTGTCCAAAAAAAAAAAAAAAGCACTTTGTTTGAAATTTAAAAGGGAAAAAATCCCTGTCTTTATAGTTTTAAAAGAGAGAGCAAACATGAGTTTAGGAAACATGAATATGGCCCGATTGATAACAGGCACAGAATACAGGGAATGGATGATCATTAAAAGAGTCATTGATGCATTTGAAGAGTATTCTGAAAAACCAACATACCAACAAGAAATACCTTACCATATGAGAAATGGTAATCCCTGAGAAAGCCCTAAGAGGAACAGCTTAGGACAGACTTGGTAGTATCTTTAAATATTTGACGAAAGACCATTCTATTAAAGAGAGATTTAATGTATAATTATTGAGAACAAAACTAGAATCATGTAGGGGAAGGTCCCAGGGAGTAGAGTAGGGACTTTTTTTTTTAAAGTAAGCAGAACTCTCTACCATGAAGAGCTGAACTCCCCATCCCTGGAAGCATTCAGAGGGATGAGTGATCTTTTGCCAGGAATGGTGCTAAACATTACTTTATTAGAAAGAATACTAGACAAAATTACCTGGGCCATTTATCCAATATATCTATGTAGCCTTTTTCTTAATAGGATCAGTTTGTCAGAAAAGCTGAAAGGAATGATCATTAGCATGTGAAATATTCTCTGAAAAAAATGAAACATGGTGGAAAATTGGAAGAGAGACCTGGGTATGACAACCTAGTTGCATTTTCAACACAAAATGAAATTGGATGCTGGAGAATGCTGAAATATCATAAAAGGTGCTTATGTTGTTGAAAAGGGACATTTCTTCTATGATTTTCAGGTTTGAACCCGATGAAGATGACATATGTAATGAAAAACTACCTGCAAACCTAAAGTGATAAGCCAAGCTCACGGAAAAGCTGAGAGGTTGAAACATGAGAAATAGCAGTGAATGCATTTTCAGATCAATTGTTGGCTGTGCTCAGCTCGGATTTGGTTGCAGCATATGGATGTGAACTTTAAGTATGCTCAATAATGCATCATTGATCTCTGACTTATTTCACCTGATGAAGATAACACGCTATTGTTATTTTTCCCACAATTGGGTTTTCTTTAGGAATACCGATGGCTTCCATTAAACATTAATGAATATATGTATATCTCCAAGGCTTAACACTTGACACTAGAACAAGCTACCTGAAATTATATAAATCATCATTACTGATATTCCTGGTGTCAACCTAAGAAACCAGCAGAGAGATTCTCTAAAAATACTGAGTTTAATTGGGAATAAGCAGAAGAATTGCAGTGCAGTTGAGGCAAGGGGAAACTTTTAAAGACAAAAGAAGTACACATAATTTGTTTTGAAACAAAGAGAACATTGGTTACAGTGGCTTATCACAGAAAATGATGTCAGTTCATTAGCATAGATGGTGTGCCAGGCAAGTATTCCTGCGTAATTTGACTAGCTGTCCTTGTGATTCACCAAGCAAGACACAGGATCCAAAGTCCTTGGCAAAAGTTCTTGTTACAGGCTTATGTGCATAAGAGACCTTCAAAGAGTCTTTATTATAGTTCTTATCATAGGCATGTTTGCAGGAGGGCTTCCCTTTCTAACCTGACTTTTCTGTTTGGGTTTGACAGGAGTGACTCCATCTTGAGATTGACAGCTTTCACATCGGTATTGTGAAGAAGTTATTCTTTTCCTATCTCTCATTTCAAACATTTACATGTGATTAGCTTTTTTTCCTTGAATGTCAGCCAACTTCACTCTGGAAGAGTGTACCCAATGCCCATTTAGGGCTGGGTAAAATTTGTTTTAACAAACAGACTCAAATTTCTTTCTTGCTTCCTTAACAGTCCTTAATCACCCAGGCTGGAAAGCATTAATTTGTTTGTTCCAGAAAAACCTGATTGGTTTACCAGAGAAGTCAGTTTTGATGGCTTCATGTCACTATTGAATGAAATTTCACACACAACACCCTGGGTTCCAAGGCTAGTAATTGATCACCATTGCAGGGAAAGCTGGGTTTAGATAGCCATTTCTGTTCTTATTGTGACAAGAGATTTGCATGTTCTAGCAGGCAAGAGCTCAGCATTTGCATTGAAATCCAGCTCAGCACTTGCCTTTTGGGCATTCTGCTAAGTTACAGTGTTTCTATGCTTCTATCTTTTGTTTTAAGCTTTAATGAACCGCTTCTGATGAACTGATCTGCTTTTGTGCTATTAGGGATATAATGCAACATAATGACAACCATGACGCCCGACCAATGCATTTAACAAGCAGAAGCACTAACATGAAAATAGCGTGGAAGTGCATTCCAGAGGACCAGTATCCTGTTAAGTAGCAATTATCGAGACAAATTAAGTGAGAAGATAATTTAAGAACATATCAGTTCCTAACAATGATAAGGAGACTGCCAAGTGGTTAAGCAGTTCTGTAAGCAGTAGCATGGTAGCACCTGCTCGACTGGTTTGTCACACTTCCATAGACTCAGCAAAAAGCCCAAATGGATTTAGACAGTTTTGTATTCACAGCAACAGACAGTCAGTGTGGCGTCAGCTACCGGTATCCCTAGTCTCACAGCATGACACCAAACAGAGGAACTGGATGACAGATGTCAGGAATGGTGAGTTGCTCTGTTGTTGAGGAGCAGGGCAGGATCAGTATTGCACAGCCCTGTTACCGTGCCCCTCAGTTTTGTCCACTAGGTGTCTTTCTTGCCTCATCCTAGTCCCTGGCCTGTTAAGAACCAGCCCTAAACTACTGCCAAGCATTTTTATAGATCTTTATAGAAGCTTGCAGCCAAACCCTTAGGTGGGAGCACAAGGCAGAAAGTTCTGCATTCGATTGAAACTAGGAGGATAAATGAGACATGGCCTGTGACAGACTCCTACCAGACATAGGAGAGCCTGCCTCAAAGTGGCTCCACACCATGCTCATTATCTCCCCTTGCTCCAGGAGGAATTTCAGGCTGTTCAGAGCTGTGAAGCCTTGCCTACTTGGCCTTTGTGGAGATGTTCAAAGTTGCTAGAACACCCTGGCAGAGTTGTTCTTCTAAAGACTAAAATCTGAAGCGAGATGACTGAATGTATTGCTTACAATAGTAAGGGAGAATTGTGCTGGCTATGCACAGTCTCTCCAAGCAGAACAGGCTGTTGATCTTACATAGTTTTAGGACAAGGTGGAGTTCAGGGATCAGCGAATTTGCAGAGGTGTTAGAGATCGATACCTCACCTGTAAAAAGCTGATCGCTGTGACGAGGCTGTTGTTGATTGCCAACACTTGGAAGCATGTGTGTAGGACTGTTTATGATTGGCTGTCATTGAGACATTGGCATTGACCACTGAGGCAGTTGTCCTTGTTTAATCGAATGGAATCTCACTGCTACTTGTTGCCAGGGCTTCAAGGAAGTCAGTACTTTTCAACTAGAAGCCCAAATTCGGGCTCTTGTACCCCATGTGCAATTGATGCCAAACACCGACACACAGCAGTTTGGAGACAGAGAAAGATTTGTTTTATTTGGCCAAAGCAACAAGATAGGAAAGCAAGATCTCTGAAATCCAGGTTAACAAAAAGAAAAAGCAGGGAGTTTTTAATGTGGCTAGAGAGTAAAGGAAAGGGAGTTTTAGGGAATCAAGGTGAAAAGTCTGTTTCTTCAGTCCCACGTAACACCTTGAACAACCAGAATTCTGGGCATCAGCAGCTGGTTGCAATAGTTATTAGTGCATTCATTCCTTCAGCAAACACTTTTTGTGACCCTGAAGTTACCTCCTCCCACTTGACAAAAAAACAATACTGCTGAGAACCAGCTCGGTTGGGAGACCCCCACCCAGGTGGTACTGAAGGGGCAGTACCTTTGAGAGGCAGACACCCAGGCAGCACAACAGAGTGGCTCTATCCTGGGGACCAACAGCCTGAGAGGCTGTGGGGCTTACAGCTTTCCTGGCTGAAGGCCCCGAGCAGATTCTCATCCACGCATTTATTTTCTCTTTGACAGGTGATTCTTATTAATACACAGGTGCTCTACATTTCCACATAACTCAAGAATATACCAAGTGGGCAGCTGTTACCCACCTACTGCGAATTTCAAAAGCTTTTAGTTTTAATTACAAAACTAAAAGCTATCCTCCTACAAACTAAAAGAGGAGCCACAGGGGCAGGGAAAACTTAATGTTTCTCAACACAGTACATCAGCATTTATAGTTACAATGGGGGAAAAAGGGGTATTGGACAAAAAGCAAGTGGTTAACATGAACAAGCAAGCAAGGGCCTGATCCAAATTCTCATTATTTCAGTCACTAAAAATGTTGGGGTGCTGAAAAATCTCAAGTGGCCCAATTACATTAGTAGTGTTGCAGGCAAACCTCAAATTTAGGCTTAGCTCAGGAGGCCAGATAGATTCTTGACTTCGTGCAAGAAAGAATTCAAAAGCAAGCTGACAGGCTGAGTACAGTGGCTCATGCCTGTAATCCCAGCGAGGAAGCCAAGGAGGGTGAATTATCTGAGGTCAGGAGTTTAAGATTAGCCTGGCCAACATGGTGAAAACCCCTCTCTACTAAAAATACAAAAATTAGCTGGGCATGGTGGCACATGCCTGTAATCCTAGTTACTGGGGAGGCTGAGGCAGGAGAATTGCTTGAACCCAGGAGGCGGAGGTTGCAGTGAGCCAAGATGGCGCCATTGCACTCCAGCCTGGGTAACAGAGGGAGATTCCATCTTAATTAATTAATTAATTAATTTAAAAAAGGAGCAAGCCAACAAAGTGAAAACAAGTTTATTAAAAAGTAAAGGAATACTTCGGGAGGCCGGGTTGGGTGGATCACGAGGTCAAAAGATTGAGACCATCTGGGCCAACATGGTGAAACCCGTCTCTAATAAAAATACAAAAATTAGCTGGGCGTGGTGGCACGCACCTGTAGTCTCAGCTACTCAGGAGGCTGAGGCAGTGGAATCGCTTGAACCTGGGAGGTGGAGTTTGCAGTGACCAGAGATCACACCACTGCACTCCATCCTGGTGACAGAGTGAGACTGTCTCAAAAAAAAAAAAGTAAAGGAATAGAAGAGTGGCTGCTCCATAAGCAGAGCATTGTTATTTACTGTCTCTTATCAGTGGGGTCATGTGACCCACTGTTTTGGGAACTAGTCTTTGCAGGCATTATTTTTTTTTTTTTAATTTTTATTGCATTATAGGTTTGGGGGTACATGTGCAGAACGAGCAAGATAGTTGCATTGGTACACACATGGCAGTGTGCTTTGCTGCTTTCTTCCCCTTCACCCACACTTGGTATTCATCCCCAGGCTATCCCCCCCAGCCCCCCCCCCGCTGTCCCTCCCCCATTCCCCCCAACAGTCCCCAGTGTATAGTAGACCGCCTCTCTGTGTCCACGTGTTCTCATTTTTCTCACCCACCTATGAGTGAGTATATGCGGTATTTCTTTTTCTGTTCTTGTGTCAGTTTGCTGAGAATGATGTTCTCCAGATTCATCCATGTCCCTACAAAGGTCACAAACTCATCATTTTTGATTGCTGCATAATATTCCATGGTGTATATGTGCCACATTTTCCCCGTCCAGTCTATCATCGTTGGGCATTTGGGTTGGTTCCAGGTCTTTGCTATTGTAAACAGTGCTGCAATGAACATTCGTGTGCATGTGTCCTTATAGTAGAACGATTTATAGTCCTTTGGATAGATACCCAGTAATGGGATTGCTGGGTCAAATGGAATTTCTATTTCTAGGTCCCTGAGGAATCGCCACACTGTCTTCCACAATGGTTGAACTAATTTACACTCCCACCAACAGTGTAAGAGTGTTCCTATTTCTCCACATCCTCTCCAGCATCTGCTGTCTCCAGATTTTTTAATGATCGCCATTCTAACTGGTGTGAGATGGTATCTCAATGTGGTTTTGATTTGCATCTCTCTAATGACCAATGACGATGAGCACTTTTTCATATGTTTGCTGGCCTCATGTATGTCTGCTTTCGTAAAGTTTCTGTTCATATCCTTTGCCCATTTTTGAATGGGCTTGTTTGTTTTTTTCCTGTAAATCTGTTTGAGTTCTTTGTAAATTCTGGATATCAGCCCTTTGTCAGATGCGTAAACTGCAAAGATTTTTTTCCCATTCTGATGGTTGCCGATTCACTCTAGTGACTGTTTGTTTTGCCGTGCAGAAGCTGTGGAGTTTGATTAGGTCCCATTTGTCTATTTTGGCTTTTGTTGCCAATGCTTTTGGTGTTTTGTTCATGAAGTCCTTGCCTACTCCTATGTCCTGAATGGTTTTGCCTAGATTTTCTTCTAGGGTTTTTATGGTGTCAGGTCTTACGTTTAAGTCTTTAATCCATCTGGAGTTAATTTTAGTGTAAGGTGTCAGGAAGGGGTCCAGTTTCTGCTTTCTGCACATGGCTAGCCAGTTTTCCCAACACCATTTATTAAATAGGGAATCCTTTCCCCATTGCCTGTTTTTGTCTGGTTTATCAAAGATAATATGGTTGTAGATGTGTTGTGTTGCCTCCGATGCCTCTGTTCTGTTCCATTGGTCTATATCTCTGTTTTGGTACCAGTACCATGCTGTTTTGATTACTGTAGCCTTGTAGTATAGTTTGAAGTCTGGTAGCGTGATGCCTCCTGCTGTGTTCTTTTTGCTTAGAATTGACTTGGCTATGCGGGCTCTTTTTTGGTTCCATATGAAATTCATGGTGGTTTTTTCCAGTTCTGTGAAGAAATTCAATGGTAGTTTGATGGGGATAGCATTGATTGTGTAAATTACTTTGGGCAGTATAGCCATTTTCATGATATTGATTCTTCCTAACCACGAACATGGAATGTTTCTCCATCTGTTTGTGTCCTCTCTTATTTCGTTGAGCAGTTGTTTGTAGTTTTCCTTAAAGAGGTCCCTTACATTCCTAGTGAGTTGTATTCCTAGGTATTTTATTTTCTTTGTAGCAATTGTGAATGGCAGTTCGTTCTTGATTTGGTTCTCTTTAAGTCTGTTATTGGTGTATAGGAATGCTTGTGATTTTTGAGCATTGATTTTATATCCTGAGACTTTGCTGAAGTTGCTTATCAGTTGCAGGAGCTTTTGGGCTGAGGTGATGGGGTCTTCTAGGTATACTATCATGTCGTCTGCAAATAGAGACAATTTGGCTTCCACCTTTCCTATTTGAATACCCTTTATTTCTTTTTTTTGCCTGATTGCTCTGGCTAGAACTTCCAGTACTATGTTGAATAGAAGTGGTGAGAGAGGGCATCCTTGTCTAGTGCCAGATTTCAAAGGGAATGCTTCCAGTTTTTGCCCATTAAGTATGATATTGGCTGTTGGTTTGTCATAAATAGCTTTTATTACTTTGATATATGTTCCATCAATACCAAGTTTATTGAGGGTTTTTAGCATAAAGGGCTGTTGAATTTTGTCAAATGCCTTCTCTGCATCAATTGAGATAATCATGTGGTTTTTGTTTTTGCTTCTTCTCAGCACCACATCACACCTACTCCAAAATTGACCACATAATTGGAAGTAAAGCACTCCTCAGCAAATGCAAAACAACTGAAATCATAACAAACAGTCTCTCAGACCATAGTGCAATCAAGTTGGAACTCAGAATTCAGAAAATAACTCAGAACCGCACAGCTTCATGGAAACTGAACAATTGGCTCTTGAATGTTGATTGGATAGACAATGAAATGAAGGCAGAAATAAAGAAGTTCTTTGAAACCAACGAGAATGAAGACACAACGTACCAGAATCTCTGGGACACATTTAAAGCAGTCTGTAGAGGAAAATATATAGCAATAAGTGCCCACATGAGAAGAGTGGAGAGATCCAAAATTGACACCCTATCGTCAAAATTGAAAGAGCTAGAGGAGCAAGATCAAAAAAGCTCAAAACCTAGCCGAAGACAAGAAATAACTAAGATCAGAGCAGAACTGAAGGAGATAGAGACAAGAAAAACCCTTCAAAAAATCAATAAATCTAAGAGCTGGTTTTTTGAAAAGATCAACAAAATAGACAGACCACTAGCCAGACTGATAAAAAAGAAAAGAGAGAACAACCAAATAGATGCAATAAAAAATGATAAAGGGGAAATCACCACAGATTCCACAGAAATTCAAACCATCATCAGAGAATACTACAAACAACTCTATGCACATAAACCAGTAAATCAGGAAGAAATGGATAAATTCCTGGATGCCCGTGTCCTCCCAAGCCTAAACCAGGAGGAAGCCGAAACTATGAATAGACCAATAACAAGGTCTGAAGTTGAGGCAGCAATTAAGAGCCTACCACACAAAAAAAGCCCAGGTCCAGATGGGTTCACAGCCGAATTCTACCAGACACACAAAGAGGATCTGGTACCATTCCTTCTGAAACTATTCCAAATAATCCAAAAAGAGGGAACCCTTCCCAAATCATTTTATGAGACCAACATCATCCTGATACCAAAACCTGGCAGAGACTCAACAAGAAAAGAAAACTTCAGGCCAATATCCATGATGAACATAGATGCAAAAATCTTCAATAAAATACTGGCAAACCAATTGCAACAGCACATTAAAAAACTTATCCATCATGATCAAGTAGGATTCATCCCGGGGATGCAAGGCTGGTTCAACATACGCAAGTCTATAAATGCAGGCATTATTAAGCTGTTTATGACTGGCAAGGATGTGCCTTGCTAGTTTTAAGATGGAGTTGATTTTAAAATGGTGTCACCTGGGTTCCCCATGCTTCTATTTCCCTAGTATAATCCTCCCTTTACTTATCAGAGAACCTTTAATCTTAAGGAGAGATGACGGATGAAGATCATTCTTCTGTAACTTCTTCCTGCTGACTTTATGAGCATAGCCCTGCCTAGTAAAGGAGGAGTAAAAATCTCGGGATGTCTGATCTAAGGGGCCTAAAGGCAGAATGTCTTTATTTCCTGACTCAGAAGATAGGATGGGTTAGAAGCCTGTGTCAGCATCATCTTTATATGGAATTATTATAATCTAGAAGACCCAAATTTCCCCAAGATGTTAAACAAGCAAAGGCCAAAGATTAGTAATAACAAGATAGCCATCGAAGGTCCTAGGAAGGGCAAAAACCAAGTGAGACTTGGGAAGGCGCTTTAATGAAAACTTGCCCCATGGGGCCAACAAGCCAAAGACAGCCCATCTCTAATCAATGTAAGGCCAATTGCCCGCTTAGCGCTCAGGTGAGTGATGTTATACAATTGCATATTAGAGGGCTTTGCTTGTCCCATTGTACATCAATCCATGAAGCAAACATCAATATTCTGGTAACCATGTATTTCATGATCCCAAATGAGACACAAGTTATTTATAGGCTGAATGGATGACCACATAGCCATAGATAACCTTTGGGGGTGCAAACCTGTATGGGATGGGAGTTGTTAAGAAGGCCGAGTACCTGTAGGAGGGACTAAGGCTGTTACTTTTGTGTTTATTTGCAAAGCAGAAGCTTTAGGTGATTTAGGGGTTCACAAGTGCAGGTCACGGTGTCTTTCTCAGGTGCATGCAGGGCCTCATAAGAAGGGGGGTTAGCCGGGCGTGGTGGTGCATGCCTGTAGTCCCAGCTACTCTGGAGGCTGAGGTGGGAGGATCGCTTAAGCCCAGGAGTTCTGGGCTGTAATGTGCTATGCCCATTGGGTATCCACACTAAGTTAGGCATCAATATGGTGACCTCCTGGGAGCGGGGGACCACCAGGTTGCCTAAGGAAGGGTGAAGCAGCCAAAGTCAGAAACGGAGCAGGTCAAAACTCCCATGCAGATCAGTAGTGGGATTGTGCCTGTGAAGAGACACTGCACTCCAGCCTGGGCAACATAGTGAGACCCCGTCTCTAAATAAATAAACACAGGTTTAATCCTGGACAAGTGGACCCCACTAGTGACTCTCTGAAATTTAACAGCAGTTGGGCTGCTTAACACTTGATAGGGGCCCTTCTGTTTTGGTTAAAATTTATCTTCAGGGAATCCTTCTTTCCAAGTTTTTGTTTTGTTTTGTTGTTTTGAGATGAGTCTCACTCTGTCGCCCAGGCTGGAGTGCAGTGGTGCAGTGTCAGCTCACTGCAACGTCCACCTCCCAAGTTCAAGCAATTCTTCTGAGTAGCTGGGATTACAGGCTCCCACCACCACGCCCGGCTAATTTTTGTATTTTTAGTAGAGACGGGCTTTCACCATGTTAGCCAGGCTGGTCTCGACTTCCTGACCAGCGATGGCTCATGCCTGTAATCCCAGCACTTTGTGAGGCTGAGGTCAGCAGGTCACCTGAGGTTGGGAATTTGAGACCAGCCTGGCCAACATGGCAAAACCCATACAAAAAATCAGCTGGGTGTGATGGCAGGCACCTGTAATCTCAGCTACTTGGGAGGCTGAGGCAAGAGAATTGCTTGAACCTGGGAGGCGGAGGTTGCAGTTAGCCTAGACTGAGTGAGCCATTACACTCCAGCCTGTGCGGCAGAGTGAGACTCGGTCTCAAAAAAAAGAAAAAAAAAAAACCAAGCAGCTTGCTTTGATTGCTGCTTTTGCCTAGGTCTAAAGACAAGGCTTTGGTTAACTCGGGTTTGGTGTCAGATACTGAAAAGACTCAATGTCTTCCTCAGATGAGATATGTATACCTAGAAGCCAAACCCCTGTAATTTTAACAGCACAAGGATTATTAATAGCACCTGATAAGAACCCTTTTAAGGGGACAAGAAGGAGTCCTTTAACTGGTTTTTCTTCCAGTATATGGAATTATCAGGCTTGAGGTGGTGAGAGTGCAGTTCGTGGTCTGACTAGAAGTTGTAGAAAGATTCTACAACCTTGCAGTGGTTAATTTTTGTAGCCTCAATAATAAGTAATAAGACTAAGAGACTTAATTTAGGATTTTGATTTTGAGGACATTTGTTTAAGATGTAAACAGGCTCAAAATATTTGATCAAAACAGAATTACAGGTTATTGTAAAATAAGTCATACATTTTACCAACAGTGATAATTAAAAGACCTCAAAGGCAATGCTGAAAATTAAATGAATGTAAACATTTAAACAAACCCCTTTTAAATCTCAGGTGTGTGCGTGTGTGTGTGTGTGTGTGTGTGTGTGTGTTTAGCAATCAAAAGCCTAATAAAGACAGCATGGGGATAATAAAATCTTATTTCTTATCCAGTTACCAAAAAGATAAAGAAAAACCTTCTGCAGTGTGACTGCTTCTACTTTTTTTTTTTTTTTTTTTTTTTTTGAGATGGACTCTTACTCTGTCACCAGGCTGGACGGCAGTGGCGCGATCTCAGCTTATTGCAACCTCTGCTTACCGGGTTCAAGCAATGCAACTGCTTCAGCCTTGGGAGTAGCTGGGAACACAGGCACCCACCACCACACGCAGCTAACTTTTTTTGTATTTTTAGTAGAGATGGGGTTTCACCATGTTGGCCAGGATGGTCTTGATCTGTTGACCTCATGATCCACCCGCCTCAGCCTCCCAAAGTGCTGGGATTACAGGCGTGAGCCACAACACCCAGCTGACTGCTCCTCTTTATGGGAAGCCCACTTAGATAACCTGAAAGTCAAACTTGATAAAAGTGTTTGAATTCAATCAGACACAAGAAGAGTGTGTTCAAGGTTATGAGGATGGCAGGGGAATACGTGACTCCAAGGAATAGTACAAGAAGTTTTCTGATTACATTGAAAATTTTTGCATATCAGGAAAAGCCAAAAGCACAGAATCAAGTTATGCTACAGGAAAACATTGCCTTTTTAGACCTTCAAGGCAAGACATTTTAGCAACAGGCCAAATGATGCTAATTCTAATAGTTAGAATCTAATTCTAATAGTTAGAATTAAAGGAAAGAAAAGAAACTTACAGAAGCTGGCAAAAAAGCCGAAGAAGAGATCATCTCAGGCTTTCTCAGCGAAAAAGCTAAGAGCAGCCAGACATGGCAAAGTTGAACTTTTGAGATATGATTCTGAGTTTTTAAAAGAAATAGGTTATCACGCCTATAATCCCAGCACTTTGGGAGGCCGAGGCGGGTGGATCACAAGGTCAAGAGATCGAGACCATCCTGGTCAACATGGTGAAACCCTGTCTCTACTAAAAATACAAAAAATTAGCTGGGCATGGTGGCGTGTGCCTGTAATCCCAGCTACTCAGGAGGCTGAGGCAGGAGAATTGCCTGAACCCAGGAGGCAGAGGTTGCGGTGAGCCGAGATCGTGCCATTGCACTCTAGCCTGGGTAACAACAGCAAAACTCCATCTCAAAAAAAAAAAAAAAAAGAAATAGGTTAGGCCAGGCATGGTGGCTCACGCCTGTAATCCCAGCACTTCAGGAGGCTGAGGCAGGGAGATCACTTGAGGCCAGGAGTTTAAGACCAGCCTGACCAACATAGTAAAACTCTGTCTACTAAAAATACAAAAATTAACCAGGCATGGTGATGCATGCCTGCAATCCCAGCTACTTAGGAGACTGAGGCAGGAGAATCGCTTGAATCTGGGAGGTGGAGGTTGCAGTGAGCTGAGGTCATGCCACTGCATTCCAGCCTGGGCGACAAGAATGAGACTCCATCTCAAAATAAATAAATAAATAAATAATTTTAAAAAATTATAAATAGGCTGGGCACAATGGCTTACACCTGTAATCCCAGTACTTTGGGAGGCTGAAGCAGGAGAATCACTTGAACCTGGGAGTTGGAGGTTGCAGTGAACCAAGATCATGCCATTGCACTCCAGCCTGGGCAACAAGAGTGAGACTCTGTCTCAAAATAAATAATAAATAAAAATTTAAAAACAGTCTGGGCCCAGTGGCTTATGCCTGTAATCCTAGTACTTTGGGAAGCTGAGGCAGGAGAATTGCTTGAACCTGGGAGGCGGAAGCTGCAGTGAGCCAAGATCATGCCACTGCACTCAGCAGAGTGAGATTCTGTCTCCAAAAAATAAATAAATAAAAAATAAAAGAATAAGAAATAGGTTATAAAATTTAAAGTAAAATGTTTTCTAATTTCATTAAGAGCAAATCAATACCTTAGGAAAATCTTGTTTTAATATAGGGGACCAATCTTAAAAGACTATTACAAATAATTCACTTTAAATTATAGCTAACTATGTGTGGTGCAGCTCAGGGTGTTTCGGGTGACTTAAACCTTCTCTTCTTTTTTTTTCTTTCTTTTCTTTTTTTTTTTTTTGAGATGGAGTTTCACTTTTGTTGCCCAGGCTGGAGTGCAATGGTTCGATCTCGGCTCACTGCAACCTCCGCCTCCTGGGTTCAAGTAATTCTCCTGCCTCAGCCTCCCGAGTAGCTGGGACTACAGGCATGCACCACCATGCCCACCTAATTTTTGTGTTTTTAGTAGAGACGGGGTTTCACCATGTTGACCAGGATGGTCTCGATCTCTTGACCTTGTGATCCACCTGCCTCGGCCTCCCAACGAAACCTTTTTTTTTTTTTTAATTTTTATTGCATTTTAGGTTTTGGGGTACATGTGCAGAATGTGCAAGATAGTTGCATAGGTACACACATGGCAGTGTGTTTTGCTGCCTTCCTCCCCTTTACCCACACTTGGCATTTCTCCCCAGGCTATCCCTCCCCAGCTCCCCCCCGCTGTCCCTCTCCCATTCCCCCCAATATACCCCAGTGTGTAGTAGACCCCCTCCCTGTGTCCATGTGTTCTCATTTTTCTCACCCGCCTATGAGTGAGAATATGCGGTATTTCCTTTTCTGTTCTTGTGTCAGTTTGCTGAGAATGATGTTCTCCAGATTCTTCCATGTCCTTACAAAGGACACAAACTCATCATTTTTGATTGCTGCATAATATTCCATGGTGTATATGTGCCACATTTTCCCAGTCCAGTCTATCATCGATGGGCATTTGGGTTGGTTCCAGGTCTTTGCTATTGTAAACAGTGCTGCAGTGAACATTCGTGTGCATGTGTCCTTACAGTAGAATGATTTATAGTCCCTTGGATATATACCCAGTAATGGGATTGCTGGGTCAAATGGAATTTCTGCTAAATTCTTCCCTTACCCTACTTGGCTAAGAGCAAGAAAAACTCGCCCAGCCTCCAGTTCCCATCATTGCAGTGGAACGGGAAGCATGGGAAAGCACAGACTTATTAAATTATAAGGATGCTAAAAGTCAGGGAATATGCCCAGGAACCAAAGGAAAGCTCAGAGTAGGCCGTTGCCTCTGGAAGGAAAGCATGGGAAGCCCACCTAAGATCAGAGATGTCTGATGCTCTAAGCTTGAACCCCAAAGGGGATGCCCCGGGGGATACTCCGAACTGCAACCTCTCCAAAGGGAACACCCTGGGCAGAGGTTCTGAGGTCTACTACTAAGCCCTGCTTAGATTTTCTCTGGCAGTTGCAATACTGTTTGGCCCCAATATTGTTTGCAATCTGGAGTTTGCTGTTGAATGGAAAAGTGAAATGGAGTTGCATGTATCCAGGCTTTTGGGCTCCTGTTTGAGCAGGATCAGGCCTGGTTAGTATGTGATGTTCGTTTTTGGTGCTATTTGGCCCCAGTGTTCTTTGGAATCTGAGGAGGTTTGGCCTTTAAACATTAAACTGCCGTGAAAACTGCTTTACCTGAAATTTTGGTTGACAGCCTTCATTGTGTTACCTATTTTGGCAAACAAAACTGGGAAGCTTGTATTGCTATCTCATGGCTAGGGTTCCAAGCTATTGGATCTTTGCGTGTGTCTGTGTGTATACATGTCTAGATGTGTTGATTTGTATGTACAGTTTATTGCTTTTTCTTTTTTCTTTTCTCTGCCAACATACTGCCTTATACTTATTGTTATATGTTGTGTCTACCAAATTGATTTATGAGTAAAAGAGCATTCACATATTAAGCAAATAAATTAAGCAATTTTCAAATTCATGTGACTTAAGTATAACTCACTGAACAAGTTGGTTTTAAAATTATTGATAAAAATAGGTATGTCTTCAGAATTGTCAGCATACATTTTGGTCTGGATTTTATGTTTGTGTTTGCTAGATGCTCTGAGATGTCAGTGTTTGGCATAGAAGGTTATAAAACTATAAACCCAGGCAAAACAAAATGATCTTGATTTGTATATCTTTTTTTGACAAATGAGAGTAACGTAATGTTATTAGCTAAATCGTCTGAGTTACTGGTAAAAATACCAATGTATTTAACTTTGAGGCTCTTACTTAGCTTTAGGTGAGCACCTGATGTGCACTGGCTATTAAAAACATAGTTAACAAGGAAATAACTAACTTAAAATGATGTCTAATATCTCAGTTTACAGAGGTAATCTAGATAAACTGTTTAAAAAGTGAAAGAATTGGCCAGGAACAGTGGCTCACACCTGCAATCCCAGCACTTTGGGATGCTTAGGCAGGCATATCACTTGAGGTCACGAGTTTGAGACCAGCCATGTAAAACCCTGTCTTTACTAGATACAAAAATTAGCCAGGCACAATGATGGGCACCTGCAATCCCAGCTACTTGGGAGGCTGAGGCAGAAGAATTGCTTGAATCTGAGAGGTGGAGGTAGCAGTGAGCTGAGATCACAGCACTGCACTCCAGTCTGTGCAACAGAGCAAGACTCCATCTCAAAAAAAACAGTGCAAGAATTGAGTACAGTGAATGGGATAAATGTTTTAGGGAAACTTTTAATGTAAATTATAATCTTAAAATTATTTTGGTTGTTGATTGAATATCTGAGTCATTTCAAATTAAGAAAGGTTTGTGATATGGGAAATATGTTTCTAAAATTGTGTAATCACTAAACTTTTAGGTTACTAAGGATAAGAATTCTAGTTAACACATAATTCTGTATACAAAATGTGCCTGAAAAAGTTGTGTTGTTAGTGAGAAAAAGAATAATTTTGTCTAATTTAGAAGTTATCTGAAAGTTAGTTCAAATTACAGATTGAAAGGGTTATTTATGAAACAATGTAATAAGGAATCATAAATGTGAGAGAAAGATGTGAAAAAAAAGTTTAGATAATAAAATGTTCCTTAAAACCTGATGGAAAATTGGAGAAATTTGGCTAATTAACATTTCATAGTTAGAGCTCTTAGTCTTGATTAAAGTAAAATAAGAAATATAAGTAAATTTTTTAATATACTTAAGCATGAAGCTGGATTTAGTGTGGAGCTAAATTTCACATACATGCTTGCATTGCTCCACACTGTTTACTGCTTTGCATGGATAGTGCTGGCACTGGAGTAATTATTAGTCATGTGCCTAGAGTGAATTTCTTGATTATACAAGATGTATGGTGATATTGGTGGACTTAAGGATATTGAATTGTGTATCAGGAATAAAATATTCATTATGTGGGGTTTTGGGGGCCCTAAGTAACACTGTATCCTCCAGGGTTGATTGAGTAGGAAAAAAATCTAGATTTGGTTTCCTGTTTATTTGTTTTTGCTTCTAATTTTCATTTGTTTGCTGTTTATTCTCCTCTGGGCTTTGCTTGTGGTCACATATATATAAAACCATGTTTTTTTGTTTTTCTTTTGTTTTTAGTTTCTAGTGGAAGGCTTTTATTTGGTTCTGTGAATAGTTATTTTATTTTCTATGCATTCTACCAAGACATCATTTGTTCCATTTATCTGGAATTCCTAGGCTACCTTTGTGGAATCTGCAGGAATTGATGGAGCACACCAGCTTTTTAACCTTAAACTAATCTTTTGGATATGAGACTTCCTGATACTTTAAGTGTGTTGAATATACTTTGGTAAATAGAATTTGAGTCATATTTCTTCTCTCTCTCTGCCTAATTTCTTCAAATTTTAGAAATTATTTGTGAATATTCTTAATTCATGGCAATGTGTTTGTTTGCATACAGTTGAGCAGGGTCACTAGGGCTGCTCATGGAGAGAGAACTCAGAAACCTGACATGCCAGCAATAAGATAAGAATTTCTTACCAGTTGGACTTTTGGCCCCTCTCTGTGCAAACTGGCTGAATGAATGGTAAAAGATTATAAGAAGGCATGAGAATGTAAATTTTTATAAACATTTAACAGGCTTGCTAAAATCAAATTTCAGCCTCAAAAATTGTCTTTTCTGACCTCTAACTTTGAGATGCTACAGCAGGCCCGTGAACCATCCAAAAAAGGGGTAAACAGGATTATTTGACATGTTTAGTTACGTGGGAAGCATTGTCAAAATAAAAAATAATGTGTAATCATCTTCAGCTTATATTTTAGTGAATGATATTAATATATGTTCCAAAATTGTATGGGATTTTGGTCAAAATGGCAAAAACCTGGACACCCTCCACCAGTAACAGTTTCGCTAGTTGTGTGTTATTGTAAGACAAATAAAAGTGAGGTTGAGAAAGGAGAACAGGGCCTGGAGCCAGGGTACCTAAGGAACTTCTTAGAACTAAATCAAATGGTAGCACTTCAGCTATGACAGGAAATATCCTCTTCATTCACGCAGGATGTACACCGAGTAAATGACTTTGTAATTTTACTTCATCCTCTTCATTTACATAGGGCATACACCCAGTAACCAATGGGAAACCCCTAGAGAGTATTGAAACCCCAGAAAATTCTGTAACAAGGGCCCTTGAACCCCTTTCTCAGGCCCACTCCCACCCTGTAGAGTGTCTTTTCATTTTCAGTAAATCTCTGCTTCTGTTGCTTTGTTCTTTCCTGGCTTTGTTTGTGTGTTCCATCCAGTTCTTTGTTCAAAATGTCAAAAACCTGGCCAAAAACCTGGCCAACCTGCAGTCCAGACCTTCCTTCAGTAATGACAGTATGTAAGTATTTGGTTGATGTTAGTGTGATCACTGGATAGGTTCTTCCTGCCTGCTGCACAAATAAAATCAATTCGAGGAGACCACAGCATTGCAGTGAAGAAAGAGTTTAATTGATGTGAGGCTGGCCAGGCCACGTGGGAGATGGAGTTATTACTCAAATCAGTCTCATCGAAGGCTAGTAGGTTAGGGGTTTTTCAAAGGTAGTTTGATGGGCAGGAGTTAGGTTATGGGAAGTGCTGACTAGCTGGGTTGGAGATGAACTCCTAGGGGGTCGAAGCTGCCTCTTGTGCTGACGTGTGTGTGTGTGTGTGTGTGTGTGTGTGTGTGTGTGTGCAGGGCCACGGGGGCAGTTGACTGGTCCAGGAGGAGCCATCAGTGTCAGGCATGCAGAAAATCTGAAACGATATCTCAAAGGGCCAAACTTAGGTTCTACAATAGTAATGTTATCTGCAGGAGTAAATGGGGTAGTTGTCTATCTGGTGGCCTCCGGAATAATGACTGGCAATGGTCTATGTCTACACCTTAGCAAACAGAATTCAGGCTCCACTCTCCTAGCCTAGTGGTCTCTCATTTAGCTTTACAAAGGCAGTTGAGTTTTGGGAAAGGGCCATTATCATCCAAACTATAAACTAACTGTCTCCCAAAGTTAACTTAGCCTAAACTCAGGAATAATTAAGGGCAGCTAAAGGCAAGATAGGGGTTGGTTAAATCAGATCTCTTCCACTGTCATAATTTTCTCACTGTTAGAAGTTTTGCGAAGTCTGTTTCATCAGTACCCTATTCATTTAGGTGAAATAAACAATGTGTATTTTATGTGTTCCGATGAGTATCAGTATCACATAACTGTCATGGCCCCAGGTATCTGTCCCTGTTCAGAAGGATCGTGAAGATGAATACTGAGATGCGGACAGCTTGCTCGACTCAGTGAACTCAGAACTTGTCCTCAGTAGCCAGCCCCTGTGGGCCAGGGGTTGCAAACTTCGACTTGCCGGCAGTGACACCTGTTTTCCATCATTCTCCTTGCGGTACTTTGTAGCGGGAGCAGCGTGGGAGTCAACAAAGAGAAAGCACAAGCGTCTGTGGAGCGCGGGGTGGGGTCTCGGAAGAGGAGGGCCTGGGTGGGAAGAGACGCGGCCGGAGGCGGCGCCCCGGCTCGCATTGGCTCAACCCGCGTCCCTCCTCTCGGGGCGGCCGGCGCGTCCGGAAAAGTGGCTTCGCAGAGGTACCCTCGGTGACAGAGGAAACATGGCCGAGTATATGCGGCACAATGCCTTGGCGCTGATCCGCTTTCGAAATCCGCCGGTCAACGCGATCAGGTAACCGGCTCCGTCGCTTCCAGCCCTGGGACTGTGCGGGCCTTATCCGCCCGCGGCTCTGGAGGCTTTGACTCTCCCCGGCTGGTTTAAACGGAGAAAGACACTGACAGTTGAGCAACTGGTATATGCCAGGAGCCTGCCTGCCTTCCCTCCCTCCCTCTCTCCTTTCTTTCTCTCTCTCTCTTTCCTTCCTTCCCTCCTTCCCTCCCTCCTTCCTTCTTTCCTCGCTCCCTCTCTCCTTACTTTCTCTTTTCTTCCCTCCCTCCCTCCCTCCCTCTTTCTCTCCTTTCTCTTTCTCTCTTTCTTTCCTTCTCCTAGATTAGCTTGGTTAATCTTTGCAGAGAAGTCTCGTCCCCATTTTCCTGGTAAGGAAACAGAGGCTGAGACACATGCTAACTTAGGGAGCTGGCCTCGCCCTGTCCTTCCTGGGAATCCTCCTGCTTACTTGCAGCTTTGGCTTCTCAGGCCAACTTTTGAATCCAAAGGTCTTATCTTAGTTCCATGTTGGACTTTGATCCAGCCTCACTCCCCAACTTTGAGTCCAGGCTGCCCTTACCATGTTTGGCTACAAGCTTTAGGAATTGGGCAATAAAATGGTTTAACATTAAAAAAAAATAATAAAGTCCCACTAATGCCAGGGCAGTGATTAAAGCAGAATTGTGCCCTGGCCCACAAACGCCAAATTATTTCTCCTGATTTGTTTAAGAATACTCACATCTAACTAAGCCTTTGTACCAGCATTTTCTGAAAAACTGCACCTTGTCTTCTTTTTCTCACTGGGGAGTACTTGCCGTGTGTAGTGCGCTTAAAACATTACTTTAAAAGTGAGATCAGCCTGGCATGGTGGCTCATGCCTGTAATCCTTGCACTTTGGGAGGCTGAGGTGGGCAGATCACCTAAGGTCAGGAGTCCAAGACCAGCCTGGCCAACATGGTGAAACATCATCTCCACTAAAGATACAAAAATTACCTGGATGTGGCAGTGCATGCCTATAGTCCCAGCTACTTGGGAGGCTGAGGCAGGTGAATAGCTTGAACCCAGGAGGCAGAGGTTGCAGTGAGCGGAGAGCCTGCACTAATGCACTCTAGCGTGGGCGACAAGAGTGAGACTCCATCTCAAAAAAAAAAAAAAAGTGAGATCAGTGTTGCCTTTTTGAAAAGTAATGAAGTTATTTGGTTTGGTCCTTCTGCATCTCTTTAAAAAAGTAGTTATACATCAGCCTCAAAAAAGAATTACCTATCCACAGGGAATAGGATTAGGGGAAATAATAATTGACCAAGAATATATAAAGCATAGAGAGAAATGTCTTTGGTCAAAATTCTTATGTGCTGTTGGAGCAAAGAGATTGAAATGAGAAGATCTGCTAATTTTAATAGAATTTAAAAATCTTACTGTCATCAGATTTATCATTAGTATTTTTATTTCAGTATGATTTATTGCATTTAGTAATACTCCCAAAAAAATGCAGGACTAAAATCACATAAGGATGACATGTCTACTAACTTGCCATTCCCAGAATAAAAAGCAAAATATCTGTTATGTTGATTTTGACAAAGAAAAATGTAAGTAATATGATTACATGTCCATTTTGGACTGGTCTGTATACTGATTAGAATTGCTAGATGTTAAGACCTTAGGGGGAAAAGTTCCATCCTCTAACACCCATGACTAGGCATATTTTCTGGCAACTGTTTTAAATGCTTCTGGAATTTAACCTGTTCTCCCTGCCCACCCACGCCACCACCTGTGCCACCCCCATCCCCTTTTGCAGGAGAAATGTTAGTGCTTATCTCTTAAAGTTATGAAGTTTAAATCAGCTGGAAATTGTAAACTGGCATTTAATAGATGTTAGCTATCATTTGTATTAGTCAGAAGACCTATTCAAGCCCCTAACAACAGGCCTTGCTACCTAGGCTCCACTTCAGTTTCATCAGGAAGATTTTCTCCACTTGGAAATAAGGACTTCTCTGCCCTTTTTCATCTGTCTTCTGAACTTTTTTTTTAGGTGGAAATGTACATCCTAGGAGTTCCTCAAGTTTAACAGATTCCTCAATTTTTATTTCACTTTTCTTTCCTTCCTCCCTTTCTTCCTTTCTCCTTCCTATTTCTAATTCTATATGGGAAGTCGTCTCTTCCCAGCTCATTGAGAGATTCTTACTTGAGTATACACACATACACAAACATATATATACATATATAATTTTTTCCCCCTGAAAAAAATAGTTTAAATCCTTCATTGCTAGTTTAGCCAGCCATGTTTGCTTCCATTCAGATAAACACCAGCCCTCTTTATAAATGTAGGACATACCTGATTAATAGGCTGTCTCCCAGGACAATGGCTTTCACACTTTTGCTCTAAGCTTATGTTTTTACATAGCAATTCAAGACACACTTACATACAAACGCATAACAGAAAACAAAGTTTCCTAAAACAAGACCTATCCTTACATGGTATATTGTTTGATATATTCTATTTTATTTTTTCTTTCTCTTTTTTTTTTTTTTTTTTTTTTTTAGGTAGAGTCTTGCTCTGTCGCCAGGCTGGAGTGCAGTGGCGCGATCTTGCCTTGCTGCAACCTCCACCTCCTGGGGGCTGGAGTGCAGTGGGGCGATCTCAGCTCACTGCAATCTCTGCCTTCCGGTTTTCAAGCAATTCTCTTGCCTCAGCCTCCCAAGTAGCTGAGACTAAAGGCACACACCACCACACCCAGCTTTTTTTTTTTTTTTTGTCTTTTAGTAGAGATGGGGTTTCACCATGTTGGCCAGGATAGTTCAATCTCCTGATCTCATGATCCGCCTGCCTTAGCCTCCCAGAGTGCTGGGATTACAGGCATGAGCCACTGCACCCAGTGGATATATTCTATTTTCTCTTCCTTTTCTTTAAAAAAATCCTGGACACAAGCCACAAAGTTGATTTGATGACTTTTGGTTTAGAAAAAAAAAAAAAACTGTCTATGAAAAGAAAGACATCCTATAGTCAAAGAAGTTGAAGTTTTGGTCATGAAGCACTGTCTATACCCCAGACGCTCTTCATGCCTGACAGTATTAACAGGAGAAAATAATTTTCTAACTTCTGTGGCCCTTACCTTACTATGACTCTGTCAGCTTGAATCTAGTAAAGGGTGTATCTGTTAGAGCTATTTTCATTTTTTTCCTGTTTTTGATATTTGCAAAATTATGAACATAAAAAAGGAAGGATTGGTTGAAATGGGAAAACCAGAAAGCAGGTTTATTCTCATCAGTGGCACTGATTGAACTAAATTTGGCTAGTTTCATAGGCATCGTTTATTCAGAAGGAATTGTATGACTTCTGGACTTCTTGATATTATATAATGGTTCTGAATCTGCTTTTCATGATCAGATTTGGCTTCTAATTAACCAACTGAAGGCAAGAGGTTTTGTTTGATTTCATCTAGGTTAAGAGGTGAAAAGTAATTAGTTGAAAGGGAAATATTATACACAAGGGCAAGTATCCTTTTTATTTCTTGGGGTTTTAACTCATAGTTGTTTGTCTTAACAATATGGCCTTTACAGAAGTTTGTTGTTAAGATTTATTTTTAACCCTGTATACTAAAGAACAGAGATTTTACCCAGAATACTTGGAATTCCAATGCAAAACTTACTGGAATCTGGTTCTGTGATTTTTATTCCTTTAAGCGGTTCATCACCACTTGTCCTAGATTCTCTTCTATTGCTTGGTACTTACTAATCCCCTGCTTCTTCATGAATTTCTCTTTTGGTCTTTGTGACTTTGGGCTCACTTGCTGAACCACTCGGCTGAGCTTGTCCCACTTCTTAAATGAAGATATATTTGGAGGATGTGCCCTCAGCTCTCTTTTTCTTTGGTAGACTCATTCAGTCTTGGCTTTAGCTATCTCTTCCATGGATGATTTCCTCATGTACCAAAAGCTGACAAAATCTACTACATGCTCTATCTTTCTATGATCTTGCCTTGATCTCTTATCTTGTTAAGATTACCCTTGGCTGTCATGGACAGAAAACTCAAGATAATAGTGAACTAGATAATAAGAAGCTAATTTATCTCACAGCAGTGTCCTGGAATGATATGTCTGCTCCACAATCAACAAGGGCCTCAATTCTGTCTATTTCTTGCTCTACCATCCTCAATCCATGGCTTCTACCTCCTGATCCAAGATGGCTGCTCCAGATCAAACCATCATGGGTGCCAGGAGAAGGGAGGAAAGAAAAAAGAGAAAAGTGGCCTGTAATCCCAGCACCTTGGGAGGCCGAGGCGGGGCCAAATAACGAGTTCAGGAGTGCAGTCTGACCAACATGGTGAAACCCCGTCTCTACTAAAAATACAAAATTAGTGGGCGTGGTGGTGCAGGCCTGTAATCCCAGCCACTCAGGAGGTTGAGACAGGAGAATGGCTTGAACCCAGGAGGAGGAAGTTGCAGTGAGCCAAGATCATGCCACTGCACTCCAGCCTGGGAGACAGCGTGAGGTTCTGTCAAAAAAAAAAAAAAAGAAAAAAAGATGGAAGGAAGGGGAGGGGAGGGGGGAGGGGGAGGGGAGGGGAGGTGGAGGGGAGGTGGAGGTGGAGGTGGGGGTGGGGGTGGGGGTGGGGGTAGGGGTGGAGGTGGAGGTGGAAAAGCATACCCAAACCTTTAAGGACTCTCCCAAAAGTTGCATATGCCAAATGTGCTTCCATCCCATTGGGTAGAACTTAGTTCCTTATGCGGACATTACTGCAAAGCAGGCTGGGAAATGTAGTCTTTATTTTGAGCAACCATATTTTTGTATTCGTTCATTTTCACACTGCTGTAAAGACATACCTGAGACTGGGTAATTTATAAAAGAAGAAGTTTTAACTGACTCACAGTTCCACATGGCTGGTGAAGCCTTGGGAAACTTACAATTATGGCAGAAGGCAAAGAAGCAGCAAGTACCTTCTTTACAAGGTGGCAGGAGAGAGGCGTGAGTGCAGGGGAAGCTGCCACTTACAAACTATTGGATCTCGTGAGAATTCCCTCACAGAACAGCATGGGGGAAGCCACTGGCATGATCCAATCACTGGCCGCCAGGTCCCTCTCTGACAAGTGGGGATTACAATTTGAAATGAGATTTTGGTGGGGATAAAGAGCCCAGCCATATCACATTTATTCAGGTAAAAACCAGGTGTTTTTGAGACTTAGGAATTCTCTTAAAAAAAAAAAAAGCGAGTGTTTTAATACTATGAAGAAGATGGAGAGGAATGGATATTTGAGGTAACTCACAGCCCCTGCCACAGCTCCTAGACTGTTTCTCCTTTAATTTTCTTATATTTTGCCAATATGAAAAAATGAAAGTAATTTCATCCTTCTTTGAGCTTCAACATCACTCTGTATTTGTACCTTTATTACAGCACTCATCTTAATGTGCCTTACATGATAAATTATGTATGAGTATTAGATAACTCCTTATACAGTATATAGAAGACATAATGGTATTTTTAAATTGGTTGGTGCCAATTTTAAGTGGTCAAAGTTAAAGTATAGTGTAGGAAAATTACATTTTTAAAAAGTGGATTAATTTAATCTGTTCAATGCTTAATTAATCGTAGGCACATACATTATTTGTAGAATAAATTTAATAGTCATAGTGGACACATGTTATTTGTTGGAAGCTTTATTGAGAGGCACCTACAGTTTTTATTCATTATGTGTGTGTTTCAGCTTTCATTGTTAGGAAAGGAAAACACTCTAAGATGGCAGGAATTTAATTCTAATTTACTTCACGTATTTTGTTTTATTTTAGTATGGCTTTACTCCGTGAAATAGAAGAAGGACTACAGAAAGCTGTAACAGACCATACAATAAAAGCCATTGTGATTTGTGGAGCAGAGGGCAAATTTTCTGCAGGTAACTAAGGTCTAACCCTCTCCCACTATCTCTGGAATCCAGCCACAGACTGAGATCAATACTGCCTTAGCTGTGCCTGTGTGGGTAATGGATATGAGAGACTTGAGTGAGAATGAGAAACATTGTGGAGAAAGTGACAGAATTACAAGGGAGACCCAGAGAAGATTTGGGCTTAGTCTCTTTTATAGTGGATTAGGCTTCTAGAGTATATTTGGTCCCAGACTTGATGGCTGTTATACCTGCTGGTATACACCTGCTGATATATACCTGCATTGCTTGTATCTCCACCATATATGAGCTTGGGCAAATGCCTTTAAATTCCTGAACCTCAATTTCTGTATCTATAAAGTAGGAACAGTAATATCTATTTTAAGGGTTTTTTGTGACATTAAATGAGAAAAAAATATCTGAAGTCCTCTACTACAGTACCTACACACAGAAGATTTAATTCATACAGAGTCATATAATATAATTTATTTTTCTTCTGATAGTCACCCATCTTAGTGACCATGGCACTGCTTTTATTGGGTTATTGTGTGAAGATGCAAAATTATTGATAACGTATGGCAAAAGTATTCTGAAATGGTGACTTATTCAGTGGTATATATGGCATCTTTTCCTTAATGAATATATTATGCCCTTTGACAAAAGTCACATGGATATGGGGGCCTATTCAATCTTACTGTAGCCAGAGAAATTTAATGTGTGTGAATGGTAACCTGAAAAGACAGATGTTAGAATCATGGCAATAGATATAAAAATGTGAGTCATTATAATATTACAATTTATCTTGCCTGTTATGTGCCAGTACCATGCAGGTTGATTAATTAATAATAAAAATAATAGTATTTTTAAAAACACATATTTTAATTTTCAGTTCTACATCCTCATTTACTGGTGAGAAGGGATTTTAAGCCTGGGAGAGATTAGTATAATGTCCCAGTTATTAACTGGCTTAAGCAGTTATTAAATGGCTTGCTCACTGTTTGGAAACAAGGTTTGTCACCCAAGATGATGATGATGATGCATAGAGTGACCAGAATGATAAAGAACCTGATATTTCTTTGTAAGAAAGAAGGTAGATGAGAGAATGTAATTCAAGTTCAGAGGCAGAAAAAATTATTCTTCTAAAAAAGTATTAGAGATTATGAAACTTGACTTAATGTGTGGACATAGAACAGTGCACCCCAAAATGGGGGAGAATGTACATCTTCTGAAATACATATGGAACATTTACAAAAATTGACTAGATACTGAATTTTAAAACCTGGTCTAAATAAATTTCATTGAGAATATATCTGGCTGGGCATGGTGGCTCACGCCTGTAATCCAAACACTTTGGAGGTCAAGGCAGGTGGATCACTTGAGGTTGGGAGTTCAAGACCAGCCTGACTAACATGGTGAAACCCTGTATTTAACAACAACAACAACAACAAAATATATATATATATATATATATATATATATATATATATATATATATATAGAGAGAGAGAGAGAGAGAGAGAGAGAGAGAGAGAGAGAGAGAATATGTCATCTGACAGCAATGCGATTAAGCTAAAAATCCATAACAAAAATATAACTAGTAATTCTCATGTATTTGGAAGTTAAATTAATTTCCAATATCCTCTGAGTAAAAACAGAAATAATGGAATTAGAAAAAATTTAGAACTGAATGGCAGTGAAAACATAATATAAAACTTGAGGGATGCAGCTAAAGTAAACTTATCAGGAAATTTATAGCTTTAGAAATACATCTTAGAAAAGAAAAAAGGCTTTTCTAATGTAATGAGTTTTGTATTTATATAAAAGAACTGACATAACAAACTAACAGTAAAATACACCCTAATCAAGTAGAAGAAAGGAAATAATAAAGAGGAGAAATTAATGAAATAGAAAACATTTGAATCAAGAGGAACAACAGTGTTAGTTTTTTGAGATTAATACAATTGACAAACTCATGAGAGATTGAAAGAGAAGATAAGGCACAAACAATGCATATAAGGAATGATGAAAGGGATATCACTGCAGATACCCTTAACCAGCCCTTAAGAAAGCTAATGGACCCTTTGCTGATGCAAGAGCCTGGTGCCGTGGAGGGAAAGGTATTGGCAAGAGCTGCACTGCCATGGAGCCTGGGGCTGACCCATCTGACTGCCCGTCCATGCGGAGCCTACTGGAGCTGCAGTTATGTCTGGAGACGAGATGATTTTTGATCCTGCTATGAGCAAGAAGAAAAGAAGAAGAAGCCTCTTACGTTAGGTGAAGAAGAGGATACCCAAACAAAGGAAACCCAGCCTTCAGAAACAAAAGTCTGGAGCCAGAGCCAACTGAGGACAAAGATTTAGAAGCTGACAAATTGGACAGTGGGAAAAAAGATGCTTCTGATGATCTAGATGTTGAACTTCTTTAATCAAAAGAAAAAGAAGAAAAAAGCAAAAAAGATATTTGATATTGATGAAGCTGGAGAAGGTGTAAAGGATCCTAAGATTGAAAGTGATGCTCAGGAACCAGCTGAACCAGAGGATGACCTTGACATTATGCTTGGCAGTAAAAAGAAGAAAAAGAACAATGTCGAGTTGCCAGATGAGGATGAAATACTAGAGAAAGACGAAGCTCTAGAAGATGAAGACGGCAAAAAAGATGATGGTATCTCATTCAATAATCAGACCAGCCCTGCTTGGGCAGGCTCAGAAAGCGACTACACATAAGAGAAGCTGCCGAATCACATGTTCAACATCACGAGGGAAAGAATCCAGATATGGTTGCTGGGGAGAAAAAGAAATTCATCATGAAACTTCCACAGGTCGTCCAAGTAGGAACCAAGAAAACTTCTTTTGTCAACTTTACAGATATCTGTAAACTACGACATCATCAGTACAAACATGTCCTTGCATTTTTGTTGGCTGAATTGGGTACAAGTGGTTCTATAGATGATAATAACCAACTTGTAATCAAAGATTCCAACAGAAACAGAAAATGTCTTAAGAAGATATATCAAGGAATATGTAACTTATCACACATGCCAATCACCGGACACAATCCTGCAGAAGGACATGTGACTCTTATTTCCTACAGTGTGAAACTTGTCATTCTAGATGTTCTGTTGCCAGTATCAAAACTGGCTTCCAGGCTGTCACAGGCAAATGAGCACAGCTTGGTGCTAAAGCTAACTAATTTGGTAATCACTGATTGTGCAAAATGTGTTGTGGAGATGTGGCTGGACAGGTTTGCCTGTCCAGAGTGGATATACCATTCTATTAAAAACAAGACAAAAAAGCTGCCAAGTTCTTTGACTAGTGGTTAGTTGGTCTGAAATCCTTGCAAGATGCTGATGCTCAAGCTATTGACATACTTATTGCCTACTTTAACAACTGTCAGAGAAACGTGATATGGGGTAAGGGGGTGCTTTTTAAAAATCATTCAGACTTCTGTAAAATGCAAGATAAAGTTATTATAACAGTGAAAAAAGATAATGAAGATATTATGAACATGTAAAAAAACACAGCTTCCCAAAATTAACTCAAGAAGAAATAGGAAACCCAAATAGTTCTGTAATTGTTAAAGAAATTCAATCAGTAATCAAAAATCTCACCAAGTAAATACTTGACCCTGAAGACTCTGTTGACAAGGTCTACTGTAAAGTCAAGGAAAATATTCCAATTTTACATAAACATTTTAGAGAATCAAAAAAGTGGGAACACTTTCTATATTAGTTTCCTAGAGCACCATAACAAATTGCCACAAACTAAGTGGCTTGAAACAACAGAAATCTATTCTCTCATAGCTCTGGAGGCTAGAAGTTTGTAATCGAGATATCAGGAGGATCATTCTTCCTCTATTTTCTTTAGGAAATAATCCTTTCTTGCCTCTTCTAGCTTCTTATGGTTGCTAGCAATCCTTGGCCTATGGATGCATCACTCCAATCTCACTTCAGTCATATGGCTTTCTTTCTTTTTTTTTTTTTTTTTTGAGATGGAGTTTTGCTCTTGTTACCCAGGCTGGAGTGCAATGGCGCAATCTTGGCTCATCGCAACCTCTGCCTCCTGGGTTCAAGCAATTATCCTGCCTCAGCCTCCCGAAGAGCTGAGGTGTGCACCACCATGTCCAGCTAATTTTTGTATTTTTAGTAGAGACGGGGTTTCACCATGTTGACCAGGATGGTCTCGATCTCTTGACCTTGTGATCCACCCGCCTCAGCCAGTCATATGGCTTTCTATACTCTATGTCTATGTCTAAATTTTCCTGATCTTCTATAGGCCCACCCTAATCTAGCATAACCTCATCTTAATTTGGTAACATCTGCAAAGACCTTATTTCCAAATGTCACATTCACAGCTTTTGGGTAAACACTATTCATTTCAGTACCCTTCCAACTCATTTTTTTGAGGCAGCATATCCTTCATACTAACACCTGACAAGGACAGTATGGTAAAGAAAAATTATAGGCTTCATTTATAAGTGTAGACATAAAAATCTTAGTGTAAATTGAGACTACAAAGCAACTAGGTAACAACATTATAACAGAACAAAACGTTGTATATCAATATTAACTTTGAACATAAATAACCTAAATGCTCCACTTAAAGATCTAGACAGGCAAATTGGATTTTAAAAAAAACAACAAATCTAACCATTTGCTGCTGACAAGTGACAGCCTTTGCTAAAGACACCCACAAACTCAAAGTAAAGGAGTGGAAAAAGATACATCATGCAAACAGAAAACAAAAATGAGTGGTAGTAGCTATACTTACATCAGCTAAAGCAGATTTTAAATCAACAACAGTAAAAAAAACGACAAAGAATTTATTATATAATGATAAAGGATTCAATACAAGAAGAATATATAACTGTCTTAAATATATATGCATCCCAAACTGGACAACCCAGATTTATAAAACAAATACTATTCAACTTAAGAAAAGAGAGACACAGCAATACAATAATAGAAGAGGACTTCAAAACCCCATGGACAGCACTAGACAGATGATTAAGGCAGAAAATCCATGAAATTATGGACTTAAGCTAGACTTTAGACCAAATGGACCTAATAGATATTTATAGAACATTCTACCCAACAACTAAAAAATGTACATTTTTCTCATCTCTGCATGGGACATTCTATGCATGGAACATTCTCCAAAATAAATCATATGCTTGGCCATAAATCAAATCACATCAAATCCAAAAAATCTAAATGAATTATTTTTTCATACTGTAGTGGGATAAAAGTAGAAATCAATACCAAGAGGAACTCTCAAAACTCTATAAAAACATGGGGACCAAATAACTTGCTCCTGAATGTTCATTAGGTAAATGAGAGAACCAAGGCAGAGATATTTTAAAAATTGAAATGAATTTAAATAGAGACACAATGTACCCAAACCTTTGGAATATAACAAAAGCAGTGCTAAGAGGAAAGTTTATGGTATTAAATTCTTACATCAAAAATATAGAAAGATCTTAAAGTTACATCCTAATGTTGCACCTCAAGGAACTAGAAAAACAAGAACAAACCAAACCCAAAGCTAGCAAAAGAAAAGAAATAACAAAGATCTGAGCAGAACTAAATGAGGTTGAGATAGATAGATAGATAGATAAATAAATAAATAAATAAATAGGATTAGGGATCATCATGCTGGAAGGGAGGCAGGACTAGATCGCAGGTCTGACTTAGATGGACAGAGCAGTGTGTGGAGGCTCACATCATGAGTTTTAGCTCCAGAATGACTACAGGAATAAATCAGGAATCCCAAGAGGACACACAAACCCTCTGAAGGAAGCAGACTGCTCCTGCTTGACACAGGAGACACCCCAAATACTGTGAGTGCCCAAACTGCAGAAATGGGAAAGGGAGATCCTCCACCCCCAAACACACACCCACACTGGGGAAACTGAAGGTCTAGTTTGTGGGAGAAGATTATGACCTTACGTGGAGCTGAGTCAATTTAGAGAGCAGAGTGAAATACAGGGGTTGAGGAAGCAGCAGGAAAGGACCTAGGAGCTTGCTGGGTCCCCAAGCAGAACATTCCTGCCTAGCATCACAGAGACTCATTGAAGTCTCCAGCTGAACTTTGTAACAATTTGAACCAGTCAAGAAGCCTCCTGGCCAGAACGTCGTGGGGGGCTGGTGTGAATCCACAGGCAGGGGAAGAATTAAAGCCTTTTTTTACACAGCTGGGAGGTGGTCAGCCTGGGGCATGTTAGCCCTGCTTGCCCACTGCCTGGAAACAGACTTCGTGCTGTTAGGTGGGGTATGGTGGGAGTGAGATCAGCCCTTTGGATTGTGTGGGAGCTGGGTGAGGCCTAAGACTGCCAACTTTCCCCTACTTCCCTGACAGCAGAGGTAGCCATAATCTTCCTAGGTACCTGACTCCAGTGACCTCGGAACCTCACCCACAACCCCCACAGCAGCCACAGGAAGACCCGCTCAAGGAGAGTCTCAGCTCAGACAGGCCTAGCTCTGCCCCCACCTGATGGTCCTTCCCTACCACCCTGGTAGCTGAAGACAAAGGGCATATACTCTTGGGAGTCCTAGGGCCCCACCCACCAACGATTCCTCTCGATACTACCACAGCTGATGTTCTTTGGAAAGCACCACCTTCTGGCAGGAGGCCGACCAGCACAAAAGTAGAGCATCAAACCACCAAAGCTAAGAGCCCTCACAGAGTCCACTTCACTCCCCTCCCCCTGCCACCTCCACTAGAACAGGTGCTGGTATCCATGGCTGAGGGATACCCACAGACAGTTCACATCACAGGACTCTGTGCAGACACCCCTAGTACCAGCCCAGAGCCTGGTAGACTTGCTGGGTGATTAGACCTAGAAGAGAGATAACAACCTCTAAAGCTCAGCTCTCAGGAAGCCACATCCATAGCAAAAAGGAGAGAGTACTGCAACAAGGGAACACCCCATGGGACAAAAGAATCTGAACAATATCCTTCAGCCCTAGACCTTCTTTCTGACAGAGGCTACCCAAATGAGAAGGAACCAGAAGAAAAACTCTGGTAATATCACAAAACAAGGCTCTTTAACACACCCCAAAAATCACACCAGCTCACCAGTAATGGATCCAAACTAAGAAGAAATCCCTGATTTACCTGAAAAGGAATTCAGGAGGTTAGTTATTAAGCTAATCAGGGAGGCACCAGAGAAAGATGAAGCCCAGTGCAAGGAAATCCAAAAAAAATGATACAAGTGAAGGGAGAAATATTCAAGGGAATAGCTAGCATAAAGAATAACCAATAAAAATTCAGGAAATACTGGATACACTTATAAAAATGCAAAATGCTCTGGAAAGGCTCAGCAATAGAACTGAACAAATAGAAGAAAGAAATTCAGAGCTCCAAGACAATATCTTCAAATTAATCCAATCCAACAGACAAAGAAAAAGGAATAAGAAAATATGAACAAAGCCTCCAATAAGTCTGGGATTATGTTAAACAACTAAACCTAAGAATAATCGGTGTCCTAGAGGAAGAACAGATATCTAGAAATCTGGAAAATATATTTCAGGGAATAATTGAGGAAAACTTCCCTGGCCTTGTTAGAAACGTAGACATCCAAATACCAGAAGCACAAAACACTGGGGAAATTCATCCCCAAAAGGTTATCACCTAAGCACACTGTCATCAGGATATCTAAAGTTAAGATGAAGGAAAGAACCTTAAGATCTGTGAGACAAAGCACCAGGTAACCTATAAAGGAAAACCTATTATATGAACAGCAGGTTTCTCAGCAGAAACCCTACATGCCAGAAGGGATTGGGGCTATATCTTCAGCTCCCTCAAACAAAACAATTATCAGCCAAGAATTTTGTATCCAGCAAAACTAAGCATCATATATGAAGGAAAGATACACTCTTCTTTAGACAAACAAATGCTGAGAGAATTTGCCACTACCAAGCCACCACTATAAGAACTGCTAAAAAGAGCTCTAAATCTTGAAACAAATCCAGGAAAGACATCAAAAACAGAACCTCTTTAAAGCATAAATTACACAGGACCTATAAAACAAAAATACAAGTTCAAAAGCAAAACAAAAAAAACCCCACAAAGACCAAGATACACAGGTGACAAATAGCACAATGAATGCAATGGTACCTCACATTTCAATACTAACACTGAATGTAAATGGCCTAAATGCTCACTTAAGATATACAGAACTGCAGAATGGATAAGAATTCACCAACCAACCATCTGCTGCCTTCAGGAGACTCACATAAGGACTCACATACCTTAAAGTAAGGGGATGGAAAAAGGCATTTCGTGCAAATAGATACCCAAAACAAGCAGGGGGAGCTATTCTTATATCAGACAAAATAAATTTTAAAGCAACAGCTGTTAAGAAAGACAAAGAGGGACATAATATAATGGTAAAAGGCCTTGTCCATCAGAAAAATACCACAATCCTAAACATATGTGCACCTAACACTGGAGCTACTGCATTTATAAAACACTAATAGACCTATGAAATGATATAGACAGCAACACAATAATAATGGGGGACTTCAATACTCCACTGAGCACTAGACAGGTCATCAAGACAGAAAGTCAACAAAGAATGGGTTCAGAGTATACGTTGGAACCAATGGACTTAGCAGATATATACAGAAAATATAATCCAACAACCGCAGAATACATATTCTATTCAACAATACTTGGAACTTTCTCCAAGATAGATCATATGATAGGCCACAAAACAAGCCTCAATAAACTTAAGAAAATTGAAATTATATCAAGCACTCTCTTAGACCACAGTGGAATAAAACTGGAAATCAACTCAAAAAGGAACATTCAAAACCATGCAAATACCTGGAAATTAAATAACCTGCTCCTGAATGATCAGTGGGTCAAAAATGAAATCAAGATGGAAATTAAATTCTTTGAACTGAATGACAATAATAACACAACCTATCAAAACCTCTGGGGTACAGCAAAGGTAGTGCTAAGAGAAAAGTTTATAGCCCTAAATGCCTACATCAAAAAGACTGAAAGAGCACAAACAGACCTGCTAAGGTCACACCTCAAAGAACTAGAGAAACAAGAAAAACCAAACCCAAACCCAGCAGAAGAAAAGAAATAACCAAGATCAGAGCAGAACTACATGAAGTTGAAACAAACAAACAACAACAAAAAGATAAATGAAACAAAAAGCTGGTCCTTTGAAAAGATAAATAAAATTGATAGACCATTAGCAAGATTAACCAAGAAAAGAAGAGAGAAAATCAAATAATCTCATTAAGAAATGAAACAGGAGATATTACAATTGATGCCACTGAAATACAAAAGATCATTCAAGGCTACTATGAACACCTTTATGCATGTAAACTAGAAAACCTAGAAGAGATGGATAAATTTCTGAAAAAATGCAACCCTTCTAACTTAAATCAGGAAGAATTAGATACCCTGAACAGATCAATAACAAGCAGTGAGATTGAAATGGTAGTTTAAAAATTACCAACAAAGAAAAAGTCCAGGACCAGATGGATTCACAACAGAATTCTACCAGAGGTTCAAAGAAGAATTGGTACCAATACTTTTTATTTTTCCTTAAAAAAATAAAAAAGGGATACATGTGCAGAATGTGCGGGTTTGTTACCTAGGTATACATGTGCCATGGTACTTTGCTGCACCTATCAACCCATCCTTAGTTTGCTAAGGATGATAGCTTCTAGCTTCATCCATGGCCCTGCAGAGGACATTATCTCATTCCTTTTTATGGCTACATAGTATTCCATGGTGTATATGTACCACATTTTCTATATCTAACCTATCATTGATGGACATTTGGGTTGGTTCCATGTATTTGCTATCATAAATAGTGATGCAGTAAAAATATGTGTACATGTGTCTTTATAGTAGAATTATTTATATTCCTTTGAGTATATACCCAGTAATGGCATTGCTAGATCAAATGGTATTTCTGGTTCTAGATCCTTGAGGAATTGTCATACTGTCTTCCACAATGGTTGAACTCATTTACATTCCACCAACAGTGTAAAAGCATTCCTATTTCTCCACAGCCTCGCCAGCATCTATTGTTCTCTGACTTTTTAGTGATTGCCATTCTGCATGCCATGAGATGGTACCTCATTGTGGTTTTGATTTGCATTTCTCTGATGATCAGTGATGTTAGATTTTTTCATGTTTGTTGGCCATGTAAATGTCTTCTTTTGAAAAATATCTGTTCATATCCTTTGCCCACTTTCTGATGGAGCTGTGTTTTTTCTTGTAAATATGTTTAAGTTCCTTATAAAGTCTGGATATTAGACCTTTGTCAGATGGGTAAATTGCAAAAATTTTCTCCCATTCTTTAGGTTGCCTGTTCATTCTGATGGTAGTTTCTTTTGCTGTGCAGAAGCTCTTTAGTTTAATTAGATCCTGTTTGTCAATTTTGGCTTTTCTTGCAGTTGCTTTTGGCATTTTTGTCATGAAGTCTTTGCCCATGCCTATGTCCTGAATGGTGTTGCCTAGGTTTTCTCTAGAGACTTAATGGTTTTGGGTTTTACACTTAAGTGTGTAATCCATCCTGAGTTAATTTTTATTTAAGGTGTAAGGAAGGGGTCCAGTTTCACTTTTCTGCCTATGGTTAACCAGTTTTCCCAGCATAATTTACTGAATAGGAGATCCTTCCCCTATTCCTTGTTTTTGTCAGGTTTGTTGAAGATCAGATGGTTGTAGATATGTGATGTTATTTCTGAAGTCTCTGTTCTGCTCCATTGGTTTATATTTTTGTTTTGGTACCAGTACCATGCTGTTTTGGTTACTGTAACCTTGTAGTATAGTTTAAAATCAGGTAGCATAATTCCTCCAGCTTTGTTCTTTTTGATTAGGATTGTCATAGCTATATGGTGTCTTCTTTGATTCCATAAAATTTAAAACAGTTTTTTTCTAAATCTGTGAAAAATGTCAATGGTAGTTTGATAGGAGTAGCATTGAATCTGTAAATTACATTGGGCAGTATGGCCATTTTTATGATATTGACATAAACAAAACCAAAGGAAAAAGTCACATGATTATCTCAATAGATGCAGAAAAGGCCTTTGATAAAATTCAACATCGCTTCATGTTAAAAACTCTCAATAAACTAGGTGTTGATGGAACATATCTCAAAACAATAAAAGCTATTTATGATAAACCCAGAGCCAATATCATTTTGAATGGGCAAAAGCTGGAAGCATTCCCTTTGAAAACCAGTACAAGACAAGGATGTTCTCTCTCACCACTCCTATTCAACATAGTATTGGAAGTTCTGGCCAGCGCAATCAGGCCCAGAAAAAGAAAAAAGGGTATTTGAATAGGAAGAGAGGATGTCAAGTTGTCTCTGTTTGCAGGTGACATAATTTTATATTTAGAAAATCCCATCATCTCAGCCCAAAAACTTACTGAACTGATAAGCAACTTCAGCATAATCTCAGGATCCAAAATCAATGTGCAAAAATCCCAAGCATTTCTTTACACAAACAATAGGCAAGCAAAGAGCCAAATCATAAATGAACTCCCATTCACAATTGCCACAATGAGAATAAAATACCTAGGAATACAGCTAACAAAGGATGTGAAGGGATACCAACCACTGCTCAAGGAAATAAGAGAGGACACAAACAAATGGAAAAACATTCCATCCTCATGGTACGGAATCCTTTTGACACTATTCCACAAGTAAGAGAAAGAAGGAATCTCCCCAGTTCATTCTGTGAAGCCAGCATCATCCTAATACCAAAACCAGGAAAGTATATAACCAAAAAGGAAAACTGTAGACTGATATCCTTGATGAACATATATGCTAAAATCCTTAACAAAATTCCTGCCTAACAAATCCAATAACATATCAAAAAGATAATCCACTATGATCAACTGGATTTTATACCAGGGATGCAGAGATGGTTTAACATGCACAAGTCAATTAATGTGATACACCACATAAACAGACTTACAAACAAAAATTATGTGATCATCTCCATAGAGGCAGAAAATGCATTCTACAAAATCCATCATTCCATTATGATTAAAACTCAGCAAAATCAACATACAAGGGACATAACTCAATGTAATAAAAGCCATCTATGACAGACACCATGATAATGAATGGGGAAAAGTTGAAAGCTTTCCTTCTGAGAAATGGAACAAAACAAGGATGGCCGCTCTCACCACTCCTCTTCAATATAGTACTGGTAGTCCTACCCAGAGCATTAAGACAGGAAAAAGAAATAAAGGGCATCCAAATATGTAAAGAGGAAGTCAAACTTTCACTGTTTGCTGACGATATGATTGTTTACCTTGAAAATTCTAAAGACTCCTTTTGAAAGTTCCTAGAACTGATAAAATAATTCAGCAGTTTCTTGCTGCAAGATTAATGTATACATATCAGTAGCTCTTCTATACACCAGCAGTGACCAAGCAGAGAATCAAATCAAGAACAAATCCCCTTTTACAAGTGCTGCAAAAAAATTAAAAAAAAAAAAATAGGAATATACCTAACCAAGGAGGTCAAAGACCTCTATAAAGAAAACTACAAAACATTGCTGAGAGAAATCATAGATGACACAAACAAATGGAAATACATCCCACGCTCAAGGATGGGTAGAACCAATATTGTGGAAATGACCACGCTGCCAAAAGCAATACACAAATTCCATGCAACCCCCATCAAAATACCAGGATCAGTCTTCACAGAATTAGAAAAACAATTCTAAAATTCATATGGAACCAAAAAAGAGCCCACATGGCCAAAGCAAGACTAAGCAAAAAGAACAAATCTGGAGGCATCACACTGCCTGACTTTGAACTATACATAAGGCCACAGTCACCAAAACAACATGGTATTGACATAAAAATAGGCACATAGACCAATGGAACAGAATAGAGAACCCCAAAAGAAACCCACATACTTACAGCCAACTGATCTTTGACAAGGCAAACAAAAACAAAGTGGGGAAAGGACACCCTTTTCAACAAATGGTGCTGGGATAATTGGCTAGCCACATGTAGGTAAATGAAACTGGAACCTCATCTCTCACCTTATACAAAAATCAATTCAAGATGCATCAAGGACTTAAATATAGATCCTGAAACTATAAAAATTCTAGAAGATAACAACAGAAGAACCCTTCTAGATATTGGCTCAGGCAAGGATTTCATAACCAAGAATCCAAAAGCAAATGCAATAAAAACAGATAAACAAAAGAACTTTTTCACAGCTAAAGGAACACTCAGCAGAGTAAACAGACAACCCACAGAGTGGAAGAAAATCTTCACAATCTGTACATCTGACAATGGACTAATATCCAGAGTCTACAATGAACTCAAACTAATCAACAAGAAAAAAATCCCATCAAAAAGTGGGCCAAGGACATGAATAGACAATTCTCAGAAAATATGCAAATGGTCAACAAATATATGAAAAGATGCTCAACATCACTAATAATCAGGGAAATGCAAATAGAAACCACAATTCAATACCACCTTACTTCTGCAAGAACTGCCAAAATCAAAAAATCAAAAAACAGTAGATGTTGGCATGGATGTGGTGAAAAGGGAACACGTCTACCCTGCTAGTGGGAAGTGGGAACTGTAAACTAGTATAACCACTATGGAAAACAGTGTAGAGATTCCTTAAAGAACTTAAAGTAGAACTACCATTTGATCCAGCAATCCCACTACTTGGTATCTATGCAGAGGAAAAAAAGTCATTATACAGAAAAGATATTTGCACACGCATGTTTATAGCAGGACAATTTGCAGTTGCAAAACTGTGGAGCCAACCCAAATGCCCATCAACCAACGAGTGGATAAAGAAACTGTGGTATATTTATATGATGGAATACTACTCAGCCATAAAAAAGAATGAATTAACGGCATTTGCAGTGACCTGGATGAGACTGGAGGCTATGATTCTAAGTGAAATAACTTAGGAATGGAAAAATCAAACATCATATGTTCTTACTGATATGTGGGAGCTAAGCTATGAGGACACAAAGGCATAAGAATGATACAATGGACTTTGGGGATTTGGCAGGGAAGGGTGGGAGTGTGGGGCAAGGGATCCAAAACTACAGATATGGAGTTCCGTTGCAGCCAGGAGTACAGCCATGGTTGTTTTTGTGAGTTGCTGTCATTGCCACTTGGCAATGCAGATCTTCGTGAAGACTCTGACCGTCAAGACCATCACCCTTGAGATCGAGCCCAGTGACACCATTGAGAAAATCAAGGCAAATATCAGGACAAGGAAGGCATCCCTCCTGACCAACAGAGGTTGATCTTTGCTGGGAAACAGCTGGAAGATGGGCACCAAAGAGGAGCTGGTACCATTCCTTCTGAAACTATTCCAAACAATCCAAAAAGAGGGAATCCTTCCCCCAAATCATTTTATGAGACCAACATCATCCTGATACCAAAATCCAGCAGAGACTCAGCAAGAAAAGAAAACTTCAGGCCAATATCCATGATGAACATAGATGCAAAAATATTCAATAAAATACGGGCAAACTGATTGCAACAGCACATCAAAAAGCTTATCCACCATGACCGAGTAGGCTTCATCCCAGAGATGCAAGGCTGGTTCAACATATGCAAGTCTATAAATGTAATTAACCACATAAACAGAACCAAAGACAAAAACCACTATTATCTCAATTGATGCAGAGAAGGCCTTTGACAGAATTCAACAGCCCTTTATGCTAAAAACTCTCAATAAACTAAGTATTGACAGAACGTATCTCAAAATAATAAAAGCTATTTATGACAAACCAACAGCCAATATGATACTGAATGGGCAAAAACTGGAAGCATTCCCTTTGAAATCGGGCACTAGACAAGGATGCCCTCTCTCACCACTCCTATTCAATATAGTATTGGAAGTTCTAGCCAGAGCAATCAGGCAAGAAAAGGAAATAAAGGGTATTCAATTAGGAAAGGAGGAAGTCAAATTGTCTCTATTTGCAGATGACATGATAGTATATCTAGAAGACCCCATCATCTTAGCTGAAAGTCTCCTGAAACTGATAAGCAACTTCAGCAAAGTCTCAGGATACAAAATCAATGTGCAAAAATCACAAGCATTCCTATTCACTGATAATAGACTTAAAGAGAGCCAAATCAAGAATGAACTGCCATTCACAATTGCTACAAATAGAATAAAATACCTAAGAATACAACTAACAAGGAACGTAAAGGACCTCTTCAAGGAGAACTACAAACCACTGCTCAATGAAATAAGAGAGGACACAAACAGATGGAGAAACATTCCATGTTCATGGTTAGGAAGAATCAATATCGTGAAAATGGCCATACTGCCCAAAGTAATTTACAGATTCAATGCTATCCCCATCAAGCTACCAATGACCTTCTTCACAGAACTGGAAAAAGCCACCTTAAACTTCATATGGAACCAAAAGAGAGCCTGCATAGCCAAGTCAATTCTAAGCAAAAAGAACAAAGTGGGAGGCATCGAACTACTGGACTTCAAACTATACTACAAGGCTACAGTAATCAAAACAGCATGGTACTGGTACCAAAGCAGAGATATAGACCATTGGAACAGAACAGAGGCCTCGGAGGCAACACAACACATCTACAACCATCCAGTCTTTGACAAACCTGACAAAAACAAGCAATGGGGAAAGGATTCCCTGTTTAATAAATGGTGTTGGGAAAACTGGCTAGCCATGTGCAGAAGCAGAAACTGGACCCCTTCCTGACAACTTAACACTAAAATTAACTCCACGTGGATTAAAGACTTAAACATAAGACCTAACACCATAAAAACCCTAGAAGAAAATCTAGGCAAAACCATTCAGGACATAGGCATAGGCAAGGAATTCATGACCAAAACACCAAAAGCATTGGCAACAAAAGCCAAAATAGACAAATGGGACCTAATCAAACTCCACAGCTCCTGCACAGCAAAAGGAACAGTCATTAGAGTGAACTGGCAACCAACAGAATGGGAAAAATTTTTTGCAGTTTACCCATCTGGCAAAGGGCTGATATCCAGAATCTACAAAGAACTAAAACAGATTTACAGGAAAAAAAAAAAAAACAAGCCCATTCAAAAGTGGGCAAAGGATATGAACAGACACTTTACAAAAGAAGACATACATGAGGCCACCAAACATATGAAAAAATGCTCATCATCACTGGTCATTAGAGAAATGCAAATCAAAACTACATTGAGATACCATCTCATGCCAGTTAGAATGGTGGTCATTAAAAAATCTGGAGACAACAGATGCTGGAGAGGATGTGGAGAAATAGGAACACTTTTACACTGCTGGTGGGAGTGTTCAACCATTGTGGAAGACAGTGTGGTGATTCCTCAAGGACCTAGAAATAGAAATTCCATTTGACCCAGCAATCCCATTACTGGGTATATATCCAAAGGACTATAAATCATTCTACTATAAGGACATATGCACACGAATGTTCATTGCAGCACTGTTTACAATAGCAAAGACCTGGAACCAACCCAAATGCCCTTGGATGATAGACTGGACAGGGAAAATGTGGCACATATACACCATGGAATATTATGCAACCATCAAAAACGATGAGTTTGTGTCCTTTGTAGGGACATGGATGAACCTGGAAACCATCATACTCAGCAAACTGACAGAAGAACAGAAAATCAAACACTACATGTTCTCACTCATAGGTGGGTGTTGAACGATGAGAACACATGGACACAGGGAGGGGAGCATCACACACTGGGATCTGTCAGGGGGAAATAGGAGAGGGACAGTGTGGGGTGGGGAATTGGGGAGAGATAGCATGGGGAGAAATGCCACATATAGGTGATGGGGAGGAAGGCAGCAAATCACACTGCCATGCATGTACCCCACAACAATCTTGCATGTTCTTCACATGTACCCCAAAACCTAAAATGCAATAAAAATATAATAAAATTTAAAAAAAGAAAAGAAAATGCAAAGATTAAAAAAAAACCTACAAATATGGTGCGGTGTATACTGCTGAAGTGATGGGTACACCAAAATCTCACAAATCACCACTAAAGAACTTACTCATGTAACCAAACATCACCTGTACCCCAATAAGCTATGGGGAAAAAATTTTTTTAAAATAGAAAAAAGAAATGAACTTCGGAAAATATTGCAAATATAAGTTTGTAATGTAGTAAAAAAAAGATACAAAGGATAAATGAAATGAAAAGTTGGTTCTTGGAAAAAAACAAATTATATATACTGCTAGCTAAACTAATCAGACAAAGGTGACAGTACAGCTGATTCCACAGAAAGACAACAGATGCTCAGAGACTACTTTGAGCATCTCTACATGCACAAACTAGAATACTTAAAAGAAATGGATAAATTCCTGTAAACATATAACCTCCCAAGATTGAACCAGGAAGAAACAGAAATCCTGAACAGACCAATACTGAGTTATGACATTGAATCAGTAATAAAAAATTTTTCAACCAAAAAAAAGTTTGGTACCAGATAGACTCACAGCCAAATTTTACCAGATGTACAAAGAAGAACTGGGACCAATCTTACTGAAATTATTCTGAAAAATCAAGGAGGAAAGATTCCTCTCTAAATCATTCTATGAAAGCATTATCACTTTGATACCAAAATCAGGCAAGGACACAAGAGAAAAAACACACAAACAAAAATAAACCTAAAGGCTAACATTGGTGAACATAGATGCTAAAATCATCATACTATCAAATCAAATCCAGGAGCACATCAAAAAGATATTACATCAAGATTAGATGGGTTTTATTCCAGGGTTTCTAGGATGCTTCAATAACTGTGATTCTCCGGATAAACAGCATTAAAAAACAAAATCCATGATCTCCTCAATATTTACACAAAAAACATTTGGTAAAATCCAACATCCCTTCGTGATAAAACCTCTCAACAAACTAGACATCAAAAAATACTTCAAAATAATAGAAGCCATATGCAACAAACCCACAGCCAACATCATATGGAATGAGAAACAGGTGAAAACATTCCTCCTAAGAACTGGAATAAGACAAAGAAGTACTGGAAGTACTATGTTGACTAGGAGTGGTGAGAGTGGACATCCTTGTCAACAGAAAGAAATAAAAGGCATCTAAATTGGAAAAGAGAAAGTCAGATTTTCTCTGTTCACTGATAACGTGGTCTTATACCTAGAAAACCCTAAAGACTCCTCCAAAAGACTATTACACTTGATAAATGACCTCAATAAAGTTTCAGAATATAAAATCGATGTACGAAAATCAGTCAGATGCTATACACCAATAACATTCAAGCTGAGAACCAAATAAAAACTCAGTCCCATTTACAATAGCCACACAAAAAAAAATACCTAGGGATACATTTAACCAATGAGGTGAAAGATCTCTTCAAGTGGTACTACAAAACACTGATGAAAGAGGTGATAGATGACACAGACAAATGGAAAAACATCCATGCTCATGGATTGAAATAATCAATATTGTTAAAAGGGACATACTGCCCAAAACAATATACAGATTCAATCCAATTCCTGTCAAATTACCAATGTTATTTTTCACAGAATTATAAAAAAGTCCTAAAATTCATATGGAACCAAAAAAGAAAAAAATCAAAAAAATAAAAAAATTAATATGGAACCAATCCTAAGAAAAAGAACAAACCTGGGAGCATCACATTACCTGACTTCGTGTTATATTGTAAGGTTATGGTAACTAAAGCAGCATGGTACTGATACAAAAATAGATACAAAAATGAATGGAACAGCGTACAGAACCCAGAAGTAAAAGACCACATACCTACACCAACTGATCTTCAACAAAGTTGACCAAAGTATGCAATGGGAAAAAGAAAATATGCATGCTATTCAATAAATGGTGCTGGGAAAATTGGAGAGCCATATGCAGAATAATGAAGCTGGACCCCTATCTTTTACCATACACAAAAATTAATTCAAGATGGATTAAAGACTTAAATGTAAGATCTGAAATCATAAAAATGCCTGAATGAATACTTACAAAAAATTCTTTTGGACACTGGCCTGGGCAAATATCATGACTAAGATCTCAAATGCAACAAAAACAAAAATAAACGAATAGGACTTAATTAAACTAAGCTTCTGCACAGCAAAAGAAATAGCAGAGTAAACAGACAACCTACAGAATGGGAGAAAATATTTGCAAACTATGCATCTCACAAGGGACTAATATCCAGAATCTATAAGAAGCTCAAACAACAAGGAAAACCAATTAACCCCATTAAAAAGTGGACATAGTCTTTTGGTCATATATACTTAAAAATTTTGTTTTGAAGTAGATAGAGGACATAGACATTACCCAAAACAAGACATACGAGTAGCCAATAAACATATGAAAAAAATGCTCAGCATCACTAATCACCAGAGAAATGTAAATCAAAACTACAATGAGCTCACACCACTTAACATGGCCATTATTAAAAGCAAAACAACAACATGTTGGCAAGGATACAGAGAAAAGGGAATGCTTATACACTATTGGTGGGAGTGGAAATTAGTAAACCTTTATGGAAAAACAGTATGGAGATTTCTCAAAGAATTAAAAACAGAAGTATCATTTGACCCAGCAATCACTCTACTGGGGATCTAGCCAAAGGAAAATAAATTATTATATCAAAAGATGCTCATATGTTTATCGCAGCTCTGTTAATGACAGCAAAGTCATGGAATCAACCTAAGGATCTGTCAATGGATGATAAGATGAAGAAAAATGTAGTACACTACACCGCCGTAAAAATAATGGAATTATGTCTTTACTTCGGCCAGTATCCTAGGTAAAATTAGTCAGAAACAGAAAATCAAATACTGCATATTCTCACTTGTAAGTGGGAGCTACTATGAAGGAATAATTGTCAGGGAAAAGAAGGAGGAGCTAAACAAGGAGAACACATGGACATACAGAAGGAAATCATAGACATGAGGACCTTCAAAAGGCCAAGGTGGTAGGGGTGAGGGTTGAAAAGTTACCAAGTGGTACAACGTTTACTGTTTGGGTGATAAGCACACCAAAAACCCGAACCTCACCATTATGCAATGTATCTGTGTAACAAACATGCACACGTACCCCCAAATCTATGAAAATAATTTTAAATAATGTTAGCATATTGCAAAGCTGAATCTAACAACATACAAAAAGTATATCACTTTTGTCCTAAAAATATCAGATTGGTTGAACACAAGATTAATGAAATTCATCCCATTAAAAGATTAAAAAGTGAAATCACTACAATGTTGTGCTTTGGTTTTTTTAAAATTGGGATAATTGTAATACTAAGCTTATGCTCTAAGTAGAATGTAGTATAGCCTTTAAGAATGTGGACTTTGTAGTCAAATTGCCTAAGTTCAAATCCGTATTCTACCAGTTATCAGTTGTATGTCTGAAGTAGTCACTTGTCTCAAAGCATTAACTTCCTTACCTGTAAAATGAGAATTATTATACTGCTTAACGTAGGTGTTGTGAAAATTAAATGAGACAGTATATGAAACTGCTTAGCACAGTGCTTGATGCATTTATCCAATAACTGTTAATTTCTGTTATTATCTGAAAAAACATTTCAGTCTAAAGCTACAGGAATGATAGGCTTGAGACTCAGATTGAAATTGATCTTGTTTCTCTAGAACCAAAAGGAGTAGAAAACACAAAACAAAACACTAGACTAGAGAATGAAATATAATGAATTGGTGAGAAAAAAAAAGCATAACTCCTGGATTGATGCTAGATAAAGAACACGTAGAAAAAAAGGGAAAAAAAGCTGAATCGGCTAAATATAAAATAATTACTTTAATATTTAAAACTTGTACCAAGCTTAGTGTTTTCAAAGAATAGATAATGCTGTAGGAAAAGGCTTACTATGTATAATGTTATGTGAAAATAGGAAAATATAAAAATGATTCTATAGTATGCTCTAAATCAGCAATCCTCAACCTTTTTGTTACCTGGGACTGGTTTCATGGAAGACAGTTTTTCCATAGACAGGGGTAGGGGGTTTGGGTGCAGGCCTGGGAGGGTGGAGGTGCATGGATAGTTTTAGGATGAAACCGTTCCACCTCAGATCATCAGGCATTAGATTCTCATAAGGAGAGTGCAATCTAGATCCCTCACATGCACAGTTCACAGTAGGGTTCATGCTCTTGTGAGAATCTAATGCTGCTACTCATCTGACAGAAGGCGGAGCTCAGGTGGTAACGTCTGTGCATAGGAAAAAAACTAAGAATTCCCCCAAATATTAAATTATGGCTGCATGGTGATATTTAGGGTGATCTTCATGTTCTTTTTAATTTTGTGTGTTTTTCAAATTTGCCATAATACATGTTATTTTTATAATCAAGAAAAGTAATAAATATTATGTTCATTGAAGATAAAAATCAATTACAAAAACAATTCTAAGCTGGTTGACTAAATGTAACTCACAAATATGCATATGTGTTACCCTGACATTTTATATTGTAATGACTGATGCCCTTAACAAAGATATGGAGCTAAATTGCTGTGAATAGGGTTGATTAACAGTATCACACATACAAAAATGAGAGGGGCTGACTCAGTCTCAGAATAATGGAGGAGAATTCCTATTCCCCTTTTCTGAGATTTTTAATGTTTTTAAAGATAGAGTTGGCCGCGCACGGTGGCTCAAGCCTGTAATCCCAGCACTTTGGGAGGCCGAGGCAGGTAAATCACGAGGTCAAGAGATCGAGACCATCCTGGTCAACATGATGAAACCCTGTCTCTACTAAAAATACAAAAAATTAGCTGGGCATGGTGGCACATGCCTGTAATCCCAGCTACTCAGGAGGCTGAGGCAGGAGAATTGCCTGAACCCAGGAGGTGGAGGTTGCGGTGAGCCAAGATCACGCCATTGCACTCCAGCCTGGGTAACAAGAGCGAAACTGTCTCAAAAAAAAAAAAAAAAAAAAAAGATAGAGTTACTACTTATTATATGGGAAAGCAGATTTTAGAAAATTACAGAATTCCTGGTAAAGATCTGAGGATTTCCTCTCATAGCATTCTACATTCTCCAAGATACTTGTTTTCAGCCAAGGATAAAGTGTAAGTGCCCAAAGAAGGCTGAGACTTCTTAGGAGTTATCAGGAATTCTAAAAAAAATTAAGAAATAAATAAAACAAACTAAAAAACTTAAATTATCAGGTGATTTATCATTATATAACAATGCCTAGATATTTCTGAACTCTGTTTCCTCCTTGTCTTTGTGCCCTTAGGTGCTGATATTCATGGCTTCAGCGCTCCTAGGACCTTTGGCTTATCACTGGGAAGTATAGTAGATGAAATACAGAGAAATGTGAAGCCTGTGGTGGCAGCAATCCAAGGCATGGCTTTAGGAGGAGGACTAGAGCTGGCCCTGGGCTGTCACTATAGGATTGCCCATGCAGAGGTAACAACCAAAGTTCTATATGGTGGCTGGTGTGTGGGGCTTTTCTTTAAGACAAACTCTAAATGTAGTTATAAGTATCAGAGGTGATTTTTAATTAATTAATTTATTTATTGAGACAGAGTCTCGCTCTGTCTCCCAGGCTGGAGTGCAGTGGTATGATCTCAGCTTACTGCAACCTCCACCTCCCAAGTTCAAGGGATTCTCCTGCCTTAGCCTCCTGAGAAGCTGGGACTATAGGCATGCTACCATGCCTGGCTAACTTTTGTATTTTTAGTACAGATGGGGTTTCACCATGTTGGCCAGTCTGGTCTCAAACTCCTGACCTCAGGTGACCACCCTCCTCAGCTTCCCGGAGTGCTGGGATTACAGGCATGAGCCATTGCACCTGGCCCAGAGGTGATAATTTTGAATGGTTAGCTTACTGGTTAACCTCTTCAGCTCATATGTACCAATACAGTGGTACTAATTGTTATGTTAAAATACTGTACTTCCATTCTTGTTAGTAAACACCTGCTACTCTGAGCCCTCTGTCTCCTTGCTTCCCTTCACCTTAGCCCTAGGGCCTCTATGATCCACCAATGAAAGGGGAACTCCCAAGTCAACAGACAGCCCCAAGACTCTTCTCCAGTGCTATGACCCATATCAGCTTTCACTGATGCAGTGCTCATGCAGTGCTCATGCAGTATGAAGTATTAAATATGTTGGCTGTCACTTCTAAGTATACATTTAGATACTTATTTGATAACTCAAAGATTTCTGTTTCATGGTCCCTTATAATTATCAGTACCTAAGAAGACAAATTTCTATTGGAAAACAGCACAAAACTAGTAAATATGTTTATTTCTGGAAATAGGTTTAATTTAGGCTATTAGACATGTCAGATGAGGTCTGTGATACCACTCTGTATCACAGTATGTATAATGGTAGTATTTTTGGAATTAATATATTTTTCTAATGATAAAAGTAGTATCATTCTATTAAACTAGAAAACATAAGAAAATACGCAGATGTAAACTAAAATCATCATAAACTCACAGTTCAGAAATAATCACTGTTAATATTCTATTTCATTCTAGTCTGTTTTGTATGTAATTTTAAAATTACAGTTTCCTTTTCCTTTGAAAAACCTTCTTTTAAAAAAAACTACAGGCCGGGCTCAGTGGCTCATGCCTGTAATCCTGGCATTTTGGGAGGCTAAGGTGGGCAGATCATGAGGTCAGGAGTTTGAGACCACCCTGGCCAATATGGTGAAACCACATCTCTAAAAAAATATACAAAAATTAGCTGGGCATAGTGGTATGTACCAGTAGTCCCAGCTACTTTGGAGGCTGAGGCAGAAGAATCGCTTGAACCCAGGAGGCAGAGGTTGTGGCAAGCTGAGATCATGCCCCTGCACTCCAGCCTGGGCAACAGAGAGAGACTCCATCTCAACCACACACACACAGACACACACACACACACACCCCATTTGGGCTTTTATTGTATTGAGTTTATACTCTAATTTTATACTATAATATTTAACCCATTGTTAAATATTCTTTATTCTGCCAACCTCTGTCTTTTAATTAGAGAACTTAATACACTTACATTTGATGAAATTACTGATAAGGAAGAACATACTTTTGCCATTTTGCTATTTGTTTTTTATGTTTTTTGGTTTTTTTTGTGTGTATGTGCATTGTTGTTGTTCGATTCCTTTATTACTGCTTTCATTTGTGTTAAATGGAAAAGCGTACCCTTTTAACTTTCTTGTTGTTTCTTTTACTATATATATTTTTAGTTATTTTCTTAGTGGTGGTTAATTTGGTGATTACAATTAACATCTTAACTTATGACAGTCTAGTTCAGATTAATACCAACTGAATTTTAATAATATACAAAAAATTTGCTCCTCTATAGCCTTCATTACTTGCCCCTTTATGCTATTATCGTCACAATTTATATCTTTATACATTATGTACCCCTTAACATAGATTTATTATTGCTTTACATAGTGGGCCTAAATCACATAAGAAAAAGAAGAATCACAAATGAAAAATACGTTATTCCTGTCTTTTATATTTACCCGTGTAGTTACTCTTTATCAGTGTTCTTTATTTCTTCATGTGAATTCAAATTACTGCCTGATGTCTTTTCCTTACAGCCTGAAGTATTTCTTATAGGCTAAATATACTAACAACAAAATCAGTTTTTCTTTTTCTGCCAATGTGTTAATTTTACCTTCATTTTCAAAGGATAGTTTCGCTGGATATAGAATTCTTGACTGACAGTTGTTTTCTTTTGGCACTTTGCTTATGTCCTTTCATGCCTTCTGGCCTCCATGGCTTTTGAGGAGAAATCATGTTAATCTTCTGGTAAATGTTCTTTAAAAATACCATTATAGGTGGCTACCTAATATTTGATCACATAGCTATACAAGAATTTATTTAATCATTTCCCAATGGTGTTTTAATTTTTATAAATGCTTATAAATACCCATATATGTCCTAAGTAATCCTTTTCTGTGTCCTTCTTACCATAACCTGTACCCTGAGTGCAGATCTGAGTTACTAGCAGTAAGTCAAGATGTAGAGATGGACAGTGGTAGAAAGAACAGTAATTGACTGTTAGGAAAACCTTGTGTAAGAGAGGCCTCAGATATGTGAGATATTTTGGAACTACTGGAATCACAGTTCCAAATGGTAGCCTGCATGTAAGTATCCTCCTCTCACCCTTGTACCTGTAAATGGCTAACAGACTCTTAGCCAGTTTTAAATGGAATGGCCAAGAAAGGCAATGTAATAAAGGACTCAAGCTCACCTTCTTGTCTGGACTGAGATTACTGTCTGATGAAAAAAGTCTTATTGAGACAAAATTTGCACACCATACAATTCATTCACTTAAAGTGTGCAATTCAATGGTATATGAGTATATTCTCAGAGTTGTACAACCATTATCACAGTAGATTTTAGAACATTTTATCACCCAAAAAGAAACCAGGTGTCCTTTAGCAGTAACCGTCCATCACCTTCTCCTGCTATCCTAAGCACCCACTAATCTACGTTCTGTCTCTATAGATTTGCCTATTCTAGATATTTCATATAAATGAAATCATACAACATGTGGTCTTTTGTGACTGGCTTTTTTTGTTCAGCGTGTTTTCAAGAGTCATCCAAGTTGTAGCATGAATCAGTTCTTTCTTTATATTCCTGAATAATGTTCCATTATATGGATGTACCACCTTTCATTTTTCCACTAATCATTGATGGACATTTGGGTTACTTCTACTTTTTTGGCTTTTATGAATCATGATGCCATGAAAATTTGTATACAAGATTTTTGTGGGCATATGTTTTCATTTCTCTTGGGCATATACCCAGGAATGGATTTGATGGGTCATATGGTAACTTTACATTTAACATTTAAGGAACTGCCAAATTGTTTTCCAAAGTGTCTACTCTGTTTTATATTCCCACCAGCAATGTCTGAGAATTCTGTATTCTCCATATCCTCTCCAACACCTGTTATTATGTGTCTTTTTTTAAATGGCTGTCTTAGCAGGTATAAAGTGATATCTTGTGGTTTTTATTTGTATTCTTCTGATTGCTAATGATATTGAGCATCTTTCGAGTTCTTACTGGCCATTTGTATCTCTTCTTTGGAGAAATGTCAATCCAGATCCTTTGCCCATTTTAAACTGGTTACTTGTCTTTTATTATTGATTTGTAAAAGTTCTTTATATATTCTAAATAGAAATCCTATATCAGATATATAAATTGTAAGTATTCTCTTCCATTGTGTGGGTTATCTTTTCACTTTCTTGTGGTTCCTAATTCTTGCAGGACTCCAGAAAGTTGTTTCTGGAGAATATTATTTTTGTTGGCTGAGACAGGTCATAACAGAGTCAGAGAATAAATGTGTAAGAAGACTTAGGGACAGCATAGCTCTGTTTATGCTGTTAATTAAAGAAAAGGATATGAACTAATTTGCCCTGAAGAAATCTTGCTGAATTCAATGAAACAATGTTTTTGAGAATATAGGAAATCCAGAGAAATGCTTGCCTTGACTCTGAACATATCATCTCATTCTAATGGACTTTATGCCTTCAATCTTTGATAGGCTCAAGTTGGCTTACCAGAAGTTACACTGGGACTTCTCCCTGGTGCAAGAGGAACCCAGCTTCTCCCACGACTCATCGGAGTTCCTGCTGCACTTGACTTAATTACCACAGGTCAGTATAGACTTTGGCAACAACTGTCTAGATTAGCATGAAGAATTGGACTAGGATTTAGAAAAATTCTGGCTTGACCCCTACTACCTATGTAACCTTAAAGGAATTCTTGAACTTCTTGGACTCTGAATTTTCTGATCTGTAATATGGAGAAATACCTTTCTGAGCTTTCAAACGTTATCATGAAGATCATACATGAGAGCCTTTTAAATGAGAATGTATGCAAAGAACTAATCAAATTTAGGATTTTCTTTTAGTTCAAGGGACTACTTATAAACACTGGTGTTCACATAGAGTGCCTTACATTTAGAACTGATTTATAAATTGTAATATAGTCTGGACACGATGGCTCATGCCTATAACCCCAGCACTTTGGGAGGCCGAGGTAGGCGGATCACTTGAGGTCAGAATTTCAAAATCAGCCTGTTGAAACCCCATCTCTATTTAAAAAAAAAAAATTAGCCAAGCATGGTGGCTGGTACCTATAATCCCAGCTACTTGGGAGACTGAGGCAGGAGAATCACTTGAACCCAGGAAGCAGAAGTTGCAGTGAGCTGAGATCATGCCGCTGCACTCCAGCCTGGGCAACAGAGCGAGACTCCCTCTAAAAACAAATTGTAATATAAATGAGAATTAAAACCATAATTTTCAAGTGTTTTTGTTTGTTTGTTTTTGAGACAGAGTTTCATTCTTGTTACCCAGTCTGGAGTCCAATGGCATGATCTCAGCTCACTGCAACCTCCACCTCCCAGGTTCAAGTGATTCTCTTGCCTCAGCCTCCCGAGTAGCTGGGACTGCAGGCATGTGCCACCACACCTATTTTGTATTTTTAGTAGAGACAGGGTTTCTCCATGTTGGTTAGGCTGGTCTTGAACTCCCAACTGACCTCAGGTGATCTGCCTGCCTTGGCCTCCCAAAGTGCTGGGATTACATGCATGAGCCACCTTGCTCAGCCAGATCTGTCTCTTTAGTAAAAGAGGAAAATTGAACAAAAATAAGATGAGGATCTTGATATTAGACTATGTCCTGAAGAACAGGCAATAAAAAGAGCATAAGCGTTAGAATCAAAGACCTGGCTTTGAAACTCAGCTCTACCACATATAAATAATATGCCTTGTGCCACTTAATTTTTATTTATTCATCTAGCAACTATTAATTTTCTCTCATATGCTGGTCCATTTTCTAGGCATTAGGTCTATAGCAGTGAACTGAACCAACAAAAATTTCTGCCTTCATGGAGATTATATGAAGAACACAACAATAATCACAACAATACTCTTCAATTCAAAATGTCATATTTCATCAATTCAAAAATGGCCTTTATCCCCACAGCTTTCAAAGTAAGATGACTTTCAAATTCATTGTAAGTCATGGTTTAATTTGCAGTGTTTTTTCTTTACAAATTTTTGTGTTAGGAATTTGGGAGCAGCTTACCTGGGATGTAGCTCAGGGTTTGCCAGGAGATTGCAGTCAAGACACTGTGACTAGGACTATAGTCATCTGAAGGCTTGACTAGTACTGGAGGATCTACTTTCTTTTTTTTTTTTGAGATGGAGTTTTGCTCTTGTCGCCCAGGCTAGAGAGTGCGATGGCACAATCTTGGCTCATTGCAGCTTCTGCCTCCTGGGTTCAAGTGATTCTCCTGCTTCAGCCTCCTGAGTAGAGGGGATTACAGGCATGTGCCACCACACCCGGCTAATTTTTATATTATTAGTACAGACAGGGTTTCACCATGTTGGCAAAGCTGATCTCAAACTCCTGACCTCAGTTGATCCACCCACCTCTGCCTCCCAAAGTACTAGGATTACAGGCATGAGACACTGCACCAGGCCTGAAGGATCTACTTTCAAGATGACTCACTCACATGGATGACTAGATGCTGATGTTGGCAGGAGGCTTCATTTCCTCTGTACAGGGACCTCTCCATAGAGCTTCCTGAGTGTTTGCACAATGTGACAGCTCCCTTCCTTTAGAATAAGTGGCCTAAGAGAGAGCAAGGCAAAAGCCACAATGTCTTTTATGACCTAGCTTTGGAGTCACATGCGATCTTTTCTAAACTCTCCTATTGGCTATCAGGTATTCTCTATTCAGTATGGGAGGAAGCTTGAATACCAAGAGGTTAAACTTGCTGGGGGTCACTTTGGAGACTAGCCACCACAACTGTAAACACACACATATGCCTACCTATTATATAATTTATATATATACGGAGATAAGTGCTAAGAAAACACCAAACAGAAAGAGGGAGATATAAAATGTTAGGAATGGGAGGTGAATTAATATTTTAGGTAGGATAGCTAGAAAAGGCTTCTCTATAGAATGACATCTGAATAAAGACCTGAAGAAGATAAGGAAGTTTGTTATGTCAATATCTAGAGGAAGAAATCCCACCTAAAGAAAATAGCAAGTACAAAGCCCTGAGGCAGTGATCAAAGGACAGCAAGAAGATTAATGTCACTGGAATGAAATGAGTCAGGGGAAAAAATAGTAGGGGATGATACCCTACCTTGTTGGGCTTGGAAAGTTATAGAAAGAACTTTGGCTTTTCTTTTGAATGAGGAAGAAAGGCATTGGAGTGTTTCAAGCAGAGGAGTAACATGCTCTCACTTGGGTTTTTTTACAAAATCACTCTGGCCGTTGAAAATATGCCAATTGGAGACAAGAACAAAAATAGGAAGACTGAGGGCTGCTATCATAATCCAAGGAAGAGATGATGGGGACTTGGGCCTAAGTGGTAGCAATGTAAATGGTAAGATATGATGAGATTCTAGAGATATTTTGAAGGTAGAGCCAACAGGATTTTGTGACAGAGCAGATACAAGATGTGAGAGAAAGAGAAGAGTCAAAGATGAAATTTACCAGGAAATTCAAACAGGGCAGATCCCACAGCAGCTCAGCAAGGGCTCTGCAGGCAGACTATGTCACTAGACTCCCTCCTTGCTGGGCAAGACATCTCTGAAAAAAGACAGCAGCCTGCCAGGGAAAGTTTATTCATAGTTATATTTATAACTATAAATTAAGTCCCCACCTTCCTGGGAAAGAGCACCTGGGAAAAGGGGCAGTGGTAGGTACAACTTCAGCAGACTTAAACGTCCCTGCCTGGCAGCTCTGAAGAGAGCAGTAGATTTCCCAACACAGTGTTCGAGCTCTGAAAAGGGTCAGATTGCCTTCTCAAGTGGCTCCCTGACCCCTATTTATCCTGACTGGGGGAAACCTCCAGCAGGGTTCGACAGACACCTCATACAGGAGAGCTCTGGCTGGCATCTGGCAGGTACCCTTCTGGGACAAAGCTACCAGAGAAAGGAACAGACAGCAATCTTTGCTGTTCTGCAGCCCCTGCTGGTGATTCCCAGGCAAGCAGGGTCTTGAGTGGATCTATAGTAAACTCCAGCAGACCTGCAGCAGAGAGGCCTGACTGTTAAAAGGAAAACTAACAAACAGAAAGAAATAGTTTCAACATCAACAGAAAGAAGGTCCACTCAAAGACCCCACCCAAAGGTTATCAACTTTAAAGACCAAAGGTAGATAAATCCACAAAGATGGGAAGAAACCAGTGCAAAAAGGCTGAAAATTCCAAAAACCAGAACACCTCTTCTCCTCCAAGGGATCACAATTCCTCACCAGCAAGGGAACAAAACTGGACAGAGAATGAGTTTGATGAACTGACAGAAGCAGGCTTCAGAAGGGGGTAACACAAACTTCTCTGAGCTAAAGGAGCATGTTCTAACTCAATGCAAGGAAGCTAAGAACCTTGAAAAACGGTTAGACAAAATGCTAACTAGAATAACTGGTGTAGAGAAGAAGGTAAACGACCTGATGGAGCTGAAAACCACAGCACAAGAACTTTGTGAAGCATACGCAAGTTTCAGTAGCCAAATCAATCAAGCAGAAGAAAGGATATCAGAGATTGAAGATCAACTCAATGAAATAAAGCCAGAAGACAAGATTAGAGAAAAAAAGAGTGAAAAGAAATGAACACCAAGCCTCTAAGAAGTATGGGATTATGTGAAAAGACCAAATCTAATTTTGATTGGTGTACCTGAAAGTGAGAGGGAGAATGAAACCAAGTTGGAAAACACTCTTCAGGACATTATCCAGGAGAACTTCTCCAACCTAGCAAGGCAGGCCAACATTCAAATCCAGGAAATACAGAGAACATCACAAAGATATTCCTCGAGAAGAGCAATCCCAAGACACGTAATTATCAGATTCCCCAGGGTTGAAATGAATGAAAAAAATGATAAGGGCAGCCAGAGAGAAAGGTCGGGTTACCCACAAAGGGAAGCACATCAGACTAACAGTGAATTTCTCAGCAGAAACCCTGCCAGCCAGAATAGAGTGGGGACCAATATTCAACATCCTTAAATAAAAGAATTTTCAACCCAGAATTTCATATCCAGCCAAACTAAGCTTCACGAGCAAAGGAGAAATAAAATCCTTTATGGACAAGCAACTGTTGAGAGATTTTTTTCACCATCAGGCCTGCCTTACAGGAGGTCCTGAAGGAGGCACCAAATATGGAGAGGAACAACCAGTATCAACCACTGCAAAAACATACCAAATTGTAAAGACCATCAATGCTATGGAGAAACTGCATCAACTAACAGGCAAAACAACCAGCTAGCATCAAAATGGCAAGATCACATTTATACATAACAATATTAACCTTAAATGTAAATGGACTAAATGCCCCAATTAAAAGACACAGATTGGCAAATTGGATAAAGGGTCAAGACCCATCACTGTGCTGTATTCAAGAGACTCATCTCTTGTGCAAAGACACACATAGGCTCAAAATAAAGAGATAGAGGAATATTTACCAAGCAAATGGAAAAAAAAAAAGCAAGGGTTGCAATCCTAGTCTCTGATAAAACAGGCTTTAAACCAACAAAGATCAAAAGACACAAAGAAGGGCAATACATAATAGTAAAGGGTTCAATGCAACAAGAACTAACTATCCTAAATATGTATGCACCCAATACAGGAGCCACCAGATACATAAAGCATGTTCTTAAAGACCTACAAAGAGACTTAGACTCCCACTCAATAATAGTGGGAGATGTTAACACCCCACTGTCCACATTAGACAGATCAACAGGACTGAAAATTAACAAGGATACTGAGGACTTGAACTCAGATCTGGACCAAGCAATCCTAATAGACATATACAGAACTTTCCACCCCAAATCCACAGAATATACATTCTTTTCAGTGCCACATCACACTTATTCGAAAATTGGCCATATAATTGGAAGTAAAACACTCCTTAGCAAATGCAAAAGACCGGAAATAAAAACAAACAGCTCTCACTGGATAAATACCGAAATAAAGGCAGACCATAGTGCAGTCAAATTAGAACTCAGGATTAAAAAACTCACTCAGCCAGGCATGGTGGCTCACACCTGTAATCCCAGCACTTTGGGAGGCCAAGGGGGGTGGATCACCTGAAGTCAGGAGTTTGAGAACAGCCTGACCAACATGGAGAAACCCCGTCCCTGCTAAAAAATACAAAATTAGCCAGGCATGGTGGCACATGCCTGTAATCTCAGCTACTCAGGAGGCTCAGGTAGAAGAATCGCTTGAACCCAGGAAGTGGAGGTTGCGTTGAGCTGAGATTGTGCCATTGCACTCCAGCCTGGGCAACAAAAGCAAAACTCCATCTCAAAAAAAAAAAAAAAACAAAAAAAAAAAAAAACAAAAAAAAACTCATTCAAAACCACACAACTACATGGAAACTGAAAAATCTGCTCCTGAATGACTACTGGATAAATAGTGAATAAAGGCGGAAATAAAGATGTTCTTTGAAATCAGTGAGAATGAAAACACAACATACCCGAATCTCTGGGACACATTTAAAGTAGTGAGTAGAGGGAAATTTATAGCACTAAGTGCCCATAAGATAAAGGGGGAAAGATCTAAAACTGAGACCTTAACACCATAATTAAAAGAACTAGAGGAGTAAGAACAAACAAATTCAAAAGCTAGCAAAAGAGAGGAAATAGCTAAGATCAGAGCAGAACTGAAGGAGATAGTCATGAAAAACCCTTCAAAAAAGTCAATGAATACAGGAGCTGGTTTTTTGAAAAGATTAAGAAAATAGATGGACCGCTAGCCAGACTAATAAAGAAGAAAAGACAGAAGAATCAAATAGATGCAATGAAAAATGATAAAGGGGATATCACCATGGATCCCACAGAAATACAGACTACCATCAGAAAATACTATAAACACCTCTATGCAAATAAATCAGAAAATCTAGAAGAAATGGATAAATTCCTGGACACTTACACCCTCCCAAGACTAAAACAGGAAGAAGTTGAGTCTCTGAATAGACCAATAACAAGGTCTGAAATTGAGCCTGCCAACTAAAGAAAGTTCAGGATCAGACAGGTTCACAGCCAAATTCTACCAGACGTACAAAGAGGAGCTGGTACCATTCCTTCCGAATCTATTCTAAACAACAACAAAAAAAGAGAATCTTCCCTAACTCATTTTATGAGGCCAGCATCATGTTGATACCAAAACCTGGCAGAGACACATCTGAAAAAGAAAAATTTAGGCCAATATCCATGACCAACATTGATTCGAAAATCCTCAATAAAATACATACATCCAAATCTAACAGCACATCAAAAAGCTTATCCACCATGATCAAGTTGGCTTCATCCCTGGGATGCAAGGCTGGCACAACATACACAAATCAATAAATGTAATCCATCACATAACCATAATCAAAGACAAAACCCACATGATTATCTCAATAGATGCAGAGAAGGACTTCGACAAAATTCAACAGCTCTTTATGCTAAAAACTCTCAATAAACTAGGTATCGATGAACCGTTTCTCAAAATAATAAGAGCTATTTATGACAGACTCACAGCCAACATCATACTGAATGGGCAAAAACTACAAGCATTCCCTTTGAAAACCAGCACAAGACAAGAATGCCCTCTTTCATCACTCCTATTCAACACAGTATTGGAAGTTCTGGCCAGGGCAATCAGGCATGAAAAAGAAAAAGCGTATTCAGTTAGGAAAAGAGGAAGTCAAATTGTCTCCATCTGCAGATGACATGATTGTTTATTTACAAAACCCCATCATCTCAGTCCAAAATCTCCTTAAGCTGATAAGCAACTTCAGCAAAGACTCGTGATACAAAATCAATGTGCAAAAATCACAAGCATTCCTATACACCAATAACAGACAGAGAGCCAAATCATGAGTGAACTCCCATTCACAGTTGTTACAAAGACAATAAAATAACTAGGAATACAATTAACAAGGGATGTGAAGAACCTCTTCAAGGAGAACTACAAACCACTGCTCAAGGAAGTAAGAGAGGACACAAACAGAAGAAAAAACATTTCATGCTCCTGGTTAGGAAGAATCAATATTGTGAAAAAGGCCAAACTGCCCAAAGTAATTTATAGATTCAGTGCTATGCCCATCAAGCTACTGTTGACTTTCTTTACAGAATTGGAAAAAAACACCTGAAGTTTCATATGGAACCAAAAAATAGCCAAGATAATTCTAAGAAAAAAAAAAAAGCTGGAGGTATCATGCTACCTGACTTCAGCCTATGCTACAAGGCTACAGTAATCAAATCAGCATGGTACTGGTACCAAAACAGAGACATAGACCAGTGAAACAGAACAGAGTCCTCAGAAATAATGCCACACATCTACAACCATCTGATCTTTGACAAACCTGACAAAAACAAGCAATGGGGAAAGGATTCCCTATTAAATAAATGGTGTTGGGAAAACTGGCTAGCCATATGCAGAAAGCTAAAACTGGACCCCTTCCTTATACAAAAATTAATTCCAGATGAATTAAAGATTTAAACATAAGAGCTAAAACTGTAAAAACTCTAGAAGAAAACATAGGCAGTACCATTCAGGACATAGTCATATGCAAGGACTTTATTACTAAAACACCAAAAGCAATGGCAACAAAAGCCAAAATAGACAAATGGGATCTAATTAAATTAAAGAACTTCTGCACAGCAAAAGGAACTGTCATTAGAGTGAACTGGGAACCAACAGAATGGAAAACAAATTTTGCAATCTACCTATCTGACAAAGGGATAATATCCAGAATCTACAGGAACTTAAACAAATTTATAAGAAAAAAACAACCCCATGAAAAAGTGGGCAAACTATATGAACAGACACTTCTCAAAAGAAGACATTTATGCAGCCAAGAAACATATGAAAAAAAGCTCATCATCACTGCTCATTAGAGAAATGCAAATCAAAACCACACTGAGATACCATCTGAAGCCAGTTAGAATGGTGATCATTAAAAAATTAGGAGACAACAGATGCTGGAGAGGATGTGGAGAAATAGGAATGCTTTTACACTGTTGGTGGGAGTATAAATTATTTCAATCATTGTGGAAGGCAGTGTGGCAATTCCTCAAGGATATGGAACTAGAAATACCATTTGACCCAGCAATCCCATTACTGGGTATATACCCAAAGGATTATAAGTCATTCTATTATAAACACACATGCACGTGTATGTTTGTTGCAGCACTGTTCACAATAGCAAAGACTTGGAACCAACTGAAATGCCCATTAATGATAGACTGGATAAAGAAAATGTGGCACATATACACCATGGAATACTATGTAGCCATAAAAAAGGATGAGTTAATGTCCTTTGCAGGGACGTAGATGAAGCTGGAAACCATCATTCTCAGCAAACTAACACAAGAACAGAAAACCAAACACCTCATGTTCTCCTAAGTGAGTGTTGAACAATAAGAATACATAGACATGGGGAGGGGAACATCACACACTGGGGCCTGTCAGGGTTTGGGGGACTAGGAGAGAGATAGCATTTAGAGAAATATCTAATGTAGATGACGGGGTGATGGATGCAGCAAACCACCGTGGCACGTGTATACCTATGTAGCAAACCTGCATGTTCTGCACATGTACCCCAGAACTTAAAGTATAACAAAAAAAATAATGTGAGGCTCTGTGCATTAAAAATGGCTTTTTACTTTTAAATGGGGGATGATTTTATAAATTCTGTAGTGTATAAAATGAGAGTTAGAAAGACCAAAATTATGACATTTATTTCCTTCAATAAATCAAGTTAGAAATTGTTTTAATTTACAATGGTATAAGTACATTTGAAAGAAGGTAAACTATTTTAAGTATGTAATGTTGAATTCATAAAGGGATGCTTAGGATCCAACATACTACAGAAATTCAAAGCACGTAAGACCATTTATTTTGCAAAAGGCAAAATAGGAAGCAAAGAAGCCTAAAATATAGGAATAAATCATAATAGTGTGAAATGAATCTATAAATTTGAAGGTTTAGAGAAACTTAAAGCCTGTGGGAAAATATTGAATAATTTTGTGGCCCTATTTACAGTATTGCCTAAAACCAAGATTATTGGAAGAAATCAGAAAGACTGGCTTTGACAAAAAGAAATACAATGAACTAGGATTGACCTTTTCCCAAAGCACTGCTTAAAGGAATATCACTATTTTTAACATGGAGAAAAGTGGTTAAAACAGTAAGAATATGATGGGTTTTTGATTTGCATCGAAAAGGTCACAGTGAATTACAAAAAAAGCTAACATTAGAACCATACACCTGTCTTTTTGAGTAGTCTGCACAATTTTAGGAAAACCTGAATATGACATTTGGAAAGAGTTTCATGTGGAAAAAATGTTAAAGGTTAGAAAAGAAGCCATCAAGAAAATTGGACAAAATTGACATTACTCAGGTTGGAGACGAGAACTCTCAGCCTCAGTTGCTTAGGGGCGCACAGGGTTCTTATTAGAGCCCCTTGGACAGGGGTTGTCATCTACACTGTAAGGTAAAACAAATTTAAATTACAGCCTAAGAATCTGCATTGGATATACAAAGCCATGTCTTTAGATCCTTAGTTCTTTGAAACAGGGTGGAAGTCCAGCTATGCATCACGTAACGAGATACATTCTGAGAAATGATCATAAGGCAAGTTTGTTGCCGTGTGACCATCGTGGTTTTACTTACACAAACCTAGGTGGTGTAGCCTACTACACACTCAGGCCATGTGGTACGGCCCGTTGCTCCCACGCTGCAAACCTGCACAGCATGTGACTACTGAATACTGTAGGTGGTTGTAACACAGTGACCAAGTATTTGTGTATCTAAACACAGAAAAGGTACAGTACAAGTACAATATTGTAATTGTATGGGGCCACCGTCATATATGTGTTGTTGACAGAAATGTTATTATATGGTATTATGACTGCAGTTGGAATCCCATTGACTCTGTTAGAATAGTAGCAGTACTCTTCAAGTTTGTGAAATCCAAGCCAGAAGAAATCATTGCAGCTAAAGAAATTTTCAGCTCATCTGGGAGTAGCTCACATTCCGCCTGCTTAGTTGACCTCAAAATCCTTTTATCTTAGTACCCAGGTTTCCATGTCCCATTTTGTGTTTACCTGGTTCCCTTAACCTGGGTAGGCTGATTCACTGACTCCTTACTAAAGTGATTTTACACACAGGATACCTGACCCCAGAAATCATTTACATAATTCCCACCCTACTCCTGACCCAGGAGATCTGAAAGCCTGTTTTCAGAGATACTTCCAGAAAACTGCCCAAATACTGCTTTTCAAAGAGACACCTACCAAAAAAAATCACTGAACTTTCTATCCAATCAAGAAAACTCATTTGTAGTTCTCTGAAGCACTAATAAGAAGCAAGAATGGAGGGTTTGTCTCCGACGGCATCCACCAATACCGCAGGTGCAGTGAAGACTGCGGAACTGTGGCCACCAAGACAGATTTCATGTTCGCTTTTCAGAAGGCAAGTGATGTGTCACTGTCTCCTTCCTTCTGATCCTGGGGTAAGGGATGCTGATGCCCCCTACCTCTTACCTCAGAATATGCAGATCAAATTGCATATTTACAACTGGTAAAGAACTATCCAGGCAAATTAGGAGAGGTGCAAACGCTTATCAAACTTCTATGTCCCCTCTAGAGCTGACATTCAGTACTGGAGGATGCTAATGGCCTGATTGGACACTAAGTCTACCAGCACCGCTGCTGCCAGATGCTAGATGCTGGCACCTGTGAAATGAGATTTAACCTGTTGCTGCTGCTACCTGTCACTATCTCCAAGCTAAAAACCCTCAAAAGAGCACCCAGTTCACAAGGGGGGGCATGGGCCACACTCCTGCTGCCACGGTCTCATTGTCAATTGTCTAATCATCTGTGTCCTTCTCAGCTTCTGTAGGAGGAGGCAGGGCTCCAAAGCTTACCCAATAGCAATTCCACGAACTAAGGGAGGGGTTGAGATGCTGAGTAGCCAAAAAATGGCAGAAGTCCATCTCATTTGTCCTAAGTATTTTTAATTATACCTTATGGAATGTCAAACTTTTTTCTTCTTATTGACCTAACCATATTTATGTTTAAGGACGATCATTGTTTTCTTTTTGTTTGTTCGTTTGTTTTGAGATGGAGTCTAGTAACTTTGTTGCCCAGACTGGAGTGCAGTGGCGTGATGTCAGCTCACTGCAACCTCCGCCTCCCAGGTTTAAGTGTAGCTGGAACTACAGGCATACACCACCAAGCCTGGCTAACTTTTGTATTTTCAGTAGAGACAGGGTTTCACCTTGAACTGCTGACCTCAAGTGACCCGCCCACCTTGGCCTCTCAAAGTGTTGGGGTTACAGGTGTGAGCCACTGTGCCCGACGCTCTTTTTTTCTTTCTTTTAACCAACCACAGCCCATGATGAGGGGCTAGGGGTGAGGTAGATACTGTATTATTCTGCTGCTACTACTTCTATTATTATTATCAAAAACAAAATGCTTCACATTTCTATAGAGATTTATGGTTTATAAAGTGCTTCTATAGAGATTTATAGAATATAAAGAATATTTTTTTTTTTTTTTAGATTTTGTTTTTTTGTTTGTTTTTGTTAATTGCATTTTAGGTTTTGGGGTACATGCGCAGAACATGCAAGATCGTTGCATAGGTACACACATGGCAGTGTGATTATGTTATTCTCACTTAATACTCAGAATTACTGAGATAAGCATAATTATTGCCATTTGCTAATGAGGAAATTGTGTTCCTGGTGCAGTTTTTCATGGTCATACAAATAGTGAAACGAAAGCTGGAGTTTGAATCCAAGTTTCCTGGTTTCCTTGGTGCTGATCTTCACTATCAGTCTGTGTGGTTCTTACTTATTTTGTTCAATAATAGATATTTCTATCTAGGACAGACAGCCTTTCCTACTAGAGAGAGTAATGCTTTTGCTTGGATCTTGCTTCATTCTTTGATTGTTTTGTTTTGTTTATTTCAGGAAGACATATTTTAGCAGGTGAAGCACTCAAGCTGGGCATTCTAGATAAAGTTGTGAACTCAGACCCGCTTGAAGAAGCAATCAGATTTGCTCAGAGAGTTTCAGGTAAGAAGATAAAAATAAAAGTAGCCTAAGACTGTAAACAAGATACATGTTCATTTCAGTAAGGAACGCCTAAATATCTTTTCCTCCATCCATGTGATGGAATGTGATACAGCTTAAAAATGAATGAGAAATTGTGTGTATTGATATGGTATGAAGCCCATGATATATTATTAAGTGAAAAAAGCATTATTGTTTATAGTGGTTTGCCACTGGTGTAACAAAAAGGAGGAATGGGATAGAATATGGGGAGAATGTATATGTATCTACCTGTTTATGGATAAAATATTTCTGTAGAGATTCACAAGAAATGTTTGATGGCTGCCTCTGGGAATAGGGCTGGTCCACCAGCAGAAGCTACTGGAAGGAGACTTCACTGTTTACCTTTCTGTAGCTTTTGAAACTTTTTATCACATGAACGTTTTTTTCTATTAAAAAAGAGGGACTCCTCCATAACTCATGTTATGAGGTCAGCATCATCCTGATTTCATAAACCTGGTGGAGATACAATAAAAAACAAAACTTTAGGCCAATATCCTGATGAACATCAATGCAAAAATCCTCAATAAAATACTGGCAAACTAGGCTGAGTGCAATGGCGTATGTCCGTAATCCCAACACTTTGGGAGGCCAAGGCAGGTGGATCACATGAGGTCAGGAGTTCAAGACCAGCCAGGCCAACATGGTAAAACCCTGTCTCTGCTAAAAATACAAAAATCAGCTGGGTGTGGTGGCACTCACCTGTAATCCCAGCTACTCAGGAGGCTGAGGCATGAGAATTGCTTGAACCCAGGAGGTGGAGGTTGCGGTGAGCCCAAATCACGCCATTGCACTCCAGTCTGGATGACAGACTGAGACTTCATTTTATTAAAAAAAAACATACTGGCAAACTGAATCTAGCATCACATCAAACAGCTTATCCACCACAATCAAGTCAGCTTCATCCCAGGATGCAAGGCTGGTTCCACATATGCAAATCAATAAATATAATTCATCACATAAACAGAACTAAAGAAAAACCACAAATGATTATCTCAATAGATGCAGAAAAGGCCTTAGATAAAATTGAACATCCCTTCATGTTAAAAACTCCCAATAAACTAGGTATTGATGGAACATACCTCAAAATAATAAGAGCTATTTATGACAAACCCACAGGCAATATTATACTGAATGGGCAAAAGCTGGAAGCATTTCCCTTGAAAACTAGCAGAAGAAGAGGATGCCCTCTCTCACAACTCCTGTTCAACATAGTATTGGAAGTTTTGTCCAGAGCAATCAGGCAGGAGAAAAAAATAAAGAATATTCAAGGGCTGGGTGCGGTGGCTCCTGCCTGTAATCCCAGCACTTTGGGAGGTTGTGGTTGGTGGGATCATGTGAAATCAGGAGTTCAAGACCAGGCTGACCAACATGGTGAAACCCTGTCTCTGCTAAAAATACAAAAATTAGCTGGGCATGGTGGCAGGGGCATGGGAGGCTACTTATACTCAGAACAAGGCTACTTGGGAGGCTGAGGCAGGAGAATCTCTTGAGCTTGAGAGGTGGAGGTTACAGTGAGCCGAGATTGTTTCAGTGTACTCCAGCCTGCGTGACAGAGTGAGACTTTGTCTTAAAAAAAAAAAAAAATAATAAGGTATTCAAAAAGGAAGAGAGGAAGTCATACTGTCTCTGTTTGTGGATGACATGATCCTATACCTAGAAAACCCCATATTCTCAGCCCAAAAGTTTCTTTTTTTTTTTTTTTTGAGATGGAGTTTCGCTCCTGTTGCTTAGGCTGGAGTGCAATGGCATGATCCTGGCTCACCACAACCTCCACCTCCTGGATTCAAGAAATTCTCCTTCCTCAGCCTCCCCAGTAGCTGGAATTAAGCCACCATGCCTGGCTAATTTTGTATTTTTAGTAGAGATGGGGCTTATCCATGTTGGTCAGGCTGGTCTTGAACTCCCAACTTTAGGTGATCATCCGCCTTGGCCTCCCAAAGTGCTGGGATTACAGGCATGAGCCACCACCCCCAGCCACCCAGAAGTTTCTTAAGCTGATGAGCAACTTCAGCAAAGTCTCAGGATACAAAATCAATGTGCAAAAATCACAAGCATTTCTATATACCAACAGTAGACAAGCAGAGAGCCAAATCATGAATGAACTCCCATTCACAATTGCTACAAAGAGAATAAGATACCTAGGAATACAGCTAAAAAGGGAACTGAAGGATATCTTCAAATAGAACTACAAACCACTGCTCAAGGAAATCAGAAAGGACACAAACAAATAGAAAAACTTTCCATATTCATGAATAGGAAGAATCAATATTGTGAAAATGGCCATACTGCCCAAAGTAATTTATAGATTCAATGCTATTCCCATTAATTTCCATTGATATTCTTCAGAGAACTAGAAAAAAAAACTACTTTAAAATTTATATGGAACCAAAAAAGAGCTCATATAGCCAAGACAATCCTAATCAAAAAGAACAAAGCTAGACACACCACACTACCATCTTCAAACTACATTACAAGGCTACAGTAACCAAAACAACATGGTACTGGTATCAAAACGGATATATAGATCAATGGAACAGAACAGAGGCCTCAGAAGTAACACTGCACATCTGTAACCATCTGATCTTTGACAAACAGGACAAAAACAAGCAATGGGGAAAGGATTTTCTATTTAATAAATGGTGCTGGGAGAACTGGCTAGCCATATGCAGAAAATTGAAACTGGATCCCTTCCTTACACCTTATACAAAAATTAACTCAAGATAGATTAAATACTTCAATGTAAAACCCAAAACTGTAAAAACCCTAGAAGAAAATCTAGGCAATACCATTGAGGGCACAGGCATGGGCAAAGATTTTATGATTAAAACATCAAAAGCAACTGCAATAAAAGATAAAATTAACAAATGGGATCTAATTAAACTAAAGAGCTTCTGGCCAGGCGAGGTGGCTCATGCCTGTAATCGCAGCACTTTGGGAGGCCGAGGCAGGTGGATCACGAGGTCAAGATATCAAGACCATTCTGGTCAACATGGTGAAACCCCGTCTCTACTAAAGATACAAAAAATTAGCTGGGCACAGTGGCGCGTGCCTGTAATCCCAGCTACTCAGGAGGCTGAGGCAGGAGAATTGCCTGAACCCAGGAGGCGGAGGTTGCAGTGAGCCAAGATCGCGCCATTGCACTCCAGCCTGGGTAACAAGAGCGAAACTCCATCTCAAAAAAAAAAAACAAAAACAAAAACAAAAAATAACAACCTAAAGAGCTTCTGCACAGCAAAAGAAATGATCAACAGAGTGAACAGATGACCTACAGCATGGGAGAAAAGTTTTGCAATCTATCCATCTGACAAAGGCCTAATATCCAGAATCTACAAGGACCTTAAACAAATATACAAGAAAAAACCAACCTCATTAAAAATTGGGCAAAGGACATGAACAGACACTTCTCAAAAGAAGACATTTATGCGGCCAACAAACATATAACAAAAAGCTCATCATCACTGATCATGAGAGAAATGCAAACTAAAACCACAATGAGAAACCATCTCGTGCCAGTCAGAATGGCAATTATTAAAGTCAAGAAACACCACATAGATGCTGGTGAGGCTGTGGAGAAATAGGATCACTTTTATACTGTTAGTGGGAATGCAAATTAGTTCATTCATTGTGAACAACAATGTGGTGATTATCCAAAGACCTAGAACCAGAAATACCATTTGACCTAGCAATCCCATTACTGGGTATATACCCAAAGGGTTATAAATCATTCTGTATTATAAAGATACATACATGCATATGTTCATTGTAGCACTATTCACAATAGCAAAGACATGGAATCAACCCAAATGCCCATCAGTAATAGACGGGATAAAGAAAATGTGGTACATATACACTATGGAATACTAAGTAGCCATAAAAAGGAATGAGATCATGTCCTTTATAGGGACATGGATGGAGCTGGAAGCCATTATCCTTAGCAAACTAAGGCAAGAACAGAAAACCAGATACTGCATGCTCTCATTTTAAAGTGGGAGCTGAGCAATGGGAATACATGGACACAGGGAGGGAAACAACACACACTGTGGGCTGTCGGCAGCGGGTAGGTGGAGGGAGATCATCAGGACAAATAGCTAATGGATGCTGGGCTTAATATCTATGTGATGGGCTGACAGGTGCAGCAAATCACCATGGCACACGTTTATCTACATAACAAACCTGCACGTGTCCTGAACTTAAAATTAAAAAAAAATTAAAACTACCAAGCAGACAAACACTTCAGTAGATGGAAAACAGAAAAACACTGAATGTTCTCACTCATAGGTGGGTGTTGAACAGTGAGAACACATGGACACAGGGAGGGGAACATCGCACACTGGGGTGTGTTGGGGGATGGGGGTTAGGGGAGGGATACCAGGGGGTGGGGAGGCTGGGGAGGGATACTATTGGGAGAAATGCCTGATGTAGGTGATGTGGGGATGGAGGCAGCAAACCACCATGGCATGTGTGTACGTATGCAACAATCCTGCAAGATCTGCACATGTACTCCAGAATTTAAAGCATAATAAAAAAGAAATAGAAAAGAAAAAAAGGTTTAAATGGCTTACAGTTTTACAGGCTATACAAGCATGGAACCAGCATCTGCTCAGCTTCTGGTGAGGTCTCAGAGAGCTTTTCTCCGTGGTTGAAGGTGAACCAGGAATGACCACATCATATGGCAAGAGAGCAAGAGAGAAGTGTGGAGGTCCCAGACTCTTTTAAATGAACAGGTCTCTCATCAACTAACTGAGTGAAAACACTCTTATCACCAAGCGGATGGTGCTAAACATTCCTGAGGGATCAGCTCCCAGGAACCAGTCACCTCCCACAAGGCTCTCACCTCAAACACCGGGGATCATATTTCAACATGGGATTTGGAGGGGACAAACATCCAAACCATATCACAGGCTCTATAATTTACCGCAGTAAAGCTGTGGGCTTTGAGAACTTCTGTCTCAGCAAACTGAGTTATGTCCTGCTCTCAGAGGTTTCTTACTTTATGGACTCGGGATATTCCTTCCAGAGTTCTCTCAGTGGCACTGCTCGAGGTTTTTTTGTTTGTTTGTTTCTTTTTAAAAAATTCCTTTTCAGTATCTGGAGGTTGTCAGCTTTAAATGAGCAAGATGCAGAGGGTAAAGATTGCCGGAAAAAAATAATTGTGAAGAGTGTTGGGTTACAGGCAGAGCAGAGCGCTGGTGTCCCGCTTGGTGGCAGGCAATGGCCCAGTGGCGTTCAAAGGCATTCTTTTGAAGGAGTCATTCTTTTGTTAACCCTGGCAGAGACGAAACACTTTCCTGAAATAATCTTTCTTTTTTGTGGCTCTAGCCAGTTACTGTTTCAATGTGAAAGTAAAAGCTTGAACTGAAGAGGTAAGGAACAATGGTGAGAAAATAATGGTGACCCCTGAAGAGAACCAGCAAGTCCTTGCCCAAATAGAAATAAATTTCCTGCGATTTTTCTCTGCCTTTCAGGCAACCTTCACTATGTTTTCATCATTGTGCTTCCTGAGCGGGCTTACTGTTTTGTTAGGAGTCACGTGATCGTCACACAGCTAAGGCTATTTGCATTTGGAGGTCCCTAAATGATTCTTCGGTTTGCTAAAGATAGGCCCATGTCAGTCATTCACATCTGTAGTTTTAGTTTGTAAAGGCCTCAATTTCAACAGGAAGTTCTTTTCCTTAGTTGATGTTCCTGGATTTCAATTTGAGAATTACGGTACCTCAAGAAATAGATGAGGTTCGTGGTCTCGTGGTCGAGGAGACCTGAATTCGGGTCTCAGTCTTAACTACATTTATAAAATGGTCTGGTGATAACTTTAATTTATTCACAATTTAAAATTAATTTTAAGCATTAAATTAAACATTTTTAATTTGTAAAACTTATAAAATAGTGTTTAATCTCAGCAACATTACACAGTTTGTCCACTTGGTGGCACCCAAACATTGAGGCACCATTTGCTTTAACACCATAATTCACCTTTTAACACTTCAGGGCTTTGGACAATCATGTATTACTATTTTAAATTATAGTTATAAAGACTACATAGAAAAATGTAAAATTGTGATATGATAATGTTTAGACTACAAATGTACAGGTATTTGTAATTATACAGTATACAGCTGTGTATAATGATAGTTATGTAGAGTATGTATGAAAACAGACACAAATGGTAAGGAAATAAGCAAAAAGTAAAGTGTTAGTTTTTCTCCAAAATTTCTTAACTGAGTTTTGCTTTTGTTTTGTTTTATTCCCTTGCTTAGGATAAGTTAGTTTTCTCAAATATTTCTAAATTATTTTTGGTTTTGTTTTTATTTTTTCCTGCTTTATTGAGGTGTAATTTCCACAAATAAAGTCCATGCATTTTAAGTGTAGAGTTTGGTGAATTTGTGTAATTGTTTACAGTCGTGTGACCATTGCCACAATCAAGATACAGTTCTATCACTAAAAAGTATTCTCATACCCCTTTCCCAGAAATTCTTTTTTCTGCCCCTCGGCCACAGGCAACCAGTGACCTACTTTCTGTCACAGTTTTATGTTTTTTTAGAATTTCCTCTGGATGGAATCATGCGGATAGTATATAGTTTTCTGTGGCTGGCTTTACTTTGCATGTTTTTGAGAGCCATTCCTGTTGTTACATGCATTACTATTTTGTTCCTTTTTATTGGTTTGTATTCCATAGTGTGGGTAAACTACAATTTGTTTATCCTTTATCAGCTGACGGACACTTAAGGTGGTTTCCATTTGGGCCTACACAAGTCTTTGTAGACACAGTTTTTCCTTTTTCTTGGGTAAATACCTGAGAATAGTATTGCGGGCTTGTAAAGTCAGTGTATGCTTAACTCAAATGCTTTTTAAACTTTATTAATAAAAAAATCATTAGTGATTTAAAAGACACTAATTTTTCTCAGGCAGATCAGAACAGATGGAAAAAATACAGTGAGATTGAGTTTAAATATGCTCTCACTAGACTGCTTGTCATACATCCTATCTAGAAAGCAAATTGGACCATCATGTATTGAGGCTTAAAATTACTCATACCTTTTGACTTAGTATTCTTAGGAATTTACCATAGAGAAATAATCACATAAATACATGAAGATCTGTGTACAGTAATGCTCACTAAAGCTTTTAGTCATAAAATATTGGAAACAACTCAAATATTTAGTTTTGGAAGATTAATTACATTCCATTTTTAAAGAAAGTTGAAGAACTTGGAAAATTGCTTACACGTAGTATGAAGAAGAAAACAGCCAGATAGAAAATTTCACAAGTATGTGTGTGTATGTGTTCTTACACATATTTGCATAAGGAAAAAATTATAAGGCGATATAACAAGTTTTCAATAGTGGTTGTACTTGGGTGGTAGGTAATCAAGACTCTTGATGTGAAAAAAAATTATCTTTTCGTAATATCTGAGTCATTAAATTTACCCAAAGGGAAAAGGGATGCCTTTGGGAGGCCAGTGTGCAAAGCGTGCAGTCTGATAGAGAAATGGGCTGGGGACCGGAGGTCAGGATTTGATACAGTGGTCTCAACCTTAGCTACGTGAACCTTAACAAATCACCTTTGGAGCTTTATGTTATTTACTGGTAAAAGAAAGGGTTCAACAAAATTAGTTGGTTTTAAATCATGTTCTGAGACCTCACAGGCTGCTGTGGTTGGGTGCCTAGTTATTGTCCTTGCAACAACTCAAGCAAGGTTTTGGGGTATGATGTCTGTTTTGGGGTTTAGTGACTAGAATCCCACGGAAACCCTAGGACTTTTACTATTTACTTTGTTTTTCTTTTTTAAATGAGTTCCACTGTTTGAAATCCTGTGATTTCTTGGTGCTGCTTTGTAAGAGACAAACGCGAGAGATCAAGGTAGAGAAGAAGACAGATCAACCAAGGATTAACTCAGAATCTTCTCTACATTTGCCATTTATTCTCTCATCAAGTTTGTAGTTTAACGAGGTCTGATATTTTGCCTTTCATTTTCATCGAAGGTCTTGTGCCTATCTCTTCTTTTTGTGTTTTCCCACTTTCCTCTTTCTTCTCTTTATTTTTCATTTTTAATTTTTTTTTTTTTTTTGAGACAGAATTTTGCTCTTCTTGCCCAGGCTAGAGTGCAATGACGTGACCTCACCTCACTGCAACCTCCATCTCTTCAGTTCAAACGATTCTCCTGCCTCAGCCTCTGGAGTAGCTGGGATTACAGATGTGTGCCACCACGCCTGGCTAATTCTTTCTGTATTTTTAGTAAAGAGGGGGTTTCACCATGTTGGCCAGGCTGGTCTCGAACTCCTGACCTCAGGTGATCCACCCATCTCCACCTCCCAAAGTGCTGGGATCACAGTCGTAAGCCACCACGCCCAGCCTGTTTGTCTTAAATATAGCTGTTAGTGTGTGGTCATTTGGCAGAACAAAATTGATCGATTAACTTGAAGGAAAGTTTCCACAAAAATTCAATGTTAATTACATTAAATATATATGCATTTATTAGAAATCTATAGTTATGGAAAGCTAGAGCAAGTGTCTTGATCTCGAGCCATGGTCTTCAGACTTTACTGTGTGCCAAAATTGCTTCTTGGTGGGCTTGTTAAAACATAGTTCACAGGGCCCCAGTCATTACTTTCTGATTCATTAAATCTGGGGTGGGGCCCAAGATTTTGTATCTCTGATAAACATGCTTAGGTGATGTTAATGCTGTGTTCTGGGGACTGCACTTTGAGAGAAGAGGGGTAAGAAAGGACATAATTTTTGCTGGTTTTGATTTTTTTTAACACCTGAATGCAAACACTACCTATAGTCTTAAAGATATTTTTGTAAATTAATTATGAAAGCCATGGTTGAAATACATACAGATATGGTGGCATAACCTTGTGAATATACTGAAAAACAATGAATTGTATACTTTAAAGTGGTGGCTTTTTTTGTATGCAAAGTCTATCTCTGTTTTAAAAATATACGTAAAATGTTGGTGTTCTTTTCCCATTTGTAACAATATTCCAATTATTCAGCCTATTCTCACTCCCACTGCTCAAATGTTTGCTTTAAAAAAAAATAACACGGGGCCCAAAGTGGCTCCGGCCGGATGTCGTGGCACTTGCGAAGGCGAGGCCAAGAGTTCAAGGCCAACCAAAAGCTCTCATTGATTGGCAAAAAAAAAAAAAAAAAAAAAAAAAAAAAAGAAGATGAAGAACATTTATTTAGTTTTTACTTCTGACAGGAAAGGAGGGAGGAAAGGGAATTTCCAACGGTCGGTGTTCCAGTCAGCACTTTTGGAGCCAATTATGGGTAGGAAGGGAGTGTAAAAGGTTAACCTACCTAAAAACACAATTCAGGACTTAGCTGCACATGTCTCTGCAAATTTGACACTGTATCCTGGCGAGTCGACTGTGGAAGTTCATTAGCTTTATGCATCTTAATGCTCATATTCCATGAAGCCTCCCAGACTACTGCAGTGCAATGGATTTAGCAGTGGCCAAACCAGATTGCTTTGGCTAAACTAGGGAGGGGAGGATCCTGTCAAATGCTCTTTCTTTGCACATGCATGAGGCTAGCAGCGCGTGTTTCTGCCATGAAGCTGAATGTGTATGCTGTTATTCAAAGACCAAGAGACTACAGGCGCGCTCTCTCTTTCTACCTTCCCCAGCTGGAATGGGCACAGGGAATTATCTAACTGGGAGTCTCAATTCAGGAACCTCATGCTCCGTTTTTGTCTCTGCAGTGAAACCTGGTCCCATTCCTGTGGCTGTGCTAGGCTGTGTTAGCCATTTTTAACAATTCTAATTCTGCCTAAAGACCTTGGTCTATTTGTTCTTTTGGATTTTGTGACTTTTATAAAATCTTAGTGGTTTTATTTGTCTTTCTCTTCATTTTACCTCCTGTTCTTTGTAATTTATTTTTACCCTCTGTGAACATTCATATGAACGTGTTTCAAAAGAGCAGAGTGACCTGTCTTTCATAGGAGGCCCACGCACACGTCTAAACTGAGCTTCCTTTTTACTTGCTAGACAAGTTCTGTGGGTCACCTTCCTGAAGCCTGTTAATGTGCGGTTGTTCTGTCTGTCCTTTGCAAAGCTTCTATGATGGACACAGCTTTCTGTTTATCAGGGTCAGAGAGAGAGAGAGAGAGAGATTCTTTTATGTCTGTGAAAACAATTTCTGTGAACTGCATGTTAAGCCTCTCTTTAGCTTAGGCAGAGAAAATCTTTTCCTGTCATTACAGCAGAAGGAAGAAGGAAAAATGATCACCTCCATTTCCTCCTTCAGAAACGTGACCTTTTTTATCAAAATTGCTGTAGAATACCTCGTAGAATTCAGAAAAAACCATGAATGGGTCAAGGAAAGAATTCAATTCATAGTATATTTGAATCACTAATTAGTTTCTTTCCTCCCCATTTCCCTGGGCAGCTAATGCCGATGCTGACATGCTGACACTTGCCTCTCTTATTATGTAGGTACTGCTGAGTGACTTGGAAACTACCAGGTGTACAAGAAATACACCTTGAAAACAGCTATACCTATAGACCCAAAGGAGAAATTCTAAATATCTTCTAACTGAAGTTGTAAGCTAACAGCATCCTTAGTTTTAGCTGCAGCAAGAAAGAGATAGGAAATGGAGCAGGGAGAAACCATCTATGATTATGCTTGGATCCAAAATTTTCCAGTGGGTATGCTTAGTTTGGCCCTAGGGCTGGTTTAGACAAGAGCCTTGGATAGCTCCCAAAACGTCCATATGCAGTCTGCAAGGTCTTCAGTGTCCCCAGGATAATAGGATTATGCTGATCAGAAATAATTACTGCACACCATTAAGCAGGCTTTTTTTTTTCACTTCAGTTTTGTTCTCTCCTCTCTTTTTTTCCCCCTTCTTTTCAATCTCTGGCCTAAAACAAAATTGCCAGAAACTACAGCTGTCCTTGATTCAGTGGCGGACAGCACTCTTTGCTCTGGGACCTCCCAGAGGCTACACCTTAAAATCAACTTTTTACCTTTTTAAGAATAGTCTTACTAGGCCCCACCTCTAAAGATTCTTAACTGAATCTATGCTGGGGCATGGGCATGACTATTCTTAAAAAATTCAACAGTTGGCCGGGCGCGGTGGCTCACGCCTGTAATCCCAGCACTTTGGGAGGCCGAGGCGGGTGGATCACGAGGTCAAGAGATCGAGACCATCCTGGTCAACGTGGTGAAATCCCGTCTCTACTAAAAATACAAAAAATTAGCTGGGCATGGTGGCGCGTGCCTGTAATCCCAGCTACTCGGGAGGCTGAGGCAGGAGAATTGCTTGAACCCAGGAGGCGGAGGTTGCGGTGAGCCGAGATCGCGCCATTGCACTCCAGCCTGGGTAATGAGAGCAAAACTCCGTCTCAAAAAAAAAAAAAAAAAAAAAATTCAACAGTTAATTTTGAGATATGATGTGGGCATCTAAACTTCTTAAATCTTCAAATAAATCTGATGCCTGCTATGATGTTGAGAAGCACCTCCAGCAATGCCGGGAACAGAGGTAGCATCATAAAACAGAGATCCAGCTCGAAGATCTTCCCAACCCTGTCAATGGCCTGTTACACGGCATGGATTGCAGCGGCCGTCTGTTCATGCCCCGGCACCAGCAGCCTAGCCCGCCTTCCTCCTCCCCTTGCGCCTCATACTCTTGTATGGAGGGGTTCCCCTTCTTCTCTGCTGGTGTGCTTTTCCATAAGTTGAGGACTGGGCTAACTCTTTGGGTAACTGAGTAAGTAATTGGTGGGCCTGTTGGATACACTTCATGTTTTTTCAAAGTAGCAGGGTGAGACACCACATGCCTTTAACCACTGTCTTCTCTCCATTCCTGAATTCTGTTCTTAACATCACTTGGGAAATCATTACTTCATAAACTCACTCTTTCCCACACTACTTACTAATCAAGCATTAATAAAATAATCCTGTTTCTTTGGTTAAAAAAGGAGGTTGAGATTATACAATATATCTATATTACTGAGGGAAGGTGTTCTTTTTCCGGGTCCGCAAGGGGGCGTGGTTTTAAGGGCAAGAATGTCCCAGCACAATGCCCTCCTCCCATCTCTCTCCATCCGGGAGATTTAAGGGTTTGTGATCCTCCCCTCCCCTCCCCTCTCATCCCCTCTCCTCCTCTCCCCTCCCCCTTTTCCCCTCCCCTCCCTCTCCTCCCCTCCCCTCTCTCGGAAGTTTTCTCTCTTCTTCTCCTTTTTTTTCCTTTCTCCACCTAAAATTCACTTTCTGCAAAAACTCTGTTTGGGGTCCGGTATTTACTTTGCGAGCACACCTGGTCCCCTCATTCTTGAGAGAGCAGGAGACCAAAAACCTTGGAGAAACGTCCTTTCAGGGGAGCTAAGGGCTCCGCTGAACCCCTGAACCCCAACATTACCATATGCTACAATATATCTATATTACCATGTGCACATGATTACTTCCAAACCTTACTTAACTTTCCCTTGGACGCACTTAACACACCAAAGCCAGATGGGCTCATGCTCATATGTCTTTTTATGGTGAAATTGCTCTAGTATAAGCCCTGGTAGGTTGTCTGTCTAAATAACTAAGATATACATTTTTGATAGAATGGTTTTATTTTTTAAGAGATGCTAGTATATTTTAGAAAACAACTTCTGATATAGCTGAAGTTTTGGTAACTATAAGTTGTTATGAATTTATGAAAACTTTGGAATCATTCTGTAAAGTTATTTTTTAAAATAGTACCATAAGGACTCATTAAAATTTCATATGTAATACATATGGAAAATACTGAGATTTTTATGCTATTAAATATTTATATCTAGGAGCATGGGGCTTTTCTGTTTTTATTAAGGTCTTATTTTATGTTCTTCAATAAAATGTTATAGTTATCTTCTGAAAGGTCTTGTACCTTTCCTGATAAATTCATTTCTAGATATACTTTAACAGCTTTAATGAGGCATGAGTTGCCTTATAGAGTTGTGCAGCCATCCCCATAAATCAATTTTAAGACTTGTGCACTACCACAAAAAGTTTATTGATGTCCATTACAGCTAACTCCCACTCACATCCCCAGCCCTAGGCAGCCACTGATCTTTCTGTCTCTATGGATTTGCGGTTTTTGGACATTGGACCTAAATGGCATCGTACAACACATGACGTTTTTGCATCTGGCTTCTTTTGGTTAGCGTAATGTTACTGAGGCTCATCTGTATTGTAGCATGTGTCAACAGTTTGATCCTCTTTATTGCTGAATAATATTCTATTGTATGGCTCTATCACATGTTCTTTATTCATTCAACAGTTGATGGATGTTTGGATTGTTTCCAGTTTTTGCTATTTTACATAATGTTGCCATGAATATTTGTGGACAAGATTTTTTTTTCTGGCATATGCTTTCATTTCTCTTGTGTAGAGTCCTGGGAGCAAAATTGCTGGGTTGGACAATAAGTTTATGTTTATCTTTTTAAGAAACAAACTTTTTCAGAGCAATGTGCTGTTTTTCACTCTCTGAAGCAATGTATGAGGCTTCCAGTTTCTCTACATCATCACCAACACTCAACAGTGATGTCTTTTTATTGTAGTCATTCTAGTAAGTCTAACTGCATAACAAATGACCCCAAAACTTAGTGGCTTAAAATCAAACATTTATTCCACAATTTCTGTCGGTCCAGAATCCAAGTGTCCTGGGTCCTCTGGCTTTCAGATTTCAAACCAGCTACAATCAAAGTGTTGGCTGTGGCTACAGTTATCTCAGGGCTGATTGGGAGTGAGGGGGAGAATCTGCTTTCAGACTCACTCGAGCGGTTGTTGGTGGCATCCAGTTCCTTATGGGCTGTTGTACTGAGGGCCTCCGTTCCTCGCTGTGGGCTGAAAGCTTCCCTCAGTTCTTTGCCACATGGACTTCACCTTAGGGTGGCTCACAACAGGGCAGCTGGCTTCCATCAGAGTGACCAATTTGAGACAGCAAGAAAGTATGAGCAAGACTGAAGCCAGAGTTTTTGTGTAACCTAATCTAGAAATGACAGCCCATTACGTAGAGAGGCTGTCTACCACATTTGTTGTGGTTTTAATTTGCGTTTCCTTAATGACTAATAATGTCAAGCGTCTTTTCTTGTGCGTATTAGCCATTCATACATGCTCCTTGATGAAATATCTGCTCAAGTTTTTGCCCGTTTAGGAAACTACATTGTTTGCATAATTATTGAGCCATAAGAGTCTATTATATATTCTGGAAACAAGTTATTTATTTGATATTTGATGGGCCAGTAGTATTCATTTTCTATTGGTGTGATGACAAATTACCACAAGCTTAGCAGTTTAAATCATACGAAATTATTTTCTTACAGTTCTGTAGCCTGTTGTAGAAGCCTCCCTGGGCTAAAATCCAGGTGTCAGCTGGTTCACTCCTTTCTGGAGGCTCTAAGGGAGAAACTGTTTCCTGCTCATTTGGGTTGTTGGCACAAGTCAGTACTTTGCATTGTAGGATCAGAGTCCCCATGTTCTTGCTTGCAAACTTGCGACCTTGTAAACTGAAGGTCAATCCTAGCTTCTAGAGAATACTGCGTTCTTTAGTTCCTGGTCTCTTTTCCTTACATTCAAAACTCCATCAGGGCCAACAGGTCAAGTTCTTTTCATGTTGCATTTCTCTAACCCTTCTTCAATGTTGAATCCCCCTCACCACAGGCAGAATAGGTTCTCTGCTTTTAAGGACTCATATGACTAGATTGTACTCACTCAGATAATACAGGGTAATATCCCCATCTCAAGGTCTATTTTTTTTTTTTTTTTTGAGATGGGGTCTCACTCTGTCATGTTACCTTGGCTCACTGCAGACTCTCAGGCTTAAGCTATTCTCTCACCTCAGCCTCCAGAGTAGCTGGGACCACCGGGTGTGCCATCATGCCCGGCTAATTTTTTTATATTTTTGGTAGAGATGGAGTTTCACCACATTGCCCAGGTTGGTCTTGACCTCCTGAGCTCAAGCAGTCTTCCTGCCTCAGCCTCCCAGAGTACTGGGATTACAGGCGTGAACTATTGTGCCCAGCCAAGGTCTTTAATCTTAATCTCACCTACAAATCTCTTTACCATGTGAGGTATTACCTTCACAGGTTCTGAGAATTAAGACATGAACATTTGGTGGGGAGCATTATTCTGACTAACACACAAATATTTTCTCCTAGTTTATGGCTTGTCATTTCATTTTCTTAATGATATGCTTTGAAGAACAAAAGTCTTTAATTTTTATGAAGTCTGATTTCTCGTTTCTTTTATATGTTATGCTTTGGGTGTTGTATCTAAGAATACTTTGCCTAACCCCAAGGTTCTGAGAAAATTTAATATTTTCTTCTAGGGATTTTTGTAGTATTAGTTCTTCAGTTTAGATTTGTGATCCATTTTCAGTTGATTTTTATCTATGGCACTAGGTAGGGACCTGAGTTTTGTTTTTTTGTTTGCTCTTGGCATGTGGATATCCAGTTTTCCTGCCACCATTTGTTGAAAGACTCTCCTTTCTTCCACTGAATTGTTTGGGGACCTGTGTTGAAAATCACTGGCTATAAATGTAAGAATTTGTTTGTGAAATCTCAATTCTCTTCCATTGATCCATTGCCTTTCCTTGCATCAATATCACACTGTCTTCTTTTCTAGATATTTTAAAGTTTTTGTTACCATTAGAAATGAAGTTAAGGTTATTTTGAATCTAAAATATTCACTCAGCAATAGACACTAGGAACTACTACAGGGGAGGGAGGGAGGGCAGCAAAGGTTGAAAAACCAGCTTTCGGGTACTATGCTCACTACTGGGGTGATGGGATCATTCATATCCCAAACTTCCACATCATGTGATATACCCATGTAACAAATCTGCACATGTATGCCCTCAACCTAAAAAGCTGAAATTATTTTTTAAATTAATAAATAAAATATTAACTCAGAACTGTTTTCCTTAGACTCATTAGCATTTAATATATTAACATTAATTACAATTTATATTTAATCTATTATAATTAATATTTAATCTATTAATTTAATTAATAGTTACTCTACTATAAAATTTTCCTGGCCCTGGATTAAAAAGAAAATACAACTTTTATGCCTAAATTAGGTAACCTAAAATTGCTTTGAATCTATTAAATTCTATTTTATAGGACTATGTTGCAAGGATATCAGAGATGTTAGTGTATATAGGTTTAGTGTGCATTAAATATCTTAATGAATAGTCTTTAGTTTGTGCTTTGAATTTGAACCAGTTATTGTTATTATTATATATTCACATTCCCTTTGGACAAGTAACATTTCCAGAGCTCTGATCATTCTTATTCCTTTCAGATCAACCTTTAGAATCCCGTAGACTCTTCAACAAGCCAATTCAGAGCTTGCCCAACATGGACTCCATTTTCAGTGAGGCCATCTTGAAGACGCGGAAGCAGCACCCAAGTCTTGCTCAGGAGGCTTGTGTCCGAGCGGTCCAGGCTGCTGTGCAGTATCCCTATGAAGTGGGCAGCAAGAAGGAGGAGGAGCTGTTTCAATATCTTTTGCAATCAGGGCAGGCAAGAGCCCTACAATATGCTTTCTTAGCTGAAAGGAAAGCAAATAAGTGGTCATCTCCCTCCGGAGCATCGTGGAAAACAGCATCAGCGCAGCCTGTCTCCTCAGTTGGTGTTGTCGGTAAGAGCTTGGGGTGGTGAACAGAATCCTCCAAATCTGCTCGTATAATGTGCTGCTATTTGCTTCGAGCAACCAGATGCTAGGTTTCACATAAGACACGCTCTTATGTAGCTAAGCTAATTCTCACACTGTGAGCTCTCTTCTTTTACATGAGAGGCCTAGAGACGCCAGCCTTCTCAACAGTGAGCTAAACATGAGTAGGATGAAAGTCTGACCCTAGGTCTGACTCCAGACTGGGAATTTTTAATTTTAATTTTTTTGAGATGGAGTCTTGCTCTTTCAACCAGGCTGTCATCTCAGCTCACTGTAACCTCCACCTCCAGGGTTTAAGTGATTCTCTTGCCTCAGCCTCCTGAGTAGCTCTGACTACTGCCACCATGCCCAGCTAATTTTTTGTATATATTTTTTTTTTGAGACGGAGTTTCGCTCTTGTTACCCAGGCTGGAGTGCAATGGCGTGATCTCGGCTCACCGCAACCTCCGCCTCCTGGGTTCAGGCAATTCTCCTGCCTCAGCCTCCTGAGTAGCTGGGATTACAGGCACGTGCCACCGTGCCCAGCTAATTTTTTGTATTTTTAGTAGAGACAGGACTTCACCATGTAGTCCAGGCTAGTCTCAAACTCCTGGCCTCAAGTGATCCACCTGCCTCAGCCTCCCAAAGTTCTGAAAATACAGGTGTGAGCCACCATTCCTTGCCTGCCATTTTTCATTCTGTGCTACCTCCACCCTGTATGAATCTCTTGTTGCTGGATTTCCTAATGATGATTATTTGTACCATGTTTCAAGGTGTAGCCTGTCACTCTCATAGCTAGGTATTTGTCATGAAGTCTCTGTCTTTCTGGCCCCTGATCCATTCACTTCTCCTATTTCAAAACCACTATCCTCAAATCCATCTAAACCCTGAAATCATGGCTTCCCTACCTTTTTTCTCTGGAATTTTCCTAAACAAAATACCTTCTTTCCTCAGAAGCCAGCTCCCTAATTGGCTTCTCTGAGCCACTTTCCTATGCTTCACTTGCTCTTATTCTTAGCTCAAGAATGGTCTTTGGTGAATTTTAAATCCCTTGACATGGTAAGTGAAACATTCTTCATACCAGCTTAGGTACAGTCTTCTGGGGAGAGGTTCCATAGTTTATGAAAAGCATCAACTTTCTTTCTTTTTTTTTTTTAGTTTTTTTAATCACAAAGGCATGCAAGAAAGTTATAATAGTGCAAAAAATTTCTCATACACTTTTTATCCAGATCCTCCAAATGTTAACATTTTACTATATTTATTTTATTTCCCTCTCTCTTTTCTGAACTCTAAGACTAAGTTACAGACTTATGTGTATTTCCTAAAACTAAATATTCTCTTACATGACCACAGTATAATTTATTTTAAAGACAGGGCAATTAATATAAATAAAGGACTATTATCTAGTCAATAGCTCTTATTCTGATTTTTCTTTTTCTTTTCTTAACCATTTTTATGATTTTTAAGTATACAGTTCAGTGGGAATAAATACATGTATTTCCTTTCTTCCCCTTCATCTCCCTTCTTCCCTCCCCTTCCTGGTCTTCGGCAACCACTAATCTACTGTGTATCATCATGAGATCTACTTTTTAAGCTCCCACATATGAGTGAGAACATATGATATTTGCCTTTCTGTGTAAAAGCATCAACTTTCTTAACCCTTGCCCAGCTCTCTAGCTCAGTGATCGCCAACCTTTTTGGCACCAGGGACCAGTTTCACAGAATACAGTTTTTCCACAGATTTGGGGGAGACAGTTGTGGGATGAAACTGTTCTACCTCAGATCATCAGGCATTAGATTCTCATAAGGAGCACGCAGCCTAGATCCCTCACATGTGCAGTTCACAATAGGATCCGCGCTCCTATAAGAATCTAGTGCCACCACTGATCTGCCAGGAGGCGGAGCTCAAGGCCGTAATGCTCACTCGCCTGCCGCTCACTTCCTGCTGTGCAGCCCCGTTCCTAACCGGTCATGGACCTGCTCTAGCACCATCCCAACTTGGGGGCAAAGATCTCACTCCACATTCTCTCAATCTGTTGTCTCAATTCAACTTTGGTATCATATAATCTGTCTCTACTATAAATACACTGTGTTCCTTTCAGCTCTGACTGTTGAGGTCTCCCCTTGGTTCACCTGTGATTTTTTTTTTTTATGAGATGGAGTTTCACTCTGTCGCCTAGGCTGGAGTGCAGTGGCACAATCTCAGTTCACTGCAACCTCCACTTCCCAGGTTCCAGTGATTCTTGTGCCTTGGCCTCCCCAGTAGCAGGGATTAAAGGTGTGCATGACCACACCTGGCTGACTTTTGTATTTTTAGTAGAGACGGGTTTCACCACATTGGCCAGGCCGGTCTTGAACTCCCGACCTCAGGTGGTCCACTCACATGGGCTTCCCAAAGTGCTGGAATTACAGCTGTGAGCCACTGTGCCCAGCCTCACTTGTGATTTTTTTAAGATGGGTAAGTCGAGTGACAAAGAACTATGATTGTTCCTCTTTTTGTACTATTAAATATTTCTGCAATACCAATATTTATTTCTAGTTGTTGTGTACTTAACCTCTTTCTTCTCCCTTCAATTCCTTCAAGCCAAGAATAATTAACGCAAATAATAACAAGCTGGTAAGTGTGTCAGTATTGTGTTTGTCAACCATCATTTGAGATAATTTCTTGATTTTGTTGTTGTGAACCTTTCTTTAAAAGACTTCAGCAGGAGGCTGAGGCAGGAGAATTTCTTGAACCAGGACCCAAAAGGCAGAGGCTGCAGTGAGCTGAGATCGCACTACTGCACTCCAGTCTGGGCTGCAGAGCGAGACTCTGTCTCAAAAAAAAAAAAGACTTCAGGCTTGTTTCTGGCATATAATGTTTAAAAGTTTGAAGTATTTTTTTAAAACAGTATCCACATTGTTTTGAAAAATATTGGAAAGGGTGTACTAAATATATAAAAGACATGTAGATAGAAATAAAGTGGGAGGATCTGGACGTTTCCGTCTTCCTCATGTGTGTTGCCATGCTGACCTGCATTTCATCTTCGGGACGAAGCCTTCCACTGCTCCTGTGTGCCCTCTGAAAGGCTCCATGACCCTTCTCTGCCTCCTGACTGAAACCCGGCTTACCCTGAGGACCAGCGTCTGCAGCCTTCTCTAGGGACTGCTCCTGCTTCTCCCACACTCCGTGGGCCTCCTGGTCGCTTCTCAGTTCCCCTCTCAGACCACTGTGCTCTGTGGGACACTGTCCTTTGTGGTCCGGCCCTGTGATCTCACGGTTCTATCCCTTTTCGTTACTGTCCTGCTCCCCTCCATTTGCTGAACGTTTTACTACTTGGCTCACAGTTATCCATTTTGGCCCAAACCCTGCTGCCATCCTGGTTGTTCTCATTGTCTTGTAGCAACCGGGGTTTTTTGCCTCCTGAGACTCAGGGGTGTTCACCTCCCCTCACTTCCACATTCCACACTCGTTGCTTCTCCACAGGACATGGCATTACCCTGAATATTTCTCCGCTTCCAAAATCTGAAACCCCACTGTTCACCACACCTCATATTTTCCTTGTATCTTTCTTTTTTGTTGTTGTTTTTTGAGACATTCTCACTCTGTCGCCCAGGCTAGAGTGCAATAGTGTGATCTCAGCTCCCTGCAACCTCCGCCTCCCCGGTTCAAGCTGCTCTCCTGCCTCAGCCTCCTGAGTAGCTGGGAGAAGAGGCGCACACCACCACACCCAGCTGCTTTTTTGTATTTTAGTAGAGGTGGAGTTTCACCATGTTGCCCAGGCTGGTCACGAACTCAGCTCAGGCAATCCACCCACCTTGGCTTCCCAAAGTGCTGGGATTACAGGCATGAGCCACCGCTCCCAGCCTCCTTGTATCTTAATGGGTTATTCCAACTACATCCGTTACTTGATCAGCTCCCCTTATCTTTATTTTCTCCTCTCTTCAGCTTTAATTTTACAAGTTGTCATTTCAGCCACTCTTGGACTGAAGCCCGCAAACTCTGTGGTTCATTGCCCTTCCATCACGCTCGCCACAAAATCCTAACTCTGATGATCCCAGCTGTTTGCTTGTTTCCATGAGCCCAGGCCCAGGCTTCTCATCCCCCAGCGCTGTGGGGACAACAGAAGGGAGTTGATCGGAAACTGCAAAACTATTATTCAAAACATCCTTTTTTGGTATTTACTTCTCTGAGTAAAAGAGGTTCCTGGTCAAATTCAGTTCCATGTAGTCAAAAGCAGTACTGTGGTAGGGGAGCAGGACTCCTTGCCCCTGTCTGTGTGTCTGTGAGGCAGAATTAAAGAACTGTATGAAGCTTGAGACCAATAGCGAGCAGACCAGAGTTCTGAACTCTACACTCTACCTTTCAATGTAGAAAAGATTTCTCAAAGCTAAAGTTTAGGTTACAAGTTACTACATGAGTGAGAGCTATTCAGCCTTCTTGTTCTTGGGGGAATTACAGGGGGTTAATAAATTTGGAAAACTGTGTTCTTAATAATTTAATATATTTATCATGTATAGTTTTGAGTAATTTAATACACTTGGAAATTTAAATAAATATGTTCTAGAGAGACCAAATCAGCGATTTCTGTTGGCTAATACATCTTATCTTCAAAACCAATCCTCCATGCTAGTAAATGCAAAGTATAGAAGAGTAATATATAAGGGGCTTTCCCAAAATGGTTTCATCCACAGTGGGCTGGTTAGGCAACAGAGCATCTGCTGCTGTTACAGGTAACCCAGAAATCTCAGCAGCTTAACACAATCAGTATTTATTTAATGCTTATTCCGTAAGGTCATTCTAGGACCAAGGTTTTTTCCCACTAGTGGCTTTGCCATTCTCCATGACAAGGGTCAGCAAACTTTTTCTGTAAAGTTCCAGATAGTAAATAATTTAAGCTTTGTGGGCCATACAGTCTCTGTTGCAACTGCTGAAATCTACCATTGTGCATGAAAACAGCCACAGAGCTGGGTGTGGCGGCACGTGCCTGAATTGCAGCCACTAGGGAGGCTGAGGCAGGAAGATCACTTGAGCCCAGGACATGCAGTGAGCCTTGATGCCCCCACTGTACTCCATCCTGGGCAACAGAGCAAGACCCTATCTCTAAAAACAAACAAAATACAAAACAAAACAAAAACCCAGCCATAGATAATATGGAAATGAATTAGCATTGTGTTCCAATAAAATTTTATTTATGACAATGAATTTTGAATGTGATATAATTTTTTGAGTGTCACAAAATTGTACTTTTTAATTTCTTAATTTAAAAATATAAAAACATGTTTTTGCCTGCAGGCAGTACAACAATCGGCAGTGGGCCGGGTTTGACCTGCAGGCCACAGTTTACCCCAATACCCGCTTTAGGCCTCCTTCAGGGCCTCGGGTCTGTCTCTGCATTCTCTACATCAGGGTGGCAATGCAGGATCTTGTGGGAGATTTTAGGAGCCAGTCCTAGAACCAACATTGCTCCCAATCACCATCATATTTCATTGACCACAGTTACTCACAGGCCCTACCAGGATGCAGGGGATCTAGAAAGTGCTGTCTTCTGTGTGCCAGGAGGAAAATGAGATGGTGTTGGGAACAGTCACATTTTTCATCAAATAATTTTTCTTCATTTTCCACTTTTTCTTGCTGTTGCTTAAAAATGTTTTAAGCTTTTCCCTTCCTCAACCTGGATGGTTCAACTTCCTCAGTTTTACCTCTTACAATCTAATCTTCCTTTTCTTGATTCAACTATCTGAATGTAATTTTTTCCCTTTGAATCAAAGAAATTTGAACTTTTTGCATCATTTACTTTACCGTATGGAATGGATATTTGTGAACTCTGCTTTCTACCGCTAGATCAGAGGCTCCCTGAAGGTTGATGCTCTTCATGTTTTTTTAGTAACAGTTTAATTGAGATGTAACTCACATATAAAATTCACTCTCTTATTTATGTATTTATTAATTTTAGCTTTTTTAAAGAATGGATCTTGCTCTGTTGCCCAGGCTGGAGTGCAGTGGTGCAATCTTGGTTCACTGCAACCTCCACCTCCCAGGTTCAAGCAATTCTTGTGCCTCAGCCTCCCGAGTAGCTGGGATGATAGGTGTGTGCCACTATGCCTGGCTAATTTTTGTATTTTTAATAGAGACGGAGTTTTGCCATGTTGGCCAGGCTGGTCTCAAACTCCTGGCCTCAAGTGATCCACCTGCCTCAGCTTCTCAAAGTGCTGGGATTACAGGCATGAGACACTGTGCCAGGCAAAAATTCACCCTTTTAAAGTGATTTAATGTAAAATGGTACAGCAGCAACTGGGCATGGTGGCTCACGATTGTAATCCCAGCACTCTGGGGGGCCATGGCAAGTAGATCACCTGAGGTCAGGAGTTCGAGACCAGCCTGGTCAACACGGGGAAACCCCGTCTCCACTAAAAATACAAAAAAATTAGCCAGGCATGGTGGCGGGCACTTGTAATCCCAGCTACTTCAGAGGCTGAGGCACAAGAATTGCTTGACTCAGGAGGCAGAGGTTGCAGTGAGCTGAGATCACACCACTGCACTCCAGTCTGGGTGACAGGGCAAGACTCCATCTCAAAAAATAAATAAATAAGTAATAAAATGGTATAGCTGCTATGGACAACAGTATGGCAGTTAGAAAAGGTAAAAATTCCCATATGATCCAGCAATCCCACTTCTGGATATTTACCCCAAAGAATTGAAAGCAGGGGCCAGGCCCAGTGGCTCATGCCTGTAATCCCAGCAGTTTGGGAGGCCAAGGCGAGCAGATCACTTGAGGTCAGGAGATTGAGACCAGCCTGACCAATACAGTGAAATCCAATCTATACTAAAAATACAAAAATTAGCGGGACATGGTGGTGCACACCTGTAATCCCACCTACGTGGGAGGCTGAGGCCAGGAGAATCACTTGAAGCCAGGAGGTGAGGTTGCAATGAGCTGAGAGCCGCCACTATACTCCAGCCTGGGTGACAGAGCAAGACTCCATCTCAAAAAAGAAAAAAAAAGTCTGGGCACTCAAAAAAAAAAGGTGGCTCACGCCTGTAATCCCAGCACTTTGGGAGGCTGAGATGGGTGGATCATGAGATCAAGAGATGGAGACCATCCTGGCCAATATGGTGAAACCCCATCTCTACTAAAATACAAAAATTAGCTGAGCATAGTGGTGCACGCCTGTAGTCCCAGCTACTAGAGAGGCTGAGGCAGGAGAAATGCTTGAACCTGGGAGGCGGAGGTTGCATTGAGCTGAGATTGCGCCACTGCGCCTGGCGACAGAGAGAGACTGTCTCAAAAAGAAAAAGAAAAAGAAAGAATTGAAACAGGGACTCAAATAGATATTTATACACTCATGTTTATAACAGCATTATTCACAATAGACCAGAGGTACAAGCAACCCAAACTGAAGGATGAACGGGTAAATAAAATTTGGTATATGCATACAATGGAATATTATTCAGCCTTAAAAAAGGAAGAAAATTCTGACACGTTACAACATGGATGAACCATGAGGACGTACTGCTAAGTGAAATAAGCCAAGCATAAACAATCAAATACTGTGTAATTCCATTTATATGAAGTATCTAGAGTAGTCAAATTCACAGATACAGAAAATAGAATGGTTGGCCAAGGTTGGGGAGAGGGAACATGGGGAGTTATCATTTAGTGGGTACAGAGTTTCCATTTTGCTATTTGAAAAAGTTCTGATGATGGTTATATAACATTGTGACTATTTAATGCCACTGAACTGTGCACTCAAAAATGATTGTGATGGTAAATCATATGTGTATTTTGCCACAATTTTTAAAAATAAGAAAATGCATAGTAACAGTATCATCAAAAAAGAATACAATTCAATGGTTTTTAGGTATTGACAGAGTTATGCAACCATTGTCACATCAACTTTAGAACATTCTCATCACTCCTCAAAGAAATCTGGTACCCATCAATACTCACTCGCCATCAGCCTTCCCTCCAGCGCTTGGCAACCAGGAATCTACTTTCTGTCTCTATGGATTTGCCTTTTCTGGACATTTCATGTAAATGTCCATAACTACACAATATGTAGCCTTTTGTGTTTGGCTTTTTTTTTTTTTCTGAGGTTGGAGTGCGGTGGTGCAGTCTCAACTCATTGCAACCTCTGCCTCCTAAGCTCAAGCAATCCTCCCACCTCAGCCTCCTGAGGAGCTGGGACCATAGGCACATGCTACCACACCGAGGTAATGTTTTGCATTTCTGGTAGAGATGGGGTTTCACCATGTTGGCCAGGCTGGTCTCGAACTGCTGAATTCAAGTGATCTTGCCCCTTGGCTTCCCAAAGTACTGGGATTACAGATGTGAGCCACCGCACCTGGCCCTGGCTTCTTTAACGTAGCATAATGCTTTCAAGATTCATTCATGTTATAGCATGTATCACTATTTTATTTTTCCCCTCCATAGAGTTTTGCTCTTGTTGCCTAGGCTAAGTGCAATGGCACAATCTTGGCTCACTGCATCCTCCACCTCCCAGGTTCAAGTGATTCTCCTGCCTCAACCTCCCAAGTAGCTGGGATTACAGGTGTGCACCACCATGTCCAGCTAACTTTTCTATTTATAGTAGATGTGGGGTTTCATCATGTTGGTCAGGCTGGTCTTGAACTCCTGACCTCAAGTGATCCGCCCACCTCATATTTTATTCCTTTTTATGGCTGAATTAATATTCTCCATTGTGTGTATCCATTCACCAGTTGATGGACATTCAGATTGCTTCTATTTCTGGCTAATTTTTTGATGTCAGAAAGTGAAATTTATTTTTATTGTGTAAATGCAAAAATTACAGGAAAATATTTTAAAGCTTTAAAAAATGCCTAGTGACATGATACAGGAAAATCACAAAGCAGGAGAATGACACTAAATTAATAAATTTCATTAAAAATGTCTCACTGTATCTCAGATTTTGAAAGATTCCATTTCTGTGGAAGACAGTTGATTCTGTTGAAGATATAACGACCCCCAATTTAATTAATAAGTGATGATAGCTACTGATCTATTTCTTTTGGGGAGGAGATAAGAACAATGTGTATAAGTTCTGTGAACATGTAATCAACACAATTTTCTGGATCCAGCATTAGCTTGGGGTTTCTGAAATTATTTATTTTATTTTAAATTTTAGATTTGGGGGTGCAGGTTTGTTACATGGGTGTATATATTATGTGATGCCAAACTTTGGGCTTTGATGTTCACTCAAGCAGTGAACATAGTACCCAATAGGTAGGTTTTCAACCCTTCCCTCTTCCCTCACTCCCCCTTTTGGAATCCCCAGAGTTTAGTTTTCCCATCTTTGGGGCCATGTGTAACCAATGTTTAGCTCACACTTATAAGTGAGAGCATGCAGTATTTGGTTTTCCATTTCTGTGTTAATTTGCTTAGGATAATGGCCTCCAGCTGCATCTATGTTGTTGCAAATGTGTGATTTTATTCTTTTTTATGGCTGCATTTGGCTACTTTGAATAATGCTGCTAATGAACATTCATGTACAAGCTTTATGTGGACATATATTTTCAGTTCTCTTGGAGATTTAGATATCAGTGGAATTGATGGATCATATAGTAACTCCATGTTTAACATTTTGAGTGACTGCTAAACTGTTTTTCACAGCAACTGTGCCATTTAAAAATTTTCCAGCAATGTATCACTGTTCTAATTTCTCCAAATCCTCACCAAAATCTGTTATTGTCTGTCTTTTTCATTATTGCTATCCCAGTAGGTTTGAAGTGTTACCTCACTGTGGTTTTGATTTGCATTTCCTAATGACTATTGACGTTGAACATCTTTTCATGTGCTTATCGGCCGTGTGTTGTTTGTGCTTTGGGTGTCATATCTTAGAAACCATTGCCTAATTCAAGATCACAAAGATGTATCTATCAGACTTACTCCTAAGATCTGCTCCTAAGAATTTTATAGTTTTAGCTCTTACATTTAGGCCTATGATTCATTTTGAGTTAGTTTTTGTATATGGTGTGAGGAAGGGTCCAACTTCCCCCATTCTTTTGCATGGGGATATCCAGTTGTCCCAGCATCATTTGTTGAAAAGACTATACCTTATCCATTGAATGTTCTCGGCAGTCTTGTTAAAAATCAATTGGCCGTAATTGTATGGGTTTATTTCTGGCTGTCAGTTCTATTCTGCTGATCTATATGTCTACTCTTTTGCCATTACACTGTCTTGAATATGTAGGGTGTTTTTTCTGTTTGTTTGTTTGTTTTTGTTTTTGAGACAGGATCTTAATCTGTTACCCAGGCTAGAGTGCTGGGTGATCATAGCTCACTGCAATCCTCAAACTCCTGGGTTCAAGATATCCTCTTGCTTCATCTTCTCAAATAGCTGTGACTATAGGCATGCACCATCAAGCCTGGCTAATTTTTAATTTTTTATAGAGATGGAGTCTCGCTATGTTGCCTGGGCTGGTCTCAAACTCTTGGCCTGAAACAGTCCTCTCACCTTGGCCTCCCAAAGTTCTGGGATTACAGGCATGAGCCACCTCACCCAGCCTTGAATAGTTTTGTCATATGATTTGAAATTGGGAAGAGTGAATCCTCCAACTTTCTTCTGCTTTTTCAATATTGTTTTAGCTCTTCCGGTTTTCTTGCATTTCTCTGTGAATTTTAGGATCAGCTTATTGATTCTGCAAAAAACCAGCTGGGATTTTTGTGGGAATCGTGTTGGTTCTTCACATCAATTTGGGTAGTATTGCCACCTCAACAATAGTAAGTTGCCTGATACATAAATATTTCATGTTTTTCCATTTATTTAGGTCTTATTTAATTTCTGTTAACAGTGTTTCATAGTTTTTAGTGTACAAATTCTCCTATTCTTTATTAAATTTATTCCTGCATATTATTCTTTTTGATGCTATTGTAAGTAGAATTGTTTAACTTTGTATTCAGATTGTTCATTGCTAATATATAGAAATATACTTGATTTTTATATATCATCAATTGTGTACCCTACAATCTTGTTAGACTCATTTGTTAGTTTTTATAGTTTCTATTTGTGTGTGTAAATCCAACTAGCTTTTATATCCTCTGAAACACTTAACAGAGTGCAGAGTCTTAACTAGTACTCAATCCATTTGTGTTTCTTCAATTTCTTTAAATGCCACGTTGTCACATAAGCCTTCCATCCGGTGAATAACATTTATCAGTTTGCAATACCACTGAGTCATTCTTTTTCTCCTTCAATTTTTATCTGCAGGCTTGGGAACAATGGGCCGAGGCATTGTCATTTCTTTTGCAAGGGCCAGGATTCCTGTGATTGCTGTAGACTCAGACAAAAACCAGCTAGCAACTGCAAACAAGATAATAACCTCTGTCTTGGAAAAAGAAGCATTCAAAATGCAACAGAGTGGCCACCCTTGGTCAGGACCAAAACCCAGGTTAACTTCATCTATGAAGGAGCTTGGTGGTGTAGATTTAGTCATTGAAGCAGTATTTGAGGACATGAGCCTGAAGAAGCAGGTCTTTGCTGAACTCTCAGCTGTGTGCAAACCAGAAGCTTTTTTGTGCACCAATACTTCAGCCCTGGACGTTGATGAGATTGCTTCTTCCACAAATCGTCCTCACTTGGTCATTGGCACTCACTTCTTTTCACCAGCTCATATCATGAAGTTGTTAGAGGTTATTCCCAGCCAATACTCTTCCCCCACTACTATTGCCACTGTTATGAACTTATCAAAAAAGATTAAAAAGATTGGGGTCGTTGTAGGCAACTGTTTTGGATTTGTGGGGAATCGAATGTTGAATCCTTATTACAGTCAGACATATTTCTTATTAGAAGAAGGCAGCAAGCCAGAGGAGGTAGATCGGGTGCTGGAAGAGTTTGGTTTTAAAATGGGACCTTTTAGAGTGTCTGACCTTGCTGGGTTGGATGTGGGCTGGAAATCTAGAAAGGGGCAAGGTCTTACTGGACCTACATTGCCTCCAGGAACTCCTGACCGAAAAAGAGGCAGTAGGAGATATTGCCCAATTCCTGATATGCTCTGTGAATTAGGACGATTTGGCCAGAAGACAGGTAAGGGCTGGTATCAATATGACAAGCCATTGGGTAGGATTCACAAACCTGATCCCTGGCTTTCCAAATTCCTATCACAGTATAGAGAAACCCATCACATTGAACCACGTATCATCAGCCAGGATGAGATCCTCGAGCGCTGCTTATATTCACTTATCAATGAAGCATTTCGTATCTTGGGAGAAGGGATAGCTGCTAGCCCAGAGCACATTGATGTTGTCTATTTACATGGATACGGATGGCCAAGGCACAGGGGCGGGCCCATGTTCTATGCTTCCACAGTTGGGTTGCCCACAGTTCTAGAGAAGTTGCAGAAATATTATAAGCAGAACCCTGATATTCCCCAACTGGAGCCCAGTGACTATCTAAAAAAGCTGGCTTCTCAGGGAAACCCTCCCCTGAAAGAATGGCAAAGCTTGGCAGGCCCCCCCAGCAGCAAATTGTGATTCAGCCTCCCAGCTTATGCACCACATGCTGGCATCAGGTAATGCTCACTGAATTTCAGTGAAATTAAATCCAAAAATCCAAAGTAAGATTGTTCTGAAATACAAAGCAAAAGAAATAATCAGTAGAGTCTTCTGTGCAACGACACTAATGGTTAGATCTTTAGGCGTGTGTTTCCCTTGCCTCTGAATCTGTTCCTATCAGATGAATTCAATGCATGAACTTGTGTGAGTGTAAAACCATGATAGCTGATGAAAGAGGCTCAGGCATAAGTTATGATTCTCAAGTGCGTTGATCATTGGAGAAATGTGTCATCAATTAATAAATGATAAATGCAGCCATGTCATACATTCATTTTGACCCCTTTCAACCTCACACACATAATATTGATCAGAAGTCTTATGAATCGTACATACACTCAACGAACGTTAAGTTGTAAGAAAAACACGGTTGGAAATTGGTAAGGGAACCAAGTATTCAAACCAGCACAGGGAACTCAGGGGAGTGTGGTAAATCGTGCTCAATATATCACTTCTGTGCAAGCCTCAGTAATGCTTGTTGATCATTTCCCTAAGCCCAGGGGACGACCTAGTCTTTCCTCTTCTGTTTACGGAGAAATAATAGAAAGTAGTAAGTTGTTAACTTAGTGTAAGAAGGGTCTTAGAGAACATCTAACCTTCTAGGAGTTCCCAATTCTGTGACAGAGTAATGATACCAGTCCCCTGTGACAACAGGCCTTTGTGATTTTACATATGGAAATGACTGAATCTTGAAAAATCTAAAATTGTTGCAAAACATATTTTGTATATTTTTGTTATAAGGGTTCTCTTTTTACTTTTTGACTTATGTAGTTAAAAATTAAGGGGCTGGTCAATACAAAAACTTGTACACAAATATTTACAGCGGAATTACTCATAATGGCCAAAAGCTGGATACCACCCAAATGTCTATTAACTAATGAATAGATAAGCCAAATCTGATATATCCATTCAGCCATAAAAAATAAAGGGACAGGCACAGTGGCTTACACCTGTAATCCCAGCACTTTGGGAAGCTGAGGCGGAGGACTGCTTGAGGCCAGAAATTCAAGACCGGCCTGGTCGACATAACAAAACCCTGTCTCTACAAAAACTAAAAAGAAATTTAGCTGGACGTGGCGGCACACACATGTAATTCCAGCTACTTGGGAGGCTGAGGTGGGAGGATCTCTTGAGTCCAAGAGGTTGAGGCTGCAGTGAGCTGTGATCATGCCACTATACTCCAGCCTGGGCAACAGAGTGAGACCCTGTCTCAAAAAAAAAGTATGTATTGATACATTCTACAAGATGAGTCTTGAAGACATTATGCTAAGTAAAAGAAGCCAGCCGCAAAAGGCCACATACTGTATGAACGTTTTTATGACATGTCCAAAACAGGTGAATCTCTAGAGACAGAAAGTACATTAGTGGTTGCCTAAGGCTAGAATTGTTGGGGAGTGATGAATGGGGAGTACAGGATTCATCTAATGGGCACAGGATTTCTTTATGGTTCATGAAAATGGTCTGAACTTACTGTGGTAATGGTCACGTAACTGATTTCAAGTGAGTGAATTATATGGTATGCGAATTATATCTCAATAAATTTGTTAGTAAATAAATGGGGCTGAAGATGTTATCTGTGGTGTAAATGAACTTTCACAATATTTTCACCTGTGAACTCAAACAAAATGATGGACGTTCTGATGTGAAAATCTTCAGTGAATAGAGTGTAAGTTTCCCATTGTTAAAAAGCAAACAAAAGAAAACCAGCAAAAAATTCAAGTGTAGGTGGGTGAGAAAAATGAGAACACATGGACACAGAGAGGCGGTCTACTATACACTGGGGACTGTTGGGGGAAATGGGGGAGGGACAGCGGCGGGGGCTGGGGAGGGATAGCCTGGGGATGAATACCAAGTGTGGGTGAAGGGGAGGAAGGCAGCAAAACACACTGCCATGTGTGTACCTATGCACCTATCTTGCACGTTCTGCACATGTACCCCAAAACCTATAATGCAATAAAAATTTAAAAAACAAAAAAAACAAAAAACAAAGTAAGCAGCAATTCAGATACTGCACTAGAAAAAAAAAAAGGAAGAAAGTAACAAACAGCCAACCAATATTTCATTTAAGTCTGTGAAATGCTATGCAAATGCTGAGGAATGATTTACTTTCAAGTATGTGGTCGCTTTCAGAACAGGTGTGATGTGATGCTGAGAAAAATGTATGTTCTCTGCACCTGGAGTAAAGATTTCTATAGATATTCACTGAATTTACTTGATGCAGGTCTGAGATCAAATCATAAAGGTCCCTGTTAATTTTCTATCTCTTTGATCCATCAAATATTAACAATATGGTGTCAAGGTCTCCCGCTATTATTGTGCGGGAGTCCAAGTCTCTTTGTAAGTCATTGAGAACCTGTCTTGTGTATCTGTGTGTTCCTATATTGGGTGCATGTATATTTACGATCATTGACTCCTATTGTTGTATTGATCCTTTTACCATTATGTAATGTCCTCCTTTGTTTCTTTTGGTCTTTGTTACTATTAAAGTCTATTTTGTCAGAGAAAAAAAAAATTCAAGTGTGTTTTGAATTGTACAGAGCACAATTATGTTTGGAATGTATACTACTTCATTTTATAAAATTTGGTTTGTGAATTTAAAGACGCCAATGGAGATGATTCCTGAAAGTGGTGATTTTGTCTCCAAAATGATTTGTTTTCAAATTAATGTTTATAAAAAAGGAAAACTCTGTTAACTTTTTCTTCGAACCTGGAATTAATTTTATTTTGAGTTCTTATAATTTATTTTCACCCTACACTAGCTTCTAGATTACGTTTTGAAACTAGAGGGTCTGTAAATAGATTTTATGCTTCAATAACTCTTGAAATGTTATGGTAAAGTTTGTGTATATGTATCTGAGTGCATTTCTTGGAAGAGGTACCATATCTTACATCGTATTCTAAAAGGTATCATAATAAAGGTTAAGGAACAATAGAAAATGGGAAGAGTGGCTAGACGTGGTGGCTCACGCCTGTAATCCTAGCGCTTTAGGAGACCGAGGTGAGCAGATCACTTGAGGTCAGGAGTTCGAGACCAGCCTGGCTAACATGGCGAAACCCTGTCTCTACCAAAAATACAAAAAATAGCGAGGCATGACAGCGCATGCCTGTAGTTCCAGCTACTCGGGAGGCTGAAGCAGAATAATCGCTTAAACCTGGGAGGCAGATGTCATAGTGAGCCAAGATCACTCTAGCCTGGGTGACAGAGCAAGACTCCATCTCAAGGTAAAAAAAAAGAAAGAAAGAAAATTGAAAGATGAAATATGAGTTTATTCCTTCTTATTTTACGTCAAATGAAGCCAAACTAAATCTAATTTGCCGAGTCCTGCATGTAATAGTAGTTAATATAATGAAATGTTTCAGGATATCCTCTCCTGTCCTTGAAAATACACTTGCTTTAAAGGCTGATTTGGTTAATAATTTTAAAACATATTTTTCAAAAGAAACCTCTGGATTACATTTTTAAAAATACGTTCTAATGAGATGGGAATTATATATTGGAAACACCCTTGAAGCTGTAAGATGCCCAGCTTTAAAGTTGCTGTTAATGATGCTCCTTAAGTCGGTAAAGCCGTCATGCACCTGCCGTTTCTCTCTATTTGTTTATTTCCAGCAGGAACAGGTGTGCATGAAAGCGATAAAGTCAGGAGTCCTAAATTCTCCTGATTAATGATGTTACGGAATTGTTCATGCAAATCACACTCTGCTGCACTGTAGGAACCTATAGCTTTGTCTTTAAAATAGACACCTAGAAATCAGAAATATTGCAGCCTCACTAGGTTATCTGCACCCTTTTGGTAGCCATTGATAAGATTAAATCAAGTTCTCTGGACTACCTTTAACAGCAGCTTTATGCAAGAACAGAATAGTTCTTGAGTATTCTTGGGACCGTCAGTACCATCTGCTTATCTTACCAGCTTACACATATTTCGAGATTAACAGACAAGTTACACTGCTTTCAGGGAGGACAGCAGCATCGCACAACTCCAGTGCACACCATTCATAGTGTGTTCCATCCACATAGAAATGATATGAACGACATCCCCGGGAATTGTCTAATTCCTAGTTTTGTTTTCAGGACGCTCCGTGTAGCAGTTTCAAGCCAAAAACTCTTCTGCTTATTGCTGTATCTTTCTAAATAATGGCTGGCAAAAGTGGCTGGGACAATCTCTATTTAGACTGGATCACCACTGGGACCAAATTTATAAGAAATGATTATGTTTCGTTTGTTCTTTTTAATATTATTTTTCCTAGCACCCTGAGAAAGAGGAGTAAGAGAGATGAACAGAACTTTTAATTCTTATCCAAATAATTTCAGGGCATTTAATTTATTTTTTATTTTTTGTAGAGACTGTTGCCCAGGCTAATCCCAAATTCCTGGGCTTAAGTGATCCTCCTGTCTCGGGCTCCCAAAGTGCTGGGATTACAGGCATGAGCCACTGTACCTGGCCTCCCAGGGCATTTCAATTGAAATATTTATGTGTTCTCTTTCACCCAACTTAAAGTAGCCTGGCAGAATGAGTGCCTGCAAGCATGTCATGAGATGACATGAGCAGAGCTCATGCAGTCACTCTTGTGCACATTTTCACTGCACTTAGGGCTATTCCACATTCTCCAAGAGGACACGCAAACAATTGCTAATTCCAGCTGTAATGTGGTATCCCTAGGATGAGCTTAGGGCAAAACCTTCTCCACCCGATCCTGAATGGACATGGATTTCCAAAGCTGGTCAAGGCCTGGCATGTTGTTGATTTACGAATTGACTGTTGGCTCTCCCCCAAAGTTTGTCTTCTCATGTAGAAATAAATGTCCCAAATTGTAGCTAAGCATATAGTTGCCCGGAATACACAACATATTTGTCAGCTTCTCTTACATGAAATTGTGGACATGTGACTAAGTTCTAGACCATGGGGTGTCAGAGGGAGTGTCACATGGCAACATCTGGGAACCGGCCTTCACAGTCAGATGATGTGCAGCCTTTGCCCATTTCTTTTTTTTGTCTCTTCCTTCATCTTCCTGCCTGGAACACAGATGTGATGAGTGGAGCTGCACCCACTAGACTAGACCATGAAGACAGATGCCATGCCCTGGAATGAAGAGCAGTAGAGAACTTGGGTCACTGAGGAGCTCATGGAGCACCATTGCCACTCACTCTACCTTCCAGCAGTCATTTATGTGAGAGAGCAATCAACTCCTATAATGGAGAATTTGGTGTTATTTTAAGTCTTTACTCATAACTGACCCTAATCTGAACGAATGCAAGTGGGATCCAAAAATGAGTGAGGTTTGGGGTTTTTTGTTTTTGTTTTGGGTTTTTTTTTTTCTCAGTGCTATAGACAATTCTGATACACAGGTAGTTTTATTTATTTATTTATTTATTTATTTATTTATTTATTTAGGGATGGTGTTTCACTCTTGTCACCCAGGCTGGCATGCAATGGTGTGATTTTGGCTCACTGCAACCTCCGCCTCCTGGGTTCAAGCGATTCTCCTGTCTCAGCCTCCAAAGCAGCTGGGATACAGGGGCACGTTACCATGCCTGGCTAATTTTTGTATTTTCAGTAGAGACGGGTTTTCACCATGCTGGTCAGACTGGTCTCGAACTCCTGACCTCAGATGATCTGTCTGCCTTGGCTTCCTAAAGTGTTGGAATTACAGGTGTGAGCCACTGCACCCAGCCACACAGGTAGTTTTAAGAATCTAGTCTCATTAAACAAAAGTGTTTTTGCCAGTTTGATGTGTTTTTCAACTTGGTGTTGAATTACTCAGAAATTTTTACATGTTCCACATATAATTGTTGTGGGCAGATGGAGATGCTTACTAAGAACCTGAGAATAGGGCTCTAAATAAACATTTAGTAGGAGATAGTCTCACAGGCCTACTTGAACCCAGAATGACTGTTATTTAATTAGAAATGAAAAACATTCATGGGGTGAACGTTCATGAAGAAAATATGTATTAACAGAAGGATAGGTGGTCAACAGCAGCATGAAGGAAAAGAAGAAAAATTGGGAAAGCAGTATCTCTCAGCACTGACTACAAATACTAAATCTGGGTGCGTAAACTTTCCGCTCACTAGATCAGAGATCTCCAAAATGCTGTGCCTCCACCCAAAAGACTATGAAAAATGATCCATAGAGACGTAGGCGGAAAAAAAATAGAACTGCCACTGCTGCTTATTTTTGTCTACAAAATAAGAAGTTAATCTTGATTAATATTTTGTGTGCTGATGTACACCGTTGCCCTCAACAGGTTGCATCTCAGACAGCCAAGACATTGGACAAGCCAAAGCAGGCAATGTCCAAAATGTAGAGGTTAAGAGTGGCATCTTCTCACTTTAATTTGCTTTCAGTGTATTGAGAAATATTGTAGATTCTATGTGATGGGGTAAGTGGATATTCAGACTAAGTTATTTAACTAAACTAACCCTTGCAAAAAATTCCTTGAGGGGAAGCCCTCTTAAAAAATTACCTTATGAATGGATAAAGAGCATGGGGTACACACACACGATGGAATATTGTTCACCCATAAAAAAGAATGAATCCTGTCATTTGTGACAACATGGAGGGCACTGGAAGACCTTAGTTAAGTGAAATAAGCCAGGAACAGAAAGCTAAGTACCATGTGTTCTCACTCATATTGGGAAGCATCTATAATCTCTTCTATGACCACTTCTATGATCTTGTTGAAGTGAGAAATAGAACAGAGGTAGAGGCTGGGAAGGGTAGGGGAAGGGAGGGATAGGGAGAGATTTGTTAAAGGATGGGAAATTACACCTAGATTGGAGGAATAAGTTCTAGTGTTCTATACCACTGCAGGATGATATAGTTCACAGTAATATGCTAAACAATTTCAAATAGCTCAAAGGAGAATATCGAATGTTCTAGACTCAGACAAATGATAAATCTTTGAGATGATGGATGTACTAATTAGCCTGATCTGAACAGTATACAATGTATGTATCAAAACATCACCATGTACCCCATGAATATGTATAGCTATTATTTGTTAATTAAAAAATAAAATTATTATAGGATTCCTTGAAAGAAAGCACAATTGAAGATAAAGAAAGCAAGCGAAGGTGAGCAACGAGAAAGTGGCAGGGCTGGAAGTTCTGGCGTCAGCTTTTAGTTGACTGCATTACAAGGTAGAATGAGTTAGTCAAATCTGGCAGGAAGTTGGCCAAAAAAATGAAAATTATCAAGAAGATTATTAGAAATATTGATTTATGGCCAGGCGCAGTGGCTCACACCTATAATCCCAGCACTTTGGGAGGCTGAGACAGGTGGATCGCCTGAGGTCAGGAGTTTAAGACCAGCCTGACCAACATGGTGAAACCCCCTCTACTAAAAATACAAAAATTAGCTGGCATGGTAGTGGGCACCTGTAATCCCAGCTACTCAGAAGGCTGAGGCAGGAGAATCACTTGAACCCGGGAAGCAGAGGTTGCAGTGAGCCAAGTTTATGCCACTGCACTCCAGCCCGGCAACAAGAGCAAAACTCCGTCTCAAAAATAATAATAATTATTAATAAATTTTTTTAAAAAGAAAAAAAATTGATGTATATACCTGCCATAAATAGTGAAGTTTGCCCTAAAAGTATATTGTTTTATGGTATTAGCTAGTACTAATATGAAAGCATCACATATTAGTAAGATGTTTTAATATATTATTTATTTCATCAATTATCTCATCATTTCTAGATTTCTTTTTTGTATTATATAATGTACACATGTATCAATATAATAGGAAAGTATTATGATTCATAAGTCAATAAACATTCTGCATATTGGAAATATATGCTGAAATTGTCAGTGATGTGCTACCCCGATCCTCTTTCAGGAATGAAAGATTAATTCTCCCAGCTTCTAGAAGTGCTGCAAGAAGATGGCATTCTTTGGGGACTGCTTCGCTCAAGGTCACACCTTCTTCCAAAGGTAATTTGCATCCAATGAGTGCTCAGTGCAGTAGGCCCCTTGCCCGGGCTCTGCAGGGCTGACACAGTCTAGAGCTCTCGGTGGGTGACATTGCTTGGCATGAGGCCTTCCTTCATGCCACAAGGCAGCTCAGCTTCGTCCTGTGCTCATTCCAGCTTCTCTCTCTTCTCTTTCAAAGGTGTTAGTTCCGAGATCACTCCCTAAACATTTTGGGTTGTTTGTTTGTAATTTCAACTTAGAAGTCATAATTTCTAATTTAGATTCGGGGGTACACATGCAGGTTTGCCACATGGGTATATTGTGTGATGCGGAGGTTTGGGTTATGACTGATAATTTTGCACCTGAATCTCCATCTCAGAGTCTGCTTTCCAGGAAACCTAACCTACCACAGTGGAGGTGCATGATTCATGATGCGTGGCAGGCCAGGCATGGTGGCTCACACCTGTAATCCCAGCACTTTGAGAGGCCAAGGCAGGTGGATCATCTGAGGTCAGGAGTTTGAGACCACCCTGGCCAACATGGCAAAACCCCACCTCTACTAACAATACAAAAAAGTAGCCAGGTGTGGTGGTGTGTGCTGAGGGTGAGGAAGGAGAATTGCCTGAACCAGGGAGGCAGAGGTTGCTGTGAGCCAAGACTGCCGCAGCTACCCTCTAGCCTGGGTGGCCAAATGAGACTCCATCTCAAAAAAAAAAAAAAATGCTTGGCAAGTGTTGACATACAAGCCATCATCTCTTCAGTATTTGTTTAATAGATATATTTTGATCTCCCATGCCATCGATTTTTATAAATATTCTATGTGGCTAGAAAAGAATTTTCATTTTCTATTTAATGAATATAGAATTCTGCTATTAGATCAAGCTTGTTATTATGTTGCTCTAGTTTTCTCTACAGCCTTGCCGATGTTTTCTCTGTGATCTTACCTCCCTCTGATGAGCAGGGTCAATTACCCACACAAGGGTGGTTACTACTTTCCTTGGCACAAAGAGTCAGAAGTGACTGGAGGAGGGGCAGCTACACCTTAAGGGATTCTCACTGTACCTCTGGTGGAAGTATTTCCCCTCTAGGAACCAGGGCTTCTAGATGACAGAGTGTCAGCTGCTCACGTGGGAAATAAAATTCCCCAAGGGGGCCACTTCTACTTCCACTATTTAGTGTCTATAACCCTGTATGCTATCTACTGGGAACACAGTACCACACGTGATTACTGATCTAGAGTATAAACTATATCCTGGAGAACAGTACCCCATTTCATGAGGCATCATTTCAAAAGTGGCACCTCAACAGTACCTGCAAAGATGTATCCCATTGCCCTAATAGGAAGGCTAGTGGCTTCTCTGTGGCACAAAATGTGATTGGACGGGAGGATCCCACGGTCATCGAGCCACTTCTGTACCTCTTTTCTTCTAAAGTATGTTGTCCTTCCTGATGCACTATTACGTGAGGTCTTGTACCACTGATTCAGATTCTAAGTCCTTGGAGAGTGATGCTGAAATCCTGTAGTGAGGAAAGTAAAACCCAAATCTGGGATATGTGTCAATTCTAGTCAAGACGATCACTGATCCTCCCAGAGGAGAAGAGTTCTGATGTAGTCAACTTACCACCAAGTGGTTGATTGGTATCCTTGAGTACCAGCCCCTGGGGTGCACCATTTACTAGTCTCTGGCTAGTAAACTGTACATGCAGCAACTAGATCAGCCTTGGTGGGTGCAAGCCTCTTCTGTTGGGCTCATGCATGACTTCCATCCCTACAACCATGCCTATCTGTTCACGGGCCAGTCGTGCCAGTGCTAAGGTGGGCAGTGATGATGACTAGCTGACGTCAGCTAGCCTGGCTGCTCGGCCTACAGGTTGCTTAATTCATTTTCTGTGGTGGGTGTTCTCGGGAGGTCATTAACATGTGATACACTGCTTTTCACATTTCGTTCCCACTCCCACAGGTCATCCATCTCTAAGTTCCCCAGGTCTCACTGTCCCCAGACTTCCACTATTTCTCCTTCTAGGCGTTGACCAACCATCCAAGCTGTTAACCATTGCCCCCATATTCTTATCTCAAGCTACTTCTCTGAGTCTTTGGATCTCCTCCCCCACCATCTGCCATGGCAGTTTCAACGGTTAATCTAGCAGTGTATTCACGACATCTCCTAGCGTGCCTAGGCTCTGAATCCTGTGTGGTGAAGCGTGTTTCCATGTTGATAAACTCTACCTACCACAGTTAATGTTCTGCTACTCACTTGATCTAGCACCCTGAGGGGCTGGCCCCACACATGCTCTCCTGGCTTCTGCTGAGATGGGTTGGCTACGTCCTACAGCACCTTAAGGGTATGATCCTTTTTCTCCGCTGGTGGTCCCGACACTTCCCTGAATGAGTGATCATGTGACTTAACTCTAACAATTGTTCTACGAGCACTTTCTGAGCTAGGCATGTGTTGTTTTACAGGATAGAAACCTCTTCTCTTTTCAGTTAAAACATAAATTTTATTTCTCAACAAAGGTTTCAAGTTAAATGTCTTAGTTGTCACTGAGAAAATGCAATTAAAATTAGATTTATACATATCCATTTAGAAAAATCACTGACAATTATAAAGAATATTTAATTATTTAATCAGTCATTTCTCACACTGGTTGAATCCATTTTTTTATATGTACATATATTTTATTGCGTTTTAGGTTTTGGGGTACATGTGAAGAACATGCAGGATTGTTGCATAGGCACACACATGGCAATGTGGTTTGCTGCCTTCCTCCCCACCACCTATATCTGGCATTTCTCCCCATGCTATCCCTCCCCAACTCCCCACCCCGCACTGTCTCTCCCCTATTTTCCCCAACAGACCCCAGTGTGTGATGCTCCCCTCCCTGTGTCCATGTGTTCTCATTGTTCAACACCTGCCTATGAGTGAGAACATGCAGTGTTTGATTTTCTGTTCTTGTGTCAGTTTGCTGAGAGTGATTGTTTCCAGGTTCATCCATGTCCCTACAAAGGACACGAATTCATCATTTTTGATGGCTGCATAGTATTCCATGGTGTATATGTGCCACATTTTCCCTGTCCAGTCTATCATCGATGGGCATTTGGGTTGGTCCCAAGTCTTTGCTATTGTAAACAGTGCTGCAATGAACATTCGTGTGCATGTGTCCTTATAGTAGAACGATTTATAGTCCTTTGGATATATACCCAGTAATCAGATTGCTGGGTCAAATGGAATTTTTATTTCTAGGTCCTTGAGGAATCACCACACTGTCTTCCACAATGGTTGAACTAATTTACACTCCCACCAACAGTGTAAAAGTGTTCCTATTTCTCCGCATCCTCTCCAGCATCTGTTGTCTCCAGATTTTTTAATGATCGCCATTCTAATTGGCGTGAGATGGTATCTCAATGTAGTTTTGATTTGCATTTCCCTAATGACCAGTGACGATGAGCATTTTTTCATATGTTCGGTGGCCTCATATGTCTTCTTTTGTAAGTGTCTGTTCATATCCTTTGCCCACTTTTGAATGGGTTTTTTTTTTTTCTTGTAAATCTGTTTTAGTACTTTGTAGATTCTGGATATCAGTCCTTTGTCAGATGGGTAGATTGCAAAAACGTTTTCCCATTCTGTTGGTTGCTGGTTCACTCTAATGATTGTTTCTTTTGCCGTGCAGAAGCTGTGGAGTTTAATTAGATCTCATTTGTCTATTTGGCTTTTGTTGCCATTGCTTTTGGTGTTTTAGTCATGAAGTCCTTGCCTATGCCTATGTCCTGAATGGTATTGCCCAGGTTTTCTTCTAGGGTTTTTATGGTGGTAGGTCTTATGCTTAAGTCTTTAATCCATCTGCAGTTAATTTTAGTGTAAGGTGTCAGTTTCTGCTTTCTGCACATGGCTATCCAGTTCAGCCACAGCATGCCAGGTGGTATCAATCCTCCACTTAAAATGAGGGATGATGTCCTCCTCATTGCTAGGTGGCTGGTTGGTGATCCAGTTGCAAAATTCCATCTTAGCGTTTTCCTCCTAGGATCACTTCTGTTAAAATTGCCATAGAATAGGAAGGAGATCAAAGCAGAGATTTCCATGCAGGTCTACTGGTGAATGCTCTTGGTGACAACAGCTGTAAGGGAGTGAAGAATGCAGGATTGAGCAGGAGGAGGTGATACAGATGTGACAGGGGCTTCGGTGGACCCACGGGGAGCTCAGGGGCTTGGATAGCCATTCAGAGATCCTAAATCAAAGCAAGGGGGCTGGACCTTTGTACCCCGACCTTGACTTGCTTTTGGCTGGGGGTTGCCCCTAGGGAGGGAGGCATAGCCTTAGACATACCATCAGCCAAGCCCAGTATCCTGTGATGAACTCAGGTCCTTACCTTCTCCCAGCAGCCAGTACCCACAGCAGCTGGGGGAATCTGGTCAGTACGGAACAGCATCCAACACAGAGCTCTGCTTTCTAGACCTTCATTATTGCTCTAGTCACTCTCATTATACGTTTAGCTCCTGTTTGTGTAATTTCAAGAAACATGCACCTCCCGACATCCCTCCTCACCTGGACGCTCCTCCCTGTGTGGCTGTGGACTCTTTTCATCATACAACGTCTAATCTGATGTCTTATCTTCCTTCACTCTCCAAATCCTTCTCCTGAGTCCTCTCAAACTCAGTGTTTGCATCAGGATCTCCTCTAGTCTCAAGTATTTATTAAACATTTCTGTATCTTCTTGGGGTCTTATAGGGAGTCTCATAAATGGCTGGATCAGACAGCTTTTGAATAAACTGAAAAATAAAACAAAAAGTAACTAAGGAGGCCAAAATAGCAACCTTTATTCCAGATAGAGGACAGGTAGGAGGATGTGGTTTTATGTATATTAACCCCCTGGACTTGATAACACTGCCCTGGAGAATTAGATGGACCTCCCCACGCAGACACAGCAGCAAGGGACCACACATTTATTCTCACATTTCCTGAAGCCTTCAGTTATGTGGTTTTCAATGATTCCCTCTGGCACATTAGTTGTCTGAGACTCTAACAAGTGCCGTATAATCATGAAAAGAAGGGAGATAGAACTCTCAAGAACAGATAAACGATATTTGAATGTAACAAGTGGCAAGTGCCAAATGAATGATGTAGAATATTAATACTGGAACTCAGAGAAGAAGGTAGTCACTAAAAACTTCTGCTCTTTTACCTTAATGAAGCCATGCTACCACATTTCTTTAGACCATTCATTCCCCTGTTCTTCTAGATGTTTCTTTCATACCTCCTATTCTTCCAAATTCCATCACCTCCTTCTCCATCCTCCTTCTCAGCTGATGTCCTTGCTTCTTTCACTGAGAAAATAGAAGCCATCAGGAGCGCTTCCGCAAGTGCCCACCAACACATCTACCCACCTCCCTGCATCTGTGCTCGCATATTCTGCCTTCCCTCTTGTTTCTGTAAATAAACTGTCTGCCCATCTATCAAAAATCAGCTCCTCCGCTACATTCTGGATACCATCTCCCTTCACCTACTCAAATAGCTTATCCCAGCAACTCTCTCCCCTTTTATCTGCTTCATCAACTTCCCTATCTTTACAGCTTTTTTCTAATCAGTACATAAATTTGTACTTTCTTCCATCTCAAATAAAATCTTGTTTAAAAATCCTTTCTCCAGCCAGGCGTGGTGGCTCACACCTGTAATCCCAACACTTTGGGAGGCCTAGGTGGGAGGAACACCTGAGGTCAGAAGTTCGAGACCAGCCTGGGCAACATGGTCTTGAAAAATACAAGAGATTTTGTATTTGTCTCTACTAAAAATACAAAAATTAGCTGGATGTGGTGGCACATGCCTGTAATCCCAGCTACTCAGGGAGGCTGAGGCATGAGAATCGTTTGAATTTGGGAGGCGGAGGTTGCAGGGAACCAAGATGGTGCCGTTGCACTCCAGCCTGGGCAACAGAGCGAGACTCAGTCTCAAAAAAAAAAAATCCTTCTCTGTTAAAAAAAAAAAAAAAAAAAATTGATCCCGGTCCCCTTCCAGCTACCAGCTTGCTGCTTCTTCATAGCAAAACTTCTCTGCTGATTCTTCTCATTGTTCCCTGTCACTTTCCTCTCGCTCTTCCTCGAACCTCCTCCAGCCATGCTGTGATCCCCACCGCTCGACTAGTACTGCCTTTGTCAAGTCCACCAGTGACGCTTTTATTGCTGAATCCAAGGATCAGTTCCTGGTTTTCATCTCACGTCAGCCATCGATCATTCCCTCTTTCTTACAGAGCTTGCTTTGCCTGATTCGAGGACTCTCCCAGACTCGATTCCTTCCACCTCATTGGTTCCCTTCCCAGTTTCCGTTACCGGTTGTCTACCTCCCCCACCTCTAAGCACTGGAGAGCCCAGGCCCAGGCCTTGAATCCCTTCTTTTCACTACCGATACCGCTCTCTCAGTGATCTCATTTAGTTTCATGCCTTTCAATGTCAACTATACACAGAGAACTCCGAAATTCATACCTTCAGCCTAGATCGCTCCCTCGTTTGTCTAACTGTCTATTTGACATTTATGTTAGGATATCTAGTGGATATCTAAGGCTTAACATGTTCAAATTGAGCTCCTGATATTCTCCATCCCCCTTCCAGCCCTCCCCCAAAGCAGACTTCTGTAAATCTGCCCCATTCTCTGTAAATGATAGCTCCATTCTGCCATTTGCTCAGGACATACACCTTAGCGTCATCCTCAACTCTTCTCTTGATCTCATTCTCCACATCTAATCCATCAGTCATCTTGGTGGCTCTGCCAGCAAATATATTCAGAATGCAAGTATTTATTGCTGCCTCCTCTGCTATCACTGGGTCCAGCCTATTACTGATTCTCCTCGGAGGCAATGGTGTCTTAACTAGACTCCTGCTTCGGCCCTTGTTTTACTACAACCACATCAACACAGCAGCATAATAACTCTTCTATTCAAAATAGTCAGTGGTTTTCTATCTCATTTAGAGTAAAAACCAGCCTTTACAATGCTACAAGACCCTACGTGATCTAACCCCATTACCTCCTGGACCTCATCTTCTGAAGGTTTGGCTCATTCTGTCCCAGCCAACATGGCTTCCTTGGTATTTTCTGAACGTGTCAGGCAAACTCCCACCCCAGGGCCTTTGCACTTCCTATTCTGTCTACTTGAAACTCACTTCCCTCAGCTATTGCATAGATTCTGCCTCACTTCTTTCCTTCTGTTTTGATATCACCTCGTTAGAAGGGCCTTCTCTGACTATTCCATATACAACAGCAACCATTCCCTTCCCCAGTATTCTCTATATCCTTGATCTTGCATTTTCTTCGTAGCACAGTTACTGACTGACAATACCTTCTATGCTTTCCTCCTCACAAGTGGTCATTTTGGGTGTTTTGTTTGTTTTTGTGTCTGGAACCTGGACCAGTGCCTGGACGTAGGAGATGTTCAATATATTTGTTGAAGACATAAAAATCTTAGTTTATGTCTTGTCTTAGACTAGCCATTTAAAAAGATCACGCCTTGTATTCTGCATGCTGGAGATCAGCCTCAACTGTGTTAGAGCACTGAAGGAAGGCCGTACAAAGACTGCTCAGCTTTCAATTCATCTGTTTCAAAACTACCTAGCACAGCTTAATGTAAAAAATGTAAAAGCCACATTTCCATAGGTAACCTAACTTTTACCTTGTCTACTGTGAGGGTTATTGTCTTGTGAGGTTTATTGCCGAGTTTAAAATGAGAAAACTGAGGCCTGCATGAGAACAATTAGACGCCAATTTATTCAGCTCCCAGGCAAGGTTCTTTGATCCCGGGGAAAGAGGCCACGGAAGTCACGCCTGACTTCTCTCGGGTGGGGGGGGTGGGGTTATGGGGAGAGAAGGCATTTGATTGGCTGTGGAGAAACAGGATGTGGACGGGGCAAGCTGCTATTGGTAGGTAGGCAGGATTTCCAGTGAGCGGGCTAGGTGCCAAGTGCAGAGCTTAGTGTTGAGTGCAGAGGGGATTTCCAAGGCAGGCTAGGTGCCAGGTGCAGAGCTTAGTGCTGAGTGCAGAGGGGATTTCCAAGGCAGAGCTAGATGATGGGCGTATTCTGGTGATGTAATTTTCAGGTGGGGAGAAGGATGGGCATGTCCGAGCTCCTGGCGAGGCAACCGGCCTTACATCTACCTACCCCTAATTATAGAACAAATAATCCAAAAAAATTGTCCAGATTTGTGACTTACATAAAATAATCTCATAGTCCCAGTTATTCAGGAGGCTAAGGCAGGAGAATTGCCTGTACCTGGGAGGCAGAGGTTGCTGTGAGCCAAGATTGTGCCTCTGCACTCCAGCCTGGATGACAAAGTGAGACTCTGTCTCAAAAAAAAAAGAAAAAAGTTAAAAGAATTAAAAATTAGGCCAGGCACAGCGGTTCACGCCTGTAATCTCAGCACTTCGGGAGTTTGAGACCAGCCTGACCAACATGAAGAAACCACGTCTCTACTAAAAATACAAAATTAGTCAGGCGTGGTGATGCATGTCTGTAATCCCAGCTACTTGGGAGGCTGAGGCAGGAGAATCACTTGAATCTGGGAGGAAGAGGTTGCGGTGAGCCAAGATTGTACCATTGCACTCCAGCCTGGGCAAGAAGAGTGAAACTTTGTCTTAAAAAAAAAAATGAAATTACATTTCATTGCACAGTTTACAAATCTAGTTTTTTCAAGACAACAATATTACATTAAAAAGTATAACATTTAAGAATATTTGTTATTAGAATGTATGAATATTTGAAATATGAACTGTTACAGAAAATGTCTTGGCCATACCATTAAATTGTCAGTTACCCAACTGGTCCTCAGGAGCATCTCATAATGTGAACTCTACGTAGGAAAATAAAACAAATTTAATGAAGCGCGATTGATAAATCACTTTCAAGAGCTGAATGTCTGGAGTATGGGTTTGGTTTTGCTGTCTTTTTTTTTTTTTTAACTGCACTGTCCACCAGATGGTGCTGTTGAGAAGTTTTCTTTAAAATTCCGAGGTGGGGGTCAACTATTAACCAAGCAATAGAATATAATTTCTATGTTTAATAGCAGTTCTCTAATATTGTTTTTATTACTTTAGACAAAACGTTCTGTAGGCTCCTGGAACTTGTGCATAGGTAGGATGTGGGTCAGTTTCGTAAATAATAGGCAGTGCGAGTAGGTGGAAATTGGAGATAGAATTTCAGCTGCAACAGCATTTGAAATTAGTAGACTTTCAGTGATCTTTATGTACTTGGCTTCCCAGAGTTAAAAAATTATGTAAGATGTGCATAGTTTTATGTAGCTCTTGTTCAACCTACAGGAGTGAGCATAATAATACCATTTCAATTTTAAAAACCCAATTGCTGCCGGGCGCGGTGGCTCACACCTGTAATCCCAGCACTTTGGGAGGCTGAGGCGGGTGGATCACGAGGTCAAGAGATCGAGACCATCCTGGTCAACATGGTGAAACCCCGTCTCTACTAAAAATACGAATAATTAGCTGGGCATGGTGGTGCGTGCCTGTAATCCCAGCTACTCAGGAGGCTGAGGCAGGAGAATTGCCTGAACCCAGGAGGCGGAGGTTGCAGTGAGCCAAGATCGTGCCATTGCACTCCAGTCTGGGTAACAAGAGCGAAACTCCGTCTCAAAAAAAACAAAAAAACACCCAATTGCTTATTCTTACATGGTTCCTGAAAAGTTAGCTTTATTATTTCTTTAAAATATGGGCAAGAATTTTAAGAATGATAATTTCACAGTTGGATTTATGGCTCTTTCTACACAGATATTTTGTCTATTAGACAGTAAATACAGGAATTTTTTTTCGAGTGTATACTATACACCGTATATCATTGTAATAATACTATAAGCTCTGTGAGCCCAGATGTCTATTCGTACAGTATAGTCTACTTGGCCATTTCCTATGAGCCACTAATTTTGATGAGAAAATCAGTGAATCTAGGTAGTCAGATTTTACCTGATTTGCTACCGTTTTGGAGCTTTCATGGAAATTTGAGTCAATGACCTCTTTTAATTTATCCTCTGTGTAAACGGAATCTTGCCATGAAATAGCCATTACACTTTCTTTTTCAGATTAAATTCCAGCTTCTTTACCTTTTACATGCTGACTCTATTTTCCATAATTTAATTATTATTGTTACCAGAATTGGGCTGAGAAAAGGAAGACATCATTTACATAATCATTTGCCTAATCATGTACATTTATTTGCATAAGTTATAAATCTATCTGAGAGAATGAGAAGCAGACCCAAGGAAAGCAAAGAGCCTGGGGTGGGGGCTGGGAATGTCCAAAGGTCCTTCGGGGAGAGGGAATCTGAGATGATAGCTTTCAGGAAGTCAGAACATGGACAGCAGGCATCTGGGCTTGAGGGTGCTGGGGGCTGCCTGCCCGGGAACACAGGCCATGAGATTGTCTCCGGAGAGAGCAAGAGAAGAAAGCGAAGGAGGAGCCTGAGCAGCATCAATGTACCGCTTTCTCCTTTTCTCTGCAGCTGATGTTCCCACTTCCCAGGCCTCCGCCTGGACGTGGGGATGCAGGGATCAGCAGCTGTTCTGCTGGGCTGCTGGCATGGGAGTGGTTCTAGCACAGATACCCCTTTCTTCTTCCTTGGAAGGAGCCGGAAGTTGCTGAGTGAAGCCTTGTTTCTCAGCCTCTCCATCCCCCAGTTATCAGAGGGAAGGCTCTGTGTAGCCGTCTGTCTCCTGTTCCTGGGCAGGGCTGGGCCAGAGTACAACACAAAGATAAATAACCCCAGCCTATTAGGGCCCTCTTTTACCGCTCGTGGATTTGGGCAACCTGGCAGTGCTAGCCCAGATTCCAAGGCTAGAAGCTGGCTTAAGTGGAAGGGGCAATTTGAGGAGTGGTCCTGCTCTGATGCCCCAGAGTCATTTGTTTTTGTGCCTCTAGTTAGTAGAACACTTAGAGCCATAATTGCCAAATGTGTAAAGCCACACCTTTTTGGGGTTAAAGAGAGACAGAGAGAAAGAGACAAACAGAAATGCATCCTTAATATACCTTAACATAGGCGGGGCCCAGTGGTGGCTCACGCTTGTAATTCCAGCACTTTTTGGCCAAGGCGTGTGGATCACGAGGACAGGAGTTCGAGATTAGCCTGACCAACATGGTTTAACCTCATCTCTACTAAAATTACAAAAATTAGCTGGGCATGGTGGCAGGTGCCTATGATTCCAGCTATTCAGCAGACTGAGGCAAGAGAATTGCTTGAACCCGTGAATCGAAGGTTTCAGTGAGCCAAGACCGTGCCATTGCACTCCAGCCTGGGTGACAGAGCGAGACTCTGTCTCAAAAAAAAAAAGACACTAGAATTAAAGCTATTGAATAACATGTGCTTTGAAATGACTTGATTAATTACAGCAACAGCTACATAATGTAAAAAGTGACCCATACATATGCAAGTCACATTAATTTTAATTTTTCAGTCTACATACAATACTCAGTTTATATATGGATTTGTTTGCTTCTTCTGGGCCCCTGGTGTGCATAACCTTTGCAGATGCTGGAATTTGTTAGTGTGATGGAAAGATTTTGGGTTCACGAACCAGTCAGAAATGGGTTTAAATTTTAGTCCCCTGTGTGCGACCTGGGATAAACAATGGGTTTTTTCCCGGCCTGGATCTCCTTGTTTATTAAAGGAGGAGGATGCATTCTTGCTGGTTTGTTGTAAGTACAGCTATATATATAAGTCTCGGACTGTACTGGCACAAATGGTAGCCATTATTCTCAGAAGCAGATTTACTCTGAAGCTAGCGAAGCTGAAAGCACTTGGCGGGGGCTCTTTCTGAGACTTCGGGAAGGGCCTAGCAATTTTGCGGTTTGTAATCTAGTACTCTTTTCCTTAAAGAGGGCCCCTAAAATTATATACCTTTCAGGTTCTCATTGGATCCTCTGAATTGCTGCTGGCCTTTCCTTCCACTTAAAGGGAGTACCTGAGAAACGAGGTACTATAATGACAGGTAAAGTGCCCCACCCCTCTGATTAGAGCCTGTGATGGGAGTGCACGTGAATTGCTAAGGCAGGTTCGGAGCCAGTTCCCAGAAAAAGGGTTTGAACAGCTTCCCTCCGAGGAGAAGTGAACGAGATCATACTAAATATTCAGCCTCATGGAGCTGGGGGTGTGGAGAGAGGGGCGTTTCCTGACTCTTCTACGTTCTGCATAGCGACCCTGTCTGGGTGTGCTTCCCATCTGCCCTAGTCAGCCTTAGAATTAAAATCTCTGAGTTGGGCTCTGAATAATGTCCTAAGTTGGTGGTTCTCCACTCTGGCTGCACAGGAGAACAATATGGGGAGTTCTGAAAAAAATACCACCCCAGAGATTCTGACTTACTTGGCCCAGGGAACTGGTATTTTTCTGTACTCCCCAGGAGAAATCAATGTACAGTCAGATTGGAGAACCACCGCCCAAAACTAGGATGTGCAGTTGCCGTAGGACAGACAGCCGTGTCAAAGCTAGTGCCCACCAGTGGGAGAGAAAGCAGCACATGGACAAAGCTTTCTTAGGACTACTGTGGGCCTGGCACTGTGCTTGGAACAAAGACGCCTAAGAGCTCTGCCTGTCGCTGGCACACAAGGAATTTACAGTCTAATCAAGGTATAGCAGCTGCCATGATTCGTAGAAGAGGGACTTTGAGTTCCACTAGGATGTGTCAAGGAAGACTACCTGAAATTACTTGAGTCGTAAAGGATAAAGTAATTATCCAGATGAAGAAAGGAAAAGTGGGTTTAGGGATATGAATTACAATGTTGCATTGGGTGTATTCTCTGGGCTGGGGCTGAGGGAATGACATGAAATTCCGGATCAGTAGAACAAAAGCAGCAACAACAAAAAAAAAACAGTGAGGCAATGAACATTCGTCAGCTAAGGTAAAGGAGTAAAGAGGACATAGGACCACCGGGCAGCGTAAAGGGGCAGCTGGATTGGTTGGAAATGTGCCAGAGGAGCAGTCCTGTGAGCAGAGGGAGATGGCACAGCTCTCAGGTGACCAGTAGAACCACAGATGCGCGCAGCCCACGTGAAGCATCTCTGCCTCCCAAGCTGGAGAAGGAGGGACCACAGGACTCTGGACAGACCCAGCCAAAGAGGATGACAGAGTGCGGAAGGGGCCACTTTCACTGGGACTGATTGCTTTTGGGGTCACATGAAAGGACCATGAACTTTCCTTCTCAGGCACACCTCTGAAGGGCTGTTTGACCAATAGTGAGATTTCGGGCCATCCTGAAACTTAGCCCATCCCCACTGGCCTGGCACCGCTCTTTCCAAAACGACCTCATTTAGGAGCCCAACAATCCATTTATTCTCAATAACAGGTTTTGCTTATAAGGTGTTTTTAATGTTTTGAGCATCCATCTTGTCTATGATATTGTCCTGCGTGCTACCGTAATCAGAAATTTGTTTCCCTTCTTCCACTGGGAACGTGTTTTTCTGTTTGTATTTCTAGATCATTTGACCAGTTGGTTCTAGTTTATATTTAACACTCTGACTCACGATAATAATTGTTCACTATGTTCCTGGCATTATGCTAAGTGCTTTATATACAATATCTGAGTTATTCTGCAAAATTACCCTCAAGATAGGTATTATGGGTCTCATTTTACCACTAAGGAAGGGGAGACAGAAATTTTAAGGAACTTGCCAAAGACTATCTGATTCCAAAATACTGTTTTTAATTGTGTGCACTCTCTTGCTTTCTCTCTCTTTATACACATATGTATAATATATATTATATAACATGTATATAATATATATGTTATAATTAACATATAATTATATGTTATATATTATATAACATGTATATAATATATATAATACATATGTGTATAATATATATTATTATATATTATATGTATTATATAATATATTGTATATATTATATAATATATAATTTATGTAATATAATTTATATATATTATACATATGTATATATAATATACTATATATAATATAGTATACATATGTATAATATATCATACATATTATAATATGTATGATAACCTCCACCTCCTGGGTTCAGGCAATTCTCCTGCCTCAGCCTCCTGAGTAGCTGGGATTACAGGCACGTGCCACCATGCCCAGCTAATTTTTTTTTGTATTTTTAGTAGAGACGGGGTTTCACCATATTGACCAGGATGGTCTTGATCTCTTGACCTCGTGATCCACCCGCCTCGGCCTCCAAAAGTGCTGGGACAACTGATTTTTTAAGTTTCATCAAGAATAGAATGAGAGTTATAGCAAATACCTTATTCAAATCTCTGGATGGCTGGGCGCGGTGGCTCACACCTGTAATTCCGCTTTGGAAGCCTGAGGTGGGCAGATCACTTGAGGTCAGGAGTTTGAGACCAGCCTGGCCAACATGGCAAAACCCCATCTCTACTAAAAATATAAAAACTAGCTGGGCATAGTGGCAGGTGCCTCCCAGCTACTCGGAGGTCTGAGGCAGGTGAATCACTTGAACTCAAGAGAGGTAGAGGTTGCAGTGAGCTGAGATTACACCACTGCACTCCAGCCTGGACGACAGAGTGAGCCTCCATCTCAAAAAAAAAAAAAAAAAAAAAAAAACCTCTCTGGATAATGATTACATGTATACATGTACTTGTTTCTCCTGTCAACCTGGTATGCTATCTTTTCTTCTGTGTGCCAGTTTTGTGTCTTCAAAAGAAAGTATACTGTGCTCCAAACAAACCTTGCTATAACTTCGATCAACTCCTGTATTTAATAAAGTGTTTTCCTCTTTTTCTACCAAGCTAAAATCTTTTTTTTTTTTTTAAAGACAGGGTTTCACCATGTTGGCCAGGCTGGTCTTGAACTCCTAACCTCAGGTGATCCACCCGCCTCGGCCTCCCAAAGTGCTGAGATTACAGGCATGAGCCACCACACCCGGCCGAAGCTAAAATCTTAATATTAATGTTCATAAATAAGAGTCGTTTTCAGTTTCCTATTCAGATTTTGAAAAGAATCATTTCCTCTTCACAAAATGAGCTGGGTAACATACAATACACATGAACACTCACATATATTTAAAGTTTAGATAACAGGATTTTTTTTTCTGTTCTTTGAAAGTTTACAAAATTTTTGTAAGCCCATAAGGACCAGGCATATTTTGGGTATAATTTCTCATATTTCTTTTCCAGTTATTTCATCTGTCAGAGTGCTTTATATTTTTATCAGCAAGTACATATTTGGGCATCAAAATTTACCTGTATTTACATATGTAGAAATAATATTCTTTTAAATGCCAAATCTATTTTGTGTTATTCTAATCTTATTAACGTGTTCTTTCTTCTTGTTTTAACTGAGACAATAGTCTTTCGTAGAAAAATTAATTTTTACTGTTTCAATATGCTAATCTGGTTTTGTTCCTCATTTTATTTACGTATAATCTTGTTTCCTTTTTCCTGCTTTAGACTAACCACTTTTATCTCCCTAAATATTTTCAGTGAAATTTTAGTTCATTATGTTTATCATTTTTTTAATTAATAAAAGTATTTAGGATGATCTTTTCCTACACTAACTATACAATAATGCAATGGTTAAAGGCAAGGGCACCAGGGTCAGGCTGCTTGGGTTCAAATCCCAGCTACGGGTCTTACTAGCTGTGCTGCCTTGGATAAGTTTCTTAATCTCTCTGTGCCTCTAGCATCCTCGTGTGAAGCAGGGGTAGCTACCGGGATCTGCCTCATAGATTATTTTTGCAAAAATTATGTGAGATAGAGCGAGCTTTTAACATAGTACTTGGCACATAGTAAGCTGTTAACAAATGTTAGTATATTCGTTGTCATTGTTATTATTATTAATTAGAAAATATGAATCATCTATAGGAGGACTCAGAGGAAAGAGACATTTCCAGTGAGCCGAGGATGAAAGAGAAACCTTTGCCTTGGGGGTTGGTCTCTGAGTGAGGGGTGCAAAAGGGTCTGTGATCCCCAAGCTGATGCTGTGGGTTTACACCTGGAAAAGGATGGAAACTGCTTACAAGGACCGGCTCTCGGTCAGCTGTAACAGAGGCAGTGCTCCGGGTGGTGATAGCCTCTGCTGTTTCTTTCTGCTGCTCTCTTCGACTCTACCTTGTCCTTCCAGCCTCTCAACTCCACCTCCAGTCACCCTTTCCCCCAACTTCAAACCCAAATGAATTTTGAATTTCCACTAAGGTAATACATGATTCATAAGATATCACTTCTATTTGATTTGAATTTAGTATTCGATACGGTTTTAAGACAAATTTAACTTCCATGCAGATTTTTATGGCATAGTAAAATGAAGTGTTGGATCGTTGTTTTATTTTGTTTTGGAAGATGGTCAATTGGGTAGGGGTCTTTCTAGAGTATCCACATATGTGGCTTCTTAGCCATCAACCTAGTCTTATCTCAATACCAAAATCAGAGCGTTTGCAGGCTGGGCATGGTGGCTCACGCCCGTCATCCCAGCACTTTGGGAGGCCAAGGCAGGAGGACTGCTTGAATCTGGGAGTTTGCGACCAGCTTGGGCAACGTAGTGAGACCCTGTCTCCACAAAAAGTTAAAAAATTACCTGGGTGTGGGAGCTCTTTCCTGTGGTCCCAGCTCCTCGGGGAGGCTGAGGTAGGAGGATCACCGAGTCCAGGAGGTTGAGGCTGCAGCGAGATGTGATCATGCCACTGCTCTTAGCCTGGGCAACAGAGTGAGACCTTGGCTCCTCCAAAAAACAAAACAAAAAAACTAGTTTGAATTTCTGTCACTGGTCAGGGAAGGTAAGAAAGTTAAAGAGTGGAGTGGAAAGGAATAACTGTAAAAACGGCGTAGGGGTAGCGTGAGGAAGTAAAATTTTAGGCACTCCTCCCAGCCACGAGTATCTCAGGTCCCAGTTCTTCCTGCCTCCCCACTAAATAAGGAAGAAGTTTCTAATCTGAATGGCCAGAGCCAAAGGCATCAACTGGGCTGTGTGGCAGGTAGTATTTTCCAAAAACGTCTCATCTCTCATGCTGTTCTTACGATGCGATATGAGCACCTCTCTGATGTGAGGAGGGGTCTCCCTCCAAACCCAGGCTGACCTTAGTAACTGCCTCAACGAACCCCACGTAGTCATGCTGCCTGACTTTTAAGGCTAGGTCATAAAAGTCGATCTGAATTCCACTTGACCGTCTCTCAGGACCCTTCCTGTAGTCTGAGGAAGCCACATGGAGGGGCCACATGTTAGTGTGCCAAGCGACAGAGAACCACCAGACATGTGTGTGACCGCTCTCTCAGGCAGGTCCAGCTCCCGGCCTTTGGGTCTTCCAGCTGAAACTCCAGACATCCTGGGGCAAAGAAAAGCCATCTTTGCTCTGCCCTGTGTGAATCCCTAACCCACAGAAACTGCAAGAGATAATAAATGGTTATTGTTGGAACCCATTGGGTTTTAGAGTGATTTGTTATACAGTGCTAGGGAAATAACACATTTACCAAAGGATGCATTTACCAAAGCGTGTGAACCTATATGCTTCCCGTTTTTAAAAATATTGTTTGTTTGGTTTTTGTTTTTGGCTTTGAGACAGGGTCTCACTCTGTTGGAAGGCTGAGTGCAGGGGCGTGATGCGATCACACCTCACTGCAGTCTTGACCTCCAGGGCTCAAGCAATCCTCCTGCCTCAGCCTCCTGAGTAGCTGGGGTCACCAGCACGCACCTCCACCTCTGTCAGCTTTAAAAAGTTTTTTTTGTAGAGACGGGGTCTCACTATGTTGCCCAGGCTGGTCTCGAACTCTTGGATTCAAGCAATACTCGTGCCTCAGCCTCCCAAAGTGCTGGGGTCACAGTTGTGAGGTAATGCACTCAGCCCTCTGTGCTGCTTCCTTGTGCTTCCTGTATCATTTCTAGGTGGATCAGACCTAGCTCATTTCTTCTCTCTTCTACTTTTCCCCTAATATGCCTTTAGGTGAGCAAATAAACAAAGGCCTGCTGTGCAATCCTGGCCACACAGTTCCCCTGTTTCTTTTTCTTTTCTTTTCTTTTCTTTTTGAGATGAAGTCTTGCTTTGTCACCCAGGCTGGAATACAGTGGAGCGGTCTCAGCTCACTGCAAGCTCCACATCCCAGGTTCAAGCAATTCTCTGCCTTGGCCTCCTGAGTAGCTGGGATTACAGGTGAGCGCCACCACGCCCAGTGATTTTTATTTGTGTGTGTATTTTTAGTAGAGATTGGGTTTCACCATCTTGGTCAGGCTGGTCTTGAACTCCTGACCTCACGATCCACCTGCCTCGGCCTCCCAAAGTGGTGGGATTACAGGCGTGAGCCACTGTGCCTGGCCCAGTTCCCCTGTTTCTTAGACTTCCTCCTCTTTGCATGTGGTCAGAGAGAAGGAAGATCCCAAGAGGTAGGAGGCCCCTATGTCGTTCACTGGAGAGCTCTACGCTGGGACATGGGTAACTGGACCACCTTAATAAAGCAGTACCTGCTTCATCTGGGCGCAGTGGCTCACACCTGTAATCCCAGCACTTTGGGAGGCTGAGGCAGGCAGATCACCTGAAGTCAGGAATTTGAGACTAGGCTGGCCAACATGGTGAGAACCTGTCTCTACTAAAAATACAAAAAATACAACAAAAAAAATGATCTGGGTGTGGTGGCGCATACCTGTCACCCCAGCTACCCTGGAGGCTGAGGCAGGAGAATCACTTAGAACCTGGGAGGCAGAGGTTGCAGTGAGCCAAGACTGTGCCACTGCACTCCAGCCTGGGTGACAGAGTGAGACTCCGTCTCAAAAAAAAAAAAGCACCTGATTAACAGTCTATGATCATTTATTATGCTTAGCTTCCTTGGAGCCTAACGGGAAGGAGAGAGAGGTGTGGCAAGCAGGGCTAGGGTGCTGCTGGGTCCTTGCCTACAATGGCATAGCCTCAAAATATCACCCTAATGTCCAACGATGGGCATGGAGGGAAGTTTCATCAGATTTAAGACGTGTACAAGCATCAGCCAATTTCTCTTCATACCACTAAGGAAGAAAGCAGAGCAGTGTGGCTTTGGAATTACTAAATATGTACTCCTTCATTCTCCTCCAGGAATAGATTGTGGGATGAGTGGTTTTATGACCTTGAGCAGGTAACCTTATCACCTTTCCGTAACTCCACTTTCCTGAAGAATAAAAGGGACATTTTACTTAACCAATCGTGTTACTCTATGAATCCACAAATCTCTCAGTCAGTTTCACACCACCTTCAGCTTTAGGAAGGAACAAATGCATTTAGATACCCATGGGAGATGTGAGGAGGGCAGGGAGTCCCTAACTCTGTGCCGCCCGGAAATCACCATAGCTGTCACTGGGGCTCAGCTCTCTGTCTCTCTCCAGGAAGTAGAGATGAAACTCTCCTGAACAGCAGCTCCCTGGGGGAAGCCAGCTGCAAGCGAGGAAGCAGCAGCCTTGGCTCCACCCTCATTTCACCCCAGGTGAACCAGCTTTGTTCTGAACCAGGGTAACAAGAGTGCACCTAAATCCTACACAGTTATCCACCCAGGCACGGTAGGTGTGAGTAGCAGAGAAAGAGAACAAGCCTTATCCTTGCGCTTTGAAGCCAGGGCAGGAAAGGGGTTCATTTTCCAGAGAGCTGTATAAAGACCCTAGCGCAGCCATCACTGGCATTATGGTTGACGCTAATTTTTTTTTTTTTTTTTTTTGAGATGGAGTTTCGCTCTTGTTACCCAGGCTGGAGTACAATGACGCAATCTCGGCTCACCACAACCTCCGCCTCCTGGGTTCAGGCAATTCTCCTGCCTCAGCCTCCTGAGTAGCTGGGATTACAGGCACGAGCCACCGTGCCCAGCTAATTTTTTGTATTTTTAGTAGAGATGGGGTTTCACCATGTTGACCAGGATGGTCTCGATCTCTTGACCTCGTGATCCACCTGCCTTGGCCTCCCAAAGTGTGGTTGAGGCTAATTGCTTTGATGGTTCTCTGTACCTGAATGTTGGGAAAAGGGAGAGACGGACTTTTGGAGGAAGTTTCTGGTTTTGTACTGGTTACATGTCATCTTCCTGCAACAATTTCATACTGATGTTTAAAAAAAGGCCGGGTGCAGTGGTTCACATCTGTAATCCCAGCACTTTGGGAGGCCGAGGTGGGCGGATCATCTGAGGTCAGGAGTTCAAGACCAGCCTGTCCAACATGGTGAAACCCCATCTCTACTAAAAAGACAAAAAAATTAGGCAGTTGTGGTGTTGCATGCTTGTAATCCCAGCTACTCGGGAGGCTGAGGCAGGAAACTCACTCTCATGGTTCATGCCAAAGGAGCAGTTTAGGTGGTCTTTGTTTACATCACATGACTTGCCTTCTCTTTCTTCAGCTGCTGATGACTGCTACGGTAATGACTGAAAGAAATTCTAACTCTCAGGAATTTAAACTGGGAGGGAAGAGGAAACTACAGGTCATATCAAGAGCAGAATTAGAAAGGATTTACAGTGTCAAAGAGTAAGACGGGCCAGGTGGGTGGCTCTCGCCTGTAATCCCAGCACTTTGGGAGGCCAAGGCTGGTGGATCAAGAGGTTGGGACCATCCTGGCCAACATGGTGAAACCCTGTCTCTACTAAAATGCAAAACATTAGCCAGGTGTGGTGGCAGGCGCCTCTAGTCCTAGCTAGTTGGGAGGCTGCGGCAGGAGAATCTCTTGAACCCGGGAGGCGGAGGTTGCAGTGAGCTGAGATGGTGCCACTACACTCCAGCCTGGTAACACAGTTGGACTCTGTCTCAAGAAAAAAAAAAGAATAAGATAGAGTTGGGATTAGATGAGGTCAAAGTAGAAGGAAACAGATTGATACTATGTGTAAATAGAAGCTACAAGATAAAGAAAAGAAACAATAGGAAGAATAAAGGTGTTGGCCATACGGGCCACCTACACGTGGGTAACAGCAAAACCACGTAATCTGGAGCACCCCAATGAAGCCGCATTAACTTGCTCTGCCAGTTCAGGCTGCCTTGGATCCAGCCCCATTTCCTGGAGTCCTGGATGTACTGTGACTACTGTTCTTGGAGTCTCCTATTGTACCACGTGCCTCCTGACGTTAAACTTATTACTTCAAGTACCCACAACCGAAAGACAGATCCACACACCCCTCCTGGACACTGAGTTCTAAGAGTTCCAGCACGGCTGTTACGGGAGAAGTCTTCTGCTCTCTGAATAGAATGGCGAGGACGTTCACTGTGTGCTGGGGTCCCGTCTCCTTCAGTGAAGATGGTGACCATTATTATATCACTATCATAATGTCAGCTACCACCCCTCAAGCACCTCTTTTGTGCCAGGAACTGTGCTTGGCATTCAACAACCGTTATCTCATGTAATCACAACAACCCTCCTAAAGCTGTTATTATTTGTCTCTTAAACAGCCAAAGAAATGCTGAGTTAGCATCATTAACTGGTTCAGTGATACAATTAGCACTTGGCAGAGGCAAGATTAGAACTCAATGCTGTCTCACTCCAGAGCTCTTGTCCTTTTCATTCTGCTGTGACATCTGTCTAAGGAGTGCCATTCAAACCAGCTTCTCTTGAAACTGAATTCAGCCTCACAGACAGCACAGCGTTTCAGACATGTTTGGCTTGGGTACTTCTAAGGAAAGCTGGCACTCTGCAGTTCAACAGAGTCCCTGCTGCTCCCAAATACAGGACTCTCCACCCAGGACTAATACCCAGTACCCTTCACTTTTTAATGTTATTTTTTTGGCACAAAGGCATTATTGGAGTGAAGCACCCTGAATATATAAGGACAATGTCTTTTTTTGACACAGAGTTTTGCTCTTGTTGCTCAGGCTGGAGTGCAATGGTGTGATTTGGGCTCCCTGCAACCACCACCCCCCAGGTTCAAGTGTTTCTCCTGCCTCAGCCTCCCAAGTAATTGGGATTACAGGCAAGTGCCACCACGCCCGGCTAATTTTGTATTTTTAGTAGAGATGGGGTTTCTCCATGATAGTCAGGCTGGACTCGAACCCCCGACCCAAGATGATCAGCTCGTCTCAGCCTCCCAAAGTGCTGGGATTACACGTGTGAGCCACCGCGCCCGGCCAAGGGCACTTTCTTACACAGAGTCTCCTCTTTCAGACTTCTTTGAACGGCATATTGACCATTTGCATGCTTCGTATGAGTGACTCGCAGCCACTATGATCTCCACACCACCCAAACTGAGCTTTTTTTCTTTCCCTCCAAATCTGTTCCTCCGCCCTTGTTCCCTAGCTAATGACTGGCATTGGCCTTGAAAGTCCTCTCCTCCCCAGAAACAAATAATCCCAAGCCTCACTGATGTTACCTTCTGGGATGTATACGATTTTTCTCCACTCCTTCCTACCCCCACCATTCAGCCCTCTTTGTCTCCCTCTTGGACCAGAAATTGCTTTAACTCTGGTTTTGTTCCATTCAATTTATCCTCCTTGGTCTTTCCCAAGTTAGTGTTTAAAAGGCACGTTTGATCCTGTCGCTCTGTGCTCAGCATTCCTCAGTGGGTCCCGTATTCGTTATTTATTGTGGCAGAACAAATGGATTCACAGCTTAACAGCTGAAGCAAGAAATAGTTATGATCTTATAGTTTCTATGTGTCAGGAATCCAGGGGCAGCTGTGCTGGCTAGGTCTCTTACAAGGCTGCAATCAAGGTGTTGGCCCGGACCGTCATCTCAGGGCTCCACTGGAAGGATTTCCTTCTAAGCTCACCCACATGGCTGTTGTCAGCCCTTGGCTCCTTACTACCTGTTGGCCAGAAATGTCAGGTCCTTTTTGCCATGTGGGCCTTTCCCTAGGGCCACCCATAACATGGCACTTGGCTTCCCCTGGAGTGAAGTCCCTGAGGAGACACCAACACAACAGAAGTCACTTTTTTTTTTGAGATGGAATCTCGCTCTGTTGCTCAGGCTGGAGTGTAGTGGTGCGATCTTGGCTCATTGCAACCTCTGCCTCTAGGGTTCAAGCAATTCTCCTGCCTCAGCCTCCTGAGTAGCTGGGACTACAGGCACGCACCACCACACCCAGCTAACTTTTGCATTTTTAGTAGAGATGGGGTTTCACCATGTTGGCCAGGCTGGTCTCAAATGCCTGACCTTGTGATCTGCCTGCCTCAGCCTCACAAAGTGCTGGAATTACAGGCGTGAGCCACAGTGCCTGGCGAACCAGAAGTCACTTTCTTTGTCAATGAATTTTGGAAACAACTCCCATCACTATTTTTAGGGTCCTTAAGTCCAGTCCATACTCCAGGAGAGAGGATTAACACAAGGAAGTAGCAGGAGCCATCTTAGAGGTTACCCATCGCAGCTTCCCACCTCCCGGAACGGGGTTCTGCTGTGGTGTTGTGGGGATTACAAACCAATGGGGTTCCAGCCCTCTCCAGCTACATACAACAGCCTCAGCTGTAATCTCAGCACTTTGGGAGGCTGAGGCGGGCAGATGACGAGGTCAGGAGTTCGAGACCATCCTGGCCAACATGGAGAAACCCTGTCTCTACTAAAAATACAAAAAAAATGCTGGACATGGTGGCAGATGCCTGTAGTCCCAGCTACTTGGGAGGCTGAAGCAGGACAATTGCTTTCCTCCAGGAAGTGGAGGTTGCAGTGAGCCAAGATCACACCACTGCACTCTAGCATGGGCAATGGAGAGAGACTCTGTCTCAAAAAATTAAATACATAAGTAAATAGCACTTTGAATTTGTAGTTATTTCAGCCTGGGTCACCTGGAGAGGTAAGATATTCAGTAAGATGACAAGCCAGTTGTTAGTTAAGCTTCTATTTAATTTCACAGACTTCAAAGGAATCTCCTCATGCTTGGGGTCTAAGGTTTGCAAAACAGGAATTTGAAAAACAAGTTCCATCCTATTTGTGAATGTTCGGTCATAATCTTTCTTTTTCTTTTTCTTTTTCTTTTTTTTTTTTTTTTGCATTTTAGGTTTTGGGGTACATGTGAAGAACATGCAAGATAGTTGCATAGGTACACACGTGGCTGTGTGATTTGCTGCCTTCCTTCCCTTCACCTATATCTGGCATTTCTCCCCATGCTATCTCTCCCCAACTCCCCCACCCCCTGCTGTCCATTCCCTATTTCCCCCCAATAGACCCCAGAGTGTAGTGCTCCCCTCCCTGTGTCCATGTGTTCTCATTGTGCCTCACCCGCCTATGAGTGAGAACATGCGGTATTTGATTTTCTGTTCTTGTGTCACTTTGCTGAGAATGATGTTCTCCAGGTTCACCCATGTCCCTACAAAGGACACGAACTCATCATTTTTGATGGCTGCATAATATTCCATGGTGTGTATGTGCCACATTTTCCCGGTCCATTCTATCATCGATAGGCATTTGGGTTGGTTCCAGGTCTTTGCTATTGTAAACAGTGCTGCAGTGAACATTCTTGTGCATGTGTCCTTATAGTAGAACGATTTATAGTCCTTTGGATATATACCCAGTAATGGGATTGCTGGGTCAAATGGAATTTGTATTTCTAGGTCCTTGAGGACTCGCCACACTGTCTTCCATAATGGTTGAACTAATTTACACTCCCACCAGCAGTATAAAAGTGTCCCTATTTCGCCACATCCTCTCCAGCATCTGTTGTCTCCAGATTTTTTAATGATCGCCATTCTAACTGGCATGAGATGGTATCTCAACGTAGTTTTGATTTGCATTTCTCTGGTGACCAGTGATGATGAGCATTGTTTCATATGTTTGTAGGCCTCATGTATGTCTTCTTTTGTAAAGTGTCTGTTCATATCCTTTGCCCATTTTTGAATGGGCTTGTTTGTTATTTTCTTGTAAATCTGTTTGAGTTCTTGGTAAATTCTGGGTATCAGCCCTTTGTCAGATGGGTAAACTGGAAAAATTTTTTCCCATTCTGTTGGCTGCCGATTCACTCTAGTGACTGTTTCTTTTGCCGTGCAGAAGCTGTGGAGTTTGATTAGGTCCCATTTGTCTATTTTGGCTTTTGTTGCCAATGCTTTTGGTGTTTTGGTCACGAAGTCCTTGCCTACTCCTATGTCCTGAATGGTGTTGCCTAGATTTTCTTCTAATTTTTTCATGGTGTAAGGTCTTATGTTTAAGTCTTTAATCCATCTGGAGTTAATTTTAGTGTAAGGTGTCAGGAAGGGGTCCAGTTTCTGCTTTCTGCACATGGCTAACCAGTTTTCCCAACACCATTTATTAAACAGGGAATCCTTTCCCCATTGCTTGTTTTTGTCAGGTTTATCCAAGATTGTATGGTTGCAGATATGTCATGTTGCCTCTGATGCCTCTGTTCTGTTCCATTGGTCTATATCTCTGTTTTGGTACCAGTACCATGCTGTTTTGATTACTGTAGCCTTGTAATATAGTTTGAAGTCAGTAGTGTGATGCCTCCCCCTGTGTTCTTTTTGCTTAGAATTGACCTGGCTATGCAGGCTCTTTTTTGGTTCCATATGAAGTTTAAGATGGTTTTTTTCCAGTTCTGTGAAAAAGGTCATTGGTAGCTTGATGGATAGCATTGAATCTGTAAATTACTTTGGGCAGTATGGCCATTTTCATGATGTTGATTCTTCCTAACCATGTACATGGAATGTTTCTCCATCTGTTTGTGTCCTCTCTTATTTCATTGAGCAGTGGTTTGTAGTTCTCCTTGAAGAGGTTCTTTATGTTCCTTGTTAGTTGTATTCCTAGGTATTTTATTCTCTTTGTAGCAACTGTGGATAGCAGTTCGTTCTTGATTTGGCTCTCGTTAAGTCTGTTATTGGTGTATAGGAATGCTTGTGATTTTTGCACATTGATTTTGTATCCTGAGACTTTGCTGAAGTTGCTTATCAGCTTCAGGAGTTTTTGGGCTGAGGTGATGGGGTCTTCTAGATATACTTTCATGTTGTCTGCAAATGGAGACAATTTGGCTTCCTCCTTTCCTATTTGAATACTCTTTATTTCTTTTTCTTGCCTGATTGCTCTGGCTAGAACTTCCAGTACTATATTGAATAGGAGTGGTGAGAGAGGGCATCCTCGTCTAGTGCCAGATTTCAAAGGGAATGCTTCCAGTTTTTGCCCATTCAGTATCATATTGGCTGTTGGTTTGTCATAAATAGCTTTTATTATTTTGAGATATGTTCCATCAATACCGAGTTTATTGAGGGTTTTTAGCATAAAGGTCTGTGGAATTTTGTCAATGGCCTTCTCTGTGTCAATTGAGATAATCACGTGGTTTTCATTTTTGGTTCTGTTTATGTGGTGAATTACGTTTATAGACTTGCGTATGTTGAACCAGCCTTGCATCCCCGGGATGAATCCTACTTGATCATGGTGGATAAGCTTTTTGATGTGCTGTTGCAATCGGCTTGCCATTATTTTATTGAAGATTTTTGTGTCTATGTTCATCATGGATATTGGCGTGAAGTTTTCTTTTCTTGTCGAGTCTCTGCTGGGTTTTGGTATCAGGATGATGTTGGTCTTATAAATTGATTTGGGAAGGATTCTCTCTTTTAGGATTATTTGGAATAGTTTCAGAAGGAATGGTACCAGCTCCTCTTTGTGTGTCTGGTAGAATTCGGCTGTGAACCCATCTGGACCTGGGCTTTTTTTGTGTCGTAGGCTCTTAACTGCTGCCTCAACTTCAGACCTTGTTATTGGTGTATTCATAGTTTTGGCTTCCTCCTGGTTTAGGCTTGGGAGGACACAGGTGTCCAGGAATTTATCCATTTCTTCCAGGTTTACTAGTTTATGTGCATAGAGTTGTTTGTAGTATTCTCTGATGATGGTTTGAATTTCTGTGGGTTCTGTGTTGATTTCCCTTGTATCGTTTTTTATTGCATCTATTTGCTTATTCTCTCTCTCGCTCTTTTTTTATTAATCTGGCTAGTGGTCTATTTTGTTGATCTTTTCAAAAAACCACCTCTTGGATTTATTGATTTTTTGAAGGGTTTTTCGTGTGTCTATCTCCTTCAGTTCTGCTCTGATCTTAGTTATTTCTTGTCTTCTGCTAGGTTTTGAGTTTTTTTGACCTTGCTCCTCTAGCTCTTTCAATTTTGATGATAGGGTGTCAATTTTGGATCTCTCCTTGCTTCTCATGTGGGCACTTATTGCTATATCTTTTCCTCTAGAGACTGCTTTAAATGTGTCCCAGAGATTCTGGTATGTTGTGTCTTCATTCTCGTTGGTTTTGAAAAACTTCTTTATTTTTGCCTTCATTTCACTATTTATCCAGTCAACATTCAAGAGCCAGTTGTTCAGTTTCCATGAAGCTGTGCAGTTCTGAGTTAGTTTCTGAATTCTGAGTTCTAAGTTGATTGCACTATGGTCTGAGAGACTGTTTGTTATGATTTCAGTTGTTTTGCATTTGCTGAGGAGTGATTTACTTCCAATTATGTGGTCAATTTTAGAGTAGGTGTGATGTGGTGCTGAGAAGAATGTATATTCTGTGGATTTGGGGTGGAGAGTTCTGTAAATGTCCATCCGTTTTGCTTGTTCCAGGTCTGAGTTCAAGCCCTGGGTATTTTTGTTAATTTTGTTAATTTTCTGTCTGGTTGATCTAATATTGACAGTGGAGTGTTAAAGTCTCCCACTATTATTGTGTGGGAGTCTAAGTCTCTTTGTAAGTCATTAAGAACTTGCCTTATATATCTGGGTGCTCCTGTATTGGGTCCACACATATTTAGGATTGTTAGCTCTTCTTGTTGTATCGATCCTTTTACCATTATGTAATGACCTTCTTTGTCTCTTTTGATCTTTGTTGTTTTAAAGTCTATTTTATCAGAGACGAGAATTGCAACTTCTGCTTTTATTTATTTTTTTTTTTGCTCTCCATTTGCTTGGTAAATCTTCCTCCATCCCTTTATTTTGAGCCTTTGTGTATCTGTACATGTGAGATGGGTTTCCTGGATACAGCACACCAATGAGTTTTGGTTTTTATCCAATTTGTCAGTCTGTGTCTTTTGATTGATGCATTTAGCCCATTTACATTTAGGGTTAATATTGTTATGTGTGAATTTGATACTGCCATTTTGATGCTAGCTGGCTGTTTTGCCTGTTAGTTGATGCAGATTCTTCATTTTGTTGATGCTCTTTAGCATTTGGTATGTTTTTGTAGTGGCTGGTACTGGTTGTTCCTTTCTATGTGTAGTACCTCTTTTAGGAGCTCTTGTAAAGCAGGCCTCGTGGTGACAGAATCTCTGAGTACTTGCTTGTTTGCAAAGGATTTTATTTTTTCTTCCCTTATGAAGCTTAGTTTGGCTGAATATGAAATTCTGGGTTGAAAGTTCTTTTCTTTAAGGAAGTTGAATATTGGCCCCCACTCTATTCTGGCTTGTAGGGGTTCTGCCAAGAGATCTGCTGTGAGTCTGATGGGCTTCCCTTTGTGGGTGACCTGACCTTTCTCTCTGGCCGCCCTTAGCATTTTCTCTTTCATTTCAACCCTGGTGAATCTGACGATTATGTGCCTCGGGGTTGCTCTTCTTGAGGAACATCTTTGTGGTTGTCTCTGTATTTCCTGGACTTGAATATTGGCCTGCCTTGCTAGGTTGGGGAAGTTTCCCTAGATAATATCCTGAAGAGTATTTTCCAGCTTGGATTCATTCTCTTTGTCACATTCAGGTACACCTATCAAATATAGATTAGGTCTCTTCACATAGTGCCACATTTCTTGGAGACTTTGTTCATTCCTTTTTGCATTTTTTTTCTCTAATCTTGCCTTCTCATTTTATTTCATTGAGTTGATCTTCGACCTCTGATATCCTTTCTTCTGCTTGGTCAATTCGGCTGTTGAAATTTGTGCATGCTTTGCGAAGTTCTCATGTTGTGTTTTTCAGCTTCTTCAATTCATTCACATTCCTCTCTAAGTTGTCCATTCTTGTTATCATTTCCTCAAATCTTTTTTCAAGGTTCTTAGTTTCTTTGCATTGAGTTAGAACATGTTCTTTTAGCTCACAGAAGTTTCTCATTACCCACCTTCTGAAGTCTGATTCTGTCATTTCATCACACTCATTCTCCTTCCAGCTTTGTTCCCTTGCTGGTGAGGAGTTGTGATCCCTTGTAGGAGGAGAGGTGTTCTGGTTTTGGGTGTTTTCCTCCTTTTTGTGCTGGTTTCTTCCCATCTTTGTGGATTTATCTACCTGTCATCTGTGTAGTTGCTGATTTTCTGATTGGGTCTCTGACTGGACGTCCAGATTGTTGATGATGAAGTTGTTTCTGTTTCTTAGTTTTCCTTCTAACAGTCTGGCCCCTCTGCTGTAGGACTGTTGAGGTCCACTTCAGGCCCTGCTTGCCTGGGGAACACCTGCAGCAGCTGCAGAACAGTAAGGGTTGCTACCAGTTTCTTCTTCTGCTATCTTTGTCCCAGAATGATGCCCGCCAAATGTCAGTCTGATCAGTCCTTTGTGAGGTGACTCTTTGGATATACGGGGGTCAGGGAGCTGCTCAAGGAGACAGTCTGTACTTTATAGGAGCTCAAGTGTTGAGCTGTGAGCTCCATTGTTCATTCAGAGCTGCTAGGCAAGTATGTTTAAGTCTGCTGCAGCAGAACTCATAAACCCCCCTTTTTTTCCCCAGGTGCTCTGTCCCGGGGAGTTAGTGGTTTATTTTTGAGTATCTGTTGCACTGTCCTGCCCAGCAAGGAGGCAGCCTTGTCACTGCCTGCCTGCAGAGGCTTTACTGAGTTTCTCTGGGGTCTGCCCTGCTGCCGTGGGCTCCACCCTACTGCCATGAGTTCTGCCCTGCTGCCGTGGGCTCCACCCTACTGCCATGAGTTCTGCCCTGCTGCCGTGTATATTTCCCTGCAGTCCTGTTTATATGGGTGTGGTTAGAACTGCCGTGGGGATGGTGGCCCGCCTCTGTAATGGCGGACTCTCTCTGTTATGGCAGGTTGCCTCAGCAACAGCAGGCTGCGTCAGCAATGGCAGACTACCTCCATAGGGGTGGAGTGCCTTGGTAATGGCAGACACCCCTCCCCCACCGAACTGCACTGTCCTGGGTTCAGCTGTGCTTGCCGTGAAACTCTCAATCCGGATCATTTCCAATTGCAGTTTTTTTGTTTGTTTGTTTTTGTGGGGGTGGAACCCACTGAGCCTGATCACCTGGCTCCCTGCCTCAGAGCCCTTTTTTTTAATAAGTTGAATGGTTGACTCTCTCCCAGGGGTTCCAACTGCCTGCTGAAAGGGCACTGGGATCTGTGTGATTTCCCGTGCGGTGACCCACTGTGCCGGCTGAAACAACATCGCTGCCTGGGAATCTCCTGGCCTGGCTTTATGTTTCAGTCCTGTTTAATCAGATGAATGTGCTAATCTGCCTTTCCGGATCTCTAATTGCCAGTTTAACAGGGCAACCAGACCCGTGTATTTTGTACAGAGAGCCGCTGCACTGTGGTGCTGGTTGAAACAGCCATGCCAGCCGAAACAGCCGCACTGGCCAAAACAGCCGTGCTGGCGACCCGTGGGGCTCCTCCACCTGGGAATCTCCTGGTCTGTGGGCAATAAAGATCCGTCTGGAAATGTGGCATCCACTTACCCTCTGTGCTTTCACTGGGAACTGCAATCCTGAGCTGGTCCTACAGCGCCATCCTTAAGTGCTTTTTCAGTCAGAAATCTTTCAATGTATCCATTCAAAACTCTCTGCTGAGTATGTTCTCGGCACCAAGTTGTAGATAAAGCATCCTGGAGTATGGAGAGAAAGTGAATTAAGAAAAAGTTCAAGAAGCATTTGAGCTAGAACTTGCAGGAAAGGCAGGATTCCACATGTGTAGAAGGGGGTGGCTGGGCAATTCAAGACAAAGAGAATGGGATGAGGGAAGGCACTGAGGCAGGCAGGAGAGGATATTACATATCCAGAAACAGGATAATAATCTAGGGAGGTATGAGACTACAAAGGGGTAGGGAAGAACAGGTGGGGATGCTGGGAGGCCTTTGTATATCCTACAAAGGGCCTCCAGTTTTTCAAGTAGGCAGTGAGAAGCCTCAAAGGATTTTAAGCCCAGGTATAAAGGGATCAGATTTATGTTTTAGGAAAATGTCTTCTCAACATCATGGAGGAAGGATTGGAGCAAGGAGAGTCTGTGGACACGGAGGCATTTGAAGGTACTGGGAAGAGAGGGACTCATTTATTGAGCATCTGTAATGTGCTAGATACAGTGTTTGGCTCTTCAAATATATTATTGTAGTTAATGTTTACAGCAAGTTATTAGGTAGGAAGTACAATCTCATTTAAGAGATGAGGCTGAATAACTTGCCCCAAATGACCCAGCAAGGAGGTGGTATGAGCTTTGATTCTACTCTGTCTGATTACAAAGCTGCTGTTCTTTTCTTTTCACTTGAGGGGATGACAAGGGTCTGAATTATGCAGGTAGTAATGGTGAAGAGGCATCCTCCCTCCCCACAGAAGACTCCTAATTTAGTTTCACCTCATTTGGAAGCTTCTCCATCCACTTCATCATTCTAATTGCTTTAATATGACAAATTGACCAATTACTAGTAGGTTATTTATAACCATGGTGAAATTAGTTGCTCAGTTCAATCAAGCAACCAAAAAGTAACTGAATTTTAATGACTCGATTTATCAAAGTGTTCCAAATGGTTGGTGTGCACGTATATAACTCATATTAGCACTAGACCAATATGTGCAATAGAATAGTGAGGGAATATTGGACTCTTCACAAATGACAGCTGGACCAAAAGAATTCTAATCCCAGCTCCATAACCAAGCAGATAGTTCTTAACTTTGAACACTAAAAGGTGTTCTAGAGAAAGTTCTGGGCTCTTTTTTGTTGATAGAGAAACTGAAGCCCAGAAAGCATAAAGGATTTGCCAAGGTCTCCCAGCCAGAAAATGACAGAGCTTAGACTTGAACTATTTATGTTGTTCTGACGCCAGGTCCCAAAGGGGTTTTCCCTCCATGCCTGCTGCACCATGGCATTGAGTCCCTTAGCCCTTGAATCCTCAATTATTTTGTCTATAACCTTCTGAAAGGATTGGTGGATGTATCAGTTAGCTTTTGCTGTGTAAGAAACCACCCACATCCTAGTAGCCTAAAATAATAGCCATTTGATGGAGCTTGTGACTCTGTGGTTGATCATGGCGGTTGTCCTGGTGTGGACTGGCTCAGCAGGTCTCTGCTGGACTCTCACACTTCTGTGACCAGCTGGTGAGTCTAGCATTATCTACCATAGCCCGATTCATCGTTGTGGTGGTTGACAGAACATTGGCTGGGGATTGATTGGCTGCTCGCCAACTGGAGCACCTCGTTTTCCTTCACAAAGCATTTTATCCTTTAGCAGGCTGGCTCAGACTTGCACACATGGTGGTCTCAGGGTTCCAACACAGGAGGAAAGGGCAAATCTCAATGAGAGTGCTCTTTGCAAAGCTTTACTATACCATATTCGCTATTCTTTCGTTGGCTGAAGCAAGTCACATGGTGTAGCAGGCAGTTTCTGCAATGGCTCTCAGTGATTCCCACCTTCTGGAATTCCTACCCTCGTGTAATCTTCTCCTTGTGCCTGGAGTTGGATCTAGCAACTTGCTTCTAATGAGTAGACTATGACAAGATTGAGGGAATATTGCTCCTGAGAGTAGGTTATAAAGGATTGTGGTGCTCTCTCTGACTCTTCTTAAAGACATACTCACTCTGCTAGAGCAAGCTGCCATGTGTGGACTGTCCTGTGGAAAGGGCCATGGAGAGCCGAACAACCATTTTTTGAGGAACTGAATCTTGCTAACAAACTGTAGTGAGTGAGCTTGGAAGCAGACCCTTCCCTGGTCGAACCTGGAGATGAGAAAGCAGCCTTGGCCCATGTCTTCATTGCAGCTTTGTGAGAGCCTTTGAAGCTGAAGACCTACTGAAGTTACGTCTGGGTTCCTAACTCACAGAAACCGTGTGTTGTTTTCATTTTGGAAGTGATTCGTTACAGACCAATAGTAACTAATACACACAGCTAAGCTCAGAGTCAGTGTGGAAGGTGACTATCCAAGGGACAGTGGTAAGAAGAGTAATTATATGAATTATTTATACACACTTGCAAACAATTTACCAAGGATGAATCTCTCCCAGCCTTTTAGAACCCGAGATGAAACTATTTTCACTATTTCAACAATTATTTATCATCTGTGCTAAATATTGAAAACAAGATGGCAACCTTCCTGTCCTCAGAGTGTACAGTTTGTGTCAGGGGATGGAGATAGGGGAAAAACGTTAATTGAAGTATTCCTTTTTTAATTATGTTTAAAATTGGGATAAGTGACCTGAATGGAGAGCATGTATAACTTAGTCTGGACTGGTCAGAGAAAGATTATTTGAGGAAGTAATAATCTTAAGCTGAAGAGGTAGTTGGGGAAGTCAGGGCCAGGGCCAGAGGCAGAGGGAGTAGCATTCTTTTTTTTTTTTTGAGACAGAGTCTCACTCTGTCATCCAGGCTGGAGTGCAATGTTGCGCTGTCAGCTTACTGCAACCTCCACCTCCTGGGTTCAAGTGGTTCTCCTGCCTCAGCCTCCTGAGTAGCTGGGATTACAGGCATGCACCACCATGCCTAGCTAATTTTTCTATTTTTAGTAGAGATGGGGTTTCACCATGTTGGCCATGCTGGTCTCAAACACCTGACTTCAGGTGATCCACCCACCTTGGCCTCCCAAAGTGCTAGGATTATAGGCATGAGCCACCACGCCTAGCCAGAAGTAGCATTCTTAAAGGGGACCTGGAGAAGTGGCCAGCAACTATGGGACAAGTTCATATTTATGATCAAATTGTATGCTATTATGCTATTATTGTGGGTTAGAGTTTTTAAATTTTCCTTTAGAGATATACACCAAAACATTTGTGGATAAAACGATTTGATGTTTGAGATTTGCTTCAAAATAATCCAGTGGATACTTTGGGGGCCTGGAGTGGGTGGAGCTGTAAATGAAACAAGGTTTTCTAAATGAGTTCAGAATAGTTGAAACTGGGTGATGGGTGCATGGGTACATGGGGGTCATACTCATCTCTCCATGTTTGTGTATTTTGGAAAGTTTCATAATAACAATTTCAAAAATTGGATCCGAACAACACATCCCAAAAGCTGTGTGTATATGTTTGAGAGGTCACAGCAATTACCTCCTCCTCCTCCACACCAGACAGAAGTCAGTAACATCTTTAGGGCAAGGGAATGGAATGAGTTTTGTGGTGCAGAAAACGTAGAGGCTTCTCAACTTCAGATCATGTGGCCACCCTAAAATAAGCTGTTTAGATAATTTATCTTGCCTCCCAGCTAAAGTGCTATATTGCATTCTTTCTCGTGCTCATTCTTTACTAGCTGAAATGCTATGTTTCATATATTGTGGAATCTTATCACATGGTTCACCCTAGGGTCAAAGGCAGGGGAAGGATCCCGTTCAAGTATTAGTTACTGAAATACAGAGAGGATGCTGCTGTAAGGCTTTCTGGGATACGGGCAGTATTAGAGTGAGTTTATAGGTTGGAGAAAGAGAAAAATAGGGTAGAACAGATGGAAAGTCCCATTTGTTTGAAAAATTCTTGGTCGGCTTGCTGCAGTAATAATGGAGTATGGATTTCTTTGATTAAGATTTCTCTGCCTTTTACTTATGTTATTCTGAGGTAGGTCAGACTGTGAAGTTAGCAGCAGGGGGCATAGATTTTGTGTCAGAGATGTATTCCTTTAGGATTTTTTTGAGGTGGTGCAGGCAGTTGGGTGGAAGCTGATGAGATGATGCTTCATGTTTGCAACCGTTTCAATGTCAGGTTAATGGGGAAACTACAATTTATGATTTTGATTCAGGCCTTTCTAGAAAAGACTTTTGCTGCCAAATTGAGTCTCTCCTCAACCCCTAAAAAATGAAGATTTCACTAGAGTCAGATATATGCAAATCACATTTCCCTTTTCAAGCCAAGGTTAAATAAAAGGGAACATTATGAAAGATTGCTTATGGCAGCAAGGATGTTCAGCGCTTGAAGATGAATTTGGTTATTTCAAAACCATGACGAGTCTCTTGTTAGCGCAAAGCAGGCAGGGCATAAAGGGGAAGGTGGACCTGGTTATAAACGTATGCCCACACAGTGTTTGTGCTGAGAAAGCCTTGTTCCTTGAACAAGCTTTCTTCTGTGCTGTGCAAAACGTTTTGGCAAATAAGGAGGGGGCGTCCCCTCCTTTTCTGTGTGCAAGGCTGGGTTCTGGCCTTGTTGCAGGGAAACACTCATTCCCAGCAGTGCGCCCTGGGAGCAAATGGTTTGTTGATCCAGCCTGGGGTCAGATCTCAGCAGTAGAGCCTGGCATGGAAAATCTATTTGGAGCAACTTGTCCCCAGGAGGGAAGAGTGCAAGTCGACTGTGTGGGGAAGCCGCGGTCACCCCAGGGTCAACCACACCGCTGGCCAGGGCAGGCACTAACACACAAAGGTAGAGTCCTCCGCAAACATGAGTCCCGTTAGTGTGCCCAACTCACCCCTGTGTACCACACACACTTGATCTGTATATACCATGCACATACACGCGCCGCACTGCCACACATACACCACACATACACCACACATACACACACCGGACACTCATATAACTAAGCATAGCCACCCCCACGCCACGTGCACAAGCACACGCATGCCCAACTACACACACACATATCTGCACACCACACACACTCAACCACACAAACGCCAACCTTCCACTGCATTTACAACCTTGTCACATACACATGTATACACACACCTCACCAGTCACTGGTATCACCTATACCAGCCACCATGCACCATGAACGCACCTAGCCACATACCAACCACACACGGGTGCCCACCACATACCCAAATAATCATACACGCCCGCAACACACACATCCCATGCACACCAAACTACACATACGCAGACACACACACGTCACTGATCCCAGCTTGGTTGCCTTCCCGCTCAACGGAGGCGGGGTTTGGGGAGAGAAAATGGGGAGAGGCTGCAGTCCCGACCGAGGTTGGGGCAGGAGCTGGAAGGCCCGGGCGCGCGGGCCTGCGGTTTAGGGCGAGGCGGGCAGGGGCTGGCGGCGCCGAGTGGCGGCGCTCAGGAGGGAGGCCGGCCCGGGGGTGTGTGTGGGGTGCGCGCGTGTGCACGAGCGTGTGCGCGCCTCCCGGGGGCTCCGTGCCCGGACCGGGGAGGTGTGTACGAGGGAGACGTGAGGCGCGCGTGGGGAGAGGCCCTGTGTGTGTGTGTGTGTGTGTGTGTGTGCGCCTCGCTCCGCGATGCGCAGGGCCCGCGCCACTGGGAGGTTCGAGTGGGCGTGGGCCGGGAGTGCGCTGCCCTCCGTGGAGCGTGTGGACGCGAGTGTCGGTCCTCGGCGGCCAGTGCCACTTGGGGGGAAGCGCCTCTGTAGGCCGGCGTGCGTGTGGGTCCAAAGCGGCCGAGACAAGTGTGTTCACCACGGCCCTCCGTCGGGGTCTGACTCCGAGGAAGAGTGGGTGTGTCGGGAGGACCTAGCTGTGATGGGCGGGGACGCCCGCGGCCGCGCTCCCCGGCCGGGTGTGTGTGAGAACGCCCGGCTCGCTGAGGAACGCCGCGCGGGGTCGGCCGGCGCGCGCCTGTGCGCGTGAGTGTGCGCGTGTGGCGCGGCGCGCGCCGCGGCGGAGGGAGGGAAGGAGGCGGCAGGCCCGGCCCCGGTCGCAGCGCCCGGGGCGGCTCCTCCTCGAGCCTGGGACCGCCGCCGCCGCCGTGCGCTGGCGTGACTCCCGGCCCTCGCCGCGCCCTCCCGCGTCTGCACCCGATTCTGCTTCCTGCCCGCCCAGACGTCGCTTCTCCCGGGCTCCCGGTGTCGGCTCCGCGCGGAGGGAGAGGAAATGAGTGCGGCGGCCTCGCCGGCGCCCGAGCGGGGTTGGAAGAGCGAGAAACTAGACGAGGCTCAGGCCCTGGCGCGGAGTTGCGCCGCTCGCAGACCCGACTTCCAGCCGTGCGACGGGCTGTCCATCTGTGCCACGCACAGCCATGGCAAGTGCTTCAAGCTGCACTGGTGCTGTCACCTAGGATGGTGTCACTGTAAGTCGAGCCGCGTCTTCCCGCCTTCCGCAGCGGTCGGGGTGGGGGTGTCGCCTGCCCGGCCGTCCGGGGTCGCTGCCGGGACTGTGCGGCCGCGGGGGCTCCGGGCTCGGCCGGGGCAGCTCTGCCGCAGGCTGGGGCCGCCCTGGGCTCGGGGCCAGCCGGAGCTTCCCTCGCGCCGGACGGCTGGGGTTGGCGCTGCCTTGGCGACGAGACGAAATACCGTGGGGCGCCTCTTTCTTTAGCTACTTCTACAAAAGGGAGCTTCCTGCCCCAGGGAAGCGGGAATCTGGTTTTTTTCTTTCTGTTTTTGTTGTTGTTTTGTTTTTTTGACCAAAGCGTCCAGGCAGTGTGTTGAGAAATGGGGAGAGCCAGCAGACAGCCGTAGGGGAAGCCTTTTTTTCGAGGCTGCTGGTTAAAGATGCTCCTCTTCTTCTTGCTCACTTTTGTCTTCCTGGGCTGCTATTTAAAAGAAAGAGCCCTTGGAAGTCCAATTGTTTCCCATTTATTGTACACAAATGGAGAAAAAGCGCTAATGTGGGAAGGTTTGCTTCCAAGAAGTTAATATTAACAATTTGGAAGGTCGAGTTCCTTAAAGCCAATATATGACACAGAATTAGAAAATGAAATGAATGAAAGTAAGCTTAATAATCTTAAACCAGTTTATAAAAGCCAGAACCACATGGTCTAAACCTTTTCTCTGTGTTTATCCTCCTTCCTGTGATTTTTAAATAGATTAAAGTTAAGTAGCCATTTAATTAGAATTTCACAATTTGATTAGCTAATAGTATTTGGACGAGTATATCGGATGAATCATTCCTTTTAAGAAATATATTCTAAAGTTAGTTTCCACATAAATTTATAATAGAGGGTGCTGGAGTGCTTATTTAGGACATTTTCCAAGTGATCTTAAGTTAAATGATTTTTTTCTTTGTTGAGTAGAAAAAAATAGCTGACAACAGGAATGCAATATGTCACAAACCCTTATTTACAGTAATAAAACATAAATGGATATTTAAATCAAATTTACGAATTAAAGGATAGAAATTTACAAATTCCAGGCACATAGCACAGGATTGATTTTTGGTGTTCCATCTGCTGATGGGTGGTCAGTGTCTTCCTATTTCTCATTATTTCTATAGTGCTCAGATCTGTTCTCATTTATTAATATAAAGTATTGCTTCAGGGTGGGACAGGGTACCGAGTTGGAAGTAGCAACTCGAGGAAACCTGGGATGCTGAAATGCCCAAGTAGGAAGAATCTGGACTTACATTCATTTCATGGGAAAGCCTAGAATCGTTCTGTAGAATGTGAGGAATATTCAAGATAGTCCAGGTTACTGTCTGTCTTATTTTGACAGTATCTTCTCTAAGTACACCGTTACTGATGGGAACCTGGCAGTCTTCTCAGACAGCTTCTCCCTTCCTTAGCCTTGACTCTTAAAATACTCTTCCTTATATGGAGCTGAAATTAGTTACTTTCTAACTTCTTTCTTCTGCTCCTATTTCTGCCTTATGAAATCATATAGAACAATCGAATCCTTTTTTAGATCATGGTTGTTTCAACTCTTCATATATACGTATCTGAATACACATGAATTTCTCACACATTTGGATGTCTTCTCTCAGTATCCCCTGGCCATCCTCACAATGTTTTTCCTGAAATAGGTTTGACAATAATGTTCCTTGAATGACTGAATGAAGATAGTGATCATATCTTTCTCCTAAGGCATTGCTTTGTCCTATTTATACATTTCCAGTCCCTTCTGCCTTTCCTTTTATGGAATAGTATCCAGGCTCCTAAGCATCTTTGGAACATGTGCCAAGGTGGTTTTGATCCTTTGAAGACTGTGGCCCCTAGAAAGGCAGACAGTATTCCAGTTGTGGTCTCAGCAGTCTAAAGTTGAACAAGACCATTACCTCCAATGTTCGAGATACTGTTACTGCTGCAGCTAGCATCACATTAGCTTTTCTGATATCTTCGTCACACACGGAGCTTGCTGCTGTCAGATTGAACTAAGCTTGCCATCAGCGACATTGAGCTGTTTTTTTTTTTAAGCATATGTGACAAGCCACTGTTTGCCCATCTCACAGTTACATATATATTTTTGGACACAGGTACTAACCCCTTAAGATATCTTTTTCTATTAAATTTCATTTTATTAGAATTAGCTTTTTTTTCCCCTGTATGTTTTTAGATCCTGGCTTTTTCTTAATATATTTATAAGCTGTCTCCTAGGTTCATGTCATCGACATGCTGGATACCAACAGTACTACAGTACATCTTCATTAAAGTTATTGATAAAATTGTTGAACAAGAGAAAGCGACAGATAGAGTCCTCAAGCTTGCTGGTAGAACCGCCCTTCAGGTTGATAGCAATTCATTAATGAGCACGTGTTAGGATTGTTGAAACAATTACCTAGCCACCTAGTTGCACTGTTATCCATCTTCTGTTTATCTTGTATATGGGTGTAATGAAAACCTGGTCAAATACTTTGTTGAAGTATTTGACTACCAACACATGTTTTTACTGCCTCTTTTTGATCTGTGACCTATCTATACATACACTTGTAAAAAAAAAAAAAAGAAAGAAAAAATTAGATTAATCTGGTAAAACTCAGGTTGATTTCACAAATGGTTACCATTTGCTTTTCTAAATGGTTAGAAACTGTTTTTTAAATAATCTGAATTTAGAAAAGATTGACTGTTGCTGGCAGTTGTTTCTGTTTTTTAAAAAATCAGAACTACAGTTATTTGTTCTTTTCCAGTCTTTGGCAATCCTCCGGTTTCCACACTTCCTCCACTGGCAGCAGCTCAGTGATCTCATTCACGAAAAGCTTGACTTCATTTAATGCAGCTAGGTGCTCTGTTACAGTCTCCTCAGTTATACTGGTTATTCATTCTCTCTACCCTTTTTAGCCCAAAATAAGCAGAGTTAACATATTTGAGAAGTTCTCTCTCTCTCTCTCTCTCTTTTTTTTGTATTCATGAAGTTTACAGTATCAGTCCTAAGCCTAATTCCTTTAATTCTGTTAAACATGTACTGAGCACCTTCTTTTTATGAGACATTATTATGAAAACTCAGAATATAAATACGAATACAGCTGGATCATACTGGACCCCATATGGACCATTATGGACCTGATATGCAGAGTATATTTACTTTTTTTTTTTTTGAGATAGAGTTTCGCTCTAGTTGCCCAGGCTGGAGTGCAATGGCGCAATCTTGGCTCACTCCACCTCTCAGGTTCAAGCGATTCTCCTGCCTCAGCCTCCCAAGTAGCTGGGATTACAGGCATGTGCCACCATTCCCGGCTAATTTTGTATTTTTAGTAGAGACAGGGTTTCACCATGTTGGCCAGGCTGGTCTTGAACTACTGACCTCAGGTGATCCCTCACCTCGGCCTCCCAAAGTGCTGAGATTACAGGCATGAGCCACCGCGCCCGACCCATACTATATTTACTTTTGTAGATCTTTTAAAATCACAAATGATTAAGGTGAGAAAACTATCAGTTTGTTTGCCAAATCTGAGAATACTAAAATGAGAGGATTATCCTAATGCTTAAAAAAGGTAGATTCAAAACAAAGGAAGTTCAGATTTATGTGGTTGATTTTAATCTTGTGAAATGTATAAACTTATAGAAAAGGCTTAAAAATATGTATATGTTTATAAAAGATGTAAAGCATGTATCATGTATATATTCACAGATCCAGTGCTTGATGTATGATTAAAGGAAATGACTAGTGTATTTGGGTAATGGCACATTTTTGAGGATGTTGTCTGGGAGGAAAGCATCATATGTTCTGTTGGTGTCACTGTCAAAGATAGATTATTAAGCTGAATAAACCATGACTATGAATTTTTTTCAGTAAGGAGTGATATTGGGTTGAAATAATGAGTGAAGGTTTTCAAGAGGTGTTTTCAGAGAGAAAAAAATACATGGCTTGGTTAGAGAAGAGGGATGGGAAAGAAATCATGTAGATATTGTAAAGTAGAATTTTGTGGCTACTTAGAATACTTAGAATAAGAAATTAGGTTGGTGGAGGTGGAGATAAGTCAGTGTATTGGAGAGATATTTCAGGTGAAATCTATAGGGTTGATTAGATTTGGTTGGGGACGGAGAGGAAGATCATTAAGGTTAACTTCTAAAATTCTGCTGTATGCAGCTGTGGATGGGGGTGCCATTAACTAACAACAGTAAAATACTGGGTGACTAGGATTGGAGGAAGGTCATGAATCTAGTTTTGGATCTGTTGAGTTTAAGCTTCCTTTGTCCTCACATGGTGATGTTAGTAGGCAGTTGGATACGGGGATGTAGAACTCAGAGGAGAGGTTGGACTAGAAATAGTAAGGAAGTCGTTTACTGACTTACAGGTCGCAGTTGTAGCTGTGATGAAGCATGGGCACCAGGGGAGAGACTCGCCTAAGAAGTAAAGAAAACCGTTAAGCTTTCCCTTTAGAACACCAGAGTGTTTTCTTTTAGGACATCAGAGTCTGGGTACAAGAGGATAAGCTGGCAGAGGAGTCTAAGAAGAGATGGCTAGAGAAGAAAAATCTGGAAAATATGGTATGGCAGAAGCCAAGGGAAATTACTGTTCTAAGAAAGAGTATGAAGATGAAACCAGTTTTCAGCAGGCTAATTATTAGCTATTGGTGAAATACACAAATCGTGATTTTCATTACTATGGAGAAGAGGGTGAAAGGTTTAGTCTTGCAACAGTGATTTCAGGAATATACTTAATTGAAGTATTAGTCAAAGCTGTTTGAGGCTCTTCCAGGCAAAAAGAGAACAGTGTTAGGAGCTAAGAATTAGGACACAGACATAATTGTTAATATTTACTGAGTGATTACTTTGTGCCAGAATAAGCTTATTATGCTGAGCACTTAATAGCCAATTATGTAATTATGTGCATTTCACAGTTGAAGAAAAAGGCTTAGAACTTTTCCATGGGCACATAGTAAGAAGTAGAGCCTGGATTCGGATCTAGGTCTGTTCGATTCTACACCTGGACTTTTAACCATCGCTGCACTTTAGAGCAATTTAAAATTCAGTAGAACCAACAGAGCTCAGTTCCATTAAAGCCAATGATGGGGAAGTTTTTAAGAAATGGGTGGCAAGTTGTATCAGTTGCAGTAGTTAAATCCAGAAGAATGAGAACTGTAAAGAGTTCACTGTAGGTGATAGGAAATGACATTCAAGTTAAGGGTTAAGGAAGAGAAAGTGATTTGAAGGTGACAGGTGAAGCTGAGTGGGTGGATGTGGTATGATGTAGGTGCTACCAGCAAAACTCAAAAGTTGGCTTAAGAAAATCACATGATGGATGAGCTCAGTTTTCTGTAGAAGACATCTTAAAAGACTGTTTCAGATTGAAAGCAGGAAGAGTGGGACTTGATGCAGTCTAATAGATGATATTAACATATCTAAAGAAAGACTGTCACAGCAAAAGGTAGATGGGCAGCATAGAAATAGAGAAAAATGGGAGTTGGAGAGGCAGAATTTGGGAGTGTTTTTTAAGACTGTTCAGAGAAGGTAGCATGATGCCTAGAGAGTTGAATTCTCTGGTTCTTATGGCTGTGCTATCCCAGCAAAGGTTTGGTTATACATTTGGTTTTCTGTTCATAGATTTGCTGTAGGAAGAGGAGGAGCTGATTAGAGGGTTCAACTGTCAGGACGTTGGGGCAAATATGCTTCTTTTTATTAGTAAATTAGCATTGTTGTTTTGTGTTATTCTATTTGTTCTGTTTTCCTACTTTTACACAATTCTAGGAAAACTCACAAAATCAAGTTCTGACTTCCATGGGAAAATGCCAGCTGGTATTGAAGCATATCAATAACAGTAGCTACAAAAATTGTGTTTAAGAAGTTTGACAATGGAAACTAGCAACAACAACAAAAAGTAGGGAATGGTAGTTTGGTTGGAAAAGTCAACTAAAGTTTTTTTAGGAATGAGGGTTCTAACCTTGCCTAATGGTTGAAGGAAGAAGATAAAGATTTTAAGAGGAGAGGTGTGAGGTGAAGTTCTGAGTTTCTTCAAAGCTCTTCCAGAGATAGAGAAAGCTGAGAGCTGTCTTTCTACGTAGCTGGTGCTTCAGTCATGGATGCACATAAACTTCAGCAATAGCAAATAACACACATCATGGCTATATGCGGGTACATAGTTTTTTTGTAATCTTTTTGCATGTGTTTATTCGTTTAAATGACACAACAATCTTGTGAAATTGGTACTGTTACTGTCCTCAATTTTTAAGATTAGGAAATTTGACCTAGGTCACATGTAGTACCCCAGCTGCCTATGGCAAATGTGTATCAAAATCTTACCAACCAGCCGGCAACCAGGGCTGCTGGTTTCTTGGTTCCACTGAAGGTATAGTGAGGATGATTTCAGCTGCTTTAAATTCCTTTTGGAACCAGCAGGTGGAGAATGCTTTCTGATTTTAAGAGAAAGGCAATTATATGCAGTATGAATATTTTTGGAATGGTTGTGAACTCTATAAAACCATGCTTTTAAAAAACATTTAATATCAATTTAAAAAATTTAATATTGTATTTGAATAAAGTAAAATTTAAAAAAGACAAAAAGACTAGGCACATTTATTTGTATCAAATTTATTATTTGTATGATATGAAGCTTCGGTCATGGTGTATCCTCAACTAATCTCTGACTGGCACAAGCCGTTTTTTTAGATTTGCATACAAACCATTATTACTGGCTTCCAAGCCTGTTTTTTTTTTTTTTTGAGGAAAGAAGGAAGGGAGGGGAAGGGAGGGAGGGAGGGAGAGAAAGGAAGGAAGGAAATCAGGCAATGAGAGAGACATTGCTGACCTGGATCTAGAGGTCTACAAGTTTTTTTTTTTTTTTTTTTTTGAGAGAAGAAAAAAAAAGTGAAGGAGAGGAAGAAAGAGGAAGAAAAAGAGGGAGAGAGAACAGTAATGTTGCTTTATTCTAAAAGAAATGGGTATTAATAATGGCCAATCAATATTTCATTTAAACCTATGAGTAGGTGTGATGTGGTATTGACAAGAATGTATATTTTGTGTGTTTAAAGTGGAGAGCTCTATAAATATTTATTAAGTTTACTTGTTCCGGATCTGAGTTCGAGTCCTTGATATCCTTATTAATTTTCTGTCTCATTGAATCTAAGTCTCTATGTATTTGGGTGTTAGGATCGTTAGCTCTTATTGTTGCATTGATCCTTTTACCACTATATCTTTGTTGCTTTAAAATCTATTTTATCAGATACGAGAATTGCAACTCCTGCTTTTTATTTATTTATTTATTTATTTTTCCTTTCCATTTGGTTGGTAAATCTTTCTCCATCCCTTTGAGTCTTTGTGTATCCTTGCATGTGAAATGGATCTGGATGTAGCATACCGTTGGGTTTTGGCTGTATCTTTTGATTGGGGGATTTAGTCTATTTAAATTTAGGATTACTGCCATTTGATGTTAACTGGCTGTTTTATCCATTCGTTGATGTAAATTCTTCTTTATGTTGATGCTCTTTACTTTTTGGTATATTTTTAGAAAGGCTAATACTGGTTTTTTCTTTCTATATGTAATGCTTCTTTCAGAAGCTCTTGTAAAGCAGGCCTGGTGGTAATTAAATCTCTGAGTACTTGCTTGTTCATAAAAGATTTTATTTTTCCTTCAGTTGTGAAGCTTAGTTTGGCAGGATATGAAATTCTGGGCTGAAAGTTCTGTTCTTTAAGGATGTTGAATATTGGCCCCCACTCTCTTCTGGCTTGTAGGGTTCCTGCTGAGAGATCTGCTGTAAGTCTGATAGGCTTCCCTTTGTGGGTAACCTGACCTTTCTCTCTGGCTGCCCTTAGTATCTTCTCCTTCATTTCAACCCTGGTGAATCTAACGATTATGTGCCTTGGGGTTGGTCTTCTTGAGGAATATCTTTGTGGTGTTCTCTGTATTGCCTGGGGTTGAATGTTGTCCTGCTTTGCTAGTTTAGGAAAATTTTCCTGAATAATGTCCTGAAGAATATTTTCCAGCTTGGATTCATTCTCTCTGTCAGATTCAGGTACACCTATCAAACGTAAATTTGGTCTTTTCACATAGTCCCACATTTCTTGGAGACTTTGCTTATTCCTTTTTATCCTTTCTTCTCTATTCTTGTCTTCTCGTTTTATTTCATTAAGTTGGACTTGGACCTCTGATATCCTTCCTTCTGCTTGAACAATTCAAGTGTTTAAACCTGTGCATACTTCTCGGAGTTCCTGTATTGTATTCTTCAGTTCCATTAATTCACTTATATTCCTCTCTAAATTGTCTATTCTCATTAGGATTTCGTCAAACCTTTTTTCACAGTTCTTAGTTTCTTTACATTGGGCTACAACATGTTCTTTGAACTCACAGAAGTTTCTTATTATCCATGTTCTGAAGCCTGATTCTGTTATTGGGATGCACTCGTTCTCCATTAAGCCTTGTTCCCTTGTTGATGAGGAACTGTGATCCTCTTTAGAGGGAGAGGCATTCTGATTTTGAGTATTCTCAGCCTTTTTACTCTGGTTTCTTCCCATCATTGTAAGTTTATCCACCTGTCCTCTTTGTAATTAGCACCTTTCAAATTAGGTCTCTGAGTAGAGACATCCAATTTGTTAATTCCCAGGGCCGAAATATGAGCAACCCACTGCGCCGGCCAAAACAGCAGCGTTAAGACTGATGGTGCTTTTCTGCCTGGGAATCTCCAGTCTGACTTCCGTCTTGAGTCCGTATAGGCGACTCTGCCTTCCCGGAGCTCCAAACCTCGGTCAGAAGGGGAACCAGTCCCGTTTACTCTGCACCAAGAGCTGCCGGGCCGAGGTGCCGGCAAAACCGCTGCTCCAGCCGCAAGAGTCACGCTGGTGACCCGTGCTGCTCCTCCAAACTTCAGTCAGAAGGGGAACCAGTCCCGTTTACTCTGCTCCAAGAGCTCCCGCACCGAGGTGCCAGCAAAACCGCTGCGCCGGCCACAAGAGTCGCGCTGGCGACCCGCGCGGCTCCTCCACTGGGAATCTTCTGCTCAGTGAGTGACCAAAATTTGAAAGTGTGGCGTCCTCTCGTTCTCTGCGTTTTTACTGGGAGCTACAATCTTGAGATGTTAGCAGTTGGCCATCTTGGATCGTTCCCAAGCCTGTTGAATCAGAGATTTGAACCACATGGCTTTTGAGGGCTTATCTATGAGAATTTCCCACATTACAAAGTCCTCACTTCATCCGAATTTGCTCTCTCATGTTATAGATCTCATTAATTATAGGAAAGAATGTTTCCAGGGAAATTGTGTTATTACTTCTAAATCAATATAGGAACACTTGCCTTGGGCAACCAAAAGTTGTCTGGTAGATTTGTTTTCTTAGAAAAAAAAAAAAGGAATCATATATACATAGAATATGGAAGACAGTACAGTCCAACAACGAGCAAGGGCTGCGGAGCCAGACACGGCCTGTGTTTGAACTCTTAAATCTTATTGTTTGCAGGGTGACTTTGGATGGATTACTAAACTTCCTGCAGCTTCAGTGTACTCTTCTTAAAAATAGGAATAAAAATTCTATTTCATCCACGCACTATGATGGGTGCCTATACTCCCAGTTACCCAGGACTGCCTTGGCCCAGGAGCAACATCGTGAGACCCCCATCTCTTAAAACAAACAATTCTACCTCACAGAGTTGTGAAGATTAAATGGCATATTGCGGCTGGGTGCAGTAGCTCATGCTGTAATCCCAGCACTTTGGGAGGCCAAGGTGGGTGGATCACCTGAGGTCAGGAGTTGGAGACCAGCCTGTCCAATGTGGCAAAAAAAAAAGAAAAAAAGAAAAAGAAAAATCAGCCAGGTGTGGTGGCACATGTCTGTAAACTTGGGAGGCTGAGGGACAAGAATTGCTTGAACCCGGGAGGTGGAGGTTGCAGTGAGTCAAGATTGCACCACTGCACTCCAGCCTGGGTGACAGAGTGAGACTCTCAAAAATAAATAAATAAACGATATATTACAAGCAAAGTACTTAGTGCAAGTATTCAGTGAAGGGAAGGATCAGCCCCTCCTCTGTAAAAAGCAAAAAGCAGTGGAAATACTAGGTAATGTAGATGTCCTGATGGCAGGCACTGGAGTCAGACTTCGTGTTTGAATGGGCTCTGCCTACTTAATAGTTACATGGCTTGGGGAAGTTACTTAACCTGTCTTTCAGTTTTCATATCGTTAATGGGGGATAATAGTGCCAGCTTCATAGTGTTGTGATTGTCAAAGTCCACAGTTGCTTTCCCCTTCCCCAGATGTCCTGGTTAATCTGGAATCCACTCTGTGACTTGACTGATTTGTTCAATTAAACACTGGAAAACAACAAAGAATAAAAATATATGTTTTGAATCTTACATTTATAAATTATTTTTTTCTCATTGTGGAAAGTTCTGTTTTGTAATAGTTCCTATGTGATGATTGTCTGCTTTTTTTTTACCATGAAATCTTATATTTTGCTCCAATTCTCACTCCCCAGCTTCATCCTGTTTTCCTCTATTGTTAAGCAATGGACAGCTCTGGTTAATCAAATATACCAAATAATAGAGAGCTATCATAGGTGTCAAACATGGGTTAACAAGTTTCAAAGGATTCAGATATTACAGAGCTTATACTGTGTTAGAGTGAAACTGAACATTTTCAGCTTTGGTACTTCAGAAGTCTCATCAGTGTGTCATGAAAAAATGGCAAAAGCGCTAGTTAATAGAGGACTCCTGGTTGCTAGAATGCTGGGACAGTAAACCTAATTGTAGTCTTTGCAAGTTATTTTACTCAAATTTGCAGGATTTTTCCTTTGCTTTTCTCTTATTCTTGAATTTTCTGATATTTTAAGAGTATTTTGTAAGCATACTGCCAAAAATGTGCAATATCTGGAGTGGCAACAATGTGTAATATGAACACCCTCCAGCTGTGTCTGTACAATGCCTCCCAAGTAGTTCATTCAGGACAAATTATTTAACTTCTCCAGTGCTTATTTGTCCATTTACAACTGGATGTTTTGGTGGTGTAATACGTGTGTACTTCTGCATATCTCTATCTCATTTTAATAGATCTTTAGTGAAATAAAAGCACTAAGCATATAACAATTTGGTATTTCATGAAAAATTCTGTCTGTTGGACTCATTTGCTTTATCTTCCCCTTTTTCTGACTATACACTCTCTCGCTCTCTCTCACTTCCCCCGCAAAACATTTAGAAGTAAGTTGCAAACATCATGACACTTCATACCGAAATACATCCATATGACAAAAAAAGAAATATATCAATATGCCTGTCTTAAGAATGAGGGCAATTTTCTATATAACCACAATACTCAATTAACAGTAATTCAATCTATCATAGTTTTCTTAATTGTAAAGAAAATGACTTTTGAAAACATCCAGGGTTCAATCAAGATTCATATATTGCATTTCATCATTATGTAACTTTAGCCTCTTTTAATAATCTAAACCAATCACAGTTTTTTTGATGACTTAAATTTTTTGAAGACTCCAAGTTAACTGTCTGTAGAAGGTCCTATATTTTGAATTTGCCTGATTGCTTCATCATGATTAGATTTAAACATTTTTGTCATGTTATTACATGGGTGATATTGTGCCCTTCTCACAGCATTACATGAGAAAACATATAATGTGTCTTGTTCTACCAAGGCTAAGGTGGCAGCTGCCACATCTTTCCATTATAAAGAAGCCTTTGGCTTTTTTTCCCTTTTGTTTTTAGTAAGTAATCTGTGGGTGATACTTGAATGCCGAGTGAATAGTCTGTTCCCTAACAAACGTAACCCAGTGGTTAGTATTGGCTGAAGGCCCTTGCATGTATCACTTATTACCTTGGTGGTTGCCAAACTGTGATTTTCAAATTTTGTCATTCCTTCTACCATTTGATGACATCTTTTATAATGAAGAGGTTTGCTTACTGTACCCCATCTTCTGTTACTATAGACAAATTGATTCTTTTTTTTTTTTTTTTGAGACCAGATTTCTCTGTGTCATCCGGGTTGGAGTGCAGTGCCTGATGTCACCTCATTGCAGCCTCCGCCTCCCAGGCTCAAGCAGTCCTTCCACCTCAGCCTCCAAGTAGCTGGGACCACAGGAGCATGCCACCATGCCTGGCTAATTTTTTTTTTTTTTTTGAGACAGTCATTGTTGCCCAGACTGGAGTGCAGTGGCATGATTTTGGCTCACCACAACCTCCTCCTTCCAGGTTCAATCAATTCTCCTGCCTGAGCCTTGCAAGTAGCTGGGACTACAGACGCATGCCACCATGCCTGGCTAATTTTTGTATTTTTAGTAGAGATGGGTTTCACTTACGTTGGTTAGGCTGGTTTCAAACTCCTGACCTTGTGATCCTCCCACCTTGGTCTCCCAAAGTGCTAGGATTACAAGTGTAAGCCACTGTGCCTGGCTGCCTGGCTAATTTTTTATATTTTCATGGAGATGGGCTTTCACTGTGTTGTCCGGGCTAGTCTTGAACTTGTGAGCTCAAGTGATGCCCTCCTTGGCCTCCCAAAGTGCTGGGATTACAGGCATGAGACACTCTGCCCAGTCAAATTGATTCTTTTTTTTTTTCAATGCGTTATAATCAAGTACTATAATTCTTTTTAATGTTCAAATTGTCTTTAAACTTGGCAATTGAGAACGCCTGTAAGCCAGCTTCTGTGTCTTTTTAATATATATCAACTTTTTTTTTTTGCGTATTTCCCAATTTTCTGGCACAAGATATCGCAGGCTTACCTAATAATTTCCCTGCCCCAGATCGGAAATCATTTTTCTAAGAAACCTGAGTTCCTTAGAAGTGGTATGAGAAATGTTATGGAAACCATTATTTGGGTTTTGAGTCTGCTTATTTTATTAGGAGATTGTTGTATTCAGGACTTTATTTGTGTGTATATATCCTTTGCGTTTCCTCACTGCATACTTAGACCTCCCTTGTCAGTAAAACCCTGATTTCTGATGTGGTACCTACTAAACTGTTCTTCATTTCTATAATTTTATTCCCAGAATGTTATATAAGTGGAAACAAAAAGTATGTAACTTTTTGTGATTGGCTTTTTTTCATTCAACGTCAGTCTCTGGAGACCCCTCCAGGTTGTTGGATGTATTAGTAGTTTGTTCCTTTTTATTGCTGAGTAATATTCCGTGATATACATGTACCACAGTTCCTTGAACTTTTCACCTATTGAAGGACATCTAAGTTGTTTTCAGTTTTTAGTTACAAATAAAGCTGCTATAAACATTGATGTACAGTTTTCTGCTTGAACATAGTCTTCATTTCTCTGGTATATATGTTCAAGAGTGCAGATACTAGGCTGTGTGGTAGTTACTTGTTTAGTTTTTTTAAGAAACTGCCAAACTGTTTTCCAGAGGGTCTGCTCCATTTTACATTCCCAGTAGCAATGTATGACTGGTCTAGCTTCTTCACCACATGCTTACTGGCATTTGGTGTTGTCACTTTTTATTTTAGGCATTCTGATAGCTTTTGTCTTAGTGAGTTCAGGCGCTAAAACCAACTACTAGAGACTGGGTGGCTTATAAGCAACAGAAGTTTATTTTTCATAGTTCTAAAGGCTGGAAGACTGAGATACAGGTGCCAACATCATTGTGTTTTTCCGGGTTCTAGATTGCTGATTTCTCATCATGTCCTCACTTGGGGGGATAGGGCACTTTTTGTTTTTTGTTTGTTTGTTTTTTTTTGAGACAGAGTCTCACCCTGTCTCCCAGACTGGAGTGCAGTGGCACAATCTCTGCCCACTGCAGCCTTTGCCTCCTGGATTCAAGCAGTTCTCCTGCCTCAGCTTTCCAAGTAGCTGTGATTCCGGGCTTGGGCCAGCAGGCCTGGTCAATTTTTGTATTTATTTATTTAGTAGAGACAGGGTTTCGCCATGATGACCAGGCTGGTCTCGAATTCCTAGACTCAAGTGATCCGCCCACCTGTGCTTCCCAAAGTGCTGGGATTGCAGGCGTGAGCCACCACACCTGGCCCTGGGGTCTTTTTTTTATAAGGGCTCTAGTCCCATTCATGAGGGCTCTACTCTCAAGACCTATAAGAATTACTTCCCAAAGGCCCCACTTCCTAAGACCTCCCACATTGAGGATTAGGATTTCAACATATGGATTTGGGGAGGGGGACAACATGCAGCCCACAAGAGGTGTATATTGATGACTCATTTTGGTTTTAATTTGCATTCACCTGATGGCTAATGTTCATGTGCTTATTTGCCATTTATATATCCTCTCTAGTGAAATGTCTGTTCATGTCTTTTATCCTTTTCTAGTTGGATTTTTTTTTTTTTTTTTGAGACGGAGTTTTTCTCTTGTTACCCAGGCTGGAGTGCAATGGCGCGATCTGGGCTCACTGCAACCTCCGCCTCCTTGGTTCAGGCAATTCTCCTGCCTCAGCCTCCTGAGTAGCTGGGATTACAGGCACGCGCCACCATGCCCAGCTAATTTTTTGTATTTTTAGTAGAGACGGGGTTTCACCTTGTTGACCAGGATGGTCTCGATCTCTTGACCTTGTGATCCACCCACCTTGGCCTCCCAAAGTGCTGGGATTACAGACATGAGCCACCGCACCCGGCCTCTAGTTGGATTTTTTAAACTGAGTTTTGGGAGTTCGTTTTTATTTATTATTATTATAATACTTTAAGTTCTGAGATATATGTGCAGAACATGCAGGTTCGTTACATAGGTATACACGTGCCATGGTGGTTTGCTAAACCCATCAACCCATCATCTACATTAGAGTTTTCTTCCTAATGCTATCCCTCCCCTAGCCCCCCACCTACTGACAGGCCCCGGTGTGTGATGTTCCCTTTCCTGTGTCCATGTGTTCTCATTGTTCAACTCCCACTTATGAGTGAGAACATGGGGTGTTTGGTTTTCTGTTCTTGTGTCAGTTTGCTGAGAATGATGGTTTCCGGCTTCATCCATGTCCCTGCAAAGGACATGAACGCATCTTTTTTATGGCTGCATAGTAGTCCATGGTGTGTATATGCCACATTTTCTTTATCAGGTCTATCATTGATGGGCATTTGGGTTGGTTCCAAGTCTTTGCTATTGTGAATAGTGCTGCAGTAAACATACATGTGTATGTGTCTTTATAGTAAAATAATTTATGATCCTTTGGGTATATACCCAGTAATGGGATTGCTGGGTCAAATGGTATTTCTTGTTCTAGATCCTTTGGGAATTGCCACACTGTCTTCCACAATGGTTGAACTAATTTACAGTCCCACCAACAGTGTAAAAGCATTCCTGTTTCTCCACATCCTCTCCAGCATCTGTTTTTTTCCTGACTTTTTAATGATCACCATTCTAACTGGCATGAGATGGTATCTCATTGTAGTTTTGATTTGCATTTCTCTGATGACCAGTGATGATGAGCTTTTTTTTATATGTTTGTTGGCATAAATGTCTTTTGAGAAGTGTCTGGTCATATCCTTCACCTACTTTTTGATGGTTTTTTTTTCTTGTATATTTGTTTAAGTTCTTTGTAGATTCTGGATATTAGCTCTTTGTCAGATGAATAGATTGCAAAAATTTTCTCCCATTCTGTAGGTTGTCTGTTTACTCTGATGATAGTTTCTTTTGCTGTGCAGAAGTTCTTTAGTTTAATTAGGTCCCATTTGTCAATTTTGGCTTTTGTTGCCATTGCTTTCAGTGTTTTAGTCATGAAGTCTTTGCCCATGCCTGTGTCCTGAATGGTATTGCCTAGGTTTTCTTCCAGGGTTTTTAATGGTTTTAGGTCTTATGTTTAAGTCTTTAATCCATCTTGAGTTAATTTTTATATAAGGTGTAAGGAAGGGGTCCAGTTATAGTTTTCTGTATATGGCTAGTCAGTTTTCCCAGCACCATTTTATTAAATAGGGAATCCTTTCCCTATTGCTTGTTTTTGTCAGATTTGTAAAAGATCAGTGGTTGCAGATGTGTGGTGTTATTTCTGAAGCCTCTGTTCTGTTCCATTGGTTGATATATCTGTTTTGGTATAGTACCATGCTGTTTTGGTTACTGTAGCCTTTTAGTATAGTTTGAAGTCAGGTAGCATGATGCCTCTAGCTTTGTTCTTTTTGCTTAGGATTATCTTGGTTATACAGGCTCTTGTCTTTTTGCTTAGGGTTGTCTTGGCTATACAGGCTCTTGTTCTTCACAGAATTAGAAAAAATTACTTTAAATTTCATATGGAATTTAAAGTAATTTTTTTTACTTTGAATTGTTCCATGTGAAATTTTAAATAATTTGTTCTAATTCTGTGAAGAAAGTCAGTGGTAGCTTGATGGGCATAGCGTTGAATCTATAAATTACTTTGGGCAGTGTGGCCATTTTCACAATATTGATTCTTCCTGTCCATGAGCATGGAATGTTTTTTCATTTGTTTGTATCCTCTTTTATTTCCTTGAGCAGTGGTTTGTAGTTCTTATTGAAGAGGTCCTTCACATCCTTTGTAAATTGTATTCCTAGGTATTTAATTCTCTTTGTAGCAATTATGAATGGGAGTTCACTCATGATTTTGCTTTCTGTTTGTCTGTTATTGGTGTACAAGAATGATCGTGACTTTTGCACATTGATTTTGTATCCTGAGACTTTGCTGAAGTTGCTTATCAGCTTACGGAGATTTTGGGCTGAGATGATGGGGTTTTCTAAATATAAAATCATGTCTCCTGCAAACAGAGACAATTTGACTTCCTCTCTTTCTATTTAAGTATGCTTTATTTCTTTCTCTTGCCTGATTTCCCTCGCCAGAACTTCCAATACTATGTTGAATAGGAGTGGTGAGAGAAGGCATCTTTGTCTTGTGCTGGTTTTCAAAGGGAATGCTTCCAGCTTTTGTCCATTCAGTATGATATTGGCTTTAGGTTTGTCATAAATAGCTGTTACTATTTTGAGAAATGTTCCATTAATACCTAATTTCTTGAGAGTTTTTAGCATGAAGGGGTGTTGAACTTTATTGAAGGCCTTTTCTGCGTCTATTGAGATAATCATGTGGTTTTTGTCATTGGTTCTCTTTATGTGATGGATTACATTTATTGATTTTCCTGTGTCGAACCAACCTTGCATCCCTGGGATGAAGCCAACTTGATCATGGTGGATAAGCTTTTTGATATGCTGCTGGATTCGGTTTGCCAGTATTTTACTGAGGATTTTTGCATCAGTGTTCATCAGGGATATTGGCCTGAAATTTTCTTTTGTTGTTGTGTCTCTGCCAGGTTTCGGCATCAGGATGATGCTGGCCTCATACAATGAGTTAGGGAGGAGTCCCTCTTTTTCTGTTGTTTGGAATAGTTTCAGAAGAAATGGTACAAAGCTTCTCTTAGTCCCTCTACTGGAATTCAGCTGTGAATCCATCTGATCCTGGGCTTTTTTTTGGTTGATAGGCTATTAACTACTGCCTCAATTCAGAATTTGTTGTTGGTCTATTCAGGGATTCAACTTCCTCCTGGTTTAGACTTGGGAGGGTGAGTGTAGGTAGTATGCATTTTTTTCAGGAATTTGTTTATTACATTTTGAGTTGTCAAATTTGTGCTTTTAGAGTTGTTAATAGTAGTTCCTTAACTTTTGATGTCTCCATGGTATGTGTGACATCCTCTGTTTCATTCCTGGGTTGGTAATTTGTGTCATTTGTCTTTATTCTTTGTCTGTCTTGTTAAGAGATTAGTCAGCTTCATTGACCTTTTAAAAGAGGCAATTTTGTGTTTCATTGATTTTGAAACACAGACTTGGGAGGGTGTATGTGTCCAGGAATTTATCCATTTCTTCTAGATTTTCTAGTTTATTTGCATAGAGGTGTTTATAGTATTCTCTGATGGTAGTTTGTATTTCTGTGGAATCAGTGTGTTACCCCTTTGTCATTTTTTATTGTGTCTATTTGATTCTCCTCTCTTTTCTTCTTCATTAGTCGGACTAGCAGTCTGTCAATTTTGTTGACGTTTTCAAAGAGAGAGTTCTTTACTATAGATACTAGACGTTTGTCTAGTGGTTTGCAAATATTTTCTCTGTCTGTAGTTTGTCCTTTCATCCCTTTAGCAAAAGTTTCTCCTATCGTTACTTATATGCCAAAAAACTGCATAATTAGTTTATAGTTGACCCTTGAACAACATGGGTTTGAAGTGTATGGGTCTACTTATAATTGGGTTTTACAACCAACTGTGGATTGAAAATTCAGTATTCCCAGGATATGAAACCCATGAATACTGAGGGCCAGCTGTGCGACTTGAGTATGCTCAGGTGGGGGTTCTGGAACCAATCTAATGTGTATACTGAGGGATGACGCTATATAATCTGGTAAGTTAACAGAGTCTTTTGAGATACAAAATTTTAAATTTTGATGGAATCCAATTTATCAGTTTTTCCTTTTATGGCTTGTGCTTTTGGATGCTTTTAAGAACCCTTTGCCAGGCTTGAGATTTCATATGTTTTTCTTTTCTGAAAGCTTTATAGTTTTAAGTTTTATATTTAGTTCCATGATTCATTGTGAGTAATTTTTTATAACATGTGGCTTAGGTCACAATTCGTTTCTTTGCCTATGGATGTCCAGTTACTCCAGCACCATTTGTTGAAAAGATTATCTTTTCACCGTTGAGTTGCTGTTGTACCGTTGTTAAAAATCATATTGTGTGGGTCTATTTCTGGGCTTTTTATTTTGTCCCACTGGTCTATATGTCTCTTCTTGTTCCAGTACCATACAATATTGCCTACTATAGCTGTGTAAGATGTCTTTAAGTTGAATAGACTAATTTTTTTTTTTTTTAAATATACAGAGTCTTGCTCTGTTGCCCAGGCTGAAGTGCAGTGGCACAATCTTGGCTCACTGCAACCTCCACCTCCTGGTTTCAAGCAGTTCTCCTGTCAGCCCTCCCCAGTAGCTGGGATTACAAGCATGTGCCACCATGCTCAGCTAATTTTTGTATTTTTAGTAGAGACAGGTTTGACCACTTTGGCCAGGCTGGTCTCAAACTCCTGACTTCAGGTGATCGCCCAGCTTGGCCTTTCAAAGTGCTGGGATTACGGGCTGAGCTACCATGCCTGGCTGGGTGACTGAATTTTTTTCCACTTTGTCTTTCATTGTCATTGTCTCCTTTCTTGCTCTTTTTCTTCCTCTTCTCCTCCTCCTCCTCCTCCCTCCTCTCTCCCCTTCCTCCCCTCCCCCTTCTCCTTCTTTTCCTTTCTCCTCCTCCTTCCTTTTCTTTCTCTCCTTCCTTCCTTCCTTCCTTCCTTCCTTCCTCCCTCCCTCCCTCCCTCCCTCCCTCTCTTTTTTCTCTCTTTCTTTTTCTTTCTCTTTGCCTCCCTTCCTCACAGGGTCTCACTGTCGCCCAGGCTGGAGTGCAGTGGTGTGATCATAGCTCACGCAGCCTCTACCTCCTGGGCTCAAATGATCCTCCTGCTTCAGCTGCTCAGGCAGCTGGAACTATAAGCATATGTCACTATGTCCAGCTAACTAAAAAAGTGTCTCGCTATTTTGCCCAGGCTGGTCTTGAATTTCTGGGCTCAAGCAATCCTCCCGCCTTGGCCCCTCAGACTGTTGGGATTACAGGTGTGAACCACTGTGCCCAGCCAAATCTTTCACCTTTAAGTACAATATTAGCAGTAGATTTTTTGTAGATGCTCTTTATCAAGTTGAGGAAGTTCCTCCTCTGTTCCAGTTTTCTGAGAGGTTACTAAAAAAATCTTGAATGGGTATCAAATTTTGTCAGATGTTTTTTTAAAATCAGTGATAGGATCATGTAATTCTTCTTTGTTGACCTGTTAATATGGTAGATTATATTGATTTATTTTCAAGTATTGAACCAGCTTTGCATCCTTGGAATAAACCCCACTTAATTAAAGGTGTAATTCTTTTAATATATTGTTGAATTCTATTTTCTAATAGTTTCTTAAATATTTTTATGTCTATATTTATGATGGGTATTGGTCTATAGTGTTTTCTCTTTTTTTATTGATCATCTGATTTTGGTGTCCGGTAATACTAGCTTCATGAAATGAATTAGAAAGTTTTCCCCCTTCTTCTGTTTTCTCAATGAAAACGTGTAGAACTGATAATAAATTTTCTTCAAACATTTGGTAGAATGCTCTAGTAAAACCATCTGGGCCTGGATAGATACACGTGTGTGTGTGGCGGGGTTTTTTTTTTTTTTTAGTTTAAAAATTACGAATTCAGTCTGGGCATGGTGGCTCATGCTTATAATCCCAGCACTTTGGGAGGCTGAGGTGGACACTTGATGTCAGGAATTTGAGACCAGCCCAGCCAACATGATGAAACTCTGTCCTACCAAAAATATAAAAAATTAGCAGAGTGTGGTGGCACATACCTGTAATCCCAGCTACTGGGGAGGCTGAAGCAGGAGAATTGCTTGAACCCAGGAGGTGGAGGTTGCAGTGAGCCAAGATCTTGCCAGTGCACTCTAGCCTGGGTGACAGAGCAAGACTCCATCTAATGAATAAATAAATAAAATTACTGATTCAGTTTTCTTCTTATTATAGGGCTATTCGAGTTATCACCAAGGGATGAGTGTAGGTAGTATGTATTTTTTCAGGAATTTGTTTATTACATTTTGAATTGTCAAATTTATGCCTTTAGAGTTGTTAATAGTAGTTCCTTATACTTTTGATGTCTCCATGGTATGTATGACATCCTCTGTTTCATTCCTGGGTTGGTAATTTGTGTCATTTGTCTTTATTCTTTGTCTGTCTTGTTAGAGATTAGTCAGCTTCATTGACCTTTTAAAAGAGGCAATTTTGTGTTTCATTGATTTTCTTTCTGTTGGTTTTTCTGTTTAATATGTCTTTGATTTCTGTTCTCATCTTTATTATGCCCTTCTTTCTGCTCACTTTGGGTTTATTTTGTGCTTCTTTTTCTAACTTCTTGAGGGTGGGAGTTTAGATTACTGATTTGAAGCTTTTCTTCTAATATATGCATTTATTACTGTAAAATTCCTTTCAGCACTGCTTTAGCTGTGTATCATAAATTTTGGTGTGTTTCATTTTCATTTTTTTTCCAGTTCTGTGTAACTTTTGGTTTCCCTTGAAACTTCCTTTCTGATCATAGATTATTCCAGGTGTCTGGAGATTTTTCTACCTTTCTATTAATTAGTTTCTAGCTTGATTCTACTTTGTATGATTTTAATTATTTTGAAATTGTTGAGGTTTGTTTACGGCCCAGAATATGGCTCAAGTGTCATGGACATGTGGAAAGAATGAGTATGCTGCTGCTGTGGATGAAGTGTTGTATAAATGTCTTTTAGATCCTGTTTATTGATTTTTGTCGTTGAGTTCTTCTACATCCTTGCTTATTTTCTGTCTATATGTTCTGTCAGTTGTTGAAAGAGGGTGTATTAGTTCATTTTCATGAAGCTGATAGAGACATAACTGAGACTGGGCAATTTATGAAGAAAGAGGTTTAATGGAACTTAGAGTTCCATGTGGCTGGGAAGCCTCACAATCATGGTGGAAGGCAGGGAGGAGCCAGTCAAGTCTTACATGTATGGCAGCAGGCAAAGAGAGAGCTTGTGCAGGGAAACTCCCCTTTTTATAACCATCAGATCTCATGAGACTTATTCACTATCACGAGAACAGCATGGGAAAGTCCTGTCCCTATAATTCAGTTACCTTCCACCACGTGCCTCCTACAACATGTGGGAATTCAAGATGAACTTCTGGTGGGGACACAGCCAAGCCACATCAGAAGGGTTCAGGTAAATGGTGGGTTTGTCCTTTTAAGTCTGTTAGTTTACACACAGATATTTGCATATTTGCAGGGTTTTTTTTTTTCTTTTTTTTTGAGACAGTCTCGTTCTGTCACCCAGGCTGCAGTGCAGTGGTGCAGCACTACAACCTCCACCTCCTGGATTCAGGCGATTCTCCTGCCTTAGCCTCCTGAGTAACTGGGATTACAGGCACCTTCCACCATGCCAGCTAATTTTTGTGTTTTTAGTAGAAACGGGGTTTCTCTATTTTGACCTGGCTGGTCTCAAACTCTTGACCTCAAGTGATCTGACCACCATGGCTTCCCAAAGTGCTGGGATTGATTACAGCCATGAGCGATCATGCCCGGCCAGATTTTTCTTTTGAGATGGAGTCTCGCTATGTCACCCAGGCTATAGTGCAGTGGTGTGATCTCAGCTCACTGCAACCTCCACCTCCTGGGTTCAAGCAGTTTTCTTGCCTCAGCCTCCTGAGTAGCTGGAATTACAGATGTCTGCCACCATGCCCAGCTAATTTTTGTATTTTTAGTAGAGATGAGGTTTTACCATGTTGGTCAGGCTGGTCTCGAACTCCTGACCTCAAGTGATCCACCCACCTTGGCCTCCCAAAGTGCTGGAATTACAGGCATGAGTTACTGCGCCCGCCAGCCAGATATCTGTAGTTCTTTTGTCTGATGCGTACTTATTTAAGATCGCTAATATCGTCTTGTTAAACTGACCCTTTTTTCATTATTCGATGTCCCTCTCTGTACCTGGTTATTTTCTTTTCTCTGAAGTTGACTTTATTTGATATTAACATAGCCGTATCTCTTTTCTTTTGATGACTGTTCCCATGATGTATCTTTTCCTTCCTTTTATTTTCTACCTGACTATACTGTTAAATTTGTAGTAAGTTTCTTGTACACAGTATATGTTTTGTCCTGCTTTGCAAACCATTCTGCCAATCTCTCTTTTAATTGATATTTTAGGGCATTTATAATTTATGTGATTATTGATTAGTTATAGATTATGTCTGCCATTTTAAATTGTCCTCCATTTTTCATCTCTCTTTTCTTTTTCTTGCCTTTATGTGATTTATTTGAACATTTTTTTGAATTCCACTTTGATTTAGCTCTAGTACTTTTGAATGTCTTCTTTGTGCAGCTTTTAAAAAATTCAATTTAATTTTTCATTGACATAATATTTTTATATATTTATGGGGTACATGTGATATTTTGTTACATGTGTAGAATGTGTGATCAAGTCAGGGTGTTTTGGGTATTCATCACTTTGAGTATTTATCATTTCTGTAGGTTGGGAACATTTCAAATTCTCTGTTTTAATTATTTTTAAATGTGCAATGCATTGTTTTAACTGTAGTCTCCTTACTCTGCTATTAAACATCAGAAATTATCCCTTCTATCTAATGTATGTTTGTACCCATTAACCAACTTCTTTTTTTTTTTTTTTGAGACAGAGTTTCGCTCTTGTTACCCAGGCTGGAGTGCAATGGCGTGATCTCAGCTCACCACAACCTCCGCCTCCTGGGTTCAGGCAATTCTCCTGCCTCAGCCTCCTGAGTAGCTGGGATTACAGGTGCGTGCCACCATGCCCAGCTAATTTTTTGTATTTTTAGTAGAGACAAGGTTTCACCATGTTGACCGGGATGGTCTCGATCTCTTGACCTCATGATCCACCTGCCTCGGCCTCCCAAAATGCTGGGATTACAGGCTTGAGCCACCGCGCCCGGCCCGACCAACTTCTATTCATCCCCTCTCCACATCTTTCCCAGCCTCTGGCTAATTTTTATATTATTATTTTTTAGTAGAGATGGGGTTTTACCATGTTGGCCAGGCTGGTCTCCAACTCCTGACCTCAAGTAATCCATCTGCCTCCCAAAGTGCTGGGATTATAGGTGTGAGTCACCTTGCCCATCCTAGTTCTTTGTACTAGCTGTCTTTGCTGAGATTATTTTTTTTCTGAAGCTTTCTGCATTTTCATTTACTTCAGGGATGTTTGCAGTTGCTCACTGAAGCATTTTTTTTTTCATGGCTGCTTTAAATTTATTGTCAGATCATTCTAACATCTCTGCCATCTCAGTATTGGCATCTGTTGATTGTTATTTTTCATTTGGTTTGAGTTCTCCCTGGTTTGTTGTTAAGACAAATGATTTTCAATTAAAACCTGAACATTTTTTTATTATATTAAGACTCTGAATCTTAATTAAACAAGATCTTTCTGTTTTTACTGGCTTTTTTTCAGATACCATTCTAGTAGAGGAAGGGGCTGCACCCTCCTTATTGCCAGATGGAGATAGAAGTCCACATTCCACACTTGCCCTCCACTGACACCCTGGAGATGAGGCTGGCTCCTTGGTATCTCTGGGTGAGAGTGGGAGTTTTTGCTCTCCCTTAGGCCTCTCCTGCCCCCACAGTGGGGGTGGCCTCAGTACCACTGAGTCCTGACTTGCTGTGAGGCTTCTGACGCTTCCTGGCTACAGCGTTAAGGTGCCTTTTTAGAGCCTTTCAAGAATGAAAGTGCATCTTTCGCCCCAGCTCTTAGCCTTTACTGGTGTGGATTGGGATAAAGTACACAGGTTTTTTGTTGTTGTTGTTTCTCTGATGTTTGGCTGGAGTAGAGCAGTTAGTTATTCTCTCAAAGTTTGTCTTTTTTTTTTTTTTTGTCATTTTAGGTTGCTCCTTCTCTGGTCCCTTGGCTAGAGAGAGCAGGCATTTGTTAGGGCTTCTTCTGTCTGCTGCCGTTTGTGCTTCCTGGTTGACAGCTTCTTTAGCTTCAAGTCTGGCAACTAGAAGAAGACACACAGGAAAATGCCAGAAGTCACTACCATGTGGTTGCTTGGGCCCCAAGGCCCCTGGTTAGTCAGTCTTTTTCTGTTTGTTTTATATGCAATGTCTAGGGTTTTTAGTTATACTTAGTGGGAGGAATAGGGAAACATATATGTTCCATTTTCCTGGAAATATTAGTCTCTTTTTTTAAATTTGATTTAATTTTTGAATACATAAAAATTTTCATGGTTCAAGAGTCAAACTATTTGGTGTTACTGTCTCCAGAATAAAAAGTCAACCCATGTAAAAACACTAAAGAAGTTTCATTTGTATTTTAATACCTTCTATGCATTTGAATCTGTCTCCTCTAAATATGTTTGTGTGTGTGTGTGTACACATATTTCTTTTTCTTTTTCTTTTTGTGACAGACTCTCACTTTATCACCCAGGCTGGAATGCAGTGGCACAGTCATAACCTACTGCATCCTTGAACTCCTGGGCTCAAGCCATCATCCCACCTCAGCCTCCTAGGTAACTGGGACTACAGGAATGCACCACCAAGCCCATCTAATTTTTCTGTTTTTTCTAGAGATGGGATTTCACCATGTTGCCCAGGATGGTCTTGAATTTTTGAATACATAAAAATTTTCCTGAGGTCAAACGATCTGCCCACCTCAGCCTCTCAAACAAAGTGCTGGGATTACAGGAGGTGGCTTCTTTCTCACTTCTTTATGCTTGCATGCTACTTTGTTGCATATATGTGTAATAGTTTTTTTTTTTTTTTTTGAGACAGAGTCTCACTCTGTTGCCCAGGCTGGAGTGCTGTAGCATGATCTGGGCTCACTGCCTGCAACCTCCGCCCTCAGGGTTCAAGGGATTCTCCTGCCGCAGCCTTCCAAGTAGCTATGATTCAGGTGTGCGCCACCATGCCTGGCTATGCTTTTGTATTTTTAGTAGAGACAGGGTTTCACTGTGTTGACCAGGCTGGTCTCAGACTCCTAACATCAGGTGATCCACTCACCTCGGCCTCCCAAAGTACTGGGATTACAGGCGTGAGCCACCATGCCCGGCCTGTGTAATAGGTTTTTAACCAGTTTCCTATTGCTGAGCATTTTGTTTGTTTCTCATATTTTACTTTTACAAATAATGTTGCAGTGAGTATCTTGTGTATCTGTTAAGATATATTCGTGGAGGCTTTTCTTTAAGGTCCTAGAAGTGGGATTGCTGGATCAAAGAATAAATACATATGTAGTTTTGTTAGATATTGCCAAATTCTGTTTCATATGGGTTATACCATTTTGCCCTCCCACCAGCAACATATGAGAATGACTATTTTCTAATAGCTTTACCAACAGAGTATATTGTCAAGTTTTTGAGTTTTTGCCAACGTTATAGATGAGAAATGGTATCTCAGTGATTTTAATTTACATGTAACATATTAGGAGTGAAGTTGAGCATATTTTTATTTTTAACTGTTCTTCAAAGTTATTTTCACTGATTATAATAGTATAATAGACTTCCAGTATATTGAAGATCATTACCACCATCTTCTGGATTTCTTTGTTGCTGTGAAGAAGTTAGCTGTCAATTGTCATTGCTTTGAAAGTTATCTGTCTTTTTTTTTCTTTAGCTGCCTTTAAGATAGTATCTTTGTTCTTGGTGTTCTACATTTCTCTGTGTGTCTGTATTGGAATTATTTTTATTTATCCAGTTTAGAATTAATTTAGCTTCTTCAATCTGTGGATTGATGTCCATCATCAATTTTAGAAAATACCTGGCCACGTTCAAATACTGTCCTTTCCTCATTCTCATTGTCTTCTTCTTCTGGAACTTTGATTAGATATGTATTATATGTTTTCACTTTGTCATTCATTTTTTTAACCTTTATTTTATATTGTCTGTTTAATGTCTTTGTCACTCTATACTGCCTTCTGGAGAATTTCTTCTGATATGCCTTCCACTTTGTTCACAGATCTGAACAAAGTTAAGTGGAAAGCATATCCAAAGAAATTCTCCAGCAGGCAGTATAGAGTGCATTAAATTAATGAAATGAATGCATTGAGTTTTTAATCTTTTTTTTTTTTTTTTGTATTTTACTGATCTTCTCACTGATTCTTTTTCAAATGGTCATTTTGAAAAAGACTTTCTCATTTTTAATAGTTACTTGTTTTCACTCATATCTTTTATTTCTGTGAACATAAGAAACACTTGTTTTATGTTCTGTTTCTGATAGTTCCAATATTTGAATCTTTGCAGTTCTGATTTTACTAAGTGCCCTGCTCGTTTGTATGTTTTGTGATTTTTAACTGTGAGCTCCAGTTTATCCTACAGAATGTTATCCCATGGAATTCCTTCAGTTAGGATTTGCTTTTGCTTTCTCTGGATGGCTAGAGATGCTATTACTACAGGATTGCTTTAGACTAAACAAATAACTTGACATATCTGGACCAGCCTGGAAGTCTGAAGTTTGGCTGGAATCTGCGGAAAGACAGCTTTTGCTTATGAGTTACACAATTTTTCCTCCCCTCTTTTCTCATGTGTCCTGATTTTAAGCTATATAAAACCACTGGGCATTGGTTTACTTATAATTTACTCTTACATTGATGTTAACTTTTGGAGAGTTTCTTTTTATAATAGCTGTAGTAAGCCTTAAGCTTTGTTTCATGAACCCTCAGCTTCTAAAAGGTTACAGAAGCCAAAGCTAAATTTCACCTATCCCAGCAAATATCCTCAAAGTAAACATTATGCTCAATTTTCCAGTTGCTTCTCTGAATTTCTACCTTTACTTGGGTTTCTGCCTGAATATTCCTTACTTTTGTCAGTTCATCAATGTAGGGAGGAATATTAATTTTTTTTCTAGTATTTTTCAGTTGCAGAAGGATTATTCAGGTTGCCTAGTATATCGTTTGGTCAGAAACAAGTTTATTTTAAAAATTCTATATCATATAACCCTTTTTGAAAAGTTGTTTCAAAGCTTTTTTTTGAACAGCATGGAATATAAATACATGTACATATGAATTTGGTACAATAAGAGGCAATAAGTATATTAATGCTCTGTTTAACCAGATATCAGAAACTCTATTATAACAAGATATTATCACTTGGTTACTTTTTGTTGAGTGGTAAGCACCTCCATTCAAACATTGGAGAAATGATCACCTGGTCATAGACCTCTGATGGTTAATGTTCAGGTTGAATTATAACAGCTTCTGTAAAAGTAGTTTGATCTGGCTAAGGTGGATAGTCATTTAATTGTTTATTATTTTTAGACTGTACCATTTAAGAATTACATTTTGAATCCATAATGAATATCACTTCACACCAACTGGAATGGCAATATTTAAAAAGAAAGATAAGTGTTGGTGAGGATGTGGACAAATTAGAACCCTCATGCACTGTTGCTGGGAATATAAAATGGTGCAGCCACTTTGGAAAACAGTTTGGCAGTTACTCAAAACGTTAAACATAGAGTTACCATTATGACTTAGCAGTTCTACTCCTAGATAACCCAAAATAAATGAAACATATGTCCATTAAAAAACTTGTATACAAATGTTAATAGCAGCATTAATCTTAATAGCGAAAAAGTGGAAACCACCCAGACGTCCGTTGATGAATGGTTAAACAAGGTATGGAAAATACACAGATGACCTATTATTTGGCAATACAAAGGAATAGAATGAAATACTGATGCATTCAGTAACATGGATGAACCTTGAAAACATGTTAAGAAGCCAGACACAGAAAGTAACATATTATATGATTTCATTTATATAAAATGGCCAGAGTAGGCAAATCCATAGAGACAGAAAGTAGATTAGTAGTTTTGATGGACCAGGGAAAGAGAGAATAGACAGTGACTGGGGACAAGAGGTTTCTTTTTGGGGCAGTGATAATGTTATGGAATTAGATGGTAGTAATGTTTGTACAACTTTGTGAATATACTAAAACCCACTGATTATATACTTTGAAAGGATACATTTTATGGTATGTGGGTCATACTAATAAAAGATTGTATGAAAAATACAGCTTTTTATATTGAGAAACTAATTTTTCACTATATTTATTTTTAGCCCAAACTTTAGTAAAATATTTTCATAGGATGACTTTGCAATATAAATAACAAAACATGAAATAATTTTCTAGGAAGAAAAAGACACAGGAAAAATAGAAGTAATACCATTTAACCGTAATTAAAGAATTATATTTCAAGAGGTACACTGGAACAGAAGTTCATTGTTATTTTAGTTGTTCGTTTTGAGAATGTCTCTAAGCCAAAATATCAGTGAATGTTTATCTTTGATTGTATAACTATAGTGAAAATATTACTTATGCTTTAGTCTGTTTATTGTAATATAGGCTTTACTTTTTGGATGTTACTTACTGCTCTACAATCTGCTTTTAACTCAAAATGATATGAATAAGCATGTTACAGTTTTCTTTTGTTTGAATATAAATATTTTGGTAATAGGACAAGTTTAACATTGCCTTCTGTTATTAAAAAGTCAAAAAACAACAGATGCTGGTGAGGCTGTAGAGAAAAGTGAATGCTTATATATTGTTGGTGGGAATGTAAATTAGTTCACTGTGGAAAGCAGCTTGGAGATTTCTCAAAGAAAAAAAAAGAACTACCATTTGACCTAGCAGTCGCACTATTGGGTATGTACCCAAAGGCAAATAAATCTTCCTACCAAAAAGACATGTGCGCTCGCATGTTCACAGCACTATTTACGATAGCGAAGACGTGGAATCAACCTATGTGTGCCCATCAGTGGTGGAGTGAATTTTAAAAATGTGGTACATATACACATGGAATTCTGTGCAGCCTTAAAAATAAAAAAGAAATCATGTTTTCTTCAGCAACATGCATGTAGCTGGAGGCCATTATCCTAAGTGAATGAATGCAAAAAAACTAGAAAACCAAATACCACATGTTCTCACTTACAAGTGGGAGCTAAGCACTGGGTACACATGGACATAAACATGGGAACAGTAGATACTGTGGACTTCTAGAGTGGGGTGGGGAGAGCGGGCTTGAAAAACTGCCTGTTGGGTACTATGCTCACTACCTGGTACAATATACCCATGTTACCATCCTGCACATATATACCCTGTGTCTAAAATAAAAGCTGTAATTATATATAAAAAAAAGCACGGCTAATGTATTTAATAGCTTCTGTATTTGACTCGCAGAAAAAACTTAATACATTAAGGGCCAAATTTATATGCATTTAAGAGAAACAGATAATTGCATTTTAAAAATTGTGATCAATATGCTGGGCAGTCATTGAATATTTGTTATTTATAAATGATTAAACTCATTCTTAATCACTTGATTAAATCCATACATTCATAATGTGATAGAAATTAACCACTAAGTTCTCTAGAACTTAGGAAAGAAAGCACGTCGAGATCATCCGTTTCATACTTTTTCAAATTATGCTAAGATAGAGTTTCGTAGAAGCACCTTTGATGGAAATTTATAATGAAAGTGACCTGTGCTGGGTCCCCCATTCTGCTTTAATCAGGCATCTGTTTATCTGTTTTGCATAAAATGGTGAAACTGAAGAAACCGTCAACCTGATTGTAAAACAAAATTATGTTTTTCTGGGCTAAGTAGCCTTCAAGGTTAATCAGGTACAAATCCATTTTCAGAAAAGGAGTTATAAAACTAAAAAACTTCTGTGAACCCTGGTTTACTAATTTGTCAATTGGAGGTAATATATTGTAGGTGGTGATAATTAGAAATAATGTAATATGGCGTTGGAAACTACCATTATCATAGCTGTTATTAGTCTCAGCAGTCCAGACTCCTAGCCAAAAAACGACAACAGCAATAGAAAGGCAGAGCCCACCAACAGTGTAAGAGTGTTCCTATTTCTCCACATCCTCTCCAGCATCTGTTGTCTCCAGATTTTTTAGGGACTGCCATTCTAACTGGTGTGAGATGGTATCTCAATGTAGTTTTGATTTGCATTTCTTGGTGGGAGTGTAAATTAGTTCAACCGTTGTGGAAGACAGTGTGGCAATTCCTCAAGGACCTAGAAATAGAAATTCCATTTGACCCAGCAATCCCATTACTGGGTATATATCCGAAGGATTATAAATCGTTCTGTTATAAGGACACATGCATACGAATGTTCACTGCAGCACTGTTTACAATAGCAAAGACTTGGAACCAGCCCAAATGCCCATCGATGATAAACTAGACAGGGAAAATGTGGCACACATACACCATGGAATACTATGCAGCCATAAAAAACGATGAATTCGTGTCCTTTGTAGGGACATGGATGAACCTGGAAACCATCATTCTCAGCAAACTGACACAATAATACAAAATCAAACACTGCACGTTCTCACTCATAGGTGGGTGTTGAACAATGAGAACATATGGACACAGGGAGGGGAGCATCACACACTGGGGTTTGTGGGGGGAACTGGGGGAGGGACAGTGCGGGGTGGGGAGTTGGGGAGGGATAAGATGGGGAGAAATGCTAGATATAGGTGATGGGGAGGAAGGCAGCAAATCACTCTGCCATGTGTGTACCTATGCAACAATCTTGCATGTTCTTTACATGTACCCCAAAACCTAAAATGCAATAAAATATATATTTTTTAAAAAATAGAAAAGGCAGGGCCAGGGCCCGAGGTTCAAAGTCTTCTGGACATCTGTCTGTGTTACTCCATTCATTGGGGGAGTGACTGGATGCTTACAATAAAGGAATATTTGGGAGGCTGGTAAGGACTTTTATATTTAGAAAAATTGATCAGACCAACTTCACCAACTTTATAAGGGCAAGCAGAGCCCTCTGGCTATTTGTCACTGGTGGAGCCAACTCATTGGTGTAGCCACAGTTTCTTCTGGCTACACTGACCAGTGATATAGGGTGCAAAGTTTTTGATTGCAGCTTTTGAGCTCAGCTGTTGACATTGTAGACTCTTAGACATTACCTGGGACTACAAATGCTACAGCAGAACCTTGAAGAGAAGATTTGATGAGCATAAAACAGCTGCTTCCCTCTTTAAAAATGTGAAAACCTTATCAACTACTGTGGCCCACAAAATAAGTGAATCAGCAGGTTTGGAAAGGGAAAGCAGTGCTTCTCTGGCTGGATACTTTGTATCTGAGTCTGAGAGGACATAGTTTGTTACCAAGAGTGGGAAGTGGAATAAGTTGCTTTGGAGAGAATAGCAGGGTAGAGGAAGTTAGCCAGCATGTAGGTTAGGCTTGCTCAAGCGCAGGGCACAGGCTGCACACAGCCCAAGACAGCTTTGAATGCAGCCCAACACAAATTCATAAATGTTCTTAAGACAATGTGAGATATTTTTGTGATTTTTTTTAAAGGTCATCAGCTATCATTAGTGTTATTGTACCTTATATGTGGCCTAAGACTATTCCTCCAATGTGGCCCAGGGAAGCCAAAAGATTGGACACCCCTGATTGTTAGATTCTGCTACACCCAGTTCTTCAAATCATACGTATTTTCTGAGCTATCTTTGGTGTTTTGATATCACAGCGTAGGAATTGAATCCATTTTAACTTTTATTTCCTGCTTTTAAAGATGCTGCAGGTTATGTGTTAGGGGTTTCTGCTTTCAGTTTTCAAGTTGTTGAAGGTAAGTATTTACTGCAAATTGTTTATTGGTTTAATGGTTTTTTTAGGATAGGGATTAAATTATCAAATCATTTCTAGTCTTAAAGATAATTCTTTTCATATGACTACACCATTTCTTCATGTATTTATTTAACAATTTTTTAGAGCTATCATTTTTACAGCTACAGTTATTGATTAGTTAGAAATATAGGGTAGAAATTTTGTGATTACAATAGAATACAATTTAATTTCTGATTAAGTTTTAGAAATAAGAATTTTACATTCTTAACTACATTTCATAGATTTGTGGATCATAGAGGTATAATACCTGGTCTGATAAAAATTTTCCCTTTTTTTTTTTTTGAAACAGAGTCTCACTCTGTAGCCCAGGCTGAAGTGTAGTGGCATAGTTTCAGCTCACTGCAATCTCCACTTCTGTGATTCAAGTGATTCTCCTGCGTTAGTCTCCTAGTAGCTGTGATTATAGGCGTACTGTAATCACATGTACGCCTGTGTCAGATGCCACCGTGTCTGACTAATTTTTATATTTTTAGTAGAGAGGGTGTTTCACCATGTTGGCCATACTGGCCTCGGACTCCTGACCTCAGGTGATCCACCTGCCTCCGCCTCCCAAAGTTCTGGGATTACTTACTTACAGGAGTGAGCCACCACACCCAGCCAATTTTCACTTTTTACCTGGTGGTTTTGTTATATTATAAAAGCACTCGCTAAAGTCTTTGGAGCTGTTACCATTTAAAGAATCTATGCTATAGCAGTGAGGACCATTGTCAGATTTCAAGCAACAGTTAGCTGTCTAAAAAACAGCATTATTTGTCATATTAAATTACTGTTGCCAATTTAATGATTATTGGCTTTGTTGCTTGTGTATTTAATTTGAAAGTTAGTTTCTGCTTTGTAGTTATATAAGAACTAGAACTATAAGAGGTTTATGCTTAACTTTGTATTTGTTTTAGTGAATCCATACTAATGAAAAAATTGAAGCCAGTCTTGAGGGGAAAGTCTCTTGGGCCAAATCATCCTGTAACCATAACTCATAAAAGTTGTTTTTCAGTGTCTCAAGTTTTTAAAGTTGTTGTGGATCCACCCTGTAGATTGTTCATATGTTGATAATATGGACTTGCTCTTTTTGAGGGAGTCAGTTTACTCGGACATTAAAAAAACAAATAGTGGCCAGTTCTGGTGGCTCTCTTCTGTAATCCCAGTACTTTGGAAGGCAGAGGCGGGAGGATCATCTAAGGTCAGGAGTTCCAGACCAGCCTGGCCAACATGGTGAAACCTCGTCTCTACTTAAAATACAAAAATTAGCTGGGCTTTGTGGTGGGTGTCTGTAATTTCAGCTACTCAGGTGGCTGAGGCAGGAGAATCACTTGAACCCCAGAGGTGGAGGTTGCAGTGAACCGAGATCATGCCACACTCTATCCTGGGCAACAGGAATGAGACTCCATCTCAGACAATAATAATAAAAAGAATGAATGTCTAGGTCTTAGTTCTTTTCTTCAAGCTAACCTATATCATGTATCTTCTCAGGGAGTTAGAAATTAGACTTTTTCTTAAATGTTGAGATAAAATTATAAAAAGTTTACAGTTCTGCAAGAACATTTAGTTTTTCACTAACACCTTATCTCATTTTTAGGCCCAATTTTTAAGCTGATTAATATTTCCCAACTGTTAGCTTATTTTATTTCTAGTGTCAGCATGAATTAGTGTTTTTTTTTTTTTTTTACTTTTACTTTTTCATTCTGTGGTTCTAGATAGACAGCCCATAATGATATTGAGGCATATAAAAGGGACCTCTTACAGGAGGCAATGAAAAGACGTTTTCGGATTTTCCCAGATATGAGATAAGGGAATTGGGGAATATCAATAGAAAAGATGGAAAACATAACTGGAGATCTTTGCTGAGACAGTAAAGTGGATTTTTAAAAAGCTATAGAATCTCTTCTGGGGATTTGAATGTGAAGATTTTGAATAATATTTTTATCGTGTGATTATCATTGCTGTGAGGGAATGGACAAGTGCTTTCTTGCATGTTTAAAATTTGTCGATGGGCTGTACCTTCTTTCCAGGGCTATTTTGTGGCCATACAACTAACTGTGCAATTGGAGAGGTCCCACTCTTAGAAGGGCCATGTGCTCTGTACATTTTGAACAAGGAGCCTTGATTTTCATTTTGCACTAGGACCCAGGAATGATGGGGGTCAGTCCTGTTTTTTCCCATGAGTGCTTCACTTAATGCAAAGAAACCCATGTCCTTAATGTAAATGAAGGTAATATCTATTTATCAGGTTGTTTATGATAAGATGAATTAAAATGTGGAAGTCCATTTTGAGTCTCCTCAGTGTGCATTGTAACTTTCTGGTTTTTGTTGTTTCTCAGGTATTTCTTTTTGGCTGCTTATATCTAGAGGCACCCAGGGAAGTTATTGGGGACTCTGTACTGACAGTAATGATGCTGTTCTATATCTGTTTTGTCATTTATCCCTGAATTTGACTTGTCTGAGAAGACAGATCCTGCAGTCTGTGACTGACATTCTTTTTTATCATCTTGCAACAACTTCTCTAGGCTATTTTATCTAGGAAAGGGGCCTAGAGCTTTCAGCTGTCGTAAGTTGTTAGCTCTACAAAGACACTGGCAGCTTGAAATTTAGACTACTGTTTCATTTGATACTTGTTAAATTCAACAGACCAATTAAGTTAAAGAGCAGGCTCGAAATTACATATTAAAACTGCTTAGAAAAGTTGAATGTTATAGAATTGTTAGAGATTTATCATTTTTACCTTCAGTTTTTCGTTGACATCCTGTTGTACTTGCCATGATCCTTTTCTTTTTTAAAAAGTCAGTCTTATAAGTATAACTTATATATAGTATAATTTACACACTTTTATTTGTACAGTTCTATGGATTTTAATAAACATATATAATTGTGTAACCATCATATCATCAAAGTGTAGGATATTCTTGTCATCCAAAAAATTTCTTTAAACTTTATAGTCAGTCCTGTATTCCCATCCCACCCCCATCCCTGGCAATTGCTAACCTGTTTTTATGCCCTATAATTTTGTGTTTTTCAGAATGTTTTATAAATGGAATCATACAATATGCAATCTTTTAATTATACTTTTTATAACATTCCAGGATGTTATATAAATGCAATCATGTAGCATGTAGCTTTGTCCATTTAACATAAGGATCTTGAGATTCGTCCATGTTGTTGAGTGTATCAGTAGTTCATTCTTTTCTTCTGCAGTTTAGCATTCCATTGTATGGATGTACCACAGTTTGTTTAATCATTCATCAGTTGGTGGATATTTGGGTTGTTTCTACTTTTTGCCTGTTAAGAATAAGGCTGCTGTAAATATTTGCAGGCATATTTTTGTGTGAATGTATGTTTTCATTTCTCTTGAGCAGATACCTAGGAATGGGACTACAAGGTCATGTAAGTGTATGTTTAATTTTCTGAAAAACTGCTAAACTGTTTTTCAAGGTGGTGGTTTTATTTGGCATTCACACGAACAGTGAATGTGTACACAGGTTGCTCTACATTCTTGCCAGCACTCAATGATATCAGCTCTTCAAAAAAAATTATCAACTTAAATATTTGTGTTATAGTATTTCATTGTAGTTTTAATATGACTTCTCTAATGTAATGACGTTGGACATCTTTTGTGCTTGTTTGCCATCTGTATAATCTCTTGGTGAAATATCTGTTCAAATTGTTTGCTCACTTGTTTTCTTTAAAATTCTTTTTAAGCATTTTAAAAAGCTCTTTCTATATGCTGGGCATCAAACCTTTGTCAGACATATGTTTGCAAATATTTTCTCCCAGTCTGTGGAATGTCTTTTCATTTTCTTAAAGTGTCTAGTGGAGAGTTTTAAATTTTACTGATGCTCTATTTAACATTTTTTTATGGTTTGTGCTTTTTGTATTCTATTTAAGAATGATTTGCCTCATTTAAGGTCACAAAGATTTTCTCCTACATGTTCTTCTCAAAATTTTATAGTATAAGTTTCATGCTTAAGTCTCTATATCCTTCATTTCTAAAACTCCTTTTAGTTATTTTGTCATTCTTATAGATAGATATTGAGATTTTTTTTACATACATTCAGTTACTTCAGCATTATTTATTGAAAAAGTTATTGAATAGTCTTGGCACTTTTATTAAAAAAATCTATTGAGCATAAATGTGCTGAGCCTTCTATTCTGTTCCATTGATTAATGTGTCTATCCTTTCACCAGTGCCACATTGTCTTAATTACTACAGCTGTATTGTAAGTCTTGAAATTAGCACTGTGAGTCTTCCAACTTTACTGTTCATTTTCAAAATTGTTTTAGCTGTTGTAATTCCTTTGTCTCTCCATATGCATTTTAGAATCAGCTTCTTGATTTGGACCGGACTTGCATTGAATTTGTGTATCAATTTGGAAAGATTTGATTTTTCTTAATGTACAGTCATTCCATGGTACCTATGCCCATAGTTAGGTACCTGAAAATGTATTGGTTTCAGGATCACCCCATGGATTCCAAAATCTGTGAATACTCAAGTTCCTTTTATAAAAGGCTGTAGTATTTGCTTATAACCTATACACATTCTCTTGTATACTTTAAATCTCTAGATTATTTATAATACCTAATACAATGTAAATGCTATGGAAATAGTTGTTACACTTTATTGTTCAGAGAATAACAACAAGAAAAAAGTCTATACATGTTGAGTAAAGACACAACCATCCAGTTTTCCCTGAATATTTTCAGTCTACAGTTGGTTGAATTAGGAGCCTATTATAATTCTGACAGACAAAATTCCAAACAATATAATTCTGAATGTTGAAATTCTGAATGATCAAAGTCCTGAAAATAGAATTCTGGAAAAAAATAATTTAAAACTCTTTAAAGGACATTTTAGAAGAGGTATTTGTTTAAGAAACATAAAAAACAAGACAATACTTTATAAGCTAGTTTATACAATAAAATAGGCAGTAATATATTTTTTGTAATCATAAATGTTCAGGAATAGTAATAGTCACATGTATATAACAGTTATGAACAGATGAACCATATTCCTAAAGAAATAGGTCATAGAGATGGGGACCATGGCATGTCCTGTAATCCCAGCTGCTTGGGAGGCCAAGGGGAGAGGATCACTGCAGCCTAGAAGTTCAAGTCAAGGCTTGATAACATAGTGAGACCTTATCTCTCTCTTTTTTTTTTTTTAATTTTTAAAAAATTTTATTGCATTATAGGTTTTGGGGTACATGTGCAGAACGTGCAAGATAGTTGCATAGGTACACACATGTCAGTGTGTTTTGCTGCCTTCCTCCCCTTCACCCACACTTGGCATTTATCCCCAGGCTATCCCTCCCCAGCCCCCACTCCGCTGTCCCTCCCCCATTCCCCCCAATAGACCCCAGTGTGTAGTAGACCCCCTCCCTGTGTCCATGTGTTCTCATTTTTCTCACCCGCCTATGAGTGAGAATATGCGGTATTTCTTTTTCTGTTCTTTTGTCAGTTTGCTGAGAATGATGTTCTCCAGATTCATCCGTGTCCTTACAAAGGACACAAACTCGGAAAGAAAAATATATCAAAAGGTGAAATGTATAAATGCACATCACAGTAGTTGGCAATTGTGCGTACCCAGCTTTGTAACTGCAGTCATCTGAAATACCATGATGTTCAGTCTTAAGTTTTTTGAGATATATCAAAAGCCACGATGGGCCACCACTACAGATGTCCTTGTTCAAAGACCTGAGATCTCAAGAAATGTATTTTTCACAAATGCAAATGTACAAAATGGACATTTCTTTCTTTATTGAGGAAGTTTCAATGTTTTCATGCTTACACAGAGTCAACATTGTGATAATGCACTTTCGTGGAGTCAGTTTTTTGGGTTTTATTTTTTTGAGTTGGAATCTCGGTCTGTTGCCTAGGGTGGAGTGCAGTGGTGCAACATCGGCTCACTGCAGCCTCCATCTCCCAGGTTCAAGCGATTCTCCTGCCTCAGCCTCCTGAGTAGCTGGGACTGCAGGCATGCACCACCATACCTGCCTAATTTATTTTATTTTATATTTTAGTAGGGATAAGATTTCACCACATTGGCCAGGCTGGTGTTGAACTCCTGGCCTCGGGTGATCTGCCTGCTTCGGCCTCTTAAAGTACTGGGATTACAGGTGTAAGCCACCACGTCTGTCCCGTGGAGTCAATTTTTTTTTACGTCCAAGGAGCTGAAGAAAAGCCTATTTCAGCTCTCAGAGACCAATTTGCCTTTTGTCTTTGTTCTCTCCTGGCCCTTAGCCAGTTGGATGATGCTTGCCAACACTGAGGTCAGATTTTCCCCACCTCGTCCACTCAGACTCACATACTAATCTCTTCTGGAAACACCCTCACAGGCCCACCTAAAACAATGCTTTACCAGGTTTCTTTGCTTAATCCAATCAAGTTGACCCCTAATAAGAAGTCCACAGGTCCACCTTTCATCCCTTTAGCACCCATATGCACCTCCTTAAACTATACTTAATTTCCAAATAAAGACAATAACAAGGTAATAGTTCTGCTTACCATGATACAACTATCCTGTGATGGTGATTTACAGGATTTTAGACCCCAGGAGTTTTAGATTTTAGGGATTTAGAATTTAGGAATTTTGATCTTTTAGGATTTCCACATTTGGGATTATGGCATTTGGGATTGTGATCCAAACCCGCGTGAATCCACAGATGCGGAACCCACTGATATGGAGGGCCAACTGTATTTTGAGACTCTCTTGTAAGGTTTATACATATTTAGGATTATACATCTTCTTGGTCAATTGACCCTTTTATCATTATGTAATGTCCTCCTTTATCCTTGGTAATAATACTGGTTCTGCTTTAATATTGATATAGTCACTCTAACTTTCTTTTGATTAACATTTGCATAGTATATTTTCTTTTTTTTTTAATTGCATTTTAGGTTTTGGCGTACATGTGCAGAACATGCAAGATAGTTGCATAGGTACACACATGGCAGTGTGATTTGCTGCCTTCCTCTCCTTCACCCACATTTGGCATTTCTCCCCAGGCTATATTTTCTTTATACTCTTACTTTTAACCAATTTATTTCTTTATCTTCCAAGAGGGTTTCTTGTACATAGCTATATTGGGCCTTGCTTTTTTATACAGTCTGACATCGGGGCTTTGATTGTCCTGTCTGACCTAGCCTTACTACTTCTCCAGCTTCACATAACTCATTACACTCTCCCTCTTCCACTATTCTCCCATGAGATTAACCTTAATTCAGTTTATAGAACTAGTGAAATTATTTCTTGCTCTAGACCATTGTTCTTGCTGTTGTCTCTGTGTTGAGTGTTCTCATACCCCGTGGCATCCTGCTATCCTTTCCTTTTCAGCCTCTCATGTTGTGGTAAATACTCCTCTTGTCATACTTCTTCTGAAACATGACCTCTTCACAGAAACCTTTCCTGGCACGCTATCTAGAGTAGGCTCTCCCTATTCTTTCTAATAGAATCATGCTGCTTTTCTTTTTTTCTCTCTTAATTTTCATAGATTTGGGGAACAGGTGGTGTTTCATTATGTGCTTAAGTTCTTTAGCAGTGATTTGTGAGATTTTGGTGCCCCCATCACCTGAGCAGTATATACAGAACCCAGTTTTTAGTATTTTATCCCTCATTCCCTTTCTACCCTTTCCCCATAAGTCCCCAGTGTCCATTGTGTCATTCTTATCCCTTTGCATCCTCATAGCTTAGCTCCCACTTATGAGTGAGAATGTACAATGTTTGGTTTTCCATTCCTGAGTTACTTCACTTAGAATAATAGTTTTCAGTCCCATCCAGGTTGCTTTGAATGCCATTAATTTATTCCTTTTTATGGCTGCATAGTATTCCATCACATACATATATAATGCAATTTCTTTATCTACTCATTGATGGATGGGCATTTGTTCTGGTTCCATATTTTTGTGATTGTGAATCGTGCTGCTATAAACGTGTGTGCAAATATATATATATATTTTGGGGGTATAATGACTTCTTTTTCTCTGGGTAGATACACAGTAGTAAGATTGCTGGAGCAAATGGTAGCTCTACTTTTAGTTCTTTAAGGAATTTCCACACTGTTTTCTATGGTGGTTGTACTGGTTTACATTCCTACCAACAGTGTAGGAGTGTTCCCTTTTCATTGCATTCATGCCAGTATCTATTATTTTTTAATTTTTTTTTTATTTTGGCCATTCTTATGATAGTAAGATGGTATCACATTGTGGTTTTGATTTGCAGTTGCCTGATCATTAGTGGTGTTGAGCATTTTTCATACGTTTACTGCCCATTTATCTTCTTTTGAGAATTGTCTATTCATGTCCTTAGCCCACTTTTTGATGGGACTGTTCATTTTTTTCCTTGTTAATATGTTTGAATTCCTTGTAGATTCTGGATATTAGTTCTTTGTTGGATGTATTGATTGTGAAGATATTTCACTTTCTGGGTTGCCTGTTTACTTTGCTTATTTTTCTTTATTTGCTCTACATATCTATTTGTTTACTATACTGTCTACTTTCCTTACTAGAATGCCAACATTAGGAAGGTAAAGGAGTCTTGTCTGTTTTCTTCTCCATTGAATTGCTAACATTCAGTAGTACAGTGTCTGACAGATAGTACGTATTTATTGAATGACCAAATGAATAATTTTCAAACTTTTCTTCTTTCTAGGACTTGCATAATCTTACATACTTGTATATTTTCACTATTAGAAATGTATTTAGACTTGCTAAGTTACCCTTTACCCATTAGCAGTCAGATACATATCTTAAGTGATCTGTAGTGATGTTATTATTATTATGACCAAGTATATGATCTGTGTAAGATACTTTATATTTTTTCTAAGGTACTTTTTTTCCCCATTTTTTAAAAGCACCCCAAATTCCCCAAAATGCAGCTAAAAAGAGGAAATACTAAATTGCAAAGATTAGTGATGTACTTTTCTGAAAAATTCAGAGATTAACTGAAAGACCAACATAAACTTCATTATCACTTAGACATGCTTTTTCAGTTCATTTTCACATTTGCATATGTAATGAGATATGGTGTACTATTTAAATTTGACATTAGATAACTAACCTAAAGCTCTGTTAAAATGATTATATTTTTAGTAGAGATGGGGTTTCATCATGTTGGCCAGGATGGTCTTGATCTCCTGACTTTGCGATCTGTTCACCCAAAGTGCTGGGATTACAGGCCTCCCAAAGTGCTAGGATTACAGGTGTGAGCCATCATGCCCGGCCTCTCTTAGCACACATTTCAAGTGCCATATATAACATATTATTATTAACTATTGTCACCATACTGTACTTTAAGTCCCCAAAACATACTCATTTTATGAATTCAAGTTTGTGCCCTTTATTGGTCATTAATTTTTTTTTATTGCATTTTAAGTTTTGGGGTACATGTGAAGAACATGCAAGATAGTTACATAGGTACACACGTAGCAGTGTGATTTGCTGCCTTCCTCCCCTTCACCTATACCCGGCATTTCTCCGCATGCTATCTCTCCCCAACTCCCCACTCCCCATTGTCCGTCCCCTATTCCCCCAACAGACCCCAGTGTGTGATGCTCCCCTCCTTGTATCTATGTGTTCTCATTGTTCAACACCTGCCTATGAGTGAGAACATGCGGTATTTCATTTTCTGTTCTTGTATCAGTTTGCTGAGAATGATGTTCTCCAGGTTCATCCACGTCCCTACAAAGGACACAAATTCATCGTTTTTGATGGCTGCATAATATTCCATGGTGTATATGTGCCACATTTTCCCAGTCCAGTCTATCATCGATGGGCATTTGGGTTGGTTTCAGGTCTTTGCTATTGTAAACAGTGCTGCAATGAACATTCGTGTGCATGTGTCCTTATAGTAGAACGATTTATAATCCTTCGGATATATACCCAGTAATGGAACTGCTGGGTCAAATGGAATTTCTATTTCTAGGTCCTTGAGGAATCGCCACACTGTTTTCCGCAATGGTTGAACTAATTTACACTCCCACCAGCAGTGTAAAAGTGTTCCTATTTCACCACATCCTCTCCAGCATCTGTTGTCTCGAGATTTTTTAATGATCGCCATTCTAATTGGCGTCAGATGGTATCTCAATGTAGTTTTGATTTGCATTTCTCTAATGACCAGTGATGATGAGCATTTTTTCATATGTTTGTTGGCCTCATGTATGTCTTTTTTTGTAAAGTGTCTGTTCATATCCTTTGCCCACTTTTGAATGGGCTTATTTGTTTTTTTCTTGTAAATCTGTTTGAATTCTTCATAAATTCTGGATATCAGCCCTTTGTCAGATGGGTAGACTGCAAAAATTTTTTCCCATTCTGTTGGTTGCCGATTTACTCTAATGACTGTTTCTTTTGCCTTGCAGAAGCTGTGGAGTTTGATTAGGTCCCATTTGTCTATTTTGGCTTTTGTTGCTAATGCTTTTGGTGTTTTGGTCATGAAGTCCTTGCCTACTCCTATGTCCTGAATGGTGTTGCCTAGATTTTCTTCTAGGGTTTTTATGGTGTTAGGTCTTAGGTTTAAGTCTTTAATCCATGTGGAGTTAATTTTAGTGTAAGGTGTCAGGAAGGGGTCTAGTTTCTGCTTTCTGCACATGGCTACCCAGTTTTCCCAACACCATTTATTAAACAGGGAATCCTTTCCCCATTGCTTGTTTTTGTCAGGTTTATCAAAGATTATATGGTTGTAGATATGTTGTGTTGCCTCCGATGCCTCTGTTCTGTTCCATTGGTCTATATCTCTGTTTTGGTACCAGTATCATGCTGTTTTGATTACTGTAGCCTTGTAGTATAGTTTGAATTCCGGTAGTGTGATGCCTCCTGCTGTGTTCTTTTTGCTTAGAATTGACTTGGCTATGCGGGCTCTCTTTTGGTTCCATATGAAGTTTAAGGGTAGCTTTTTCTAGTTCTGGTAAGAAGGTCATTGGTAGCTTGATGGATAGCGTTGAATCTGTAAATTACTTTGGGCAGTATGGCCATTTTCATGATATTGATTCTTCCTAACCATGTACATGGAATGTTTCTCCATCTGTTTGTGTCCTCTCTTACTTCGTTGAGCAGTGGTTTGTAGTTCTCCTTGAAGAGGTCCTTTACATTTCTTGTTAGTTATATTCCTAGGTATTTTATTCTCTTTGTAGCAATCGTGAATGGCAGTTTGTTCTTGATTTGGCTCTCATTAAGTCTGTTATTGGTGTATAGGAATGCTTGTGATTTTTGCACATTGATTTTGTATCCTGAGACTTTGCTGAAGTTGCTTATCAGTTTCAGGAAATTTTGGGATGAGATGATGGGGTCTTCTAGATATACTATCATGTCATCTGCAAATAGAGACAATTTGGCTTCCTCCTTTCCTATTTGAATACCCTTTATTTCTTTTTCTTGCCTGATTGCTCTGGCTAGAACTTCCAGTACTATATTGAATAGGAGTGGTGAGAGAGGGCATCCTTGTCTAGTGCCCGATTTCAAAGGGAATGCTTCCAGTTTTTGCCCATTCAGTATGATATTGGCCATTGGTTTGTCGTAAATAGCTTTTATTATTTTGAGATACGTTCCATCAATACCGAGTTTATTGAGGGTGTTTAGCATAAAGGGCTGTTGAATTTTGTCAAAGGCCTTCTCTGCATCAATTGAGATAATCATGTGGTTTTTGTTTTTGGTTCTGTTTATGTGGTGAATTACGTTTATAGACTTGTGTATGTTGAACCAGCCTTGCATCCCCGGATGAATCCTACTTGATCATGGTGGATAAGCTTTTTGATGTGCTGTTGCAATTGGCTTGCCAGAATTTTATTGAAGATTTTTGCGTCCATGTTCATCATGGATATTGGCGTGAAGTTTTCTTTTCTTGTTGAGTCTCTGCCGGGTTTTGGTATCTGGATGATGTTTGTCTCATAAAATGATTTGGGAAGGATTCCCTCTTTTTGGATTATTTGGAATAGTTTCAGGAGGTATGGTAACAGTTCCTCTTTGTGTGTCTGGTAGAATACGGCTGTGAACCCATCTGGACCCAGGCTTTTTTTGTGTGGTAGGCTCTTAATTGCTGCCTCAACGTCAGATCTTGTTATTGGTCTATTCATGGTTTCGACTTCTTCCTGGTTTAGGCTTGAGAGGATACAAGTGTCCAGGAATTTATCCATTTCTTCCAGGTTTACTAGTTTATGTGCATAGAGTTTGTAATATTCTCTGATGATGGTTTGAATTTCTGTGGGATCTGTGGTGATTTCCCCTTTATCGTTTTTTATTGCATCTCTTGGGTTATTCTCTCTTTTTTTTAATTAATCTGGCTAGTGGTCTATTTTATTCATCTTTTTGAAAAAACAGCTCCTTGATTTATTGATTTTTTGAAGGGTTTTTCGTGTCCTTATCTCCTTCCGTTCTGCTCTGAACTTAGTTATTTCTTGTCTTCTGCTAGGTTTTGAGTTTTTTTGATCTTGCTCCTCTAGCTCTTTCAATTTTGACGATACGGTGTCAATTTTGGATCTCTCCTTGCTTCTCATATGGGCACTTATTGCTATATCTTTCCTGTAGAGACTGCTTTAAATGTGTCCCACAGATTCTGGTATGTTATGTCTTCATTTTTGTCGGTTTCGAAGAACTTCTTTATTTCTGCCTTCATTTCATTGTTTATCCAGTCAACATTCAAGAGCCAGTTGTTCAGTTTCCATGTTGCTGTGCGGTTCTGAGTTAGTTTCTGAATTCTGAGTTCTAACTTGATTGCACTGTGGTCTGAGAGACTGTTTGTTATAATTTCCGTTCTTTTGCATTTGCTGAGGAGTGATTTACTTCCAATTATGTGGTCAATTTTGAGTAGGTGTGATGTGGTGCTGAGAAGAATGTATATTCTGTGGATTTGGGGTGGAGAGTTCTGTAAATGTCTATCAGGTTTGCTTGTTTCAGGTCTGAGTTCAGGTCCTGAATATCCTTGTTAATTTTCTGTCTGGTTGATCTGTCTAATATTGACAGTGGAGTGTTAAAGTCTCCCACTATTATTTTGTGGGAGTCTAAGTCTCTTTGTAAGTCATTAAGAACTTGCCTTATGTATCTGGGTGCTCCTGTATTGGGTCCGTATATATTTAGGATTGTTTGCTCTCCTGTTGTATTAATCTTTTTACCATTATATAATGTCCTTCTTTGTCTCTTTTGATCTTTGTTGCTTGAAAGTCTATTTTATCAGAGACGAGAATTGCAACTCCTGCTTGTTTTTGCTCTCCATTTGCTTGGTAAATCTTCCTCCATCCCTTTATTTTGAGCCTTTGTGTATCCTTGCTGGTGAGATGGGTTTCCTGGATACCGCACACCGATGGGTTTTGGCTTTTTATCCAATTTGCCAGTCTGTGTCTTTTGATTGGTGCATTTAGCCCATTTACATTTAGGGTTATTATGGTTATGTGTGAATTTGATCCTGCCATTTTGATGCTAGCCAGCTGTTTTGCCAATTAGTTGATGCAGATTCTTTATTTTGTTGATGCTTTTTAGCATTTGGTATGTATTTGGAGTGGCTGGTACTGGTTGTTCCTTTCTATGTGTAGTGCCTCTTTCAGGAGCTCTTGTAAAGCAGGCCTGGTGGTGACAAAATCTCTGAGTACTTGCTTGTTCACAAAGGATTTTATTTTTCCTTCACTTATGAAGCCCAGTTTGGCTGGATATGAAATGTTGGGTTGAAAGTACTTTTCTTTAAGGATGTTGAATATTGGCCCCCACTCTCTCTGGCTTGTAGGTTTTCTGCCGAGAGATCTGCTGTGAGTCTGATGGGCTTCCCTTTGTGGGTAACCCGACCTTTCTCTCTGGCTGCCCTTAGCATTTTCTCCTTCATTTCAACCCTGGTGAATCTGACGATTATGTGCCTTGGGGTTGCTCTTCTTGAGAAATATCTTTGTGGTGTTCTCTGTATTTCCTGGACTTGAATATTGGCCTGCCTTGCTAGGTTGGGGAAGTTTTCCTGGATGATATCCTGAAGAGTATTTTCCAGCTTGGATTCATTCTCTTCCTCACATTCTGGTACACCTATCAAACGTAGGTTGGGTCTCTTCACATAGTCCCACATTTCTTGGAGACTTTGTTCATTCCTTTTTGCACTTTTTTCTCTAATCTTGCCTTCTCGTTTTATTTCACTGAGTTGATCTTCGACCTCTGATATCCTTTCTTCTGCTTGGTCAATTCAGCTGTTGAAACTTGTGCATGCTTTGCGAAGTTCTCGTGTTGTGTTTTTCAGCCCCATCAATTCACTCATGTTCCTCTCTAAGTTGTCCATTCTTGTTATCATTTCCTCAAATCTTTTTTCAAGGTTCTTAGTTTCTTTAGATTGAGTTAGAACGTGTTCTTTTAGCTCACAGAAGTTTCTCATTACCCACCTTCTGAATTCTGATTCTGCCATTTCATCACACTCATTCTCCTTCCAGCTTTGTTCCCTTGCTGGTGAGGAGTTGTGATCCCTTGTAGGAGGAGAGGTGTTCTGGTTTTGGATGTTTTCCTCCTTTTTGCGCTGGTTTCTTCCCATCTTTGTGGATTTATCTGCCTGTCGTCTGTGTAATTGCTGATTTTCAGATTGAGTCTCTGAGTGGATGTCCAGGTTGTTGATGATGAAGTTATTTCTGTTTCTTAGTTTTTCTTCTAACAGTCTGGCCCCTCTGCTGTAGGACTGCTGAGGTCCACTCCAGGCCCTGCTTGCCTGGGCATCACCTGCAGCAGCTGCAGAACAGTAAGGGTTGCTACCAGTTTCTTCTTCTGCTATCTTTGTCCCAGAACGATGCCCGTCAAATGTTAGTCTGAGCAGTCTTTTGTGAGGTGACTCTTTGGATATATGGGGATCAGGGAGCTGCTTGAGGAGACAGTCTGTTCTTTATAGGAGCTCAAGTGTTGAGCTGTGAGCTCTGTTGTTCTTTCAGAGCTGCTAGGCAGTTACGTTTAAGTCTGCTGCAGCAGAATTCATAAACCGCCTTTTTTTCCCCAGGTGCTCTGTCCCGGGGAGTTAGGGCTTTATTTATGAGTGTCCGTTGTGCTGCTGCCTTTTTTTTTTTTTTTCCAGTGGCCTTGCCTAGCAAGGAGGCAGCCTAGTCACTGTCTGCCTGCAGAGGCTTTGCTGAGCTCCGCCCTGCTGCCATTGAGCTTCCCTGTAGTCCTGTTTATATGGGTGTGGTTAGAACTGCCTCAGCCTACTTTGTTTTTTGAAAGCTTGGTATGTTCTTGGTTTAGGAAAGACTATCTCATAGTAACAAAATGTGGGCAAATGTATAGTCATTTATGAGCTGTGATGGAAGAAGCCAGATAGCATAGTCTTCCATTTTTATATTGTTTTAATTATGCCCATTAAAGAATCATTGGAAAAACATTTAAATGTTTCAAAACTCTGAAGGGACAGATGATGTATTCAGAAAACAGAAGTTGCCTTAGCAACCAACTCCTCTCTTTCAATTTGGGAATCCAGGAGAAACTTACAGACATTATTACCATTGTCTGTAAAGGGATAAAGTAATTTGCAGGGGAGTTTTTAAGTTTAAGTGTCTCTTCATTAGTAGAGTAACATGGTAGAGTGCTTCTTGAGATAATATCATTATTTTAAAATGACTTAACTGGCATAGAGTATAACATTCAGCTTTTCTATTTTCCTAGAAGTCATATGTGAATCCAAATTGTTTTTAGATTTTTATTTAGTGACCTGATTTTAGATTTTATCCTGGAAGCTTGACAAGGAAAATAGTAGTTTAAAAAAAATAAGCAATTTTTTTAGGTTATTGTATTTTCTGAAAAAAATTTAATATCATTTAAATGTTGGGGCTTTATTTCAAGGTTTATTTTATCTTTATAATGTTTTCACTATAAAGTAGTGAGGCTGCGTCATAAAGAGCAGTATGTGCATATTCATATGTGTTCAAGCATTTACTGAGTATCCCCTCTGTGTTAAGCACTGTGCTACCAACAGGGTATAGAAAGAGGAAAGACACAGCCTTTGTCATTAAGGAGACTATAGTCACAGGAGAGACAGATAAGTAAAGTAAAAACTGTAGTTAGTTATATGCTCTATAAAGATATATCCAGGATGGTATGTGAGCACAGAAGTGAAGTATCTGAGACCTAGGGTATCAGGAAGACTTCTAGAATGAAGGCTGCCCAAGCCGAAAGGAAAACAGGAATTGGCCAGATAAACAAGGAAAGAAGCATCATTCCCCATCTCCAGTAAGACTTGCAGATATGAAAGAACATTCATTTATTCAACAATCATATGTTGAGCATCTATTATATGCCAGACATATATAATATAATACTTCCCTTGGGGATATATTAGAACATAAAACCAGACACACTTCCTGCCTTTTTATAATTTACAGTTTATATGAAGAAAGAGAATAATATTATAATCACACAAAAATTGCAAAAACAATAGTTGTGATAAATGCAGTGAAGGAGATGTCCAGGATGCTGTGAAAATGTATAATAGAGTTGGGATTCGGGCAGTATTCCCTGAGGAAGTAACACGAAACCTGACAACTGAAGGATGGGTCCATAAACAAAATTTACACAAAACTGTACCGATTTCACTTTTACTGTTATAAAACATAGGTTCTTGGGTATCTTTAGAGATCTTCAATGAATTCAGGCTGGCTAGAATGTAGGGCATGTGTGGGAGAAGGAAAAGACATGAAGCTGGAGAGGCAGGCAGGAACAAAATCGTGGAAAGCCTTGCATACCATTCTAGGAAATTTGCTTTTTATTTTGAAGGTGATAGATACTGTGAACCATTTAAGGATTTGAAGCCAAGCTGGGAGAAACATCATTAGATTTGTGTTTTAGAAGGATCTTCTTCAGAAAGGTTACTGTGGAAGGCAAGGCTGTATCTACTTGTTTCTTTGCTAAGTAACACATAAGAGGTTCTGTATTTTTAATTTTTTATACCATCTTTTAGTTTCTTCAGTTCTGCCATATCAGTGGCGCTGTGTGTGTGTGTGTGTGTGTGTGTGTGTGTGTGTGACAAATAGTGAGAACCAGGGTTTTTTTACCCTAAGTGATGGGCATGGCTTCTAAAGATTTCTCACAGATCTTATAAGAACTGAATTGGAGGAAATATATTTTACATATTTTAAAGTGATACGGCACTTACTCAGAAATAAATAATACTGACTGATGTTTTCAGTAGAAAACAATTGGGAAATTCCTAGATTATACTCCTATTTGCATTTTTATTGACAAGGTTGCTGATTTTAGAAGTAAGATAGAAGTTCTGTTCAATACATAACTGGTTAAATAAATGTTGGTATTTCCATAAATGTGGTTTCTCATCTGAAAATGTAGAGGGCTTGACTAGCTGACCTCTAGAGATCTTTCTATCGTAGTCTATGATTCTGTGTTTGCTTTTCAACAGGTCATTTTTCAATAGATACCTACCTTTGCTTTCCTGTACTGACACAACAAATGAAGGCAATGGTTCTCAACGTTTGATCATTTTGCCACCCACAGGACATCTGGCAATGCCAGGAGACATTTTTGCTTGTCACAGCCGGAGAGTTGCCTACTCATGTCTAGTGAGTAAGAGGTCAGGGTTGCTGCTAAACATCCTAGAATGTAGAGGATAGCTCTCCACAAGGATTATCCAGCCTGAAATGTAAACAATGACAGAGACTCTGAATTAAGGCAAGATTGGTAAGATTTCCTTTGGTTAATATATAGTCCTTGAGTAGATATGACATTCTATCTGGACTATAATATTTGTTCATTCACTCATTCATTCTAAGCATTGCCAAATGACACTGAGCATATCATTTTTGTATTCCACTTGCCATTATCTAATTCAGAATAGGTCTTGTTGAGATCCCTGAGGGGGACCAATAAATAGCATTCTTCTTTCATTGAAAAATAAAATAAGAATATTCGTCTGCAAGCTGAAATACTACCCTCTGTCTACTAAATGCTGAATTAGAGGATATAGCTTATATTTACTAGTTTATGGGCTTCCCAATTCTGAACCTCAGAATGAGAAGACTTACCCACCTAGGCATAGCAGCACTGGACTGGTACAAGTTTCACTGCAGAGACCATCTGCAATGACTGTTCGGTTTTGGTTCCCTCCCTGCCTCTTGAAATCCTAATCCCCAATGTGATGGTTTTGGGAAAGGTGAGACATTTGGGAAGTAATAGTTTATGAGGGTGGAGCCCTCATGAATAGCATTAGTGCCCTTATGAAAGTGACTTCAGAGATCTCTTTAGCCCTCTTTCTGCCATGTGAGGTCACAATAAGAAGTCAACAATCTACATTCCAGAAGATGACCCTCACCAGCATCCAACCATGCCAGCAACTTGATCTTATAAACAATAAATTTCCTTTGTTTATAAGCCATACAGGCTATGGGGCTTTGTTATAGCAGCCCACAGTGACTAACGCACTGTCTTTAGAGAACTAGGTCAGAACTGGTATTCCCTTTGGTTGCCTCACTCCCAAGAGGCAAAAGGAGGTTGCTGAGCCAAGCATATGTAGTTTAGTTTTTTTGCAAATTTGCCAGCCAAGAAGCTATTCTATCTCTCCTTGACCATAGGGAGGAAAGGCATAGAGAGGGGCCAAGAGTTTTATGCCAGTTGAGCCCCCTCCATGTGGAAGGATACATCAGGGAAGGAGAAGCAGCCTTCTCCATAATGGTTCCAATAAACGCTAACAGATTATGATGTAGAATCTACATACACCATGAATGTCTGCAAAATCTGCAGGGGGAATATCAGTTTATTTTTTTCCGGGTTTGTGTGCATTTATTGTTTCTAATCTACCCATCATTTAACCAGTAACCAAATGACCACAACCAAAACAGGAGAAAATTAATTAGAATTTTAGGTTATAAAAGGGACCTTTAAGATTATTTAGTACCTTGGTTCTCAGTCTTGGTTCTGCATTGGAGTCACTTGAGAAGCTTTAAAAAATATATATGCCAGAATACCATCCCAGACCATTTAGAATAAAATCTTGAGTGGGAGGAAGTAGGAACTGGGCATTATTATTTTGTAAAAATCCCCTTAGAGGATTCTACTGTGCAGCCAAGATTGAGAATCACTGATCTAATCTAACCGTCTCATTTTATAAAATGACTTCTCTGAGGCTGTAATTAGTGAAAGTTGGAGTAAGAATCTGGCCTTCTGCCTCAGAGTTCAGAGCTTCTTATTGAAAACAAAGTGAGTTCCGTTTTGTTTTTTTTAATTAGTTCAACAAAAGAATTTGCAAAAGCAGTAAGTCTTATGTTTGGAGATCTGCATTTTAATCTGATTCTGGTGTTAGTTTGCTAAGCCATTGGGCCTCATTTTCTGCCTTTTTTTAAATTAAAGACTTAAACTAGACCATTTTATGCTTCTATGATTTCAAATATAAAGAATGAGCTTTATTGCCCCTTAGGGTAAATGCTGTTGTTGTTTTAATTTTTAGTAAGAACCAAGTATTTAGCAAGAGTGGTGATAGGTGCTTTCATTTATATTAATTCATTTTAATGGAAACATTTTTTTTTTTTTTTTGTCCGAGCTAGCTGAGATTTTATTTTGGACACACAAAAAAAGCAATTGAATTGTTTTGCAGCTGGAGGCATGGGCAACATTTTAAGATATGTTTCTGATGGGGAATTTTTAATCATTAAAATCTTGATATAATTTAAATTGTAATGCCTTGAGCTGGGCTTCTTAATTTGTTTCACTAATTTACTGAAGATGTGGATTCTAAAAACATATTTACATGATAGACAATATCTGGAAAAATGCTGTTAATTCTTTTTGGATGTTTCCAACTGTGGATATGTTCACATATCTGAATAATTACTTGAGTCCTTTTCATTTAATCTGAATATTTCTCAATATATAAATAAAACAAAGTTACCATTTATGTTCTTTTAATTATTTTTGTGTTCATTTGGTTATTTTCTTAAAGCAATCAACTTAGAAGGTATTATTTGACATTTAAGTTGTTAATTTAAATTGTTACAGCTTTTATCTCCAAGGACAGGGCCTATTATATTCCAGGTACTAAGCCATTGTACCTCCCCCTTCCCTGTTCCACATAGCTCTGCCTCTGGCACTTAAGAAGTATATAATAAGTTTTGGTTGGGTTGTTTGCTATTTTTTATTCTAGTATTAATAGCCCATTGTGTCTTTTTTTCATATATATCACAACTGGAATTTTCCTTTTGGCACTATCTAGCAATTATTCATAATAGAAGCACTAAGACTAATGAATAGGGTTATTTCAATAGATGCTTTTACTAGTGTTAGTTATTTCTAAGTCCTGTGCTTGTTCATATGACTGGATAAGCTTTGCTGACTTTTTCTTCTGGAATAAACCTCAGGTGAGACAGGAATCCAGACACTTATTTTCGGCCATGTTTGAAGAAAAGGAAAACTCTCTTTAAGCAATCTTGTTTCCTTCAACCTCTATTCTTATAATTCTATTCAGAAAAGATATGGCATAGTTAGTTCTTTACAGGTCTCATTTGTTTTTTATTTTACATTGCCGTTACCTTTCTACATACTGTAGATTTTTTAAGCATAGATAAAAGCTTCTATTTGAAGGCAAATGTTAGATGCGCTACTTTATTTTTGCTGCAGACCTCTATAGGATGTATGTGCATGTCAAATGGCAATTATTATTCTGGAATAAAAATGTTAAAAATTTAGCTCACGTTCAGTGACTCAGGTTTGAAATAATGTCATGGGAATTTTTACTGAACGTGCATTATTGGTTATTTATTGTATATTGAGAGTTCGTTTGGTGGTATGTAATATTCAAAAAAGAAAATATTAATTAGTTTAGACATGCATAGTCCAGGGATATAATGAAAAATACATTAGGTAAAAATTCAAAGTAGAGGTTATCTCTTACAGTGATAGGGTACGTGGAGGGAGGAGAATGGGATTGGGTATGAATATGCAGAGACTTCAACTATCTTAACAGTTTCAATTTTTAACTGGATGGTGGGTACATGGAGTACACAGAGTGGGAAAATCACTGTTATTCCTATATACCTTTGGGTGAGAAAGATATTTCAAAATTTTTAATGTTAAAAAATAAATGAATATAGGTTGTGCAAACAGCATAATTTTTAGTCTATCGAGGAAGGCTGATATGAATTATTTGTTGAAAACTTTGCATAAATAAGTTTTCTAGTGAAATTTGAAAATGGTAGAATTATTTGGCAATAGAAGCAGAGTGTTTCAAGTCTGAAAGGATGGGAGAAAGCAAAACTAGTGAAATGGATCCTTGCTGGTGAATAGAGAAATGAGAACCAGGCGACAAATGACCAGTCACTCAGCCAGTTTGTTATAGTCAGAACATAAAATGGGCCACAAGGGACTTCTCATTTATTTATTTATTTATTTTGAGATGGAGTCTTACTCTGTAGCCCAGGCTGGAGTGCAATAATGCAATCTTGGCTCACTGCACCCTCTGCCTCCTGGATTCAAACAATTCTTCTGCCTTAGCCTCCCAGGTATTTGGGATTACAGGTGTGCACCGCCATGCCTGGCTTATTTTTTGTATTTTTAGTAGAGGTGGGGTTTCATCATGTTGGGCAGGCTGGTCTTGAACTCCTGACCTCAAGTGATCCGCCTACCTCGGCCTCTCAAAGTGCTGGGATTATCATAGGCATCAGCCACTACACCTGGCCCAGCCCCCATGATTTCTGTTTGGTCTTTTAAAAGTGTTTTCTTTTGCTTTGTTTAAATTCTTACTTTGTTTATGCATTGTTCTCTTGACTTCAGTTAGCATCTTTGTTCCATTATTTTGAATTCTCTATCAGGTAAATAATATAATTCCATTTCATTAGGGTCAGTTTCTGGTATTTATCTTGTTCCTTTCTTTAAAACATCATTGCCTGATTCTTTGTTTCCTTTACTCTTTGTGTTGGTGTCTACATATTAGATAGAGGGGAACCCTCTCCTAGTCCTGACTGGGCTTGTACCTCCACCAATCGGTGTGACCGGAGATTCTGGGGTCCTCTATCAACTCTTCCAAATTATTTTTCAAAATGGTTTTCCCAAGCAGCTGTACCATTTTACATCCCCTATCAGAGTGTCAGTTCTCTACAGTCTTGCCAACTGTTTTTATTGTCTCTCTTTTTAAGTCATCCTAATGTTGGTGAAATGGTAGCTTGTTGTGGTTTTGTTTTGTATTTATCTAATGGCTAATGATGTGTTGAGCATTTTTTCCTGTGCTTATTGACCATTTTTAAAGAAATGTCTATTCAAATCCTTTTGTTCATTTTAAAATTAGATTGTCTTCTTATTGAATTCTAAGAGTTCTTTATATATTCGGATATAAATATTTTGCCATGTATATGACTGGCAAATGTTTTCTCCCTTTCTGTGGGTTGTCTCTTTTCACTTTCTTGATGGTATCTTTTGAAGCACAAAGGTTTTTTATTTTGATGAAATCAAATATACTTTTTCTTTCCTTGCTTATACCTTAACAAAACATTCACTAATTCAAGATCATAAAGATTTATTCCTATGTTTTCTGAGGTTATAGTTTTTAGCTCTTAGGTTTAGTTCCATGATCCATTGTTACTTTTTGTACTTGGTGTGAGATGGGGTCCCATTTTCTTCCATTTGCATGTGGATATCCAGTTGTCCCAACATTTACTTAACCTATTGAACATACAGAATACAGTTTTAGTCATTGTTTTAGTGTATTTGCTTATTTTAACTTTGTGTCAGTTCTGGGTAGATTTTGATTGATATTTTCTACATTTTAAGTTGTATTTTCTTCATATTTGATGTGTCTGGTAATCTTTAATTGGTTGTTAGCATTGTGGATTTTACCTTGTTGGTTGCTGGATATATATATTTTTTTTGTTTTTGTTTTTTCGGTTTTTTGAGACAGAGTTTCACTCTTGTTACCCAGGCTGGAGTACAATGATGCGATCTCAGCTCACCGCAACCTCCATCTCCTGGGTTCAGGCAATTCTCTTGCCTCAGCCTCCTGAGTAGCTGGGATTACAGGCACGCGCCACCATGCTCAGCTAATTTTTTGTATTTTTAGTAGAGACAGGGTTTCAGCATGTTGACCAAGATGGTCTCGATCTCTTGACCTCGTGATCCACCCGCCTCAGCCTCCCAAAGTGCTGGGATTACAGGCTTGAGCCACTATGCCCAGCCTGGATATATATTTTTTTAAAGTTTAAGGGTACATGCAGAGGTTTGTTATAAAGGTAAATTCATGCCATTAGGGTTTGTTGTACAAATTATTTTATCTCCCAGTTATTAAACCTAGTACCTATTAGTTATTTTTCATGATCCTCTCCCTCCTCCCACCCTCCACCCTTTGGTGTGTCCCAGCGTGTATGTTTCCCCTCTATGTGTCCATGTGTTCTCGTCATTCAGCTCCCACTTATAAGTAAGAACATGTGGTATTTGGTTTTGTTAACATGGTGAAACCCCGTCTCTACTAAAAATACAAAAAATTAGCTGGGCATGGTGGCGCTTGCCTGTAATCCCAGCTACTCAGGAGGCTGAGGCAGGAGAATTGCCTGAACTCAGTAGGCAGAGGTTGCGGTGAGCCGAGATCAAGCCATTGCACTCCAGCCTGGGTAACAAGAGCGAAACTCTATCTCAAAAAAAAAAGAAAAAGAAAGCTCTCCACAGCAGAGTGGGAGCCAGAGTGGGTTGCCGTTTTACAGTTGAATTCAAAAGCTTTTATAAGAAACTTCTCTCATCTCTAGCTGTTTGAGTAACTTCTCTTATCTGAAAAGCTGTCTGCATAACTCCCCCTTATCTGTGTAGTTATGTGTATGTCTTTAGGCAAGCACAAAGCACTGCTTCTCTTGTTTGTTTAACTGTGCGTTTAAGTAAGCCCACCTCCTCCATCTGCATGTTCCCACAGAGCCCACCTTGTATATGCCTGAAAAGGGGAGGAAACCTTTTCCTGGGAGCTCACTAATCACATAACTAACAAAAGGCTTTTGTGTTGGATCCTACCTGCTTATCTGTGCAGGTGCAGCCTGAGTTTTTCCCAGGCTGCTCTCTTTTTGCCTGTACCTGTGATTTTTCAGGCAGGCTGCTTCTCCAAGGACCAGTCTTAATGTTTACTTCACTGATTTTTCCTTTCTTCCTCCCTCAGTGTGAGATGGCATCTCATTGTGGTTTTGATTTGCATTTCTCTAATGATCAGTGATGTTGAGCTTTTTTTCATATGCTTGTTAACTGTGTGTATGACTTCTTTTTGAAAAGTATCTGTTCATGTTTTTTGCCCACTTTTTAATGGCTTTTTCTTGTAAATTTAAGTTCCTTATTGATGCTGGATATTAGACCTTTGTCAGATGTATAGTTTGCAAAAATTTTCTCCCATGCGTAGGTGGTCTGTTTACTCTGTCGATACTTTCTTTTGCTGTGTAGAAACTTTTTAAATTAATTCCAGTTGTCTGTTGCTTTCTGTGCAATTGCTTTTGGCATCTTTGTCATGAAATCTTTGCCCATTCCTATGTTCGGAATGATGGTATTGCCTAGGTTGTCTTCCAGGTTTGTTTGTTTTGAGACAGAGTCTTACTCTGTGGCCCAGGCTGGTGTGCAATGGCACCATCTCTGTTCACTGCAACCTCCACCTCCCAAATTCAAGTGATTCTCCTCCCTTAGCCTCCTGAGTAGCTGGGATTACAGGCATGTGCCACCACACCTGGCTAGTTTTTGTATTTTTAGTAGAAATGGGGTTTCACCATGTTAGCCAGGCTGGTCTCAAACCCCTGACCTCAGGTGATCCGCCTGCCTCAGCCTCCCAAAGTTCTGGGATTACAGGGCTGAGCCACTGTGCCCTGCTATCTTCCAGGCTTTTTATAGTTTTTGGGTTTTACATTTAACTCTTTAATCTATCTTGAGTTATTTTTTGTACATGGTGTAAGGAAGGGGTTTATTTTCAATCTTCTGCATATGGGTAGCCAGTTATCCCAGCATCATTTATCATTCAATAAGGAGTCCTTTCCCCATTGCTTGTTTTTATCAACTTTGTAGAAGATTAAATAGTTGCAGGTGTGTGCTCTTATTTTTGGATTCTCTGTTCTGTTCCATTGGTCTATGTGTCTGTTTCTGTACCAGTACTGTGCTGTTTTGACTACTGTAACCCTATAGTAGAGTTTGAAGTTGGGTAGCATGATGCCTCCAGTTTTGTCCTTTTTGCTTAGCATTTCCTTGTCTCTCTTTTTTGGTTCCAGTGCATTTTAAAATAGATTTTCTAGTTCTGTGAAGAATGTCATTTGTAGTTTGATAGGAATAGCATTGAATCTATAAATTGTTTTGGGCATTATGGCCATTTTAATAAAATTGATTCTTCCTAATCATGAACATGGAATGGTTGTCCATTTGTTTGTGTCATCTCTGATTTCTTTCAGCAGTATTTTGTAGTCCTCCTTGTAGAGATATTTCACCTCCCAGGTTAGCTATATTCCTAGTTTATTTTTTTGTATCTATTGTGAATGAGATTCTGTTTCTGATTTGGCTGTTGGCCTGACTGTTGTTGGTATATAGGAATGCTAGTCATTTTTGTACATTGATTTTGTATCCTGACACTTTGCTGAAGTTATTAGCTGAAGGAGCTTTTGGGCAGAGCCTATGGGGTTTTCTAGATATGGGATCATGTAGTCTGCAAACAGGGATAGTTTGACTTCCTTTCTCCCTATATGGATACCCTTTCTTTCTTGCTCTTGCCTGATAGATCCAGCCTGAACTTTAAATGCTATGTTGAATAGGAGTGGTGAGAGAATGGGCCAGTTTTCAAGAAGAATGCTTCCTCTTTTGCCCATTCAGCATGATGATGGCTGTGGGTTTGTTATAGATGGTTCTTACTATTTCGAGGTATGTTTCTTCAATACCTGAGAGTTTTTAACATGAAGGGATGCTGAATTTTATTGAAAGACTTTTTCTGCATTGATACAGTTTGGCTGTGTCCCCACCCAAATCTCATGTTGAATTGTAATCCCCATGTTGGAGATGGGGCTTGGTGGGAGGTGATTGGATCATGGGGCTGGTTTCTAATGGTTTAGAGTCATCCCCTTAGTGCTGTCTTTTGATAGAGTTCTCATGAGATTTGCCTGTTTGAAGGTGTGTAACACCTCCCCCATCACTTTCTCTCCTGCCGGCCCTGTGAAAATGTGCCTGCTTTGCATCCACCTTCCACCATGATTGTAAGTTTCCTGAGGTCTCCCCAGAAGAACACGTCTGTACAGTATGCAAAACCATGAGCCAGTTAAACCTCTTTTCTCTGTAAATTACCCAGTCTCAGGTAGTTCCCTATAGTAGTGCAAGAATGGATGAATGCCTTCATCTATTGAGATGATTGTGCGGTTTTTGTCTTTAGTTCTGTTTACATGATGAATCATATTTTTTGAATTGTGTGTGTATGTTGATCCAACCTTGCATTTCAGGGACAAAGCCTACTTGAACATGGTGAATAAGCATTTTGATGTCCTGTTGGATTTGGTTTGCTAGTATTTTGTTGAGGATTTTTGCATTGATGTTCATCAAGGACATTGGCTTGAAGTTTTCTTTTTTTGTTGAGTCTCTGCCAGGTTTTGGTATCAGGATGATGCTGATCTCATAGAATAAGTTAGGGAGCAGTCCTGTCTTCCCTAATTTATTGGAATAGTTTCACTAGGAATGGTACCAGGTCATCTTTATATATGTGGTAGGATTTGCCTGTGAATCCATCTGGTCCTGGGCTTTTTTAGGTGGTGGGCTATTTATTACTGGTTAAATTTCAGAGCTTGTTACTGGTCTATTCAGCAATTCCATTTCCTCCTGGATCAGTCTTAGGAGGATGTGTGTGTCTAGGAATTTACCCATTTTTTTCCAGATTTTCTAGTTTATGCGCATAGAAGTGTTCATAATATTCTCTGATGGTTATTTGTATTTCTGTGAGGTCATTTATAATATTCTTTGTCATTTCTAATTGTATTTATTTGGGTCTGCTCTCTTTATTAGTCTAGGTAGTGTTTTTTTTGTTTTTTGTTTTTTTTTTTTCAAAAAACTCCTTGACTTACTGAACTTTTGGATTTTTTTTTTTTATGTCTAAAATTCTTTTAGTTCAACTCTGATTTTGGTTATTTCTTGTCTTCTGCTAGCTTTGGGGTTGGTTTGCTCTTGGTTCTCTAGTTCATTTAGTTGTGATGTTAGGTTATTAAATTGAGATCTCCGTTTTTTATATGGATATTTAGTACTATAAATTTCCCTCCCAACACTGTGTTAGCTATGTCCTGGAGATTCATTGGTTTCAAATAATCTTTTTCTGCCCAAATTTCATTATTTACCCAAAATTCACTCAGGAGCAGGTTATTCAACTTTCATATAATTGTATGATTTTGACAAAATTTCTTAGACTTGATTTCCAATTTGATTGTACTGTGGTCCAAGAGTGTGGTTGTTTTGATTTCAGTTCTTTTGCATTTGCTGAGGTGTGTTTTAAGTTCGATTATGTGATTGATTTCAGAGTATGTACCATATGGCAATACAAAAACTGTATATTCTGTTGTTTGAGGGTGGAGAGGTAATGTAGATGTCTGTCAGGTCCATTTGATCCACTGCTGAGTTCAGTTCCTGAGTATCTTTGTTAATATTTTGCCTCAATGATCTTGTACTGTCAGTGGGGTGTTGAAGTCTTTCACTACTTTTGTGTGGAAGTCTCAGTCTCTTTAGGTCTCTAAGAACTTGCTTTGTGAATCTGAGTGCTCCTGTGTTGGGTGCATATACATTTAGGATAGTTATGTCATCTTGCTGAATTGAATCCTTTATCATTATGTAATGCTTTTTTTTTTTTTAAAAAAAAAATATTTGTTGGTTCAAAGCGTATTTTGTGTGAAATTAGAGTGGCATCCCCTTCTATTTTCTGTTTTCCATTTGCTTGGTAGATTTTTCTCCATTCTTTTATTTTGAGCCTATAGATGTCGTTGCATGTGAGATGGGTCTTGGTTCTTATCCAGCTTGCCACTCTGTGCCCTTTAATTGGGGCAGGTAGCCTGTTTATGTTCAAGGTTAGTATTGACATGTGTGGAGCTGATCCTGCTGTCATGCTGTTAGCTGGTTATTTTGCAGACCTGGGTATGTGGTTACATACACAGGTCTATAGTGTCACTGGTCTGTGTCCTTCAGTGTGTTTTTGTAGTGACTGGTACTGGTCTTTCCTTTCCATATTTACTGTTTCTTTCAGGAGCTCTTAGTAAGGCAGATCTGGTGGTAATGAATTCTCTCTGTGAAAAGGATCTTATTTCTCCTTCACTTATGAAGCTTAGTTTGCCTGGATATGAAATTCATAATTGGAATTTTTCTTTAAGAATGATGAATATTGGCCCCCACTCTCTTCTGGCTTGTAGAATTTCTGCTGAGAAGTCCACAGTTAGTTCGATGAACTTCCCTTTATAAGTGATCTGACCTTTCTCTCTGGCTGCCTTTAACATTTTTTCTTTCAACTTTGAAGAATCTGCTAATTATGTTTGTTGGGGATGACCCTCTTGTGAAGTAGCTTACTGGGGTTCTCTGCATTCCCTGAATCTGAATGTTGGCCTCTCTAGCTAGGTTGGAAAGGTTCTCCCTGATGATATCCTGCATTATGTTTTCCACGTTGCTTACACTCTCCTTATGTCTTAAAATTGGTCATGTTGGATTATAGCGCTGTAGGTATATCATACCACTGCAGGTGAAATGAGTTCCATTATATTAGTATTTTCTAGAGAAACAGAGATAGATGGATATTGGTTGATTATAAGGAATAGGCTCATGTGATTATAGAGACTGAAAAGTCGACATCTGCAGTGTGAGCCAGCAGGCAGGCTGGAGAGCTGACAGTGTGAATGATATTCATGGGAATCTACTGGAGATTTTTCTCTTGCTTCGGAAGCTGGTATTTCTTTCCTATTAAGGCCTTCAACTGATTGGATGAGGCCCACCCACATTATGAAGGACAGTTGGCTTACTCAGACTTCACTGATTTAAATGTTAATCCCATTCAAAACACCCTCAAAGTTGACATATCAAATTAATCATCACATCTACCATGCAGTAAAATAAGTAGTGTTGAAATTAGTTTTCTCAGACAGTATGATGTATGAATACATTTTTTCCCTCTGTGGATTCATAAAAATATCAACTATAAAGGGAGATGCTTTCTGCCTTCATCACGTCATTTTGTCCTTTGAGATTTTATGTGAAAACTATAGATTTTCTGATTTATTAACAATCAATAGACTCTAGGACCTACTTGTTTTAAATAAATGTGCCCTGCTTATATTCCAGAAAGAAGTAATAAAATCCTAATTAATGTATTTGAAACCATCTGAGATCTATCTGGTATTTTAGGCTCATAATCTGTAAAGGATTCACAGAAATCCCATTTGGTTTTTTATCAGCAGCATTAAAAATATCCCCCAATTGGGAATTAGTAGCATTTTAATACATAGCATTTATTATCTATTAGTATACATTAAGAACAGCTGGGGACCTCTTTGAGCCAGCCATCTGCACAGATAATTCCCAGGATAGCTTTAGCCTAGACGTATCCAAAACAACTGTACCTGGACAGGGTGCATCCTTGCTGTGGGGCTGGTGTCTCTGGCAGTGTTTTTTAGCCACAGTCTTTCCCCTGCAGGCTTACGGCTTTGTCTCTCTGCAAGGGTTGTATTTGTGCTGGTGGTACCTTTTATCCATTATATTGTCAAGTGATAATCCTAAAAATCCCATCATGCAGAGAAATGTTACTTGGTCTTGAAAATGTACATTTTTATATTACCCAATCTTATTGATGTTATCAGTAGGCTAAAACCATATAGCCATATAGTTATCTGCTGTAATTATACTTTTCTTCACACATAACATGGACAGATAGGTATAAAGCTCCACAGTGCCCAACCTAGTGCCGAATGTCTTAGGTGAGACTTTGCTGAAGTTGCTTATCAGCTTAAGGAGATTTGGGACTGAGACAATGGGGTCTTCTAAATATACAATCATGTTGTCTGCAAACAGAGACAATTTGACTTCCTCTTTTCCTATCTGAATAATTTATTTCTCTTGCCTCACTGCCCTGGCCAGAACTTCCAATACTATGTTGAATAGGTCTGGTGAGAGAGGGATCCTTTGTGCCAGTTTTCAAAGGGAATGCTTCCAGCTTTTGCCCATTCAGTATGATATTGGCTATGGGCTTGTCATAAACAGCTTATTATTTTGAGATACGTTTCATCAGTGCCTAGTTTCTTGAGAGTTTTAGCAGGAGTTGAATTTTATCAAAGGCCTTCTCTGCATCTGTTGAGATATTCATGTGTTTTTTGTCATTGGTTCTGTTAATGTGATGGATTATGTTTATTGATTTGCATATGTTCAACTAGCCTTGCATCCCAGGGATGAAGCCAACTTCATGGTGGTGGATAAGCTTTTTGATGTGCTGCTGGATTCAGTTTGCATTTTATTGAGGATTTTTGCATTGATGTTCATCAGGGATATTGGCCTGAAATTTACTTGTTGTTGTTGTTGTGTCTCTGCCGGGTTTTGGTATCAGGATGATGCTGGCCTCATAGAATGAGTTAGGGAGGAGTCCCTCTTTTTCTGTTGTTTGGAATAGTTTCAGAAGAAATGGTACCAGCTCTTCTTTGTACCTCTGGTAGAATTTGCCTGTGACTCTGTCTGGTCCTGGGCCTTTTTTTTTTTGGTTGGTAGGCTATTACTGCCTCAATTTCAGAACTTGTTATTGGTCTATTCAGGGTTTGGACTTATTCCTGGTTTAGTCTTGGGAGGGTGTATGTGTCCAGGAAATTATCCGTTTCTTCTAGATTCTCTAGTTTATTTGCATAGAGGTGTGTATTCTCTGATGGTAGTTTGTATTTCTGCGGGATCAGTGGTGATATATCCCCATTATCATCTTTTATTGTGTCCATTTGATTTTCTCTTTTCTTCTTTATTAGTCTGGCTAGCAGTCTATCTATTTTGTTGATCTTTTAAAAAAAACAGCTCCTGGATTTATTAATTTTTTGAAGGGTCTTTCATGTCTCTCTCTCCCTCAGTTCTGCTCTGATCTTAGTTACTTTTCTTCTGCTAGCTTTTAAATTTGTTTGCTCTTGCTGCTCTAGTTCTTTTAATTGTGATGTTAGGGTGTTGAATTTAGATATTTCCTGCTTTCTCTTGTGAGCATTTAGTGCTATACGTTTCCCTCTAACCACTGCTTTGGCTGTGCCCCAGAGATTCTGGTATGTTGTGTCTTTGTTCTAATGGGTTTCAAACAACTTGTTTATTTCTGCCTTCATTTTGTTATTTACCCAATAGTCATTCAGGAGCAGTTTGTTCAGTTTCCATGTAGTTTGGTGGTGGTGAGTGAGTTTCTTAATCCCGAGTTCTAATTTAATTGCACTGTGGTCTGAAAGACTGTTTGTTATGATTTCTGTTCTTTTGCCATTTGCTGAGGAGTGTTTACTTCCAATTATGTGGTCAATTTTAGAATAAGTGCCATATGGTGCCAAAAAGAATGTATATTCTGTCAGTTTGGGGTGGAGAGTTCTGTAGATGTCTATTAGGTTCACTTGGTCCAGAGCTGAGTTCAAGCCCTGAATATCCTTGTTAATTTTCTGTCTTGTTAATCTGTGTAATATTGACAGTGGGGTGTTAAAGTCTCCAGCTATTATTGTATGGGAATCTAAGTCTCTTTTTAGGCCTCTAATAACTTGCTTTATGAATCTGGATGCTCCTATATTGGGGAGATTTATATATATATAAAAATAACTCTTCTTGTTGCATTGATTCCTTTACCATTATGTAATGCCCTTCTTTGCCTTTTTTTTTATCTTTGTTGGTTTAAAGTCTTTTTTATAAGAGACTAGCATTGAAACCCCTGCCTTTTTTTTTTCTTTTTGCTTTCCATTTGCTTGGTAAATATTCCTCCATTTCTTTATTTTGAGCTTATGTGTGTCTTTGCATATGAGATGAGTCTCCTGAATACAGCACAATGATGGGTCTTGACCCTTTATCCAGTTTGCCAGTCTGTCTTGATTGGAGCATTTAGCCCTTTTACATTTGGTTAATAACTGTTATGTGCAAATTTGATCATGTAATTATGATGCTAGTTATTTTGTCCATTAGTTGATGCAGTTTCTTCATAGAGTCAGTGGTCTTTACAATTTGGTATGTTTTTGCAATGGCTGGTACTGGTTGTTCCTTTCCACGTTTAATACTTTATTCAGAAACTCTTGTAAGGCAGGCCTAGTGGTGACAAAAATCTCTCGTCATTTGCTTGTCTGTAAAAGAGTTTATTTCTCCTTTGCTTATGAAGCTTCCTTTGGCTGGATATGAAATTGTGGGTTGAAAATTTCAAGAACGTTGAATATTAGTCCTCACTCTCTTCTGGCTTGTAGGATTTCTGCAGAGAGATCCATTGTTAGTCTGATGGGCTTCTCTTTGTGGGTAACCTGACCTTTCTCTCTGGCTGCCCTTAGCATTTTTTTCCTTCATTTTGACCTTAGTGAATCTGACGATTGTGTGTCTTGGAGTTGCTCTTCTCAAGGAGTATCTTTGTGGTGGTCTCTGAATTTCCTGAATTTGAATATTGGCCTGCCTTGCTAGGTTGGGGACGTTTTCCTGGATAAAAACCAAGAGTGTTTTCCAACTTGGTTTCATTCTCCCCATTACTTTCAGGAACACCAAACAAACGTAGGTTTGGTCTTTTCATGAAATCCCATATTTCTTGGAGGCTTTGTTTGTTTCCTTTCATTCTTTTTTTTCTAATCTTGTCTTCATGCTTTATTTCATTAAGTTGATCTTCAATCACTGATACTCTTTCTTCTACTGGATTGATTTAGCTATTGATACTTGTGTATGCTTCACGAAGTTCTCTTGCTGTGTTTTTCAGATCCATCAGGTCATTTATGTTCTTCTATACATTGGTTATCCTAGTTAGCAATTCCTCTAACCTTTTTCGAGGTTCTTAGCTTCCTTGCATCAAGTTAGAACATGCTTCTTCAGCTTGGAGGAGTTTGTTATTACCCACCTTCTGAAGCCTACTTCTGTCAATTCATCAAACTCATTCTCTGTCTAGTTTTATTCATTTGCTTGTGAGGAGTTGTGATCCTTTGGAAGAGAAGAGGCATTCTGGTTTTTGGAATTTTCAGCCTTTTTGCACTAGTGTTTCCCCATCTTTGTGGATTTATCTACCTTTGGTCTTTGATATTGGTAAGACTCAGATGGAGTTTCTGTGTTGTCATCCTTTTGGTTGATATTGATGTTATTCCTTTCTGTTTGTTAGTTTTCTTTCTAACAGGCCCCTCTTGTGCAGGTTTGCTGGAGGTCCACTCCAGACCCTGTTTGCCTGTATCACCAGCAGAGGCTGCAGAATAGCAAAGATTACTGCCTGTTCTTTCTTCTGGAAGCTTTGTCCCAGAGGGGTATCTGCCAGATGCCAGCTGTAGCTCTCCCGTATGAGGTATCTAATGACCCCTGCTGGGAAGTGTCTCCCAATCAGGAGGCACAGGGGTCAGGGACCCACTTGAGGACACAATGTGTCCCTTAGCAGAGCTTGAGCACTGTACCGGGAGATATACTGCTCTCTTCAGAGCCAACAGGCAGGAACATTTAAATCTGTTGAAGCTGGGCCCACAGCCGCCCCTTCCCCCAGATGCTCTGTCCCAGGGAGATGGGAGTTTGATCTATAAGCCCCTGACTGGGGCTGCTGCCTTTCTTTTAAGAGTGTCCTGCCCAGAGAGGAGAAATCTAGAGAGGCAGCCTGGCTACAGTGGTTTTGCTGAGTTGTGGTGGGCTCTGCCCAGTTCGAACTTCCTGGTAGCTTTGTTTACATTGTGAGGAGAAACCCACCTACTCAAGCCTCAGTAATGGCAGATGGCCACTCCCCCCACCAAGCACGAGCATCCCAGGTCAATTTCAGACTGCTTTGCTGGCAGGGAGAATTTCAGGCCAGTAGATCTTAGCTTGCTGGGCTCCGTGGGGAGTCGGGTCCACTGAGCTAGACTACTTGGCTTCCTGGCATCAGCCCCTTTTTCAGGGGAGTGAACTGTTCTGTCTTGCTGGCATTCCAGGTGCCACTGGGGTATGAAAAAAATATACTGCAGCTAGCTTGGTGTCTGTCCAAATGGCTGCCCAGATTTGTGCTTGAAACCCAGGGCCCTGGTGGCATAGGCACCCAAGGGAGTCTCCTGGTCTATGGGTGGCAAAGACCATGGGAAGATGTAGTATCTGGGCTGGAATGCACTGTTCCTTATGGCACAGTCCCTCCCAGCTTCCCTTGGCTAGGAGAGGGAGTTCCCTGAGCGCTTGTGCTTCCAACATGAGGCAACACCCTACCCTGCTTCTGCTCGCCCACTGCCTCTAACCAGTCCCAATGAGATGAGTCAGGTACCTCCATTGGAAATACAGAAATCATCACCTTTTGAGTTGACCTCGCTGGGAGCTGCAGACCGGAGCTATTCCTATTCAGCCATCTTGCCCAGAGGTCCATGTCTTGGGTTTTATATACTGCTCTAATTTTGTCTAGAACTTCACATGTAAATCAGAATTTCCTTTTCTCAAATGGTTGTTTCTGCCTCTGTGTGCCACATGCTTTATAGGCAGAGGTACCTGTATCTGTTCCCTTCAAGGGCTATTTTATTTCAGGTTCCTGGGAAAAGAGCTGTGTTATCTTTGGCCAGCCATGATTCTCTGCTCTCATTCCTAAGGCTGCTGAATGTTACTCTCACCTAGCTGCTGAAGTTTTTCACTCTGGAATTGAGATTAGCATGTGCTCATCTATTATGAAGGCCAGATTCACAGTTCTTCTCCTAAGCTTGTTCTTTCAGGAAAAGCACTTTTAGTTCAGTAGTTTTATATGCCATTCCTTTAGGGGAGAATAATCAAGAGTATTCAGTGAGCATTTTTGCTTCACTTACTTATTTTGATATTATTGAGATAGAATATTAAGTAGCAAAGGCAATGTTCTTAAAAAATAGGTTTTAGGATGCATTCTTCTGAAGTCTTTCTCCATTAATATTAAAATTGTTAATCAATATGTCCAATTATAAAAATATAAAGAATCAGTAGCATTTTAATATGACATTTTTCATGTATAAGTTCCAAATATATAAACTACTGAACTATTTTCTCAGTAGATAATCAAAATTACTACTTTAAGAAATCTCATACCTGGGTCATTGAATCAATTTAAGACCAAACAGGAGATAGAAACCACACAGTGGATTAAATGGGGAGGAAGTTTAATATAGAGTATTATTAAACTCCAAGAAATTAAGGAAATTCTATGCAGTTCCCCAGGGCCCTGGGAGAATACACAAGGAAGGACAAACTTAATAGGAGGTACTCTGCCCCAAGGCTGGGGTTCAGACTTTGATGGTAAAAGTCTAATTCAGCCCAAAGAACAGCAGAGAAACATGCTGCTTCCCCAGATTGTACTGGTCTGCAATTGCTTGGCCAGCAGGAAGCAGCCTCTGCAGTGCAGGTGGGGCACAGGCAATCAGCAACTAATGGTGTGGCTGGGTAAAGGGAGCAAAAGCTTAGTGTGGGCAGGAGGTCTTCAGAATATTGGTTTCCTTGTGGGGAGGGCCATGGAAAGGTTATCACTAGGCCAAGCCAAGACTTTAAGTGTGCCAAGGAACCACACGTTCTGGGCGCATGGCTGGGGCAGAGCTCCCCAGACCCCTCATACTCGCAGCAGCCAAGAGAGCCCCTTCTGCAGAGTCCTCTGGACTCTCCACTCAGAAAGCATCCTCATGCTCACTGTAAAGGAATTCTGTCCATGATGGCAGAGCATATATGGAAGGGAAGCTTTGGAGCTGAGTGGAAATAAATTGACAGCTAGTACGTTCATAGCCTTATTTCACTCTGGATCCCTTTTTTCTTTACTATTTTAGTGCTTACTGTGGAATGACTCCTTCCATAAATTTTACAGCCCTTCTATTGTAAGGAAGAGGTGGTTCGAGAAAAAACCTTCAAGTTGAATTTTGGTGCCATTATCTGAGTTTTCTTGTCCCTATTCAGGAGTTGAATAGACAGTTGTTAGATAGACAGTGAAGTAGACATACTAGTTAGTTGTAAATATTAAATTCATTACTTTTTACTCCTAATCTTTGGATTTCCCCAGTGGCACCAATTTTGAAATTGGCTGGTTTAACTAGTTTCAGGAGAAATGATAGGTAATTATTAAAGAAAAATATAAGTATATTTCCTTTGATTATATTGGGAATTATAATTCATGTATATGTTAATAACATCTCATTGATATTTTGGATGTGTTTATTCGTTATTAAAAGAAGCCTCAGAATGCTATATTGGCTTGTTTTATATTGAAAATGAGGCTCTTGAATAATGTAGACATGTTTCCTACAAAAGCTTTAACTAAGTTACATCTTTTTAAAAATCGAGAACTATATTGAGTCCCTACTGAGTTCCTGTGTTAAGCACAGATACTTCAGATGCTTCAAGATCTTATTTTTCTTAAATTAGCTTGACTTGTTAGCATCCTTTTCTTGTAAATTTCTGAATTTTTCATCCCCTTATCAATAAATAAATGTGACAGATGTCTTAAACTGTTTCCCTTAGCTTTAGTGTATTAGCAATATCTGTCCATTCAATTAATGGCTGCTAATAACTTGTTTGGTTATTAATTCAATGGACAGATACTGCTAATGGTCCATAAAACTATACAGCTATGTGCTAGTGCAATGGCAGAAAACTATACCAGAATCATCATGTTCCAGGCTCTGCTTTTGCTCTCCCCCGCCATAGGGATTTCATTGTTCTCAAAATGGATTTTTTCAGACTTCAGTTTTAGAAATCTGTTGTTCAGACTAGTAACTCAACCCATGCACTCGTGATTTTTGCAGAGAAAGACAGGAGGCTGAGATGGTCTCATAAAACGCCCGTAAAGTCAAGGCTTGTTATTAAAACATCAAAGATAATAATGGTAACGAAAATGAAAGACATTAACAACCATCTTTAGATTTGAAAAGCGGTGGTACTCCTGCAGTCGTTCTCACCTTGTAACAACAGCAGCTTCTGCCGTCAGCCACTTCCCTGTTGATGCCTCTCTGCCCCCATCCCTCTTCTCTGCACTGTTTTCCTAGGCTGCAGCGTGTAGACAGTACAGACTGGCTGAGTCTCTGTGTGCCCTGTCAGCAGACATCCTTTTTCTGAGCATATGGTTTTCATGCTTCATCTCACCCCAGTGACCTTTCCTTGTGAGAAGCCTTCCTCAGCTCTCTTTTCTAACCAGTAACTGTATTCAGCCAGCTCTGCAGAATAGCTCCAGGTGGATAAGTATGACTTTCCAGCTTACATGGAAACAGGCAGACATATTCGCTAAATGAAACCCTTATTTGGCCACCTAATGGGAACTGGAAGCCTAGAAGAGTTATTTATTTATTTATTTTTTAACCTATCAGAAGCGTCTAAACTCTCTGGCCCTAGAAGGGGCCTGTCTGACTGGAACTAGCTGTGTCTACAGGTTCAAGAGCTTCTGTCGCGCTGGTTTATTCAGCAGAACGGCCCTTATTGTATCCCATCTCCCATGGCAGTGGAAGGGTTTTGCTCTTGCCACATTATAGTGAGCTCTTCATATCCACTGGTTCTGCATTCATGGATTCAACTAATGAATTTTAAATATCTGGGAAATAACTAAGAAATAACAATACAACAATAAAAAATAAAAATTGGCCGGGCATGGTTGTTCACGCCTGTAATCCTAGCACTTTGGGAGGCCAAGGTGGGCAGATCACTTGAGGTCAGGAGTTCGAGACTAGCCTGGCCAACGTGATGAAACCCACTCTCTACAAAAATACAAAAACTAGCCAGACATGGGGGCGCATGCCTGTAATCCCAGCTGCTCGGGAGGCTGAGGTGGGAGAATTGCTTGAACCAGGGAGGCAGAGGTTGCAGTGAGCCTAGATTGTACCTTTGCACTCCAGCCTGGGTGACAGAGTGACTCCGTCTGAAAAAAAAGAAAAATTACAAACCATTTACTTTGTATTAGGTACTATAATCTAGAGATGATTTAAAATATACAGAAGGGGCTGGGCGTGGTGGCTCATGCCTGTAATCCCAGCACTTTGGGAGGCTGAGGTGGGTGGATCACGAGGTCGAGATCGAGACCATCCTGGTCAACATGGCAAAATCCCGTCTCTACTAAAAATACAAAAAATTAGCTGCGCATGGTGTTGGGTGCCTGTATTCCCAGCTACTTGGGAAGCTGAGGCAGGAGAATTGCCTGAACCCAGGAGGCGGAGGTTGCGGTGAGCTGAGATCATGCCATTGCACTCCAGCCTGGGTAACAAGAGCAAAACTCTGTCTCAAAAAAAAAAAAAAAAAAAATATATATATATATATATATATATATATATATATACACACACACACACACACACGCAGAAGGATGTGCATAGGTTATACACAAAATACTGTGCCATTTATGTGAGATGTGAGTATCTGGATTTTTTACTTCCGTGGGGTAGGGGTGGTTCTTGAACCAGTACCCTGAGGATACTGAGGGATGACTATCTGGGTAGAGACTGGTCTCAGGTCACAGGAGAGCCCTCTGCTCCATTCAGGCTGGTCGCCTGACCATCCCACACTCCCCCACCCCGGTCTATTATTATGTTATTGTTGCACAAGGCATATCACTTTACTTTCTTTTGTTCAGGTCCTAGCTCTTTTTAAATTTACATTCCATGTTTTCTGTGGAGCCTTTTCTAGCCCTTCTAGCCCTCGCCTTTCTCTGAATTCCTACACCATGTATCATCAATACCCACAGCTTAACTTATATTTCCTCTTGTGGTGTCTATGGATGTTGATATAACCCAAATTGGATTGTAAGGGGGATGCATTCTACACTTTTTTCCCCTTAGTTGTTCACTGATTGGTGCTTGTTAAAATACACAAGAATTTGTTGCGTGTATCTGTCCCTTAAACCAGATTTGGCTTCAGGTAGGACTAACTGTAGTTTAAAATTTTTTTTTAGTTTCAGATTGGTGGTTGTGAATTCCTAAGTGTGGCAAACAGTTTCTCTATTTTTGACTTATGGCACTTATAGAAATGTTATTTTTAAGGTGGGTCTCAGGGGTAAGCTGCCCATACTTGAGGGTGTCTTCATGTGGCTGAGAGCAGTGTAGCTTATAGAAGTCTGTTGCTCCAGGTTGCTTGGTGGTACTTTGTTCCACCACCACCTCCATTCTCTCTTACCACACGTGACTGCAATCCAGATATCAGTACGATCCTGGGAGACGGGTGGGGGCTTGATTGCTGAAGTCAGTTTAGTGCTTTGGGAAATCTGAAACACTTCAGATCCCAGGCATCTCAGATAAGGGATACTCAACCTGTATTATACATTGTCCCTTTCTCAGAGATGTCTTCCCTGAGCCCCAGGCGAAATCAGTTATCCCAAATATATAATTTCTAATCACTGACTTTACTTCTTCTTATCACTTTTTGTCTATCACTTTTATTGGTTTTAATCATTTCTGTCTTTTCATGTTAGATTTGTTTGAAGTATGCATCCATGAGGACAGGGTTGCTGTCTGTTTTGCCTGTTATTTTTACCCCATGAACCTAGCAGTGCCTAGCACATAATTAAGGCTCAAAAAATATTAGTTTGAAAAACAGAGTGAAAGCAGACTTTAGAGTTTGGGGGTAGGTGAGGTAGGATGGCAGAGATTTGAACAGAGAGAAGTTAATAGGAGGAACTGAATCAGGAAGCTGGGTAGCAGACACTCAGGAATGAGAGGGCCCTGGTCTTAGCGGGGATGGGCAAATACAGCCAAGAAAGGCTCTAGACTGGTTTGGAGACACCTCCAGGCAGCACTTGCCTTCTGTAAGCAGCAAGAATAATAGAATGTTTATGGTGTACCAGACACTGAGTTATTGCTTTGAAAGCATTTTCATGTTTAATCCTTCAAACACCTTCTGAGATATCATTAATCACTTTTATAAGAAGAAACTGAAAATATGAGATAAACAATTTCAAAAATGTCAAACAGGCCAGAGGCAGTGGCTTATGGCTGTAATCCCAACACTTTGAGACATCGAGGCAGGTGGATCACCTGAGGTCAGGAGTTCAAGACCAGCCTGTCCAACATGGTGAAACCCCCATCTCTATGAAAAATACAAAAAAACATTAGCCAGGGTTGGTGGCAGGTGACTGTAATTCCAGCTACTTGGGAGGCTGAGGCAGGAGAATGGCATGAACCCAGAAGGCAGAGGTTGCAGTGATCCAAGGTGGCACCACTGCACTCCAGCCTGGGCAACAGAGCGAGACCTGTCTCAAAAAAAAAAAAACAAAAAAGGTCAAACAGCTCTTACATAGCAGAGTTGGGATTCGTATCCAGGTGTGTCTGAGTCCATGGTGTTTGTCCTACCCCCTGGACTTTGGCACCTTCACAAGATGTGTCTCCTGTGTTTCCTCTTCTTCCAAGCCACCTGACTTAGATCAGAACCTCATGCTTGAAAATGTGTAGCAGCCTCTTAACTTTCTTTTTTTTTTTTTTTTTGAGACGGAGTTTCACTCTTGTTACCCAGGCTGGAGTGCAATGGCGCGATCTCGGCTCACTGCAACCTCTGCCTCCTGGGTTCAGGCAATTCTCCTGCCTCAGCCTCCTGAGTAGCTGGGATTACAGGCACGTGCCACCATGCCCAGCTAATTTTTTGTATCTTTAGTAGACGGGGTTTCACCATTTTGACCAGGATGGTCTTGATCTCTTGACCTCGTGATCCACCCGCCTCAGCCTCCCAAAGTGCTGGGATTACAGGCTTGAGCCACCGCGCCCGGCCAGCAGCCTCTTAACTTTCATCTCTTCTCTTCCCAGTCCATCAGCACACATTTACCAGACCACATTCTCTACAACCCTCCTTTTATCATTAACTGCTTCCTCAGTAATCTTGAGCCATTCACCATGGCCACCCAAATCTGAACTCCTTCGCTTTGCTTTCCAACCCCCATCCAGCCTCAGGCTTCCTCAGAAACTTTATTCTTCTTCACCTTCTTGGTCAACTGTCTAACCCCAAATGCTGAGCTGATACATTGGAGCCATTCTGTTTGCTATAGTACAGGTCTCTTTTAATGGCCATATAAAGTCCTTCAATGAAACCTGGAATCCTGTTCCACTGCCTCGTGAACACCCTTGTATATATACCTATAGTCTCATTCAACTCTTGTTTTACTTTTGTATCTTCTGTATCAATCTGAAAGCTCCTAGGAGCATGACTACATACTCGACTTCATTTTATTTCCCATAGCATCTGACTTAGTAGCATAAACATGGTAGACATGCAGTAAGGATTTGCTAAATGAGTAACTAAGCCATGCTTCTGGTGGGCTGTGTCACTGGATTTGCTTTACGTTAATATGCTCCACCACACTAAAGAAGTTACACATACAGTTTTCAAATGAAGAAACTAGGATCTTGCAGACATTTCTGATTGAGAATTTCAGCTTGTTGGGAAAGAGGCAAACTGTAGTGTCCTCACAGCTCAAAGTACAAAAATATTGATGTGAATGTCGGTGAGGCAAGATGAAGGGTCAGGCCACAAAAAAGATTGGCTATAATACTAAGTTCATTTGCTTTTGGTTTGTGATACGCTATCCAGTGAAAAATGCACCTTTCAGAAATTTCTAAATTAGAATATTTAACATTACTTTCAAAATAATGAATGCCATTGGGAATAAAATAAACATAATTGTAATTCAAGATATAAAGTCAAAGAACTGAACTGTGCATGCAGTTTACCTCAGGCCACTCATTTTTTTCAGTACATTTACCTTTGTAATTATATTTTGCTTGCACAAATATTTAAATTACTTGGCATTCCCTGAGAGCAGTATACTTCATGCGTCAAGGAGGACACACATTTAACAACCATGAAACTCTCTGCAAAAGCAAAATGCTCATTTTCCCCCCAAAGGATCTTTTTTAAGAATCAAAGTGTACACCTGATCAAATAGTTAAGCAGGGTACACACAGTAGCTTAACGGGGCTCATACATTTCTTCTGTTTATTTTCTGTATTTGGGTTTTTTTCTTTTTTAAGTTTTCCATTCCCTTTGTGCTCTACAACCAAGAGAAAGAAACATCCTCAAGGAAATATATCTGCTATGTAATTATACAGTGCTACAAATTGCAATGTTAGCTGAAGCGAAGGGCCCACAATGACAGAATAACTAATAGAGCATTATCTAAACCTTTTTAAGTAATGGGTATCTTCTTGAAGAAAGAACACAGGTTGCCTCAAGGCCCCAGTCTGGGAATTGACTCCTATCTTGTTATAAGAGTTTGAGAATGTAATAACTCTACTGTTTCTTTTTTCAACCAAAGAGCTAGGATGAGAATATAAATCTTTTTTAGTGTCTCATTGAAGCATTGCGAAAAGACATATTATCGTCAAACACCAAAGGGAGAAAACATCAGAAATATTATGAATCAAAACTTTAGTAGTGGAAGTTACTTATTTGTGGTTTGATTGGCCTTTGAGAAACAGCTGACAGTGTTGAGCCAGGTACCATCACCCTCAAAAAAATTTTGTTTTTCATTTTCTGGTCACAGTTGATTTTTGTGTTAGTCATGTTGTATGATCACTTTCATTATTAAAAAAGTGATTTCAGCTCCCTTTAAAACAATTCAAGATAAACTAATGGGTTTGTGATGTATAGTTTTATATTATTTTAAAAATGGGTACTGGATACTATCATAAGGTATTGTTTTCACTTTCTTATGGATGAGCTCTGAGAGTGATTTGAAGGAGTAATTAGCAAACTAAGATTCCACTTCACAGGAATATTTTGACAACAACCTGAAGAATGTGTATAAGCTCTTAATAAAAGGAACTAGGGCTCCTTGGAGAAATGGCTGATTCCCAGACTGGTGTAGGGAAAGCACAAATAAACCAGTAATGTCTTCTGGTGCCAGAAAGTAAAGAAGTCTTCAGTCAAGGATGGGAATACTTGAAAGAACACAGGTCCCAAGAGCTAATTCTGGAACAATTTGAGTAACAAAATAAATGATAGTAACAGGTAGCAATACACAGAATAAAATATCTATGAGTTCATGCTTATATAAATAATTGAGTAAATAAATAAGTGAGATAGAAGGAGCAGCTTTTGGTGCTTACTTATGTCAACCAAGAAAAAAAAATCAGAACAAAGTCTCCAAATATGTTGAATTTATTTGGGAATTATAACCCAAGTTTAACTCGGTTTATCAGAGGAGATGCCATTACTGGGCGGGTGTTCCAGAGCATCTTACCTGAGTTGCTGCAGTCCTAAAGAATCTTGTAGGGTTATTTTAGAAAGTCCTTGAAACAAGTCTTTATCTCAGAAATATAAGAACGAACCACCCCCCCATCCGCTCAGGCTTTCCTGGCTTTAGTTTGTCTGGGTCTGGCAAGATGTGATTTCATCCCAGTATCCTCCATTTCACACACAGAATTCCAGTTAATAAGTGTAGAAGGAATGACGTAAATGGAAAATATGAAGAATCATGGTGTGTGGTTTAAAAAAAAAATCACTGTTTGGCAAACACCACAGTAATATTTGTTGCAGACAATATCCATCAATCCATGCTAAAATTAGTGGGTAAAAGTATGATGAGAAACAGGATATTTGCACTATCCCTATCTTACAAAGAGAATAATAATAACTTTCCAACAGAGAATCCTAGATAGGCACCACATTCAAAGTTAATAAACATCACCTGCGATGAAATGTGTCAACAGCATGTACCTCCTGATATAATAATACACCAAGAAGGGTATGTCATCACTTCTATGGTTATTATTCCCCTGTTGTTTTAGATTATACTTTTTTGAAAAAAAGTCGTAGGTTTATATAAAATTTTAAGAAAAATACAGAGCTCTCATATACCCTTTTCCTAGTTCCCCCCAGTGGCATTTAAGTTACAAAACAGTAGTACAATTTCACAACCGAGGTATTGACATTAATACAGTCAAGATACAGAACATTACATATACACCATGGAATACTGTGCAGCCATAAAAAATGATGAGTTCGTGATGAAGAGAATGAATCCAAGCTGGAAAATAGTCTTCAGGATATTATCCAGGAAAACTTCCCGAACCTAGCAAGGCAGGCCAATATTCAAGTCCAGGAAATACAGAGAACACCACAAAGATATTCCTCAAGAAGAGCAACCCCAAGGCACATAATCGTCAGATTCACCAGGGTTGAAATGAAGGAGAAAATGCTAAGGGCAGCCAGAGAGAAAGGTCGGGTTACCCACAAAGGGAAGCCCATCAGACTCACAGCAGATCTCTCGGCAGAAACCCTACAACCCAGAAGAGAGCAGAGGCCAATATTCAACATCCTTAAAGAAAAGAACTTTCAACCCGGAATTTCATATCCAGCCAAACTGAGCTTCATAAGTGAAGGAAAAATAAAATCCTTTGTGAACAAGCAAGCACTTCAGAGTTTTTTGTTGTTGTTGTTGTTGTTTTTTTGACACGGAGTTTTGCTCTTTGTTACCCAGGCTGGAGTGCAATGGCGTGATCTCAGCTCACTGCAACCTCCACCTCCTGGGTTCAGGCAATTCTCCTGCCTCAGGCTCCTGAGTAGCTGGGATTACAGGCACGCGCCACCATGTCTGGCTAATTTTTTTTTGTATTTTTAGTAGAGACGGGGTTTCACCATGTTGACCAGGATGGTCTCGATCTCTTGACCTCGTGATCCACCCACCTCGGCTTCCCAAAGTGCTGGGATTACAGGCTTGAGCCACCACACCCGGCCACACTCAGATTTTGTCATCACCAGGCCTGCTTTACAAGAGCTCCTGAAAGAGGCACTACATACAGAAAGGAACAACCAGTACCAGCCACTTCAAAAACATACCAAATGCTAAAGAGCATCAACAAAATGAAGTCTGCATCAACTAACAGGCAAAACAGCCAGCTAGCATCAAAATGGCAGGATCAAATTCACACATAACAGTATTAACCCTAAATGTAAAGTGGACTAAATGCCCCAATCAAAAGACACAGACTGGCAAATTGGATAAAAGCCAAAACCCATCAGTGTGCTGTATCCAGGAAACCCATCTCACATGCAAGGATACGCAAAGGCTGAAAATAAAGGGATGGAGGAAGATTTACCAAGCAAACGGAGAGCAAAAAAAAAAGCAGGATTTGCAATTCTTGTCTCTGATAAAATAGATTTTAAAGCAACAAAGATCAAAAGAGACAAAGAAGGACATTAGATAATGGTAAAAGGATCAATGCAACAAGAAGAGCTAATGATCCTAAATATATACGCACCCAGTACAGGAGCACCCAGATACATAAGGCAAGTTCTTAATGACTTACAAAGAGACTTAGACTCCCACACAATAATAGTGGGAGACTTTAACACCCGATTGTCAATATTAGACAGATCAACCAGACAGAAAATTAACAAGGATATCCAGGACTTTAACTCACACCTGAAACAAGCAAACCTAATAGACATTTACAGAACTCTCCACCCCAAATCCACAGAATATACATTCTTCTTAGCACCACATCACACCTACTCAAAATTGACCACATAATTGGAAGTAAAGCACTCCTCAGCAAATGCAAAAGAATGAAAATCATAACAAACAGTCTCTCAGACCACAGTGCAATCAAGTTAGAACTCAGAATTCAGAAACTAACTCAGAATCACCCAGCTTCATGGAAACTGAACAACTGGCTCTTGAATGTTGACTGGATAAACAATGAAATGAAGGCAGAAATAAAGATGTTTTTCAAAACCAACAAGAACGAAGACACAACATACCAGAATCTCTGGGACACATTTAAAGCAGTCTCTAGAGGAAAAGACATAGCAATAAGTGCCCACATGAGAAGCAAGGAGAGATCCAAAATTGACACCCTATCATCAAAATTGAAAGAGCTAGAGGAGCAAGGTCAAAAAAACTCAAAACCTAGCAGAAGACAAGAAATAACTAAGATCAGAGCAGAACTGAAGGAGATAGAGACACGAAAAATCCTTCAAAAAATCAGTAAATCCAGGAGCTGGTTTTTTTGAAAAGATCAACAAAATAGACCACTAGCCAGATTAATTAAAAAAAAGAAAAGAAAATCACCAAATAGATGCAATAAAAAACGATAAAGGGGATATCACCACAGATTCCACAGAAATTCAAACCATCATCAGAGATTATTACAAACAACTCTATGCACATAAACTAGTAAACCTGGAAGAAATGGATAAATTACTGGACACTTGCCTCCTCCCAAGCCTAAACCAGGAAGAAGTCGAAACCATGAATAGACAAATAACAAGATCTGAAGTCAAGGCAGCAATTAAGAACCTACCACACAAAAAAAGCCCAGGTCCAGATGGCTTCACAGCCAAATTCTACCAGACACACAAAGAGGAGCTGGTACCATTCCTTCTGAAACTATTCCATATAATCCAAAAAGAGGGAATCCTTCCCAAATCATTTTATAAGACCAACATCATCCAGATACCAAAACCCGGCAGAGACTCAACAAGAAAAGAATACTTCAGGCCAATATCCATGATGAACATAGACACAAAAATCTTCAATAAAATAATGGCAAGCCGATTGCAACAGCACATCAAAAAGCTTATCCACCATGATCAAGTAGGATTCATCCTGGGGACGCAAGGCTGAATCAACATACGCAAGTCTATAAATGTAATTCACCACATAAACAGAACCAAAGACAAAAACCACATGATTATCTCAATTGATGCAGAGAAGAACTTTGACAAAATTCAACAGGCCTTTATGCTAAAAACCCTCAATAAACTAGGTATTGACAGAACATATTTCAAAAATAATAAAAGCTATTTATGACAAACCAACAGCCAATATCATACTGAATGGGCAAAAACTGGAAGCATTCCCTTTGAAATCTGGCACTAGACAAGGATGCCCTCTCTTACCACTCCTATTCAGTATAGTACTGGAAGTTCTAGCCAGACCAATCAGGCAAGAAAAAGAAATAAAGGGTATTCAAATAGGAAAGGAGGAAGCCAAATTGTCTCTATTTGCAGACGACATGATTATATAGACCCCATTGTCTCAGCCCAAAAACTCTTGAAACTGATAAGCAACTTCAGCGAAGTCTCAGGATACAAAATCAATGTGCAAAAAACACAAGCATTCCTATACACCAATAACAGACTTAAAGAGAGCCAAATCAAGTACAAACTGCCATTCACAATTGCTACAAAGAGAATAAAATACGTAGGAATACAACTAACAAGTAACGTAAAGGACCTCTTCAAGGAGAACTACAAACCACTGCTCAATGAAGTAAGAGAGGACACAAACAGATAGAGAAACATTCCATGTTCATGGTTAGGAAGAATCAATATTGTTAAAATGGCCATACTGCCCAAAGTAACTTACAGATTCAATGCTATCCCCATCAAGCTACCAATGACCTTTTTCACAGAACTAGAAAAAACCTCCTTAAACTTCATATGGAACCAAAAGAGAGCCCACATAGCCAAGTCAATTCTAAGCAAAAAGAACACAGCAGGAGGCATCACACTACCAGACTTCAAACTATACTACAAGTCTGCAGTAATCAAAACAGCATGGTACTGGTACCAAAACAGAGATATAGACCAATGGAACAGAACAGAGGCCTCGGAGGCAACACAGCATATCTACAACCATCTGATCTTTGACAAACCTGACAAAAACAAGCAATGGGGAAAGGATTCCCTGTTTAATAAATGGTGTTGGGAAAACTGGCTAGCTATGTGCAGAAAGCAGAAACTGGACCCCTGACACTTTAACACTAAAAAATTAACTCCAGATGGATTAAAGACTTAAACGTGAGACCTAACAGCATAAAAATCCTAGAAGAAAATCTAGGCAAAACCATTCAGGACATAGGTGTAGGCAAGGACTTCATGACCAAAACACCAAAAGCATTGGCAACAAAAGCCAAAATAGACAAATGGAACCTAATCAAACTCCACAACTCCTGCACAGCAAAAGAAACAGTCATTAAAGTGAATCGTCAACCAACAGAATGGGAAAAAATTTTGCAGTCTACCCATCTGACAAAGGGCTGATAGCCAGAATCTACAAAGAACTAAAACAGATTTACAAGAAAAAAACAAGCCCATTCAAAAGTGGGCAAGGGATACGAACAGACACTTTACAAAAGAAGACATACATGAGGCCACCAAACATATGAAAAAATGCTCATCATCACTGGTCGTTAGAGAAATGCAAATTAAAACCACATTGAGATACCGTCTCACGCCATTTAGAATGGTGATCATTAAAAAATCTGGAGACAACAGATGCTGGAGAGGATGTGGAGAAATAGGAACACTTTTACACTGCTGGTAGGAGTATAAATTAGTTCAGCCATTGCGGAAGACAGCGTGGCGATTCCTCAAGGACCTAGAAATAGAAATTCCATTTGACCCAGCAATACCATTACGGGGTATATATACAAAGGATTATAAATCATTCTACTGTAAGGACACATGCACACAAATGTTCATTGCAGCACTGTTTACAATAGCAAAGACCTGGAATCAACCCAAATGCCCATTGATGATAGACTGGACAGGGAAAATGTGGCACATATACACCATGGAATATTATGCAGCCATAAAAAACGATGAGTTCGTGTCCTTTGTAGGGACATGGATGAACCTGGAGACCATCATTCTCAGCAAACTGACACAAGAACAGAAAATGAAATACCGCATGTTCTCACTCATAGGTGGGTGCTAAACAGTGAGAACACATGGACACAGGGAGGGGAGCACTACACACTGGGGTCTGTTGGGAATAGGGGAGGGACAGCGGGGGGTGGGGAGTTGGGGAGAGATAGCATGGGGAGAAATGCCAGATATAGGTGAAGGGAAGGAAGGCAGCAAATCATACAGCCATGTGTGTACCTATGCAACTATCTTGCATGTTCTTCACATGTACCCCAAAACCTAAAATGCAATTTAAAAAATGAAAAAAACAACGATGAGTTTGTGTCCTGTGTAGGGACGTGGATGAACCTGGAAACCATCATTCTCAGCAAACTGACACAAGAACAGAACATTAAACACTACATGTTTTCACTCATAGGCCGGTGTTGAACATTGAGAACACATGGATACATGGAGGGGAGCATCACACACTGGGGTCTGTTGTGTGGGGGCAAGGGGATGGACAGCAGGGGTGGAGGGGGAGAAATGTCAGATATAGGTGCTGGGGGGGTGGAGGCAGCAAACAACCTTGCATATAAGTACCTATGCAACAACCCTGCATGATCTGCACATGTACCCCAGAACCTAAAGTACAATTAAAAAAAAAAAGATACAGAACATTTCCATCACCGTCAAGATCTCTCCGTGTTACTCATGTAGCCACACCTCTTTTTAAGAAAATTTGGTTGTTTTCTTATGGGGTGAGAATTCTTTATATACTCTGGATCATATGGGTTGTTTTCCTTCAGTCTGTTAATACCGTGAATTATAATCAAAGTATAAAACTAATTTAAAATATATGAAGTCAAATAACTGAACTATGGATGCAGTTAACGTCAGGCCACTTTTTTGGGGTACGTTTTGGTAAAATAATTATTATCTTAACTTTTTTTTTTTTTGAGACAGAGTCTCACTCTGTCCTCCAGGCTGGAGTGCAGTGTTGCAGTCACGGCTCACTGCAACCTCTGCCTCCTGGGTTCAAATGATTCTCCTGCCTCCTGAGTAGCTGGGACTACAGGCACATGCCACCACGCCCAGCTAATTTTTGTATTTTTAGTAGAGACGGGGTTTCTCCATGTTGGTCAGGCTAGTCTCAAACTCCTGACCTCGTGATCCACCCGCCTCGGCCTCCCAAAGTGCTGGGATTACAGGCGTGAGCCACCAAGCCTGGCACATCATAGCCATTTTTACATGTACAGTTTAGTGGTGTTAAGTACATTTATATTGTGCAGCCATCAGTACTATCCATTTCCACATCTCTTTTCGTTTTCTAAAGCTCAGTCTCTACCCATTAAACAGCAACTCCCGATTTCCCCGTATGTCCAGTCCCTGGCAAACACCATTCTACTTTCCGTTTCTATAAATGTCTATTTTAGATACATCAAAGAAGTGGGATCATAGAGTGTTTGTCTTACCAAGTCTGGCTTATTTCACTTATCCTCAGGGTTCTTCCAGTTGGAGCATGGGTCAGGATTTCCTTCCTTTTCAAGGCTCATGTTATATTTTACATATGTGTGGCCTGTTAGCTGCTAATCCATGGGGACACTTGGGTTGCTTCCACCTTTTGGATGTTGTGAATTATACTGCTCTGAACATGGATGTTCAAATACCCCTGAGACCTTGCTTTCCATTCTTTCAGGTATGACCCAAAAGTGGAATTGCTGGGTCAAACGAATCCTCCTTTTGCTCTATTTTTCTCTAAGCCCTCACTCTGAGTATCTTTTCCTTTTAGAGCTTTAGGGTTAAAACATTCTCATCTATTTATTCTTTAAGTAACACAGTAAACCCTTAATTACGGTTGTTTAGAGAATATAGTGGTTATTGAATTTCTTGGCTAAATCTCCAGAAATCCTTGCTGTTGAAGAAGTGTGTTCGTTTTATTCTCATAGTACAGTAAACATAATTGAATCTCTGATAATTCAGGATCTTGCAGTGCCTCGGGGCTATCCTTGTGAACACAGATTCTCAGCATAGGATACCCCTGGGATCTTCGATATGAGTTTAATTATTTCTGTGTTTATAGAGTATTATATAATTGATATTTCAAAGGTGGTTATTAAAGGTTTTTTTTTTAATGTGGCCATCTTTACTATTTTCTTTCTGTTTCTTTGCGTCCCCATATCACCAGATCATGGGCTTTCACCCTCACTCTAAGTAAACACATTTACTAGGCCTACCTTGTAGAAAGAAGGGGAATCTGGTTCTCATCTTCCTCATCCGGCTACATTTCTCTTTACTATACATCCTGGTCAGATTGGGCTGCTCTAAGAAGGTACCATAGACTGGGTGGCTTAAACAACAAACGTGTATTTCTCACAGTTTACAAGCTGAGAATTCCAAGATTGAGGCAGAGTCAGTGTCTGCTGAGGACATTCATCCTGGTTTGCAGATGCTGTATCCTCACTTGGAGGAGAGAGAAAGGGATCTGGTCTCTCCCTCTTTTCTTAATAGGGCACTAAACGAATTATAGAGGCTCCACACTTCATACCTCATTTAAACCTAATTACTCCTCAAAGGCCCCACCTGCAGATATCATCACATAGGGGATTAGGGTTTCAACATGAATTTTAGGGGGATACAAATATTCAGTCCATAGCAGAGCACTTCAAAAAAGAAAAATAGAGCTTTGGATGAGAGGGGACCAGAAAAAGAAAGAGTGAAAGAACCAAGAGGAAAGAAAGTAAAGACATTATGAAGAAACATAAAGATAGGGGAAGGAGAAAAAGAGGGAGTGAGGGAATTCCCAAAGCCAGGCTTCACCTTTTTCCTCTTATCTTTGGACAAATAAAGCCTTGTTCCCCCTGGACCTGAGGATGGTTCTGGGCAGCATGAATCAACTCTGAGGATCCTTCTGAGGCTGTGTCAAGTGACTGACTAAACCACAGGTTACTTAGGACAGGATGAACCTAATAGCGCATACAACAAGCACTTCTTGACTGCCTCCCTTCCACAGCCTCCTGAGCTCATACCTACCAGCCAAGAATGGAAAAGACGAAACCCTCATTCCATGTTTTATTTACCACTCTGGACAGAAGAGTAGTTCCCCAGGTTGTCTAAGTCTGTTCTCTAAGGCATGCCCAAACATACATTGCTCTGGAGGATCTGGTGGGAGGCTTAAAGGTCACCTTTAGTCCTTCAGCCAGTAGCATTCACAGTGCTTAGGGGCAGAGGTCCTACCATATCACTTAGGTCTGACCTGATTTTAACTCTGCCAAGTAATAATTAAAGATCTAGAGAAATGAAGATGCCTGGTCTATTTTAAACATAGTTCTCCCATGCAGGTGTGACTGGGTTCTTCTCACGTTTTTATCAGACCATGGGCTTTACACGAGATCTGTCCAGGCTTGGAAGCACCCTGGAAACCCAGAGGCTTAACGACTTTAAATGTACCTTTTTCATGTGGTACCCCAGGATGAAAATGAAGGTATTTTTAGAGTAATTTGGTTATAAAGAAATTGTGGTACCTGAATGGCTTTTTTTTTGGTATAGGAGTTAAAAAACAAAAAATACAAGCAAGCTTGACTGATCTGAATAGATTACTGATATTGCATGATTTGTGGAAGAAACTCAAATCTCAATCTCCAAAACCACATCAACTCAAAAGGGCCTAATTAAACTCTGCTTTTTATCTTTCTTTATTCCACCTACTCTGGCACTACTTTTAACTATTTAACCCCCGCCCCGAGTAAGCTCCATTGCAATATGCATGCCCATAAACAACGCCCAACAAGTAACTAAAACAACTCAAACACCATAATTATATAAGGCAGCAGCACCCGTAGGATCTTCACGAGTTAACCGTGGTCCCTCACCCTCATAAATTATAAGACGGTGGCAAGTTGAATAATTAACAGTAACCTCTACCGTTTTATTGGGATCACCACCTAATAAAAATACTATAGGGCTGCTCCGGAGCTGGTGGCCAAGTTGGGTGAGGGAGACCCAAGCTGGATCGTGGAGGAGCGGGCGGACGCCACCAACGTCAACAACTGGCACTGGATGGAGAGAGATGCTTCAAATTGGTCCACGGCAAAGCTGAAAACATTGTTCCTGGCAGTGCGAGTTCAAGATGAGGAAGGCAAGTGTGAGGTGACAGAAGTGAGCAAGCTTGATGGAGAGGCATCGATTAACAATCACAAAGGCAAACTTATCTTCTTTTATGAATGGAGCATCAAACTAAACTGGACAGGAACTTCTAAGTCAGGAGTACAGTACAAAGGACATGTGGAGATCCCCAATTTGTCTGATGAAAACAGTGTGGATGAAGTGGAGATTAGTGTGAGCCTTGCCAAAGATGAGCCTGACACAAATCTTGGGGCCTTAATGAAGGAAGAAGGGGTGAAACTTCTAAGAGAAGCAATGGGAATTTACATCAGCACTCTCAAAACAGAGTTTAATCAGGGCATGATCTTACCTACAATGAATGGAGAGTCAGTAGACCCACTGGGGCAGCCAGCACTGAAAACTGAGGAGCGAAAGGCTAAGCCTGCTCCTTCAAAAACCCAGGCCAGACCTGTTGGAGTCAAAATCCCCACTTATAAGATCACTCTTAGGGAAACCTTCATGAGGTCACCAAAGGAGCTCTATAGAGTGTTTACCACCCAAGAGCTGGTGCAGGCCTTTACCCATGCTTCTGCAACATTAGAAGCAGACAAAGGTGGAAAGTTTCACATGGTAGATGGCAACGTCTCTGGGGAATTTACTGATCTGGTCCCTGAGAAACATAGTGTGATGAAGTGGAGGTTTAAACCTTGGCCAGAGGGGCACTTTGCCACCATCACCTTGACCTTCATCGACAAGAATGGAGAGACTGAACTGTGCATGGAAGGTCGAGGCATCCCTGCTCCTGAGAAGAGCGGACGTGCAGGGCTGACAGCAGTACTACTTTGACGGCATTAAACAGACCTTTGGCTATGGCGCACGCTTATTTTAGGGCCAGCGGCAGGGGACTCTAGCCTGCCGGCCACTTCAGTCCAGCTGTCTCCTGACTGGGGCTTGCGACTGACAGGATTGCATCGTCCTAGCTGCTAACTTGGGGCCGGGGCCCCTCCCCTCCACATATACCTTGGGTTTGTGCATGTTTTCTGCTGGGTGGGTTCAGAGGGCAATTTCTCTTTTATGTGTACATATGCTAAATAAACGTAATTTAAAAAACAAACAAAAAAAAACTATAGTTATTTCCATAATCTAACATAAAAATCCCTAAAATATCAGTACTTGATACCCATGTCTCAAGATGCTCATCAATTGCTATTGCCGCAGTATAACTGAAAACAACCATCATACCACCTAAATAAATTTTAAAAACCATAAGCCCTATAGATCCACCAAAATACAACGTAATTACACAACCCACAGCACCACTAAAAATTAACGCTAACCCACCATAAATAGGTGAAGGTTCAGAAGAAAACCCCACGAACCCCATTACTAAAATAATACTTAATGAAAATAAAGCGTATGTCATTATTCCCACATGGATTATAACCATGACTAATGATATGAAAAACCGTTGTTGTACTTCAACTATAAGAATCCTAATGACTTCCCCTGGTAAAACACACCCACTAACAAAAATTATTAATAATTCATTCATTGACCTCCCTACATTATCCAACATCTCCTCTTGATGGAATTTCGGCTCATTCCTAGGCACCTGCCTCGTTATTCAAATGACCACAAGCCTATTCTTAGCTATACACTATACACCAGATACTTAAACCGCTTTCTCCTCAGTCGCCCACATCACCCGAGACGTTAACTATGGCTGAATAATCCGATATCTACATGCCAATGGCGCTTCTAATTCTTCATTTGCCTCTTTCTTCACATTGGCCAAGAACTATATTACGAATCTTTCCTTTTTATGAAGACTTGAAATATCGGTACCATCCTACTACTTAGAACCATAGCCACAGCATTTATAGGCTGTGTCCTCCCATGGGGCCAAATATCATTTTGAGGGACTACAGTAATTACAAACCTTTTATCAGCCGTCCCCTATCAGATCTGATCTTGTACAATGACTCTGAGGCAGCTTCTCAGTAGACAAAGCCACCCTCACACAATTCTTTACTTTCCACTTCATTTTACCCTTGATTATTGTAGCCCTAGCAACTATCCATCTTTTGTTTCTGCATGAGACAGGATCAAGTAACCCATCAGGAGTGACAGCAGAGCCCGACAAAATTTCATTTCACCCCTACTATACAACTAAAGACATCCTCGGACTAATTTTTCTCATCCTATCCCTAATAAGCCTAACCTCATTTACACATGACCTTTTAACCGACCCAGATAATTATACATTAGCTAACCCCCTCAATATCCCACCCCACATTAAACCAGAATGATATTTCCTATTTGCATATGTGATCTTACGATCTATCCCCAACAAACTAGGAGGCGTCCTAGCTCTCATACTCTCCATCCTAATTCTAATAATTATTCCTGTAACTCACTTATCCAAACAACAAAGCATAGCATTCCGACCAATCACCCAAATCCTATTCTGAACCCTAGTAGTCAACGTACTTACACTCACATGAATCAGAGGTCAACCAGTTGAATACCCCTTAGTAACTATTGGCCAAACAGCATCCATTATTTACTTCCTTGTTATCATTACCCTGATTCCCCTCTCCGCTTTACTCGAAAACAAACTACTTAAATGATAAACGTCCTTGTAGTATAAATTAATACCCCAGTCTTGTAAACCAGAAATGGAGAGCATCTACTCCCCAGGACAATCAGGGAAAGAATATCTAATTCTACCATCAACACCCAAAGCTGAAATTCTAATCTTAACTACTCCCTGAATAATAAATTTTAATATCATTGAAGGCTTAGCAATGAAGTACTTCATAAGTACATGTAATATCTTCATCCTTACTATGTAATTAGTGCATTATTGCTTATCCCCATGAATAATATCTAGTACTGCAAATGCTTAATTATACATAGCACATGAAGTCAAGACGTACATTAAAACATCACAAGACATGCTTACCAGCCAAGAACTATAATCCCACATTAGACTATAACACATCTGGTTCCAGACAGTATATGACAATATAGCAAGTCCATGGATATCGTCCAGTACATTACATCATTAACCGTACATCCATACATTAAATTATTGGTCAGACATAGCACGTTCTACTTCAGCAATCCTAACCACAGATATCCATCATTATATTTGGTCTCTTAATCTGCCATCCTCTGTGAAATCAGATCACATCTGCCACTCTTCTCACTCCGGGCCCATATAGACAGGGCATGGTTATACTGAAACTATATGTGGCATTTGGTTCCTACCTCAGGGCCATCCCATTAAGATCGCACATATGTTCCCCTTAAATAAGACATCACGATGGTGTGGCACTATCACGCTTTTAATCTGGTCACTGGATGCATGACGTGCCTCTGGTAATCTAAAGTATGTAATCCTCAGCATTGCCGGGAGGTTTCTGGAGGAGTTCCAGCCATCATCCTGTGGTACCTGAATCTGTTTTGCCAGACCTTATGCTATCATCAAACCTATATTGAATGTCTTGGCCCCCATCCCACCCACTAAGGTGTTATTCAGTCAATGGTTACAGGACATAATAAATAATTAGTATTTTAACCCAATTTAAACCCATAAACCACCACCCCAACAACCAAATGTACACATATGCCCACTTAAACTTTTAAAACACAATCCGTATTTTCTGAGGCAGATACCGTAAAGAGACATCCCACTACTAACATTAACCATTATACAAGCCCTACTAACTGAAAAACATATACGCCCTACATACCCTGTATACCAACAGATAGAACTGCCTGTGATTACTCCCCACATACCTCAAACCATGCCCTTCAGAAAACATACTTATACTAATATAGTAGAAAGTTAGATTTTTAAATCCACATAAACCCAGTACTATTTATATTCAAGTATTTATCAAGTTAATGTAGCTTAATATTTAAAGCAAGACACTGAAAATGTCTAGACGGGTAATCATCACCCCATAAACATATAGATTTGGTCCTAGCCTTTCTATTAGCTCTCAGTGAGATTACACATGCAAGCATCCACAGCCCTGTGAAAATGCCCTCTAGATTATCAGAACATGAGGAGCGAGTATCAAGCACGCACATATACAGCTCAAAACACTTTGCTTAGCCACGCCCCCACGGGAAACAGCAGTGACAAACTTTTAGCAATGAACGAAAGTTTAAGTTACACTGACCACTAGAGTTGGTCAATTTTGTGCCAGCCACCACGGCCATACGATTGACTCAAGTTAATAGAGCCCGGCGTAAAGAGTGTTTAAGATTTTATTCCCAATAAAGCTAACCTTTAAGTCTTAGGAAACCCCAGTTACAGTGGAATATTCTACAAAAGTAGCTTTAGTACTCTGAACACACTATAGCTAAGGTACAGACTGGGATTAGATACCCCACTATGCTTAGCCCTAAACCTCAATAACTTAATCAACAAAATTATTCACCAGAACACAGTACTTACATTTCTAATCTGAAACTGCTACTCCTCTGTGGCTTCATTAACATTATAAAACCAAAGCTAGTTTTTCTTACAAATGTGATTCCTGTCCTAGAAGGATTTCCAGCCTGACAAAGAAAGAAACAGGATCAAGAGCCATACACGAGTGATTCGCCCAGAAAAGATGCTCGTGAAGATACCATAATCAGTGGTTCTTGACCGGGCTGATTTCACCCCTTGGGGAATTTGTCTCCCTTGGGGAGGAGCTGCTGCTGACATCTAGTGGGTAGAGGCCAAGGATGCTGCTAAACACCCTGCAGTGCGTAGGATAGCGCCGTCTTCCCCCTCCCCCACCACAACGAAGAATTATCTGGTCCAAAATGCAGGTAGTGCTAAGGTTAAAAGCCCTGTCAACAATGTGCAGAAGATACAACATGAACCGATAAATTGGCTACATTAGGAAAACTCCAAAAATGATGTCCACAATTGTGGCTACTTGACTCTGGGTTTTTTTTTTTACCCCTGCCCCTCCCATCCCTGCTTCAGCTTTTTGTTTCAAAATCACTCTAGACTTACAGATTGGATATTTTCAACCCTATTTCCTTAGCACTTGGCATGTGGGAGGCTTTGCTAGATGTTGAATGAAAAATGGAATGAGGAAAGGGACACATTCAGACCAAATCCATTTAGGTTTTACTTCTATGTAAACTAGGTGGGCAACAGTTGAGGGCTCAGAGCAGAGAGGAAGGCTTGGAGATAAGCCTGTTGGTCTCCTAGAAACATCCAGCAGGTTGTCCTCTGCATCTCCCGGTGCATTTGCCCTTTGCTTCTGCTTGGCTTAGGTTGCTTAGTGCCCGTGGAATTGGTGTTGGAGAGAATACCTCCTGTTTAGGCCACTGATGAGCTTTGGTCCTGCGAGAAATCATTTCGCACCCTAACCCTTACTTCGGTCACTGAGCGTGGCCAGGACAATCCAGCAGGCCATTACCTATTGTATATAAGTGTGCGTATGTGGTAATTAAAACAGAAACCTAGAAAGTGAAAATTTCCTATAATTCTGATAATAAACTTATATACATTTAAAAACTGGAAGAATATATACATTAACACAAACATAGATAAACATGGAAATATAATTTTACAGTACATTATACTACTTTACAACTTTTTTTTGAGACAGGGTCTCACTCTGTTGCCCAGGCTGGAGTGCAGTCCACTACTAGAGAGCAGTGGCGCAACCTTGGCTCCCTGTAACGCCGCCTCCTGGGTTCAAGCGATTCTCCTGCCTCAGCCTCCCAAGTAACTGGAATTACAGGCGTGCACCACCACACCCAGCTAAATTTTGTATATTTAGTAGAGATGGGTTTCGCCATGTTGGCCAGGCTGCTCTCGAACTCCTGACCTCAAGTGATGTGCCTGTCTTGGCCTCCCAAAGTGCTGGGATTACAGACATGAACCACCGTGCCCAGCCATGCAAGTTCTATTTTTTACCTTACTGCATTATGGACATTCTTTGTTCTAGTTTGATAAGTAAATTACTTAAAGTTGTCTGTAAAATAAGGATTATAGTATCATCTACCTACTTCAGAGATATCAGAGACACTCAAATATAAATTGAGATTTAGAAGGAGTCTTTTAGATGAAAATTATTATATAACATGCTGACTTTTTAACTGACTGTAACGGTGTTGAATGGTTTTATTACTAGTTTCTTTTGAGGTGTTACTGAAATATTTTTAAAGACATTCTGAATCTTCAGAAAGAAACCATTATCTCTGTATTAATATAGTTTGTGTAATACTCATAGATTTAAGTGTCTTTTTTTTGTGTCTCCACAGGCAAATACATGTATCAGCCTATGACCCCTGTGGAACAGCTTCCGAGCACCGAGATTCCTGCCAGGCCTCGGGAGCCTACAAACACCATTCAGATCTCAGTCTCGCTCACTGAGCACTTTCTGAAATTTGCATCTGTCTTCCAGCCTCCCCTTCCCCCTGACTCACCAAGGTACTGTATGATTTCAGACCTCTTTATTGACAACTATCAGGTTAAATGTATTAATGGGAAGATGTGTTATGTGCAGAAGCAGCCGGCGCTACATTCCCACAAAATGAGCCCTGAGGAGGTCTCTGCACACGATGCCTTAATTTCAAAAGAGAGCAATACACCAAAAATAGATCACTGCTCTTCTCCCTCAAGTTCTGAGGACTCTGGGATCAATGCGATCGGGGCTCACTACGTGGAATCGTGTGACGAGGACACAGAAGAAGGAGCAGAACTGAGTTCAGAGGAAGATTACAGTCCAGAGAGCAGCTGGGAACCGGATGAGTGCACCCTTCTCTCCCCCTCGCAGTCTGACCTGGAAGTGATTGAAACCATAGAAACGACCGTGTGAGTCCAGCCAGGAAGCCACAGCCTGGGATCCATGCCTAGCTTTTGTACCTCTGTCTGATGGATCCTTTTTTCCAATGATATTTTCTACCCACCCCACCCCCCAACAACTGTAGCAGTTTGCTGGTATGCTGATTAGCTTCTCTCAGTCTTACAACTAAGACATTCTTTTTATTATAAATGGTTTTCTTTTATATCTTGACTTACTTTCTATGTAGCATCTGGTGTCATGAATTGTGACCCAGCCTTAATTTCACTGGGAGATTTGAAGGCAGTGAAGAGTATCTTGGATCAGATTGAGGAGGTGCCCAAAGGGAAGGAGCCAATGTCTTCTCAGTAGCCAGTCCTTCCCAGAAAGACTTTTGCCATTCCTTTTGACGTGTTCACGGGCACCCCTGTCCTGTCCCACTTGTCCTACGCAAGCAGCAGCTCCCTTGGGGAACGGAGTGTGCACTGGTAGCCACCATTTCCTCCCTTTCCCCTTCTCCCTACACCTGCACTGGGTCTGGACCAGAGCTGCCTCGGCTTACTTCTAGGAGGTCACTGGAGGCCAGCTCAGCCCCTGGTTTGTGGCCAGTGTCTATACAAGGCTCCACGACTGAGGCTGAGCTAAACGTTCACATGAGAAGAGATGACCTCATCCGCCTCATGCTCAATCCAGCTTTAGCTGAGCACCTGTCCCCTGCAGGGTGCTATGGGGACACAGCATGAATAAGACCTGATTCTCCCCCCATGAAGGGGCCCACAGTCCTACACATGACACATTCAACTCACGACACCCAAAAAGTTCTGGGAACCCAGGGGAAGGAAGAGATCGACTTGGCTTGGGCCAGCTGGGGAAGGCGTTTCAGCACTTGAACTGGCCTCTTGGGTGGGTTCCTCAACATTTCTCTGCTTTTACTTGTTCTTCGAGTCTGGGAAAAACTTAGGAAGTTATATAGGTATATTTAGGAGGCAGCCACATCTGACATCTTAAAAAAAATTAATAGTTTTAGTTAGCATGGAAATGCTAAAGACATAAGTCCTTTAGGGATTAGGAATGAATCTAATAGGTTTGATTAATTCTGCTTCATTTGGTTGTATGAAGCATTAGTATGGCTTAAGTGAGAAATGGATTAGAATTCAGTATGATGCATGGATTTTTATGCAAATGCACAAGCAGTTGAAATAGTTCACTGCTAAGTCAGGAGAAAAGATTTTGTGTACTATTCCTTCACTTTCCCCCACTAACACGGTCTGCTATGTGTGTTCTCTTCCCTCACATGCACAAAATGGTGATGAATTTTTTCTTATTTAACTCTCTTCAGAATGCTACTTCTAGTCTCCATTTACACCAGGTATTCTTGTGCAAGTTGCAACTGCCATTTCTCCAAACCTTCTAACCGTGAGGCATAGTTAAAAATCCTGGAAATTATAAGTATGGCCTAATGAGAACATCAGAGCTGGAGGCAGAACAATACTCGCTCCTGATTCTCCAGAAGCATGCTCTCGGGGTGTTTCCTTGTGCTCTGGCAGCAGCATGGTGTGTCTCTATGGCACATTCATTTATATTTTAAAAAAGAAAAAGTTATGTTCTTCACCGAAGCCTCCATTTGACATCATTCACAAAGTACTCCAGGAAGAATCCGCTTTCCCAGGTGTATGTGTAAGTTAAGTTATTTACTAGATAGAACTATTTTTTAGGTTTAGGTGGCCAAGATATCCATAGGGTTTAGAAGGCAGAGTATGCATTTTCTTTTACGACGTTAGTTAAAACTTTCTATGCTAAATGAGAGTGCAGCTTAGTCTCCACATACTAAAATTTAAAGACTCAACAAGACAAACCAAGAAGGGAGTACGAGGAGCTCTAGGAACAGGCAGGCATAGTAAAGGGCAGGTGTGGGATGAGGGGGCTTCCCTCTGCCCAGGGCATGGCCCAGATGGCACAGGAACATCTGATGAGCCCGGCCTGCTGTTCTTGATGCCTCCCTTGCGTGACGGTCCCACTGAAGGCAGGCGTGGAAGCCACATGCCTGCAAGCCTTGTGTCAGGCCACAGTGGTGCAGTCCTGCGCCATGTGCTCAGGTTTGCAAGAGCAACACTAGGGCCCTGTCTGGATTTTCCCTGTGGGTGAGCACACTCTCCACATGGGCATATAGAGGGGCTTGCTCCTCTGCACCATTCTCACCCACTCATCTAATGGAGTCAGCAACCAGATTTCTAAAGCCATGGAAAGACATGGCCATGGGGCCACACTTCTACATCTTGGCTCAGTGGCAGGGTCAGGCCTCTCTCAGTACCATCTAGGACTTGTGTCTAGGTTCCTTTTTTAAACTCCTGAACTGCCATTCTGATTAGACACAATTTTAATGGAATTTTTGGATTTAATAATGGTTGATAATCACCTTAAATATTTGCACAATCTCTTTATAATTAAAAACTCACTAAGCTTCACTTACTACTATCTACTGTATAGAATTAGAGATGTTCCATTGGATTCTAAGTATCAGATACTCCTGGATCTCAAAATGACCTTTTCTAAATAAGCACAAGATTTATTTTTGTCCTAGCACTGTTAATAACACTCTGAAATATATGATTGAACTGGAATTGTTTATTTATGCTTGCATTCCAAAACCAACTGAAACAGATATAAAAATGTGTACTTTCACTTTAAATTCTAGGTCTGTTATATATCATATGAAGGAATTTCTCTAACACTGATGTGATGTTGCTAATTGTATACTTATAGGCACTTTAGAAAATGTTTAGACTGCAACATGCACTGTAGACATTGGACACAGTCACGTGAAACAGCCTGGGTTCATTAACACTTGCGCGCTAACAGACACGAAAGCTTTATCATTCAGACCCAGGAATATGCTCACTTGGAGCAAGGGTTGGGCTTTGTGGATGGATAAACTGCTTTCTTGGGTTTATATGGAAACCTGGTACCAGTCCTGCTTTTGGGAAGTTGGCATAAAAGCTATTAGGTAGAAGCTTCATTCCACTAAATGTAGAATTTAGTTTTATTCTCTAACCAAGATTTTAGAAGTTTCAAGTTTCAGATATGCTTATAACTTTTCCAAGATATAACTCTTAAAATGGCTTTGTGGTTACAACTGTTTGGTATACCAAAAAAACTAAGGATTTACTTCACATCTAGGTCTTTTTTACGATGTCATTTTTAATATATGAAGTCAGAATTTGAGGACCGCCCTGAAGAACAGTTGCTTCCCTGGGAGGGGAAGACTTGTAGTTGAAGGTAATAGGAAAGAAAACACAGAGTAAAGCACCAAGCACAGAGCGAAACCACGTAACTGTTTTCCTGAAATACTTTTTTAGATTTGATCTGGGCTTTGGCTCAATCTTGGGAGTGGTGGCTTTACTTCCTATCCTCCACTTCCTGGTCTATTTGAAACATCAAGTATTTTGGGACTGATCGTAACAAACTCCTTTTATGCCAATTTAATTCTTGACTCGGGCAATAGTATGCACCTGGATAATTTATAAAGCTGTCCATGGATCCAGCTAAGTTTAGTGGTACATATACTACCAGGCAGGAAGAAAAGCACCAGTTAGAATATTTATACGGTCAGCTCTTATTTATTCTCACATCTTGTTTGCAACATTTTATTGTCACATTTTGGCTTTCTTACATGAGGAAAACAAAGTTTTAACAGTTTGCTCTTCTGTCCCCTTCTCTAGAGGAGGTGTGAACCAGAAGAGGAGACCAGTTATATTTTAGGCCTTTCAGTAGTACGATTTTGTCTTCTCCCACTGAGGAGGAGGGAAGGCGGGAGCAGCTAGTGGGAGTCCCACGCACTTGATCAGTGCTGAAACTTCCTGGAAGTCAGTGGTTCTCACATCCAGACATAAATAGGGCACTTCTCAACATTCATTTTGGGATTATTCACCATTTAGAAATTGTCACTGCTCTTTTTCATTACCACGAGTAACTGAGAGCTGTTTTAGGAAACGGCCATGTTTCAGTGAGTGCTATGAATGCTTTTTTCAATGAAGGCTGAAACAGTGTTCTCTTAGTAGCCTGAGCACTTCTCAAAGCGACCTATCACTAGCGGTTTTCATACTGAGCTTCCATATTGTGTTCACATCCCTTTTTAAGGCTGTTCGTACCTTGCAATATTCACTTACTGTGCTATTTTTTAAAACTATTTTAAAGTTTTAAGCACAATGTTGACTCTTCTGTAATTTCCTAAAATTATCTTGTTTTCCTACAGACAGTTCAACTTTCCTTGGTGTGTAACACTTTAGGAAAATACTGCCTTGTAAAATAAACGTGATTTTTTTCTTTTGTACCAGAACAAATCTGCTGTGTTGGAGTGTAGAGTAATGCCTCCCACCCGACCTCAAAACAAAAACTCAGGTTTGCAAAGTGTGAAACATTTCTATATCAGGCGCCTCCTACATGCTAGGAAATAGTGTATGCCCATTATCCCATTAAACCTTCCCGAGACTTCCTGAGGTGCAGGTAAGTCATACCGTCCGCAGGATCTGCTCATAGTCACCACTCCTGGTCACGCCCAGAACTCTTTGTCTGGGCCCTTTTGTTGGCAACATTTGGTTTATAGCACGTAACACTTGATATCCCCCACCAAATAGCATCCCTTTCACACGCGGTCACAGCCTTTGTATTCAGTTTCCAAGTGCCATGTAAGGCAGTGTTTGGTTGCAGTTCTAACTGAAGATCGGGCATTGAGGAGCCTGCTGCCCTGCAGAGCCTTGGGGATCTCTTGGTCACCCAGGCTCAGGGGCCAGGCCTCAGTGCAAGCCCAAGGGCCTTATTTTTACTCAGCACACTCAGAAAAGAACAGCTTCAGGGGTTGGCTTCTACTCAACAACCTTCCTAGGAACTGCGGAATAAAGTCATTATTTATCAGTAATAAAATCATTGTTAATAATAATTATAGCACCACATCTACCTTAGGCTTCCTATGCATAGTCTCCACAGCAAGATGCCATCAGCCCCATTTCACAGATCAGGAAAAGAGCTCAAGAAGTCCATATTTATGCTCAGTGTGGCACAGCTTGTAGGTCAGGGGCAGGCAGGGGTTTGAACCCAGTCACTTTGGCTGTAGATTCCGCGCTCTTGGCCCACTGTCTCCATTGCTCTACCCCTTAACCCAGCAGACTCCTTCCCACAGACTAGGGGCCTGTCTACCCCTGTGTACCTGGTCCTCAGACAGAGGAGGAGAAGCAGTGACGGGCTTCCCTGTTTGCCCCGTTCTCTGTGCTCCATAGAAGCCCCACGACCCCATACCATGTTTCTGCAAATATCTCAGTGCTCTCATTAGGCCATTGCTTCTTCTATATTTAATCACATCTTGACCAGCATTCAAGACCAGCTCTTTCTGCCTTCACTAAAGCTAACTTATCTTTTAAAGTGATTCCTGCAGGCAGCTCATTGCGTCTGCCTGTGCACTCTGCTGTTCAACTCTCTACTTAATTGTATTGCCAAGTTCTGGAAAGCATCTCACTGTGGCCTCTTACAAATGCTGAGTGCACACACTTTTATTCTGCAATGAACTTTAATTTAGCATCTCATCCTCATTACAATTCAATCACTGGGAATTGGTAATGCCTTAACCCTCACTGTCCCACCCCAGTTCTGTGCTGAATGAAGGGAGTTAGAAGGGTTTCGGGACTCAGTCTCACTGCAGTGGGGGTCAGGGAGGGCAGTTAGAGGTCAGATGGATGGAATTCTTTAGGAAATGGAGATACAGGAAACTGATGGAAATAAAGTAAAAAGGCAAAAGCAAATGTACCAAGACATCAATGGTGTTTTTGTTTGGAATTTTTTTGGTTTTTTTGAGACAGAGTCTCACTCTGTTGCCAGGCTAGAGTACAGTGGCACGATCTTGGCTGTCTGCAACCTCCACCTTCCGGGTTCGAGCAATTCTCCTGCCTCAGCCTCCTGAGTAATCTGAGCTGGGATTACAGGCGTGTGCCACCACGCCCAGCTGACTGTATTTTTAGTAGACAGGGTTTCACCATGTTAGGATGGTCTCAATCTCCTGACCTTGTGATCCACCTGCCTTGGCCTCCCAAAGCCCTGGGATTACAGGCGTGAGCCACCATACCCAGCAGATATATTACTTTTGTCATCAGAAACAACCCAGTAAGTTATTTTGAAGATGTCAGGTCCTAGGACAGTAAGTACAGTGGAGCCTGATTTTGTTGGATCTGTGGGTGGAAGGGGAGAGCCTGCAAGTCCAGGCTGTGGCCACTCCTGCTCCTGCACCTGCTGGTAGAGACTAGTGGCTGGACTGGAAGTGTGTGTCCTGAAATTGATGGGCCTCCGTGAAGGAGTGACCACTTTCATGGCTGGAGAGTTCATGGGCCAGGTGGGTTGGAGAAACTGGTGAGGCCTCATTTCTTCCTGTCTTTTTCGGTCCCCAGCCTGAAGCTGTGTGTGAGACTCAGAGATGGGAGATGAAAGCTTGGGATTAGGGGGACATTCTAGCCCTGTGCGACACCTAGCTGGTCACCTGTTGTCAAACCCCAGATGATTTCTCCCAGGACAAAGATGATGACAAAATACACAGCATCGTGGATCAGCAAAACACCACAATGTCTGAACAGGGACCTGCAGTTTACAAGGGACCTACATGATTCGAGGTGGCAGGTTATCTGCTACACCCAGCAACTCTGTGGTGGACAGGGCAGGGATAATGGCAAGTTTAAAGTGAAGCAGCGAAGAATCAAGTCAACTCTAAAGGTCACATGGCAGGAAGTGGCAAGGTCAGAGCCCCAGACTTCTGATTCCAAACCCAGCCTGGCTACTCCACCCCTTGTTGAGCCACTGCATGACTCGGGTGCTCTGGGGAAGAGCTGGAAGGCCACACAGCACCAGGAGGGGAGGTCCACTGTGGCCTGGGGTGGGGAGCACACAGGGGATTCACAGAGCCTGTTTTCCCAAAGAATCTAGAACAATGAGGTGATTCTAGCCTCATTTAGAGGCTGCACTGAGTATGTGAGGAGCACACCCGATATTTGGGTTTCCAGACGAAATCAAATGAGGGTTCTTCAGGAAACCCAATTATCTGGATGAACATGGGGTACACAGTAGAGACCTCTGGCACGTCACCAGGAGATCAGTGGAAGATCTGTCGGTACAACTAGAATTCACTGAGGTCCCTTCGCATCACTGGCGGTCCAAAGAGGTCAGTCCCATCTGGAAAGGGTTCATGCCCTCCCTATCATTTCCAAGGGTGAACTCCTAGAGCCATCTGGTACTTTCTGAGTCAGTCAGGGAGTCAGCTGGGCCCATGTTATGCCACTTAGAGAGGGACTGATGGTCCATGCAGAGGCCAGCAGTGGCTAGTATAAAGGGAGGCAAGTACCTGGAAACCCCATCTCAGGTAGAGGTGAGGCAAGGTGGTGTGGGGGTGAGGGCTATTGGAATGCTGGAGGAGGATGGGCCAACTCCTTCACCTAGAGAGAGAGGAGAGTCTGGGCCAGGCGCAGTGGCTCACGCCTGTAATCTCAGCACTTTGGCAGCCTAAGGTGGGTGAGTCATGAGGTCAGGAGATCCAGACCATCCTGGCCAACATGGCGAAACCCCATCTCTACTAAAAATACAAAAATTAGCTGGGCATGGTGGCACGTACCTGTAGTCTCAGCTACTCGGGAGGCTGAGGCAGGAGAATCGCTTGAACCCGAGAGGTGGAGGTTACAGTGAGCCAAGATCACGCCACTGCACTCCAGCCTGGGCGACAGTGAAAACTGTCTGGAAAAAAAAAAGGAGGCTGGGTTGGGTAAACCATCAGGTCTCAAGTTTGCTGGGGACTGGGATGCAGCTCCCAAGACTACTAGGACCCAGTGCTGACCTTTGAGATGGGTAAGCAGAGGGGTCTGAGGGAACAGGTCTCGGGAATAGGAGACTACAGCTTCTCTCTTCAGTGCCTCAGTATGAGCCCAGTGTGGTGGCCCACACCTGTAATCCCAGCACTTTGGGAGGCTGAGGCAGGAGGATTGCTTGAGCCCAGGAGTTTGAGACTCAGCCTGGGCAACAGAGTGAGACCTCCATCTCTACAAAATATAAAAAATAAACTAGCCAGGTATGCACATCTGCAATCTCAGCTACTTGGGAGGCTGAGGTGGGAGGATCTCTTGAGCCTGGGAGGTGGAGGTTGGAGTGAGCCATAATCATGCCATTACACTCTAGTATATGTGACAGAGGGAGACCCTGAGGTCCCCTCAGAGCCCCAGGCCCTGTTAGGCTGGACCCAATGCAGCCCCACCCAGCAGCTTAATCACAGAGCCTGCCAGGCTCTAGAGCCAACTATCCCCCTTGCTGGGGCAGAAGGCAGATGACAGGGCCCTGCACTTAGGGTCAAGCTCAGGAAAGGACTGAGTGTGAACATGTATACCATACCCCACCATACCCACCATACCCCACCATACCCACCATGCCCCACCATGCCCACCATACCCACCATACCCACCATGCCCCACCATACCCCACCATGCCCCACCATACCCACCATACCCACCATACCCCACCATACCCACCATACCCACCATACCCCACCATACCCACCATACCCCACCATACCCACCATGCCCCACCATACCCACCATACCCACCATACCCACCATACCCACCATGCCCCACCATGCCCCACCATACCCACCATACCCCACCATACCCACCATACCCACCATGCCCCACCATACCCCACCATATCCCACCATACCCACCATACCCACCATACCCACCATACCCACCATGCCCCACCATACCCACCATACCCACCATACCCACCATACCCACCATACCCACCATACCCCACCATACCCCACCATACCCACCATACCCACCATACCCCACCATACCCACCATGCCCCACCATGCCCCACCATACCCCACCATACCCACCATACCCACCATGCCCCACCATGCCCCACCATACCCCACCATACCCACCATGCCCCACCATGCCCCACCATATCCCACCATGCCCCACCATACCCCACCATACCCCACCATACCCACCATGCCCCACCATGCCCCACCATACCCCACCATACCCACCATGCCCCACCATACCCCACCATACCCACCATGCCCCACCATGCCCCACCATACCCCACCATACCCACCATGCCCCACCATACCCCACCATACCCACCATACCCCACCATACCCACCATACCCACCATACCCACCATGCCCCACCATACCCCACCATACCCACCATGCCCCACCATGCCCACCATATCCCACCATGCCCCACCATACCCCACCATACCCCACCATACCCACCATGCCCCACCATACCCCACCATACCCACCATGCCCCACCATACCCCACCATACCCACCATGCCCCACCATACCCCACCATACCCACCATACCCACCATGCCCCACCATGCCCCACCATACCCCACCATACCCACCATGCCCCACCATGCCCACCATATCCCACCATACCCCACCATACCCCACCATACCCACCATGCCCCACCATGCCCCACCATACCCCACCATACCCACCATGCCCCACCATGCCCCACCATATCCCACCATGCCCCACCATACCCCACCATACCCCACCATACCCACCATGCCCCACCATGCCCCACCATACCCCACCATACCCCACCATGCCCCACCATACCCCACCATACCCACCATGCCCCACCATGCCCCACCATACCCCACCATACCCACCATGCCCCACCATACCCCACCATACCCACCATACCCCACCATACCCACCATACCCACCATACCCACCATGCCCCACCATACCCCACCATACCCACCATGCCCCACCATGCCCACCATATCCCACCATGCCCCACCATACCCCACCATACCCCACCATACCCCACCATGCCCCACCATGCCCCACCATACCCCACCATACCCACCATGCCCCACCATGCCCCACCATATCCCACCATGCCCCACCATACCCCACCATACCCCACCATACCCACCATGCCCCACCATGCCCCACCATACCCCACCATATCCCACCATACCCCACCATGCCCCACCATGCCCCACCATACCCCACCATACCCACCATGCCCCACCATGCCCCACCATACCCACCATACCCACCATGCCCCACCATACCCCACCATACCCACCATGCCCCACCATGCCCCACCATACCCCACCATACCCCACCATACCCACCATACCCACCATGCCCCACCATGCCCCACCATATCCCACCATACCCCACCATACCCCACCATACCCCACCATACCCCACCATATCCCACCATGCCCCACCATATCCCACCATGCCCCACCATATCCCACCATGCCCCACCATGCCCCACCATACCCCACCATACCCACCATACCCCACCATACCCCACCATATCCCACCATGCCCCACCATATCCCACCATGCCCCACCATACCCCACCATACCCCACCATATCCCACCATACCCCACCATATCCCACCATGCCCCACCATATCCCACCATGCCCCACCATATCCCACCATACCCCACCATACCCCACCATGCCCCACCATATCCCACCATACCCCACCATACCCCACCATGCCCCACCATGCCCCACCATGCCCCACCATACCCCACCATACCCACCATACCCCACCATACCCCACCATACCCCACCATATCCCACCATACCCCACCATATCCCACCATACCCACCATGCCCCACCATGCCCCACCATATCCCACCATGCCCCACCATATCCCACCATGCCCCACCATATCCCACCATGCCCCACCATATCCCACCATGCCCCACCATATCCCACCATGCCCCACCATATCCCACCATACCCCACCATACCCCACCATGCCCCACCATGCCCCACCATACCCCACCATACCCCACCATACCCCACCATACCCCACCATACCCACCATACCCCACCATACCCCACCATACCCCACCATACCCCACCATACCCCACCATACCCCACCATATCCCACCATATCCCATCTTGCCTATCCTGTTGTCCCCTGAAGCCACAGACGCTTGTTCATTCATCAGACATGTATGCATTCAACAAGGTACTAATGACATCTACCCCTGGACCCCGCAAAATCATTCCTGTTTATACCTAACAGAAACGAACACCTACATCCACCAAAAGACAGATGAAAATTGTTAACAGGCCAGTACTGGAAACAACGTGCATTCTCATGAACAATCGAATAGATGAATTATGGTTAGCCAATTAATGAGATGCTTTTCAGCAGTGAGAATGGATAACATGGATTAACAGACATACTGTGAAAAAGCCACTTCCCAAAGGGGCTTGATGTATAACTCAATTGGTACGACATTCAAAACAGGCACACACAAATGATTACACAAGTGGAGGTCAGGGTAGTGGTTCAAGCGGGGGGAGGGGGTGTGGTGCGATGGAAGAATTCAGGGGACCTCTGGGTGTTGGTGATACAGGTGTTCACACTGCAAGTGAATCTAGTGGTACACATGGTTTGTGAACATTCTGTTCATAAAAAGTTTACTTGAGGCTGGGTGCAGTGGCTCACACCTGCAATCCCAGCACTTTGGGAGGCTGAGGTAGGTGGATCATGAGGTCAGGAGATCGAGACCATCCTGGCTAACACGGTGAAACCGTCTGTATTAAAAAAAAAAAAAAAAAAAAAAAAAAAAAAAAAAAAAAAGCCAGGCATGATGGTACACACTTGTAGTCCCAGCTACTCGGGAGGCTGAGGTAGGAGAATTGCTTGAACCCAGGAGGCAGAGGTTGCAGTGAGCCGAGATTGCACCACTGTACTCCAGCCTGGGCAACAGAATGAGACTCAATCTAAAAAAAAAGTTTACTCAAAAAAGAATAAGTGACTTAAAGGATAGCAACACCTATGCTGTCTCACAAAGTGCCTGGCATATCTTGGCACTCAGTAACTGTTGACTGTGCCAGGGAAGACGGGGGTAGTGAGGCACAGTCCTGCCCTCAGGAGGAATACAGAGGAGAAAACTCACTTCCTCGGCACAGGTGTGATGTGTCCCTGGAGCAGACGGACAGTGTCAAACTGCCATTTTCCTTGGGAAAAGCTTTAGGGAGGATCCAGGATGTGGCATGAGGAGACTGGTGGCAGAAAGCTGGCCATGGATGGCTCCAAGAGGAGGAAGCCCCTGGGGTGAGGCCTCTGATCACCTGCTGCCCACTGGGAGCTCAGACCCCTCTCACACATCACCCCCATCTGGAGTCCGCCCTGGCTGGAAGATGGCACTGCAGGAGGCCTTTCCTGCAGCTCCAGGCAGATCACAGACATCTGATTCTGGAGCTGCATCTTTGGAAAAGCACTTTCAGCAAGCAGAGCTGGTGGAAATACACTGCTTATAGAAAGATCCCCAAATCTCTGAATGATTTATTCGCTGCAGTGTTCACTGAGGCCCCTGTCTGCTTTCCTCTTCCACAAGTAACATGTGGCCTTTGTACACCATTTCCTCATATGTGCGGGGACCTTTGCTGCACATAAAACATCACGTTTACTGGCTGTAGTTTTCAGAGGGCCCAGTGCCTTGTTCTGCTCACACAGGGGTCATGATGGGGCTGTGCCTCGCTCTTCCCACAGGCCACATCGCCCCTCCTGGAGAGCTAGACAAGTTTCTTTTATTTTTTAATAATTTATTATAAAATAAATTTTACTTTAGGTGCATACTATATCTGGCATTTCTCCCCATGTTATCCTTCCCCACCCCCCATTGTCTCTCCCCTACCCCCTGCAACTGTCCCCTGTCTGTGATGCTCCTCTCCCCGAGTCCACGTGTTCTCGTTGTTCAACACCCACCTATGAGTGAGAACATACGGTGCTTGGCTTTCTGTTCTTGGGTCAGTTTGCTGAGAATGATGGTTTCCAGATTCATCCAAGTCCCTACAAAGGACACGAACTCATCGTTTTTTTATGGCTGCGTAGTATTCCATGGTGTAAATGTACCACATTTTCTTTGTCCAGTCTATCATCAATGGGCATTTGGGTTGGTTCCAGGTCTTTGCTATTGTACACAGGGCTGCAATGAACATATGTGTGCATGTGTCTGTATAGAATGATTTATAGTTCTTTGGGTATATACCCAATAGTGGGATTGCTGTGTCAAATGGAATTTCTATTTCTAGGTCCTTGAGGAATCGCCACACTGTCTTCCACAATGGTTGAACTAATTTACACTCCCACCAACAGTGTAAGAGTGTTTCTATTTCTCCACATCCTCTCCAGCATCTGCTGTCTCCAGATTTTTTAATGATCGCCATTCTAACTGGCGTGAGATGGTATCTCAATGTGGTTTTGATTTGCATCTCTAATGACCAGTGATGATGAGCATTTTTTCATGTTTATTGGTCTCATATATGTCCTCTTTTGAAAAGTGTCTGTTCATATCCTTCGCGCACTTTTGGATGGGTTTGTTTTTCTCTTGTAAATCTGTTTTAGTTCTTTGTAGATTCTGGATATCAGCCCTTTGTCAGATGAGTAGATTGCAAAATTTTTTCCCATTCCGTTGGTTGCCGATTCACTCTAATGATTGTTTCTTTTGCTGTACAGAAGCTCTGGAGTTTAATTAGATCCCATTTGTCTATCTTGGCTTTTATTGCCATTGCTTTTGGTGTTTTAGTCATGAAGTCCTTGCCTATGCCTATGTCCTGGATGATTTTGCCTGCGTTTTCTCTAGTGTTTTTATGGTGTTAGGTTTTTGTTTAAATCTTTGACCCATCTGGAGTTAATTTTAGTATAAAACAGCATGGTACTGTACCAAAATAGAGACATAGACCAATGGAACAGAACATAGACCCCAGAAGCAACACCACACATCTGCAACCATCTGATCTTTGACAAACTCGGCAAAAACAAGCAATGGGGAAAGGACTCCATGTTTAATAAACGGTGTTGGGAAAACTGGCTAGCAATGTGCAGAAAGCAGAAACTGGACCCCTTCCTGTCACCTTATGCTAGGCAAGTTTCCATCCCCCTCAACTCTGTGGCAGGAGGAAGGGGCAGATGTGGGGACACCAGGGGCCCTCCCAAGCACCACTTCCTTCATGCCACCAGCTAGGATGTGAAGACCGAGCTTGCCCCACCCTGTCCCATAAACATGCCTCTGGCAGAGCTCTCTAGAATAAAGCAGAATCATGAATCAGAGCCACATTAGTGCTGTGACTTCTGGGGTCCGCAAAGTCAGAACTGACTGGGTATGGGCTGGGTCTGTCATCTGCAGGTGGCTCCCCACTGATGGGCTCAGCTCAGGCTGTGTCCTCTCCTTCCCTGTCTACCTTCTCAGTGTCACCTCCTCCGTGAATCCCTTCCCCTGCTGATAGAGTCCTCCCTGCCCTGAGCCACCACATCAGCCCTGTCGATTCAGCCTTGCCTTACGTATGCCCAGCCAGATGCTGAGCAGGGCCGGTCTCCACTCGGGCAGACTCTTCCCTGGGCACACAGCTCTTGAGAATGTAGCTGCCCCTGGTGGCTGCAGAGCTCCCTGCTGGACACGGAATGCTTCCTGTCCTCTGCTTCCTGTAACATTCACCCCGAGCCTCCCCTCTACTCGTTTCCAGCCCTTGGGGCCAAGGCCAGTGCCTGAGTCTGGGCAGAAGCAGCGGCGCCATGCCCTGTGAGGTCACCTGGATGCTGGAATTCAGCAACTCCAATGTTCTAAGCTGCTGCTCAATTTCTGCAGGAATCTGCCCTGATCTCTGTGGAGTGGTGACTTGCAGAGAACTTTGTTTTCTATTTCTTTGCCGCATAAATGAAAGATTTGATCAGAAGCAAGATGGAGGAGTCCAAATTTTACAAATAGAAATGAAGCATTTTGCACAGGCTCAGGTCTCTCCTGTGCCCTCATTAGGCACACCCTCCACATCACAATGTCTCACGCTGTGTTGTCTGGGCAGGGTGTCACCTCTATCTCCTCCAGAGGGGAGACCCTGTCTGACCTACAACCTGCTTGTCCCCATTGCAGGGGACAGCACAGGACAGTGCCTGGCATGTACTTGGCACTCAGGAAGTAACTGATGGATAGGCACTGATGATGGGACCAGATTCAACAGATTCCCCGCGGATTCTCACTGCAGCCTGCAGTAGGAGCACCGGCCTCCCCAACACAGAGCTTTTTTTAAAAAACAAAACAAAACAAAACAGAGTAGGAGACAGCCTGGTCATTTCCTCAAGGATTCCCCATCCTCATTCTGGGGATGTGACCACACCTGCATAACCTCAGGGGTCAGCTTCTTTCAGGATGTCACACCCTTCAAGGGTCTGGGAAAGCAGCTGCAAGAAGACCTGTGAGACACGAGGCCCAGGAGAAGCCCTCCATGCTGGGCAACCTCCAAGCTCACCAGAACCCCCTGCAAGGCATCCTCGGGCAGAATCAGCCCTTTCCCACCTGTGGGCCCTTTTCAGCGCCTGAGTTCCCCACACGTGGCACAGATTACAAACTGGCTCCTTAACTGTGCGCTCTGGTGGTCCTCATTCCAGGGAAAGCGGATGGTTGATTCCTGCTGGCCTTGGATGGCCCCCGTGCGGCCACACCCCCAAGCGAGCACTGGGAGCTGCTCCCTGTGAATCTCGCTAAGAGCTGTTAAACGCCTGTACACGCAGCCATTCTGCAGGAACACATGCTTTCCCGGGAAGGCTTTTACTGTTCATTCCACGGAAATTGGGAGTCGCCCACCCAAGCTCCAGATACAACTCATTAGCTGGCAGGTCCCTGAACCCAATTCCTTCTGAGGAAAGTGGAGATAATAGCGGCGACCCTCCCAGGTGACTGGGGAGAATAAAGTGGCTGTGCATAGGGGTGTTTAGCGACTGGTGGCTACTACCCCTCATTACAGCTTATAAAGAGATATCCAGGCCTTTTACACACAGATAGGCTGGGTGGGGTGTGTAGCCGAGCTGGACCGACAATCACAGCGGTTCTCAGCCCTGGTGGTTCCGAACCCTCACCCCGGGCCCCATCTGGAAACCCATCAAGCTGAACAGAGCGGTGACACACACCCAGAACCTGGCACGCAGGGGTCCTAGATGGGGCGGAAGCTTGGACCAGTCATGCTGTCCAGATGCCACCCCGCCCACCGTCCCTGCCACATGCCCCTGGTCTGAAAGCCACAGAAGCTGGAAGTTCTGCCAGCCACCCTGGGTCCCGAAAGAACCACACAGCCTGGCACCCCTCCTTCCAGGAAGGCTCTGAAGCCCCTTCCCCACAGCCACTCACCCTCACTGGCTCAGTTCTTGGTTAATATTAGGAGAGTTAGCGCACATCATAGAGAAAAGGAACTTGGATGCACATCGCCCATCATGCCCTTCAATAAATCCCAACCTTATGAAACGTGCAGATACCCATAAAGACATATAGCAGTTTTCATGCTGCTATAACAAAATACCTCAGACTGGCCAGACACGGTGGCTCATGCTTGTAATCCCAGCACTTTGAGAGGCCAAGGTGGGTGAACCACCTGAGGTCAGGAGTTCGAGACCAGGCTGGGCAACACGGCAAAACCCCATCTCTACTAAAAATACAGGTGTGGTGGTGCACGCCTGTAGTCCCAGGTACTGGAGAGGCCGAGGCAAGATAGTTGCTTGAACCCGGGAGGCAGAGGTTGCAGTGAGCCGAGATCACACCACTGCACTCCAGCCTGGAAAAGAGACTCAGTCTAAAAAAAAAAAAAAAAAAAAAAAAAAAATTGTGTGTGTGTATATATTTGAGAGTGGGTAATTTATAAAGAACAGAAACTTAATTTCTCACAGTTCTGGAAGCTGGGAAGTCCACGATCAAGGTGCGAACAGGTTTGGTTTCCGGTGAGGGCTGCTCTCTGCTTCCAGGATAGCTTGCTGCATCCTCACCCCGAAGCAGGCAAGCAGGCGGAACGCTCTGTGCAGCCTCTTTTATGAGGGCCTTATTACCATGCACGAGGGAGGGGCCCTCACCTCTTAGCCTCACATTGGCCATTAAGTTTCAACACCTGAATTCTGGAGGAGACACAGCCAAACCCTAGCAACATGAAGACCTGTGCTCATTTAGACTATCTGGAGAAGGCAATGCTCCCAGAAAGAGGATCTCGGAGTTTTCATATATAAGAAACAACCTGGCTGGGCACAGTGGCTCACGCCTGTAATGCCAGCACTTTGGGAGGCTGAGCCAGGCGGATCACTTGAAGTCAAGAGTTTGAGTCCAGCCTGGCCAACATAATGAAACCCAGTCTCTACCAAAAATACAAAATTAGCCAGGTGTGCTGGCAGGTGCCTGTAATCCCATCTACTCTAGAGGCTAAGGCAGGAGAATTGCCTGAACCAAGGAGGTGGGGGTTGCCGTGAGCTGAGATCGCGCCACTGTGCTCCAGCCTGGGCAATAGAGTGAGACTTTATTTCAAAAACCCAACCAACCAACCCAGAAAACCTCCCTCTGGATAATAAAATGTAAAAAAGCAGCAGAATGGAAAAGAGGCTATGACGGATAACAGCTTTGAGAGTGAATCTTCACAGAGGTCCAAGCCCAGGTCCTCTACAAGTGCCCCAAATAAATGAACAAAGCTGTGTAGGGCAGGTTGGGACGATACATTGCCACCTGAACAAATGCGTAACCCAAAGGCAAAGGACCTCCAGGCCATCTTTTTATAAGAACTAAACTATAAAAACAAAAACAAATGCTGACAGGGCTCCGGCAATTTCTGCTGAATGTGTCCTTCCAGCCGGTGAGTGTCTAAGGGCAGGGCCACGTTCGGGCCCTTCATGTTCACAGCAGCCAGCCCAGAGTCTCGCCTAAGAGAACGACTGAGCAATCACGGGGGCTCAAAGGGATGAAGGCGGCGCAGGGGAGAATTCAGCTGACGCTGGGGATTGAGAGCAACCATCTTCAGGTGTGATATAGACATCATCCATTTGAAACCACCTTTGCAAAAGTTATTAACAGAAAATTATGGCGCGTGGAAGATCTCATCTGGCCAACCCGCACTTTGCCGCTGGCCTTCAAGCTGCCCTTAATTATTCCTGTGCTTAGGCCGAGCTAACTTTGGAAGATATTTACTTTAGTTTAAATGATAATAGCCTTTCCACAGCACGCCACCGCCTATGTACTCTCAACCGGTCTCTCATTAGCTAATTAGGTTATCCTCCTAGCTCACCAGGCTACAAGGAGAGCGGAGCCTGAATTCTGTCTGCTGAGGTGTAGACATAGACCATCGCCAGCCATCATTCCGGAGGCCACCAGATAGACAACTTCCCCATTTACTCCTGCAGGTAACATCACAGAGCCTAAATGGGCCTTTTGAGGTATTTTTTGGTTTTTTTCATGCCTGGTACTAAGGGGCTCCACCTGGACCCACCAACCTCTCCTGGGGCCAGAAGCAGGCCACTCAACTCAGCATGGAGGACCATTCCCACACCCCTGTGAAAGCACCCCCAAGCAGTCATCAGCCAAGCACCACTGCCTAGCTATCCCCACCCCTTCCTGCAAACTGTTAGAAGCAGCCTAGCCGCCAGAGGCTGAGAAGACTGATTTGAGTACTAATGAAACTCCAGTCTCCTGTCCAGCTGGCTCTGCGTGAATTAAACTCTTATTTTATAGCAATGCAAGAATGGACCAATACACCTGATAAATAGAATCTTTTGAGAATCTGAGACCGGGTTTTTATAAAGAAAAGAGGTTTAATTGGCTCATGATTCTGCAGGCTGTTCAGAAAGCATGATGCCATCTACTCGGCTTCTGGGGATGCCTCAGGAAACTTAAGAATCCTGGCGGAGGATAAAGGGGGAGCCAGCACTTCACATGGCCTGGAGCAGGAGGAAGAGAGAGGTGGGGAGGTGCTACACAATTTTTTTTGAGACAGTCTCGCTCTGTCACCCAGGCTGGAGGGCAGTGGCACCATCATGGCCCACTGTAACCTCCGCCTCCCGGGTTCAAGCGATCCTCCTGCTTCAGCCTCCTGAGTAGCTGGAACTATAGGTACACACCACCATGTCCCCATGCCCAGCTAATTTTTTTTTTTTTTTTTTTTTTGAGCAGAGTCTTGCTCTGTTGCCCAGGCTGGAGCACAGTGGTGCTATCTTGTCTCACTGCAAACTCCACTTCCTGGGTTCATGAGATTCTCCTGCCTCAGCTTCCCAAGTAGCTAGGATCACAGGTGCCTGCCACCATGCCTGGCTAATTTTTGTATTTTTACTAGAGACGGGGTTTCACCATGTTGGCCAGGCTGGTCTCGAACTCCTGACCTCAGGTGGTCTGCCCACCTCGGCCTCCCAAAGTGCTGGGATTGAGCCACTGTACCTGGCCAGTGCTACACACTTTTAAACAACCAGATCTTGTGAGAACTCACTAAACAGTACCAAGGTGTGGGGGGGATGGTGCTAACCCATTCACAAGAGCTCCACCACCAGCATCTACTTGCCTCCCACTAGGCCCCTCCTCTTCTCGATTAGATACTCATGAGAGCTCCACCACTAGCATCTAATTGCCTCCCAGAGGCCCCTGCTCTAACATTGGGGATTACAATTTGAGATGAGATTTGGGTGGGGACACAGTGTCCTCCAATATCACTGGATACAAAGGAGGAACAAAGCTGAGATGTACACCGCTGTTTTTGGACAACTCAGATGCCCTCCCTTCTCCCATCAGTGCCCTGGTCCAGGGATCACCGCCTCCTCACTGCAGGGGCCAGGACGGGAGGACAACGTTCAGATCAGTTACCTGTCTTCCCCAAATGGTAATAGGGTCTTCCCAGATCCTCCTTATCAGCCGTCATAGCCAAGTGGTGGGCGTGTGACCTAGAAACACAGCTGAAGCTCACTGGGGCTGTTTGTTTCCACATCCTGAGCCAGGCTGCGAGCCTCTAAGCTCCCAAGGCAACATCAGCAGAACCAGGTGCTACGGCTGATTCTGAAGCTATTTCCAGATAAGAGACTTTGCCCCCAAGGACCTGCTAGTAGAACCTGTGCTAAATGCCACAAGATGGGACAGGGTCCGGCTTCCGGATGGCAAGAACTGAGGCTCAGCTCAGGCCTGCCACATCCCCCGGCCTGGCACTACCCAGGTCTCAAGCCTGTTTCTCATCTACCCTTAGATGAGGCAAGAGGGCTCTTCAAACCCAGTCTGGAGTAGATTCTTGGGAAGGCAGGACCTGAATGTAAAAGATGCTGCAATTTACTCAATTGTGCTGTGACTTGAATGACAAGTAAAGGAACTCTCGGGGACTAATAGGAGAGGAGCTGAGGAAGAATAATTTGTTGGTGTGTGCTGGTCCTGGTTTGAACAGAGGTTCTGATACCCCATACACTGCCTTGATTTATTTTTTAAATTGAGCAGTACTATTTTACATATTTATGGCACACATCATGATGTTTTGATATATGTATATTATGGGATGGCCAAATCAGGCTATTTAAATGTATTGCCTCATATACTTTATAATTTTTGTGGTATAAACAATTAAAATCTGCTCCCTTTGCAATTTTCAAATACACAATATATTAACTGTAATCCCCATGATGCACGATCGATCTCAACTTACTCCTCCTAAATGAAACCTTGTGTCTTTTGACCAACATCTCCCTGACCTCCCAGCCTCCAGGAACCACGGTTTTACTCTTCGTTTCTGTAAGTCTGACCTTTCTACACTCCCTGTGAGATCATGCAGCATTTATCTTTCTTTGGCTGGCTTATGTCACTTAACATAATGCCCTTCAGCTTCATCCATGATGTCACAAATGACAGGATTTGCTTCTTTTTAAAGGCTGAATATTATTCCACTGTGGCTACCGACCACGTTTTCCTCACCCATTCATCTGCTGGTGGTCACTGAGGCTGTTCCCTTTCTTGGGTATTTGGAATGCTGCTGCGGTGAACACGGAATGCAGACAACTCCGTGACATACTGATTTCATTTCCTTTGGGTATATTCCCGGTTGAGAGGTTGCTGGATCAGATGGTAGTTCTATTTTTAATTTTTCAAGAAACCTCCCTACTGTGTTCCATAACGCCCATAACGATTTACATTCCCATCAACAGTATACAAAGATTCCTTTTTTTTTTCCACATTCTCACCAACACTTAATTCTCTTACCTTGATAACGGGCATTCCGACAGGTGTGAGGTGGTAGCTCATTGAGGTTTTGACTTGCATTCTCTGATTAGTGATGCTGAGCATTTCTTCATACACCTGCTGGCCATTTGTGTCTTTTCTGAGAAGCCTTTAGTCAGGTCCGTTGCACATTTTAAAAACTGAGTTGTTTTCTTGCTACTGAGTTCCTGAGATATTTTGGATATGAGCCCCTTATCAGATGTCTGGCTTGCAGATGTTCTCGCCCATTCCAGAGGCTCTCTTCACACTGTTTTCTTTGCTCCACTGAAACTCTTTAGTTTAATGTAATCTCATTTGCATTTTTGCCTTTATTGCCAGTGCTACTTTTAGGATCATATTCAAAAAATCTTTGCTCAGACCAATGCCATGTAGTTCTTCCAAGTTTTCTTCTGATAAGTGTTTATTTTTTGAGACAGGGTCTCACTCTGTCACCCAGGCTGGAGTACAATGATGTGATCACAGCTCACTGCAACCTTGACCCCTCAGGCTCAAGCGATTCTCCCACCTCAGCCTCCCTAGTAGCTGGGACTATAGGTGCACACCACTACATCTGGCTAATTTTGTTTTTTCTATTTGTTGTAGAGATAGGGTCTCACCGTTTTGTCCACAATGGTCCCAAACTCCTGTACTCAAGTGATCCCCTTGCCTCGGCCTCCCAAAGTGCTGGGATTACAGGTGTGAGCCACTGCACCTGGCCTCTTCTGGTAGTTTTATAGTTTCAGATGCTACATTTAAAATTTTAATCCACTTTGGTTGACTTTTGTGTGTGGTGTGAGATGAGGGCCTAATTTTATTCTTCTGCATGTGGACATTCAGTTTTTCCAGCACCATTTATTGGAGATGCTATTTCCCCACTGTGTGTTCTTGGCATTTTGGTTGAAGATCAATTGACTGTCGATGTGTGGACTTACTTCTGGGCTCTCCATCCTGTCCATCGGTCTGTGTCTGTTTCAGTGCCAGTAGCATACTGATTCATTATAGCTTTGTAGTTACTTTTCAAATCAGGTAGCATGATGCCTAGAGCTTTGTTTTTTTTTTTTTTTTTCCCCTAGGAAACAAACAGTATTATTTATTGCCACATAACAAATTACTCCCAAACTTGGTTACTTAAAATAACAATAAACATGTACTATCTCATCCAGTTTTTGGAATTCGGGAATTTGGGAACATCTTAGCTGAATGATTCTGGCTCCGAATGTCTCTCATGAGATTCCAGTCAAGCTGTTAGCTGGGGCACCAGTCACTTCGGTGTCTGGTCGGGGCTGCAGGATCTGCCTCCAAGCTTACTTGTGGCTATTGGCAAGAAGCTTCCATTTTTCCCTTATGGGCCTGTACACTGGGCTGCTCACAAAACGGCAACTGGCTTCCTCATGAGTGAGTTAAGAAGGGGAGGGAAGGGAACAGGGATGTGGGGGAGGCAGAGAGAGAAAGAGAGAGAGACAGCAGATGCACAACCCATATGGAAGCTGTAATTTTTTAAAACACTTTCAATTGACATATAATTATACATATTGATGGGGTACTGTATTAGTCCGTTCTCACACTGCTATAAAGAACTACCTGAGACTGGGTAATCTATGAAGAAGTTTAATTGGCTCACAGTTCCACAGGCTGGGAGTTCTCAAGAAACTTACAATCATAGTGGAAAGGCTATGGGGAAGTGGGCAGCTTCTTCACATGGTGGCAGGAGAGAGAGCAAAGGGGGAGTGCTACACACTTAAACAGATCTTGTGAGAACTCATTCTCACAAACAGTAAGAGGAAACTCTGCCCCCAGGATCCAATTACCTCCTGCCAGGTTCCGCCTCCAACACTGGGGATTATAATTCAACATGAGACTTGAGTGGGGACACAGAGCCAAACCATATCACTCAGCCCCCGGCCCCACCCGAATCTCATGTCCTTCTCACATTTTGAAATCAATCATGCTTTCCCAACAGTCTCCCAAAGTCTTAACTGATTCCAGCATTAACTCAAAAGTCCAAGTCCAAAGTCTTATTTGAGACAAAGCAAGTCCCTTGCACCTGTGATCTTTTAAACTAAAAAACAAGTTAGTTACTTCCAAGATACAACAGGAGTGCAGAGGTTAGGTAAATGCTCCCATTCCAAAAGGGAGAAATTGGCCCAAACAAAGAAGCAGGGAAGTCATTACATCTGAAAGCTCCAAAACATCTCCTTTGACACCGTGTCTCACATCCAGGGCACACTGATGCAAGGGGTGGGCTCCCATGGCCTTGGGCAGCTCCACTCCTGTGGCTGCTTTGGTGGGCTGGTATTGAGAACCTTCAGCTTTTCCAGATGGTGTGAGCTGTTGGTGGAGCTACCATTCTGGGGTCTGGAGGATGGTGGCCTTCTTCTGACAGCTCCACTAGGCAGTACCCTAGTGGGGACTGTGTGGCAGCACCAAACCCATATTTCTCCTCTATACTGCCCTAGTAGAGGTTCTCCATGGGGGCCTCACCCTTGCAATAGACTTCTGTCTGGACATCCAGGTGTTTCCATACATCCTCTGAAATCTAGGTGGAGGTTTCTAAGTCTCAACTCTTGCCTTCTGCATACTTGCAGGCCCAATACCACACAGAAGATGCCAAGGCTTGGGGCTTGCACCCTCTGAAGCAACAGTCCAAGCTGTACCTTGCCCCCTTTTAGCCACAGCTGGAGCAGCTTGGATGCAGGGCACCATGTCCTGAGGCTGCACAGAGCAGGGGCGCTCTGGGCCTGATCCAGGAAACCATTTTTCCCTCCTAGTCCTCCAGGCCTGTGAAAGGAGGGGCTGCTGCAAAGGTCTCTGAAATGCCCTGGAGACATTGTCCCTATTGTCTTGGCTATTAATATTCAGTTCCTTTTTACATATGCAAACTTCTGTGGCTGGCTTGACTTTCTCTCCAGAAAATGGGTTTTTCTTTTCTACCACATGGTCATGCTACAAATTTTCCAAACTTTTATGCTCTCCTTCCCTTTTAAATATGTTCTCTTTGCTTATGCAAATAAGCATAGGTATTTAAAGGCATCCAGGCCACATCTTGAACACTATGCTGTTTAGAAATTTCTTCTGCCAGATACCTTAAATCATCTCTCTCAAGTTCAGAGTTCCACAGATCCCTAGGTCAGGAATACAATGCTGCCAGTCTCTTTGATAAAGCACAGCAAGTAAACTTTGAAGTGACCTTTGCTCCAGTTCACAGTAAGTTCCTCATCTCCATCTGAGACCACCTCAACCTGGATTTCATCGTCCATATCACTATCAGCATTTTGGTCAAAACCATTCACCAAGTCTCTAAGAAGTTCCAAACATTCCCTCATCTTCCTGTCTTCTTCTAGCCCTCCAAACTGTTCCAACCTCTGCCTGTTACCCAGTTCCAAAGCTGCTTCCACATTTTCAGGTATCTTTGTAGCAATGCCCCACTTCTCTTGTACTAATTTTCTGTATTAGTCTGTTCTCACACTGTTATAAAGATTTACCTAAGACTGGGTACTTTATAAAATAAAAAAGGTTTAATTGACTCACAGTTCTGCAGGTTTTACAGGAAGCATGGCTGGGAAGTCTCAGGAAACTTATGATTCTGGCAGAAGGGCAAAGGGGAGGCAAGTAACTTCTTCATATAGCAGCAGGAGAGAGTGTGAACAGGGAAGTACTACACACTTTTAAACAACAAGGTCTCAAGAGAACTAGCACAACAGCAAGGGGGGAATCTGCCCCCATGATCCAGTCACCTCCCACCAGTGTTTAGAAATTTCTTGCTAACACTGGAGATTGCAACTCAACATGAGATTTGGGTGGGGAAACAGCTAAACCGTATCAGGTGTACAGCAATGTTTCAATACATATAATGTGCAATGATCAGATCAGGGTAATTAGCATAACCATCATCTCAAAACATTTATCATTTCTTTGTTTTGGGAACATCCAATATCCTTCTTGTAGATATTTGAGACTATATTATTAACTATAGTCATCCTACAGTGGTGCCGAACACTAGAACTTATCCCTCCTGTTGTTTATTTTGTATTCTTTAAAATGTCTCTCCCTATTGCCCTCTTCCCTGTACCCTTCCCTGCCTCTGCTATCTTCTGTTCTACTTTTTACTTCTATGAGATCAACTTTTTTAGCTTCCACATATGAGTGAGAACATGTGGTGATAAACATTCTGTTCCTGGCTTATTTCACTTAACATAATGTCTTCTAGCTCCATCTGTGTCACTAAATCACAGGATTTCATTCTTTTTCTGGCTAATATTCCACTGTGCATATATACCACATTTTCTTTATCCATTCATCTGCCGTTGGACACCTAAGTTGATTTCATATCTTGGCTGTTGCAAATAGTACTGCAATAAACACTGGGGTGCAGATGTCTCTTCAACATACTGATTTCCTTTCCTTTACATAAATGCCACATTGTGGGACTGCAGGATCATATGACAGTTCTATTCATACTTTTTTGAGGAACCTCTATACTATTCTCCAGAGTGGCCGTGCTAGTTTACATTCCCACCAACAGTTACAAATTCCCTTATCTCCACATCTTTCCTTGCCAGCATTTGATATTTTTTGCCTTTTTTGATCATAGCCATCCTGGAGTGAGATGATACCACATTGTGGTTTTGATTTGCATTTCCCTGATGATTAGTTATATTGAGCATTTCATCATCTGTCTTTGGCTATATATATCTTTTGAGAAATACCTGTTCATATTATCTGCTCATTACAATTTTTTTTTCTGTTGACGTGTTTGAGTTCCTTGTATATTTGTATTTTTCTTTTTTTTTGGATGCAGGGCCTCACTGTGCCAGGCTGGAGTGCAGTGGCGTGATCATGGCCCACTGCAGCCTCAACCTCCCAGGCTCAGGTGATCTGCCCACCTCAGCCTTCTGAGTAGCTGGAACTGCAGGCACACACCACGATGCCTGGCTAACTTTTTGTATTTTTTTGTAGAGACAGGGTTTCACCACATTGGTCTCAAAATCCTGGACTCAAGTGACCCACCACCTCAGCCTCCCAAAGTGCTGGGATTACAGGCGTAAGCCACCACACCTGGCCTATATATTCTGGATATAGATATTAATCTCCTATTGGATGAACAGTTGGCAAATATGTTCTTCCATTCTTTAGGCTGTCTTTTCACTCTGTTGATTATTTCCTTTGCTGTGTGGAAACTTTTTAGTTTGAAATAATCCAATTTATTTTTGATTTTGTTGCCTGTGATTTTGAGGACTTAGTCATAAAATCTATTCTCAGATCAATGTCCTGAAGTGTTTTTCCTATGTTTTCTTCTAGGGGTTTTATAGTTTTGGGTCTTATATTTAGGTCTTTGATCCATTTTGAGTTGGTTTTTGTATAGAGTTAGAGGTGGGGTCTAGTTTCTTTCTTCTACATATTACTATCCAGTTTTCCCAGCATCACTTACTGAAGAGGGTGTCCTTTTCCCAATCAGTGTACTTGGTGTCTTTGTCAAAAATCAGTTGGCTGCATATACATGGATTGATTTCTAGGTTCTCTATTCTATGTGTATTCTTATGCCAGTGCCATGCTGTTTTGGTTACTATAGCTTTGTAGTATATTCTGAAGTCTGGTAGTGTAAGCCACCAACTTTTTGTTTTTGCTCAGAATCGCTTTGGCTATTCAGGGTCTTTTGTGTCCCATACAAATTATTAAGAGGTCTTTCTTTTCTATTTGTTAAGAATTACATTGGCATTCTGATAGGGCCTGCATTGAATCTGTAGCTTGTTTGGGTAATATGGTCATTTTAGAAATATTAATTCTTCCAATTCATGATCATGGGATATCTGTTTGTGTCTTTTCCAACTTTTTTTTTTTCCTGAGACAAAGTCTGGCTCTATTACCCAGGCTGGAGTGCAGTGCTGCCATATCAGCTTACTGCAACATCCACCTCCTGGGCTTATGCCATCCTTCTACCTCTGCCTCCCTTTTAGCTGGGACAACAGGCATGTGCCACCAGGCCTGGCTAATTTTTGTATATTTGGTAGAGATGAGGTTTCACCATTTGCCCAAGCTGGTCTTAAACTTGTGAGCTCAAGTGATGTTCCTACCTCAGCCTCCCAAAGTGCTGGGATTACAGGCATGAGCCACTGTGCCTGGCCTATAATTTTCTTTTTTGTCGTTGTTGTGTCTTTGCTGGTTTTAGTATCCGGGTTAGGCTGGCTTTGTAAAATGAGTTAGGAAGAGTTCCCTCCATTTCAATTATTTGGAATAGCTTTAAAAGAGTTGGTGCTAATTATTTTACAAACGGTTGGTAGAAGTCAGTGGAGAATACATTTGGTCCTGGACTTCCCTTTGCTGGGAGACTTTTAAATTACTGATTCATAATTATTTGTTATTGTTCTGTTTGGGTTTTCTAGTTCTTCATGATTTAGTCTTGGTAGATAGTATATGTGTCTTGAAATTTATCGATTTCTTCTAGGCTATCCAATTTGTTCGTGTATGCTTGCCTGCAGTTTATGATTCTTCTTACTTCTGTAGTATCAATTACAATGTCTCATCTTTCATTTCTGATTTTGAGTTTTCTTTTTTTCTCAGTCTAGCTAAAGGTTTATTGGTTTTGTTTATCCCTCCAAAAAACCAACTCTTGGCCAGGCACAGTGGTTCATATCTGTAATCCCAACATTTTGGGAGGCCAAGGTGGGAGGATGACTTCAGCCAGGAGTTTTTTGAGACTAGCCTGGGCAACATAGTGAAACCATGTCTCTACAAAAAAAAAAAAAAAAGCAAGCTGGGCATGGGGGCATGCCCCTGCAGTTCTAGCTACTCAGGAGGCTGAGGTAGGAGGCTTGCTTGAACCCAGGAGGGCGAGGCTGCAGTGGGCAGTGATTGTGCCATGCCCTCCAGTCTGCGTGACAAAGCAATAGGCCGTCTCAAACAAAAACCTCTTAATTGCACTGATTCTTAAAAATTATTTTTCTAGTTCTAGTCTCTATTTCATTTATTTCTGCTCTGATCTTTAATATTTTCTTCCTCTTACCAATTCCAGGCTTGGTTTGTTCTTTTTATAGTTCCTTAGATTGTTATGCCAATAGGTTATTTGGAGATTTTCTTCTTTCTTGAGGTAGGACTTTATAGCTACAAATTTTCCTCTTTAACTGCTTTTGCCACATACCATAAATGGTATTTTTATGGGAGGTTATTTCCATTTTCACTTATCTCCAGATATTTTTAAATTTTCCGATTACTTTCTTCTTTGTCTCCATTGGTTTAGGAACATGTTCAATTTCCACGGATTTGTGAATTTCTTAAAATTCCTATTACTGATTTCTAGTTTCATACCATTATGGTCAGAAAAAATACGTTATGATTTTCAATCTTAAATTTCTTAAATATGGTCTATCCTGGAGAATGTTCAATATGCACTTGAGAAAAATGTGTATTTTCATGCTGTTGAATGGAATGTTCTGTGTATGTTTGTTAGGTCTGTTTGGTCTAATGTATAATTCAAGTCCAGTGTTTCTGCATTAATTCTGTCTGGATACTGGGTCCATTGTTGAAGTCCTCTCTTATTATTGTATTTCAGTTTCTCTCTTCAGATTTATAATCTGCTTTATAGATTTAGGTGCTCTGATGTTAGGTGCATATATATTTGCAACTGTTGTATGTTCTTGATGAATATTAATATATTTATTATATATAATTATATAACTTGGTCTCATTTGACAGTTTTTGATTTAAAGTCTATTTTATCTAAGTATAGCTACTCCTGCTCTCTTACGGTTTCCTGTGCACAGAATATCTTTTTCCATCTTTCAAGTTACGTGTGTCCTTAATGGTGAAGTGAGTTTCTTTCAGGCAGCATACAGTTGGATGTTATTTTTAATCCAATCGGCCACCCTGTCTTTTGATTGGCATATCTAATCTATTCACATTCAAGGTAACTACTGATAGGTAAGGACTTACCACTGCAATTTTGTTCATTGTTTTGTGGATCCTTTTTCCTTTCTTCCTCTCTTGCTTTCTGATTAGATGATTTTTCTCTAGCGGTATGCTTTTATTCCTTGCTTTCTATCTTTATCTATCTACTATAATTTCTTGCTTTGTGGTTACCATGAAGCTTACATAAAACATCTTAGTTATAACAGGTTATTTTAAGCTTATTACAATTTTGATTGCATAAAGTTCTGCTTTTACCTCACCCCTCCCACACACATTTCATGTTTTTGATGTCACAATTAACTTTTTTTTTTTTTGGAAATGGAGTTTTGCTCTTTCCTCCAGCCTGGAGTGCAATGGTATGATCTTGTCTCACTGCTCTAGTTTCAAGCAATTCTCTGCCTCAGCCTCCCGAGTAGCTGGGATTACAGGCACCTACCACCATGCTCAACTAATTTTGTATTTTAGTAGAGACAGGGTTTCACCATGTTGGCCAGGCTGGTCTCGAACTCCTGACTTCGTGATCCACCCACCTTGGCCTCCCAAAGTGCTGGCGTTACAGGCATGAGCCACCATGCCTGGCCCACAATTTACATTTTTATATTGAATATTCCTTTTGCCTTGGTTCTTTATACTGTAAAAGAAGAAGGGGAATCACTGAGTTTTGCTTTGAGAATATCAAGTTGCTTTGGCATTAATTTTAGGCTCAATGAGAAACGTTCTGATACATAACTTTGGGCAAGTAGCATCACTGACTCTGGAATCACAAGTCTGAACTCCCCTGCTCTGCTACCTCTTCGGCATGTTACCCGGGTAAAATTACTTGTCACCTCTGAGCCTCAGCTTTCTCATCTGTAAACTGGGGTTGAGACTATGTCATATAGCTGCAGCAGGCATCTGAATGGTGACGAGTTAATGTTCAACTGCGTCCCTCAATTTTATCTCCTGATACATTAGGAAGCCGTTCCCTTGTAGCCCAGGTCTTAGGAGAAGTTAAACTAAAAAGCTCAGCTAGCATTTCTGGCACATTTGCCAAGGGCCTGCATGGCACACAGCAAAAGTTTACGTGTATTATTTCATCTTCACAACAGTTCTATTATAAAGAAACAGAAGCTTAGCAAGGTTAACTGATGTGCTGATTACAGGTAATACATGGCACAAGCAGGATCTATTTTCTATTTAGGGGTTACAGATTTGTATCGGCTGGGCCTGGTGGCTCACGCCTGTAATTCCAACACTTTGGCAGGCTGAGACAGGCGGACCACCTGAGATTAGGAGTTTGAGACCAGCTTGGCCAACATGGTGAAACCTCATCTCTACTAAAAATAGAAAAATCAGCTGGGTGTGGTGGTGTGTGCCTGTAATCCCAGCTACTTGAGACACTGAGGCAGGAGAATCACTTGAACTTGGGAGGTGAAGGTGCAGTGAGCTGAGACCGTGCCACTGCACTCCAGCCTGAGCAGCAAGAGCAAAACTGTCTCAAAAACAAAGTGTATCTAGTTTCTGTGTCGACTTCCTGTGGGTTTGGTTGGTATCAGTCCATGAGAGCCTGTCATTCCAGTGCACTGAGGAAAAGACCATGTGGCTGTGTCAGGTGGAAATCTAGGGCTCTGCCTGTGGTGACCTCCTGTGGGAGTTGCTTCAACGATGAACCAAGTCCCATGGCCAAAAACTGAATGAGGAGTTTTCTCTTTGGCAGCCTTGCCCCAGTCACAGGAGCACTCGGGAGGCTCTGAAGACAGCTGAGGATGGAGCTGCTTATCTGAATTAGGGAAGGCGCTCACAGTCAGGTTCCTGACTCTGGGCTAATAAAACTGTGAACAGGGCTCTAAATGTCCTCCATGACTGGACAGCCTGAGAGCCAGGAGACCTGTGGAGCTTAAACACAGAGGCATTTATTGTTAGAAAGGGCAAGTCTTACACTCAAATAAGTTTTTTCGCGTGAACACATTAAAAGGGAGATGGCCCTGGCCCCTCCGTGTCTCTGCTCCAAGGCCTACTTCAATTCTGTTGCAGCCTGGCCAACCACTGTTCTCTGCAGAAGGTGAAGTTCCTCTGTATCGCCCGCCAGCTGTGGGAGGTGGCGTACGGCAGACTCTGGAATGCCACTAGTGTGAGTTCCACCCACTTTGCAGGCTTCCGGGGAAAAGGGAAAAAGTCTCAGTAGGCAAAATGTACTTCCTAAAAAGCTGGACAGAGGTACTGACATTCCTTTGCTTAACAAGTGAAACAAAACCAACCAGTCAGGTGAGCTGGCGCATGACAACGGTGTGAAGGCAGGGAGTCTACACTGGGAATGGTGGTGTGGACGCCCTGGGCATGGAAGCCCAATGTGGAACCTCTTCTCAGAAGTGTGGGAGGCGGTGGAGGCCAAGCCCACCAGAGGCGGGGCCTCTCCCCAGCTGCTTCGGGATCTCTGGTTCTCCCGGGCCAGGCTCCATGAGTCATCAATCCTCAGTCACAGGTGGGGGAATGAGCTGCAGCTGGAAGTTCTCGTTCTGGAAGATGCTGTTGAAAGCAGGACCACCCTGGGAGCCACTGAATGGCCTATAGCTCTCGCTGCTGCGATTCTGGGAGAGTTCTGTGAGGAGAGCAAGCTGCAAAGGAGGGACACACGTCAGCTAAGATTTGTGGGGGGCAGAGGGAAGGGGGTGTGTAACAGGAACGGAGGCTCCTCGTTCCTGTTTCAGATACATGAGAGGCAGCAGTGCCTTGCAGGAGCAGTGAAAACCCTGCGTTCGAATCTCAGGTCTGTACGTCGCAAACTAGCAGTGTGACTGGGCAAGTTCACTTCATCTTTTAGGGCCTGTATTTCTTCATTCAATAATGAGACTGGACGGGTTCGCTCCCAAGGGCACACAAACTGCTCTGCCGCCTCTGGAGAGCCCCCCACTGAGGACTGCCCTGCTGAGTGTTCCTTCCCTGCACACGCGCCCCGGGCCGAGGAGCTCCGTGCTCAGCTTGCTGGTGCCCGGCTCTGCCTCTTGGTGCACTCTCCTCGGAGTGAATGACTAATTCTCACCACTGGCTCTGACCGCTCTTCTGTAACCCGGAAGCCTTCACGCAGACACCCAGCTGCCAACTCAAACTCAGGGGCTCCAGGGTCGAACTCCTGGATTCTACCTTCTCCTCCGAGTCCTCCCTGCTCCCAACTTCTTGATTCCCACCCATGACACCAGCAGTGCCCTCGCTTTGTCAGTGGCTCAATTTGGAAGAGCTGTCAAGGAGAGAAGGGTAGGAGGAATCCTGACGCAGCCTGCTGGGAAGCCAGCGTGCTGCCACTCAGAGGGGCCTTCCCTTTCTACGACGGTAGGGAGCTGGCAGCCTGGCTCCTGAGGTGCCCTTGACAGTCAGAGAAGAGATGAATTCTACAGCCAAGGTCCTCAGACTTCCTGCCTGATTAGGGTCTTTGCCTGTTGCTTCCCAGAACACTGTGAGTTAACTTCCACCCCGCAGAGCTAACTTGAAGGAAAACTCAGAGCCAAGGTAAAAAGTTCCCTAATAACAGGAGTTGGGCCCTGTGGGAGAGGCCGTCCTGTCCCACCACCCGAACTCTAAGGGACCCTGTGTAGGCTCACATGGAGGCGGTGGAAGCCTGGCCCATGGGGCATGTGCAGCTGAGACGAGCGGGCCACCACACTCCTCCGGCTACCTGTCTGCGTCCACTCAACACGTCGGAAGTCCGAGGGGATGTCGAATCGCCTCTCGTGACGGTATCGAGTGTCTTTCCACCACAGGCACTTTGCTAGGTCCTTGCCATGCGTGTGACTTCTAATCCTTCATAACATCCCTCTGGGGCAGAAAGCCTGCAGCCTGAGAAGTGACTTGCCCTAGGTCACCAGCGGGAAGCGGCAGTGTGGAGTCACCTGCCAGGCACCATGTCTTTGAGGTGCCCTCCGAGCTCTGGCAACGGTGCCACAAGCTCGCATGTCCATTTGTCACTTCTGTTGAAAACTCAGTGCCGGTGTCTGTGGTAACTGGGGAGACATCTGAAGGCTCCTAAGTGTCAATTTATCAAAAATAATCCAGGTCCTGGCCTGGAGACACGTCTACGGTCTGATTCACAAGTCAGTCGCTCTGACTCAAGCTCTGACTGCAAGTGCCCGAGCAGGCCCACTCAAGCCATCGGGCAGGGACCGGGAGATGTCCCTTGCTCTATCTGAGTTCACCTCGTGCCACTTCCTTTCTTCCATAACCCTCCCAGTGCCCATCAGTCTGCGAAGTTCCCTGCATTGACTGGTACGTGCAATGCTTTGAGCAGAATGGGCAACAGGAGCTCAACTCAATGCCTTCACATCCTGACGCTGGGAGGTGGGAAGAGCAACTGCAAGAACAGCGGTAACAAAAGCCTTGTATTTCCCGGGAAAAGAGATGTTTGTGTTCTGCTGTGGCCACTTTGTGATCTGGAAACCAGTGAGCCCTAAATAAGAGCTCAACAGTTTGAACAGAAGAACCTCCTTAGAAGATCCAGAAACCCAACTCCTGGGCGGAGCTTGGCTGAGGTGGGGAGGGATGGGGGTGACGCCAGTTCAAGAAGTCCCTGGAGAAGCTTCCTGGAATAACAACCTCTGCCCAGACCAACTCTCAAAGAAGGGACACCACTTTTTCCCCTGGGCTACCAAGTAACCTAGCAGGTTCTGCCTAAGAATGGGGAGCGGGCAAAGGGAGCCCGGGCAGAGAAGCCGAGTAGGCAGCAGTTTGCACGAGCTCACCACGGCTCAGGAGCAAATGGGAGCAGCGAGGATTGAGGTGTGCTTTGGGAGTGGAGGAGGCAGCAGGGTCTGGACACGTTCTTTAGGTGGTGGAGATCCAGAACGCGTCTTCAGCAAGGGAGTGACACGACATATTTGGGTTTAGAAAGGGTAGCCAGGCAGCCGCATGGAGAAGGGACAGAAGGGTTTCCAGCCAATCAGAAGACCTGCAGTGGCCTCCACGAATGATAAGGAGACCCGACCCGGGGTAGTGGCAAGGGGGATTAGCAGAAAGATCCCACAGGACGTCCTCGATCGGGGGGAAAGAAGGTGAGGGCTGAGCCTAGTGCTGCCAGGTCTCTACTCTGGGTGGCTGGATGGCAGAGGTGCCACTCCTGAGGCAGGCCCTAGGCACAGAAGAACAGGTGGAGACAGTGGATGAATACACATACGAAGTGCCTGGGGGACACCCGGTCTGATGCAGTGGCAGTGACTGCTGGACCCCATCCAGTCTGTGCTCCTCTTCCACAGTTAGAGTAGACCAAGAATTTCAGCCCAAGGTCTTCTGGAATCAAGACCAATATTCCCAGTCTCCATTGCAGTAAGGTGTGGCCATGGGTCTAAATTCTAGACAATGGAGGTTAAGTGGAAGCCACCATGCTGAATCATCCAAGTTGAAGTCACGTGTTAAGGACAGCAGAGGCACAAGACAGAAGACAGCTGAGGGGAGGTGCGTGGCATGCCCTGGCTGGCTGTGTTTACACTTCTCTCTTGCTTCAACCACTACTACTGTGCATTTGCCTTCCATGGCCAAAACTAGCTCAACCAATGCAGATGCCCGGGAGGGTCTAGGGCTTCGGACAGAAGGGACACTTATCCACATAGCAAACAAGGCCCTCCTGGGGCACCAGCCTTCCGGCCTGCTCTCTCTGGAGGGAGGTCAAACACAGAAGCGCTTCTGTGTCCTCACAGCTCATGGCAGGTAAGGGACAGACAGCTTTCTACTTCCTTGGCCCTCTTTGCCAAGCTCTGAGTGCTCCCTGGGGCCAGGGTCTGTTGTCCATGTAGCCATAACGGGGATGCCAGGGCACCTTCCAGGCTGGGGGAGGCTAGAGGGAGGTTTGGAGACACTGCGTTTCTAAAGCAGGAAGTTACAAACCGGGAAACAAAAATATAAACAGGCAGGCGGACATTACCCTGGAACTTCCTCGGTAGAGGCGGCAAAGCTGATCAAATGCTTGGATTTGCTGTGGATCCAGAACAGGTTCTGAGGTTGCCTGAAAAATAAAAACTGCTAAGATTAGCAACATCACGTGGCTGGGTGGCCTCTGAACTCGCTCGACACTATGCTGGAGCAGAATACGGGGCTTCCTTCATTCTTTTAAAACAGTCCATGCTCCCAGCAGTTAGTGAGGTACACACTGACATCAGCTAGAATTTGGCCTGTCCCTCCAGACCCCTCCTTGGCGAGGCTGTGGGCTGGCCCGTCTCCAGATGTCCACAGGTGCAGGCTCCTTTCGGAGCTCTTCGGCCCTCTTTGGCAGGACCGTCAGAGCTGTTTAGTTCCTTCCAGTCTTGCACTCCCATGTCTGTCGCTTCCTATGGCCAGCAAGGATACCCCTTTCCTCTAACGGTAACAGGAGACGCACTGTAATTTAAAAACCTCATCCTTTCCCTGTCTCATTGTAAAGCTGGTAGCCGCCTACAGGGTGGCAAGATTCGTCTGCTGCTTTTGGGAAAGGGCCGGTCTGCCTGCTCGTACAGCGCCTTGTCTTCTTCCCCTGCTGTTGTGGCGGGACCTGCCAAACTGCGGTTCTTTTCTCAGTGGACCCGATCTGACTCTTATCCAGAGAGAAGAAATGGGATCCTGGGAAGCCACCATAGGTTTGGAGTCACAGGAGAATGTGAATACGAGTCTGACAGTGACCTGCTATGTAACTTCAGGCAAGCCGCCGCGCTTCTCTAAGCCTCGACTGCCTCACCTGTGGGAAGGGGTAATGCTCACCTGTGTTAAGGACGGCAGAGCCACAAGACGAAGACAGCTGAAGGGAGGTGCGTGGCGTGCCCTGGCTGGCTGCGTTTACACTTCTCTCTTGCTTCAACCACTAAAACTGTGCAATTGTCTTTCATGGCCAAACTAATGCATCCAATGCAGATGCCCAGGAGGGTCTAGAGCTTCGGACAGAATGGGCACTTATCCACACAGTAAACAAAGCCCTCCTGGAGGCATCGGCCTTCTAGCCTGTTCCCTCCAAAACCTAAGGGGCAATGCTGACCTTTTGAGGTTACCACATGAGATATATATTTAAAGTATTGCCTGTCTGGGTGTGGGGTTCACGCCTGTAATCCCAGCACTTTGGGTGGCCGAGGCGGGCCAATCACCTGAGTTCAGGAGTTTCGAGAACAGCCTGGCCAACATGGTGAAAACCCGTCTCTACTAAAAATACAAAAATTAGCCAGGCATGGTGGTGGGTGCCTGTAGCCCCAGCTACTTGGGAGGCTGAGGCAGGAGAATCACTTGAGGCCGGGAGGCATGGAGGTTGTACTGAGCTGAGATCCTACCATTGCCATTGCATTGCAGCCTGGGCAAGCAAGCAAAACTCCATCTCAAAAAAAACAGAAAAAAAATTTTGCAACTGCCTAAGACAGGTGAGGGCTCAGTATATGCTAGCTTATCTCACAATTCAGAGATACCCAGTTCAAAGCTGGTTTCAGACGTCTTTCTGTTTATGTATAGATTGGCAGAAAGACCTCTTTCTTTGCCCTGTATTATGAGCCTGTCCCGGGTGTCTGCAGTGCACAGGCTGGTGGGTTCATCGGCCTCAGCCCAGAGCCTGGCTTTAACGATTACCAGCAGCAGCGTCTTAGGCGAGCTGTGTATCCTCTCTGCGCTGGGCACTTTCTGCGTGTTTGTTTTTGCTCACATGGCGATAGTAACTACAGCTACACCACATAAAGCGGTTGGAAGAGTCAAGAAGGCAATGCGCGCACAACACATCGTGGACGCACAGGCCTCCGCAAGTTCTCACTGAGCACCACGAACTAGAGAGCGCGGGAAGGCCCACAGGTGCCGCATAGCCAGTCTCCATGAGACACTGCGGTGCGGCCCTCGCCCTGGAGTGGCTGGAGACACAGAAAGGAGGGGGCATCAGAGCATCGTGCACGGGCGAAACTGGGTCATGAAAGAGGTTCGGGGATGTGCAGAAGACGGTGCGCAGAGAGAGGGAAAACTGCATGGCAATGAGGGTTGCGAAGATCAGCTCCCATCCGTCTTGCTCTCCGGTGCCCACTATGTGCTTGGCACAGAGCAGCCATAGAGTCATCGTCTGCCAGTCAAGTGAAGGGATGGGAGCTGGCACGCAGATTTCTGGTTTCTTACTACTTATCGCTGGAGCTGGCGTAAACCCTCTGCAATGCAGTAAGAACACAGGGCAGGCTTATGACACACTTGGGCTCAATCTGGACTCTGCCCAAGACCAGGTGAGAGGCTCCGAGCAAGTAATTCAGCTTCTCTCAGTCTCAGGTTCTTTATCTGTAAAACTCTACTTTGCAGAATTATGAAAATGAGAGATAACGTACGGGCTGGGCATCCATTTGATATTTAATAAATGGCAGTCATGACTGTGACTGCGTTGTTTACACTCCCAGAATGGGGTAAAATCAGGAAACGCGGGCTCCAATCCTGTTCCCAGCTCCCTGTATGCCCTGAGGAGGTCACAGCTCTCCTCTATGTTCCAGTTTATCAAAGGGCAATGCCACCTCAGGCCACACTCTACCATCCAGGGAAGAGGCGGCCACCATGAGATTAGCAGGCATTTCGGGCATGAAAGAGTCAAGAAACACTGTAATGCCAATGGAGCCTAATCATGACTTTTATCTTTTACTGCATATTCAGAAGCAAACTAGGGGCAATGTCACAAAGACACATGACAGCCCGAAAAGTAACAGTTTCTGTGTGCAGACGCCAAATGAGGGTCACACAAAAAACAGGGGGGGCGGGTAACCAAATAGGAGCACAATCTCTGCTCACACCCAAAAACATGCAAGTATTCTCAGACCACTGACCTCCCCCCGGGATAAAACTGGGTGGGAGTGATTTTCCAATTGGAAGAGAAGGAAAAATGCATTTGCTGCTGTCTGCTACAGCAAATTTCTTTCTTCCCATGTAACAAAGTCTAGTGTTAAGAGCTAAAAATTAAACTGCAGCGAATATGAGAAGAAAAACAGTGGCAGCCCTGGAAATGACCTTGTAGTACTCAGCATTAGAGTAAATCCGGGGAAGACGAGGTTCTGATGATCTGTGGAGCCCCAGGGAGAGGGATGCTGGGCTCACATGGTGCGCCAGCACATTTCAAAGCTCAGTGACTCACAGATGTGGAAGTGGGGGCAGTAAGTACAGCCGCAGGAAGGAAGAAACAAACCAGGGCTTTCAAGATCCACAGACCTCTTAATAAACATATCAAGCGCTGATACAGGAAAACAACCACGATCCACCGCCACCAGACAGGCCAAGTTCCCAAGAACAGGGTGATACGACTCCTAGGGATCGTGGACATGAAGCCTTCCAATCACACTCGAAGACACAGGCAGTCACAGAAGCCCGGCTCTACTTGTTCATTTCTAACTCTCTACAATTACTAAGATCCTGGAATCAAAACCCGAACATTTCCTTTCCTAATTATCTTTCCACACTGACACACGAGAAGAGCAAACCTGGCTGTGACAGGCACGGGCCACTTTGTATAATTCACAACACGATCATCTGTCTTTCCCGCATTCTAGAAGCCTTCTCCAGGCACTTCTGTAATTTTCTGGTGGCAGTGAAGGCAGAGATCTTTCTCTGTCTCTGTTACAGCCTCAGCCAGTCTTTTGCCACCGCCTAAGCTGTTTCACATTGGAAGTCCTTAATATTTAAAAGTTTTGCCTAAAATGAAAGTTTAGCTTCAGAGATAAAGGAAAAGCCACTCCTTTCCCTCTGCAAACAGGAAATACCTTTCCCAAATTCCCACCCACAACACAGTTTGCTATTGAACCTGACTCTTCATAGCCCCTCATTCCCCAATGCCTCAAAACTCTCAGCAGGTCACTGCTAATAATGAGTTAGGTAATGGAATGACACAACAGGCAGACAAGCTGCTAAGCTGCCTAGAGAGAGGAGGGGGAAATGGCAGAACATCTCTGCGGGAGATTCGTTTAGAGTAGCTGTCATGACCCTAGGATCACCAGCTCTAAGGGCGGCGAGTGCTTGAGGCCACAGATAGAGACTGAAAGGCTAAGTGAAAAATAACCTTAACGACCCAAGACCTTCACTAGCACAATTACAAAGAAACAGCACGGTGACCTTTCCACAGTACGGGGGATAAAGGCTGCTCTACGTCTTCTCGGATGCGACACAGAGGAACAACCCTCCCTCCCCGGCTGCGGCGGCTCACTTTATCCATCATGTAATGACCATGTGCCAGCCACTGTTCTAAGTACTTAGCACAGCGCATCTCATTTAATGATCTCAAAAACCCTACGAGGTGTGTACTTTTGTTACTGTTATTTTGCAGGTGAAGAAGCTCAGCTCCTGGGGTTCAGTGATGTGCCAAGGTCATTCTGGTTGGTGCAGAGCCAAGATCTGAACTGGGCAGTCCAGTTCCAGAGATGTCTTTCATCTGGCATTCTCTCGGTATCCGTCTGGAAGAAGCCTGAGGAAAGTCACTTTCAAGGGACCCAAAATGTTGTGTGAGCAGCAGTGTTGCGCTTACCTAGGTCAATCTGCCTAATCACGCTCCTGTGAAACTGACGGACGCCCACCCTCCCTCTGGGGATCCTTCACAATTCTGCTTTAATTTCAAAATGCATCCCATCATTCTATAAAGTATAAACAAAAAGCCCAGGACAGAGAACGAGAGAGCAGCGAATGAAAATAAATAGAGCTATTAGTGTTCTGCTTAAAACTCACTTTGCGGCTGGCCGAGGTGGCTCATGCATGTAATCCCAGCACTTTGGGAGGCTGAGGCGTGGTGGCGCGTGCCTGTATCCCAGTTACTTGGGAGGCTGGGCAGGAGAATCGCTTGAACCCAGGAGGCGGAGGTTGCAGTGAGCTGCGATCATGCCACTGCACTCCAGCCTGGGCAACAAGAGAGAGACTCCATCTCAAAAAAATAAAATAAAATAAATGACTTTGGAAGCCCAGACCAAAGCCCAGTGTTAGGAGCTACGTTCTGCAGGGGGACACTTCACACACAAGGTCACCACAGCTCCGGGTACACGGCGTTCATGAATGCCTTCTGCCATCACAGAAAAAGCTGAACTCGGCTCTGACGTGAATTAGCTGTGTTGATATCCCTCGTATCAGTTACGTCATCTACAAATGGGGAAAATCTCTGCACAGCCTACCTTACAAGGCTCTTTCTTGTAAGGGAAGGGCTGGGAAGGGACATGGAGAAAGCACCTTTCCTGTTGTCCATTAGTCGCTGGCCTTCTGCTAGCTGTGTTTAATGAGTACGTTAGCCCAATGAAGGAGACATTATTTTCTCTAATTTACCTGTGAGGAAACTGAAGTTTAGACATGTTAAAATACAGCTTGTAAGAGACAGGGCGACTGCTGGTAACAGGTCTAACGCGATCGCCCACTATGACATGTCCGTGACAAATATCGGGTGCTCTGAAGGTATACGGTATCATGGGTTTCTCACGGACACGCCGAGCTGCCTGGTCTGTGTCTGAAGGGGCTGACACAGCATCTGCCTGAGTGCCCACCAGGATCCTCTGGGGTGCCATCATAAGGCTGGCGCGAGGTGAAAGCTGTCATTACATAAGGGAATGTAACTATCTTCTGTCTGGTGTTATTCGCCTGTTTTGCTCCCTCACAACAGAAAATGACCCCCAGCTGGTTCAGTCTTTGAATCCCAGATACTGCTCCTGCACACGCCTGGCGACTCCTTCCCCAACCTGCTTTGAAAGGCAACAGCCTGCGGAAAATCTGTGGTGACAAAAGCTGATCATCTCAGCATGTATTTTTAAAAAATGGATTAAAAAATGTAGAATACAGTTTGAATTTTTAGATAATAATGTAGCTCTTTGGTCAAGTTCATGCAAACCTTCCTGTTTTCTTGACAGAGATGGTGATGTGAGAAGGGGCTGGCCATCTGAGTGTATCTGCTTCACAGGCTGGGAAGCTCACATTCCCAAACATTAAAAATCCATTGCTGGGTGCTGCCACCCACAATGTAACAGAGGTATTATCCCGAGTCATCACTACCCGAGATGGCAGGACAGAGAGCAGGGCCATTACAAACAGGCATGAACATGACAGGACTGGGACACAGATGGTGACACTGAGAGTGCCCCCCTTCTCCAGGGGCCACTGTCTTGTACAAACTTGGAGTCTTGCCACGTGGCATACTGTGGCCATCCCACAATCACGTTTTCTTTATGTCAGTGCAGGAAGATCTTAAGGAAATCCAGAAAGATTTATTGTTACAGAGCATTAGGGAAGGGATACTCTGGGGATCTGCCCTAGCGGAACTTCAAAACAAGCCTCAGAAACATAGAGCTGCTTCAACAGTGATTAATAGCTTGCCAGAAAAAAACGTCAAAAGTCTCTAAAGGAAGATGACAAAATTCAGAGGCTGACAGCACAGAGGAGGGGCCCTCTTTTAAGGATGTGCTAGAATGACACCTACCATTAGTTGATATTTCATGGAAAACCATGGAGCAAAACTTCAATACTGTGATGGAAGAAATATAAATTCTAACTAGAACACACCTAGGATATTTGTAGAAAACAACAACAGAAAAACATAAAAGTCCCAAGGCAGTGACTTGTCAGACACAGCAGACGGCCCCAGGCGCAGCCCATACCTGACGTTGGCCTCCGCCTCCCTCCTTCTGCATTAGTCACTGGAGAGTCTCATTGTTTCCGAGCAGGCCCGATCCAATGGTCGACACTATATGAAATGGGAGCTTTCCAGGGTGGCACAACTGATTTGGGGCTGAGGTCCAGAGAGAAGGCTATGCTCTGCAGTGACAGGATGTTAGCCACCAGAAAACACCACACGCATGACAGCAGCACAGTGTGCAAAGCTCTGTTAAAATTCCATGACCTTTACGAATGGCCTCCTGAGTTGTTTTAATGCACAGTAACAGGCTGCTGCTGGCTCTGTCACACATACTGAAGAGAAAGAGGGTAACTGCCACATATTGTGGGAAGTGCCTAAAAGCGCCACCAGGAAACATGTTGGAGGGGAAAGGCCAATTTGTAACTCGATCAATAATCTCAACTCTAAGGTCCAAGAAGATGGTAGCCGTGAGGGAACTCCTGTCTTGCTGAGGGAGTGTTCCCTTCCATATGAAGAGGGCACAGGATAGTGCAGAGAACTACTGACACCGAGATGGCCTCACAAACAGCCCCATGATAAGACACACATGTGATAATCTGAGTGGGAAAGACGAGTACTCAAGCAGAAGGGTCATATTAAGAAGCGCAAAACTGGCTGGGCGCGGTGGCTCACGCCTGTAATCCCAGCACTTTGGGAGGCCGAGGCGGGCGGATCACCTGAGGTCAGGAGATTGAGACAAACCTGACCAACATGGAGAAATCCCATCTCTACTAAAAATACAAAATGAGCCAGGAGTGGTGGCAGGTGCCTGTAATCCCAGCTACTCAGGAGGCTGAGGCAGGAGAATGGCTTGAACCCGGGAGGCAGAGGTTGCAGTGAGCGGAGATCACACCACTGCACTCCAGCCTGGGCAACAGAGCGAGACTCTGTCTCAAAAAGATAAAGTGTCACATTAAGAAGCATAAAACCCAAACCCATTAGCTCTCAGTCGCACTAGCATGGGAGCTAATAAATGATGCTACCTGTCTCTGATGATAAGCTGTAAGGCTCTATCCTTGGCTTTGTTATATACAAATACTTTATCAATGGCTTAAAGAGAAAAGAGGCCTATCCTTGGGAGGAAAAAATGATTCCCAAGGGTCATAAATGGAAACAATGTAAGCAATGCCTTGCACTTGGCGTATGTACATCAAAAGTGTGTGTGAACAGAATCAGGAGTCTGATATCAACATGTCCATTGTGAATCAAACATGCAAAATGGCTGCTAAAAAATGAATGTGCTTTTGGTTCCATTTACAGAAACAGAATCTAGAGTAAGGAAGATGATGATGTCATTTTGTTCTAAAAGGTCCTCACCTGAAGTACAAGGGTAATAGTCAAAGAGACGTGGTATGATGGGGGCAGAGGACAGAGGAAATGGATTGTGGATGTTGTGCTTGGACAAAAGGCCACCAAGGCTGGAGATTCCGGACCTCAGCATGTGAAGCCCTGGAATTCTGCTCTATAAAAGAAGGATTAAACTAATTTTGGTAGGTCCTAGGGGTGGACCAGGATCAGCTAGTGTCACCTACCATAAGGAAGAATTACCTTGGTTAGAGCCTCCAAAGATGGAATATCCTGCCTTAAGAAGGCGGTTTTCAAGCAGAGGCAGAATACTGCTTGTTAAAATGGACGAGGAGAGAGACTACTTCCAGCATGACAGCTTGAGGAGCTCTGCTCTAGTCTGGACGTGGCTCCCTCCAACCTTCATGTTGAGATTTGATCTCCGAGTTGGAGAGGCCTAATGGAGGTGTTTGTGTTACGGAGGTGTATCCTGCATGAATAGATTAATGCCTTCCTGGAGGGTGGGAGGTGAATGATTTCTCACTCTTAGTTCCCATGAGAGGTGGTTTTTTTAAAGAGCCTGGTACTTTCCTCCCATCCCTCTCTTGGTGCTTCTCTTGTCATGTTGAAACCATGCCCCAAAGAGTTAAAAACAATCTGCGACTAACAGAAATTCTTGAGTTTGCAGGATAGCAGATAAGAAACAATTTGCTAAAATGCTGAAACTTCCTCTGCTTGTGAGATTAAAAAGTGGGCTAAAATTGGCTGGAACCAATATGGTAGACTGGAGTCTGTGCAGAATGAGCTTGCTGATGTCATAGCCCAATTTCTACTGCCTATTTCCTACTAATTTGCACAAGATCCATGAGATAGCATGAAGAGATAACCACGCATGCCTGGGGATTTTCCAGACCTAATCCCAGAATCTACCCCCTAAATCTCTTCTAATAAAATTACTGCCTTAAAGCCAGCATAGGGAGACAGATTTGAGCTAGACTCCCATCCCCCTGTTAGTCAATTTATAATAAAAAGCATGTCTTTTCTAAAACAAAACAAAACAAAACCAAACCCCACAGTGTCAGTGTTGGCTTCTCAAGTATCAGGCTGGCAATGCCCCTTTTTCTTGGTAACGATGTAATCTCTGGACGTGTTGGCTCCCCTTTGCCTTGACTGGAGGCAGCCTGAGGCTCCCACAAGAAGCAGATGCTGGTACATGCTGCTGGCACATCCTGAAGAACCATGAGCAAAATAAACCTCTTTTCTTTATAAATTTCCAGCCTCTGGTGTTCCTTTATAGCAATACACATGGACTAAAACAAACTCCAAATAAAAACTGGTGAAAACTATAAAACGAAAACTCCAAGCATTTAAAGCCCAAATGAAGAAACTACCCTCCTACACTATGAAAATGTGGTAAGAAAGATGACTGATTTCTGAACCGACTGCTCCCTTCCCCACCTTCACAACTCAGCAAGGCAGAAACTGCACAGTGCTGCAGCCAAGAGCAGCAGCCTCTCTTATCCCAAGATCACAGTTGGAAGGCTTTCTTTCCAGTAGGAGCAGGACTGCAGTATTTCCCATCCTGCCTTCTGCTACGTATTGCTGGGCTAAGTCCTGGGTGAGTGCAGTCAAGAGGTGATGGAGGTTCCTGTCTTCTGGCAGCCTCTACTCATGCAGTAGAAGCTCTACCTTGGAGGCTGTGCACTGAAAATCCTTGGTTTCTGACCACCCTTGCCCTGGCTTATGAGTCCAGGAGAGGAGACCAGGAAGCTGCTCAGGCTCTTACCTTACACTGCTGCCCCTCCCCACCTCCAACAGCATTCAACTCCTAGACTGCAGGATGACATTCAGACAAAAGCTTGCCATTGTCCCTACCCCCAGCTCCAGAGCCCCAGCTCTGAGATTTTTCCCTGGGAAAGAAGCAGGCTCTAAAATAAATAGCTCCTAATCTTTCCCCAGAGAAACTGATTTCTCTTGCAACTGAATACAGAGAATTTCCATCCTAAGGGTGTTCTTAAGAACAGTGGAGGTAGCGGTGAAATGCAACTGGGGAGAGACTTGTGGATTGCGTGAAGATACAACCTGGACTAGAGGCTGGCTACTTTGCAGAAGAGAACTGAGGAAAAAGACAACTGCAGGAGACCTTGTGAGGTCAGAAGAAATATCAAAAATAGGTCTCAAGCTATTACCTAAAAGAAACTGCAATTTGACTGGATTAATTTATAGACAATTGATGTCTTAAGGCGTTTAGTGGAAACGATAGAGCAACATTAGGCAATTTGTAGAGCTTAACAGTGAGGTATGGTCAGAGAAAAATAAACGACAAAAAACAAGAGCCCAGCCAACACCACTGTCATTCCAGGGAGACTGTGGACAGGCCCACGGCCGCACCTGCTTGCGGACCATTATCAGGAGTTAATACGATGGAGAAAAACAGACTTCACTAAATTCATCTGGCTGGTCACCAGAAACGAGCCCCGGGGGCAGGGGGCCAGTACAGAGGGTATACAATATATTTTCTAAAATGTCCAGTTTCCTTCAAAAAGTTATGAGGCAAACAAAGAAATAGGAAAGTATGATCGATCCCCAGGAAAAAAGGCAGAAAACACAAACTGCCTGTAAGAGTAAACAGATGTCCGATTTAACAGAAAAATATTTCAAAATGGTCATTATAAATATCTTCACAGAACTAAAGGAAAGCATGGTTTACAAAGTAAAGGGAAGTATGATGAAAATACAGCATCAGAGTATCAATAAACAGATACCAATTATAAAAAAGAATGCATAAAAATTCTGGAGTTGAAAGCTACAACTGAAATAAGTTCACAAGAGAGGCTCAGCTGATCTGAGCTAGCAGAAGGATTGCTGACTTGAACACAGACCAGTAGCGATCATGCAAGCTGAAGAACAGAGAGAAACAAGAATGAAGAAAAGTGAACACAGTCTCAGAGAAATGTGAGGTATCATCAGCCCCACATAAGCATAAAGAGAGGACCAGAAGAGGAGAGAGAGGAGAGGGAAAATATTCGAATAAATTATGGCTAAAAATGTCCTACATTTATTGAAAAACAATAACCTACACATTCAGGAAGCTTAATAAATTCTAAGTAGGATGAAAACAAAGAGTTTCACCAACAGACACATCATAATAATATATCTGAGAGTACATAATAATATAATGCCAAGTCAGTAACAATGTGAAAAACCTGAAAGCAGCAAGAGAAAAAATGACTGGTAATTTACAAAGAACCCCAATAAAACTAACAGCAGAAAAAATGGAGGCCACAAGGCAGTGGGTTGACATATTCAAAATGTTTAAAGATAAAACTGCCCATTAAGATTTCTATATCCAGCAAAGCTATCTTTCAAAAATGAAGGTGACATAAAAACTTTCACAGAGAAACAAAAATGGAGAGAATTTGTTGGTACGAGATCTGGCTTATAAGAACTGCTAATGCAGTCCCTGGGCAAGATGGCCGAATATGAACAGCTCTGGTGCACAGCTCCCAGCGAGATCGACCCAGAAGGCAGGTGATCTCCACATTTCCAACTGAGGTACCTGGTTCATCTCATTGGGACAGGTTATACAGTGGGAGCAGCCCAAGGGGAGGGCGAGCCAAAGCAGGGTGGAACGTTGCCTCACCTGGGAAGTGCAAGGGGCCAGGGAACTCCCTCTTCTAGCCAAGTGAAACCACTAGGGACTGTTTCCTACACCTGGCCCAGCTACTGAGTGTTTCCCATGGTCTTCACAACCCGCAGACCAGGAGATTCCCTCTGGTACCTACATAACCACCAGGGCCCTGGATTTCCAGCACAAAACAGGGTGGCTGTTTGGGCAGAAACAGAGCTAGCCACAGCAGTTATTTTTTCATACCCCAGTGGCACCTGAAATGCCAGTGAGACAGAACTGTTCACTCCCCTGGAAAGGGGGCTGAAGTCAGGGAACCAAGTGGTCTGGTTCAGTAGGTCCCACCCTCACTGAGACCAGCAAGCTAAGATCTACTGGCTTGAAATTCTCACAGCCAACACAGCAGTCTGAGCTCGACCTGGGACGTTTGAGCTTGGTGGGGGGAGGTGCATCCACCATTGCTGAGGCTCGAGTAGACAGTTTCAACTCCACAATGTAAGCAAAGCTGTCAGGAAATCCAAGCTGGGTGGAGCCCAACACAGCTTAGCAGCTGAAGGCACTGTCTCACTGTATGTCTTTGTGGGGCGGGATACCTGAAAAAAAGGCAGCAGCCCATCAAGGACTTAAAAATAAACTCCCATCTTCCTGGGACAGAACACCTGGGAAAAAGGCTGGTAGTGGGTACAGCTCCAACAGACCTAAACATCTCTGCCTGGCAGCTCTGAAGAGAGCAGCAGATTTTCTATCAGAGCGTTCGAGCTCTGAAATGAACAGACTGCCTCCTCAAGTGGCTCCGTGACCCCAGTGTATCCTGATTGGGAGACACCTCCCAGTCAGGGCTGACAGACACCTCAAACAGGAGAGCTCTGGCTGGCATCTGGCAGGTACCCCTCTGGGATGAAGCTGCCAGAGGAAGGAACAGGCAGCAATCTTTGCTGTTCTGCAGCCCCTGCTGTGATTCCCAGGCAAGTAGAGTCTGGAGTGGATCCTGCAGCAGAGGGGCCTGTTAGGAGGAAAACTAACAAACCAGAAGAAATGGTTTCAACATCAGCAGAAAGGATATCCACTCAGAGACCCCATCCAAAGGTCACTGACCTCAAAGACCAAAGGAAGATTAATCCACGAAGATGGGAAGAAACCAGTGCAAAAAGTCTGGAAACTCCAAAAACTGCCTCTTCTCTGTTAAGTGATCACAGCTCCTCACCAGCAAGGGAACAAAACTGGATGGAGAATGAGTTTGATGAACTGACAGAAGCGGGCTTCAAAGGTGGGTAATAACAAACTTCTCTGAGCTAAAGGACCAAGTTCTAACCCAATGCAAGGAAGCTAAGAACCTTGGGAAAAGATTAGATGAAATGCTAACTAGAATAACCAGCTTAGAGAAGAACATAAATGACTTGATGGAGCTGAAAAACAGCATGAGAACTTTGTGAAGTATGCACAAGTTTCAATAGCTGAATTATCAAGTGGAAGAAGGGATATCAGAGACTGATGATCAACTCAATGAAATAAAGCAAGAGGACAAGATTAGAGACAAAAGAGTAAAAAAAAAAATGAACAAAACCTCCAAAGAATATGGGATTATGTGAAAAGACCAAATGTACATTTGATCTCTGTACCTGAAAGTGAAGGGAAGAATGAAACCAAGCTGAAAACACTCTTCAGAATATTATCCAGGAGAACTTCCCCAACCTAGCAAGGCAGGCCAACATTCAAATTCAGGAAAGACAGAGAACACCACAAAGATACTCCTCGAGAAGAGCAACCCCAAGACACATAATTGTCAGATTCAGCAAGGCTGAAATGAAGGAAAAAATGCTAAGGGCAGCCAGAGAGAAAGGTTGGGTTACCCACAAGAGAAGCCCATCAGACTCACAGCAGATCTCTTGGCAGAAACCCTACAAGCCAAAAGACAGTGGGGGCCAATATTCAACATCCTTAAAGAAAAGAATTTTCTAACCCAGAATTTCGCATTCAACCAAACTAAGCTTCATAAGTCAAGGAGAAATAAAATCCTTTATGGGCAAGCAAATGATGAGAGATTTTGTTGCCACCAAGGCTGCCTTACAAGAGTTCCTGAAGGAAGCACTAAACATGGAAAGGAACAGCTGGTACCAGCTACTGCAAAACATACCAAATTGCAAAGACCATCAATGCTAGGAATAAACTGCATCAACCAATGGGCAAAATAACCAGCTAGCATCATAATGGCAGGATCAAATTCACACATAACAATATCAACCTCAAATGTAAATGGGCTAAATGTCCAAATTAAAAGATATAGACTGGCAAACTGAATAAAGAGTCAAGTCCTATTGATGTGCTGTCTTCAGGAGACCCATCTCATGTGCAAAGACACACATAGGCTCAAAATAAAGGGATGGAGGAAGATTTACCCAGCAAACGGAAAGCAAAAAATAGCAGGGGTCACAATCCTAGTTTCTGATAAAACAGACTTTAAACCAACAAAGTTCAAAAGAGACAGAGAAGGGGATCACATAATAGTAAAGGGATCAATGCAACAGGAGCTAACTATTCTAAATATATATGCAACCAATGCAGGAGCACCCAGATTCGTAAAACAACTTTTTAGGGACCTACAAAAAGACTCAGACTCCTACACAATAATAGTGGGAAACTTTAACACCCCACTGTCAATACTAGACAGATGAATGAAACAGAAAATTAACAAGGATATATAGGACTTGAACTCAGCTCTGGACCAAGCGTACCTAATAGACATGTACACAACCCTCCACCCCAGATCAACAGAATATACATTCTTCTCAGCACCACATTGCACCGACTCTAAAATTGACCACGTAATTGGAAGTAAACCACTCCTCAGCAAATGCAAAAGAATGGAAGTCAGAACAAACAGTCTCTCAGACCACAGTGCAATCAAATTAGAACTCAGGATTAAGAAACTCACTCGAAACTGCACAGCTACATGGAAATTGAACAGCTGCTCCTGAATGACTATTGGATAAACAACAAAATGAAGGTAGAAATAAAAGTGTTCTTTGAAACCAATGAGGACAAAGACACAGCGTACCAAAATCTCAGAGACACATTTAAAGCAGTGTGTAGAGGGAAATTTATAGCATTAAATACCCAAAAGAGAAATCAGGAAAGATCTAAAATCAGCATTCTATGTCAAAATTAAAAGAACTAGAGAGGAAAGAACAAACAATTTCAAAAGCCAGCAGAAGACAGGAATTAACTAAGATCAGGCAGAACTGAAGGAGACAGAGACATAAAAAAAAAAAAAATCCTCCCCCCCCCCAAAAAAAAAAAAAAAAATCAATGATTCCAAGGGTTGTTTTTTTCTTTTTAAAAAGATCAAGAAAACAGATACACTGCTATCCAGACTAATAAAGAAGAGAGAAGAATCAAACAGATGCAATAAAAAATGGTAAAGGCAACATCACCACTGATCCCACAGAAATACAAACTAACATCAGAGAATACTACAAATACCTCTATGGAAATAAAACAGAAAATCTAGAAGAAATGGACAAATTCTTGGACACTTACACCCTCCCAACACTAAACCAGGAAGAAATCGAATCTCTGAAGAGACCAATAACAAGGTCTGAAACTGAGGCAGCAATTAATAGCCTACCAACAAAAATAAGTCCAGGACCAGATGGGTTCACAGCCAAATTCTACCAGAGGTACAAAGAGTAGCTGGTGCCATTCCTTCTGAAACTATTCCCAACAATAGAAAATGATAAAATCCTCCCTAACCCATTTTATGAGGCCAACATCATCCTGATACCAAAATCTGGCAGAGACACAACTAAAAAAGAAAATTTCACACCAATATCCATGATGAACATCCATGCAAAAATCCTCAATAAAATACTGGCAAACTGAATCAAGAAGCTTATTCATTATGATCAAGTTGGCTTTATTCCTGGGATGCAAGGCTGGCTCAACATATGCAAATCAATAAACATAATCCATCGCATAAACAGAAACAAAGACAAAAAGCACAAGATTATCTCAATAGATGCAGAGAAGGCCATTAAAATTCAACAACACTTCATGCTAAAAACTCTCATGAACTAGGTATTGATAGAACGTATCTCAAAATAATAAGAGCTATTCATGACAAACCCAGAGCAAATATCATACTAAATGGGCAAAAACTGGAAGCACTCCCTTTGAAAACTGGCACAAGACAAGGATGCTCTCTCTCTTACCACTCCTATTTACACAGTATTGGAAGTTTTGGCCAGGGTGATCATGCAAGAGAAAGAAATAAAGGGTATTCAAATAGGTAAAGAGGAAGTGGAATTGTCTCTATTTGCAGATGACATGATTGTATATGCCACATCATCTCAGCCCAAAGTCTCTTTAAGCTGATAAGCAACTTCAGCAAAGTCTCAGGATACAAAATCAATGTGCAAAAATCACAAGCATTCTTGTACACCAATAACAGATAAACAGAGCCAAATCATGAGTGAACTCCCATTCATAATTGCTACAAAGAAAATTAAATACCTAGGAATACAACTTACAAGGGATGTGTAGGACCTCTTCAAGGAGAACTACAAATCACTGCTCAAGGAAATACGAGAGGACACAAACAAATGAAAAAATATTCCATGCTCATGGTTAAGAAGAATCAATATTGTGAAAATGGCCATACTGCCCAAAGTAATCTACAGATTCAATGCTAGCCCCATCAAGCTACCACTGACTTTCTTAACAGAACTGGAAAAAAAAAAAATACCTAAATTTCATATGAAACCAAAAAAGAGGCCACATAGCCAAGACAATTCTAAGCCAAAAAAAAAAAAAAAAAGCTGGAGGCATCACACTACCTGACTTCAAACTATACTACAAGGCTACAGTAACCAAAGCAGCATGGTACTGGTACCAAAACAGATATATAGACCAATGGAAGAGAACAGAAGCCTTAGAAATAACACCACACACCTACAACCATCTGACCCTTTGACAAACTGGACAAAAACAAGCAATGGGGAAAGGATTCCCTATTTAATAAACCATTTTGGGAAAATTGGCTAGCCATATGCAGAAAGCTGAATCTGGGTCCCATCTTTAAACCTTATATAAAAATTAACTCAAGATGGATTAAAGACTTAAACATAGGTCTTAAAACCATAAAAAACCCTAGAAGAAAACCTAGGCAATACCATTCAGGACATAGGCATGGGCAAAGACTTCATGACAAAAAGACCAAAAGCAATGGCAACAAAAGCCAAAATTGACAAATGGGATATAAGTAAACTGAAGAGCTTCTGCACAGCAAAAGAAACTATCATCAGAGTGAAAGGGCAACCTACAGAATGAGAGAAAATTTTTGCAGTCTACCCATCTGACAAAGGGCAAATATCCAGAATCTACAAAGAACTTAAACAAATTTACAGAAAAAAAAAACAACCCCATCAAAAATAGGCAAAGGATATGAACAGACACTTATCAAAAGGAGACATTCATGCAGCCAACAAACATATGAAAAATAGCTCATCATCACTGGTCATTAGAGAAATGCAAATCAAAACTACATTGAGATACCATCTCACACCAGTTAGAATGGTGATCATTAAAAAGTCAGGAGACAACAGATGCTGGAGAGGATGTGGAGAAACAGGAACACCTTTACACTGTTGGTGGGAGTGTAAATTGGCTCAGTCATTGTGGAAGACAGTGTGTTGATTCCTCAAGGATCTAAAACTAGAAATACTATTTGACCCAGCAATCCCTTTACTGTGTATATACCCAAAGGATTATAAATCATTGTTATAAACACACATGCACATGTATGTTTACTGCAGCACTGTTCACAATAGCAAAGACTTGGAACCAACCCAAATGCCCATCAATGATAGAATGGATACAGAAAATGTGGCACATATACACCGTGGAAAAGTATGCAGCCATAAACTAGATGAGTTTGTGTCCTTTGCATGGACATGGATGAAGCTAGAAACCATTATTCTCAGCAAACACAAGAACAGAAAACCAAACACCGCATGTTCTCACTCATAAGTGGGAGCTGAAGAATGAGAACTCATGGACACAGGGAGGGGAACATCACACAATGGGGCCTGTGTTGGGGTGGGGGGCTAGGGGATAGATAGCATTAGGAGAAATACCTAATGTAGATGACGGGGTGATGGATGCAGCCAACTATCCTGGCACATGTATGCCTGTGTAACAAACCTGCATGTTCTGCACATGTACCCCAGAACTTAAAGTACACAAAAAAGAAACCACGAATACAAGTTCTTTGGCATGAAAGCAACTGACTATAGAGGGTAATTCAAATCCATGTTTAAAAAAGGGACTGGAAAAGGTAAGTATGCAACTATAAAATACAGTATAAATGCATATTTGCCCTTTTCTTTTAATAACTTATTTTAAACAGCAATCATATAAAATGTGTATAATAAAAATAAAACAGGCTTATAATATGTAGAAATGTAATATATGTGTAACATTTGCACAAAGGAAGTGGATGAAAACAAAGATTTATTAAGCTAAGGAAATGACTACAGACAGGGAAGTAAAAATTACAACAATGTATTGTGTTTGTACATTACTAGATACAGTTCCTTTAACAATATATATGTACTATATATTACTAGTGGTACTAAATATATTTTGTGGTATGTGCAACACTACAAATGTGGGGGAAAGGAAATAAAGCTATATAGGAGTATATACACAGATGGAAGCTACTTTAAATCAAAAGCTGAATATGAAAAGTTAAGATGCATATGTAAATCTTAGACCACCACTAAAAAAACGGAGAAACTGTTAATCATTAACTACTTCATCAAAAAGATGACCAGCACCATTTACTATACAGGGAGTCCTTTCCCCATTGCTCGTTTTTGTTGGCTTTGTCAAAGATCAGGTGGCTGTAGGTTTGAGGCTTTATTTCTGAGTTTTCTATTCTGTGCCATTGATCTATGTGTCTGTTTTGTAACAATACCAAGCTGTTTTGGTTACTGTGGCTTTAAAGTAGAGTTTGAAGTCAGGTACTGTGATGCCTCTAGCTTTGCTCTTTTTTTTTTTTTTTTTTTTTTTTGGGAGGAAGGCAGGAAGGGAGCAAAGGAGGGAGGGAGGGAGAAGAAGGAAGGAAGGAAATCAGGCAATGAGAGAGACATTGCCAACCTGGATCTAGAGGTCTGCAAGTTGATTTCTTTTTTTTGGGGGGTGGGGTGGGGGGGGAGAAGGAAAGAAAGGAAAAAAAAAGGAGCAAAGAAGAGGAAGAAAGAGGAAGAAAAAGAGGGAGAGAGAACAGTAATGTTGCTTTATTCTAAAAGAAATGGGTATTAATAATGGCCAATCAATATTTCATTTAAACCTATGAGTAGGTGTGATGTGGTATTGACAAGAATGTATATTTTGTGTGTTTAAAGTGGAGAGCTCTATAAATATTTATGAAGTTTACTTGTTCCAGATCTGAGTTCGAGTCCTTGATATCCTTATTAATTTTCTGTCTCATTGAGTCTAAGTCTCTATGTATCTGGGTGTTAGGATCATTAGCTCTTACTGTTGCATTGATCCTTTTACCACTATATCTTTGTTGCTTTAAAATCTATTTTATCAGATACGAGAATTGCAACTCCTGTTATTTATTTATTTATTTATTTATTTATTTATTTATTTAATTTATTTTTGCTTTCCATTTGGTTGGTAAATCTTTCTCCATCCCTTTGTTTTGAGTCTTTGTGTATCCTTGCATGTGAAATGGATCTGGATGTAGCATACTGTTGGGTTTTGGCTGTATCTTTTGATTGGGGCATTTAGTCTATTTAAATTTAGGATTACTGCCATTTGATGTTAACTGGCTGTTTTATCCATTCGTTGATGTAAATTCTTCTTTATGTTGATGCTCTTTACTTTTTGGTATATTTTTAGAAAGGCTAATACTGGTTGTTTCTTTCTATGTGTAATGCTTCTTTCAGAAGCTCTTGTAAAGCAGACCTGGTGGTAATAAAATCTCTGAGTACTTGCTTGTTCATAAAAGATTTTATTTTTCCTTCAGTTGTGAAGCTTAGTTTGGCAGGATATGAAATTCTGGGCTGAAAGTTCTGTTCTTTAAGGATGTTGAATATTGGCCTGCACTCTCTTCTGGCTTGTAGAGTTTCGGCTGAGAGATCTGCTGTAAGTCTGATAGGCTTCCCTTTGTGGGTAACCTGACCTTTCTCTCTGGCTGCCCTTAGTATTTTCTCCTTCATTTCAACCCTGGTGAATCTAACGATTATGTGCCTTGGGGTTGCTCTTCTTGAGGAATATCTTTGTGGTGTTCTCTGTATTACCTGGGGTTGAATGTTGTCCTGCTTTGCTAGTTTAGGAAAATTTTCCTGAATAATATCCAAAGAATATTTTCCAGCTTGTATTCATTCTCTCCGTCGCATTCAGGTACACCTATCAAACGTAAATTTGGTCTTTTCACATAGTCCCACATTTCTTGGAGACTTTGCTCATTCCTTTTTATCCTTTCTTCTCTATTCTTGTCTTCTTGTTTTTTTAATTAAGTTGGACTTCAACCTCTGATATCCTTTCTTCTGCTTGAACAATTCGAGTGTTTAAACCTGTGCATACTTCTCGGAGTTCCCATATTGTATTCTTCAGTTCCATTAATTCACTTATATTCCTAAGTTGTCTATTCTCCTTAGGATTTCGTCAAACCTTTTTTCAAAGTTCTTAGTTTCTTTACATTGGGCTACAACATGTTCTTTGAACTCACAGAAGTTTCTTATTATCCATGTTCTGAAGCCTGATTCTGTTATTGGGATGCGCTCATTCTCCATCAAGCCTTGTTCTCTTGTTGATGAGGAACTGTGATCCTCTTTAGAGGGAGAGGCATTCTGATTTTGAGTATTCTCAGCCTTTTTATGCTGGTTTCTTCCCATCATTTTAAGTTTATCCACCTGTCGTCTTTGTAATTACCACCTTTCAAATTAGGTCTCTGAGTAGACATCCAAGTTGTTAATTCCCAGGGCTGAAATATGAGCAACCCACTGCGCCAGCCAAAACAGCGGCGTTAAGACTGATGGTGCCTTTCTGCCCGGGAATCTCCGGACTGGATTCCTTCTTGAGTCCATAATAGGCGACTCTGCCTTCCTGGAGCTCCAAACCTCGGTCAGAAGGGGAACCAGTCCCGTTTACTCTGCTCCAAGAGCTCCCGCACTAAGGTGCCGGCAAAACCGCTGCGCCGGCCACAAGAGTCGCACTGCCGACCCGTGCAGCTCCTCCACTGGGAATCTTCTGCTCCGTGAGTGACCAAAATTTGTCTGAAAGTGTGGCGTTCTCTTGTTCTCTGTGCTTTCACTGGGAGCTACAATCTTGAGATGTTAGCGGTCAGCCATCTTGGATCGTTCCCCACTTTGCTCCTTTTGCTTAGCACCTCTGTGGCTATTCATGGTCTTTTTGTTTGTTTGTTTCACCTAAATTTTACAATAGTTCTTTTCTAATTCTGTAAAGAATTACACTTGTAGTTTGATGGGAATAGCACTGACTGTAAATTGCTGTGGGCAGCATGGCTATCTTTATAATACTGATTCTTCCAATCTATGAGCACAGACTGTTTTCCCAAGTATTTGTGTCACCTCTGATTTCTTTCAGCAGTGTTTTGCAGTTCTCCTTGTAGAAGACATCTTGGTTAACTGTCTTCCTAGGTACTTCATTTTTTTGTTTTGTGGCCACAGAAATCTGTTGGATTTGGTTTGCTGGTATTCTGTTGAAGATTTTTTACATCTATGTTTATCAGGTATATTGACCTGAAGTTTTCTTTCTTCAACGTGTCTCTGCCAGATTTTGGCAATAGGTTGATGATGGCTTCATGGAATAAATTAAGGAGGAGTCCTTCCTCAATATTTTGAAATACTTTCAGTAGGGTTTGCACCAGTTCTTCTTCTGGTAGAAAGAGGTATAATTCAATGGAATTTGGCTGTGACTCCATCTAGTCTAGTGCTTTTTTTGGTTGGTGGGTTTTTATTAATGATTCCATTTTAGAGCTTGATATTGGTTTACTCAGAGTTACAGTCTATTCTGTGTGTGCTTCCAGGAATTTATCCATTTCCTCTAGAATTTCTAATTTGTATATAGAGAGTTGTTCCTGATATTCTGAAAATCTTTTCTGTTTCTGTGAGATAAGTTGTAACTGCATCTTTGTCATTTCTGATCATATTTATTTGAATCTTCTCTTTTTTCTTTGTTATCCTAGCTAGTGGTTTATCAGTCTAGGCTACATTTTCAAAGAACTAAGTCTTGGTTTCATTCCCCGCCCCTTGGCAAAGAATTTTTTGCTAAGTCTCCAAAAGCAATTGCAACAAAAGCAAAAATAGACAAGTGGGACCTAATTAAACTAAAGAGCATCCGCATGGCAAAAAAAAAGCAAAAACAAAACAAAAGCAAAAATACACACAAAACAACAACGAAAAAACTATCAACAAAGCAAACAGGCAACCTACAGAACAGGAGGAGATACTCTCAAACTAAGCATCCAACAAAGACCTAATATCCAGAATCTACAGGGAACTAAAACAAATTAATAAGCAAAATCCAAATAACTGAATTAAAAAAATGAGCAAATGTCATAAACAGACATTTCTCAAAAGAAGACATAAAAGTGGCCAACAAGCACATGTAAACATGCTCAGCATCACTAATCATCAGAGAAGCAAATAAAAACCACAATGAAATACCACCTCACACCATCAAGATGGCTCTTACTCACAATAGCAAAAACATGTAATCAACCCAAATGCCCATCAATGGTAGACTGCATAAAGAAAATCTGGTATACATGGAATACTATGCAGCTATAAAAAAGAATGAAATCACATCCTTTGCAGTAAAACAGATGAGTTAGTGGGCATAATCCTAAGCAAATTAACACAGGAACAGAAAACCAAATACCACAGGCTCTTACTTATAAGTGAGAGCTAAACATCCAGCACACATGGACATAAATATGGGAACAACAGATACCACAGAATACTAGAGGGTAAGGGGTACTACGCTCACTCTCTGGGTGACAGGATTCACAGGCCCCCTGTTAGCATCACTCCATATTCCCACGTTGTTACATATACCCCCTGCACATATACCCCCGTATCTAAAATAAAATTTGAAAAGAAGATACACAAATGGAAAATAAGCATGTGAGTCAAAAGACACTCAACATCCTACATCATGAGGGAATTGTGAATTTAAGAAAATGAGATACCACTACATACTTGTTAGAATGGCTAAACTTCGAAACACTGACAACACCACAACACCAAATGCTGGTGAGGATGTGGAGCAATAGGAACTCTCATTCATTGCTGCTGGGAATATAAAATGGCACAGCCACTTTGGGAATTAAAAAAATGTAACAACAGTCTTACCATAGAATCCAGCAACCATGCTCCTACATATTTACACAAGTGAGTTGAGATGCCTATACAAAATCCTACACATGGGTATTTACTGCAGCTTCAGTCACAACTGTCAAAACACAGCAGCAACTAGGATGTCCTGCAGTAGGTGAATGGATAAATTATAGTAAAACCAGACAACAGACTATTACTCAGTGGTAAAAAGAAAAGAACTATTAAGCCATGAAGACACTGAGGATTCCTAAATGCTGACTTCTAAGTGAAAGATGCCATTTTAGAAAGTCTACATACTATGCAATTACATGACATTCTAGAAAAGGCAAAACTAGGCTGGGCGCGGTGGCTCAAGCCTGTAATCCCAGCACTCTGGGAGGCCGAGGCGGGTGGATCATAAGGTCAAGAGATTGAGACCATCCTGGTCAACATGGTGAAACCCCGTCTCTACTAAAAATACAAAAAATTAGCTGGATATGGTGGCGCGTGCCTGTAGTCCCAGCTACTCGGGAGGCTAAGGTAGGAGAATTGCTTGAACCCAGGAGGCGAAGGTTGCAGTGAGCCGAGATCACGCCACTGCACTGCAGCCTGGGTAACAAGAGCGAAACTCCGTCTCAATAATAATAAAAAAAGGCAAAACTATGGATATAGTAAAAAGATTAGTAGTTGCCAAAAGTTTGGGGAGAAGGAAGGCACGATAAATAGGTGGAGCACAGGGGTCTGGGGCACAGTGAAGTGATTCTGTATGATGTTGTAACGGTGGATACATTTCATTATACATTTATCAGAACTCACCGAATATACAACAGAAAGAGTGAGCCCTAATGTAAACCATGGACTTTAGTTAATAATAATGTATTAATATTGGCTCATAAATTATAACAAGTGTTTTGCACTGATGCAAGATGTTAACAACGGGGCAACTGTGGGAGTGGGGAGGGAAAGGGAACCTATGGGAACTCTGCTTACTGCTCCACCTTTCTGTAAACCTACAGTACTCTAAAAAGCAGACTATGAATCACAAAAATTATTAACAAAATCAAAATGCTTATTAACTGACAACCACATTTTGGTTAAACTCCTTTCCTTCCCCAAGCTCCTGAACTCTCAGCCATTCTCAGCCTGACCCAGAGTACAGAATCTCTCCTTTAAGGGCTGCTTCTGAGATTCAGCTGACCACAAGGAAAAGCATCTCTGATCAACTGTCCCCTCCCTCCACCCACTCCCTCACACCTGCTTCTTTCTAGCTTGGTTTACCCGCCCCCTCTTATGACATTAATGTCCTTTCTGCCTGATCTGAGACCCTCGCAGATCTAACAGTTGGAGCGTTCCCCTTACTGCAATGATTCTCCTGAATAAAGTCTCTCCTTACATAAATCCATATTTTTCTTTGAAAGACAACATATTCTATTAGTTTAGGCCGTTTAGTTTTAACTAAAATCACTCACTACATCTGTGAACATGCAACTCGTTTTTAATACAATTATAGACTCCTAAGATTTTAATGCTTCAAGGGATCTAAACATCAACTAGTCCAAACTCTGACCCATGGCAGGAGCTTTGAGCAACAGACGTCTTGTCACCGACCAAACACCTCTGGTAGTAGGTAATGTAGTGTCACTCAGGACAGCTGGTTCTACCGTTATGAAATCCTCATACCACGCTGACATGAGCACCCACATAGCGGCTGCCCACAGGTACCGTTCTGTGCTCTCAACAATTAAGGTTGCCTGAGCTTTCCTCCAGTTAGTATCCTCCAGATCACTGCCCTCCAGGCGTCTAAAGGCAATAGACTCCAGCTTCTTCACATCCGTAAAAAGGCAGCTGCCTTGCTGAGGTCTCCAACTCTGCCCATGCAAAAGCAAAGATCAAATCATGTTCTCTGTTTCCTCTTTTGGAGGAGCCTCAGCAGAGGCACTGAAGTCATATCTGGAGTTACGTTCCTATTAAGACAAATACTCTAGGGAAAGAAGCATCTACATCCATCACGGGCTATCATTTTGTTTTCACGAGAACTCGCATCTTTGAAGGAAAGAGTTAAGGGTGAGACATTAAAAGGTGAATGTATATTTTATCTAAGCCTCTATCAAATGATGGCTAGAAAATGCTGCATCTATCTCAGTGCTTTCTTCATGTCATGTTTCCCTTGACATGTGAAACTATCAACCAGCCATTCTTAGGGCCAGCCAGCTTAGACACTGTGGCCAGCTTTTCCAGTTGTTATGGAAACAGTGGCTTTATGAGGCTTTTTCCCTTGAGGAAAAAAAAAAAGCCAGCCTGTAATTCAACAAAAATGAGCAAGTATAGCTGTCTACATTGCTAACATGAGCCGCAAGACTGGGAATTGGTTATAAAAACCTTACTTCATGAGAACACCTGGAACAGCTACCAAAAAGAAAAATCAGCTAGCCTGGCGGCTCATGCCTACAACTCCAACTACTCAGAAGGCTGAGGTGGGAGAAGCACTTGAACCAGGAGTCTGAGGCTGCAGTGAGCTGCGACTGTGCCACTGCCCTCACTCCAGCCTGGGCAACACAGTGAGATACTGTCTCTTAACTCCAAAAGTTGGCTCCACATTCTTGTAACTTACTTGAATACTTAATAAACTGAAAATCAACTTCTACGAGGCTTGGCTATGACACCCACCAGTTCAGTCACCAGTAACATGTAAATGTGCTGAGAGAACTAAATTTCTTCGCTGTCCTTCGTCCCCCCGAACCCTGGTAACTACCAGAGGCCTGCAGAACATCCACCGAATGGACTCAGAACTGCTGGAAAGGCTTTCCACTGTCTCATTCCCTCTGCATTGTCCCTAACTCGAGAAGTTACTCTAAGGAGAATGACTGTGGACCACCTTCCAGTTGCCCCAGCGGCCTGAGGACAGTCTTCAGCCTGAGCACCTGGCCCCTCAGCTTCTGCTAACACACCAGCAGAGAAAGCTGATCTAAAACCAGGGCTTGCTCAGAGAGGTAACCATGTATCTGTGATCAAGACATAAGACAAAATGCTTTCTCTAGTTATCACAAGTGTAACAGACCCAACTTTGCTGTGAAAATTCTTGGTTGGTGTTTCTTCGGTAATCAAGAAAAGGTGCATCAGAGCTGAATGGTGTCTGATGCTGCTCTGAACTAACTCTCCTGATCCACCTTAAACGTTGTCAACACCCCCATTTGGATCCATCCTGGGGAGTTCCTTGCAATGGGCTTTTATGTCATTATCTGAAGGCAAAGATTCCTGATTTTAAAATTTCTGATCATACACAAAATTTCCTAGGGAGACATGTGTATCTTCCAACTTCATTACTAAGTTATCAATTAGAGCCCATTAAGAAGAAATTTTATTTATATAAAGTAAATCTCTACCAATTTTATGTATAATAAATATCGCCAATCTAAAGCTTTTGTAAAGAATATCTATGGCTGGGCGCGGTGCCTCACTCCTGTAATCCCAGCACTTTGGGAGGCCGAGGCGGGTGGATCATAAGGTCAAGAGATTGAGACCATCTTGGTCAACATGGTGAAACCCCGTCTCTACTAAAAATACAAAAATTAGCTGGGCATGGTGGCGCGCGCCTGTAGTCCCAGCTACTCAGGAGGCTGAGGCAGGAGAATTGCCTGAACCCAGGAGGCGGAGGTTGCGGTGAGCCGAGATCGCGCCATTGCACTCCAGCCTGGGTAACAAGAGCGAAACTCCGTCTCAAAAAAAAAAAAAGAATATTTACAATGCAAACTGCTTGTAAAAAGATACATGTTGTGGGCCGGGCATGGTGGTTCACGCCTGTAATCCCAGCACTCTGGGAAGCTGAGGTGGGAGGATCCCTTGAGGTCAGGAGTTTGAGATCAGCCTGGCCCAGACCAACCTGGCCAACACCGTGAAACCCCTTCTCCTAAAAATACAAAAAAATTAGCTGGGTGTGGTGGTGTATGCTTGTAGTCCCTGCTACTCAGGAGGCTGTAGCAGGAGAACTGCTTGAACCCAGGAAGTAGAGGTTGCAGTGAGCCAAGATTGCACCACTGCACTCCAGCCTGGGCGACAGAGTGAGACTCCATCTCAAAAAAAAAAGATACATGTTGTGGAATGTGATGCACACTCTGACACGCGGCAGCAGAGTGGAACAGTGACATTTTAAAGAGTGACTCCTACACGAGACACCTAAAAAGAAGTCCCAGGAAGTTAGCAGGGTCCTATAGAACACGGCTCTGGTTTCCTTAGCACTTGAATCCAGCTCTTGGCAGGGCCAATATTGACAGCAGAGTCACCCAACACTTCCTTCAGTTATCGGTCAACAGAGACTTCTTGGCTAAATCAAGAACGCTACTGCTTCCTTTGTGTTTCTTACACATGTCACTTTGGCAGTCACTCTGTTCAACAGACACTATTGCTGCTTCCATCTGTCAATGCAACTTTGGGAAGAGAGGCTGTAGCTCAAGGATAAGAACCAGCATATATACAGAGATGTACATGCGCATACAAACATATCCACACAAAAATATACACCCAACTAGGGAAGTATTAATTAGGTGTCGAGTTTCACATGGATCTTCCGGTAAATCTCACTCTGAGTACTGCTGATTCAGTAAGGACCTGACCATGCTGGGGAGACAAGCCGGGGACAGCGATGAGGTTTCACTTGTTTTTCCTCTAGTCATCAGTGCCAGAAATTTCTCTCCCCCCTCACTTCTCAAAAACAATCACGAAGTCCTGTGAAATCTCTTTCATGTATCTCCCATTCATTCAACGACCGAGTGACAACTTTGTCCTAGAGTTAGGGATACAAGAGTAAACAAGACTGATGTGGTTACTGCTCTGCCCTCATGAGGCTTATGGTCTAATGGAAGATGGAAAGTAAGTAGAGGGGCAATCTCAACCCACCCAGGTGAACGTGTTGGTAGGACTAATTCAGGGTGCTATGAGCTCAAAGGAAGGAAGTACACTTACTAAGACTTAAGGAGGGTGTCAGGGTTTTCTGAGAGGAAAAGTAACTAATATTTGAATCTATCTAATCTCTTTATTCCATTAACGCAGCCTTGGGTTAGGACCTTTTTTCTTGCCTGGACAACTGTCTTACTCTTCTAATTGGTCTTTCTGCCTTTAACCTCACCTTTGCTGGAAACCTTTATTCTCAAGATAGAAAGCAAACTTCACAGACTGGGGCTCTTTGTGGTCTGAACCCACATTTATCTTTCACCAGACTTCTCCATACTTTCATACTATGCAGAAGACATTCAGAACCACTCCCATTTCCTACAATGTGCTATACTCACCTCTATCTGCCTAGGTCACTGCTTCCCTTGTCTCTTGAGGCTAGCTGAAGTTTACCTTTGCTGGGAGGCCTTTCCTGACCTATCTGGGATAGCCACTTCCTATGATATATATTTTGAGGTAACTACGGACAACTTAGACAGTGTGATAGTAAGTATGTGCTACTTAGTCTGGGCTTCTAATTAGGGATGGTCAATGGCCCAAATTAAGAATCGATATTTCAGGAGTGGCCAGCTAATATGAACTCCACTAGGCAGCTGCTAAGAAAAGCTCCTCAGCTATTCATATATTCACCAACACCACGACTTGACTCAGTAGCTAAAATATGGAAATATTTTTATTGGTGAAAGTAATGGCCTGTAAATCACCACAGCGAATACTGGAAATGGACTCTCACTGATAAAGTAAAAGGTATTTGAGATACGTAGATTGAATAAAATATTTTAGAGATAGTCCCAACTTTTGCATAAAGCGGGAATAAGTCTGCATCTGATCACAAAGGAATGCTGCCCGGCTCACCTGTGTCCAGTCATCGGGCTGGGAAGCTTCTGTTTGCCTGATGCTGATTCTAAGGGAACAGAATCTGCTTCTGTGATGTTGTCTCATCTCTGACAGAGGTCAGACACCCAAAATGACAAACAGCTGGGACATTACTAAGTTTGGAAAACAGGTTGCATGATCCCATTTCTAAATGAGTGTTTATTTAATAAATGCCCATATACATGGCAGAATTTGCTCTCACTCTAATGTGGTAACAATGCTGTGGGGGAAAAGCTCACCATTCCTCAAAGCTCTTCATGGAGCTTTCTGCCATAAAGAACGTTAACAGCTGCACTAAGTGCGCTTGGTCATCTCAAAACAAGGACTTTCCTTGGTGCCTTCACAGAAGAACCCTGTGCACCTTCCATGGCATGTGTCAAGGTGTATGGTAATTGTCAGATTACCTGTACACTTTTCTCAATAAATGCTGAGGTCTTTGAGATCACAATTGTATTTCTCATCCCTAGTTCATTGTTTATTTCAGTAACTGGTGTAAAGAAATACAGCTGGCTGGGCGCAGTGGCTCATGCCTGTAATCCCAGCACCTTGGGAGGCCAAGGCGGGTGGATCACGAGGTTAGGAGACTGAGACCATCCTGGCCAACATGTGAAACCCCATCTCTACTAAAAATACAAAAAAATTAGCTGGATGTGGTATGCCTGTAGTCCTAGCTACTCAGGAGGCAGGAGAATTGCTTGAACCCAGGAGGTGGAGGTTGCAGTGAGCCGAGATCGCGCCATTGCATTCCAGCCTGGGTAACAGAGTGAGTTTCAGCCTCAAAAAAAAAAAAAAAAAAAGAAAAGAAATACAGTCATCCCTCAGTATCTGCGGGGAATTTACTCCGGGACCTCCTATGGATACCAAAATTCATGGCTGCTCATGTCCTTTGAAAATGGCAAGGTATTTGAAAATAACCAGTGCACATCCTGTCACATACTTTAAATCATCTTTAGATTACTTATAGTACCTAATACAGTGTAAATAGTTTCACTGTTTTTTATTGTTGTGTCATTATTTTTTATCATTATCCCCCCATATCTTCAATCTGCGGTTGGTTGAATCCACAGATGCAGAACCCACAATGTGAGGGGCCAACGACACTTGCCGAATGAACAATGTTATACAAGGAGCACGATGAAGTAAGAGGACATCTGACTAGGAGTTGGGAGACCTGCATTAATACTAGTGTCGACAACAGCTTGAGTACTTACTGTACGTCAAACACCGGTGAGGCTCTTAAACAGTACAGTATTTCGTTTAATCTTCAGGACAATTCTGAGAGATAGCATCACCATTTCATATAAGACAAAGGAGAGGGGCCAGTTTACACAAGGTCATTCAGAGAAAGAAGTGGAGGAATAAATCTTTGAACCCAAGTCTGGTGGTATCCAAAGCACATCTCTAGGTTAGAAGTTCGTCCCGTAGCTAACATTGGAGAGCAAAGACAAAAAGACTGGAAACCCTCTGGATTCCCATTTCCTCTTCTGTTTACTGAGTGAGACTAACACGTCAGGCTCCGCCGGCTCTGCGCATCAGCATGATGGCTCTAGGTGGCAACAGCACTGCCTCAGTCTTGCCTGCCCCTGCTGCCTTGACAAGAGTGAAGGAGATTTTCCTGTGCAACATGTTATAGGCCTTTTCAGACAACAGATTTTATTTTTATTCTTTTCTCTTTTGAAAAAGTCTCAGGGGATTCTGAAGTCCAAGGAGAGGGACCCATTTTTGGAACATTGCTTTCAAGCTAAAACCTGCTGTTAGTCAACAGAGCCAGCAAGTGGTTATTTTTGTTCTACAGTCCTTCACTGATACAAATGCTGGCTGAAACTGTAAAAATGGACAAGGAAAAAAAGTAATTCAACTACTAGAGAAAGAAAAATAATGAAAGAAACAAGCACAAATGTCCATTTGTTTACCATGTTTCAACTGCACTTTTGCAGCTGGATAAAGGAAAAGAATTTTAGTGGTGCTCTTGACATCATCTATGCATTGCTCAGACAGGGTGTAAAACAGTCACATCCTATCTGTGGTCACAAAGCTTACAGTCAGGAACATGAGAGCTCTCTTCTATCACTATTTACTGAAGACCTTCTCAGTGGTGTTAATATCCCAGGCCAGTGTTTTTAGGCATAGCTCTCTAGAAGTAAAGCAATTATTAAGACAAACTATAGAGCTCTCCTCTCTGAGTATCTTTCACCTGCTACCACTCATTGATACCATGACACCATGCCTGGTCTGGAAGACAGAAATTCTAGAAACTGACAGCTGCCAGGAGGCTGACACCAAAACCCAACTTGGTTTCTCTGGAAGAGCCAATGAGGCCTGGAGACAAGTCATTAAAGCATCTCATCAGAAAGAACCTTCAACAGCATTAAGATGATTACAAATCATTGCCATGTTGAGAACAGCGGTCAACATAAGAGAATAAACACACAGAAGGAAGAACTGTTTTTTTGCTCTGAACTGTTTAAAACAAACTCACCTTTTTGCCAGTGAGATCCCCTTTGGACTGATGATATGATGGAGACATTTTTACCTGGGGAAACAAAGGCAAACATTTTAATACCTTTTCAGTTATAGTCTCGTTTTCATTCAAAATAATTCAACTAGAATTGGTATCACTAAGATAAAACAGACATTTCCAGAGGAACAATTAACAGATTTTGTGTTAAGTCCCCTTGAAATTTTTCTGGAGATCAAAAAATCAGTAGTGAACCGAGAAAAAAAACATGATTTGGGTGAGAAAAGTGGGACAGATGGTCTAGTCTGATTTTAACCAAATGGTGAGGAACTAAATAGATAATGGATCTTTGGTGATGATGTTAAGCAACTGAATAAAAACAAAATATGTTGTCTGAAAGGGCCTACAACATGCTGCAGTGATCAGTCTTTCTTGCAGAAGGCAACTCAAAATATCTGCTGTGATGCAATATCCCTCTGAAGCAAAGCATGCACAGAAGACTCTGACCATGGTGAAGGATTTAGAAAAAGTATCAAACTGTAATAAAAGGATGTTTAGTCCAAGAAAAGAAAGACTAATGTTATAGAAATATCTTTAAATATTTGAAGAGTTGAAAAACAGAGATTTTAGATAAGACAAAAAGACCCAACTACATACTGCCTACAAGAAACACTCCATTTGAATATGAAGGCTCAAATAGATTAAAAGGATGGGAAAAATATACCATGATAGTCCTAGATGACTGACTGATTGACTGATGGATTGACTGAAACGGAGTCTCACTCCTGTTGCCCAGGCTGGAGTGCAATGCTGCAATCTTGGCTCACTGCAGCCACTGCCTCCTGGTTCAAGTGATTCTCCTGCCTCAGCCTCCCAGGTAGTTGGGATTACAGGCATGTGCCACCACAACTGGCTAGTTTTCTGTATTTAGTAGAGATAGGGTTTCACCATATTGGTCAGGCCGGTCTCAAACTCCTGACCTCAGTTGATCTGCCTGCCTCAGCCTCTGTGCCCAGAAGGCTGGGATTACAGGCCTGAGCCACTGTGCCCTGCCGATAGCACTAGATTTTAGAGCAAAGACTACTATCAAGTATAAAAAGGGTCATCCCATAATAATATAGGGGTCAATTCCTCAGGAAGACACAATGCTAAACATCTGTGCAGCCAATAGCTTTAAAATGTATGATGCAATCGTGCAAATAAATATGCTGAGTGACAGAAGTCAGATTAAAAAAGTATATCGATTTTATAGTTTCATTAATCTAAAACTTTGGAAAATGCAAACTTATTTATTGTTTAATTAGTTTGTAAAACTAATCAGTGGTTGACAGGGAACAGGAGGGAGGGATTAAGTAAATATTTGGTGGCATGGGTCGGGTCATTATCTTGATTGTGGTGATAGATTCATGAATGTACACCTATGTCAAATTTACATACTTTATACATTTCCAGTTTACATCAATTATTATACCTCAATAAAGCATTTAAAGAAATTTGTAGCATACAACTAAAACAGTGGTTAAGAGAATTTATAGCCCATATGTTACACCAGAAGATAAGAAAGGTTTACAATAAAGGATCCAAGTTTCCAATGTAGGGAACTAGAAAGAGATCAAAGTAAAACCAAATGAAGTAGAAAAGAAATAATAAATCGAGACCATCCTGGTCAACAAGGTGAAACCCCGTCTCTACTAAAAATACAAAAATTAGCTGGGCACGGTGGTGCGTGCCTGTAATCCCAGCTACTCGGGAGGCTGAGGCAGGAAAATTGCTTGAATCCAGAAGGCGGAAGGTTGGGGCAGAAGGTTGCGGTGAGCCAAGATCGTGCCATTGCACTCCAGTCTGGGTAACAACAGCGAAACTCCGTCTCAAAAAAAAAAAAAAAAAGAAAAGAAAAGAAATAATAAGCAGCAAAAATCAGTGAAATAAAAATCAAACAAAAGAGGAAATTATCAGAGCCAAAATCGGTTCTTTGAAAAGATAAATAAAATTGATAATCTGCTATCGAGATTGATCAAGAAAAGGAGAATATAGATTACCGGTATCAGCAATGAAAGAGGATATATTATAACGTGCGACATCATTTACAGATATTTAAAAATGATAAAAGCCTATTGTGAATAATTTTATGCCAATATGCTGGACAAATTAAATGAAAAGGACACATTCTTCAAAAACAGAACTTACAAAAATGGACCTAAAACAGAAAATATGAATAGTGTTATATCTATAAAAGAAATTCAATGTTATCAAACATCTTTTTGCAATGAAAATTCCTAGCCCATAGGGATTCAGCAGTGAATTATAGCAAAAATATCAAATATACAGAGACCAGAATATCTGCTTATTAATTTACAGGGGTGTTAGTCCATTCTCATGCTGCTATTAAGAAATACCTGTGACTGGGTAATTTATAAAGGAAAGAGGTTTAACTGACTCACAGTTCCACATGGTTGGGGAGGCCTCAGGAAATTTACAATCATAGTGGAAGGGGAAGCAAACACATCCTACTTCACAAGGCAGCCGAGAGAGAAGTGCGGAGCAAAAAGAGAAAAGCCCCTTATCTCGTGAGAACTCCCTCACTATCACAAGAACTGCATGAGGGTAACCGTCCCCATGATTCAATCACCTCCCACCGGGTCCTTCCCATGACACATGGAGATTATGGGAACTACAATTCAAGATGTGATTTGGGTGAGGATATGGCCAAACCATATCAAGGGCAGAATATAATTATTACTGTAAGTAGTTCAATAGATACTAGATACTCTCTGAGTAGAATGAGGTACTGGTAAGCAGTTACAAGATCTCAAGCCTCTTTCAACTCTAATTAAAAGAGCCTATAGTGCAGATGATAAAGATACTTCTTATCATCGTCGCATTGCTATTCAAGTAGGACCACAATGCAGGTTTTGTTTGACCCCTCTGATTTTAAGAATAACTTTAGAAAACATCCCTCAGCTCAACAATCAAAACTGCTAGCTCTCCAGACTGCCTTTCAGATTTAGCACATCCGCAAAAACTAGACTTGACAGTCTTTGCTATAAACATACCATGACATTAATACTTTGGAATTCACTCCAGATGTATGACGTAGCTTGCTAAAAATGATCCAACTTTAACTTCTGGTATGCTCTTTTTAAAAAGGGAGAAAAGAGATTTTCAAAGTAAAGTAGACATTTAAGCTTAAAAAAAATGACCTCATGAAAGAATCTGCAGACTTTTAAAAACAAGCCAAGAACTAGATGTGGTGGTGGACGATTTATGTGAGAAGGCTGTTCTCCAGAGATTAAGTCAGAGAATGTTTGAAGTGGCAACAGAAATGGCATCCCTCATGAAAGGCCTTATTTTTTCATTTAACAGGATTCCTTCTGGAAATGCCTCAGGCAATGAAGCTTAAAAGAGACACTTTAAATCCAGGTGTGCAGACACTAGATCTGGGGATACGGATGATACACTAAGCTATGGGCTTGATAATGCTAAACTTTTTGTGATCTTTGTTAATAAAATGATTCCTGACTTAACCAAGCAATCTGAGCTGAAGTTTAAAACCAGTATGAGTATCTTCTTTATCACCTTGTTTTTTTTTTTTTTTTTTTGAGGTGGAGTCTCACTGTTGCCCAGACTGGAGTGCAATGATGCAATCTCAGTTCACTGCAACCTTCACCTCCCAGGTTCAGGTGATTCTCCTGCCTCAGTTTCCTGAGTAGCTGGGATTATAGGTGCATGCCACTACCCCCAGTTAATTTCTGTATTTTTAGTAGAGATGGGGTTTCTATGTTAATCAGGCTGGTCCTGAACTCCTGACATCAAGTAATCCACCTGCCTTGGCCTCCCAAAGTGCTGGGATTACAGGCGTGAGCCACCATGCCTGGCCTTTTTTTTTTTTTTTCCCCAATAGAGCCAGGAATGGTAACTTAAACTTGTAACCCCAGCAATTTGGGAGGTCAAGGCAGGAGGACGCTTGAGCCCAGGAATTTGAGACCAGCCTGGGTAACATGTCAAAACTCCATCTTCACAAAAAATTTAAAAATTAGCCTGGCATGGTGGTGTGAACCTGAGGTCTCAATTACTTGGGAGGGTGAGTTGGGAGGACAGCTTGAGCCCGGGAGGTAGAGGATGGAGTGAACTGCGATCTCACCACTGTACTACAGCTTAGGCAACAGATTGAGACCTTTTAAATTAAAAAAAAAAAAAGACCTAATTTTTCTGATTGTAAAAAAAATACATGTTCAGTGACAGAAATTTAAGGAATATAACAGCTCAAACAAAGCAAATAAAAAGCACAATCCAATCACACAGCAATAACTGCTATTAAAATTTGGAATAACTGTTTTGTGGTCTTTTTATGTTGCACATTATGAATGTTTACTTCGACATATCAGTATTATTCTACAATACAATTTTTCTTTTTTTTTGTTTACAATATGATTTTTCACGGCTACAAAGCAGTTCATTCCCTGCCTAGACATACCACGACTCATTTAATCAACTGTGGGCTGTTGGGACATTTAGGTTGTTTTCCATTTTAAAAATTATTTTTAAAATGTTGTATCTTTGCATATAACATTTGGCACACAAACTTGATAATTTCTGTTGGACAGATTCTTCTAAGTCCCTGCTTCAAAGGTATAACCATTTAAAAATACATATTACTACTTTTTCTTTAGATAAGTAAGATGGGTCCACAAATCCTTTCCCTATAATTCTGAAATCCAAAAAGCTCTGAAACTGAAAGGATTGTTTTAAAAATATTTTTCACACCAAAAGTCATCTGGAAGCAAAACCTGACCTGAACCAAAGTGAGGCTATTTATATCCTTTGTTTATCTCTCAAAAGCATGTAATTATGAAATAAAGACTAGTCCACCCAGGAAGGTCATCTTCAATATATGTACCATACTAACTTACTTTTTAGCACTTCAAATGCCATTTTATTGTCTCCTGGCCTCCGTTTTTTTCTTTAAAAAATGAGAAAGCAGCCATCATTATTGTTGTCTTTGGCTCCTTCGGAGATCTCTTCTTCATCTTTGGTTTCCGCAGTTTGACTATGACTATGCTGTGACTAGGTATGGTTTCCTTTACATTTATGCTGCTAGAGATCTGCTGATTTTTTGACTGTATGGGTTGATGTTTGTTACCAAATTTGGGAAAATTTCAGATATTATTAGGTCAAATGTCCCCAGCTCCCATTCTCTTGCCCTTTATGTTCCAGAAATCCAGCTCTCTCTCTATATATATATTTTTCTATATGTTATATATTATATTCACATATATGCCTATCATATGTATAAATTGTACATATATAATGTACATATATCTATAATTTATATATGATAGACTTGTATATACTGTTTCACAGGTCACCAAGAGTTTTTTTCACATTTGATTTTTTTTGCCTCTGTGCTTCAGTTACAATTATTATTTTTGTTCTGTATTCAAATTTACTAACTTCTTTCTCAGTGTTAGAAATGCTGTTGACATCTAACAAAATTTTCATTTTAGATATGTTTTTTAGCTCTACAATTTACACTTGGTTTTACTTCAGAGTTTCTATTTCTGTGCTAGGTTTCCCCATGTGTTCAATCATTCTGCTAATCTTTTCCACTAATTATTTAACATATTTATAATTTTTATTTTAAAGTTCTTAACTGCCAACTCCAGCATCTGGGTCATTCATAGGTCTGCTTCTACTGATGCTTTTTCTCTTGATTATAGGCTACAATTTTCTTACTGATCCTGTGATAGTTTGGGTTTTGGCTTTGTTAGGATTTAATGTGCTTTTGCCCTTAGTCCTGGGAAATCCCTTAGTCCTCAACTATATCCCTTCTGCAGTTTCAACACAAAATTTGAAGTATTTATCAATCCCTCTAACATAGCAACACTTATATTCAAAACTCAGCACCAGGCAGCTGCTGAAATCTCTGCTCAGTTCTTTAGTACCTGATGCTGCTTTCTGAAAGCACTGTCTGTACAGTTTGGAAAACTGCAAAGAAAACTTGGGGCTCCCTCTTCTGTGGCAGGCTTCCTTCTGAAATTTTTTCCCTCAATTTAGAGCTGCTTTGGTAGTCTTGTAATTTGACCTGTTTCTTTAGCCCAGTATGAATGAGACTTGCCATTCAAATTCTTCTCTCTAGTACTCCACAGCAAGCCAAGAAGCACCCCAGAAGAAAGCTGGTTAAATGTAAAGATTGTCTAGTTTGCCTCCCTTCTCTCAAGGTCTGCATTCCCTATAGTTTCTGCCTGCTTCCAGTTGTTCTCTAAACAATGTTTTTTTTAATGGTTTGCCTAGAGCTTATAATTATTATTAGCAGAAAGGTCATCTAACATAGGCTGCTCTGCTATTACTGGAACTAGCACTCTATCACATCTCTTCAAACATTTTTTTTGTATTCTCTGTCCCTACTTCTTCCAGGATTCCAATTAGATGTATATTTGGCCACTTGAAGTTGTTCTGTAGTTCACCAATGATCTACTCATTTCTTTTTCTTTTTTCTTTTTTGAGATAGAGTCTCGCTCTGTTGCCCAGGCTGGAGTCCTGTGGCACAATCACAGCTCACTGCAGCCTTGACCTTCTGGGCTCAAGTTACCTTCTTGCCTCAGCTCCTGAGTAGCTGGGACCACAGACATGTGCCACCACATCCAGCTAATTTTTAAAAAATTTCTGTAGAGACAGGGTCTCACCATGTTGCCCAGACTGGTCTAAAACTCCTAGGCTCAAGTGATCCTCCTGCCTTGACCTCCTTAAGTGCAGGGATTACAGGCATGAGCCACTGCACCAAGCCCTGTTCATTTCTGTTTAGTCTTTTTTTCTCTCTCTGTTTGATTTGGGGTAGTTTGTATTGCTATATTGTTAAGTTCACTAATCATTTCTTCTCCAATGCCCATTCTGCTAATAATCTAGTATATTCTTCATCTGAGACATCTCTAGATGTTCTACTGGTTCTAAATTCCCTATTTCCATTTGACGTGTTTGATTGTTCTTCTAGCTTCTTGAACATATGGAATACAATTATAACTTTACATGTCCTTGTCTGCTAATTTTATTATCTGGGTCATTTCAGTGTTAGTTTCATTGGATTGATTTTTTCCCCTCATTATCATGGCTTGTGTTTTCCTGCTACTTTGCATGCCTTGTCATTTTTGATCAAATATCAGACACTGTGGATCCTATCTTGTTGGGTATTGGATATTTTTATAATTCTTTATACATTCTCAAGCTCTGTTCTGAGATGCGGTTACAATACTTGGAAATCGTTTTATCTTTTTAGGTTTTTGTTTTAAAGCTTTGTTAGGTGAGATGTTAGCAGCATCTAAAAGCAGCAGTTAATTTTTTCCCCCACTACTGAGGCTAAGAATTTACTTAGTTCTCTCAATGGTACCTTGTGAATTCCAGGCTGGCTGGTAGGAGCAAGGACTACATCTGCCCCTTGGTGAGTCTGGGATATTGCTTAACTGAATCCTTTTGGGTAGTACTTTTTCTTTTTCCTTTCTTTTTTTTTATTTTTGACCTTAAGTAGTTTCCTCACACAGTGGATAAACAAGTGGTAAGTACTCAAATGAATACTCAAAAGTTACCTTCTGCAGATCTATGGAGCCCTCTCTCTCCACAGATACTCCATCCTGTAAACTCTCTCTCCATAATACTCCATCCTGTAAACTCTCTCTCTCCATAATACTCCGCCCTGAAAACTCTCTCTCTCCATAATACTCCACCCTGTAAACTCTCTCTCTCCATAATACTCCACCCTGTAAACTCTCTCTCTCCATAATACTCCATCCTGTAAACTCTCTCTCCATAATACTCCATCCGATAAACTCTCTCTCCATAATACTCCACCCTGTAAACTCTCTCTCTCCATAGATACTCCATCCTGTAAACTCTCTCTCTCCATAATACTCCATCCTGTAAACTCTCCCTCTCCATAATACTCTACCCTGTAAACTCTCTCTCCATAATACTCCACCCTGTAAACTCTCTCTCCATAATACTCCACCCTGAAAACTCTCTCTCTCCATAATACTCCACCCTGTAAACTCTCTCTCCATAATACTCCATCCTATAAAATCTCTCTCCATAATACTCCATCCTGTAAACTCTCTCTCTCCATAATACTCCATCCTGTAAACTCTCTCTCCATAATACTCCATCCTGTAAACTCTCTCCCCATAATACTCCATCCTGTAAACTCTCTCTCTCCATAATACTCCACCCTGTAAACTCTCTCTCTCCATAATACTCCACCCTGTAAACTCTCTCTCTCCATAATACTCCACCCTGTAAACTCTCTCTCCATAATACTCCACCCTGTAAACTCTCTCTCTCCACAGATACTCCATCCTGTAAACTCTCTCTCTCCATAATACTCCATCCTGTAAACTCTCCCTCTCCATAATACTCTACCCTGTAAACTCTCTCTCCATAATGCTCCACGCTGTAAACTCTCTCTCCATAATACTCCACCCTGTAAACTCTCTCTCCATAATACTCCATCCTGTAAACTCTCTCTCCATAATACTCCATCCTGCAAACTCTCTCTCTCCATAATACTCCATCCTGTAAACTCTCTCTCCATAATACTCCATCCTGCAAACTCTCTCTCTCCATAATACTCCATCCTGCAAACTCTCTCTCTCCATAATACTCCACCCTATAAACTTTCTCTCCATAATACTCCATCCTGCAAACTCTCTCTCTCCATAATACTCCATCCTGTAAACTCTCTCTCTCCATAATACTCCACCCTGTAAACTCTCTCTCCATAATACTCCATCCTGCAAACTCTCTCTCTCCATAATACTCCATCCTGTAAACTCTCTCTCTCCATAATACTCCATCCTGTAAACTCTCTCTCCATAATACTCCATCCTATAAACTCTCTCTCCATAATACTCCATCCTGTAAACTCTCTCTCTCCATAATACTCCATCCTGTAAACTCTCTCTCTCCATAATACTCCATCCTGTAAACTCTCTCTCTCCATAATACTCCATCCTGTAAACTCTCTCTCTCCATAATACTCCATCCTGTAAACTCTCTCTCTCCATAATACTCCATCCTGTAAACTCTCTCTCTCCATAATACTCCACTCTGTAAACTCTCTCTCCATAATACTCCATCCTGCAAACTCTCTCTCTCCATAATACTCCATCCTATAAACTCTCTCTCCATAATACTCCATCCTATAAACTCTCTCTCCATAATACTCCATCCTGTAAACTCTCTTCTCTCCATAATACTCCATCCTGTAAACTCTCTCTCTCCATAATACTCCATCCTGTAAACTCTCTCTCTCCATATACTCTATCCTGTAAACTGTAGCCGCCTTGTCTTTCCTGGACTTGGAGCTCTGTGTCCTTGACCCAGAGAGACTAAGTTCTGCCTTGGTTCTCCCTCTCTGAGTCATGGTGTGAAAACTTTCTCCAGGGAGTAAGTTGGTAGAAATCCTAGGGTTTATGTCATTTTTTCTTGTCTTTCAGGGTCATTATTTTTCACTGCCTGGTGTCCAATGTCTTATGAACCATTATTTTATATATTTTGTCCCTTTCCTCCCCCAAAAACCTCCAAATGCATCTTGTCCTGATGTAGTAGTCTTCGTATTACATTTATAAAATCCCAAAACTTCTGAATTCCGAAACATATCTGGCCAAAGTGACTCAGACAAGGGATTGTGGACTTAGACAAATATGCATTCCCACTAGCAGTGCATAAAAGTACCTGTCTCCTTACATCCTTATCAATGTAAATGCATAGGTATTTTTAAAGCATTTCAATTTAATTATGTATTTCTAAATATTTGCCAGCTTAAGAAGTAAAACAATGGCATCATATAGTTGATTTAGTTGCATTTCTTTGATTAGTGGTAAAATTGCATTTTTTTCAAATTTTATTGGACAACAGGATTTTTTATGTCCTTATCTCATATTTCCATCAAAGCCTCAGTTCTGTAAAAATACTAAAAACAATTTCTTGGTGTCATTTTCGTCTTTAGGTCTCTTTGTCTATATGAAGATTTTCTGTATCAAAGGGAAAATACACAAATTTATGGAACTTCCAAACAGCTCTGGAAAATCATTGGAACAGGGCTGGTGATATGGATGTGGCAATCGATTCACTCTCTGCAGTTGCAATCACCACTGCATGATTCCCAGGAATAAATACCAAACGCTTGACCAGGGTCTTTGAGGCTAACCAGGCCCTATCTACCTACCTCTTCAACTTCATTCCCGGCCATCTTCCCTCTCAGGAACCACGTTCCTGCTGCTGATCTTTTTTCGGTTCCTCGAACAAGTCATTTGTCTCCTCGGCTCCTCTGGGCTTGCGGCTCTCTCTTGCCTGAAATGTTTTTCACGTGGCTGCTACCATCTTAGCCTTCAAGTCTTGGCTTAAATATTATCTCTGCATATAAAGATTCCCTAACCACCGAATCTAAAGTAGGTTTCCCCCATGTTGTTCTCCCTATAATAGTCTATTCTTTCCCTTTATGCCAATTATGTACCTATGACAATTTGAAACTATATATTTTATATAATGCTTATTTACCTAATTATTTATGGCTAGCTCCCTAACTAGATGGCAAACTACATGATAGTGGGAACTGTGGTTATTTTTTTGTTCACCAATGTATACTCATACCAGGAATAGTGTTTGGCCCAATGAAGGCATGCATTAAATACTGGCTGAAGTAATGAATCACTTAACATTAAATACTGGCTGAAGTAATCAATCACTAAGTACTACAGCATACTAACAAGATTATTGTAAAATGGGTGAAAGTCTCCTCAAAATGCTGTATTTATATTAGGATAACAAATCATCTCTATGCACTTCTGAGACACATTAATCTTCATTTAGGCAGGGAGCGGTGGCTCACGCCTATAATCCCAGCACTTTGGGTGGCTGAGGTGGGTGGATCACGAGGCGGGTAGATTACAAGGTCAAGAGATTGAAACAACCCTGGCCAACATTGTGAACCCTGTCTCTGCTAAAAATACAGAAAATTAGCTGGGCGTTGTGGCATGTGCCTGTAGTCCCAGCTACTCGGAAGGCTGAGGCAGAAGAATTGCTTGAACACCGGAAGTGGAGGTTGTGGTGAGCCGGGATCGCACCATTGCACTCCAGCCTGGAGACAGAGTGAGATTCCATCTAAAAAAAAATCTTCATTTAATTTATAAGTTAAATGTTGAAGATACTCTTTTGAGAAATGCCACTACTGGTGAACACTGAAATCTCATTTTTTAGTATTTCGTTTAATTACAGTAATCTATATTTAATTATGGTAATATAGTATTGATATGACCTATTTATATCAGAGAGCTAATATTCTTTTAACATGGACAAATGATATCCAAAGGACTATAAATCATTCTACTATAAGGACATATGCACACGAATGTTCATTGTAGCACTGTTTACAATAGCAAAGACCTGGAATCAACCCAAATGCCCATCGATGATAGACTGGACAGGGAAAATGTGGCACATATACACCATGGAATATCATGCAGCCATCAAAAATGATGAGTTCGTGTCCTTTGTAGGGACATGGATGAACCTGGAGAACATCATTCTCAGCAAACTGACACAAGAACAGAAAATGAAATACAGCACGTTCTCACTCATAGGCAGGTGTTGAACAATGAGAACACATGGACACAGGGAGGGGAGCACACTACACACTGAGGTCTATTGGGGGGAATAGGGGAGGGAGAGCAGGGGGTGGGGAGTTGGGGAGAGATAGCCTGGGGAGAAATGCCAGATATAGCTGAAGGGGAGGAAGGTAGCAAATCACACTGCCACGTGTATACCCATGCAACTATCTTGCATGTTCTTCACATGTACCCCCAAACCTAAAATACAATTAAAAAAAAAAAGAAAAAAAGAAAATGGACAAATGAAAACAGGTTTTAATGTCACTTTTCCTATTTCATATACGTAAACTGGATCTCCAATTATAGTAGGAATTCAAAATAAATAAGCAATGTGTAATGGTTACCAGAAAATTATGACCAGTGAACATAAATATCATTTACTGAATAATTACTTGGAAGTTGTTAATTCTTCCTCCTGACATTATTTACACATTTACCCCCCCCCCCAAAACAAAACATTTTCCTAGAAAACTCTAAACACCAAGAAATAAAACCAATTCCAAGTAGTGGAGAAAAACTCAGCTGATTTTGAGCAATACCATAAAAAGCTCCCTAACGAGTGTTTAAGAATGCTCTTGCTTTTGAAGTTTTCAAAGGAATGACAACTTGAACGTTCTGATACATAACAGTGTGTTAGCTTATTACCTACTCTCAAAAACTCCAAGCCCTATTAATAACTGAAATCTAGCAAATAATAGTTCTTTTTCTTTAAATTTATATCAAGTTGCCTGTTGATAATTACTAACACTTAAAAACTAACAATTGCTATTAAATATAACTAATAATTAAAAACTAACAATTACTATTTTTTAAACAATTAACAGCAAGGTAATTTCTTCTCATGCTAATCAATGCTAATGAAGATGATTATTTGCTACTATGAATTTAATAAAGAAATAATCAAAGGTGAAATTTAAATTTTTTGATTGTATTAATGTAAGTGAGTACTTGGTCAAAAATCTGTTTATCATTTCATTGACTGTAAACTGCAAGACAAGACCATGTTTGCCTTGTCTACCACTGTATCCCCGGGCACCTGGCACAGTACCCACCGCACTGTTGAATGCAAACTGGGGGAAAGGGTAAATGGAAAGGCTACAATGGAGAGCAGAAGTTCTGCGTTGTTATCTGGAGAGCAGTTAATCCAGCCTCTGCTCTAATACAATGCTCATGGCTGATGAAAAAAAAAGAGAAAAGCAACAGGCCCAACTTTTTGCTATGTGATCTGAAGGCCAACTATAGGATGGGGCAGTGCAGAGGAAGGAACAGGAAGCGGAAGATAAGATACTACTTCAAAGAGGAAGTAGAGCTGAGTACAGCACAATGACCAAGCCCCAGTCCCAGTAACTTCTCCACACTGAACCCCTCGTGTTGTCAAGTTCTACTCCCTTGAGAACAGTCAGGCAGTAGATTCAAACTCTGCTCCACTGCCTGCTTAAAAAGAGGCTGCAAAATACACAAAATTGGCCGGGTGCAGTGGCTCATGCCTGTAATCCCAGCACTCTGGGAGGCCAAAGCAGGCAGATCATGAGGTCAAGAGATCGAGAGCATTCTGGCCGTCAAAGTGAAACTGGTCTCTACTAAAAATACAAAAATTAGCTGGGCATGGTGGTGGGTGCCTGTAATCCCAGATACTCGGGAGGCTGAGGCAGGAGAATAGCTTGAACCTGGGAGGCAGAGGTTGCAGTGTCCCAAGATCACGCCATTGCACTCCAGCTTGGCGACAGAGCGAGACTCCGTCTCAAAAAACAAAAAAACCCATAAAGTTTTAATCTAGTTCAGTAGTCATGTACTCCAAAGGTAATGAAAGACTTCTCAAATGAACACTATTGCATCAGGTTCTTTGAAGAAAGTTACCCAGCTGAGAAAACCATGTACTTGTTCCCCACATTGAACCAAAGTTCTGCTCTCCTGAAAACCACTCAGCAGGGGAGTTCAAACTCTGCTCCACTGCCTGCTTCTAAAAAACACTGTAAAATACATACAATTGCCACCTAGTCCAGTACATACTCCAAAGACAGTGAAAGAGCATATGTGTATGTACCTTGTCCATCATCAGCCCTACTTACAAGTCACAATTCTGCACTCTTATCATATAGGCACTCATTGGTACCTGCAGGTACTCAGTTGTACTTGCTGTTACTCTGTCAAAAGTTCTTAAAGCAGGCTCATGTGTGTACACCTCATCTGTCCAACTAGATCTTAAGCCTTCTGAAGGCAGAAAATCTCACCTGCTGCTCTCAAACCCATGTTTTTCAGTACTGAGTAGAGAGGAGAGGCTCTTCAAACATGAAAAGGGACTGAATAGAACATTCCATGTACCTAATACTCGTCAGGTAAATTTGTCGAGACCTATAGGACCTGAAGAAAATGAGACCAGGCCTAAATGACATTGGGAAGAAAAGACCATCTCCATTTTGCCACAGAAACAAGTCTTACCTGTGAGGGGGTTATCCTGCCCTTTTTAATTTCAGATGGATTTTCACTGAGTTTTCCTACTTTGTTACTTGAGCTGCATTTGTAGCACGTCCATCTTGTTTGGCCCTCAATTTCCATGGTGCATTCTTTGCTTTGCAGGCAGAATGAGTGATACAGATGGCCACAGCTGTGAAATGAAGGCAACACATCTGTACTTTTCACTATCACAAAACCTGTAAACATAAGCTTGTAAGTGTAGAGGCAACACAGATCTCTAATAAGTAGGAATGCACTGATGTCTGTACAGGAGAAAATGCACCTTTACTCTCCCCTCTTCACCAAAATCCAAATTCATATATTTGTATACTTACGTTGTGAGTACGAACAGAATCACCGTTCTCGGACTACAAATTACCTAGAGGATGAGTTGAACTTCTGGTCATTTCTCAAACTATAAAATCTGGATAGTATTTTTAGATTTTTAGATAGTCTAAGAAAAAGGCAACTGGGGGCTGGAGTGATGGCTCACGCCTGTAATACCAACACTTTGGGAGGCTGAGGTGGATGGACCATGTGAGGTTAGGAGTTTGAGACCAGCCTGGACAACATGGTGAAACCCTGCGTCTACTAAAAATACAAAAAATTAGCTGGGCGTGGTGGTATGCGCCTGTAATCTCAGCTACTTGGGAGGCTGAGGCACAAGAATCGCTTAAACCCAGGAGGTGGAAGTTGCAGTGAGTTGAGGTCGCGCCCACTGCACTCCGGCCAGGGTGATAAGAATGAAACTGTCTCAAAAAAAGAAACAAACAAACAAACAAAAAAAAAACCCACCCAAAACCAAAAAAATCAAAAAACAAAAAATTAGCCAGGTGTGGTGGTGCGTGCTGTAGTCCCAACCACTTGGGAGGCTGAGGCACAAGAATTGCTTGAACCCGGGAGGTGGCGGCTGCAGTGAGCAGACTGCACCATTGCACACCAGCCTGGGAGACAGAGCAAGACTCTGTCTCAAAAAAAAGGCAACTGGGAAAAATCATAATTATTTAAATAGCTTGATAATAACATGTGTGGTCTGCTTATCAAATCCAAGGTAAGGGTTCTGATTTGATTAAACATTTACAAAAATGTCATTGCTATAGTAAATCTTTACACTATTCTTATAAAGAAATTCCCTACGGATTACACTAAATTACCAAAGGAGCCTCCAGAAGTTGAGGACTGAGACTAATTCTCAGCCATCTACACTGATTTATCTTAATTTCTCTAACCTAAAATGTTGGACATTTCAGAAATCAATCCTTTTTCTTTCTTTTTTTTTGAGACAAGAGTTTTGCTCTTGTTGCCAGGCTGGAGTGCAGTGGTGCAATCTCGCCCCACTGCAACCTCTGCCTCCCAGGTTCAAGTGATCCTCCTGCCTCAGCCTCCTGAGTAGCTGGGATTACAGACACATGCCACCACGCCCAGCCAATATTTGTATTTTTAGTAGAGACAGGGTTTCTTCATGTGGTCAGGATGATCTTGAACTCCTGACCTCATGTGATCTGTCCACCTCAGCCTCCCAAACTGCTGGCATTACAGGTATGAGCCACTGCGCCTGGCCTGAGCGAGCGCACCCGTCAATCCTTTTCTTTTCTATGGTCTTTATACTCTTTTGTCTTCCCTTCTCTCTCTCTCTCTATAGATAGATAGATAGATAGATAGATAGATAGATAGATAGATAGATAGATAGATAGATAGATTAGATAGATTAGATATAGATAGATAGATAGATAGATAGATAGATAGATAGATAGACAGATAGATAGATACACATACTTCTACACTGTTATAACTACCTTTGCTCCTTTAGTTATTATTTTCAGGTTCCATGGCTTTAAAATACCACCGCCTTCCAATATATCCAGAATCCTACCACTTCTTACTCCGTGACTATTACCTAGACCATCTCTCACACGGGCTACTACAATAGCCTACCTGGCCAGTCTGCTTTCCCCCTTGATCGCTCTAGTTCTTTCTTAACACAACATTCAGAGTAATCCTAAGACACAGGTCAGATCACATCACCACCCCCTCCTCAAAACCATCCAATGGCTTCTCATCTCAGAGTACAAGTCTAACTTTTTATAGAAATGAGTTAGACCTGGCCCAGCTTCCACACGATTTGGCTTCTGCTCCTCCTCTGACATCTCCCTCATCTCCCCTGCCTTGGCTGCTCCGGTGCCGCCAGCCTCCTCACTCACTAGTCCTCAAGAGTGCCACGCCTCTCCCACCTCACGGTCTCCGCACTTGCTGGTCTTCTGCCTGGCGTGCTCTCTTCTGAGGCTGCACCGCCACTTCCTGCAGGTCTCCTCAAACGTCACTTCAACCAGGAGGCTTTCTCCGACTACTCTATAAATGAGTAGCTCCAACATTCCTTTTCCTATATACCACGGCTTGTTTTTATTCATGTAACTATTAATCGTATTTTTACTAATTAATTTTTAAGTTGTCCGTTCATAAGCCACCTTAACAGTGAGCCTTTCCCTGGCCGCCCTGTACAAAGTATCCGCACTCCGCCACCACCAAACACTCTGGATCTCCTTTAACACCTTTTTCCCCGCAGTAGTTACCAGTATCTGGCGTTTCACTTGTTGGCTTATGGTATATCATGGCCAGTACAATGTAAACTCCATAAGGGCAGACCGTTTGTTTTGTTCGTTCTGTATCCTATCCCCTTGAATAGCAGCTGGCATACAGTAGGTACTCAATAAGTATTTCTTGCCTGAATGGGCTCTCTGTGTGATGAGAACTACTGTCTCCTTCCAACCACCAAATCTACGAATCTTCCTGCAGAGCAGAGCTAACACTCAGATGATGCTTACTCACGCCAGGCACTGTTACAAGTGCCTTATATAATCATCTCATCCAGTCCTCACAAAACCCTAGGAGGTACGAACTGTTATCCTATTTACATATGAGGAAACTAAGATATGAAGAGGTTAAATCACTTGTCCAAGGTCTCACAGACAGCTGGCATGTGGCAGAGTCAAGATCTGAACTTAGGAAGTTCGGCTCCAAGGCCATATCATGTTACTCCTATCCACATATTCCAGATGAGCTGCCTTTGCTCCTGAGACCAACACCTTAACTCTGCACTAGGCTTCTTCTCTTTTTGCACTGTGGCCTAAATATCATATGCTGACACTTCTAAATTTAAATTTTCCAGTCCCAACACATCTCCAGATTTCTGACTTGAATATCTGCCTAGCTGGCATCCCTACCTGATGTCCGACAGTATATATCAAACCTCACACATGAAGACAAAACACTTGATTTCCCCAATTCCTTGTACCTGTTCCTCCTCATCTTAGACAATGGGACCACGTTTACCCAATTGCTCAGACTAAAGACTCAATTTTCTCTTAGATTCCACATCGAAAACACCAACAAGTCATCCCTCCTTTTAAAGGGCATCTGGAATCCAATCACCTCTCAGCACCTCTGCTTCCCCCGCCTCTCTATTCAAAGGTCACATCCTCAGATACATTTTTCCTCATTTAACAGTATTTGTCCTGAGCACCTCATCCTTCTATCCATCTGGCCCGTGTTTTATTTTCTCCACAGCTCTTATTCCTCTGGATTCATGTCTTGCCTGGGCACCCTAGCCTCCACCCCAGTGCAGAATTAAGGTCTGTGAGGGCAGGAACTTGCCTATCACATGTAACCACATCTATTCTAGCCTTGTAATGCCACAGAAGCACATGTACAATACAAGTAACATTTCCTTCCCCTTCTTACCTAAAGACAATAATTTCATCAGCCATTTCTTGGCGTCTCTTGTACTGCTGCAAACAGATAGAGCAGTAATCTTGTTTGGGATTCAGTCCTCTGGTGACCGAAGCTCTCAGGTTACATAATGACCAATGGAGATCTTGGTTGAGAAGGCTAGTTGTTGTTTCCAGCAGGGTCTATGAAAGAACGAAACAAAAAACAGACAAGCAAAGGGTTATACAATGAAAGAGATAGCGGAGAAGAACGGTGAACAGCACTTGTTTAATTTTCAACTACCAACAACTAAAATTGGAACACACTCTAAACGGATGAAATTGTTGAAACAAAAAAAAATCAGTCTCCCAAATTGAAGCAGCTAACCTCAGTGTGCAGTTAATAATGAGTGTATACATTAAGATTCTCAAGCCTGTCACTATTTTCTACTAAGAAATGTGAGCTCTGCCATCCTGCAGCTTAATTCAGTATTGACAGCTTTCAAATGACTAGATAAGCGCACATCTATTTATTACATTAATATAACAACTTCTCTCTGAATGGCTCAGTGTTGTAATAAAGAACACAGCTAAGTCTGGATCCCTGATTTTTTATTGAAACTGCATTCATGGTAACGTTTCAAGTATCTTTTCACTAGTAAAGCTAATGGCCATGACTCCATTTTCCTCTTCCTTGGGCAGAGACACATTTTCCTGATCAGTACTTGTACGTCATCTGCATCTACTCAAGACCATGACATCTATCATTAAGTCACATAAAGACATTTTAACAGCTATCACATTAAGTCATTTTAAGGCTCTCCGTATTTATAAAGCATTCCTTTTGTACTGTATCTCATTCTTAACATTCACATATGTCATCTGACTATGTATTTGGGTTCTTTTCTCTTAGTCCTACAGGGGAAGACAGAGTTAGGTACTGCCTGCCCTCCTTGCTATACAGCTTAGCTCTTTAACTTTACCTGTAATGCAAACATTTTTTTCTATTCTAATTTTTTCCATTCTAATTCTTTCCGATCAGTATCATCTTTTTCTCCTCTTCCATAGTTCGAAAACTGGCAAATGTTTTCTGCCTTGCACTCAATTTTACCTCTGCTAACCTGGAATGTGTGCCTGCGGGGTATCAAGCTAGTGGGCTATGCTTAGCCAAACTGCAATTCTTATAACATTCTAAGAAAAGCTGTCACCAGATTTTCCTTTTTCTTCTCTCAGATTCTTAAAGAAAAAGCAGACATCATCTCCAACAGACGTAAATGGCACTTTTCCTAGGTGACTTCATGAGTCACTTTGTAGCACACTGAGAAAAAAGCCCATAACACCAAGCTGGCTCTTACTGAGACTTAAAGCTAAAGGCAATTTTGAGTTAAGGGAAAACTAGTGACCATTTATGGTGATATGATTTGGCTGTGCTCCCACCCAAATCTCATCTTGAACTCTCATGTGTGGTGGGAGTAACCCAGTGGGAGGTAACTGAATCATAGGGACAGGTCTTTCCCGTGTTGTTCATGAGACAACACATAAGTCTCACGAGGTTGGACGGTATTATAAGGGGGAGTTTCCCTGCACAAGCTCCTGTCTGCCACCACCTGAGACATGCCTTTCACCTTCCGCCATGAGTGTGAGGCCTCCCCAGCCACGCGGAACTGTGAGTCCAGTAAACCTCTTTCTTTTGTAAACCGCCCAGTCTCAGGTATGTCTTCACCAGCAGCGTAAAAACGAACTAATACAATTGTTAGTGACAACTGTATGTTTCAGAATGCTTAAAATAACACTCATTTAATTTTATTTTGCAATTTTCTATATTCACGTTGACGCTTCCTCTTCATGTGGTATAGTTTTGTATTATTTCTCCAGAAAGTTTCTCATACTTTCATTTGGAGAAAAAGATATTTGTTTCATTACCAATGAATCAAAAAATAAACTAAATTTGAATTATATGCATTTCTACATTCTGAAATATGTGTGTGTGTGTGTGCACAAATTAAGGTCAAGAGAATTTTTTGTTTTTTTTAGAGACAGGGTCTAGCTCTGTCACCTGGGGGTGCAGTGGCACGATCATAGCTCACCGCAGACTCCGACCCCTGGGCTCAACTGATTGTCTGAGTAGTTACGATGATAGGCACATCCCACCATGCCCAGCTAATTTTTTTAGTTTTTGTAGAGACAGAGTCTTGCTGTGTTGCCTGGGCTGGTCTCAAACTCCTGGCCTCAAGCAATCCTCCTGTCTCAGTCTCCCAAAGTACTGGCATTACAGGTATGAGCCAGCATGCCTGGCAAGAGAAATTAAAAAACAGAAGAAATACACACACATACACCTCAGTCTACCTAACTGCCAGTAAACAGACAGTATTTTCTTTTAAAGTATAGGTACAAAAGAAAAAAGAAAATAAATAGCTTTTTTTTTTCTACCTCAGGACAGACTTAGATGTAGCAAGCAGCTTACTTACTTGTTCATAGTTAAAGGTGTCCAACATTCCCAGAATAAGTCCCTGGATTTCTCCAAGTTTTCCTTTCCCATAAACTGGATCCTAATTAGAAAAAAATTATAATTGTTATAATTCTATATTTTAAAATTACTTTAAAACGTAAGTTATCTGAAAAGCCAAATGCTCTTAAGTATCTTTGTATAGTCACAGAATGTTTATTCTTCCATAAACTTTCCACTGGAAATGCACCTCAGTCTCCCTCTGACCATCTCAAATATTTTTGAAAAACAAAATTTCAATGATCCAAGCCCCTTTCTTAACAATCCTTACAAGTCTAATTACACTTTACTCTTACTTTGTTTCTGCAAGAAGCCATATACCCTCTGGACAATTTTTTTCTTTTTATTTTCTTTGCATAAAAGTAGACCCGTTAATGCTTAATTATACTTTTGGTCAAGTTCTTAATAAGTACACATTCGTCAAATATCAACAAATGGTACACTATGTTACTATAAAAATATATTATAATATTTACTGTAATATGTGGGTCCAGTGTGACAATATAGCTCTGGCATGTGTTTATGACGAGGGTGGTCTGGAGAACAAAGAGGTCTTAAAAGGTTAAATTCTGGGAAAAAGAAATCTTTATAGGTCATTTCTATATTTATATCAGTACATTTCACTGTAATATACATAATTTAAAAGCAAAATCGTGAAAACGACCTCATGCTGGGACACATATAAATTATAGAATGCAAAAGGGAGCTCAAAGCTTCTAGCACAGCATGCACCGACCCACTAGCTCTTCAAATTATTTTCCAAGGATGTCAGCTAGATTCTTCAGCAATGAATAAATGCTGAGGTTTCTCTTAAGTTGTTTGCAAACTATGAAAGAAGAGCACACTTGGGCACCCACGTAAATTTGTTTTTCAAGACGAACACTAGAAAAGACGCGATGACCACTTTTTTCCTATTGCTCTCTGCCACCTATTGTACCATGTATGTGGGTGTTTAAAATTAAAATCTTTATTAATTGAGCACTGCTTTAAAATATGAATGATGCCCTAAACAGGAGAGTCTGTAAATCAACTGTTTGCCTTTCCCCCAGTGAGAAAGTAATAAACAGCTTCTCAGAAGGTAAAAATCACTTTTGCCATAGAGCGAAAATAGAATGTAACGTATATAACATAAATACAGTCCTTTAAAATGTTCTCTTATCGCCTAATATTCATGAAAAAAGACGGTATCATTTGGGACCCAGGCATCAGTCTGAATAAACATGAAGATCAAGAAGACCTTTGAGAGCCTCTTATCAGGTGACCACTTCTTCTGGAAAAACTAATTTTTTCCATTGTATCTGAACTATTGTGCATCAAAATAACTGTTGCTCCCTCCTTTTTCAATGGGGATCTGATAAAGTGAGGTGGGTATGAGAAACGCCTTGATTAGTGTTAGACACAGAAGAAAAGGCCTAAAACTTGAAGTCAGCAGATCTGGATTAATTCCAGTGGCTCCCATTTCAAAACTGAATACACCAAGATAAGTTATTTGATCTTTCTGAGTGGCAGTCTCCTCATGAGAAGTATGAGGTATTGCTACTTCACTAGCTTAATGTGCACAGTTAGAGATCAAAAAAAGACAATGAACGCTAGAGTGCTTTGTAAACTGTTGAGAACTACACAAGGACATTAGGTAAGGAACTCAACTAATATTTAATGGGCATGTACTATGTTTTAGGCACTGCACTGGGTGTTGTAGATAACACTGTGAGCAAGGGAGACATGATCTCTGCTTTTATAAAACTCACAGCCTGGGGGTAGGCTAATAGGAAGGTAGGTCAATTTACAGGTGTGATTGGGGCTACAGTGAGGGTGGAAAGGCAAGGGAGAAAAAACTTAACTCCTAAGATACTCTAGGAGATAAAGTGGAGAGGATTTAAAGTGGATTAAATACTAGGACTGCTGAGGAAGGTAATGAGGAATTCTACCAAACAGTTAAGGATGAAATTATACAAACTGTCTACAATCTGTTCCAGAAAACAGAAGCACTTTTCTGTTAACTCGTTCTCTGAGACCAGCATCACCCCAATACGGAAACCAGACAAAGACGTTACAAGAAAGAAAACTGTATGGAGATGCAAAAATCCTCAACAAGATATTAGCAAACTGAATCCAATAATGTATAAAAAGCATTATATGGCCAGGCGCGGTGGCTCAAGCCTGTAATCCCAGCACTTTGGGAGGCCGCAGCGGGTGGATCACGAGGTCAAGAGATCGAGACCATCCTGGTCAACATGGTGAAACCCCGTCTCTACTAAAAATACAAAAAATTAGCTGGGTATAGTGGCGCGTGCCTGTAATCCCAGCTACTCGGGAGGCTGAGGCAGGAGAATTGCCTGAACCCAGGAGGTGGAGGTTGCGGTGAGCCGAGATCGCGCCATTGCATTCCAGCCTGGGTAACAAGAGCGAAACTCCGTCTCAAAAAAAAAAAAAAAAAAAGCATTATACATAACAACCAAGTAAATGGGATTTAACCTAGGTATGTAAGGCTGGTTCAACATTTAAAAATTAATGAGCTGGGTGTGGTGGTTCATGCTATAATCCCAGCACTTAGGGAGGCAGAGGCCGGAGGATGGCTTGAGACCAGGGTAAGCCTTGCCTGGGCAACACAGGGAGAACCCATTCTCCACAAAAAAGGGAGGTAAAAAAGACAAGAAAAATCAATTACTGTAATCCATCACACCAACAGGTTAAATAAGAAAAATCATATGATCATATTAGTAGATGCAGAAAACGTACTTGATAAAATCCAACACCCATTCATGATAAAAACTGTGAGCAAACAAGGAAGGGAGGGGAAGTTCCTCAACTTGAACCCAACAGCTAACATCATACTTAATGGCGAGAAACTAGATGCTTTTCTCCTAAGACAGGAAATAAGGGAAAGATATCCCCTCTCACCACTCCTGTTCAACATTGTACTGGAGGTTCTAGTTACAGCAGTAAGAAAAGAAAAGGAAATAAAAGATACACAGATTGGGAAGGAAGAAATAAAACTGTGTTTGTTTGCAGATGACATGATTGTCTATATAGAAAATTTCAAGGAGTCAACAACGACCCCCCCACCAAAAAAACCCCTGAAGCAAGTCATTATAGCAAAGTTACAGGATACAAGCAAGGTAATTATACAAAAGTCAATTGCTTTCCAATATGCTGGCAACCAACAGTTAGAATTTCAAATTAAAAACACACTATTTGCATTAGTACCTAAAAGACAAATATTTAGATATGCATAATAAAATATACATAAAGTTTGTATAAAGAAAACGGTAAAGTCCTAATGAGGGCAAGGAAAAAAGATCTAAATAAATGGAGGGATAGTTCATGTTTATGAACACAGAGATTTGATATTATTATAACATTACTTCTTCATTTGATCTATAAGTTCAATGTATTCCCAATCAAAATCCCAGCAAGTTACTTTGTAGGTATCAACAGACTGTTTCTCAAGTTGAAAGTAGAGAGGGAAAGAAAAGACGAGGAACGGCCAACACAATAATGAGGAAGAACAAAGCTGCATGACTGTCACTGCCTGACTTCAAGATCTATGATAAAACTACAGTAACCAAGACAGTGTTGGTATTAGTAAAGGAATAGAAAATACATCAACGTAAAAGAATAGAAAATCCAGAAATAGACCCATATGAATATGGCCAACTGAGCAAAGGCAATTCAGTGGAGAAAGGAACGGTCCTTTCAACAGGTGGCGCTGGAACAACTAGTGCCAGCTGTGTAGATCCACATGCAGAAAAACGAATCAACACTGACCATGCAGTCTCCCCCAAAACTAACACAAAATGCATCACAGCCCAAAATGTAAAATGCAAAAATACAAAACTTTTAGGAAAAAACATGGGAGAAAATCTTGGTAACCTTGAGTTTGGTGACGAGTTTTTACATATAACATCAAAAGCATGATCCATGGAAGGAAAAGGCAAAAAACTGGACTTCATTAAAAGCAAAACTATGCTGTGTGAAAGACACTGTTAAGAGAATAAAAAGGCCAGCTACAGAGTAGCGAGAAAATATTTGCAAACCATACATGTGATTAAGAACCTAATCCAAAATATACAAAGAATCCTTAAAACTCAACAAGAAAACAAACACTTCAAAAAGCACATAAAAGCTCAATAACACATGTTGTAAGAGAACTACAAATTACAACAATGAGACTACTACACATCTTCTAGAATGTCTAAAATCCAAACACTGACAATACCAAATGCTGGCAAGATATGGAGCAACAGGAACTTTGATTCAGTGCTGGTGGAAATGTAAAATGGTATAGACATTTTGGAGGAGAGTTTGGTGGTTTCTTGCAAAAGTAAGAAGTCTTATATAAGCCAGCAATCGCATTCCTAGGTATTAACCCAAATGAGTCCAAAACTTCAGTTGACACAAAAGCTTGAATGTTCACAGCTGTTTTACTGACAACTGTCAGAACTGAAAAGCAACCAAGATGTTCTTTGACGGGTTTATGGATAGACAAAACTGTGGAACATCCACACGATGGAATATAGAGAGATATTAAGAAATGAGCTATCAAGACTCAGAAAGACACAGAAGAACTTTAAGTGCATATTGCTCAGTATGAAAAGACTACACACTCTACGATTCCAGCTATACGACATTCTGAAAGAGGTAAAATTATAGGGAGAGTTAAAAAAATGAGTGGGCCAGGCATGGTGGCTCACACCTGTAATCCCAGCACTTTGGGAGGTGAAGGTGGGCAGATCACTTGAGGCCAGGAGTTCAAGACCAGCCTGGTCAACATGGCGAAACCCAATCTCTACTAAAAATACAAAAATTAGTTGGGCACGGTGGTGCATGCCTGCAATCCCAGCCATTTAGGGGGCTGAGGCATGAGCATCTCTTGAACCTGGAAGGCGGAGGTTGCAGTGAGCAGAGATCATGCCAATGCACTCTAGCCTGGGCAACTCTATCTCAAAACAACAAAAAGAAAGAAAAAAAAATCAGTGGTTGCCAGAGGATTAGGGTGGGGGGGGTGAATAGGCTGAGCACAGGGGACTTTTAGGGCAGTGTTGGATATAATAACGGTAGATACAGGACATTACACATTTGTCAAAATCCACACAACTGTACAACACAAAGGGTGATTCCTAATGTGAACTATGAACTTTAGTTAATAATTATAATGTATCAATATTAATTCGCCAATTGTAACAAATACACCACACTAATACAAAGATGGTAACAGCAGGCAAAACTGTGTGTGAGAAGGAGAAGGGGTAAAAGGGAATCCTCCGCACTTTCTGTTCATTTTCTCTGTAAATCTAATACTGCTCTAGAAATTAACAATAAAAATATTAAACCTGCATGAAAGGTCAGGTTGTATAACTCAGGCTTGCTGACTGATGCAATTCCAGGTAGAGTGACAGGGCATCTAGCCAGCCTTTTTCTTGAGGAAAACCTGAAGCATCAAATCTGTTTAGGGTTTATTCCTTTGAGATCATTCAGTGTCTCAAGAAAATGAACCTCTGTCTCCTTCTTGGGAAGTGAGTGCATCTGATGGCTGCTGGAGGGGGAAGAGGAGCACGGGGGAATCCCATCAGCAGACTTCCCCGAATCCTCCTTTTTAGCCCTGTGTTTTATCCCCGCCCCTTGTGTCTGAGTCTAGAACCTCTGCAGTTCACTATCTCTTGCTAACAGACCAATGGCTTCCCAGGTCTGTAGCTGGGGTAACAATCAGGGAGGGTCAGAAAGGAACCTGGGGGACTACATACTTATACACAGACCTGAAACACATTCGCACCTCATCTCGTCTTCTGAGTTCTCAGCTCTCATGAGTTGGGATGAGAGAATCAGCTAGCTTCTTGTCAGTGTAACTAATGAAAGACTTTAGGTCACGGTGTCCTCTGCTTTGCTAACTCAGTGGCTGCTCTTCTGTCTTCCCAGTATTTCTTGAAATCTCTCATGTGTTAATATGGTTTTTCGTGTGTCATTTTAATGCCTCTGCTATCTTTTCAATGGGGGGCTTAGCAAGCAGGAAAAATGAATGCTTATAGGTTTAACTATAACTTCATCTTTGACTTTTAAAACAAAATAGCTTTACAATATCTAATTGACATAGATTTTGGTTAATTTTTACATAAGTAAACACTTGTGAAACTATCACCACAATCAAAATAATGAATATATCCATCGTTCTCCAAAATGTCACGTCCTGTAGCAATCCCTTCTCACTTCCACCTTGAACCTGTATCATCTCACCCTCACCCCCAGACAACCACTATTCTGCGTTCAATTGACATTATAGATTACTTTGCATTTTCTAGACTTCCACATAAATGGAACCATACAGTATGTATTCTTTCTTGGCCTGGTTTCTTTCACTCAGCATAGTACTTCTGAGATCATCTACACTGTAGTGTGCTACGGACTGGATGGATGTCTGTGTCCCACTCCCCAAATTCCTGTGTTGAAGGACTTAGTTCCCAAAATGGTGGTACTGGGAGATCGGGTCTTTGGGAGGTAATTAAGTCAGGAGAGTGGAGTCATGGTGAGTTAGCGACCTTATAAGAAGAGACAGGAGAGCGCTTTCTTCCTCTCTCCCCTCACCATCCCCAATCACCATGTAGGGGTACAGTAAAAAAGCAGATGGCTATCTATGAATCAGGGGGAGGTGGCTCACCAATGCCTGACCAGGCTGGCACCTGATCTTAAGATGACCAGCCCCCAGAACTGTGAGAATAAATGTTTGTTGTCTAAGCCATTCAGTCTATGGTACTCTGTTACAGCAGCCCGAGCTACAACATAGTGTACATCAATAGGGGATTTCTTTTTATTTATAAGCAGTATTCCATGGTAGGGTAAACTGTAAGATGCATTTCCATTTACCTGTTAAGGGACACTTGGGTTGTTTCTAGTTGTTGGCTATTATGTATGAACAAGCTATAAACATTTGTGTACAAGGCTTTGTATATGCTTTTACCTATCTCTCTTGAGTAAATACCTAGGAGTTTAATGGCTGGGTCATAGGGTAAGTTTATGTGAACTTTCAAAAAATGGTCAAACTGTTTACCAAAGTGGCTGTACCATTTTCTACTGCCAGTGCAATGTAAGTGCATGAAAGCCCCAGTTTCTCCACATCCTTGCCCGCACTTGGTATCGTTAGTCTTTTCAATTTGAGCCATTCTAATCTGTAGGTAGTGGTATCGCATATTGTGGTTTTAGTTGACATTTCCCTAATAAGTGATGACGCTGAGTATGTTTTCATGTAAACTGTGTGATAAAAATCACACAGTTATCACTGTATCTCTTCTTTGGTAGGGTCTGCTTAAAGTTTATGCCCATTTTGTACTGACATATGATACTCTGATATATTTTGGGGGTCCATGTGATATTTTGATATCTGTATATGATATCACAATCATTACAATGTATGTGTGTAATGTAATGATTAAATCCGGTTAGCTGGGATAGCCATCACCTGAAACACTGATGTTTTTCCCATGTTGGAAACATTACACATCTATTATTTTGACATGTATAATAAATTACTGTTAAGTACGATCTCCCTTCTGTACTATTCAATACTAGAACTTACCCCTTCTGTCTGTATGCCCACTTTTAATTGAATTGCTCATTTTCGTACTGGGTTTTGAGAGTTCTTAAATATTCTAAACCCAAGTCTTTTATCAGATATATAATTTGCAAATATTTACTCCCAGTCTGTGATGTGCCTTTTCATTCACTTAACAGAGTCTTTTGAAGAATAGAAGTTTTTAATTTTGAGGAAATCTAATTTATCAATTTCTTCTTTTATGGATCATGAATTCAATGTCACAGCTAAGAAATGGCATGGACCAAGGCAACAAAGATTTTCCCTTATCTTTTCTTAGATATAGTGTTTTAAATTTACATTTATGTCTATGATCCATCTTGAGTGGATTTTAAAATATTATGTATAGGGTAAGGGAAAACATGGTTATTCAGTTGTTCCAGCCCTATGTGCTGAAAAGACTATCCTGAATTGCTTTGGCGTATCTGTCCACATCTGTGTGGATATACTTCTGAAATTTCTATTCTATCAATCCTCTTACCTTACAATATCATACGGTCTTGATAACTGTAACATAATTCTAAGTGTTAAAATCAGGTAGCATTAATAATCCTACTTTGTTTTTTTTAATTTACATCAACGAATGGATAAAATAATCAGTTAACATCAAATGGCAGTAATCCTAAATTTAAATTGACTAAATCCCCCAATCAAAAGATACAGCCAAAACCTAACGGTATACTACATCCAGACCCATTTTATATCCAAAGATACACAAAGACTCAAAACAAAGGGTTGGAAAAAGATTTACCAACCAAATGGAGAGCAAAAATAAATAAATAAACAAAAAGCAGGAGTTGCAATTCATGTATTTGATAAAACAGATTTCAAAGCAACAAAGATAGAGTGGTAAAAGGATCAATGCATCCTAACACCCAGATACATAAGACCCATAAAGAGATTTAGACTCAACGAGACAGAAAATTAATAAGGATATCCAGAACTTGAACTCAGATCCAGAAGAAGTAAACTTAATAAGTACTTATAGAGCTCTCCACTTTAAATACACAAAATATATATTCTCCACTTTAAATACACAAAATATTGATCGGCCATTATTAATACCCATTCATAGAATAAAGCAATATTCCTGTTCTCTCTCCCTCTTTTTCTTTCTCTCTTTTCCTCTCCTTCTTTCCTTTTTTTCAAAAAAAAAAAAAAAAGAAGAAGAAAAGGGTGTGTGGTCATCTCATAATCTATCCCCAACTTACACCCCAGCCCTCCAGCACCTGCCATCGCTTAAAATAATAATAATAATAATAATAATCCTACTTTGTTGTTCTATTTCAAAGTTTATTGGTTGTTGAGGTACTTAGCATTTCCCTTCTAATTTCTGGAATCAGTTTGTTAATTTTTACAAATTTGCCTATTTTGAATGAGATGATGATGAATCTATAATTTATTGTGGGAAGATCTGATACCTTACTAATATTGAGTCTCCTGAGTCATGAACAAGGCATACCTCTCCATCTATGCAGGTCTTCTTTAATTTCTCTCAGTGACGTTTTGGAATGTCTAGAGCACAGGTTTTCTGTATCTTTTGTCACATTTATCTGTATTTCATTTTTGGATGCCACGTCTACTCTTTTGTTACTACTATACAGAAATAAAACTGATTTTCACATATTAATGTTTATTCTGCAACCCTGTTAAACTCACTTACTATTTTCAGTAGCTTTTTTTGTAGATTCCACTGGATTTCCCACAAAAAGAATCACGTTGTCTAAAACTAAAGACAATTACAGCATGCCTTATTCCTTTTTGTTGCCTTGTTGCAATGGCTATAATCTCCAGTACAATGGTGAGCAGAAGTGAAAACAGACATTCTTGTCTTGCTCCTGATGTTAGGGAAAAGGCACTCAGTGTTTTACAATTAAGTACGATGCTAGCTGTAAGTTTTCATGGACTCCCTTTTATTGAGAAAGTTTCCTTCTACTCCTAATTTCCTGAGAGCTTTTTTTATAAATAGATGTTGAATTTTATAAAATTCTTTTTCTATGTGTCTTGAGTTGATCATATGGTATTTTTGTTTAAAGACTGTTAATATGGTGAATTATATTAATTAATTTTAAGATGTTAAACCTCACATTCCTAGGATAAACCCCACTTGGGCATACTGTTGTATCCTTTTTAATGTTGGATTCATTTTGCTAACATTTTGTCAAGAATTTTAAGAATTTTCGTATCTATATTCATGAGGGCTATTGGTATCTTTTTTTTTTTTTTGAGACGGAGTTTCGCTCTTGTTACCCAGGCTGGAGTGCAATGGCGCGATCTCGGCTCATCGCAGCCTCCGCCTCCTGGGTTCAGGCAATTCTCCTGCCTCAGCCTCCTGAGTAGCTGGGATTACAGGCATGCGCCACCATGCCCAGCTAATTTTTTGTATTTTTAGTAGAGACAGGGTTTCACCATGTTGACCAGGATGGTCTTGCTCTCTTGACCTCGTGATCCACCCGCCTCGGACTCCCAAGTGCTGGGATTACAGGCATGAGCCACCGCGCCCGGCCCCTATTTTTTCTTGTAATGTCTTTGTCTGGTTTTGGTATCAGGGTAGTGCTGGCTTCAAAGAATGGGTTGTGAAGTATTCACTCCTTTTCAGTTTTCTGCAGTAGTCTGCATAGATTTGGTATATTCTTCCATTCAATTGTTGGTAAAACTAATCATTGAAGCCATCTGAACCTGGGGATTTCTTTGTAGAAAGATTTTTCAGCACATATTCAATCTAATTAAAGATATAGGGTTATAAAATTTATTTATTCTTCAGTAACATGGTAGTTTATATCTTTCGAGAAGTGTGTACCGTTCATCTAAGTTGTCAAATTTAGTGGCATAAAGTTGTTTCTCTTTTTCTAGTTTTTTAAGGTGGAAGCTAAAGTCACTGACTTGAGGCCTTTCTCCTTTCTAGCATAGGTGTTTAGGGCTATGCATTTCCCATCAGTACTGCTTAAGTGGCTATCTGAAAACTCTGATATGTTATTTTTTCATTTTCATTCAGTTAAAAGTACTTTTTCTCTTTTAATTACTTTTTTTTCATATTTTTTCTTTTAGTTATCCAATACTCATTTTTGTCCTGTATCTCTTTTAACTACTTCTTTGATCCGTGAGTTACTCACAAATATGTTTGTTTCCAAATACTTGGGAGATTTTTCCTGTTATCTGTTTTTATTTCCAATTTAACTCTACTTTGATCACAGAGTGTTTCGTTTTTCACTTGAATTCTTGTTTTACAGCTCAGAATACGGTCTCTCTTCATAAATGTTCCACATATATTTGAGAAGAATGTGTATTTTGTTGTTAATTGATACATAAATGTCAACTAGGTCAACATGGTTAAGAGTACTCAGAAAAAAATCTGCTGTCATCCTTATTTTCTTCCTCTACTCCTGATGCCCTCACTTGCTTTTAAGCTTTTCTATTTATCACTTGTTTTCAGTACTTACAATAAGCTTTGTTGTCATTTTCTTCATTTTTTTTTAATATAGACATGGCCTTGCTGTGTTACCCAGGCTAGACTGCAGTGGCATGACCACAGCTCACTGTAACCTCGAACTCCCGGGGTCAGGCAATCCCCCCAGCCTCAGCCTCCTGAGTAGCTAGAACTATAGGTGCACACCACCACACTCAGCTAATTATTACTTTTTATTTTTCGTAGATGGGATCTTGCTATATTTCCTAAGTTGGCAATATAGCAATTCTGGCCTCAGATTCTCTCACTTTGGCCTCCTAAAGTGCTTGGACTGCAGGTGTGAGCACTGCATCTGGCCTCTTCATGTTTCTTGAGTTTGAGTTTCATTGAGCTGTATGCTAATAAGTTTCAGTCATTATTCCTTCAACATTTCTCTTCTGTTCTGTCTCCCTTTTCAGGTTCAAGTATGCAAATATTGGGCTGCATCAAGTTGTGCCACAGCTTGCTGATACTCTGTTAATTTTCTTCTGATTCATTTTTCTTTACATGTTCATTTTGGATAATCCACATTGCTATCTCTTCAAGCTCACTGATCTTTACTTCTGTTTGGATTTGTCTGCTAATTCTTATATCCATGTCATATCTTGGTTTCATTTTCCAACTTCTCTGCATATGGGATACATTTTGACTGAGTATCAGACATGACACATTTTACTGCTGAGTCTCAGGTAATTTTGTATGCCTAAAGGTATCTTTAAGCTTTGACCTGGGATGCTTTTAAGTTACCTGGAGACAGCTTAATACTTTCAGGTCTTGTTTTCAAGCTCAGTAAGACACAACTGAAGCCATTTAAGGCTGTTTCCCACTATTGACTATTCTGCAAACTCTACCCAATGTCCTGTAAACCACAAGGTTGTCTAGTCTTGCAGAAAGGAAGGGCACACAATCTTGGCCTTCAGTGAGTGTGAGTACTGTTCCCTCACATCTTTCCAGGTGGCTCTTTCCTGGCCTGGGTAGCTTCCTCATACACACGTGCTGATATTTGAGGGGACCTTCCTCACATCTCGAGAGCTCTTTTTGTAGCTCCTTCCCAGTACTTTCCCGGCACGCTCTTGCCATGTTACAGCCTCTTGACTCTTAGTTCCATCTCCTCAAATCAATGAGTATGTCAAAAACTGCTCGTGATCCCCTTTCCTGAACTATTGCCTAGAAACTCTGCCAAGACATTAAGCTGCTGCAAACACAGGGCACATTTTATTTCCTGTCTCTCAGGAATCACTGTCCATTACTGCATGGTAGTCTGTTTGACTATATTTTGTCCAGTTTTGGGTTGTTTCAAGTAGGAGGGCAAATACAGTCTCTGCTACTCCACCTTGGCCAGAAGTCAGATTCCTCAATCCTTGATTTTAATTCACTCTAGAAATATTTACTGAGTACCTATTATATGTCAGGTGCCTCTGGGCTAGTTGATGGTGGCAGAGCACTAGGCAGAGTCTTATCTCTCAAGGTCCTCAAGGTCCTCAAGGTCCTCAGATTCTAATGGGAAACAAAAATAAGGTAAAGAGACCTGACTCTGAGACGCTTCCTAAAACGCCAGTGTTGTCGTTGCTTTCCTTGCTCATTCATTTACTCATCGAGTTCATCTAGTTTTAAGAATTTCACTACCATTTCTACGTTGATGACTTCCAATTCTATACCTCCACTTCTTACCTCTTCCTCTAAACCTTCCTATAAACTCCAGTCGTGGTTTTACCCACTGTTCATGTTAGCCACATGAACCTGAAATTAGGTTCTTTTTTGAGACAGTGTCTCACTCTGCCGCACAGGCTGGAGTGCAGTGGTATGGTCACGGCTCATTGCAGCCTCACCCTTTTGGGCTCGAGTGATCTCCCACCTCAGCCTCCTGAGGACTAGAGGCATATGCCACCATGCCCAACTAATTGTGTGTGTGTGTGTGTGTGTGTGTGTGTGTCTGTGTGTAGAGAGAGACAAGGCCTCATTATGTTGCCCAGGTTGGTTGCTAGGTTCTTTTTATATCCCCCTATATATAAATAGCAAAAGTCTGGTGGATTCTATCACCTAAATAATTTACAAATCCATCTTCTCCTCTCCATTCTATATAATCCAATTAATTATATATGTAACAATATATAACCCTATATATATAAAATAATACATAACCCTATTATGTTCTATGTACTCTATACCTTCTATTTTAATCCCTTCCAGTCTGTCCTGTATAATGCAGGATAAGTGATCTTTCTAAAGAAAAACCTCACTCTATCATTCCTCTGTTTAAAATCTTGATGACAACTGATTTTAGAATAAAATCCAAACTCCTTAGCATGAATTACAAAGCAATTAAAGACACAGTCCCTGCCTATCTCTCAAACTTCAGCTCTGTGATTTTTCTTTATTCTTATCCTATGTTCTGAGCACTTAAAACACTTGTAAGTCCCCAAATGGACCACGCCTTCACCTCCGTCTTTCTGTATATAGAATAACACTACCTCCTTTCTTTCCGTGATTTCTTTAGACTCGTTTAAGAATCAGCTCAGACATCTCCTCTTCCAGGAAATCTTTTGGAATTCCGTAGTCTGTTTCAGGGATACACTTTGTCGGTACTCCTTGGCCATAAAGTCATAAATACAACTCAATCTAACTTACTCAAAAAAGTTAATTATAAAAATGCTACGGTATTTCACAGGCCCAGGAAGAGGAGCAGGTAAGTCTACAGAGTACTACAGAGTCGCAATGAGGGACTCAGATGCTATCAGCTTTTTCTCTCCACTTCGGCTCCTCTCCCGGTTTACATGTATTGAATCCTCTTTATGCATTGTATTCGTTTGTGTGTCTCTTGTGTGTCTGCTACATTTGTATCCTTCTCTCTACAGATTATGCTTTTCCACTATTCCAGTCCATGTAATGGAAAAGCAGGAACTGTCAGCTCCTGAAATTTGTACTTGATGTAATACAGAGACCTAAAGAGAGACTTATAGGTCTTTTCCAAGTACAATTCTCAAATGTCCTGGAAAGCACATTGATCGGTCTTGTTTAGGTCATCTGTCACCCTGAGTCAATCGCCTGGAACCAGGAGGCAGGGTGACGCCTTCTCATGGCTGCTCCTGCTCTTATGCAGATTAAGTGTAGAAATCTAGGCATGACAATCACCCTGTGTGGATGCAGAGCAGATAATCCTAAAGGTGGCCACTATTACTTGTCTAGAGCCCCATGAATAGTTGAATCACAACATTTTTTGTCTCTTAAATAAGAGCTCTTCTGGGTTAAGAACTATGCCTTTCATCTAAACAGCATAACATATAATTAATATATTTAATTAATAATTAACTCCTCAAAAGACCAGGGACATAAATAAAAAAAGCTCACATGAAATAATAAACAACATGAATCAGGAAGTGAGAGACTTAGGGAGTGGTCCCGGTTCTGCCACTAATGATAGGCTAAGAACTCAATTTCTCTGTACTTCAGTTTCCTCTTTCTACAGCAGAAATGCTTATAGTAGCCCTACCTACCTCAAGAGATTGCTGTGGGGTTCAAATGAAATGCTATCTGTGAAAGCACCTTGAAAAATAAAAACCTATGTACAAATATACGGTAGCTTAATTACAGTAATCACAAACATGCAAATGAGAAGTTTCAAAAAGAGCATATCTTTTCAATTAGTGGGAGTTAACAACCATTGAAAGTAGAAAATGATAAGAAAAAATTATAATGAATGCCAGTATAACTCAAAATAAAGTGAGGATTTTCAAATATCAAGAGATGACTAGATTCCAAAGTCTTGAAATATAAAAAGTTTCAAAAATCAAGTTTTTGCCAAGAGAAAAACATGTTTATGTTATAATTTACATATAATGTGTGGTTAAAGCTCAATGAGAGGCAAAATGTGTAACACAGCGAGAATCCATGTGGCTTTAGGATTTCATTTCTTCTAACTTATTTGGAAAAGTATTCCTGCCCTTATGGAGATATTACTTTATCTATGATTAGAAACCTCATAAGTAATATGCTTTAAAATGGATATGAGAAGCAGTTGATATCAAAGAATTATTCAACACATAATAATTACTAAGATCAAATGAAATAACACACATAAAAATGTATTCTAAATAATGGTATACTGTGTAATGACAATGACTACAGAATGTAGTCCTCTTTATCAGAAAAGCCCCAGAAGCTTAATATCAGATGGGACATAGAGCTTGGTGAGTCTTAAAAGAGAGCTGATAGGAACATTCTTGATTGAATAAAAATCATTTGAAAATTATAAGGACTAATGGCATCATATTAGTTTGCTTTGTGTGTGTGTATATGTGTGTGAATGTACATGTGTGCCTATACTGAACACAGTGAGGAAAAGCAAAATGAATTCTAAGTATAATCCCTGTTGTTTCCCCAAGAATGCTCTGAGGTTTTTTTCTAAAAATATATCTTAGAGTATTTTGAGTGTTCTCTTTTGATGAAGCGGAAGGTTCAGGCCTTTTCGCTGAAAGAAACAAGCTGAAATGATGCTTCCTACAAAAGCTTTGGACACAGAGCCAGCTAGAATTTAGTCAAGGATGAGTACTCAAGACAAAAATAATTTTAGGATGAGTTAGAAAGCCTAAATAACAACAAATGCTTGGGAAATTCCTGTATCAATTTTTAGATTATCTTTTTCAGCTGGAGAGAAATGATAACTCCCTCCCAGTTAGCAAACCGATAGGAAACTTGTGTATTCGAATCCCAAGGCAACAGGGACTATCTGAAGGCTGCATACCCTAAGTGAAAGTCACAAGCTTATGTCAGGCAAAGTCATATCAATAAACCGACAGAAAATACTCAAGAATGAGGGTCAGAAGTTAGATATTTAGCTATTGCCAAAATTAGCTGCATTATGCTTGAGATCCATTTAAACAGTAGCCCAATTGGCTGTTATTTAAAAACGAGATCCATTTAAACAGTAGCCCAATTGGCTGTTACATAATTGTTAGTTTAAATCAATCAATATTTAATATTCACCCCTTCAAACTCACCTGTAAGATTCTTTGCAAGATTGATGGCAGGGCAATGAAGGCTGCCATGCTGTTTAAAACTTGCATGGTCAAAGATTTCAGAGCTGTTTTAACAAAACATTAATATTAAGGTTAGTTTAAAATAAGAGTTTTCAGATTTTCCTGTAAGTCTGTGGAAAACAGTGGATTTATATAGCTTCTTAGAAACTTAGCTAACCAAGGCCTATTTGATATTTTAAACTTAACTACTGATAAGTTACAAAAGGTACAATTATTTAAGATAAATTATATAAGTGGAACAACTGAAAGAAACATGAAAGATGAGATCACCCCCATGGTTTAATTAAGGAAAATCGTAAGAGTATGCTATTGGAAAAGGATATTACACTGATCGCTCCTGCAGACAAATACTGGACTGAAGATCTAGGTGGACTCAGTCACTTGAATTCTGAAGAACTCACCTTCAGAGTGTAGATGAGGAACAGCTGAACTGGACAGCTTCTGAGGGGCCATCATTGCCTCCAGTAACGGAAACCAAAGTGCCTATGATGTCAGAGAAAATCAAAGAAAAGCACGAGTGGTCAAAGAGAACGATGAAAAACAAAAGAATAACGACATCAGCATCATGTTTTACAGGATGAAACGTAATTCTCACATTTGTTGGTAAAAGTTAGAAAAATAAAAATGGAACTATTTGGGGGAAAAAAAGAGACGATAAAAAGCAGAAACCACAGCTAGAACAACTTCATCTTCTACCACGAAGCCTTGGGGAACAAGGAGGCCACGGTTAAGTCAGTCTAGGCCTTGGAACTGAAATCTTACGTGTCTCAGGAGACGGCAGGTTCAAAGACGCCGGGAAAGAGCTTCCTGCTAGATTTTTATCTACGCTATTAAAAATTTATCACTGACAAAGTTTAAAATAACCCTATTGCTGCATAAAGAAATAAGCACCCCTGCTAGCTGTTCCCCACCCAATTTTCTTTCTCTATGTCAAGCAAGAAAAATAAGTAAAGGTTTCCAAAGTTTTTTTTACATCAAGCATTATATTTCCTAAGTCATCACAGACCAGGAAATAGAAGTTAAAACTGTGTCGGTTAACATGATCAACCATGTGAAGAAGTAAAAAAGATCTATCACTTATTTACATTATGGTAATCACTACTAAAAGCTTCACATTTACATTTTTGCATTTCAATCTCATAAAAACTTATACAGTAGGTATTATCCTCACTGGAGACACGAAATGGAGGCTCAATGAAGTTAACTAATTTTTCAAAGACCACACAGCCAGTCAATTACCTGACTCTAAATTCTCTGTTCTTCCTAAGCCTTAGGAAGAATCTTTATTATAAAAAATGAACCCATTGCTGCCCTGCCCCCATGAATTGCTGCCACGCCACCCCTGCTGGTGTGCACTACACCCCACAGCACTGCTGTCCGTGCTGGCATCACCATGTGAACCTGTCGTGCTGCCATTGCTGCCGGCACACACACAAGGATGGACGCTATAGCCACTGCCTCAACAAAGTGCTTTGTGAAGTGTTACCAGCTGGTAACGTTTTAGCTCCTCCAATACAGCAGATACAAAAGCTTGAGGGGCCAGAGCACAAAGCCGTAGGCCTGGTCTCAGCCACTCAGGGTTAGAGCAAGCAGCCCAGTAGTGCTGAGCTGAGCCTTGGGCCCCTGAAGTCTTCCAGAAATGAAGACAGTTGACTGACCATTATACCACAGTCAAACCTTCAAAGGCATCAAGGAATACAAAAGCAAAAAATGCCATCCAAAGGACAGCAACTTCAAAGATTAAAGGCCCACCACTGCCCACACAGATGAGAAAGAACTCTGAAAATGCAGAAAGCCAGAGTGTCTTCTTAACAGCAAACCACCCCACTAGTTCCTCAACCATGGATCTTAACCATGCTGAAATGGCTGAAACGACAGACACAGAATTCAGAATTTGGATAGGAATGAAACTGTTTGAGATTCTGGAGAAAGCTGAATCCAAATCTAAGGAATTTTAGGAATCTAATAAAACAGTACAAGAGCTGAAAGATTAAACAGCCATTTTAAGAAAGAACCAAACTGATCTGTTAGAGCTGAAAAACTCACTACAAGAATCATATATACAATCGGAAGAATTAACAGCAGAATAGATCAAGCTGAAGAAAGAATCTCAGTGCTTGAAGACCAGTTATTCAAATCAAAAATAAAGACAAAAACAAATAAAAAAGAATAAAAAATGAACAAAATCAAGGCCGGGCATGGTGGCTCATGCTGGTAATCCCAGCACTTTGGGAGGCCGAGGTGGACAGATCACCTGAGGTCAGGAGTTCAAGACCAGCCTGGCCAACATGGTGAAACCTCGTCTCTACTAAAAATACAAAAAAATCAGCCAGGCATGGTGGCAGGTTCCTGTAATCCCAGCTACTCAGGAGGCTGAGGTAGGAGAATCGCTTGAATCCAGGAGGCAGAGGTTGTAGTGAGCTGAGATCACGCTACTGCATGCCAGCCTGGGTGACAAGAGCGAAACTCAAAAAAAAAAAAAAAAAAAAAAAAAAAACCACCAGGAAATATGAGATTATCAAACCTTTGGCATCCCTGAAAGAGAGGAAGAAAGACCAAGCAAAACACATCTGAGGATACTGTCCACAAAAATTTCCCTAACCTCACTAGGTTCTTGATCTTGAGAGGCTGACATTTAAACTTAGGAAATGCAGAGAACCCTTGTGATATATTATACAAGACGATGATTACCAAGACACACAGTAATCAGATTCTCCAAGGTCAACATGAAAACAAAATTAAAGGGAGGTAGGGAGACGGGGCAGGTCACCTACAAAGGGGACCCCATTGGGCAAACAATGGACTTTCCTACAGAAACCATACAAACCAGAAGAGACTGGGGGCTTATCGTCAGCATTCTTACTGACTATAAAATTCTAACCCAAGATTTCATATCCAAACAAACTAAACTTCATAAGCAAAGGAGAAATACAATCATTTTCAGACAATGAATGCTAAGGAAATTCATTACCACCAGACATGTCTTACAAGAGGTCCTTAAGCTAAACATGGAAACCAAAGACTATTGCTGGCCACCAAAAGAACACACTTAAGTACATAGCCCACTGACACCATAAAGGAAGTACAATGAAGTCTGCACACCAACCAACCAACAACGTGATGACAGGATCAGATCTGCACATAACAACATTAACCTTGAACATAAATAGGCTAAACGTACACTTAAAAGGCACAGAGTGGGAAGCGGGATAAAGAAGCAAGATCCAATGGCATGCTGTCTTCCAAGAGGTCTCTCTCACATGCAATGACACCCACAGGCTTAAAGAAAACGAAAGGAGAAAAATTTACCAAGCAAACAAACAAAAAAGAGCAGGGGTTGCTATCCTAATTTCAGACAAGAGACTTTAAAGCAACAATGAACAAAAAAACGACAAATAAAGGCATTACGTAATGATAAAGGGTTCTATTCCACAGGAAGACTTACTTATCCTAATATATACGCACCTAACGCTGGAGCACCAGAAACAGAGCCCTGTAGAAACCTATGAAGAGATTTAGATAACCACACAATAACAGTGGGAGACTTCAACATGCCACTAACCGTATCAGACAGATCACCGAGGAACAAAGTAGCAAAGATGTTTAGGAGCTGAATGTGACACCTGACCAAATGAATCTAAGAGACATCTGCAGAACATTCCACCCAATAATAACAGAATATACATTCTTCCCATCTCCACCTGGCACATACTCCAAAATCAACCACATGATCAGCTATAAAACAATACTCAACAAATTCAAAAAAATGAAAATCATACCAACCGCATTTTCAGAACACAATACAAAAAAATAGAAATCAGTACTAAGAAGATCTCTCAAAACCATGCAGTCAAATGAAAATTAAGCCTATTGGATGACCTTTTGGGTCATCAATGAAATTAAGGCAGAAATAAAGAAATTATTTGAAACCAATGAAAACAAAGATACAACACCAGAATCTCCGGGATACAACTAAAGCAGTGTTAAGAGGAACGTTTATAGTGCTAAGTGCCCAAACTGAGAAGTTAGAAAGATCTTAAATGAACAACCTAATATCACATCTAGAGGAATCAGAAAAACAAGAGCAAAACAACCCTAAAGCTGGCAGAAGAAACAACCCAAATCAGAGTTGAACTGAATAAAACTGAGACAAGAAAAACCCTATAAAAGGCTAATGAAACCAAAAGATGATTCTTTGAAAGAATAAATAAGATTTCTAGACCACTAACTAATAAGAAAAAGAGACCCAGGTGCAATGGCTCACAATTGTAATCCCAGCACTTTGGGAAGCCGAAGTGGGAAGACAGTTTGAGCCCAGGAGTTCAAGATCAGCCTGGGCGGCATGGAGAGACCCGGTTTTTACAAAAACACAAAAGTTAGCAGGGTGTGGTGGTGTGTGCCTGTAGTCCCAGCTACTCTATTTGGGAAACAGGCGGGAGGATTGCTTGATCCTGGGAGGTCAATCATACCACTGCTCTCCAGCCTGGGTGATAGAGCAAGACCCTGCCTCACAAAAAAAAAAAAGAAAGGGAAGGAGGAAGGGAAAGGGAAGAAGGAAAGAAGGAAGGGAGGAGGAAAAAAGAAGGAAGGAAGGGAGGAGGAAAAAGGAGAGAAGATCCAAATAAACACAGTCAGAAATGACAAGGGGACATTCACACTGACCCCCAGAAACATAAAACAAACCTTAGAGACTATTACAAACACCTCTATGCACACAAACTAGAAAACCTAGAAGAAATGGATAAATTCCTGGAAACATACAACCTCCTAATATGGAACCAGGAAGAGTCCGAAACCCTGAATAGATCAATAACAAGTTCTGAAATTGAAGCAGTAATAAAAAGCCTACCAACAAGAAAAAGCCCAGGACCAGATGGATTCACAGCCAAATTCTACCAGACATATAAAAAAGAGCTGGCATCAATTGTACTCAAACTATTTCAAAAAATTAAGGAGGAGAGACTCCTCTCTAACTCATTCTATGAGCCCGCATCATTCTGACACCAAAGCCTGGCAAAGACACAATTAAAAAAAAAAGAAAAGAAAGAAAACATCAGGCTAATATCCCTGATGAGCATACATGCAAAGATCCTCACAAAATACTAGCAAACCAAATCCAGTAACATATCAAAAAGCTGACCCATACCCACAATCATCTAAGCTTGAAAAGTTGACCAACGACAACAAAAAATAAGGTAAGCAATGAGAAAAAGACTCCCTATTCAAGAGAGGGTGCTAGGATAACTGGCTATCCATATGCAGAAGAATTAAACTGGGGAACTATGTATCACCATATACAAAAATCAACTTAAGATGGACTACAAACTTAAATGTAAGACCTGAGTATAAAACTCTTAGAAAAAAACCTAGGAAATATTCTGCTCAATATCAGCTTCATAAAGAATTTATGGCTAAGTCCTCAAAAGAAACTGCAACAAAAACAAAAATTGAAAAATGAGACCTAATTAAACTAAAGAGCTTCTGCACAGCAAGAGAAACTATCAATGGAGTAAACACACAACCTAGAGAATGAGAGAAAATATTCACAAACTATGCACCTGACAAATGTCTAATATCTAGAATCTATGAGGAACTTATATCAACAAGCAAAAAACAACCTCATTACAAAGTGTGAAGGACATTAACAGACACTTAAAAGAAGACATACAGTGGCCAATAAACAAAGGGGAAAATGCTACCCATCACTATCATCAGAGAAATGCAAATCAACAAGATACTATCTCACACCAGCAAGAATGGCTTTTGTTAAAAAGTCAAAAAATAGTGGATATTCACAACTCTGTGGAGGAAAGGGATCACTTATATACAGTGTTGGTAGGAATGTAAATTAATTCAACTACTGTGGAAAGCAGTTTGGAGATTTCGCAAAAGAACTGAGAGCTGAACTACCATTTGACCCAGCAATCCCACCATTTGGAATATATCCAAAGGAAAAGAAGTCATTCTATCAAAAAGATACATGTACCTGTATGTGCACTGCAGTAGTATTCACAATAGCAAAGTCATGGAATCAAGCAGATCCCCATCAACAGTGGATTGGATAAAGAAAATGTGTTACCTATACACTGTGGAATACTATGCAGCCATAAAAAGAATGAAATCATGTCCTTTGCAGCAACATAAATGGAGCTGGAGGCCATTATCTTAAGTAAACACAGAAACAATAAACCAAATACCACATGGTCTCATTCATAAGTGGGAGCTAAACACTGGGTATATGGTCATAAAAATGAGAACAGTAGACACTGGGAATATAAGAGGAAGGAGGGGGATAAGAGGTGAATAAAAACTACCTGTTGGGTACTATGCTTACCATCTGGGAGACAGATTATTCACTCATACTCCAAACCTCAACACCATGCAATGTTATCTAGGTAACAAAGGCCAGCATCATTCTGATACCAAAACCTGGCAGAGACACAACCAAAAGTCATGTACTCCCTGATTCTAAAATAAAAGTTGACAAGAAAAAGGAGCAAGTTAAATGAAAAAACAAACAAACAAAAAGTCCAAATACAGTCTGCCAATCAAAAGATGAATAAAAACAAAAATTTAGCAATAAAAAAACCTGGTAGTAATTTAGGTAGTAAATCAACCTAAAGACTCAACAACTATGGAAATTATGGATACAGAAAAGAATGTGTTATAAACCTTAATGAGGTAAAGCACTGCGATTAGTTAAAATTAGTAGGTAGGTGAAGGGAAGGGTAGGAAGCAAGTATGAGTCCATGGGAATTTCCTTATTGACATGGCATCATACATATCATAAAAATGAAAATGTATAATAATTATAAACATATATACATAACTACAGTGGGAGCTAAACATTGGGTACACATGGACATAAGGATGGGAACAACAGACATGAATGAATAAAGAGGGAAATGAGGAAGGATGACAAAGGTATATGCAAATTTTCAACTGTAAGGAGGCTGGCACTCCATCCCTTGTATTGTTCAATGGTCAACTGTAATACACCATACTTAAGTGTGATTTATCCTAGAAATGCAAGGATGATTCAACATATGTCAATAAATAAATGTGACACATCACATCAATAGAATGAAGAACAAAAACCATATGATCATCTCAATCAATGCAGAAAAAGCACTGGACAAAATTCAATATCTCTTCATAATACAAATCTTAATAAATTAGGCAGAGAAAGAACACACCTTAACATAACAAAGGCCATATATAAGAAACTCACAGCTAACATCACACTGAACGGGGAAAAGCTGAAAGCCTTTTCTCTATGAACTTGAACAAGACAATGATGCCCACTTTTGCCACTGTTATTCAATATAGTACTGGAAATCCTAGCCAGAGCAATAAGGCAAGAGGCAGAAATAAAAGGCATCCAAATTGAAAAAGAAGAAATCAAACTGTTCTTATTTGAAAATGACATTATCTCATATATATGAAAACCTAAAGACTCCACCAAGAAACTGTTAGAACTGATAAATGAATTCAGTGAAGTTGCTGGATTCAAAAATCAACATTCGACAATCAGTAGCATTTTATATACCAAAAACAAACTATCTGAAAAAGAAGTCAAGAAAGCAATCTCATTTGCAAGTGCTACAAAAATAAAACATAATAACTAGGAATACATTTAACTAAGGAGTTGAAAGACCTATAGAAGGAAAACTACAAAACTCTGAAGAAAGAAACAATATACACAAATAAAAAGACATCCCATGCTCATGGATCAGAAGAATAAAGTTAAAATGACAATACTACCCAAAGCAATGTGTAGATTCAATGCAATCCCTATCAAAATACCAATAACATTTTTCATAGAAATAGAAAAAAAATCTTAAAATTTGTATGGAACTACAAAGGATCCCAAATAGCCCAAACAATCCTGAACAAAAAAGATAAATCTATAGGCATCATACTACCTGATGTCAGAATATATTACAAAGCTGTAATAACCAAAACAGCATAGACATATGCTGTGTGTACAGACATATGGACCAATGGTATAGAACAGAGAATCCAGAAATAAATCCACATATCTATAGCTGATTTTTCATAAAGGAGCCAATAGTATACATCAGGGAAAAGACACCCTCTTCAGTAAATGGTGTTGGGTAAACTGGATATCCATACGCCAAAGAATGAAATTAGACTCCTATCTCTCACAATATATAAAACCAACTCAGCATAGATTAAATGCTTAAATGTAAAGCCCACACACACAAAACTACTGGAAGAAAATATGGGGGAAATTCTTTAGGACACTGGTCTAGGCAAAGATTTTACAGCTAACACTTCAAAATCACAGGTATTGAAAACAAAAATCAAATAGAAAAAAAAAAACAAAATAGACAAATAGTACTATGTTAAACTATAAAGCTTCTGCACAGCAAGGAAATGATCCAAAGAGTGAAGAGACAACACGTTTGATGAGAGAGAACATTTGCAAACTAGTCATCTGACAAGGAACTAATATTTAGAATATATAAGGAACTCAACTCAATAGCAAAAGAACCAAATAATCCAATTAAAAAGTGGGCAAAGGATATGAACAAACATTTCTCAAAAGAAGATCAACATATGTCTAACCATACACGTGGCTAACAGATACATGAAAAACATGTTCCAACATCACTAACCATCGGGAAAACGTAAATTAAAATCACCATGAGATACCACGTCACACTTCTTAGAACAGCTATGACAGAAAAGATCAGAGATAAGTCTTGCTGAGGATGTGGAGAAAAGGAAAGCCTTGTACATGGTTGGGGAGAATGTAAATTAGTACAGCCATTTTGAAAAACAGTATGGGGGTTCCTGAAGAAACTAAAAATAGAGCTAGAATATAACTCAGCAATCCCACTACTGGGTGTTTATCTGAAGGAAATATACTATAATCAGTTTATCAAAGGGGCACTTGCACTGTAGTTCTAATTCACAATCGTCAAAATCTGGAACCAACCTAAGTGTCAATCAATGGATGCATGGATAAAGAAAATGTAGGAAGTATACATAATAGAATAGTATTTGGCCATAAAAAAGGATGAAATCCTAACACAGCAACAAGGATGGAAGGAGAGGTCATATGTTATGTAAAGTAAGCCATGTATAGAAAGACAAATATTTCATGTTCTCACTTATATGTAGGGAGCTAAAAAAATTGATCTCATGGAGGAACAGAGTAGAATGATGACCAGAAACTCGTAAGGATGGGTGGGGGTATGAGGAGAGATTTGTCAATGGGTACAAGCATAGGACTGGATAGAATTTTAATAAGTTTTAATGTTCAACAAAACATTAAACAGTAGAGTGACTACAGTAAACAATAATTTACTGCATATTTCAAAACAGCTAGAAGACTGGAAATGTTCCCAACACAAAGAAATGATAAATGTCTGAGGCGACAGATAATCCTAAGTAACCTAATTTGCCTATTACACATTGTATGCATATATCAAAATATCACATGCATTCCATGAATATGTATAATTATTATGGATCAACTGAGAACATTCTTTAGTTTTACATAAGCTTCCTATGGGAAGCTGAGTACTATACATATATTTTTTGAGTACTGTATTTTTAAAAGCAAGCATTATTTGATGCAATTTTACTAAAATTATATCAACCTAGGCAGACAGAAAATATCTAAAGTGATGTTCAACAAATAATGACAGTTATTTCTGAGTGATGGAATAAATATATTTTAATTTTTAAAAAAACCCATTCTTCTGCATACCTTTCTGTATTTCATGATTTTTAAAATGATGAGTATGTATCATTTCACAGAAAGTTTCTTATAATAAAAAACAATCACAATATGTAAATGTGCTTGTTATACACAATTTACATTCTAAAGAGTTTTCATAATTTATGACCTTGAAAACTTCTAGACAAAAATTTAAAGGAGAAATTTACTCATCTCAGAAGAACAGAAAACAAGCCACGATTTGTTGTTTTCATTGTAACATGTATGGCTAAATATGGATATAGAGTTAATCTGTTTCCCATTTCAAAAACCCAGGCATTGGAAAGAAGCCAGAGAGGGTCAAGTTAGAGGCCTGAGCCCTGGAAGGGCAGGAGAAGAGTTAAGCCATATCATGATACAACTTTACTTCTTAAAACGACTGCAGAATTTAACTATCAAATCTCATCTCACCCCTTCGTTTCTGCTTCACTGCTGTAACTCACACCTGCACCTGCTGCTCAATGATACCTCCTCAGTTTTGTTTTCTTCTTTTGTGCTGCCTGGAATCTGTGACAGCAATGGTTCCAATGTTGGCTGTATACTGGAATCATGAAGGGAGCTTTAAAACATAGCAGTGACTGGGTCCCATCCCCAGCGACTTTAATTAATTAATCTGGGGTGCAGCTTGAGTACTGGAATTGTTTAAAGCTCCCCAGGTGACTCTCATGTGCAACCAAGATTGAGAATTACTACACCATAGCCTTCTTTAACCTTTTTTCAGCTTTCTCTGTAGCCCTGGAGGACTTTCCTCCAGTTCTTCATGCTCACTTTCACCACAGGGAATAGAGACGATGATAAATGATGACCTCTCTCTGGTACCACTACATGGAATACACAAAATCTCAGTCCAAAGAGAACAGGCACATCTACCGTTCATGCACATTAAGCTTTACAGCACAGCCAAACCATGAATAGAAAGCCTTTGGGGAGAACAAAGAAGCCAGGCATTCTTTATAATAACTCCGGGAGTCTTCTACTCCTGGGAACACTAAGAAGTGATTAAAATCCACTTGAATTAAACCCAGGTGGCTGACAGGGCAATGGAAATAGAATCGACTCCTAGTTTCAGACAAGTACAGGCTTCTAAATGCCTAAACAGTCATTCTCCTACCTCACGTTGCTGCTGGTTCAAATTATGTGAATTTCTCTGGCAAAGGGCAATGGTCTCTACCATAGTATCTTCAACATCCTTCAAGGAGGGATCCTCTTTGGTATCTAGATTTAGAAAAAGTATAAAAATCATTTAAGGATATACTGCCGATAACCTCAGAGCTTCTGTGAAAAGTTACTTTTTTTTTTCTTTGCCACTCCTTCATTTTCTAGCAATAATAATTCAAAAAACCTGATACTAATGTTTTGTAGATTAACAAACAGATTATCTGTGAAATAAGAGTTCCCCACAGTAATGTTTTCCATTCTTAGGACAGATAAAGCACATCACACTTAGCATTTCAATACGCTACGGAAATACAGAAAGTCCCCAGTCATCTAAGGCTTAGTTAGTAGAGAGATTATCACTCACCTTTCCTGGTCCACTATCTCTTCTGCCTATTTCTTAAACACAGACATTCCCCCAATACACTAGTTTAGGTCTCTCTTCATTTTCTCAATGATTTCAGCCATTCTTGTTTCAACTCTCATATCTTTGTTAATAACTTTCAAATACATATCTCCGATCATTCTTCCACTCAAAATCTACAGGTTGAATTTTCTAATGAAGCTAAGACATTTGCGTCCACATGGATGTCCTGCAAGCACTTGAAACTTTATATGTGCAACTTACTTTTCTCATTTCAAATCTGCTCCTCCTCCTCCATTTACAAACCAAGTTAATGGGATCATCATCTTTAAGTCAACCAGTTTATAAATCTTCATCTTTGGTGCTTCCCTCTCCATCACCCCACACATTCAGATAACTTGCTAAGTTTTGCTGATTCTACTTCCATGCTTGCATACGACCACAGCTTTTACCCTGTGGACCTTTTCATCACCTCTTCCATGCTACTGCAACAGTCGCTTAGTTGAACTTGTGACGTCCAAATCTTGCTTCCCTCATTCTCTTTTACACTGTCACTAGGGTTCTCTGAAGCACAAGTTCAAACAGATCACTCCCTTCCGTAAAAACCATCAGAGTCCTAATTCTGAAAAATAGAACATAAGTAAGCATCTGACACTAAGCAAACAGAGTAAAGACTTGGGCTCATCTCGTCGTCTGTGCTCTGGTGTCAGCCGGTTGTTTCTCACTCCCTGAGGTGACTAGCCAGGCACTTCCACGTTCATGTTTTCCTCAGCCTCGAAGGTCCTTCTGCTTCTATCAGACTCCTATTTACCCTTCCAGTCTTTCTTCAAAGGCTGTCCACAAAACTCACTGATTTATAGGTTACAAAGAGCTCCTGAATCTTCCACACACCTTTGACGTTCTCAATGTACCTTTTACGACAGACATGCCATCCTGCTGACACTCCAACGTTTTATTGACGTTATCTGTCTCCTTCAGGAGACTAAAATTCTTTGTGCAGGGGGTAGGGGAAGCTATGTTTTAGTAGTCTGTGTATACAGCCCATAGGAACTAAGCACAATGTCTCACGATTGGCAAATTCTCCCAAATACTTAAGCACACTATCAAAATTGAATATCAAAGTAGATGTGCCCAGGCGCAGTGGCTCACACCTGTAATCCCAGCACTTTGGGAAGCCGAGGTGGGAGAACCACCCTGAGGTCAGGAGTTCAAGACCAGCCTGGCCGACATGGTGAAACCCCATCTCTATCAAAAATACAAAAAATTAGCTGGGTGTGGTGGCAGGTACCTGTAATCCCAGCTACTCAGGAGGCTGAGGCAGGAAGAATTACTTGAACCTGGGAGGTGGAGGTTGCAGTGGGCTGAGATGGCACTACTGCACTCTAACCTGGGCAAAGAGTGAGACTGTCTCAAAAAATAAATAAATAAAGTAGATAGCAGGCATGAGACTATTTTTGGAAAATTTATTTTCACTGGAATTCAAAACACTGGCGTTTGTAGACATACCACCTGCAAATGATGTAGTCATTTTGAGGAAATACTCTCCTTTTTTCCTCAGTCTTTCATGTATTATCTTGAAAAGGTATTCTTGGATGGGCGTGGTGGTTCATGCCGGTAATACCAGCACTTTGGGAGGCCAAGGTAGGTAGATCACCTGAGGTCAGGAGTCCAAGACCACCCTAGCCAACATGATGAAAACCCATCTTTACTAAATACAAAGATTAGATGGGTGTGCTGGTGAGCACCTGTAGTCCCAAATACTCGGGAGGCTGAGATGGGAAGATCACTTGAACCCAGGAGGCAGAGGCTGCAGTGAGCTGAGATCACGCCACTACATTCCAGCCTGGGAGACAAAGAAGGACTCCATCTCAAAAAGAAAAAAAAACAGAAAACTTATTCTCATAACTCTAAATTTTTTTAAAATGCCATAAAATGCAACAAACATAACTAAACTGACTAAATACATACCGATAGTACAAAAATAGTAATTAAGTGTCCAGTTGAACTATCAATATAAAAAAGTCAATCAGTGTTTACTGGTGTTCCAAAAAGATTTACTATCATACCTGATGATCATACAACAGCACAGACCCTGTCACCCAGGACCTCACTACAGAAATACATGTAACTAATACCTGATGATCATACAACAGCACAACCCTGTCACCCAGGACCTCACTACAGAAATACAGGTAACTAATACCTGATGATCATAAAACAGCACAGACCCTGTCACCCAGGACCTCACTACAGAAATACAGGTAACTAATACCTGATGATCGTACAACAGCACAGACCCTGTCACCCAGGACCTCACTACAGAAATACAGGTAACTAATACCTGATGATCATACAACAGCACAGACCCTGTCACCCAGGACCTCACTACAGAAATACAGGTAACTAATACCTGATGATCATACAACAGCACAGACCCTGTCACCCAGGACCTCACTACAGAAATACAGGTAACTAATACCTGATGATCATAAAACAGCACAGACCCTGTCACCCAGGACCTCACTACAGAAATACAGGTAACTAATACCTGATGATCGTACAACAGCACAGACCCTGTCACCCAGGACCTCACTACAGAAATACAGGTAACTAATACCTGATGATCGTACAACAGCACAGACCCTGTCACCCAGGACCTCACTACAGAAATACAGGTAACTAATACCTGATGATCGTACAACAGCACAGACCCTGTCACCCAGGACCTCACTACAGAAATACAGGTAACTAATACCTGATGATCGTACAACAGCACAGACCCTGTCACCCAGGACCTCACTACAGAAATACAGGTAACTAATACCTGATGATCGTACAACAGCACAGACCCTGTCACCCAGGACCTCACTACAGAAATACAGGTAACTAATACCTGATGATCGTACAACAGCACAGACCCTGTCACCCAGGACCTCACTACAGAAATACGGGTAACTAATACCTGATGATCATACAACAGCACAGACCCTGTCACCCAGGACCTCACTACAGAAATACGGGTAACTAATACCTGATGATCATACAACAGCACAGACCCTGTCACCCAGGACCTCACTACAGAAATACGGGTAACTAATACCTGATGATCATACAACAGCACAGACCCTGTCACCCAGGACCTCACTACAGAAATACAGGTAACTAATACCTGATGATCATAAAACAGCACAACCCTGTCACCCAGGACCTCACTACAGAAATACAGGTAACTAATACCTGATGATCATACAACAGCACAAACCCTGTCATCCAGGACCTCACTACAGAAATACAGGTAACTAATACCTGATGATCATAAAACAGCACAACCCTGTCACCCAGGACCTCACTACAGAAATACAGGTAACTAATACCTGATGATCATACAACAGCACAGACCCTGTCACCCAGGACCTCACTACAGAAATACAGGTAACTAATACCTGATGATCATACAACAGCACAGACCCTGTCACCCAGGACCTCACTACAGAAATACAGGTAACTAATACCTGATGATCATACAACAGCACAGACCCTGTCACCCAGGACCTCACTACAGAAATACAGGTAACTAATACCTGATGATCATACAACAGCACAGACCCTGTCACCCAGGACCTCACTACAGAAATACAGGTAACTAATACCTGATGATCGTACAACAGCACAGACCCTGTCACCCAGGACCTCACTACAGAAATACAGGTAACTAATACCTGATGATCGTACAACAGCACAGACCCTGTCACCCAGGACCTCACTACAGAAATACAGGTAACTAATACCTGATGATCATACAACAGCACAGACCCTGTCACCCAGGACCTCACTACAGAAATACAGGTAACTAATCTACAGAGAATTAGGAAGATGCTGTATTAGGGAAATGTGTGGACCAAGGGATCTCTAAGAAATGTGTATTAAACAGGATCATCTAAAAATCACCCACCAAGTGGTTCCCTGATCTTCAGGAGCGCTATTTTTAAAATGTCAATGAATATGAAAACAACCAACCTAATTTAAAAAATGGGTACAGGACTGGAATGGACATTTCTCCAAATAAATGGCCAAAATACTCATGAAAATCAACATCACTAATCATTAGAGAAATGCAAATCAAACCCGTAATTAGATACCTCACACACATATGAATAGCTACTATTAAAAAAACCCAGAATATAAATGTTGGAAAGAATGTGGAGAAATTGGAACCCTTGTGTACTGTTGGTGGGAATGTAAAATGAAGCAGCAGCTAGGGAAAACAGTATGGCCGTTCCTCAAAAAATGAACAGAATTAATGCTTGATCCAGCAATCTCACTTCTGATTATACACCCCAAAAGAACTGAAAGCCAGGTCTTGAAGAGATACTGTACATTCATGTTCATAGTGGCATTAGTCGCAATAGCCAAAAGTGGAAGCGTCCCAGGTGTCCCCTGAAGGATGAATGAATAAATATAATGTGGCCTTCAAAAGGAATTTTATTCAGCCTTCAAAAGGAAGAAAATTCTGACACATGCTACAACATTTATGAACCTTATGGTACGTTAAATGAGCAAATCTCAAGAGGACAAACACTGTATAATTTCATTCATATGAGATAGCTGAGTAACCAAATTTAGAAAAAGCATGGTGGAAATAGAAAATAAAATGGTGTTTACCAGGGGCTGGGAGGAGAGGGGAACGGGAGCTGCTACTTAATAGGTACAGATGTTTAGTTTGGGGAGATGAAAAAATTTGGAGTTGGATGGGAGTAATGACTATAATAGTGTGAATATATTAATGCTACTGAATTGTGAGTTCAGTGCTGTGCAAATAAACACTTAAAAATAGTTAAAATGCTAAATTTTATGTTAGGGTATATTTTATCACAATTTTTAAACATAAATTTTTTTGAGATATTCAAGGAATATGATGAAAATTTTATGTTTGCTGAGGACAAAGCCACCCAAGATACTAAGTTGTCAACTTTCACTTTTCTTGGTTAAAACTGTATAAATTCAGTTTGGAAACACTGGCTATGTTCAACATTCTACTAATCAGAAGGTCTGATTTGCTGTTGTTTGGCATATTAATTTTTAGGATGTTAGTTATATACCTCATTTAATCATAACCAAACCAAACTTCTGTTATAACAAAAGTATAAACAAAAAGATAACCAGCCTGGCGTGGTGGCTTATGCCTGTCATCCCAGCACCTTGGGAGGCCGAGGTGTGCAGATCACTTGAGCCCAGGAGTTTGAGACCAGCCTGGGTGACATGGTGAACATGTCATGGGTGAACACGGTCACCCATCTCTACAAAAAATACAAAAATTAGCAAATGTGGTGGTATGCGTCTGTAGTCCCAGCTACTTGGGAGGGTGAGGCAGAAGGACTGCTTGAGCCTGGAAGGCGGAGGCTGTGGTGAGTCAAGATTGCACCACTGCACTCCATCCTGGGCAACAGAGGGAGAGCCTGTCTAAAAAATAATAAATAAATAATAACCAACAAACAGTGCCTAATTTTCCATACATTTGAGTCCACTGAAAATCAGCATCACAAAGTCACAATGCTTTCTATGATTTCCTGTTCTGAACTCTTGAAAATTAGCTAAAATCGAGATCCATGTTAAAGAGAATAAACAGTAACTATGCATTTATGCAAGTGTAATTATTACATAATAAATGCAGTTTATTAAATGTCTTTTAAAACATGGAGTCCATGGATGAAAAAAGTTGTAATTATTTCAGAACTTACTTTCACCTTGATGTGTTAACTCTTGAAGTTTGCTTTGTAGTCTCTAGGAGATAAAAAGAATATAGGAGTTAAAAAGGAACACTTTACATTTCTACCCACCAAATACTTCAATTAACATATTTTAAAGGTAAGCCCCTCAAAACTACAAGGTTATTAAGAACAGTCCTTTACTGTCAGTGAGAAGTAAATTCTTGTGTTTATAGAAAGTATAGCCAGCAGGATGAGAAGGGACCCAAAGATCCTGCAGCAGCCATTTTGCCCACCTCTGCTGCTTATCCCAGGACAGTCATCACTTACATTCTTTATGCTCAGTAATGAGGATCAGGATTTATCTATGCTTTAGATGAGGGATTACAACTCATACCGGGTGATACAGTTTGGATATCTGACTCCTCCAAATCTCATCTGAAATGTGATTCCCAGTGTTGGAGAGTGGGGCTTAGTGGAAGGCATCTGGGTCATGGGAGTGGATCCCTCACAAATGGCCTGGTGCAGCCCCCTGTGGCTACAAGCAGCTTCTCCTTCTATTAGTTCACATGAGAGCTGGTTGTTTAAAGAGTGTGGCACCTCTCCCCACACCCCACTCTTGCTCCCTTCTCTTGCCATGTGACACGAGCTCTCCTTTACCCTCAATTCCTGAGGTCCTCACCAGAAGCAGATGCTGGCGTCATACTTCTAACACGGTCTGCAGAACTGTGAGCCAAATAAACCTCTTTTCCTTAGAAATTACCCAGCCTCAAGTATTCCTTTATAGCAACTCAAAAGAGACTCATATACTGGGTCATGAGTAAAAGGGGTGTAATATACTGGGCTATGAGTAAAAAGCTTATAAGCTAAATTCATCATCTCCCCCTCTCAGTTACCTCATACCATATGCAAATGATCAGTCACTTCTCAAATCTGCCCCTCTTCTCTCCACTGCCACTGACACACTCAGCTCAAGCCCTCACCGACTCATACCTGTCCCACTGCAAAGGCCTAAGTACTGCCTGCTTTGTTTTACCTCCCCTGTCTGTGTCTCCTGCCTCCCATCCCCCACAGTCACCAGAGCAGTCTTTATGAAACAAACAACATCAAATCAGTTTCTTGCTTAAAAACCTTTATTTGAGCCCGTGTGACAAAAAGATTAGCCACAATTCTTTAGTGTGTCCAACAAAATCTGCCCAAATCTGGATCTAGTCATTGTTTCTTCCCTTACCTGCCTATATATGACACAGTGGAGGCCTAGAGAAGCTGCTGGCACTCCCTTAGTAATCCATACTTCTTTGCTTTGTATCCCTAAGCCTTTACAAACGATGGCCTCATTCCTGACAAAGATCCCCTGTTTCTCCTCTCACCTGTGTCAGAAATACTCTTATTTATTCCCTAAAACTAGGTTCATGGTATTGTCGACAAATAAATTGCAAGAAAAAAAGAGGTATGGGGTAATTTACATATTAAAAGAGATTAAGAGCCTACACAAACAAATCCTCTGTGGATTCTTCCTGGCTTATTTTAGAATCATATGGCTAGAAGGAAACTAGCCAATACGGAACATTTTAAAATAGAAGTATGATATCCCTAATCCATTCCTAGCCAGATGACAATATTAAAAAAAAACAACTGCTACGTCACTTTGCTTCACCCTTCAGGATGGCTACTACCAAGAAAACAGAGAATAAGTGTTAGCAAGAATGCAGAGAAACTGGAACCTGTGAGCATGGCTAGCGGGGATGTAAAATGACACAGCTGATGTGGAAAACAGCATGGCAATTCCTCAAAAAAAAAAAGAAAAAGAATTGTTATTTGATCCAACAATTCTACTTCCGGGTATATATCCCAAAGAAATAAAAGCAAGAACTCAAAGGTGTTTGTACACCCATGTTCACAGCAGCACTATTCACAACAACCCAAAGGGAGAAGCAACCCACGTGTCCACTGAAGGAGGAACGGGCAAACACACTGTGGTATATACATAAAAATACTTGCCAATGATTCATCAAATGGTACACTTATCACACGTTTTTTACTGTATAAAGTTTACCTTTTCAAAAAGTACCATAAAGAAATATGAAACTCTAGTTAATGCTATAAATGATAAAAGTATTCAGGGGTAAATGTACTATCTGCAACTTACTTTGAAACATAAGAAATTAAGATGGATTCATGAATGGATAGAGGAATAGACAGAAATTGGATGAAAGAAACAGTAATATGTTACCTCTAACATTATTAAGAAGGCACCATGAGTATCTCCTTTCTTTTCCAATAGATATGCAGTGACTTCATGAAGCTGATACTTCTGAGTAATCTAGCAAAGAAAAAGGATAAATATTTTTACTCACAAATCTTGTCTGTGGAGTGGGAAGATCCCACTGAGGATGAAAAAACTCATATGATAATAAATAATGAATTTATGTATTATTAGGATGATACTTTACAGGATAATATGCAAATAACTGACTTTCTAGTCATACAGTGGCTCATTCGGCAGTTCTACTTGAACCAAATTCACTCATTTTTTTCATTTATTTATTTTTAAAAATTGTTACATACCTGAATTAGGTATATACATTGGAGAAAAGCTAACATATATACATGCATAGTAATAATACATACTAGAATTTAATCAAGTATAATTATTAAACAATTGAAAATGACAATGAAAACATTACACATCAACTTGTAAAATAATAAAAATGAATAAACTAAAAATCTCTAATTAGTAAAAAAGAAGTATCAGTTAGGCTAAGGAGAAAAAAAGGGAAAAAGTACAGAAAGGCATACATTGTCCTGAAAGAGAAGAATCAACACTCTGGAGATGTCAATTCTCTCCGAATTAGTCTATAAATTCAATGTATTTGTAATCAAAATTCCAAAGAGTTTGTTTCTCTTAAAGAAACTTGACAATGTGATCTCTAAATTCACGTGAAATAGTGGGACATGTAGGATACCGAAGTAGCCAAAGCATTTTACAGAAAAAGAGTAAGGAGGGAAGATTCCTTTTGCAAATAATAAATGTATGGGAAACCTGTGGTATGAGTATAGGGAAAGAACCAAAGGAAGAGAACAGAACTCAACAACGGACTCATGCATATTTCGGAGTTTAGTATATGGTAGTAAGGCATTAAAAACCAGGGAGGAAAGGATAGTAAAATGCCACATGGAGCATCAGCCATCATGTGGAAGTAAAGACATAAATCCTCCTTTTGATCAGCTTGCAAAAATTAACTCCAGATGGATTAAAGGCCTAAATGTAAGAAGTTAAACTATAAAATTTATGTAAGAGAATATCCTTTATTCCATTAAAATAGAAAAGACACACACACACACACACACACACACACACACACACACACAAACACTCTCTCACACTATCTCCCTCTCAAGCCTTAAAGACTGGTAAACTAAAATAGAAGTGACTAAAAACCAAGCTAAATGATGTGCCATAAGAAAATGGAAGAAAGTAACTCCAACACATAAAATTAGCAAAGGATTAGATACGAAAATCAGAAAGAACTTCTAGGACTCAGTAAGAGAAGGGCACAAACTCAACAGGAAAATGGGCAAATGACATGAATAAATAATTCAGAGAAAAGAAAATCCCAAGGTTCATCAAACATATGGAAAGACGTTTAATGTATGAGTAATTGCTAATATCCATCATACTGGCAAAAATCAGGAAGACTGCAAACACTAGGCATCAGCAAGGATGTGAAAAATAGCAAATATCAAACACTGCCGAAGGGAACAGAGACAATTAGGAAATCAACTTGGGAGTATCAGCAGAGAACTACACTACTTTGCTGTCTAAACAATTCCATTTCCAGGTATATTACTTAGAGAAGCCTCGTATGGGCACACAAGAAGATATGTACAAGGATGTATACTGTAACACTGTTTACATTAGCAAAAGATTGGAAACAATCTAAACGTTTGCCAACAGGGAAATAAATTGGCATATTCATTTGACAGACCAGCATATGAATGAAGCAGATCTACATGTATAAATTTTTTTTTAATTTAGTAAAAGTGGCCGGGTGCAGTAGAACTTTGGGAGGCCAAGGCTGGCAGATCACTTGAGGTCAGCAGTTCAAGACCAGCCTGGGCAGCATGGTGAAACCCCATCTCTACTAAAAATACAAAAATAAGCACAGTGGCATGTGCCCATAATTTCAGCAACTTGGGAGGCTGAGGCAGGAGAATCACTTGAACCTGGCAGGTGGAGCTTGCAGTGAGCCGAGATCACACCACTGCACTCCAGCCTGGGCAATAAAGACTCTGTATCAAAAAAAAAAAAAAAAAAAATTGGTTAAAAAAAGCAATCTATAATAAAATACCTACTGTATGATATTAATATAAATTTCAAAAACATATACAACTGTATCATGTATTTTATAGATACGGACACGTATAGAAAAAATTCAAAACATAGATCAGGAGGATAAATACCAGTCTAGGATGGTGGTGACCTCAGGGGAGGTGGGGAGCAAGACAGATAATGGGTGCTTTACTTTTAATATAAACAAGAACAAGAAGATAGCAAAGATCTAAGGCCAGTATGGCAAAATGTTAACTGTCAAATTTGGCTGGTGGGTATACACATAACTGGAAGTCAGCACATTTCTGTAGGTTTAAAATATTTCATAATTAAATATTTTTAAAAGTATGTGGGGGTAGTTCAGGAGGTAGATGCAGAAAATACAGGCAACTGTTTCGAGAGTGTTGACAGCAAATGGAAAGAGATACATGACAGCTAAAAAATAAATGTTAAATGGGAACCGTGCTGTTATAGAAAATTTTGTGTGTGTGTGTGTGTGTGTGTGTGTGTACAGACATTCTCATTTAGAAACAGGAAAATAAGGGAAGAGAAAAAGGCAATGAGCGTGCTAACGCTACTCAATTGCTGTTTAGTCTATTAAGTCTTACGGCACAACAGGACTATCTAATCATCTGTGTCTGCAAACAAGAGCTTGGTCTCCTCTCAATATTTTTACTATGTTCCTTTTTCTATGCTTATTGAGTTGGTAAGAATTTCTATCATACTTGATGAATAACAATTTCTATAAATTTCTATAACAATTTCTATACGTTACTAAAATATGAAGAAGCAGTTTATCACAGCAATTAAGAGCATGCACCATGGAGTCAGACTATCTGGGTTCAATCTCAGGGGCTACCACTTACTGGCTACAAACTTATACAAGTAACTTCATATGTGAGTCTCCCTTTTACTTACCACTTTGACTCATGAATTACCATGATTTTACAGTGAACTGTGATCCTATTCTGATCAAATCTTTTAAACCTTTGACATATTTGACAGGCTTCTCGAAATCAAAGTTCAAATTCTAAAACTGAGTCTTCTTTTTTTTTTTTTTGAGACAGAGTCTCACTCTGTCACCCAGGCTGGAGTGCAGTGGCGAGATCTTGGCTCACTGCAATCTCTGCCTCTGGGTTAATGCAAGTCTCCTGCCTCAGCCTCTCGAGTAGCTGGGACTATAGGTGTGTGCCATCTTGCCAGGCTAATTTTTTTTTGTATTTTCAGTGAAGACGGGATTTCACCATGTTGGTCAGGCTAGTCTGGAACTCCTGACCTCAAGTGATCCACCCACCTTGGCCTCTCAAGTGCTGGGATTACAGGTATGAGCCACCATGCCCAGCCAAAACTGAGTCTTTTTAACCTCAGCCTAATATTGGGATGTTGCAGAGGATGCATGAAGCATACAAAAAAGAGATAATAAACCAGCTTATTTGATGCGCTAAATTATATGGGAAACACTGTCACATAAGAAATGATGCTTAACTTTCTCTGAATTGAATTTGTATATAGTATCATTAATATGTTTTTCAAAATTCCATGAGATCCCTAGAAATCTGCTATGTCTTGGTATACATTATCAGTCATATTTTGGGTTATTATGTTAAATTGTTGTAGGCCACAGAAAATAACCAAATTTCCTTGACAACTGTGCCTTTAATCACAGTCATGTTAAGTTACGTTGTCCATAGTTAATTACTTTATTTTGACACTTTTTTTCCTGAGATCTCCTTGCAAATTCTAAAGTGTTGCATTTTCAAGGAGGTCATGAAAAAGAGTGCAACAAATACTGTTGAATTCAGGTTTTTGACAACTGTGACACAATATTATCACTGGTTTGGGTAAAAATTTCCCAAACCCCAATGGAAAAGATAAACCTGGCCTCATAAAATTGCTAATCTGACATTAAGAAAAATAGGAATTAACCACACTGGACTGAAGTAATTGTTATGACGTGTTTGAAACACTGCTGATACTTTTCCTGTGCTGCTTTCCGGTCAAGAAAACTTTTTTTCTGGGGTGGGGTTGGGCGGGGGCTATTCATAGCCTTAAAATAATTTGGTAGAGTATATTTTTTGTGAGCAAAATTAAAACATTTATTTTTTCTATACCTGATCCTTCCCAAATTTGGAAACTGAATATTCATGTTCTATGGCAATATGGTTATTTTCATGAGTTCAGTAAGAATTTGCTCTGTTTGTAGCAGAAAAATTGGAAACACGGGGTTACATTACCAAGGCTTTGATTGGGATGTCATTATTTTTAGATATAACCAGATTGCTTTAAGGAACTAAGCTTAACTTTAAGGAGGCAATGAAGTCCTTGGAAAAACTGGCCTGGTATCCTGTCAAGATGGTACCCTTACAGGGTTCCTAGCCTTGCAGTGAGTAAAGAATGCCACCTTCTGGAAACCCAGGAACCTCAGAATATTTGGGGGCCTCAAAAAAAGAATATACCCAGGCATTGCAGGTAAAATCTGATGATGATTGTTTCCCAGCCTGAAGATGAGAGACTTTTAAAGGTCAAGTCTGAGATTTATTCTAAGTTTCAGCAGAGCAGATTTTTAAAAAGCCTAAATGGCCAATCACTATTCTTGCAGTACTTATATAAATAATCAAGCCAAATATAATGACACTAAACTTATTTTACAAATCAACTGAACTTATTGTGTTTATTTTTGGTAAAAATGGGAGACCTTTCAGAAGAAAAAATTACAGTAAACATTATGAGATTCTAACTCGTGGTTTGAGATTTTATGATTTACATGCAATTGGACTAAATCCTGAATTTTCAGTTTCCTCCAGTATCTGACCAACTCTCCAAACTAATATTTGAAAATTTTCTCCCATTTTTCTGACTTGGAATCACTGAAATTAAAACTGCTTTTCCTGATGCCCTGCACACTAAAAGCTAGACAACTTGATATAAACTTCGGAGAAATCACCACAACAACTTACTTATGGACAGAAAGCTCACTGGAACACCTCATTCAAACTGCAATCCAGAAAAATCTGTCAGATTGCCACTTCTACTTTCACCCCAACTACAGATACTTTAAACACAAATCTTGCAATGTTCTCAGCTGGCTCCCCTCCAGACTGAGAGACAGGCTTGCAGACTGCTCCAAACAGTAACTTGTGCTTCTCTTTGTTTCTACAGAAATGTCTTTTATTAGATGCCTATTGGCCTACACCTAACTATGATGGAAAGGGACTTAAAGTAGCACCTCCTAAAATGAGATGCAACTATTTAACTAAACGGAGGTATTTTCACAACCAAGAGACTGTTTCCATAAGATATGGGAAAATGTACCCGAATTTGTTTCTTTCCACTTGTTTTAATCTATGATTTTTCCCCTCTGCCAATCTATTATGTCAACCCAAATCTCTCTACAACTATCCACCTAGCTTTTAATATGTGAAACTTTCTGAAAGCAAAGTTTCAAAAGGAACACTGAACAAAACCAAAATATATCTCCCCAAAATACTGAGGACTGTCAGACAATGAAAATGCAGGGAACCCTCTGCCCCTGCCTCTATCTGCCTGATGGCAGGACATACATTCTTCCTTACTGGAGACAGCACTTGCTTATTGGCCCAGAGAAGGCACCAGCAGGCCCAGGAGGAATCTGGGAACAGATCTGACTATCTTCCCACACATCCTCCTACCTTTTACTAGGCTGGAACTGCTCTCTCCTGTCTTATCACTACACAAGATATAAGGCTTGGCCAGGTGCAGTGGACTTTGAAAGGCAGAGGTGGGTGGATCACTAGATCAGGAGTTCAAGACCAGCCTGGCCAACATGGTGAAACCCTGTCTCTACTAAAAATACAAAAATTAGCTGGGTGTGGTGGTGGGTGCCTGTCATCCCACTACTCAGGAGGCTGAGGCAGAGAATTGCTTGAATCTGGGAGGCGGAGGTTGCAGTGAGCTGAGATCACTCCACTGCAATCCAGCCTGGGCAACAGAGTAAGACTCCATCTTGGGGAAAAAAAAAAAAAAGATTTAAGTCTCTTTGTTAAAATACAGTTTAAGCAAAGCCCCTAAGCCACTGCCCTGAGAAAGATACTTTTGAACTGAGGTTTCTGCCACATGATGGGTATAGCAGATATTTGTTAATCTAACTTTTCTTTTCAGGAGAGTGTCTCAACTAAGAATGTATAAGGTTTAAAAAAGAAATTATATCTATTTCCCCATTTACTTTGATCGTCTGTCAAATGGGGAATGTTAGAGCAGAGTTTACTCTTGTCTCTTCTACGTTGTTGGTCTCACCTGAATAGTTTCTTCCAGACGGTAGCACTCAAGCACTCGCAGAGTCTCTATAACTTGGTTTGGGTTGAACTGACACAACAGTTCGATGAACTGCTCTGTGATGCAGGGAGACACGGGCAGCAGTTCCTGATTTATATGAACACCTTCCCTAAAAACACAAAAGATAAGAGAATACTCGATGGTAGCGTTATTTAATCACATCTATAATTAAAAGCTACAAGTAAAATGTATATTACATTAAAACTAGTAACTACCTGCTGGTCAGGTAAAAATACGAATTGAAAGTCTCAATACACAGGTTACAACCTGGGGTTTATGCTTGGTACCTGAGGCAGGGGCTAGTTTGTGGGACTAAGCCTGTGGGAGAGAAATAAAAGAAAAATCCTAAACCCTCCAACCAACTTAGCGAAACTGAGATGGAGCGGGGACCTCTCTTAGGGCCCGACACACACCTTCGCCTCCCCTTCAAGCATGAAAATAAAGAAAAATCTTGAATCTCTTCAACGGAAATTCCAGGCATCTAGCTAGCCTGTAGAAGTAAATGAGCCTTTGGGAGGCCGAGGCAGGTGGATCACGAGGTCAAGAGATCAAGACCATCCTGGTCAACATGGTGAAACTCTGTCTCTACTTAAAATACAAAAAATTAGCTGGGCATGGTGGTGCGTGCCTGTAATCCCAGCTACTCAGGAGGCTGAGGCAGGAGAATTGCCTGAACCCAGGAGGTGGAGGTTGCGGTGAGCCGAGATCACGCCACTGCACTCCAGCCTGGGTAACAAGAGCGAAACTCCTTCTCAAACAAACAAAGAAAAAAAGAAGTAAATAAGCAACATGATAACAAACAGCTTGTAACAATAGCCACCCAAGTAGGTCAGAGCCACAAGATGTTTGATTCCCTGCAGAAATTAAATATAACATCTTAGCATATGTCCCTGAGTTGTTTTTCTGAAACCTGCACAACCAGATGGGAAATGCCAACCACTGTCATGCAGAACTCAGATTGGGGGCCCCTGAGGACTGAACTCTGACTGCTGTTGTTTGCTCTAGATTGCTTCTTGAAGGGTCTGGAGAGAGCACACCCACAGGCCAAATCTTAATATTACCTTCTGCCCACCCCAAGTTCTTAAACAAAGCCTTGCTTCCTTAACCAACTGCAAATCAAAAGAACCTCTGAATCCATCTATGCCATAAAAGACCCCCACTTCAAGATACACCACCTTTTCGGGCCAAATCAATGTATAACCTCCATGTAGTGATTTGCAATTGGGCCTGTAATTTCTGTCTTCCTGAAATGTTCCCCTGCCTTTAAAAACTCTTCCTGGAAGCCATCATGGAGGTCCAGTCTTAAGCATGAGCTGCTGATTCTCCTTGCTTGGTGCCCTGCAAAGAAACACCTTCCATTCTCTAACTACAAACCTCAATGTGGGTGTTTGGCTTTATTGCACCAAGTGAGTGGATCCAGGTAACAGACCTCATCTTAAAAACTGAGTTCCCAGCCATTACAGGATAGGAAGTCAGACACACCTCAGTATGCCCCTTATTCACCTTTAACCAGAATTCATTCCTAAGGAGTAAGCAGAAACCAGCTCTGGAAAACACAAAACAGATGACTCACTGTTTCACTGCCTTTAGCCAATTGTGGTTGCGACCAGCCTCTTCCTCCACCTTTGCTGCCTCAACGTGACAGCTCACCAGTTTCACAACACATCCCTTCCTAAAAACTAACCACCATCTCCAGAACTGTTTTGGCAGGATGGCAGAGGGCATGCAGTGAGAGTTTTCGTGTCATCTGCTTCATCTTTTGATGTCAGAGGGCTGAAAACTGCCCCTTTGGACTGTGCTAACACTTCCACGTTTTGAACACTGGTCCCCAGAGAAGGCATGAAGCTCTATTGTGCATGTGCATCTTTCTCCTTTCAGAAATATTCATGACTTCTCCGACAGGTTATTGAATATATGTACTTAGGCACCCCACTCGGCATAAACAACTGTTCCCTTTACCCCTCCCTTGAACTGCCTGTTTTCAGTTTCTGCCAGAGGCTATGATTCCCAGACTGTAAGAATGGTCACCTTGTAGGCTGCAACCCTTTATGTGAAATAAAGCTCTCCTTTCAAAATTTATGAACCTTGTAATTCTTCAGCTGACAAAGACCTGACAGTAACTCCAGATAGACAGTGTCAGAAATGAGTGAAATGGGAGGCTACCCAGTTGGTGCCCACTACACAATTGCTTGATTGGTTTGTGAGGAAAAATGACCGCACACATTTTGGTCACCAACGCAGACTGGTTTACCTTATTATCAGAGGGATCGAGGCTGTGTCTCAAGAAAACACTATTAGGTAAAATAAAATGGGGATGCTAACCACTGTTTCCTGTACTTTCCAGATGTTTATGCCAAATTGTAGGTTGTACTTTATGCCAAACTGGTTGTATTTCATTTACATCAGACTTCTGTTAATACGTCTTATAAATGCAAGACTATGGAGCAAGTTAAGACTATACCTAAGCATGAGTAACAGTACTTAAATCTTTCCAGAAAATTTACTGACACAACCATTTACAAAAACTAAAGTTGTGAATATGCATCAAACCAAGCAAATCACCAGATGAACAGATTTTGATGGATTCATTTGTGAGAAAAATAATGTGTCTGATGGGAAACGATCAGGCCATATCAATATAATCATAACTTTAATAAATAAGCTGTAGCATTAATGAATTTACATCCATTTCTGACTATTGCTTATCGGTCTTGCACATAAATTTGTTACATCCACTTCCCAAGGCTATCTCTTAGTCTTCTACTAACTATCTGCTTTGCAATATACCCAGTGCTTTCTTTTGTCAGTTTTAGAAGAAAGCATGTGTGTGCCTTGTGAAATACACACACAAACCCTGCCTACCACAGAATTCAGGTTGGAGAATATATCTACTTTTACTCTATAACTCTGTAAATGGAACCATTGCCAGGGAAAAATAAAAACATATATCAAGTTTTGAAAAATGTACATAAAAATTTTTTTTTTGAGACAGCCTCATTCTGTTGCTCTGGCTGGAGTACAGTGGTATAATTTCAATTCACTGCATCCTCCACCTCCTGGGCTCCAGTGATCCTCTCACCTCAGCCTCCTAAGTAGCTGGGACTACAGATGTATACCACTATGCCTGGCTAATTCTCGATTTTTTGTAGAGACATGGTCTCACCATGTTGCTCCAGGCTGGTCTCAAACTCATGGGCTCAAGTGATCTACCTGTATCAGCCTCCCAAAGTGCTGTGATTACATGTGTGAGCCACCATGCCTGGCCCACATTACCACTATTCTAAAATTCAAATTCTATAAATCAGTTCAACCACTGTGGATGAGTGTGGTGATTCCTCAATGAGCTAGAACCAGAAATACCATATGACCCAGCAATCCTATTACTGGGTATATACCCAAAGGGATATAAGTCATTCTACTCCAAAGACATAGGCCCATGTATGTTTACTGCAGCACTATTTACAACAGCAATGACTTGCAACCAACCCAAATGCCCATCAATGATAGACTGGATAAAGAAAATGTGGTACATATACACCATGGAATACTATGCAGCCATAAAAAGGAATGAGATAATGTCCTTTGGAGGGACATGGATGAAGCTGGAAGTCATCATGCTCAACAAACTAACACAGGAACAGAAAACCAAACACCTCATGTTCTCACTCATGAGAGCACTGAACAATGAAAACACATAGACACAGGGAAGGGAACAACACACACCAAGGCCTGTTGGGGGCTGACAGGTGAGGGGAGGGACCACCATGGCACACATATACTTACGTAACAAACCTGCACATTCTGAACATGTATCCAAGAACTTAAAGTAAAATAAAAATTAAAAAATAAATAAATTTCAAATTCTGACTTCCTAATATTTGACAAAGAAATTAACATTGTGTTGGAATTTTTTAAAGGCTAGTCTATTCCTGCCCCCTCACTCTAAAATGTGTATCTAAATAGGCCAGTCCAGATTAATCTTCCCTTTCTCTAAGGAAGAGGATTTCACAGTCTCCTTCAGTATCTTGTTTTCATAATTTGGGTCCACTTCGGCTTATCCTAAATCCTGTCTGCTTAAGTTCTCTGCTCAATCCCATATATCCAGTCCTTAGATGTGGTAGCCCCTTTTGATTATCCAGCACCTTTTAGACTGAGAACTCAAATATGTCACTCACAACAAGCTAGAGTGGAAAAAAACAAAAAACTGCTGGGTATGGTCACTCATGCCTTGTAATCCCAGCACTTTGGGAGGCTAAAGTGGGTGGATCACCTGAGGCCAGGAGTTTGAGATCAGCCTGGCCAACATGGTCAAACCCCATCTCTACTAAAAATACAAAGCATTAGCCAGGCATGGTAGCACACACCTGTAATCCCGGTAACTTAGGAGGCAAAGGTAGGAGAATTACTTGAATCTGGGAGACGGAGGTTGCAGTGAGCCGTAATCACACCACTGCACTCCAGCCTGGGCAACAGGGAGAGATACTGAGAGACTCTGTCTCAATTAAACAACAACAACAAAACAAACAACAACAACAAAACATTATTTTCTCTATAGTTTTCACTCAAATCACAAGGCCTTTATGCTGAACTTTCAGCTTTCCACACACGTTCTGTGTTTAAAATGCCAAATGTAATCCTGTGCCAACTAAACAGCAATCTGCCTGAAAAATACGTTACATGTGATTATTACAGGCAGCAAGATTATACCTATAAAATCTGTATGAAATTGTAACATATAAACACAGTGGTGTCTACAAATGTGACAAGCATTGACTGAGACAGAAACTGTCCTGTAGTGAGAAGGAATCCAGTGCATCCCTGGTCTCTTTGTTCCCCATCATGATGCCACAATCCACAGAAGTAACAGTATTTCCGCTTCTAGGAACAGCCACAATCCCTCATAAACTTCTGTGAGGCACAGAACAAAGCAGGCGAGCTCACTATTTGCCTGACAGCAATGATTCTGACACATCAAACTGACAGTAACAGCAGATTTAAGACAGTTGGCTTCAGGGGATTTGGTCACTTTTCCACTTTCCTGGTTTGACTACTAATCAAATGCCAAAATGTAATCTTTCAAATCTTTTTTTTTTTTAAAGACAGAATCTCACTCTGTTGGCCAGGCTGAAGTACAGTGCCATGATCATGGCTCACTGCAACCTTGACCTCCCAGGCTGAAGCAATTCTCCCACCTCAGCTCCCAAGTAGCTGGGACTACAGGTGTGCACCACCATGTCTTGCTTATTTTTAAAGAGAGAGGGTTTCACTGTGTTGCTCAGACTGGTCTCAAACTACTCGGCTCAAACAATCTGCCCATCTCAGTTTCCCAAAGCGCTGAGATTACAGGTGTGAATCACCTCATCTGGACTAATCTTTCAAATTTGAATAAAATTTGTTATTTCTCTGATAGTCAGGAAAAGAAAGTATATATTGTTCTCCTACAAAGGAAGGAAAAATGAACTTTATAAGCTAACAGAAATAAGAGTCTAATGATGTCGGGGACAGAAAGAATCATTTAGTTCTATAACCACATCAGGTATAAATGTTACTTAGAATTAGAATCACTCTAATTCTATACAGGCTGGGATGCTGTATTTCCAGACCACTTTAAGAAACTAAGGTTTACTTTAAGGAACCATTAAAGTCCTTAGAAGAAGGTTCCTTAGACATGGTGCCACATCTACATGGTTCCCAGCCTTGTGGTAAGTAAAGAATGTCACTTTCCGACAGGCCCAGGAACCTCTGAATATTATGGGGACCCCAAGAAAAAATGAATTCACCCAAGTACTAGAGGTAGAATCTGATGGCAAGTCCATAGCGTGGCTTCCTAGCCTGAAGAGGCTTTTCTGTATTCGGGACACAGGGTCTCCCTCTGTCATCCAGGCTGCAACGTAATAGCGGTGTCACAGTCACAGCTCACAGTAACTTCAAACTCCTCAGCTCAAGTAATGCTTCAGCCTCAGCCTCCCCAGTAGCTGGGATTACAGGTGTGACCACTGTGCCTGGCTAATTTTTATTTTTTATTTTTATTTTTTTTTAGAGATGGGGGTCTCACTATGTTGCCCAGGCTGGTCTTGAATTCCTGGCCTGTAGAGACTTTTACAGGTATAATCTGAGGTTTCTTATAATAAATTCCAAGAGAGCAAATTTTAAAAAAGAGCCTATATGGCCAATTACTATTCTTGTTGCACTTTATATAAATAATCAGGCCATGTATAATAAGGCTAAATGTGTTTTATAATTAAATTAGTGTGATTACCATAAATATCCTTAGTAAGAATAGGGGTAAAGAGAAAACTTATGTTTCAGAAGAAAACTATGGCACATCTGTTGTTCGATTCTAGACCTGTCCACTGTTTTTGAGTTTTTTTTTAATTATCTGGACTAAATCCTGAATTTTTGGTTTCCTTCGGTGTCTGGCTATGACTCACACAGAACATTTCTAATTTTTCTCTTACCTTTCTGACTTGAAATCATTAAAAATTTGAAGTGTGCTTTCCCCGAAACCCTGCAAGCTAAAGGGAGACAACTTGATGTAAACTTCGAAGAAATCATAGAACAACTTATTCATGGAAAAAAGTTCACTGAAACTTTGATGCAGACAGAGATCCAGAAAAATCTGGCAGAATCACAGTTGACTTTTACTCCAACTGTATGTATTTTGAAAACAAATACAAAAATCTTCTCCACTGACTGTGCTCCAGAATAAAACTAGCTAACAGACCGCTCCAAACATTAACCTTTGTTTTTCTTCTGCTTCCATAGACATACCTCTTGTCAAATATGTTTGTCTACACCATAAGAGAGTTAATTTTGATTAAAAAACAAAAAACCTGCCCACAACATCACCTCCTGAAATAAGATACAACTGATCAACTGAATGGAGCAATTCTCAGAACTAAAAGACTGTTTCAATAAGATATGGGGCAATGTACCTGAATTTGTTCCTTACCACTTGGTTTAATCTATGATTTTCTCCCCTCTGCCAAACTTTATGTCAAAATCTCTAACCCAAATCTCTCAGAGCTATCCACCTAGTTTTTAATATGTGAAACTTTCTGAAACTAAAGTTTCAAAGGGAGCACCGAACAAAACCAAAATACGTCTCCCCAAAATACAGAGGATTGAATGAAAATGCAGGAAACCCTCCGCCCCCGGCTCTATTTGCCTGATGGCAGGACACACATTCTTCTTTGCTGGAGACAGCACTTGATTATCTGCCCAGCGAAGGCACGAGCAGGCCCCAGAGGAATCTCGGAGCAGATTTGACTATCTTCCCACACACATTCCCACCTTTTACTAGGCTGGAACTGCTCTCTGCTGTCTTGTCACTATGTAAGATTTAAGGCTTTTTGTTAAAATACTGTTTCAGCAAAGCCCATAAGCCACTGCCGTGAGAGAGAAATACTTCTGAACTGAGGCCTGTCCCTCATAATCGGTATGTCACACATTAATAAGCTTCTGCTTGCTTTTCTTTTGTTAATCTGACTTTTGTTTTCAGTAAAGGGTCTAAACTAAGAACTAAAAAGGAAAAAAAATTGTTTTTTCCCCTAACATGAGTTTACAGCTCTTAATACACGTAAGTAAACTATTTTCAAGAAAGCATCGTGGATGAAGAGGGGACCAGGTGTGCGAAGGAAGAATGGCAATGTGTAGTGTTCTGTATGAACAACAAGCTCAGCACTAAAGGAGAGAAGAGATAAGGAAGAAAATGCAGCTGGCCAGATGGGCCTGAATCCTTTCATACAAGAAAGGCCTTGTTTGCCAGGAAGAGTGGATGTCACCTGAGGTAATGGGAACTGAAAGAACTTAAGAAAAGTGGCAGAGAACATTATCATTATCTGCCTGTTCAAAAACAGAAATGGCAGGCAAGCTGGTTAAGAAGCTGCCGCTGCAAAGACTATGACAGTGAGAGAAATCCAGCAGGACCGACTCCATCTTGCTACAAGCCTCACAGGCTGGCTGTCCTTGCTCACTCCTGGCCATATGCCAAGCTAACCATGAGTGGAATTTAGTTTACAGTTTAACTTGGAAGCAAGGATGGTAACAGTCTCTCCCTAAAGCTAACCGCTCCTTGCTCAGGAACCAAAGCCACCTTTGTAAGACTAATGAAAGACCACAGGATTAGGATTATGGGTGGAGCCCGCATTCTGCTAAAATACAGGTGTAGCTAAATGATAGCCAGCCATTGTAATCTAGCTTGCCTTTCTATAATCCCTTGCTGCTCAAGGAGTCATATGGCCAGAGGTCATAAGATTTGTGACTCGATTTGTGACCTCCCCAACTGCTCCTATAGATAACACCACTACTGCAGAGAACCTAAGATTAATCTTTGCAGGTGTTTTTCAGACTTGGTGCATTCTGGCCATCTTCTGACTCTAACCAGACCTGGGACTCATGACTAAACAGGTCCTGTGGCTCCCACCCACAGGCTGACTTGACACATAAGGACCATTTTCCACACTACTGTGATTTCATCTCCAGTCAGTCAGCAGTGCCTATTCCCTAGCTCCTTGCCCACCAAATTATCCACAAAAGCCCTAGCCTCTGAGTTCTCCAGGAGACGAACTTAAGTCATAACTGCAATCCTCCCATGTGGCTAGCTCTGTGTTAATTCATCTCTTTCTCTACTGCAATACTGTGGTGTCAGTGAATCGGTTTTTCTGTGTAGCAGGAAGAACCTGTTGGGTGATTACAGTTGGGAAACCAGCCAAAGAAACCAGAGGAGGGATGCTGAGTGCCTAAACCAGGGCAGCAGAGGTACGGACGAGAGGAAAAATCACTTATAGTATAAGAGATATAGAAGGCTGGGCACAGTGGCTCACACCTGGAATCCCAGCACTTTGGGAGGCTGAGGCAGGCGGATCATGAGGTCAGGAGATCGAGACTATTCTGGCCAACATGGTGAAACCCTGTCTCTACTAAAACTACAAAAATTAGCTGGGTGTGGTGGTGCGTGCCTATAGTCCCAGCTACTGGGGAGGCTGAGGTAGGAGTGAGCTGAGATCATGCCACTGCACTCCAGCCTGGCAAAAGAGCAAGACTCCATCTCAAAAAAAAAAAAAAAAAAAAAAAGAGAGAGAGACATACAAAAGAGATAGATTTTATAGATTTTGGTAACTGTTTCCATGTGGTGTGGTGTGGTGAGAAGATGAAGTGGGAATGGATAAAGGAAAGTGAAAACTTGATCATCACTCTCAGGATTTTATTTACGATACTTATACATAATCACCCGCTTTTCCCTATCTTCTTCCATGAGAATATAAATTCTCTGAGGGTAGGGTCCTGTCTTATTCATCATTTTATCTCCCATGCCTGTCAAGTGCTTGATATGCTGTAGTTACTCAGTAAATTGCTACATGAAATGAATCAGTTGACGATATTGTTAAGAGAGAAAATAAAAGACAAGTGGTTTAGGTTGGAAAAAGTGAGTATAAATAACAATTTCATTATAGGTAAGTACTGATTAAAGGACTAAAGAAATATATATGTGATAAACGTGTGTGTGTGTGCGTGTGTGTGTGTACATATATATATATATATGGAGAGAGAGAGAGAGAGAGAGACAGACAGAAAGAGAGGAGCTGACTGATTGGTGATTAGGAGGTGATGATGTGTTACAATTTAAAAGGCTGAATTTGAGTTGCTGGCAAAACACTACCCAAAGATATAAGACCTAGGGTAGGCCAGGCAAAATGAACCATTATCTTGGCCACTGTAGGCACTCACTGAAGTAGGTATTTCTTTTAATATGTCAAAGTTCATAAACATATATAATCTTCTAATTTTGTATTTTAACTTTGAAATATACTATTTCAATATCTTAAAATGCCCCTTCAAAAATATAAATATGCTTATCAATATCTTAAAATGTCCCTTCAAAAATATAAACAGAAACACTGACAGATTCAACTAAAATCCAATGCATAACCATTTCCATAATCTATATTTTGCTCCTTGGCAAAGTTACTCATTTTCTTAACAATGTTCAATTTTTACTTTACTTGGATTAAGGACTTTGAGATACAATGTGAAATATGTGTTTTTTCTTACAGGAAAATCATACTATGTTTCAGAAGCCTTCAGAATATTGTTAACAAAGGCTAAATCAACATTACCAGGAAAATCATACTGAGGAAAATATTCTGAATATAAATATACACGCACATTCTCTTTACTCCTTCTGCTCATGGCCTCACAAAAAAACACGTGTCCTTTTGTATTACCCTTCGAGCATCCCCACTGCATAAGGAACCTGCATCTGGATGTAAGCACATCAGGAGAACTCCTGTGAGAATTCATCAACGGCAGCCAGCAGGAATGCACCCAGGCACCCAGGGGGTGGGGGTGGAGTGGGCTTTATGTAGCTGCTGTCCCAAAGGAAAAAGTTGGAAAAGGATGCAAATCCTCTCTCCTAAGCTGTTGGCCTCAATTCAGGCAAGCAATTTGCTTCTGGAGGATTAATCCCCCTCCCCCTAAACTAATCTTTCTATGTACAGATGCCACCAATATCTTTGAAGGTCAATTAATTCAACTGAGGAAACTATTTACATAACAAAGATAATGTAAAGCCACTGGGTAAAGACAGAGCAAAATATACACATGAATTCAACTGGATGATCTACTCCTTTAAAAATGCTGTTGACAAAATAAAAGCTACCCCCTCAAAAACAACTTGATACACGTAAATATTCATGTGCGCGTATGTGTTTGTGCAACATCTGCCTCCCAGGTTCAAGCGATTCTCCTGCCTCAACCACCTGAGTAGCTGGGATTACAGGCGTGCACCACGACGCCTGGCTAATTTTTGTATTTTTAGTAGAGACGGGGTTTCACCATGTTGGTCAGGTTGGTCTTGAACTCAGGTTATCTGCCTGCCTCAGCCTCCCAAAGTGCTGAGATTATAGGCATGAGCCACCATGCCTGGCCATGCATGTTAGTGTTAAATTAAATATGCATAAACCAGATATACAGGAATGAGAATCCTATTAACTCAGGCGTTGGGGGCAAGAGTAAAAAAAGCAACCCTGTGATAATACAAACACACAAGCAGTCCTCATCTCAAAATAACTTTTCCTTCATAATGCTGCTTTAGGAGTTTCATGGGGGGGAAAACCTGTAGGTTAAAAATATCTATTGCTTAAAAAGAACAAAAAGAGAAGAAACAAAGGTAAAATATTTCACAGCTGGCTGGCAGGTAACTGCTGGCGGGGCCAGTCTACCCATTCTTGATGCTTGACCCTATTTCCGTATTCCGTACTCCCTCCGTTTCCCAATTCCGTTTTCCCAGTACCTGAAAAGATTCTAATCCTTTATTTAGGTGAGTTAAGAAGCACAGTCACTAAAAAAGGCTAAAATGTAATGAGAAGTTAGTCAATCCGAGACTAATGTAAACCAACCCATGCTCTCTGCTTTCTTCTTACCCTTGTGGTCAACCGTATTAGGAAAATGTTTTGGGCTTTTTCCCATCTTTTAAATGCTTGGTTGTTTTCATATGTTATTTATATATTCCTCATTGTAAAAAGGGCCATACAATACAGAGATCCACTGAGCAATCAGAAACAGTTTTGACCGGGAAAGGGAGGAAGGTAATTTCAATTTTTTAAATCTATAAAGAACCCTCTATATCTGGGTGTGCTTATAATGCAGACAGCTTGAAGAAGTGCATGTACCCTGCACCCCTGGAAAGAAGGGGACAGAATGAGGTGGAGGTGGGGTTCAAAGGACACCAAAACCAAACTTTACACAATTCAAAACTGTGCCTAAGAACAGCTCTGAAAGCAAGAAAGGGAGGACTTCCTCTTTTTTCCTTACTCCTTCTGCACTCAACCTTCTTAACCTACTTTCTCTCCCTCAATCCAGAATTCAATATACAACTAGTATTATATACATATTTATATTACGGATTAAGGAGGTTTTTATGGGTTAGCTTGAGATGCTATTGTATAAAATGTGCTTTATATAAAAATGAATGAAATGCCAAACAACAAATTCAAAAATAAACTTAAGAGCATAATCTAAATCAATGCCTGCCTCTATGTAAGACATAAAGTAAGAGGATACAATACGATGAATCCAAGAATTGGGACTCTCAAAGCAGGATCCTTGGTCTTTGATATTTTGGAGCAGATCAATACAAAGGTGAGCTCTTTTTAAAGGGAGAGCTGAGGTCAGCTGGTTATTTCAAGGGTCTTAATTTCTGGTAGACAAAAGTAAAGCTGGAAATTTGGCTGTTGTCAGAGTGAGGTCACTCCTGGTCCTGTTGCTCTTTGGGGGAAGGGAAGAGGAAGGACTGTGAGTACACTGCCTCTTTTCAAGGTAGGTAAGGAAGGACCTTGCACCTGAATGGACATGACAGGAAAGGAGTAATGTGTGAGAAGTAACCATCCTGGTTAGGGTTAGCTTAAGGAAATAAAATGTGTCTGTTTCTCAAGTAAAATTATCTGTGGTTTACTGGTGAACAAAACAACTTTCACAGCATTCATAAAAGGTCTTACCTAACTAACATCTTTCAAATCTAGGTATAGGTAACAATGGAGCAAGACTGTCCACTGAAGACCTTTGATACCTGTAATATACCTTTCTTTTGGTACTATTTAGTTTAAGTAGTGACTGCAATGCCAAAGCAGATACATTATTTGTATTTGCTTTTTACTAAAAAATGATTGAAACGCCAAACATCAAATTCAAAAAGTTTAGCGCATAATCTAAATCAATGCCTGCCTCCTATGTAAGATGTAAAGTAAGAGGATAAACTATGATGAATCCAAGACCTGGGATTCTCCAAGCAGAACACTAGGTCTTTGACACAGAAATTTATATGACCTAATACTGCTTTTTTTAAATTAAAAAATATATATTTGGTCACCATCACTTTTCATCGTTCATTTGAGAAAATGCCAAGTCCAAAGCTGAGCTTCTTCTGTCCTTCCCACTTGAGTCTCTGCAGGTAGCATGGCAGAGGAAAAGGACTTGATTAAAATACAGTATCCTAAGGGAAGAGGAGTGGATGGATCTAACACTGGGAAAGTATGGGGGAGGAAAAGAGGGAACTGTGCCATAGCAAAAGAGGTGGACAGGCTCTGGATAAACGGCTAAGAAGTGGGGCTGGTGTTTCCTTCCTCCTCCCCTGAGCTCCCACCTCCGCCCTATTTCCATGTTTCCTGCTCCCAGCTCTCCCCACCACCTCTTCCCACCTTCCTTCCTTCCTTCCTTCCTTCCCACTCCCAACTCAATTCCAAAATATTTCCATCAGGATTATCTGGGAGTAGAAAAGGGCCTGAACTGACTCTGAGGGAAATACAAATGATTAACAGGAATTTAAAAATAATTTTAAAAAAGCATATCTGGCTTCAGTAATAATCTGAGGACAGAGAATTAAAACACAGATACTTCAAAAAGGTCTTGAACACAAGTGGAGGTGGCTATGTAGTCAGTCTGCTTTTAGTAAACATCTACACATACACATTTGTTTGACTTAAATTTAAATGTATCACAGCCTATTCAAGATTTAAATGGTTGAGCTTTCAAAAAATTTTTACAATCAACAAATTACTGGTATTTTTAAATAGCACAGAACACTGAAATAACCAAAACGAATATTACAATTGCTAAAGTAAGTAAATAGTTATTTTCAATGGCCAGCGTATATTATAATGAATGACACCTAAAGTTTGTATGTCTGATATGAAAGCTATGCCATCTTGGAAAATTCCATGCTTAACTCTAGGTGTGCATCAAAATAATCCAACTCCCAGTGATTCTGTGGGTTGGGCCAAGGCATCTGAATTTTTAAAAGCTTCGTAGGCGATTCTGACGCACACTATTGGTCAAGAATAACCATCTTAAAGGATATTAAACATTACTGCCCTCAAATCCCAATGTATGTAGTTACAGCAAAACCTGGAAACCTCATATGCAGAACTGCTTTGCCTACAAATCCACTACTAGTTTCATCATCTCCTTCAGTTTGTTTTTATTTGATATAAGCATCAGAGCAGCAGTTGAAAAAACACATTTAAACTTTCCTTCCCACCATCAGGAAGTTGTTTAAAACCAAACATATTAAGTCGGAGTTTAAAACGTAATACATTTATAGAGGTAGGCTGGGAACCAAGTGTTAAAAAGCAGAGCTACCATCAGTCTCCCACATGAAGTAAGGAGCAGGCAGGATGAAACAGGGCAGGAGGGGAAGCTAATTCTTCTGATACGTGTCATGTGGCATGGCTTCATTATTTTATTTACACTGATGAGAACTCACCATATATGCTCATGTTCAAATGGAAAGAAAAATATTGTCTCAAGATACAATCTATTGTTCAGATCTTGTATTTTCACATTATCTGTGCAACAGTTACTCCTACTAACATTAAAAATTCAGAGCTAATTGTACTATTTAGATCCCATGGGCTGGGAACTTAATCTCAATTTATTTCCTTTTATTTCTCATATATATTATGAAAGACTGAAGTTTATTAACATACCTTGGGTCAAGAAGACTCCTCAAAAATTTGAAAAGCAAAACCTGGTTCTGGATAGAAAAACAATAAGAAATGCAATTAAATATTAAAACAAATTTTTCACATTCTTCTATAGTAAAGAACTACTTACTCTAACCTATCCCTTTAAAATGCACAGATATCTGACTATTTCCATTAAGCCCTCTGTACAGATCTAAGAAATTCTAAAGGATCACTTGGAGGTTCTTTATGTCTTCTCAGTAATTCTAATCACTGTTGCACATTTAATTCTCAGTGTAAAAGGAACACAAATACCCTATTATCACCAAAAAAAAGCCCTCTACTGAGACAAATCCCCAAGCTGTTCCCAGCACAAGGACCCTCAGAGCGGCAGGTGCTTGGAACTGCTCTGTGGATGCTGAGCTCTGGCTGCACTAACAGGTTTCACTCGGCCTTAACCTGGTCCTCCTGTGGCAATGGGTTGCTGTGAGATAGTTGGTCCCAGGAGGATGGGAGTTTGAGGTCCAAGTTAACAACCACCACCAAAAAAGCTCATGAACAATATAAGCGACTACAGAAGAGATGCCTGCCAATCAATCTAACAATCTGATTGTTAGCAATCAATACACCATAAAATCTTGGTTCTGTTTTGCCATTTACTCGCTACATGACTTTCTGTAAGTTACTTATCCTCTGAGCAATTCAATTTCCTTACGTGGGAAAAAAAAAAGAAGACGGTACTATCTTCTCTGCCTTCCGCACAGGATAGAAGGGTTAAACGAGATAAACCTTCAAATGGTACAGAAGTATGAATAATATTTCTAAGTTCTTGGGAAACCTATGCAAAAATTGTTATTGTTTAGGTTTTTGTTTTTTATTTTTTTGACACACTCACACTTTACCTGTAAAAAATGGGTGACTCTTAAAGATAAAAAAGATTAGTATAAAAAATGATTTAAAAATACATTTATTTTTATCAGACTTTGATTTTCTACTTTTTCCCTATCACTTTGCCTCATTTTACATGACTTTCTTCTTGGTTATAACTTAACATTCTGGCATATTTTTCATTTTAAGGAATTCTGAAAACAATTGGTCAGTGGTATATTTCTTGCCATCAAAAGTAAAGGTACTTTGTAAGATTGTTTACTTTGTAAGTAAAGGTACTATGCGAGATTCTTGCACAATTTAAAAAGGTATGCAATAAAGTAAATACTTCATTTCTTGAAAAAAATTTCTAAGACTCCACAAACAGACCACAAATAGACACCTTTTTCTTATCCATCATACTTTAAATTTTTTTTTTCTTTTTGAAACACAATGTCACTGTCACCCAGGCTGGAGTACAGCGGCATAATCACAGCTCACTGCAGCCTCCACCTCCCGGGTTCAGTTGATCTTCCCAGATAGCTGGGAAGAAAGGCATGCATCACCACACCCAGCTAATTTTCTAGATTTTTTTTTTTTTGTAGAGATGGGGTTTCACCATGTTCCCTCAACTGGTCTTGAGCTCCAGAGCTCAAGCAACCTGCCCGGCTGGGCCTTGTGAAGTGCTAGGATTGTAGGTGTGAGCCACTGTGCCCAGCCCATGCTTCACTTTGATGTATTTGTCTGATGAATGACATTCTACTCATCTACTGGGTCTGTCTCTTAGTAGCCTTAGAGACTACAAAAAAAGAAAAAGAAAAGAAAATCCTACAAGTGATCATTTTAAATCTTAAAGGACAATGACAACACAGCCACCGCCACAGGCAAAATTTACCAGAACTGCTGACTTTGAAAGGGGAGAGCAGTTCTGGAGACTGACAGTTTTGGCAGACACCGCCTCCTCCCCTCCCTCACTAGCCTGGGTTTCATGTCCTTCTGTGTGCTACTCCAGCATCATGGGCTCCACCATCATTCCAAGCAAACTAGTCTGTAACTGCCTTTTGGCTTATTTGTCTTCTTCTTAGAGAGCAGGATCAAACCTACATGTTTTGGTACCCTCAGCACTCAATGCTTTTGCCCAGAGCACGTACAGGAGTATTTATCGAATTAATGGATGAGTCTTTATCTTGAGTTAATGAACCTCATCATTATCATGCTACACATCCAAGCTTGATATCTGGGAATTTTTTTCTTTTTTTTTTTTTTTGAGACAGAGTTTCGCTCTTGTTACCCAGGCTGGAGTGCAATGGTGCGATCACAGCTCACCGCAACATCTGCCTCCTGGGTTCAGGCAATTCTCCTGCCTCAGCCTCCCGAGTAGGTGGGATTACAGGTGCCCGCCACTGCAACCGGCTAATTTTTCTATTTTTAGTAAAGACAGGGTTTCACCATCTTGGCCAGGATGGTCTAAAACTCCTGACCTCATGATCCACCCACCACAGCCTCCTTAAGTGCTGGGATTACAGGTGTGAGCCACCGCACCCAGCCTCTGGGAGTTGTTTTTAACTCTTCCTATCACATTCAACTAATTTCCAGATCCTATACATTTTACTTCACAAAAATATCCTAAATCTGTCCTCTCCAACTGCCACTGACTTAGTGCTAGTCCTCTCCATCTTTTGCCTAGACCTCCATTTGCTCTCCTTTCCAGTCCATTCTCTCCACTGCTATCCAAAGTTAACTCTCTATAAAATGGATCTAACGATACTGCTCTTTAGCTTAAAACAGCTTCAGTGATTCTCAGTACACAGAAGACAGTTTAAATTTCATAGCCTCACATATGAAACCGTTCCGTATTTGTCTGCAAGCTATATATTCCAACTCCTCTAGTTTAGCCCCTCCCCTCCACCTATCCCTAGTAGCTTAATCTAATGCCACTTCCACCATCACCCTCCCAATGCCATGCTTCACACAGACCTGAAGGTTCTCTAAGCATGCATGCTGCTTCATGTCTTCAAGGCTTTACGTGCCCAGAACCTTTTTATCGAGAAAGGCCGGCGTGGAAATCTGACATTAAGCATGCAAGACCAGATTAGGGCTCTCTGGACATTCTTGTCTTTCTCACCATCCACCACTCTCTCCTTCCCTTGTTCCTATAGTACTTTTCCCATACCTCTAGTACAGCTCTTCTAACACTGGACTGTAATTATGCAAGTGCTTCTCTGTTCTATAGGAACGTTTAAGAAAGGGTTGTATTCTTATCTGTGTCCCCAGGGCCCAGCACACTGGTAGAGAATGGGGCTGCACTAAGTATTCGAATGAATGAATTCCATATTTTTGTCTCTCAGAGCTGCCTCCTACTCACTGCTCTGATTTCCATCTTGCACAGCTATTCCCAGCCACTATTATTGTCACTTGAGGACTCTGGGTGGTGCTTCATGTCCCTGTCATTGTCCTATTCCCTACCTCTATCACTTGTGTCTACAATGACAGTGAGCAAACTCGACATCGGCACTGCCACGGTAGGTGGTAAGTGGAACACCTGAAACAGTCCACCAATAGTCCGTCTAACTGAGCTTCTCAACATTTGCTATGCGTATAGCTGTACTCCAGTTAAGATTCTCCAAGAAAAATTCTAAACAGCACAATTTCAGGATGACAAAGTTTTGAATAAATCTGAATCTCAAAGAAAACAGGGTTGTGGATCCTACAGCAAAAGAAAACGGGGAAGAGAGACCTGTGGATTAGGATTTCTAGAATAAGTACATAATAGTTTCAGAAATGCTTCTTTGATGCTCATATTTGTTACGCACAAAGATGAATTCCCTCATTTCCAAACTAAGAGATCATCATATAACTGCGTGTATTAGGTTGGTGTCATTAAAGAAATGGCAGAAACCACAATCACTTTTGCAGCAACTTAATAGAAACTACTAATAAATATCAACTGAAGAAATCACTACAATCAAAATTTCTCAGATGAAGATTTAATAACCATCTCTCCACTAGATATTTTTTCCCAATATATATCTGCAACATGTACCTGAAGTTTTTTAATGACCGTTTCAATATGTCCAGAAAAGTGGGTAGCAACCAGCTCCGCAGCTTTACAAGGCTTCAGGGCCACCAGTTCCTGGAGTTAAAGGAAAAGACAAAGCCATCTTTAATGGTTCATTTGCACAGCATATCCACAGATAAGAGGCATGACTACCCACCTCCACACTGCCGCAAGCTTCCACCGTGCATCTCAGCAGAGCTTGATACACGGCCTCAATTTAAACGGCACTTTGCAAATGAGCAAAATAAGAAATGTGCCACGTAAAAAAAAAAAATCAAAATTTAATTTAAAGAAAGGTAATTCAGAATTCTTTGAAAATGAAAGCACTACAGAGTTCTGGATTTCAGCCGTGATATCTGCAGGGGAAACAGAAGGAACATAAAGCTTCCCAAATTCCCTGTCACTGCATTTCATCCTTGAGCTTCAAGTAATAACTTGAAGAATTGAGAAAGTGTACTTGTAATTTATCTGGCTAAGAATTTTCAAACTTCTGGTGCCTAGTGCCTTTTGGAACTGCAAATACTTTAAGAAATAAATTTAAGGTCTTAAATTTTAAATGAGAGTAAAATGTTGACCACTTTCAATTAAACACTGTTAATAAAAGCTATTTGTCAAATATAAGACTTTTTTGTTCTCCCCTTGGACTTTCCTGGACACTACTTTCCTTTTTAAAACTCTCTCCTTACTTGGTTTCTGTCACCTAATATTTTATCTTTCCAACTGTACCTTCTCTGTGGGAACACCGTGATCAAACACAACCACAATACACAGCTAAAACTCAAAGACCAAATGTAGACCCAAATAGTGTGCTGTTAAATACAACTCAGACAAGCCACTGTGACCGCGGCACACACCGCAGATCTAGTCATCATCGTGTTAGGTAGTACTTGGAGATTCGTAATAATCAGCAGCCACACGTAAGGGTAGTTTACATAACTTCAATGTAATACTCTTGATAAGAGAGAAGGTATAGCTAATCAGCATTACAAAGGAGACACTACTGCTCATCTGTAGACATTCAAAAATAAACTACGGTGAATGAATTTATGCCAAAAATTTGGAAATTTAGACTAAATAAATTCCTAAGAAGTGCAATTTAATAAACCAACTTGAGAAGAAAGAGTCTGCATTGATTTTTTTTTTTTTTTTTGGTAGAGACGGGGTCTCACCATGTTGCCCAGGCTGGTCTGGAACCCCTGGACTCAGGTAATCCTCCTGCCTCGGCCTCCCAAAGAGCTGGGATTACAGGTACGAGTCACTGTGTCTGGCGCTGACTTGATCTTTAACCACTAAAATAACTGAATGAGTAGTTTAAAAACTTTCCATATGAAAAACGGAGGCCCAAACAGCTTCACTAGTAAGTTCCAGCAACCATTTAAAGAAGAAATAATTAACATTAACTAAACCTCTTACAACAGAGAACAGGAGAATGAAAAACTCTTCAGCTCACTGTATGCAGCTAGTAACATTCTGACACCTAAACACAATATGGCAAAATTACAGATCAATCCGAACCATGAATGCTGATACAAACACGCCAAATAAAAATGAAATTCAGCAATATATAAAAAGAATAACAGATCAGGATCAAGTTGCACTTATCTGCAGATATTCAAAACTAATAAAATTGAACACAAAAACAGAATAACGAAGAAAACATGATAAAATTCAAAATCCATTCATGAGGAATCTCTTGGCATACTAAAAGTAGAAGAAAACTTCCATAAAAATCCTTATACTAAACATACTGATGTCGGAAATGAAATTTTTTTAAATGCTGTTAATAACAGCATTAAAAATACGAAGCTGTGACAGTAAGTATAACAAAGGATGGGGCTAGGCGTGGTGGCTCATGCTTGTAATCCCAGCACTATGGGAGGCTGAGGCAGGTGAATCAGGCCACAAGTTGGAGACCAGCCTGTCTTTACTAAAAATACAGAAATAAACTGTGCATGGAAACCACACCTGTAATCCCTGCTACTTAGGGAGGATGAGGCAGGAGAATCACTTGAACCCAGAAGGCAGAGGTTTGCAGTGAGCCTAGATGGTGCCACTGCACTCAGTGAGTTAGACTCACACATACAGTAGTGAGACTCCATCTCAAAAACAAAACAAAAACAAAGGATGGAAACTCTCCATAGAGAACATTATAAAACATTATAGGAAGATAGTAAATAAAGGATCATACCATACAGTCATGGATAGGAAGTCTCAATAATTGTAAAGATTGCAAATTATCTTCAAAATTATTGATAGATTCAGTGCAATGCCTGTCATAATCACAAAGTTAAAAAACCTTTTGGTGGAACTTGATAAGCTGATTCTAAAACGTATTTGGAAGTATCAAAAGTCAGTAATAGCCAAGATTTTCTTAAAGATATCAAGACTCACTATACAGCAACAATATTAAAAACAGTGTGGTACTTATGCAGAGACAGACAAACAGCCCAGTGAAACACGAGGCCCAGAGAAACAGACCAAGTACACAGATCCTTGATATACTCATCATAAAGGGGTCAATTCTGAGCAACAGGAAAAGGTAACCTTTAAAAATAACTGATGCTGGGACAACTGGGCATCGGTATTCTAAAAAATTAACTGGACTTCTATCTCATACTATGTATAAAAATTGCTTTCAGGTGGAACTCAGAGCCAAAGATTAAAATAAGAAAGAAATCAGGACATATAGGAGGAGCGGGGATGATTATTTTGACCACTTTTAAAAAACACACACACAAAGATTTAAAAAGGGCCAGGCGAGGTGGCTGACGCCTGTAATCCCAGCACTTTGGGAGGCCAAGGCGGATGGATCACAAGGTTAGAAGATCAAGACCATCCTGGCTAACATGGTGAAACCCCATCTCTACTAAAAATACAAAAAATTAGTTGGCCATGGTGTCACGCACATATAGTTTCAACTACTTGGGAGGCTGAGGCAGGAGAATTGCTTGAACCCGGGAGGCGGAGGCTGCAGTGAGCCAAGATCACACCACTGCACTCTGGCCTGAGTGACAGAGCAAGACTCTATCTCAAAAAAAAAAAAAGCAGATTGAAAGAAAAAGCCACAGAGTGGGAGAATATATTGCTGACAAAAGACTAATATCCACAAAACATAAAAAAATCTTACGAAGCAATAAGTATGAGACATTCAAACAGAAAAGTGGGCAAGAGACTTCAGCAGGCACTTCACAAAAGAGAAAATTTAAATGGCCAATAAACATATGAAAAGGTTGTCAATCTTATTAATAATTAAGGAAGTGTAAATGTAAAACATAATTAGATATCATTACACATCCAATAGATTGGCAAAGATTTAAAGTTTGCCAAGGATAGAGAGTTCATGAGAACTCTCATACAGAGTGGGCATCCAGCAAAATTTAAAATATTAATCTCAGTTAACTAGCAATTATATACTCTAGAGCAGAGATTATGAATTAGCATGCATCAGAATAACTTAAAGGATTGCTGGGCCTCACCCCCAGAATTTCTGATTCAGTAAGTCTGAGAAGGAGGTCCAAACTTTGCATTTCTATCAAATTCTTAGCTGATGCCATGATGTTGGTTTGTGAACAAAACTGAGAATCACTGCCTTAGAAAAACGAATGTGGCTGTGCTCAAGATGAGCATGTAAGAATGATTATGAACAGACTATTCTTAATAGTTAAAACAGCACTGTTTACAATAGCAAAGACCTGGAACCAACCCAAATGCCTATCGATGATAAGACTGGACTGGGAAAATGTGGCACATATACACCATAGAATAGTATGCAGCAATCAAAAATGATGAGTTTGTGTCCTTTGTAAGGACATGGATGAATCTGGAGAACATCATTCTCAGCAAACTGACACAAGAACAGAAAATGAAATACCACATATTCTCACTCATAGGCGGGTGAGGAAAAATGAGAACACATGAACACAGGGAAGGAGGTACTACACACTGGGGACTATTGAGGGGAGTAGGGGAGGGACATTGGGGGGGGGGAGAGCTGGGGAGGGATAGCCTGGGGAGAAATGCCAAATGTGGGTGAAGGGGAGGAAGGCAGCAAAACACACTGTCATGTGTGTACCTATGCAATTATCTTGCACGTTCTGCACATGTACCCCAAAACCTAAAATGCAATAAAAATACAAAATAAAAAAATAAAAACTAGAAACAATTAAATATTTACCAGCAGTTGAATGAATAAATTGTGATGTATCTGTAAAATGGAATATTATACAATAAAAATTAACTGTAGCTACATAAAACAAAATGTTCTCAAACAAAATACTGGGCAATCTTCTCAAACAAAATACTGGGCACAAATAAGAAAATAAAGTATGATTCGCTACCTGATTTCAAACTATATGACAAAGCTACAGTCATCAAAACAGCATGGTACTGGTACCAAAACAGAGATACAGACCAATGGAACAGAACAGAGGCCTTGGAGGCAACGCCACACATCTACAACCATCTGATCTTTGACAAATCTCACAAAAACAAGCAATGGGGAAAGGACTCCCTGTTTAATAAATGGTGTTGGGAAAACTGGCTAGCAGTGTGCAGAAAGGAGAAACTGTACCCCTTCCTGACACCTTACACTAAAATTAACTCCTGATGGATTAAAGACTTAAACATAAGACCTAACACCATAAAAACCCTAGAAGAAAATCCAGGCAAAGCCATTCAGGACATAGGCACAGGCAAGGACTTCATGACTAAAACACCAAAAGCACTGGCAACAAAAGCCAAATAGACAAATGGGATCTCATTAAACTCCAGAGCTTCTGCACAGCAAAAGAAACAATCATTAGAGTGAACAGGAAACCAACAGAATGGGAAAAAATTTTTGCAATCTACCCATCTGATAAAGGGCTAATATCCAGAATCTAAAACAGATTTACAAGAAAAAAACAAACAACCCCATTCAAAAGTGGGTGAAGGACATGAACAGACACTTTTCAAAAGAAGACATACATGAGGCCAACAAACATGAAAAAATGCTCATCATCACTGGTCATTAGAGAAATGCAAATCAAAACCACATTGAGATACCATCTCGCGCCAGTTAGAATGGTGATCATTAAAAAATCCAGAGACAACAGATGCTGGAGAGGATGTGGAGAAATAGGAACACCTTTACACTGTTGGTGGGACTCTAAACTAGTTCAACCACTGTGGAAGACAGTGTGGCAATTCCTCAAGGACCTAGAAACAGAAATTCCATTTGACCCAGCAATCCCATTACTGAGTATATATCTAAAGGATTATAAATCATTCTATTATAAAGACACATGCACACATATGTTCATAGTGGCACTGTTTACAATAGCAAAGACTTGGAACCAAGAAAATGCCCATCGATGACAGATTGGACAAGGAATGACACATATACACCATGGAATACTATGTAGCCATAAAAAAAAAATAAGTTCGTGTCCTTTGTAGGGACATAGATGAATCTGGAAACTATTATTCTCAGCAAACTGACACAAGAACAGAAAATCAAACACTGCATGTTCTCACTCATAGGCAGGTGTTCAACAATGAGAACACATGGACACAGGGAGGGGAGCATCACACACTGGAGTCTGTGGTGGGGGGGTGCCAAGGGAGGGACAGTGGAGGGGCGGGTGGGAATGTCAGGGAGGGACAACATGGGGAGAAATGTCAGATGTAGGTGACGGGGGGATGGAGGCAGCAAACCACATTGCCATGTGTGTACCTAGGCAACAATCCTGTATGATCTGCACATGTACCCCAGAACCTATAGTACAATTAAAAAAAAAAAAGATAACTCAGTGAAAGATAGGCAAAAGAAAAAAATAAATAAAAATGAAAATAAAAAAAGAAAAGAAAGCGTGATTTCATTTTCATAAAGTTTGAAAATAGGCAAAACAAAAATAAATACTTAGGGATGCATGCAAATGCAGTAACAGTGTCCAAAAAGACAAGGAACTGTCACAAACCAGGGAAACGGCTATATGGGGAAGAGGGGAGGAAAGACTGTGATTAGAAAAGAAGACGGCCAGGTGCGGTGGCTCACACCTGTAATCCCAACACTTTGGGAGGCCGAGGCGGGTGGATCACGAGGTCAAGAGATCGAGACGATCCTGGTCAACATGGTGAAACCCCGTCTCTACTAAAAATACAAAAAATTAGCTGGGCACGGTGGCGGGTGCCTGTAATCCCAGCTACTCAGGAGGCTGAGGCAGGAGAATTGCCTGAACCCAGGAGGCGGAGGTTGCGGTGAGCCAAGATCGTACCATTGCACTCCAGCCTGGGTAACAAGAGCAAAAAACTCCGTTTCAAAAAAAGGAAAAAAAAAGAAAGAAAAGAAGATGCGGGAAAAGTCTGAGGTATGTAAATAAAATATTTCTTGTTCAGGACCTACGATGTTTGCCTTTTAACTTTTTTTATTAAGCAGTACATTTGTTTATGTCCTTTTTTGAATGCTTTATAAATTTCAAAATATAAAATGTCAACATAATCTAATGAAACCTTTCATACTGAAAAAACCATTTGAACCAGAGATTCTTCATCTAAGGAAGACTTTTAGGGATTTGTAGATGCCCGAAACTGTAAACAGAATCACATATTTATGTACATGTGCAACACTATGAGGCATAAGTCTCAATCTTTCATTCGGTTTTCAAAAAACAGTGTAGAGCCCCAAATGTGTTAAGAACCGTTAAGCTATCAACTAAGTGTATCCTGTCAGAAAACTTCATTATGACTTTTTGTCCTACGTATTTAATGTTGATTATATTTACATTATTGAAGACATGGAAGTTCTTCAACAAAAGTTTATACACCTGTAACTGTGGACTTAAGAGATAGTAAAAAGTTTAAGGTGAAAAAATATGCAGATGTGAGAAAAAAGTACTCAGCAAAAATAATTATTGTGTAGCAAAAATATTTCTGGCATCCCCAGCCTGAGTTTTTTTGCTGAGTAATCTGTGTGCTCATTGATTGATTTATCATATTTCACATAATGCAGAGATGTGGCTTCATTTTTCATGTCTGGAATCCATGTGCTGAAACCACTGTATAACACAGATGAGGTGAAATGAAAACTGAACCACAATATAACCACGGAGACTCGAAGAGGAGGATGAAAAAGAATTCTAAATGATTAAAGGGAAAAATATGAAACACAAAATCAGAGGATAACTTGTCGGGTTATTTTGCCAAGATATATTCATCTTGTTGTTAGCAGGGTTATAACAATATTAAATAATGTATTCCATGTTCTCAATCCTATATACAGCAGTGTGGAAACTACTTCAGACCACATATCTCATGACTGGCTACACCACCTTTCACGTCAATTTCACAAGAAGATGCTATTCACACCTCTGATCTTTCTAAACTTTACCACCTTCAGGAACTAAAAGTATCCACATCACAACCTTTCTTATAATTTTTCTTATCTATAAAAAATGTTCGGCCGGGTATGGTGGCTCACACCTATAATCCCAGCACTTTGGGAGGCCGAGGTGGATGGATCATGAGGTCAAGAGATCGAGACCATCCTGGTCAACATGGTGAAACCCCGTCTCTACCAAAAATACAAAAATTAGCTGGCCATGGTGGCGCGCGCCTGTAGTCCCAGCTACTCAGGAGACCGAGGAAGGAGAATTGCTTGAACCCAGGAGGTGGAGGTTGCGGTGAGCCGAGATCGCACCATTGCACTCCAGCCTGTGTAATAAGAGCAAAACTCCATCTCAAAAGAAAAAAAAAGTTTGAACATGTTGAATAACCATATCTTTACTAAATTTCTAAATCCATCACCTGACTCTTGCTATGAGAGGAATGAGGGCAACACTATAGTTATATGTTATTTCCAAAATTAGGATTACCTCAGTTTAAATGCTATTTCCCGAAGAGGATTACCCCTTTTCTTACTAATTTTTTTTCAATAATCAGAAATAAATATAATAGAATAGATAAAATAACATAAAACATAAAAAGAGGCTGGATGCAGTGGCTTACACCTGTAATCCCAGCACTTTGGGAGGCCGAGGCGGGTGGATCGCCTGAGGTCAGGAGTTCAAGATCAGCCTGACTAACATGGTGAAACCCTGTCTCTACTATAAATACAAAAATTAGGTGGGTGTGGTGGCAGGCACCTGTAATCCCAGCCACTTAGGAGGCTGAGGCAGGAAAATCGCTTGAACCCGGGAGGTGGAGGTTGCAGTAAGCCAAGATCATACCACTGCACTCCAGCCTGGGCGACAAGAGTGAAACTCTGTCTCAAAAAAAGAAAAAAAAAAAACATAAAAAGAATAGATTTCCACCAACCTGCTGGTTCTGTTGGATTCTGGGGGAAGGAGTATGTTACGAACAAAAGGAAACTGAAGTAAGCAGTGATTTTTGGGTCCCGTTTCAGAACACATTCTGATCACAGCCCTCACCACACAAGCAGTCTATCTGTACAACTAGAAGCATTGTTCCTTAATAAGAACTTTTGTTTCTATAGAAGTGAACACTTGCATCCTCTGTAAAATAGCATGCAGCAACAAAATCAGTGAATTAGTTGGCCATAGCTAGGTCAGAATCATCATCCTGGTACACAAGGAAGAGAAATACATCAGAGAAAAAACTCATTGCAGTAATTTTTCTAAAAGTCCATTAGCTAATTGGAGGGAATGGCACCCACCACATATTAGGAAAAAGAGACAAGCAGTACTCTCAGAATCATTCTAAGAACTTTGTAAAAACCCACTAATAATAGTTTGTCACTAGCCGATTGAACATGGGCTAGTTTCAGAAGTCACAATGTAATAGATCGCATGTGACACAGACTTTACGAAAACAAATATGAAGTAGAATAATTACGTGAAAAAGACTTCAACCCTACATTATTACATCAGCTTAATATGACAGACGCCATGGCTTAGCTGGCATAAAGTTAACCTGGGTTAAATGACCATTCAGATAGTGAAGTGTGAAAAGTTTGGCAAATCGGTACCTCAATATGATCCATTGCTTTCTGCCACACAGACTGCTTCTCCTCAGCACTGTGTCCAGGAATGGATAAAATATTGTGAATGTAATTGAAGACTTCTTCCTGAAGAGCACAAGACAATATAATGTACTCATCCACTCACTCAAGATTTAGTCACTACCAACTGAACCAGTCTTGGTAAACAGCTATTATTTGAAGATGAAAAATCATTTGGAGATAGTTAACTGATGGAAAACTCTGCCCCCAAAAAGAAAGAGTAATTGTTTAAAATTTAGGATAGACTCTTAGAAACAAAAATCTGTTCCAATTAATTTTGGTTTTAACGTATTAATCTTCAGTGGTCTAGTGAGGGAGTATCACACTTTGGCTTCTGGGGATCCCTGTCCACATTCCCAATTTCAGCTCAAAACACTCCTGCCCCTGTCTATTATGCTCCACCTGAACTGATTCTCACTTTATCTGTAAGATCTCTACGCAGCTCCTTGAACATGTCAGTTTCCCCCACCTCACTCCTTTGCATACACAGTTCCCCATCCTGGAACACTCTTCTTGGCTCTTTCCTTCATTGGCTTCTCAAATTCCAAAACTCAGTTTATATGTCACTTTCTCTGAGATCCCTTCCCTGGCTACTCTGTATAAGTCAGTTCCCCATTATCCTTTAAAGTTGCACTCAGTTTCTCTTCCCTAGCATTTATCACAATTTGTAATCATATTTGGTTTTATTTACTGTCAGTTTCCATCACTAAATTATACATTCCAAAACTGCAAGAACTCTGTTTTAATTATCAATGTATATTTGGCTCATATGCATGCACAAATATTTCTACTGAACAGTTATTTGTACTCAATAAGTGGAAAGCTGAATAAGAAAAAAGGGTAAGCAGTGTCTTGACTCACCTCTCTCAGAGGGTCATGTAAGTAGCAATCAATAATTTTGTCATATTGGTGTTCTCGTTCATACATAAACTCACAAATTTGATAGCTAGAACGTAAAGGGGAAAACTTCAGTGTACCAAACAGGCAGGTGGTTACAAGCTCATTATTTTGAGACACTTGTTCAGGCACACAGGTTAGTATTAGGAAAAGTGGGCCAGGTGTCCCAGCTCATGCCTACAATCCGAGCGCTTTGGGAGGCTGAGGCAAGAGAATTGCTTGAGACCAGGAGTTTCAGATCAGACTGGACAACATAGCAAGACCCCGTCTCTGCAAAAGAATGAAAAGTTAGCCAGGCATGGTAGCATGTGCCTATCATCCCAGCTACTACAGAAGCTGATTGCTTAAGCCCTAGAGGTAAGGCTGCAGTGAGCTATGATTGTACGACTGCATTCCAGCCTGGTCAACAGAGGGAGACCTTGTCTCAAAAAAAAAGAAAAATTAGTATAGTAGATGTGATTTCTACTGTCAGATAAAGTTATATTAGATGTCTAAGAGAGATTAGTATCTGCTATTTCTTTAACTTTAGGTTAAAGAGTCTACTAAATACTATGTTTAAAAGAAATTTCGATGCTGAATACAAAAGAAATGCTAAAGCCATAATGTATCACATAAGAAATAGTCACCATGTTAGATATTGACAATTTACAAAAATTTTACATAAAGTTCCTCTGTCCAGAATTACATGTTGAATAAAACCTACAAAATACTAGGTAAGTAGCAGTGTGATATTATACCTAATTTGTTATGCCAAATATTGCACTGTCTCTAATAAATCTAAGATAACCATAAAAAATTAATAAAACATGGGAATATTTTTTAAAAAACTAAAATAATAAAACACCATAAGACTGCCATTCTACTTTTACATTTAAACAACTGTACAAACACTTCAAATATGCCCTATCAATTTCTGCAAATTTTACTAATTTCTAGAATTCAATTAAAAGGCAAAAATTTTCACACTTAGCTTGTTATTTGTATAATCTTTCCTAATTAAAAAAGCAGCAATGCATCAGTAAACTGGGCTTTAAGTCAGAGAAACGTAATTTAATATTTCTATGGAAAGCTAATATATAGTTTCAAAACAACTTACAACTCAGCTTTTTCTGCCATACGGATGAGTCGACTCTCTTCAAACTGAACTATGCCTCCAGCCTGCAGCAATTCTAAAAGGACCTGAACATTTAAAACAAATGAGTAAAAACACTTGAGAATTTACTAGCTCTTTAAGAGTGCATTCAGCCATGCAGACTATAACTTCTATTATTTTCTCTTTTATTTTTAGTTGATATTTTGGCTTGCTGTCACACATGGAAGGGGTTAGACTGACATTATAAACGTGATCATACTGCATTTCAGTCCTATAAAAAGATGAATGGCTCTGCTTTTCAAACATGGAAAGAACGCCAGTGTTTGTGAATAAAGCCCTACTAAACACTGAACTGACTCTCTGCTAAGCTAAAATGTCTGTATATTTCCTTTCAAAAAGTGAACTTTTATCTCACTTTTATGTCTTATGGTTCTTTACAACCTGTTTATCCACAGGTGGTATCCATGTTTATATGTTAATTTTTAAAAATTAAATATTGGGGCTTTTCATAGCAGCACTATGCAAAATAGCCAAAAGGTGGAGACAATCCACATGTCCGTCAGTGGGTGAATGGCTAAACAAAATGAGGTATATGCAGACCACGGAGTACTATTCAGTAGGAAGAAAATCTGACACACGCACGCTGTGGCATGGACGAACTCTGAACACGTCATGCTAAGTGAAATAAGCTAAACACAAAAGCGCAAACACTGTCTGAGTGCACTTATGTGAGGTGCCTAAAGTTGTAAACTTCAGAGAGACTGGCAGGTACTAAGGGCTGGGGAGGAGAAAATAGGGAGCGGGCATTATGACTGAACTGGGATGCAGTTCAGTTGGGGAAATAAGAGAGTTCTGGGATGGATGGCAATCATGACCGTACAACAATGTGAATATCACTGGTGTATATACTTAAGAATGGTTAAGATGGTAAATTATGTGTTATGTCTATTTGGCCCCAGCAAAACGCAAACACAAATATTGTGGCTCATAAAATTAATTTGTACCACACTAATCAGCTGAAATGAGGGGCCCACAATACCATTTGTATTCAATGTCATTTAAGAGATAACTAAAGCTTAACCAGCTGCTCTTCTTCCTAGGATACTGTGCAGTCGCCACCGGGCCACAGCTGTGCAGACAAAGGGGTCACTGTTGCTATCTGAGAGCCTCAACTTCCCAGCTGTGTACAATGACCATGGTGCTTCAGCACGTCCTTCAGCACGGCTCCCATAGTACTTAATTTTACGGATTTTACCATCGGTTTATTCACCTGACAAAATCTGGCTATCAATACAAAATGGGTTGACTCTCTCAGTGCCCACAATTATGGCGGGTATGCTTTTTAAAGAACCCTACTCCTGAAGGGAACCTCCAGAAAGTGGCATGAATAGAAAGAAGGGGTCATCAAACAGTTGCCATCTCGCAATAATGAGTGGAGGGACAGATGGATTCTAGTGTCCAGAATGGCCAGCCCTAATGAGGTGGGGTTTTAGGGCACTCTCAAGAGTTGGGGATGTCAATACTCAGGAGCCTGCAGCCTTTTTTGTGTCAGGACCGCAGCAGCCAATGGAATGCAGGGTGCAAGATGTCCTAACTGTTGCTATGTAATAAGGAAAGATGAAGTCGTTTCTTTGATGTCACGGTAGGTGCAAGACAGATCTGGCCTACCTAGGAATTTAGCTTGATATAAGCTCCTTATACATGTACCTCTAACAACCAAGCACTCTATTATCTGGTCCTCACTGACTTTCCCTTCGTATTAGAGTTTGGCACAATTCACTGCCCCTTACGTGTAGTGAGGTCTAGCACAGAAGAGTTCCTTCTGGTTCACTCTTGTTTCCTACTTAGTGCAAAAAAAGTCCTATTGGTTCATACCTGCTGTCTTTCAGAGTGTCGGGAGTCATCGTCAGGACTACAAAGGAATTCAAGGACCTGGCCAAAGAAAAAGTAAAGCATGCAGACATGAGTACTCTCATAATAAAAATAATAACCACCCTTTCAAATAACCAGCTCATTCACACTCAGCCAAATACCACAGGTGCAGAGTACCTTCCCAGCTGATGAGCCTAGGACACGTAACCTCAGGCTCAGGTATGCCAACGATTTCATATGTGCCTTACATACATATTTCTTTACTCTTTAGAAACATAACTGTAAGAGGCTGGGCGCACTGGTTCACACCTGCAATCCCAGCACTTCTGGAGGTCAAGGAGGGCGGATCACTTGAGGTCAGGAGTTCAAGACCAGCCTGGCCAACATGGTGAAACCACGTCTCTACTAAAAATATAAGAAATTAGCCGGGTGTGGTGGCGTGCACCTGTAATCCCAGCTACTCTGGAGGCTGAGGCAGAAGAACCACTTGAACTCGGGAGGCAGAGGTTGCAGTGAGCCGAGATTGCGCCACTGTACTCCAGCCTGGGTGACAGAGTCAGATTCTATCTCAAAAAAGAAAAAAGAGAGAGAGAGAGAGACAAAAGAAACATAGCTATAAGAAACATAGATATAAGGCAGCGTTGTCTATACACACATACATACACACACACACACACACACACACATACCCCTTAACTTTAAGTTTCCTGATAAGATACCATGGACCTAGCAAAGCATGGACTTAGGAGTCAGGCCACCTGAATTTGGATACTAACCCTAATAAGACTTAGCATTTGCTGCTAATAACAACACTTACTAAGTATGACCTTAGATGAATGACTCAATCTCTCCAGGCCTTCCCTTCCTCATCTCTAAAAGGAGGACCACTGCCCCTGTTTTCGAGCTGTTGAGAGGACTGAGGTAACACACACACATAAAGCTTTGGAACAACGTCTGCCATTCTGAAGTGCTCAGAAAGTGCTAGTCATCTTTAGGTACTTTTTCCAGACAACAAGTGCCTTCTTTGTTACCTGTGGAAACATGAGCTATTTAAGTGGGCTTACAAGATGCCTGCAAAGTCATTTGTAGGTAAATTGAGATTTTATAAAAATAATCTCTTCTCCAGATGATGGTCCTAACAGTCTTATTACCAGAGAGATGGGGGAGATTCTTAAATTGGAAAACCCTTGAGCAAAGAATTCCAGGCAATTCAGAACAACAGAATAATTTGAAGAACACACTCTCTATAAACCAATCTCCACAAACACACCCATACACCCATATACACACACACCCCCAATTTAGATCCAAAACCTGAACAGGCCTCTCCTTGATAAAACCCAACAATCTATCACATCAAGAAACAATGTAATCCAGGGAACTGTGCACAATAAACAGGAAAAAAAGCTTTTAGTTTTCACTGCTAGACACTTACCTGATCAAAAAGTGTTCTGTTTACAAACAAGGTGTTGTCAGGCTTTGCAAGCTGCCGAGCAAGGAAGGTAAAGAGACATCCTACTTGTGAGGGGGTGAAGTCTGAATTCTCCACCATAACCTGAGAAGCAAGGGAGACCATTCATTCAATACACCATCTGGTTTGATGCAAAAGCATACAATTAGAAGAGGGGACAGCCTCATTACTGAAGACTTGTAAAAAGATTCTTTTATTGACTGACTGTGCAACAATTGAATTTAACACCATTTAGAAGAAGCACAACTATTTGCATACTCTGAAAATATTTCAGTAATTTTTGGCATATTTCTAGCACAATCTGGATGAGAACTGAATTGATAAGGAGGTAGAGATATAAACTGTAATATTTCAAAGAAATATTCATCATGTTTCCCTCAGGAATTCTTCAAGAATCATTCTACAATTATTATTTTTTTTGAGACGGAGTCTCGCTCTGTTGCCCAAGCTGGAGTGCAATGGCACAATTTTGGCTCACTGCAACCACTGCCTCTTGAGTTCAAGTGATCCTCCCATGTCAGCTTCCCAAGTAGCTGGAACTGCAGGCATGTGCCACCATGCCTGGCTAATTTTTGTATTTTTAGTAGAGGCGGAGTTTCACCACATTGGCCAGGCTGGCATTGTACAATTAAATTTAAATAGTCCTACTAAAATTCTGTCGATCAACAAGGGAAGAAGAGAGTTGCTTTGAGGTTTGAGTGTGAGATAACTGAGAATGAAGGCCTCCCAGAGAAGTCAGCTATCACACAGACACACAGATCAATGAAGTGAATGGCTTCCGCCCTGTATCAAGCAGTTCCTTGAACACATGGTTTCGTATAACAGGATTTTTTTTTTTTTTTTTTAGAGACGGGGTTTCACCATGTTGGCCAGGATGGTCTCGATCTCTTGACTTCGTGATCCACCTGCCTCGGCCTCCCAAAGTGCTGGGATTACAGGCGTGAGCCACCGCACCCGGCCCAACAGGCTTTCTATAATCACACACAGTTACCAAATCACAGTCATTCCTCTGGCTTTAATTCAGCTCTCATTTACTAAGTATTCACTATGTGTAAGATGCCGTAAGTGTCTTCAATTAGGAACAAGAAGGAAAAGACAAACACATCTTAAATAAAAGGCACAACATAATGACTGCTATTATAAAGGCACAAATGATTAAAGAAGCACAGTGGGAAACGTTAATTCAACCGGTTAGAGAGGGAATTTGAAAAGAAATGAGAAAAACAGCTTTTAGGCTAAGTTTTGAAGCCCATGCAGAAATTGTGACAAAGGGAAATGTCAACGGCGAAGGCAAACCCAGCAAAGAGAAGAGTGAGAGCAAAACCATGGACACAGAAAAACACGTTTGTCAGGGGAGCCACTATATTCCTCAGAATGCAGCGGCATCCAGGAAAGGGAAACATTAGATTAAATGGGAAGCTCGGGTCTCAGAGCTCACCCTAAGGGGTCCGGCATGTATTATACAGAACGCTGGGGGGCTACTAAATGTGTTCCACCAGGGGAGCTGGTCATGACCAGCTGTGCTTGGGAAAACTATCCCGTCAGCAGCGCGTGGGACAAAGTTAACAGAAGAAACAGAAGGCATGGAGGGCAAGATACAAGTGACTGCAGGGGTCTAAGGGAGAGACCCAAGGGCTCTGAGCTAGGGCAGTGACCATGAAAACAGAAGGCAGAGAGAGTAGGGACGGGACGAGTATCCTATGTGTGGAAACATGTGGTTAAAGGAGTAGTTAAAAGGACAGATTTTGAGCCTGATTGACAGGCGGGAGAATGATGCCATTAACGGAGAGACCGCAGAACTGTGGGAGGGAGACCACGTACTGCTTTGGGTGAGCTGAATTCACGGGGGCAACTCCTCTACAGCAAATCAGGGTATAGTACCCTGACACGTTATTAAAGTTTCAAGTCCCCTCCTCCCATCCTCCAAACATAAAGTACCAGGTTTCTCCCGTTGGACAACATTCCCTAGCTTTTGACCTCTTTCTTCTTACACCCCTTTATTTTGCCCTTTCTGCTTTTAGTCCAGTAATCACCACGTGTCAAGTATATACTCATTATAAGAATATGTGGGTGTTTCAAGTCATAAAAACTTTATCTCATGTATCCATATGCTTATATACAGGAGAATTCCCTCATCACCTCAGCAAGTGTGTAACTGGTTATTATCCTACAAAAGGCCCTTTCCTTTCTACTTCTCTTTAGCCTATTTCCGGGACCATGCTTACAAATTTTCTGGGCAATCTTGTAAAAAGTCACAAATGTACAGATGTTTCCCTTCCTGTCAGCAGCCACTCGGCAGACATGGGAATGCCCACTGGCCTGTTCAGTCACTGCCTGTACCCCTCCTCTCCCTGGCTCCCTCACAAGCACACTGCAACCAGTGAGCACATCTCTATCACAAGGAATGAGACAGATAATCCCAAAAGCTCATTCTTCACGGACCCAAGGTAAACACTATCAAGACAACAGACAAGAATGGCAAGTCACCACAGGAACAGTCAAGTACTTATGGAGCTTTCTCTTCATTTGGATCATTCTTCCAACTTAGTATAGTTTTCAACTGAAATTACGATTTAACCAACTTCCACTGACCTGACATCTACCGGGTTATAGGCATTGTTTTCTCATGTTCTAGGCATGAGAAAACAATGACCAAAATAGTGGTAATAAAAGTCATAATCAGAATAATCCTCACGCTCTCTACCTTCAGGAAGCTCAAGTCTCGATAAGATAGATAAGAAAATAGGTAAACATGATAACAGAGTGCTAACTGAACGAAAAGTGTTGCCTGAGCACAGACGAGGAGCAACTAATCAACCTAGATGAGTGGGAGAGCGTTCAAACGAGTTTCTCACAGATGATGTTTCAGTTAAGTCTTGAAAAATGATTAGGAACTTGCCAGTGAGCGAAAAGAAAGGAAAAGGCATGACAGACTGAAAGAAAACCCTTGCAAGGAACATAAACCATGAACACGCCACAGAGTCCAGTGAATTCTAATAATTTAATATGGTTGAGGGTACCTAATACAAGGTGTGTGGGGTGGGATGACGAGGCAGATGAGAGAGGGGAGTGGTTACAGAGACCCAGTCAGGACCGGAAAACACAGCGGGATCGGGGATGTTCCCCAGTGTAAATGGGTATGGCAGAAATTACGACTTATGCTCCAACATCTAGTCTTCCCTCCTAACTTAGAAACAGAACTCCTCAAGGCTGGGTGTGGTGGCTCATACCTATAATCCAGCACTTTGTGAGGCTGAGGCGGGCAGGTTACCTGAGGTCAGCAGTTCGAGACCAGCCTGGCCAACACAGTGAAACCCTGTCTCTACTAAAAATATGAAAATTAGCCAGGTATGGTGGCAGGTGCCTATAATCCCAGCTACTCGGGAGGTTGAGGCAGGAGAAGCACTTGAACACAGAGGTGGAGGGTGCAGTGAGCTGAGATCATGCCACTGTACTCTAGCCTGGACAACAGAGCAAGACGGATGGATGGATGGATGGATGTAAGGGAGGGAGAAACGGATGGAGGAAGGGAGGGAAGAAGGAAGAAGAAAGGAAGAAAGAAAACAAACTCTTCATGCTTAGTAAGCACGTGGTTACCAAGAATACAGACTCTGTTTCTCAGTCTCCCCCACCAACTAAGGAGCCTTATTTCTAAGTTCTTGGCAATATGGTATATACAATAAGAATTGTATTACACAGTTTTTAAGAAGTGTCCTTAAGGAGAGGGAACATTTTCCTCCTCTCTTTCTACATTCAGGCTGGCTAGAATGCAGAGGTAATGGCAGGAGCCTGAGCAGCCATTTTGGATGGAAAGACAGAAATCATGTACTAAGTGTAATGCTAAGACAGAAGGAATCTACATCCCTGGTAAATTTCCGAAGTCACTCTACTAGACCAGATTGCCTGCTTTCAGACTTCTATGAGAAAAATTAATTCCCATCATAATGAAACTATTGTTATTTTGAGTTTTCTCTCACAGCAGAACTTAATTCCAAATGACCAACAGGAAGTCACAGAAGAACATTAGGTAGAATAGAGGCAAGATCACAAATTAAAGGAGGACAAGACTGAGAATAAGGAGACAACTTAGGTATTTTGGAAATCTAGGTAAAAATTCTCCATACTAGCCACCTGAATCAAACTGGCATTATCTGACAGATTAACAATCCTATTCTCATACTCATCACTGCCTGCCTTACAAGGTTAAATTAATATTAATTGATAGCTCAAAAGAAATAATGTATATAAACATGCTTTGGAAATTATAAAGAACTATCATAAATGTAAGATATTGATGTTATGCACAACCAGAAAACACTTTTAATTCTAGTCTCTTGTCCAAAATAATTTAAGATTAAAAGAAAGAAACCTCCATTTTACAGCCAAATTAACAAAATGAACACTCTAAGCTTTCAACTCCAAGAGGAACCTGGCCTGCCTGAAGTCATACAGATGGAAAAGAAAAGACCCTTTCCCTGCATTCATTCAGTAGCAGCAGCATACATCTCAAAATAGCTTTCTGCTGAATCTCATTAGATTTGTAAGGGGACGATCATTTCTGTGTGCCTCAAATCATTCTGAGATGTCACCTGGCATCTCAGTGCCATGACAGAATATGGCACTACCTTAGCAACAAAGTGAAGCTGGCATGAGACACAGGAAGATCCTTCACATTAATTGTTTTCTCAAAGCACTCTGGGTTAGTCTCTATTATTACACATACTCACACTAACATAGCAATGATCACTATATGCCTCTCTCACATAGTGCTCTCTATTCTGGCACCCAGTCTAAAGCCAACATACACTAAACATTTTTAACAATAAACGATTAGTACTTAATTCAGCTCTTGAGGGCAAAGACACCATAGTAAAATTTTAAGATATGATTCCAACATGCCACTTAACAAAACTATTTTGTAACATGCTATAAAACAACTCACTTTCAACAAAATATCCACAATTCGCTGTTGATACTCCACAGCTTGCTTGTCATTTTTAAAATCTTCGAAAGTCTAAAAGGGAGAAGTAAATTTTAAAAAGTAATTATTGTGTGCACGTTGTAAAAGAAAACAAGCTATTAAATTCTTGTTAATAAAATCCAAGTAATTTCCCAATAAGGTAACTATTCCTCAGCAGATTTTTTCTTATATGCCTTTTGTTAACATTATTTTTAGTGAGTCAAATAGAAAGCTATGTCATTTAATAATGCACAGTATTCTGAGACTTTAAAAAATCACAAATAAGTATAAAAATTTGAGAAAGGAAGGCAAAGTCCATAAGCTAAAGAGAAAGAGAGAGAAAGAGAGAAAGAGAGAGAGAGAGAGAGAACAGTAATGGAAACGGTAATATGGGAACAAAAGTTTGAGAACAGAAGGATAAAATACTACATGTTCAGCCATCATTCAGTCTATGTTATTTGGAAATAACTAAGACACAGTTTATTAACTGTCATAAAGAATAACGTTCATAATTTCCATAATTAAGAAAAATGATTTCCAAAGATAGGCATTTTTTAAACATGATTATGCTTTAAAAAAAGTTAAAATTCTCAAGCCCACTTACTATTCTCAAAACACTGCCAACTACAGCAAGTTTTATTTTATGTACCTGATCAAGCAGAGCCAAAATACTTTGAACATAACATGCATCAAAATCAATTACAGTATCAGATTCTGTCAGTATATGATAACAGCATGTCATTAAAAAAACCTAGTACATACAGTATATACGAAGAAACTGAGACTGTGTCCACTATCAAAAAATTAAAATGAAAATTCTTACTGAACAATAAGAATGACGAAAGACCTAATGATCTTTCCTATGGTTTTCACTTGGTTCATTTGATTCTAAGAAATGTTAAGCTGCACACAGCTCTAATTTATTGCTATTTTCTTGTAACAAGAAAATGAACTACACATTGTCACCATAGATTAAAAAGAAAAAGAAATTTCATGGCCATGAACTTTCAAGAACAAGAGTAGTTACTGTTCTTCAAATGGGCCTGAACTTCCCCCGTTTCTCCAAAGCACCTTTGTTCATGCTGTCCTCTTATTAGCATGTCCTTCCCTTCCTTCTGTTGGATGCACAAAAAATAAAACATTCTTGACTTTTTTTCAACTAGCCTGCTTTACTGCCAGGTAGTTGGGAAACGCTGAAACAAGTTACCAAGGAGACTGCAGGAACTGTTACTGTGAAGGGCTCAAATAGAAGTTACTTTGATATATATGAAGGTTAGATACGACCCTGACTGAAGATGGGAAGACAGACTACAAAGTCTCTCTCAGTTCTATCTTCGGATTCATGAGAACAGCAAACAGGCAAGTAACATATACACCCATCCCCGTCTGCTAAAGTGAGATGCCACTCTGCAGGTAAAGGGAAGGCACCATCTGCTAATACAAGTACCACATTCAACTAAAATACAAAACCATGGAGAATTAGCACATGCTTTTAAAAACTACAGCAGTGACAGCCAGTCAAAAAGAATTTCCTTAACCATTTTCCTTTCGGCAGCATGTAGTCCCTCCTTTGAAACAGATACTGATAGTTGGATTCTGTGAACATAATTACGTGGTGATATACTACTGTGTGAGTATTATGATATGTTTAATGACGATCCTGGCGGTAGTTAACATCTGCCACCAAAATGGCACATTGTTAAACCATTATCGTCCCACAAAGATGCTTCTAATTATGGATGCTTACTAGAGGAATAATATGCAAAGAGGTCCTGATGGAGAATTACAGTTTCTGTACAAAGATAGATCTCAAACTCAAGTTCAGAGTTATCTGTGAATTTGGGCATAAAAACTTCTTTCTGTAGTACTTCAAAAATTATTATGGGGTTTCTATAAAATAATGATAGCGAGCTACCTCCTAATCCAGGGGTCAACATTCTCTGTAAAGAGCCAGACAGTCAGCATTTCTGGCTTTTGGGGCTACATGTGGTCTCTATCACAGATTCTTCTTCTTTATGAGGCTGACTTGCCTCTTAAAATACCTTTCAAATCCCTTACATCTTGGTATCCCCACTGTCAATGCCCTAATTCAAGCCACTATTATCTTCTATTTAGATTACTACAAAATTTGCTAACAGATCTCCCTGCCTCCATACTGCCTCATTTCAATCCATTTGTATGTTCCCAAATTCAGGTAGAAAACCTAATCACCAATGGGATGGTATTAGGAGGTAAGCCTCTGGGAGGTGTGCCTAAACCAACAGAATCTGCCAGCACCTTGGTCTTGGACCTCCCAGCCTCTAGAACTGTGAGAAATACATTTCTGTTGTTTATGAGCCACCCAATCTATGGCACTTTGTTACAGCACCCCAAACTGACTAAGGCACAAGAGTCAGAGGGAATCTTTTTTAAAGTACAGAATCAATATAGTTTCCTTCCAAAAAGGCTTCGAAGGCTACTCACTGCTGTAATACAAGGTCCAAATTTTGGCCAGGAGCTGTGGTGTATGCCTGTAATCCCAGCACTTTGGGAGGCCAAAGCAGGTGGATCCCCTGAGGTCAGGAGTTCAAGACCAGCCTGGCCAACATGGTGAAACCCCATCTCTACTAAAAATACAACAATTAGCCAGGCATGGTGACGAGCGCCTGTAATCCTAGCTACTGGGGAGGCTGAGGCAGGAGAATCACTTGAACCCGAGAGGTGGAGGTTGCAGTGAGCAGAGATGGTACCACTGCACTGCAGCCAGGGAGACAAGAGTGAAGCTCTGTCTCAAAAATAAACAAATAAATAAAGACCAATTTTTTTTTTGAGACAGAGTTTCACTCTTCTTACCTAGGCTGGAGTGCAATGGCGCGATCTCGGCTCACCACAACCTCCGCCTCCTGGGTTCAAGCAATTCTCCTGCCTCAGCCTCCCGAGTAGCCAGGACAACAGGCACGCGCCACTACGCCCAGCTAATTTTTCGATCCACCTGCCTCGGCCTCCCAAAGTGCTGGGATTACAGGCGTGAGCCACCACGCCTGGACCCAAATTTTTTACTATGGATTGCAACACGCGGTATCTGCCTATGTCTCTGGATTTGCTTCTCTCTGCACTTCTCCTTACACTTGAAAGATGCAGCTATACTGAATTTTTTTCAATTACTTGAACACACATTGCTCTGTCTCATTTCCAGGCCTTTTTACATATTCAGCCCTCTGCCTACAATATTTTTTCCTACCCTTCACCTGACTAACTTCTGTTCATCTTTCGAGACTCAGTGTAGATACCAATTTTATCCAAGAAACCTTCCCTAATGCTCCATTAGGTGCCCCACATTAAGCGTTCCTCTAGCATCCTGTACTTCCCCTAAGGCATGTATTACACGGTGCTATAAATTCACCTACAAGTCTGGATCCTTTTCGTCCACAAAGGCAGAGCGTGTATCTTGTTGGCCAATGCTGCATCCCTTAATTAGGATAATAAGTAAGATATGCCATGCACTCACATATTTCTGAACCAAATCAGAGAGACTGTCCTGCAGGCTTACTATAAATCCCAGTATCATCATTCAGACATCAGCATAATTCCAGATTTGTTTTGGTGCTGCCACAGCCCTTAAAGAAATAAAAATTACACGAAATTCTCTGTTTTCTCCAACACTCTTCACCAAACCTCCTCCCCCATCACTTCCTGTTTCTTTTTTCCTAGGTGCCAGTCACCAACTGCCTCTGGACATCTAAAATTTCCTAAGCCAACTAGATCTGACTTCTAAGTTCTCCTTCCCTTCTTTCTATGCAATTAAAGTTACCACTTCTGATGGCAGATTTTCAAATTAAACCAATTCAAATTATAATAACCTTCTCATGAGTACTTACCTTTTTAAAATAACTTATTTATATAATTCAATTTATAAAAGCAGTATATGCTTATTATGGAAATTTGCTTCATCTCAGAGTTAATCACTATTAATATTGAGGTGTATTTCTGTCCTTTTTTTCTCCAAAAACTGTGTATATGTGTGTTTTGCATATTTGTGTGTCTGCTGCTTTCACTAAGCACTATAAGCATTTTCCATAACATCAAAAGCTTTTCAAAAAACAACTACAATACTATTTAATTCAGAAGATACATTATGTTTTATCTAATTATTCCCATAGGGGTATTTTCACAGCAAACCTGGCTTACCCAAATTGTACTAACTGAACATGTATAAGAGGTTTTTGGTGGTTTTTTTTTTTTTTTTGAGCAAAAAGCTTCCATTTTCCATTTCAACTCCAGCTACTTTTACTATCATCACTACCACATCTCCTTCAGCATCTCCCTTCCATATTTAGTAGCCAGGCAATACAATTTATGAAATCAAAGATGCACCACATCTAACTCAGTTATACTTAACTTTTTGATGAGTGTCTGTTAGAGAGGGAGAAAGAGAGTAAGGGAGGAAGGAAAGAAGAGGGGAAGGGAGGAGAGTAAGGAACCAGAAAAAAATTAACAGCACAACAAAATTAAACATTTGAAACCCTTACTGCTAGTGCATAAAAACTGTACCTGCATAAGAATTAGTATTTTTCTATAAAAAACATTGCTTTTTTCTTTTTTTGAGACAGTCTCTCTCTGTAGCCCAGGCTGGACTGCAGTGACACAATCTTGGCTCACTGTAACCTCCAGGTTCAAGCAATTCTTATGCCTCAGCCTCCCAAGTACCTGGGATTACAGTCACCTGCCACCACGCCCAGCTAAGTTTTATATTTTTAGTAGAGATGAGGTTTCACATGTTGGCCAGGCTGGTTTGGAACTCCTGACCTCAGGTGATCTGCCTGCCTCGGCCTGCCAAAGTGCTGGGATTACAGGTGTGAGCCATTGCGCCTGGCCAAAACACTATTGCTCTGTCTTCTTTGAAAACACACTAAAATAATACTATCTCTTACCAGTGCCAATACATTTAGAAATTCTCTTGTGTCAAAATGTAGCAAAGTCCGAATATAAGGATAGATTTCTTCCTCAGGAGAAGCCTCTGCTGAATGCAGGCGAATTAGAAATTCAAAAACCTGTAAGTTGGGGGAAAAAAAATGTTGATTATTTTCTCACTTTCCAGAGTATCTTGCTGAAGCAGTGATTCCCATTTGGATAAAATAAAGGTAGGCTGAATCCAGTTTAAATTGCTACTATATTATAAGTTCTGTCTTAAATTCTCTCTCAGCTGTAATTATTGACTTTAGTTAGTGTGTAAGCCCTCGCCTGTAACAGGTGACAGCTCCTGACCCATGTGTAATCCTCAACTGCAGTTTGTCTCCAGTGCATCTTAACAAGAGACACAGAACAGTAAAAAGCTATGAAAATAGTACCAACCTGGTTTTTAACCAAGGGAACAAGATCTTCAGGGATGTCACCAAGGGGATAGGCACGACCTGCCAGACAACAGCTAGAAGAAAAGAATGAGAACAGATCCAGTGACTTGTAAAGGGATAACTTTCAAGTGAATAGCAACACTGTTTCTCAAACTTGAGATACTAGTTCAATTTTTAAGTAGGCTCAGCTTTTGTCAGTTAAGTCCCAAAGCAGATCAGGATGACACCCAGTTTAGAAAACGTGGACGACAGATATGGAGGTGAAGTAATGCATCCTGTGACTGAGTGGGAGCTTTCGTTTATTCATGTTTCCTAAGAAAAACCAATGCTCTAGTAAAGGGGCAAGAAGGAATGAGGACAGACTGCCAAAGGCCTCGCCCTCAGCATCTAGAAAGATGGTGCCTTGCGCCACCATTATACTATGATTAACCTGTTAGAAGCCTGGTGTTCTCAGATACTTTTAAACCAGGGGCTCTAAGAATGGTGATTAAAGATGGGGAAAGAGCTAGACTAAATATCTGGAAAATGCCTGCTACAGGACAAACCAGGGGGAGTTAAGACTCTGAGGAGAAATTCACCCTATAGTTTTACCTCCAAATCAGACCTTCTTCATGGCTAATGACTTGCCTTGTGAGCTGAATCACTACAAATGTCATCTGAACATGTCTACCTTTTTTCCATTTTTTTTTTGGAGGGGGCACATTTTAAACCTTTTTGAACTACAATTTTCGGTGTTAGACTGGAGACAACTGGACACCAGACATCCTGAAGAGTCTGAAGTACAGATGATAAAGCACTAAGTAAATGAGTATTTCTTTTGCACTAAAGAATTGATCTAACAAGTGTGAAACAGGTTTCATGGTTAACCTGGTGTTATATATGAGCGAAAATGATGTACCGCTAGGTTCTGCCACCTTCCCACCTTCCTGTCAAATAGCCACCTACTTAAAAGTTCTCTCAGGACTCAATGCTGAGCTTGCACTGTCTACTGGAACGAACCCTGCTTCAGGAGTCAGGAGATAAACATTCTAGTTTTACCCCTGTCACTTTTTCATAATTTGAACAAGTCTCTTGCCCTCATATATAAAATAGACACCACACACTCTCCACATAGTCGTCAGTAGTAAACATAAAAAGGCTGGGTTTCGGCACCAATGTTTCTCAACCTCAGCCCTACTGGTACTTCAGGCCACATCGTTCTTTGTTGTGGGGACTACTCTGCATTGTACGACGCTTAGCAGCACCTGTGGCCTCTGCCCACTAGATACCAGTTGCATCCCTTCTCTAGCCCCAGTTGTAACAACGAAAAATGTCTCTAGATGCTGCCGAACATCTCTAGGAAGTAGGGGACAAAATTATCCATGGTTGAGAACCACTGCTCTACATAGAAGGATTCCGAAAAATAAAAAGTAATACATAGATAAGAGGTCATAGTACCTAAAAACATAGGAAAAATATGGAAAGAACATACATGCAGATGAACACATAAAACGATCTTACCTAATATATACAAGAAGCTTATTGCCCATAACAACTTGTTCATCTAAAACAGAAAGAGAAGTTTCTTCAGCAATTTTCTCTCAAAACCTTTTCAGAAATACAATCTTTATGTAGAAACAAAAAAATAAACCTTGACATTTAAGGTGAGGTAAATATATTCCTAAATTAACAGGGAGTTGAGGTAAGACTACATTATTATTTTTTTTAATTTTCACTAGATTCTTTTCACAGACACAAGAGCAATATAAGTTATTCAAGGATACATGCAGAAGAAATAGATCTGAGGGCAGAGATCTACATATTGTTGGCCCAACCACTAACTTGGGACCAAGGGAAGGTGTGGGGCAGGCAATGAGTTGAAGAACTGCATATCAGACCCAATTAATTAATGTTAAGGTATAATATACTGTCTTCTTATCTGTAATATGGACTTTTATCACCCACAATGCTCTAGGGCTGTAAAGGTCATTGTTCCCAAATGTTTAAAGTAATAGAACCGAACTAAACAATCTTTAGGGCCGTTCCTATGCTAAGTTACATAAAAAACGTAACACTCTGCCATCTGGTGACATAAGCCTGTTTTTTGATTAAAGAAATCAGAAGGATAATGTGACAAAGTTTGAAGCCATGGGGTCAAGCTCAACTCAGAATGGAGCAGGAGCATCAACAGGGTGGAGTGACTGGGAACGCCTAGGCCATGCAGATGATGGCAGTAATGTAGAGCTGGAGTTCCTATTTTTGGTAGATGAATACTGGCCATAATGCAAGCAAGTGTATGCCTTTGTCAGTAATCCTTCATGAATACTCAAAATCTGTGATGTTAATGCATGTAAGCTTGAATTGCTCCAAATGTATGAACAATGACATTTTGCCTCTGTTCTGAATGTTATTTGATCCAAATCAACTGACACATGGTGATCACCACCTTCAAGGCATAACAATGTAATGTCTATTGGCTAACTAGATAAACGCCTGTGAAAGAAAAATAAAGTCTCAGGACCCCAAACTCACTATGCCAAAAGGAAAAGTTAAGCTTGGGAACTGAGTCACGTAAAAAACAAAAACAAACGAACGAAAAACGTGCCTTCCTTTTGTTACTAAACAGATCGCCGCAAGATAGAAGGCCATGTCTACCCAGGTGGCCTCCCTCACCCTGACAATGTCAATTAATAGGTGGTCTTCACAGGCACCACAGACAAGACTAGAAATGATGCCTCGGTCCATCCCAAGACAAATGCGTATTTGGCTTCTTCGTCTCTTCTGTTCACTTTACCTTACGTAAAATGCAGATTTACTGAGAGTGAGACGAATGCACAACTGACTGTTCCTCTTTTCCCTCTTGTCCACTCTCTAACCTTTAAATACTGAAGTTCTCAAAACCCTCTGTGGAAAAAGCGCAGGCAGAAGAGCCTACCGTAGCTTGCGTCTCTTTCTCCCGGTATGTCCTCATCCTTGGCAAAGTAAGCCTCTAAACTGATTGAGACTTGTCTCAGACATTTTTTTATTTACATACCTTCGGGCTGGAAATCTCAGGGAGAATATACCTAGCTCATGATATTCCTAGATAGAGCTAAATGTATTTGTTTAATCTACCCACCTCCATTATTCCACTACTGTGAGCTTCTTACGAGCAACGTCTGTGATATTTCTGTATTTCTAGCATCCAGTACAGTGTCTGGCACATAAGCAGGTAATTAGTAAATGTATGCTGAACTGAACTGACATGGTACTTAACTTTCTACAACCTTTCTCTTCTCAATAGCTTCTTTTAGACAACTTTTTGTTATAAAAGATCATCAATTCCATCCAGATGTTTCAATTCTCCACTTTCATTTCTGGTAGATACAGATGTGAAAGGCAATTTTCAACTTTCCCTCAAAAAGATTAGGTTCAGGGCTACTATTAGGTATGGGGAGTTATGACTATAAAATGACCCCCCCTCCCTACCCTTAGAGTAAAAAAATGACAAAACCTGGACATAATACAAAAGTAACTACCTGAAGTTACTAAAGCCTTACTGAGGCGTGAACAGCAGCATGAGCTGGTGGGGACTGCAGCCCCATTTGGGGGAGGAGAGACAGGCAGCCACACTGTTCTCCCTTCCGGCTGTCCCTGAGTAAGTGCACTCTGAAGTGCACGCATGGGGAGGCATGGAAAAGCGGTGAATCTTCCTGGCACAGCAGGTTCGGGGCGGGGGGGGGGGGGTCAGATAAGTGAGGTCGGGAAACCATGAACGTGGAAGGGAGGCAGGGAATCCCAAAAGGGAAAGCATCAGAGAGGAGATCCCCCAGTCGCCTGCCCACATGTGTGGTGGATCCGTTTACTAAACCACCATATGCAGGAAAAAGACTCAAAGCAGCTTTGTCAAAGACAAAAAACCAGGATCAGGAATGGAGTTCCCTCTTGAAGGTTCTGGAGTGTGGAGAGAGGCACACAGGCTCTAGTGGGGAGTTCTTTCACTTGGAGAAGCGGAGGTAGGAAGTCCGCTGTACGAGTAAATTACCACCTCTGTGGTTTCTAGCCTGGGTCTAGGTGCTGTACCTGTGGCAAACACAGCAGAGCTGGAGGCCATCACAGAAAAAGCAACAATCTTTCTGGCAAGGGAAATGTGAAGTTAACGAACATAAACAGATTAAAAATTAGGGGAATCTTGCAAAGAAAAGAGAAAGAGGAAGGATCCCAAACTCTGTCTACCCTCATTACTGCCTGATCCCCAAACCATGCGTGTGGATCAGAATCAAAGCAGATCAGTTACCCAGAAATGACCCGAGGAGAGACTGGAGCTGCATGAGAGAAAGTCTGCAATTCAAGTCCGCCAAGAAAATTATCTAATAAAACAATGGAAAAAATACTCAGTGGCAAAAAATACCTGAAAAACAATGGAGAAAAATATTCACTGGAGAACCCACACTCTCCACACAATAGAACGTTCAAAATATCCAGATACAGTCCAAAATTACTCAACATGAAAAACCAAGAAAACATACTCTTCTTAAAAGAAAGTGAATTGAGTCCAATCCTGAAATGAACAAAATGTGAGAACGAGCAAAGATTTTAAAGCACTATTATAATTATCTTTAAGCAAAAGAAACAGTTTCAGCGCATGAAAATTTCAACAGATAAATGAAGAGTTGCAGGAGAGAAAACAGAAACAAGAACTAAATGGAAGTTAGAATGGAAAATATAACTGTTGAAAACAGAAAATCACCGAGCAGATTTAACAGCTAGAAGAGCAAATGAAGCCAAAGGAAGAGCAAGAGAAATCACCCGAAGTGAAAAACAGAGGAAAAGAACAGAACCCAAAGCAACAGACCTCAGAAATGGTGGAGTAAGGGCCTGCAAAATCTCCCCCATAAAGCAATACAAATACCGGTAAAAACTGTCAAATCCACTCTTTCAGAACTCTTGGAATTAATGAAAAATTGCCATAATCTGAGGAATGTTTATTCAGAAAAATGCAGAATCTTTTTAATTTTATGTACTGCCATCTCCCTTTCTGCAACTCTACTGTAGTTTTGAAAACCAATATTGCCTTACAACTTGGGCAGCTGTGAAAACCAGTGAAGCAAAGTGCGTTTGATAGCGCCAGGAGGCAGCCAAATGCCTGGGCAGATGGGGGCAGGTCCCTGGTGAAACCCCACCTTCAAGCCACAAAACAGCCCGAAGGGAAAAGACCAGACTGTTGGTCCCCGATGAAACCTGCAACCCGGGGTGAGCACTTCTGTTCCTGTTTGCCCACCATTTCCCAGTTGATTCTTTCTGAAGAATGCCTTTTAACTAATCGAATGTTGCCTTTTCCAATACTGCCTATGGCCTGCCCCTCTCCTATTCTGATCCCATAGCAGCCCCAGACTCAGCCACATGGAGGGGACTTTCCTGCCTTTGGGTAGGGGGACCACCCCTGCATCCCCTCTCTGCAGAAAGCCGTTTCATCACTCAATAAAACTCCCCACCTTGCTCTCTCTTCAATTGTCAGTGTATCCTCATTCTTCCTGGATGCTGGAAAAGAGCTGGGGACCCAGTAAGTGCAGGTACCCAGAAAGTCTGTCACACTGGCCTTTTACCTTTGCTGGCAGAGGGCAGCGACCCCACACATTGGGGCCAGAGGCCAACTGAGCTGCTAACATGCTGCCGTCCATCACGCTGTGGATGGCAAAACTAAAAGAGCTAATTAGCACACTAACACCCTGTCTGGGGCTTCAGGGTCGAGGGTACCCTTGCCTGGGTGCTGCTGCAATCCCCTCAAGGCAACATGTCTGGTCTGGCCGCGGGCCTCACACAGAGCTTGCTCCTGTGCTGGTGTTTGGAGTGGCCAGCCGGATCCCACACTTGCTTGCTCATGTGCTCCCTCCCGCAAGGGGCTGAGCACAGCGGCCGAGAGACGGTGCCCCTGCTGCAAGTCCAGCAAAGCGCCGAGAGAAAATTCCTGTGTCAGTCTTGCAGCCCCTCAAATGCCCCATCCTCAGAGAGCTGTCACTATTTGACCTATCTGGCAGCTTACTTAAAAGCTCCATTTTCAGGCCTTATCCTTTTTCGTCCTGACTCAGAACTCACTCTGTGGGAACAGCACTATCCCCAGGACCTTTGTGAAAACCGTCAGTGCCACTGTTCGACATTACGGTAGGCTGAGACAGTGTTAGCAGTTGGGACTAATAAGTGGTTCACCAAAAACCTTAAAAGGAAAAACTGGAGAATGGGAGCTCTGCAGGGGCTTTTGACAAGTTCTAACATATTCCTGGAATTCTAAAAGGCTGTATGCATATAAAGGGCTTTGCTCATACCCAGGGAAATTCTCAAAGGTCCTAATTTATAACCCATGGCTGACTCCAGCTCTGTGCAAGCAGGAAGGGAAGGCTACAGCAGAATTCTAAACTGTCTGCCCTGAAAATTCCAAAATAAAACGAAGCAAGAACTGATAAAGTGAGAGAGACATGATTCAACAATATTTGGAGACTTCAATATCCCACTTTCAAAAACAGACAGAACAATTAGAAGATGAAATGGAAACAGACAAAACTATAAGCAAACAAAACTTAACAAGACTTAAAACTATAAGCAAACTAGACCTATCAGATGAAGAAGCCCAGAGAATTTCACCCCAAAATATGGCACCACGGTATGCAGATTATTTTAAATTAAGGGTCCTTGAAGGTCAGCATAAGCTGGGGGAGACCTGTGAAAGGAAAATACAGCTCGGGACCCCAAAACCACTACGCCAAAGGGAAAGTCAAGCTCGGAGCTAAGGTCAGGCGAACCCATTCCCATTTATTCCTAAATGAGACAGCTACAAAGATAAAAAAACTACACGCCACCCTCACAATTTACTCGCAAGGAAATTCCTTGTGGACAAAGGACAGAAAGAACTCAAAGTTATCCCTCTCAGGCTCACGTGAAACGAATGTATATCTAATTGCTTCCTCTGCCCTATTGTTTATGCAAAAATGCAGATTCACTGAACAGACTAAATTGTGTATTCAATGGAACGCTGATCAAGGACTCAAAAGAATGCAATCTTTTGTCTCTTACCTACCTACTTCTAACCTGGAAGCCCTCACTTCGAGTTGTCGGGTCTTACTGGACTGAACCAATGTACCTCTTACACATACTGATCGATGTCTCATGTCTTCCTAAAACGTATAAAAGCAAGCTGTACCCCGACCATCTTGGGCACATGTTATTAGGACCTCCTGGCAAAATAACCTTTCTAAATAGACTGAGGCCTGGGTTAACAGGTTAAAGATATTTGGAGTTAACGGGCTCTACTTTGATATTATGTGATCTATCTTAAGACTGGACCCTCCAAAGAAAACACCATTAATTGCCTTCCATCCCTTTCCTGAAATCTCATTATCTACTGAGGAGCCTAATGAATACAACCGAACCTCTACAAGCTCTTTCACAAGATAATGTCTGCCTCTCAACAATGATCTAAATATTGTTGAATCATTCAAATTCCAAAGACAATCTTTTACAAGTTAACTTTTGTCTCACAGGTCCATTCATTCCCCTAATAATCATTTACGACCCCTTAAAAGAACTGCCTATTTCTCCCTTCTATCCCATAAGAAAGGGTACATAAGCATCTGTACCTCATTGGGTTTTTGAGTAACCGTGGTCCTGCAATTACCCCATGTTTGTGCATATTAATAAAACTACATGCCTTTTTCTACCCATTAGTCTATTATTAATTCATTTAAACAGAATTAGACTCAAAGTTTCAGAGGGAAAGTTTAAATCTGCCTATGCAGACACCTGTATAACACTCACCCACCAACAGAAGACATTCCACGCATGACTATGCTCAAGTGCACGTAGAATAGCTCCAGAACAGACCTTATGTGAGGTCATAAAAAAAAGTCTCGACAAATTTTTAAAAGATAGAAATCATAGAAAGTATATTTTCTAACCATGAAAAATGTAGAAATCAACATGAGAAGGAAATGTGAGACATTCACACATAGGTAGAAATTAGACAACACACTTCTAAATCGCCAGCATCACAAGAGAAATTATATAATACTTTAGGATGAATGAAAATGAAGACAACACACCAAAACGTGTTGCTTAGAGGAATCTTTGTAGCTGTAAACATCTGATTTAAAAAAAAGATCTCAAATCAACAATATGAGCTTCTACCTCAAGAAACTAGAAAACGAGCAAAATAACCCAAAGAGTTGAAGAAAGAAAATAATAAACTAAAGCTGAATAAATGAAATCAGGCCAGGTGCGGTGGCTCAACACTGTAATCCCACCACTTTGGAAGACCAAGGAGGACAAATCATGAGGTCAGGAGATTCAGACCATCCTGGCTAATACGGTGAAACCCTGTCTCCACTAAAAATGCAAACAGTGAGCCAGACGTGGTGGCACGCACCTGTAATCCCAGCTATTCTGGAGGCTGAAGCAGAAGAACTGCTTGAACCCAGGAGGCAGGGGTTGCAGTGAGCCGAGATCATGCCACTGCACTCCAGCCTGGGTGACAGAGTGAGACTCTGTCTCAAAAAAAAAAAAAGAGAAAGAGAAAAAGAAAAAAAATCGAAATTGGTTCTATGAAAAGATCAACAAAACAGACAAACCTTTAGACAGACCAAAAAAAAAAAAAAAGTCAAGTTACAAAAGTTAGTAATGAAAGAGACATCACACTACTGATCTTACAGGAATAAAAGAAATTATGAAGGAATACTATGAACAACTATATACCTACATATTAGATACTGCAGATGAAATGGTCAAATGTCTAGAAATTCAAAAACTACCAAAACTACTGAAACAAACACTCAAAAAGAAACAGATAATCTGAATAAATTGTTGCAACAAACAAAGAAACTAAACCAGTGCTATGGTCTGAATGTGGCACCCAAAATTCATGTGTTGCAAACTTAATCCCCAGTGCATCAGTGTTGGGAGGAGAGGGCATTTGGGAAGGTGTTTAAGTAATGAGGGTTCTACCCTCATGAATGGATTAATGCTCTAGTAAAAAAGGGCTTGATGGACTGGGTTGAGTCTTTTTTCACTCTTCTGCCAATTGAGGACACAATGGTTGTTCCCACTTGTCCTTCCAAATTCTGCCATGTGAGGATACAGCAAGAAGGCCTTCACTAGACATGAGGTACCAGTAGCTTGATTTTGGACTTCTTAGCCACCAGAATTATAAGACATAAGTTCATGTTCTTTATAAATTACCCTGTCTTAGGTATTCTGTTACAGTAGCACAAAACAGACCAAAACAACTAATAATTTAAAAACTTCCAATAAAGAAAAGCCCAGGCACACATGGCTTTATATTGAATTCTATCAAACATTAAAAAAATTAACACTGACCCTTCACAAACTCTTTCAAAAAATAAAAGTGAGAACACTTTCCAACTCATGTTATGAGGCAAACATACCAAGACACACTCATAACAAGACTGGTATTCTTTTGATAACAAGATATCAAAAGAAAACAAAACTGTAGAACAATATCTTTTATGACTATAGATAGACACAGAAATCCTTGAGAAATACTAGCAAACTGAGGCCAGCAACATTTCAGAGATTATATACCAAGTGAGATTTACCCCAAGAATGCAAGGTTGGCTTGACATACAGACTCAATCAAATAGATCATATCAATAAAATAAAGGACAAAACCCACAAATAATCTTAATAGATGCAGAAAAAGTATCTGATAAAATCCAAGAGTCTTTCATGTTAGAAACACTCAAACTGGGTAAGGAAAATGTCATCAAATGGGTAAGACCATCTACATCAAATTCAGTGATTAAATACTGAGTGCTCTCCCCTAATATCAAGAAAACAAAAAGATGTTCATTCTTGCCACTTTTGTTCAACACCGTATTAGTGGGTGTAGCCAGGCCAATTAGGAAATAAAAAGAAAGGCATCTAGATTAGAAAGAAAAAGGTGTAATTATTTTTATTTGCAGATGACATGATCTGAATTTTCCTTAGAAAATTCTAAGGAATTAACTCTAAAAATTAGCACTAACAAATGAATACAGCAAGGACGTAGGATACAAGGTCAATATACAAAAGTCAACCTATTTCACACTATCAATTAACATCCTGAAAATAAAATTAAGAAAACAATCCAATTACAACAGCATCAAGGTGAATAAAATACTAAGGAAGAGGAAATGAAGTATATGACCTATACATTAAAAACTGCAAAATATCATTGAAAAAAATTAATGAAGACCTAAATAAAATTTTTAAATGTGCTGTATTCATGAATTGAAAGATGTGGTAATATAAAGATAGTAATAAAATTGAACTACGGATTCAAAGCAATCCTTATCAAAATCCCAGATGCCTTTTCTGCAGAAAAGGGGAAAGCAAAGTGACTTCAAGACCAAAATAAGGGTCAGGCACAGTCGCTCACACCTGTGATCCCTGCACTTTGGGAGGCCGAAGTGGGCAGATCACGAGGTCAGGAGTTCGAGACCAGCCTGGCCAATATGGTAAGCTCCATCTCTACTAAAAAATATAAAAAATTAGCTGGGTATGGTGGCAGGTGTTAGGACCGGCCTCCCCTTCCCCCTACCACAGTCAACTGGAAGAAACCTCAACGACAGTGGAAAAGTACCACCGTTAATGTTTAGCCAGCTTCCCAGATAAGCTGTTTGCAAGGACCCCTTCCCCCTTCTTCCCTTTTCTTTGCAGTAGGCCTCGAAACCCCCTTAGTTAAGAAAATAGCCAACAAACCATAAAAACCCCTACCCGGGGGAGAGCACGTCCCCTCCCTACCTGAGGGCAAGCACGTCCTCTCCCTACCTGAGGGAGAGCACGTCCCCTTTCTCTCAATAGTGGAAAACTACTGACTCCTGCTATATAAGTCACTCAGCCCGCCTCCTAGGCGCGGCTACCCACTTCGGTCTGTACAGTGGTGCTTAGTCCGCCCGGAGGTCCTAATAAAACTTGGACGTTCAATTGGCTCTATTCTTCATTTTTCGGCGCAGCAGACCCAGAACTAGATCCAGACAGCAGGCGCCTGTAGTCCCACCTACTCGGGAGGCTGATGCAAGAGACTTGCTTGAATCTGGGAGGCAGAGGGTGCAGTGAGCCAAGATAGGATAGCAAGACCCTATCTTAAGAATTTTTTTTAACTCATCAGGACATGGTGGCCTATAGTCCCATTTACTTGGGAGGCTGAGGCAGGAGGATGACTTGATCCCATAAGTTTGAAGCTGCAATAAACTATGATCACACCACTGTACTCCAGCCTGACTAACAAAGTAAGACTTTGTCTGTAAAAGAAAATTAATTAAAGGTTAAAAATAAAAAACATAACATATTCATAGATTAGAAAATTCTACAGTGTTAAGATAGCAGTTCTCTCTCCACATTAATCTATGGCTTCAATATGCACCTGTAAAGAAAATTCAAATAGGCTTTTCAAAAAAAACTGATGAGCTGATTTTAATGTTTATATAGAAAGGCAAAGAACATGGACTACATAAACCAATTTTGAAACAGAAAAGCAACATTGTAGGATTTAAAATGTGCGATTTTGAGGCTTACTATGAAGTCACAATAATCAAGACAGCGCACTACTGGACGACAGACATATAGCTCAGTATAACAGAACAGAGAGCACAGAGACAGACCACAGTGATATGGTCACTTGACTTTTTACAAAGGCGTCAAGGTAATTCAGTGAAAATAAGATAATCTTATTAATAAATGGTAAGACTTACAGGAGCAACTGACAGCTGCAAGGAAAAAAAAAATCCCTGAACTTTACCTTGCATCATTTATAAAAATTAACTCAAAATGAATTACAGATCTAAATACAAGCATTAAAACTATTAAATTTCTACAAGAAAATGTAAGAGAAGATATTTATGACACTGGATTGAACCAAGATTTCTTAAACAGAATACCAAAAGCCTAAACGATAAAAAAAATTAATAAGATGAACTTCATGAAAATTAAAAACTTTTGCTCTTTGAAAAACACGGTAAAGAAAACAAAAAAGCAAGCTATGGATGATAATAAAATTTTTGCCAAACATACTGGAAAAGGGCTTATATCCAGACTACATTAAAAAAAAACTCTTCCAGGCTCTGATGGCAAGCTCACCAGCTTGCAACTCTTAACAATTCAGTAATATGAAGAGAACCCCAGATCATCTCCACCAATTAAAAAAAGGGGGCTAAATATTTAAACAGACAATTCACAAAAGAAGATATGTGAATGACTAGCAAGCACATGAAAAAATGATTAACATCGCTAATAATCAGAGAATAAAAATCAAAATCACAATGAAATACCACTACTTACTCATTAGAATGGCTAAAGTTTTAAGAAGATTTTTAAAACACTGATAGTATCAAGTGCTTGCAAGGATGTGGAGCAACTGGAACCCTCAAATACTGTTGATGACAAATGGTACAGCATTTGAGAAACCCATATAGCAGTACCTTAGTAAGTAAAACATATATTTACCATACAATCCAGCCATTCCAACCTTAGGTATTTGCCCAAGAAAAATGAACACATTTGTCCACACAGAAACTTATAGCTAGGGGTCAGGAATGGGGGCTAAGAGAATAAAGGGGAATACTTGAGGTAACGAAAGTCTTCTGTATCTTGACTTTATCAATATGAATTCAATACGAATATCCGGTTGTGATATTATACTTTATTTTTGCAAGATATTATCATTGGGGAAACTATGTAAAGATAAAATAGGATCTCTATGTGCCATTTCTTACAACTACATGCAATTATCTCAAAAAGTTTAATTAAAAAGGCAAAAACCAAAAAACTTGTCCACGAATGTTGAAGCAGCATTATTATTCACAGTAGTCCCAAACTGAAAGCAAGTCAAATATCTATGAAGTGGTGAATGATTAAACAGCTTATGGTATATGCAATCCATGGAATGTCATTTAGTGGTAAAGGGGAACAAAATATTATGATACATAAAACAGCATGAATGACTCTAAAAAATATTATGCTTAATCATGTTAAGTGAAAGAAAACACCAAAGATTACATAGTACAGAATTCCATTTACATGAAGTGTAGTCACAGAAGGTACATCAGTGACTGCCCAGAGCGGGGCCGAGAGGAAAGGATCAAGGACAAAGGGAAGGAGGAAACTTCTTAGTATGAGAAGCGACGGCTCCTTCTACAGCTTGATTATGGTGGTGTCACATGGTTGTACATGATTACCAACATTCACACTACACACATATAACTGGTGAATTTTATAACATTTAAATAATACCTTAAACACAGGAAAGCAAAAAATTAAGGATTAGAAAATGTACCTGTTAGCGTTCTTCCTGCATTCAGGGGTGGAGCAATGACTCTGAAAAGTTTCTGTATTAAAATTAATAGAAAAACAATCAGCATCATCTCAAATGATATTATTTTAAAAATAATCAAGAATCTTATGCTATTAATCACCATTATCTAATGGAAATATTTACCATTAAGAGTAAATATGAAAACCTTTAATTTGTACAGAAGGGTCACTGAGAAACAATCACTGTTGTCATATTCCTCACGGAGAAAAACCATTCAATATCAGTTATATAAAGAGCTTAGCTGAGATTATAATTTTGATATAGAGTATCCTTTGGTTCTTAAAAGCTTTATTCTTTTAAAAACTAGTAAGCAAGCAAAAGGACTTCCCATCAAAGTGGTAACAGACATGATTTTAAACTGAAAATAAAGAATCAGCAACCACAGAAAGAAATATCATCTAAACTTAAGCAGTCTCACAAAAATATAGCTGCCATGGACCTCCTCCCCTCTTCAGAGGGAGAGTCCTATTTGGGAAAAAACTGATTTAGCACCAGAAAATACAAATTCAGCTGTCTGTTAGCATCGAAAAGCCCAAAAGTACTTTCCATACTTTCCCACTGAAGACCTAACTCTACTCCTACTTCCCCCTTTTTTGTTAATCTAGTATATAAGCTAGTATATAAGCCTTTGCCCCTGGCTACTCAGCAGAGATGTTTATCACTGAGTGTTCCTCACACACAAGTGAATATTCCTTATCTTTTCTCCTGTTACTCTGCATATTGTCAGTTAATTCAAAGCCTTCAATCCTTTCCCTGTACCTCCCACCACTGGGACCTAAATTGGTAAAGAAAAAGGTTTTCTTCCCAACTCAAGGCACTACTCTCACCTCAGCCAAAACTAAAAAAAAAGGAAAGATTTCAGACACTTTAGTAGTCATCTCAAATGTTATGACACTGTCTTTCATTCTAAAAAAATCTAGAAACTTTGAAATGACAGGACACCTCCTTTAATTTATACCTCTTTAAGTACTAAAACAGCTAAACTTTAAACACTAAAAAGTGATTTCCTTACAGGCACAGAATTATAAAAGAGTAATCATAGGACATACCCAACCTCCTACAGCTAAAATCTCCAAATGACTTTGTAATAACAAATACCAAGCTTCTGCTGAAAGCCATTAAACTTGAAAACTACTTTGAACACAAAACAAGGTAACCTCAATAGCCCAGTGTCCCATTTGAGATGTATCAGTATAAATACAAACCAGATTTTATTAACATGAGGAATACAAAACCCATGCAAAACAAAATTTTAAAAAGCAACGTAACAAAAACATAGCAATCATCTTGTCAGTGTAGAATGTACCAAAACAGAATCTGCTTTGAGGGAGTATTTTGAGCAAAACTAGAAACTGCATTAATTCTTCCAAATTGCGACTTCATTGTGGCACGCAGGGAGGCACTGGACCTCACTGAGGAGGCAGCTGACGAGTCTTTTTCAGGGAACTACTGGACTTGATGGAGCAGCAGCTCAGAGGTGTTGAAGACAAAAAAAAAAATACTTGACATTACAGACAATCAGGGTCAAAAAAACCCCAAAACCAGGGGAAGAGGGTGGTAGACTAATTTCAGAAACTAGCCAAAGAAGAGAGGTGCAACCAAAGCTGAAGGGTTATGAATCAGAGGGCACTCGCCCTAGTAAACTCAATGTGCATGATCACAGAATGACTGCTGACTTCTTAACACTGAAGATAGCTTTGGATGGCAATAAATCAGCAAAAAGGCCGACAGATGCCTTCAGCAGATGCTGCTTTTTTTTTGAGGGACATAGTTACTACAATAAAGCACTGGGCTAGAGAAGCACTATGTGTGTCTACAACTCTTTCTCCACTATTCTGCCATCAAACTTGAGACAAATAACAAGACAGATAAGGGGGTTTCATTCTCCTAAAAGTAAGTCCAAATGTTTTGTAGAGTCTCTTGTAAGAATAGAATGAATCCTATAAAATTCTGAGTTGGGAAGAGTGAAAAATTATCAATGAACAAATAACAGTGTCTTACCATTTTCAGGAGTCTTCTCCAGCAGAATATATCTACAAATAGCATTACTCAATAGTACATTTATTATATAAAATAATTACACCAAATAAATTTTTCATATCTTTAGGAAAGTTACTATAGTATCAAAAATTCTTAGGAGAAAAATATGTAAAGCCTAACAAGCAAGCATTAATTTAAATTTTATCTATTGCTCCCTGGTGTTTAAATGCCTACTTACGTACATAAGCAAGCGAGCAATGGCAGAAGGTATAAAACTGAAGACTACCGAAATGTCCCAAGCTAAAATGGGTTCAAGTTCAATACATCTGTAAGAATTTTTAAATAACTGATAAAACTAGAAACTATTAAAAGCAAATGGAGAACAGGAGGAAAAAGTTAGTAGACAAGATTAATTATGTATACAAGTTAGGAAGTATCTTACCTCCATTGGACTAATAAATTCATTCATGCCTCTGTTGTAGACATAGATCATAGCATCATATAAACGATTTTCCCAGCACATGAGAACTGCCTGTGAAAAGGAAAAGCCACTTGGTCCATGCAATTCAGTCACCAATTATTTTCCTTAAAGCTTTAAGAATGGAAAAGGCCTTGAATTCTCTTCCCTAATTTTTCTTGTTTCTTCTCGGATAAAAACTGAAATGAAGCACTTAAACACAATGCAAGGGAAGAGCTGCTGTGGGTGAAATGACTACTTTTAATACCGCAACGCTTACTTTAAGATCTTCAGAGTGTCTAATTTTGTTTCTTCTTTATCCTTCCCCTTTCCGTATTCATTTTACCTTTCGTTAATAGTTCTACAAATACTTATTGAACACATATTCAGATCCTCTCTTAGGGATTGGTAATAAAGTGTTAGATAAGATAAATCCAGACCTAGTCCCTACCCTTATAGAACTCACATTCATCTTGGACACTCACCAAAAGGAGGTAGGGGTACAAAATGACGTGTGAGTTAAGACTTGGGGAAGAAATGCAATTACACAAATAATTCATCATTTACAAATGTGGTAAGTGCTATTAACCTGACTTGGTCTGCAGTATTCAAAAAGTCACCTCTGAAGGAGCAACATTTAAGCTAGGACCTAAAGAATGGATACATGTGACCCAAAAGCAGAAGTGCAAACTAGAAATTCTGTGGGAAGAAGCAAGAGTAACGATGAAGGACCTAATGTGGAAGTGACCTTGAAGGATGGAGAGAAATCAATGTGAGAAAATATTTAGGAAGATGACTAGATATGAGTTTGAGTATACAGTACGCTGTATTCTGTCCCTATGACAGCTACACAATGCTACAAACATTGGCAAGAGAAGAAGGGCAGAAGTTGGCAAGGGGGTGCCGGAGAGCTAAGAGGGAGAATGGAAGTGAGATGTGCTCGGAGAGTCTTTTAGAGGCCTGTTCTGGGACCTCTACTAAGCTCTCTCCCCTCTCTCAGCCAGTATCATCATCGTACATCTCTTTACTGATGACCAACACATTTACTGCTTTATATCCACCTACTTAATTTAATATCTTCACCTGAATGTCTAGTAGCTATCTCAAAATAAAATGGCCAACCGGAGCTCCTGATTTGTCTCTCAAACGTAGACCTGCCCTAGTCTTGCAATCTCCTCAAAGGAATCACTATTCACTCTGTTTCTCAAACCAAAAACCAGGCATCCTCCTTAAATTCTCTCATTCCCACACTCTCACATCCCAATTCATCAGCAAATCAATTCTATCTCTAAAACACCCAAAATCGGGCCATCTCTCTTCATCTCACTGTTACCATCTCTGGCCAGAATCACCTCCTGCACCAGCCTCCTGACTAGTCTCTCTGCTTCCTCTGCACTTGGCCCCCGCCCCGCATTCTGTTACCTCTAAAGCACAGGGTGCTCTTGCTTACTTTCGAAGAATTTTTGTAGAGCTTAGAATAAAACTGAAAGATCTAAGCCTTGCCCTGCAAGATCTACCTCTATCCCAAGCTCCAGATACGCTTCCTGTTTTGTTACTTGAACATCCAAGACAAAAATTCTCTTTTTTTCACATTAGCTGTAGCTTTTACCTATAACAATTTTCTCGTCCAAGATATTTGCATTACTGATTCCTTCTTACCATTCAGCTTCCAAGACTCAATACTGCCTCCTCAAAAAGACTATCTATAATTAGCCAATCTAATGTGGTCTCTCATTCTCTCTCCACCATATTTCCCGGTTTGATTTTTAACATAATACTTGTATTTAAATGTTTTCTGGATTTGTTTTACACTGATCTGCTCACTGTCAAACCTTTCTGCTAACATGTAGGCTTTATGAGAAGACAAGCCTTGTTCACGGGGATCTGAAGCATTCTCCGCGCCTGACGTTCAGTCAATGCTTCTTGAATTAATGAACAGATGCTGTTAAAAGAGTAAATAAAATAAGGATTGAAAAAGTAAAAGTCAGACTGAAGAGTTATTAGGATGTGGGGGGAAGAAATGAAAACAGCAACCCAGACAATGCTTTCTAGATCATGACCTGGAGGATGGGGCAGTAACCCAGGAGGAAAAAGGGGAGAAGGTTTGAAATGGAGACATTAAGAAACTGAGGGGAAGATTTTGAAATTGTTGTTTCACTAAAAAGACTAGTATATTTACATGGCATTGGGGTAAAGCTGAAAATATTATACAAAGAAGAAATTACATTTTTTCCTTTTCTGTGATAGGTAGGCACGACTGCATGCTCTCAAATCAGACCTGCTGTCAGACTATGAAGAGTACGTCAAATTACCCAAATGACAGAAAGGCAGGTATAAAAGAAGATCTGGCTTTACTTTGTAAACTCGCAGTCATTCATAAAGCTCTCCCAGAAATAAAATAATCCTTTTTCCAAACCCTTAATTTCTATGTGATTTTGCACACTTTCAAAAAACTTACGATCTAAGACTTTTGTTCATCTTCCAAATTCAAGCTCAAGAGGGCTTAGCACCTTTGCAGGAGTAAAATGCTCATTTTTAGGACTAATGTGGAAATAAAGAATTAAATTGTGAGCCAGGCTCAGTGGCTCACACCTGTAATCCCAGCACTTTGGGAAGCCAAGGCAGGCGGATCACTTGAAGGCAAACGTTTGAGACCACCTGGCCAACATGGTGAAACCCCACAAAAATTAGCTGGGCATAATGGCATGCATCTTTAATCCCAGCTAATCTGGAGGCTGAGGCCCAAAAATCGCTTCAACCCAGGAGGCGGACGTTGCAGTGAGCCAAGATCACACCACTGTACTAGCGAGACTCTGTCTCAAAAAAAAAGAAGAAGAAGAAAAGAAAAATAATTAAATTGTGAAATGTCTTAGGCTAGAATAAATATGGCTCCTCAATTAAGAAACTTATTTCAAGAAACTCAATTAAGATAACTTATTGTGGGAACCTCAGATACAGTGGAGGTCTTTATCAGACAGTGGCTGGCTGTTCATACTAAGAAGTTCAATAACTTGCCTCTTATCCCATGCTCTATACTTCGAAACTCCGGGCTTACATACTAGCTCTTTTTTGAAATGGCATCATATTTTTCAAGGTAAAAATATTCTGTTATTCATGAGAAAGCAGCCATAGTTGAAATTCACTTGCTCAGTGAAAACTATATTAGTGAACAAACAAACTGATGAAGAAGGATCAGTTAACAAGCATTCATAGAGCAACTTCCAAATCTAAACTCTACACCACGTGCTCTGGGGGACGTCAAAGAAATGGAAGACGACAGAATCCCTGGCTTGCAAGGCACTTGTAATCTAACTTTCCTTAAATACAGTACTAGGAAAGTACTGACAAATGTAAGTTTAGAATACATTTTACCAGAAGTGCTCAAGAAATAATTATGTTTTTTAGAAGGCAGGGTCAGGCCTGGTCAGTGAGGTAAATATAATCAATAAAGGAATGAAGCTTATTTCATAAGTTAGTAGACTGTCTATAAACTCACCTGCTGAATATCTAGGCTGGTGATATCCATATGCACAATGAGGGCTTCCACATTCTCCATTAATTTTTTATCTTGGAAATGAACAATCAAGTCTTTCATTACTTGGGGAGTGATTCCCACCAATTTGTCACTTAAAATATATGGCTCAAGGCACTCCAAAAATACTCCTTTGGCCACTGAATTCTCACTTAATTTATCATACATTTGACTAAATAAAAGGTCCCTGTAACAGAAAGGGGGGAAGAAACTTTTAGAAACATGCCAAATACCCATTAAATTTAGCCTCCCAAGTATACTCCTTTCCCTATTTCAACCTACTCATGAGTTTATTTAAAATGGTAATAACACTCACAGAGCTTTAGATTGCAAAAACTTTATATAATCTCAATTAATCCTCCCGACAATTCTTTAACAAATAAGAAAAGGTAAGATAAATTGTTTGCTAACAGTGGCATATCTAACAAGAGAGTCAGAATTTGAACCTGGGGCCGGGCGCGGTGGCTCAAGCCTGTAGTCCCAGCACTTTGGGAGGCCGAGGCAGGTGGATCACGAGGTCAAAAGATCGAGACCATCCTGGTCAACATGGTGAAACCCCGTCTCTACCAAAAATACAAAAAATTAGCTGGGCATGGTGGTGCGTGCCTGTAATCCCAGCTACTCAGGAGGCTGAGGCAGGAGAATTGCCTGAACCCAGGAGGCGGAGGTTGCGGTGAGCCGAGATCGCACCATTGCACTCCAGCCTGGGTAACAAGAGCGAAACTCCGTCTCAAAAAAAAAAAAAAAAAAAAAAAGAATTTGAACCCGGCCTTCAGGCCTAAATCCTGTGCTCAGTCTATTGTGATGTATTGCTTCTTGAAGACAACACTGACATGGTAACAGATAACTGGGGGCCACAATGAAGCAGGAAAAAAAAACATCAAAAGGACTACTCATGCTTTCTCCTTCCCTCCTTCCTGCTATTTAAATAGTCCTAGCTGACCTGCAGAGCCAATATGCTTCTCTGTCTAGCTATAACTCTTTGTATCCCAAAATGTTTGGCTAGTGATTATTCATGGAAGAATAAGAAAAAAAAAAGTTTAATACATAAAATATAAACCTAGAAACAATTTTATTGCAGAAACAAAAATTGTTTTGTTTTGTTTTGAGACAGAGTCTCACTCTGTCGCCCAGGCTGGAGTGCGATGACGCAGTCTCAGCTCACTGCAACCTCCGCCTCCCGGTTCAAGCAATTCTCCCACCTTAGCCTCCTAAGTAGCTGGGACTACAGACACATGCCACCACACCCAGCTGATTTTTGTATTTTTAGTAGAGACAGGGTTTCACTATGTTGGCCAGGCTGATCCCAAACTCCTGAGCTTGTGATCTGCCCGCTTTGGCCTCCCAAAGTGCTGGGATTATAGGCATGAGCCCCGCACCGGGCAAAAACTGTTTTAAATTACTTTAAATGTCAACACCATACACAATGTTTATTCCATATTTCTGTAAATAACCTATAAATAATTTGAGTTATACTGAGCATAGACAGAATTCTGAATTCTGTTTTCATACATTACATAAGCATTATTCTAAGTTGCTATTTATTCTTTGAAATTACCATTTTGTCTAATTCACAATGCTTCAATATGTTGAAAAATCAGAATTTACTTAAGTAATGCTGTACTGTTAGATATATTACTTATTTCCAGTGTTTTGAGTGATACTACAATGAACATCTACATATAGTCTTTCCCATTTGAGGGCTTAATTCCTGAAAATCATTTAACTTTAAAAATTTATCTTAAGTGAAAAGATAAGAAAAAATCTGTGGCACTTGAAATGTGCTATTAAATTATCTTCAAAAAACATCACAGCATCAATTGACGCTGCCACCTGCAATATATAATCATGCCAGTTTCACTAGACAACAGTAATTTTGGTTTTCCTCCCCTGACAATTTAACAGTTCTTTTATGGATGGTCAAATTGAGTATTTTCCATGTTTTCATTTATAAATTGTATTGCCTTCTATCATTCACTTATTTGTTCATTCCATTTTCAAAAAAAATACAAAAACTGCAAATTTTATTTACCTGTTGAGATTATTTACTTTTTTCTAAATGTGTAATTCCTTTATATGTATGTCATGTCAGTTGCGGAAAGTGGTCAATGGTTTGTTTATTCACAGGTGTGGTCTTTAATGACAAGTCCACCAAAACGTCAAGGAAGCTCCTGAAAGGACTAGGGTTGGGTTTTGCCTCATTTTGAAGTCGTGGAAAAGACACTGGCCACAACTGCACCAGAACTACACACCTCCCTTCAATTAACAGCACATGCAATATTAGGGGGAAAATCCATAGCCATTTATTTCTTTCTCAAATGCACAAAGGTAATTTTACATAATTTCTCCCCTTCATTTCATATTTATCAAAATATTTTCATGTCAGTTTCATTTGAATCAGTAATTCATTGGCTGGGCGCAGCAGCTCATGCCTGTAATCCCAGCACTTTGGGAGGCCAAAGTGGGTGGATCACGAGGTCAGGAGTTCAAGACCAGCCTGGCCAATATGGTGAGACCCCATCTCTACTAAAAATATAAAAATTAGCCAGGCGTGGTGACACACCCTATAATCCCAGCTACTCAGGAGGCTGAGGCAGGAGAATTGCTTGAACCTAGGAGGCAGAGGTTGCAATCAACCTAGATTGTGCCACTGCACTCCAGCTTGGGCGACAGAGCAAGACTCCATCTCAAATATAATAATAATAATAATTCATCATATTTCATGATGACCAATTACTAGCCAAGAAAAAGAAATGGAGATTAATGGAGTTTTACTGTAAGAAAGAAAAAGTAAGAGTAACAAGATAACTAATGATTCAAAGAAAATGTCAGATTTGCTAGCCCTTGTGTTCTGTAATGTGCTGTTAAAAGGAACATGCTAACAAAGATAATTACATGCTTTAGTTCAGTACAAAACACCTTAGGGAGAGAATTAAAGAGAGCTAAAAATTCAGTAAAAGGCTACACAAGTTAAACAAGGCACTCCTGTGACAAATGGCATGCAATGCTGGTAAGATTAATGGCAAAATCACACATTTCTCAACCAATCAGAGGCTGTAATATAAAGAAGCAAGAAAAATAAGGCTCCACAATTCCTATTTGCATCTCTACCTTAAAATAAAAAAAAAATTTAAATTCAATGACAGATTTTCATCATTCTGGGAAAATATTTATTAGTGCATCAGGAAAGAAGGGAGAGAGAAAAGTACATAGAGGCCAGACAGGGTGGCTCACACCTGTAATCCCAGCACTTTGGGAGGCCGAGGCAGGTGGATCACTTGAGGTCAGGAGTTGGAGACCACCCGGGCTAACATGGTGAATCTCCGTCTCTACTAAATATACAAAAATTAGTTGGGTGTGGAGGCACAGGCCTGTAGTCCCAGCTACTGGGACGCTGAGGCAGGAGAACTGCTTGATCCTGGGAGACGAAGATTGCAGTGAGCCGAGATCGCACCACTGCACTCCAGCTTGCGCAGCTGAGCAAACCACTATCTCAGAGAAAAAAAAAAAAAAAGTACATACAAAAGTGTTTAGCTCTCATATGGGCATTATTCTCCAGGGTGCTGACTTGGATTACAAGAAGGGATGACTTCAGAACTGCTGTTATTGCTTCAAGCTCAGCCTTGCTATGGCCAGTGTAACAGAAACTCCATCGTGAGTAACAGAGGACCAAAGAGATCTTTCTATAAACTTCACTTTATAATAGTGCTCAGGTTAAAGATATTTTTGAAGTTTGTAACTTATAACTTCAAAGGGAGGACAGCTGTTAAATTTGCTTTGTACATTATCAATTTCATACTTTTTTAAATGTGAAGAACTGCTCTGGTTATGAGATAATTACAAATTTAGAACTATCTGATGGGGAGCAAGAGCATCAATTCTAACACTTGCCAGTCTATACTAAATATGTAACCAGAACCAAGTAAGTAAATTCCCACTAAATACAAGCGGTATTTAATAAATCTAAACTTGATTTGGGCTGGTTTCCTTATTTATAAAAGTAAAAGCAAAATTCAAATGAATTTTAAGAAATTATGTTCAAAATGCTCTCTTTTTGGATACAAGTACCACTTTAAAAAGGCCTATGGTGATAGCTGCACAAACTGAATACACTATAAACTACTGGACTGTATACTTTAAAAGGGTGAATTTTATGGTATGTGAATTATATCTCAGTATAGCTATAATAAAATTAAAACGGCCTTTTTTCCCCTGGCTTTGATATTAGCTTGGAGCGAAAGTAATTGTAGTTTTTGTCTAATGACAAAATTCTCAATTACTTTTGCACCACCCTAATAAAATTTTAAACATTCAGTTCCTCAACAAGTCTTGATATTTAAGATCTTTCTGTTTCTCAAACAATAGTCCTGATGTTGAACAACATTTGTCCTCTTTGGATTTAACAGAAACATTTTTGGTTCAGATGCAGACATAACACCAGCCATTGGAATGATGGCTTCTTAACAACTGCCGATATTGCTTACAGTGATATAAACTCAAAGTGGGCAGTATCATCTATGAAGAGCACCAATTTGGCTTTTAAAATAACTTCTTTTTTGCTATATAATTCACATATAATTACATAACACCTATTTTTAAACAACGTTCAAAATTATAATTATGGTTTACATAAACTCTGGATCTATTTTCAAAGTAAAACTGATATAAATGTTGTATCGAACCGAGCACAGAAAATCAACACCAAGACAAAAGTATGCCAAATTGCAGGGTTTATTGCCGGCGACCACGGAGGACTCACGTCTCTCCAACCCGTGGCCCCGCAAAAGAGGGTGGCAAGACCTTTTATACCCGTAAAATCACCTTGGGGGTGAGGGGCTTCAAACATTCCGAGGGCCAGTGGATTCAAATCACCTTCTGGGTGGAGATGAGAGTGAGGGTGTTCCGGATTTTTCGAGGGCCAGGGGACTATTTGACATTCTGATTGTTATTTAAGGGGTTCACAGATGCAGAGATTAACATTCGTTTACACATCGTCTGGGTGGGGGTGGGGGTGGGATCCATAGATTTTTATTTACTTGGCGCCAGGATGGAATTGTCTGGGGGTGCTTACTCTGGTAAACAAAGGCCAGCGACTCTGACATTCACAGATAAGAGAAGGTATGCAGCTTTACCTCAACTTGCATCCTGCAAATAATCTAGCAGTTTACAGAAACCAAAGTTAGCAATCACCGTGAGGAGAATGGAAACAGTTTTGTTCTTTATAAAATGACATTGTACAGGTTCTAACTCTAGGCCAGCTATATCACATTAGGGCTATCATATATATGCTATCTATAGAGCCTATATTTTGTATAGGTAAAATGACAAATCAGAAGTATCCTACAAAAAGCCTTAAGACATCCTGTGTCTTTTGTCTAATACTGAAAAAGAAAATACAAAAAAACAAATTGAAGTGAAATTGTGGAACAGAGACCAAATTATGAAAATAAAGTATAAGTCTTCAAAAACGCATTTCCTGTCATGTCTGATATTAAGTAATTTACAAAAGACTCTAATGCCAAATTGTAGCCAAAAGATGTCCATAATATATTTAGCCCTACAGAGAAAAACAAATGTAATTACTGCCACATCGTAAAAATGATTTTACATTATAAAAGAAGTATTAAATATAAATAGGAATACACACATATACTAGTTTAATTAATATTACTGAAGGGTACTGAATTCTGAGTTATGAAACTATGAGGTAACAGTGATTATAGTGTAATAATGGTGGTAGCACTAAGTTAAAATTAATTTCAGAGCATGTATTATGTTTATAATTTCACCCACATAACAAACAACACAGTATGTGAAAATAAAAGGACTGCCTAGAAAAACAATGTACTCAATCAAAAGACAAAACATAACAGGAATCTGGGAACAGGATTGAGTGTCTGAGTAATGACCCTGGAAATGGAAGAAGTTAACTGAAATTGGCTGGCTGAGTACTAGATTACGTTTTGTAAGACTGTATTTGTATCATGCAAAATCTGAGCATTCCTTAAAGCAATGTTAATGTTAATGTCACAGATACTTTGCAAATATGGAAATGTAGAAGGGAAGACCCTAAACATATATAGGACCAAATGTCACAAAGGATAGTATAAAGAGAATGTCCAGTTTAAGAGTTTAAGGAGAAAAATACTGTACTGGAATGAAGCTACTTCTATCTGACGATCCTCTGCTAAAATGTAGAACAGGGAACTGACCATTTTTAACCTTATTATCTATGGCAACTGTAAGAAAAAAATTTTTTTTTTTTTTTTTTTTTTTTTGAGATGGAGTCTCACACTCTGTTGCCAGGCTAGATGGCAATGGTGTGATCTCGACTCACTGCAACCTCCGACTCCCTGGTTCAAGGGATTCTCCTGCCTCAGCCTCCCAAATAGCTGGGATTACAGGCATGTGCCACCACATCCAGCTAATTTTTGTATATTTTTAGTAGAGACGGGGTTTCACCAGGTTGGCCACGATGGTCTTGATCCCCCGACCTCATGATCCGCCTGCCTCAGCCTCCCAAAGTGCTGGGATTACAGGCGTGAGCCACCACGCCCGGCAGAAAAAATATTTTAAAACTCTACCATTTAAGTGGTTACACTGAACTGTTTAATTTAACATAGAATTCTTACATCTAATAAATCTTTGGTCATTGCATGTTTGAAATGGAAGGGAACTAAAAGCTGGTCTAGATGGAAACTGTCTATCAAATGGCTTATTCAACCTTTCCTTCTAAGCTCAGGCCCATATACAGAAGAATCTTAACATTCTGATGAAAAACAAAAGCCAGTATGGTGAGAAGCAAGCAAGCACAACTCAGATCTAGAACAAAAGGGAACATCTGACCCAACGCCCAGCTTCACAGCCCCGACCTTTCTCATATCTCTTGGGAATGCTGCCCTCCCTTTTTTCTCCTATTAGAACCTGAAGACCAGAAGTAGGGAAAGAGACAAGGAGGGAAAGAAAGAGCGAATATGAACACAGATGCTGGAACTTCTCCCAAGCAGAGGCAGGATCTAGTACAATCTAGGCTTCAGCGTTAGAAAGCAGAATTGAGAGAGAGGGAAGCCATATGCTGTTTGTCCTGTGGTCCAGGGAAAATGTCCATGCCCTTGATCCAGGAGTGTGTATGTAACAGCAGGAGGAGGAAGAAAGAAAAGAGATAAAAAGAACCAGGAAGAGCTGAACTCAGGAAGCATTCTGTTCCTCTTAGAGGTGAGGAAGATATACTATGACTAGTCTTGCTATTATTCCTCTCTGAGATCTCCAACAGCAAATATTCTATTTGTTTCTGACACAATAAAAAGAAAACATGCTAAGAAATCAGGAAAAATTGGCCGGGCGCGGTGGCTCAAGCCTGTAATCCCAGCACTTTGGGAGGCCGAGGCGGGTGGATCACGAGGTCAAGAGATCGAGATCATCCTGGTCAACATGGTGAAACCCCGTCTCTACTAAAAATGCAAAAAATTAGCTGGGCACAGTGGCGCGTGCCTGTGATCCCAGCTACTCAGGAGGCTGAGGCAGGAGAATTGCCCGAACCCAGGAGGTGGAGGTTGCGGTGAGCCGAGATTGCGCCATTGCACTCCAGCCTGGGTAACAAGAGCGAAACTCCATCTCGAAAAAAAAAATCAGCAAAAATTAAAGGAAAGAAGTTCACAAAAACAAAGAAATAATAAATAGATCCCAAATGATGAAAATCTAAACCAGATTTTATCTTCTACATTACATGCTGTGATTGAATACAGAAATTACTGCATTCTCAGCCAGTCAATAGGTGAAATAAAGTTAGAGAATAATCCCCTTTTCAAATCACATAAAAAAGAAAAGCTTATCTTCAGAATATTTTAGGAAATAACAGAATATTTGGGAAGAACGTAATCCATTTTTTTCTTTTTCCCTCTATAATCTTTCATCTTACAACGGTTAGGCCCACTTCAACTGTATGCCACTATGACAGTATTCTAGTATTCAAGATAACGATCACACGTCACCCTGCAAACCAGGAGGCAGGACTGCTTCCTCAGTTCAACCCTCAGGCATTGAACAGCTACTTTGTGCCAGGTACCATTCTAGGTGGAAACAGTCCATTTTATAAAAATAAGCCTTTTTACTCTAAATAAAATGTAGTATTCAGGTACTTCACTTCATCTCATTTATAAATTAGCTCAATTTGAAGATCAGTTCATTCCAGTACTTATTAGTATCAGAAATACCTCTATACCTCCACTTCCTCATCTGAAAAAAAGGATAATGTTCTCTCTCTTTACACTGTATTTATGAGGGTTAAGTAAAATATGTAAAACTGATTCATAAACTATTAAGGCTACTTTAAAAATACAAGACATGTAACAAGAAATTGAGTGTAAAAGGGAGGTAAAGAGAAAACTAATTTGAAAAAAGATAGGGCAAGCTTAGCAGATAAATCACGGCATTTTGCTTTTTGGAAACCATGATTTAACTACACATCACTGTCCATCAACTAAAAGTAAACTAGCTATTCAAGAGATACAAAGGTATTTCTGGCCTTAGCACCCGAAAGAGATTTCTCCCATAGGCCCCAGGCATAAAGAAGACAATGAGACAACATGTAACATAAAGTAATGCTCTCAACAACATCCGTACTCTAAGTACAATGTGTTTCGCTAACTAGAGTTAAAATACTGGAATAAATTTGAGCCCCAAGTAAGCACAACTTACTATAGCTCTCTATGACTTAATCAAAGGTCTGACATAGCAAATTACTGCCCTCTTGATAACCTTTACTGATACTTCAAAGTATAACCCAACCTTTTATGAATCAAGCTACTATAATATATATAAATTCACGAGCCAAGTGTTGCATAGGATTTTGGAGTATCTACATTAAATCTTCACATTCCTTCTCTATCACTTAGATTTGTTCTCTGTCACTTAGAAGGTGGTACAGGTTGGTTAGTTTATTTTCTATTTTATTTACTTTTGAGACAGGGTCTTGTTCTGTCACCCAGGCTGGAGTGCAGTGGTGCAATCATGGCTTTGACTTCAAGTCAAGTCAGCCTTGACTTCTGGGGCTCAAAAGATCCTCCCACCTCAGCCTCCTGAGTGGCTGAGACCACAAGCACATGCCACTATGCCCAATTAAGTTTTTACAAATTTTTTTTAGACACAAGCTATCCCTATATTACCCAGGCTGGTCTCGAACTCCTGGGCTCCAGGGATCCTCCCACCTCGGCCTCCCACAATGCTGGGATTACAGGGGTTAGCCACCGTGTCCAGCCAGGTTGGCTAGTTTATATAGTTATGATTTAAACTAACAAGACCTAATCAAGAGTTTATTCATACTGATTTATTTTGAAGAAACAAAAACAGTACTGCATAGGCACAATGTATCTAGCCTTTTTTGACTAGTATAATTGTTCATCTAGTGATGGTGCATGAAAGTATATACACCAGGCCAGGCACGGTGGCTCACGCCTGTAATCCCAGCACTTGGGAGGCCAAGGTGGGCAGATCACAAGGTCAGGAGTTGGAGACCAGCCTGGCTAACATGAAGCCCATCTCTACTAAAGATACAAAAAATTAGCCAGGCATGGTGGCACACATCTGTAATCTCAGGTACTTGGGAGGCTGAGGCAGAACTGCTTGAAGCCAGGAGGCGGAGGTTGCAGTGAGCTGAGATCAGATTGTGCCACTGCACTCCAGCCTGGGTGACAGGGCGAAACTCCATCTCAAAAAAAAAGTATATATACCAAAAAAAGGAGAGAGAGAGAGAGAGAGAGAGAGAGAGAGAGAGAGAGAGAGAGAGAGAGAGAGAGAGAGTACACATATATATAAATAACACTTTTTGCTTTTAAAACCCATATATATGTGTGTGTGTTTGTGTGTGTGTATACGGATAAATAACACGCTTTTTGCTTTTAAAACCCGTGTGTGTGTGTGTTTGTATATACATATATATAAATAACACATATTTTGCTTTTAAAACCCGTAAGTAGTATTCCTTTTTTGTTAGTTATGTTCTTTACCTCCAATATCCTGCCACTCAGACAAATAAACGATATATCCTTAGCATCTGTCTTGGAAGAGTTAATTTTATTAGGCAAATGAACTGAAAACTGTTAAAGAATCAAATTTCTATAAATTAATATTTTTTAAACCCATTCAGTCAAATTCACAGAATTCATAGCAATGGTTTATATATAAACAAGAGGCTACCTGGGTTCAAGATAATTGAATCTGGCAGGAAATGCATACTCACTTTCGCTGTAGCAGAAGGCAATAATCAACTATGACAGGCACCATATCCTGCAGAGGAACCATAAAGAAAGCATCAGCCTCACAACCCTGGCCAATGGCTCACTGATAATGACAGCAGTCTGCGTAAGACGCTATTAAATTGTTAGGAGGATAGAATTTTATATCATGCGTTTGGTAAGCAATTTGGCATTATGTGACAAAGTTTGAAAAACAAAACATTTTGACCTAGTAATTCTATTTCTGGAAGTGTACCCTAAATGTGTTTAAAAATAAAAATAACTTTAATGAATTAAGGTGTTCACTGCATCTTTATAACAGAGGGAGCCGAAGAAGGAGGGGAAGGGAAAATGGGAAATAAAAAAATGAATTAAATTCAACATGGGAAAATATTAAGTAAATTTTGTTATTTAAAATACTAGATATATCTTACAAGCTTATAAAGAGTTTACAGTATCATTAAAACAAATACTAGGTGAAAATATGTTATTTGTCTCACAGATTTATAAAGAAAACTTGCAAAGAAAAAAGAAAAGCAGAATAGATCAAATTGATAATGGGATCCAGCTGGTCCTGCTGGTGGCTCAGGTGATTAATGTTATCCATATTTTGTCACAATCCTCCAAACTTGCTATTTTAACATTGATTTAACTTCTCAGTTTCATAATATTTTTATTGCTTTAAATTCATCATGTACAGACTCATATCAAGTAAACGGCAACCCATGATTTTGGCCCTTTTCAAAGGAAAGAGTCTGTGGGAAAAACAGTAGCTTATTATGTATGACTCAAAACTATCAAGCAAGCAAGCATCAAACTTCAGCAGCATTCTTTCCTTTTCTGCTGGCTACAGGGAAATGGTTTCCTTTTAAAAACCCTGGAAGGGTTATGTTCTAGGCAGAAATCTCATCACGAGGGAGAAGGCACTATGGGAAAAAGAGCTCTACATACTAACACCCGTCTGATTAAAAAGGTCAAAACTAAGGAACTCTTATTATTCGAGAGGTGACTAAAGAAGGACCTACAAAACTGAAAGGATTATAGGGCTACCCCTGACCCATCCTACTTCCTTTAATTTTGAATATGACTCATGACTACATTTAGATTTGATTCTTCAAAAACAGGAAGGAAAATTCTAGATTTGGAAAGTGTTAGAGCTATATCAAATCTCAACCCTGAACGAGAATACAGTGGGCTAGGTAACAGGGAGTTGGTGGCAAGAGGACTTCCCTAGAAATGCTAGAGAAAATAAACATCCTTTAAAATACACAGCTGAGCTCCTAAGCCAGTAAGGGCAATACCCAGGTCTAAAAGTAAAAAGGGAACTGAAAACGAAAACAGGAAGTTCCAAGCTGTTACTGATCTTACCCTGCAGGTTTGTTGGTCGCAGAAGAGCTTGGGTTTTAATGCTAGAAAAGCAGCTGAGGCCTCAAACCCTTTTAAACAAAGGGAACTGAAGCAGAGGACCTTCCTAAAACTGGGATTCTTAAAAAGCTGCATCCTCAAAAAAAGGAAATTAGAAAAAAAAAATCTGCCTGTTGAGATAGGAGATGACAAGGAAGTCTGTCTGTCTCAGCTGGGGCTCAGAGAGGGCAAATTTATACTCACCAAGAATCTGTAACAAAGACCCTGTCTACGGTAGAGCTGGGATTTAAATTTATTCAATCTCCTTAGCATAGGAACAACTGAGCCAAGAGGTTCACATAAAAAGTGATCCTGAAAAAGGATATTCCTCAGAGACTTGAAAGAAACAAGTTCAAAAACTCCCCAGAGATCACCCCAAACACAGATAAAATAACTACCGATAAAGTTCTATGAAAGATGTGCTCGAAATGAAAAGTGTGAAAACCCTTCGTTAAATAATGCACCATACATGAATGTCTGCAGGAACTACGAAGGGCAGTGGTATACCCCAAAACTTCAAATTATGTAATTATCAGGTAGAAGCTATTTTCTAGGTGTATGTAAAATAATAAAGGGCGTAAAATAAGGAATTAAGTGCCAGTACTAAGTACTATGGATAGACTATAGAGTTTAATGGTGTGAAATCATCAGATTCATACACTTAGATCACTATGGTGACTGCACGGTAGGAGCATCCGAAAAACCAGACTGGAAATGAAGGCTGTCACAGTCATCAGAGAAAAAAAATAATGGACTACACGAGGGTAGTGACAGTAGCTATAAAGACAGTGGACAGAATTATTTATAACGGCAGGGTTTGTTGACAGACCGATCACGGTTTGGAAGGCATTGAGAGAAGTCTGTAACTCCCAGGTTTGTGTTTTAAGTGATGGTTGAATGAAGAGGTCACAAAATGAGATAAGCGATGTGGGAGGAGCTGTAAGAAGGAAGAAGCTAGGTACAATCTGGTGCATAGCAGATTTGAGGTACACCTTCACTTTGATGTTGAATGACAAGAAATTGAGTATAGTAATCTGAGCAATGATTTAGTTCTTGCTTCTTGAAAGCCTGTATCGTGTAAATATCTGTGACTGTGTGCCCTTCTGATTTTAAACCTCAGTGACTTTTCCTGAATCCGTCTGTTTCTGTCCTCCGACCATTTCATAAACATCAGTCTTCCTGAAGATTCAGTCCATTGTCGACTGCTTTCATCTCTATTGTCCTTGGACAATTTTATTTCTATTTATTGTTTCCTCTAATAACTCAGAAATCTGAAATTCTAACCCAGATATTTCAGACTGACCAGGTGTGGTGGCTCATGCCTGTAATCCCAGCACTTTGGGAGTCCAAGGTGGCCAGATCACCTGAGGTCAGGAGTTTGAGACCAGCCTGACCAACATGGGGAAACCCTGTATTTACTAAAATTACAAAATTAGCTAGGCATGGTAGTGCATGCCTGTAATCCCAGCTACTCGGGAGACTGAGGCAGGAGAATCACTTGAACCTGGGAGGCAGACGTTGCGGTGAGCCAAGATTGCGCCACTGCATTCCAGCCTGGGCAACGAGAGCAAAACACCATCTCAAAAAAAAAAAAAAAAAAATTCACAATTACATAAAAGGAATTATACTTCATGACCAAGTGAAGTTTATTCCAGGATGCAAGACTGGTTCAATATTCAAAGACCAGTTATAATGTACCATATCATAGTCTAAAGAAAAAAAATCACATAATCATGTCAATTACATTAAAAAAGCATCTGACAAAATCCAGTATCCATTCATGAAAACCCTCTTAGAAAAACCGCAATAGAGTGGGAACTTCCTCAATTTGATAAACAGTAACTATGAAAAACCTATAGCTAATATCATACTTCATGGTGAAAATGTGAACGTTTTTACCCTAAGACTGGGAACAAAGCAAGGATGTCTGCTCTTACCTCTCTTCAACACAATGCTAAAGTTTTAGCCCCTGAAACAGGCAAGCAAAGGAAAAAAGAACACACAGGTTGGGAAGGAGAAAACAGAACTGTCTCTGCTGGCAGATGACATGATTGTCCTCATAGAATATCCCAAGGAACCTACAAAAAGCCTTCCAGAATAAATGAGTTCTGCAAGATTGCAGAATGTAAGATAAACATTCTATATGCCATTACTGAACATATAAATCCAAAATTAGAATTTTAGTACCATTTATAACTGCTAGAAAAAAGAGAGAAACATTCGGTGTAAATCTAAAAAACCATGTGTAGCACCTGCATACTAAAAACTACAAAAAAATGAAATAAATGGAAACACTAGGAGACTCAGCATAGTAAAAGTATCAATTCTCTTCAAACTGATACGTTTAATTTATATCAAAATTGCCACAAGATTTTGTGTAGATAAAGACAAGATTATTTAAAATTTATATGGAGAGGCAAAGAAATTAGAAGAGTTGAAAGAATTTCCCTAACGGAGGAGGCATCAGTCTACCCAATTTCCAGACTTACGCAGCTACAGTTATCAAGACTATGTGGTACTGGCAGTGGGATGGGCGCAGAGATCAGTGGAACAAAACAGACAACGTAGAAAGCCCTGCGGATTTTTGACAAAGCTGGTAAAGCAACTCAGTGGAGGAAAGAAGGAAAGATTGCCTTTTCAACAAATAATGCTGGAGTAGAGGACGTCCTAAAACTGAGATTCCTAAAAAGCTGCGTCCTCAGTGAAAGGAAATTAGAAAAAATATAGAGAGATATCCATATACACACAAAAAGGAACTTCAACCTCAGTCTCACAGCTTATGTCAAAATTAACTCAAAATGGATCACACATTTAACTGACGCAAAAAACTAAAAACCTTCCAGAAAAAAAAAAATAAGAGAAAATCTTCAGGATCTCAGGCTAGGCAACAGTTTCTGAGACTTGATTTCACAATCTATACAAGGAAAAGTTGATAAATTGGACTTCATCGAAATTAAAACCTTTGCTTTGCAAAAGACCCTGTTAAGAGGATAAACAGAAAGCTGAGAACTAGGAGAACTATGTCCAATAAAGGACTAGTGCCTTGAATATATTAAAACTCCCAAAATTCAACAGTGTAATGAGAAACAATCCAGCTGGAAGAGAGGCAAAATCCATGCAGAAGCGTTTCAGAAAAGAAGATATACATGTGGCACCAGGCACGGTGGCTCACACTTGTAATCCCAGAACTTTGGGAGGCTGACGCAGGCAGATCACCTGAGGTCAGAAGTTCGACACCAGCCTGACCAACATGGAGATACCCCATCTCTTCTAAAAATACAAAAAATTAGCTGGGCATGGTGGCACATGCCAGTAATCCCAGCTAACTTGGGAGGCTGAGGCAGAAGAATCCTTGAACCCAGGAGGCGGAGGTTGCAGTGAGCCAAGATCACACCATTGCACTCCAGCCTGGGCAATAAGAGTGAAACTCTATCTCAAAAAAATAAAAAAAGATATACATGTGGCAAATAAGCACGTGAAATATAGCTATAAAAGGGTAAAAGGAGGACTCCACGTGGTGATGAAAATGTTCTGTATCTTCACCTTATCAACATCAATATCCTGGTTATATGACTGAATTACAGTTTTACAAAATAGTCTCTTATTGGGGAAAACTGGTTTCAGGGTATGGGATCTCTTTGCATTATTTCTTGCAACTGAATATGAATCTACAAATATCACAAAATTACAAATTTAATTTAAAAAAAAATACACGTAATCCTTATGTATGCCACTAACTGTTCCTAACTCACTTAATTAAGGCAAAACCATCCAAATTAACACTTTCAATCTGGCTTCTTAAACCAGGTCTTTATCAATTTTGAACATTTAAAACCATAAGTAAAACAGTGTATTAGTTAAAGCCAAATCTATTTCCATTATTATAAGCTTTCCTTCCCAGAATCAGATTACAGAGAGACAAACTATATTGTCCAGTGGGTAATCCCTGATGGCAATCTCTTGGATGCCTGAAAATGAGCTAAGTGGGATCAGTAGCTCTCCATCTCCCCACTGGCAAGGGCTACACAGACTCAACTTCCTATAGAATCTTCACAGAGTGGCCTTGATCCATAGAGCTGGCAGCTGGCATTTCCAGGACTAGTATACAAGCAACCATCTTGAGTAGCTGGTGCCCAAGCTCAGATAGTGTATCCCTCTAAACTCAATGGAAGGCTCCTCTCATGAGAGCCCTGAAAGAAAGCAGAAGCAAAGCCCTCAATCCATCACCCAGACCCAGGCTACATATGCCTTTCTAAGGGATGCTGAGAGATCAAGAGCTTTCGAGATAGACACTGTGAGCAATGCCTGCTTTAAGAATATTAAGAATATTCCATTCAGTCTCAAAAGCTTGCAGGATGCAAGAAATCACTGAATTTGGGATCTCCAAAATCTAAAAAAGGAAAACAAGTAACTATTTCTCTAATCTCTTCTTCAGTGTATGACCCTAAAATTGGCCAAAAAAGATTGCTTCTCTTGTCCGTCATTCATGTATAATTAAGATATATTAAAGAAGGCAATGTGGGTATGCAAATAAAAAACTGAGCTGCCAGGTAACCTGAATTTAAGCCTGTCAATGGTCTGAGTGACTGAATAGGTCATGTTACTGCATTGTGACTGTCTTACCATCTGTGAAGTAACGATATAATCTCTCATTTTCCCCATGTCATGGGATGCTTTGAAAAGAAATAACAGATGCAGATTCCTTTGCTTTTTGGAGCAATGGTACTAATTCTCTTAATTTATATTCTAAAATTCTACCAGATAATGAAAACTTCATTGTGTGAAAAAAAATGATTCAAAATTATATATACATATATATGTACACACACACACTCCAAAACAGATCAACATATCTATCTACACACACATATACACATGCAGATAAATCTCCATGGGCTATCAGAGCTAGACAGCTGGTATTCCCACAATTGGTGTACAAACATCCCAAGCAGTAATACAGATGATCTCTCTGTATGGATATGCGTGTGTGTATTTTTCTTTTCTCATGTATGATGGTAAAATAATCTAGGAAAGACTGACTCCTCAGAAGCAGCACTTTAATCAAGCCTCAGGGATAGGGCAGTGTGCTAGTTTTCCTTTCCTCAAATCTTCTCAGAGGAAGCATGGGCTAGATAAGGGAAGTTTCCACTGTCTCTCTCTGTGTTCAGCTTTTAATCACTGTCCACTCTTTGACATTACCTCTTAACGCAAAAATATATGCCTACAGCAGCTATAAAAATAGCTTTGAATTATTGAAGCTGGGAGGAAAGCTTAGTAATGATTAACATAAGGCTTCATTAAGATCTTTTAAGCCGAGCTGGGTAACAAGAGTGAAACTCCGTCTCCAAAAAAATATATATATATATCTTTTAAGCCGAGCATGGTGGTTCACATCTGTAATCCCAGCACTTTGGGAGGCCGAGGTGGGTGAATCACCCGAGGTCAGGAGTTCGAGACCAGCCTGGCCAACACAGCTAAACCCCGTCTCTACTAAAAGTACAAAAATTAGCCAAGCATGGTGACAGGCACCTGTAATCCCAGCTACTCAGGAGGCTGAGGCAGGAGAATAGCTTGAACATGGGAGGCCAAGGTTGTGGTGAGAGATCATGCCACTGCACTCCAGCCTGGGTGAAAAGAGCAAGACTCTTGTCTCAAAAAATACATATATATATCTGCCGGGCACAGTGGCTCCTGCCTATAATCCCAGCATTTTGGGAGGCCGAGGCAAGTGGATCACGAGGTCAGGAGTTTGAGAGCAGCCTGGCCATAGTGAAACCCCGTCAACATAGTGAAAAATTAGCAGAGTATGGTGGCGGGCACCTGTAATCCCAGCTACTTGGAAGGTTAAGGCAGGAGAATCACTCAAACCCAGGAGGCCGAAGTTGCAGTGAGCCGAGATCACACTACTGCACTCCAGCCCAGTGAAGAGTTCGAGATTCTGTCTCCAAAAAAAAAAAAAAAAAAAAAAGATCTTTTAAAATTTTATTTTTCAAATCCTTCACATTACATCATTAAAATGTTTCATATTTATACTTCTACCTTGTTTCAAAAACAAATAAATACATATATATTAAGTGTAGCAAAACAAAGTAACTCAAAATACTGCTTCCACAGTTAACTGATTAGTTTCTTAGTTTGGAAACACTGCTGGCAACTCAAATCAGTCAATCCAGGTTTGTTTGCCATGGTTATGCTAAAATTCATTTGTATTTTCTTTTTCAAACATTTCGGTATCTTCCCAAAACATGTAAATTACTGAATCCTCTCTATTTCGAAGTGAGTTACATAACAACATATTGCTCTGAGATTATGGAAGAATAAACTGTGGGATGAAACATAGTACGGTACAGGGTCGGGGCTCCTGAGCCAGACAGCGGGTGTTTATCTATGGTGGTTCCGTTTACTGGTTCAATGATACTGAGCAAGTTCCTCAACCTCTTGTGTGTCTATTTACTCTGTGAAATGGACGTAAGTAGTAACTGCTCCTCAAGTATGTTACGAGGATTAAATAAGACAGCCATCAGGCATATAGCACACAACGGCATGAGCCATGATTACGGCGTACGTGTTGCAAATACTAAGTTCTACATTTGGTTCTTAGTTCAAACCTCTTAGAGTTAGATTAAAAACATACCTTCAAGGCAAGCACTGTATATAACATAAATTCGTATGTTTTTTAAAAATTCCCTCAACAACTATTTATCAAGAACACTAAACCAGATGCTGGGAATATGGCAATGACGAAAATCAGACATGCTCCTAAACTTACACAGGTCCCTAAATATACATAGTCTAGCTGCAGAAGACTGACATTGAATGAATAACTTCCAGTGCATAGTATTTTAGAAAGAAATGGATCCAAGTTAATCTGGGGGACAGTTACACTGAGACCTGAAAATAAGCAGGAGCTAGTTGAGCTACAAAGAAATGAGACAGGACTTTTTATACAGAGAGAACAATGTGGACAAAGACTGTGGGTTAAGAGAGAACAGGGGCGTTAAGAAGCTGAAAAGAACTCTAGTACAATAGGAATATAGAGAGTTAGAGGTAGTTAGGCAAGCACAGACCATACAGGGCCTTAGAAAATGATAGGGAATTTAGTCTCCACCTCAGAAACAATAGAAGTCCTTAAAATATTTTAAAATTAGGAATGCATCAGGCTGGGCGTGGTGGCTCACGCCTGCAATCCCAACACTTTGCGAGGCAGAAGCAGGGGACCTGAGATCAGGAGTTCAAGATCAGCGGGGCCAATATGGTGAAACCCCATCTCTACTAAAAATGCAAAAATTAGCCTAGTGTGATGGCACACACCTGTAATCCCATCTACTTGGGAGGCTGAGGCAGGAGAATCACTGGAACCCAGAAGGCAGAGGTTGCAGTGAGCCTAGATGGTGCCACTGCACTCCAGCCTGGGTGACAGAGCAAGACTCCATCTCAGAGAAAAGATATATATATATATACACACACATATTAGATATTAGATATATATAATATATAATATATATTAGGGAAGCATCGTATCTAGATTTGTACACATTTCTCTCTGGCTGCTGTGTAGAAAATGGAATGAAGTACAGTAACAATGTGTACAAGGAGATCAATTTGGAGAATTCTGTAATATACCAAGAGGGAGATGATGGGCACTTAGCCTAGGATAGTGGCAGAACTAACAGCACTGTGGAAACATCAGAGAAACAGTCAGGAGGCAGACAAGACAGGAACAAGTAAAGGACAAGAATCACTCAGTTCGCTTCAGGTGCATGGTGGACCCACTCACTAACACAGGAATCCTCAGAAAAGGCTTTGTGAAGAAACAGTCGTCGACTCTGAGGTACCTACAAAACATCCAAGCAGAAATGTTCTTGGGCAACTCAGTAAACAGATGTCAGAGTTCAGAAGCGCAATCTAAGATGTGAACACTGGTTAGTCATGTGCCTGTATCACCCAGGTAACAGACTGTAAAGCAGTGATTCTTAAACTCTACTGTGCTTACGAGACATCTTGAGAGCTGACTACAATCCTTGTCACCAACCCCAGAGGCTGGGAAATAAGAGAAGGTATTTTTAACAAATATCTTCAAATGATTTTGAGATAAATGGTACACCGGCATCTTGAGAAACACTGATATAAAAACACAAGAGAAGGGTACTGTGAAGAATCCTAACATTTCTCAGTTAGGAAAAGAAAAGCAAGAAGAATAAGCAAAGAAAATCAATAAGCAGTCAGAGATGTGGGAAAAAACTGGAATGCATGGTATCAGGGAAGCCAAAAAGGAAGACTCAGGAATCTTCAGGTGTTGGATGCTGCTGAGGACCAGTAAGATGAGAAATAAAAGGGTCCACAGAATTCATAGCTGTGGAAAGGTTGAGATGAGGAGGAGGGAAGGAAATGCAGACAACTTTTTTTTTTTAGACAGGGTCTTGCTCTATCACCTAGGCTGGAGTACAGTGGTGTGATCTTGGCTCACTGCAGCCTCGACCTCCCAGACTCAAGCAAACCTCCCACCTCAGCCTCCAGAGTAGCTGGGACTACAGCTGTGCACCACCACTACTGGCTAATTTTTGTATTTTTTAATTTTTTTTTGTAGAGACAAGGTTTCACTATGTTTCCAAGGTGGTCTCAAACTCCTGAGCTCAAGTGATCCACCTGCTTCTGCCTCGCAAAGTGAAGAATCCTAACATTTCTTGGTTTCCGGTTTCCAGCGTTATAGGCGTGAGCCATCATCCCTGGCCAGAGGCAACTCTTGTGAGACTTCTGGCTCTATAAAGGGTGGGTGAAGAAGCAAGCACAGGATATTAGAGACAGCGTGGAGCAAAAAAAGAATTCGTTTGCTGCGTGACTTGGTTTTACGATGGGAAATACTTGAACAGAGATAAATGCATATGAGGAAAGCCAGAAGAAAAGGCAAGTCGCAAGACGTATGAAGAAGAAAACACTGTAACTCCTTTTCATCCTGCTGTAAGTTATGATACAAATAAATTATAAATACAGGTCGAAATATTTTCTCAGATAAATAAAAGCCACAAGCTGTCCAAAATGTTACAAGATCCAAAAGTTACCTTCTATAACTAAGACAGGACAAATACTGACTGATCCTCGGAAAAAAGCAAAACTAGTGAAGGCACCTCACCAGGGGTAAAGATTCAAACCGAGGCAGCAGGCAGGAGGCGCCACCTGCTGGTAAAACAAATTCTCAGTATTCCGACTGTGACAGAAATCCGTCTTAACGGGAATTTCAGCTAACTGGAGTCTCTACTGGAGGTTACTTATGTCTCCCATAAAAGCTACTTGAGACTGATACAGAATCTGAGTTCCACCCACTGAGTAAAAAAAAGTATTTTAAAAACACTTCTATCAGTTGGTCATCCTGCCTCTATTTGAATATATTCCACAGTAAGAGATGCATCTTATTTGGTGTGCTTTTGCAGCGGCTGGTACTCGTTCCTTTCTGTGTTTAGTGTTTCTTTCAGGAGCTCTTGTATGCACCTATGCAACAACCCTGCATGACCTGCACGTGGATCCCAGAACCTAAAGTAAAATAAATTCAATAAAGAGATGCATCTTATCTTAAATTTAAAATGTTTAAAATGACCTACTGGTACATCATGAGTAGGTCATTTTAAACTGAAATGCATCTTCTCCCAATTTCTACTCACCTATATACTAGGCCTTCCCTCTGCAGCAATATGGCTAATCCCACAGGACAGCCTGCCACCACCTACAGGTGGGCATGTCTCCACTTGCTTTCTCCTCAGATTAAACAACTCTATTTTTTTTTAACTGTTGTTTTTAAAACCTTCCACCATCTCAGTTGTGGGATGTGGCTGAGTTTATCAACAGCCCACAAACTGCCTTAGCGGTTTTATTTCAAACAGGCTGAGTAGGACGAGTACTTTCCTTTATCCCGGCCTTAACACTATTGGCTCATAGCAAGTTTGTGGTCAACTAAAATCCTGTCCAGCTAGATCTTCCAATCCAGTACTCACATAATTTGATTATATGAATCTGATGAGTCTAAGTCTTGATGTTAATCTTCATTAAATTTCATCTCAAGATGATTCTGATTGCACTTTCTTGTCAAGATTCTTGAACCTTGATTCTTGGCGCTACCTAGATTTGACAGGCCAGTTGTTAAATCTCCATCCAAATTAACGATAAAGATTTGGGTGTGAGAGTCCTGGGCAGGTCACGGTGGCTCACGCCTATAATCCCAACACTTTGGGAGGCTGAGACAGGTAGATCACAAGGTCAGAGAAGTTAGAGACCAGTCTGGCCAACATAGTGAAATCCAGTCCATATAAAAATACAAAAAATTACCTGGGCATGGTGGCACCTGCCTGTAATCCCAGCTACTCAGGAGGCTGAGGCAGGAGAATTGCCTGAACCCAGGAGGCAGAGGTTGCGGTGAGCCGAGATCGTGCCATTGCACTCCAGCCTGGGTAACAATAGCAAAACTCTGTCTCAAAAAATAATAATAATAATACAAAAAATTAGCTGGATGTGGTGGTGTGCACCTGTAATCCCAGCTACTCAGGAGGCTGAGCAGGAGAATAGCATGAACCCAGGAGGCAGAAGTTGCAGTGAGCCAAGATCATGCCATTGTACTTCAGCCTAGGCGACAGTGTGAGACTCTGTCTCAAAAAGAAAAAAGACTGTCTCAGAAAGAGTTCTAAGATGTAATTAATAAATACTAAGACACCAAAGAGTATACTGGGGTAGGGATATTTATCTAGCTGCAAATCTATTTACTATTTACTAATCTATTTCAGCCACAAAGATAATAGAAAAATGAGGCAAATTATGAAATCAATTATTTCACAAGCATTCCAGGAATATACTATCTTCATATTCCTTTCCAAGAGGTAATTATTTAACACGGCTGTTTTGAGGTGAATTCAAAGAAAACATTCACAAATCACATGGGGAATGTCAGCAGATAGTCTCTAAAGTCCACTGTACTTTAAAAAGCACTTTAAGAGTCAACCTATATAATTATTTCTTGATTAAATATGATTAAACACTTAAAACAACAGATTGGTGGCTGATAGTGCATGCATTTCGCCCATCCTAATGCATTAAAGGTCACATTTTCCAGAAGAAAACTGACCTTCTGAATGGAATAAATTGTATCTCCCTGAATATACTTCACACTTAAGAATGTCTTATTTGAAAACTGATCCAAAGTTACTTGCAAATGATTCTTGTTCCAGATTGTTTCAACAGTATCATGGGTTATAATTCTACTGAGTCTGGAGAGTTGAACAATCATAGTGAAATTACATATTACATATGGTAGGCTTCAGTTTTTAATATGCTTATCTGGACTTTTCCACTTTAAAACCGTTCTCTGTGGTCATGAAAATGGAGTCAAAATAAGAAGCATTATTCAATGTACAGTGTGGCAGTCTGGATGTGAACCCTGAAGCCCACTGCTTGAATTCAAATCCTAGCTCTCTCATTTATTAGCTCTGTAACCTGAAACAAATCATTTAACCTCTCTGCCTTGACATAATTTACAAATGTGAATAGTAACAGTACCCACCTTAGAGTTGTGATAAGAATTAAATGAATTAATAAATGTGTATGAAGGGCCTGCAACAGTGCCTGCTACACAGTTAAGTGTTAAACAGTTTAGATGCTCACTGTAATTCTCATTCTTGGTCATTTATTAACATCACCCCTTCTCACACATCTTCTCCCTGTGCTTGCTCTTTAAACAACAGTATAGTACAATGATTAGTTAAGAACTGGGCTCTGAAGTCAGAAAGACCTGGATATGAGTCCTGGCTTCACCATTTAGTGCATGCAGTATTGCTGCAATCTTACTGAGGGGATTAAAAATGACATCTACTCTCTGAGGTTGTTGTGAGAATAAAAATGCATGCCACACACTTTACATAGTATGTGCTCAGTAAATTTTTGTTAAAAATCCCTATTTTGTGCTCCGTAGTATTCTGGTAGGCACAATCTGGACCATATCATTCTCCTTTTGATGGTCTTACAAGTTCATGTACTTCTGGTATGTATCTTTAGTTATATGCCTTTCTCCATATTTATAGATGTTCTGTGACTGGCAGTTAGAACCTTTCTTTAACATTACTTTCTCCTTGAATGGTCAAAATTTTAGAATGCCCTGTTCTTTGTGAACCCATTCGTTTTTTGGAGCCTGTAGCCATGTGACTGTGCCCATATTTTTTCTGAGTTATTTGCTTTCTAAAGTACAGAACTCGGCCGGGCACAGTGGCTCAAGCCTGTAATCCCAGCACTTTGGGAGGCCGAGGCGGATGGATCATGAGGTCAAGAGATTGAGACCATCCTGGTCAACATGGTGAAACCCCGTCTCTACTAAAGATACAAAAAATTAGCTGGGCATGATGGCGCATGCCTGTAATCCCAGCTTCTCAGGAGGCTGAGGTAGGAGAATTGCCTGAACCCAGGAGGCGGAGGTTGCGGTGAGCCGAGATCGCACCATTGTACTCCAGCCTGGGTAACAAGAGTGAAACTCAGTCTAAAAAAAAAAATATATATATATATATATATATATATATATATATGTATATGTGTATATATGTGTGTGTGTGTGTGTATGTGTGTGTGTTACAGAACTCATGCTCTGTATATTTTTCATCATTATGATTGTTAAAATAAAGTGATAATTTTTCTCTCAAGGGTCTATCTCTTCTACTTCCCCAACCATTAGTAAAAATTAAATCCAGAGTAATATTTCCCTCCATTGTTTCCTTTACCTCCTCTGAGACTAAATCACTGCTATATCAAACATGTTATCAGATACTCTTACCAACAGAATGAAACCTCCAACAGGTAGCTAGATGGCTACAGAGCATGACTACTAACGTTGTTTCTCTGCATGTTCTGCAATCTGCATCAGAACCACCATCTACAGTTCTTGTCATCTGAGATTCTTCCCTATTTCTCCATCAGAAAATCACCTTTGTTCCTTTCATCTTTTAGAAAGAAGCTCTCTACCACATTTTTCCCCAATACGGTGCTTTCTATATTCTCCACACACAGGCACACACTCGTTCCCTTCACTCCTCCTAGCTTTTTCTACTAGATAATCTTTTTCAACAAAGTTTACCTTCCAATGGCCAGAGTTCCTACAACCTCTTGGTGATAGGTATATTCTTGTTACAACATTAAGTTTGCTATCTATACTGCATTGGTATACACAAGTATTTATACATGACATATTGTTTCCAAACAGTTTGGTTTCCAAATGCTTTCTACCATATGTCTTCTTCCTAAGTTATTTATTTTTATAATTTTATCTAGGCATATTTTTCTTCCTCTACTGATAAATTTAATAAGAATCCAGCCAAACAGAGTAGTAACTACCAGAAGCTCACTAGTGTGGCATTAAACAGTGCAGTTCAGGAAGCCAAATGCTTCTCTAATACCAGTCAACTCCTAACTGCCATATCTATTCTTGTCTTCCAACGTTAGGAGCAGCAAACAGCATATGAAAAGATAGGACCTGTGCCTGCTCTTCAGAACGTCGAAATCCCTAGATTTCCTCTAAGTATTTCCATTAATGTAAACAAACAAACAAAAAAAACATTATCCTGACTAGACTACAAACTTTAAGATAGTAAAGACCATGTAAATTTTACTCACTATTGCCCAGTGCCAAGTACATATTAGACCACAGGAGGCACACGTTAGCCAAATCCTGCCCAAAGCCTGCTTCTGTATTGTTCACCGCTAAGAATGGACTTTACAATTTTAAGGGGTTGTTTAAAAAAAAAAAAACATCAAAAAGAAGAAAAGGATGTGACAGGGACCACTGTAGCCTGCAAAGCCTAAAATCTGCCATCTGAGTCTTTTTAGAAAAAGTCTGCTGACCCCTATATTGGACACTCAGATGTTTGTTAAAAAAGGAGGCAGGGATAGGGACGGGAGCAGTAGGAACGGTGAACAGAGATGTGTAACACGTATAACTGGAGAACACTGCAAGAAGTAAAGGCTGCATAATAAATACCATACGAATCTGTAAAGTGCTTCCTGCTTCCATTTTCATTAAGTTCCAAGATAAACTCAAAGTCTTTCATTAGCATATTTTATAGATCTTATATATATGCACATATATATATTAATTGATCTATTATTCTTAAGTCACAGGTGCTCCTAGGAGAACTAAATTTAAACCTTGGCAGTACTAAATAACCTAGTTAACGTAAATATTAGTCACCAGCAAGATGTCAGCCACCATAAGGTGTCAATTTACAGGAAAGGATCTTCACATGTATATCCTTTTCTTCCACATAGCACTAAACAGCTAAGTGCTGAGTAACACTCCACAGCGTTTTACTCCTCTATACCTATTACTTCAAAGGTACCATTTAGAATGTTCCACAAGCCCTGAAATAAAGTTTTGAATACTAAAAAATATTTAACCAAAAATGAAAGTCACATTCTCAAGTAACATAAAAAAGCAACATTAGACCTCCTCCAGAGCGCTGTCTACTGGAAGACATGCAAACACGTACCTGAAAATGCTGCTCCATCACTTGGATTTTTCCTTGGTCTGGGCACTTTTTCAGAGCTCGATCTGCATAATGGAATAGGATTTCTACCATCTGTAAGGAAAACAGCCTGGCATAGACATTAAAATATATCTCTCAAGTTTTTCAATATTTATGTGGCCCTCCTAAATAACACAGAATTAGAATTTGTTACTTTTTAAAATCTAGTCTCGTTTCTTTCAACCTCAGGGCTAGTACTAATTTGCTAATCTTTCTTTTTTTTTTTTTGAGATGGAGTTTCGCGCTTGTTACCCAGGCTGGAGTGCAATGGCGCGATCTCGGCTCACTGCAACCTCCGCCTCCTGGGTTCAGGCAATTTTCCTGCCTCAGCCTCCTGAGTAGCTGGGATTACAGGCACGCCCCACCATGCCCAGCTAATTTTTTGTATTTTTAGTAGAGACGGGGTTTCACCATGTTGACCAGGATGGTCTCGATCTCTTGACCTTGTGATCCACCCACCTCGGCCTCCCAAAGTGCTGGGATTACAGGCTTGAGCCACCGCACCCAGCCACTAATCTTTCTTAAGAAATATCTCCATGTTGTAGACCTCAGAGGTATCCACACTGCTCTGGAAATGAAACATCCAAGTTCTTCAGAAATCCTCTGCTGTAGGTGTTTCTCCAAAGAGCACAGATGAGCAAACCATTTGGAGTCTAAGGAGTGACCAGTTTCTATCCATGTTTTCTATAAATGTTTATACTAATTTGAAATATAATTTTTACCAATGCATTTACACAACAAAAGGGAGGGAATTCTATGGTCAATTAATTCAGCCTAGTCTGGATTAGGAACAGAAGGTCAGTATTAAATATTAGCATCAATTGTATTGATGCTAATTAATAGTAACACTAAAACATTAACCCTCTGCTAGTTCTGGGCAACACAAACGTTTGCAGATACAGTATTTCTCATAATTACTAGTAAATTCATAAAAACTGACAAACGTCAATTTTCTGTGGGCTATTACTTGGTTCAGAAATAATCCCGATTCCCAGGTTTTCTTCCTCCTCCTTCCTGCTGTCTTTTGGCTATGTACTTTATTATCTTCGTAAGAGTAAGCAAGGGAAAACAAAAAAGGTGATGAAGAAGGAATTTACAAAGTATTCAAGATGACACAGAATTATAATCTGACTGTTTTTTTTTTTTTTGATACAGGTCTCACTCTGTCGCTCAGGCTGGGGTGCAGTGGCACAATCACAGCCCGCTGTAGCCTCGAACTCCTAGGCTCAACTGATCCTCTGGCCTCGGCCCTCCAAGTAGCTAGAACTACAGGTGCACACCACCATGCCTAGCTAATTTTTTTTATTTTTGGAAAAATGGGATCTTGCTATGTTGCCCATGCTAGTCTTGAACCCCTAACCCCTAGTGTGTGTGTGTGTGTGTGTGTGTGTGTGTGTGTGTGTGTGTGTGTGTAATACACTCTCTCCTAGATTGCAGCCATTTGCCTACTCGTGCCCAAAGATATTAGCAAATGCCAAAAGCAAATGTGAACTATCTTCTACTAAAGACCCTATTAAAATACTCACCCGGTCTGCAACAATAGCCTTTCGCTTGCTGACATCCCCTGATAATCCTGCAGAGAAGGAAAATCCAACAAAACAAAAGTTAGTCCACATCTTCAGGAGTGAAACTATGTCTGGTTTCATATTCATAAGATGTGTAATAACAGGTACAATTGTAACAGTTCTTAGGTATCAAAATGTTGGGTAATATACCATTATAGGAACACCTCAAATCCACAGGACCAGATAGCATACCAATGTACTTCTCTTTCGTTCTAATAGTAATTCCCTTATGAAATAATTTAAAAGTGACATTTTGATTTCCATACCCTCTATTTGACATTAACCTTCTTAACTGAAAGTCCGTAAGGTTTAATAGCATCCTGTTTATAAACACTTGAGCACTCAGCTGAAAACGCTCTAGGAGTGTTTAGTACTGTCCATTCCCCCCACTCCGGGAGAACCACATCTACCACACTGCCGTTCTGTCTACTCACCCACGACTGCTTTTGCTTTTCCTTCATGGAAAGACCATGCAAGGGCCAAGGCTTCTGTAAGACAATCTTGTTTCAGGAGATGATCCACTCTCTAAAACGGAAAAATGAGAGAAAGCAGACCCCTTTGTCTGACCAGTCACCAGTCCGAATTCCTATACCATCTAAAATCTTTCCAGAAATTGCTGCTTAGAGGCTAAAATTATTTTAATAGTTATGTGAATATCTTATTTCAAAGAAAAATATCTTAAAGCACTAGATGGTATAATGACTGTGCAGGCTAGTACAGACAGCCACAGGGCCTAAATATGAAAAGGGGAAGTAGCTGGAATGTCATTGTAGCAGAAGCGGCTCGCTGTTTATCACACATTCATTTCCTCCTCCTTGGTAATCACAAACCCCTCGTTTACTGGAGACGGCAACACATCAGCTGAAGGACATTTCTAGCACTACCCTGTAGCCACTGGGAACAATGTGACTAAGCTCTGGCTAAAGACAAGTGAATTGCTATCTGGTATTGCTGGGATGTCACCTTACGAGGCAGGAGACAGCCTTTATTTTTCTTTCCTCCTTCCTGAAATGTGGCAACAGCTGGAGCTCTAGCAACTGTATGAATCATAAAATGACCCTGAGACCAGAATTCAAAGACAAAGATGGCAGAGCAGGATCATATGCTTAAGCTTATAGAACTCCTACAATAGCTGCCAACTGCCTAGCTCCAGGCTGCTTTTACATGAGACGGAAATCCTGTTTAAGCCACTCTTACTTTGAATTTTCTAATATACGTAGCCAACCTAATTCTAACTTACACAGTCAGTACTAGCAAATCAAGTACCTAATAGCTACCATGGTTTTCATGCACACTTCTGAAATTAAGAACCAAATAATATTCTTCTGAAAAGTCAAAACAGAAATGCTAAGAAGCTACCAATTCAGTAGCTCTAACACGTGAAATTACTTTGAGCTCACCTCTCTCCAGCTCCTCAGCATCATCACATAAACAGACTGGAAAGTAAAGACATGGAAATTAAGACGATCACCTTTAACAGACTTATTTAGGAGACTCATTTGTCCTAGTCCCACATCTCATTTGACATCTTTTTCAGTAGAAACATTTTATACTGCAATTAGAAGTCTATCTTAGAATTTACTAATGGATCTTCAAGAACCCTTTTTTTTTTTTTAAGGCAGTCTTGGTTCGGTTGCCCAGGCTGGAGTGCAGCAGCACAATCTCGGCTCACTGCAACCTCTGCTTCCGAGGTTCAAGCAATTCACGTTCCTCAGCTTCCCAAGTGGCTGGGATTTAGGCACCTGCTAACACTACTGGCTAATTTTTGTATTTTTACTAGAGACAGGGTTTCGCCATGTTGGCCAGGCTGGTTTTGAACTCCTGGCCTCACGTGATCTGCCCATGGTGGCCTCCCAAAGTGCTGGGATTACAGGCATGAGCCAACACACCTGGCCTAGAACCCACATTAAAGAGTAAGTCAAATATTTAAAGATCTACAGTCCAAGGGGTTAATCCATGGACAAGGAGCAGGGAAAGCCCAAACTCATTTCCCTCCACTGACTTGGCAATGTTTTGGTTAAATCTTAATAATGAAGGAATGTTTCTCCATATATTTTTTTAAAGCACAGGAACAAACTGAGATAAATTGAGGTACAAAAAGTTCCTATTCCAACGATACTATTCTAAGTCAAATATCTCAATGCATTTTAATCAGCATCCTAGACTGATCTAAGCTAAGGGCCACCTTAATTACATGACAAATATCCATGATTAGGCAGCTGCCTGGTCATGAAATCATAAACGTGAAGAAAGCTTATAAAAGCACATCTCTGAATTAAGAAAATAAGCATCTAGTAGCCAACACGTAAACAAAAGTAAAGAATATGTCTAAAAGTGGAGGGAAAATAATTAATTAACTCAAAAGCATGACTACCTAACCACAAAGCGTTTTGGATAAGTGCTGATCAACATTCACTTTGCAATACACTGCCCTCTTGACCAGGAATCTCACTCAGCCTCAGCTATCCTGATACATACAAATACCAACCCACAGAGTGAAAGAGCTTACTTTTGTCCCCAAATAAAAGATCTGACCACCATAGCTACTGATGGATTGATAACAAGCCTTCTCTCCAACCAAAGCCTGAAAAAAAAAAAATACATACAAAAAAGGTAAAAATTACACGCACCGGAAGTCTTACTAAGTTTTAAAGACTGTCAACTATAGAGAAAACATTTTAGGTCAACAAAGTTTCATCCTATAAGTGAGTGGGAGTTGAAACTGATGTCAATCATCAGTTTGACAGCAGAAGTGACAGAAAAAAAAAATTCTCTGCTTATGTATATAGCCTTTTAATTTTCAGAATAATGTGGAAAAGGGAGGAAGAAAGCCAACTTTCAAATCTAAAGGAAAACTGTTTCGTCCTGCCCGTGTTGGATGACAAATTGTCATTGCTTTTGGCAAAGAAAGGGGCTGATTGAAAATGGTGCTTCCAAGTTCTTTGAAATAAATATCAACATAAAACACAAGAGGAGAGCAGATGGCAAAGCAGCAAGGAATATGGGAGTCAGCAAGCAGCAAAATAGAAGAGAAACCCGTTGATAATCTGGGTTGCAAATCTTGGCTCTGCCACTTACATACATTTGTATAGTGTGAAACAACTTTCAAACCTTTGACAATCTTCTCATCTTTGAAAAACCTTGCAAAGTTTCTCTAATGCTTAAATATGTTAATATTTAAAAATATCCCAAAATATATGTGGTCAATAACTGATGGTTATAACTTTTGTTAGCATTTTATTGTGGGAATTTTTAAATCTATACAGAAGTATAAAGAACAATTGAGTCATCCCTGAATGTACCTATGAACCAGTAGCATCAATGACCAACTTGTTACCAGTCTTATCTCATCTGTAATTTCCACCACTTCCCTGGGACACAGGATAATTTTCAAGTGAATCCCAAATTTTGAGTACTTCAACTTATAAAAATTCAGTATACATTTTTAAAAAGAGTCCTTTTAAACATAATCACAATTCCATTAACATACTTTAAAAAATCAATAATCATTCCTCAATATTAAATATCCAATCAGTGTTTTAAATTATCTCATAAATATCAAATGCTGTTGAAGTTTGTTGTTTTGCTTTTATACATTTCATTTGTCTGAATCAAGATCTAAAAGAGGTTCGCTATTGGACCGTATCTCTTAAGTTTCGCTAATCTATAGGTTTTGCTTCCATCTCTCTCAATCCTTTATTTCTCTTGAAGTTCATTTGTTGAAGAAAGCTGAAACACTTATTCTGTAGTTTCCCACTACTTGGATTTCGCTGACTGTATCCCCAGGGAACTGCATAACATGTCTTCCGTACCCTCTCAAAAGGAGACTTCATCAGATTCAGGGCTTTTTGTTTTTTTTGGTGGCAGTGTTACTTTAAGGATGTTAGCTACGTACAGGACTTTAGTAGATGCCCTTTATTATCAGGTTAAGAAGTGTCCTTCAATTCCCAGTCTGCTAAGAGTTTTTATCAGGAATGGATACTGAATTGTGTCAATTTCTGCATCTACTGAGATAAACTTACGGGTTTTATTTTTCAATCTATTAACATGGTAAATAACACTGATTTTCAAATTTTCTTTTTTTTTTTTGAAACAGAGTCTTGCTCTGTCATGCAGGCTGGAGTGCAGTGGCACCATCTTGGCTTACTGCAATCTCTGCCTCCAGACTCAAGCGATCTTCCAGCCTCAGCCTCCTGAATAGCTGGGACTATAAGCACGTGCCACCAGGCCCGGCTAATTTTTGTATTTTTTGCAGAGACAAGGTTTTGCCATGTTGCCCAAGCTGGCATCAAATTCCTGGCCTCTGGGACTACAGGTGTGAGTCACCACACCTGGTCAATTTTCAAATGTTAAACCAGCCTTGCATGCTTTGGATAAACACCATTTGATCATGATTTATTACTCGTTTTATACATTGGTTTGTATTTGCTAATATTTTGTTAAGGATTTCTGTATCTGTGCTCATGAGAATATTGGTCTATACTGTTCTTTATTACAGTATCTTTGGTTTTATTATCAGAGTTATGCTAGGCTCATAAAATGAATTAAGCTCCCTTCTCTTATTTTGTAAAAGATGTTTTTCTGTAGAATCTGCACTACTCTTTCCTTAAATCTTCGGAATACTTCACCAATGAAGCAATATGGGCCTGGAGTCTCTTTGTAGAAAGATTTTTAATTACAAAATTATTTAACAGATATATGACCACTTAGATTTTCTATTTCTTTTGGAGTCAGCTTTGGTAATTTGCGTATTTTAAGAATTTTTTTCTGTTTCATCTAAAGCTGTTGAACTTATAGGCATAAAATTATTCATATGACCCTCTTATATCTGCACACTGTATAGTAATGTCAACTCTCTCATTCCTGATATTGGCAACTGTATGTTCTTTTTTTCTTGATAAGTTTTGCATGAGGTTTATCAACTTTATCCATCTTTCAAAGAACCAGCATTTGGTTTCTTTGATGTTTCTCTGTTGTTTGTCCATTTTCTACTTAATTGATTTGTGCTCATCTTTATTATTAATATTTCTTCCTTAAGTCTATTTTTCTTTTTTCTGTTTAATTAAAAGAGATGCTTAAATAATTGATTTCATAAATATTTCTCCTTTTCTAATAGAAGTATTTAATACTATAAATTACCCTCAAAAATGATTTAAGTGTAGGCCACAGATTTTGATATTCTGTATTTCATTTTCATTCAGCTCAAAATAGTTTCTATTTTTCTTCGTCATTTATTCTTTGTCCATGGATTATTTTAAAACGTTGTTTAACTTCCAAATATTTGAGTTTTCTCCAGATTTATGCTGATAATTCCGATATTTTCCAATTTGTTGAATTTTGGTTTCATCCTAGAGTGTGTGAAGTGGGATCACATGTACTTAATACTGATGATAGTTTCATGTGCAATTGAAAAAAACTGCCAATTTGCTTTTATTGAGTGGAATATTCTATAGTTCAATATTCAATTAGTTCCAGTTGGTCAATTGTGTTTTTTAAAGTCTTCTATACCCTTAATGATTTTCCATGTACTTATTGTATTAATTACTGAGAGACAAGTTAGTAAATTTCTAACTATAATTGTGGATTTGTCTGTTTCTCCTTTCAGTTCCTTCAGTTTCTGCTTCACCTGCATTATAGTCCTATTATTGAGTGCTTAAATTTTTAAGATTGTTTTCTCTTCTTAATTAACCTGTTTATTATTTTGAAATTTCTCTTCACCTCTGACAATATTCCTTAATCTGAAATCCACTTAAACTAGAATTAATATAGACACTGTCATGATTAGTGTTTGCATGATCTATCTTTTTCCAACCTTTTAACTTACACGTTTTTGGGTAGACAAAATGTAGGTTTAACGGAGAGTTTTTTGTAGATAGTATGTAGTTGGTTATTTTTTCTAGTCTAATAATCTCTACCTTTTACTTGAAATGTTTAGAATCACTGATATGGTTGGGTTTAGATTTATTATCTTACTAATTGTTTCTTACGAGTACAATCTTTTTTTTTTTTAAGAGACAGAGTCTCACTCTGTCACCCAGGCTGTAGTACTGGTGTGATTACAGCTCACTGTAACTTGAACTCCTAGGCTCAAGCGGTTCTCCTTCCTTGGCCTCCCAAAGTGCTGAGATTACAGACATGAGCCACTGTATCTTTTCAAAAATATTTCTTTGTATTTAATATTATTTAACATTTCATTTTGTCACTATTAACAACTTACTTGTTACACCTCTTTTTTTGTGACTATAGTTTACAATGTGCAACTTATCTCAGTCAACATTTCTTACACATAGTAAGAACCTTACAATGATGTACTTTCATCTCCTACATCCTGGCACTATGTACTATTTTTGTTATATATACTACTTCGATCTAACATAAACTTAACAACACATTATTTTTGTTTTAAACAGTCAATTGCTTTTGTTAAACAACAGTACTGAGCTATAACTTACACCATAAAATTCACTCAGACACACAGTTCAGTGATTTTTTTAGTAAATTTATAGTTGTTAGGCCATTATCAAAAATCTATTTTGAGAACATTATCATCATTCTTCAAAGATCCTTGTACCCATCTGTAGTCAATCCCATTCCCACCTCCAAACCCAGATAATCACTAATGCACATCTGTCTCTGTAAATTAAATTCACCTTTTCTGGACATTGTATACAAATAGAATTAAACAAAATGTACTCTTTTTGCCTGTCTTCTTTCACTTAGTATTTCTGAGGTTCATCCATGTTGCAGCCAACTTTTTACCATGGAAGAGTATACTATTAAATGGCTGTGCCACATTTTGTACAACCATTTACCAGTTGGTGAATGTTTAGATTGTTTTCTAAACATTCTAAAGAATAAGAATAATATTTGACTATTAAGAATAATACTGCCATGTATGTTCATATACAAGTTTTTATGTTAGCATGTGTTTTCAACTCTTTGGGGAACATACCTAGGAGTAGAACTTCTGGGTCAGATTGGTAATTCAATGTTTAACTTTTTTTTTTGAGACAGCGTCTCACTTTGTCACCCAGTCTGGAGTGCAGTGGTGCAATCTCAGCTCACTACAACCTCCACCTCCCAGGTTCAAGCAATCCTCCTGCCTCAGTCTCCCAAGTAGCTGGGATTACAGGTGCCCACCACCATGCCCAGCTAATTTTTTGTTTGTTTGGATTTTTAGTAAAGACAGGGTTTCGCTATGTTGGTCAGGCTAGTCGCAAATTCCTGACTTCAGCAATCCACCCACCTCGGCCTCCCAAAATGCTGGGATTACAGGCATGAGCCACTGCGCCTGGCCATAGGTTGTTTTTCTTCTTTGTATACCTAGTAATCTCTAATTGGGTGGCAGACATTGTGAATTTTACGTTGCTGGTTTCTGGATCTTTCTGTATTCCTACTAATATTCTTGCGCTTTGTTCTAGGAGATAAGTGATCTGGGAATGGTTTGATCTTTTCTGGTCTTACTTTTAAGATGTGTCAGTTGGGACCAGTGTGGCATTTATTCTAGTCCTAATGAGGCAAGATGCCTCTGAGTACTCTACCTGATGCCCTGTGAATCATGAAGCTTTCCATTCTGGCTGGTGTAACAAGCAGTTTTCAGCCCTGTGTGAGCACTAGATACAGTTCCCTCTAAACCTTTCAAATGGCTCTTTCCTGGTCCTTGGGCAGCTTCCTCATATGCATTTGCTGATTAGTAGTCTGAGGAACACTCAAGGGGGACTCTTTCGTAGTGCTCTTTTCTCCAGTACTCTGTCTTACAAACTCAACCAATTTTGTCTTCCTGCAATCTAGACTCTGTCTTCCCAACTCATGGAGTCTTCCATACTCCAATTTGGTTCTTCCAGAGCCCAGACGCTCTCTCAATCATAGAGTTCACATCATCTGTTCCCCATTTTGTGAGAGATTGCTGTCCTTCATCGAGATGTTCAGTGTCTTGAGAACTGCTGTTTTTTTCTTCTTCTTCTCCTCCCCCTTTTCCTCTTCCTCCTCCTTCGGTTATTTCAAGCAGGAGAGTAAATCGAATCCCCAACAACTCTATCTTGGCTAAAAGTACAAGTTCAAAGCCCACTGGTATTTTTAACACGATTCAAACACAAGAAAATAACAGTGTGGAACAGTAGTTACCGTCATCACTTAGTGAATTATATTGCACTATCATTTCTTACGCTGACTTTCCTTGGGTTTTAAAGTGGGAGAAGTGGGGGGCTGGAAGACCCTTTCATATATATTTTATGCTCTGAAGTTATAATATGAGGAAGATTTGAGGAAAGCCTACACATCATGCTGTAGTCACTCATTAAATATGACCATCATTACTATTTTTTATTTCAAAAAAGTATCCAAGGAAGTCTCACAATGGTCTAAATTTTCTTAAAGATTCATGGTTTAGGAACATGAGATCACAATTCAAGGTGACTGAACTATAAACTATCTGTGGAAATTGCTTAAAGCCATTACTGTAGTCGCTTAATGATACAAAATTAATGCTAAGACCATAGCTTTGTTGTGTCTTCCTTCTCTCTAGCCTCCTACATTTCATCTATCACCTATTTCTAAAATATCTTCTTTCTCTTAAAGCCATCTTTGCTTTTTAATACCCACAGCTACCAGACCTGTTCAAGCCTTTATCGTTATCACTCAAGTATTTTCAAAGTCTCATTAGGCTTTAACTACCTATCTGTAGTTATTTATCCCTTAAATCTATCAGGCTTATCACTGCCAGATTAAGCTTTCGAAAATATTTTGATTTTACAATTTCTCAAAAATTTTCCATTATACTTCATTATTTTAGTATAAAAATTAAAACACTTTGGTATTAAGTAAAATAAGTCACATTTCTGAATAGAAAGGAACAAAATTTATTGTTTTAGCTTGTGTTCCTAAACACTTATAAGCACATCCACACCCACTTGAACCTAGTGGCTTTTGAAGAAACACTTCAAGAGAGAAAAAGATAACACCCCAGAGTTCCTATTTCTAAAACAACTACAACAAAATACCAAGTTTATCAATGCAACGCCAAACAACTGATCATCCTTACCAGTGCCTGGCTGACATTTCCTCCAGTGGCCAGTGATTTGAAATGGCTGCTGTTGTAGACCAGCTGAACTTCTGAGATCTCCATCGTCTCCAGTTCCTCTTGTGTTTGCCGATCAATCACATGCAACTTCTCCACACTGTCTAAGAGCACAACTGTGCGGGAATTTATCCACTGTAATTCAAGCACACAGCAAAACAAAACTGAGACCACACCCGCATCATCATTTGGGTCAAGCAGAAAGCTTGGCTGCTCAATTAAACTACACTGAGGACTTTATCCATTTAACAATTTACATGGCAACACAATCAAAGCAAGAACTCCTCAGTGACAGCCCAGAGAACATTAAGGAGGTAGAATACACTACTGACTTTTGAAATACTAACAATGGCACTTTCATAGTGTAAAAGATGACTAAAGCTGTAGGTAGATTAGAGCATATAGTTTTTTATAAAAGATTTTTAAAAGCAATTGGCACAAATGTCTTCAGCATCATGACAAACTCTGCATTGCTAGTTTTTATGATATTGCTGAAACAAAAGAGCACAGTAAAGCTCCTAAACAGGTCAAAGGACAATTGTCAGCACTGAAGGAATACATATTTTAAAATATACTAAAATGAAAGAAAGCTATTTTAAAAATCCACTTCCTTCAAAATTCCTCCTAAAATTATGAGAGTTCTTTGTTCTATTTCTCTGTATCTCCCAATGTTCTTTAATAAGTACTATTATAATTTTAAAAGTACTAACAATAATAAATTTAAAAATCTTCTGAAGGATGCCATTTTAACAAATTTCTTGGGTCATGTATAAAATCAGATTACTTATTTTCAAAAAATTTTTTTGGCAATTCTAATCCTTTCCCAAGAAATAAATCTTCAACTCGGTTCAATTAGGATCCAGAAGTAGCCAGGGTAAGTGCTCCTCTGCACATTATGCCTCTGGTATTCATGCCGGTATATTTGTATGCTCTAGTCTATGTCATCAGATATTCTTTGCATCATGCCCAATTAAAGATAACCAAGTTGAAAATAGATTTTCTTCTAACATATGCTAAAAATATACTCTATTACTGCATATTAGCCACTCTAAGGGAAGAGTGTTCCCCTCTCCTCCTCTAAAAAATCTCTTTCAGGAAACAGGGAGTTTGATATGCAAATCTTTTACAGAAACTTTAATCAGTGCTAGTTCTTAGGTACTTCCAAAGGTCACCTGGTTAAATGAAAACAAAAGAATGGCAGAAAAAATGAACCTCAGTAAGTCTAGTAATTGTTCCTGAGATTAGACCCACAGAGCTGAAAGTGTTGACATTGCTGTAAATAAGCCTTTTAAGGGTAATTTACAAAACAACGCAGTTCATGGTCACACTATGGATATGACACAGGATCACTAAACACCAACTGTCCTATTGTTAGAATGGTTACTTATGACTGGGGAAAAAAATTTCCAGTGACAAACTTGTGCAGGTTTTTAAAGTACTGTATCTCAAACATCTGAAACAGAAGCGAAGACGATAAACTCTGAAAAGCTGTGCGACATGATTCAACAAGACAGCTCCGGTGATGACAACAACGATGTCTTCTAAGAGTCTCAACAAAATTATTTCATAAGATGTGTATGAATTATTTCTAAACAAATGTTAGTTCAAAATGTAATGTACAATTAATAAATCATGTAAAGAAAAGATCTATTTCATCTATACCCTACAAAAATTACACATTTTCAAGTTGGGGAAAAAAACTCTTCTTCCGTCTTTTTTTTAGAAAAATGACTTCTATTTATGCCTATATTCATGCATCTGCAGAATGTTTTACTGGACCCCAGACACTGATGTGCTAAAATGTACTAACGATGGGAACACAGAAATATTATAATTACCCTGTTCTCCAAATTAACAAGCTGTTTGAGAGAGAAAAAATGAAATTTGATACAGAAAGAAATCTCTCTTTTTAAACCAAGAAGTCACTCAGGATTGGGAGGCATGGTAGAAAGAGAACTCTGCAAAGTTTTTAGCCACAAGAAATTAAGACAAGCTCAAAAATACAAAAAATGTTTTACAGGGAAAGCAGGGCAATGATCCTCAAAAAACTCAACTAAATACTTTTGAAGCCAAACTCCCCTTTGAGCTAAACCAGACGTGAAATTTCTAATCCTGCCTGTGTTCAGCAGGACACAGGCTGAAATGCAATAATTAGTGGCATCACACCACATTCACACTTTATTCAATATAACTGGGACTTCATTTCTCTCTCTGCGTGTGTGTGTGTGTGTGTGTGTGTTTCTATACAGATACGTACACATACATACACACTTTTTTTTTTTTAAAGAGACAGGGTCTCACTATATTGCCCAGGCTGGAGTACAGTGGCTAGCAATCATTGAGCACTACAGCCTCAAAGTCCTGGGCTTAAGCTATCCCACCTCGGCCTCCCAAGTAGCTGTGACTACAGGCACAAGCCACGGTACCTGGCTGTCCATATTTCATATGATCTTAAAGGTAATAATTCTTGGCAGAAATCCTGGTGGCTTTAATATACCATAGATTCAGAACAATTACATGAAATAAGTGGGGATATTTAATTTGAATAATACTCACAGTAAAGTTGATGAGGTCATAGTATAGGTGAAGATGCTTTTGCTTAGTAACATGTATTGCTCCAGATTCATCTCTCTTTACCTGATGATGAAATAAAAACAACCTAAAAATCAGCTACTGTTTGAGGGACTTTTTAAGACATTTAATTATACTCCACCTAGAGTATCACATTTACCCATTATCCCATTCACTACAGATAAGCCAAAAATATTGATGATTAAATGATTATGAAAATTAAAAAAAATGATTTGTTCCATTATTTACACCAAAATGCAGGGCATATCTGGGAGTGGTCTAGTTGTCACTATCGAAAAATGCTGTGACATAATAATTCAGAACAACCTAACTTTATCACATCAATGACTATAATTAAAGTACAAAAGGGAACGGTGACATGGTGCGAGGAAGTCAAAAGTTCACAAAAGAAGAAAAGATGCTGCAGTGATATAAACCAGACTTTGCTGAACTATAAGACTATTCTGAGAGGACTTCAAGAAGTTCATGGAAAATGCATACCATGAAAGAAACTACGCACAGATCTCAAAAACTTTTTGCACCAAAATAAACTCACCCTAACTTGTTTTAACATGTCTGAAAAGGATCTAGCTTGAGGCATTAAGCAGGCCAAGGCATCAGTTTGAAAAGAGCCCCAAAGAGCAACTAATTTTAGCAGAATTTATAAATTCTGCTAAAATTGAATCAAGGACAAACACCGAATTTATGGTGAAGCTTCGGTGGAAGAATGGTAAAATCACTGATGCTTAATTAAAGTTTATGGGAACAATGCCCCCAGAGAAATAATGGGTAACTTGGTTTAAGCAGGAATGAGATGATGTTACAGGTGAAGCCTGCAGCTACAGACCATACTCATTAATTAGCGAGAAAAAATATTCATCTTGTTCATGCCCTAATTGAAAGAGCTCAATGATTAACAGCAGAAACAACAGCCAACCCCACAAACATCTCACCCAGTTCAGCTTACACTATTCTGACAAATTTAAGTTGAGCAAACTTTCTACTTGATGGGTGCCAAAACAGTTGTGCCCATATCAGCTGCAGAGAAGAGCAAAGCTTTCAATGGGAATCTTAAACATGTGGAATCAAGACCCTGAAGCATTTCTTTGAAGAACTGTAACAGGAGATAAAACATGACTTTACCAGTGTGCTCCCGAAGAGAAGGCGCAAGCAAAGCAATGGCTAGGAAGAGGCAGAAGTGGTCCGGTCAAAGCAAAAGCAGACCAGGCCAGAGCAAAGGTCACGGCAACAGGTTTTTTTTTTTTTTTTTTTGAGACAGTCTTGCTCTGTTGCCCAGGTGGGAATGCAGTGACATGATTTCAGCTTACTGCAACCACCTCCCGGGTTCAAGCAATTCTCTGCAGCAGCCTCCTGAGTAGCTGGGATTACAGGCACCTGCCACCACGCCTGGCTAATTTTTGCATTTTTAGCAGCGATGGGGTTTCACCATCTTGGTCAGGCTGGTCTTGAACTCCTGACCTCGTGATCCAACTGCCTCAGCCTCCCAGAGTGCCAACAGCTTTTTGGGATGCTCAAGGTATTTTGCTTTTTGCCCTTCTGGAGGGCCAAAGAACACTAACATCTGCTTATTGTGAGCATGTTTTGAGAAAGCCAAAGCTTCGGCAGACAAACGCCCAGGAAAGCTTCACCAAAGAGTCCTTCACCACTACAATGTTCCTGCTCATTGCTCTCATCAAACAAGGCCAATTTTGAGAGCATTTCGATGGGAAATCCTTAGGCATCCACCGTACAGTACTGATTTGGCTCCTTGTGACTTTTGTTTCCTGATCTAGAAAAAGTCTGTAAAGAAAACTCATTTTTCTTTAGTTAATAATGTAAAAAAGGCTGCACTGACAGTTAAATTCCCAAGACCTTCAGTTCTTTAGGGATGGACTATATGGCTGGTATCATTTTTAAAAGTATCTTGAAGAAGATGAAGCTTATGTTGAGAAATAAAATTTATTTTTATTTTTTAATTCCATTTTTCCACAAACTTTCCGAAGTTCTTTTGTGTAACTCTAACAGCCCAAAATTTCCCAAAAGGACCGTGAGTGTCAGATTTCCATTAATATGTATGCACCTGTGCACTCTCTACCCTTAGTCACCCTAATCATGAGCTTCCTCCCCTCCACTCCGAGGTAACACAACACTGAAGAAAAAATACAAAGCACAAGATACACCTGGCCACCTGAAATTCCTGACACTCACTTCAACTGGGCTTTCCTGCACTCCCCACAGTAGTGTAACAGTTCTTTCCCTTCAAGTCACAGTCCTCCTTGCCTTCTGGTCTCGTCACTTACGGTGTTGACCTCACCTGATATCTTAACAAAAATCTGAGACCATTTAATGTGGGGCCTTCACGTGGACCCACCTTCGCTTCACTAAATCAATTCTCCCTTAGGAAAGGATCCTCCAGTAAAATGAACATGGATGTAGAGAAATCTATTTAATTCTAAGTTCCACTATTATATCCACGTGACTAAGGGCAGTCACCTACTCTCTCTGTTTCCTGAGAATATATATAGTCCACAGACCCTAAAATATTTACTGTGTGGCCCTTTACACAAAAAGCTTGGTAACCCCGATCTAGATTAATAATGACTGGCCTAGACTGGTAATGGAGTCATCACAGGTTCCTAATTAATCAAAGTCATAAAGATTTGATTAAAGTGACATTTTAAGAAGATCAGTCTAGAAGTAGAAAAAAGAATACATACAGAAGGCAGGAGAAAAACCAAAGGTTTTTCTCTTATAATAAAGCAGGCGTAACGTGTTTAGACGAGGACGGCTGGTTGCAGTGAGAGTTAAGGGATGATACTTTCAAGGAAAAACAAGCCTTCTCATCACAGTGATCTAGAGACCGAAGGACATGAATGAAACTTCCCATTTCTGACTTTGCATTTTAGAATCAAGAAATATTTGAAGAGAGACTGATTGGGGAAAAAGTGATTAAGGAATATTTCAATGTGTTGAGTTGAAAGTTAAGGTGGTACTCTCAAACGCTGCATCAGGGGATGTTCTAATAAAACTTTATTTACAAAAACAGAAGACAGGCCAGATTTGGCCCACAGGCCACAGTTTGCCAACCCCTACTGTCAATCCTCCCCATATATTCAATTACATTTTCCACCACAGGTTTCTCCCTGTCATTAATTCTATAAACATTTATTAAACATTCACAATATAAAAGCACTGTCCTACTGGCTAGAAATGTAACAGTAAAGTTGGTCTCTGGAGTTATGGAGTTTTCTGTCTAGTGAGGAAGAAAAACATAAGTAATTTAAAAAGTGCTGAATGTGGCCAAGCACAGTTGCTCACCCCAACATTTGGAGGCTGAGGCGGGAGGATTGCTTGAGGCCAGGAGTTTGAGAGTCAGCCTGGGTCTCAGTTCGAGATCTGCAAGACCTCGTCTCTCTTTTTTTTAAGTGCTTAATGTTATCAAAAGACATATGTAACTAACCTAGTTCACAAGGTCAGGGAAGGCCATGTTAATCATGAGCTAAGAGACAATGGAAGATAGCACAGAACTTTCCTGGCAGATGCAACAGTATATGTAAAAGGCACTGAGGCCAAAGACCAGCTAGGAAGCTATGGCAGATTTCTCATCTCCCCCATATGCATACCCACCCTTCCTTCATAAAGCCACCAATAGCCTCTCTAGTCCATACCAATCACTTTGTACTCCTAATTTACATCAACTCGATTTGCCTCACATAGTTCAATCCTTAATCTGTTTTCTGTAGTAATCATGAACATACTGATTTTGCTTTTCAAACAAGATTGTAAGCTGTGTGAAAGATGAAATTATGTTGTATACTTTCTTCTTTCCATTGCTGCTTGTGCCCATCACAGTGCAGAGAACACAGTCGGTGCTCAGTGATACTTGCTCTCTAATTACGCACACGTCATTATACATACATTAATACATACATATGCACGGTTCATATCTTTATATATTTACGTACATCATTAATTATTTGTCAAAGAAATGGAGCTGAGAAATAAACCATGAGAGGTTATGGAGCTGAGCGTGATCACCTTTTTCCCACGCTAATCAATAAAGCCTTAGATAAAAATGAAATCGGTCACTCTCTTTCCAAAGACTTATGAAAGACAAATTTCTTTGACACATTAAATTACTGATGAATAAAAAGAATTATAAGGGGCTTTATAATGGACCTAGCATAATATTAGGACTTACCAACAGAAAATGAACAACATCTCCTCTGCAGAAGGCAAGCATTGGATTCACATAATTATGTACTGCTACAAACTGCCAGGCCAGCAATGGCACACTGGAAGGATCCATCTAAGTAGGGAGAAGAAAAAAAAATCATCACAGTTAATAAACAAGGGGACAAGGAGAAAACCATGGTTCAAAACAGCATCGGACTAATGTTCCTTGATCAAAACTTTCCCCAATTTCTCAGTTAAAGCAACAACTAACTGGGAAGTGTCATGGGGGAGCTTTCTAGATTGATGGTAATATTCTACATCTTGATAGGAATTTGGGCTACAAAAGTGTTAAGCATTTGTCAAAGTTCAGGAAATGTACACTCAAGACCTGTGCATTTATTTGTATGTATATTCTACACCAATGAAAAAACCTAGAGAAGGATTCAACTCTAGCTAATAATATGCATTCTAAATATTTAGGAGAAAGAATACTGGTTTCTGCAATTTCTTTTGAAATACATAAAAAATATAATTTGATAGGTGGACAGAGGGATGGGTAGAAGGACAGTTATGTAATAAAGGACAGTAAATGTTAATTACAGAATTTAGATAGTAGATAGACAAGTATTCAATGCGAAATGCTTTCAACTTCGTTTGAAAATGTTTATAATAAAATGATGAAAAAATACCAAAAAAAACCATACAAAAAGAAGCAAATACATACCACCATGAAAAAAAAGTCTCAATGTGCCAATGAAGCTAATCTAAGGAGTGTTAATGGCAATCTAAGCCAGTTTTGCCATCTGAAAAGAGACCTGCTTCCCCTAGGGGCCAGAGATGCACAGGGTACCAACAAGAAAACAAAAGTGAGCTCCTTCACTACAGGGGATGCTTTCTGCACAAGCCAGCATTCTGTACCACCATTCTCCATCCCATCCTGTCAATCTCTCTCCTCATACATACATTGGAAGATCACAACTCCGAAAACAACCAAGAAGAAAGGAAAAGGGAAACTAGGATGTGAATAACACATGATAGGAAGTATCATCCCCAGAAGTAAAATACCTCCAGGGAAAGCACACATAGTAGCAATCTACAACGCATATTACAGTGGATCTACTCTATCAATGGTTGAGCGCCAAAGCTGAAGACAGTGAGTTTAAGCCTGTCTCAGCACAGCAGCCATGTAAAAGCAAGTATCTTTCAAACACTGAAAACCAGGGCTTGGACTCAATAAATCAGCTTATCCTTCAGCTTTAAACCCGGTAAGGGAATTTTACTGCACTCAGAAGGGCACTGAATGAGTCTAGGAAAATCCATGCATGAAGTCAGGTGTGACCACAGAGTGCCAGGACAGCAATATACAGAGCCTGTCAAGAACAAAAGCCAACTGTATGCCATCTAAGAGTGAAAAGCTTAAAGCAAGAAAAGTACAAGATTCATGATCCCTACGACACTGTGCTGGTCAGCAGCTTATGATTCTCTGGTCACCTTAAGGCAAGTCCAGCCAACGATTTCTGGAGCTCTGACTTTCATCCTGTCTAGTTTTCTGACAATCTCACAGAATTCACCCCTTGCAAGTCATTTCTCTCAACCTCCTGACATGGTCCTTCCTTTTGCCAATCAGATAGAGAGACTTACTCACCCGGCCATAGGGAAAAGTCATCCACACTTTCAAGGATGGTTTCAATCCAATGACCAGTATCTTTAAGAGAAAAATATGTTTTCAATACTGACCTTGTAATTTTCACATACATGGTATTCAAAGCTTCTAAAAGTTCTGAGGTTTAACTTCCAAATACACTTACTTTTGTTAAGGATGCCATGGCCAGTAATGAAAACTGTGTGATGGGATGATCTTTCAACTCAGGCTTAGAATGCAGAGGCTCAATACAGCAGACTTCACCCTTAGAACCACTGAAGAGACACCTGGATTCACATGTTCTCACTCCCATCACTCTCCTGAAACGTAATTAGAAAATTCAGAATCAATTCCGCCATGAGGCAAGGCACTGCTGCCTCTTGCTGGGACTCCTTTCATAGCCTCCTACTCCTATTCTCAACACAAACAATCCAAGCTCCACAGACAGCAGCATGATCTCTTTATTCCACAGGTCAGATCTATTTACTCTTCTGCCAGAAACTTTCCACTGGCTTGCTACTGTACATAAAATAAAGGCCAAACTCTTTCCCATGCCTTAAAAGGATATGATCTGGCTCCTCCCTTCACTGCTCTCCCACTATTGTGTTCCTGACGAAGTCACACCTCCAGCCATGCCTGCTTTCTTCCATTGCTCCAGCAGGCCAAGTATGTGGCCATCTCAAAGCCACTGTGTCTGAACGTTCTCTGCCTGGGATATTTTCCTCGGATCTGCACATCTGCTGACTGGCCGCTATTCGGGCATTTTTCCAGATGTTGCGCCTTCTGAGAAAGCCATTCCAGAATCATCCTCAGGTACAATCTAGCACAATACCCTGTCTTGTTTTCTTCACAGCACTTACACCCAACTGAAGTGATTTCATTTATGTGCTGGTTTACTGTTTCCTTACTGTTACCACAACTAGAATGTAACTTCTAGTAGAGCAGAAACTTTGCTTGGTTCACAGCTGTAACTCTGGGGTCTAGATAAATACCTACACATAGGGGACGCTCAATAAACATTAACCGAATAAGAAGTATGTTTTTTTTCCAGAAATTACTTTGTGTTTAGCATTGTTGAGAAATACAAGAAGCAAAGATAGTCAACCTTGAAGAACTTATGGAAGCATAATACACCATAAATATTATGTTCTACTTTTCAAAAACCTCTGCTTCATAAATGTTCTTTGATGTATCTAGATAGTCTTTGCTCTTAAAGAGTAAACATGGCAATTCTAAGATAATAAAAACCTGTTTACACCTGACAACTATGATTATAATCAACTGGGCCTTAAGCCTAAACCAGAATTAGTGGGCTACTGCAGTACAGTGGTCCCCAGCTTCATAGCACATAAGAATCTCCTGGGGAGTAGGAGTCTAGAATCCCAACTAAGCCCTACTGAGATAAAACATTGGAGGACCAGCCCCAGAACTCTGTTATATTAATACAAGCCTTCCCGGGTAATTGTAATACACAGTCATAATCTACTCTCAATTATGTGGGCTTTCTAGACCTCTTCATGTTCAATTTCAAATCATTAAAACCAGAGCTAGTCTTTTCATTGGTCAACAAATGTCCATTAGTCTCTTACTTAAATGTCAATTCAAAAACAGAGCCTCCGCTGTCATTGCAAATCGCGAGAGTTGGGTCATCTGTAAACTAAACAGAGAAGGAATTTATTTGCCTGTAGATTTTTAAACAGTCAAGTATTAAGAAGGAAAAAATTATACAACTTTGAAAAACTACACTGTACACATTTAATAGCTTTTGACATAACCTAAACTAGATTCAGTGCTCGTCACTGTAAACGTACAAACTTACCTTTATTTAGAGTAAGAATGGTCCAATATCTTTAAAAAAAAAACAGAGGCTTTCAAAAAGCAAAACCATCATTCATCACGATAAAAGAAAAATACAAATAAGATTGATAAAAACCCTAATGTTCTCTAGTTGGGTTCTTAAATTAACTTTTTGTAACTTGCTATTATTAAGTAAATGAGATCTTTGGATGCATTTACATCTGCCCAGTTTCTAAGAATAAAGACTTAAAAGGTATTTGGTGTCTTTGAAAAATACACTTATCTGAGTACGTCTTCCGAATAACTGAAAAGTAAGTCCCCTATATCTAAAACATTTTCACTTTCCGTATAACTCTTCCGAAAACGTGCTACCTCCTTGATCTTCTTCCACAGCATCTACTTCACTTATCACTACCTACCTTAGAAAACTCAGAATAATTAATAAATAACATTCACCACGACAGACAGTCCTAAGGTGACCTACAGTATGGTCGACGCTGCAGGACACAAACTAGAATAAACTGAACTTGTACCATTTTCAGTGACTATCCTCCTAAACTCAAAGGTGAGTGAGCCATCCGAAATGGCATGCCTCAGGTTCTCAGTCAGGGATGGCTGAGGTCCCGGAGGCCACTGTAAAATTATTCTTCCTTGATCCGAACGCAGGCATAGTTAAGAAGCCCCACAACTTTGCTCTTACAGCCTAGATGAGCAGTTGCCAGAGTGGGAAGCATATACCCTGGGGGTGTGCATAAAATGGTCCACTGGAGTGCAGGAAAAATAACAGAACTTGTATTTCTGTTTAATTTTCTATTTCTTGTATATGTGCTTTTTAACATACATAAAAATTGGTACAGTAGTGCATTCATATAAATACACACACACACACACACACACACACACACACACACACACACACAACCTATAAAGGTGGAAATTCCAAATTGTTATTGATGAAATACAGCGTTAGGTTTGGAGAACCTAAGTTTTGATGTGCAGGAGCATTAAAATGCAAGTGGCTGATGCCAGCAGAAGACGTCAGAAACAGTCAATCCTACGTATCTTACTCCACTGTCATTTTCTGCAGTACCACCTCCATTACCATCACAAGCCACACAATGGCTCCTACTACATGCTATTTATCGCAACTGCATTCTTCTCTTTTCTCTCTGCCTGTATCTCTTCTATTTCTTGTTCTTTCTCCCAATATTACTTTTTCTGCAAAAGGACTGTCCTTTTATAAACACCACCATCTAGTTTTTCATTCAATCAAATATTTATTGAGCAGCTACTATGGGTAAAACACAAAAATAAATGACAAACAGATTCTGATTTCAAAGATGTTCATCTACTAAGAGAGATAAGACCTATTACAAACAACTATAATATTAGAAGTTGGCACAAGCCATATGAAAAGCGGTCAAGATATATTACCATGATGTCTGCAAGAGGAGGAATTCTCTGCACTTTTACTTGTCTGGGTTGTTTTCATTGTTACTAAATGCTTCCACACTGCTTTGTCACAGAAGACGTTTTTGTAACTAACCTAGAAACAGACATACAAACTCCAGATGCCTGCAGACCTTAAAAGGCATACTTATGGATGAGAGAGCTCTGCAGAGCTAAGCAACAAAATGTGTACATGATTAAAATCTAGAAGATCTGATTTTAGACTTCTCTAGTTATAATCCTTTACCTTTTATGCTTCTGAACATGAGCTTGACAGCATGGAAGAATCAACCGTTCACACTGTATTTATAAATGAAATCTGTTACCTAAGTCAGTTTATTTTTTCAGGCCTGTAAGGAGAAAGCCAAGACTAGGATCTTAAGGCTTTCCCTTTAGAGGCCTGCAAGAAAATAAACCAATAGATTCATTTCTAAACATAATCTGAGCCTTGCTTCTTTCATGATCTGTGTCTTGAACGTCAGGCAACTCCCAGAAAAGAGTGACAGAACCACCACCTCAGCAATGAAACTCTGTGAACTAAACAAAGGTAAAAAGACCTTTAAAGAGCTCCGTATGGGCTTCAGCAGGGCGCTGCCCATCTTTACTGCCAACTCCAGTCTAGGATTACATCAATTTGCCCTTGTTGCCATTACATCGATTAGACTTCAATACAACCTGAAGCTGAGTATTTCCATACTAGCCCATCTCTGGTTTTAACCTGGAAAAACATCACGTTGGACTAGTCAAATAAAAGAAAGCTCTTTGTTAAGGATTCTATTTATGAGGTAATGGTCAGCTTCATGTTAAATACATTTTTTGGACTCTGATCATCAATATAGAGAAATTTCTTCTCTAAAAGAATCACAAAGGCATAATAATCAAAATTATTAGAAAAAGAAAACAAAGCTATTACCTTGATATGCAGTATAGCTGTTCCTGGAGGATGAGCATCTGTTATTGATCTTAGAAGTTTTCCACTGGCCAAATCCCACATGGTGACCTATAAGACAACTAAGTGCTTTAAAAACAAATTTATTGCTCTTTTTTAGACTTAAGTATCCTGTCTTCTGGCTGAAATCATCTATTCCTGGACTACAAACATTGCAGGCAAAGAACTATAAAGTTAAAACGTACCTAAAGGTTGCAGATCCATTAAAGCATGGAGCTTTACTCGACCTTCATTTACCCCTCATCCTACCCAGACCACTTTTCTCTTTAGATTTTAAATGTTGTTCTCATGCTGAGAGATAAAAGATATTTCTCTAATAAGCCAATCTGTTTAGCACTGGTAAAAAGTATAAGAAGGGCTTACTGCCAAACCAGCTAGTGATGTGTAAATCAGAAGACGAAAAAACCATACCCTACTGCCAGTTTCAGAAGTAAAAAGAAACGCAAAAACAGTCATCCAGGAACACATAATCTTTCTAAAAAGCAGCCTCAGTTATTTACAGACTGTAGGGAAGTACATTTTATATAACACCCCTGGTGGGTTTACAAAAATTATTTACTCAAGTAGACACATGAACTAGGAATAAAAAATTACAGACTCTGGGTCAGTCGACAACAATCACGGAAAATTTTGAACAAGACAAAAAGAATCAGCAATCTCTGGTCAGCTCTACAAACACATTACTTCGTAACACATATTTTGGTCTTTGAAATATTGATCTAAAGATATTAGTTTTTTTTAACTTTGTCTTATGAATTAAAGAAAGTTCATATCTTACCTGTCCTTTAGCAAAGCCACAAAGAAGTCTTGAGCAATCACTGTTGATACTGAGGGCAGAGATAGCGCCATACTGACCTCCGACACTAGTGCTACCCAGACAGAGTCGCAAAGCTTGATTCTGATCTGAAGAAAGCAGTTTTCAAAGTCAAGTGAAAGAAATGGGAGAGTGAATACACTAGTACACGCATGCTTTCAAAGACTTGGGAGGTGACAAGAATCAAAAGCAGCAGACAATGAAGTCACATTCATTTTTAAATATACTTATTGAGATTAGCAGATGCTGGGCACTGAATCAGACACTTGAAAATACAGAAAAAAAGACCAGGCATGGTGGCTCACGCCTGTAATCCCAGCACTTTGGAAGGCTAAGGTGGGTGGATCTCCTGAGGTCAGGAGTTTGAGACCAGCCTGGCCAACATGGTGAAACCCCGTCTCTACTAAAAATACAAAAATTAGCCAGGAGTGGTGACTCTTGCCTGTAATCCTAGCTACTCGAGAGGCTGAGGCATGAGAATCACCTGAATAAAGGAGGGGTAGGTTGCAGCGAGCTGAGTTCATGCTACTGCACTCCAGCCTGTGAAACAGAGTGAGACCCAGCCTCAAAAGAAAAAAGAAAGATCTACAAGGAAACATAACATAAAATGCTAATTATAAGCCAAAAAATCCACATGAAATCTGTGTCTCATCCTAGAATTGTATTTCTTGCTATTTTCAAGACGCAAAGTTATAGGGAATACTATCATCTTTTAAAATAACTATAAAACTTCGGGAGCCGCAATGGCTCAGGCCAGTCATCCTGGCGCTTCAGGAGGCGAAGCTACGCATTTGGGGCCAGGCTGGGCAGCATTGAAACCTATTGTCCATTAAAAAAAAAAAAAAGGAAAAATTACTATAAAACTTCAAAACTCAAAAACATTAATTTGGAATTTGGCTGAAATTTACATGTATCTTATCCATAAAGAAAATTTACTAAGCAAATTAACAGTGCAAATTACAGAGTAAACAACTTCAAAAAATCATTTCGAACATCAAAATTATGCTAAAAGTGGCTGGGCATGTGGCTCAAGACTGTAATCCCTGCACTTTGGGAGGCCGAGATTAAAGGGTCACTTGAGGTCAGGAGTTCAAGACCAGCCTGGCCAACATGGTGAAACTGCCTCCACTAAAAATATAAAAAAATTAGCTGGGTATGGTAGTGGGTGCCTATAACCCCAGCTACTTGGGAGGCTGAGGCAGGAGAATCACTTGAACCCAGGAGGAGAAGGTTGCAATGAAATGAGATCGTGTCACTGCATTCCAGCCTGGGTGACAGAACAAGACTCTTACCTCAAAAAAAAAAAAAAAAAATTGATATGCTAAAAGCAAACAATTCAAATATCTATTAGATGAAGTTTGTTAAGGGCAAGGATCTTGCCTTAATCACATCTGATTTCTCCAGGAGGCACTCAAATATTTATTAAATTCTGTTATCTAATAATTAGAAGAAATTTCTCTAGGGTTTCTCCTAGGCAATTCTTATTCTGTCTAGAGTTCATTATTATATCCACTTGAAAACAATGAAATTAAAAATTTAAAAGAAGGCATGCCTACAAAACTTAGCTGTTTAGAAAAAAGCAGAAAAAAGCAAAAAAAATCATATTTCCATAACCTGGAGTCTTCCCAACTTCCCCGGCTCTATTTGTGCCTCACTTAATTACCTACATGCGAATTTTGGGGTATGTGTTACTTCCCCTATTCGACTATGACCTCTCTGAGGGCTAAGACCACGAGTGAACTAACACTCCCAAAGTACCCTGCTTGATGCCTTGTGCTTAGAAGGCATCTGACAATTATCTGAATAGCTTTCGCATTTGCCAATCCTCCTTCTATAAGAGTAAATCTAGTTATCAGTCATTCATTCTCAGGTCTAGGAAATAGTATTAGGTCACTTCTTTTGCCCATTCAGAGTGAATACTGTAGGAGTATTTTTCCACACTCATAAACCGGCTCAAATAGTAATTCCCTCCTTCCCAAAAAAGAGTTCTGAAACAGTAAGTGTAACTATAGAAAATACTCAATTTTTTTCAATCATTTTGGATTTTAGTCTTCCAAGGCAAAGATTAAAAAGAAATAAAACTCATAAATATACAAGGTCTGATGTATTTTAAAGTCACTGTCTTTCTTCACTTCTAGAATTTTACAACAGATATTTTTTAATACATCCTGTTGTCCCCACCCTCAATTTTTTTCAATTTAATCCAAATTATAAAACTTTCCTTTATTCTATAATTTTCCTGACTAAATATGACATCACATTTTATTTTGCTCTTCCAAAACTACCTACTTAAAATAATGTTTTCCACAATCCTTATTTCATCAGGGCCACCCTGAGTAATTAGTGGATTCTCATCCACACACCTTACTTTGCAAGCTGTCATGATATGATGGTTGGGCAACAGTACTCCATATGTACCTCTACCCTGGGTCACATGGATAGGTAACAGATGGACAGAAAGTAAGAGGACAAAGACAGAGGCTGGTATGAAATTTCACACCCTGGAGTTTGGACTGCTTGCCTTCCAGGCACGGAGCGACGTCTAAGCAACATACTGCTGAGATCCTTTGTAGTCTCTGCTTTGACAACCAAACTTCACAGAGTTCCGATTCACCGATACTTAAAGACTCTCACTACCACTTTCTATTTTAACAAAGCTCATACTTTAGACTATTTCAGGCCCAGGAAGTAGGAGCAGAACTAAGAAGTATGATAACAGAGAGAATAAGGGTACCGTGAAGAGGAAGCACAAAGAGGGGCAACCGATGAAACGAGGAAAGGAAAAGGGTTTAACCAGCTTCCGGATTCAAAACCAGACACGACTGTGCTTTCCTGACCGTGGTCCCCACACACCACCAACCAGCAAAGACAGGGAAGCAAATTACCAACTGCAGCCATTCCTGAAATAGGTGTTACATGTATACCTCATACATCTGTTCATGGCAACATTCTAAACTCTTTTCTTGATTTTTACAATGTATTGTTGTTTATATAATGTCCCTTTATAAGGCATCATGACTATGAAACCAGATACTTGGATTTTAATTCCACCCCTACCCCACAGATAGTTACAAGCCTTAAAACTACAGCATGTCTTGGTAATTGTAGGAATGTTACTTCACTTAGCCTCCCTATCTTCATCTGTAAAATACAGAAAATGCCCATTATCTCATGGTGTTGCTGAAGGAATAAATGAGTAAAGTAACTTAATGCACAAAGAAACCAATTCAGTGTCCCTTGAATAGTATTAAGTGCTCATCACAAACTAATTTACACATTACATTCATATATACGTTTAAAAAAGACAGCAGTGATGGTGAGAAAAGTGATGGGCAGTGTAACAAATGTAATCTACTTTGACTCTATAAAGATATTTATCAACTCTTACTGCTATCTTCATACATTCTATCTTTATAGTACCATGTTAACAAGCTTGAAGTTACATAATTTAGACTAAGTCAGAAAAGGCAGAATTTCTGTGGAAAGAAGAAAGCAGTCTTATTGAAGAGGTTTCTCCTGCTAGAGCAGCTAAATATTCTGTAGTCCAGATAATTCTGGTCAATTCTGGAAAGGGATTATTTGACTAAAATAATCATAAAACCTCTTCAAAACACTTAAACTCCACGGATACATGTAAAGAACAAAATGACCTGAACAGAAGAAAGGTGAAAATGAGATCCACTCCAGGTCACTCTCAATGTCATTAAATTTAAAAGGAAAAATTCTGTTCTTCCCCTACTCTCTGAAGTCTCCTTTGTCTACAGTTGGAGAAAGTTATTATGAGTATATCTAATTTCATTTACAGACTCACATTAAAGTATATTTGGTTAGTACTGTTAAATTTGTGTTTTAAAAAAATTGCAGTGGGTCTTAATAACTGTTACCCTGGCAAGAAATATGATATGAGACTAACACCTTTCTTATAAACTTCACTGAGTTGACATAGAGTTTTGTGTATGAAAAATTAGAAAATTCTTAAATGGCACAAATGCAAGGAATTATTGTTTACGGCAATAATATAGCTTAGCAACTAATTGGGATAACTTGAAGGCCAAATATCATAAACAGCACATCTATTTGACATTGCCCTGAATTACATCTGTATCTTTTATTAGTATGTCTTTCAAAATACACTTTGCTTGCAGTAGATCTCCTTGGCATATTCTGGACCTAAGAATAATATGCTGAATAGCAAAGAAAAGTCACAAATAATGTACAAAGTCTGTAACAGACCTAAAATCTAAATTTGAACATACTTCGAGAATTTCTGTTAACTCTTTCCATACTGCAAAATTAGCCCAAACCTCAATTTCTTTACCCCCAATTTGTTTTCATTAGTTCCCAAAGACTATCAAAAGAAGGAAATACTTAGATCCTAACAGGAATCAAATTTAATTGTGTGTGTAGAGCGCTACCATTATTGGCCAATATTCAATATTCTTTAATACTACTCTTTTCTTATCCTTTTTTTTTTGTTAGACAGTGTCTCACTCTGCCACCCAGGCTAGAGTGCAATGGTGCAGTTTCAGCTCACTGCAGCCTCCACCTCCTGAGTTCAAACAATTCTCCTGCTTCAACCTCCCAAGTAGGTGGGATTACAGGCGCCCACCACCACACTCGCCTAATTTTTGTATTTTGAGTAGTAACGGGTTTCACCAAGTTGGTCACGCTGGTCTTGAACTCCTGACCTTAAGTGATCCCCCCCACCTTGGGCTCCCAAAGTGCTGGGATTACAGGCATGAACCACCACATCCAGCCTTTTCTTATCCTTTATTCACACTAAAATATTCTCTAGGACCAAGGGAGAAAAGATCTAATCAGGAAACATTTTTCATTGATGATCATAAAAACTACAGAAGCATTTTACCTCCATCAAACCAACTCACAGAATTCAAGTTCTCCTTTCCTCTGTAAGGCTTACCGACTGAAACCAGGGTATACTGAATCCCCATGGCTAGTTGGATATCTTCCAGAATGCTGATACTTACTCTGAGTCAGCTGTATTCATTCCTAAGCCTGTTCATACCACTGTAATATTACTGTACTTTAAAACTTAAACAGTAAATAAACTAATGCAAAAGAGTGAAAAAGAAAGAGCTGTTGTTTCCACAAACATTAAGTGGATGATTTAAAAAAAGAACTTAGTAAAGATAAGTTCCTTTACAAAACTGTCACAAAATAAGGTGTTCACAAGATAACAGTAAAAGATGGAAAGTTTTGCTAAAATCTAGGATTTTGCACAAATTGACTGATTCACAGGTGCTTAAGCTTTTCCCTCTATTCAAATTAAAACTGCAAATTTTACATGACCCATTATTGATAAAGTTTATGCCAAAAAAGATACTTCAGGACTCCAAGTGGCAAATACAAACTCAAAGAAAAAGTTTGGGATTGCATCAAAAGATCAGAAGAGAAATGAAAACATATGTATTTTCAGTTAAAACATTGAAGGTGTGTTTATATGTATGGTTTTTCACAATTTCCTCTTATCTAATTTTTCAATTAGCTACAGTTTTTTCAATAAGCACTTCATAAGAGGGCAATGACTGTAACTGATAGCTTTCTCTTCCAACACTAAAAAGGCCAAAAGAAAAGAAACCATTCATGCAAGCTAGAATTACTTACTATACCTTTTCCTTTTGAATCCATGAAGAAAAGATCAAGAGAGAGAAAGAAAAGCAAGAAATCAGTTCACAAATTCAGAGAAAAGGCAGGTAAAAAATTCAAGAATATCAGTGACAAGCTTCAGTTATCTGTGGGAATGATACTAAACATGATGAAGTAATGTTTCTAGCATTTATTATGTTCAGCTACATTATAGGAAAAACGCATAATACTCTCATTATAGCAAAGTAAGTAAATCCATGTTTAAGTGAGATTAAAAAAAATTTTCAAAAAGACAGTCTACTAAAGTACATTAACAACCAAAAAAAAGGGAAACCAAAGACCTGGGGATCTTTATTAAGATTTGAACTTTTGAGACTCTGTATAAGGTAAGTAACAATACATTTTTTAAATGCTACATGCCCATAATTACTTAAGAATAGGCAATAAACGGGGCCCAAAGTGGCTCCGGCCGGATGTCGTGGCGCTTGCGAAGGCGAGGCCAAGAGTTCAAGGCCAACCAACCTCAGCAACCTTACAAGCTCTCAATGATTGGCAAAAAAAAAAAAGAATAGGCAATAAACATCAGTCTTTAAGAAACTTATAATGATTTCTATCTTAATGACCGGGGCCTCTGCTTCAAAGAGGAACATTTAGTACTTAAACAAGTATAGTTCTTCCTGCTACACTTTCTCCTATGATCAACACAGATGTTTAACAGAGATGAGATCTAACCCAGGCCTCTGGACACTCAATAGTATTATTACTCTGCCATTGCTTCCTAGGCTTTCAAGCATATTGCAATCCATTTGCTAAAACACATTGTCCAAACATCTGATTCCTATAAACAGTAATGAGTAAAGTTTATTAACCGCACTATTAATACCCAAAACACAACCGGAATACTATGATTCTTTCTCAAAATGTTCACTTTGGCATACTTTCTTTTCCATGAGGCTGTAATGAAAGATTACTATTTCCTCATATCTACAAGAAAGCTGCTGGGGTTTTAAAAACCAAAAAAATCCGAAACCAGGCCCGAGGAAATTAAAAAGACAGTATCAAAAGACAACGTTCTCTTTTCCTCTGTTAGTTTTTGTTTGTATTCATGTTTTTAAATTGTTTGCAGTAAGCTATACATGGGTTTGATTATAAGCAGTCACACATTCTCATAACACTGACAAGGAAGGAATGTTAAAGCAGACAGAGGCGAGGAAAAGTGAGTACTGCTAAGAGGAACAAAAAATCAACATGCAATCTGCTGACAGGTACATGCATTAGAACCTATTCTCATTCACCTTAGTTCTTGTATTCCTTTCCTCCTATCTTAGAATTTGCCTTCTTTTCTCTCAGGATAGCAGAATTGCTTGGAATAGTAGAAATACACTTATCTAGGATTCAGCATTCCTCCATGATCTTGGCTGAACTTGGCTCTGTCCATCTCACTTAACCTCTCTGGTCCTCAATAGCCTCAGATGTAAAATAAGGAGACTGAACTAAATGACCCCAGAGGATTCTTTTCCAAAATTCTGTTTCTCTAATATTAATTATGCCCCACAGGAAGACCACCATTCTGAACACCTGATGGGAGAGCAGGCTGACAGAAACTTTTCTAGAGGGCCATTAGATAATACATATCAAAAGTCCTTCATGTTCATCTTCTGATCCAAGCAATTCCACTTTTAGGAATCTCTGTCCTAAAAAAGTAATCATGCACGCAGAGATGTAGTAACAAAAATGTCCATCACACTACTGTATGTTTACAAACAATTTAAATGTCTTATAGTAGGCAAAGACTAAATTAGGAAGAATCCATTTAATAGGATACTATGTAGACATTAAAAATGTCACAGACAAAATACATAATCGATGAAAATATATTCATGATAATGAAAAGCAGGTTACAAATTAACATGATCCCATTTGAGGATGTATACATATACATATACAGGTACAGAAAAAAGACTAAGGTTACATACAGAATGTTATGGTTAGTTCTGGATGGTAGGACTTGGTGTATCTTCAACTTTTCGCTCATCTATGTTTTCTGAATTTTCTACTATGAATATATATATATCAACTATAGAGGTTTTTAAAAGTCTTTTTCAATCAATTCTAAGTTCTTTCAAAAGAATTATAATTTTGTTTCTACTCTTCTGGTCCCCAAACAATAAAACTCTATTATTTAAATCAATTACCTTTGAAAGGACTACGTTTTACAATTACATTTTAAATAAAGCTTTTGTCATAATACAAAAGTTATAATAGTAAGTCAGATCATTCAAAACCAACAGAAAATAACTAGTCCTCCATTCATATGGGAAACAAGGATGTGAGGCCCCACGGAAGTCAAACTGTGGTTCTGCTAGTAAGCATTCTCGGGTAATCCTTATAAAATACTCTGTAGATTCCTTACTAAAAACAGTGTCATCAGGACTTCCATTTAACAGACATGAAATGACCTCTATCCAGAAGAGAACATTAAAAATGACCCTCCCCAAAAAACTAATCGTTTTTAATTTTTATTTATTTATTTACTGGTGACAGAGTGAGACGCTGTCTCAAAATTTTTATTTTTTATTATTTATTTAATTAGTTAGTTATTTGAGACGGTGTCTCGCTCTGTCACCCAGGCTGGAGTGCATGGCGCCATCTTGGCTCACTGCAACCTCCGCCTCCCCTGTTCAAGCAATTCTCCTGCTAGGAGCTGGGTTCAAGCAATTCTCCTGCCTCAGCCTCCCAAGTACCTAAGATTACAGGCACCTGCCACCACACCCAGTTAATTTTTTGTACTTTTTTTTTCAGTAGAGATGGGATTTCACCATGTTGGCCAGACTGGTCTTGTGCTCCTGACCTCAGGTGATCCCCCTGTCTTGGCATCCCAAGGTGCTGGAATTAAGCGCATGAGCCACCGCACCCAGCCTCAACAATCTAACAGTTTTTAAATTTAAAAAAAAAGAACAAAATATTCCACTCATACATCAAATTCAAAAGCAAAGAAGGTTTAATGAAACAACAGTTATTTAGTCTCAGGTAGAAAAAAAATGGGAAAATACAACTATCTTCTATACAAATAAAACCAGCTCTCTTTTCAACCAACAAAGCAATGTGATTTCAGGCCCAAAAATTGTAAGTTTAGAGCAATTTACAATGGAAATAAAAAAGAGCTCATTGTCAGTGAAAGTTCCTGAAATTACTGCGAAAGCCTGGGGAAGCTGTTTTCCTGAAGATCTTTTAGAATACCCACTATTAAAACATGATTCAGAATCAGAAATCAAAAATCCTCGCCACCACCAACTGGAGGCAGATGGGATGATAACCCTAGGTCCTTTCAACTTTATTCTTTTTGTCTAGGTTTGTAGAGAGAGTCAATAGATGTGACAGCTTATAAATTCATGAAGAAGAAAATAAACTTGCAATAAGCAGCAAAACAAAGCTGTGAGTCAAATAACCGTTAGCTATAAAAATACTAAACTGGGTGCGGTGGCTTATGCCTGTAATCCCAGCACTTTGGGAGGCCGAGGCAGGCAGATCATCAGGTCAGGAGTTCGAGACCAGCCTGGCCAACACGGTGAAACCCCATCTCTACTAAAAATACAAAAAGTCAGCTGGGCGTGGTGGCACATGCCTGTAATCCCAGCTGCTTGGGAGGCTGAGGCAGGAGAATCGCTGGAACCAGGGAGTCAGAGGCTGCAGTGAGCTGAAATTGCACCATTACACTCCAGCCTGGCTACAGAGCAATACTCTATCTCGAAAAAAAAAAACTGACTGCTACTTTTCAAGTTTTTCTGGTTTTGTTCAAGAAAATAAAGTACACTATATAAACTGTGATTAAAGAACATTATAAAACCCAAAGGACACTTAATATTTAAAAGCAGGAAAGCACTTAGAAAATTTACCAAATATTAAAGCCAATCCATGAGATGTACCCACTGCTATTAGACTGGACACTGCCTGAAAACAAAAGGGAAGATGACATTTAAGATATTACATTAAGAATCTTGAAATAATCAGAGTTGAATTTGTTGGCCTTCCTTCCTCTAGGCACCAGATGATATACACACTATTATAAATAAGAAGAGTTTCATCTAGGAGGCAAAACAGGAAATGAAACTCAGGACATTTTATTTCTGAGAATCCCTCTAAATTTACTCTAAGAGTAACACTATCAAAATATCATATGTTCAACATTACAGGCAATAACACGCCACTCAGCTTCCTCTAAAGCAGCTTTCAACTAAAAAATCAGGGGTCCAAAGTAAGAAGCACTTATGCTGCTCAACCAAGAGCTTCCTACAAGGTATGGGAAGAGGTGAGAACACACTTCTCTAGTTTATCCACAGGAGTCTAAAGGTATCCAAAACGTTCAAAACTCACCCACTTCCTCACCAAATGACTAAAGGGAAAGCTACAAGAGGTGCTGGAGGAAGACAAGAAGAGAGTACCAGTGTGCTTTCGACACGCACCAGTTCTCCACAACACTCCAACGGAGTTCTAGTTGGCAAGCCTGGCAATGGAATCCAGAGCTGTTCAATGTACTATTTACCACGAAGTGATTCTATCAAATGGTGCTTTCCACTCCCTGTGGAAGGGGAGCCAAATCACAGAAGCAGCAAATTTACTTGGGCAGGGTGGTACCACAAACAAATAAACCTGGAGAAGGCTAATATTACCCCATTATCTGCTTCTCAAACAGTAGCCTAAAAAGTAACAAAATATTAGGAAAAAAGAAAGCATTCAACATGGACAAATGTTAAACCGGATTACGGGCCGTAAAATGACTTATGAATTTATTATCATAATTTATGTAACACTTTGAGCAATGTAATAATAAATATAAGAAACCCCAATCAAATAAAAAGCTTACCTTTAAAAAGTTAAAGTATACTTACAATTGCTGTAGGCAAGCCAGCATCTACTTTGTCCTAAATGAAATTTTAAAGAAAGTATTTGAAAAATACAGAACATGGTATAAGGCTCTTGCTTTACATATACTTTGGTCCAAATCAATTTAGATAAGAGGTGGAACCTTTATTTTCGCCCCCAACTAAGAGGAATCACAAAAGGGGTGTGTGTGTGTGTGTGTGTGTGTGTGTGTGTGTGTGTGTGTGTGTGTGTGTGTGTGTTTGTGTGTGTGTGTACAAAATACAAAGGGGATGAAAGAGGATTGTTTTATTTTACTGAGTACATCGGATGCCTCAGGAAGGGTACTGATTATAACGGCAATGCAAAAGAAAAAGAGGAAAGATGTTCCATTTTCTGTAACGTGAATAAACAGTAAGTACTATAGGGACAAAACTGCAGGATATATAAAGATTGGAGGAGAGCAAACATGCTAAAAATGTTTCTACTACTAAGTAGGGCTTTCCTATCTAGCAATTACCCAACAACCTCTAAGTAAACCCCAAGAGGGTATATTAAGTCAGTTCTCAAGATAAGAAAATAAAATATCATAAAGAAGTGCTAGTCCCAGCTCCTTATCAGAAACTATATGGCATTCAAAAAGTCACCTAACTTTTCTGAACATTAGTCTCGTCACCTGTTCAAAGAAATAGCAAATGCTGCCCTATTTACCTCAAAGAGCTGTCCTGAGGATCAAATTCAATGTGAAGAATGAAATAAATATGTAAGAGTATCAATTCTAAGCTTACGTAGCTTCCAATAATCCTGAGTTTGTAGTGACGCAGCATTGCAGTAGCAAAGAGCTTGCATATACAGGTATTAATTACACTGCTCGATTCTCAACCCAGGAGAGATGTATAGAATGGGTAGTATTGTTCTGATTTTCCAGATTTAAAACACAGACATTTCCAAGAGTTTAACTGACTTGACCAAGGGTACTCAGTTAAGTGGTAGAACTATGCCTGAAACTCAGAGCTTCCAATTCCCAGGACAGGCTTCTTTTAGCACTTCCACATTTTCTTTTCTATGTCTGTCCTTGTCAGTGTTGTCAATTATTATCCTCCCTCAAAAGGCAGAATCTGTTTCACCAACTCTGTAGAGCTTCCTGAGAACCAACTTAAACTTACTCCAGTACACAGAAACATGAGAAAAACAAAGATGCTCTGGATGACAGCATGTGTCCAGCTTTGTGTGTATATATTTGAGTGCCAAATGTGCCTAACATAACACTCGGCAATTAAGATGCACGTAAAACATATTTCATCAATGACGGACCTGCATCTAGACAGGGAAAAGGAGACACAGGACAGCAGACCAAAGTCATAAACTCTAATAAGACCTCACTTAATGTTGTCAGTAAGTTCTTAGAAACTGTGACTTGAAGTGAAACAACTTAAAGCAATTGTTTCTTCTTCTAACACTGTAACAAAACCATGTTACTTGAAGGCCTGTTCTAGATTCAAAATAGAACCTGAATAATGAAATCAGAAGTCACTTGACTTCAACAGCTAAAAAAACACAGATGTTTGGAAGCACTGTAGAGATTACAGAATTTTAGTACTGCTGTTGAAGTATCTGTGTGTAGTGGGTCTCAAAAGCCAAAATCATGAGAATCACCTGGGATGCCTGCCTGTATGCCTTGGATTCAGTAGGTCTGGGATGAGCCCCAGGAACCTGCAATTTAATCAGCACCCTAGGAGATTCTTATACAGTGGACGCATTTTGAAAAAAAACACTACACTAATGTATCTCAAGTATCTTAAAATTGATCATAAAAGTAATAAAGATCCTTAAAAAGTTACTTTGAATTATTTTAAAGTATAGTCACGTCATATTACTTTGAAAAGGATTCCAAATTTAAAAACGAGCTTCACAACTCCAAAAATTTCATCTCTCCCAAGTGTTTTCCATGCATGAACCCCAAAACTGTGATGATCAAGGCCCAAATCAGCCCTAATAACATCACTAACCACATGGCTGAAGATGTTATTGAGCAATTATTCAGGGAGAAATAGCCAAAAATATAACTGGCTTTACATGTTAATAAACCAACCATCACAGGAAAGCATACAATTTAAATGGAGCTGGTAATCCAAAAATAGGAAGGCACCGTATGATGACTGTCACAGGAAAGGCAGTTTTCATTTTAACATACCAAAGGAGCTCAGCCATAGCAATGAAATAAAAACAGAATGCAAACACTCTGGGATTTATTAGAATTTCTCCTCCTCTTCAAGGGGAAAGAGAAACCCTTTTCAATAACAGATTTATCTAATCATTGTTCAGAGTCTGAGTTTCAGCTCAGTCTCCATTATTCAAAATATTTTTAAAACTGCACAGGTGGGTCAAATGACTGTTCTGGTTCATCTTGATTTTGAAAGGAATTAATTTCATCACCTACATAAGGATTAAATTCAGTCAACGTCATGGAAATGTAATCCTCAACAGGTGGTTCCCATTCTAGCAACTATGAGTTACTCTCCATCTAAAACAGGAAGAACAATTGCCCAGGTTTTCTCCATGGCTTGAGCATCTCTCTATTTAAATTGACTTCATGTCATATGAACTAGGTCAGGATACACCAACTGTCATAGTAAACACTTTTTTTTTTTTTTAGTATCTGCACAAAGGGCTTTTTCTGATTAATCTGAAAATTGAAGTGCAACTGTGGTATCATAATTCTACATCAATCTCTCACCCTCTTGAAAAATACAAACTTTTATCTCTTGTCCAACTTGACTATGCAAAATGCCAATTAAATGCCCCCAAAAGTACATTAAAAACACATCAAACTTCCTGGAGTATAAATCTGTCATTATCATTATATGCAGAATGTATACACTGAATTTAGAAAACCAAAATTGAAACACTACATAAAACTCTGGGCTGTGAGGTCAAAAGAAAAGTCTGACAGCGGCAAAGGAAAAGTTCTGAGGTCTATGGACCATCAAATATTGTTTATATTAACCCAGTCCTCTGAATAATTCTGAAAAAAGGCCACAGATGTTCTGTTCCAGCCATTTCACACATTGCCACCTCCATTTCACAACAGAGGCACTATGGCTGAAGCCAGAAACCCCAATTTTGAATAAATGCCTTGCTACTTCCTAGCAGAATGATCTAAGATAAATTAATAACACCTTTCTGAGGCTATCTTCTCATCTGTAAAACAGAAGATGGCTTTACCTACTTTCCAAGTTGTAAGAATAAATGAAATAAGGTACATGAAAATACTTTTGTAAATTATAAAAAGAAAATCATTCAGTGTAAAAGATTCTAATTGATCATTTCTCCACATGAAAAGAGTCAAAAAACAAGCACTCAATCTCAACCAATACACAAGGTAGCAACTAAACTGAAAAAGAATTTAAAGAAAATGCAGATAGTATTGATTTGGGGCTTACTGCCATATTTTATTTAGGCACAGCCTAGATTCTGAGCAGAACTTTATTTTCATGGCTGCACTAATTTCTATGTCAAGACATGTAGCCATGTCTTATGAGTCAAAAATCATCACATAAAAGCCATGAAAGCCAGATTGTATTTTTCTGAACCCTCGGGCCAAGAGAAGTGCTGTGTTTTGTTTTATGCTCATTCCTTCTTCATTATGCCATTGCAGGTTATAAAGCCGAGGGAAAAAAACAGAATACTTACAGCTGCAGACACTATCTGGGCAGAAATTCCCTTCAAAAGTGAATGTCGCATAACCGATCCATGGAGTGAAAAAGAATCAAGTAATTTCTTCTTCCTAAAAAAAAAAAAAAGAAAAATATTTAAAAACAGACCAAAGAAAGTGAAAAGGTGGGTCCCGACGCTTTGAAGGCAAACACACACACACAAAAGCAGAAGACAGCACTGTACGGAATTTGTTAGATCTGTTTTTAAAAGAGGTATGAAGAATCTAACCATTCCACCTTAAAATGTATTAAACCCACCTTGAACCTCAAAGCAGCACAAGCAGGAAAATGAATAAAATCGCCATTCCTTTCTCACGGACTCAAACTGCTCCATGCCCACCTTAGGTAATGCAGCAGTAGGTTCTGACGTTCTCCAGAAGGCTGCCTACAGAGCACTCCTCCTGCCTGCAAGGCTGTATCACCTCCGCTGCCTTCCTACACTTGCTCACCTTTCCTGCGCTGCTCCTCCTATGACTACCCTCTCATTCTTCAGTCAACCACCTCCTCAAATTCCCCGTCTACTCATCATCATACAAAAAAAGTAACTGTTAAACTTTTACCCAGCATTACTGAGCACCTACTCTGTATGACTAGAAGTATGCTCTGGAAATACAAAAATAAGAAAGTCACAGTTACTACTGTCAAGGATCTCATAGCTTAGCTAGAGAGGCTGATAAATAACTCTTAAAGGATAAATGTTAGACTAGAAATATGAATTAAGTACCCATATATGCAAATGAAGAACAGTTTAATTCTGCTTATTTGGGGATATTAAGGAGAGCTATAGAAAAGAGAAGATGAACCAGGCATGGTGGCTCATGCTTGTAACCCCAGCACTTTGGGAGGCCAAGGTGGGCAGATCACAAGGTCAGGAGTTCAAGACCAGCCCAACCAACAAGGTGAAACCCCGTCTCTCCTAAAAATACAAAAAATTAGCTGGGCATGGTGGTGCACACCTGTAGTCCCACCTACTTGGGAGGCTGAGGCAGGAGAATCGCTTGAACCCGAGAGGTGGAAGTTGCAGTGAGCTGAGATCATGCCACCGCACTCTAGCCTGGGTGACGGAACAAGACTCCTACTCAAAAAAAAAAAAAAAGAGAGAGAGAAGATGCCTGATTTGACCTTGATGGAGGACTAGGAGTCTGTCAGGGAAAAGCATGAGCAGAAATGTGAAGATGTAAAGGTGTGCAGTGTGTCTGGGGTGCACACGCACCAAAGGCACGGCTAGGTGGCCTGAGGTGAGAGTGCTTACAGACCAGGTCAGTGAGCACAGTCCAGACTGAGGCCACACACACGAGTTCTGACGTTATTACACAGGCGACAAGACGACAACATATTTTTTAAGCAGGTAGTGACCAGATCATCAAAAACATTTATCTATTTGAAGAACACAGGACCAAACAGGTTAACATAACCAGAAACGACACCTATCCCACAAGAGAGAACCCAAAGAAAAAAGCTTCGACACAGGCAAAATTGAAGAAGAAAAATAGATTATCAATATTGAAGTGACACATGAATTCAATCATGTATTTCTATTATGATTCCTCTACTTCTCTTTCCTTTTCATATTCTCTCCAAGAACTCCGAAGGTGAAAAGCAGAACAAATTTAAGTTACTTAGGGTTAGAAGTCCATCACCTCTGTGATTCTCTGAACCCACTCCAGGAGAATGAAGGCAGGCTGATCTGACAGAATGCAGGCAGTGGGGAGGTGCGGGAGGCGCACGGAATGGGAGGGTGGTGAACCAAGCTGTGTGTTCCCACCACAGAGACGGTGACAGGTTTGATCTGTCTTTCCTTCCTGGAGTCCCTGGCTGTCATTATGGCTTCCTACTGAGAGTTCAGACAGTGGTCATAGCACCTACCCTTCTACGTTCTTCCTCAATGGTGTCAAAATCTTCAAAATATTACATCCACACAAGTGGACCTTCTACTTCCCATGCAGGGCTTCAACTGACCATATTGTACTTTAAAAAGTACATTACATTTGAAACAATCAAATTCTTCAACTGTAAGCAAGTATGACTGATATGAATACCTACCTTTTTAAGTTGGTCCTGTCACCACTATCTGAGCTTGCCACAGATGATGTATCATAGGAGTGAGAATCAATAGTATCAATGTTTAACAATGTAGGGTCCTCAAGAACAAAAGACTCATCTTCATCATCAGTCTAAAGTGGAAGAAGATAAATCAATACATTCAAAATCGAAATACTCTATGAAATAAGCCAGGCATTAATGGTTTCTGCAGAGCACACAAGTGCTGATTTCTGCTTTTCACCTCTATTCCATGCATTTTTATTGACCTGAAAGGCACCGTACAGAATTAGTAATATTAAATTCTAGATAGCTCTGTCTCTCTACAAAGAATTCACCCCCAAAACTTCTTTCTTGTAGCAGGAAGAAGCAGGAGCAGTTACGTGGATTATCGTTAATTGTAGAATATTTCTTAAAAATCAAGCTTTTACAGATGATTTACCAGTTAACCAACAGCCAATGGCTTATTGGAAGAAAAAAAAATACCATCGGACTATAAATACTACTATAAAAAACAGTAGACCAGCATACAGCAGAAAGGCATTCTGGGTAGAAAACAGCACAAAAAGACACAGTGATTTCACAATACAGATTTTGCCCATGGGAAAGTAGTAGTCCAAAATGTCTGGAGGATATAAGCAGAAGTGGAGGTGGCCCTAGAAAGATAAGCTGGTACCCAACCCATAAAAAGCCTTATATTCCATTACACTAGATGGCAGCAGGGCCCACGTCTATCTTGTTCACCATTGTACCCCCAGTGCCTAGTATAACGCCTGACACATAGTCAGTTCTTGTTTAATAAATATTTAGTATACTATATACAGTAGGCAGTGGGAAGGCAACTGACATTTTTAAAAAGTGGAAAGACATGATGGGAACCCTGTTTTGAAAGTGAAGAATTGATGAGGGGTAAGAACAAGACTTTAAGGACCAGTAAGAGGACTACTGCACTATCAAGGAGAAACAAGAGATCCCAACCTAAGGAGCTGCAGAAGAGGTCAACAGAGGGAATGATGACACACATTACTGAGAAAAACTCACTTGTCTCTGGTTACCATTGAAATGGGGAGTAGAGTAGGGGCAGGGATGGGAGGAGAGACAAGGGAGAGGTCAAAGAAGAGCACAGGGTTCCCAGCCTGAACAACTAAGCAAAAGGTGACCCTACTCACTGGAATTAGAAAGCAGACAAACGGCAGATAAAGCAGGGTAAGGAACTTGGCTTTGCACAAGTTGATTCTAAGTGACAAAGACATCAGACAATGATATCTCACCATGTCTTTCAGCTGGACTACCTTCTGACTTACCATTTCCAGTCAATGTGCTTGAGAGAGTAACCTCCACTCACTACCTCAACTCTCTTCCCTCATTACAAGCTCCTACCGGTCTTGCTGAGGTGACTAGCCAAATCCACCGGGCTGCTTTCTGTTAACATGTTCTTGTCCTCCAGGCATCATTTAACCATTGACCATTCCTTGTCACCCAGGCTGGCATGCAGTGATGCCATCACAGCTCACTGCAGCTTCAAATTCCTGGGCTCAAGCAGTCCTCCACTCCAGCCTCCAAGGAGCTGGGGCTCCAGGTGCATGCCATCACGCCTGGCTCATTCACTCCATCTTTTTTTTTTTTTGAGACGGAGTTTCGCTCTTGTTGCCCAGGCTGGAGTGCAATGGCGCGATCTCGGCTCACCGCAACCTCCGCTCCCTGGGTTCAGGCAATTCTCCTGCCTCAGCCTTCTGAGTAGCTGGGACTACAGGCACGCGCCACTGTGACCAGCTAATTTTTTCGTATTTTTAGTAGAGACGGGGTTTCACCATGTTGACCAGGATGGTCTCGATCTCTTGACCTCGTGATCCACCCGCCTCGGCCTCCTAAAGTGCTGGGATTACAGGTTTGAGCCACCGCGCCCAGCCCATTCACTTTATCTTGAAACCTTCTTTTCCTTTGGTTTTTGGTACATCTCTCCTTCCTGGTTCTCCAGTAACTTATGCGTCCTCCTATGAGTCACATGCCCCAGCTTCTTCTCAGCCCAACCTTTAAATATGATTGTCCTCCAGGATTCTATTCTAAGCTCTTTTCTTCTCTTCCTATTTCATGTACTTCCTATTTGAGCAAGCTCATCCATATCTATAGCTTTAAGAACCATGTTATCTAATGACTCCAAAATCTGTGTCTTTAGCATCAAAATTTCTCAAGGTTTATGTACATATTTACAACTGCTTTCCAGAGATCTCTACACATAGGTCTTCTAAGAACCAGGTTAGGACTGGCAATAAGACATTATGTTGCTTGAGTGCTGTAAAGACTGGAAGAGCTGCTATAGGAAAAGGGAAGGAAATAATTGAGAAATAAGAACACCAGCATCAAGATCTTAAGCAAGGGAGTCAATCAAAATGTTATTTGATTGTCTTAAGAAGCCTGGGGACATAATTAAAGAAAATGGATCCTATGAATTAAGTCGGGCTTACAGCATAAGTGAAAGAAAGAGTGAAGGGCAACAAAGAAGTGAGGATGTCAAGGCTGAATTTTTTTTTTATTGCATTTTAGGTTTTGGGGTACATGTGCAGAACATGCAACATAGTTGCATAGGTACACACAGGCAGTATGCTTTGCTGCCTTCTGCCCCTTCACCCACATTTGGCATTTCTCCCCATGCTATCCCTCCCCAGCTCCCCCCCCACGCTGTCCCTCCCCTATTCCCCCCAATAGACCCCAGTGTGTAGTACTCCCTTCCCTGTGTCCATGTGTTCTCATTGTTCATCACCCGCTTATGAGTGAGAACATGCGGTGTTTCATTTTCTGTTCTTGTGTCAGTTTGCTGAGAATGATGTTATCCGGATTTATCCATGTCCCTACAAAGGACACAAACTCATCATTTTTGATTGTTGCATAATATTCCATGGTATATATGTGCCACATTTTCCCAGACCAGTCTATCATCGATGGGCATTTGGGTTGGTTCCAGGTCTTTGCTATTGTAAACAGAGCTGCAATGAACATTCGTATGCATGTGTCCTTAGAGTAGAACGATTTACAGTCCTTTGGATATATACCCAATAATCGGGTTGCTAGGTTAAATGGAATTTCTATTTCTAAGTCCTTGAGGAATCGCCACACTGTCTTCCACAATGGTTGAATTAACTTACACTCCCACCAGCAGTGTAAAAGTGTTCCTATTTCTCCACATCCTCTCCAGCATCTGTTGTCTCCAGATTTTTTAATGATCGCCATTTTAACTGGCATGAGATGGTATCTCAATGTGGTTTTGATTTGCATCTCTCTAATGACCAGTGATGATGAGTATTTTTTCATGTTTGTTGGCCTCATGTATGTCTTCTTTCGTAAAGTGTCTGTTCATATCCTTTGCCCATTTTTGGATGGGCTTGTTTTTTTCCTGTAAATCTGTTTGAGTTCTTTGTAAATTCTGGATATCAGCCCTTTGTCAGACGGGTAAACTGCAAAAATTTTTTCCCATTCTGTTGGTTGCTGATTCACTCTAGTGACTGTTTCTTTTGCCGTGCAGAAGCTGTGGAGTTTGATTAGGTCCCATTTGTCTATTTTGGCTTTTGTTGCCAATGCGTTTTGTGTTTTGGTCATGAAGTCCTTGCCTACTCCTATGTCCTGAATGGTTTTGCCTAGATTTTCTTCTAGGGTTTTTAAGGTGCCGGGTCTTATGTTTAAGTCTTTAATCCATCTGGAGTTAATTTTAGTGTAAGGTGTCAGGAAGGGGTCCAGTTTCTGCTTTCTGCACATGGCTAGCCAGTTTCCCAACACCATTCATTAAACAGGGAGTCCTTTCCCCATTGCTTGTTTTTGTCGGGTTTATCAAAGATTGTATGGTTGTAGATATGCTGTGTTGCCTCTGATGCCTCTGTTCTGTTCGATTGGTCTGTATCTTTGTTTTGGTACCAGTACCATGCTGTTTTGATTACTGTAGCCTTGTAGTATAGTTTGAAGTCCGGTAGTGTGATGCCTCCCGCTGTGTTATTTTTGCTTAGAATTGACTTGGCTATGCGGGCTCTCTTTCGGTTCCATATGAAGTTCAAGGTGGTTTTTTCCAGTTCTGTGAAGAAAGTCAATGGTAGTTTGATGGGGATAGTGTTGATTCTGTAAATTACTTTGGGCAGTATAGCCATTTTCACGATATTGATTCTTCCTAACCATGAACATGGAATGTTTCTCCATCTGTTTGTGTCCTCTCTTATATTGTTGAGCAGTGGTTTGTAGTTTTCCTTGAAAAGGTCTCTTACGTTCCTTGTAAGTTGTATTCCTAGGTATTTTATTCTCTCTGTAGCAATTGTGAATGGCAGTTCGTTCTTGATTTGGCTCTCTTTAAGTCTGTTATTGGTGTATAGGAATGCTTGTGATTTTTGCACATTGATTTTATATCCTGAGACTTTGCTGAAGTTGCTTATCAGTTTCAGGAGTTTTTGGGCTGTGGCAATGGGGTCTTCTAGATATACTGTCATGTTGTCTGCAAATAGAGATAATTTGGCTTCCTCCTTTCCTATTTGAATACCCTTTATTTCTTTTTCTTGCCTGATTGCTCTGGCTAGAACTTCCAGTACTATGTTGAATAGGAGTGGTGAGAGAGGGCATCCTTGTCTAGTGCCAGATTTCAAAGGGAATGCTTCCAGTTTTTGCCCATTCAGTATGATATTGGCTGTTGGTTTGTCGTAAATAGCTTTTATTATTTTGAGATACGTTCCATCAATACCGAGTTTATTGAGGGTTTTTAGCATAAAGGGCTGCTGAATTTTGTCAAAGGCCTTCTCTGTGTCAATTGAGATAATCATGTGGTTTTTGTTTTTGGTTCTGTTTATGTGGTGAATTACGTTTATAGACTTGCATATGTTGAACCAGCCTTGCATCCCCGGGATGAATCCTACTTGATCATGATGGATAAGCTTTTTGATGTGCTGTTGCAATTGGCTTGCCAGTATTTTATTGAAGATTTTTGCATCTATGTTCATCATGGATATTGGCCTGAAGTTTTCTTTTCTTGTTGAGTCTCTGCCGGGTTTTGGTATCAGGATGATGTTGGTCTCATAAAATGAATTGGGAAGCATTCCCTCTTTTTGGATTATTTGGAATAGTTTCAGAAGGAATGGTACCAGCTCCTCTTTGTGTGTCTGGTAGAATTCGGCTGTGAACCCATCTGGACCTGGGCTTTTTTTGTGTGGTAGGCTCTTCATTGCTGTCTCGACTTCAGACCTTGTTATTGGTCTATTCATAGTTTCAGCTTCCTCGTGGTTTAGGCTTGGGAGGACACAAGTGTCCAGGAATTTATCCATTTCTTCCAGGTTTACTAGTTTATGTGCATAGAGTTGTTTGTAATATTCTCTGATGATGGTTTGAATTTCTGTGGAATCTGTGATGATTTCCCTTTTATCGTTTTTTTATTGTGTCTATTTGGTTGTTCTCTCTTTTCTTTTTTATCAGTCTGGCTAGTGGTCTATTTTGTTGATCTTTGCAAAAAATCAGTTCTTGGATTTATTGATTTTTTGAAGGGTTTTTCGTGTCTCTATCTCCTTCAGTTCTGCTCTGATCTTAGTTATTTCTTGTCTTCTGCTAGGTTTTGAGTCTTTTTGATCTTGCTCCTCTAGCTCTTTCAATTTTGACGATAGGGTGTCAATTTTGGATCTCTCCACTCTTCTCATATGGGCATTTATTGCTATATATTTTCCTCTGGAGACTGCTTTTAATGTGTCCCAGAGATTCTGGTATGTTGTGTCTTCATTCGTGTTGGTTTCAAAGAACTTCTTTATTTCTACCTTCATTTCATTGTTTATCCAATCAACACTCAAGAGCCAGCTGTTCAGTTTCCATGAAGCTGTGCGGTTCCAAGTTGGTTTCTGAATTCTGAGTTCTAACTTGATTGCACTATGGTCTGAGAGACTGTTTGTTATGATTTCAGTTGTTTTGCATTTGCTGAGGAGTGATTGACTTCCAATTATGTGGTCAATTTTAGAGTAGGTGTGATGTGGTACTGAGAAGAATGTATATTCTGTGGATTTGGGGTGGAGAGTTCTGTAAATGTCTATCAGGTTTGCTTGTTCCAGGTCTGAGTTCAAGCCCCGGGTATTCCTATTAATTTTCTGTCTGGTTGATCTGCCTAATATTGACAGTGGAGTGTTAAAGTCTCCCACTATTATTGTGTGGGAATCTAAGACTCTTTTTAAGTCGTTAAGAACTTGCCTTATATATCTGGGTGCTCCTGTATTGGGTCCATATATATTTAGGATCATTAGCTCTTCTTGTTGTATTGATCCTTTTACCATCATGTAATCTCCTTCTTTGTCTCTCTTGATCTTTGTTGCTTTAATGTCTATTTTATCGGAGACAAGAATTGCAACTCCTTTTTTTTTGCTCTCCATTTGCTTGATAAATCTTCCTCCATCCCTTGATTTTGAGCCTTGTGTATCCTTGCATGTGAGATGGGTTTCCTGGATACAGCACACTAATGGGTTTTGGCGTTTTATCCAATTTGCCAGTCCGTGTCTTTTGATTGGTGCATTTAGCCCATTTACATTTAGGGTTAATATTGTTATGTGTGAATTTGATACTGTCATTTTGATGCTAGCTGGCTGTTTTGCCCGTTAGTTGATGCAGATTCTTCATTTTATCGATGCTCTTTAGCATTTGGTATGTTTTTGGAATGGCTGGTACTGGTTGTTCCTTTCTATGTGTAGTGTCTCTTTCAGGAGCTCTTATAAAGCAGGCCTGGTGGTGACAAAATCTCTGAGTACTTGCTTATTCATGAAGGATTTTATTTTTCCTTCACTTATGAAGCTCAGTTTGGCTGGATATGAAATTCTGGGCTCAAAGTTCTTTTCTTTAAGGATGTTGAATATTGGCCCCCACTCTATTCTGGCTTGTAGGGTTTCTGCTGAGAGATCTGCTGTGAGTCTGATAGGCTTCCCTTTGTGGGTGACCCAACCTTTCTCTCTGGCTGCCCTTAGCATTTTCTCCTTCATTTCAACCCTGGTGAATCTGACGATTATGTGCCTTGGGGTTGCTCTTCTTGCAGAATATCTTTGTGGTGTTCTTTGTACTTCCTGAACTTGAATATTGGCCTGCCTTGCTAGGTTGGGGAAATTTTCCTGGATAATATCCTGAAGAGTGTTTTCCAGCTTGAATTCATTCTCTTCATCACATTCTGGTACACCTATCAAACGTAGATTAGGTCTCTTCACATAGTCCCACATTTCTTGGAGATTTTGTTCATTCCTTTTTGCACTTTTTTCTCTAATCTCGGCTTCTCATTTTATTTCATTGAGTTAATCTTTGACTTCTGATATCCTTTCTTCTGCTTGGTCAATTCGGCTGTTGAAACTTGTGCATGCTTCACGAATTTCTCGTGTTGTGTTTTTCAGCTCCTTCAATTCATTCATATTCCTCTCTAAGTTGTCCATTCTTGTTATCATTTCCTCAAATCTTTTTTCAAATCTTTTTTCAAGGTTCTTCGTTTCTTTGCATTGATTTAGAACATGTTCTTTTAGCTCACAGAAGTTTCTCATTACCCACCTTCTGAAGTCTGATTCCGTCAGTTCATCACACTCATTCTCCGTCCAGCTTTGTTCCCTTGCTGGTGAGTAGTTTTGGTCCTTTGTAGGAGGTGAGGTGTTCTGGTTTCAGGTGTTTTCCTCCTTTTTACACTGGTTTCTTCCCATCTTTGTGGATTTATCCACCTGTCGTCTGAGTAGTTGCTGACTTTTCGATTGGGTCTCTAAGTGGATGCCCAGATTGTTGATGATGAAGTATTTTAGTTTAGATGATGTTTCTTAGTTTTCCTTCTAACAGTCTAGCCCCTCTGCTGTAGAAATGCTGAGGTCCACTCCAGGCCCTGCTTGTCTGGGGTACACCTGTAGCAGCTGCAGAACAGTCAGGGATGCTACCAGTTTCCTCTTCTGCTATCTTTGTCCCAGAATGATGCCCGCCAAATGTCAGTCTGATCAGTCCTTTTTGAGGTGACTCTTTGGGTATACTGGGGTCAGGGAGCTGCTTGAGGAGACGGTCTGTACTCTATAGGAGCTCAAGTGCTGAGCTGTGAGCCCCGTTGTTCATTCAGGGCTGCTAGGCAGGTACCTTTAAGTCTGCTGCAGCAGAACTCATAAAACCCCTTTTTTCCCTCGGATGCTCTGTCTCAGGGAGTTAGGGCTTTATTTATGAGTATCCGTTGCACTTTCCTGCCCAGCTAGGAGGCAGTTTAGTTACTATTTGCCTGCCGAGGCTCCACCCTGCTACTGTGGGGTCCGCCCTGTTGCCATGGGCTCTGCCCTGCTAATGTGGGCTCCGCCCTGTTGCCGTGGGCTCCGCCCTGCTGACGAATGTAATTCCCTGTAGTCCTGCTTATATGGGTATCGTTAGAACTGCTGTGGTGACCGTGGCCGGCCTCTGTATTGGCGGAGTCTCTCTGTTATGGCAGGTTGCCTCGGCAACGGCAGGCTGCGTCAGCAATGGGAGAGTGCCTCAGTAAGGGCGGAATGTCTCAGTAATGGCGGACGCCCCTCCCCCACCAAGCTGCATCGTCCTGGGTTCAGCTGTGCCTGCCGTGAAACTCTCAACCCCGAGCGTTTCGAATCGCTGTTTTGTTTGTCCCTGTGGGGGTGAGACCCACCGAGCCTGATCGCCTGGCTCCCTGCCTCAGACCCCTTTTGTTTTTTTTTTAAGTTGAACGGTTGACTCTCTCCCAGGTGTTTCAGTCGCCTGCTGAAAGGGCATCGGGATCTGTGTGATTTCCCGTGCAGCGACCCACTGTGCCAGCTCACGCTTCGCTTCCCGGGAATCTCCTGGCCTGGCTCACTGTCCAAGTCCCGTTTAATCAGATAAGTATGCTAATCTGCCCTCCCAAATCTCAAATTTCTGGTTTAACAGGGCACCCACACCAGTGCATTTTGTGTGGAGTGCCGCTGCGCTGAGGCACCGGCCAAAATGGCCGTGCCAGCCAAAACAGCTGTGCTGGCATCCCGTGTCTCTCCTACACCTGGGAATCTCCCCATTCAGTAGGCAACAAAGATCCGTCTGGAAATGTGGCGTGAACTCACCCTCTGTGCCTTCACTGAGAGCTGCAATCCTGAGTTGCTTCTATAGCGCCATCTTCCCCAATCCCCCCACCAAGGCTGAATTTAAAACTACTGCTACACAGTAAAAATGTCAATTAGCCCCAAACTGATGTAAAAAGTCTGCACAATCCTTTCAAATTTCAGCTGAGGGGTGTGTGTGTGTGTGTGTGTGTGTGTGTGTGTGTGTGTGTAAACTGATAAACTAATTCAAAAACTTACATGAAAATGCAAAAAAAAAAAACCCACAAGAATAAGGAAGGCAATTTTGAAGAATAACATCGGAGCTGGAGATTTTACACTACTGATTGAGGCAAGTACAGACACACCAACGGACTCAGATCCACACACAAATGATCACCTGATTTATAACAAAGGTGACACCAGATGAGAATACTCTTTTCAGTAAATGGTGCTGGCTCGGAACTCACACTACCACACCCAAAAATTACAGATAAATTACGGATCTACATATCAGAGGAACAACAATGAAGATTTTAGAACAAAATAGGGTGAGATCATCAATACCTTGGAATTGGCAAAATTTTCTTAAATAGGACACACACACACACACACACACACACACACACACACACACGGAAAAATGTTAATAAGCTGAACTATATTAAGAACTTATGCTCCTCAAAAGAAATCATTAATAGAGTGAAAAGGTAACATACAGAAGGAAAGAAGATACAATAATTATACCAAATAAAGGGCTTGTATTAGCATATGTAAAGAACTCCTATAAATCACTTAAAAAAATAAAACAACAGAAGTGGGCCAATTATATGAAAAGGCAATTCACAAAAGGGATATCCAAATGGTCAAAACATATGTCAAGGTACTCAATTTCATTAGTCTTCAGGGAAACTCAAATTAAAATCATGATATGATAGCACTACACACCAGTTAAGAATGAAAGTGAAAAACTCAAAAGTTTATAAGGATACAGTAATCAGAAATCCCATATATATCCCATATATCAGAAATCCAGAATATAGACCCTGAATCTAAACTCAAGGACACGGCAGAGAAACCACAAATGATGAATAGTTCACCACACACAGAGAGAGAGAGAGAGAGAGAGAGAGAGAGAGATGGGGTGGGGGGTATGGGGCATGGAGTTGTACTGTTAGAAAACAGTCAGTAAGGCAAAGTAATATTTGAGATTAAAGGAGACTTGAGAGATATGAACGCTAAATAAGATCCTATCCTGGATTTCATATTGAAGAAGGGAAGGTGCCAAAAGTAACATCGTTGGGTTAATTGACAAAACTGAGAAACAGAAGACAGTGGACTGGATATAAAATTACCAGTACTCCATTTACTGAAATTCGTAACTGTCCTGTGGTGGAAAAGAATATCTTTAGTTTTAAGAATTATGCACTGAATGCAATTTATTTTCAAATGAGGCAGGAAAAAATAGTGTGTCTATAGAGAGAAAGCAAGCGAGAAAGTAGGCAAATGATAAGCAGATGGGGGAAAAAATATAATAACCGGTGAATCTGGGGCATCCACAGGTGTCCCTTGTACTCATCTAATTCTTGGACCACATAGGTAAGTTTGAAGTAAATGTCAAAATAAAAATTGTAAATGAGCAAAAAAAAAAAGAAATCCCATATACTGCTGCTGGAAATGTGTATCAATACCACCACTTTGAAAAACTGTGTCAACATACACTACAGCTAAATATAACTATACCTGATGACCCACTAATTCTACTCCTAGCTATATGTCCAATAGCAATGTGTGTAAAGCTGAGCACAGTGGTTCATGCCTGTAATCCTAGCACTTTGGGGGCCAAGGCAGGCAGATCACCTGAGGTCAGGAGTTCGAGACCAGCCTGGTCAATATTGCAAAACACCGTCTCTAGTAAAAATTTTAAAAAATTATCCAGGTGGATGGTACATACCAGTAATCCCAGCTACTTGGGAGGCTGAGGCACAAGAATCACTTGAACCTGGGAGGCGGAGGTTGCAGTGAGCCCCAATCGCATCACTGCACTCCAGCCTGGGTGACAGAGTGAGACTCCATCTCAAAAAAAGAAAAAAAACAAAACCTGGATGTCCATTTCTTCCCAGTATCCCTTAAGGTTGGTATTAATGAACATTATAGAATATATGCATCCACATATTCTGGGAAAGGATTTCTTTACACTTTCTACTTCGGCCCTTTTCATTTTCTCTTCAGTCATTTCCTTTACTACTCCCCACAGTCCCCTTACAGTCTTCATAATAGTCTACAATTTGAACTGTGTTTTCTTCTACTTATGACTTGCCTGGTTCCCTGGAGATGTAAAGGCTGGCCAGTTCCCAGCCTCGTTTCCCTCCCAAGCACAGAGACAGTCATATAGCACTTTACAACCCCAACATCTAACACCATGACCCAAATACACTAGCCACTAAAACTACTATTGAGGATGATAACAGTATTATCATCTTAGTAAACCACTAATGACTGTACTTACTGCTACTCACAGATAAGAAAGTTCTTGCGCAAGAACAGTTTTCCTTCATGATGAACTACAGCTCATTCTGATGAGCATTATTTTCTTTGCTGATATTATATAATGATGTACAAGGCCTTATACACAATCCTCTAAGATTTTTCTTTTACACTTAATAAGATAATTGAAATGAGGATGCGATTAAGACCATTTTAACAAAATTGACTAATATTAATCTCCTCATCTCTAAATGAAAGATTTCCTCTACATTAGAAAGTAAATAAAGGACATTTCACTGTAACAGAATATTCTTTCATGGACCAAAACCTTCTTTGTCAAAACTAAAAATGTCTAAGTCTTAACACAGAACATACAGAACATTTCCAAAGTTAAAACACATTCAAAGTTAAAATACATTCAAAGTAACAGCAACATCCAACTGACGCAAAACATAGAAATAAAAGCCATACAAGAAAAATAAAAAGAAATAATTGACAGAGAAAGTCATTTGCGTCCTATAAAGTGTTGCCTATAACACTAAAAGAATAGGCAAAGAAATCCTACAGTCAGAGATCCAGCTCACTGGGAGCTTTGGTACACATGGGCATTTCTGCCAGGGAACTTTTGCATCCTTACCTTTTGGAAAACATAACTGTGGATTTGAAATAGATTTATATGTTACAAGGTCTTCCTCAAATTAGAAGCTAAAACTTCCAAGGGAAGTCACAAGCAAGTTTTTAAAAGATGAAGATGACTGGGTTGAAGGGTTGCCAGCAGATGCTGGGGACATAAAACAGGCATGCTTCCCCAACCACATACTCTCACATTAGAAAGTCCCTTTGGAAAGCCTTTGATCTCCCGACTGAGAAAAGAATACCGCCACTTCAAAACTCTGAAAAACTTTTTAATAGAAATGGTCATCATAAGATAAACTATAAGAGCTTGGTTTTCTTCATACGGAAGAGTGATGGAGCTCACTACAAGGTTGCACGATGTTCTTTAGTGTCAGAGGGCAAGCTATTTGAATATCGGTGGTAGAGAAAACTTACCATTAGCAACACATAATACAAACTTCAACAGTGACATAAATTTTGCATCTCTATTTACTTAATAAAATGTATTTTCTTTTATTTTTTTGAGATAGAGTTCTTGTTGCCCAGGCTGGAGTGCAGTAGCATGATCTCAGCTCACCGCAACCTCCACCTCCTGGGTTCAAGCAATTCTCATGCCTCAGCCTCCTGAGTAACTGGGATGACAGGCATGCACCAGCACACCTGGCTAATTTCATATTTTTAGTAGAGATGGGGTTTCTTCATGTTGGTCTTACTGGTCTCGAACTCCTGATCTCAGGTGATCCACCCACCTCGGCCTCCCAAAGTGCTGGGATTACAGGTGTGAGCCACTGCATCTGGCCTAATAAAATATATCTTAAAGTCTGCCAAGTATTGGGCATTCTGCTGGGCATGGAGATTCTAAAGAGGAACAAGACATGGTTTCTGCCCTTGAGAAGCTCCAATCTAGACTACTGCTGTCCAAGAGAACTTTCTGTGATGACGGAAATACTCTTTGTCTATGCTGTCCCCTAGCCACATAGCAGCCACCAGCCACCTGTGGGTCCTGAGCACTTGAAATGTACATTGTGCAACCAAGGAATTTTTTATTTGATTGTAATTAATTTAAATTTTAAATTGCCACACACAACTAGTGGCTGCCCTACTGGATAGTGCACATCTAGGTGCATGTATGATAACTAACCCAAAAAGTATTAAGATTCATGCCATGAAATGACAGTAATCATTAATGTTCACTTACCTCATTTAGTATGCTTTCCAGTGTTGGAGGCGTATCAACTTGAGGAATATCAAACTCCTTGTCATCAATCTAAATAAAGAAAAAAAATAATGCTCGCAAAATGATGTCTTTCCCCTTATAACTGCAAGGAGTTTTCGTTGATTAAAACCATCATCAATTAAAAGACAAACTTACCATCAAAATGATCACAAAATCAACTCAAAAATTCATAGAAATAATCAAGTCAAGACTACAGAGTGGTTTCATTTCCTCTCTACATATTCAGTTACTATCAAGGACAAATATGCACTAACTACATTAGCCTGACAGCCCTTTCCAGAAAACTTTTTTTTTTTTTTAAGTCTCGCTGTAACACCCAAGCTGGAGTGCAATGGTGCAATCTCAGCTCACTGCAACCTCCATCTCCTGGGTTCAAGCGATTCTCCTGCCTCAGCCTCCCGAGCAACTGGGATTACAGGCGCGTGCCACCATGCCCGGCTAAATTTTTTTGTATTTTTAGTAGAGACGGGGTTTCACCATATTAGCCAGGCTAGTCTTGAACTCCTGACTGCAAGTGATTCACCTGCCTTGGCCTCCCAAAGAGCTGGAATTACAGGCAGGAGCCACTGTGCCTGGCCTACTTTCCAGAAAACTTCTGTTGAAAGACTTTTGCATCTGCTTTCTTAAACACAAGAAAACAACATCTAAGACAACCCCTAATTTTCTAAGTTTAGACATAAGTCATAAGCAATAATCAAAAGTCTGACATCACATTTCTTAGTTATTTCATACATTATGGGGAGAGATAATCAGGTCAAGCAACTTGTCATTAAATATTCTCATACTTGCAGAAATCCATTAACTTAATATTAAATCAAATGGAGAAAAAAATGCTGTGCAAGGTAAGAAACCTACCACTGGCCCTGCGACTTTGAGAGGTCATTTAACATAGCTGCATGCCAGTGTCTTCATCTATACAACGGATTGTCAGAGTGTTGTGAGAGTTGTGAAGCTCAAATGACAACATGAATCAAATCATTTCATAAATGTAATGGACTATCCAAATGAAAGGTGATGTTATCTCATACAACCATACACACGGGAGGCCAAGAAGGGAGGATTGCTTGGGTCCAGGAGTTTGGGAACAGCCTGGGCGACACTGCGATACCCTCTCTACAAAAAATTAAAAACAAGCCGGGCATGGTGGCATACATCTATGGTTCCAGCTGCTTGGGAGGCTGAGGCAGGAGGATCGCTTGAGCCCAGGAGGCTGAAGCTTCAGTGAGCCATGTTTGCACCATTGTACTCCAGCCTGGACAACAGAGTGAGACCCTGTATCAAAAAAAAAAAAAAAAAAAAAAAACTATACAGAGACTCCTATTAACCCATGCAAAAGTGACAGGCTTAGAGTCTCTGGGTCATAAAGCATACTCTAACCAACCCTGGTTAAACATCATCACTTGACAAAAGTGGAAATTTTTACCAGATCGTTTTTGAACTCCAGTTCCTTGTCCAAATCTATGTAAGAGAATTTTGAAAGTGAAGCTTCTAGATTGAAAGACTTATTCAGCTCTTCTTCGGCAATCTTCGCACAGAGGCTCTGTTCCACAATTTCATGGTCTGGTTCACTTTCCATATTTACTTTTAATAAGAGTATTCAGTTCATCAAAGCAAGTGTTTTTTGTTTGTTTGTTTGGCCTTAGCTCAGAAAGACCTGAATGATGATCTCTTTTCAAAAGAAGAAAAAAAACAGCATCATTTAGATACCCTCCTTGTCAATTAGACAATCCAAAGATTTACTTGGTCAGACTTCACCTAATCATGTAATTGCAGGTAAACTGAAATCAACAGTGGCTACAGGGCGTGTTACTGGGAGAGGGTTTCAACGAGAGAATAAAGGAGGAACACCTAACTGGGGCTCTGGGAGTCTGGGAAGTGGCCCCTCCACCCAAAGCCATGAAACTGGTGATAGTGACGACTTAATAGGCTCAGCCACTGGACCTGGTACCTAGATTTATTTACCTAACAGCATAAGGGCAAATCGGTGCCAACGGCTGCAATTAACGCCTTCCTTACACTCCAAACCCCAGGGTAGTGCTCCAGTTCCCCTGGAAATAAGCACATAAGCCAGTTTTGTTTTTGGCCACTGCACAGGGCCACAGACATCTCTGGGAGCTTAGCACAGACACTGGGGATGAACAACTGGTTATTTGATACAACACCAGCAAACCTAAGAGTTCAGATCTACTAAAGGAAACAACAGTGACCCCAAGATGAAACAATTCCATAGCCTACCAGAGATTTCTGAAAAGAGAGTTAGTCATAGAGAACCACTTCCGGAAAAATGAAACACTAAAGAAAACTAGAAATGCATATAGCTTTTTATTTCATATTTCCCAGCTCCAAATAATAGATCGCTCTTATTTCAAAAATCACAGATAATCTGGTTTACTTGCAAAACTGTCAGTTCTAGAAAGCTAAAAATATACTTATAACCTAAGTTTAATAATTGTTTGCTTTTATATGATTTTATGTTGTGTTTCAATTAGGCTACAAGTGACCCAACTTTAAAAAGTCTAATTAGCTTTAACTGTTTAGAATAAAGCAAAAATATGAAGACAGAAACAAAGCCCTAACAATAATAATAATGAAGGTCATTTTGTTTTCTAAACTAGATATTTTTCACAATACCAAATAACAGGCAAAACTCTCAGGACAAAGTTCTTTCAAACTACATATTGCCCTTTGTGGGTATAAACACCACTATCACCAACCACCTTCCCCTGGAGTGAGCTGCTCTTACTCAGTAAATTAGTCTGTGCCTGTTAGTAAAGACAGATTGTGCATATTAGTGAAGGCAGAAAAAAAAAGCTTACAATTACTGAGCCACTTAATTTCTTTTAAGAGACAGAGTTGGCCAGGCGTGGTGGCTCACACCTGTAATCCCAGCACTTTGGGAGGCCAAGGCAGGTGGATCACGAGGTCAAGAGATCGAGACCATCCTGGTCAACATGGTGAAACCCCATCTCTACTAAAAATACAAAAAAAAAGCTGGACATGGTGACGCATGCCTGTAATCCCAGCTACTCAGAAGGCTGAGGCATGAGAATTGCCTGAACCCAGGAGGCGGAGGTTGCGGTGAGCCGAGATCGCGCCATTGCATTCCAGCCTGGGTAACAAGAGGAAGCAGTGACCTCTGACCCCTGGTGACCTTTGCTTTGAGTGCCTTTTGAACGCTGGTCCCGCGGGACTTGGTTTTCTCAAGCTCTGCCTGTCCAAAGATGTTCCGGTTGAGGTCCCGCCTGCCCTGGGTGGATACTTGAACCCCAGAGGCCCCTCTGTGCTGCTGTGTCTGGAGGTGGCCTTCTTATCTGCCTGTTGCCCTGGAGCTCTCTCCAACGTGCAGGGTCCCGAGCCCAACTCCCGCCCTGCGATGTGCATCGGGGTGCGTCCTGCATACACAATGCAAGTCCCCGCCGCCCACGTCTGTTATTTATGGTGTGACCCCCTGGGGCGCCGTCGGCCCACTGGGGCTATTTATTGTTTTAATTTATTCGTTGAGGTTACTTTATCTGAGCAGCCTGCCTCCCCCAGACCCCAGGGGACAGTGGGGAGGGTGTGGCCGTTGTCCCGGGATCCCAGGCCCTGATTCCCGCGCCGGGTGTCTGTCCTGGCCCCGCCTGTCAGAAGATGAACTTGTACAGTGGCTAATTTAAGGGGAGTGGGTGACCCCCCACTTCAGGCGCTGTACCTGGGGTGTGGGTTTTAAATTATTGACTTTGTACAGTCCGCTTGTTGGCTCTGAAGGCTGGGGTGGGGCCAGAGCCCGAGCGTTTAATTTATTCAGCAGCTGTGTTTCTGTGAACGCGGTGTGTGGGCATCGCGGATGGGGGTTCTTTCAGTAACAAGAGCGAAACTCCGTCTCAAAGAAAAAAAAAAAGAGAGACAGAGTCTCACTATATTGCCAACATGGCCTCCAACTCTTGGGCTCAAGCCATCCTCCAGCCTCAGCCTCCTGAGTAGCTGGGACTACAGGCATGTACCAACTGTGCACAGTTTGAAATAACTAATTTTTTAAATGAACTGTAATTAGTTGTTTTTAAACAACATGGGAAAAATTCACAGACAATTTTATCTAATGAGGCTCATTATTTTAGTACTATAGTTAATTTCACTTCCTTTGATGTTTCATTTTTATCATATTAAAATAAATGTTACTTTGTATAAATCATGGACTCATGAAACTGACTTTTCAAGAGCTGAAGCCAACTTTTCTAGCTATTACACTATTTGGTATATTACCAAATAAAGACTAATTTCTTTCACATGCTACAGAAAATAGACTCTAAGGTCGTGCCCTATAAAACACACGCTATCAAACACATTCCTAGAACACATAACTGAGGCGACTCTTTGCCTGGCAACATTTTAAAATATCTTTCCAACCTCAGGTAGTAAATTCAGGGCTCCTTTTGTAACAGCCCAAATGCAGTAGCAACACTAACGTTTATATGCATTTCTTCAAAGACCTTGGCTCATGACAAATTACTTTTTAATAAAGTCTTTCAACTCCTATTTGTATCACAAAGCAAAAACGGTTACAATTATTTCAGAACTATTTACAAACACGCACAATCTAATTCACATTCAATGCTTCCTAAAGACGGTTTTTAACTTTTATTCTTACGCGTTTTTCAAACATAGTGGGAAAGACCATACAGGAAAATAATATTTATTCAAACGATTTAATAATCTAAAATGTTTCATATTTTATATTTGACTTTCCAAAATAACTCAGAAAACAATTTTTTCCAGCTCTTTTTATCCCATATCTGGGGTTATTAAGAGGTTCCAAGACCATACAACAATCTAGCATCTCTGAACACCAATATGACACTGAACAAGTATCAAGTGATCAAGCGCTTCCTGAAGACATCATCCAGCCAAGCTACCCTGCCCCATTTCTGACCTTCATTTCACTGAGCTCCTTTCACTGATGAGACGTGGTGGCAAAGCAGAAAGAACACAAGTAAGCCAGAGTCTATTAAACTCAGGTCTGCTGTTACGGCCGCTTTTCTTAGAAATAACCAGGAAATAAACACCTTTCCCCGCCCTCTAACCCCCCCAAAAATAAAATACACAGATCTAGTCTGAATCTGGACTTTATGAGCTCCTATCTGTGACCTTGGCCAATCTGTTTACTTTTTGTGAACCCTTTCTATTTCTCTATTGGTAAAATGGAATATTGTGGACATTTGTGTTGTTTGCTCAGAATAGCACCTCCTTCTGGGAAGGGCTCCTTCAAACCATGTACTTCTTGTAGAGGCTGACGGTCAAAATTCCGTTAGATCCCACACTCCCCACCCGGCTCTCTTCTGCAGAAAGGAAATCATTCATTTAACACACATCCAATAAATACCTACTGTGCATCTGTCACTGGAGACGTACCTTTATTGACAGAACTTAGGTTCTAGGTACAGATGCTCTGGATAGAATGAAACCTACAGCAAAAAAAACAAAGTAGAGAAGAGAGTCCTGACATCATTCAACACTCAGACTGTAGTCTTCCATCAAGTGAGCTCTGCCCATAGCCTCTGGCAGTTAGGCTATGTAAGCCGACATATGCTCTCCCAACGTCCCCCTTTCTTTTAGCACTTAAAATGGACAGTCCTGACTCTCAGCAATGCAACTACCTATCCTGCAGGGCTACTGTGAGGAACAAATGATATAAGCATCTAGAAGGATCTCAGGACATAATTTTCAAACAATACTAGCTATTATATTTAAAACCTCAAGATTTTCAAGTTTTTCTCAAGATTCTAAGACAAAATCTACTATTTCTGTAAAGGTCTAGCCAGTACTAAGCATATCAGAACAATGTCCTTGATATCACAGCAGTTCTTCAGGAGCTGAATGCTCGGGGTTTTGTCTTAGCACAGCTACCACCAAAGCATCAGAGACACTTCATAAAAACTTGAATTATAACAGAAGTGTCTCATGCAACTAACTCATTCTAAAATCATGTTTTGGATTTTTTTAACATCAACATTAGTCTACACTTTACTAGTGAAGCCAACCATGTCTCCTTCCCAAGTTCTCTCTTGTCCCTCACCAGCAGTTACTCCTTTCTTCATTTTAGTCAGTAAGCTTTTCCAACCCAAATAGACCTGATGAATCAAAAGGTCGCCATGCTCATTTCTTTTTTTTATTTTAAGAATTTGGGCCGGGTGCGGTGGCTCAAGCCTGTAATCCCAGCACTTTGGGAGGCTGAGGCGGGTGGATCACGAGGTCAAGAGATCGAGACCATCCTGGTCAACATGGTGAAACCCCGTCTCTACTAAAGATACAAAAAATTAGCTGGGCATGGTGGCGCGTGCCTGTAATCCCAGCTACTCAGGAGGCTGAGGCAGGAGAATTGCCTGAACCCAGGAGGCGGAGGTTGCCGTGAGCCGAGATCGCACCATTGCACTCCAGCCTGAGTAACAAGAGCAAAACTCCGTCTCAAAAAAAAAAAAAAAATTTGCACCAGTTGCCAATCAAATGTTTTTAAAAGGAGAATTCACTTGAGCAGCTTCTGTGAATTTTTCAGAAAGTACCTGGGCTGGGAATCCACCTGTGGTAGGCAGTATAAGGGTACCCAACAATGCCAGTCCTAATTCCCAGAAACTATGAACGTGTTTTTTTACATGGCAAAAGGGATTTTGCAGGTTAAATTAAGACTCGACAGGAAGATTATTCTGGATGATTAGGGTGTGAGTCTGTAATCACAAAGGTCCTTAAAAGTGGGAGCGAGGCAGAAGAGAAAGAGATGTGACACAAGCAGCAGCATCAGAGAGACACCATGTCACAGGCATTGAAGATGGAGAACCGCGCTCAGGAGCTAAGGATGCAGCCTCTGGAGCTTCGAAAGACAAGGAAACAGACTGTCTCCTAGAGCCTCCAGAAGGACTCAAGTCCTGTCTTGACATCTTAATTTTAGTGAGACTGGGGTCAGACTTGTGAAGTATGCAACTGTAAAATAAATCTGTGTTGTTTTGTACCACTAACTTTATGGTGATTTATGGCAACAGTAGGAAATGAATAGACAGTTGACCCTTGAACAACACAGGTTTGAACTTCGAGAGTCCACTTACAGGTGGCTTTTCTTCCTCCTCTTCCACCCAAGACGCCGAGCTCAACCCCTCCTCCCCCTCCTCAGCCTACTCAACATTTAGGCAAGGATGAAGGCCTTTCTGATGATCTACCTCCACATAATGAAAAGCAAGTACATTTCCTCTTCTTTAGAATCTTAACATCTCCTTTTCTCTAGCTTTCTTTATTGTCACTATATAGTATATGATACAAGTAACACACAAAATATGTGTTAAACGACGGTTAATATTATCAGTAAGCCTTCTGGTCAACAGTAGGTAGTAGCGGCAAAGTCTCTGGGGAGTCAAAAGTTGTACTTGGATTTTCCACTGGTTGAGGGGGTGGTGCCCTTAACCCCTGCATTGTTCAAGGGTCAATTGTACTAATAAATATACATTAACGTTTCTGGTCCCATATCCAACATTCTGAAATATTAATCCTGCCCTTGTGGTTGGTGTTGCCCATGTGTTTATTAATCAAGCCCTTCATTTCAATATATGCACCAATGATGAAATGGTTCATATACGATGCTTAATATTTCACACTTGAGATACAGATCTTGCTTCAGAGATCACATAAATGTTATCCCAGTACAAAGGCTGATAATGAACCACTCATAAATTCCTGTTGGGATGCAATTCTACAACTAGTTCTTCACCCAACCATCACGTGAGCTAGCATTTTTACAGTTCTTAGGGGACGCCATATCAAACAGTACCTGCGCATAACAAAGCGCAAGTTACATCAAGTATTTCTTAATCTCTCTCGAAGGAAATATATGTCATGGAATCACAATTACCCAGTATGCTGTCCTCTTCTGAGTGTTGATAAATGAGAATTTTAATAGTTCAGACATAAGATTATCAGTCATTTCCTCTTGTCATTCCCAACCAATTAATAATAGATTCAAGGACCATTAAAAAAGACAGGTACCATATAAACAGCAATGACTTGATTATGACACTGGCTAGCTGAAAAAGAACCCTAATGCCTGACCTATATCAGGCCAGGTTAATGTGGAATTCTTGCACCACTGTTTTTTAAGAGATGGGATCTTGCTATGTTGCCCAGGTTAGCCTTAAACTCCTGGCCTCAAGCGACCCTCCTACCTCAAGCCTCCCAAGTAGCTGCAACTACCAGCCTGTGCCACCATTTCCAGCTTTCACCAGTGTTCACCTTGGCAAACATTTATTCCTAACTGTTCTCAAGCTCCAGGGTCCTGTTTAATTCTCTGACATTATTTTCCTCCTAAAAGTGTCATACGAGATACTTTTTCACATTACAACGAAATAGAACCAAGTTTTAATTTACTATATAATGCTAGAAAGACATCACAAAATATAGTAACAACATTACATGCAAACTTTATTTTGGGCCTTCCCAATCCAAGCATTTCTCTTCATTCCTTTGTTTTGTGAAGGAAAAAAAAAAAACGCAACAGTGGGTTAACTTCTATGAGATTTCTATTACCTTTCTCTGGCAAAACTGACTTTTTTTTGTTTTTTTTTTGAGACAGGGTCTTCCTCTGTCACTCAGGCTGGAGGGCAGTGGCATGATCTCGGCGCATTACAACCTCTACCTCCGAGGTTCAACAATCCTCCCACTTCAGCCTCCCAAGTAGCTGGGTCTACAGACGCACACCACCATGCCCAGCTAATTTTTTGTATTTTTAGTAGAGATAATGTTGGCCAGGCTGGTCTCAAACTCCTGGGCTCAGGAACACCTGCCTGCCTCAGCCTCCCAAAGTGCTGGGATTACCCGTGTAAGCCACTGCACCTGGCACAGGTGGACTTATTTTTAACAGCTCCCCAATGCCTCCAGGATGAAATCCCAAATTCTAAGCCTGTGACTCCAGATATGACATGAGCTAATCCTTCAGCCTCCTTCCCTTACAACTGAAATTATTATTTGCACTAAGAGTCCTTCAATAATAGCTTCCACTTTCCCTCCATGTCTGCTCAAGCTGATTTACCTTTCCTTTCCTTTCCTTTTTCTCTACATTTATCTAACTTCCTTCCTTCTGGGCACTGTTCAAACTGATCTGCCTATGACCTCTTCCTTCCCTAACCACCCTCTGAATTCAGAAAACATGGCTTCCTTTAAAACGGTGGCTTGGCTCTTTCTTCATACCGATTCATTAGCTAATTTACAACATGACTGTCTTTTCTCCTCAGCTATACAATAAAAATGGGGCCATGCTTCTTGGAATATTCCACATCACTGGGCTCACTGGCTTGCACAGCTAGGTAGACAGTTAAAAATGTTTGATTAATACAGGAACTAGGAGACAGGAATAACATCTGTGCTGCAAATTAAATATATCAGTGTTATTACTTGTAACTGTTAAGCTCCAGAGGGTAAGATTTGACTCACACATACAGGAATCTATGCCATAATCAATAAGCCAAGTTATAACTGACTTCTACTTATATAATCAGGCTTGTCGACCACTGCAGGTCCTATTTATCAACTATCAGCTAAAACGCTGCTTCCTTAAAAAGGCCTTTGCTTTTGCCCTACTCAACCAGGCTATGTTCCCTGTTAATACGTACTCACAGACCGGGCACGGTGGCTCACACCTGTAATCCCAGCACTGTGGGAGGCCAAGGCAGGTGGATCACGAGGTCAAGAGATTGAAACCGTCCTGGTCAACATGGTGAAACCCCGTCTCTACTAAAAATACAAAAAATTAGCTGGGCATGGTGGTGCATGCCTGTAATCCCAGCTACTCAGGAGGCTGAGGCAGGAGAATTGCCTGAACCCAGGAGGCGGAGGTTGCAGTGAGCCGAGATCGCGCCATTGCACTCCAGCCTGGGTAACAAGAGCGAAACTCCGTCTAAAAAAAAAAAAAAAAAAAAAAAAAGTACTCACAGCACTGTTCTCCTCTTTTACTACACTTACCACACTGTCATTTCCTCATCGTCTCAACCACCATTCCTTGCCCCAAATTGGAATGCAGGTTCCATGAGAGAGCAAAGACCAGATCTGCCTTGTTCACCATTCTATTCCCAGTGCCGATGTTACACAGTAGCTAATCGATCTATCAATCCACCTGTCTGCCCATCCACCTGTTCCTCCCTCCCCAGGTAAACAGCCAGGCAAGACTGCATCACTAGCTTCCAGAACCTCAAATAGCAGTTCCGGTCATTTACTATAAAGTATGGTTAGTTACGCTAGTCCAAGATGCCTCCATCTGTGCAAGTTCCATTCTTTGTATCTAGGAGAGATTTTTACATCATTTAGTTCATTTATAACATGATGCAAACCCCACAATCTCAGATGTTTTATGTTCTTTTGCGTTAATTCAGCCTAGAGGCCAAGATGAATACAGTGGAAATGTACCATAATTCCATTCAATTTGTAGGACTTCCTCTGTTATCTTCAGCAATGGGACAGACAGAAAAAGAAATGATTCACGTAGGGAAGAGACTGCGTATCTCCACTCAGTAACTACTTGCTTCACCGTGAGCACTGGAGACGGTCAGCGGCTGTGCTGTCTCGGTCCTCACCTGTCTCACACATGAGCAATTCACTTCATCTGCACTCAACATCACAAGCACCATGCAGTTCCAACATGGAAAAACAATATCTGGCTCTACTGGACTCCTGAGAGGCCGCTGTCTGTCTCTGATATGACTCCCTCTCGGGGCAGTTTGAGGGTACTCAATTTTCACCTTACTCACGGCCTTTAGATACTGACCCTACTTAGAGCAATGCTACTATATACTGGGATGGGCTGATTTACTTGACCCTGGAGTTTCTTTCCAAGAAGGCACATTTAGGTAACTGTAGCTCACAGTACCGAACTGCCACAATGAAAAAGCCCAAACCTCTGTTTCTCTTTCTGTCCTGTTGGTGAACATCTAAATGAGAAGAGTGACCGTAAGTACATACAGAATAAAAAATGTTAAAAAGAAGAGTGGGGGAAGGAACAGTGCCCAAGACCTTCCTGTATACAGTCCTAAGTTACCACCATGAATTGTTAGACACAATCCTCAAGGAGCTCCCAGTCCAGAAAAGAAAAATCTAATCCCCTATCACAATATACAAAACAGTATTTGCAGAACTAAGTCTACAAATATCTAGATAACATAGAAATTCTAAAAGAAATTCTAAAATTTCTAAAAGAAAAATCTAATCCCCATCACAATCTACAAAACAATATTTGTAGAACTAAGTCTACGAATATCTAGATAACATAGAAATTCTAACTTTATCGATCAGTTTTGTTTTCTTTTTTTTTTCTACTTGGAGTCTCACTCTGTCACCAGGCTGGAGTGCAACAGCACAATTCCCGCTCACTGCAACCTCCGCCGTCTGACTTCAAGTGATTCTCCTGCCTCAGCCTCCTGAGTAGGGACTACAGGTGCACACCACCAGGCCCAGCTAATTTTTTTGTAGTTTTAGTAGAGACAGGGTTTCACCATGTTGGCCAGGATGGTCTCAATCTCTTGACCTTGTGATCTGCCCACCTCAGCCTCCCAGTGTACTGGGATTACAGGTGTGAGCCACCGTGCCCCGCCTATTGATCACTTTTATACCAATATGTGTATGAGGTAATTAAGTGAAATGAATAACAGAGAAAAATGATCACTTCCGGATTCTATAACATTGTCTCCACTATTATGAGAATCTCTCTTCCCAGACCCACTTCAATCCCAAAGAACTCCTCCTAAAAAGCACAAGGCCTTGTGTAGACTGAAATATGTTCCCTTTTCTTCTTCACATAACTGATGCAGATAAATTCTTGTAAGTTAAATGTGCAAAAAAAAAATGATTCCACTTCGGTATAGGCTGAGCAGACGGCGGCCTTCTTTATAAATCTGCAATTAACTATCATCTCAATTTCTCTTGGTTAGGTGTCAAGAAGGATGTAGAGTCACATCCTTTTTTTTTAAGAGCAAGAAGTAACTTGAAGCATCTTGCTGAACTGCAACAGAAAAAACAAAGGCTAAAACACTCCAGCACCTTTACCGTTTTTCCTGGAGGGCAACTGCTTCTCCTCCTTTCCAACCACGTGATTCTAGTGGTGCTGCCAATCAAGCACACTATCTGTCTGCCTAGCTAGGGGAGCGGAAGAGTAGGCACATCACATTCTATGTCCAACAGCCAATCAAGGTCCTTCTGGAACTGTGAACACTAGAGGTAGGAGTTTGCTCTTTATTCTGGAGTGCTTAATCTTGGAACACGTTAACACAGGAGTCACCTGCAGTCACATCTTCTATGCATTTATATACAGTCACATGCTCCAAAAAGACGTTTTGGGTCAATGACAGACCACATATACAACCACGATCCCATAAAATTACACATAATAAAGCTGAAAACTTCCTACAGCCCAGTGATGTCAGAGCTGTTGCAATTTAATGCATTACTTAAGCGTCTGTGGTGATGCTGGAGTAAACAAACCTCCCACACTGCCGGTAGGATAAAAGCTGCGCACATACAATTATGTACAGTACACAGCACTTGATAGTAAACTATGTACTGGTTTATGTATTTACTGTCCTATACTTTTTATCATTAGAGTCTATTCGTCTACTTATAAAAAATTAAAAAGTCAGCTATAAAACAGCTTCAGGCAGGTCCTGCAGGAGGTATTCCAGAAGGTACTGTTATCATAAGAGATGACAGTTCCATAACTGTTACTGCCTCTGAGGACGTTCTACTGGGATATTGCTGACTCTGTGTAGGCCTAGGCTAATGTATTCATTCAAGATTCAGTTAAGAATACAACATGTACCAATTGTACAGATGACACCTAAAGCTGTGGATCACGAGAACATATCATCTAAACTCTATGAAAGCCATCAACAGATCCAAAGTTAAACATACTTTATTAAGTTCAAAAGATCTTACTTCTCATTCACATACATAACTGACATTTTGTGTCCCACTGGTTGAAATGTCAATGGAATAGTGAGATCCAGCTAAGAATCACCAACATGTCCCGATATTCTGGAAGATAGAAAACATCCATCTGCCAACAACGGTCCAGATACAAAGGAAATATATCAAATATAAAGAAAAAGCAGCATATTACTCTGTTAGAGCTCTGTAAAGAATTTTCTCACATATGCCTTTTTGACCATATAAAGCCCAAGAGTGCAATGATGTTTTTTTCCATTTATCTTTATTGCATATTCTATGGAACAGGCCAGCTACAGTCAGAGGATTCAATATCTACTCTGTGCTTAAATTTAACCATGAGCAAAAGCCATGCCTTATACAAACATATGCAGATTATCCAACCACATTTACATTAGATATACCTCAAACACACACAGACATAGATATATAATTAACATGTAATTATCTCCCAAACGCGGACATCTGGAACCAGGTTTAGCGCCACAAGCTAACATCCATGCTTGTTTTGCTTGGGTCTGGGGTTTGTTTTTTGTTTTTTTGAGACAAAGTCTTGCTCCGTTGCCCAGGCTGGAGTGCAGTGGCACAATCTCAGCTCACTGCAACCTCCGCCTCCCAGGTTCAAGCGATTCTCCTGCCTCAGCCTCCTGCATAACTGGGACTACAGGTACGTGCCACCTCACCCGGCTAATTTTTTGTATTTTTAATAGAGACGGGGTTTCACCATGTTAGCCAGGACGGTCTCGATCTCCTGACCTCGTGATCCACCTGCCTCGACCTCCTAAAGTGCTGGGATTACAGGCGTGAGCCACCGTGCAGGGCCGGGTTTTTAGGTTTTTGGGTAGGAGAAAGTAGAGGGTGGATGGTGCAGCAGACAGAGGCCTTCCTATTCATTCTAACAATAATCTAAGAAGTGGAGGGGGCCTGCTTATTTAAGGAAGTCTCCCCAGCTAGCTATTCCTGATAACCCACGGCCATGGAACCTCTCACGGATCCCACCTCCCCCCACCCTATCCTCCTATGTAGCACACCCATTTTGTACACCGGAACACTGAGCAGCTGTTGCCCTCCTTCCTCACTGAGCAGCTGTTGCCCTCCTTCCTCAGGTGCCACGCACGGAGAACTAGCCAAGGCACAAGAGTAGCCTCGAACTTTGGAGGCCCACCTTTCACCCTGCTGCCCTCACTCTGGGGCACACCTTGCACGTGGAGACAAACTGGAACCAGACTGGCGCGCACCAATTCCAAGAGACAGACGTCCCATCTCAGCCTCAGACTCAGGCACCCTGATATCGGTCCCTGGAGGATGAAGGGGTCCACACCCCTTCCCCAGGCCCGACAGGCGGGCTACACCTGTCCCGCCAGGGAGTGAGGAGGGGCATGACACCCGCGGCCTATGCTCACAGTCGGGGGCGCGGGCGCGCCAGTCCCTCAGCCTAATTGTCGCATGACTGTAACAGGACAGAATGAGGCTTGCAATTACAGTCCCAAAGGAGATAAGGAACTGAGGGGTTACAAGTCCTCTGCAAAAAGGGAGAGATAACAAGTACATCACTGCAGTCACTGGATTTAGTGAGACCTCAGCCCCTTCCAGGTTTGGAGCCAATAAATCCATTTTTACTTAAGCCCATTTTAATTTTCACGTTCATTTGGAACCAGTAAGTGGAAATTGCCCGACCCAGCTCCGGTCCAACGTAGGACACGCCCCTCCACTCGACAATCAACCCCGCCCGGCCCGTAGGCCGGCAGACGCTGCTCTCTCCGCTCCCCTAGGTCGCGCCGCTGTCGCGCAGGGGAAGGCACCGAGGCTCAGAGACCTGTCGCGCGCTCTCCTCCTATCCTGAATATGGCCCCTCAATCCTGTCTCCTCCCCACGGGCCCGCTTTCTGGAAATTCGTTACCTGAGCTCGCAGCCATTCCGGCCCAAGACCGCCGGCCCACGTGATCGCGCCCCCCCTTTCACTCTCGCCTCACGCACGCGCACTACCTACCACTACCGGCCGCGCTTCCGCTTTCCTCCTCGCACCGCTCCTCCTCTGGGGTGGTCCGCGCCTCTTCACCACGCCCCTATTTAAAGGGCCAGAGATAAACTGTCTTCCCCCACGGAAAAAAATGGGTGATTCACATTTTGAGGACCAAGAGAATGGAAACGTCCAAAGAGTAGCGCAGACGAATAAACAGCAGTCCTTGAGGTGAGAGAAGAAAGCTCCTTCTTTAAGAAAGTGAACTTACTTGCAGCCAGCCCAGAAAGGGAGTTGATTCTCCGCCTTTTGGAGTTTGCAACCAGTAATTTTTTTTTAACTTAAAAAAAAAAAAAAGATAAACACAGAATTGCCAATTTATTTTGTCAAATAAGGACAATAGGCACACATACTAAAAAAAACAACTATTATATATCGTCAGTATTGCTCCCCAAAATACATCTTAACACCAAAAACATAGGAGAAACATCGTCTCAAAGAAAGACATCTTAAAAATGAATAAAAACGTATGCTTATTTCTCTTGTTGCTCCTGAAGAAAGGTGAAAGCTTGCAGAACAGACTGGTTTCTAGAGTCATCACTGTAGGTCACATTACCCTGGGACACAGATCTTATGCTTGCTGGGGGCTATGGTCAAGAAAATAGGAGGAGGAACACCAGAAGATATTCTTGGAAGGAGATACAGAAAATGTTCAGTTGGGCAGACATTTATTTAGCATCAACCAGGTTCACTAGACCTCTGGGCCTTCGGAGGATCCAAAGATGGGTAAGATAACACCCAGCCTTTCAGGTACTCATTATCTAAGAATTCAGTGTACAGACATAACAAACTACAAGGCAGGCTGTTTCGAGTAATATAAAGACATCAAACCACCATTTTTGGATCACAGACAAGGGGAAAGTGTGAAACACTCCGGAAGGGATGTGGTACCTTGTTAGGACCTTGAAGGATTTCAGTGGCAGAGGGCAGGGAGAAAGCGCAGCTGAGGGGACAGTGGCATCAAAGGAAGCGCAAGGCAAGTTTGGAAGCTAGTTACTGACCTGATGTAGCCATGGTGTGGGCAGTGGCTTCCAGCCTTCCAATCATCCGCCAGGCATGGCAGCTCCACGCCTGTAATTGCAGCACTTTGGGAGGCCAAAGCAGGTGGATCACCTGAGGTCAGGAGTTTGAGACCAGCCTGGCCAACATGGCAAAACCCTATCTCTAATAAAAATACAAAACTTAGCATGGTGGCATGAGCCTATAGTCCCAGCTACTCAGGAGGCTGAGGCAGAAGAATCATTTGAACCCTGGAGGAGGAGGTTGTAGTGAACCAAGATAGTGCCATTGCACTCCAGCCTGGGCAACAGAGCGAGACTCTGTCTCAAAAAGAAATACATTTCAGCCATGGCCTAGTATAAATATATACACAGTATTGTATATATGTATGAGTGTGTGTTTTAGATAGGTAGATAGATAGATAGATAATAGATAAAGATAACTGCTGAGAGAGTAATTGCCTTTAGAATGTACAATGCAACTTGGTATTGTCCATTCTATTCAATTCTCTTTTTTTAAGTGCTGGTTCCTGAATTCATTTCAGTACTCAGTGATGCAGAGCAGCCCGTAGTTTGAAGACATTGGTGTAGTGTGTATCAGAGCTATGGTGAGCCATGAGGCTGGAAAGGCTGGGAGCAGATCCAGAAGGACATTGCACGCTAAACTGGGACATTCTGCTCTTCTCTAAGAGCCTCCCGAGGAACTTGAGCAGAGGAGTGGCATGATAGATGTGCTTTAGAAGGCTGGAAACCTGCCTTTGGTTCTGAATTATCACAATTTTCTAGAAAAACTATCAAACTGGAGACTGTCTAAAGGAGGGTAAGCAAGCTGGTGACAGCAGAAGGCCTATGACACAGAACTGTTGAAAGTATCCAGAAAAAAAAAGAAATTGGCAGAAGTTGGGGAGAGCAGGGTCACAGGGCAAGCAGCGGAAAGGTAGCTATCAGGGTGGTACAAAAGTAATTGCGGTTTTTGCCATTACTTTTAAAAACTGACCCTTTTGAAATATCTCTACAATACTCATACGCTTATTCCAGATAGCTGTAGAAAGAAAGAAAGCCTAGGACCTGTGTATGGACATTGCAGAGAAGCAGATTTCAACTAATAATAAAGAATATTTTAGGTTGGTCCAGACTGCCTCTGAGACCTCTCCAAAGTAACAGCCCTTTTATGTACCTCTGTTCACAGCGGGAAATAATGTCAAATGCTATCCTTTCCAGGCTTACTTACCGTAACAACAACAAAAAATGTGTGCTTATTCTAGAAAATGTGGAAAATTCAGGAAATATTTTAAAATAAAGCAGAAATTACCCACATTCAGAAAAAGGCACTCATGATTTTGGCTTATTTCTGTTTGGATCTTTTTTTGTTGTTGCATATTTACATTTTTGACATAATAGAACTGCATAGAATATTTAGTTATGTATTCTACATATTTACAGGATATATAGTTAATAGTGCATTCTCTTTTTTTCACTGCTATATCTTGAGCACTATCCACCATCATTAAAATTGTTCACAAATATTATTTGTAATGGGTACATAATGATTAATCATATAGTTTAATCTATTTTATTATTCCACTGTTTTGGGACATTTAGGGGAGTTCCTAGTTTTTACTGCTAATGAGAACATTGCCATGAATATCCTTATACATAAATTTTTGCCCACAATTTGAAATTATTTCCTTCCTTAGGCTAGAAACCTATCTGTGAAATCATTGATTCAAAGGCTTTGAAAGCTCTTCAGTCTGTGAATCGCCGTGGTCAGATTCCCTTCCAGAAATGTCCCTTCCAGTTTGCATTCTCACCAGAAGCGCTCAGAGGGCCCGTGGCACGTACCCCCACTGGCATTTATTTTATCTTTAAAAAAAAGATTTACAAATATGATAGATGAAATGGTCTCTCATTTTCATTTGCATGGGATTACTAGTGGAGTGGAATAACTATATAAATTTATCAACCCTTTAGAGTTATTCTGGGAATGCAGTTTCACTGCGGGATTTGTGACTGGTCAATAGTACTGAGTGAATTGTTACAGACCTGTGAAGGAAGAAAACAGGATTTTTAAAGTGAATTGTGTGGTCACACCAAGTTACAGGCAAATTCTATTGTGGTGTGCTGTCCTAACAAAGGCTGTGGGAGAGCTGACTCATCACATACTATTACAATATTATATTGTGACTATTGGCTTCAGCAACATATCATTCCTTACATTAAATCAAAATTTTAGATTTGAATTTCCTCATTTGGTAGTTTTGTTTGTATTTAATTATGTTTTTAGTTTTATAGATGGATAAAATCTATAAAACTCAGGAGTCCTTAGTTTTGTGTTTGCTTATATATATACATACACAGACATATGTATGCAACATTATTTTTAAAAAGCTAACTCTAGATATCTGTGAGAATCTTTTCCCCTTACAAAGGATCTAAACAATATCTGAATTTGAAAAACATTGAAACTGGAATTTCTTAAAGTTTCATTTGTACTTACCTAAACATGGGTATTGGGATTTTTTTTTTAAAGGTAAAATTTGTGTCAGCTTATATATTGGAACTTCTCCATATAGAATAGTATTACGATTTTCTTCTTTTTGGAAAGAGTACCAAAACATATACTATGTTTGGGGTTCAGAGAGTATGTTTTGACTTCAAATGTACCATTAATCAAAGGTAACTTCCTACAGGTCTGTAAGACCTAGACAGAGGAACGTTTGCATTTACCAAACTTGTAAGTAAGACGAAGCAGTTGAGCAGATAGTTACAGATAAAGCTCCAGATATTACAATGGAGCTTTTGTGAAGTTGTCTTAGAAAAATGAAGCCAGTGAGAAAAAAGTTATCTGTGAGCCTTGGGAAGCGGTGCGGGCTGGCCTTCGAGGGGCACAGGAGCTAGGAGCTAGAAGGGAGCACCACTAAGAACTGCTGCAGTTGGATGGTGTCCTTACACTCGGCTCTATCCCCCCAGCTGTCACCAAGACAGAAGGATGCAGACCCCAACCCAGACATCATTGTTACCCCGGCATATAGAATAAGCCACATCTCTCCTGAGGGAAAAAAAAATGTCTGTACCAGAGAGCAAAAACCAGAGAACAGGCTGGGTGTGGTGGCTCACACCTGTAATCCCAGCACTTTGTGAGGCCGAGGTGGGTGGATCACAAGGTCAGGAGATCGAGACCATCTTGGCTAACACAGTGAAACCCCGTCTCTACTACAAATACAAAAACTTAGCCAGGCATGGTGGCGGGCATCTGTAGTCCCAGCTACTCAGGAGGCTAAGGCAGGAGAATCACTTGAACCTGGGAGGCAGAGGTTTCAATGAGCAGAGATCGTGCCACTGCACTCCAGCCTGGGCGACAGAGCGGGACTCCATCGCAAAAAAAAACAAAAACAAAACAAACAAACCAACAAAGGCAGAGAATAGGAGATTGGACTCTGTCTCCCCCCCCACCCCGCCCGCCCGCCTCACAGTTGCAAATAAACTGGCTTTTTTTCCTTTTTTAAAAAGGGACTTTGTTGGAGCACAGAGAATTTTTAGGGCAGTGAATCAACTCTATATGATGCTTTCATGGTGGAAATGTCATACATTTGTCCAAAGCCACAAAATGTAGAACACGGAGAATGAACCCAAAGGTGAACTATAGATGTGGGTGATAATCCTATAATGATGTGTCACGCAGGGCCCTCAGATGTAACAAATGTGGCACTCTGGTGAGGGAGGCCACGCGCGCCTGGGGCAGGCAGTGCATAGAAGTCTCTGTACCTTCCTCTCAATTTTGCTGTGAACCTAAAATTACTCTAAAGAATCAAGCTTATTAAAATAATTTGGCCAGGTGAGGTAACTCACACCTGTAATCCCAGCACTTTGTGAGGCCAAGGTGGGCAGATCACCTGAGGTCAGGAGTTCAAGGTCATCCTGGCCAACATGGTGAAACCCTGTCTCTACTAAAAATACTAAAAATAAGCCAGGCATGGTGGCAGCCACCTGTAATCCCCACTACTTGGGAGGCTCAGGCAGGAGAATCCCTTGAACCTAGGATGTGGAGGTTGAAGTGAGCCAAGATTGTGTCATTGCACTCCAGCCTGGGCGACAGAGTGAGATTCCACCTCAAAAATAATAATAAATAATAATAATTTTAAAAGCCAAAACCAAAAATTGGTGTAAGGGTTTTTAATTGAGTCAAAACATCCAAGCAGGCTGGAGAGAAGATTGTGTCATTGCACTCCAGCCTGGGCGACAGAGTGAGATTCCACCTCAAAAAAAATAATAAATAATAATAATTTTAAAAGCCAAAACCAAAACCTGGTGTAAGGGTTTTTAATTGAGTCAAAACATCCAAGCAGGCTGGAGAGAAGTAAAATTGGTTCTCTATAGGTTACTCAACCCGTCCAGGTGTCACTCATGTTCCTTCTGCCTGGAGTATTCCTCCCCTAAGATAAGTACTTGGCTCACTCCCTCACCTTCTTCAGGGCTTTGCTCAAATGTCACTGCACTAGTCAGGGCAATAAATACCAGGAAGAAGGCGAGCAGTTCTCTCCTCCATCCAGTTCTCAGAAACCCGGTTCTTCCCATCTGGTGATACTGTTTTCTGACACATGGCCTCTAAATGCTCCAAGGCAGAAGACGGGGATGGAGAAAGCTCACTGGCTCTGAATTGCCTTGGCCTGAGAGTGCCATGCACCCCTTCTGCTCACAATCCATTGGCCAGCACCAGTCACCCAGTCTGCTTTACTACGACGAAGGCCAGGGAGGGCAGAGGAGCACAGAATTCCAGCGAGTGTAGGCAGCTTCTGCCACGGTCACCTCTGGGGAGTCTTCACTGGCTGCTCACATCCTCCCTGCACTCTGTCACCCTCCTCTGCTTTCTTTTTCTCTCTAGTACTTGCTATCATGTAACTTACCATATATGTACGTGTTTACCTGTTAAGTTTCTGTCTTCCCCACCAGTACAGGAGCACTGTGAGAGCTGAGACTGTGGTCGAGTTCCTTTATGGTCAAGTCCCCTCATCTAGAATAGTACCTGGCACAGAGTAGGAGCTCCATAAATTTGTATTCAAGAAATGAACAAATTCTTCCATGATGGCCTATATTTGCCTGTGAAGGAGGTGTCACATGCATGAACCTGAGATTGCTTCCAAAGTCGGGATTGAGGAATAAAGCTCTCTCTTACAGCATACACCAGCATTGATTGAGTACCTATTATGTGCCAGGCACAATGCTTGCTGCCAGGAACACAAATTTGAATGAAAGCCAGTACCTGGTCCCTAGCAAGGAAGACAACACTGAAAAACACAACAGTTACAAGATCCATAATAGAAATAAACTACGGAAGCTCAAAAGGCCAAATTCTCCTGACCTTCAGTAAGAATCATGTTTTATATCCAAACTTTACTAGAACAGCAACAAAAGAGAGGGGACTCACGAATCATAAATCGCTTCCCAAAGTTACAAAAGGAATAGTATCTATATTCTCTACCAGTTTGTATTCTCAACAACAGGCTGGCTTTCACTTTTCATTCACCCACGCATTCTAGTGCCTTCCCTCATCCCTCTTTCCTTCAGCGTTAGAAAAAAAATTCTCTCTCACAATTCCAGAAATCTTATCGTTTGTAATCCGCTTAGAGTATTCAGTCTTCCAGCCGCACCCCTGCCACTGCCCGTATATCCTGCAGGCAAATCAGCATACCACTTACCAGTTAGAACTGGGCATTCTGCAAGAAGAGGGCAGAGGGAAATGTCCGGGGCTGGGATCTGGGCTTTAAGGGAATCCTCGGCAGGACTGGGCATTAGACCGGGACGGAAGAGGACTGAGCGGTAGACAAGGAAAAGATCAAGGAACGAGTAAAAGAAGCTACAGAAACAACAAGGGCATGAAAGGCAAATGCGACCTATTTCACCGTTTTGCCTGGACATAGCCTTGTTTACATAAAAGGGTGACACAAAAAGAGGAAAGGTTGAAGTCAGCTGGGAACGAAAGACAATTCAGAACCATCGCTGTGTGGCAGGGTCCCAGACTCCTATCTCACTGTTACTTCACGTAGGGTCTCAATTCCCAAATCTGTTCTATTGTCTAAGACGTCAGTTCCGACTATCACATTCATTTTCCAATTAGCAAGGAAGAAAGAAGGTGTATTATTTACCTATTGTTGTATAACTACCCAGGAAATGAGAGCCGTAAATCAACAGCATGCATCACCTTATGGTTTCCATAAGCCACGACTCTGGGCATGGCTTGGCTGGGTCCTCTGGTTTGCGTCTCTCACAAGTCTGCAACCAAGGTGTTGGCCCGAGCTACAGAAATCTCCCGGCTCAAAATAGGAAGGATCTCTTCCCAAGATCGCTAACGTGGTTATTGGCAGGATTCTGTTTGCCACAGGCTGTTGGACTGAGGGTCTCAGTTCCTCTCTAGTTATTGGCCAGAGAGCCCTTAGTTCTTTGCCACATGGGCTTCTCCATAAGGCAGCTCACAACATGGTAGCTTGCTTCATCCAAGCAAGCAAGCAAGAAGAGCCAGAAAGAATGTCAGGGAGCTGGAAGTCACAGTCTTTTGTAAGTTGATCTTAGAAGTGGCTTCTGGCTGGTCATGGTGGCTCACACCTGTAATCCTTGCACTTTGGGAGGCTGAGGTGGAAGAATCGCTTGAAGCCAGGAGTTCAAGTCCAGGCTGGGAAACACAGCAAGACCCTGTCTCTGCAAAAGATAAGAAATTAGCCAAGCATGGCACGACATGCCTGTAGTACTAGCTACTCCAGGGACTGAGGTGAGAAGATCACTCGAGCCCAGGAAATTGAGGTTACAGTGAGCTATGATGGTACCACTGCACCCCAGCCTGAGGGACAGAGCAAAACGCTGTCTCTAATAAATAAACAAATAAATTTTAAAAGAAGTGGCATTCTGTTGTTTTATGCTACACTCCATCTGTTAGAAGTCCAAGGTCCAGCCCACACTGCACGGGAGGCAGTTACACACAAGGGTCTGACTTCCAGGAAGTAGGGTCACTGGGACTTGTTTTAGAAGCTGCTGGCAAAGAAGGGTGTGCCTTCTCCTTTCAGTTCCTGAAACTGTATACACCAGTCCTGCTGACTTAACATTGGTCCACATCCATCTCCAAGGGAGGCGGGGAAATGATGTCTATATTCTGGATAGCTGTCAGCCTAGCTAAAATGCACAGATTCAGTCCTGAAGAACTGCAGAATTCTGGAGTGTGGAAGCCTTGACTGTTCTGTATACTTCAGGGCCAGCCCCAGACATTGAGGAGGAGAAAAATAGGGCTGGGTAGTGTCATAGATTCCGGGTTCAAATCCCGCCTCTGTCATACCCGCTGCTGAGTAAATTAAACCTCACTGAGTCTTAGTTGTATGTATGCTCAGACTAAATTAAATGACCTATGAGAAACATCTTGTACTTGGTATATTCTCCATATGCCTGCAAAGTCTATTTCAGAGGTAGCTTTACTATCTCAGAGCCTTTTAAACCCGGCTGTGACAGTCAGTGAGCTTGCCGTGTGGTGCCATGCCATTTACCCAACTTCTTTGGGCCCAGCTTCCTGTCAGTAAAAGATACTGCCAAATCCTATATATCTCATCAAGTTGCTGAAAAGATAGCATGAGATCGTGTCAATTATCCTTTTTTTTTTTTTTTTTTTTGAGACGAAGTCTCACTCTTGTCACCCAGGCTGGAGTGCAATGGCATGATCTCTCCTCACCACAACCTCTGTCTCCCAGATTGAAGCAATTCTCCTGCCTCAGCCTCCTGAATAGCTGGGATTCCAGGCATGCACCACCACACCCAGCTAATTTGTGTATTTTTAGTAGAGATGGGGTTTCACCATGTTGGTCAGTCTGGTCTTGAACTCCTGACCTTAGGCGATCCACCCGCCTCGGCCTCCCAAAGCGCTGGGATTACAGGTGTGAGCCACCATGCCTGGCACCTGGCCAATGATTCTTTTTTTAATGTGAAATGCCTGGCAACCCTAAGGTGGCATTAGTGGCCACCAAGTGGCAGTGGAGAGCAATGGGCTTAGGTTATGCCCGTGACCACCAGATGGTGCTGGCATTCAGCAGAGACCTGATTTTGCTGAGAGCCTTTACAAGGAGCCCCAGAAGGCCAGTGCTACCCTTCATCTCTATGATGAGACAAATGAGGCCCGGGGTGGCAGTGGAGGGTGCAGAGGGTAGGGGTCCACACAGCAGGGAGGGCTAGAGCTCAGGTTTCCTGACTCCCAGCCTGGGGTGGTGCATCCCTACCCAGTGATAGTATCTTCACAGTCCTCTGGAATTGCATTGGAAACCAGTGTCTTCTTGTTCATAGGTTCACCAGAATTTAAAAGCCTGCAGGATGTCCACGAGTATCATCTGTCTGGCTGGCTATATAGATAGTGGTTAAGAAAATGCTTTTAGACCGGGTGTGGTGGCTCACGTCTGTAATCCCAGGACTTTGGGAGGCCAAGGCGGGCGGATCACTTGAGGTCAGGAGTTTGAGACCAGCCTGACCAACATGGTGAAACCCCAGCTCTACTAAAAATACAAAAATTAGCCGGGCGTGGTGGTAGGTGACAGTAACCCCAGCTACTCAGGAGGCTGAGTCAGGAGAATCGCTTGAACCCTGGAGGCAGAGGTTGCAGTGAGCTGAGATCAGGCCACTGCACTCCAGCCTGGGCAACAGAGTGAGACTTTGTCTCAAAAAAGAAAAGAAATGAAATGAAAGAAAATGCTTTTAGAGTCGGAAAGATCTCAATTTGCAACTTTGTATCAGCCTCCTCACCTGCAAAGTTAGGGTAATAATTTTTACCCCATAGGGTTGGTATGAAATTCGAGTTAAATGAGACAAAGAATGTGATTACAATAGGTAATGTCAGTTGATACTTATAAAGTGTCACATACTCTTCTTAGTTTACATGTATTTAATTATCACCATTACCTCATGTTGTATCTACTGCAGGCATTATTAAGCCCATTCTACAGAAGAGGAAACTGAGGCACAGAGAGGTCGTAACTTGCCCACAGTCATAGTTAGTAAGTGGAGGAGCCAGGATTTGAACCTGTCTTCAGAGCCCATGCCCTTAATCATACTTGTTACTGATGACAGAGAGAAAATGCCCAATAAATGACAGATATGGATCCACAGGGCCAAGCTGAGGGTTCCTGCTTCAGGGACAGGAGTTTGGAAGGAGCACAATAACCACGCTCCACCTGCTCTTTCAGAGGGGCAGGAGTTACACATTGGGGAAAGAAAAATCTGAAGTACCCAAGTTAAAAATGAAAAGGTAACAATAAAATTTTAAAATTAAAAAGATAGCTGAAATGAAGCAGCCAGGATAAAAATACAGACTTTAGAGACAAAGAAACCAGTGCTCGAATCCAGATCCTGCCTTTTGCTGGCTATGGGACCTTGGCGAAGTCGGGTAACCTCTTAGAGTGTCCATCTAAAAATTAAACCTAATACTCTTCTTTGTGGAATTACTGTAAGTGTTAGAGACCATTGTGGTTGAAATGCCTGCACAGTAGGGCAGACATTTAATTATTATGGTTCTTATTATAATAAATAGATAGGTAGATCAACTGCTGGCTGAAGAGGATTCAAAGGTGGTAAGCTGTTGTCCCCTCCTTCAAAGAACTTGTACAGCAGAGTGATGGATGTTCATACCATAGGTGCATTGAGAGAGGTGAAATATGCAATGAGCTTTAGAAGGGACAAGAGGTTTTTCTAGCAGCAGCAATTGGAGGCGGTTTCATGGGTATGATACTTAAGATGAGCCTCGATGGAAAGGAGATAAGGAAGGCATTCTGGAAATGTTATCAGCAAAGGTAAGGAGGCCAAGAAGAGCTGGGTTTGTCTGGGGAGTAGTAAGCATCCCAGACTAGAAATGTGAGTCAGGCTGAAGAGTGTGGCAGCAGGGACAGGAAGAGAATTTCTGGTTAGACTTGGCACATGAAGCCCATGCGTTTGACTCTGTTCCTGCAATGACAGTAAAGTATAAACCCACAAGAATGATCAGAACAAGAGAAGAGACAACAGCTGATGGGTGATGTCGAAGAATTTTAGAAGGAGGATCACATTGGATGAGTATTAACTGACTTAGTGGAGAAGAGAAAGCTGCCTGCAGGGCAGGCAAGGAGCAGAGATGCTTTCCAAAAGGAAGCCAATTTGACATGAAAAAAAATAAGAAGAAGAACGGAAGAGTTTAGAAAGCAGAGCTATGGTTAACTGTGAAGGTAATCAGATGGCGTGGGTGGCAAACATGAGGATGAGCTGAAAGTCAGCTTCTCTCCCCAGCCCTGATAGCCAAATGGCTCAGTTCATCCCACCCTGCAAAATACAGGTTTACTCTCTGGAGATGCTGAAGGAGAGATTCTGAATCTGGGGAAAATACCAGGCCTGGAAGATGAAGAGGTAAAGTAGCACAGAGAAAACGGCGATCAAGTGGACGTCTCATTCTTGAGCAATGCGATCACCCACTCCTTCCCATGGAAAGGGGAAGGGGAGCCTCAGAATGCCAGAAGCCTGGCTTACACTCTAGAGGAGAGAGGCTGGGGAAGGTCTTGCTGGGTAAACTGACGGGCTCAAGACAAAGACCTGTTGATACTGGCACTGGTGGGGGAGTTCCCAGTAAAACATTAGCTTCCTACCTGATAACCCTTAAGTGTGGCCCTCCACTAAGCCAGCTCTGCCCCAACACACAGAGATTTCAATGAACTTTTGAGTGCCCCACTCTTAAATATGAATGGATGGTGAGGAAAGGAAGAGAGGCTCTAAAGCAAAACCCAGCAGCAGAAGAAGGGTAAGCAGAGGTGGAAAAGAGAGGAAGGAAGAAGAAAGCAGGGACGAAGGGAGGGAGGCAGGGAGGGAGGAAAACTCAGGGGAAGTAGAGACAATTCAGACAGATAATTCAATGCAATTGCAAACAGCATATTTAATATCCTTAAAGGGTTAGAAAACCATTGCACCCATGAAACAATTTCAGGGGCTACAGAAAAAAAGACCTTCAGAGAATAAGAATGGGCTCTCGGAAATCAAGATTGCCAAAGTTTAATATTATATAGGTTTAGAAGAAAAAAATTAGAAAATCTTCTATAAGACAAATAAAGACAAAAAATAATTAATAAAAGAAAAAGATTAAAGCATCAAACAATTACTCCAGAAGACTCAATGCTAGAATAACAGGAGTTCCAGAGGGAAGAACCTGTGAAAAGTTTGGGGAATAATTACCAAATAAATCCTTCGAAAATTTTCCAGGATAGTAAAAAAAAAAATTATATCATTGTAACAGGCACATCATTGTAACAGATATCAGAAATAAAGAGCAGAACCTTGTAGAGAAGAGAAACTAGGTCACCTACAAAGGACTGAGGTTCAGAATACACTGGGGAAAATGCCGGAATGGGCATGACAGATATTACTGGGGTGATGGAAACATTCTAAAACTTATTTGTGGGGATGCTTGTACAACTTGGTGAATTTAGTAAATACTTTTTTTTTTTTTTGCAGGTGGAGTCTTCACATACTGCCCGAGCTGGTCTCACAACCGTGGATTTCAGCAATCTTCCCACTTCAGCCTCATTATAGGCAGGTGCCACTGCACCCAGCGAAGTCATTAAACTGTATGCTCAAACTGGGGAAATTTTATAAAACCTAAAATATACCTCCATAACATGGCAAAAAACAGAATTCATAAAATTTAAAAATTGCGGAATTAAATATATAAAGCCCTTCAAATGCAAAAGTGTGTAATCATATTACAAAGTAGCTAATAAAATAATACATGTATAAATATTAAATATATTTTTCACATAAATTACTATATAAAGTAAAATAGAAACAAAAGCAGGAGCTACAGAGGAGGAACTGAGAAAAGTTTGGGAAATAATTACCAAATAAATCATTTTTAAAAATTTAAATCATTTAAAAAAAATTTTTTTTAAGACGAAGACAGTAGAGCAATTTTCACCAAATTCTGGGAGACAATTTTTTTTTCTAGAATTTTCTAGTGAGTCAAATTGTCGATTAAACATGAACAAAGTTATTTTCAGACATACAGGTTTCAAGCAATTTGTCTCTGATGTACGCATTCTCATAAACGATGTGAGGAGACAGTAAACCATGAAAGAAGACATGGAACCCAGACAATAGGGGAACTCATACAGGAGAGAGAGGGAAAAGAACTTTCTAGAATGATAATGAAAGGAGCCCTAGGATAATAGTTGTGTAGCAAACCAGGAATGCAACCAGTCCACATTGGAGCAGGAAAACTCCAGGCTTCAGGAGTGGTTTCCAAGGAAATAAAAGAACATATGGATAACATGATTTATTTTACTATATTGAGAGTATTCTACTCTATAAGAGAGTTAGGGATGAATTAGTAATAAGTGCCTAGAAAACTAAGCAAAGAAAAAAAAAGAAACTATTATGAACTGTAAGGGGAAATGCTTTTTTAAAAAATGTAATCCTAGTTTATGTTGCTCAGTTGCAAGCAATATTTACATAGTCATAATAATGTAAATACTGAATGTTGATTTAACTAAAAACCATGCTACAATGATATTAAGAGAATGTGTTCAGGGAAAGAAGTTGGCAGGAAGGTAATCCTCATTTTCCTATAAGGAAGTCACCTTAGTTTGGGTTTCCCCAGAAGCAGACCCTGAGACTTGAGTAGTCCATTCAGGAAGTGCAGGGACACTCAAGGGGAGTTGGGAAAGCCATATAGGGAAGGGAAAACAGCCAGTAAAGAATGTGTGATTAAGCTGGACCCAGCTGTGGACAATTGGAGCTTAATCTTACTGGGAAAACTCTGGGAAATGGGGCAAAACACATGTGTCAGAATTATGGCACCCAAGGGGGAGGGAGCTGAGGTATTTATACTCCAGCTCCTGAGAGTCATTAGTTGAGGACTGCTGGGATTGGGGGAGATGGCATATTAATTTCCAGGTATGTCTAGTGTGTAAGGGCAGAGCCTAGAAGCTTTCAGATACAGAGATGCAGCCCCTGGCAGTTGGAAGTAAGGAAGAATGCTGTATGGAAATGTCTAAGGCAGGGGTGTCCAAACTTTTGGCTTCTCTGGGCCACATTGGAAGAATCATTGTCTTGGCCCACACATAAAATACACTGACAATAGCTGATGAGCTAAAAAATAATAATAATTGCAAAACCTCATAATGTTTTAAGAAAGTTTAAAAATTTATGTTGGGCAATATTCAAAGCCATCCTGGGGCACATGTTGCCTGTGGCTGAAGGTTGGATAAGCTTGGTCTAAGACATACAGATGGGACACTGACATCGTCTTTAGCAAAAATCAATAGATAATGTCCAGAATGAAAATATCTAAAATGAGTATTTACCTTCTTCGAAAAATGGAGGTAAATACCCGAAGAAACAACAAAAAATGTTGCAAACAATTACCTCTGAGGAGTGGTCATCACAGGTAAAAAGAAATGACAGGGAGCAATCTGCTTTTTCATTATATACTTATTAGGACTATTTGGTTTTAAGTAGTACATATGTATTATTTCACTAAAAAATAACATTTACACAAAAATGAACATGGCAGTGTAAAGGAAGAAGGGGTCATGATCTCAGGGTAGGACAAGGGTCGCAGGATGCCAGACCCCACCCAGTCTCAGTCTGGGATCTGAAGAGCATTAGGCCACAGCAGGTGGATGGCCATTATGGGCACTGTGCCAGTGGGCGGTCCGTGTGGTCCAGGAGGATTCAGAATGATGGTGCCATTTATAAGCACAGCAAAGTCACAGGGGAGGGCTGGTTTGGGAGGAAAAGGTAGTGAGGTCCCTTTGGGACATACTGACTTGAGGTAGCTATCAGGACACCTGAGAGATATCCAATGGGCAGCTTGGGAGCAGAATCAGAGCCTCAGGGAGTTTCTGAAAATTGCTCCCAGCAACGTACTAGCAGATGGTATATGAGTCCATGGAGAAATGGAGGAGACGGTGAAGTGAGAGAATCAGGGGCAGAGTCTGAGACAGGAGGGTGAGACAGAGGAGAGAATGGGAAGATAAGAGGACGGGGTGACAGAAGTGTGGCGGGAAGTGTGAGGTCCGGGATCGGATTTCCAGAGTTCGGTTCACCAATGCCCAAGGCTGCTGTTCTGTCAGGAAGGCGGAGGTGCCAAAGAAACCCTGGCATCTGCCTGCTCTCTGGGGCAGCAGAAAAACCTCTGCTGGAGCAGCCCAGCAACCTCACTGCTGGCCCTCTTTTCATCCTGCACCCTGGGCAAGTTACTCACCTCTCTGGACCTCGGTGTCCGCATCACCACAATTCTACGGATAATTAGAGACCATTGTAAGCACTGGTACAGTTCACTTCTGCTAAAAAGAAAGAAAGAAAAAAAGAAAGAAAGAGGAAGGAAGGAAGGAGGAAAGAAAGAAAAGAAAAAACAGAAATGCTTCCAGACTGCTTGGCAAAAAGCCACTCCCTGAATCCTTCATATCTGCTCCCACCCACGCCGGATGCCCTAGACTTCCAGGTCCCAACGCCAGCACCCCTCCCCCAATCCTTGCTCCAGTACCTAAAAGAGGATGGCTCCAGGCCCTCTCCAGCTCCATGGCCTGCCTCCACTCCCGTGGCTGAGCCCATCAAATATGGGCTGTTAAATATTTTGACTACCACCCTCACTAATAATACCTTCCCTGCCTACCTGACAGCCACCTGGTGAGGATCAAATGAAGTAACAGATGTGAAAGGCCTTTGCAAAGGCTCCAAGTGCTGTCATATATTGGGTAAAATATTGTTTTAACATCAAAATGCAAAAGTAGTGCTGCAGAGAGACGCGGTCACAAAGGGCAGGGACACAGAGCTGTGATGGATTGCAGGCTGGAGATGGTGAGGGGGAAGGGAGGGAGGGAGCAGCAGAGCAGAGAAGGGAGGGAGGAGCAGAGAGGCTGTGACCAGCCAGGCTGCCTGTGCAGCATCCATCCCGAAGTCCCCATGAAGCTGTGTGCAGGACAGAGGGAATTTGGATCCCCCGGGCCCTGCCCCAAACCCAGAAGCCAAATCCAACCCAGACCAGGCCCTGGGCTTTTGCTCCTTCCCCAGACTTCATGGGTGCCTTGGGTGGGAAGCGAGAGAGAGGGGCTGTAAGTCCTTATGCATATGTTCTTGTTCAAGCAGCTCCACATGGCTTGCGTCGTTGTTAAAAGTCCCAGGACAGCAGGAACCACAGCTATTGTGTGGTTTGCGCCACCTCTAGAGGTCTGACACCTCAGAGTCAAGCCAACGTGTGGGTCTTCCTATATCAACCCCAGCAGGCCTCTAACTCCCTAGGACCCCTACCAGCTACAAGTGTGTTCAAACAGCTGTCCTCATGTGAGGCTCACAGCCACCCTGCAAATCAGGTCACGCTGTCCCTGTTTTACACCTGAGGAAACTGAGGCTCAAAGAAGTTAAGTGGCTCGCCAGAGGCACCCAGGTCCGTCCCTCCCTCCCTCTCTTCCTCCCTCTCTCCTTCCTCCCCCCTCTTTCTTTCTTTTCTTCTTTCTTTCTGTCTCTCTTTTTCTTTCTCTCTTTCCCTTCCCTTCTCTCTCTCCTTCCTTCCTTCCTTCTTTGACAGGGTCTCATTCTGTTGCCCAGGCTAGAGTGCAGTGGTGCAATCTCAACTCATTGCAGCATCTGCCTCCCAGGCTCAAGCAATCCTCCCACCTCAGCCTCCTGAGTAACTGAAATTACAGGTGTGCACCACCACACCTGGCCAATGTTTGTATTTTCTGTAAAAACGAGGTTTCTCCGTGTTGCCCAGGCTGGTCTCAAACTCCTGAGCTCAAGTGATCCACCCACGTTGGCCTCTCAAAGTGCTAGAATTACCACCTTGCCTGGCCCATTTTCTGATTTTCTAAACAGACCAGATGGAACTTACTGGAGAGATGAAGGTAGCAGTGTTTGAAAGAAGGAGGATTGTTCATTCTTCTGTTTTAATTCAGGCCCTTTAGATGCAGGGTGGTTTAACATATGCAAGTCAATAAATGTGATACACCACATAAACAGAATTAAAAACAAAAATCACATGGTCATCTCAATAGATGCAGAAAAAGCGTTCCACAAAATCCAGCATCCTGGCCAGGTGCAGTGGCTCATACCTATAATCCTAGCACTTTGGGAGGCCAAGGTGGGTGGATAACCTGAGGTCAGGAGTTCGAGACCAGCCCGGCCAACATGGTGAAACCCCATCTCTATTAAAGATGCAAAAATTAGCTGGGTGCGGTGACATGCCTGTAATCCCAGCTACTCAGGAGGCTGAGGCAGGAGAATTGCTTGAATCTGGGAGGCAGAGGTTACAGTGGGCCGAGATAATGCCACTGCACTCCAGCCTGGGCCACAGAGTGAGACTCTGTTTCAAAAAAAAAAAAAATCCAGCATCCCTTTATGATTAAAACTTTCAGCAAAATCAGCATGCAAGGGATATACTTCAATATAATAAAAGCCATCTATGGCAAACTCACAGCTGACATAATACTGATGGGGAAGAGATGAAAGTATTCCCTCGGAGAACGGAAACAGGACAAGGACACCCACTCTCACTACTCCTCTTCAACATAGTACTGCATAGTACTAGCCAGAGCAATCGGACAAGAGAAAGAAAGAAAGGGCATCCACGTTGGTAAAGAGGAAGTCAAACTGCCACTGTGTGCTGATGACATGACTGTACACCTAGAAAACCCTAAAGCCTCCCCCAGGCCCAGTGCGCTGGCTCACACCTGTAATCCCAGCACTTTGGGAGGCCGAGTCAGGAGGATCACCTGAGGTCAGGAGTTCAAAACCAGCCTAACATGTTGAAACCCTGTCTCTACTAAAAATACAAAAATTAGCTGGGCATAGTGGTGGGCGCCTGTAATCCCAGCTACTCAAGAAGGTTGAGACTCGAGAATTGCTTGAACCTGTGAGGGAGAGGTTGCAGTGAGCCGAGATCATGCCACTGCACTCCAGCCTGCACTCCTTATTTTTTTCCATCTTAAAAAAAATTAATTAAAAAAAAGTTTTAAAAAGTGAGCTAAGGACATGAATAGACAATTCTCAAAAGAAGATACACAAATGGGCAACATACATATGAAAAAATGCTCAACATCACTAATGATCGAGGAAACACAAATCAAAACCACAATGTGATACCACCTTACTCCTGCAAGAAAGGCCAGAATCAGAAAACCGAAAAATAATAGATGTTGGTGTGGACGCGGTGAACAGGGAACACGTCTACACTGCTGCTGGGAATGTAAACTAGTACAACCACTAAGGAAAACAGCGTGAAGATTCCTTAAAGAACTAAAAGTAGAGCTACCATTTGCTCCAGCAATCTTACTACTGGGTGTCTACCCAGAGGAAAGGACGTCATTATACGAAAAAGATGCTGCACACACATGTTTATAGCAGCACAATTCACAATTGCAAAAATGTGGAGCCAACCCAGATGCCCATCAATCGATGAGTGGATAAAGCAACTGTGGTGTCGACATATATGATGGAATACTACTCAGCCAAAAAGAGGAATGAATTCTTGGCATTCACGGCAACCTGGATGGAGCTGGAGACTATCATGTTAAGTGAAGAAGCTCAGGAATGGAAAAGCAAGCGTCGTACATTCTCCCTCATAAGTGGGAGCTAAGCTATGAGGATGCAAAGGCACAAGAATGTCACAGTGGACTTTGGGGACTCAGGGGGAAAGGGTGGGAAGAGGGTGAGGGATAGAAGACTACAAATTGAGTGCAGCGTACACTGCTCGGGTGACAGGTGCACCAAAATCTCACAAATCACCACTGAAGAACTTACACGTGTAACCAAACACCACCTGTTGCCCAGTAACCTATGGAAATAAAAAAAATTTTAAAAATAATAATTCAGCCTGTCTACCTCCAAGTCCAGTCCACAACTATGACCCTCCTGGAATGACTGCTACTACTTCTGCCTGAAGAATTCTCCAGGAGAAACCATTTCACCCTCGTGCCTAATAATTTCAATTTGACTTCCATCTCTTTCCCACCTATCCCATCTTCTGTACTCATCCCGTCATGTGCTCCTCTGTTTACAACCTTTAAACGCTCCCAAATCCCCTCCTTGGCATGGCACACCAGGGCCCTCATTTATTTATTTATTTATTTATTCATTTATTTTTGAGACGGAGTGTCACTGTCGCCCAGGCTGGAGTGCAGTGGCGCAATCTCGGCTAACTGCAATCTCTGCCTCCTGGGTTCAAGCAATTCTCCTACCTTAGGCTCCCGAGTAGCTGGAACTACAGGTGCGTGCCACAACACTTGGCTAATTTTTTTTTTAATCTTTAGTAGAGACAGGGTTTCATTGTGTTAGCCAGGATGGTCTTGATCTCCTGACCTCATGATCCACCCGCCTCAGCCTCCCAAAATGCTGGGATTACAGACATGAGCCACTGTGCCAGGCCACATACCAGTGCCTTCAAAACTTGGTCCAAACATCTAGCCCAAGGGTTTCAAACTCAAATGCCCACAGGAGCGAGACAGGCCAGTTAAGCAAATGGGTGAAACAGGCAGGTGCTGGGAAGTGGCCAGGGTTGAACCCAGCTGGGGAACACGAGCTCATCTGAAGGAGCTAGCAGCTTCTCACGGCTCAATGAAGGTGGCCATATGGGAACACATACCTAGGGTTACTTAGGGATATCTTTTTCCAGAAAAGCCAAAAGTCCAGAGTGTTTGGTGGAATCGCTCAATTTTTAAATGTTGAGACAACTTCAATATGTGTATATACTGTACAAGCCAAACAATTCACATCTGCAGGTTGACTTTGGAGGGTGGGCTGCCATTTTGTGAGCTGCATTTTGAGCAATCTGGTCCATTCACTCTTCCCCAAACGTTGTTCCGGTCTGGGATGTTTGCCCAAGCTATTGCCTCCATCTGAAATGCCATCCCCTCCCTCCACTAATTCATCCCTTTGACAAATCCCTACTTGCCTTTGAAGACTGAAGTCCACTCTCATCTGCCTCTGCACCGCAGAACTAACTGCCCTCCTGCCTGCTTTCCCATGCACTTCATGCTGACCTCTAGGAACGCCCTTACTCCTGCACCGTCACCAGCCCAGCAGAGTGGGGGCAGTGCCTGTGCTGCTCATCTGCTCTGACTCCGACGCACCACCTGGTTTAAGTCCTGGTTCCAGCCTGGGTCAAGTTCAAAACCTTTCAAATGCCTTCACTTTCTCATTTGTAAAACGGAAGGAAAAGTAGTGTCTACCTCATGGGATTATGGGACGTGAAAGTGTATGCAGAGTGCCTCCTAGAGTGTTTGCTAGGTAGAAGCACCTGCTTGTATTTTAGCCACAAAACAAACAAACAAAAAACTGTAAACACTCACTGAGCAGCTTTTGTGTGCCAGGCTGCACTGGAGCCGGGGAGGGGGTACCTTCACTTCTGTGCTTCCTGATTCCACGGGGAAGGGTGCAGCTAGAATAAACCTCCTGGCCTTGCTCCCTCATCCTCCCCATGGGAGGAGAAGGGATTGATCTGATAGTGAATCTGAAAAGAAGATCTGAGCATGAGCAGCTCAACCCCTTCCCTCCCCAGAGCCAGTCTGCCTGCCAGATACTGCATTCGGGTTGCCGCTTCAGGTGAAAGCTCCAGGAAGAGACTTGCAGTGTCCGAGGTCTGCCTGGCCAGGGGGACATCAGGAAGCCTGCTGTAGCCACGCACTCAGCCGTCATCTTCCACCCCAGAGTGATCGAGGATAAAGCCGATCTTCCCCTGTCTGCATGCCTCCTGTGTCTGTCTCTCCAAAGATTCCAAAATCAAGCCGAGAGGAGGACGGTTCCTCCAATGAAATCCCGACACTGGGAATGCAGAGGAGAGGGAGACGCAGCCTCAGTTCCCAGCAGCTCACGGCCTGGTTTCTGTGGGTTCCCTGGTGGAGCGGGAATTTCCTGAGACCATGCCGTATGGGGCAAAGTGCACAGATGTGGAAGCAGACAGATTCATTTGAATCCTGCTCTGTCACTCACGAGCTGGACAAGATTTACACAAGTTATTCTGGGTCTTGGTTTTGTCCTCTGTAATATGAGTCGTTGCAAGGGTCAGAACCTGCTACAGGGGAGGGTCATTTTGCACGTTCACAAATCAGTGCTCAAATGAAAAATGTATTATGCCCAGCCACGTTTCCTTCCATAGCCTTCTCCCTCTCAACAAATGGAGCTTCATTCTTCCATTGTCCAGGCCAGAAACCTTGGAGTCATCCTTCTCTCCCGCCTCACTTCAACGCATCAGCCAATCCTGCCAGCCTTACGAAATAGATCTGGAACCGGAACACTCCTCCCACCTCCACTGCCGCCTCCCTGGCCTGCGCAGCCATCACCCCCCCACCTTGGTCATCGAGGTGGCCTCCTCAGTGAGCTCCTGCCTCCCCCTCTCTCCTGTATGGTATGTTCAACCCAGTAGCCAGATGGAGCTTGGAAAAAGTCAGTCAAATCATGTGGCTCCGTACTCAAAATTCTCCCAAGGCTTCCCAGGGGTCCAGAGTGAGTACCGAAGTCCTTACAGGGGTCTCGGCAGTACTCTGGCCCCGGCTGCCTCTCCCATCCAGTCGCCTCTTTTCCTCTTGGTGTCCCTGCTCCAGCCACACTGGCCTCCTTGCTGCTCCTCAAATAGCCAGGCTTGCTCCGGCCTCAAGCCTTCGCACTGGTTGTCCCCACGGCCTGGGAGTCTTCCTCAGAGGGCCACATGGCTTGCTTCCTCGTCCCCTTCACGTCTTTGCTCAAATGTCATTTTCTCATAGAGACCTCTGACCCTCTTCTTTTGAATTGCAACACCTCCCACTCTGTACTTGCTTTATTTCTCTCCATTAGACAATTGGCATTCCATATGGGGCCACCAGGTAAAGCTGTGCAGGCTGGATGCCTTGCCAAGCAAGAGCGGGCCCAGGTTCTGCTTGCCGAGCTCTGTGCCCTGGCACAGGGTGGCCGCCACCCACACACAGGTGTGACCTTTTCTAATTTGTGTGGAGGTTTTGTATCAGCTAGTGGATACCCGAAGATGATATGTTTTATTTCTTCTTTTGCTTATCATTTCTCTCCCCACCCTCCCTTGCCAGGAAATAAACTCCTTAAGGGCAGGGATTTTTGTTTTGCTCGCTGCTGTATCCCCAGCTCTTATAAAGGCCCAGGCACACAGCAGGTGTTCAATAAATGCTGCGTCAATGAATAAGGTAACTGCTCTACAACTTTTGTTGTACTATGCTAAAGGTTGATGCTAAAAATCAACGATAGTGGTGCCTTGATTGAATTTCCCTCTCTCCAACTCACTTAAGAATCCCCGCTGTCTAGCGGAGTGAATGTCCTGAGCATCCATTACCACCTTCATCCCATCTGCTTTGATCACTTTCTGCTGTGTTTAAGAGAGTCTGGGTTCTTCGTCATCCAGTACCGACTTCATCTCTTCTGCATCAATCACACTCAGCCGTGCCAAAGCCACATTCCATCGTCTCAGGTTTCCTGTCACTCTGCTCCCAATGAGGGACCCTCTGCCGGATGAGGCAGTGAAGAGGGGCTGCGGCCAGCGGTCACCCACACTTGCATATCCAGTTGCCTGCAGCTCTCCACATATCTGAGGTCCCGCAGGCACCCCAAGGCAGCATGTCCAGAATTGAACCTACTGATTCCCTTCCCTCCTATTCCCGCAAATCTGCTCTTCCTACCACCACTCGTGGCCGTAGCAGTTCCCGAGGCAGAAACCGAGGACTCAACCTCTACACATCCCCCACCTTACTCCCCACATGTAGTCACCACCAAGGCCTGTTGATTGGATCTTCCAAAAATTCCTTTTAGAAAGATGTCTCTTTCACTGCCTTAGCACGCTGTTCAGTTCACTATTATGAGAGCCTCCTAACTGTTCTCCTTTCCCCTGTCACCCTAAGTCATCCTGCAGCCAAGAGTGGGCTTTCTTTTCTCTTGGAGTCTCACTCTGTCACCCAAACTAGAGTGCAATGGTGTGACCTCTGCTCACTGCAACCTCCACCTCCCAGGTTCAAGTGATTGTCTTACCTCCGCCTCCTGAGTAGCTGGGATTACAGGCACACGCCACCACGCCTGACTACTTTTTGTGTTTTTAGTAGAGACAAGCTTTCACCATGTTGGCCAGGCTGGTCTGGAACTGCTGACCAGCTGATCAGGGGATCCGCCTGCCTCAGCCTCCCAAAGTGCTGGGATTGCAGGCGTGAGCCTCTGCACCAGGCCAAGAGTGGTCTTTCTTAAACGTGTACCTGTGACTGTCTCTCTAAGAGTCCTTCAAAGATGCCCCGTGATGAAAGCAGGAAATCCAACCTCGCAGACCCGTGTACTTCTCCAGCCTCCCGATCCCCTCCTTCCTGCTCTTACACTTCCGCTCCTGTAAGACTGAGCCACATGACCTCAGGCCTCCCTGCGTTGCGTATTCTATGCGCTCTGCCTACCATGCTTTCCTCTACTTCTTATCACAGGCAGATGCTTTCACCATTTAATATCTTAGAAAGGCAGTCTGATGTAGCCGCATTCGACAGTGGTGGCTCACAGCTGTAACCCCAGTACTTTGGGAGGCGGAGATGGGTGGATCACCTGAGGTCAGGAGTTCAAGACCAGCCTGGCCAACAAGGTGAAACCCTATCTCTACTAAAAATATAAAAGTTAGTCAGGAGGTAGTGGCATGCACCTGTAATCCCAGCACTCCGGAGGCTGAGGCAGGAAAATTGGGTGAACCTGGAAGGCAGAGGTTGCAGTGAGCCAAGATCATACCACTGCACTCCAGTCTGGATGACAGAGTGAGACCCTGTCTCAAAAAAAAAAAAAAGTAGTGGCATCAAATCCTACTTTCCCTCTTACTGGCTATGTAAGTTTGGACCACTTTTCTAAGTCCTCTGTGCCTGTGTTTTATAAAATGGGAACAGCAGAACCTACCTCATGGGGCTTTTCTGGTAATTAAGGGAGTTGATTGATGGAAGGCTCTAGCGTCATGTCCAGACCGTGGTAAGCACAGAATAATGTGTGCTGGTTTTTATTATGTATCCCTTAACGTCCACCTCAGACCTGACTTCTCCTCTCCTCGATGCTATTTCTCTGCCTTGTCCAAACATCTGTCCTGGCACTTACCTCAGTATGAGATGATAAATTATATTGTCTGTCCCTCAGGGTGGACTCGCTGGACTGGGAGCTCCTTGAGGGCTGGTCTTCAATGTCGACTCAATAAACATTGATTTTGTTTGGCAAAACGAAATAAAGACCCACCTTAGGTATGACATCCAGAAGAACGGTGCTGAGAGAGAGTGGTGCAAACATTTCCCCCACATTCGGCTGCACTGTGTGTGTTGCAAAGGGGTTGGAAGCCCTTCTGCCTCTGTGGCTGAGAAGGCTCCGCTTCAGGCCTCGATGTCGCTGCTAGCTGTCCCCAGTACCATCTTGCCCAGGAGAGTCTGGTCAGGGGCCTCCCTTCCATGCTGATGCTGGACAGGCAATATTCCAGAGCCTGCCGCTGACACGGGGCTCACCAGCACTGCTAGGCAGGACTCATAGGGAAGAGCTGATGAAACTGCTCGGGAAGCCGGAAGCGGGACTGCGGTGGGTCCCAGCCTGGCAACACGCAGACAGCTCGGCCCCTCTCATGCTCTTAGCAACTTCAGCTGGGCTGGGGTGTGATGTTTCCTCGGCTCTGGACCTGCCTGCCAGACTCCCAAAAGACTGCTGGGGTTCTTCCTGTGCTGATTCTCACTGTTTTTGGTACATGCCACTGTTAACATCAGATGCTTCTCATCTCAGTCATGAAAATCAGAGTGTTTTCAGCTTGTCATAGCCATTGGGAAATGTGGGCTGCTCGCTCTCTCTCTCTCTCTCTCTCTCTCTCTCTCTCTCTCTCTCTCGTTTCTTATATAACATACTGTACATGAGCCACTGCCATCCCCCAAGAAAATCTGGAATGTCTGAGGTCATAGCTGGATAGCCATGAGAATCTCGCTTCTGAACATTTGCTGCCAGTCTTCCCCTCACAGGAAACAGCTCCGAGCCCTCGGCTCCAGCCCCCAGGAACAGCTCCCGGTCAGGACCACTGTCCCATCTCACAGGACATGCTGAGTGGGCGGCCCAGAGGACTGAAACCTCATTTTTGAGACCACAAAGAGCCCACCACTTTGCATTTTGCAGACCTTATTAGCCCCCATCTGTCTCGTATTTACAATTAAGCATCAGAAACGTCCTGCTGAGCCTGGCAGTGGAAGTGAAGGGCGCACCGCACGTCATGGGGCTTTGCAGTTTGGGTTTACCAAGCCCTTTACAGACAGTGGTGCAATAAAGAAATCAGAACTACATATAGGCGGGTGTGTGTGTGCGTGTGTGTGTCTGTGTCTGTGTACCCGCCCTGCTGTATACAGAAAGCTGATAAGTCCGTTAACCTACCCTTAGCTCAGCTTAGTTCAACAGAATCACTGGGGACTGAGACTCTGCCGCCCACACTTCCTGCCGTTTATTCTCTCTTCTGCTTCTTCCCATTTTTCTGGCTCCTTTTTCTTTCTTCGATCTCTTTCTCTCCCAAAGCTCCATTCCCACCCGTGGCTGTTGGCCTGTGCCCACAACTTCCACCTCAGCCTGGCTTTCTCCAGGGACCATGTCCTTGATTCTTTGGCCATCGCCACGGGGCTAGCCACCACCTCTTCTCCCTGCGCTTCCCTTTCCCCGTGTGTCAGTGCTGTCTGAGTTCACTCCTCCTCCACCTGCGTTTCTGAGCATGTTCCCACCTCAGTCCGGAATCTGTGACCCTCCACAGAAGCCTTCTACTCGCAGGGGCTAGTGCTCTTCTTGGGAGGATCTGCTGAGGAAGGGAAGACAGAAGTCCAGCCACGGTCCAGGGGAGCTGGCTGCCATGGACCGGCACCATCGAAAGCTTGCCCACGAGTGGAGGCTCTTGGCTACAAAAGCCCCATTGATGTAATACATTTTACAGACACGCCAGAGGGCTATGAGCACCTCTACCCGGACACCCAGCTCCACAGGAGAGAGAAACTCAGTCAGCCCCAAATAGCAAATTTCATTCCTTCAGATTAACCCCAAATTGGGTTTGCATCCCACATGCAAATGAGCTTTCTGCAACCTCTCTGCACAACAGACCCTCATGCACAAAGACCAAAGGGGTAACCTCAGGAAAAGTGTGTTTCATCTTCCTCCTGTGCCTAATTTCTGAGCTCCTTTCTCTCTAATTATGTTTATTCTAATGTGGGAATATGGTAAGTGTCAGAATGTCATGAGATGAATCTATGATCTAATTTGGTTTTTCAGGGTAAAAAAATGGGACGTGAAACACCTATTTAAGTCAGGTGTTCTGAGAATGATTAAATGAGAGGAACAAGAGGGGGGACTAAGTGTAGGATGCAGCTCAAGAGGCCCGCTGCCTCGGAGTCAGCCTGCTTATTACGCTGTGCGACGTGAATACTTGATCACACTTTACCCTGCATTAAGTACCGCTGAGGATTAATCTGCAGTTTATTTGCAGCCCATATTAATCCCTGCCTGCCTCATTCTGCCATCTCCTAGGGGAGGTTTGTGGAAAACCTCTATGCTGCTCTTGTGCCACATAAGCAAGGACTGGACAGCAGAAACTAACCAGCCTAACTAGCTCCTTTCTGGGAATGCATCTGGGGACATCACGTCCCCATGCCATCTGCTTCTGGGGCATTTTTCTCCTCATAACCTTCCAGTCCTCCCCTCCCTCCCTCCATTCCTCCCTCCTTCCCTCCCTTCCTTCCTCCCCCTCTGACATTTTTTTGATGGAGTCTTGTTCTGTCCCCCAGGCTGGAGTGCAGTGGCACGGTCTCAGCTCACCGCAACCTCTGCCTCCCAGGTTCAAGTGATTCTCCTGCCTCAACCTCCCAAGTAGCTGGGATTACAGTCTCCTGCCATCACACCAGGCTAATTTTTATATTTCAGCCATGTTTACCAGGCTGGTCTCGAACTCCTCACCTCAGATTACCTGCCTGCCTCGGCCTCCCAGAGTGCTGGGATTACAGGAATGAACCACCGCACCCGGCTTATTCTTTTATTTCTACGCCATACACCGTTAGGCTGGCTAGGTCCTCACATCTCATTCGGGACTCACAGCCAAAGCCTTCTAACTGACCTTCCTGACCAGTCCTCCCCCATCCTCCAGTTTGTTCTATATATAACTAATGTTCCTAAAATCCTATTTTCACCCGAACGTTCCTTGGCGTGGAAGCCTCCACTGGCGGGTCCTGCTCGGGGACACAGCTCTGCTTCCTTCACCCAGCACTTGCTCCTCCTTTAATCTGCCACCTCCACCTCTTCATTCTCACCTGCTACTCACACCCTCCCTTTCAGCGGACCAACCCCAGGTCTCCACGAACAGCCAGACTCGCTCCCACTGCCTCAGGCTTTGTCTCTGCCCTCCTCTCCAAAGGAAGTCTGCCTCCACCCTCCCTGTGTCCAGCCCAGCTGAGATCCCCACTGCCCTGTGAACTCATGACCACACAGGGCTTTCCCTTCTTCCAGAAAGCTCCTGACCACTCCTATCCATTGTGGAACACCTCTGGAGCCAGGACTCTAAGATGTCTGCCTCGGGGAAACTGAGAAACTGCAATCTGGTTAGAATCAGGGCCAGGGACATGTCTCAAAGCTGTGGTAGGAATTCAACTGATTTACTTTTTATTTATTTTTTTCGAGATGGAGTCTCGCTCTGTCGCCCAGGCTGGATTGCAGCAGCGCCATCTGGGCTCACTACAACCTCCGCCTCCTGGGTTCAAACGATTCTTGTGCCTCAGCCTCCTGAGTAGCTGGGACCACAGGCAGGTGCCACCATACCTGACTAATTTTTTTAAATTTTTAGTAGAGATGGGGTTTCATTGTCTTGGCCAGGCTGGTCTAGAACTCCTGACCTCAGATGATCCACCTGCCTTGGTCTCTCAAACTGGTGCGATTACAGGCGTGAGCCACTGCGCCTGGCCTTCAACTGATTCTTTACAGCAGTTTTTCTAAAGGGGCTTGTACTCATATTTTCTATAAGATTAAGGAGACATCCCCTGCCCATGTCAAAAACATGATTTTTAGTTTTTTTTTTTCGATGGGGGCATGGGGGCTGCGGAGGTGATTCATGAAGATGAGGGGCATCAAATGTACGTCTCCAAGCCACTCCTTGGCACTGCCACTGCCCTTGTACTATTAAAGGAAGTGTACGAGGCATGCTGAAACAAGTCCTTTGCATACACAAGCATGCAACTCCCAGGTGTCAGAATTATTTGCAGAGAGACTGGGCATGGTGGCTCACGTCTGTAATCCCAGCACTTCTGGAGGCGGGCAGACTGCTTGAGGTCAGGAGTTCGAGACCAACCAGCCAACATGGTGAAACCCCATCTACTAACAATACAAAAACTAGCCAGGTGTGCTGATGCACGCTGTACTCCCCAGCTACTTGGAAGGCTGAGGCAGGAGAATCACTTGAACCCGGGAGGTGGAGGTTGCTGTGAACTGAGATTGCGCCATTACACTCCAGCTTGGGTGACAGAGCAAGACTTCATCTCAAAAAGAAAAAAAAGAAAGAATTATTTGCAGAGTTATATGAGTCCAAGTTTCTGGCTCATTTATTTGCCTCACATTCTGCCATCTTATTTGGCATTCCAGACATCTTAGAAGGTCTCTGCCTGCCTTTCTGGGTGCACCAGCCCTCTGGGATCGGCAGGCGAGTTCACTAGGAATGCGTGGCCCTCTGCCCCTTCCATGTCTCCAAGTGATCCTGTACCAGGGCATCTAGGAACTCGTCCTCTGTGTTCCCCTCCTCACCTTGAGGTGGGGTCACCTGGCTTTAAAGGGCCACCCTCCCTTCTACTTCCTTAACTCCCACTGAGACTATCTCAGATCTTATCTTATACTTTAGATCCTCAAAATCATCTTTTCTTTGTCCATTTTCCAATTGTGATTCTTGCATTAAATCTCTAAGAACCAGGTAGCAATGAATGAAGGAACGATGCCATCCCTTGCATTTCCGCACCTGCATGAAAATATCCGCACTGCCCAGGCAGTGACCTTTCATGCGCATTGTCTCATGTCGGCCCTGAGGTTCGGAGGGGTGACATGACCTGCCCCTGGTTAAGCGGCTGTAAGTGGATCACCGTTTTCAAGGGACTTTTGGGCACTTTGGAGCACCCCATGTTTCTGACTGAGCCAGGCTCAGGGTTGATGTTTACATGCTCTCACAGTAAGTGACCTTCACCAGTACTGACCTACATACCTACCCTAAGGACAGAACAGGGACAGGTTTGTGAGCCCAAACAGGATGGGTGGCAGCTTTTGGCGGTTCCTCTCCGTGGTGAGTAACTCAGCCTTCCTCCCTGGAATGCATCAGAGAACTGCTTTCCAGTCCTCCCTCACCTGATGGCCTCACTGACTTCCCAGACACACGGGTTACTTCCCCCTTTGCTTCCTGCCCAGACCCATTTCCAGCTGCAGCCTCAGCCTGCAGGCCTTGCAGGCACCTGGCAAACAGCTGCAGGTGACCCAGGTGGTCAGCCTGGCCCAGCCCGCAAGGATCAACCCGTGGAACCAAAGGCAAACAATCCCAGGACCTCTCGTGGGGTGACCAGGGAAGCAGGCACAGGGGGCTGCTTGCCCTGGGGCCGAGGTCTGGTCTTAGACAGGGCCAACTGCAGGACTGCAGGCACCGGACAGACCCAAGGACACCCCAACTCCAGAGTGGGAATTCAGTCAGCACTTGAACAAGACCTCCTGCCCCCACCGCTCAGCCCCTTAATTCAGCATCCGAACAATCAGCATCATGCATAGACTAAGAAGAATTATTCAACATCAAGGAAGCAAATTTGGAGGAAATCTAGAAATCTTAATGAATTTTCTGCACTGGAAGACGGGATTAAAATCCAAGTGAGGTAGAAGACTGAGAAGAGGGGAAAAAAAGCCCAAATGTGGCGAAAGAAACTATAATTAAAACAGCAAATTGCAATTTGAGGTGGGGGTTGTAGAAGGAGGATAAATGAATGTGAAGACCAAGGGACGTCCAGCAAAGCGTCTGACAGAATGATTCCCAGGGATGTTCTGGGCGAAAAATCCATCTGGAAACAGAGAAAAGGAAATGAAACAAGAATTTGCTGCATTATTTAAAGCTTTTGGGGGAGGGGGACGTTCAGGAGAGAGGAGGTTGAGAGAGATGAGAACGGAATTGCTCTACCAAAAGGGATTAAAGGAATCAGAAGGGCTTTTTAAAATGACTCAAGCAAAAAAAAGGGCGGGGTGGGGGGGGTAAATAATTGTAAGCTGTGAAATTAATGGTGGCCAAGATTCCCAGTTAATTCTTTAAATCTGGTTAACAGGAAAAATGAAGGAGAGACATTTGTATGCTTGGGGAGTAATGGAGTCCTGGAAAATGCATTTCCAGAGAGCACTGGCAAGACCAAATGCATAGCAGAGAACACGTGTCCTGGGAGAGGGCAGAGCTGGAGGGGAAATCATACCCCATGGCAGGGCAATCCGCTTACGTCACATACCTGCATTTCCTCCCTTTGATGGCTGGCTTCCCAAATATTTGACTCTTTTCATGGAAGGCTCTACATGATATCCAGAAATTAGCAAAGTCAAAAGATGCTCTTGTGAAAAAAAAAAAGAAAAGAAAAGAAAACACACATGGCATGAGGCCGGGTTTGAACCTTAGCAGTTACTTACTAGGTTTGTGACCACGGACTTGTTACTTTGCCCATCTAAATCCCATGGCTTTAGAGAGCTGTGGTGGGGATTCAGCGGGATTCGGCATGAGCCTCCCACACTACCGAGCCCAGGGTGGGCTGTCAGCGAAGGGTCATCAAATGGAAAGCCTCTGCCTCTTGCCAATTTCTTTGGTCCAAAGGACCTTGTGCCTTGAATCCTTCCCTTGAAACACACCCTTCCCTAGGATCCCCATGTTGCAGCTCACTGGAAAACATAGAGGCCTCGAACCCTGAGGGGTAAAAGTCACCTGTGCCCCAGCAGTCTTTTTTCTTTTTGAAACAGGGTCTCACTCTGTTGCCCAGGCTGGAGTGCTGCGGTGCAATCTCAGTTCCCTGCAGACTTGACCTCCCAGGCTCAAGCAGTCTTCCCATCTCAGCACCCCCCACCCCCACAGGTGGCTGAGACTACAGGCAGGCACCACCATGCCCAGTTCATTTTTTGTATTTCTGCTGTGGAGATGGAGTTTCACCGTGTTGCCCAGGCCAGTCTTGAGCTCCTGGGCTCAAGTGATCTGCCTGCCTTGGACTCTCAAAGTGCTGGGATTGCAGGCATGAAGCCACCACGCCCGGCCCAGCTGTCTTAACATCTTCACCTAAACTTCCCATGCACAGCAGGCCACCTGTCCACACACCACAGCCGCTCACATCCAAGCCTACCTCGGTGCTTTGTCCCATCTGGGCTTCTGGCCCCCAAGCTCCTTCCCCTGAGCCTTTTTCCAGTCCCTTCCCAGAGGCAGCCCAGCCCCACCCTTTGGAGCTGTCTGTACCTCCCGCCGGAGTGCAGCAGGTGGGTATACAGCGCTGGTTCTGGGAAGCAAGGACCCTAAGGCTGCCCTGTCAAGGGAGGCTATGAGGAGAAGAGAAAGAAAAAAGTTTGGAAACAAAGCTGGGTTTCTAAGAGTGGAAGGACTGGGGCCTCAGGAGAGCAGGGGGATTGTTGAGACGTGCTGGGGACGAAATCAGCAAGGCCCTGTGATGGTGATGAACCAACTCTGGCACAGAGATGATGGGGAGCCTAAAGGACCCGCACCCCTTCTGCTGGGAACACCAGGCCTGCCTCTCCAGGGCTGACAGTGGCAGATGACTTTCCAGGGCGCTGCCCGGGCTGCACTCTGCTGCCACTGGCCACTTGACACCTGCCCGTTCTTAAACAGCTGCACCAGATTTTTCATTCTTTAACAGGGAGTCCATTCGGATCTTCAGCTTGTGTTGGGGAGTGGAGCGGTGTGGAAGATGAGGCTTTTCCTCGAGCTGCACCCCCAGCCTTGCTCTGGCCCTGAGGATCCTGTCTGGCTCCAGCCTTTCTGCGATGCTCACCCCGCACTCCTGGCGCTGCTCTAACCATGTGCCTGGTGGTAGTAAAGGAGGAATGACATGTCTGCCTTTCAGATCCACCATTTTCAGGTCTGTGATGAGACTGTGACAGAGCCACGGAACCCAGGACTTTCCACGCCTCGCTGTGCTGCTTCCAGAGCTGTGTGCTCTGCTGTCTGGGAGATGGGAGGCAGCTGCTTGTGCATCCAAAGCCCCGACTTCGCAACGCCCCTGCGGATGCAGGTGACCTCCATCTGTACCCTCCCCTGGTACACCCGCCTGCCCGTGGGAATCTGATTCGTTGGGAGTAGTTTGGGAACTGTAGTCTTCAAATACCAGACGGTGACTTGCAGCCAGTCACTTACCTTCTCCAAGCCTCAGTATCTTCCTCGTAAACTGGGGACGATTGTACACACTTTGTGGCACTACGGGGAGGACAAACTGGGAAATGCAAATACAATCTTTTGGTAAAATGAAAACTCTTCGACAAATGAATGTAATTATTGATTGCTATGCATAACGCCAGGAAGCATGTCAACCCACACCCCTCGAGAAATCTTCCTTAAGCTCCTTACATAGAAGCTGGAATAACACCCCCCTCCCAATTCCCCTCTTTTTTTTTTTTTAGCTTCCATTGTATTCTAAACTTACGTCTATAGTAGCACTAATCAGCCTGCACTGTAACTGTGGCTTTGCATTATCAGTCTTCTACGGTAGACTGACCTCTTCTTGGGGGTAGGGGATGTCCATTCATTCAACAAGAGTAAATATTTCTTTCCCAGCTCACAGCAGGGGCTCAATACTACTAGATGAATGGACGGAGGCACTGGGGAGCTGGGGTGAGATGTCAGATAGGGCCACCAGGGGGCAATCAAGTCTTTCCTAAGTACGTCCACTTGAGTCATTGCAGAGGCCTTGCTCAGAGGAGGAGAGGGCTCTGCAAAATTTCTTTCTGGTGGTGAAGGCCAGGGCCTGGGCGCTGGGCCTCATGTTCTCTTTGTGTCTAGCACCAGCTCTGCGCAAAGACAGGACCACCTACCATGGTGTTCTGAGTCCCACGTCTGCCTGAGTGCCCAAGATGACCCAGGAGGAGAGACCCCGGTAGTGTCTGGGGGAGTCTTGGCAAGTTCTGCCCACGGCTCCCAGGGCCACTGTCCACGTTCTGTGCACATATGATGCGAGTCCCTGAGTGGGCCCGTGAACCCCTCTGTGGAGATATGGCCATTTGCCTACCCTTGTAAGCAGCAGGGTGGAAAAGTCGCGAAGTGCCAGAAAACTCTGGGCCCTGAGCTGCAGGACAGGTCCATCCCCGCCCCGCTGTGTGCCCTGGGCAAGGAGCTTCCCCTCTCCAGGCCCGTTTCCTCACCTGCAAAATGAGGGCAGCGGGTTACCTGGCTAAGGGCCTTTCGAGCGGTGCTGACGTTTCTTCTTTGTGTCTCTGAGGTATGGACTGACTCAAGTTCAAGGGCTTTGGTTCGGTCATCTTAGGGATTCCCAGACTGGATTGGGACCTGAATCCTTAGGAAGACCGGATGCTACCTCTGGCTTCCTTCCTGGGAAAAACCCTGCCTCGCTTGGGTGGCTCCCTGCCCAGTGCTGCCCTGCGTTCAGAGAGGAAGGCTCTCAAACAGCTGTGGGGACAGTCACTTGCCTGTCTGTCTGTGGATGCTTCCCAGATGGGGCCACCTTACCAGGTCTCTCCCTGCCCTGTGCTTCCCCAAGTCCCTTCCCTTCGTTCTCAAGCCACCAAGGCTTTCCCCTGGCAGCCTGTGTTGCTTTCAGCTGGAAGGTCAGAACCTGTGCCAGACCCACTGGTCTGACACACTGCAGGCAAGCACAGCCTGGAGCCTCGGTCTCCTGGGGCCTCTTGGGACCGCCCCCCCCCACCCCAGCCTACTCCTTTTACTTCCGGGTGGGACAGACCAGACAGATGAGAATCCACCCGAGCGCAAGCTGCTGTTGAAATAAAGAGATGTTTCTTTATAATTTTCCCCTTGAAATAAACCCAGACTTAAGAACAACAGAAACACGCAAAATGTGTTTTTAGTGGAACCCAGATGGAGGGCTGAAAGCCCAGCGGGCTGTCTCCGCGGAGGGTTCTCGTCTTTGGAATTCTATCCTCTCCTCCCCACCCCCTCAGGCACATCCCACCCAACCTCTGGGCTGGGGCTCTCAGGCCTGGCGAAGGCTACCTCCAGCCATCCTGGCATTGCTTCCAGGTAGGCAGAGAGCTCTGCCACCATCACCCTCCAGACGCAAGGCTGAGCCTGGCATCTAATGAGATCTGTGGTTTCAGAGATTTAGGGGACTGGATTGGGGACCAGGACCAACTCGGTGCAAACACCTGGATCTGCCGAAATACAACAAAGAGAGAATGAATGAAGACATCTGAAAAAAGATACTCTGAGGAATTCTGCTCACCCACGAGGCCCACTGCTTCTCATTAAATCGTTGCAGTTCTCCATATTAACATATGCAAATCCAGCCGTGTGCGTGAGCGTGTGTGAGCGTGTGTGTGTGTGTGTGTGTATGTGTGTTGGGGGAGACCTAAGATACAAAGGCAAGTCCCCGAAACCCCTTTCTCACTCCCCCAGATTTGGTCAAAGGAGTTCCCTGTGGGATGAAGAACTCTCACAGAGTCCATTTCCATGCTTGAGCTGTGGCCATAGGATGCTCCTTCCCTGCGGATGAACACATGAAAGCGGCTTCAGGGGAAAACGAGGGAAACTGATCTGCAGAGGCTGCATCTTCTAAGTGGTACTGGTCATTTGTCAACAAACATTCCTGGATGCCCACCATATGCCAGGGACTGACCTGGCGCTAGATACACAAGAGATAGCCAAGACATCAGGACGAGCATCAGATTGCTCATGGTCCAGTAGAGAGGAAGGAGACAGATGCGAGTTTGGTCATGGATGCGTTCATGGCCTCTGGAACCTCCAGGTGAAGATCCTCGGATGCAGAGGGTCTGATGCTCAAGAGCAAAGTTTAGGCAAGAAATGTAGATGAGGGAGTCATCAGTGTAGATGTGGGAGACAAGCCACCTGGAGAGAAGAGTGGGAGATTCGAATCACAGTGTGGGGAGGGGGGGGTGTCCCATTAAAGGAACTGAAGGAGAAAAAGAGAAGCCATGAAAGGGACAGATGAGCCAAGGTCAGCCAGGTGGAGGGAATGAGGGGAGGACAGTATCAAGGAAGAAAGGAGACACGAGAAGAAAGAAGGACTCAACAGGGTCCAACACCACCGGAAAAGATTAAAACAGGTTTCCCAGCAGCTTCAGCGGGACATCACCCCTGCCCTTCGCCAGGGAGGGTTCAGTGGTGCCGTGGGGAAAGAGGCCAGGCGAGGAGGTCAGAGGAGATGGTGAGGGGTGAGGAGGCAGCATGCAGAGCCAGAGGCGGGAGTAGGTGCCATGGAAGACATGGGAGGATGTACATGTGCCCGCCTCACGAGGACACAGTACAGAGCCTGGGGCAGAGTAAGCCTTCATCACAGTGGAGAGGAGTCCCCCCGCTCCGTCTTCCGCCCCTCCCAGAATAGTCAAAGGCTATCTTGGGTGAGGAAATGGCTAGAGAATGGCGTCCTTCTTCTAGTCACTCAGGAAATGTTTATTGAACAGCTACTCAGCGCCAGTCTGCTGAGGATACAGCAGACAGTAAGAGGCATGGCCTCACCTTCCTCTGTGGGAAGACTTCCACCCCACCCCACTTCTGAATGGCTAAGAATGGCCACGGATGCTCACAGCACAGCTCCCACTGGGGCGTGGCCCAGGCAGGGGTGGGAAAGCATGTGCAGCTCATGTGTGTCCTCTGGAGGTTCCCTTGGTCCCCAGTTCTTGGCCTGGTTTCTCAGAAGAGTGCATTCCTACTACGAATTTAAGGGATGGAATTTAAGCAGCAACCCTTTGATGGTGGGGGTGGGAATGTTGTATTTTCAGAGGTAACTCTTAAAGAACAAAAAGCTTCCCTGGCGGAGTGGCTCTGGAATGATAGCAGAACGTCAACTGCTTAAGAGAATTGAGGGGACATTTTTTTTTGGAGAAGCGCAGAAGTGGCCAGGTACGGCGGCTCACACCTGTCACCCAGTACTTTGGGAAGTCAGGATGGGAGAATCACTTGAAGCCAGGAATTTGAGAGTCAACATAGCAAGACCCTATCTCTACAATAAAAGAAAAAAGAAGGCCGGGCGCGGTGGCTCAAGCCTGTAATCCCAGCACTTTGGGAGGCCGAGGTGGGTAGATCACAAGGTTAACAGATCGAGACCATCCTGGTCAACATGGTGAAACCCCGTCTCTACTAAAAATACAAAAAATTAGCTGGTCATGGTGGCGCGTGCCTGTAATCCCAGCTACTCAGGAGGCTGAGGCAGGAGAATTGCCTGAACCCAGGAGGCGGAGGTGGCGGTGAGCCGAGATTGCGCCATTGCTCTCCAGCCTGGGTAACAAGAGCGAAACTCCGTCTCAAAAAAAAAAAAAAGAAAAAAAATAGCCAGACTTGGTGGCACATGCCTATAGTCCCAGCCTCTTGGGAGTATGAGACAGGAGGATCCGTTTGAACCCAGGAGTTTAAAACTACAGAGAGCTGTGATCAGAAAGCTGGGCATTTACAGTGTCTCTTGGGCTCCCCAAATGATTCAGAGCCTGTTTTTCTATTTTGCTTCCTCTTTTTATTTTTATTTTTGAGACAGTCTCACTCTTTTGCCCAGGCTGGAGTGCAATGGCACAATCTTGGCTAATGGCAACCTCTGCCTCCTGGGTTCAAGTGATTCTCCTGTTTCAGCCTCCCAAGTAGCTGGGATTACAGGCGTGCATGCCCAGCTAATTTTTGGATTTTTGGTAGAGGTAGGGTTTCGCCATGTCGGCCGGGCTGGTCTCGACCTCCTGATCTCAAGTGATCCACCCATCTTGGCCTCCCAAAGTGCTGGGATTACAGGTGTGAGGCATTGTGCCTAGCCTTGAATTCCTCTCAGTTGAGTTCGTTCCCGTCTGCAAATCTTCCTCCTGGCGGCCCCCACTCTTTTCCCTTGACTGTTCCACATCTACCTTTCGTGGGGAGAGAGTCAGGCACAGCACTGGAGAGGCGCCATGAGGACGGAGGCTGTGTCTGCTTTCCCGGCTCCTGGCTCCCTGCCTGGCACACAGTGGGCCTTCAAGATGGATTCGTTGCCTGAAGGCGTCAAGAAGCCAGGCCAGTGTTCCACTTTCCCTCTCCCTTCATGGCCTGCGCGGGGAGAGCCTGGCTGCTGCCATGGCCAAGGGTGCCCAACAGTGACCTGGCAAAGCGCCCCTGCCAAGGCCCCGCGCAGCAGGAATCCAGCCGTATCCTATTGCTGCCTCACCTCTGGCTTTCGGCCATGACACTGGACACAGCAAAGCCCTGGGACCTCCCCGGGGGCTCTCCCACAGGAGCCCTGTTCCCTGTGCCTGGAGAGCAGGGCCAGGAGGGAAGGCAGTGCCCAGAGGGAGACAGAGTGTTAAAATTCCAGCGGCAATGCCACGGGCAGGAGCTCACGGTTCCTAACTGACCGTAAACCCTTTCTCCTGACAGGTCTCGGAATCCATCACTCCAGCCTCTCCCGGAGCAGCTGACACATCGCAGCAACGCTTCTCCAGAAGTCAGGGTCTGCTGCCTCCGGCAGGGACGGAGGGGAAGGCAGGCGAGCCAGAGCAGCTGAAATGGCCCCTGTCTCCCCTGACTTCAGGGCCCAGGGCAGGCGGCCGGGGAGGCCCGGGCAAGGGCTGTCAAGTGTAGTGGATTCCCAGCCACAGCCCCAGAAGGTGGTTTGCTAACTGTCTGCCTCTGGGTGGAATTCTATTAACCTAGTGGGGGAAACTCGTTTTCTCCCTACTGAAAGCTCTGAGTGGCATGTCACATATGTCTTTTATTAATAAAAAGAGAGAGAGAGAGAGAAAATGGAGTCATTATTACTGCATAATTGCAGTTCATTTGGTAGGCCAGACCTTTCAAAGCCCGGTGCCGGGGTGGGGTGAGGCGTGATAATAAAAGGAACCTTGATATGAACCGCTTGGAACCACCCGTGTAGGAGGCAGTTCAGGAGTGACTCTCAGAAGGTGCAAGACTCAGAGCTGGCGTGGGCAGGGACGCCCCTCTCAGAGCCACCAGACTGCACCGCAGCCGTGGCGCCAGCTCCAGGAATCAGGTGACCTTAAGCAGGGCCCTGCCCTCCCGGAGTCTGTTTCTCTCTTTCCCTCTCTCCCTCCCTTCCTCTTTTCTTTCTTTTCTTTTCCTTCCTTCCTTCTCTTTCTTTCTTTCTTCTTAAAGTTAAGACATATAGACAACACTGCCTTATAGTTATGTTTCTTTTTTCTTTCTTTCTTTTCTTTACTTTTTTTTTTGAGACAGAGTCTCACTCTGTCGCTCAGGCTAGGGTGCAGTGGTGTGATCTCGGCTCACCACAACCTCTGCCTCCCAGGTTCAAGCCATTTTCTGGCCTCAGCTTCCCAAGGAGGTGGGATTACAGGTGTGTGCCACCACACCTGGCTAATTTTTGTATTTTTAGTGGAGAATGGGTTTCACCATGTTGGCCAGGTTGGTCTTGAACTCCTGATCTCAAGTGATCCACCTGCCTCAGCCTCCCAAAGTGCTGGGATTACAAGCATGAGCCACCGCTCCCTGCTAGGAAGTTTACTTTTTAAGATGCTAACCTATATCAGCTCTAGGACTTGGAAGAGAACTTTAAAGAAGCAATCTCATGCTCCTAGGAGTCAGCAGAGTGGCGGCGAACATCAGAGGGGCAATCCCCTCTTTGTACCCAGACAAAGGTGGTGTTCTAGAGGCCAAGTTCAGGCCACACAGTCAGCCAGCCCTCCCAGCTGCAGTTCCTCCTTCCAGTATTCTTTTGAGTCAAAACCTGGGAGCATTTCCATGTTTCTTTTCATGAAAAGGACATTTCACTTATAATGCCTGTGAGAAAACAGAACCAAGATTAAACACAGAGAACCTCTTCTCCAGCATGAGGGAGAAGTTCCTAGAAAATGGGCTGGGACTCACGGTTGGGACCTTCAGGACTTGTTCTGTGGATGACAGATCCTATTACTGGTCCGTCTGCCAGCACCGCCAGGGGCAGTCACGCCAGCTGGAGACTCACACAAGATGGGGTCTGTTTCCTGGCTCAGCTAGGGAGAAATGTACATCCCTCACCTCTGGGCCTCTAATGAATTCTGATTCAAGCTGAACAGGCCCAGGAATCGATAGTTTTAATCATTTCAAAAACTGGCCCCACTCTGGGTAAAATTACAATGCGCAAGAAGCTCAATGGAGCTTAAAGGCCACAACCTCATTATCATTTCATTAGACTCACATTTCAGCAAGATGGAAAGAAACATTCTCACACACCGCCCCCTCCCACGGCTCCCCTGTCCTCCCCAGCCCCTGTGTAGTCTTGCTGGAGGACAGCGATGCTTCACAGCAGCCGTCAGCCACCAAAGCCACTGGCCCCCTCCCAGCACGCGCCACCCCGGAGGAAGCTCAGCGCAGTCACTGGAGACCTCAGCCCAAATCAGCGCCTGTGCCTCCCAAATCAAGTCTGCAGTCCTGGGAAGTTTAGGAAAAACAATCCTGCTGTCAGTTTGGCTTCTCACAGCTGGAGGGGTCAAGTCATCAACACAGTATAAACCCAGGCCAGCAGAACCTGGTCCTACCCGGGGCCCCAGACGCCCTCTGGGAAGCAAAGGGTTTGAAAATGTCTTAAGCTTTTCCAGTTTGTTTATTTTCCAATGTTTAATGATATTGTCCATGCGAGGAACAGAACCCCAGCTCCTGCTAACAATTAAAGAGGTTTTCTAATTTAGGAGAGAATGTGATTTAAAAAAAGAAAAAAAGAGAAAATGTGCACGGGAAGTAAAGCAAATAATTCACATTGAGAACATCCATGCAGAAGAGCCTTGAGTTGAGAAGACCTGGCTGCCTGGTGAACACATGGAGTGAAAGCTGTTCAGGGCGGCTGACCCATCTAGGAGGTAGCGTCGGAGGGGGCAGCGTCGGAGGGGGCAGCGTTGGAGGGGGCAGCGTCGGAGGGGGCAGCGTCGGAGGGGTCTGGCAAGTGTCTGCTGGACCTTACTGCCCCCTGGCTGCCACCAGACAGTTTCATGACTGACTTTTAACTGTGACCCCAGAGCTCACCGTCCATAGGTCTATATGGGCTCTCATCCATGAAATGACCAGAATTCACTGCGCTTCTTTCCGTCTGCCGTGGGCTCACTCTGACTTGGGGACCCCCTAGGAGTGCCCTGCATGTGCTCATGAACAGGACTGTGAGCAACAGTGGGTGCTGTGTCTTCCCCAGACATCCCTCTCCCCGCGCGGCTCCACTTTGATGTTGTGCTGCCCACAGTCACGCCAGGGGCACCTTGTTGCTGGCCCGCCCTGTGGGAATGCTGCCACCATGCCCAGGGCGTAGCCTTTTGAAGCCCCCTAAACTGTGGTGCCTGAGGCTCCAGGACAGGGCTGTTGGCCTCATGCCCTCAGTGCATGGCAGCCTCGCTGTGTCCTGGGGTGTCCTCTCCCCTCTGTCACACATTGTCACCTGCACACCCCACAGGACTGACCTCCCAGGATCTCGCAGGGTAGTGAGTGGGTGGGAGGTGGGGGACGTTTCTCTCCACTTCCCTTTCCTTCTATCCACTGCCAATAGACATCAGTGCCCCACACTTTTCCAAACCCAGCAGACTCAGAAACGCCTGGGACAAAAATCAGGATCCCTACTTCGTGTCCTCAGACCAGTGGTTCTCAACCTTGGCCGCGTATTAGAATCACCTAGGGAACTTTAAAAAACTCCATTTCCTGGGCCATACCTCAAACCATGAAATCAGAAGCTTTGGACATCAGTAGTTTTTAAGTCTCCCTGGGCAATTCCAACGTGCCGCCAAGGTTGAGAACTGCCTTAGCGGAAAGAAAGGAAGGAGGGAAGGAAGGAAGGAAGCAGGGATGGTGGGAGAGAGGGCAAGGCCGACCGGGAAAGGACTGGAAGCCCTTTCCCTGTGATGGAAGGAAGCGGACGTGAGCCAGACCCTGGTGCCACACCCGGGACACACACCGAGAGAACCCAGTGACTCTTCTGCCAAACCTACTGGTGACTCGGGGTGCTGTTGTCTGTAATCTTTTTCAGCTGAGTCAACGCATCGAGAGAGCCTAAGAAGACAAGCGCAGGGCGACTCGCCGCTGATGACTTTCCACTTCATACCTGGTGGCATCCGAGACGCCTGAAGCGAGGAGGCCTTGTCAGTGGCGATGGCGGAGACAGAACGCTACACTTGACAGGATGTCGGGAGAGCGTCCAATCCAGCCCTGTGTAGATTTCTGAACTACCCAGGACTGCTGGCCATCTGCTCCAAGAACAAGTGTGACCAGGGGCCGGTCCCTGTGAGCTAGGAACACAAAGAGACCGTTCATTCATTCATTTGTTCATTTGTTCACTCACCCCCATTCGCTGAATCAGCTGAGCATGTCAGCGCTGTGCGTAAGGGCCCTCAGGTATCACATGCAGCACGGTGGTTCTCAAGCTTTGTTTTTAGTTGAAGAATGCTGGGTTTAGGTGAAACCTATGGAGATATAAGCAAATACAAGAGCACTACTGCAGCCGACGCGGGGAGGAGGCCCTGGCCTGGCCTACTCACCTCCCTTCCTAAGGGCTTCACCAGTTTCTCCTGTTTCAAGGAGAAGCAGACTTTGAAAACCTCTCATTTTATACATGAGGACACTGAGGAACAAAGCGGAGTGACTGGTGCCTTCCCCGCAGTCGTACAGATTGCACGTTAACAAATTCTGCTGGCTAGGTATGGGAGAATACGGACCTCACAGCACAGACGAACACCTCCGTCACAAAGGCTGAACCAAATGCCCCGTTAAGTCAGGAGACCTGCCTCTCTCAGCTTTGTTTTCCAAAGAAATCCCTCCCAGGGTTCTTCCTCAGCAGGCAGCGCTCAGGTCCCCAGCAGGTGACGTGTTCAGCGGGCATGTGCTGGTGCACCACACCGCCAGCATCCAATCTGGTGTCCCGGGGTTTAATTACTTTAAAGCTCACACTTGGATCTCACTACCAATGTTTCCAAAGTATAAGTAAGAGCTGGGCACGGTGGCTCAGGCCTGTGATCCCAGCACTTTGGGAGGCCGAGGCAGGCAGATCACTCGAGGTCAGGAGTTCAAGACCAGCCTGGTCAATGTGGTGAAACCCCATCGCTACTAAAAATACAAAAATTAGCTGGGCGTGGTGGTGGGCACCCGTAATCCCAGCTACTCAGGAGACTGAGGCAGGAGAATCACTTGAACCCAGGAGGTGGAGGCTGCAATGAGCCGAGATCACATCACTGCACTCCAGCCTGGGTGACAGAGTGAGACTCCCTCTCAAAAATAAATAAATAAATAAATAATAAAAACAAAGTATGACTAAGAACCAGACTGTAACAGAAAATATCAGTAACAAAAGGATCCATACCTACCTTTCTCACTGCCATTATTTGATACCAGAGCTACCTGAAATCTTTCAGAAAGAAGGAAGAGCGTTCTTCTCCTGGGAGCTTTCTGGGTGAGTCTTCCATTCATACATACCTGATAGTGTACACTGGGCACAGGGTGGCCAAGCTGGCTTTTTTTTTTTTGAGACAGAGTCTTGCTCTGTCATCCAGGCTGGAGTGCAATAGCGCCATCTTGGCTCACTGTAACCTCCGCCTCCTGAGTTCAAGAGATTGTCCTGCCTCAGCCTCCCGAGCAGCTGGGATTACAGACGCGTGTCTCCATGCCCAGCTAATTTTTGTATTTTTAGTAGAGATGGGGTTTCACCATGTTGGCCAGGCTGGTCTCAAACTCCTGACCTTGTGATCCCCCCCCTTGGCCTCCCTAAGTGCTGGGATTACAGGCGTGAGCCACTGTGTCCAGCCCTCTTTTTATTTTGAGATGGAGTTTTGCTCTTGTCACCCAGGCTGGAATGAAGTGGCACAATCTCAGCTCACTGCAACCTCTGCCTCCCAGGTTCACGCAATGCTCCTGCCTCAGCCTCCTGAGTAGCTGGGATTACAGGCACCAGCCACCGTGCCCAACTAATTTTTGTATTTTTAGTAGAGATTGAGTTTCACCATATTGGCCAGGCTGGTCTTGAACTCCTGACCTCAGGTGATCCACCTGCCTCGGCCTCCCAGATTGCTAGTATTACAGGTGTGAGCCACTGCGCCCAGCCTATGCTGACTTCTGAGATTGACTGAAGAGCACACAGGGCCTCGGGACACAGCCTGAAGGCTTCGAAGCCAGGCAAGCCGAGTTCCATCCTTGCTCCTTCCACTTGCTGACAGTGCTACGTGTGGTGGGGGCAGGCGTTTCTCTGACCCGCAGTGGGTATGTAGCGGATGCTGCTCCTGCCAGGAGCTGCCCTTGGCTGAAGGGAGCCATCTTGCCTGGGTTTCTCCGTCTCAGGGAGCACAAGGACCTCATTGCCTCAATGGGGGTACATCTCAGAAGGGCCACCCAAGCTTTGGCACACCGGCCTCACTGCCATTCAGCCTCCCTTCTGCCCCCAGCCTGCCTTCATGACTCCCTGACGGCACTGCTCTGGGAGTGTTCCCCAGTTACCCTGCACGCCCAGAGCCTGTGTTTTGAGAACCTGACCCGAAGCAGAACTCATCCACAAAACAGGGGCAATAATTCCTACCTCTCAGCTACGGCGAGGGTTAAGCAGGCAAGCTGCTCACATGAAATTTCCTCTCCGGCGCAGCGCCTGGGCTATGGTAAATGAGCCATACATACTTGTTCACTTCCTCTCTCTCTCCATTCTTTCTTCCCCCCAAGTGTGTTTATAGATTTTATTGTGAGTGTTCTCTTTCCTCTGAGAGAGACATCTGGCTCTCTGCTCATTGGCAGAGCTGAAGTGACCGACACACTCTAAACCAAGTAAGTGTCTCACCCCTTTCTGATGTGCAAGTGTTTATGTAGCTGTGATCACCCTCATACCCACACACACACACACACACACGCGCGCGCGCACGTGCACATGAGCGGTATTGCAGAATCCTGCAATCTTCGTAGTTTCACAAACATCCAAAGCTTTACACCATTGCCACAGCACGGAGAACTCCTTGTGGGAAGACCTGTATACCAGGTGCTGTGGGACATCCCAGGAGGGAGAGCTCATTTTCTGATGATGGAATCAAGGAGGGCTTCAAGAGACAGGTGACATTTGTCATAGGCTTTGAAGGCTGGATAGATATCCAGCAGGCAGAGGGTGTAGGAGTGGTTTTCCAGGCCAAGGGAACTGTGGAGTTGGGAAGACACAAAGCTCATCTGCACGTCCTCCAGGCTAGGTGAAGACAGAGTCTCAAGAGGAGGAGGAGAGGGAGGAGCCAAGGGTGGGAAGGTAGTTGGGACCTGACTGGGTGGGGCCAAGCTGAGGCCGGAAGTAATGGGATTCTACTGACAATTTCTGAGAGGTGGAGAGAGAGCTCTCCGAAGGTCAGTCCTGGAGAGGATTGAATGAGAAAGATGCTGAGGTCAGGCTGAGCAAGGTGGCTCACGCCTGTAATCCCAGAACTGTGGGAGGCTGAGGTGGGTGGATCACCTGAGGTCAGGAGTTCGAAACCAGCTTGGCCAACGTGGCAAAACCTCATCTCTACTAAAAAGCACAAAAATGGCCAGGCAAGGTGGCTCACGCCTGTAATCCCAGAACTTTGGGAGGCCGAGGTGGGTGGATCGCCTGAGGTCAGGAGTTCGAGACCAGCCTGACCAACATGGTGAAACCTCATCTCTACTAAAAATACAGAAATTAACTGAACAGTGCCTGTAGTCCCAGCTAGTCGGGAGGCTGAGGTAGGAGACTCGGTTGTACCCAGGAGGTGGAGGTCATAGTGAGCAGAGATCACACCACTGCAGTTCACCCTGGGAGACAGAGTGAGACTCCGTTAAAAAAAAAAAAAAGGAAAGAAGGAAGGAAGGAAGGAGAAAGAAAGATACTGCGGTCAGAAAAGCGGTGAGGAGGCCATGGTAACAGATGCGGCTAGCAAGGCCCATCCCCCACACCTGGCGGGGGCACTGGTGGACCAGGAGAACAGGAGGAGTCCCGGGAGGGGAGTGTGTGTACTCACCCTTTTCCAGATCACCAAGACCATGAAGACCTTCAGGGGAAGCTACATGAATACCCCCCGCTCCTCATCTGAGAATGGGTGCCATGAGAACACCATCCCCAGAAATTGTTTGGGGAAGTGAAAGAGGAAACTGAACTCAAAATAAGGGTGCCTGACTCACTGCCTCTCAGTGACCATGTGCAGGAAAATCCTCTGAGCCTGCTGCCGGCTACCTCCTCTGTCCACACCTCACTTCACAGGAATTCAGACAGCAGGAGGGAGTCCCACACACGGAACACCTGGAGACGTCAGGAAGCAGACCCAGCCCGACCTCCCCGCTCCCTCGCCGCGAGGCCTCGGGCACGTCACTGACAGGTTTCTAGGCCTCGGTTTTCTCATCTATAAAATGATAATAATAACCATCACTACCCATTTGTGGGACTTTTATGAGATCAAATCACCTAATAAATTTGAAAATGCTTAAAGCTCTTTGGAAGAAATGCAAGGTGTAATTGTTGAGGCTGTTGTGTAATTGGATATTACTATTGCCACTACCACGGTAAACTTGCGTATCTCTTTTCTCTGGAGAGGTCAGAAGCTGTTCGTGGGGCTCTTCTTTCATGAATAATTTCCAAACATCTCTTGTTTACAGGTGGGCCCTAAACTAGAAGGTTCCACCTGTCTGAGTGAAATGGATCTTGAGTCAGATCCTAGAAAAGCCAGGAGGGCATGGCTGAGAGGCAGAAGGGAGCTGACTCAACATGGCTCAGCTGGGAAGGCGCGGTGTCCCCGGGAGGGAAAGGCAGGTGACTCAAGGTGCGACTTTCTGGGCACAGAGAAACTGGGATTTCTCATCCAATTCATTCCAACCTTTGGCTGTACCAACCTGGATCCCACTCACTCCTCCCATACGAGGCTACCTTCTGGTTCCACTGCCTTGAAATCTAACAGTGTAGCCAACGTGACTCACCAGCCACGTGGCTTGCAAACATCACTAAGCTTGTCTCATTTTCCTCATCTGTAAAATGGTTTAACAATCTCTGTGCTTCGGATGTACGAATGCTTGGTGAGTATCAGGTGTGGTACCAAGATAAAGGGGTGTTTGAGGAGATGTTTTGTTGTTGTTATTGTTAAGGTTTTTTTTCAATATATACTTTACGTTCTGGGGTACATGTGCAGAACACGCAAGTTTGTTACATAGGTATACACGTGTCACGGTGGTTTGCTGCATCCACCTCCCCCCCACCATCTACTTTAGCTATTTCTTTTTTTTTTTGAGGCGGAGTTTCGCTCTTGTTACCCAGGCTGGAGTGCAATGGCGCGATCCCGGCTCACCGCAACCTCCGCCTCCTGGGTTCAAGCAATTCTCCTGCCTCAGCCTCCTGAGTAGCTGGGATTACAGGCACGCGCCACCATGCCCAGCTAATTTTTTGTATTTTTAGTAGAGACGGGGTTTCACCATGTTGACCAGGATGGTCTCGATCTGTTGACCTCGTGATCCACCCGCCTCGGCCTCCCAAAGTGCTGGGATTACAGGCTTGAGCCACCGCGCCCGGCCAGCTATTTCTTCTAATGTTACGCCTCCCCAATCTCCCCACCCCCTGCTATCCCTCCTCTTGTACCCCACCCCCTACAGGCCCTGGTGTGTGATGTTCCCCTCCCTGTGTCCATGTGTTCTCATTGTTCAACACCCTCTAATGAGTGAGAACATGCAGTGTTTGATTTTCTGTTCCTGTGTTAGTTTGCTGAGAATGATGGTTTCCAGCTTTATCCATGTCCCTGCGAAGGACATGAACTCATCCTTTTTATGGCCGCATAGTATTCCACGGTGTGCATGTGCCACATTCTCTTTATCCAGTCATTTGGGTTGGTTCCAAGTCCTTGCTATTGTAATGGATTAAGGATTTAAACATAAGACCTTACACCATAAAAACCCTAGAAGAAAACCTAGGCAAAGCCATTCGGGACATCACAACTAAAGGACTTCGCAACTAAAATGCCAAAAGCAATGGCAACAAAAGCCAAATAGACAAATGGAACCTAATGAAACAGGGGCTTCTGCACACCAAAAGAAACTGTCATTAAAGTGAACCAGCAACCAACAGAATGGGAAAAAATTTTTGCAATCTACCCATGTGTCAAAGGGATAATATCCAGAATCTACAAAGAACTATAACAATTTTACAGGGAAAAAACAACCCCATCACAAAGTGGGCAAAGGAGATGAGAGAATGTTTGAAGATGATTTCTGGCCTGGGGGCGGCGGGGGTGGTGACTGCAGGCTGCTGTGGGGTGGTTGGGGGTAAGATACCGGGAGAATCCCCGGAGGCCGGACCCAAAGTTCCAAAGCAGGGTAGAAATCTCTCGGACGTGGGTTTAGAGTGTCTCTTAGTGTTCTGATACCAAGTTCCTCCTAAAAAGCAAATTCTAAGAGCAGAACAATGGTGGGAGTCGTGACCTCCCGCAGCCCACCACCCAGCAGTTGCACTCTTTCTGAATGCCTCTGGACTCCCCAGACAGAGGCACAGAGCTGGTCTGGGACAGTCCTCCCAACAAGACTCTGATCACACCCCCGAACCCCGGCCCATCGGGCTGACCGAGGCTGACCTCTCGCCGCTGAAGGCCATCTGATCACACCCCCGAACCCGGGCCCACCGGCCTGACCGAGGCTGACCTCTCGCCACTGACGGCCATCTGATCACACCCCCGCACCCGGGCCCACCGGCCTGACCGAAGCTGACCTCTTGCCGCTGAAGGCCATCCTTAGCCACACTTTCCTTCCTTGGTGTAGTGGCCACGGACTCTGGAACTAGTCTGTCTGGGTTCAAACCCCAGGTTTACCACTAGCCAGCCATGTGTGCCCTTGAGCAGGTTCTGAACCTTTCTGGACCTTCACTTCCCCATCTGTATTTGCGGATAACAGTAGGGCCTATCTCATAGCCTCATTTTAAGAGTTAGATGTATTAGCAAAGTGCTCAGCACAGCGCATGCCACCCAATAAGCACTATTGCTGTCCTGGCTCCTTTTGCCAAGGTTGGGCTTAAGGCCTGCTTGTGAGAGGCCTCTGTGGCCACTCTCTGCTCCATCGCCTTCCTCCACAGCTGCCTTGACCCCTGTCACATTGGTGCTTCCTGGTCACACAGAAGCTCCCGGAAGCTCGTGGAACCGGAGAGCCAGCATGCATCCTTCTCGGGAACCCTGGGTCCTCTCCACTTGCCTGGGCTTGAGACCCTCCGCTACAAAATCATGTTCTTCCTGCTCATCATTCAAAACTCTACTCAATGGTCCCGTCCTTCATGAAACATGGTGCAGCGGGAGAAGCACAAGCTCTGGTTCAGACAGACCTGGGTTTGAACCCCAGCCTAACCTGTACCACCAGCTGGGTGACCTTGGGCAATTACTTAACCTCTCTTAGTCTCAATTTCCTTACATGTCACATGAGGTAAGTATCTCTTCCTCACGGATGAAGATGAGGATGATGCCTGGGGCAGTAATGACACATAGTAGGTGCTCAACAAATGTTTCTCTTCCCTCCTTTCAACCTTGCTCTGATAGCAGTTTCCCCTCTCTCCTCCTGCTCTTAATAGTACTTAACAGCTTCAGTAAGAGGCTGACACACACATACACACTGTGTGTATGTTCTTAGGTATTTATCATGTGTTGGCTCTTCTTTGATTCGTTCAACATTTATGAGGCATTTGCTATTTGTCTGATGTTCTGCTAGGCCCTGGGGATGACTAAGACCGAATCCTTTCCCTGAGGAGCTCACAGAAAATTAAGAGGATCATCCTGAGGTCAGGAGTTCGAGACCAGCCTGGCCAACGTTGCCAAATCCTGTCTCTACCAAAAAATACAAAAATTAGCTTGGCATAATGCCAGGCATTTATAGCCCAGCTACTCGGAAGGTTGAGGCAGGGAGAACTGCTTGAACCGGGAGGTAGAGGTTGCCATGAGCTGAGATCATGCCACTGCACTTCAGCCTGGGTGACAGAGCGAGATTCTGTCTCCAAAAAAAAAAAAAAAAAAAAAAAAAAAAAAAAACCAGAAAAGGAAAAAAAGAAAAGAAAAGAAAATTGAGAGGACCAAATATATGTGTCATGTGTAGATAATCTCGGGGTCTATGGTAAGCGTTCTAGTGGGGGGCATGTCTGCAAGGCACTTTCCATCACAGCACATGGCGAGACTAACAACGCTCCTTTCAGCAGTCAAAGGCTTTCAGTTCAACTCAGGGAGTGTGGATTGGGCCCTTCTTTGGGATGAAGAAGACAGTGCTTCCACCCTCAAGCAGTGCAGGATCCAGTAGGGAAGTCAGACAAAGGATGTAAGGGTTACGCCACGTGGACAGTGCCCCTATGCCCACGGGTTGTCATGCAAGTGGGAGCCAGCTACGAGTGAGGAGTAAGGTCGACTTTCTGGAGGAGGTGGCATCTAAGACTCAGAGGACAAGTAGGAATTAGCTGACAAAGGAGGGACAGAAGTCCTTCCAAGTGGCAGGAGACAGCCTGGGAGGAGCAAGGCTGGGCGTGGGGCTCAGGGGACTAGAGGTGGTTCTGTAAGGTTGGACGCAGACACAGGAAGCTCAGAGCCTCTAGAAAGATCCTCTTTTCTTCTCTTTCTGCCCCCAACACCTGGTCACATCCCTCAGCTCCAGCTCCAGAAGATCCCTTTTCCAGAGGCTTCCATCTCACTGATGCAAAAACCTATCCTAGCTTGGGGGCCATGCAGCCCAGGCTGTTCCTGAGGGACAGAGACGCTGCGGGGGTGCAGGGAGGAAGGGATGGAGAGCTGGGAGTGGGCAAGAAAGAGGAGAAGTCCCTGCCCCTCCATGCAGGGACAATGACCAGGGCCCAGGGTGATCCTTGTGTAGGGTCACTGCATACTCGTGGTGACAGCTGCTGGGTGTCAGCTGCTGGGTGTCAGCAGGACCCTGCTTCCCTTGCTGAGGCCTCCCCACCCCAGCGCCTGCTCACCTGCTCTGTGCTAAGCCTCCACACACCCCTCCTCCTGCCACATCAGTTTCCGCCAATTAGGTCAAGGTGAAGGTCCCCTCTCTGGAGTTTGACCTTGCAGCCAGCAGGCCACGAGAGTTCTAGCACACCCCACATCTGCCAGGGGACGTGTGTGCAGTTACCACACTCACGTGCATACATGCGCACACCCCCTCCCACACGCAAGCTCACAGTACCCACGCTCACACATAGACACTCACACCACATACCCACACATCTGCTTGAAGACACACTTGCATCATGCCAGCAGGGCCCAGCTCGCCTCTGCTCCATAAGCTCCCTTAGGGGAGAAGCAGCCCTTCGGAAGGTTCTGGGCCACCAGCCCTGGGATGTCCAGCCCCACGCCAGAGAACCCTCCTAGCTCTTGCTGAGAGGGTACCAAAGGGTTAAGAGAGAACATTTCCAGGGAGGTTGCCTCTTAATCAACACAGTTAATTCTTTTCCTTTTACAAACATAAATTCTTGGCAGTCAGTAACCAAGAAAAAAAGGGGGAAGAAAAAAAACTTAACCCAACATTAGTGAAATCTTTGCCTCTTCCTATTTTTTTTCAAGTTAAGACCCAGAGGAATTCAAAGCAATGAGAGAAATCCCAGCCCAGATGGAATGTTTTTGCTAATATACGTCTGCAAGTTATTTAAATGTATGTTTAAGTGTGTGTGTGTGTGTGTGAGTGTGTGTGTGTGAGAGAGAGAGAATGTGAGAGCAAGCAAGCATGGCTGAGTGGTGTGTGCCTCTGTGTGTGTGCGTATGTGCACACGTGTGTGGCTAGAGCCCACAGCACAGCAGAGGAGCCGCCAGAATCCCTGCCCGAGCCCCAGCTACCCTCTGACCCTGGCTCTCTGGTCTGAACCTGGAGCAGTACAAGGCCATTGCCCAGAAGGCTGTCCTTGTCCTTCAGCCTGGGGTCTCTTGGGACAATAGTCCCTGTCCCTGCCCCTCAGCCCCACGGTGGCCTCAGTGACACGTTCTGCTAAGGAAAACCCACCCACCACACACATTTCTCGCCCTCATTTCCAGCTAAGCCAGGAGGTTTGGGGCTGGAGTTTCCAGGCCTGGAGTAGGGTCCTTGAGAGACTAAGCCCCCTGCACAGAGCTGCTTCCCACAACCCCCGTCCAAGACTGGACCCGCCTGGACTTGAAATCTGGGCTTGGACTGTGATCCTGGCCTCTTGCTGTCACCCCTCAGACCTCTCTCAAGATCTTCAGCCCCTGTGGTATTCCTTCTCACCCCGAGAGAATCCACCCCCACCCGCCGATGTCAGGGTCAGCCCTTACCATGGACTCCACCTCAGCAGGGCTCTTCGTCCCCTGCCTCCAGAAGCAACCCCAGTTGGGTTCAGGGTGCAGGGGCTTTGCAGACAACCCTGGAGCTCCCCACCTGCCCCTAGCTCCCTCTCGTCTGCTCCCTCGTGAGTTGACTTTAATTCTTTTAATCTTTCCTCTGAAATCTCTCCTCTGGCCTCCCCATGAGCTGTGTGAGTTCCAACTTCCTGATTTCCATGGGGAGATTAAACAGCTTTCTCCATCCAAGGCAGTTTGGATGTCTGGGCCACCCCCTGGACTGGCGAGACCTTGCTCTGCCGAGGGGGCAGCTCTCACTCTTTTGAGCCCCGGCCCACCCTGAGTCCCGGGCCTTCGACATGGAACTTCCCATGCCCCCTCCCTACCCTGCCTCTCCAGAGAGTCCAGCCTTCCCATCACTTCCCTTTCACAGGGGCCTCTCAGCATCTCCAGCCAGGCCCAAAGCCTGGAGCGCACAACTTCCTCCAGCAGCGGCTCTTGGGAAACAGGGCAGGCGGGAAACAAGGCCCAGGACCCTCGGAGAGGATCTCCTGCCTGGTTGCCCTCCCCTGCTCCAGCTTCTCCCCAGGCTCCTCTGCTCCTTCCACCACACACGCCCTCTGAGGCCCTTTCCTGAGCCTGTGGGCATCCACCGCCTGCACTGGCTGCTGAGGGGACAGGACTCCCCAGCTCTCAGTGTCATCTGCTCTGCTTGTCTGCAGCTGCCAGCTCAGGACCTGGTGCAGGAGACAGAGCAAAGTGAAGTCAGGTTCAGGGACTCCGTAGAAAAGGGGTTTAGGGAGGGACACAGAGAGGGTGTCCAAGGGGAACTAGAAATTATGGTTTATTTATTTATCTATTTAGAGATGGAGTTTCACCCTTCTCGCTCAGGCTGGAGTGCAGTGGTGCCATCTTGGCTCACTGTAGCCTCCGCCTCCTGGGTTCAAGCGATTCTCCTGCCTCAGCCTCCCAAGTAGCTGGGATTACAGGCATGTGCCACCATGCCTGGCTAATTTTTGTGTTTTTAGTAGAGACAGGGTTTCATCATGTTGGCCAGGCTGGTCTCGAACTCCTGACCTCGGCTTCCCAAAATGCAGAGATTACAGGCGTGAGCCATCACACCCAGCCTAGAAATGAGTTTTGGAGGTATGTCATTTGAGCTAGCCCTGAAATGTAGCTAGGGGATGGAAGAAGCTGAGCTCTAACTTTCAACAGGGGAGGAAGAGTTGCTTCGAGTGGAATCTCTGAGGCAGAAAAGGGGAAAGACCTGTGGGAAGTGTCCTGGAATGCCACTTTTTCAGGGATATGGTTTCCCTCTGAAATGAGTGGGGTCCTGAGGTCTCCACACATGGACACCAGCTTCCCAAGGCCTAAAGATGCCAGACGGGAGGCCGGGCGCAGTGGCTCAAGCCTGTAATCCCAGCACTTTGGGAGACTGAGGCGGGAGGATCACAAGGTCAAGAGATTGAGACCATCCTGGTCAACATGGTGAAACCCCGTCTCTACTAAAAATACAAAAAAATGAGCTGGGCATGGTGGCGTGTGCCTGTAATCCCAGCTACTCAGGAGGCTGAGGCAGGAGAATTGCTTGAACCCAGGAGGCGGAGGTTGTGGTGAGCCGAGATCGCGCCATTGTACTCACGCCTGGGTAACAAGAGTGAAACTCCGTCTCAAAAAAAAAAAAAAGATGCCAGACGGATTCTCGGGTCTGTCTTAGACGGAGGGCTTCCGGGAGTCCATGAATCTCCTGACACTGTGTGCAAAGTATCGTGGATATGGCAGCATTACAGGGCTTCACCATGTTCTCAAAGGGTCTAAAAACCACTGTGCTGGAGGTTAACACAGAGGTGACCCTTGAGGCTGGCCAGAGTGACCCCAACGTCACACCACAAGCGGGCCGCCCTGGCACCAGATGACCTCTGGCTGAAATAAGCAGAAACTGGATCAGGCTCAGGCTGTCACATGAGAGACAGCTCACTTCTAGATGTGGGAGATTCTGGAGACACAGCTCACTTCTAGATGTGGGAGATTCTGGAGACGACCTTGACTGCTGGAGATGGCACCTTTTTATTTTATTTTATTTTTGAGACAGAATTTTGCTCTTGTTGCCCAGGCTGGAGTGCAATGATGCTATCTCAGCTCACCACAACTTGCGCCTCCTGGGTTCAAGCGATTCTCCTTCCTCAGCCTCCTGAGTAGCTGGGATTACAGGCATGCACCACCATGCCCAGCTAATTTTGTATTTTAAGTAGGGATGGGGTTTCTCCATGTTGGTCAGGTTGGTCTCAAACTCCTGACCTCAGTTGATCCACCCATCTGGGCCTCCCAAAGTGCTGGGATTACAGGCCTGAGCCACCGTGCCTGGCCCCTGGAGATGGCATCTTAAAGCAGATCTCTGCCAGGCAAGATCCTATGGCCAATGGGACGTCCTTCACTGGGCCTGAGCTGCCTGTCAGCTTCCTCTACAGTGACACTAGTAGGCATTCCCAAGTAAGACAGCAGAGGTGGCCCACGGTGGGTCCCGGGTCGTCGGGAGAAAGTGCGCAAAAGGGACTGAGTCTGTCACTTTCATGATGTGTATGAAGGTCATCTGTCTCTGAGGGAAAACAGCGGCCACTCTCCAAGGAGCTATGAGTGTGCCCAGCGCTGATGTGGGCAGCTATGAGTGTGCCCAGCGCTGATGTGGGCAGCTATGAGTGTGCCTAGTGCTGATGTGGGCAGCTCGGGGGATCAGAGACAGGGTGGGGAGATCATTAACGCCAAGGGGGCCATGCCAAGGAAGGCAGAGCTGTGTAGTGAAAGGCCCTAGCCCACCTCCGCACTGGCCTTTCGGCGCCAGGGTTCCCTCTCCTGGGGAAGGAGGGAGTTGGGCTGCAGGGTTTCTGAGGGCCTCTTTGGCGCTGCCATCCTAGGTTTTAAGAAATGCCCCTTCTGGCGGTGTGCGGTGACACTCACACCTGTAATCGCAGCACTTTGGGATGCCAAAGTGGACAGATCACCTGAGGTCAGGAGTTCAAGACCAGCCTAGCCAATATGGTGAAACCCCATCTTTACTAAAAATACAAAAAGTTAGCCGGGTGTGGTGGCGGGCGTCTGTAATCCCAGCTACTCGGGAGGCTGAGGCACAATTGCTTGAACCTGAGAGGCAGAGGTTGCAGTGAGCTAGACTGCACCATTGCACTACGGCCTGGGCAACAAGAGCAAAACCCCATCTCAAACAGAAAAGGAAAGAAAAAAAAGGAAAAGAACTGTCCCTCCTGTCCCCTCCCTGGGCTCCTGTTTGGGGGTTGGGGAGAGTGGAGCTTATCCAAAAGCCACAGAAGCTTTCCCAGCCCTCTCTCCACCGCACTTCAGGACCACCCACCCAGGACCTGCACGGGCTCCCTCCTCCCAGAAACTCCACTTCCCTGTACAGGAGGCTGCGGAGCCAGAAGGGCTTTCTGCGTTCTCTTTTGGTTTGCTTGTTTGCTTGCTCTTCCGCTCACATTGCGCACGGGCAGGGGACTAGCTGGTCCTCTGGGTCTCGTAGGAGAAAGAGGGGCATCCCAGCACCAAGGCGCGCTGGCTGCTGAGCCAGCCAGGGGCAGGGGGTGCACGCTCCTCAGGGCCTACGGAGGCAGAGCCGTCTTCACTGATCTAGGACAGACACACTGCAGTCCTAGGTAACCCCCTAAGCTCACTCTCTAGAGCCTGATGGCTGCAGAAGGTCTTCTCCTGGCCCGTGCGTGCCTGTGTCGTTTATATACATGTGCGTATGTCTACAGATATGTGTGCCTATAAATAGAGATAGACAGATATAAATCAAGGGTTTAGGAGGTGGGCGGCTGCGCTGACGGCAGTCAGCCACTGCCAGTTCCTCCAAGAGGGCAGCTCGGGTGTCTCCCTGCACTCTCTCCCGTCACTTCCGCCTGTGGCTCCTGGTCCTCACTCACAAGCGTCAGGCTGTCATCATCACCAGCTCCTCCCTCACTTCCCCCCACAGGCAGGCTGTTGCTATATCCTCACTCATTCCTCCGCAGCAACTCCGAAATCTGTTTTCTTTCTGGGTCTCACCCCCTCCCTCAGCAGCCCCCTCAGTGTCCCCATCTCTCTTTCCTCCTGCTCTGTGTTCCCTTGGCTTTTCACTCTGACTCTGGGCTTGTCCACCCCACTGCCCCGCTCCTCTGTGTGTGCTCTATGGACACCCAGACCTCCTGGCCCCCTCGATCCCGTCCTCCTCCCGTTCATTCTGCCTTTCTCTGTTTAGTTTTGTATTTGTTTCTCTATATTCATTTCTGTGTCTCTCTTATCAAGTAACACAGGCGCTCTCGTTGGGGAGGGGGCATTTCTAACCTCTTTTTTTCTAGCCCCACAGTCAAGTGCACGTTTCCCAGGGCCTGGGGTCCAAGCGGGGCAGCGCAACGGCCCCATGGCTCCACCTCACCAGCTGTGAGGACCTGCGGGCCTGGGGAAGAGCAGCTGGGCCAGGAACCAGCAACCACAGCCCTCCCTGTGATGGAAACAAGACGCAGCCTGGCTCATTTGCATGCTGGGTCTCTTTTACATAAATCTGCAAGTCAAGCTGGAGGCTCTGGAGCCAGGTAATGCAAAGTGATGCAAAATAAATTAATCAGCCAGAGTGCCCTGCTGCAGGTGTAAGCCAGCCCTTTCTTCCAGCTGACAGAAGAAAGCCGGATGAGCTAGCATGCTTATAAGGTTGGGGGCGGACGGTGGGGCGGGGCAGAGTGCTGACCCTGAGCTGTTCCACCTGCCAGCACCACTCCAGAGCGGCTCTAAGAGAAAGTAGGGGCCTGATGGCTGACGAGAGCCAGGAAGCCTGCCAGCCTGAAAAGGGGGGGGATTGAGGCTCACCTCCTCCCATGGGGAAACTGAGGTGCAGGAAGTGGGGAGGGTCTTTTCCACCGTTACCCAGCTGCCTATGGCTGTGCCAGATCAGAAGCCTACACTTTGGGTGTCAACAAAGTAACCTTTCTGCTCCTTACCGCTGGCTGGAAGCATGTGAATTTCACCACTTCATTTGAGCATCTCCAGGGACTTTGAGGGATCAGGGATGAGACTCTTCCCTTTTCCTCCAGCCCAGCCTTCAGGGAGCACTGCCCTGACTCTAACCACCTTGGGACGCCCTCCAGCCCTTCCTGACCCACACATGGGGCTCTACTTCCCCTTTAGGAAAAGGCAAAGTGTGAAGGAGCCAGTAGCAGGTTTTCCCGCCTCTGGAAAGTGTGACTTCCGGGCTTCTCTTGGATCAGGAAATGGCTCATGAAGGTCCAAAGCTTCCTCCATATGAGAGGAGGATGGGGCAGGTCACGAGGACCAGAGCCTGCCCCAGACCCAGCTCTATTCCTCCCGTGTCAGGCAAGGATGAGGCAGCCCGTGGAGCCCAAACATTCCCAAAGGCCTCAGGCTTCTCCAGATGCAACCTGCGGCTCGTTTTGAGGACATCCACAGCACATGACCTGTGCGCTGTGACTGCTCTCACACCCCTCTGCTGCAGGGGGCTGACCAACAGAGCCTCCCCCGCCACTGGAGAGTGCAGGCTGACTGTGTGCCGATGGCCATCTCAGGAGGCAGGGCAGCCCATGGTCACAGGAAGGTGCTTTGGAATGAGCCACACCTGTCCCGGTATTACCACTCACCAGCTGTGTGACCTAGGGCAAGGCACCTGGCCTCTCTGAGCCTAGTTTTCTCATCTGTAAAATATGGAAGATAAGAGTTTCTACCTCAAAGAGTTCTTTTTTTTGAGACAGAGTTTCACTCTGTCACACAGGCTGGAGTGCAATGGCATGATCACGGCTCACTGCAACCTCCGCCTCCTGGGTTCAAGTCACTCTCCCACCTCAGCCTCTAGAGTAGCTTGGATTACAGACACACACTATCACACCTGGCTAATTTTTGTATTTTTGCAGAGACAGGGTTTCACCATGTTGGCAGGGCTGGTTTTGAACTCCTGACCTCAGGTGATCCACAGGCCTTGGCCTCCCAAAGCACTGGGATTACAGGTGTGAGGCACTGTGCCCAGCCTCCTCATAGGGTTCTTATGGAGCTTAAACAAGACAAAGTATGTCCCATATCCCACACTGTGCCTGGCACCATATAAGCATCTCTAAATGTCAATGACATTTAAACAATGTCATTGTCCGTGCAAATGCAGGTATCACAACCAGGCCAGCGTAGGTCAGAGGAAGGGAGTGGGAAGCATAACTAAGCGGACTTGGGGTCTCTCTCTCCCACCACCTTCTCCTTCTCCCTCCTGTTCCCCATCACTTCTCCACACTTGCACGGGAGGACACATTGTGAAACACAAACATTCCCAGCCTGGACTCCTTGCTGGCTCCCTGCCGTGCTCAGGATAAAGCCCAAGCTCCTTGACAAACCTCACAAGGCTTTTCGGGATCCAGCTTCTGCTTATCTCTGGAGCCCCATCTCTTATCTCCTTGTGCCCCAGGCTTCCATCACAGTCGCCTGTTCATGTCTGCACTCACCTCCCTGCATGGGCCGCTTCCTGCCCCCAGCGGCTCACGGCCTCTCCTCTCAGTATAGAAGCTGCTTCCTCCACATCCTCCACAGCGCTTCCATTCCCGTTGCTAAGGGTTCAAAGAGAAGGGCTTATGGGTTCCCAGTCCCAGGAAACTGTGCCTGAGAGGTCAGAGCAGGAAGGACCCCTCAGATCATCTAGTTCAACCTCTCCTCTGGCAGAGGAGAAAGCCCAGGCCCCAGGAAGGGGGTTTCCTCCAGGTTCCACCCAACTCTCCACAATTAGCACAAGATGAAAGCCAGTCAGTGACGCCTCCTAGACACCACGGGCCTCTCGCCCAAATACATTTGCATTTAATCTCCTCTCCCAGGGAGAATAAATACAGAGAAGAGAATTGGGGGCCCAAAGGAATCAACTGCAATCCCCAGGAATCCACTCGAGGTTTGCACATAAGTGGGGGCAGGGCTATCTCACAGGCTGGAGTGTGCGATCTCAACTCACCGAACCTCCGCCTCCTGGGTTTAAGCCATTCTCCTGCCTCAGCCTCTCTGGTAGCTGCGACTATAGGAACGTGCCACCACGCCTGGCTAATTTTTGTATTTTTGGTAGAGACAGGGTTTCACCACGTTGGCCAGGATGGTCTCGAACTCCTAACCTCAGGTGATCCACCCACCTCAGCCTCCCACAGTGCTTGGATTACAGGCATGAGCCACCACGCTTGGCCGAGAGGGTCACTCTTTTTACCTCTTCATGAGATACTGTCCTTCCTCCGCTGCCAAGAGAGCTGGACCAGTGACCCTGGGACTGAGGCGATGCAGGGGCCTCCTGAGAAGCTGCTGACTTACAGGACAGTCAAGTGGGATCCAGTCCAGGCCACCACTGGCCCGTGGAAACCACACGGGCCTGGGATCAGGAGACTTGTGTTAAGTCCCACTTCGTAGCTGAGCGCATGGGCAAGTCACTTAACCTCCCTGGACCTTGGTGTCCTCAACCATAAAATGGAAGTAAAGATATCTCTCTCCTCACAGGCTGGCATAACGTCACGTGGTAGAGAAGAGAGTGTCCCCTAAACAGTGCAACTTTCAAACAAGCATTCTCCTTAATAAGACGGGGCGAGCCCAGGGAGTTTCTGATCAGGAAGCAGCCCCTCTGCTCTTGCTCACACTCTATGCCTAATCTCTAATGGACCAAGAGGTGTCGGGCTTATAAATATTTGTTCCTTATGGCCAGACCTTCATGAGTTTTATCAGCCTAGCTGATAAGATAATCCTGGCCTGTTGGGTGAGCTGTGGCACCTGGTGTTCTGCCTTGCAGGTGACCTCTCAGACCTAAGTTTTTAATACCTCCAAGTCAATACAGAAGCTCTCAACTTACAGGCTGGAGAGGAGGGGCATCTGAGGCAGCCTCCAAAATTAATTCTCTTTGTTTCTGGATCTGATGTCTAGAGTTGACCGGAGACTCCGAGTCAACACCTTTCATGCCAGATGCTGACTGGGTCTCCACTGGCTCCACTGAGCTCAGAACCAACATGGGTTTGAAAAGACCTGAAGTGAGCATTCTTCTCCTTTAATTAAGCTCAAAATCTCCATATCTATTTCAGCCTTTGAAAAGTGAAACCCAGGAAGGCCGGTTCCCTGGGCACAGAGAAGAGGTGTACAGAATTAATACTCCATCTCGACTTTTCCTGTGTAATCTAATAAGCTGCCGAAGCTTACTGGGGACCCTGGCTGCATTTAGCCACGTGGCCAGCCAGGATCACACGACTGCCTCACCTTCCCAGTTGACAAAGCTCACATTAGAGCAGTTGACCAGCTGGGAGGGCCACAAGGTGATGCCAGGCGAGCCAGGGTTAAGGTGAAAAGCTGGGACCCTTCTCACCTTGCTGAGTAGCATGTCACCATTTGGTGACATGTCCTTTCTCTCCCAGACATTTTAGCTGGATCCTCCCAGAGTCACCCTTGCTTACCCCCCATGAAGCCTGCATTGTACCTGCTTTCCTGGGTGCTGAGTTTGGGGCCTCAGATTGGCCCCTACTGCCTTCTCCCAGATTCACTTTTTCTTTTTCTTTTCTTTTTTTTTTTTTTTTTTGAGATGGAGTCTCGCTCTGTCACCCAGGCTGGAGTGCAGTGGCGCCATCTCAGCTCACCGCAACCTCTACCTCCTGGGTTTAAGCCATTCTCCTGCCTCAGCCTCCTGAGTAGCTAGGACTACAGGTGAGCATCACCATGCCCAGCTTTTTTTCTATTTTTAGTAGAGACAGGGTTTCGCCATGTTGGCCAGGATGGTCTCGATCTCTTGACCTCAGGATCCGCCCACCTCAGCCTCCCAAAGTGCTGGGATTACAGGCGTGAGCTGCTGCGCCCAGCCCAGATTCAACTTTTTCTAGAACTATTCTGGGGCTGCCCCAGCTCTGGACCTCCGAGAGGACAGGTAACTGCTTGAACTAGCACATTCCTGACCGCCAGCAGCCTCTCCCAGCTTCAGCCCTCCTCTGCATCCAGAAGCTGGGCCCAGGCTTTTCTCTGGAGCTGCAGGCTGTGAAGGAGTCTGTTTCCCAAGAGTAAAAAGTCTCACAGAAAACCAGAGGATCCTTGCAAGGGAATCCTTGGAACCAGTGTGGGAAATACTCCCCGGGACATTCACCTCTTTCGGAACATCCACTGCGCTTCAGATTCTCTCCAGACACACCGGGTCAGGGAGGGGAGGAAATACCAAACTAGAACTTCCCCTGTAATAACAGAATTCTAGAGCTAGAAGGAATTTCAGATGCCAACTAATCCAATCCTGCTTTTTTTTTTCTTGAGACAGAGTCTCACTCTTGTTGCCCAGGCAGTAGTGCAGTGGCGCAATCTCAGCTCACCGCAACCTCTGCCTCCCGGGTTCAGGTGATTCTCCTGCCTCAGCCTCCCAAGTAGCTAAGACTACAGGCGTTCACTGCCAAGCCCAGCTAACCTGATATTTTTAGTAGAGATGGGGGTTTCTCCATGTTGGTCAGGCTGGTTTTGAACTCCCGACCTCGGGTGATCTGCCTGCCTTGGCCTCCCAAAGTGCTGGGATTACAGGTGTAAGACACCATGCCCAGCCCAATCCCGCTTTTTAACAGATGGCTATGCCGAGGTTCAAGGGGGGAAAATGGTCTAACGAGTTCTAATAACTAAGGCAGGACCTTTAGCTCAGGATATGAGGGGCTTTAGCTCAGGATATGAAGAAGACACCCAGAGAAGAATGAGAGGAGAAAGAGATGCAGAACCCGTCCGCTACGGGAGTTGGCTACATGCCCAGATCACAGAGAAGGTGGGACACCTGGGTCCTCTGCAACATGCCCCCTGCTCTAGGATGCCCTCTGTGGTCTTGTTAGAGTGTCCATCCCTTTGAACACCCGAGCAGGCACCGTCAGTGTGTTCCTGCATCTCGCGAGGGTGGTTGAAGGCAAGGGCAGTGACGTCCGACAGACCTGGGTCAAATCGTGGCTCCACTGCTTGGTTGTCCGTGAGACTCAACCAAGTTACGGAATACTCAGTCTCACCATTTATAGCATGGAAATAACAGTAATCACCTCATATGGTCCATAAAGGCAATCATGTGTGTAACATGCCTGACATACATTACACCTGAACATAAACTCCATGAAGGCAGATTCTTTATTTCTTGCCATTTCCCCAGCGTCTAGAACATGCTGTATATATAGAATGAATGGACACAGCACATGGTTCTTTCATCGATTATTTTCCTTAATGGTTACTGTTATCATTATCATTATGATTGAGCAGAATTTCTCTCTCTCTCTCTCTCACTCTCTCGCTCTCTTTTTCTTTTTCTCTTTCTTTCCTTCCTTCCTTCTTTCCTTTCTTTCCCTCTCTTTTTCTTTCTTTCCTTTCCTTTTGCTCTTCTTTTCCTTTATTCCTTTTTCTCTATTTATCTTATTTTATTTTTGAGATGGGGTCTCTCTCTGTTGCCCAGGCTAGAGTGTAGTGGCATAATCACATAGCTCACTGCAGCCTCAATCTCCTGGAGTCAAGCAATCCTCCCGCCTCAGCCTCCCAAAAAGTAGGGACCACAGGCACATGCTATCATGTCTGGCTAATTTTTTTTTATTTTTTGTAGAGACGGGGATCTCATTTTGTTGGCCAGGCTGATCTTAAACTCCTGGGCTCAAGCCATCCTCCCACCTCAGCCTCCCAAAGTGGTGGGACTGACTACAGACATGAGCCACTGCTCCTGGCCCCAGAGTATTTTCTGGTTCTACTTCATCCACCTTTCTTTCTTATCCTGGACTCCTTTCTGTTGAAGCCAATTTTGCTCACACGGTACTTACTGCCAGCATCAGTGTGAGCAGGTGCATCGCAACAGCCACACACTCACCTGCACACACACTCACATCTGCACACACACTCACACCTGCACACACACACCTGCACACACACACACCTGCACACACACTCACACCTGCACACACACCTGCACACACACTCACACCTGCACACACACACACCTGCACACACACTCACACCTGCACACACACACACCTGCACACACACTCACACCTGCACACACACACCTGCACACACACTCACACCTGCACACACACTCACACCTGCACACACACTCACACCTGCACAGCCCCAGCCGCTGTTTCAGACTCTCTACGTGTCTCTTCTCACCTGCAGGGGGAGAGGGAGAACCGTGAGGCTGAGTCCCAGCCCTTGCTTTCCTCCCCAGCCCCCTTTCCATCCAGTGTTCACACTGCTGCCTGCTTCATGTGCTTTAAAACCCTGGCTACCCTTCTCTAGCAAACTTTGTGCTGCCCAGGAAGTCGAGGGTGATAAAAAAAAAAAAATCCACCACTATTTCTTCCTTTCCAAAGAAGGCTGTTCACTTATTCCTGTTTTGTCTGATTCAAAACTGACTGATGCAATTCCCTTCTGCTCTGACAAATGGGGACCTCGGCTAAGAAGGAAGCAGAGCCAGAGTGAAAAGAGAAGGGGTCAAGGGCTTTCTGGAGATTGGTGAAGTTCCTGTTCAAGCACAGGCAGCTGGACAGCTCTCCTTGTTCGGGCTCTGAGTTTCAGAAAAACACAGGACTCTGAGACGCGCCTTGGTTTGAGTCATTTGGGTGGAGCTGGTGTGTTTATCTGTGCTGTCTTCCCATTTCTTCTCCTTTTTGAGTTGAGAGCAGTGAGCAGTGAGCAGCTACGTCTGCCTTCTTCTATTCTTGGGGTCCAGGACACTGGGGCAAGATGCAGAGAGAGACCATCCTTCAGTTCTTCTGAAATCCTAACCTCCTTTCCCCAATCCCAAATTTAGGATTTTAATTCACTCTGTATTCATGATAATCTGGAGGGGAAAATGCGTAGGACATTGATAGATTAGGCCGGGCTCCGTGGCTCATGCCTGTAATCCCAGCACTTCAGGAGGCCAAAGTGGGTGGATCACCTGAGGTTAGGAGTTCGAGACCAGCCTGGCCAACATGGTGAAACTCTGTTTCTACTAAAGATACAAAATTAGCTAGGCGTGGTGCATGACTGTAGTCCCAGCTACTCGGGAAGTTGAGGCAGGAGAATCACTTGAACCTGGAAGGCGAAGGTTACAGTGAGCCGATATCACACCATTGCACTCCAGCCTGGGCAACAAGGGTGAAACTGTCTCAAAAAAAGAAAGAAAGAAAGAAATTGATAGACTAGATTGTAATACAGCATGAATAACTCAACCATGCAAATTAACGCAGGCCCACAAGCCTAGGCCTCAAAGAATGAGACCACTTATTTGCTTCTATTATTAGATGAGAATTTGCTTAGTAATAGAAAAGAAAAATAATTTAAAATAAGGCCTATGGCCTTTTAACCCCAGCAGTCTACCAGAGACTGGACTGGTGTGACTTGAAGATAAACTGTGAAGTGAAACATTCAATCAGACAAAGCTTAGGAGTTTGCGTGTGTGCTTTCTTAATGTACGTATCCAAAATACAGATTCTATTTACTTTCATCTTTTTTTTTTTGAGACCGAGTCTCACTCTGCCACCTGGGCTGGAGTGCAGTGGCATAATCTCGGCTCACTGCAACCTCCACCTCCCGGGTTCAAGGGATTCTCCTGCCTCAACCTCCAGAGTAGCTGGGATTACAAGTATGCACCACCACACCTGGCTAATTTTTGTATATTTAGTAGAGATGGGGTTTCACCATGTTGGCCAGGCTGATCTTGAACTCCTGAATTCAGATGATCCACCTGCCTCAGCCTCCCGAAGTGCTGGGATACAGGTGTGAGCCACCACGCCCGGCCTCATCTTTTTAAAGACTTAACTGAACAGGGGTCTCAGTGTACTACATTAATGAAATGTTGGCTCTGTGCAGATAAGTGGTTTCCATCCTTTGGAGGCTGATCTCCTTCTGTTTGTCTGAGCTCAGAGCTCAGGGCACAGTACCTGATGCTGAGTTAAGTGTCCAGCAGGCCCTGTCCCAGCCAAGCAGCCAGGCGGGGTGAGGTGATCTAGTGGGGCTCTAATGGGCTAAGGTAGGTGGCAGAGGTGTCTCTTACGACGATCACAGACCCTCTGAGGGGAAGGGAAGAACCTACTGAGTTGAGAATAGGCATGAGCGTCGAGTTCAGCACATGAAAAAGCAGGTTCCCATGCATTATTGGAGTAAGAAAGTCTGAAGAGGCATCAAGGCTAGAGCGTGGAGCCAGGGAGTCCTAGAGCTGGGGACATTCTCCCCTGGCCTGGCCCTTATGCCCTAGACACATGCCCGGCCTGCGGCCACAAGGGCTGTGCACAAGGCAAGGCCCGCTCATCAGTTCAGTGTCCATCGCTCTCTTCTGTCCCAGAATTGGGCTCCCCTTGGCCCCGGGCCCCTCCAGTACATCCTTCCCAGCTTGTCCTACCTAGACTTGGGCACTGGTTTATCTCTCTCTGCTTCATGACTGTCTTGGAAATCCCGTTAGTCTCAGCCGTCAAGAGTTGCCCCTCTCCTCAGGCACTGAAACCTACCTCGGTCCCTGCAGCTGCATCTGACTCAGGGGCCTGGGAAGCCATAGTATCCCAGACTCCTGGTCTGGGGGATGGAGCAGGAAGGTGGCATGGAGAATAAGGGGGTGGGAACTAGGAAATAAAAGACTGGGTTGAAATGGACAAGGAGAACAATTTGGGTGGGTATTACAAAGACTGCTAAAAATAGAGTCCCTGTGGTGCACGGTGGGAGTGGGCTGAATTCTTTGCAGGGCCAGTGGTAGCAAGACTGTGACATTCAATTCAGTCCCAGCACCCTTTGGGATAAACTGAGAACCCCTGCTGTCAACCCCAATGATGTGGCCGCAGCCCGATTCTTTGGCTTTCAGGTATGACCTCTAAGGAATGGCAGAAGGGTTAAGTGGAGAAAAATGTATTCAAACTCCAAGCAGCGTGCTAAAGCCCTTTTTTCGTCTGCTCTACTTTTGCTCCAAGAATGTCTTCTTTTTACTTCTGGAGGTCTTCATGCTGACAGCAAGCACCTGGCTTTTTCTGATCTGAGAGTCCTGTTTGTCGCCTCACAGTGGGCCCTGCTTCTATTTTATGACATCCTCTATTTCACACCCTCAGCACTTGTCAGCAGAGGGTATAGGAAACAATCAGCTCTATGAACTGGGCGCTATCAGTATTTGCCTTCCGGCCTCGTCATGGGTCACAGGCTCTGACGCACGCGTGATGCCATGGGAGTCTTTACCTGGTTACCCAGCCACTCACATGCCCAGAGGTGCACAGCGCCTGTCACTCAGATCCATCCAAACAGAAATCTTTCCTTTGGAGTCACTCTCGCTTCGCCTCATCTTCCTCCATAAACCCAACCTTGGAAAATTTTCCTATCCAGCTTTAAAAACAATTAGTGACTACCTGAATGAGAACACAGATGGCATATTTATCAAAATTCCAGATGATGCAAAATCAAGTAGGAAGTCATGAAATCGGGTAACAGAGTAAGTTCCATGTCAGCCCTGATAGGTTAGAACAAGCAACTGAATTTAACAAGAGGAAATTTATCAGCAGTAAATGTGAAGTCCTGCTCTTGGGCAAACAAACAAAACCCCAGCACAGCTGTACAAAGTCACAATTTGGAAAAAGAAGCTAAAAGAACTACACATTGATTGCAAAACCATTGTGAGTCAAGAGTCAAAAAACCTAAGGTGGGTTTAGGCTGCATCATTGGAAATGTAGAATACGGGAGAAGGAGATAAGGGAGGGGATGCTCCTGTTCTCAGCATTGCAGGACCACACCTGATGTGCTGTGTTTCATTCCTACATCGCTTTTAGATGAACACTGACAAACTCTAGTGCTTCAGAGAGGGTGGAAACAGGAGACAGACAATCCGAGAATCTGGAAATGAAAAGACAAATGGAAACCATGGCCATGAAAGAACTAAGGAAGTTTAAGCCGAAAGAGAAAAAACGATTTAAGGGGGACACGAAAGCTATTTTCCCTGGCTGGGCATGGTGGCTTATGACTGTAATCCCAGCACTCTTGGAGGCCGAGGTGGGTGGATCACTTGAGGTCAGGAGTTCAAGACCAGCTTAGCCAACATTGCGAAACCCCATCACTACTAAAAATACAAAAATTAGCCAGGTATGGTGGCAGGAGCCTATAATCCCAGGTACTTGGAGGCTGAAGCAGGAGAATCACTTGAACCTGAGAGGCGGAGGTTGCAGTAAGCCAAGATCGCACCACTGCACTTCAGCCTGAGTGACAGAGCGAGACTCTGTCTGAAAAAAAAAACAAAACCCAAACCCAAACAAAAAAACCCCAACTATTTTTCAGCACTTATGGGCTGCCCCATACAAAAAGGATAAAGCTTCCCCTGCCCCGCTGCCCACCCAACTCTAGAAGACAAAGTAGGTCCGTGACAGTAAGTTAAAGGGAGCTAAATTTCAGTCTAGCTGGAGAAAGAAAAGAGCTTTCTTTTTTCTTATTTCTTTTTTTTTTTTTTAGATGGAGTTTCACTGTTGTTACCCAGACTGGAGTGCAACGGCACAATCTTGGCTCACCGAAACCTCCGCCTCCTGGGTTCAAGCAATTCTCCTGCCTCAGCCTCCCGAGTAGCTAGGACTACAGGCGCGCACCACCATGCCCAGCTAATTTTTGTATTTTTTTAGTAGAGACAGGGTTTCACCTTGTTGACCAGGATGGTCTCGATCTCTTGACCTTGTGCTCCAGCTGCCTCAGCTGGGATTATATGCGTGAGCCACCGCGCCTGGCCAAGAGCTTTCTTTTCTAACACTGAGAGCTGCCCAAAGTTGGGATGGTCTGCTGGATTAGGTAATGAGCTCCCTGACACTAGAGATATTCAGGAAAAAGCTGGAGGATCACATATCAGGGATGCTGCAGACAGGATTCTTGTATTTGTCAGAGGATTAGATCTGATGACCTTTAAGAAACTTTTCATCTCAGAGATGCTCTGATTCTGAGGGAACTCTATTATAATTTATTATACCATCCCCTACATGAGAATATCTAATTCTCTTTAGTAAAGCCATAAAGCTTGTGAATTTCAGCAGTGTTTCCCAGTTCTTTTCAGATTCAGTTTTGAAATTTCAGATAAAAAGCATAGACTCTAGAGACAACTGCGTGGGTTTACACCTTAACTCTGTTACATATCAGCTGTGTGACCTTGGGCAAGTCACTTAACCTCTCTGGGTCTCATTTCCTCATTTGTAAAATAGGATACTTGTAGCGCCTACTTAAATAAATTAGTGTTTGAAAAGCGCTCACTCGGAACATTGCCAACACATAGTATTGCAAATGTGTTTATTACATTAAAAATCATGTAAAGTAGCTGAAAACAAAGAATAGGGACAGTCTCAAATGGTTTAAAAAATGCTTCAACAAATGGTTCAAGGAGGTCCTCCTTTACCAACTTATCACCAGCAGCTCTGGAGGTAAAACAGCCAAGAGCCAGGGGTAGAAAAAAAAAAAAAAAAGCAAAATCACATGGGCTCCCTATGCTCTCAGAAGGAAGAAAAAGCTTCCTGCTGTTGCTGTACAGAGGCTGTGTGTTTAATGACACCAGATTATCCCTACCTCCCCCATCCCTCCTCTCTCTTCTTGGAGTTGCTAGGAGGCCAGGGTGTGCTGCGGTGTAACAAAGCTGCGTCAGGGGAGGCTGGGGGCCAGAGCTTGTTAGATATACAGGGCCTGTTCTAGGGAGCTCAATATCCTCTTACTGGAATAACTATTGTCCCAGCTTCTCAACAAATACCAACCGTCATTAATAAAAGGACTAATAAAAGCATTTATTGCACTCAGGCACTGGTCTTGCTTTTTCTAGCTCCAGGGACTTGGCAGAGGCAGCTGTTGAGGATGAGGGCTGGAAAAGCTGAGGGTCCCCCTGCACCCGAGAGCTCAGCCCAGGCCCCCAGCCCAGCCCATCACCCTTCCCAAGGCCAAGGGCCACAATCACTGAGACCTCTCGTCAAGGAAGAGCTGTGCAGTCAGACAGTGGGAGCCTGGAGAATAAAAATAATGTATCACTCAGGCCCCAGACTCCTGGGTCATTGTAAATCGTGGCTATGGGGTGGTGAAAAAGAAAAGGTTGTCTTATGATAACTTTATTTTGAGAAGCTGGAAGCACATACATAATCTTGCAGGATTTTTACCCACATTTTGCAGAGGGGGAAATGAAGGCACAGAGGCATTTAGGGGCTCATTCAGCCATATGATATCTGGCATCCTTGCCAGAACTGACTATACAGTTCTTACTGCTAATCTAGCACCATCTGATATAAAAAGGATGTGTGAGGCTGTATCTATCTCTGCCCAGTCCGGATTCCGTGAATGATGTGATCTTTGCCATCACTTCTCTAAATTATTATTGTTATTATTATAATAACTAGTGGTAGAGGTGAGTGGGTGGTGAGTGTCAGATAATTACTAAGACCCCAAAATTAAAGTGGTTGAGTCCTTACTTTTCCACGGCTGCTCAAGATGAAAATGAAAGCTGGCCTCCAGGGGTCCCTAGGAGGAACCCTAATCTTGAGATGGACTGAACCCAGGGTGGGAAGGCAATGGAGGAAGACCAGGCCCAGAAGGCCTAGGAAGCCAGACTTGGAAACTTCAGATCCTGGATTACAAGACCCTGAGAGAGCACAGTCAAATCACCCCGGCTTCAAATCCTGGGTCTGCTGCACCTCTGCTGCATGACCTTGGGAATTTACCTAGCCTCTCTGAACTTCAAGCTCCCCATCCATAAAATGAGGATAATAATCATAACTATTCCCTAGGGCTGTTGTCGTAAGTAAGGGTTAGAGGACAGGGTGTGAGAAATCCAGAAATGTGGGTTCTTTCCTCCCTGAGCCTAGACCTTCGCCAGTGAGGGGGACTACTAACTGTGGGGCTGTAGAACTTTCCTGGCATCAGGGACATTCGGAGGCAGAGTCCTTTTCTCAGGACTAGCAGCTCAATGGGAAATAACTTTAGCCTCAGTTTCCCCCATATTGAAGACAGAGCAACAAAATCTCTTGGGCCCTCAGCTGCTCCCTGCCCCGAGGGCTGTCAGATGGATAAAGGAGACATGGTCCTGGGGGGAAAGGTGGGAGTTAATAAGAGCACCCTGGATCTCTATTATTATTGTCATTATTCTGGCTCTGTCCTGTAAGCAGCGGGGATCCAGGTGACTCACTGCCTGCCTGCAGCAGCCCAACATCAACCTGTTGGGACTTGCCGGCCTGCCAGGATTCCTCCACCAAAGAGGCCTCTGCTTCTTTCTCAGCTCCTGTTGGGAGCTCTTAGGATACCCAGGACTGAGTGGAAATGGAGTGGGAGGGGGCATTTGAGACCATGGTGCACAGCCCAGAGAGGCTGGGACACCTGTGCCAACAGCTACACGTGAGCCTTGGGCATGGAGTGGCAGGAGCTAGGGCCCCAGAGGTGGTGACGTTCACACCTGGAGAGACTGCCCGATTCCTTCAGAGCAGCCATGGGGATGGTAGACCCCAGGGAGAGGGTGGCAAGAGACAGTGAGAATTCAGGCCTGGATCTGACCCTGGGACGGCTCTCCCGAGGGGCTGGCATGGGCAATGGGATGAGGACCAAGCCCCCCTCCTCCTCCAGGGGAGCCGCTCTGGGTGGCCAGGGCCTGGCAGATGAAGCTGGTGGCATCAGTGATGATTGTGAAACTCTAACCCAGATGCCTGGGTCCTGAAATCTTAGCAATTGTTGGGGGTAGAGGAAGGGAACTGGGATGCCTCTGACAGCCACCAAGCCCCCTGCCATTCGAGCTCTCTCTAAAAGCGATTTGAACAACTATGAGTCACCCGCACACACCCCTGCAGTTTCGTGGTGAGGACATAGCTAATCATAGCTGTGTTTGGGGGAGGAAGAGGGATTTTGCCACAAGCTCCGCAACAGGCTATCTCCCTCCTTCTCCAGCATGGCAAAGTGGGTATGACTGGCCAGGAGTTTGGCAAGTAGGAGTTTCTGCTTCCCTAGGGATTGGCTCTGCTCAGGGAAGGGTACACCCCTAGAAGGGCCATTAAGGCCAGAGCTGGTCCCCTGATTTCTGATGAGAGACGACACCAGGAAGGCCTGAGCTGACTGCCTCAGACCTGTCAGGGGTGGTGTTTGCTTAGGCCGTGTTTTTGTTTTGAGTAGAGATGAAAGGTACCCATTATAGGACACCTAGTTGTATCCCAAACTATCGATGAGGAAACTGAGCCCTCAATAGGCTGAAATGACTTGTTCAGAGTCATAAAGGGAGTGTCTCAGAGGCACAGCCACAGCCCCAACTGCAGATCTGCTATTCTTTCTGCGAATTCTCCTATGTCTAGTTTGATTCCATAAGAAATGACAACCAAAACAATCGTAACAGCTACCGTTGACTGATACATGCCAGTTACTAGATGAGGTGGTTTATGTATATTACTTCAGGCCGGGAAGGCAGATGAGGCGTTCAAACATCAGGTTCACTTAGATCAACTCTACATTTTCCTCCAGGTCTGAGGTACAATGATTCTGCGGCACACGCTCTCAGATTCGCAGCCACTCAGGCCGTGCTTGCTTTATCGACTGATCTAGGGCTTTCTACATGCTAGGATCTTGACTGGGCTCTGGGAACCTAGAGGTAAAATGGGGTAAGATTCCGGACGGTGCACTAGGATCCATGATTTACCAGAGTTATAGACAAAGGATCAGGAATACAGACAAATGCGTACTGACAAGATGAAGGCTTCCAGACTCAGTGACATTTAAGCAGGGTTTTGAAGGGTGAGTAGGAGTCTGCCAAGTGGGGCTGCAGACGGGAAAGATGAAGTACATGTAAAGAAAGTCACGTGTGGAAGAGCTGGTAGAGTGAAAGTGCTCTGCGTGTTTGAGAACCACAGAGAGTTTGAGACAGTGTGTGGTGGATGAGGGGGAAGGTGGTAAATCACAGCACAGAGGCGGGCTGAGATTTCCAGAGCAAGGCCGTCCTTCTAGGCTAAGGAGGGCACCACTCAAGAGGTTTAAGCAGACGTCTGCTTTGGAAGGATTCCTAGCTGATGTAAATGCATATTCTACCTCTGATGTAGCCTGTTTCTCTCGCCGGGTCCTCATTTGCCTGGGCATCTGTGAATGTGCTGGTCTACCTGGAACGCTAAGAGGCCCTCTAGGGAGGCTGAGGCTGACTGTGGCTGCAGCCACAAACTCCTGCCCTTTGCCTCTGTGCAAGAACCTTCTCGGCGCTCCTCTGGCGTTCCTCTCATTGACTGGGCATTAGTGGGGTCTTTACACCCTGGCATTCTGCTTGGTCAGGCTCTGTCAGATGGTCATTCAGTGGAGCGGGGCAGTGGAGCCACAATAAACCCTTCCCTGTCCCTCTTCTGGTCCCAGCTCCTGGCCTACCCCAAACCCAGCTCTGCCCCATGAAAACCACACGTGTCACCCCTCCACCCCAATTCGCAGCCCAGGGCGCTTTAACCTTCCTGTTAGAATGGCTTTCTTTCCCCTGCCCCCTCCTTGGCTGGCGTTTCAGCCCACCCTGGTTGGGTTCGTTCTTGTCAAGCTGAAAAAGGACGCTTCTTTCATGTAGACATTCATTTTTAATCTCAGTTAATCATCCAAAAGAGGCTTCCTGACAGAGAACAGAAGATGCATTTTGGAGCCCTCCAGGCTTGCAGCCTGGCTGTGTGACCTTCAGCAAATCATTTCACTTCTCTGAGCTCGAGTATCCTCATCTGTAAAATGGGAACATCAGCCCTCACTGGGCAGAGATTAAAAGAAATAACGTGCAGAATGTCAGTCAAGGAAGGGCTGAGCTCAGCCGAGAGACCCAAACAGGAAGGGACACATTCCTATGCCGCTTCTAAGCGCTGGTGCCTTTGGCCTCCCGCTGAAAAAACACAAACACAGTGTGTGAAATCAGGGTCTCGCGCTACTGCAAGTGATTCTGCGGTGGAATGGGAAGGAGCCCACCCTCAAAAAGATCCTAGGGCCTCTGCCAACAGGAGGAGGACGCATCCTTCCTGTTCCTAAGGGAAATGGAAGGCTGCAGCCAAAGCCATCCTCTGAAGCCGGGCAGACAGGTGGCTCTCGGGCTGACCTGTGCCGGGCTGGTAAGGCTCATAGTTTCATTGTTCCACCCGGGCTGGGGAGCTGGTTGGTGGAGTTGGCTTAGAGAAGGATATTTTGTATCCGGCTTTTGGAATGACTAATGAATGAGCTGTCTCCACTGCAGGAGAATTATGCCACTTAAGCAAAACCCAGCCGGGCTGGTCGGCTGTGAGATAGCTAATAGGAAATGCCTGTCAGAGCACTGACGCTTCAAAGCCAAATATATTCTCACTGTGTTCTCTGTTTGCTAAGTTTACTTTATGCAAAATATAACTCAGCTGAAAATATGTAGATGGCAGAGTGCTCGTTCCTTCCCTCTGGAAGAAATTGCGAAGAATGGGAGGAGAGCAGTTTGCAGTTAACCCTACTGGTCCTGCTGGGCTGAAGCCGAGCCAGACCAAGAGATCTACTCGCTAGAAAGTCTGCGCCTCTGATGGGTCCATAGCAACTGCAGTCTTCAAAGCAGAGGTGCCTGCCCTCCTGCCACGCTTCCAGACAATGGGAACACAGGGAGTGTGCCACTGGCCAGCACAAACAGCCCACCCCCCCCCAACTTGCCCAGTGTTGCAGGGACCTGTAAGGCCACGTGGGGACAACTGAATTTTTGCCCTGTTCAGTGGCCTTACCGACCAATACCCACCCCTCATCGGCGAGGCGCAATGTCCTCCAACCAAGAAGCAACCAAAAAAGTCAGTGACCCCTACAACCCCTGAACGGAGCGATAGCTGGGTGGATGCTGAAGCCAACGCTCTGTGGGAAGAGCACGGGCTGGGGAGTCAGAGGAGCTGACTTCTGGTCCCGCTTCTGCCTCTTCTTCTGTGACCCTGCAGGAAAGGTCTTCAGGCCTCGGCTTCACCATCGATAAATGGAGAGACTGGACCAGCTCAGCAATTTCAAGGGTCACATGATGCTAACACTCCATATTATACACAGCAGAACGGAGGCAGAAGTGTGGTAGAGCACCTGCTTCTCAATTCGCTGACCTTCTCCCACTCTCAAGAATTGCCACAAGGAGCTGGGCATAAAGACAGGATCATCTTTATAGAGATACGTGAGATTTCTCAATACCCAAAGTGGAAAAGATCCCCCGAGGCTATGACCAGGGAACGGGCATGTGCAGATCCCTTACTGAGGAGGAGCCAAGACACAGCAACTCTTGCAGCCTTTTACCTGGAAATATCCTTATTCCCATAAGGCCGCAGTCACCAGGAAGTCTGCAGGCAGCTCAGGCCCTCTTCCAAACACCCTCCCTGCATCAAAGGTCTGGCCTCCTTTATGGAAGGCATTTAGGTTTAGTCCTCTGGGACAGAAGTGGTGAGAACTGGGCCTACGGAGCCTTGGGCTTCTCAGAAGGACCTGGAGAACAACCATGGAACCAAGCGTATGAGGCAGCATGAGGATGAAGACACGCATCAGACACAGTTCTGCTCACAGAGGACTCGCTGTTTTGTTGCAAGATGAGAAAATATAGAGGAGGCCGGGCGCGGTGGCTCACGCCTGTAATCCCAGCACTTTAGGAGGCTGAGGCAGGCGGGTCACCTGAGGTCAGGAGTTTAAGACCGGCCTAGCCAACATGGCGAAACACTGTATCTACTAAAAATACAAAAATCAGCCGAGCGTGGTGGTGTGCACCTGTAATCCCAGCTACCAAGGAGGCTGAGGCAGAAGAATGGCTTGAACTCGGAAGGCAGAGGTTGCAGTGAGCCGAGATCGTGCCACTGCACTCCAGCCTGGGTGACACAGCCAGACTCCGTCTCCAAAAAAAAAAAGAATATACAGAGGAAGCAAAGAATGTTGCAGGTTAAATCACTTGACACTGACATTGCTTTTGAAGCACTTTAGGAGTTCAGAGAGGTAAAGCCCTTGGGCAAGTTGCTGGATCTCTGAGCCTCTGTCCTCATCTATAAAATGGGGATGATGATGACTTACCTCACTGCAGAGACAATGTATACAGAAAGCCTCACACACCACCCAGTGCAATTTAATCACTCAATAAAAAGAAGCAATTACTGTTTTTATTGCCAAGGCTTAGAGGAGAGCTTCTCAACAGAATTGGTTCCAGGTGAGCAGAGACCTGACCCCCTCCCTTTAGCCCTTGGGGCTTGGCCTGGGGTGTCTGGACCCCCTGGCTGGCCCTTCTCAAGCTCCAGCAGTTCCTGCAGTGTGTCACACAGACAGCGTCCATTCCTCCGTGTGCAAAGAACATGGGGAAGCCCTGACTTAGAGACCTCCAAGTAGGCTTTAAAACTTACAAGGCTGGCCGGCTGGGCATGGTGGCTCACACCTGTAATCCCAGCACTTTGGGAGATCAACATGGGCGGATCACCTGAGATCAGGAGTTCGAGACCAGCCTGTCCAACATGGCAAAACCCCGTCTCTACTAAAAATACAAAAATTGGCCAGGTGTCGTGGCGTGCACCTGTAACCCAGCTACTCGGGGAGAATCACTTGAATCCAGAAGGCGGAGGTTGCAGTGAGCTGAGACTGTGCCACTGCTCTCCAGCCTGGGTGACACAGGGAGACTCCATCTCAAAAAACGAAACAAAACAAAATGTACAAGGCCTTTGGTGAGGTGGGCAGTGTGGAGGGACATCAGCTGCCATAATAGGAATCAAGGAAAACAGCAAAAACCAGCCATGAAGAGTGAGTGGCCAGGTGCAGTGGTTCACTCCTGTAATCCCAGCACTTTGGGAGGCTGAGGCGGGTGGATCACCTGAGGTCAGGAGTTTGAGACCAGCCTGGTCAACATGGAGAAACCCCATCTCTACTAAAAATACAAAATTAGCCAGGTGCATACCTGTCATCCCATCTACTCAGGAGGCTGAGGCAGGAGAATCGCTTGAAACCGGGACATGGAGGTTGCGGTGAGCCGAGATAGTGCCATTGCTCTCCAGCCTGGGCAACAAGAGTGAAACTCCATCACACACACAAAAAGGAGTGAGAGACGGTGGGCCTGGGAGGCAAGGGGCAGCCGGGAGGTCTCCGTGCCCTACACAGTGTCCTGCACAGGGACTCCCAGAACATATTATTAGCTGAGTCATTGATCCTGCTCTATGGGGAGCAGAGTCCAAGCTGAGAGATGCTGAGGGAGAAGGCTGGATGATGTCTGCTTAAGTGGGATGAGACAGGGTGAGGCTCAGGAGGCAGGGCTTGGGGGCCTGTGGGGACATGCTGAGGCTTAGGGTCTTGTGCTGCTCAGGGTTCAGAGGAAGACAAGGGACAGGAGTCAGGGCAGACACTCAGGCAGGAATCAGATGGCAGAACAGGGTGGAAGGCAGGCATTCGGGTCAGCAAGCAGGCGGGGGCCGTAGGAAGCATGAGCTCCAGTGCTGAGGAGTCATTGAGCCAGGATCAGCCATAGAGACTGGGAGCTGCATGAAGCCCAAGAAGTCAGACAGAGGTGCTGACACTTGCTTAGCCTACTTTAGAGAGCTATGCAGCGATCACAGCAGGAATCACAGCCCATCCAGCTCGGGGGTGGTGGTGGAAAGAATCACACGAGAACTTCTCCATGCATGCGGGGACTGCCACAGACACCGGAGGGCAGGACAGGGGAGTGGAGGAAGCTGGGCCAGAGAAACTAACGTGGCTGCCACATGGCCAGCAGTGCCAGGCACAGCACTAGAGAAGCTCAGGAGTGTGCTAAGTTCAGGTGGGGCTGGGAGGCTGGCCCATCAGGCAGGTGGTGCGGAGCAGCAGGAGGCCTGCAGCAGGAAAGCACCTGGTTCTGGGTGGCCGGACCCCAGCTAGAAGCAGGTTCCCAGAGAAGAATAGATGAGTATCAGAGTCCAGCCCTTGTCAGACACCCTTAGGAGTAGTAAAGCACATGGGCTTCTGTCTCAGGCAAGCCTGGTTTGAATCCTGCTCTCCACTTTAGCAGTTGGACAGCACTGGTGGTAACACTTAACCTCTCTCAGTTTCCTTATCTGCAAAGTGGAGAGAATCACAGCACCTACTTCACAGGGATAAAGGTTAAATCAGGCCATCTGTGAACCTTCTAGTATATACACATGCTCACAAAATTGTACCTATTCTAACCATGATGATTAGCCCCTGAGATTGCCAGGTCACCAGAAAACAGGAGGGCTTCCCAGGTGAAATGGGTAGAACACAACAGAAGCTCAGCCCGTGCAAGAAGGAAAAATCACAAAGGCTGCGACCACAGACAAGCCCCTGTTCAAATCTTTGTAAGTCCTTAGCCAGTGATGTAATCCCTTCAAGCCTCAGTTTCCTCTCCTATAAAATGGAGTTACTACCACCTGCCTTTGGGGTTGTTGTGATGATTAAATGAGATAATGTATGTGAAGAGTCCAATCCTGTAGGAGCTTAGTGAAAAGCTATGCTATGGACTAGGATGATATAGGAGGGAGGTGAGTGAGGAAGGGACCCAGGGATAAGTGGGGGCCCAGGGCTTACCCTCTGTACTCCAGATCCAGACCTCTCACAGCAGAAATACTTTCTCTCTGCAGAACAGACACAGCCAGAGCTAAGGGGGCTCCACAGGAATGTACCCTGCAAATGGGCTCACACACTCTGATAGGATTCCACCTACCTAGACGGAAGTGACTCAGGAACTAGGTAAGCCACATCTGACGGTGGAGACAGCCAGTGGCTGTAGCTGGGAAGGGAGAAGAGAAAGAATAAGGTGGTGGGGAGGGGCTGGTGGAAGAGATATTTCCATTGACTCAGTAAGTAAGTAATTACTTGTGTACTTTCTACAGGTCAAGCCCTATAGATACCAGGGTGAACAAGACTGTCATGGTCTCTATACCCTCAAAGCTGAGCCTAGCAGGGGAGCAATGAAAGGGGAGCTTTGTGGCTGGGCGCAGTGGCTCACACCTGTAATCCCAGCACTTTGGGAAGCCAAAGTGGGCAGATCACTTGAGGCCAGGAGTTCGAGACCAGCTTTGCCAACAAGCTGAAACCCCGTCTCTACTAAAAATACAAAATTAGCCAGGCATGGTGGAGTGCACCTGTAATCCCAGTTACTGAGGAGGCTGAGGCAGGAGAATCGCTTGAACCTGGGAGGCAGAGGTTGCAGTGAGCCAAGATTAAGCCATTGTACTCCAGCCTGGGCGACAGAGTGAGACCCCATCTCAGACAAAAAAAAAAAAAAAAGTCAGGGGGAACTTTTGGGAGATGGTTCAGTGATCATATTCTGGCTGGAATGGCGGGGGGCTTGTGCGGGTGGGAATGTGTGCTGTGATCAGGTGAGGGGGTGAAAGTGGCTGGGGATGCAGGCTGCATCATTTGGTGGAGAGAGCACTGCATGTCACCAGACAGACCCCATGCCATGGCGGCTCTCCTCTTACCAGCTATTTGGTTCTGGACAAGTTAGCTTTGGGGGCCTTCGTTCCCTCCTCTGTAGGACGAGACTGCTAGTACCTGCCTGACGGGGTTGTTGCTGACTATTAAATTAAGCGATCCATAGAAATCTGGCCACTTAGTAAGTGCTCAGCACGTGGGGCTGTGGTTACTAAGAACATTAACCACAGGGGAACCGAGGAGGTAACCGGAAAGGGTAAATGAAGACGTGGGAAGCATGTTAGTTGATAACTGCGCAAGTCTAATGTGTTGAGTATCTTTTGTGGGTGTAGGACTAGGAGAGGTCTGGACTGAAGTAGGGTGGGGAGTCTGGCTCCTCAAGAGGGAGGACCCCAAGTTAGCTGGAGCAAGGGGACACAGTCCAGTTGAGGAAGAAAGCACTTTCGGTCAGTGTCTGGCTTAAACGTTTCCACCTTTACTTTCTCCAAGATGCCCCCCACAGCAGTTGGAAGGATGGCCTAGATCCCCAGAGCCAGCGTTGGGCTTGACCTGGCCACACTCTGAGAGAAAGATCCTGAACCAAAAGTGCGGTATGAAAAGGAAATGGCTGCTCAATGGACATGTTTCTGCAGACAGAACAGATCCTCAATAAACGTTACCTTTAAAAAAAATGGCAGCCCCATTGTAAGCAAAGGACTTACAAGACAAGGCCCCGGACAGGAACAAAGGAGTCACCCCCACCAACGCTCTTGCCAGAAATGAGCTGAAATTCTTGGAGAAGTCTCGGAGCCAAAATTCTCGGGGAGCAGTCCCAGAAGGCTGCCCATCAGGCGGGGAAATGCAGGCAAAATGTAATGTGTAAAATGATGAGCTGGAGAACTATGTCTTAATGAGGCAAACTCCAAAGACGCTTTTCCTTTAATCTGGCATTTGAAACGAAACGCTGCTGAGACGCCCCCACCTCACCCGCCCCACCCTCACGCGTTGCCATGACTACTCAAGTTCTTAGACTATGAAAGAACCACCTCAGCATTTTCCTCTGCAACAAAAGAAAATTATTGCAGGTTTCTGGGCAGAGAACCCCAAGGAATGGGACCTGTTACGGGATACCAGGTTCTTCAGAATTGTGAGGGATGAAATCTGAGCCTACAGGGACAGGGCTTTCTGAAAAGCCAGGGGAAGGAAACTGAGGGTGACAGGGCACTGCGCTCGCCCCAGCTCACACAGCCTGGCTTCCCCTGTCGTGGCTGGCTCCCTCCCCTCAGCTGGACCTCATTTGCTCCTGCAATGAAGCAAGTTAAAAGAAAACACATCCCCTGTCCATATGGGAAGGGGCAGGGGGTGGGAGAGGAGCAGGTCCTGGCTCAGTAGGTCCCAGCCAGGCAGCAAAAGGTGACTTTGCCTGCTCCCTAGTCTGCATGCTCTTGAGATAGCCAAGGGAGACCAACCTGTGGCATGACTGGGAAGCCCCTCCAAGGCCCCCTTAAAAGCCCGAGGTCCTGCTAAAAGCCGATCTAAGCCTTCTCCCAAATTCAGAAAGCGAAGCCGAGGAGGCAACAGCCGGACAGGCAACCTGCTCCCTCCCCATCCTGAGCCTCAAGTGGAAACTCGGACCTCCCTTCATCCTCCACATCCAATCCTTCCTCTCCCTTTGAGACTACTTCCTAAAAATGTCTCAAATCCATCCACCTCTTGCTTTCTCCATGGCCATTGTCTTGGTTCAGGCCTCACCATCTCTAGTCTGAAGTGTTCCTCCAGACCACGTCCACAGCAGGGCTAGAGCAGCCATTTCAGAACACAAATCTGATCAGGTCACCTCCTGCCTAAAACCCGCCAGGGGCTCCTATTGCCTTTGGGGTACATTTTCAAATTCCTTAGACATGCAAGGCCTTTCATGATGGACACCCCTCATCCCTGCTCACTCTACTCCAGACGTAAAGAAATCATTGCCCCAACTTCTGCATTCTCCCATACCTCCGGGCCTTCGTGAATGTTCTCCTCTTCTTAGAAAGGCCTTCCCTGACCCAGCATTCTGGATATCTTCTGCTTGCCATTGCCAGATTTGCTCTCCAGCCTGCTCTGTACCCCAGAGTCTGTCCTGTATAGATCACTTCAACCAGCTCCAGTGCCCTCTGGCTCCTGGCTGGGTTTGGCCAATGGGGACCACCAGCAAGAGTTTAGAAGACAGGAAAGAATGAGGTCAAGGCAATTCATTCCCTCCTTGAAGGGTCGCATCAGGCTAGCTGATCCCTAGAAGGAAGGTCACTCCTATCAAGGTGAGCTGAATGACATGACTCTCCCTCTTCCCAGGCTATAGCCTGCCCCTCTCCCCCGTCTTGTGGCCTAGGGGTGGAAACAGCTCTGCTGCCACAGCCCTGAGGTTCTGGACTGTCTTGTGTTGTTCTCCCACACTCCGCCCAAACCTTTGCAAATAATCTCTTTGTGCATAAACCCTCCTCACATCATGGTAACTTAGGGCCTGTTCCCTTTCAGGACCCTGACTAATGCATGCATCCTTTGGCTTTGCCGAATCATCGCCATTCCCTGGGACTACAGGCAGGCATCCTCCTCCAGGAAGGCTTCCCTGTTCTCCCAAGGCTGGTTCAGCTGCCCCTCCTGCTGGGCTCCTGTAGGAACTCTGCAGGCTCCTGTCCCAGCTCTTCCCACACTATTGCAAAAGCCAGTCACTTGCACTAAATCTGAGTCCACGGAGGGTGACTGAAGTCAAAAATCTTTTGTGAGTCTGAGGGAAAGTTTCAGAATGGGGTATAGTGAGGAGTCTGGCTCCTGCTGAAGGATGACCCCCCTAGTTGTCCCCTAGTCACATGGTTTAGTTGAGGAAGAAAGCAGTTGAGACCATGTGTCATTGCTCATCCCTGCACCCCAGAATCTAGCACAAAACAGGCCTTCAGAAAACATTTGCTGAATGAAGGAAAGAAGAAGCCGTAGCTCAGAGTGAGACCCTGCCCAAGAGCCACAAGGAAAAAGGGCAGCATCCCTTTGTGGTGGTGTTGCTCAGACCAGGGCACAGGGGCAGTCAGATCACAGACCAAAGGGCCAGAGGAAAGGCTGGTACTTAAAGAAGACCCCCATCCCCAGGACCTGAAAACCATGTTAGTGTGCATGGGGAGAGAGCAAGGGAGACGTGCTGCTTCCTGTTTTGAAAGCTGTGCTTCCTGAAAAGGAGTAAACAGCATCCCTCAGCCTGCGTGGACACAGCGGAAGTATTCCTCCTTGAGCTAAGAGCCCTGCGAACCTGGGCCTCAACCCCAGGGAAACTCACATTAGTTTGCTGAAATAAATTATTAAGAGCCCAGGGACTGTTCGTGCCAAAGGACCCAGCAGTACCCTCCCCAATACGTTGCCAAATCATTCATTCAGTAAAATGTACTGGGGATATGTTCTTTGCAAAATTATTCTCTTGTGTTTATTCTGTTAAAATTCTATCCAAAAGGGAAAAGTCATTTTTTCCCTTCCAGTCAGTGTCCCCAGTGGACCTTGTAAGAAGCCTAGCAGGGGCTGGGCATGGTGGCTCACACCTGTAATCCCACGACTTTGGGAGGCCAAGGTGGGTGGATCACCGGAGGTGAGAAGTTCAAGACCAGCCTGGCCAACATGACAAAACCCCATCTCTACTAAAAATACAACAAATTAGCTGGGCGTGGTGGTGCGTGCCTATAATCCCAGCTACTTAGGAGGCTGAGGCAGGAGATTCACTTGAACCTGGAAGGTGGAAGTTGCAGTGAGCCAAGATCACGCCATTGCACTCCAGCCTGGGTGACACAGCGAGACTCCGTCTCAAAAAAAAAAAAAAAACAAAAAGAGACAGAGCTGGAGGGTGGGCTTCCAGGTAGAAAGGCCCTGGGCACCTGGACAAATCATGGGTGATGGGGCAGACGTGGTGGGTGGAAGCGGAATAGTGAGAGGGCTCCAGAGCGCCAGCTCCTGCTTGTCTAGTTACCTTATGTCTCTTGTTATCTGGCTTCCTCCAGTGCACAAGGGTGGTCTTCACAGGACCTAGCTCAAAGGGTTGCTGTGAAAATTAGATAAAATAAAATATCCTCCGTGAGGTCACCTAGAGCAGTGGGTCCCAACCCTATCAGACCCAGCGCTCCCCTTTTTACATCAAATCTTCTGTAAGACCACCTTGACTATTCGAAAATAAAATTTATAGATGATATCACCCATCTATGCACATATTTTTTAGAAAATCGATATACCACCCTAACTATAAGATAATGAACAAAAAGGAACATAATTTAGAATAAACTAATAGACGATGTGATCTAGAAATGCCTGGGCATAACTATACTAGAAGAGATAATGTAGTCAAATGATTGCCCCTATGTGTAATAAATAAGTTTGAATGCAAGAGAAGTAAAATAATATTCACTGGAACATGATGGGTACTTCTTTATATTTGGTGTTCTGAAACAAGATTAAATAAGTCTTATACAGTCACACAGATATGTAGAATCATTACTCATGTATAAATGCATATGAAGAGAGGCGCGTTGTTTTGGCAACTCAAATACTATGAACATATTATTGTTGGTATTGTGGTTTTCTGAAATGGTAAACAACTCCTGGTAAAGAAAAAACACAGTGCTCTTTCCATTTATATAAAAATTCAGTACATATTAAAATTGTACAAAAGGACTGGACGCGGTGGCTCACACCTGTGATCCCAGCACTTTGGGAGGCCCAAGCGGGTGGGTCACTTGGGGTCGGGAGTTCAAGACCAGCCTGGCCAACATGGTGAAACCCTGTCTCTACTAAAAATACAAAAATTAGCCGGGTGTGGTGGCGCGTGCCTGTAATCCCAGCTACTCGGGAGGATTCTCCTGCTGAGGCAGGAGAATCGTTTGAACCTGGGAGGTGGAGGTTGAGGTGAGCAGAGATCACGCCATTGCACTCCAGCCTGGGCGACATAGCAAGACTCCATCTCAACAAATAAAAAAAAAAAATAAAATTTTACAAAAGTACTTTGTGTTTATACACAAATTAGAAATAGGTTCTAGGTTCAGACCACTATAAAGAGGTTTTCCACCTACATGAACATCTGGTGGGGCATTCAAATGGCAGGAGAGGTGCAGGAGAAATCTTCATTGTACAAGACTGCCTTGCCTATGGCAGGAAACAAACACCACACTTTTCTAAATTGCCTCTAGGGGGCAGCACTGCGAAGATTAGTGGGCCAGAGTTTACGGGGTTATCCAGTAGGTAGCCTACAGAGGAATGAAGGATGACAGCCAAACAATCTCCAGAAATGCAGACCAGACAGTCAGCATTAGGGAACTCTATCAGCACGTCACACTCGGAGCCCGCTGGTTTGCTGTGTTCTGCTACGTTTTTGTTTGGTAGGGGCCATAGGGTAAGGCCATTCTGATGGACAGGAGTTGAGGTCTCTCCTGAAGAGAGTGGAGAAGCAATCAGCACCAAAATGGACAGAGCTATGTTGCACAGACTTCCAAGTTAAAAACAAGCGGTCTCTGCAAACTGATACACCCTTGTATTTTTCTTCCCTGCATGATTATTGGGAGCTCTTTGAAAAGAGTATCATCAGCATTCTTTGCAAATAACCCTCAGTTTGCTCAGCTATAGCTCTGCCATGAACATCACAGAGTATTTCACAATGTTGTGACATTTTGCCTCTCAAATGAATGTATCTAAAGAAAAGCCATTGTCTTTTGCGGATATAAAACCACACTTCTAGCAAGACAGGTCAAGGCATTGGGTGAGGCAGTAAGCTAGTGTCTGCCCACCCCGTTCCATCTTGATGCAGCCTTAATCAACAAAATCTTACTTGAATCTGAGGCTTATTTGCCACTAAAAGGAGCAATCATTTCTAACCATCCCAGGAAGAGACAGATCCTCATACAGAACTCTGGGATTCAGATGGTGGCACCAGACACAAGGGGAACGCTTGTCTCCTTCTCAGCTTCATTCTTTATTTAGTGGGTCCATCTGAACTTTCAAGAGCACAGCTGTCCCAGCTTCTGCCCCAAGGCCAGGCCTGGTTTCGTGGCACTGACCATGTGGGGGCAGCCCCCACACTGATGAGGCCAAGCCCTGAGCCCTCATGATCAAGTTGTATCTTGTAAACTAGATTTTATGGGCTCATGTTACTCTCTCTGTTTATTTCTGCTGTTCTCCCCAACCTGTGGTAAAGGCTGGTCTGAGGAATCCAGCCTGGTCTCAGCTGCCCTGTGCGTGTTGAAGGGTGGGGATGATGAGTGAGAAATCCCAAGGGAAAATTCTAGTCACTCCTCTCCACATAGAGATTCTCCCTTCATTGCTAAGCTTGGAGGAATTGGCTTTAATTCATTAGGAAAGTGGCGACTCTTCTCCCACAGGATCTGCTGAAATCACAGAGGCCCTAGTTTTAGATGAACCAGGCAAGACATCAGGAAGGGGTCTCAAGCCCATGGGCTAAGTAAGCCCCCAGGCTGGTTATCAGAAAATGTGAATACCATGAAGGCTGACTTTGCAGTGAGGAGCCATGATGTTGATGCCCCATTTGTAGGCTGTAGGGAGCACATTTTGTATCAATTTTGCCAGGAGACAAAGTGGGTCCACCAATAGTTGATGGAGGAAAGTGTACCTTTCGGAGAGAGTGGCTCCGTCCATGGATAGAATGGATGTAGCAAAGTTGGGAACCAAGCAGGCTTGACACATGTCACCTACTGTATTAGTCCATTTTCACACTGATGATAAAGACATACCTGAGACTGGGTAATGTATCAAGAAAAAGAGAGTCACAGTTCCACATAACTGAGGAGGCCTTGCAGTCATGGCAGAAGGTGAAAGGCACATCTTTTTTTTTTTTTTTTTTTTTTGAGACGGAGTTTCGCTCTTGTTACCCAGGCTGGAGTGCAATGGCTCGATCTCCGCTCACTGCAACCTCCGCCTTCTGGGTTCAGGCAATTCTCCTGCCTCAGCCTCCTGAGTAGCTGGGATTACAGGCACGAGCCACCAAGACCAGCCCCTCCTCCAACTTTCTAATCTTCTTATGAAGCTAGCCAAATGTATTCTACTCCTGACACTAAACAAGAAAAAAAGAAACATGTAACTGCAGTTACTTTTTTTTTTGAGACGGAGTTTCGCTCTTGTTACCCAGGCTGGAGTGCAATGGCGCGATCTCAGCTCACCGCAACCTCCGCCTCCTGGATTCAGGCAATTCTCCTGCCTCGGCTTCCTGAGTAGCTGGGACTACAGGTGGGCGCCACCATGCCCAGCTATTTTTAGTAGAGGCAGGGTTTCACCATGTTGACTAGGATGGTCTCCATCTCTTGACCTTGTGATCCACCTGCCTCGGCCTCCCAAAGTGCTGGGATTACAGGTGTGAGCCACCGCGCCCGGCCCAAAAGGCACATCTTACATAGTGGCATGCAAGAGAGAACTAGAGCCAAGTGGAAGAGGAAACCCCTTATAAAAGCATCAGATCTCAAGAGACTGATTCACTACCACGAGACCCGTATGGGGGAAATTCCCCCCATGATTCAGTTATCTCCCACTAGGTCCCTCCCACAACACATGGGAATTATGGGAGTACAATTCAAGATGAGATCCGGGTGGGAACACAGCCAAACCATATCACCTACATACATTTTTTGAGGACAGAGAAGGAGCCAAGAGAAAAGAGAACAAATATGCAAATAAACAAAATAGAAATAAAAACTGAAGGTGTTTTCTCAAATTTATTTCTCATTATTTCCTACACTCCTCAGGAGTCAAAGTCAGCATGGTCCCTGGAACCCCTTAGAGGCAGAGGGAGTTGCATCAGGGTGGGGACTAAAACAGCTCCATCTTAAAGAGAAACTGACATCATCTCCTAAAGCCCTGAGGAACGTGTTCTTACACAGACCTGAGTGCTGGAGCCGCTGGCTTTAGCAAGCACAGCCGCAGCCTAAACATCTGGCCTTCTGCTCCACAGAGCTGCTGCCCAAACTTGGGGCACACTTTGGGAGAGAACCAGAGGGAAAGACCTCTCAGTCGTAAATGTGGATCTCACAAAGCCTGTGCACGCAACCAATGGTTCTCAGCCCTGCATACACACTAGAATCACCCGCGGCGTTTTTAAACACACCCAGGCCTGGGCCCCACAACCAGAGGTTCTCATTTAATTGGTCTGGAGTAGGACCCAGGCATGGATATGTTTTCAAAGCTCCCCAGGTGATTCTAATGTACAGCCAGAGCCGAGAACCACCACGTTATACAATAGTAGAGGCCCTCCGGCTCCCACTCAGATCCCAGTTACTCTTAATTTATATATACTTCGAACAATCCAGTTGTCTGGTTTTCTAGCTGTTATAAGATTAAAAGCAGTACTTTTAGAAGAGAGGAGAAAGGCTGCTAATGAAAAGACACTAACAGCAGCAAGACATAACACATGGAAGTCTGATCACACAGTAAAGATAGAAAACCTATAAAAAGCAAACACAGCATTCAGCCTCTCCCATATCCTATTTACAGTCAAGGCCTGAGGGATCACTTGATGGGGAGGAGGGAGCATGATAGTTGCAGTGCGAAGGGCAAGTGATAAATGTTGACTGTCCATGCTGTGAAAGGCGTGAAGGCGTGTGTAGACAGTTGCTACAAACATTAGCTCATTCAATTCTCATGACAGCCCTGTAAGTCTTATTACCCCATTTTAAAGGAGAGGAAACCAAGACTCAGGATCATTGGTGTGCTCACAGTTGCACCAGCAGTGAGCTGCAAAGCTGGGATCTGAACGTCAAACGTCGATCCCTTTGACTCAAAAGCTCACGTCTGTTAGAAAGTGCCATATCTGCTTGTTAAGCACAATAGCTGATATTTCTAATGATGGCCCAAGGTCCAGAGCTGCGTCCCCCTCAGTGTCCAGCTGTTCAAGATGTTCACTTTAGGAATAGTTACACACACACAAACACACACACACAAATATGTGCTTTTTAACAGTGATGAAAGAACGGAGTATCCATCCGGGAAATAAATAAATAAATAAATAAATAAATAAATACACATTATTTCCCAGCTCACGCCATTCGTCAAAATGAATACCAGATGGATAAAGATGGAAATGAAGCCATAAAGGTAGGTACTAGAAGAAAATATGAGTGAATATTTCATAGTCTTAGGATGGGGAAGGACTTTCCAAACATGTCAACAAAAGCAGAGACCATAGAGGAAAAGATTAATAGATTTGACTACGAAAAAAATTAAAAACTTCTGTACATCAAAACCCACCATAAATTGAAAAAATATTCAGTCTTACTAACATTCAAAGAAAGGAAAATTAAAACAGCAATAAGAGACCTTTTTTGCTGATCAGATTTGCAATGATTAAAAAGAATTATTATCATACCAAGTGTTGGCATGGGTGGGGGGAATCTGCACTCACACACGGGTAGAGGGGTATAAGCTGGGATAAGGGCATTTTGGCAATACATTAAAGAAAAAGCCTAAGAAGGCACATGTCTTTGAACCAGTAATTCCATGTTTAAAATGGAAAGGACAGCATTGATTCACTATATACACAAATGTATACGTGCAAGGATTTTATTCACTGACGGAATATTGAAATATTCACTGTTTGGAATATTGAAAAACCAGCAACCTGAAAGTTTAACCGAAGCAACCTGAAAATTTAACAAAAACGAATTAGTCCAACAAATTTTGCTATACATAAAAAGCAATGTTATATAGCTATTAAAAATGGTGCTGTATAGAAGACCCATGGAACTGAATAGAAAGCACAGAAACAGACCCAAGTAAATATGAGAATTTGGTCTATGAAAAATATCAAATCAGTGAGACAAAGATAGATTTCTAAATAAATTGCATTTGGCTAACTGGAACTAGAAGCTGGACCAATATCTCTCACAGTATGCCAGGATAAATTCAAGCTGGATCAGAGACACAAATGTGGAAAATAAAACCATAAAATTGCCGTAATAATAATAGAACTCTCTCATAATCTTGGAGCAGTGAAGACCTTTCTAACTGATTCAAAAATCAAGAAGTCATGAAATAAATGACTGAAAAATACGCCTACATAAAAAGTCTTAAAACACCTGCACAGCGAAAACCCCATAAGCAAAGTAGGAAAACAAATGGCTAACTGAAAATGAAATTACAACTCATTTCACAAAAGGTCAATCACTCTAACATATATTTGTTTCTTCTTTTCTTTTTTTGTCTTAGCCATTCATGAGCATCTAATACATATTTGTTTCTATAAATCAAAACCAATATCCCAATAAAAAGGTACCACTGTCAGAAAAAAACACACAAATGGCTTTCAAGCTTATGAACGTTCAACCTCATCTATAATAACAGGAGAGCAAATTATATAGAATTTGCAATGATACACCCCGTTTTCACCTATCAGATTTGCACACATCCAAAATATTCTCACTTGCTCGAGTTGTAGGGAAACAGATACCCCCCTTCTTTGCTGGCAGGGGGGCAACATGGCACATCCTTATGAAGGACAATGTGGTATTTTCTATTGATGTTACCACTAATCTATTTTCCCCTTGATTCATCAGTCCTACTCTCGGAATTTTTCCTGCAAATATATTTGCACACAGAAATGACATATGTACATATTGTGAACTTATTTATAATAGCAAAATATCAGAAATATTTCAAATGTCCAACTCTATGAGTTGGTTAGATATTATGATCCATCCATACCATGAAACACCAGGAACCTCTCTATCCACTGATACGGAGGTCTCCACTCTACGCCATTACAGTTTTTTTGGTTATGGTTTTGTTCTTTTTTTTTTAAGCCAGGTGCCAGAGGGGAGGGATGAACAGGAGGACACAGGGCATTTTTAGGGCAGTAAAAATACTCTGTATGATTCTACAGCAGTGGATCTATGTCATGATACATTTGTCAAAACCCACAGAATCAAGAGTGAACCCTTGTAAAATACGGTCTTTGGTGATAATGACGCCAATGTAGGTTTATCAACTGTAATAAATGTATTACTCTGGTGGGGGATGTTGATAGTGGAGGAGGCTATGGATGTGTGCAGACAGGATATATATGGGAAATCTCTGAATCTTGCTCTCAATGTCTATGAACCTAAAACTGCTAAAAAATAATCATCTCTACAAAAAACAAAAACTAAACAGCAAGGTGCCCAATAGTATATACAGTGCGTTATCTTCTATGTAAGAAAGGATGGGGAATATATATTTGCATTTGCTTATAACTATGAAAAGCAGTGTCCTATGGGAAGGGAAGGCAGAGAACCAAATGAATGGGAGCATGTGTGGGAAGAAGAATTTGCAATGTACGCTTCTGAATGTTGTTTTGATTTTTGAACTATGTAAAAGCATTATTTATTTTTTAAAATAAAATTAATACATAATGATACAGGTTCATTTGTGTTGACATAGAGTTTCAGAATTGATTTAGTGCATAAAGTAGGTCACAGGATTCTATATAGAATAATCCCAATTTTTAAAAATATATCATACCTATGTGGTCCTACTCATCTATATTGGGAGGTAGGAAAGTCTAGAAAGATAAATTCTAAAATATTAACAGTGGTCATCTTCAGTTGGTGGGATTTAGGATTATTTCATTTTAATTATTTTTCTTTTTATCTGTATTTTCTAATGTTTATAAAATCCTCATGTTTTATTTTTATAATTATGAAAATAAAGAGAAAAAAGTTTACCTCACACAAGCCCCAAGGAAAAATGAATAATCCAGGAAAGACAGTTGCAACATGACAAAGAACTTCAAATCTTTACTATTTAAAGAACTCTTGCAAAAAATAAGAAAAAGAAGAACGCTCCAGGAAGAACCCAGATAAACAATAGAATGAATGTGAAACACTTATATAATGCGTTATTAGAAAGCAATAAATGATAATATTGAACACTATCTAATAACAGAGAGTCATTATATATTAAGAAAAAACAGGCTAGAAAATAGTGTTGTTTTAATAAAAATATATCTATACCATACTTACAGACTTTATTCAATGTATCGATTTAGGTACAGATACAAATACTCGCACAGAATTAAATCTGTGAGGATGAGCATTGAAGCGTATATGATTTCTGAATGGTAACATTATAGGAGTTTAATTTTTTTCTTGCCTTAACATTTTTCAGCAATAAAATGGTTACTTGTATAAGAGAAAATATTTATAATATTGCCTTGTGAAAAATTTAGCCACAAATAAGTCCCTCACCTTGTACTTACTAAGGAAAAACTGAAAACAAACTAAATGTATAACAGTAGGCATTAAAGGTGACATGCGGTCCATGGGGCAATTTCAATCACAAATAATTACCTTATAGGAAAATATTAATTAGAGTGAAAGATTCAAGGTATGTGAAGAAATATATGTTATGCATATACAAAGCATATACACAAAATGACTCCACTGAAAAAATAAAATTGTATGTGCTTCGAAAAATTGGAGGAGGACACCCACCAATGTATTTGTTCACTGTAGTTACCCCCGGGTAGTGAAATTACTGGTGTTATTTTGTCTTTGTTTTTTTCTTTTTGATGGTCAAGATTTTCTCAATTCTCTACAATAAATAGTATCTTCTAAAAATGAGAAAAAAATAAAGCACTAAGTTATTTATTTTTTTAAGACGAAAGCTCTAAGTTATTTTTTTAATGCTTTAAAAACAAAGATGATTGAAGAAACAAATTCTGGACTATATAAGAATTGGCTACCCCAGAAAGAGTCATATGAGTTAGGGATTTTGGATAACTGAGGTGGGCTATCTCTGTCTACCGAATGACAAGGAGAAGTCTAGCATGGCCTTTGTCCTCAGTGGGATGCTTAGCCCCTCTTCCTCCTTCCCTTGAGTGTTTTTTTTTTTCCTGAGATGGAGTCTTGCTTTGTTGCCCAGGCTAGAGTGCAGTGGCACAATCTCCGCTCACTGCAACCTCTGCCTCCCAGGTTCAAGCAATTCTCTTGCCTCAGCCTCCTGAGTAGCGGGGATTACAAATGTATGCCACCACACCCAGTTACTTGTTGTGTTTTCAGTAGAGATGGAGTTTTACCATGTTGGCCAAGCTGGTCTTAAACTCCTGACCTCATGATCCACCTGCCTTGGCCCCCCAAAGTGCTGGGATTACAGGCGTGAGCCACCACACCCAGCCGAATCTCTCTTGACTATAGGGTGTTGGCCACCACACTGGACAAAACAAAACTGCCCACCAGTATATGAAGGCTGAATGCTGCAACAGGCAGTGCTCCTCAAGAATCACTGGTCCAGCCACTCATCTTCCAGCAGGTAAGTTAATAGACCTGTTGGGCCAGAAGGTGGTTGGAGGGCAGCATCATTGATGAAGAGGCCAGGGCACGAAGGTTCTCTGCAAAACTTGTTCCTGGCTCAGACTCTCCTTTCACTGCTTCTTCGATAGCCTCCTTGGCCATCTTAATCTTATTGCTCAGTTTGTTAAAAGAAAGGAGCTGCCGGGCATGGTGGCTCACGCCTGTAATCCCAGCACTTTGGGAGGCTGAGGCAGGCAGATCACCTGAGGTCAGGAGTTCAAGACCAGCCTTACCAACATGGTGAAACCCCTATCTCTACTAAAAATACGAAAATTAGGGCATGGTGGTGCACACCTGTAGTACCAGCTACTCGGGAGGCTGAGGCAGGAGAATCACTTGAACCCAGGAGGCAGTGGTTACAGTGAGCTGAGATCGCACCATTGTACTCCAGCCTGGGAGACACAAGCAAAACTTCATCTCAAAAATAAATAATAAAACAAAATAAAGGAGCAGCTACAAGGTGGGTGTCTCTCAGGCAGCCCCCTCCAAAAGCGCCAGGGCAAAGAGGTGGGCTCTGAGACCCAGGCAGCCCCCAGGCTCTTTATGTCTCCAGAGAGTTTATTAGAAAAGCCTCCTAACCCAACACCCGCCCTGCCCACCCTACCTTCCAGGCCCCTGCCTCCCATCTTGAAATACAGCTAACGATTTTATCCCTGGGATCAAAACAGTTTATGTAAAATCAGTGCTTCTCAGTCTTTACTACTGAAGCGCACCAACAGTAGACAAAAGAAATGCCTTCAGTTCCCCCAGGGGACTGCAGAGCCGGGAGCTCCTGCCAGCACACCCAAACTCTCTTTGAAGTCTCCTGTTTTCTCTTAAAAATTCATGAGAATGTTGCATTCTATTCCATGATATAGCTGAATTTCTTTTAATATGAAGATGTTTAAAATTATTCACCTCAAGGAAAATTGATGTTCCTGAAAGAAATATTGTGTTTATCCGGAGGCTTCAAGTATCCTCCTTGGAGAATTATCTACAGGATAAAATCCAAACTCCTGACAAGCAAGGCTCTTTAAAATTGGGCCTTCATAAACCTTTCTGCTTTTCTGCTCCTGCACCTCGGCACACACTCCAGTGTCTGGGCCGCTGGCACTGGGGTCAGTTCCTGATATGCCAGCTTCTTCCCAGGCCCCGTGTATGTGTTTGCTTCCTTTGGGACCACACTCCCTGCCTGTTGACAAGCCACTATTCCTAAAGCCTCCAGGGGGATCACACACCACCTCCCACAGGAAACCTTCTCTGATCGCCCCTGACAGATACGATGTGAGAGGGGCCGTGAAAACAGCCTGTGTTTTGGAATCAGAAGGCTGCTGTTCATCCTGACTCCAACTCCTGACAGTGGACACATGATCTAACTTCTCTTAGATTTCATTTGTAAAATGGGGAATAATTATGCTGCCCTCAAAGGGCTGTTCTAGGGATTAAATGAGATTCAAGCAATTGTGCAGTGCCCAGCACATACTCCCTTCCACCCCTCCAAATTCCCATAGCACTTTATTAATCCCATTGATGGCAAGAGTATGCATTTCCGTAGTCATTCTTTTTATGATGGCTTATTTCCCCTAAATAGATAAGGGGTTCCCAATGTCCCCAAAAGCTTCTTGTATTACCCCCATGGTCCCACAGCTTGAAAGACTTTGGTTATTAAATTAAACACAGTTATGAGATAACAGCCTGCTTTTTCTCAGTTACTGATCCTGGTGAGCTTTCTGAACATTGAGAGGGTTGCCAGCCTTTCCTCTCATGCCTAACTCTAGGGACTTGGTGTTGGGCGCCACCCACCAAGGCCATAAACACCTTGAATCTCCAGCCCTGTTTCCACACTTCCCACAGCACCGTATTCAGCGCCCTGTGCTGAAAACACACCTAGTAACTGCTTGTGGCATAAACAAGAAGTTTCACACACACGACGCGGGAGAAGCCCTCTCCCAATAAGCTGGCTGCTGTGCAGAAAGGGGTCATTGTTACGGGAGGCAGAGCTGGAGGCCAGCCCTTCTCCTCCATCCACCCAGAGTGGCACCCTCAATTAGACCAGCTGGCCTCCAACTTCTGTGTGTGAGCCGATTAAAACGCACCCTCTCTCCAGTGTCTGGAAACTCCTGCAAGGAAAGTTTGCTGCCTAAAGTTGGCTTTTGGCTAGAGTCTTAATAAGAGGCCTCGGCAGGCTGTGGTTAGAGAGACAATGTCACTTAGAGGAGCAGCTTGAAGCGGCAGTTAGGAGAAGAATTATTTTAATGAATACATTTCCTTTCAATTGTATGGGAATATCAAGATCCCATTAGAATGGGGAAGCAATTAGAACTAATAAAGATGAATGCACAGTCCTCTGTGCGTGCGGAATAACAAGCAGGCCACAAAGGGACTCCGGAGAGCCCGCTCTAATCCAACGAACCGGCGGCCAGCAGAGGGGAAACGGCTCTGTTCAGCCGCTCAAAGCCCTGGCGCCCTGCACATTCTGATCACGGCCTGCAAATGGCGTGAGGTGGGCCTCGGAGGTGGGGGTTGGGTCCCCCCGCCCTTGCCAGGCCTCTTGGGGATTGAGATGGGCTGTTGGCAGCCCCTTGGCAACAGCCATTCAGACCAGGGCCCTGGCTCCTGGCCAGGCTCTCGCCCGCCCCTTGCACTGGGCCTCATTGTGTCCAGGTGGCAAATGCCTTCTCGCCAACTCTCCTTCGAGGTTTAGACAGGGGGTGGGACAGGGGAAGAGGGAGAAGGGGATGAATGAGTAGGGGGCCCTCTGCCCCCTGCCACTCCCCTCCCGCGCCGGCCAGGGTCTGCTCCTCCTCTGGGTTTGGTGTTGTATTACAGACACTGGTGAGTCACTGGCAGCCAAACACAGAAGTACTGTTGCTTACACAATTACTCTTCAAACAGTAACAAACAATTTTCATTACCCAAGTCAGATCGAATCATCCGCCTGGCCATCCTGCCTCAATCCCAGCCCCACAGACGGGATGCAAAGCCTCACACTCTGCCCATTCTGCTCTGACAAAACCAGCCTTCAATTTGCCCCGGCCTGGGGACAGGGACAAAGCTCTTCCTCTGATCCCTCCTTGGAGCCTGCTCAGCTGCATGGCTGTCAAGCCCGTCAGGAGAAATAGAGAAGCCACAAGCACCTACGCAGCCTGGGGACCGTCAGATCGGGGGTGACATGCTGTTACTCATCACCTGTGTGAAGGCGTTCAAGAGTTTGGAGGACTCTACTGCCGAGTTTAGAAGGAATCCAGCAAGATAACCCTGGCTCCCCACCAAAGTCTTCACTGGCCTCAAATGGAGTGTCAGTACTTGACATTTCTTTATTTAATCTTTTTTGGCCAGACGGTTTTTTCAACCAGGAATGTGTAAGCTGTTCCGAAATGTCTGTGTTAAGAGGCCAGTAACCCGCATTACTGGGATTTTTCCACCACGTCTCTTTTAGAAAAGGGTCTGCAACATTTTCTATTTGTTTCCTGATGGTGGGGCACTTTAAAAGCATATTTACATTAATAATCTTGATTGAACTTCAAAATAACTCTGTGGGGATGGGCAAAACGAGGGTTGCTGGGCCTAAAGATGAGGAAAAAGTGGCCCAGAGAGGTTCAGTGTCCTGTGCAGGGTCACAGAATGGGTGAGTAACGACCTGGTTCCTCGCTTTGTCCCAGGAAACCTCCCGCGCATCTCCACTGAGCACTGGGCATTCCAGGACAGTCCATCCTGCAGTTCTGCTTTTCCACCCTTCTCCCTTCCACGCATGAAACTGCAGGAAGCACCGTGGGCTTTTGAAGACTCTAGTCTAGGCTACCAAGGAGACTGACTCTCAAGAAGATTCCAACCCAGTAGTCACTAAAGGATATGTCTTGCCATCTCCCAAACCAAAGACATACACCTTTCCTCCCTTTTAAAAGCTTAGGCAAGGAATGCGTTAAAAGTCTGCCTGTCCGGTTACATGTGGACGCAGGAAACGGGAAAACCGTTTGCATCCCCTCTGCTGTAACATGGGAACATCTAGGATTGTCAAGTGGCAAGGCAGGGTCTGTTCACCTTTCTTACTCCTCACCACCTCCCATACCGGAAGGCATATTCATTCAGTTTTTACAAATCCTTTTTTATTTTTATACATTTTGAGGTATGATTCATTCACTAAGAAATGCATACCTGGCTGGGAGCGGTGGCTCATGCCTGTAATCCCAGCACTTCGGGAGGCCAAGGCGGGTGGATCACTTAACGTCAGGAGTTTGAAACCAGCCTGGCCAACAAGGTGAAACCCCGTCTTACTAGAAATAACAAAAATTAGCCGGGTGTGGTAGCACACACCCGTAGTCTCAGCTACTTGGGAGGCTGAGGCAGGAAAATCGCTTGAACCTGGGAGGCAGAGGTTGCAGTGAGCCAAGATCACGCCATTGCACTCCAGCCTGGGTGACAGAGACTCTGTCTCAAAAAAGAAAAAAAAAAAGAAAGAAAAGAAATGCATAGCTATTGAGCGTACAGTTTGGTAAGTTTTGACAAACATACACCTACATCCAAATCAAGATACAGAACACTGCCGTCACCACCAAAACCTCCCTGGAGGAATCCCCTTCCAGTCAGCGCCATCCCAAGCCTCCACTGCCCTAAGTTCTATCACCATAGATTAGCTTTGAACATCCAAGAAATGGAATCATATGATATGTATAATCTTTTGTATCTTTCTTCTGCCCCTCAACATATCTGCCAGACTCATTCACGTTGTGTCTGTAATTGGTTCCTTCCTATGAGTAGCAATGTCATTCATTCAGTTCTTAAAATCCAGCCCTATGACTGTGGATTTGTCCCTCAAAACTCTTTTCACTACTATCTCCTCTGCATGCTGCTCTCCACGCATATATCACCTGCACATCGCCCTGGCAATCGTTGTAGGGATGAAAATATGTCAGTGGACTATTTTATCTCTAGCACTGTCCTTTTAGGTACGGGTGGCTCTCTCTGCCTTCAGGAAAAATAGATAACCAGGCAGTCTTGCTTCAGAGTAGACGGATCTGGGTTTTCATTTCTGGTCTAGCACTTAACAGACAGGTGGTTTGGGGCAGGTGATTTAACCTCTCTGTGACTGTTTTCCCATTTGTAAACGCAGATAATAATACCTTCCTAATAGGGATTTGTGAGGACTAAATTATATTGTACATAAAATGTTTGGCACAAGGAAAACTAATAATAGCCTCCAGCTAGACTATCATAAACATCCTCTCTTGCTTCATCCACATACTTTCAGTTTTTCTAAGTCATGTGATACAAATGGGTATATTGTTTCCAAAGTGTTTAAAAGGAAGATTTCATATTTAGATTTTGAAAAGTCTGTCAGATATGTATTTAAAATAAATAACTTATCTCCTAGGGAAAAAAGTAAAGGCTTGTGTCATTTATTCACTGGCAATTATATTTTGAGCATTGACTATGAAGCTCTTCAAAAGAGGGAAAGACAGCCCTAGCTTTTAGGTTGTTTGGTCTGGGGAGGGTAGCAAGATAAGCAGGAAAACATTGTAATACAAAGCACAGTGAATGATAATAGCCATAATTAACATCTCTGAAGGTAGTGGTTAAGAGAATGGTCCGTGGAGCCCTGCCACACGGGGTCACATCCCAGCTGCGTGATGCTGAGCAAGTTACTTAACCTCTTCACAGGTAACCTCACCTGGAAAATGGTGCTAATAATACCACGTACCTAGCAGGGCTGCGGTATCAGGAAAAGGCGGCCCAGAGTGGTTGAGAATCCTGTTGCAAGGTCGCAGAATGGGTGAGGGCTGACCTGCTTCCTCGCTTGGCCCCAGGACTCCTCCACGACTCCGCAGTCTAGGCATTCCGGCACAGTCCATCTTGCAATCCTCATTTTCGATATTGCCTATGAAAATATGCAACAATGAATAGCTAACATTTATTGAATATCAATATGTGCCAAGCACTGTTATATGCTTACGTACATTACTTCACATAATCTCCACAATGCAGTTACTACTGTTATACTCATTTTACTGATAAGGCAACAGAAGGGCAGAGGTTTCGGCAACCTGCCCAGCATTACATAGCTAGTAAGTAGCAAACTGTGTCACGGAAAAGAAACGATTGTCTGTGAAATGGGGGAGATGGTATTACTACTTATATCAGTGAGAATCGGATGAATTAACATTTGAGAAGTGCTTAGAACAGAGCCTGGCACCTAATAAGGCCTAAATATGTGGATGTGAACAAATTGCTACGGTGATTCAGAGATGGCAACAAATAAGTTCTATGCATGGTGACTAAGGAAGGCTTTGGGAAGGTGATGTTTATACTGGGCCCTGAATAGTGGACAGGATTTGAATAAATGGAGGTAATAGAGAGGGCATTTCAGACAGGGAAGGAAGGGAGGGAGGAGGAAGAGAAGGGAGGGCAGGAGGAAAGGAGACAGGAAGAGAAGGAAGGAGGGAAGGAGGAAGGGAGGCAGGAAGGGAAGGAGGGAGGGAGGAAGTGAAGGAGGGAGGGAGGGAGGAAAGTAGGGAGGGGGGAGGAAGGGAAGGAGGAAGGAAGGGAGGGAAGGGGGAGGAAGGAAGGGAGGGGATGAAGGAAGAGAGGGAGGGGTGAAGGAAGGGAGGGAGGGAGGAAGGGAGACAGGAAGGGAAGCAGAGAGAGAGGGAGAAAGAAAGGGAAGGAGGGAGGGAGGAAAGGAGACAGGAAGGAGGGAAGGAGGAAGGGAGGCAGGAAGGGAAGGAGGGAGGGAGGGAGGAAGGGAGGTAGAAAGGGAAGGAGGGAGGGAGGCAGAAAGGGAAGGAGGGAGGCAGAAAGGGAAGGAGGGAGGGAGGCAGGAAAGGAGAGAAGGAGGGAGGGAAGGAGGGGAGCAGAGGGGAGGGAAGGAAGAAAGGAAGAAGGGGAAGAGAGGGGAGGGAGGAAGGGAGGGAGGGAGACAGGAAAGGAAGCAGAGAGAAAGGGAGAGAGGAAGGGAGAGAAAGAGGGAGGGAGGGGAGGAAAGGAGGGAGGGGAGAGGAAGGGAAGGAGGGAGGGAAGGAGGAAGGGAAGGAGGGAGGGAGGAAGAGAAGCAGGAAGAGAAGGGGGAGGGGAGGGAGGAAGAGGGGAAGGAAAGAAGGAAGGAGGGAGGGAAGGGAGGGAGGGAGCAAGGCAGCTTGCCGTCCGGAGGGAGGAGGGGGCTGCGGAGCCCCTCCTCACCCAGAAAAGCAAGAGGGCCTTGGCGGCCAAAGCTGTGGCAAGGCGCAGGGCCGCCGTCTGAACCGGATGGTGGCAGAGTTGATGCAGTTCTTCCTGGTGAAAGACAAGAAGAGTCCCATCACACGCTGGGATGGGACTCGGAGGGAGGGAGGAAGGAAGAAGGGAAGGAGGAGGGAAGGAAGGAGGGAAGGAAGGAATGAAGGAAGGAAGGAGCAAGAAGCAGAAGAAAGCTCAGTGTGTGTAAAAAAAAAGAAAAAGAAAGCAACATGTGGGAGTTGTCAAATTGGACTTGGGCAAAAAAAAAAAAAATCTCCTGTTTCTTCCAACCCACCCCTATTCCTGCCAGCTGTCCTTCCTCAGTGTATCTTATCATTTTCCTCTTATCCCCATGGAATCTGCTGTCCTTACTCCCTCATCATAACGATCCACTGAATAATATTTATGGAGGTCCTCTCTGTCCGGCACTGCTGTAGGCACTGAGGATACACCTGGTGAACAGGCCGGGTCCCAGTTCCCAGTTTGCACTATAATCATCATCCAAACTGGATTCCCGCTTTCAGCCGGCCGAACTCCAGCGCATCTTCCACGTTACCGCCAGAACAGGAAGACACAGTTCGGGCCTGGACGCTCACTTGCTTAAATCCTTCTGCAGGACCTTTCCCTTCCGTCCAGAATAAACGTCCATCTCCCTAGCATCCTTTGCTGACTGGCTCCCAGCCCTCAGCGTGCACTCTAGAGCCACGGAAAAGCCCTCAAAGTCCGAGATGCACATGCTTACACGTGGGCACTTGCAGAGAGCACGTGGGCGGCACTCCATCCCTATTTCACCCCTCGTCCCTGAAACGTTCCCCACTCTGCAGGCCTCGGAGGGGAGAGGCCTGATACATTCTCCCGCCCCCGACTTTCCGAGCCTAAAATCCAGCACAGGGTGCACCCCCGTCCCCACCCTCTGGCACTTCCACTCAGAGCAGCCCAGGCACACCCCAACCCATAGGGGACCGGAAGAGGCGGGGCTTCGCGCGGCACTGGGGTCGCCATCCTGGCTGCGGCGGCCGGAAGTGGCCCCTGGCGCGGGCGCGGACTGAGGCTGCGCGCCGCAAGTGCTGGCTGCTGGCGGCGTTGCGGGCGCAGTTTCGACTCCCGTGTGGTGCCGCCCAGCAGCCGCCGAGCTCCCTCTGCCATCGCTCCTGGTCCTCCCGCCGCCCTAGCCGCTGTCCAACCCCTCCCCCGGCGCCTGCGCGGCGGCTCGCACTCCCCTCGGCCCTTGTACGCGCTCTGCACCTGCCTGCGCGGAAACATGTTGCAGACAACAGAGAGCAGGGGGCTCCCGCTCCCGCAGGCCGAGGGGGAGAAGGATGGCGGCCATGACGGTGAGACCCCGGCCCCGACCGCCTCGCAGGAGCTCCCCACGGAGAAGCCTGGCGCCGAGAGGGAGGAGGGGACTACGGAGCCCGCCCTCACCCGGAAAGGCGCGAGGGCCTTGGCGGCCAAAGCCTTGGCACGGCGCAGGGCCTACCGCCGTCTGAATCGGACGGTGGCGGAGTTGGTGCAGTTCCTCCTGGTGAAAGACAAGAAGAAGAGTCCCATCACACGCTCGGAGATGGTGAAATACGTTATTGGAGACTTGAAGGCTCTGTTCCCGGACATCGTCGCGAGAGCCGCAGAGCATCTGCGGTATGTCTTTGGTTTTGAGCTGAAACTGTTTGACCGCAAGCACCACACTTACATCCTGATCAACAAACTAAAGCCTCTTGAGGAGGAGGAGGAGGAGGAAGATCTGGGAGGAGATGGCCCCAGATTGGGCCTCTTAATGATGATCCTGGGCCTTATCTATATGAAAGGTAATAGTGCCAGAGAGGCCCAGGTCTGGGACATGCTGCGTCGGTTGGGGGTGCATCCCTCAAAGAATCATTTCCTCTTTGGGTATCCGAAGAGGCTTATTATGGAAGATTTTGTCCTGCAGCGATACCTCAGTTACAGGCGGGTGCCTCACACCAATCCACCGGAATATGAATTCTCTTGGGGTCCCCGAAGCAACCTGGAAATCAGCAAGATGAAAGTCCTGGGGTTCGTGGCCAAGCTGCATAAGAAGGAACCCCAGCACTGGCCAGTGCAGTACCGTGAGGCCCTGGCAGACGAGGCCGACAGGGCCAGAGCCAAAGCCAGAGCTGAAGCCAGTATGAGGGCCAGGGCTGCTGCTAGGCCCGGCATCCACTTCTGGTGAGGGTTGGTGAAAAGGTGGCCAGTGGGGTCCCCGTGGGAATGAGCTACTGTCCTGAGTCATAAGTATTATAGGTGGGGCAAGGGTCTTATTTCTGTAGAAATCATATGACTTTAAGGATTTAGATTTTATATCTTATGTTTTGCTACATTTAATACACTGTTAAAATGCTGTTTTCGGTGGGATTGGTCTACTGTTTCCTGTGGGATTTCGTTGTAGAGTTTTGCTGGTTTTGTAAAATGGATTGAGCTTTGTGTTTATACTGTGACTTTGAACAGATGACGCAGTATTGGAAGGCTGTACTTCGATGGTTTGAAGGAACTCCGTAGCATGATCTGGTACCAGGGGAAAATAACTGGTGTCTAGCCTCCCGACTCTTGTCTGTTGTATATAAAAGAAAAAGGACTGACATGTACCTCTGATTGCTTAGCTATTTGAGTATCTAGAGAAACATTAAAATGCAATGAATTAGCAGTATACACTGGTACACTTAATAAATTAAACATTTGTGGAGCATCTTGTTTTTTTGCGACGCAATGTGTGGGCACTTTGGGATAGAATACTCAACAAAATAAAGGTCCTACTTTCTTTCAGAATTAGAGAGTAAGTAAATAAACAAGAAATTAACAGTGCAGTGAGTTGAAGGCGACAAAGGGATACTTAACCGAGCTGAGGTGATTGAGTGAGGTTTGCTTGGGGTTAACTTTAGTCAGAAAGGTGGGGCAGGGGGAAGGGGAGGATAAGGAATAGAGGAAGAAGATGGAGGTAGGGAAGCCAGGTGTTGGGCATAGTATTAAAATGATTTCAGACCCTGCGTGGTGGCTCATGCCTGTAATCCCAGCACTTTGGGAGGCTGAGGCAGGCAGATCACCTGAGGTCAGGAGTTCAAGACCAGCCTGGCCAACATGGTAAAACCCTGTTTCTACTAAAAATATAAAAATTTGCCAGGCATGGTGGTACATGCCTGTAATCCCAGCTACTTAGGAGGCCATGGTATGAGAATTGTTTGAATCTAGGAGGTGGAGGTTGCAGCGAGCTGAGATTGCACCATTGCATTCCAGCCTGGGTGACAGAGCGAGACCCCGTCTCAAAAGATAAATAAATAAAAATGATTTCAGATTACAGCTACCTCGGTAACGAGTACACTTGACACACAGCAGATCTGGAAAGTACTCTGCCTTTGCCAGTGCTCTCGTTCCAGACCAGATGGCTATGGTGCACAAACATGGTAACTCTTAACTTTTTGGCCCTTTCTGTCTCTTTTTCAACCTCTACAGGGTCCCCTCTTCTACCAAACCTGTCAGAGACCAAATAAGGTAACAGTTCTGAAATATTATGTAGTGTGGATGAAGGGTACATCAATCTCCTACTACCAAGAAGTTCCACTTTAAGATTTCTCCCCCTGGTGCCAGGAAGCCCAGTGCCCTCTTCAATGCTTCTACCTGCTGCTTTCCACCTGCCACCTCCCATGGAGGAGACCTGTAAGCCATTCCTCCCCTTCATATTATCCATGGAGAGTCATCTGTAAGCAGCTCTGGCTTCTTCAATGCCCACCACCTTCTGCGGGAGGATAAATCCTGTAGAAAGGGTACTTGGAATCATAGGGAATTTAGAGAAGTGATTCCCAAACCAGAGTGGGCAAGGGTGGGAGGTGCATTCGGATCATGAAACCGTTCCCCTGCAACTGCCACAGACAGAAGAGCTTATTTCTTTTCTCTTGTCACGTTTTTCTTCCAGTTATATCCAAGTAACATCTCTGAGGACGTTAAGGTTGGCATGGAATACAAACCACTTTGGGACGTAGGGAATCTAACAGATCAAGTTGGGACAAAAGCTACCAGCTTATGGGCAAAAAAGTTGCTAATGGTTAAAAATGTGACTTCCGGGTAGTTTATGATTCATTAAACATAAATACTGAGTGCCTACTCTGTGCTAACAACTTTGATGGGTACCAGAACTATGAAAATGAGAAGACTGGCTTTGCCTTCAAGGAGCAATGATGATAATTTCTCACATTTGTATTTTCTCGCAGCGATGCAAGGTCAGATTAATTGGTGATTTGCATAAGGCCTTTGATTGGTAAGATGCAGTACCAAGACTGGAATCCAAGTCTGTTGCCCCCAGATCCAGTGTGTTTCATTCTAGAGCATTGCTCCCCATTCCTAGCCTTCAATTTTAGTCATCACAACTCCAGGAAACAAGTGAGGCATGTGTAATTATCACCAGTCATCACTGCAGCTGTTATTGGAGTGAGATAGAGTAGAAATACTCACCATTTACCAATGACAGGTGGCTTTGCTCAAGGTGAAACATGTAGTGGTGCACGGCAAAGAGAGGACTAACAGGCCCATTTATTAAATATCTACCATAAGCCAAAGGCATTCTTTTTCTCCTTTTCTCAAGCACACTGAAAATCTCTCTATTTTACAGATACTAATGATAGTAATATTTGCCATTTATTTACTTAATACCTAAGATGAGCCAGCCTTTTATGCTTTATAGGTTTTAATGATTTTTATAACAGCCTTAGAAGATATCATCTGTCCCATTTTGCATGAAGTAAATAGACTCAGATGCTATAAAGTTCCCACAGATACATTATGACAGAACAAGGAGTGGAGATGAAGTCTGAGTCAAGAGGCCGCACTTCTCACTATTGTACATTTCCTTCCAGACTTGGGTCATCTGTCTCCCTTTTTTCTTCAGACAGCACTGTCTTATCTGGAGATACAAACAAGGGCTGTGTAGCCAACATAATTATAAGATGCTGGCCAGCAGGTACAAATGAGCCTAAAACACAGTTGGGACATTACCTTTGAATGTTGATCCCAGCTCTACCTACTCTTCCTAGTGTTCTCAGAGTGCTGGCTACATGAATGTATTTTTACTCAAAATTAGCATATGTTGCCCTTACAAACTATGTTTCCTCAGTCTTTAGTCTGCCCTCCCTACTGAACCTCAAGTTCATCTTTCATGCCATGGAATAATCAAATAGCATTTGTGGATCTGCAAATATAATTCCCAGCACTGTTTCCAGATGGTACAAAGGCTGGCAGAACTGGTACCCTTGCCTCAGGATGAAAGACCTCCATTGCAGATGTCATCATCAGCTTCCCAGAAGTGCTAAGAGTGTGGCCTCTGGGCCCATGTGTGGAGCAGACATTGGCCATGTTAAGGGCAAGACATGGATTCTTCTGTTGCTTATGGTCACTCACATGAAGGAGTAGGAAGACCTAGAACCCCCATCCTGCCCTCTTCAGACACACAGAACTAGATCTTCCTGGAAAAATACCGTGTGTGTTTGGGGCGGGGAAGGTTTGGTTGAGGGAGTGTTGGCAGATGGATTACTCCAAATCATATTTATTATAGTACAACTAGGAAGCAAAGCCAGTGAAGGAATTCCCTTGAAAACTATGAATCAGAGACTGATTTGAGTAATAATAAAACTCTGGTCTTCTGCACGGCCAGCTCTGCATGAATTACTGTTTCTCTATTGCAGTTCCCCTGTCTTGATGAATTGGCTGTCCAGGCAGTGGGCAATGTGAACTCCTTGGGTGGTTACTGATTTGGGGGCTCATCCAGGATTCGTGGCTGGAGAGGGGCCACTGAGCCACGGGCAGGTAGCCCCCCTCCAGCGATGGATCCAGAAGCCAGCCAAGCGGACACCTAGTTCTCTTCAACCAGGGGCTTACTCTGGTACTCTCTACTGGTGGGGCATTGCTGACCCAATGCGCATGGATTTAATTGCAATGGAGAAATAGTCCTGGGGAGACGTCCCTTAACTGCAGATCTGTCACAGGGTGTCTGTAGCCCCATGGTGAGGTGTCTAGCTCCACCACGGGGTGTGTAGCCCCTTTGCGGGGTGTTTGTTCAGCTTCTGGGGGGGTCTTGGTTGGCTCTTTCTAACTAGTAGGAAGAATTCTGGTTTGAGAGACTTCTCAATCAGGAAGATTTCAAGAAAGTTTCTCAGGAGAATAGGAGGATAGTGTGGAAGGGACACCCCTGGAGTTCTTGACCAGGGATCTGATTTGGAAGGCCTTCTGTTCATCTCATCTTTGTGTGTGTTTGTATACATGGAAGGCATCTCAGAGGGGTTGCTGATGCAAGTCCAGCGGCCTAATTCAGAGAACCCTCCTTATTTGTCTGGTCTCATTCAATGAGTTCTAAAGAAGGCTCAACAGGCCTGTCTCAGGGCGACAATCTGCTCTTCGCCTTGCCCAGAGACTCCATTGTGAATTACCGTTTGGAGGCTGTTCATCCCCACCTGGAGTGGATCAAAGACAACAGGGCCAATGGGAAAAAGTTTGAGCTTTGCCAGGCTGATATTGGGTGCTGCACGAGGTGACTAATGCGTGTTTTGTTATGTGTATTTTGCTGGGATGGAAAATGTGAATTTGGTCCCCCATGCAGCCCATTGGGCAGCATCTTGCAAACTGAGAATCTTGTCTATGGTTCCATAAAAGAGGAAAGTGTGATTTTCTCTTGTAAAGTGGCTTCAACCTCACAGCTATAGCACAAGTGAGCAAGATCATCAGAAGCCAGTTCATTCTTCTGGAAGCTGCAGAGAAAGGGAACCCAGAAACCTGGTAGGCCAGCAAAAAGGGTAAGAAATTCTTACCAGCCAAGTTTCTGGTCTCTCTGTCTGTCTGGATAAACAATGTGTCTCCTCTGCAAGGGTTTGATTAATAGAAAAAAGGATTTGTGAGACTAGTCTTAGGCTGTAGCAAATCTGGTATGCTTTATTCTAAGAATTTGTCTTTTTGCATTCTGTAATGGAGAGAGGGGTATCACAGGATAGAATGGAGTTTAGGACCCCTATAAGCCTGCTCTTCAAGTCAGCTTTTCAGACACAAACTTCGTTACGGGTTCCCAAAATCAATACTGTATAAAATTTATCTGTCTTGTTTTGTGTCCTTAAGAACTTAACTGCTTCTAGATAAACTACTTGGTGCTAATGAAAGGAAAAAAAAAAAGGAACTTAATCTTGTGACCATGTGGGGATACTTTCTTTTGGTGTCCACCGTCCAGAGCACAGGAATTTTGGGGTTCATGTCATAGTCCTAAAAATTTTTCTTGAGCAGTTAAAAAAGCCTTGCAAGCTTGAAATCGGCTTCTCTAGGCTCCTTCCGGGAAAAGCAATAGAAAGTGCCAGTGCTGTGTAGTTCAGCAGCTAGGCCGTTATCTTTTGACAGTGGTGGTCTGGGTTCAATTATTGCCTTCTGGAATGATTCCTTTCTGGTTTGTTATTTGTGTAACTTTGCCGTTTATTGAGGGCTTCCCACCCCCTCCACCCATAGATAGCTTCTGATTTCCTCTCTTGAATTTTCCTTTCTCTGAACTACCTTGTAGAGTCCTAAATCTTATTTAAAAAAGGAAAAAAAGAAAAGACACCATTTACCATGTCTTTGAAGCACCTAGGAGGTTACCTTTGGTAAAGTTCGGAAGCTAGAAATAATGGCCACTTGCATGTCTAAAGTCGGGTAATAATAGTTTTGAAAAGAGCGCTACGGTTAAAAGTCAGCTTAACTAAAAGTGGATGAACAAGCTACAGATGAATTTAAAAGACCTTTATGTGTTTCTCTTCTCGGAACTTGTTTTTCTGGAAAAAGGTGTTTTCTTCTCATTCGGCTGAATTAGTTTTATTTCTTTGTTTGTTTGTTTTGCCACTCTTAATGCACACATGAGAGGCCCTAAGATAACTTCTGGTAGCCTGGGACTTACTGGGAAAAAGAGGAGGCACCCCAGATACCATTTTTGCAGGGGAAACACCTCTGTCTTCCTCATGAAACCCCAGGAATTAAAAACAGATAGATCCTTCTCAAAGTCAAAGGCTCTGTTCTGTTTTTCACTGTGTTATCTGATGGTGATTGTTTTTTTGTTTTTTTTTTTTGAGATGGAGTTTCGCTCTTGTTACCCAGGCTGGAGTGCAATGGCGCGATCTCGGCTCACCGCAACCTCCGCCTCCTGGGTTCAGGCAATTCTCCTGCCTCAGCCTCCTGAGTAGCTGGGATTACAGGCACGCGCCACCGTGCCCAGCTAATTTTTTGCATTTTTAGTAGAGACGGGGTTTCACCATGTTGACCAGGATAGTCTCGATCTCTTGACTTCGTGATCCACCCGCCTCGGCCTCCCAAAGTGCCGGGATTACAGGCTTGAGCCACCGCCCCTGGCCTATCTGATGGTTTTGAGGTTTGGGGGTATCAGAAATTACTTCTCATTAAGAGAGAGCTTTGGTGTGTAATAACTAGGTAGGAAATATACTTTAAGGGATGGCTAATAGTAATTATGGAGGGATACTTGACTCTGCACACTTGGATCAGAGAAGCATGCTCTTGGCCACCTGGAAGATAAGGAAACATTCCCACCCTCAACTGAGAGATGGGACTCCCACGAGGGATGGGCCGATTACAAAATGGGCTATTGGCTTTGGGCTGCCTTGCGATGAAATGCGAATGCAGGGTAGAAGCACTGCACGTCTTCTCCTGTAGTATTTCCCTCCTTTTGGGGATCCAGGAACCAGTATTAAATGGCACCCTTAATTTTGGGGATCTGTCTTTGCCTTCAACTGCTTATCTGCTGCTTCTTTGGCCCTGGAAACTGCATGCTTTCCTGGCCCCATTCCTCCAAGGGCTCCACCCTGAAGCCAGTCATCCAGTTAGGAAGCAGGCACATGAAGACTTACAGTGCTGGATCTTCTGTCTGTCTGTGTATTTATGTGTGCTGTATGTTTATATATAAAAGAGCTCTGATTAATTGGCTTGGAAAAATAAGTGCTTAAATATTTTTTCAGAAAAGTAGAAACTTGAATGCCTTTTTGTTCACATGAATTTAGTACACTTTTGTGGTTTGTTTTTTTTTTTTTTGAGACGGAGTTTCGCTCTTGTTACCCAGGCTGGAGTGCAATGGCGCGATCTCGGCTCACCGCAACCTCCGCCTCCTGGGTTCAGGCAATTCTCCTGCCTCAGCCTCCTGAGTAGCTGGGATTACAGGCACGCGCCACCATGCCCAGCTAAGTTTTTGTATTTTTAGTAGAGACGGGGTTTCACCATGTTGACCAGGATGGTTGCGATCTCTTGACCTAGTGATCCACCCGCCTCGGCCTCCCAAAGTGCTGGAATTACAGGCGTGAGCCACCGCGCCCGGCCAGTACTCTTGGAAATAAAGACAGTTTTAAAGATTATTGGTAAACTGTCTTGAAAATGTAGACATTTGGTCTAAATTAAGGTCAGATGTCAGATTTGCTAAATACTTTAACTTCAGACTGTTTCTTTGACTTTTGAAAATTGTTCGATTCACCTACTTTGGAGCATTAGATTATAGATGAGGCCTGGGGACATTTGGAGAGCCATGCCTGCTAGCTAGGCTAAAAGGATTCAGACCCTATCTTCATTTCTGACTGATGTCCTAGGCTCCACCCCTAGTACATGATTAAAATTGCTTAATGATCAGGTTTTTCACTAAAAATTAAAGTTGTGGAAAGTTAACATTCTAACATGTAGTTGAGACCCCTAGAGAAACAGTTTTACATACAAGGTGGGGAGGGAAGGTGTTTTTGGTAAAAGATTATAAGAAGGCATGGGAATATGGCTTTTGCTAAAGGGAATGTAATTCCGTGTAGTTCAGAGGGACTTATTTATTTATGAGGCAGAGTCTTCCTCTGTCACCCAGGCTGGAGTGCAGTGGCATGATTTTGGCTCACTGCAACCTCCGCCTCCCAGGTTCAAGCAATTTCCCTGCCTCAGCCTCCCCAGCATCTGGGACTACAAGTGCATGCCACCACGCCCAGATAATTTTTTTGTATTTTTAGTAGAGATGGGGTTTCACCATATTGGTCAGGCTGGTCTCGAACTCCTGACCTCAGGTGATCTCCCACCTCAGCTTCCCAAAGTGCTGGTGTTACAGGTGTGAGCCACCGAGCCCAGCCCAGAGGGTTTTAAAGATTGTTGTAACCTAAAAGAATAATGGAATGAAGGTTTAAGCAGAGTGAAAAGGGCTTGTAAAAATTCTGTAGGTATAAACAAGTTGGTTAAGATTTAAAAGAAATTACTTAGTTTTCCGTAACTAAGTAATTTCTGTAACTAATGTTTAATTAAAACATTAAAATCATACTGATGTGGGGCCAGAATCTGGGCCTATGTGTCAGAATAACAGGGTTTTCTTAGAAAAGTGACCTGCTGTTTGATGGAAAACTATAAAGGATTCTAAAAAGTTTATGAAAATCTCACCTTATGGTCAAATTAATTAAAACTAGATAGAGATATAAAATTTTATTTCAAAAACTAGCTTTAACATTAAAGAGGCACTAATGCAAACATGAAATTTGGTTTTCTCTTTTGAAGATGATCTTTATGTAATGTTAAAAGGTAACGAAAGGGTTTATTTTCTCCTTTGAGTAAACGGCAGGGACAAAAAAGGAGAGAGAGAGAAGAGACACATTCAGTTGGCCTCATGCTATCTTCACTGGATCTTGTTTGGAAAGCTAAGTCTCTTCTATCAGAGTAAAAGTTTTTATTTTTATTTTATTTTATTTATTTATTTATTTATTTTTTGAGACAGAGTCTTGCTCTTGTTGCCCAGGCTGGAGTGCAATGGCATGATCTTGGCTCACTGCAACCTCCGCCTCCTGGGTTCAAGTGATTCTCCTGCCTCAGCCTCCCAAGTAGCTAGGATTACAGGAGCCTGCCACCAGGTCCAGCTAAGTTTTTGTATTTTTAGTAGAGACAGGGTTTCACTATGTTTGGCCAGGCTGGTCTTGAACTCCTGACCTCAGGTGATCCATCTGCCTTGGCCTCCCAAAGTGCTGGGATTATAGGTGTGGGCCACTTCACCCAGCCAAGGTTTTTCTTTTCTAAAAAAATTTTTTTGGAGTTATCATTTTGGCCAAATGAATGGCTTATGGTGATCTGGGATTCTATTTTGTGATATCCATTGTTTTAAACCTTTGATATTTGACAAACTTTCCAAATCAAATTATAAATCGTGTCTCTTCCTAACCTAATATTTTAGATATTAGGTCCTCTAAAGTCCAATATTGACATTTGGCTTATTTGGTACAAAAATCATACAGGAAGCATTGTCAGATATGGAATGGTGTTTGGCTTTCTTTGGTCTATATTTGTGTTAATGTGTTAATGGTATGTGTTCTGAAATTAGGTAAAACTATAATTCTAATATGACTTAGTATATGTTATTAGTAATAATTATAATTATTATGTTAATAGACTGAGTGCCACAGAGGTAACAAACTTCCTTGTCAATTGTACCTTTTTTTTTTTTTTTGAGATGGAGTTTCGCTCTTGTTACCCAGGCTGGAGTGCAGTGGCATGATCTCGGCTCACTGCAACCTCCGCCTCCTGGGTTCAAGCAATTCTCCTGCCTCAGTCTCCTGAGTAGCTGGGATTATAGGCACGTGCCACCGTGCCCAGCTAATTTTTTGTATTTTTAGTAGAGACGGGGTTTCACCGTGTTAACCAGGATGATGGTCTCGATCTCTTGACCTCGTGATCCACCCGCCTCGGCCTCCCAAAGTGCTGGGATTACAGGCATGAGCCCCCATGCCCGGCCCTTCAATTGTGCCTTTAACTGTGGCTGCCCTAAAATGTTTTTGTCGTCCACAGACCATTGTCTCATTTTGGTCCACTTTAAAAGATGATTTTATAATCAGCTATAAAATTTAACAGGTACTCTTAAATGTAGGATTCTGATTAGTAACTCTGAAGATTGTGACATCAGAATAGAAGAAAAACTTTCAAATAGAAGAGTGAATGGTGTTTGGTTCACTTTGGATGGTATTTGTATAAATACATTATTAGTATATATTCCAAAATTATTGGAAACTTCTATAATGTTGACACAATTTAGTACAGATTATTAATAATTATAGTTGTTATATAAAAATGTATGCCACAGAAGTAACAAAAATTGCTAGTCAATTGTATCTTTAATAGTGGCCAAAGACTTTTGTCATCCACAGACATTTTGTCTTGCTTTGGTTCTTTTCAAAAGGCAGTTTATAATCATATATAGGACTCTTAAGTGCAGGTCTCAGATAACTTTAAAAATTGTGCTATTGGAATAGAGGAAAAAACCAAACTTCCAGGACTCTCATGGAGAGCTAATGTGTTAAACGTTGCTAAACTTTTTGTCTTCAAAGTCAAGACAACGTATATCTTTAGAGCTATTTGCAACTTTTAACAAGTGAGTAAAATATACTCCTGTGAACAAAATTTGGAGCATATTTGTTCCTCTCTACCTGATTTCTACAGAATTTGGAAACTATTTGTGAATATTCTCATTTTATGGCAGTATAGTTAATTGCACAAGTGCAACAAGAATCTGTTTTCTTTTGTAACAGAACACAATTGGAGAAATTGGTTATTTTACCAAGGCTTTGACAGGAATGGTGTGCTTCCTTTAAAGAATCAAAGGTGACTTCTAGAGCCAATTAAAGCCTGTTGGGGCATCTGGCCTCATACCTTGTCCACACAGAGTCCCTATACAAAGTTCCTGACCTGTGGTAAGTAAAGAATGTCACTTTCTAACAGGCCCAGGAGCCCTAAGTTATCTTGAGACCTGAAGAGGAGAGGAATTTGCCCAACTCATAGGTATTTGAGGGTGCAACCCCATAGCTGGGCGCAGCTTCTAAAAAGTCTTACCTGAGATTCTTCATGGAACAGAGTTCTAGGAAAGCCAATTTAAAAGGCCTAAGTGAAAAATAATTATTCCTGCTGTACTTTATGCAAATAATCAGGCCAACTACAGTAAGACTAAAGTTTATTTTGTAAACAAATCAGTTCTATCATGATTTGTTTTTCATAAAAATGGAGATTGGAGAAAGAAAAATTATCCTTCAAAAGGAAAACTGGAGTACACCATTGTCAGCTGTTCTTGAGGGTTTTTCCTGCAGTTTAGACTCGATTCTAAATTCTTTGTAGGTTAGAAGTCCCTAAACTAATGCTTTCAAACCCTTGCTTTTAAAATTGGGAATCGTACTCCTCATCCTAGGACTTGTTATTTACCTTATAGTAGGCTGTTTCACTGAAACGCTGTAGTAAAACTAGTAAAACTATAGATAAGCATACTACTGTTTTGCCATAAAAGCCCAGCCAGGCCTGCATGAGTCTGCTTAGAGAGTCGAAGTGGTTCCACTCTTGTCACCTTGGAGTCCACTCCTATTCCCATTGGTCCCCTGTTAGCAAGAAGACGCCAGAGCAACCAACGGCCTTTTCCCATCTTCACAGCCTACACCTTAAGACTGAGGTGTTATAAAACCCAAAGGGAGAGATCGAAGATGCCTTGGCAAAATTATGACTGAGAAAGTGAGAGATCTAACTTAACTGACTCCCCATCTTGCTTCTAACCTCCAAGCCGTCCTTGTTCATTTCTGGGCATAGGGTGAACTAACTTTGGGAGAAACTTAGTTTATGGTTTATAGTTTAAACAAAGATGGTAACAGCCCTTTCCCAAAGCAGACCTCTTTCTTGCCTGGGGATTAGATTGCCTTTGTAGGATTAACATGAGCCATTAGAAACTATTAGCCATTTCTGACCATTAGAACTTAAGGTTCAGGAGTCATGCAGCTGGAGGCTACAAGATTCTGACCCTCCCTAAACTGCTCCTAAGATCAGTGCTTGAGATATTTTGCAGACCCTGCACTTGATGGGTCAGCTGGCACCACCCAGATCAATAAACTGGCTTGTCTGATCTTGTGGCTCCTACCCAGGAACTGACCTCGTGAAAGAAGACAGCTCCAACTTCCTGTGATTTCATCTCTCATCAATCAGCGCTCCTGGCTCACTGGCTTCCCCCACCCCACCAAATTGTCCTGAAAAATTGTGCTCCCAAATACTTGGGGAGACTGATTTGAGTAATAATAAAACTATAGTCTCCCACAAAAAATAAAACAACTATGAATCACGTCTTGGACAAGAGGAAGTCTTCTCGGTTCAGCCACAGACTGTGGGGATCACGACAGTCACCAAAGTGAAGACTTTTGACCCATTAGAACTCGGAGAGCCCGTGTTTGAAAACAGGCTCAGGTTGATTAGACCCCACCTCCAGTAGGCACACAGTGCTTCAGCTCATTTTCAGTCCCTGCAAATCTGGCCTCAATTCACAGGCTCAATCACAGTTTCCACTTGAGGTAATTATACTTCATGCCTTGGTCATGGTGGCAATTGATACTTGTGCAAATTATTCCACAAATTGTGCCCAGCAGAGATGACAGTTACCTCCCAGCAGAAACAGTATACTGACTAAGGAGGTTAGCTCTTCTGGAAAGTGCCCCAATCAAGGCCTTTTAAAAGTCCACTATGTGACCTTGAACAGGGAAATTCAGTTTAAGGACTGAAGATCTAGGTAAGCGGTCAGTGGATAATTGGGGTAGGGGTCAGAGGCAGGCCACACGCCACACATCATCCTACCAGCTGGTTTCACACTCTGTCCAGTTCCCGAGCCAGCCATGACCAATAACAGTAGCAGCCAGCATTTATTAAGCTTTGCATGCCAGGCATGGTGCTAAGGATGATAAGCACATGGTCTCATGCATCTGCGCGACAGCCCTCTGAAGCAGGTTCCACGTTTGCCAGCATTTAGATTCTCTAAGGAAACCACAAGGAAGGGAGAATTCCTTCCATTCTTTCAACGCACAAGCTACATGACTTGGGCAAGCTCACGATGTAACTAGTGAGTGGCACAGCCGGAACTTCAGCCTACATCCCCTGGGATCTTGCTGGCATTCCACCCTCAGAGGGTACTTAGGGAGCAGCCGACTCCCCTCACAGAAGTGGGGCTGCGGAGGGAGGAGGGAAACCCTCTGGCAGTGTTCACGTTTATCACAACCCAGGGCACCCGAACTGGAGGGCGGAGGCAGTGGCAAGGGGGCCGGGGCAAGTTGGCTTATCTGCTTATAGGGACCCTGTTTGGGAGAGGATCCCATGTTCGAGGGATGATGCCTGTAAGACACCCCCAGGCCTGCTGCAGTAGCCCTGTGGGCTATGCGCTGGGGCAATCAGTGCAGACAGAACAGCAGCCCCAGCCTAAGACAGACTTGGGAGGCCTCCTGGGTATTGAGCATGTGAGGGACAGCCACATACCCAACCCATAAAGATAGAGGAGGGCCGGTCAGGCGGCTGGAGGCTGCAAGATTCTGACCCTCCCTAAACTGCTCCTAAGATCAGTGAGATATTTTGCAGACCCTGCACTTAATGGGTCAGCTGGCACCACCTAGATCAATAAACTGGCTTATCTGATCTTGTGGCCTGTACCCTGGAACTGACCTGTCATTCCAGCACTTTGGGGAGGCCGAGGCAGAAGGATTGTTTGAGGCCCAGAGTTCAACACCAGTGTGGGCAACATAATGAGACCCTGTCTTTACACAGAACTCAACAATTAAGGGTGGTGACTTGCACCTGTATTCCCAGTGAGGCCTTGGCAGGAGGATCTCTTGAGCCTAGAGGTTTGAGGTTGCAGTGAGCCATGATTGCACCACTGCACTCCAGCCTTGGCAACAGAGACGGAGATCGTGTCTCAAAAAAAAAAAAAAAAAGAAGCCTCCTGAAATGGAAGACTCCCAGAGCAGACAGGCCTGCACTCCATTCTCACCTGCCACATGATAACAGTGTGGCGTCAGCAGAGTTATCTGACCTTTCTGAGCTTCGGTTTTCTCATCTTTAAAGTGAAGATAATGCTATCAACTCCTCAAAACCTTGAAGACTGAGGAGATTAGTAACCCATCTACCACAGTGTCTGGTATGTGGTAATTATAAATATTGACTGAGCATCTTCTAAATGCCAGGCGTACACAAGGGTAGTGTGAGAACGCAGAATCGACAACACCCCTTGCCCTCATAGAGCCTACATGCTAAGGACATAGATGACGACACGTGTTGAAGAAGAGAAGCCGGCAGTGGGGAAGAGAGCTGGGAGGGCGTACAGTTTTAAATAGCTTGGTCAGGGAAAGCCTCACTGAGAAGTGACATTGGAGTCACGAATGAAAGCCACATGAAGGGGCCCGGAAGCTGTCTGGGGGGACTTGGGACAGGGCTGGCAGAGTTAACAGCAAGTATGAAGGCGCAGGCCAGGCATGTTCTGAGACACGGCTCCGGCAAGCAGCGTAAGTGGGGCATGGGGCCGGAAGGGGGAGAGATGTCCTGATGGTGAAACAGCTGGCAGGGCTGGCACACGTACCTGCAGCAAGAAGTAGACGCTGAGCTGCCCTGGCCGCGTGTCAAGCCCCGCACCTGGGCAGTACTGTCAGCACGGCACAGGCAGCGGGAAGGGAACACAGAAAGATAGAGTCTCTTCTTCATTCATAGCGTTTGTTTTTCTAATTACAAAAAGAAATGGTGGAAATATTGGAAGGTTTCATCAAAATACAAAGAAGGAAAGGAGTCCTTTGGAACTCCTGTGGGCTGGGCCCACAGGCAACCCTGGTTAACGGTATCGTGCGGCTTTCCATCTCTAGTAATCTTGTTTTCACTTGCCCAGGGTGGAAATGACTTACTGCCACCTTAACAGTGAGTTACAATGACACTGAGCCCACCCGTACAATATTTTCTGCAAATTTTTTTTTTTTGTTTTGAGACGGAGTTTCGCTCTTCTTACCCAGGCTGGAGTGCAATGGCGCGATCTCGGCTCACCACAACCTCCGCCTCCTGGGTTCAGGCAATTCTCCTGCTTCAGCCTCCTGAGTAGCTGGGATTACAGGCACGCGCCACCATGCCCAGCTAATTTTTTGTATTTTTAGTAGAGACGGGGTTTCACCATGTTGACCAGGATGGTCTCGATCTCCTGACCTTGTGATCTACCCGCCTCAGCCTCCCAAAGTGCTGGGATTACAGACTTGAGCCACCGCGCCCGGCCTTCTGTAAATATTTCTGAGAGCTTTAGTGGATGTCTCACATGATGTCACAAACCCATCTGTCCACTGCAGTCATAACTAGGTCTCATGGAGGCCAGGAAAAGACCCTTCCCTGCGAATGTGCCTTGAGGGGTCACCAGCACCCGTGGCTGCTGCCACCTCTAATGCCACTGGAGTTCTGGAGAGACGCTGGACTCCCTCCAAACATGGATACAATGTCCTTTCCCGCAGTCTGTGCCAAGATAGGTCACCTAAGTCCCAAAGCAACAATGCCAGGGCCCTTCCGCCCCCTCAGAAAGGCTGTCTGTCTCTGCTTTCCATCTCCTGCAGCAACTCTCCCAACTTCAGCTGAAAATAGCCACCTCCATTGGGACAAATCTAGCTCCCTCCCTCCATAATTTCTCTCCTCAAACCTCAGGGTAAAAAAAGAAGGGAAGGCAGACCAGATTCCCAGGCAGGGCTATCTCCACCGTGGAACCAGAACGACGTTCACATCTGTGTTAGGTTTGGGTTGATTTTCCTAAAACAAAGCAAAAGCCTGCCCCGGGGGTGAATTAAATTTTCTACCTCTAGCGAACTGCTAGCAGTTTTGCTCCCTTCCCGTAACTTTTTCTTTCTGAAACAGAGTTTCCAGACTGGAGTGCAATGGCACGATCTCAGCTCACTGCAACCTCTGCCTCCTGGGTTCCAGCGATTCTCCTGCTTCAGCCTCCCAATTAGCTGGGATTACAGCTGCATACCACCATGCCTGGCTAATTTTTGTATTTTTGGTAGAGACCAGGTTGCACCATGTTAGGCAGACTGGTCTTGAATATCTGACCTCAAGTGGTCCTCCCGCCTTGGCCTCCCAAAGTGCTGGGATTACAGGTGTGAGCCACTGTGCTGGGCCCTTCCCCCAACTTTTCTAGCCTCTCCTCACCCTGTTTCCAAAACGTTAGGGTGCAGCTCAGCCAGGGTTGTTTCCTACTGTTAAAGATGGTGAGAATGTAGGTAAAAGGTTAGGATGGGGGAAAGGATTCCAGGGGAGAAAAACAACTCCCTCCAGCAGCGGCGGGTAGCACAGTATGCACTGTGTCCAGGAACAATGAGGGGACTGATTCAGCTGGAGCCAAGAGTCGGAGGACAGGAGAGGATGCTGTGGATAGAGAGCACTGCTGGGTGCAGCGGTGCAGGGAGGGAGTGAGGGCCGTGAGCTCATAGTGAGGCTTGAGGAAGATGGACTGTTGGGTTGTGAAGGGGAAGGTTGGAGGCAAGGAGGCCAAGTGGAAGGCCTCAGCAACGGTCCAGATGACAGCCTGACCAGGGCAATGGAGGCAGCAGGGACGGGGGTGGGAAAGGACTGGCTGGGGGAGTAACTTAAAATAATTTGATGATGGATGAACTGTGGGAAATGAAATGGAGCAAGACGTAAGATAGGACTCAGTGTTTCAAGCTGAGTGCCTGGGAGCATGGCAGAGTCACTCATCAGGACGGCTGGATGTCCAGGGAGATCTGGTTGGGGGCAGGAAGGTGGATATGGCCTCAGTTGCTCAGCCAATGGACACTGAGAAATGGGGCAGAGGAGGAACACTGAGGCTAGGAGCAGACACTCTGTCACCTTCTTAGAGGACATGGTCAAAACCATGGGCCTCTCCTTGGGAGATGGTCTAGGCCAAGAGTGGGAACTGCACTCACCTCTTCTCACTCTGTGGGAGGAAGCAAGGATCCAGGAGTCCTAAGCAGATCACTGAACAGTACAGTTGGGCTGGGTGTGGTGGCTCTCGCCTCTAACCCCAGCACTCTGGGAGGCCGGGGCATGCAAATCATGAGGTCAAGAAATCGAGACCATCCTGGCCAACATGGTGAAACCGCATCTCTACTAAATATACAAAAATCAGCTGGGTGTGGTAGCACACACCTGTGATCCCAGCTACTCAGGAGGCTGAAGCAGGAGAATGGCTTGAACCCGGGAGGCAGAGGTTGCAGTGAGTCAAGATCATGCCACTGCACTCCAGCCTGGTGACAGAGAAAGATTCCATCTCAAAAAAACCAAAAACACAGAATACAGTTCTGTTCCCACTGTTTCCTGTTGAGGGCTGGTCCCAGGTCTACCTTCTAGATCCATTTTTACAAATGACCTGAGGGATACTGGGAGGGTCTCAGCAGGGAGCTGCGTGGCCAAGACGTCATAGAACTGGGAAAGAGAAGCTGCCAGTTGGTGTAGGTGGGTGTCAGCAAGGGGTGGATGAGGATCCTTTGTGAGCACTGAAAACAGAACTGCAAATGAGAGTCACGCTGCAGCTGGAAGGACTCACAGCAGACCGGAGCCAAGGCTTTCACCGGCCAGCTCCTGGGATTCCAGACGGAATGAGCTTTCTCTCTCTTTATTAGTGGGCCTCCTGGCTGGGAGCATAACCCACAATGCCACCTTGAGTCAGATCTGAGATATCTCTACAGCACAAGGTACATCCTGAGGGAAAGAGATTGTCACTCGGGGAGAACCCTCATGTTTAGACATCTCAGACACGTGGGACACCCTGCCCAGACACAAACACATACTTGGTATATGCCTGCAGAAACAGCTCCACCAACTCCATAGGAAACATGAAGAAAAAAGCGTCATTTGGCAACCACGATGTATCAGATATTTTGCTTAGCGCTTTCCAAGCATTTGCACACGTAGTCACAACAGTTGCGAGAGGAAGAGATTATTTTCCCATTGTATGGAAAACCAAGGCTCAGAAAGTATTTTGCCCAAGATCACCTGCCTGGAGAATGGCAGATGTGTCCTGACCCAGGTCTGCCTGGCACGAATGTGTTATTCTCCATTCCTCACTTGGGTGTGCACTGTGGACACACACACAGCACAAACCCAACCCCGCCAGATACGAAATTCCCACCGCCTTCACGTTCCTCGACTGGAGCGATCTCCACTCCGTTCACAGGTGTATCCCTGGCATCTAGAACCGTGTCTGGCACATCATACACACTCAGTCAATATCTTGTTGCTGTGTGAATACACACATACGCACCCTTTACATACACGCACATACACATCCAATCCGCCGTCTGAAAGGAGACGCCCGCTGGGAGAAACAGGCCTTCCTGGCTGCCCCCACTGGCCTGCCCCTGGAAGGGGAGGCCTCACACCATCAGTCCCCTGTGGGTCCCCCAGTCTCCTTCCTGGAACAGGCAACCAGCTCTCTCTCCAGCCTTAGGAGGGCCCACCTCCTCCTTTTCTGAGCTCAGTCAAAACAAAGTTTTTCTAAAACATCTTTGCTGAGAGAGAAAGCAGAAGAAAAGGAGTCAAGAGACTACAAGCGCTTGAGTTTACAGGAGCCTGATTCTTATCTGAAGATCTGCTGGCGGGGCTACGGGGCTCATGGAACCCAGTTGCTGGCTTGGATGCTCTGGCATCATTCGCTTAGAGGTCCCACCTGAGGGGAAGGGGGCGGGCGCAGCTGCTCAATCCGGGGGTCCTCTCTTCTTCCAGATCCTGCTGTCAGGGCCCAGACCCTTGTGCCATTGTGGCCTTGAGCGAGCTGCAATTACACACCCTTCTTGCCATCTGCTGTGCCTCAGGCTGTAAACCAGGCAGCTCCAAGCCAAGCTACTCAGTTGGACTGTCAGTCCCCTGTAAAACCCCAGCAGCCCCCCTTCCTTCCCAGAGCCCCAAGGCTCTGCCTGGGGTGACTCCTGCTGGGGGCTGCCTCATTCCCCTCCACTCCTTCGATGGGTCTGCAGCTCCATTTGCAAAGCAGTTCTGAGTAATTTACCAGAGCCTAGGAAATAATGCAATCTTTCTTATACCCCGGCAGCCCCTGCCACCAACACACACACACATGCACACACACATGCATGTGCACATACACACACACGCACACACACGCCCCAACCTTCCCAAGGCTCTGTTTATCCAGACACCTCAGATGACTCCAGATCAGACTCTGGACCAGCATGTCAATATCGCCAAGGCCTCTGGATTAAATGTAAATTCCTGAGCCCTCCCAAGATCTGCTGAAACAATCTCTGTGGTGAGGCCCAGAAGCCAGCACTTTCAGCAAGCTGGGGAGCAATGCTCATGCTCCAAAGTCCAAAAGCACCACCCAAATCTACTAAATTCCACACACACCCCCATGCACATATAGTAACAACAGCTAAAACATTTATTGAGCACTTACTATGTGCCAGGAAGTATTTTCATGTATTAACTCATTTAACCCCCACAGCGGAGGGAGGCATGCTATGATCCCTTTCCCAGTAACTTGCCCACGTTCACACAGCCAGTTGGTGGGAAAGTCAGGAATGGAACCCAGGCCCTGTGGCTTCTGAGCCTCCATTCGACCACCACACTTTTTCTAGCACACATGAGGGTACAACCATGTGGACTCCAACACTTACCACACAAGGGACTCCCACCCCTCAGATCGGCTCACCCCAGGGAGCCCGAAGGCCAGGGTGTTTTGAAGGCTTCTGGTTTCTCTCTCACCCCAAGTCTGGCCTACTCGTATTGGAGCTGAGCGCCAGCAGCCACAGCCAGCGGGGCCGGGGAGTTGGCGAGCTGGGCTTCAGGACCTTGGCAGCAGCCTCAGGCCCCCAGGCCCAGCACCGCCTGCCTCAGTGAGCATGCCTACCGCAGGCCTTGACTGCCAGCCGCCCCCCTGCCACCCGCCCAGCGTGTCCCGCCCGGCTCCCCGAGGCCGGAGCCCCCCGACAGGGCCCTCTCAGAACACTGCAGTCAGAGAGCAGATGTGCCTGCACACTCTCCAGAAACGAGTCTTCTTGGGAATCCTGCCATGGGGGGAAAGGCAGGGCTTGGGGGAGGGATTGGAAAAACAACCCAAATACCGTAACACAGAAAAGTGATCCAAGTAAAGAGCAGCAACCGTGTGTCCGGAAGGAATGAACGAGGAGAGGCGCGGAGCTGTGCAGCGTGGCGGGGAGGCTACCAGCCCTGCCAGGGGCTGGGGTGCGCGAGGAGCAGGGTCTGAGCTGACTCAGGAGTGCAGGGTGTGGATCGCGACCCACAGCCTCCTCCTTCCTGGGGCTCCAGGCACTGCCTTCTGCAGTCCCCAGTGGGCCCCAGGGAGGAAGTGTGGTCTCAAAGGCTGCCCATGACCTATCAGGAGGGTCCTCTCACCCTTCTCTACCTAAAGGGTCTGCTCGGGCTGTGGAAAGAGCCAAACTTACGCGCCTTCACACTGGCATTCTGAGCGTTGGGCAATCAGCCAGGGTCGCACAGTAAGGTGGGGAAGCCCTGACAGTGGAGGGAGAGTGGGCACGTTTATTCTGGGGCCACAGAATGCAGAACTGAAACTCAGGGGGGTCCCACCCATCCCTCTCCTAATGGGCAGTGTGACCGTGGGCAAGTCACTTATTCTTCCTGAACCCAAATCTCCTCAATGTAAAATGGGTACAATTAAGCTTTCTCTGCTCAGCTCAGCATAGAACAAGACTGATCACGACCATGAGAAGCTTTTGGAGGCAGGAGCTTCTATCAGCCCCCACTGTCCTTAGCAGCTGGGGGGCAGGGACAGAGCCAAGTGTGTGTCACACAGCGGTGCCTATGTTTCTCTGAGAGAGCTGTCATTCCCATTTTACAGATGAGATGAGAACCGTAAGGCCCAGGGACATTAAGCAACCCTGAGAACTGGCAGATGAGAGTTGACAATGGAGCCGTGTCCTCTACTGAGCCACGTTGCTGGAGGGCAAAGTATTCTGCTACTGCAGCCCAGTAGGCAGGAATGGGCAGTGTCACCATTGGCAAGCCTGGGGAAGAGGGAATGTTTAGAGCCTGGGCAGAGACGACTGGCTGGGAAGGCTGGCAGCAGGTAGGAGCCCTGTAGTCCCAGCTACTCAGAAGGCTGAGGCAGGGGAATCACTTGAACTCAAGAGGCAGAGGTTGCAGTGAGCTGAGATTGCACCATTGCACTCCAGCCTGGGCAACAAAGTGAAACTCAAAAAAAAATTAAAGATAAATTTTTTAAAAAGCCAAAACCTGGATAGGAGCAGAACTGAGGCTGCTTTCCCTCCAAGCCCTGCCCTGTCACCTCCTCCATGAAGCCTGCCTCTCTGGCAAAGTGAGTGAGCGGCTCCCTCTCTAGGCCCTGTAGCCCTCACAGGCCTCTCATAAGTCTTCTCAGCAGCTAAGACCCCTTCATTCTGGCAGCAGGTAGCAGGAGCATTTGTCTGTTACCCCATCAGGACCATGGGCTTCTTAAAGGAACCCCATCTGGTGCCTGACTGAGGGGCTGGTAAGTGCTTGAGAAATGGAGGGACTAAATGAATCAAATTTCATTAGGGGGGCTTCTTAAAGGGAGTGGTTGATCCGGATCTTAAAGGAGTTGATGTCTTTGGATCATACTTTTTGTTCAAAGAAATCAAAGCTCTCTCTGGTTCCCAATGCTTGGGCTTAGCCGTACCAGTTCCTAAATGTTAGAATTCTCCTAACAACATTTATTCATTCATTCCGCAAATGTTTTTTGAGCATATGCTGTGCACCAGGCTAGAAAGCAAAATCTTAGAAGACATGGCCTCTGTCCTCAAACACGTAACTATGGAGTGGCCAGGAATAAATGTGGACAAGCACATGGATAATTTTTTTTTTTTGAGACAGAATCTCACTCTGTTGCCCAGGCTGGAGTGCAATGATGCAATATCGGCCTTCTGCAACCTCTGCCTCCTGGGTTCAAGCGATTCTCCTGCCTCAGCTTCCCAAGTAGCTGGGATTACAGGCACGTGCCACCAACCCCGGCTGATTTTTGTATTACTAGTAGAGACAGGGTTTCACCATATTGGCCCAGCTGGTCTTGAACTCCTGACCTTATGACCCACCCTTCTCGGCCTCCCAAAGTGCTGGGATTACAGGCATGAGCCACTGCACCCAGCAGATCATTTTAAGCTATGACTATCTGGAGGATTCTATAGGACCCTATGAATCCTCCAGAGGCTGCACCAGGAGGAGCAAGGAAAGACGAGGCTGCCATGTGTGGCTGCACAGGTCACGCACTGCACAAGCCAGGGTTCCTACTGAAGTCCTGTTGCTGCTCCCACCCCAATACCCAACCCCATCCATCTATCTGGTTCCACAGCATCTTTCCCCTCTGGCTCCTCTCCTCACTAAGAATTCCTTTGTCCAATCTTCCAGAGGTTTCTTTAGAAATACTCTCCAGGAGTTCTTGCTGTCCCCGTTCTCCTGCCAGCTCTATAAAGCGAGCTGGCTCCTCTCAGAGATTTACATTTTTGGGAAGTGTGATTCATGGGGAAAGAACTCTTTCCACAGCTTTCTAACCTTTGATGTGACCCCCAAAACCTTGTGGCTAACACAGAGTGATCTAAATCTCACAAAGCTCATAAACAGAAGAGCCGCACTGCACCGGGACATGAAAAAGGCCTCTGGCTAGCCAGCTCCTGCCACCAGCTGGAGAAATGTTCCCTTTCTCCAACTCCACCAACAGCCCTCCTCTGCGATTCCTCCACTCTCCTGGCAGCTCCTGCGGGGACAGCAGCCCAGGGCCCCATAAGCCACCCCCCTGCCATGTCCCACCACTCCTTAGCTGGACCCAGAACCTCTGCTCCTCCAATTCTGGCAAGAAAGGCCTCAGTTGTTGAGCAAGAGGGAGAAAGACTGGAGAAACAGGCATCTAAAATACAGCCTCCTTGATGAGAAGAACAGCTGGGACCACAAAGATGCCTGTGAATTATGGGTGACACGACTGTTGAGGTCATGCCTGATGTGGACACAGGCAGCTATGGGCCTGGCTCAAACTGAAGTTTCTGGAAGTTTTTCTGCAAAGCAGATCAATGTAAGTGAAATCTACTTTTTCCATAAAAAGGATGACTTTTTGAAGGCCAGTCCATCAGCAACAAATTTAATGAGCTAGAAATGACATGCCTGCTCTCCACACACTGTAGCTCTTTCTCAAGCAGAATATAAAACAAGCAAGGCAAGGTGGTAACTGATGAGATAATATCAATGAAATGCCTTACACGGTGCCTGGCTTATAGGAGGCGATCAATAAACGCTCACTGTTACTATAATGTTTTATTTTATTATTTGAGCAATCCCTGAGAGGGGAACTGAGCAGTGCAGAGAGAGGGGCTATAAAGTTTCCAGGAACTAGTCTGAGGGGCTGCCTGCCTGCGCCCAGGGAGGGGCCCCGGAGACCTCCGGCTAGGGTTTCACGTCAGGAAGTTGGCTGACTGCGCAGAATGACACTTGGGCTAGTACTGCTCCCGCTGAAAACAGCGGCACTGCACAACCGGCCTCCAAGGCAGTGGGACGGGCAGTGGCAAAACTGAACTGATGGCCGGCTTCAAGACACACAGTCTAGGGTGCCCTTCCTTCCTCCCTCCCCTCCTCTCCATTCCCCAGAGCAATCTGGACGTTAGAGGGACTCAAAGCATGTCTTTGTTACTGGCTTTGGGCCGCACAGGCAGTGGGGTCCTGGGCCACCACACCCTCCCAGGGCAGGGAAGTGAGCCCAGGCTGGCTGCCAGCAGCCTTCTCCTGGTCTCAGCAAACCCGCCCCAGCCTTCCCTCCCATTCTAGCAGGTAGGCGACATGGACACTTGACCCAGACTCAAGTCAGGAGAGGGCGTTCCTTTCCTGCCCCTCTGAGCACTGCAGGGGGCTTGCCCCTGGGAAGCCTTTCCAGAGGTTTCTCTTCCCGCACGGCCAGGATGCATAGAAGGGACACAACAGCAGGAAACCTGGTTCTCTTTCCCGATGGTTGAGGCTGGATTATGGGAAGGACTAGGTCATATTCCACCAGGGAGCCACCTAAGAGGCCCAGGTGTGGTACCAGCTAGCCCTCCATAGTCTCAGAACACCAGATTTGACGTTGAGGCATCTGCCTTCTCGGCCTGTTAATCTCACACCCAATACCTGGGGAGGATTACCCCCATCACCATTTTTTTTTTTTTTTGAGACAAGTTTTGCTCTTGTCACCCAGACCGGATTGCAATGGCACAACCTTGACTAACTGCAGCCTCCACCTCCTGGGTTCAAGCAATTCTCCTGCTTTAGCCTCCCAAGTAGCTGCGATCATAGGCAGTGCCACCACACCTAATTTTGTATTTTTAGTAGAGATGGGGTTTCGCCATGTCGGGCAGGCTGGTCTTGAACTCCTAACCTCAGGTGATCTACCTGCCTCAGCCTCCCAAAGTGCTGGGATTATAGGTGTGACCACCGCACCCAGCGTTTTTTTGTTTTGTTTTGTTTTGTTTTTGAGACAGAGTCTCATTCTCTCACCCAGGCTGGAGTGCAGTGGTGTGATCTTGACTCACTGCAGCCTCCACCTCCTGGGTTCAAGCGATTCTCCTGAGGCAGCCTCCCAAGTAGCTGGGATTGCAGGCACTGTTACTATGCCTGGCTAATTTTGTATTATTTGTAGAGACGGGGTTTCACCATGTTGGCCAGGCTGGTCTTGAACTCCTGACCTCAGGTGATCCAAAGGGCTGGGATTACAGGCATGAGCCACCTCGTCCAGCCTCCCCTACCACTACTTGTTTTCCCACCTTCATTTTAATCAAATGCTCCCTTTTTTACTGAAAGGAGGACCAAAAGGACTTCCTTTAAGCTTGTGCAGGGGCTCCCTACACAGGGAGAGGCCCAGGAGGCTTCCTACGGAGTGCACGTCTACTGCACTTACTCACGTTTCAATCCCAGGATATGTGGTCAGCAGACATCGTTTTGTCACTTTCCTGCTATCATCAGGATTTACCCTTTTGAACCTCAGGGCCTCATTTGTGAAATGGAGATAATAAAATCACCCACAAGGTGATTGTGGAGAGGAACAGATGAGGTATGAGAAAGTAGTTTCCAAACTGGAGGGCTACATAATGCTTCTGATTATTCAATTGCGTGAGTCTATCAAAGCAGCTACTGTCCCTCAGAAACACCCGCAATGCCTGTGTTTTTCAGAGAAACACTACCGGAGCCTTCTAGACTGGAGCCTGGAGTCTGTCCCCTGACTCCATTGTGATCCTGTGGAGGGGCGTGGCCAGAGCAGGAGGGTGGGCAGGGGGCAAGGTCAGCCCCTCACCGTCCTCATTCAACCTCCAGCAGGACAGTGATTATAACCCCCTAAGAAACAGCAACATTCTCTCCCCAGGAAACATGCACTTCTGAGGGATTACCTCACCCCTTCAGAGCCAAAGAGACACAAAGAAATGTCTAAATAGCCAGCCTGAAGTCACATGGCTTTCCCAAAGCCAGCCCCCGACACACAGCTACAAGAGCAGAGCATTAAAAGGGGCCAGTCCCTAAAGTCAAGTCCAAGGTCTTTCCCCAGCCCCAAGAGCCTGGCTTGGGAGGGGCCAGGAAGACAGAGGCACCAATAACAGCTATTGGTTGTGGAGACTGTGCTTTCTGCCGCTTTCTCTCCTCTGACCCTAATGGCAGCCCTGAGAGACAGGAGTCATTGTGTCGTTTTCCTGAGGTTGCTCATTGTAAGTGACAAAAGTGGACGAGATTTGAACCAGGGTCTGACTGGGTCCAAAGCTCATAATCACTCTACCCACTGCCTGCTTTATCTGGGGACCAACCCAAAATGCCAGGGTGGGCTGGGCTATCTTCTGGATGGGGTCTCCAACCACCCTGGGAAGAGGAGAGAGCCTCAGAGAAAAGGGAAAGTTGTTGACTCTCAGCAGTGGCAGCTGGGGACACGCGCCCGCCCTGCATGCACCAAAGACCACAGGGCTGCCTTTGTAGCCAGCTGGGAAAAGCGTCGAGGTTGGCTTGCTCCGAGCTGGGCTGTGAACTCAGGGGAGGCACTAGGAGCCCCAGCAGGGGAAAGTACATCTGCCGTGGTCTCCCACTTCCCCTCCTGCTCCCTGCAGAATGACAGGGACCTGTCCATGGGACACAAAGGACCCCATTCCTGGAGCACAGTTACGGTGAGGATACAGCCCTTCCGTCTTCCACTGCCAGACTGGCCATGGGAAAAACTGAGTCAGCACCCCCCCACCCCCCGCGCCACCACAGAGCAGGGCCTGGTGGGTTTTTCAGTGGCCTTGCAGAGCCTCCCACTTCTGTTCCTGTCCTCTTCTAGGAAGGCAAGGAGGAGACAGAAGATTCGATGGTTTTTGTTGGGATGCATTACCCCCAAAGGAATTTTTCTTTCCCTCTTTTGTTAGTCATATAGACATATTACAGAAAATTTGGCAAATAAAAGAAATGCAATTTTGTGTGATTCCATCATCATAACATGACTGCTGGGAACATTCTCACGCATTCCCCACCCTCGCCTGCTCTCCTACCTCTTATTTTCCTTTTTTTAATGTTTAGTAATTGTGATTATGCTACTTCTAGAATGTAGGTCCAGATGCTGCCCCCACTTCGTGACCGTCATTCTTGTCTTTCCGTGCCACTGTGCGGTTTCCCTGTCCTCCTTTTGAATGGCTGCAGGTGAGTGTCCATCACGTGGCTGGAGGCAAAGACTTTTCCCTCTGACTTAAGAACATTTGTATTTGAAGTCTGACAAAAGTATAAGAACTGAATCGCATTTAGTCAAGCCTTTAACACACCACCTATTTTGAAAAGAGTACAATTCCATGGACTCAGAGCTGGTCCAAAAATTCCAGGCAGCCCTTGGTGCTGGCAGATTGGGGATGGGACCCTTAGGGGGTAGGGGGACAGGCACTGCTGGGCTGGGGTTGGGGCACCTGCCACCCACCCAGGAGCCACCAGAGTCAGGCCTCTTGCCTTCTTGACCATGAAGGACCTGTGATCTCAACAGTGCTCCTGGGCCAGAGAGTTGCCAAGAGAGACTGAATGTGGGAGAATGATACATCAGAAACCAAGGAGCCTCTCTCATCTGCAGCTGTCCTTTCCAGAGCCCTCCTGTACTTGGTAGAAGCCTGCCTGGTAGCCCTGAAACTTCTCTGTGTGCAGCACAGACCCTCATCCTCATGTGCCCTGAGGCAGGCTCTCCAGCCCCTCAGCCTGGGGACGGATACTCTCAAACAGGTACTCTGGGAAGGAGGCAGTGGCTCATGCCTGTAATCCCGGTGCTTTGGGAAACCAAGACAGGCTGATCACTTGAGGCCAGGAGTTCGAGACCAGCCTGGCCAACATGGTAAAATCAAGTCTCTACTAAAAATACACAAATTAGCTGAGCGTGGTGGTGCCCATCTGTAATCTCAGCTACTCAGGAGGCTGAGGCAGGAAAATCGCTTGAACCCAGGAGGCGGGGATTGCTGTGAGCCAAGATCACATCACTGTACTCCAGCCTGTACGCTGTACACCCAGCCCGAGCGACAGAACGAGACTCCATCTCAAAGAAAAACCAGGCAAACAAACAAAAAAGAAACAGGTACTCTGATGTTTAGTCAATATTTATCAAGGGGCTTCTGAACGCCTCATTTGAGAACTGCTCACATAGGAAGACAGCACCCCTGGCCCTGGACGTGTAGATTCTTGGGACTGAATCACTGAAACCAAAGGCAGTCTAGTCTAGCGAGCAGTGGCTCTCACTTGGAGTCAGACTTGCCTGGGGAGGGGGTGAGTGCTTCCTCCTGGATCCCCTCCACTGATTTAACAAGTAAGTTACTTTAACCTTTCTAAGCCTCAGCTTCTTCATCTGCAGAATGGGGTTAATCTAATTTACCTTGCAAAGTTGTGATAAGGATTAAAGATAATATATGTAAAGCGCCAGATGTTCAGAAAAGGCATTCCGGTGGGCGTTCAGGAAAGTTGGTTATCTTTAAAGCAGCATGAAACACGTGTAAAATGCGAAAGGGACAGAATAAAGCAAGGGGGTCAGAGCATTGAGGGGCAAAGAGGCAATCAGTTCTTCTGGGGTGGGAATTCTCTACCCTTGCTATGCATTAGATTACCTGGAGACCTGTAAACTATGCTGATACCCAGGTCCCACCCTGATCAATTAAACCCACCCTGACCCCAATTAAGAATAGAGTCTGGCCAGGCGAGGTGGTTCACGCCTGTAATCCAGCATTTTGGGAGGCCGAGGCGGGCAGATCACCTGGGATCAAGAGTTTGAGACCAGGCTGACCAATGTGGTGAAACCCCATCTCTACTAAAAATACAAAATTAGCCAGGTGTGGTGGCACATGCCTGTAATCCCAGCTACTTGGGAGGCTGAGGCAGGAGACTCACTTGAACCTGGGAGGCAGAGGTTGTGGTGAGCCGAGGTCACACCATGGCACTCTAGCCTGGGCAACAAGAGCAAAACTCCATCTCCAAAACAGAACAAAACATGGAGTCCACTCACGCCTGTAATCCCAGCACTTTGGGAGGCCACCTGAGGTCAGGAGTTCGAGACCAGTCTGGCCAACATGGTGAAACCCTGTCTCTACTGAAAATATAAAAATTAGCTGGGCGTGGTGGCGCATGCCTATAGTCCCAGCTACTCGGTAGGCTGAGACAGAATTGCTTGAACCCAGGAGGTGGAGGTTGCAGTGAGCTGAGATCGCACCACTGCATTCCAGCCTGGGCAACAGAACGAGATTCTCTCTCAAAAAAAAAAGGAAAAGAAAAAGAAAAATGGAGTCCAGACCTGGGCATCTATACATATTTTAAGAAAACTTCCCAGGTGATTTCTGGGTGCATCCAGGGAGAACCACTGCTCTAGAGGCTTTTTTTTTTTTTTCTTTTTTAGACAGAGTTTCGCTCTCGTTACCCAGGCTGGAGTGCAATGGCGCGATCTCCGCTCACCGCAACCTCCACCTCCTGGGTTCAGGCAATTCTCCGGCTTCAGCCTCCTGAGTAGCTGGGATTACAGGCACGTGCCACTGTGCCCAGCTAATTTTTTTGTATTTTTAGTAGAGATGGGGTTTCACCATGTTGACCAGGATGGTCTTGATCTCTTGACTTCGTGATCCACCCGCCTTAGCCTCCCAAAGTGCTGGGATTATAGGCGTGAGCCACCGCGCCCGGCCGGAGGCATTTTGAAATGTGATTTGGAAAGGACAGGGAAGGAAACCAACATGTATTCAGTTAACTACTACATGCTAGTAGCTTTCACAACTGTTGGCTCATCCAGTTCTCCTAGCAATCACCTAAAGCAGATACTTTGAATCCCATTGGAAACAAAAGGAAGTAGAGGTGTAGAAACGTTACAAAGTAGCGCAGAAAGTGAAATCTGCCCACTACCCAGCCCAGGCACTTTCACTGCATGATGGTCCAGAGTGGACTGGCCAGGAGACATTACTGCGAGCCACACATGGCAGCCACATGGGTAATTTCGCATGTTCTAGTAGCCACATTTAAAATGTAAAAAGAATCAGGGGAAATTCATTTTAATATATTCTATTTAACCCAATATACCCATATTATCATTTCAACGTGTAATCAATATAAAGCTTATAAGCATTATTAAGATAGTTTGCATTACTTTTTTTTTTAAATTGAGACAGAGTCTCGCCCTGTCACCCAGGCTGGGGTGAAGTGTCGCAAATTCAGCTCACTGCAACCTCCACCTCCTGGGTTCGAGTGATTCTCCTGCCTCAGCCTCTGGAGTAGCTGGGATCACAAGTGCCAACCACCACACCCAGATAATTTTTGTATTTTTGGTAGAGATGGGGTTTCACCATGTTGGCCAGGCTGGTCTTGAACTCCTGACCTCAGGTGATCCGCCTGCCTCAGCCTCCCAAAGTGCTGGAATTACAGGCATGAGCCACCATGCCCGGCCTACATTACTTTTTTCATACCGAATCTTAATTATCTGGGTGTGTATCTTACAGCACACCTCAGTTGGGATTGGCCAGAGTGCTCCATAGTCATGGGTGGCTGGTGGCTGCCATACTGGACTGTCTAAAGGGACAGGTGACCTGGAGCATCTCAGGCAGATGATAAGAGCAGGTGGGGCAGCTGGGCTGAGCACTTTCAGGCGGTAGGGAATCACTGCAGATTCTTGAGTGAGAGAGTATCCTGACACAGCGCTCTGATGCTGCGAGTTTGGAGGCTACCAGTGAGCTAGAACAAGAAATTCAAGGACAAAGAGGTCAAAGGAGGAAACCCCAGCAGGCGACCAGCCCCACAAGTAGGCCTGGGAGCCTTGGCCCTTGCCCTCACCTGAGACTGGAGGAGACCCCAGACGGGGCCTGCAAGTATGAATTTCCATCCATGGGGAGGTGGGCAGGTCACCCTGGCAGCCCCTGTTTGGGAGAAGGCTGTGGAGGACCCAGAGGCTGTTTTACGGTTCCATGGGCTCCCCATTCACGGAAGCAGACTCACACCACATCCCGCCTGCCTGCTCCCCGCGCCACCCCTGCAGCCCATAAAGGGTAATGAAGCTGAAGTTAAAATAGTCACATGAAACTCACTCATTTGAAAGGGCACCTGCTTTAAAGGCCAAATTTCCTGAGCCCAGGTTTATACATTAAGCTACAGAAAGACCTAATTAATTCAGACCCCACTCACACTGAATTTGGGAGAAATTCTGCCTCAGGCTGGTCTGAAGCCTTTCCTTCTGCACTATCTATGAAGAAACGGTTTGCTAAGCAAATAAATAGTGCAGGCCAGATTACAGAGACGGGCCTGGCTTACTGAACTGTTTTTAAGAACTTTAAAAATCGCTTTAGCAGCCCCATTCCCAGAAAGTTAATGAGATCATTACAGCTGGTCCTTATCTATTTATTTCAGCATTTCAGCTTTCCCAGCACCTTCATACCCATTAGTTAATGTATATTTTTTCAGCTTCCAGCAGCAGACTTAGCGCCTGGCACATCACTGGTACTTAATGTTGCTAAATGAATGAAGGTAGGCGTGGTAAACAGTATTGGTCCCATCTTACAGGTGAGAAAAAATGAGGCTCAGAGAGGTTCGTTAAAGTCAATTCTGTTAGGGCCGCAATGGCTTTGGGGGGTTCCTAGAGTTAGACCAGCCATGTAGCTAGTTCATGATGACATCAGAGCTGGAACCAAGGCTGGTGACAGGTTCCTGTCCGCTCTGTTGTACGGTTACCAGGGCTGCTGCTCGACAGCAGTTTATTATCTGAATTTGAAGAATAGTCTGTTCTTAGGGACCGAAAAAAAAAAAAACAACAACAACAACACTTTTTTTTGTAAATTGCCTTCTCCCCAGGGAAGGGAATCACAGGGTTTTGGAACGGTGCCTCTCACTGACCAGCAGCAGTCCCCTTCTGCGCAGCTCCAGATTCAGACACAGGCCTCCTGACACCCACGGCCCTCAGGATGTCAGGGCCAGTATAGGTCACTTTCCTCCCTGGGGCGGAAGAGCTGGAAGAAACGGGGACTGCTTCGTGCGAATCTCCCTGGGCCTGGCTCCTCCAGACAGTGCTTCCCAAGGCACGGGCCTCCCAGGAGGGATGGTCTTTGTCCTCTGGGTATACCTTTCCCTCAGATCTGGGGAGCACTCTCTGTGGGCTGAGTCTTTCTTGCCCCCGATGGAGGGGATAGGAAGAGATGGTCCCTGTCTCTCTGCCCTTTGTTCTGGAGGCTCTGCTGGCTTGGAACACTGCACAGGGAAAATTCCCTGACCGTGAGATCTGCAGGCTGCAGGGTCCCTGGGGAATGCTGGCCAGGGGCTCTTTCGAGCTGCAGCTGGAAGGAAGAGTTGGGTTTCAGTGAGCTGGAGCCCGGCTGGGGGACGGCAGCCTGCCTCCCTAGCGGTGAGGGAGCCCGTCCTGCGAGTCAGCGGTGCTGACAGCTTCCTGTCGAGAGCTGGGGGCCCACGTGATGGCTCCCCACTCAGTGGATTAGGGGGTGAAAGGCCCAAGAGGGAGGGAGAGCAGGAGGGGCACACAGGCACTCTCTGGCCCAGCTCGAGGGTGAGAGGCAGAGCACAAAATCCTTTTTTGCAAAATGAATCCTGCTGGTTCCTGGTCACATGGTCCAGCAAGCCACCTCGGCCTGGGGTGGAGGGGGTGGGGATGGGGGTGTGGTAAGCCTACGCACCGACTAGGGCCATGGGCTGTTTGTTCAAAGTCCTCTCCCCACAACCTGACTACACACACATCCCCACAGCATCTGCCAGGGAGAGAATGTGGTAGCCACAGCACTGTGTGGTGAAGAAGGAGATGGGATCTAGTCATGATGTGGGAAAGAACCCAGGGCTGGACTGAAGGACAGTGCATGCTCTGACCACCGTGGCCTCTCCCACACTGGACCCCCTGGGCCAAGGGCAGCTAAGGCCGGAGGACTGGGCTCTCACTAAAGCCGTTCTGACTAGGGACGCCAGGCCTGGCCTAGAGATGCCCCATTCTGTCCAATAAGCATTTATTGAGCACCTACTATATATGGAAGTGTGCACAGTTACCTGTCTTCAGGAGATAGACTCAAGATGACAAGCTCTGAGTATGACAGGGTGCCATGCAGGGCACACAGAGAAGCTAGGCACCCCGGGGTGCAGCCTTGGGGTTCAGAGAGGGCTCCCTGGAGTCAATGGTGCCTCACAGGGAGGAGGCGGACAGCAGGGCAGTGAAGTCCCTAAGGACCCAGTGTAGCACTGGGCTTCTGGGGACAGTCACAGATCCCCACCTGTTAGGCAGACTTGAGCACACTGCCCTCCCATCACTACCTAAGAGTGGCCTAGAACCCCAAAGGCCTCCAATGAGGAACAGTAAGCCAGCCACAGGCCCTGCTGGGGTGCCTGGGTCAGCTGAGCTCACTTCGCCTGTGTCTGGTCCATGCACCTTGGGAAGGATGTATTGGATGTCAGGGAACAGGAGGGGTGCCAGGCAGCTCACCGGGTGCAAGCTTTCCCCTTCACTGCCGCCCAAATGGAGACCTCGCAGCCCTGGAGCAAGAGCCCAGCACCCCGACACTTCACTAATATCTGAGCCTTTGTGCTGTTAAACACCAAGGAGTCTTGGCCTCCCCCCGCAGGGATTTCTGGTGCAGCTATCTGCCCTGGAGGTGATTTTTGTTCCAACTCTATCTCTATTGTTTACATAGCTCAGAGCTCCAAGGAGTTAGAAAAACATGCTTTCCTTTCCACTAAAGGTGCTATGAAAAACGGCCGCCTGTGGAGGGGCAAGGGGAGGGGCAGGGGGAAGGGCCATGCACGCTGTCAGGCCCCTCATTCTGGCAGGCTCATCTGCTCTCCAGAGGCCTCTATCCAGGATACCTGCTTGTCACGCTCTCCCTGGAGCTGGCTCAGCCAGAGGCTCTGGAACATTCTAGAACTCTCACTGGGAGTTCTGGCTCTGTGAATAGAGTTGTCCCTGCATGGAGTCCTAAGGCTGGGATGCCACCAAAAGAGGGGGCAGTGGAATGCTACTCCCATCTAATCTGGCCACCAACTGCCACCTTATCTGCAGGCCCTGACAAGGGTTATAGAGGCTGATGCCTGGATGTCCAGCAGGCAGGATGATGTGAGGGGAGGTCAGGGGGGGAGTGGAGGGGGCGGGGAGAAGGAGATGAAAGGCAGCCCCACTCACCCTAGGAGGGACGAAGGCTCCTCCCTGCTTTAAAGCCAGCAGGTTCCTCCTCTGGGTATTCTCGCCAGCACCATTTTTCTTCTTCACTACAGAGATCCTGCTTTTCTCTTGATTCATTTGAGAACAGCCCAGATGCAGCTGGTTGACGTCTGAGTACTTGAGGGCTCTGGTGATGACGCCTCAGGGTCTCCACCTGAAGACTTGGTTCCATGCTCCCAGCCCTCTGGCAGAGCTTGCTGCTGCCTCTTACGGTTTCCTCTTTCCTCCCACCCTCCCATCTCATCCCCTTCTCTGCCTGCAGCCCCTGTGTCTCCAGCGCATTCTCCCTTTGGGTCTCTGAGCCTTCGGCACTCACGCTCGGCACACTGCTCATACTGTTTATCAGCCAACAAGCAGTGGGTCACGTCACTTCCCTTCCCTGGTTTTCATGTCTATGAAATGGTGAAAGTCGTGGGTGGGGTGGGTTGTCTGATGGCCTTGAGAGTCCCTGAAAGCCCTTCTACCCCAAGACTCAAAGTACTTGCTTATGAACTCCCTGATGCCTGAGCAGGCATTATGGAAAAAAAGAAGCTGCCCCAAAAAAGAAGTTGCCTGACCAACACAGCAAAACTCCATCTCTACTAAAAATACAAAATTAGCCGAGCATGGCGGTGCATGCCTGTAATCCCAGCTACCTAGGAGGCTGAGGCAGGAGAATCATTTGAACCTGGGAGGCAGAGGTTGCGGTGAGCCGAGATCATGCCATTGCACTCCAGCCTGGGTGACAAGATCAAAAATCTGTCTCAAAAAAAAAAAAAAAAGGCTGCCCAATATGTGCACTGGGACTCTCGACCCCTCTTCATCCCAGACCAGGCTAGGGCTGAGGAATGATCCCTTTACAGATTCAAACTGCCACAGGTCAAATGATGGAATGGGGAGCAGCAGGTTGGGCTGGAACAAGCCGTCGCCCTACCTCTCTCCCTTGACTACTCCAGATATTGTTGACTTCTGAAAAATTTTCAAATGTTTCAGAGCCAAGAATCCCCCAAAGGATTCTTCAGTGTCTGGGGTTACAGAGACCTTGTTACTTCAGCAAGGCATCTACAAGCCATTTACTGGTTTAATTTAATTATTTGTGATAACACTTCAGAGTAAAAACTACACTTGTTAAAATAAAGGGGACTTTGTGCTGCACTGACGCAGATTTTATTGTTGTATTACCTAATGCACCAAAACCTGGTAACCCGCACCAGATCTGCCGGCCACTGGGGCAAATCAGCGCTGGATGAGGAAGGCTGAAATTGATTACTGTTTCCTGGGGGAGTTATTTTCAACGATTCAAACACAATGGCATTTTGATTTTCTTCCACTCTGGTTGCATCCCCTTTTCCCCAGATAACCTGGTTTCTGCCGTTATTTGACTGTCGCCGTCCCCGTGTGCCCTCAGATAACCTCCGTTTCTTTGCACGTGCAGTTTCTGCTGCCTAAGATGCCTTCCCCACTGCTCACTAGATAGATCATTCCTAACCCTGTCTGCACAACAGATTCCCCCAGGCATTTGAGAAGAAGTTCAGATTTGGCAAGGCGCGGTGCCTCACGCCTGTAGTCCCAGCACTTTGGAAGCCTGAGGTGGGTGGATCACAAGGTCAGGAGTTTGAGACCAGCCTGGCCAACATGGTGAAACCCTGTCTCGGCTGAGAGTGGTGCCTCATACCTGTAATTCCAGACTTTGGGAGGCTAAGGTAGGTGAATTACCTGAGGTCAGGAGTTTGAGACCATCCTGGCCAACATGGGAAAATCCCATCTCTACTAAAAATACAAAAATTAGCCAGGTGTGGTAGTGCATGCTTGTAATCCCAGCTACTTGGGAGGTTGAGGCAGGAGAAACGCTTGAACCCAGGGGACAGAGGTTGCAGTGAGCTGAGATCGCACCACTGTGCTCCAGCCTGGGTGACAGAGAGACTCTGTCTCAAAAAAAAAAAGAAACCCCGTTCCTACTGAAAATACAAAAATTAGTTGGGCATGGTGACATGTGCCTATAATTCCAGCTATTCAGGAGACTGAGGCAGGAGAATCGCTTGAACCCAGGAGGTGGAGATTGCAGTGAGCTGAGATTGCACCACTCCAGCCTGAGCAACAGAGCGAGACCCTATCTAAAAAAAGAAAGAAAGAAAGAAATTCAGATTCCCAGAAGCCACCCTGAAGAACTCCCACTGAGCTTAAATGTCGCCCCTCTATGAAGCCACCCCTGCAGACCTTACCCATCTGGCGTGTTCTCCTCTGTGGCTCACCAGCCCTTGGCTCTTTTCTCAACAGCTTCTACTCGACCAAACGTTCTCTCGGGGCAGAGTCTTTCTCTTTTACCTCTGTATCCTCAGCCAAGCACAGTGTCTGCCCACGTGGAAGTTCAACAAAGGGTGGCTGGTTGCATGTTGGGCAGTATTTTGAGGAATTAAGAATTTGCTGGAGTTATTCATACCAAGGCCAGGGCAACAGATTCTGTCCTCACCCAGCCCCTGAACCCCTCTCTTTCCCACCTGGAACCTGCAGGGCCACATTCTTCCCTTGGCAGAAATGCCAAGGTCTTTTGGCCAAAAGACCTTTGAGGGTGAGAAATTCCCAGCTACACTGTGTGATGGGGCTTAGGGAGAGGTGAATTCACAGCAGAGTATAATGGGCATGTAATCTGGCCTCACTGTTCACAGCAAGTGTGTCAGAATCAGCTTCAGATACTTCTTATTATTGGCCCTCCCCTGAGTCCCAAGGCTAACAGGTTCTCTCAATACCCTACTGCCTCCCTCAGCCTCTGACACTCCGTTATTCACAGCAGTGATAGTGGTGATGACAGCCTAGGTGACCCATGGCAAAATCTAATGATGAGTAAGGAAGGGAAATTTACCTGTGGAAGGCTCCATCTACTCATCTATCCACCCATCCATCCATCCATCCACCCATCCATCCATCCATCCATCCACCCACCCACCCATCCATCCATCCATCCACCCACCCACCCATCCATCCATCCATCCACCCACCCATCCATCCATCCACCCACCCACCCATCCATCCACCCACCCACCCACCCACCCACCTACCCACATAGTCATTTATTGCTAAGTCAGAAGGATACACACACATGCACGACAAAGAAGACCTGATCTCTGCAATTAAGGTGCTTACAGTCTGGCTGGGGAGACAGACAGCAGTTACAATTCCAGTGCCCCAATCTCCATCCTCAATGACTCCATCTGTAGTAACTTCCCAGTGTTGGTGCTTTACCTTTACAAAGCACTTCCCATCTGAGCTGGGGGTCTGCCCAAGCAGAGGAAGAGTACTCCCCAGTTTTGCCAACTCTGAAACCAAGTTAGAACAGGTGGGCTCAGGGGTCCCTTCCTGCTCCAGTCCAGGTGGGTTTGTTTAGGAAGAACTCCTAGTACAGGAACTTCCTGGGGCCCACAGTCTGCAAATTGATGGCTTCCTGGAGGTGTTTCCTAAGCAGCTAGAAACTTTCAAAGAAGACCTGATAAGCCATGCAGTCAGAGCGACCTTGGGAGCTACTCAAACCAATGGTTGCACATTGGAATTGCTTGAGGGCCCTAGGGGAAGCAATGGCAGTGCCTGGAACCCAACTGGATCAGTAATTCCTCTGGTGACCCCAATATGCAGCTAGGGTTGAGAGCTGTGGACCTAACAAACGCTTCTATGCTTGAGGGATCTGAAGCCGGAGAGGCGTAACTTGAGTACAAACACATGTAGAAAGCGCAAAGCACAGAGCACAGACGCAGCGCAGCTGAGGCCCTGCCTTCCCGTGATGCTTTGCAGCGCAGCTGAGGCCCTGCCTTCCCGTGATGCTTTGCAGCGCAGCTGAGGCCCTGCCTTCCCGTGATGCTTTGCAGCGCAGCTGAGGCCCTGCCTTCCCGTGATTCTGGCTGCTTCTCCATGTCTTCACGGAGGCTTGGTCCTTTCTCACCTCACCTCCCAAGATGACCAGGCCTTGCTGTCCCTGGAGACCCTGCTCTGTCCCCATTCTGAGGACAGTGCCTAGCACTGTTCCTGACCCCTTGAAGTGTCCTTTCCTAATGTCAGGAGGCAGAGGGACAGGCGGGTGGTGGGGGAGGCGGGCCCGGGCCTTGAGTCCAGGGAGGGGCTTTTGCCAGAGTAGATGGTGATCATTTGATTTAAACAAACGGGGCTTGTTCCTGGATGACGTTTGTCTGCATGGGGCAGCAGCGCCATTCATCATGGCGGCTCTGAGGCTGGGGGCAAGAAGTCAGCTTTTCAGGGCCTCAGCCTGCAGGGAGGAGCTTGGGGGCTGCTCTCCCAGGACCAGCCCCGAGATGTCAGGAAAGATGATGAGCAGCGGGACAGCTGCTGCTTATTACAGAGCGCCTGGGGCCCATTGTAACTGAGACCTTTAAATATACTTCGTAGTCAAATAACCAGCATCCTCCGGCCCAACAGACAGCCGGCAAGTCCCCCCAGGGCCAGGCTGGTCCAGCCGGGCCCAGCCAGCTCCTCCCTTCCTATGCCTGAGGGAGAAAAATTCTCTCCCTCTCTTTGATTGGAAAGGATGGACTATGACTGCAGGAGATAGGGGCGCAGCCAGATTCTCCGACCATCCTCACTCTCACTTCTCTCTAAATACACAACTGCAGCTCCGCGCCGCTCGTCACCCTGCCTAGATTTTGCTGGGTTTCCAGAAATCCACATGGTACTGTGGGTCCTTGGAGAACCTCTAAGGTAGGAGGACGGATCTCCCACAAGTCAGAAACTCCTGAAGCCGCTGAGAGCCCACCTAAAACACCTGTTCCATGGTCCTCCACTCCTGTGCCTCCTCCAAAGCCCACTTCAGAGATTACCAACCTTGTAGAGCCTTCCCAGGCTTGCCAAGGCAGAGATGGTGGCCTGTCTCCTGCCCTGAATAAGTGTGTGGGTCATACCCTTAGCCCAGGTGAAGGCATGGGTCTGTGAGCTCCTGGAGAACAGGGAGTAGTTTGTATTCCCATCTGATCCCCAGAGGCCACCATATGCTTGACACTTGGGAGGCTTCAGGAAATGTGTGTGAAATGGACTCCTGTACTCCATCCATTTCATCCTTAGTGGACGCATCCATCCAACACGTGGTAAGAGAGCTCTGCACAAAGGGTGCTCTCACCCAGCAACACGTGGGGCTGGGAGTGAGGAGCCCAGGTGAGAAGCCACTGGCTATCCTCAGAGTAGTGTCTGTAGGAGAGGTATTTTAGGTCCATTTCTAGGGAAGGGATCCTGAGCAGCAGATGTCTAACTGGACAGTGGAGTAGCAGAAGGAGGGAGTGAAGGCAGCGTTATGAAGCAGAAGGTAGCACTACTGCTTTCTAGAGAATTTGCCCTCACCAGTGAGCCTCAGTTTACCACTGTACTCCACTACATCCCGGGTACTCACTTGCCACAGTGTGCCCCACTTCATCACGGGGCACCTCAGCTCCCCACACCATACTCAATTCAGCATGGGTCCCTCAGTTCCCCACACTGTACCCCACTTCATCATGGGGTCCCTCAGCTCCCCCCACCGTGCCCTGCTTCATCATGGGGTATCTTGGCTCCCCACACTGTACCCCCTTCATCCCAGGGTACCTCAGCTCCTCACAGTGTACCCCAATTCATCCCAGGGCCACTCAGTTCCCCACTGTGTACCTCGCTGCATTGCAGTGCCAGGCAGCATACCACCTCATACGTCACCACAAGTACCCGAGAAGGGCTGTGTCTGGTGTTCGGCATGCTCTATGAGACCGGCCATGGTCAGCGGAGGAAGTCTGTCTCTAAGCCTGCTGGCTGGGAGAGGAAGAGAGGAGAGACGAGGGGCCTCCGAGCAAGGGGACAGAACGAGTGTCTCTGTGCTGCAGAGAGAAGTCACCCATCACCCGTGCCAGCCCCACTGACACGCCAGGTGTCAAACCTCACTGCTATGGACATTCCAACCAAGTGGTTGTGTGCGTCTGTGTATTTGCACGTGTGTGTGTGTGTGTGCGCGTGTGTGTGTGTGAAATGACCCCCTGAACATTCGTTGTTTGCACAGGCATTGTGGCATTGTGCTGAGTGTTTTATGTATATCAACACATTCCATCTTTATCAACTCCTAGGGGGATGGTATAATTGAATCCATTTTACAGATAGGGAAACTTGAGACTCATCCAGGGTCACTTAGCTTATACATTGCAGAGCTGGAATCTGAACACTGACTTCCCCGACTCGAAAGTCTGTTGCCCCATGTCACAGAGAGCCCAGAGATCATTATCTTGTGCTGACAGTGGGGAAGGCAGAACGCGTCAGATGCAGCCAGGCCTACCGGCCTCTGGTTAAAATTGGTTGCAGGCTTTCTGCCCCAGGGATAATTCAGAGGAGTTGAAGTTGACCGGCTATCCTGTGTACCAGACTTAGTACAGAGAGGTTTCGCCTGCTTAAGGCAACCAGCCAATTCCTCCAGGCAGCGAGCGGACTTCCTGCACACCTCACACATGGTGTCGCTTCAGCCCCTTCAGCCCCTCCCTACACCCCCCGTGTCCTTGACCTGCCATTGGGTTTGCAATGCCATTGCCCAATCCCAATCCCTCCTGCTGTCTTTTGCATCCCTGCTTCCTGGCCTTAGAGTCCCATAGAAGCAAAGTGTGTGAGGTTCAGGGTCATGCTGTCCAAGAGACTGCCTCCTCTCTCTTCCCTCATTTCCTTCAACACTGCAACTTAGATAGTTCAGAGCACAGGCTGGTCTTCTATAGCTAAGAAAACTCCACAGAGAACAGTGCCTGGTACACAGGGCTGACATGTGCATCTATGTAAGTTGCTTGTAATATAGAGGCTCTCAGCCAAGAGGCCAGGTGGGGTTGAACTCCCTCATCCCACAGAGATACTATCTGCTCGCTAAGCCCCGCACCCAGGAGGCTATATCTGCCAGGGAAAGAGGTGGTGTTTGTTCTCTGATTCACACAAAGGTGCTGTGTGTATGCTGTGGTCCCACTGGTGCTGAAGCACTGTACCTCATGAACAAATGAATAAGTCCAACCTATTCTCTAAACCTTAGCCATAGCAGTGGGCACACACCTGGGCACTTGGGCTCACTCCCTCTCCCTCCTCCACTTCCATTTCCGTATCTCCCCTTTCCACCTTCACTCTGTGCTCTGGGTAGAAAGCACTCTCTTTTTTGAGATGGAGTTTCACTCTGTCACCCAGGCTGGAGTGCAGTGGTGCAATCTCTACTCACTGAAACCTCTGCCTCCTGAGTTCAAGCGATTCTCCTGCCTCAGCCTCCCAAGTAGCTGGGATTATAGGCGCCCACCATCATGCCCAGCTAATTTTTGTATTTTTAGTAGAGATGGGGTTTCACTGTGTTGGCCCAGGCTGGTCTCGAACTCCTGACTTCAGGTGGTCCACCCACCTCCGCCCTCCAAAGTGCTAGGATTACAGGCATGAGCCACTGTGCCCAGCCAGAAAGTGTTCTTTCCATTTTCCCAAAACCATCCTTGTTGGGGCAATCAGGGACAGTCCTGCCATCCAGGAGGATTTGCTCCCCCACTTCTCCCCTGCTTCTCTGGGAGTGGGGTAATTCCTTCTACTTACCTATTTATTTTTAATTTGTTTACACTATGATTAAAGTAAACATCACATACAACTTAACTATTTTAGCCATCAGTTACAGATTGTTGCGCAACCACCATCATGATGTCTCTAGAACTTTTTTCAGTTTCAGAACTGAAACTCTGTACCCATTCGACAATAACTTCCGATTCTTCCTCCCCCCCCGCCCCGCCCCGTTCCTGGCAACCACTGTTCTGCTCTCTGTTTCCATGAGTTTGACTATTTTAGATACCTCATGTAAATGGAATCATACAGTATTTGTCTTTTTGTGGCTAGCTTATTTCCTTTGGCCTAATGTCCTCAGGTTCATCATGTTGGGGCATGTGTCAGGATTTCCTTCCTTCTGATGGCTGCATAAGATTCCATTGTGTATATATGCTACATTTTGTTAAGCCATTCATCTATCGATGGGTGCTTGAGCTGCGTCTATTGTGAATAACATCACTGCGAATGCGTGAATATGGATCTTCCCTGCTTCTTAACATCCTCTCTATCTTCTTCTGCTTCTTCTCTTTGTTTAAGGCAGAGTTTTGTTCTTATTGCCCAGGCTGGAGTGCACTGGCGCGATCTCAGCTCACGGCAACCTCTGCCTCCCAGGTTCAAGCCATTCTCTGCCTTAGCCTCCTGAGTAGCTGGGATTACAGGTGCCTGCCGCCTTGCCCAGCTAATTTTTTGTATTTTTAGTAGACATGGGGTTTCACTATGCTGGCCAGGCTTGTCTTGACCTCCTGACCTCAGGTGATCCACCCACCTCTGTCTCCCGAAGTGCTGGGATTATGGGCGTGAGCCACCGCACCCCACTTCTATCTTCTTTACTTGTTCCTTCCCCTCTGACTGAAAACCCACACAATAAACAATTTCAAAGCCTAGATTTGCCAGGACAGTCCCAGTTTCATAATTCTTTTTTTTTCTGTTATTTCCACAATCCACAGAAAAGTCCTAGAAATTCCAATAAATTTTCTCCTTGTCTTTTTTTTTTTTTTTTCCCGAGGTGGAGTCTTGCTCTGTCACTAGGTTGGAGTGGAGTGGTGTGATCTCGGCTCACTGCAACCTCGGCCTCCTGGGTTTGAGCCATTCTCCTGCCTCGACCTCCCCAGTAGCTGGGATTACAGGCACACACCACCATGCCTGGCTAAGTTTTTTTTCGTTGAATTTTTAGTAGAAACAGGGTTTCACCATGTTGTCCAGACTAGTTTCGAACTCCTGATCTCAAACGATCTGCCTGCCTCGTCTCCCAAAGTGCTGGGATTACAGGCATGAGCCACCATGCCTGGCCCTTCTTTGTCTTATATTCAGAAAAGGCACAAAAGTCCTCTATAAGATCCTGATTTTTGATGCAGGAAATTTTATCACTTTCAAAGTCCCTCCCGCATTAAATTAGGAACGAACATCCCTACCTGGCCTGGCCGCCTCCGGAACCAGGTCTGCCCTTCCTCGTCCTGCCAGCCCCCTCTCCGAGTGTTCCACGCACTTCTGCTTCCTCACCCCCTGCTACTTTCTTAATGCCCTGCAATCTGGCTTGTTGGTACAGTGCTAGTGAATCCACTCCTGCCAAGGTCACCAATGACTTCTGTTTTAAACAAGTGTCAATTGTTCTATTTCTTAGTTATCAAATAAATGCTCATTGCAGAAAAGTTGGCAAGTGCAGAGCATAGGAGCAGGAAAAGGATCCCACGTGCATTCTCACACCACCCAGGGGCAACCGCCATGAGCATTCTGGTATATTTCCCTCCAGTCTCTTTTCTCTATGCCAAACATTGTCTTACTTTTCACCATCCTCGTCTTTCCTGATCCTGGTGGCACTTAATGCTATTGAATGTTTACTTCTCAAAACTTGCTCCTTCAGCTTCTCTGCTTCCTGTTCCTACCCCACAGCCATTTCCTTTGTGCACTGAGACTCACCAGGATGTAGACGGTGCCTCAGTTGAGTTTCCACAGGGGTACCAGGACCCTCTGTGAACACTGAGTGGTGACCTAGGCCATGTCCTTATCAGAAGGCAGGAACAGAGCTCAGGTGATAGACCCCAGCCAGCAAACCTCAAAGTAAACGACCGTGGAGTGCTCCCGTCCTCTTCCCTGTATGACAAGCTCGCGCCACCTTTCACGTCACCTCTCCTGGAAGGTTTCATCTGACTGCCCCGGCCGGGCTGCTCACTGTCTCTTGATTCTCCTCATTTCCTCTCAGTGTGCTGCTGTTCACCTTTCTATCGCAGAAGTAACTGCGCTGACTTACAACAATCTATTTATGTGGCCGTGTCCCTCTCTAGACTGTCAGCTCTTACGGGCAGGGACTCTCTCTTATTGATCCTTGCATGTCCTGAACCCAGTGGAAAGCTCACTGGCCGGCTCTGAGTCCCAGAGGCTACAGCTGACTTACCCAAGTTCACAAAGCCACATGCAGGCTGAGAACCCACCACAGCCCAGGCCAGCGAGACTCCTGGTTCTGAGATCATTCTTTTTTTGAGATGGAGTCTCACTTTCATTCTGTTGCCCAGGCTGGAGTACAATGGCGCAATCTCAGTTCACTGCAACCTCAGCCTCCTGGGTTCAAGTGATTCTCCTGCCTCAGCCTGCCGAGTAGCTGGAACTACAGGCACCCACCACCACACCCAGCTATTTTTTTTTTTTTTTGTATTTTTAGTAGAGATGGGGTTTTGCCAGGTTGGCCAGGCTGGTCTCAAACGCTTGACCTCAGGTGGTCCACCCACCTCAGCCTCCCAAAGTGCTTGGCTTACAGGTGTGAGCCACCGCGGCGTGGCCGAGTTCTTTCTGTAACACAATGTAGGAAGGGTTCTGGTGTGGCCAGTGGGACTCTCCAGGCCTCCACACACGCAGGAGCACTGTGGGACTGTGAGGAAGGTGAGGAAAAGCGGAGGCCCTGCCTGGTCTGCAGCTGCGCCCAATGCTGGGAGCGGCAGGCCATCCCCTACCCAATTCACCAAGAGCAGCATTTCTCTCTGACTCACTCAAGTTTCCCAGATTGGGACTCCAGAATCCCCACTCTGAAAGTACATCCAGGAAGCCTTTCCTTAAACATAACCCAACCTCTCTCTTCCAAATATTTGAGCCAGATAAATAGGGAGGCTCCAGGTCCTACCTGCTACAGAAAGGCAGACGGAGTTGAGAGACAGGGTGCACAGCTCTGATTAGGAGATCAGAGGGGAGTTAGGAAGGAGAACCATCAGGGTCCAGTCCTTAAGGATGGGTAAGATTTGACATGAAAACAAATGCAAGAAGGAAACAGCATGAGCCAAAACCTGGCCATGAATTGGCACGGGGAGCTGGAACACAGCTAGTCCATCAGCAGCCTCCTAGGGCAACCTTCCCATGCTCTAAGGACACTCTCAGAATGACTCCTGGGCCCCTCCCATAGGTAAAACAGCTCCAGCAACCATATGAGGTGCTGCAGAGGGCAACGGGTGATAGAAGGACTGTGGGCTTTGGAGGCAAAACAAACCCTTCTGCTTTTTTTTTCTTTTTTTGAGACGGAGTCTTGCTCTGTCTCCCAGGCTGGAGTGCAGTGGCGAGATCTTGGCTCACTGCAACCTCCGCCTCCTGGGTTCAAGCGATTCCCCTGCCTCAGCCTCCTGAGTAGCTGGGACTACAGGCGCCTGCCACAACATCCAGCTAATTTTTATATTTTTAGTAGAGATGGGGGTTTTGCCATATTGGCCAGGCTGGTCTTGAACACCTGACCTCGTGATCCACTCGCCTTGGCCTCCCAAAGTGCTGGGATTACAGGCGTGAGCCACCATGCCCGGTCCTTTTCTGCCCTTTACTAGTTCCGTGATGGTGGGCAAGTCTCTGAGTCTCTGTTTCCTCATCAGTAAAATGGGATGATAATACCTACTCTGGGAAACTGTTATAAGGATTAGAATGCCACATGTGTGGCAGGTACTCTAGTAAAGAACAGAAACCTCACTGTTGTTCCTGTTTTGAGAATGGCCCTGTCACACGTGAACAACCCTGGGAAAGCGTGCCGTCACTGGAGGGTTTCCCGACCTGTGCCCTCACCCCTGGACTCCAGCCTTTCTCTGTCACTTCTGTTTTTGCTGTAATAAGGTGGAGCCAGAAGATCTGGGTTCTTATTCCACTTGGCAATGTGACTTTGAGCAAAGAATTTCAACTCCTGTTGAACCTTGTGAAACGGAGCTAGTATCTTCTACCCTGAAGCTTGTTGGGGGGATTCATGAGCTTTGTGTGTGAAAGACCCTGCCGGCACACCCCAGGTGTTCAGTTGATGTTTTGGAAATTCTTTTCCTCTTCTCCCACCTCCCAGGGCCCAGTATGGGGTCCAGGCCTCACCCAGGTCTGAGTTTCTGGGTGGTGGAATGGGGCGGGGTCGAGGCAGGGCCCGGAGATGAATGCATAAATAACCAGCCACCCTGGTCTCGCTTCAAAAGTCCTGGTCTCCGACCCTTTAATCATGGAGCTGCTCTTCCCTGGACACCTTCCAGAGCCCCACCCGCCTGCTTCCTATGCAGAGACGAGCCGTGGAGGCAGCCTGCATCTATGCATCTTTGCATGCCATGTTTGCTAATGGATCCCAGGAACCCGCGGAGCTGACTCTCTCAGCAGACTCAACCCATACCCCACATCCCTCACCCCATGGGGCTCCCCCTGCCTCATGGGCTTGGCTCTGGGCTCCCCACCATCACTGCCCTCTGTGACCAGCCTGCCTCTGACCAGCTCTCCCAGGGTAGAAAACGTGTTAGACAGGACAGCCTCCACCTCTTGCTGGTGAACTTACCGAACGAACCAAAGCATCGGTCTCCAGGGCCCCAAGTTCCAAGCGTTCTCATGGGACAATGGAAACCTAATATTAGAAAGTGAGCCGGTCTCAGAAAATCCAGGACATGTGTTTGCCATGTTGGTTAGCAGCCCCCCTCACCACCGGCAAACCTCTCTTTATGCAAGGCGGAGTATTCCTTTGGGATCAGGAGTGAGAAGTATGTTGGGGGTGGGGGCAGGGAGGAGGATTGCATATGAAATCACATTTGGCAACTTGAGTTGTATTTTTAATGCACTAATAGAGTTGGCTTCTTGAAGAAAAGAACTAGTGATTCGTTTTCATATGGGAATGAATTCATATGGGAAAGAGCTCCAGTGGAAGGAGCTATTTTTAGATTTGCATATACTGGATTTGCTTAAATGGAGGCACACCGGTATTCAGTTGCAAGCCTTTCATTTGAGGTTTCCTTCTCTGAGTTTCCTTGGTACTAGAATTCAGCTGCCAGTTCTGTGATTTGCACTCCTCCCTAAGGGAGAGGAGGTGTAGGTGGCAGGGCACAGTGGATGGCACCTGGCCACTGACACCAGCGGGCCTGCGTTTGAATCTCTGCCCACTACATCCAGCCAGGTGCCCTTACACTACCTGATGGACTGCTGAGCTGGGATAGGGGGACAGAGGGAGACACGGGGTGGGGATGGGGGCAATAAGCTCCCCTGATAGATCAGGTGGGATGATTAAATTAGGTCATAGGAGAGACAAGACCACAAGACTCCCTCCCCCCAGGATTCTGCCTTCAGAAGTTCTCAAGAAAGAACATCTGCCAGTGCGGGAGCACATCTGCCGTCCCCACAGCACACCGTTGGCTGCTAACCTGTGCGCATCTTGCCTTTCTAAATCATCTTCAACCAGAGCTCCCCTTATCTCAGAGGAGCTCCCCCCTCCTGAGTTCTGAGCTCTGGCAGACAATGAAGCCCCAAGATTACAGCAGACCAAGGCACCTTTCCGTGAGAATCCCTGCTGATCACCGCCTCCTGCACCCAGGCACAGCTAGCCCCAGGCACCGTCAGAAGTCACAGAATCCTAGAATCCCAGGGCCAGGAGTGTTCTCCTGTGGTGCAAATAGAGAAACTGAGACCAGGAGAGGCATGACTTCTTCAAGGTCCCCAGGGCTGGTTAGTGGCTGAACCAGCAGGAGGACAAGACTCCTGTGAGACCCAGGTTGTCCCCTGTCACTCCTGCTTCCCCTGTAGGGCTGGCTGCCCTGAGAGCCTGCATTCTGCCCAGGCGAGGACGGTGTCCCTCGTTAGTCCACGCCCAGAGCTCTGAGTAAGTGGTGTCGGCTGATGGCTGACAACATCCTTCACAAAGGAAGAAGATTTTAAAAGAGCCCCGGAAACCTGGCTTCCCATCCTTGTCTTTGAGAGGCAATGTGGTATTGGGAAAGAATGTGGACCTGGAGCCAAGCCACTTGGGTTCTGGTAGAAACGCGACGAGCTCACATGGGCGGAGTGACAGGCGAAGGGCCCAGCTCGTGGCAGGTGCTGGACGGTGGAGGCCGTTATCTGGAATGCTAGTCCTGATTCTGCTACTGAGTGGCTTCAGGCGAGTCAACCAGAGTCAACCACCTCTGAGAGTCTCGATTTGCTGGAAAATAGGAATAATAACACATCCCTGGTCTACCTCTCAGGGAGTTCGTTCCCCCAGGAACTCTGCAGGGCTTTGCAGAGAAGGCGACGCTTGAGAGCTGAGATGAGCTCGCTACAGGTTCAAGGTAAGGGTTGGAGTTCCTACGGTGGGCGCGGCGGCTCACACCTGTAATCTCAGCACTTTGGGAGATGGAAGCAGGTGGATCACTTGAGGTCAGGAGTTCAAGACCAGCTTGGCCAATGTGGTGAGACCTTGGCTCTAAAAAAAAAAAACACACATAAAAAATTAGCCGGGTGTGGTGGCACACGCCTGTAATCCTAGCTACTCAGGAGACTGAGGCAGGACACTCGCTTGAACCTGGGAAGCAGAGGTTGCAGTGAGCTGAGATCACACCACTGCACTCCAGCCTGGGTGACAGAGCAAGACTCCCTCTCAAAAAAAAAAAAAAAAAAAAAACAAAAAAAAACATGGGAGTCCCAGGTCGAGGAAGCCACAAGGGACAGTGATTCAAGGAGGAAACTATGGGATGGAGAAAGGGACCCTTTGTGGTGGCCACTGAAAACAAAGCCCTGAAGCACCCACGTGCACACTGCCAACCCTGGTGCCCCTCTGTCACCTGGAGACTGTGGCCCCAAGGGGAACCAACACTTCCTGAGCCCCTCCTGCCTGCCTTGGTGCAGCACCCCTTCTTCAGTCCTCCTAGAGTCCCAGGGGTCCCATTACTCCTACACATGAACACTGCTTGCCTCAAAGTCACACAGGTGGCGTGTGGAGGAGCCACAGTGGACCCCTGACGCGTGGGCTCCGCGGTCTGTGGCCATCCTCCTGTGTGCCACAGGCCTGAACTTCTCCCGTCTTGAGAACTCTCCTCACCCCTATCTGGCACCCAGCCTCTGTGGCCAGCAGCTGCTCCCCTGGAAGGACTCCTAGAAAGGTAATGTCCCGGCCAAGACTCAGGAGCAGGACTTCACCTGGCTCCTGGAACGCGGAGAACAGGTGTGTGGAAGACCTCTGCACTCACCTGCAAGCCCTTGTGTGCGTGTGTGTGTGTGTGCATGTGTCTGTACTTTTCGGAGATGCAGCTTCTAGCCCTCACCAGATCTTTTGCTGTTGTTGTTGAGATGGAGTTTCACTCTTGTTGCCCAGGCTGGAGTGTAGTGGCGTGATCTCGGCTCTCCACAACCTCTACCTCCCAGGTTCAAGTGATTCTCCTGACTCAGCCTCCCGAGTAGCTGAGATTACAGGCATGTGCCACCACGCCCAGCTAATTTTGTATTTTTAGCAGAGATGGCGTTTCTCCTTGTTGGTCAGGCTGGTCTCGAACTCTCGACCTCAGGTGATCTGCCCCCCTCGGCCTCCCACAGTGTTGGGACTACAGGCATGAGCCACCGTGCCCAGTGCCCTCACCAGATTTTCTAGGAAGGCCATGTCCCAGAATGGATAGGAACCTCCAGGCCCCACATTCTCCGCAGGCCCACTTATCGTTCCTCCACACTGACAGTGTGCACGGGTGACAAACGGGCTTAGCCCTGCTGGCTCCAGGCCCTGCAGCAGGAGGGCAGCGAAGCACCCATAGCTCAGGCTCCAGGAAGCTCCAGTCACCTCCAGAAAAGCCCTCGTGCAGACCGTTTCTTTCTACTGCGTCCTCTGTGGAGCTAGGTCTGGGCAGCAGGAGACTGGGGGAGGCTGGCAGGTCCAGCACACGGGGATGGCAATGAAGGGGCAGCTTGGGTTTGGGATTCGGGAGGCATCTGGGCGGGGTGTGCTGTCAGAGGAGCAGCTGGCGCTGGGCTGTGGGCGATGACAGAGCAGAGAGGATCTGCCCTTCCCCCTGGGGTCTGGGCAGATGAGGAGTGAGTGACAGCAGCAGGTCCAAGCCAAGTGGCCTCTTCAGCCACCACGGAGGCCCCAGAAATACCGACGTTAGGAGGGGCCATGGGGGGACAGAGGCCTAACTGCCTGTCACTTGGGTCTCTGCCAGGCCATCCTTCAAGCCCTGGTCACACTGGCTGCCCCTCCCGGGCACCCTTGTCTGCCATCAGACCCTGCCTTCCCCCAGCCAGGCCTTGAGCTTCCTCTCCTATCAGGCTCCAACACCGTACTCAGAAAGACCTTGTATGTTTTTCAAATTAATGCAATTAAGAGCATTAAAGTTTGAGAATGACTGAGTTTTTCATTTTCCTTTCATTTGATTAGAGAAATTCCCACTGCACAGTTCCTCCAAATGAAACCCAGACCCGAGGCCCATTGTTCCGGGGCTTCCATGAGAATGTGTTACCTTTCAATCTCACACACTAATGTGTTTAGCGTTACAGTCCCCCCCGGGCGGCTGCAGGAAGGATCTGGAGCCTTGATTAAAGCGGCCTTTGCCAGGCAGGAATGTGGGCGCCTCCGCCTGGGAGTCACCAAGGGGCTGGATGTTTGTGCTCTACAGAGTCTCTACTCGGAGGGCCGGCTGGGGACTGGGCTCGATGGCCATCATGCCTGCGTGTCATGAGGCCTGTGTCCCGCTCACTTGTCTTTCTGTGGGGCCTCCTGCTGAGCCCCAGCACAGTCACATGCATACAACACAATCCCACCCTCCCCCAACACACACACGCACACACACACAACACATACACATATACATGTACACACATACACTCATATGCACACCACACATATGTACACATGCAACACACATGCACACACATACATACAACACATACATATGCATGTACACATATACACACATACGCACCCATATGCACACCACACACATGTACACACACAACACACACACACACAACACACATATACACGTACACACATACACTCATATGCACAACACACACATGTACACACACATGTACACACAATACACACACATGCACACACACAACACACACATGCATGTACACATATACACACATACGCACCCATATGCACACCACACACATGTACACACACACCACACACCTGTACACACAACACACATACATACATGGACACACAACACACATACACACGTACACAACACATATATACACATGTACACACAACACATGTACATGCATACGCACCACACACACACACCCCTCTCTTGTCTCCTCTGCTCTTCTCATCCTCCTCCCTATTCTTTTTCTCCTCTCCTCTTCCCATCTTCGGGTCTCGCAGTGGGGCCTTGGGCTTTGCGGGAGCCTCCCTTTAGCCAGTTCTGTTCAGAGGCAGATTCAAGAAATCACCCTGCCCCTCCCTGGGTCAGGCCCAGTGCTCCAAGGTAGAGGGCAGAGTCAGAGCCAAAAGTTAAAAATTGATTAGAGGAGTATGTAAGGAAGGCCTGGGAGAGGGAGGAGGGGGTCATAACCCCTGTTAAAAAATTCAGCTAATGCCAAATTTAAACAGGATGTTAAGTCTATGCCCTGCCCACCTCAAATCACCAAAGGCTCAGCACTGGAGGCCCAGGTTCCTTCCTCTTCCAACGGGGGCAGCTGGTCCAGGCCCCAGGGTGCCCAATGCCCTGGGACAGGAAGCTGCCGGGACTTGCCTGCCCCAAGGCTTGTGTCCCGAGATCTTTCACAGCCCAAGCCAGGGTCCTAGGAGACCCCACCAGGACCTGGCCCAAATTAGGCCAAACGGAAAAACAATCCAGCTTGTGAACTAGAATCCAAACTAAAAATAAGCCTGTCCACTCTCACAGGCAGCTCAGCTACTCCTGGGTCCCCTGGAGTCGGGGAGAGCCTGGGAGAGAAATAAGATGCCTCCTCACCCCCGACTCCAAAGCTGCCTTGACCTTGGGGCATGCCCAGATGCCTCAGAGTCATTCCACAAACATTCAGGGAGGCCCGCACTTTGCAGAGCATGGCCTGCATTGCAGGGGCTCAGAGAGGAGTGTTCTCTTCCTCCAGGGGAGTTAAAGAAGTGAGCAGATGGCTGAGCATGGTGGCTCAGGCCTGTAATCCCAGCACTTTGGGAGGCCGTGGCAGGTGGATCACCTGAGGTCAGGAGTTCAAGACCAGCCTGGCCAACATGGTGAAACCCCATCTCTACTAAAAATACAAAAATTAGCCAGGCATCTACTAAAAGTACAAAAATTAGCCAGGCATGGTGGTGCGAACCTATAGTCCCAGCTATGGGCTGAGGCAGGAGAGTCGCTAAACCCAGAAGGCGGAGGCTAAGTGAGCTGAGATTGCACCATTGCACCTGAGCCTGGGTGACAGAGCGAGATTCTGTCTCAAAAAAAAAAAAATGGGCAGCTTACTACTTTAGGTTGTCCCTTGTGATAACATTCTCAAAGGGAGATGAGTCCCCCCCAAACCCCAACCTGGATAGCAGGGACAAACCCATACTTGGAGATAGAAGACTTACCTGGCCCCTCCGCACTAAGGCAGGGACCTAACCCAGACCACCACCTGCAGTTCCCCTTCCAGGCTTCTGCTGAGCTCCGAACTGGGGTATAAATCCCAAGCAATCACATGCACAGATTTGCTTTTTAGAAAGCCTACCTTAGGCCAGGTGCCATGGCTCACACCTGTAATCCCAACACTTAGGGAAGCTGAGGAAGGAGGATGGCTTGAGCCTAGGAGTTCGAGACCAGTCTAGGCAACAGAGAGGTCCCATCTCTACAAAAAATGTAAACATTAGCTGGGCATGTTGGTGCATGCCTGTGATCCCAGCTGCTCAGGAGGATGATGTGGGAGGACTGCTTGAGCCCAGGTGGCTGAGGCTGCAGTAAGCCCTGATCTCCCCACTGAACTCCAGCCTGAATAACACAGTGAGATCTGTCTCCGGGGGAAAAAAAAAAAGGCTGCCCTATAGAGAAGCTTGGAGACACAAGAGTAGAGGCAGGAAGACCAATGTCTATCTGAATCAAGGAAGATGAAGGCTGAATTAAATCTATGACAGAGGGCAGGGAGAAGTGGGAGGCAGAGGGGGTGACTCAGCCGGGTCCTGAACCAGCTCCCCTCCTCCCACCTGGGCTGCTGCCTCATTTACTCTTCCCAGTGCCATGGGCTGGGCAAGCTGGGGACTGATCTGCAAGGCTAAGTGAGGGGAACTCACTGTCCTTTTGTTCATGCAGACACTCAAGCAATACTTGGCCGATGAGACACGTCCACCTACACCTTTAAGCTGTGCCTCCCCACGCAGGGCCTAGAAGGTCTAACCCTTGGATCAGTCCCAGGTTTCTGCCAGGGCCAAGAGCCCCCAGGGAGCAGAATCAGAATGTGAACTGCATTTGGATGAAGAAGGAGTTGGAGAACACAGCATGAGAGAACCTGGAGTGCAGTGGAACCTGCTCAGGAATTTGGCTTCACGTCCAAGGTGATTCTTCCCAGACAATCACCTAACGTGGGTATCTCTGGGTTACCCATGCTGCAGGGAAGACTAGGAGGGGGTGGATGACGCCAAAGGTGAATAATCCAGAGACTATTTCTCATTATCCCTATTGGACTTTACCAGCTGGCTTTATTCCCCCTCTGCTGGGAAATATGCTTCCCTAAGCAAGAATTTCTTTGACTATTTTTCAAAATGTACTCATGATTTCCAACCACGAGCAATGCCTCCCCCAAGATGATTAGGCTTGGCTTGATCCTGAGCTCCCTTCAAACCACACAGACAGAAAGCAGAGACAAAGAACCACGCAGGGGCCACACAGGAGCCAGTGCCCATGCCCTGGGGTCCTCTGTGGCACCAGGAAACTGCGGGAAAGACAGTACTCCTGCCCGCACACATTGCTCCCTCCCCACTTAGCCCGCAGTCCAAAAGCCACTGCAGCAACGATTCGTCTCTGAGTTCCAGTTTTCATGGAAATGAATCATTTATCTCAGAGCACAGTGAGGAAAAAATGAATTTCCTTTCTTTTTTGAGATGGACTCTCGCCCTGTCACCCAGGCTGGAGTGCAGTGGTGTGATGTCGGCTCACTGTAACCTCCACCTCCTGGGTCCAGGGGATTCTCCTGCCTCAGCCTCCCGAGTAGCTGGGATTACAGGTGAGTAATGCCACCACACCCAGCTAATTTTTGCATTTTTAGTAGAGACAGGGTTTCGCCATGTTGGCCAGGCTGGTCTCTAACTCCTGACCTAGTGATCTGCCCACCTTGGCCTCCCAAAGTGCTGGGATTACAGGCGTGAGCCACTGCACCCAGCCTGAATTCCCTTTCCTTAATACAAATAGACTAAATCCCCCTTCACTTCCTTGCTGTAAAAAAAAGAAAAATCTGGAAGCTGCTGCCATTTGCTGTGCTGGATGCTGGATGATCATTCCAAAAGGCAGGAGAATAAATCCAGAGGCCGGGCCAGGCTCTTTGCCTGGTCCTGGTGGAGCTGCCACAGCCACTCCTTGAGTTTGGCAGGGGCTCAGGAAGGACAGGAGAGGGGCCGGGGGGGCAACCTGATTTAGGAAAGCAATGGCCTTGAGAAAGAGGCCTGGAATTCTGAGCCAAGAGCCTGAGTGTCGTCAGGAAGAGTTTCACAGAATACTGTCTGTCTAGCTGGTTGCCCAGGTCCCAGCCCACACCTTTTCTCCACATCAACCCACAGGAGCCAGCACTGAAGCTTTGTCAGTGGTGTGCCCTCTGCCTCGGCAGACAACCCTCTCCATGGCAACCCTGGTGCTGGCTCCTACTGGCTCTTACCCTGTGCCAGGCTGCATTCCCTCACTAAAGATCCTTAAGTGGGTACTAACGCTAGCCCCAGTTTACAGATTATGGAACCGAGGCTCTGAGAGTTCAGATCTTCTCCCTTAGGTCACACAGCTAATAAGAGGCAGAACCAGGATGTGAACCCAGGTCTCTGATTCTAAGCCTGTGCTCTTCATTTCTAAGCTCGCCTGTGTCTGATGGTGGTTCTGATCCACCTTGCCAGCCTGCTCTGCCCTGTTCCTTAGATAGACATTGCAGTTCAGCCCCATACATGAGCCCCCTGCTTTCTTCCTAGACTGCCTCCTCCGCCTGCCATGCCCCTCAGCCTCACCTCCAACTACAGCACTCTACCCTGCTTCTGCGTGCCAAAAAAGGCATCTCCCTCTTCCGGGCCCCTGTGGCATTTTGTTTTTCTTAGTGGTTTTCGGAGTGTCTCCCTGGGCCAGCAACATCAGCATCAGATCCCACCCCAGACCGGCTGCATCAGAAACTCCAGGCACCAGGCCCAACGATCTGCGTTTGAACAAGCCCTCCAGGTGATCCTGATGCATGCTCAGGTCTGAGAACCACTGGGCTACCTCCTGTTTCTCCAGACCCCAGCAAGTCTAGGTGACCTTTAAGAGTAAGGTTAGCTCTTGTTGTGGCCTTTGACACCTGAGTGCAACTCATCAGGTCTATTACAAAGGAATTCTGAGTGTGGTTAATAATCAAGTGGGTAAAGCTTTTTTGGCCTCTGCTGCTGCTTTCCTTCCACTCCCTGGCATCCTGTTCTGGAACAGCTGATAGAAGTAATCATTGCCATATGGACATTATCACCACACCCTTCAGAACGAGCTCAGTACCCTCAACCGTGGCCTTCTCACCTCAAGTGGGGCCTGAGGCGCTCTGTAAAAATCACCTGAGATCATCAGTATCTCAGCCTCAAGGAATTTTTCCAGGTTTTGTCACTGAACTGCCTGCATAACTCCCTCCTGGCCTTCTCCCTGAGGTGTCTTAACACAGCCCACAGCCCACAGCCCAGCCCTGGCCCCTTAGGGAATGTCCTCCCAAACCTGAATGTCCTGAAGGTGAAAGCAGACTTCACCCTTACTGATGCAATCTCCAACTTTGATCAGGATGTTGTCTGTTTCTTTAATTCTGCCAAGTTTTGTTTCTTGTTTTTGAAGCACTGTTAATAGTTGCACACATGGTTATGACTGTTTTCCCTTCCTGATGGATTGACCCTTTCGCCATAATAAAAAAGCCTTCTTTTTCTCTGGTAAGATCCTTTGTCTTGAACTCTATTTTATCTGATATTAATGCAGGCTCTCCAGCTTTTAAACATATATAATTTTTCATCCATTTATTTTCCCCTAACTTGTGTCTTTATATTTAAAATTCATCTCTTGTAGACTGCAAATAGGTCATTTTTTTAAAAAAAAATCTATTCCAACAATCTCTGCCTTTCAATTGGAATGTTTTGTCCATTAACATTTAATATAATTATTGATATGGTTGAATTTCATTTTATTTGTTCCATTTTTTATTTCTCTGTTCCTCCTTCCCTGACTTTTAATTTTTTTTTTATTTTTAGAATGCCATTTATTTTTTTATTTTATTTTATTAAAAAAGAATTTCTTTTGAGACAGAGTCTGGCTCTTGTTGCCCAGGCAGGAGCTCACTCCCGGGTTCAAGCAATTCTCCTGCCTCAGCCTCCTGAGTAGCTGGGATTACAGGTGCACACCTCCAGGTCCAGCTAATTTTTTGTATTTTTAGTAGAGACGGGGTTCCACCATATTGGCCAGGCTGGTCTCAAACTCCTAAACTTGAGTGATCCACCCACCTCAGCCTCCCAAAGTGCTGGGATAATAGGCATGAGCCATTGCACCCAGCCTAGAATGCCATTTAAATCTATCTATTGGATTTGTAATTATACCTCTTTATATGAATTTTTAAATGGTTGCCCCAGGGATGACAACACATCATTAACTTTTCACAGTCCACTTAGTTACTATTTCGAGTAAGATACAAAAACCACTGCCCCCTACGCTTTATGCTATAGTTATCACGTGTATTACATCTACACACGTTGTAACACTCACAAGGCAATGTTTTTTGCTTTAAATAATCATGTGAATTTTAGAGCAATTAAGAAGGCTCGTTGCTAAAGAGAACCTCAAAATTCGATGAGGTCCTTCTCAAGAATCTGATTTTGCTCATTGCTAGGGAAGGAAACCTGAATCTTTCAATGTTCTTTCACTTACTTCTAGCTGAAGGTTAGAAGTAAGCTTACTTCTGGGGCTGCAGATCAGAGCCACAGCTGATTGATCTTTATCTTGCTGTTGAGAGTCTTCATCAAGCCTTCCGAGCCCTGGCCTTCCACTGTTTCCCATTGGTCCTTGGTGGTCAGACGTGAGGACCCAGAGTGAATATGCAGATTAAGCCTCATCAGTATCCTGTCATCCCCTGCCTCTCTCACAAGAGGCCTTTTTGCTGATCTTTTTATGAGTTGTTTTTTTTCCTCACCTCTCCCCCTAGTTTATATAGATCCTGAAGGTAAGGAATCTGGTCTTATGCATCATAGGCACTCAGACAACTTTGCTGAAAGAGCAAATGAACCCTGCTCACGCCTGTAATTCCAGCCCTTTGGGAGGCCAAGACCTGTGGATTACAAGGTCAGGAGATTGAGACCATCCTGGCTAACATGGTGAAACCCCGCTTCTACTAAAAATACAAAAAGTTAGCCAGGCGTGGTGGCAGGCACCTGTAGTCCCAGCTACTCAGGAGGCTGAGGCAGGAGAATCACTTGAACCCGGGAGACAGAGCTTGCAGTGAGCTGAGATCATGCCACTGCACTCCAGCCTGGGTGGCAGAGCCAGACTACCTCTCAAAAAAAAAAGAGCAAATGACCCTGAGTGCATCTTCCGGTCCTTCTAAGGGCAGTCATGAGCAGAAGGGAAAGTGTGCAGGGAAGAGAAGGAGGCACGTAGGTATAGATGCCTCAGGAGTGACGGCAAATCATTTCCAGGGGCAGGAGGTATATACAGCCAAAAGCATCACTGCGGATGGATGGGGGGATTGCAAGAGCCAAGGGTTGACTGTGATGAAATGTAAATGTGGGCGTAAAGAACGTGAAGTCTGCAAAGTGGAACGGGGGAGGCTACCAGGCCAGGATGTGTGGGTGGAACTGGGATTTTCAGCACGCTTGTGTGTACCTGGAGGAAGTATGTCCTGGGCCACCCAGAGCTGCTGACACGGCAGCCTGGAGGGCTGAGGCTTTTTAGAGAAACCATTCATCTGGTGACAGGGAGAAGAATGAGACAGTGGCCAGGGCCAGGGTAGGCGCAAGGCTGTGGGCTTCACCATAAGGGAGGCAAGCGGAGGGTGCTTGTAGGAGGCACAGAGAGTCGGGGTTCAAGGGAGTGGAATGGAGCCTGATCAGAAAAGGCCCTTTGTTCTGGAACAAAGGGGCCCGAGAGTGTCCTTTGACCTAAGCCTCAGGAGGAAGAAGGACATCTTGGCACAGCAGGGTCTCCCAGGGGTCAGGATAAAGGAGGAGCCCGTGACTGGGAAGAGGTGGAACTGGGAGTGCCTCTGAGTCATGCCCTCGGCCTGTGCCAGGCTAATTGAATGACATGAGACCTGCAATACCTAATTTCATAGGAAATATGATAATGGAGTAGTGGGCCAGGTTTTTGCACGTGGCTTGTAGAAAAGCTGACAAGGAGCAGAGATGGAGCAGGAACAAGCCGCAGCACGCTTCAACTCATGAAAGCCAGTTAGCCAGTCAGCTGGGTGCTGCCAGCTGGGATGAAGGAAGTGCCTGTTGATTCAAGGTAGGGGAAAATGAGTGACCGTTATTTTGAGTGAGGAATTCATATCCAACATGGTGTGAGGTTAAACAAATGTGCAGTGAGACTTGACCTGTTATAACAGTCTTAAGTGTTTTTGGCCCATGGCAGGAGGGGGAGGCAAAGGCACAGCTGCTTGTGAGACCTACGGTGTGCACGTCCCCACACCAGCCTGCCTACTAGGAGAGTGCCACTCTAAAGCGTTGTGGGAGCTGGAACTCAGGCACTGTGAGAGTTTGGGTTGCTGGAATTTTCCTATCTTGTAACACAGAATAGCTGCTCTTTCATGCATTAAACTTCTTTCTGACACCATGTGGTCAGCACAATTGCAAAAAGACAGTGTCAGGTGGGCGTGGTGGCTCACGCCTGTAATCCCAGCACTTTGAGAGGCCAAGGTGGGCGGATCACCTCAGGTCAGGAGTTCGAGACCAGCCTGACCAACATGGAGAAACCCAGTCTGTACTAAAATTACAAATTAGTCAGGCGTGGTGGTGCATGCCTGTCATCCCAGCTACTCAGGAGGCTGAGGCAGGAGAATCGCTTGAACCTGGGAGGTGGAGGTTGTGGTGAGCCGAGATCATGCCACTGCACTCCAGCCTGGGCAACAAGAGCAAAGCTCCATCTCAAAAAAAAAAAAAGCATTAGGCCTTTCATTAGGCTTCTGGGGATTCAAACCACAAAGAGTGTGAACCCCTCCCCCCAGCCCCTTCCCCGAGAGGAAATGCCTGAGTGTTTGAAAATGCTGTTTTACTTCCAGTCCAGTCCAGCGGCAGCTTCCCTTACATTCAAGGTGACTGCTATTGCAGTTGATTGAGGACCTGGACGAACTGGATCTTTGCAGAATTCAAAGCAGATCCAAACAACTCCTGAAGGCCACCAGCCTTCTTCAGGAAGCCTCCTCCAGTCTGGGAGTATAGAGGCCACTGCTCCGGGCAGATCTCTTGGCTCAGGGACAAATGTACTAAGTTCGTTTTCGGCTGGAGCAGCCAATCCAATTCTGTAAGGCGGTCCTGCTTCCCTCCTGCTTCTCTGCCCAGTACGGGGGTCAGCAGGGCTTCCTCCTAGTCTTTATGAAGTGGGCTGCTCCTCACTGTGGGGAATTCTGAATGCAGCAAGGTGGTCAGGATCAACGGGGCAGGATGTCCCTTTCTGGACTCTATCACGTGAATGGTTCTGCCTGGACACTTGGAAGTTTAGGCAGATCCATCCCACTTGACGTTCTACAGGGGGATCTTTGAAACAAAGAAATGACTAAATCTCTGGTAGATAGCCAAATCACAGAAAAAATCAGCTACGACTTTATCAAACAACTAAAGTAAGCATTTCGCCTAATTACAGGTGTGCAGCGTGCTTGTCTTTCTGGTTCTCATGGCCCATCCCTGCTCCTCCAGGCAGGGGCAGGTGAGCCCATGTGCTGACTTGGACTCAGTCGCCTCTCCGTGTCGCCAGTTTCTGTTTTCTTCATCTGCCCATGATGACAGGGACCTAGAGACCCTATTTATAGTTCTTCGATACCTGGTGGTTATACTGCAATGCCTGGTGTTGCAATTGGCACCGGCTCATGAGGGCTTTTCTGCTGCCAACTCTTCATGCTTCTCACCCCTGTCCCTCATCATATCACCCTCCACCGGTTTGTCCCATAGCCTTGCTCCCCCAGGGTGCTGCATCCAGCCTCTATCAGCATCACCCTTGCTCCCCCAAGGTGCCGAATCCAGCCCCTATCAGCATCACCCTTGCTCCCCCAGGGTGCTGCATCCAGCCCCTATCAGCATCACTCTCAAGGTTCCCTCCTGCAGGTCCATGCTGTCTATAGCCCTCAGCTGTGTGGGCTCTGAAGCCAGGGTCATTGTTGCACAAAGCCACTTTGTGACCAAGAGCCCTTCAGCCAAGCGTGGACATCAAGGCGAACAGTTGGCATTTTGACACCTGCATGCTTGTTCTTTGTTTTCCACTACACATCAGTATTACAATCCCAATTCTATACCTCAAATGCTTTCTGATTAGTCTGTCGGCACACAGAACATTCCTTCAGCACAGCATTGTTGCAGTGACTGCCACAATCGTCCCAAGCCATTAATTCATAAGTGTCATCACATTAATAGTTTAAAGTTAACCAAATATTAATATACTTTGTTTAACAATTAAAATAATGGTGATTCATTATTTTTTGTGTGTACACATTTAGTTTTATTGTAACAAAGCAACTTGTACACTTTTAACGTTTAAAACTGAGCATCATCTTTCCTTTCCAGTGAAACAAAAAGAAAATTTAAAAATAAACAGGAACAAAATTACAATAGAGAATGTCAATTCCAAATAAGATCCTACAGGTTCTGCTGATTCTCCCATTGAGTGGCAGGGCTCAAGTCATCATTAGGAGAGAATTGATTTTAAAAGTGTCATCTTAAACTGCAGGGATGTCTGTCAAATGTCACAATTAAACATGCCAAAGGAGAAGCCATGTTGTCAAAATGCCCACTTTCCCCACCCAAACATCTCAAACCCACCCTTTGCTGACCTTCTATAACCCCATTTTTTAAAGTTTTTTTTCTTTTTCTAAACAAGAGAAAGTAGACAGATACATGTTGGTAAATGCTAACTGTCCATATTCACATAGAGGCACAGTGTACTCTCTGAGCCCAATATACAGAGAAAGGAGGAAAAAAGCTAGAATTCTATGCACTACTACACAGAGGCCTAGCACCCTCCAGCTTCCAGCAGAGCGAAGGGAGTAGGTTTTTCTTTTTTCCCACAGAGCTCGGTGGTATTGATTCCATACAGTTTTTGTTGAGACAGGAAGGGCTAAAAATGAATTTCAAACAGAAAGGGGTAGAGACTCTTTTCCCATTGTATCCTGCTCAAGATATTTCCCCCCAAAATAAGTTGAGAACCATGGTGTAGAGAAAAGAGACCTCAAAAATAGGGTGACTGAGCACGAGAGGGAAGGAAAAAAAAAATAAAGACTGCAACTTGCTCCCAGGGACTGGAGAAATTTTTAAAAAAGGAAGGTTGGAATCCATCAGTGTTCTATTAGTCATCTTCTCCTTCATCCTCCTCTCCTTCCTCCCCTTCATCATCAACTTCATCTTCTTCACCTTCATCCTCATCCCCTTCTTCATCAATATCTTCTAATCCTTCCTCCTCCTCATCATCTTCTTCTCCTTCTCCTTCTTCATCATCCATATCAGGAACCAAGTAGTATTGTAATGGGTTTGGCCAAATATCATCTTTGATGACCTCTCCTAACTCATCAGCACCTGCATCAGAATGGCCAGTAAACCAGGTAAAGAAGCTCTCTGGTTCCTCATGCTGCCTCTTCCTGCTGGCTTTATTCTGCGTTTGACTTGAACGTTTTGTCAAATCCTTTCCAGATTTCCATTTGATTTCGGTGGACTTTGAAGATGGATCACCACTCTCATTCAGATTAAATTCTTTGGAGAGAACTTTATTTTCAAAGTAAGGATTTTCATCAAAATAAAAATCTATTCTGTAACCTGATTTAATATCTTCAAATTCTGTCACTTCAACTCTGGTCAAATAATGCAGTTCCTCTTCGTCCTCCTCCCCAAGCAGTGCAGACACTTGTGGATGGTTGACAAATGTTGTTACCCAAAAATTTGGGATTTTGGCGATCAATTCCAACCTCTTCTGAAAAAATGGTTGGCGGAGTTTGTTATGTTTCTGTTCTCCTTTCAAAATCTCCTCACTGGCTTGTTCATTAAGTCTATTTCATTTTGTACTTCATCAATGTGTTCAATTGCTTCTTGCTGTTCTTTTTCTCCCTTCTTCTGAAAGCCTGCAGAGGCCGATGTCTCCTCCAGTCCCTGAGCAGGAGGTAGTCTTGGTTTCTTCTTTTGAGGCGAGAGTGGAGACTGGCGTTTGGGGGCCATGCTGCTGGGGAAGTCTGAGAACCGAAGCACAAGTCTTCTTGCTCGTCCGGAAGCAGGCAGAACACTGACACTCATGATTCATTATTTTTATTTGAGAATTGATCATTAGGAGAGAATTGATTTTTTGAGGTCGAGTTTTGCTCTTGTTGCCCAGGCTGGAGAGAGCAATGGCATGATCTTGGCTCACCATAACCTCCACCTTCCGGATTCGAGGGATTCTCCTGCCTCAGCCTCCTCAGTAGTTGGGATTACAGGCATGCACCACCACACCCAGCTAATTTTGTTTTTTTTTTTTTTTTTAAGTGAGACAGAGTCCCCGGGCTGGAATGCAGTGGTGCAATCTCGGCTCACTGCAAACTTTGTCTCCCAGGTTCAAGTGATTCTTCTGCCTCAGCCTCCCAAGTAGCTGGGATTACAGGCGTTTGTCACAATGCCCAGCTAATTTTCTGCGTTTTTAGTAGACAGCATTTCACCATATTGGCCAGGCTGGTCTTGAACTCCCTAACCTTATGATTCGCCTGCCTCAGCCTCCCAAAGTGCTGGGATTATAGGCGTGAGCCACCTCGCCCAACCAATTTTGTATTTTTAGTAGAGATAGGGTTTCTCCATGTTGGCCAGGCTGGTCTTGAAATCCTGACCTCAGGTGATCCACTGGCCTGGGCTGGCTTTGCCTGGCCCTTGCAGGTGGTACCTATGACAATGGAACTCTGACCCCGAGGGTGGCCAGGAACCTTTTGTGCCTTGTTTGGTGCTGAATGTTGATATGTGGCAGCACCCACCACCTCCTGTACCTTCTCCCATGGTGCTTTTCATGTCATGACTGTGTGACCATCACAGGTTCCTGAACATGCCCGTCACACAGGTGCAGGTGAGTGAGTGGCCCCTGAAAAACAAGGGAAAAAATGTTCAATGTTTCTGCAGGCTCGTTAGTGGGAAAACTCCCTATTTTCAGTGTGTATAAGGCTGGGTCATCTGGGTGGGCTCACATGTTAGCACATGCACCTGGCGTTTCTGTGTGGAGGACTACGAGAAGGAGGGGCGGGGACAGGCCTTTGGAAAGTACAGCATGCTGGCTTTGATCCTCACATCTCTCCTGTGAGGCACTCAGGGTGGATGCCATCCCCCATTTCACAGATGGAAACTAAGATGTCACGATTTGCCTCCCGCCCCACACTGGTGGAACCAGGAAGAAAATCTGGGTCTTCTGTCCCTCTAGCTGGAGGTTTCCTATACTTCCACACTTTGTTTACTGAAATGGAGAGATAAAACTAATCCTTTTTTTCTTAAGACAGAGTCTCACTCTGTGGCCCAGGCTGGAGTGCGCAATCTCAGCTCACTGCAAACTCTACTTCTTGGGCTCAAGTGATTCTCTTGCCTCAGCCTCCCAAGCAGCTGGGATTATAGGCTCCCAGTACCATGTTCAGCTAATTTTTGTATTAGATGGGGTTTCACCATGTTGGTCAGGATGACCTCAATCTGTTGACCTCGTGATCTGCCTGCCTTGGCCTCCCAAAGTGCTGGGATTACAGGAGTGAGCCACCACGCCCGGCCTCTCTTTCTTTCTTTCTTTCTCTCTTTCTTTTCTTTTCTTTTTTCTTTCTTTTTTTTTTTTTTTTTGACCAAGCTTTGCTCTTGCTGCCCAGGCTGGAGTGCAGTGGCACAATCTCAGCTCACTACAACCCTACCTCCTGGGTTCAAACAATTCTCCTGCCTCAGCCTCCTGAGTAGCTGGGATTACAGGCATGCGCCACCACACCCAGCTAATTTTGTATTTTTAGTAGAGACAGGGTTTCTCCATGTTGGTCAGGCTGGTCTCGAACTCCCAACCTCAGGTGATCTACCTGCCTCAGCCTCCCAAAGTGCTGGGATTACAGGTGAGAGCCACCACGTCCAGCCCTCTCCTTTTCCTTTCCCTCCCTCCCTCCCTCCCTCCGTCCGTCCCTCCGTCCCTCCCTCCCTCCCTCCCTCCCTTCCTTCCTTCCTTCCTTTTCTCTCTCCCTCTTTCTCTCTTTCTTCTTTCTTTTGTTCCTTTTCTTTCTTCCTTTTTTCTCTTTCTGGGGAGAAGTATAACTGGCTCCCAGTTGCTGTGAGGAGAGGAAGAGGCAAAAATCACACTGGCTAGTGGGTTTGGGGCACTGACAAAAGAACCCCCTTGCTTCCCAGAGGCTTCAATGGGAGCGGGAGCAGGGCAGGGCTCAGAAGAGCGGATGGAATAACTTGCAAAACCCTAATAAATCTGCAGGCCCAGCTGTTCCTCATCTGATGATCCTGAAGGGAAAGTGTGAAATAGTAGAGATGCTGATGGGTCTTGGGGGGCCCCTTCAAAGGCAACCCAGTTTTCCCAAGGTCCCTGGAGCTGGGGTGGGAAGTATCCGGAAACGTCTGAAGGGTGTTTGTTAGCCTTGGGAGGCCTGGGCCTCCAGAGACCACGTGCACACATGGAGTGTGCCTGGGAACGCCCCAGGCTTGGAAGTTCTGGAGGGGTGGGCAAGTCCCATTTCCCAGAGTGAGGGAGCAGGGTGGGCAGTCCAGCAGGCCTGAGTTTGCCTCACTGCCCCAGCGCTGAGCGGCTAATGCATGGGAAGCCCCCGCCCACGCTAGGCGCCCAGCGTTCCTTCCCTGTCCTCTTTCCCCTTCTCCTGTCCCGAATCAAGAAGGACCTGGATAGGTGGTCCTCGTTAGTAAGTACCCCTGCCTGTCATGCCGGAGACCGAGGTTGGATTCCGTGATGAGGGGGCTGTCGATGATGCTTTGGCTGGGCGCGGTGGCTCACGCCTATAATCCCAGCGCTTTGGGAGGCTAAGGTGGGCAGATCACTTGAGGTCAGGAGTTCGAGACCAGCCTGACCAACATGGTAAAACCCCGTCTCTACTAAACTACAAAATTAGCCGGGCATGGTGGTGGGCACCTGTAGTCCCAGCTACTACTTAGGAGGCTGAGGCAGGAGAATCACTTGAAAGTCGGAGGTGGAGGTTGCAGTGAGCCAAGATCATGCCATTGCGCTCCAGCCTGGACATCAAAAAGGCATCTCAACATCTCAAAAAAAAGGGGGGGGGGCTGGGTCATGCCAACCCATGAAGCCAAGACCAGGGAGGAGGAGGGGCAGCCCCAGCACATATAGCTGTGTAGGGACAGATGGGGTTCCAGGCCTGGCTCTCCGGTCAAGGTCCCTGAGGGGAGCAGGCTGCAGGAAGAGTGCAGAGTGGGCAGGCAGGATCTGTGAACCCAGGGGCTGAATCCTGCTTGAGCCAAAGGCTTCCAGGACAAAGGGTACCCTTTCTGTGGCCAAGGTCTCTGGCCTGAGTTGAAAAAATGTTAACTGGGTTCCAACTTCTCAATTCCCCTAGAGCAGAGCCATCAATCCTCCCAGTAGGCAGGTCAGCCACAAGCCCAGCCTCAGAGAGCACGCACGGGCCAGCCCAGGGGCATCTGGAGGCCACAGGCCAGCTGCAATATCCCAGGGGCCGGCAGCATCCCAGGCAACTAGCGCTCGCAGCAGATAGAACCGAGCCAGGCTTCTGTGCCTGGCTGCATGAAAACTCTGTGTTCTCCAGGGCCTAGAACCTACCCTGGGCTGGAATCTGATGGTGCTGGGTTCAAGGCTCACCTGCCCCTTTCACCAGCTGGGGAACCTCAGGCAAGTCATGTAAGCCTTCTGAGCCAGGGTTCGCCATTTCTTTTTTCTTTTTTGAGACAGTCTTGCTCTGTCACCCAGGCTGGAGTGCAATGGCGCGATCTTGGCTCACGGCAACCTCCACCTCCTGGGTTCAAGCGATTCTCCTGCCTCAGTCTCCCAACTAGCTGGGACTACAGGCATGAGCCACCACACCCAGCTAATTTTGTTTTTTATTCTTTTTTTGAGATGGAGTCTCACTCTGTTGCCAGGCTGGAATGCAGTGGTGCGATCTTGGCTTACTGCAACCTCCGCTTCCCAGGCTCAAGTGATTCTCCTGCCTCAGCCTCCCAAGTAGCTGGGATTACAGGTGCCTGCCACCACGCCCAGCTAATTTTTGTATTTTTAGTAGAGAAAGGATTTCACCATGTTAGTCTCGATCTCTTAACCCCATGATCTGCCCGCCTCAGCCTCCCAAAGTGCTAGGATTACCACTGTGCTCAGCCATGCCTGGCTAAGTTATATATTTTTAGTAGAAATGGGGTTTCAGCATGTTGTCAGGCTGGTCTTGAACTCCTGACCTCAAATGATCTGTCCACCCGGCTTCCCAAAGTGCTGGGATTATAGGCATGAGCCGGCACACCTGGCCCTCCATCCTTAAAATTGTAACCCTCTGTGGAAGGCGAGGATTGCTGAGCTCCACCTCAGAGGCCCCAGGGATGTTGATGTCTGCACCCCATGTGTGTTCATTCCCTCTTGCATTTCTTTTCCACTTTTTCTTTCTTTGATTTTTCTCTCTCCTCGTCTCTTTGGCCTTTTTCAGCTCCAACTCTCTTCTTGGCACTTTCTTCCCTCCCTTAGCTGGTTGCTTTTCTCCTTCCCACATACAGAATGTAAAGAAGCTGGAGAAAAATCTTCACATCTTTCACTTTGGGACCCTGGACTCACAGTCCTGGCTGGCCTGGGGCAGCTTTGGGCTTCCAGCTCCTGAGCAGATCGTGGTACTGCCCTCAGCTCCTCTTCCCTTCACCTTCCTTCTAGAGATTCTACCTGGCCAAGAAGGGGAAAGAAGTTAGGAGACAGCAGGCTGAGATGGGGAGTGTTAGGCTCGCTCTGAATGAAGAGACCACTTAAACAGGCTTCGTGTGAGCGACAAGGATTGTTTCTTCACCTGGGCGCCAGTGGGCTGAGTCCTAATACAGAGTCAGCAGAGGGCGGTGGGATAGGAGTTGGTTTTATAGGTTTGGGGTAGGCAGTGAAAAGTTACAGAAGTTACAGTTCAGGGTGATTTTTGCAAGCTGTGGGGGAGTTGTCATGGGGGGGGGCAGTGTCACAAGGTCCAAGGTCCAGTGTCACAAAGTTGGCTTATCAGTTGAGGCAGGAATGGTTGAGGCAGAAACAATGGCAGAATGTTGTAAGGTCAGTTCATCAGGCACTGCAAGAGCTGGCCATACTCCTTTTGCAGTTTTCCAGCTACCTCAGACTTTCTGACTCCAGGAGGCCATCTGGAGGTATGCGTGCACGTCACAGGGGTCACCATGGCTTGACTATAGTGTAGCCCATGGTACGGTCAGTTCAAAGGACTTTGCAGGGAGCAGAGGTCATGGCCCTCTCAAAACAGAGACCAGGGGAGGCTGCAGGAAGTGAACACAACCCCCTTAGGTGGCCAAATAATTGGGGGAACAAGTCAGTCCATCTCTTCCCCTCCCCACATCACCACCTGCTGCACCCCAAGCCCAGAGGAAGTCCTTCCTCATACCTAACTTGCACCCCTCCCGCTGCAAGTCCTGCCTCCTTCCTTTTGGTCCATGTGGATGATGCTATCTCATCATCTCTCCACGGGTGCCCCAGAAGGCCTTCTCCTCAATCTTGCTCAGCTAGAAGCCCCAGGGAAGCAAAAACCAACTTTAAGAGGATGTTTAAAGTTTGGCTTCTCATCACCACATCTCAGCTGAGTCCATAAAACCGCCTTATAAAGCCCACTGGCCAGCCAGCTGCCCTCAGCCTCAGAGGCCTCCTGGTTTTATGACTGGCCCCAATCCAGACACCAGCTGGATGTAGGAACGCACTGGCTTTTATGAAGAGATGTTAACAAGAAGCATCTCTTCCCCTCTGTCTTGTTCCCAGAGCCTCCACTGCATCCCTCATTCATGTGTTCCTTCAGTCAATAAACATTCACCAAGGCCTCCTGCAGCCCAGTTCTTGGTTGGCCCTGGGGTGGGGGTGGGAGCAGGTAAGGGCTAAGGGGGAGGGTGCCTTTCTTCCTTAGAAGGGCTGGCCCTGCAGGAATCAGCACCTGGGCGGCACCTCTGCAGTAGCTGCTGCAGCTGGATCACACTGCATTGTCAAGTTGGTAAATTGCACAGTAATTGTGAAACCGTGTTGGAAAAACAAACAATTACCAAGCAGCCTGATAAGAGCTGCAGGAGGTGTGAACCCCGAAGCCTGGCCGGAGCCGCCAGCTCTGTTGGGGATTGGGGGAAGTTCCCCAGAAGAGGAGGTGCCCTTGCAGCGGTGGCAGGCAGGGTGGGGCAGGTGGAAGTCCTGGTGGAAGCCCTGGGCTCTCCTCGCTAATGGACAGGGAGGGAGGGACGGGCAGTTAGGGGCTGGGATCCATGACTAAAGCCACAGAAGCTACACAGGGTCAAGTTTCCCCAGGGCGCTCAGTCTGTCTGTAAAATGGACATGGTGTTGGTCAGTTAAAAGAAAACCCAGAAATTATTTTTATTTTTATTTTCTTTTTGAGACAAAGTATCCTCTATCCCCTAGGCTGGAGTGCACTGGCAGAATCTCAGCTCACAGCAACCTCTGCCTCCCTTCTGGGTTCAAGTGATTCTCCTGCCTCAGCCTCCCGAGTAGCCGGGACTACAGGTGCACACCACCACACCTGGCTGATTTTTGTATTCTTAGTAGAGACAGGGTTTCACCATGTTGGCCAGGGTGGTCTCGAACTCCTGACCTCAGGTGATCAGCCTGCCTCGGCCTCCCAAAGGGCTGGGACTACAGGCGTGCGCCACCGCACCTGGCCCCCAGAAATATTTAATGACAATCCCTGGCGCATGCTGAGTCTTTCACCAGGTCCAGCTACTTTCCTATGCACGCCTCTCTTGATTTCTGCAATAATCCTGTGAAGTAGGCAGGACAGGTATTTTAATTCCTATTTTACAGATGACGAAACTGAGTCTCAGACAAGTACAATGACTTGTGGCTGGAGAGACATCTAGCAAGTGGCAAATGGTGAGCTCTTATTCTCAAGCCCCTGCTCTTTCTCCTGGGATAGCTTAGAGCTGCTTAGGGAAGAGCCGTGGGGAGGCAGGGGCGAGGGAAGCATAGATGTCCCCTCTCAGCAACATCTGTCATGGTGGCTGAACTCTACCCCTCTCAGTTTGCCACCTAATGAGGAAGGAGGACTCAAATAGGTAAAATGACATGGACAGGGGAAGTCTTGGACCCTCTGGAGCAGGGGAAGGAGGAGGACTCCTGTAAGGGTAGATTCTGGAGAGGAAGGTGGCTGGAAGAATCACACTTACAGGAAACTGACTAAAAGAGGGGCTGCAGGTGGGGTGCCGTGGCTCACGCCTGTAATCCCAATACTTTGGAAGGTCAGGGTGGGTGGATCACCTGAGGTCATGAGTTCAGGACCAGCCTGGCCAAGAGGGTGAAACACCGTCTCTACTAAAAATACAAACTTAGCTGGGTGTGGTGGTGGCCGCCTGTAATCCCAGTTACTCGGGAGGCTGAGGCAAAGAATTGCTTGAACCTGGTAGACAGAGGTTGCAGTGAGCTGAGATCCTGCCACTGCACTCCAGCCTGGGTGACACAGCGAGACTCTGTCTCGAAAAAAAGAAAAAAAAAAAATTAACTGGGTGTGATGGTGCTCACCTGTACTCCCAGCTACTACAGAGGCTGAGGCAGGAGAGTCGCTTGAACCTGAGAGGCAGAGGTTGCAGTGGGCTCAGATTGCACCACGGCACTCCACTCCAGACTAGGCGAGAAAGCAAGACTCCATCTCAAAAAACAAAAAACAGAGGGGCTGCAGACTTGGAGGGAGAGGAGATGGGTAAAAACAGACTGAGGGTCAGTTATGAACCGGCAGGGTAGCCATGTCCCCAGGTGGGGTTGTGGGGGACTGACGGCCTCCTTCCAGTTGGCTCCAGGTGGGAAGGCAGGCTTGCCACCCCGCCCCACTTTCCCGCTCCTCATTTGTCAGTGAAGCCCCAAGGACTGAGGAAAGAAGCTGGCCGCTGGCGCACCTCTGTAGTCGGGCATCAGAGTGGAGGGGCAGCGGGAACAGGCCTCCCACGCCAGTATCCTCAGCCAGGCAGCATCGCCTGGTTCCAGACACCACATGCAGACCTAGCGAGCGGTGGATGCGTCCGTCTCCTGACTGCTCTCCCGGGCTCTCACACGCACACCCCAAAGGCACTCTATATACACCCAAACCCACACAAGCAAACTCCTACTCCCCGACACACAGGAGCCCATAGGCTCACACACATGTGTGAACAGTACGCACCGTGATTCAGAGCTTAAGAACTGCTTGTACTCACAACACATCCCCAGATTCACACCCAAACCCACATTCACTTGCACACTCAGGTATGTGAATACACGTGGAAATGACACTCACACACAGCCAGGCACCTTAAATAAGGGACACAGAGGGCTCGGGAGCTGGGGCAGCAGAGGTGCCCAGCAAGGGTCTCCCAGCCTGGTTTCCCTCAGTTCTGTCATCATCTTCTCTGCCCCTCCACTCTCTCTCACCTCTGGCAGATAACAGTTGACCAGATTGTGACCAGGTTTCCAAGCCTATCTCCCAGCCCCCTCCCCTTACAACCCCTCAAGTCCCCATCAGAGGGCCTGGGACACAGGAGGGACCCTGCTAATAGTGGCCTCCCCTCCCCCTACCATTATGCAGAGAGGCTGATGCCTGAAAGTGTGGGGTCCAGAATGGCTGCCTGGTCCTAAGACCACTTGAGTGGGGGGGTCACACAAAGCAGGAAACAGTCCCACCAGGTCTCACTCCCCAGGCCTAGGTCCCCCAGGCTTCCCTCTGTGCATCGTGCTGGCTGGGAGGGCTGCTGAGGGAGGCATCAGTACCCTTGGTGCGGAAGAGGTGGCCTCTCCTGGCCAGCAGCCTCTGTGTGCCTTCACTCAAACACACACTTGCGCGTGCGCACACACGCACACACTTGCACACACACTTCCCCCACTGTAATTAGAATGGTCGCTGCAGCACCCGGGGAAAGGCTGTGATTTATGAATGGGAGTTGGTGTAGAGAGATTCCGGCACCATCTGCTTGGGAGCAAACAGGAAGAGCTTCAATGTGCTGCAGGCCTGGGGGAGGCAGCCAGTTGGTGTAACAGGCTCATAAAAGTAGTTCCTAATGGCCACAGGTGCTCCCCCACACCCCCATCCCCCAACCCCGTTGGAGATCTATATCCCTGGAAATAGTTATAGCTGCTGCCAGGGTCCTGTGGCACATGCTCCCCAGCCAAGGCCAGGCAGCCTGGAGGTGGAGCGTGGGAGGAAACAGCATGGGGCTCCCGGCCCACCTGAGTGCAAATACCTACAGCCGCTTACAGTTGTAAGGAGCTGTAAGCTGGGCTTCGGTGTGTTCATCTACAAAACGGGGATGGCAATAGGGCTGCAGTGGGTCACATACCTCAGCTCCATTTCACAGAAAGCACCTTGGTGCTATGATGGTTAGACTGCCCCAAATCTGCGGGAGTGAGCTGCGGGGCCAGGACCTGAAGCAGAGTCCTTGGACGCGACTGCTCTGAGCTATTGTTTTCTGCACCCAACTCCCCATCACGGGGAAGTTGTAGAGATCAAATGAGATAAATACTCCAAGTTCTGGCCATGATAGGGGCTCGGCATGCATTAGCTTCCTTCTTTCTGGATATCTAGCTCTAGGAACCGGAAGATTCAAAGACAGATTGAGAAACAGAGAGACAGAGAGAGAGTCTCGAAGCACACTGAGGTTTCTTATTACTGTGCCGGGCGCAGTGGCTCACTCCTATAATCCCAGCACTTTGGGAGGCCAAGGTGGGCGAATCACAAGGTCCGGAGTTGGAGACCAGCCTGGCCAACATGGTGACACCCATCTCTACTAAAAATAGACAAAATTAGAGTGAGCTGAGATTGTGCCACTGCACTCCAGCCCAGGCGACAGTGCAAGACGCCGTCTCAAAAAAGAAAAAAGAACCACCAGAGGTTTCTACAAATTCGGAGGTCCTGACCCTTCCTCCCACCCCTCACCTATCATATCAGAATCCCTGGGTGTGGCCGCTGTCATTTTGAAGGGTTCTCCAAGTGGCTTCGGGGTATTCCCACTCCCCCCAACCTACCCTGGGATCCACTGGTCTTCAAATTGCAAATCCTAGCCCTGGAGATCCAAACATCAATTCGAATCCACCAACACTGTGTTCAGAATGTGAGCTTCTCCCCAAAGGACCATGTCTTATTTTTCCCATGACCCCTTCAGAGGCACTGGCTTCAAGAATGAAATCTTCTAGATATCATCACATAGAGGATAGAGTTCGTATCTCCAACCTCCAGCTCCCCTTCATTAAAAAAACAAAGTCCTCCAGAAAACAGAGACCCTTAGCAACCAACTTTAAGATGGGTGGAAACAAATGCCAAATGGAAGGACCAATAATTTAGCCAGCAAAGTCATCGGCATGGAGAAGGGAAGGTAAGGAAGGAGGTGAGGCTCCCTTGATTGGGCCTTGAAGGCTGAGCAGGATTTTGACAGCAGGTGAAGGGAATCAGGTGCTGCAGACAGGGCACCAGATGCCATCAGGCCTCAGCTCACACCTCCATACTCCTGATGCTTTTATTGGCCCTCATTTTCCATGTGTGAAATGAAGGGTAGAAAAGCTCACCTGTCCCAGGGAGACGGGGCTGGGGTGGAGGAGCCCGGCCTGCTGGGCCCGAAGCAGATGGTGTGGCTTGGCCCAGAGCAGCCCGCACTTCCACTAACCCACGCTGCGGCCCAGGCTTCTTTGTCCTGTGTCCGTGGCCCATTTCTCAGAATATACTGGGCCACCATATACAGAAGCCACAATCCACCCATGGGGACTCTGCCCAGTGATCTTGAGGGGAGAGATACAAATACCGGGGCTGTGGATACTCAGGGTTAAATGGAGTCTTTCAGGCTCAAAGAACAATGAAGAAGAGAGTGATCAAACGCGCTTGCTTGCGGGAGGTGGCACCTAGCCAGGCAGGAGCATCAGCGTTCTTCCGCCTCCCTCTGCCACCCAGTCCATGAGACTGCCTCTCCCACTCAAAACCAGGCCTCCAGGTTCCCACCACCCAGCCACACACCCCTCCCCCAACCTGGCTGGGACCACTCATCCACCCAGAGGTCACCCAACATCTTTTGAGGATTTGGGTGCCGGACTCAGGGTCTCCCTGTGTCTCTCACCTCCTGCTGTCAGCCTGGGGAAACTGAGGGCCCACATGGACCTCCCGGCACCCTCCCTTCTTGGCTCCCCTTCTCCAACGACCTTCTCTCCACTTCTGTCACCCACATGCCACTTGGAATGTCTCCTGTGAAATCTTAAACTCCAGCACCTGCCCCCTGGGCCACGCCTTTTTTCCCTTCTTTCCGTACAACCTGGTCTCCATTCGCAGAGATTGTCCAGTTCTCCGGTTCTGTCTCACTCATTCGCGCTCCGGGGCTGGAGCGCCGGCTTCTGCCAGCCCATCCGCTCCTTCCTGGCTCTACTTTGCCCCCGCTTGACCTGCCTGTGGTTGGCCACATCATTCATTCTCCCGGCACCCTGGATTCCCACACCCCCTCGCCCTGCCTTTCCCAGCCCTGGAGGACTCCAGTCATCTGCTTTCTCCATCGAGATTCCCAGGCTGCTAGAAGGCATAGGAAAGTCACTCAACCGTGCAAACTACTGCCACTTCCAGATTTATGGTCCCTGACTTCAGCCTGGCCCTTCAGCTCCTGGGCCGCTGGTGATCAGCTCCTGTTCTGAACCTTACCACGCTTTCAGGCTTCCGGCCTGTCCCCTCCCTCACGTGTAATTGACAGAGATAGAGCTCTTTAGAGCTCCCTTAACTGCCCCCTCCTCTTCTTGCTTACTACAGACCCAACCCCACCTCTTCCCAAGAGTAGTTTTCACTCGCAGAGCACCCAGCCCTGGTGCAACTTTCTCTTCCCTCAGCTGCCGCGGCACCACCCTCTCTTCCAGACCTTTTTTTTTTTTTGAGATGGAGTCTTGCTCTGTTGCCCAAGCTAGACTGCAGTGAGCATGACCTTGGCTCACTACAACCTCCGCCTCCCAGGTTCAAGCAATTCTCCTTCCTCAGCCTCCTGAGTAGCTGGGATTACAGGTGCCCACTACCGCGCTGGGCTAATTTTTGCATTTTTTAGTAGAGACAGAGTTTCACCATTTTGGCCAGGCTGGTCTTGGACTCCTGACCACGTGACCCATCCGCCTGGGCCTCCCAAAGTGCTGGGATTGAAGGCGTGAGCCACAGCGCCCGGTTCTGACCCTTCTCTTCTTTACCACCATCCCTCCCCTGTCTCTCCCTTGCTTCTCCTCTGCCTACTGCCTCTATGCGTGGTTCCCAGGGTCCCAATTCTGGCCTTGCCCTGCCCCTGAACCCCGAATATTCCCATCTAAACCCATGGCTTTGTGTTCCAATAACTCTGATATCTGCGGCTCATGTCCAAGCCCTCCTTCCTGGTGAACCGGCATGTTTGCCAGTGCATCCCGTAGGCACCACCAAAGCAGCACGTCCTCAAACAGTCCTCTGAGCTCTGGCCTCAAACCTCCACCTCCTCGGTCTCTGGATGTTGACCTGGAGCATCACCAGCCCGCAAGGGACCTGGCAGTTTCCTCAGCTCCGTCCTGGCCCCTTCCCACACCCCACACAGCGTCCTATCTATGCTGTCTCAGAGACGGTTCCCAAATGTGCCCTCTCCGTTTTTTTGTGCCCTCTGCTGCTTTTTATTTCTAGTGCATTATCTTTTGCAATAGCCTGTAGGTGCTCCTTGCTTCTGACTTCTCTCACTTTTGTATTTAAGCCAAACTGCCTTCAATGGCCCACAGAGACCTTCACATTCCAACACATCCAACCTCTCTCTGCTCTCCTTCCCTGCCTCTCTCTCTCTGCCAGCCCCAATCCAGCTGCCTCCTGGACAAGCTAGAACTGCTCTTACCCCCATGATCATGCATCTGCTGAAGCCTCTGGATGGGATACCCTCCTTCCCTATTCCTTGACTGGGAAAACTATTCTTCCTCCAAGAGCCAATTCCAAGGTCACCTTCCCAGACACCCCAGCGCCTCGGGCAGAATTAGCTGTACTCTTCACTCTGTTTCTCTGTCCTCAGTTTACCCAGTCTACAGCTGTTGGAGATTCACTGGTTCCAGTCTGGGGCTTTCATGAATAATGCCTGCCATGAACATTCTTGTACATGATTCACCTCTGGGGTACACATGTCTGATCTGACTGCTTAGATGCTGACCAGCTGCTTCTGGAGAGACACTTGAGAACTCCTGGTCCAGATCTTCACCAGCACTTCATTTCATCAGACTTTTACATTTTTGCTAATCTGGTGAGTGTATAGTAGAATCTCCTTGGGATTCAATTGGCATTTCTCTGATTCCTGATAAGACTGCACACCTCATATATCTACGGCCATTTGCATTTTTGCATATCTATGTATTTGATCCAGTTTTTCCACTGAGTTGCCAGTCTTCTGTGTGGAAGTTCTTTACAGTTTCTGGAGCTGAGCCCTTTGTCGGCCGACGTCTTGCAAAACCCTTTCCTGCTCTGTGGCTTCCTGTTCACTCTCTTCATGTCACCTTTTGAAGAACACAACTTCATTTTAATGCACTCGAATTTGTCAATCTGTTTCTTTATGGTTAGTGTTGTTTTGTGTGTTAAGAAATCTTTCCCTACCCTGAGGTCACGGAGATATTTTTTACCTTGTCTTATAAAGGTTTTATTGTTTTGCTTTTCAGATTCAGGTCCACACTCCACCTGGAACCCCACGGCACTTGGTACTTACTTCTGTAGCACTGCTGACTCCATCTGTTTATATGTCTGCCTCCTCCGCTAAACAAAGACCTCCTTCAGGGCAAAGTACGCATCTGTTTGTTTCTTTTTTTTCCGAGATGGAGTCTCACTCTGTCACCAGGCTGGAGTGCAGTGGTGCAATCTCAGCTCACTGCAACCTCTGCCTCCCAGGTTCAAGCGATTCTCCTGCCTCAGCCTCCCGAGTAGTTGGGACTACAGGCACATGCCACCACGCCCAGCTAATTTTTGTATTTTTATTAGAGATGGGGTTTCGCCATGTTGGCCTGGATGGTCTCTATCTCTTGACCTCGTGATCTGCCCATCTTGGCCTCCCAAAGTGCTGGGATTACAGGTGTGAGCCACCACACCCAGCCCTAATCTGTATTTTAAATCTTTGTATTCAGAGGTCCTAACACAATTCCTGGTACACAGTAGGCACTTTATCAATGCCCTCGAGTGCCTGGATTGCAGAACCCAGGTACAGCTGCTTCCAAACAGGAAGGAAGGCCCTCTCTTCCCAGGACTCCCACCTTTGCCGACTCTCACCCTCCTGCCAAAAAGCACGTGTGTACTGAGCTCATGCGTGCTGAGTTCATGGCACAAGTGTGGACTGAGTGCCTACTGTGTGTGGGTGCTGGGCACAGTTTTAGTGATGCAGAGCCAAAGACGGTGAAGTCTCCACCTGTTCGGAGCTCATCACCTGGAGTCTGCTTTCCTGACGCTGTTCAGAAAGCCCCACACTGATCTGGAAAGCCAGAGTGTCCTGGGTGCAAATCCCAGCTCTGCCTCCTATCGTCTGCATGACCTTGGGCAAGTCACTTCAGAATTCTGAGTTTTCAGCTTTCTACTTTGTCAAGAGGGAAAGCAACCGATAACTTCCTGGGTTGTTGAGAGGACTGAGTGGAAGAATGAACGTGAAACGCCAGGCAGGTGCTGGACATGTAAGTGTCTAAAGATTGCTGAGTGGCGAAAATGATGGGGAGGATGAGTAAAGGAATGAGCTAGTGGGAGGGGGATGGGCAAGGAGAGAGAACTGGGAGGGGCAGCAGGCAGGAGGTGGGGGCTGCTGGGTCCTGTTGCAGGCCTCCCTTGTCATAGTAACTGCTGTCAGCAAATGTTTCCCAGACAGGAATCCCCTTCAGGGCTCCCTTCCCCAACCCACTGCATTTGTTGACTCAAAACCTCCCTATTGCCAATTTAGCCTGCAGTAAGGAAGCGGGTGGGGAGGGGGAGAGGTGTGGGAGGGAGTGGAGCTGTGCAGAAAGGGGTCTTTGTCTGAACGCCCTGTGGCATTTCAGATTTCAGTGGACGGGTTTGCATTGCTTTTTTTTTTTTTTTTAACCTCCTAAAGTGTTGAGTGGGCTGTGCTTGCAGTAAGAGGTATCAAAATGAGACAGCAGGGAGGACTTCCAGTGGGCTGTATGTATTGGACGGTGGAACAATGGAATGGGCTGCCAAGGCCCTGGGGAGTCTATCTGAGGCTTAGGTGCAGATGCAGGAGCGCTGCTCCCATGGAGGGAACGTGGTCTCAGCCCCAGGCTCTCCCTCCGCAGCTCCTCTACCTCCATGTCTGGGAAGCTCTTTTATTTTCTTTTCTTAAGGAAGGAAGTCTCACTGTGTTGTCCAAGCTGGTCTCAAACTCCTGAGCTCAAGCGATCAGCTTCCTGATAGCTGGGACTACAGGCATGTGCCACTATACCCAGCTCCCAAGAAGCTGTTCTGAGCCCAGTAGCCCCTGGGCCATCCCGCTGCAAAGCTGGGCTCGGGTCTCTGGCCACATGCCGTTCTCTGGTTCCAGCTCCCTCTCCTGGGGCTCCTATTGGGGCAGCCCTGGATCCTGGAGGGGTCACGGCTGGTGCCAGGCTTTCCCCTGACCCCGCAGAGCCCTTCCACGCAGCCCTACCTTCAGGCCTGCCCCATCAGCCTGCCCATCACCCCCAGCTCACAGCCAAGGAGAGGAGCCGACAGGCCCTGCCTCCCGCCACCCGGACCCCATGCCCTGGCATCAGGCCTTCTCCTCCCCGACACCCTCCCTCCACCTCCAGGTGGCTTCTTGCCTCCTCCATGTGTGTGGCTGTGCCGGTTGACAGGCTTCTCTCGGGCTGCCGCGTGCCCTCGTGTCTGTGCTCCTGTCCCCACCGCTCTCCTCTCGCCGCCTCACTCCTCTCTGTCTTCTTTGCCTTCCTTCTTGTCTCCTGGTCTGTGTGTCTCTCTGGGACCCTGGCTTTCTTTCCATCAGTCTGCTTCTTTGTCTGTGTCTCTCAGTCGCCCTTCTCTCAGTCTGTCTCTGAATCTGTCCGTCTCTCTTTTGGTGTATGTGGCTCCGTGTCCGCCTCCCCTCTTCTCTGTCTCTGTCCCTCTCACTCACCATCCCTGCTGTGTCTCTCCGGCTCCAGCTCTGGCTCTCCTCTGAGCCTCTCTTCTGGGCACTCAGTAGGCCGGTGTCAGAGCAGAGCCTGCCCTGCTGACAGGCCACTTTCCCCAGTAGCCCCACCCCTGGGGCTGGCATCACCCCTGGGGTCAGGCTTTCCCCACAGCTGCCAGGCGAGAGCAGGCCTTGTGGCCCCCAGCACTGATCCGAGAGCGGAGTCCTATGCGCCTACAACCCACCTTCATGCAGCACCTGCCAAGGGCTCCTTCCTCTCCGTCCCTCCTCCCTCTCCCGAATTTACACTCACTGCCCTGCATACCCTACCCGCAAAGTCACCAGGCCCTGGCTGTGAGCGTAGCTCCACCCAGAGCTCCACAGGGGCACGGCTGCAGGGACTCCACCCTGACACCCTCAGGAGCTCCGAGGCTGGCTGCGGTGTCCCCACACCCGCACATGGAAACAGTGTGGATAGCGCAGGGCCCAGCATGGCCACAGACGGAAAATCCCAAAGGAAGGGAGACACGAGTGAACACCAGCGCGGTTAGATTCAAGCTGAACAGGACTGTGTCAAGTGGAGAAGGCCACAGAGGACATTCGGATGACAGGACCCCGCCTGGCACCAGTGTCAAGGGCGGAATCATTGAGGAACCCTGGGGGTGGTGGCTTCAGGGCTGGAATTAAAGTTTGTGCACGCCCTTGAAAGTAAAACGATGAAAAGCCATTCTCATGGAGGGTCACAGGGGGAGGCAGACATCTTCAGAAGTGACGATGACATTGGATTCCGAATCCACTCAAGGTGAAGGAGACGGAAAAGGTATTTCAGGCCAGAGAGCCAGCAAGGAGGAAGAGAAGTGTTCAGAGAGGCTGAGTGGTGTTGGGGACACAGGATAGAACAGTGGGGGGGCCTGGTGCACACCCCGGGGGCCTAGGCTCTATCTGCAGCTTCCAGGGGGGCATTTTGAGCAGGAGAGTGACACTGTCAGGTTCTGTTTTTGCTTTTTGATAAGTCGCTGGCAGCTGTTTGGAGAATGGGTGGGCAGGAAGGGAGACTGAGGCAGGGAGAGCAGCCAGCAGTGACTGCAACGGTCCGGGACAGCCGAAGAGGGAACGGGAGGACGCCTGCAGGGCATCTTCCAAGGCAGACCAGAAAGGGTGGGCAAGGAGGAAGCGGGGGGTGTCTGACACTTCCAACTCAGGACACTAGGGAGGAGGCAAGGTTTGGAGAAAAAGACTGAGCACCTTGGGTCGAGATGTCCGTGGGACTTCCTGGGGTAGAACTCCCTCCCTTCCACTCCTGGCAGCTGCACATAAGGTGTGGAGGCCTATAGGTGCCCTGGGTGGTGAGAGAGGTCTAGGAGTTGGCAGCTTGGGGCCAGGCGCGGTGGCTCACGTCCGTAATGCCAGCACTTTGGGAGGCCGAGGTGGGTGGATCACCTGAAGTCAGGATTTCCAGACCAGTCTGGCCAACATGGTGAAACCCCCTCTCTACTAAAAATACAAAGATTAGCCAGGCATGGTGGTGTGTGCCTGTAATCCCAGCATTTGGGAGGCTGAGACAGGAGAATTGCTTGAACCCGGGAGGCGGAGGTTGCAGTGAGCTGAGATGGTGCCACTGCACTCCAGCCTGGGCAACAGAGCAAGACACTGTCTCAAAAGAAGAAGAAGAAGAAGAAGAAGAAGAAGAAGAAGAAGAAGAAGAAGAAGAAGAAGAAGCAGCTGAGCTTGGGTCTAATCTATTATGGCTGCTTCCAACTCGAAAGCAAGAAAGGGGTACAAAGTCTCTGGAAAGACACTGCCCGATGCCTGCCCTGAGTCCACTGCCCCAGATTCTTCTCACCCTCGGCCCCACCTGCCCACACACCCCCCCCACACTCACACATGCACACATTCGTGCACACATACAGAGAACCGGATCAGCAATGGCACAAATATTTCAGGCCAACCAACAAGTAATTTCGAATGCAAATTCCCTCCTTCCACCCCTACTCGTTCCTCACACAACTGCTCTCCAAGCAGCTGGGGGCAGGGTCTTGGGGGGGTGGGGAGGCAAAAATAAATCCCATTTTCTGCTCCTTTTCCATGCTGGGCTGCAATCCCCTATTGCCTCCCCTCCCTCTTCACAGATGGGGGATTAGACTGGCCTCAGGTTGGGCTCTGCCTGTGGGAGGGTGACAGGCAGGGCAGGGACTGAGCTGGGGGTGGGGTGCAAGTGTTCAATGACGAGGCTAAGAATAACAGCTTCCATCAGACACCCTCTCCCACTTGCCATGGCTCAAGTTGTTCCTGCGTGCAGGAGACAGACAGATACGGAGCCATGTGTATCTGTGCATGAGACAAAGGCCAAAGCCGGGGCTGCAGTTGTGGGGGACAAGCTGACAGACAGATGGCATGGATGTGACTGGGAGAGGCTGGAGACAGAGCGACCCATGTGACAGTGAGATGGCAAAAGAGGGAGAGCATGCTGTGTGTGTGTGTCAGAGGCTGTGTGCATGCCCTTGTGAGAGAGGCTTCTGCTATGTGGAAGAAAAGGCCAGGCAGGCAGGGGCGGGCAGGCAAGGAGGGGTCGGTCCACTCAGGGCATCTGTGAGTGGCTGAGGTGGGGGCAGCACATCCTGCTTTACTGGGGCTGGGAGGCCTCTGTGCAGGACAGTCAGGTGGCAGCACAGAGAACCAGAACGCTGCCTTCTTCTGTCTGCAGTGGAACCGGGGAGGGAAGGTGTGAGGTGTGCGCATGCGGGTGTGTCTGAGGATGGGCTCAGTAAACAAGTGTGTGCTGCATACAAGGATGTGTCTTGTATTCATGTTAGCTGTGTGTCTGAGAGTGTGTGTTAGGGTATGTCTCTCTTTGTATACGTGTGTACAGTTCCTGAGTGTGTGTGTTTATGAGCATCTGTGAATGGATTTGTGTCTGTGTGTGAGTGTGAACATGAATGGGCACATCTATGTGGAACATGCATGTGTATATATGAATGTCTATCTATGAATGTGTACATGTATGGGTATGTGCGTATATGGATGTGTATGGCTGTGTGTGTCTGTGTGTATGTGTGCTTAGAGCATGTGTGTGGGCCAGGCATGGTCGCTCACACTCGTAATCCCAGCACTTTGGGAGGCGGAGGCAGGCGAATCATCTGAGGTCGGGAGTTCGAGACCAGCCTGGCCAACGTGGAGAAATCCCGCCTCTACTAAAAATACAAAATTAGCCTGGTGTGGTGGCCCATGCCTGTAATCCCAGCTACTTGGGAGGCCAAGGCAAGGAGAATCACTTGAACCCAGGAGGCAGTGGTTGCGGTGAGCTGAGATCGCGCCATTGCACTCCAGCCTGGGCAACGAGAGCAAAACTCCATCTCAAGAAAAAAAGTGTGTGTGTGTGTGCACGTGCGTGCACACGTGTGTGGGTGTGCTTGTGTACATGTGTGTGCTTGTGTGTGCTTGAGTGTGCATGTCTGTGTGTGCATATGTGTGTGTGCTTGAGTGTGCGTGTCTGTGTGTGTGCATGTGTGTGGGTGTGCTTGAGTGTGCATGTATGTGTGCGTGTGCTTGAATGTGTTGTGTGTGTGCTTGTGTGCGTCTGTGCATGTGTGTGTGTGCTTGAGTGTGTGTGTGTGCATGTGTGTGTAGGCACACGATGGGATCCCAGGCCCTCAGCCTGCTCAGCCACCCTCACTTGCCTATGGCCCCCAGCAGCTGGCAAGGGACTGTGCAGCTGGGTCTCTAAACTCATCTCCAGGTTTCCAGCATAGAGCGAGCTAAAGATCAGGGCCAGGGGCAGGAGGCTGCCTCATTCTCCCACTTTCCAGGATGGAACAGGAAGAGCCAGTGCCCGTTTTATGAGCTTGCGGTGAACACACCCAGCCACCCGCCTCAGCCTGTAGTCATTAGCTGGCAGTGCCGCGATGCTTCGGTTTACTGACAGCAGGTGTTGGGGGAGGGGCGGACCGTTTGAATTTCTGTATGTGAATCACAAATGCCATGGGAGATCTGTAACACAGACCCAGACCTACGACAGACCATTTCTCCTCCAGCCAGCCCTTCATGGGGGGTGCGGCACCCTGGCCTTGTCCAAGCAGCTGTCTGGGAGGAGGGCTTCTTCCCTGGATTTGCCCAATCGGGACCCCCAGCCTTGACTTCATCAGCCAGTGAGGGTCCACCTCACAGGTATCTGCCCATCTCTAACCTCGCCTAGAGGGGTTCTTTCATTCAGGACGTTATGAAGCCAACTAAATGGTTCGTTGAGAATGACTAACCTCTACCTTGGAAAGAAAATCATAAACATTTTACTACCTGGCTAAGCCAAGCGTGATTACATGTGGAAACTATGGACGCTACTCAGTGGGATTTGGATATTAATTTCCAATTTCCTCTTCACCGAGGAACTGATGAAAACCCAGTCTCTGCGCTCTCCAGGCTAGAGTTAACATCTTCCACCGTCCATCAAACTCCGCTGCTTCTCAGCTCCCCGACCCTGGCTCCAGGCTGGCTGCTCCTGAGTTCAACCTCGGCCTTAGTCTCCAAGGGGCAACTCAGGGTTCATTTCAGTACAACCTCTGCCCAGTGTACGAAGGAGAGCCTCCAGTGGCCAGGCCATTCTGTCCACACGCCAGCTGCCTGCCGTCACCAGGAGTGCCTCCCTGGCGGGCTCCATGCTGACCGAGCCCCTGCGCTCCCTCCTAGTCCTAGCACCTTGCATGTTGTTTGCGTTTCTGGCCTGTTCTTCCCGCTCCTCATGGGGGTGCCGTGTTCTGCGCCCACGGAATAAAGGCAGATGTGTGTTATTCCCTGCTTGGAGCCGGAGGCTGGAAACAGCTTGCCCCTTGGGCGAGAACAGGACACATTGGAGCTTTCCCCGACACATCCCCTCCCTTCGCCCTCTGACTACGGGAGCTGTCAGTCCATGCGCAATGTCGGGGGACCCCGCTTCACCTCCGCGTTGCATAAAACAAGCAGCTCCAAGCAGGACCTAACTCTGGAGAAGGGTCCAGAGCAGGGTTCGGGTACGGGAACACCTCGTCTGACTCTGCACCCTGCCACGGTATCTTCGGGCAAGTGGTTTATTCTCTTGAGCTTGAGTTTCCTCCTCTATAGAAAGGTGCATTCACACCTTTCTCTCTCTCTCTCTCTCTTTTTTTTTTTTTTTTTTTTTTGAGACAGAGCCTCGATCTGTCGCCCAGGCTGGAGTGCAGTAGTGCCATCTCGACTCACTGCAACCTCCTCCTCCCAGGTTCAAGTGATTCTCCAGCCTCAGCCCCCTCAAGTAGCTGGTATTACAGGAACCTGCCACCACACCCAGCTAATTTTTGTATTTTTTTGTTGAGACAGGGTTTCACCATGTTGGCCAGGCTGGTCTCGAACTCCTAACCTCAGGTGATCCTCCCTCATCGGCCTCCCAAAGTGCTGGAATTACAGGCGTGAGCCACCACACTGGGCATTCACACCTTTCTCAAAGGAGCAATACGAGAATGAGAACGGATTAACAGATAAAGCTGGCACCTCACAGGCATTCGGAAACAGTACTCATCACTGTTGCTACTATACTGACTCGGGGATCCTGGACAGCACCCTGTGTTTTCCAAGTGCTGAATGAAATCAGAGCCACCTGGGATACTGCTTAAAATGCAGATCCCGCGGCTGGGCGCGCTGCCTCACGCCTCTAATCCCAGCACTTTGTGAGGCCCAGGCAGGCAGATCACCTGAGGTCAGGAGATCGAGACCATCCTGGCTAACACAGTGAAACCTCGTTCCTACTAAAAATACAAAAATTAGCCGGTGTGGTGTAGGCACCTGTAGTCCCAGATACTAAGGTAGGAGAATCGCTTGAACCTGGGGGGCAGAGGTTGCAGTGAGCCGAGATCACGCCATTGCACTTCAGCCTGGGCAACAAGAACAAAACAATGCCTCAAGAGGATCCCTGGGCCCAAGGCTTTTGTGCCAGTAGTGAGGCCTGAGGCCCTCCATCTGCCCCGGCTACCTGTGGGAAGGCTGGGCTACCCCCACCCCCCAGTCCCTTCCTGCAGGTATTTCAGAACTACCGAGGCCTCAACTCACAGGGGGCTCCGGGGAAGCTGCCCCAGGTGAGGGCCGGATTGAGTTTGACATCCTCTTTGCCAGAGAGCACCCTGGCCGCTGCTTTGCTTTTGATTACAGGCAGCCTGGCACGGGGTAGCGTGGCCTCTTCACCTGAACTGCCGGCACAAGCCACAGATGCTAATTACAAGGGTAAGTACTTGCAGATTTCCCAGGGACGACAAAAATAACGTTTGCTCTGTGGCCTGTGAGGAGGGAAGCTGGGCACTGGGGACTGGGTGGCTTGTAGATTAGGCCAGTGGCCTTTCACCTCCTCCTGCCCCTCGGGTGCTCCCAGCAGCAGTGCTAATTAGAAGCAGGAGAAAAGATCCCTCCTCACTCCCTACCCCCAATAGGCTGGAGGAGGTCGGGGAGGAGAGGGGGTTGGCTTCGAGGCTAAGCCAGGCTGTGGATTGTCACAGCAGTCCTGGTCCTGCGAGGGCGAGGGCGGCCAGTGGCTGTGGAGACGGCAGACAGTGAGCAGGATGCAGGGGCCTTCTCCGCCTTCCCGAGTGCACTCAGCCTTGCCATCAGTGCCAAAGCTCGATGCCAACAAGCATCTTTCTCGGGTCGGTCCTTCTCTAGCTTAGCAGGTCAGGGGAGGGACAAGAAGGGATCACGCATGGGGCTGCTGGGGCTAGGGCAGCTGGGACGGGTCCCCCCAGCAGCCCCAGGCGGTGGCCTCCAGGCCAACTATTATGGGGGGCAGAATCGGCACCCTACCCAGCTGGGAAGGAGGTCAAGCCATCTCCTGGGTGTGAATGGCGCCGTGGAAGAGGAAAGTGCTGTGGAAATCAGCTGGAGCCCATCTGCCCAAGAGCAAGAATCTCTGAGGAGTCAGCGGTCGGGCTGGAAGGACGCAGTGACCTCCCTCCTGTCTTCCTCCTGCTGGGGGAAGGAGGACGGCCGGATAATTGCCATAATTATTATTCGTGTTGTTATCCTTTATACTTTCATTTGCAGTATGGTTTTTACAAACCAGCAGTCACTACTTATCAATGGCCTACTGTGTGCCAGACACAGAAATAGGCGCTGCCCACGTGTGATTCGGCCTGGAGGGTAGAGATCACTAGGTCCATGTTACGGAAGAGAATGCTGATGCCTAGTGAGAGACACCCAGAGGCTCAGAGAGAGATGCTCAGAGAGACATGCTCAGAGAGAGATGCTCAGAGAGAGAGACACTCAGAGAGAGACGGTCAGAGAGAGATGCTCAGAGAGAGATGCTCAGAGAGAGAGATACGCTCAGAGAGAGACAGAGAGACACGCTCAGAGAGAGACGCTCAGAGACAGACGCTCAGAGACTCAGAGAGACGCTCAGAGAGACACGCTCAGAGAGACGCTCAGAGAGACACGCTCAGAGAGACGCTCAGAGAGAGAGACGCTCAGAGAGACAGACGCTCAGAGAGACACACTCAGAGAGACGCTCAGAGAGAGAGACGCTCAGAGAGAGTGGGCATCTTGGCTGAGATCACAGAGGAAGATGCAGAACAAGGTGTGCAAGCAGGGCCCCTGTCTTTCCCTAGTCTCAGGTGACAAGCTGTCCTTGGATGGGCTCTTCCCCAGAGGTCTGCAGGGCCCAAGTCAGAACGAGAAGGCATCCAAACACAGCTGAGCGGAGGGGACTCGGGGTGCGTGACGCTGTGTCCCGTAAAGCAGTGCAGTAATAAACAGGCTTACAGGGGGCTCCGACCTTACTCCGGGCTGGTGGAAACAGCCTGGGAATCAGCTTGCTGTGTTGCAGAGAAGAGGCCTCTCCCTGGGTGTCACACCGCTCTCTCCCCTCCTTGCCTGCCTGAGGCTGCAGGTGATATGGAGGGGAAATGGAAATTGTCTGTGCAGGGAAGGGACCTGGCCTCCCCCACTGTGCAGAGCTGGATAATTACACAGGTAAATCTGGGGTCGGGGTGGGTGGAGGAACTGCTCCGCAGGTAAACTGGGGGCAGGGGTGAGTGGATAAAATCACAGTGTGAACCTCCCACCACCAGCTCTCTGTGGCCCAGGATTTACTTTTTTTTTTTTTTCTTTTTTTGAGACAGACGCTTTGCTCTTGTCGCCAGGCTAGGGTGCAGTGGCACGATCTCGGCTCACGGCAACCTCTGCCTCCTGGTTTCAAGCAGTTCTCCTGCCTCCTGAGTAGCTGGGACTACAGGCACATGCCACCACACCCAGCTATTTTTTGTATTTTTCGTAGAGACGGGGTTTCGCCATGTTGGTCATGCTAGTCTCAAACTCCTGACCTCGTCATCCACCTGCCTCGGCCTCCCAAAGTGCTGGGATTGCAGGTGTGAGCTACTGTGCCCGGCCCCCTGGACTTACTTTCACACTGTATCATTACATCTTTTCATTCTGGTTTCACTAATCAACAGGCCTCTACAACCCCTTCAAAAATTGTTGAAAAACTACAAGTTGGCCACGCACGGTGGCTCACGCCTGTAATCCCAGCACTTTGGGAGGCTAAAGCAGGAGGATCATGAGGTCAAGAGATTGAGACCATCCTGGCTAATGTGGTGAAACCCCATCTCTGCTAAAAATACAAAAATTAGCCAGGCAGGGTGGCGCACGCCTATAGTCCCAGCTACTCGGGAGGCTAAGGTAGGAGAATCGCTTGAACCCGGGAGGCGGAGGTTGTAGTGAGCCGAGATCTCGCCACTACACTCCAGCCTGGTGACAGAGCTAGACTCAATCAGAAAAAAAAAAAAAAAAAGCTGCTAGTTTTGGAGAATTTGTTCAAGACGAGCCCCAGGCCCACCCCCTTCCACCTCTCTCCTTCTGCCCTGGGCCTAAGACTTTTAATACTCAGCTGTAGAGAAGGAAACCTCTCCTGACTCCTGACGTCATTCAGCATGTCCGAGATGACCCTGTGTGCCCATATTTGTGTTCCTTCGAATTAAGGTGATTCATTAAACCTCTGGCAGACTTCATTTTTATTCCTTGATAAGAACTTTCAAATAAATAGATCCAGCCATGGAAAGAATCGTTTGACAGAGCCATGTCCTGATTCTGGCTTGGGTAAGTGGTTCTAAAGTTGTCAGCTGGGAATGCGCAGGAGAGACCAGGCCTGGTTCCCACCCGCCGCACTGCAGACCTTGTGGGAGGGAATGAGCAGGCTGACCTTGACTCTGCCTACTTGGAGGGATGCAGGGGAGGTCTGGCTCTACCTTCAGGGGCTTAGGAACAGCACCAAGATCTCAGCAGGCCCCAGGGCCCCAGGGCCTGGAAGCAGAAGCTCCTTCTTTCCCCTGGGAGTTTGCTTCGGAATGTGCTAAACCCAGCTCCAGCGTACCCTGGAGCTGCCTGCCCAGGGACCACCCTGGCTGCCATTTCTATTCTGAGTGGGCAGAGCCTGCGTCACTCCCAGCATCAAGTGTCCACAGAGGAGGCCACATGCTACTGAAAGCACCTCAACAGAGGCTCCACACACTAGAGTCTGTCCCCAGACCTGCTCCATGATGGGCTCTTAGCCACGCCTCTGCCAGTCTCCGCATGGAAGACATTTATCAGACCGTTACCATGTCACCAGTTCTACATCTTCCCACAACCCTAGCATCCCCATTTTACAGGAGATGGATGCTCAGTGAGATTGACTTGACTAAGACTGTACGACTGGGCTGCGTGTGGTGGCTCACGCCTGTAATCTCAGCATTTTGGGAGGCTGAGGCGGGCCAGGAGGTCAGGAGTTTGAGACCAGGCTGGCCAACATGGGGAAACCCTGTGTCTACTAAAAATACAAAAATTAGCTGGGCATGATGGCGGGCGCCTGTAATCTCAGCTACTTGGGAGGCTGAGGCAAGAGAATTGCTCGATCCCAGGAGGTGGAGGTTTCAGTGAGCAGTGATTGTGCCACTGCACTCCAGCCCGGATGACAGAGCAAGACTCTGTCTTAAGGAAAAAAAAAGACTGTACAACTGGTAAGGGAAAGAGCCAGAAATGAACTCAGGACTCTTTTTTTTCTAAGCTTTTTTTTTTTTGTACTTTGGGCTCTGGGGTGCATGTGCACATCCTACATCCTGCAGGATTGTTCCGTAGGTGCACATATGCCGTGGTGGATTGTGGTCTCCATTCCCCCTGACCCCCATCACCTACATCAGGCATTTCTCCCAGTGTTATCCCTCCCCATCACCCACCGATTGTCCCTCCCCTCCCCTCCCCTTCCTTCCACCCCCCACCTAGCCCAGTGAGTGTTGTTCCCTTCCCTGTGCCCAAGTGTTCTCATTGTTCATCACCCACCTACGAGTGAAAACATGCGGTGTTTGGTTTTCTGTTCTTGTGTCAGTTTGCTGAAAATGATGGTTTCTAGATTCATCCATGTCTCTACAAAGGACATTAACTCATCATTTTTTATGGCTGCATGGTATTCCATGGTGAGTATGTACCACATTTTCTTTGTCCAGTCTATCATTGATGGGCATTTGAGTTGGTTCCAGGTCTTTGCTATTGTAAACAGTGCTGCAATGAACATTCGTGTGCATATGTCCTTATAGTAGAACGATTTATAGTCCTTTGGATATATACCCAGTAAAGGGATTGCTGGGTCAAATGGAATTTCTATTTCTAGGTCCTTGAGGAATCGCCACACTGTCTTCCACAATGGTTCAACTAATTTACACTCCCACCAGCAGTGTAAGAGTGTTCCTATTTCTCCACATCCTCTCCAGCATCTATTGTCTCCAGATTTTTTAATGATCGCCATTCTAACCAGCGTGAGATGGTAGCTCAGTGTGGTTTTGATTTGCATCTCTCTAATGACCAGTGATGACGAGCATTTTTTCATGTGTTTGTTGGCCTCATGTATGTCTTCTTTTGTAAAGTATCTGTTCATATCCTTTGCCCACTTTTGAATGGGCTCATTTGTTTTTTTCTTGTAAATCTGTTTTAGTTCTTTGTAGATTCTGGATATTAGCTCTTTGTCAGATGGGTAGATTGAAAAAAAAAAAAATTTCCCATTCTGTCGGCAAACTCAGGACTCTTGGATCAAAATTCTCTTGAGACCTCAAAGGGAGCCAGTGATAGTGTATTATGAACACAAGGTCCTGGCCTGCTGGCTGCTCTTGGAAAAACAAGCAGGGCTCAAGGACTACAGAACCAGCTCTCAGACTTTGAGGGCTCTGGCAGCACCCAGCATCAGAAAGAGGATTCCATCCAGCCTGCAGCTGAGCAGGTGGTAAATGTCCCGGCCTGCAGAGATCCGAGTCACCAGTTCCGAGAGGCAACTTCAACTCTATCAGGACAGGAATCTGAATCCCAGGTGCTCTCTGAGCGAGACTGGGCTGGGTGGTGGAGCCTTGCATCTGTTAGGAAGCATTTGACTGCGAGTAACAGAAACTCTGACTAACAAGAGTTTAATCAAATAGGGAGGATCATTACTCATCCTAATTGTCAAATAATAATTATCAAATAATCAAATACTTCTCCCACATGAGAAAAAGTTGGAGGTTGGTGGTATTGACTTGGCCACTCGAATGGTGGCAGCAAGAAACCAGGCTCTTTCTGTCTCTTTTCTGCCACCGTCCTGTGTTGGCATTTTGTGCTAATGCTTGTCCAGCTTTATAGGCTTCATGTGGCTGCTGCAGCTCCGGGCATCACATCTGCATTCAGGGCAGGAGGAAGAAAGAAAGATGGCGTCAGTGACATTTTCCCCTTTAATCGGGGTATTAAAAACCTCAACTTCCTAGTTAAAAGATTTAATAAACCGGTTAAAAACCTGAAAGGAGGCCGAGTATGGTGGCTCAGGCCTGTAATCCCAGCACTTTGGGAGGCCGAGGAGGGTGGATCACCTGAGGTCAGGGGTTCAAAACCATCCTGGCCAACATGGTGAAACCCTGTCTCTACTAAAAATACAAAATTAGCCCAGTATGGTGACGCATGCCTGTAATCCCAGCTACTCCGGATGCTGAGGCAGGAGAATCGCTTGAACCTGGAAGGCAGAGGTTGCAGTGAGCCGGAATTGTGCCATTGCACTCCAGCCTGGACAACAAGAGGGAAACTCCGTCTCAAAAAAAACAAAAACAACAACAAAACAAAACAAAAAACCTGAAAGGAGGGAACGAAGTCTTCCAAGAGCCCCAAAATGGAGTCACGTGACCACTTTTAGCTGCAAAAGAAGCTGAACAAAAGATGATCTGGCTTTGGCCTTCTGTGGTGTGAGGGTGACGTGGGAGGAGGAGATTGTGAATGGCTTCTTAGTTTGCCAACCAGCAGAAGCTGCCATCAAATTCCACATCTTGGCCATGTCATGGCATTCAAAGGATACATTGCAGAAGTCCGTCCTGGTCAATGCACCTTTATACGTGCTGTTTCCTGGAATTGGGACCCCCATTCAATTCCTATACCTCTCATATTTGCCTAACAAAGCCCTCAGTGTATTCTGAAACTACTTTTAGAAGCAATTTGGCAACATGTTTCAAGGGCCATAAAAGTGTTCATAAATTTTGACCCAGTATTTCCACTTCTGAGAATTTATTTGCTCCAAGGAAATAAACTAAAAGGAAAAAGAAAAAGAAAAAAAAAACCTACATACTTCAGGATGTTCATTGCAGCATTAGTAATGAGAAACAACCTGCCTGGCCCGGTGGCTCACGCCTGTAATCCCAGCACTTTGGGAGGCGGAGGTGGGTGGATCATGAGGTCAGGCGATCAAGACCAGCCTGGCTAACATGGTAAACCCCATCTCTACTAAAAATACAAAAATTAGCCAGGCATGGTGGTACACACCTGTAGTCCCAGCTACTCTGGAGACTGAGGCACAAAAATCGCTTGAACTTAGGCAGCAGAGGTTGCGGTGGGCCGAGATCACACCACTGTATTCCAGCCTGGCAACGGAGCAAGACTCCCTTTCAAAAAAAAAAAAAAAAGAAAGAGGCCGGGCGCGGTGGCTCAAGCCTGTAATCCCAGCACTTTGGGAGGCTGAGGTGGGTGGATCACAAGGTCAAGAGATCGAGACCATCCTGGTCAACATGGTGAAACCCTGTCTCTACTAAAGATACAAAAAATTAGCTGGGCATGGTGGCGCGCGCCTGTAATCCCAGCTACTCAGGAGGCTGAGGCAGGAGAATTGCCTGAACCCAGGAGGCGGAGGTTGCGGTGAGCCGAGATCGCACCATTGCACTCCAGCCTGGGTAACAAGAGCGAAACTCCGTCTCAAAAAAAAAAAAAAAAAAAAAAAGAAAGAAAGAAACTAAGCCCCCAACTATAGAGGAATAGGTGATTAAATCAGAAGCACACTCACTGGATGGCAAATTGCATGGTCATTAACACTGCTGATGATAAACATCACTTAGTAATGCAAAAAGGGGCTGTGATGTAATGCTATACTAAACAACAGCAAGCAGCCAGGCACAGCAGTGCACACCATAATCCCAGCTCCTTAGGAGGCTGAGGCAGGAGGATCACTTGAGCCCAGAAGTTCGAATCCAGCCTGGGCAACATAGCAAAACCCTGTCTCTTTTTTTAAAAAAAGTGTGTATATATTTGTAATCAAATGCATTATTTGGATTGCATACTTAAATGATAAGTGCCTTGTAGACAAAGCAGTGAAGGGAATTTACAAAAGTTGTTCGGTTAAGGCACTGAAATTATAGGTGGGGTTTTTTTCTCTCCATTATTGAGAATTTCCATGATGGTGTTATGTAGTTTTTAACATAATTAGGGTGGGGTTTAGGATTAAAATTATCCTGCTCTCAAGTCCCAGCTCAAACGCCACCTCCTCTGAAGTTCTTTTTTTTTTTTTTTTTTTTTTTTTGAGGCAGAGTCCTACTCTGTCACCCAGGCTGGAGTGCAGCGGCACAATCTTGGCTCACTGCAACCTCCGCCTCCTAGGTTAAAGTGATTCTCCTGCCTCAGCCTCCTGAATAGGTAGGATTACAGGCGCCTGCCACCATGCCCAGCTAATTTTTTTGTATTTTTAGTAGAGACAGGGTTTCACCATGTTGGCCAACCTGATCTCAAACTCCTGACCTAAGGTGTCCACTTGCCTTGACCTCCCAAAGTGCTCGATCCCAGGTGTGAGCCACCGTGCCTGGCCTCGGCAGTTCTTCTTTTGCTGGACCATGTACTCTCCTGGGGCTACGACCACATCCAATTCTCCTTTATTCCTAACCCCTGATGGGCGCCAGGAATCAAGAAGGCCACATGTCACAGGCAAGAACCCAGACTAAGAGCCCAGTATGGGGGAGGTGGCAAGGGATCAGGGACGTCGACAATCAGGAACCAGGCACAGGATGTAAGTACCAGTCCAGGGCACTGGCAGGGAGCAGGGCTTGAGAAGTAGAGGCATAAAGCTGCCAGGGATTGAGTGACAGCTTGTCTTTCAAGTTATTTTAAATGCATTATTATTGTTACATAAGTAAAACACATATACACACTCACTGGAAAAAAATTAAATAGTTCAGGCCAGGCGCAGTGGCTCATGCCTGTAATCCCAGCTTTGGAAGGCCAAGGCAGGCAAATTACAAGATCAGAAGTTCGAGACCACCCTGGCTAACACGATGAAACCCCGTCTCTACTAAAAATACAAAAAATGCGTGGTGGCACGCACCTGTAATCCCAGTTACTCAGGAGGCTGAGGCAGGAGAATCGCTTGAACCCGGGAGGCAGAGGTTGCAGTGAGCTGAGATCATGCCACTGCACTCCAGCCTGGGTGACAGAGCAAGACTCCATCTTAAATAAATAAATAAATACATGAATATATAAATCATTCAGATAAAGCCCCCCTGGCTCCCACACAATCCCACTCACCTCCCTAGGGAGTGTCAGTTTGGTGGGAATCTTCCAGAAGATCTTTTCTGGTGCACAGTTGTGAATTGTGCATACACATTTTTACAAACAGAGCCATATTGTTTTGTGATGTGTTTTTCTCTTGTAATGAGACCTTTTCATCTCAGGACGTAAAGGTCTCTCTATTTACCTGGTACCCAGAAAGTCATTACTAGCGTACACACTCAAGATGTATTTAGGGCTGAGCGTGGTGGCTCACACCGGCTCTCTGGGAAGCTGAGAAAGGAGGATCACCTGAAGTCAGGAGTTTGACCAACATGGTGAAACCCCATCTATAACGAAAATACGAAAATTAGCTGGGTATGGTGGCCACACCTGTAATCCCAGCTACTCAGGAGGCGAAGGCAGGAGAATCACTTGAACCCGGGAAGCAGAGGTTGCAGTGAGTCGAGATTGCTCCACTGCACTCCATCCTGGGCAACAGAGTCAGACTTTGTCTCAAAAACGAACAAACAAACAAACAACAAGGATGTATTTGGCCCTTTCTCTACCAAAGAACATTCTGGTTATTTCTGATTGTTCACATTTCCATCACCACCGCCACGACCCCCGGTGAACGTGGTCCCTGGTATACTTAAAGCATTTCTCCCAGCAGAGACTTGGAATTGCTCTTACGAAGAGTTTGGGTGTTTTCCATTTCAGTAGGCACCGCCAGATCATGCTCTACACGTGCTAGGACCATTTCCATTTTTACCAATGGTGATGAAGGTATTCAGCACCCTTAGATTCTTCCCAACAGTGGCCATTGCAAATCTTTTTTAAATTCTGCAAATCTGACAGGTGAAGAGTGTGAACTCAGTGTAATTTTTTTTTTTTTTTGAGATGAAGTTTCACTGTTGTTACCCAGACTGGAGTGCAATGGCGCGATCTCGGCTCACCGCAACCTCCACCTCCTGGGTTCAAGCAATTCTCCTGCCTCAGCCTCCTGAGTAGCTGGGATTACAGGCGCGCACCACCATGCCCAGCTAATTTTTTGTATTTTTAGTAGAGACGGGGTTTCACCTTGTTGACCAGGATAGTCTCGATCTCTTGACCTCGTGATCCAACCGCCTCGGCCTCCCAAAGTGCTGGGATTATAGGCGTGAGCCACCGTGCCCGGCCAAATCAGTGTAATTTTTACTTGCATTTCTTTGATGACTAGTGAGGCCGAGATGCTTTCCTGTGTTCCTTGCCTATTTGCAGTTCCTCTCAGGTGAACTGTCTGTTCCCAGCGCCCGTGTTTTCTTTGGGGTTCTCTTTTGCTTGTGATCAGAGGAATTCCTTACAGACCGTGAATATTAATCTCTTTCTGTTGCACATGCTCTAGACACCTTCTTCCAGTCTGTCACTTGTCTTTTAACAGTATTTACAGCATCTTCTGTTATACAGCAGTTTCGAATTTGGACATAATCAAATTTAGCAATCTTTTCCTTTATGGTTTCTGTGTTTTATGTCTTGCTAAAGAAAGCCTTTCCTACCCCAAGGTTATAAACAAATTCTCCTATATTTTCTTTTAATAGTTTTATAGCTTTTTTTTTTTTTCATTGAGCTCTCTAATCCATCTGGAATGTATTTCAGCGAATGGTGTGAAGCGGGAATCTAACTTTATGGTTTTTTCCACGAGGATGGTCAATTGTCTCTACAAAACTTGCTGAAGAGTCCTTCTTTTCCTATTGCTTTTTTTTAGCTTTATTGAGGTCTGACTGACAAATAAAAATTGTACATATTCAAGGTCTACGATGTGATGATTTGATATACATTCCATTGTGAATGCTGACCACAGTCAAGCTAATTAACACATTCATCACATAGTCACTTTCGTGTGTGTGTGGTGAGAACACTTAAGATCTATTTTCTGGGCCAGGCATGGTGGCTCATGCCTGTAATCCTAGCACTTTAGGAGGCTGAGGTGGGCTGATCACCTGAGGTCAGGAGTTCAAGACCAGCCTGGCCAACATGGTTGTAACCCCATCTCTACTAAAAATATAAAAATTAGCCAGGCATGGTGGTGCATGCCTGTAGTCCCATCTACTCAGGAGGCTGAAGCAGGAGAATCGCTTGAATTCTGAAGGCGGAGGTTACAGGGAGCCGAGATCACACCACTGCACTCCAGCCTGGGTGACAGAGAGAGACTCCATCTCAAAACAAAACAAAACAAAATACATGTATTTTTTTTCTTTGCAAATTTCCAGTATACCATACAGTATTATTAACTGTAGTCACCATGCTGTACATTAGATTCCCAGCATTTTTCTTATAACTGAGAGTTTGTTCTGCTGCTTTTATTTATTTATTTATTTTTGAGAAAGAGTCTGGCTCTGTCGCCCAGGCTGGAGTGCAGTGGTGCGATCTCGGCTCACCACAGCCTCCACCTCCCGGGTTCCAGTGATTCTCCTGCCTCAGCTTCCCGAGTAGCTCAGTCTACAGGCGCCCACCACCACACCCAGCTAATTTTTTTGGTATTTAGTAGAGATGGGGTTTCACCTTGTTAGCCAGGATGGTCTCGAACTCCTGATCTCGTGATCCTCCCACCTTAGCCTCCCAAAGTTCTGGGATTATGGGTGTGAGCCACTGTACCCGGCCTGTTCTGTTGCTTTCAAATGCTACTTTATTACATAGTGAATTCCTCTGAATCCAGAGCCAATTTTTCAGCTCTCTGCTCAGTGACACTGATCCAGCTTGTCTCAGACCAGCACACCATTTTAATGAGTACACTTTGGCAATATTTTGATATCTGATAGGGAAGTCTCCTCTCATTGTACTTCTTTTTCGGATATTTCTTGGTTATTCTGATACAATTATTCTTCCAGATTCGTCTTAGAATGGGCTTTTTCAATCTCTCCCTGCCCTGCCCCAAAACCCTGCTGTGATTTCGGCTGGCATTACTTTTTGAGTTTACAGAATTATTTGTGCAGAACTGACACCTGCACAGTATAAAGTGTTCTCACCTAGGCTGGGCGCGGTGGCTTACGCCTGTAATCCCAGCACTTTGGGAGGCTGAGGCGGGTGGATCACGAGGTCAAGAGATAGAGACCATCCTGGTCAACATGGTGGAACCCCATCTCTACTAAAAAATACAACAATTAGCTGGCCATGGTGGCACATGTCTGTAGTCCCAGCTACTCGGGAGGTTGAGGCAGGAGAATCGCTTGAAACTGGGAGGTGGAGGTTGCAGTGAGCCAAGATTGTGCCATTGCACTCCAGCCTGGCACCTGGTGACAGAGCGAGACTCTGTCTCAAAAAAAAAAAAAAAGAGTGTTCTCACCTGACCGCTGCCTGCTTGCTTAGGGCTTATCTTCTGTCTCAGGCCTGAGTCTGACTTGACCTCCCTGAGCCCTGGCTCCGTCACCTCTGACACAAGAATGCCATTTCCCATTCCAGAGTTGGCAGAGGATTCAGTGAGAGCAAGTGTGGGAAGCGCCCGATGGTGAGCTTCTCGAGGGCAAGCCTCTTCCTGTTTAATTCTACAATCTGAGACCAGAAGTGCTTTGAACAGCCCTGAAGGGAACACAGTGTTTGTATTTAGGTAGACTCAGGGGCTGTGGGTGGAGGCAGGGGGCACTGGCATGGAAAAATCAAACAGCTAGCACATCAATTACCGTGTTTGTTACTTGACATATATTATCTCATCACATCATTTGTCCTCAGAACAAGCCTGTGAGGTAGGTACTGTCATCCTCATTTTATGGCTTAGAAAAACAAGACTCAGACAGCGGCCTGTCTGGACTCCGAGTCCAAGGCTCTAACAAGTTGCCACCTGCACCCTCTGTCTTGCCTAGTTTGGGAGCTGATGGGAGCTTCTCCTGGTCATAAATGGTCCGTAAATGCTGGATGGTCTGCTGCTCCCTGTCTGAAGTCTAACAAGCCTAGAGTAGATTTAGCGCCAAGACACCCACAGGAGCACACCGCACTTAGCACGATTTCCTGCACATATTAGGAGCTTGTTGAATTGGGTGGGGATAAAGTCCAAATGCCGTGTGAGTGCTACGGACAGTGCAGTGACCACTAGCTGCAATCAGAGGAAGGAAAGAGCTCCGTGGGCTGGGGAAATCAAGGAATGCTTCCAGGAGGAGGTGGGACTGGAACTCGGCCCTGAGAAATAGAGAGGATTTAGAAAAAAAAGAAGAGAAGAGAGCACTCTGGAGTCCGAGTGAGTACAGCCGTGCAGGTGAGCCCAGTGGGCTGGAAAGGCAGTGAGAGCGAGTAGACAGAAGCATTTCCTGAGGACGGAGGGCTGGGCTGGGCTGGGCTGGCCGTATCTTCAGGCTGGAGCAAGGCTGGGAGGCTGGAAAATCACGGACCTGGTATCTTTGAGGCCCATTTAGCTCCTCACGGTGTCCTAAGGTTAAGCTTCACTTTCCACGTGCAGCCCCCACAGCCTGTTGCCATGACACCAAAACATACAGACCAGCCTGGGAAGTCAGCAGGGAGAGGCAGGAAGGGGCTGCTTTCCGCATGCCCTTTGCCTGCCCCACATACCTCCTGACCCCGTCTCCACCCTGACTTGGTCTCCCCATCCCATGCATCTGTGCGTGTATTTGCGCGGGCCCTCAGGCATGCGCTGTGTGCCCTCGGGTGAGTCCCTCGGCCTCTCTGAACCTCAGGATGCACAGGTTTCCAGGTCTGTGCATATTCTCCTGGTCACAGGACAGTCTGCCTTGCTCCCACTGGAGACAGAAACAGCCTCACAGCGTGGCCACTGTTAACACCCACACTCCAAGAGGAAAGAGAAGAACAATCTCGTAAGTGTCAGATGCTTTACAGACAGGTCGCAGGTTGAGTTTGGAGGGTTAAAAATCAAAGCACGTTAGTTCAGGTCCTCTAAGAAGCCAACCCCAAGACAAAATTAGATATGCAAGAGATTTATTGGGAAAATATCTGTGAAGGGAAAAGGGAAGTGAGCCAGCAGAGGCAGAACTGTCAGATAAGGCTGCAGGTCTGACCCTTGCCAGGAAGAGGGAAGGAGGGTTGGTTGAGTGAAGTCTCAAGAGTCAGCACAGCTCTAGGAAAGTTCTGGTCAAACCAATTGGGAGTCCATGAGCTAAAGATGTCCTCAGTGTCCTCAGTGGGCCAGGCACGGAGGCTCACACCTGTAATCCCAGCACTTTGGGAGGCTGAGGCAGATGGATCATGGGGTCAGGAGTTCGAGACCAGCCTGACCAATATGGTGAAACTCCATCTCTACTAAAACTACAAAAAAAAAAAATTAGCCAGGTGTGGTGGTGCAAGCCTGTAGTCCCAGCTTCTCGGGAGGCTGAGGCAGAAGAATCGCTTGAACCCACATGGTGGAGGTTACAGTGATAGTGGAAGTTGCAGTGAGCTGAGATCCTGCCACTACACTCCAGCCTGGGTGACAGAGAGAGACTCCGTCTCAAAAAAATAAAAAAAGAGATGGATGCTTGGTGCTGCAAAGAAAAATCAACACTGAGACAAAGGCTTTTTCAGCAATGCAATTTTTACTTCCTGGACTGCAGGAAGGGCACTCTCATTAACCATCTTGCCACGAGAGTACAAGGAACAAAGGAAAACACACAAATTTATCCTTTATGTATTTGGGGTCATCCTTACTGCTGTGTCTGATCTCCCTCGGTTGGAGCCAGACCCCACAATCTAAACTAAAACGTAATTGGCTGACAACTTAAAACATTTCTAAACGTAAAAGCAGTGGAGAGCTGGAACATGCCTGTGAGGACTTCCAGCACAGATATCTTTGTTCAAGTGCAAGGACACAGAATGTACTACATGCCTGTAAGCATGGCATGTCTAACAGCCACATAAGATAGGGCTTCACAAAGTTAATAGTACACTTACTCTTCAACAAAAAAGGAAACTTTAAAAAGGAATCTTTCTACTTCCCACAATGTCCTCAGAGGAGCCCCGCATCTCCCAAAACTGGTCCTGTCTCAGAGCCCCTGCTGTGCTCGGCCTCGGGTGGGAGGAAGCCCATGGGAAGCATGGCCTTGGCGGCTGCAGCCGTAGGTGCATTTTCATGGCCACCATCCAAAGCAATGCACGTCACCACCTGCTTGATACTGACATGGTCGAAGCCCAAGGGAGGTCAGGGATTGAGGCATAAAGACGGTGAGTTTGGGAAGACCACGTTGTGAGGTTCCTGTTACTGACTATACAATCTTGATCGGTATTTTACTAACCTGACTGAGTTGTTCTATAAAATAGAGCAACAATACATTTTTCATGGGTTGTTGAGAAGAAAATTGGGCCGGGCACACGCCTGTAATCTCAGCACTTTGGGAGGCCGAGGCAGAAGGATCATGAGGTCAGGAGTTCAAGATCAGCCTGGCCAACATGGTGAAACCCCGTCTCTACTACAGATACAAAAAAAATTGGCCAGGCGTGGTGGTGGGTGCCTGTAATGCCAGCTGAGACTGAGGCGGGAGAATAGCTTGAACCCAGGAGGCAGAGGCTGCAGTGAGCCAAGACAGCGCTGATGCACTCTAGCCGGGGTGACAGGGCAAGACTCCGTCTCCGGGAGAATAGAAAAAGAAGATGATCTAGGACCTGAAGCCTCTCCCCCTAGCACCACTGGGGGAAAGCTAGATGGAACTGACTGACTGACAGCCACAGTCAGAGGCCCAGAGGAGGAAGTCCTTTCCTTTTTCCTAAGGGAGGGTTGAGATTTCAGAAGACAGAGGAATAGGGAGAGAAGGCAGACGCTCCCTGAGGCGCACTCTAAGCAGACACGGTAGGACCAATGGAGAGAACAGCTACAGACGGTCTGGACATGAAGTGCTTCACAATCTCATAAAGATTTATAGTTTCTACAATTATCCCAAAATAAAAAGTTTACTCACAAGACATATCAATTAAGAGTGCCTTCAGCTGCAAATATCAGAAATCCAACTAACTGTGTCTTAAGCAGTAGAGTCATCTAATCATCTTACAAAATGGGAGGTCGGAAGGAGGGGTTAGACCGTCACTTACGCCAGGGTTCAGGTCAATGTTTCTGTGCTCCTCTTCACCTCTGCCTCATGGTCACCAGGTGGCTGCTACAACTCCGGATATCACACCATCACACAACAGAGTCCCGAACAGGAGGAAAGCATAAAATGGAGTGTTTGCCTGTCGTTTCTTCTTTTCAGGGAGTAAAAGCTTTCCTAGAAGATGTCCTCTTAATGTCTCCTTGGCTGGAATGACACCACTCCTCAGCTGATCACTGGCAAAGCTATCTCTAGGCACATGGTTGCTTGGACCAGATTAGGAGCTGTTAGCAAAAAGGACTTCTTGGGTAGGCAGCAAAACTGGCTTGCTCCTTCCTTCCTCCCTCCCTCCCCCTTTCTCTCTCTCTTTCTTTCTTTCTTTCTTCCTTTCAAGGTGGAGTCTTGCTCTGTTGCCAGGCTGGAGTACAGTGGCATGATCTCCGCTCACTCCAACCTCCGCCTCCCAAGTTCAAGTCATTCTCCTGCCTCAGCCTCCTGAGTAGCTGGGATTACAGGCATCTGCCACCATGCCCAGCTAATTCATGTATTTTTGGTAGAGACGGGCTTTTACCATGTTGGCCAGGCTGGTCTTGAACTCCTGACCTCAGGTGATCCACCCACCTCGGCCTCCCAAAGTGTTGGGATTACAGGCATGAGCCACCACACCCGGCCTGTCTTGCTTCTTGTCGCATAAGACTGATGGTTCAGTTGCACAGTGGAGTACTTCTTGGGTAGGTAGCAAGACTGTCTTCCACAGGAAGAATTTCTGGAAACAAAATGAATGTCTCTGTCCCTCTGAGCATAGCTAAGGGGTTACACAACTCCATAAACATGTACAGTGCAATGGGCACAATGATAAATGACAGCAAGACACAGCAGTCATGTCGAGAAAGGAATCCATTCAGTCGAAGCAAGGCGGGGGTTCCGGGGTGTCAATAGTGGACACGGTCCATTATAGTGCAGCTGACAGACTCTTTGTCCTGGGGGTGGGAACAGGTCAGAGACAGCCTCACACAATCTACATGTGAGCAGAATGCCGCCAGATGAGTAGGAGTGCACCGGGCCAACTGCGTTGGAGTCCAGGGATTCCAGCCGCAGGACTCAACCCATGAAAAGCTATGTCTGTGCAGGTGAACAAACGGTTCAGTCTTCCTAAAGGTGCAAGTTCAAGGGTAGGCAGTGTGAGAGGAGGGCAGATCATTCAGGGGCCTGGAATGTGGATAACGGGGAGCCAGTGGGAAGTGTTAATAGGAGACTGATTTAAATCAATACCCACTTTTCAGTGACTGTGGCAACAACGTGAAGGACTCTCAGAAGCATTTTGCTGAGCAAAAGAATGCAAACTATATGATTTCATTTGTGAGAGTTTCCATAGAAGAGGCAAGACTCATCTAGGGAAGAGATCAGAGGAGAGATTGCCCATGGGAAAGGGGATTGATTGAAAAGGGTCCTAAGGAATATTCACGGATAATGGAAATTTTCTCTATCTTTATTGGGGTGGTGGCTACATGGATGTAATATAATCATTAAAATTCATCAGGCCGGCGTGGTGGCTCACGCCTGTAATCCCAGCACTTTGGGAGGCTGAGGAAGGTAGATCACTGGAGGTCAAGAGTTCGAGAGCAGCCTGGCCAACATGGGGAAACCCGTCTCTACTAAAAATACACAAATTAGCCTGGGGTGGGGGCAGGCACCTGAAATCCCAGCTACTCCGGAAGCTGAGGCAGGAGAATCACTTGAACCCGGGAGGGGGAGGTTGCCACTGCACTCTAGCCTGGGCAACAGAGTGAGACTCCGTGGCAAAAACAAAAAATCATTAAACTGTACGCTTAAAATATGCACATCTTATTGTATTCAAGTAACACCTCAATTTTTAAAAAGGTATCCCGGTAGATGGATGGTAAGAGAATCTAAAGGTGGAGAACCATTGAGAAGGCTGCAGGCATCACCCAGAAGGAGGACCCCATGGCCTGGCTATTGCAGATGTGGGAGCAGAGTGGGGCAGGGCTGGAGGAAGGTGCTGGTACCATCAGGAATAAGGCTGCTGAAGGGGCTGGATATGGGGCTGGGAGCAGGGGGGTAGAAAGAAGACTCAAGACGGCTCCTGGCTTCTGGCTTAGGTAACAGGCAGTCACTAAGACAGGGACCCCAAGAGCAAGTACTTTGGGGGAAGAAAAAGTGAGCTCAGATGTGGCAACATTGTTTCTTGGGTTTTTTTAGGGGAGGAGTCTTGCTCTATCACCCAGGCTGGAATGTAGTGACATGATCTCAGCTCACTGCAACTTCGGCCTGCTGGGTTCAAGCAGTTCTCCTGCCTCAGCCTCCCGAGTAGCTGGGATTACAGGCGCCTGCTACCACACCCAGCTAATTTTTATAGTTTTAATGGAGACGGGGTTTCACCATGTTGGCCAGGCTGGTCGTGCCCTCCTGACCTCAGGTGATCCTCCCACCTCCTGGGATTATAGGTGTGAGCCCCCCCCCAACCCGGCCACATCGTTGAGTTTCTGAGGGAGATGTTCTTTAGGCCATTGACTATGTGGGTGCAAGTTTCAGGAGAGGTGGGCCAGGGAGAGTTTGGCCCTCAAATCTGTGGAACTAGAAGAGTCATCCAAAGGAAACAAACTGAACATGACAAGGTGGGAGGAGGCAGGGAGGCAGCTGGGGACGGAGCCTAGAGGGTACTGACACCTGAGGGCTGGTCAGGAAAAAGATTCCAGTCCCAGGAAGTAGGAAGGAAAGGTAAAACCCAGGAGGACCGCTGGGCTGGAGGAAGAGGAGGTAAATAAGCAGGAGTGGTCAGTTGTGTTCAACGTGCAAATGTCAAGCAGGTTGAGGCTCAGCAAGATGTCTGGGTGGATCTGAGACCCGTGCACAGGACCAAAGGCCTGCACTCAACTCACGCCTTGACCAGGGCACTCTCCACACGTTCAAAACACTGGCTTGAAAGGAACATGGAAGACAGAAGAGGAATCTACAAAGGCCCTTCTGCGATTTTGTTCGGTCAGTAGGTGCCCTTCATCGAGCTTCCAGGTTTAAATAAATGATGGTTCAGTTGCATGGAGGAGGACCGTGCAGCTGCTTGGAATCACAGGCTGGATGTGTGTGTGCTTCTGAAGGATACCCACGCTGCCCACCTGCTTTGTAAAAGGAAGTGATCCATCTGGGAGGATACGCATGGAACTGTCGACAAGGTTAACTCTGAATGATGGGATGATGCATCATGTTTGAAGTGATTTTAACATTTTTACTATTCTGTGCTTTCTAATTTTTCTAGGTGTAAGAAATTGAATCTAGAATGTAGAGCTTGCTTAGCTGGATGCTGGGGGAAGAGGAGAGCCCCACCTCGGTGGGGAGCCCAGGGAAGACTCAGAGCCTTCCTATTGTCATAGCCATGGGGGAAGGGAAGGGGCCAGGTCGGGAGCCTCCAGTCAGCACTGGCCAGGCTGGATGGAGTAAGCCTTCACTGAATGGGCAAGTTTGGAGACGGCAGCAGGTGGCTCTGGGAGCACTGGGCACCCCTGGGGAGGCACTGAGAGGGCCCTTCACATGGGCCATGTTGTGGCCCATCTTGACATGATGCATCCAGACCCGTGGAGGGTTGGAAAGACAACAGGTTTTCATGGGCTATGGAGACTGTTTGCCCGACCTGGCCAGTCCCAGGTGGCTCTCCATGCCTTTGCATGTCCTGTTCTGCCTGGGATGCTCCTCTACGTCCCCTTCCTGGCAAACACCTTCCGAAATGTAGACACCCTGTGGGAATATGGCTTCGGAGGAGCAGCCTCCTGCGGTAGACCGGCAGAGCACGTTGCTCCCACACCACCGTCGTCAGGCACCCCCGTCTATGCCATTGACCTGATCTCTGTGTGCCTTACCTGCTGGTGCACTGCACCAGGCCATTATTGCCCTAACATTCAGGAAGGCTCATCTGTCCCGTGAGCCCACAGCGAGGAGGGCCCTGGATAAACACAGAGGTTCTGGAGGGAATGAGGGAGTCTGAGAATGAACAAATGTGTCTGTGAATGGAGGGAGCCCCTATGGTAACCAAACGGTCCTGGGAAGTGACCCCACCCACACTCTGGGCATCAGAGGCCAGATGCAGACGATGGTCCGCTCCCCATTCTGGTTGCCCAGTTTGTGGGGTCTGGGGAGCAGGTGTTGACCCGGTTTGCTACTCACAAACTAAAGACACTGGGGAAAAAAAGGGAGTGCTGAGAAAAGCCACCACCACCTGAGAGAAAGCAAGAAGGGCAGGAACTCAAACCGGATCCAGATTCTGGCCCTTCCTGAACGCGTTCGGCGCCGGGCTTTGAGATCGAGATGAAACGCACAAAGACGAAGTTTAAGAACCACGGGCACGGTCTAAGGAGAACTGGACATTTCCCCACGTAAGGCAACACAATTAGGGGAAGAGAATGAAACGATCTCGATGCACAAAGCAGGTAAAAGAACCCAGCAATTACATGTTAGTTATGCAGAAAGCTTCCTGGAGAACTAAAGTGGTAACGGACATGCCAGGGAAAGTGGAAATCAGGCCAGGTTCCGAAGGAGGGGTACACCCAAAGAAATAAAAAAAGGCTGTGGAGATAAAATCAGAAGAGTTGTTCAGAAAAGAAATGGGATATAACTTGCACAAGGCGGCAAAAGAATGAGAAAAACGTTTGCTAACTATAGTGGGCCAGAGAAAGGGGATAAGGAGATTGTTGGCACGTTTCTTTGCTGGAGAGAGAAAGCTTATAAGCAATGACACGGAAAAAGCAGAGCCTTTTAATTTTTTCTTAGCCTAAAAAGGTCAGCTGTGATCTCAAAACTGAAAGCGGCACTGCGTGGAATCACAGGCGGGCAGCAAGCCAAGGGGATAAGGCAAGAACTCATGTATTCCCATGCACAGCCCTGAAGACTTACATGCTTAGGTACTTAAGAAATTGGCCCAAGTTGGAGTCCGATCACTAGCTCTCACTCTGAGGGGATTTATGGAGAACTGGTGAGGGGCCTGGAGACAAGAGACCCAGGCAGCCAGTCCCTGCCTCTTTCCAAACCTGGGGGAAAGCAGATGCCTCTGCATGTGCTGGGCCCATCCACCAAGCTGCTATAATAGAAAACTACTGGGACACGTCGTCAAAAAATCAATCTGCAAACACTAGGTCATAAGGAATTAGGTAATAACCAGCACTGCTTTCCAAAGAACACATTCTGTCAGAGTAATCCAATTTCCTTCTAGGACAGAATGATGGGGCTGGTAAATCAAGAACGACAAGAGACACATAATCTTCCTTAACTTCCAGAGCAAGGCATTTCACTTCACCTTCCAGGAGAAGTCTCAAAAGAGAAACTGGAGCAATGGGGGTCTGTAGTTGGCCTTTCTGGGGTTGGGCAAATGAAAAGAGGTTGAAGGGTTAGCCCAATCGGCAGTTCTTTATGTTATAGGTAACGTGGATGGATTGGAACGGACGGAGGCTGGGGTGGGTGGGGTAACGTGCTGGCGGTGGCTGGACGTGTCAGGGGAGCTAAGACAGATGGTGGTGGTAGAAATGGTGGTGATCACAATCATGAAGGTGGTGAAGTAGTTATACTGGTGGAGGTGGTGATCATGATGGAGATGGCAGTTTTGGGGTGACGATGCCGGCAGTGGTACTGGCGGGGGTAGCTGGTGATGGTGTTAAAGATGGCCTTGTTCATCTCCTGTCCCTCGCACCGTGGTTGTGATGATGGTGGAGTTGGAGGTGATGGCTGAGGTGGAGATGATGGTGATGGGATGCTGATGGTGGTGGGTATGGAGGGTGTGACGGTGGAGACGGAGAGGGTGGTTGAGATGAAGACTGGGACAGTAGACATGGAGACAGTGACAGTGGAAGAAATGGAAATGCGACAACGATGGCGGTCGGTGGTGGTTGTGGCAGCGGCAGACTGGCAACGGTGAATCCGGGCTTCGCAGCCCTCCTGCCTGCCATCTGTGCTGGCCGCTCACACCAGCCTTTTCTTTCCACGTCTTAGCTGAGAGAAGCGGGCACAAGACTTTGAGCCCAGACTCATTCTCGTGGTCACTATCCAGTTAGTCCTGGGGTCGTGAGCCCCCTCTCTGCCCCCACAGGATGACTAGATATGGGCCCTGAGAGGCCTGTGTGAGGGGAGAATTTTCTCTAGACCCGAAGGGTGGGCCCAACCTGAATCCCCCATAGCCAAGAAGAGAAGGCCCCTGGGGCTCGGTGGAGGCAGGCTGTCTGCCTAGCCTGGAGCTCCCGCCCTGTTAGCTGAAGGCTATCCGAGCCCCGCCCCAAGCCCCAAGAACTAGGGGGCTGGCAAGGCTGAGCTAAAGACCTTCGGCCAACTTGGCTTCCATCAGGATGTGGCTGTTTCCTTGAGTGAAAATCAGATGAAAACGCCCCTAGGTCTGCGGGCCTCAGTAGCCTTGGGGGCTGGAGAGACGGTGGGTTGCAGAGTCTGCGGTAGGCTTCATGGAGTGTGTGGTGGAAAAGGGGGTTGCCAACATAGGCTAGACTCCCCAAAACATTCCTGAGGCTGGGAACTCGGCTCCAGATGGAAAAACATCTTACCTACCTCCTTGTTCTCTGCAGGGCCCCCAACTGGCCATGTGATCTTGAGGAGGCCCGTGAGCCAATCCAGCCTCCTGACATTCCCCTATATCCTGAAGAATTGGCAGAGATGATCCCTCAGGTCCTTCGGCTGCAGGTCCAGTTCCCTATACGCACATCACACCCTGACTCTCCCCGCCAGCCCATCACAGCCAACCTGCTTCACCCACCCTCTCTGCCTGGAGGGCTAGACTCCTTGCCTGCTGTGGCCCTGGCTCAAAGCCAGTTCCGCTGCAAAGCCCCACTGCACCCAGCAGGCAGAAGTGACCTCTTCCTCTGCTGGACCCCCATGGCCTTTATCTCCCCTCTGGCTTGAATTGTCAGGGAGGAGGGTGCCACACTGAGCACCTTCACCAGCTTGGCCTTGTTCATCTCCTATCCCTCGCAGCGGCCAACCCTGCCCTGGCAGAGAGGATGCTGCAAAGTGGCAAAGAGTGAGTGAATGTTCACATGGAGAAACTGAGGCACCAGTGGCCAAGGCTAGAACCCAGATCTCCGGATCCCCAGCACCTTGGCAGCCATGGCACCGAAAAGGCTCACATCCACCTAGTTCTTGCTTAGCGTCTCCCAAACCCGTGTGATGAGCAAACAGCTTGAAAGGAAAAGCAATTCTCCAAGATCCCATCTGTGAATTCCCAAAGTTCACAGACCCATCCTGGAGCAGTGCCAACGTAAGGAGCTGAAGCTCTAGTCTATGAAAATGTTTAACTGCAAAGAGTTCTGTCTGTATAACTGCTAAAATATTTTAACATCATTGAAATTTACATCGAAAATTTAAAACTCTTTAGAGCACTCAGGAGCTCTGAAAGTAGATACTCTAGTTTGAGAAACACTGTCCTGGCTGAGAAACTAATTCTCAGGAAGGTGTGAATGACTGATACATCCTTTTCACCATGTTGCTAGGTCCAAGGGCAGTTTGCACTTTCGCATATACCCTTAGAAAGAGCACGCTTCCAGTCTAGACAACATGGCGGACAAAACCCTTCTACAAAAAATTTACAAATTAGCCAGGTATGGTAGCGCATACCTGTAGCCCCAGCTACTCTAGAGGCTGAGGCGGGAGGACTGCTTAAGCCCAGGAGTTCAAGGCTGCAGTGAGCTATGATAGCACCAACGGCATTCCAGCCTGGGTGACGGGGAGACCCTGTCTCAAAAAAATACAAAAAAAAAAAAAGGCAAAAGACAATGCTTACTTTAACAGGCAGCCCATATAAGGTGAAACAGCAGCCCTTCCTGGGTCAGCCAGTAAGTACGGTGACTTGGAGCTCTTCAAAAGCAGTTCTGTCCAGGATACCAACCCATGCTTTACTTAAGCTGCAGGTGGCTATGGAGCGGATGCGGGTGGAGAGAAGTTCCAGGTTCCAGTAACAAAAGGGATGGCTTCTCCAGGCTCCTCCCCCAAACTGCCACTCTGCTTCCCAATCAGCCCTGCTGATAGAGGGGAGATGGTCTCTCCACAGCACTGCAGAGAGCCCACTGTTCCCCTTTGCCCCCGCGCCCCCACACGCAGTGCACAGAAGCTTCCTCCAGGCTGCACTCACAGACACTCATCTCTACAGGAAAGAGCCATTTTGGCCAGTTGACTGTTCTGTGGTTGTGTGATTTCTCCTCTCATGTTGCAAAAGACCCTGTGATGATATTGAAGGGGCAGGGGCTTTTGGTTCATACAGATCTGAGTGCAAAGTCTGGCTCAACTTCTTTTCTTTTCTTTTTTTTTTTCTGAGATGGAGTTTTGCTCTTATTGCCCAGGCTAGAGTGCAATGCCGCGATCTTGACTCACTACAACCTCTGTCTCCTAGGTTCAAGCAATTCTCCTGCCTCAGTTTCCCGAGTAGCTGGGATTACAGGTGTGTGCCACCACGCCCGGCTCATTTTGTAATTTTAGTAGAGACGGGGGTTTCACTATGTTGGCCAGACTGGTCTCGAACTCCTGACTTCAAGTGATTCACCTGCCTCAGCCTCCCAAAGTGCTGGGATTACAGGCATGAGCCACTGCACCCGGCCTCAACTTCTTTTTATGTGGGTGATCTTAGACAAGGTACTCAGCCTCTGTGAACCTCACTTTTCTCATCTATAAATTTAGGATATCACCTTCTAGTTCAAGGCCTGTTATAAGCATTAGAGACAAAGAATTAGGTGTTCCTGGTCTACTCTTAAGTAATAGTAGTCACCATTCTATTGGCTAAGGAAGGCTGTGAAAGCCACAGGCGTGCTGGTTGGAAGTGTGGACTCTGCAGCCTCACAGCCTGGGTCTGAATCCCAGCTTGGCCATGTTCTAGCTGTGTGGCCTTGGGAAAGCAACTTCAGCCCATGCCTCCGAGTCCTCATCTACGAAATGGGGTCATGATTACAGTTATCTCACAGAACCGTTAAAAGGACAAAATCACTCAACACCTGGAAACACGAAAAGCAGTGTCTAACACAGTAAGCACTCAAAAGTATCTGCCATGTTATTATCATAATAGGCTGCGGTGAATGTGGCTATAGGGTGAGGGGTGCGGCCGCCACTGCCCAGTCCCACCTTTGCTAAGCTTAGTTCAGCATCCCATTCCCTCCCATCTGCCACCTCCTCGGAGTACCGACCTTCCTGTTTTCATTTAGCACCCAGGGCCAGCCTCCCCACTGTGGTAACTCTCATCTTCCCTGGCTCTTTCAGAAAGCTGAACCCATTCCTCTGCCCTCCCTGAAAACTGCCATCTTGGCCGGGCGCGGTGGCTCGCACCTATAATCCCAGCACTTTGGGAGGCTGAGGCGGGCGGATCACAAGGTCAAGAGATCAAGACCATCCTGGCCAACATGGTGAAACCCTGTCTCTACTAAAAATATAAAAATTAGCTCGGCATGATGGTGGGCTCCTGTAATCCCAGCTACTCAGAGGCTGAGTCAGGAGAATCGCTTGAACCCAGGAGGCAGAGGTTGCAGTGAGCCGAGATCGCACGACTGCACTCCAACTGGGCGACAGAGGACAGAGCAAGACTCGGTCTCAAAAAAAAAGGAAAACTGCCATCTTCTGTCCCATGTAGCCTGTTAGCTTGTCCCTGCAGCCTGTATGTGGAATGGGCATCACTCAGTATCTGGCTTTCTGCCATGAGACCATGGGTAACCAGCCTTACCCCGAGCTACTGGGGTCATGTGATCCTCCCGGAGCATAAGAATGTGCACAGAGAAAGGAATTCTGGTGCCTCCCTTATCTAGGGAGTAAGTTCTTCCTCAGGGCTGCCCTAAGTCTCTGCTACTGACTCTCAATGATTTCTCAGCTAATGGATCTCTGGTAGAGCTGTAGAGACTCAGGGTAATACGAATGAAAACAAAGCGGAAAACTCTTTTTCACTCTGTAAATTGCCCCCCACCTAAGAGAGAGAAAGAGAGAGAGAGAGAGAGAGAGAGAGAGAGAGAGAGAGAGAGAGAGAGAGAGAATACCCAGTGGCAAGGATGTGAGTGGATGGGCACACTCATAGTTTAATGGAGGCAGTATAAACTGATACAGCATCTCTGGAGAGAAGTCTAGTACTATCTACAAGGGTTTAAAACAAGCATACATTTGACCCATTGATGTCATTGTTAAGAATCTATCCTCTAAAGGACGCATTACAAAGATATTCTCAAAAGAACGTTCAATGACCATTACCTGTAAGTGCAAGACTTTGCAGACAACATAAATGCTCAGTGGTAGAGGAATAAATAAGAAATGGAAGCCAGGTGCAGATGGCTACAGATACGCCTGTAATCCCAGCACTTCGGGAGGCTGAGGCGGGCAGATCACATGATGTCCGGAATTTGAGACCAGCCTGACTAACGTGGAGAAACCCCGTCTCAATCTAAAAAAAAAAATTAGCCAGGCGTGGTGATGCGTGCCTGTAATCCCAGCTACTCCCGAGGCTGAGGCAGGAGAATCGCTTGAACCCGAGAGGCGGAGGTTGTGGTGAGCTGAGATCGCATCATGGCACTCCAGCCTGGGCAACAAGAGTGAAACTCCGTCTCAAAAAAAAAAAAAAAAAAAAAGAGAGAGAAAAGGAAAAAAAGAAAAGATATTATGATAAAAATAGCATGCTGCAGAATAAAAGACACGTTTGGATCTCATTTGGCGGGGACACGGCCTGCCCTTTTCCCCTTACCTCTCAGCTGGGTTGGAGGCCTCTGGCTAGGTTCGAGCTGGCTCAGGACAGCCTGCACTCAGTTAGAAAAGCCCTGCCCCTTCCTTCCAGCCAAAAGGGTTGGTGCTCCCAGGATGGCCATGCCCAGGAAGGTCTCTTCCAATGGACCACAGCGGAAGCAGCCTCATTTTGGGAACAGACCGACCTGGGTTCAAACCATTCCTTCATCTCATTATCACCAGCTGAATGATCTTGGGCCAGGTTCTTTACTGCTCTGTGCCTCAGTTTCTCTGTCTGTAAAATGCAGACCACACTGGGTGATGGGAACCCAAAGTTACCATGAATCAATCTGACTGAGATGGACAATGAGTCAACCTCAGTAAACGCTTTCCCTTTCCCACGCCCTCAGAGGTTTCTAGTACTTTGCTTTCAAATTCCTGTAACACACCGTCAGTGGCAGTCCAGATCCACTCTTTTTTTTTTTTTTTTTTTTAGACAAGAGTCTCTCTCTGTCACCCAGGTTGGAGTGCAGTGGTGTGAGCCGAGGCTCACTGCAACCTCCATCTCCCAGGTTCAAGCGATTCTCCTGCCTCAGCCTCCTGAGTAGCTGGCACTATAGGAAAGCACTGCCACAGCTGGCTACTTTTTGTATTTTTAGTAGGAATGGGGTTTCTCCGTGTTGGCCAGGCTGGTCTCAAACTCCTGACGTCCGGTGATCTGCCCACCTCCACCTCCCAAAGTGCTATTACAGGCGTGAGCCCCTGCACCCAGCCCAGATGTGCTCTGGCTTCTTTTAGTCTGTGAAAAACACTGAGGCCTCCTCCAATTCTAAGCTGAGTTGAGTAAGGCCAATGGAGAGTGTTCCCTCTCTTCAAAATATCCTGGCTTTCCCCCTGCCTTCCTCCTCTTCCTCCACCTCCTCCTCCCGCTTCCAGCCAGTCTCCTACTTCTTCGGACCTGCCCCCTGCCTGGTTCCCACCCACTAGGCCATCTTCAGGACTTGACTCCATCAGTCACCTCCCTTTTCTCCCCTTGGCATCCTCAACCCATCCCTCCCCTCCACCCCAACCCTATGATTAAGCTCAAGTTGGTCCCACCATAGGATCCCCAGTCCTGCCAGCACTCCCCACCCATCTCCCATTTTCCTTCACAGAGGAGCACCTCCTGACGCTCCCTCCAACGATCCGAGGGCCTCTGTTAGCCTCCCTCTGCTGCCCAGACCGACCCACTTCGAGAGCCTCCTGAGTGAGGGCTGGCCTGCCTTCCATGTTTTTGCTGACAGAGTGGCTGAACTTGGGAAGAAACTTGAACCTTGTTCTCACTTTTTCAGAGGAGGAAACTGAAGCTACTCAGCGAACCTAAGTAACTTCCCCAAGCCACACAGCGCGTGAGCATGAGACCAGGGGTTGACTTTTATCATGGAATCTAGTGCTTCCGGAAGGTTCCGGCTCTCCGGAACTTCTTCCCTTCCACCCTACACTCTTTCCCGGCCCCCCAGAAAAGCGCAGCCAGGTGCATATTAGCATAAAACCGTCTAGTCCCTAATTAGTAGCTATTTCCTCTTGGGTGGGTCAGAGCCCTCTGCCTGGGTCCCCGCCTGTAGCCCCAGCGCCCCCACCCTCTCCACCCACGGGCCCGGGAGTCTCCGAGCACCTTCTCCGAGAGGGGGCGGGAGGCACCTTCCCCCCCCCCGCCACGGCCAGACCCGGGCCTACCCTAGCCCGGCCCAGCCGGGACCCCCCTCCGGCCCCGATCCCCGCTGCCTCGCGCACGCAGCGCGCGCTTCCCGAGCGTGGGAGGGTTTGATTGACCTTGGCAAGGGGCGGCAGCGCTCTCGTTTCTTCTGCAGCCATCATCTCTGTTTCTCGCTCAGCCAGGGCTCGGGGAGGGGTACTGGGAGCGGACGGGTCCGACCCCCGGCAGCAGCGCTGGGCGGCGGGAGACGAGATCTGATGAGAATGTCCTCCTGCACACGAAGCCTCGGGGCTCTCCTTCCCTGGCCGGCGGCAAGCCCGGAGCACCGCGAGCTGGGGATGGCAGGCGACGCGGGGCGGGGGCGCAGCAGCAGCAGCAGCAGCGAGGCCTCCGTACCCTCCTCCGCTCCCCGCGCCCCACTTCCGCCTGCACTGACGGTCTGGCCGGCTGGGAGTGGGAGGCTGGAGCCCACCTACCTCTGCCTCCCAGAAAGAGTGGCCCAGGTCCGACTACCCAACATTTCCGAGATGGGTGGCTTACCCAACCAAGCCACCCATCTCGCTTCTACTCCTTACCCGCTGGGAGAAACCCCCAGCCCCTAAAGCGCTAGAGGTGAGACCCTGGGCAGTCCGCTTTGGGGTCCTTGGACAGTTGCTTCCCCGTTTCCCTACGTGTGAAACAGGACCCTTTTCGTTTGGTAGTAGTGAGGGTTCACGAAGCATCCGCGCAGTAAGTCCAGAGTCACGCCCAGCACCAACCCAAGGTTTCAGGAGCTCTAGGACCCCCAAGCCCCTCAACCCATTGTTTGCAAATGTTGCCTATGTTTGCGTTTTTCTGTGAAAAGCCTTCACCCTTAGACAAGAGGGGTCAGCGATGGGTAGGAGAGCTTCAAGTGAATTTGAAGGAGGTCGAGTTTTTGAACACGGCTCTAACCTGGAAAAATCAGAGTCCGAGATCTTCTCCAGGAAAACAAAAGGCAACTGCCTTCATGAAAGACCACAGTGTTTCAATATTGTTTAATAACTATTGTTATGCCCGTTTTATAGATGATGGAACTGAGGCTCAACTGACTTCTGGAGGTGGCAGAACTGTTTCAACAGTGGTGTTAGCAGCTGAATCCAGCTCCTTGCATTCCAAACTCTGTGCTCTTTGCTGCTCTGCTGCTGCCCTCCGACTGGACTATTCTGTACTATTTATAGTTTCTGAGCTTATCACTTTTTTCTTAGTATTGGTGATTTTTTTTTAAGGGACTCCAGCCTGTTTTAACTGCACTCAGGGAGGAAAGTGTTTGTCTGCATTTGTGCGAGGTTTCTAAATAGCAGGCAGGGTGCTGCGCGATGGGGATGGGTGGAGTGTCGGGGAATGCGTCTCCAGGGAGGGTGAGATTTCACCAGCTGGAGTGCAAAGGTGTCTAGGAGGGCCCCCGGGGATCCCCTCTGGCTCTAGTCATGAAGAGCCTGAAACACAGCTCTCCCACACTTCCCACGTGCAGGATCCGGAGTCAGCCCTCCTGTGCCCAGCCACAGGCCTGCCCAGCTCAGCGGGAAAGGATGCTTGGTCCGGAGGTGGCCCTGCAATAGGTCTGCTCCCCTGGGCCGGGGATGGGGGGGAATCTGCCTGGCAGCCAGGGGAGGACACACCTCTGGGAGGACAGACAAGCATTGAGAGACAAAGGTGGGGAGGAAGCACTAGAATGAGAGGGAGAGCCAGCAACATAGGGAACAAGGGAGCTATTCAGACAGAAAGAGAGGGGAGGCCGCTAGGGAGAGAGAAAAGACAGAAAGAGGGGCGAAAAGAAAGGCAAGCAGGCAAGGGGATGGTGGGCAAGAGAGGGAGGAGAGCTGGGGGAGAGAGAGACGTGAGCGAGAAAGCTGAGCAGAAACAAGGGAAGAAACGGGAGAACGGGGAGAGGGAGAAGTAAAATACAGGAGAGGAGAAAGGAGGAAGAATAAAAAAGGGAGGAAAGGGAGAGGAGAGAAGCCCCGGAGCTGGAAGGCCGAGGCAGCACCGAGAGCTGGAGAGAGGGAGAGATGAGGGGCGACCGGGAGGACCGAGGGGCCGTGGGTGGGACCGTGTGCTAAGCCTTTTCTTTCTCCTTTTTGGGGTGGGCGGCGGATCTCCGCCGAGATAACCCATTCAAGCCCCCTGCCCCCAGTCCCAGCGAGGGGCCGCAGCTGTATAAATACCGGGGGTAGGAGAGCCGGGCTGCCGCCCAGGGGTCAGCGACACCGGAGAAGGCTTTGCTGTCATTAGCTAATTGAGCCCCAGATGTTAAGAAAAGGTTACGTCCTCCTCCGGAGAGTTTTTCTTTTCAAACACTTTACACAGATTCCCCGGCCAAAATGGCCGGGAGGGGCCCACCGCCCCCAGCCTCCCCTCCCGCCCCGCCCGCGGGTCCCAGCCCCGGGGCTCCCCGAAGCCGCCGGCCGCGGCTGCAGCCCGTGTAATCCAAGTGGCCTTCCCGGAGGAGCGGCCGCCAGGAGCGGCGGGGACCACCGGCGGCGGAGCCGGCCCCCAGCCGGGGCCGCAGACTGGGAGGTCAGCCCGGAGGGAGGGCGTCGGGGAGCGGGGGACCCCGGGGAGCGGGGCTCTCAGGTTCTTAATCCCCCTGAAGGTTGCAGATCAAAGGCTCCTGTACCGGGCTGAGGCCGGGCGGGTGGGGCGGGGGCTGGCTTCGGCAGCAGCCTTCCCTCTGCTCTGCGGGCTGGGGCTCCCGGGCCAAGGACCCCAGACCGCCAGCCCACGGGAGGTGGCTCCGGCTGCAGCGAGGACCGTGGGCCTCTCTGGCTCGGGTCCGCCTGCGGGCAGGTGGCCAAGGCGGCCCCACGGGCCTGCGTGGAACTTCCCCCGGCCCGGGGCAAGGGAAGGGTGTACGTGCCTGCCTCCCCCCACCCCAGAACAGAACGCTGCAGTGCCAGACGCTTGACAGATATTCTTTCATTTAATCCTCACTGCGATCTAATGGGTTTTTAAAAAATTGTTATTATTATTAGCTCATCAACAAGGAAGCAGGTAGGTTAAAGCAGCTTTGCCCAAGGACATACACCGCTAGAAAGAGGCAGCGCTAGAATTCCCCGAGGCTCAAGGCCCCGCCCTTCCCACCTGGCTACCCTGCAGCCCCTCCGCTCTTCCCCCTTCTTTCCCACCCTCTTCCTTCTTCTTCCCAGGCCCCTCCAGCCCCACAGGAGCGGAGCCACCCACCTGTGGCCCTGGCGAGTGAGGCGGGGGCGGGGGGAGCAGCGCAGTGCCAAGGGCGCGGCCCGTGTGGCAACAGCTACAGGCTAAATGTGAGGGATCGGGCTGGCAAGCATGTGCCTGGGTTGAATGTCCGCTCAAAGAATGTTAGCGTTCCTCCTCCCCAGAGGTGGGGCTCCCTGCTCAGAATAGAACGGAGCAAGTCAGAGCTGGAAGGGGCCTTCAAGACTGTGGGAGCCAACCCTGTTTGTGAGATGAGGAAGCTGAGACCAGAAGAGGTGATGAGTCCTGCCCAAAGTCACACAGCCAGTTGGTGAGAGCAGCAACGAGAGGCCAGGGGATGAGTGAGCGCCAGGCACTGGGAGCCTGCCTCACTGCAAGGTGGGCATCACCCTCTCCGTTCTAGAGAGGAAGACACCGAGGCCAGGAGAGGCTGAGTGGGCCCAGGGTCTCCCAGCTAGAGCTGGTTTTGAACCCAGATCTTTGTGACTCCAAAACAACTTCCCTTTCCACCACCTCAAGAACGCTGGGCTGAGGAGTGGAGCTTGGTTGAGAGAGGGGCATGCACAGAGCAGCTCCAGAGACAGGAGCGGAAGGGGGTGCAAGCTGAGAACGTCCTGTCCTGCAACCGTAGTCATCAGGCCCCTTCACGGCCTCCCTGAGGTGGCCAAATACTGACCTCCTTCAGGAATCCCCTCTTGAGAGGATCACTGGGAGGGGAGAAGGGGCTGGCTGGTGGCTCCTCTGTGTTGCAGAAGTCTGGAGATGAGAGAGAGGCATAATCCACAGGCTTCCTCTGATTCCTGACCTGCAGGAGGCCACAGTTTAGCTCCAAACAGGTGAAGAAGCCTTACAGCTTAGTTTCTTCATCCCAGAACCACACCTGGCTTCCCAGGGGCCACCAAGAATGCAGTGTCCCTGTTCTCTGTCCCTATCGGGTATGCCCTCCCAGCCTAGCTCCATCCACAGACTCTGGAAGCTTCATCCTCATACTCCTCCTGCTTCCCAGCCTTCTCCCGCAGTCCTGTCTACCTCTTCTCAGCTTCCTGCTGATGCCATTTCACTCATTCGTCCATAAATGCATTCCACAGAGTTTATGAGGGGTCTGTGCTGTGTGTCAGCGGTGTGCCGTGCACTGGCATACAGCGGAAAGCTGACTGTCCTTTTGGAGCTTGGAGCCTGGGGGAGGGCAAAATTAACCAAGAAAATATGTGTGTAAGTGAATAATAACAAACTGATACTGGACACAGTGGCTCACACCTGTAATCCCTGACCTGAGGTCAGGAGTCCGAGACCAGTCTGGCCAACATGGAGAAACTCCGTCTCTACTAAAAATGCTAAATTACCTGGGCATGGTGGCGAATGCCTTTAGTCCCAGCTACTCGGGAGGCTGAGGCAGGAGAATTGCTTGAACCCGGGAGGCGGAGGTTGCGATGAGCCAAGATTGTGCCATTGCACTCCAGCCTGGGCAACAAGAGTGAAACTCTATCCAAAAAAAAAAAAAACTGGTAAGTACTGTGAAGGAAAGTACCCGGTGGATTGAGAAGTTATATCAGTAAGGACACTGTGTATGGGATGATTGAGACCACAGAGGCTAAGCATTACTATTACTAATAATTACCCAAACAGTGGGGCCAAGGCACCGCACGTGCAATCGTGCCCAAACACCATCTGTGGTTCCACGGTGGGTCTCCAGCCTTCCCCCAACTGCCCAGTCTGTCCTGGAGGGCCCAGCTGTTATGGGCGAAAGTGGGGTGATCTCATGGTGGCCTCCATGCCAACAGTCCCCTCCAATAGCCAGGGCAGGGTTGGGGCTGGCCTGGTCCAGAAATGATAAGGTGGCTGAGGGAGAGGATCTTCACCCAGGTAGCAGAACAGGGCTCAGGCTTGTGCCTAGGAGGACCGGGTGCGGGGCAGGGGGCACGGGGTGCAGCTAGAATGGGCGAAGGTATCGTGCGCCCACCTCATGCGTATTTGGCATTGTCACTCAGGGAGAAATTACTCCCTGCTCTGCTTCCAACCAGATCCTCCCATCCACCCTCACATGGACACACAGGCCTAAATACTGAGATCCTGCCCAGTATGGTGAGCAGATCTTAGCGTGGACATCAGACAGCCTTGGGCTTACGTCCCAATTCAGCCAGTTCCCAACCGTCTGTCCCTGAGCCTCTTGTTTCTCTGTGTTCTGTGAGATGACATTAGCCTGCCATCGCCATATGTGGCGTAAGCATCTGATGAATCCTGGGTGAAAAGCACCAAATGCCTGGCCCATGGCTGGCCATTAATAAATGACAGCTGTCACTCTGATTATATAACAAGATAATTCATATAGCATGGTAATAAAAGAAACCTCACTCATGCCTTCTGGGCTCCCGCCTGGTTCCCCTGGCCTCTCTGGGAGGCCACTTCCACAGCTGACCTCCTGTGAGAGGGAGTTTTACTGACCTGTGAAAATTGTCTGGGCAGCCCAAGAACCTCTTGCGACAAAGGCAGGAGAGTCTGGGCGACCTCTGTGTGTGCTGCTTGGGGTGTGGACAGCGCCTCTTGATTTGGAACCCAAGGCTTTCTGAGCACAAGGCTGGTATCCGTCCCACCAGACTGAGTAGGGCCCGATCCAACTCTGCAGTTTTCATAGGCTGGAGGGCTGGGCTAGAGAGGACCGGGCTAGCTGGGTCTTCTCAGCCAGCCAGGCAAAGTCACAGCAGCCACCACTGCTGGCGGCTCAGCCTCTGCAGGGCACAGAGCACACCTGGAACCCATTAGGCTCAGCCAGGAGCTTGTTCCCTCTCAGCATAGAGTGAGTGCCGTTTGTTTTGACTACTTTAAATTATGCAGATTTTAGGGCTTGAGAATTGGAAGCCCCCAGTGCTCTGATGGACAAACAGACCAACAGACAGAGGGCCGAGGCAGCAGGAAGAGTCCAGCCTGGCTAGTTCCTTGTCACCTTCTGCTTAGCTGGGCCTGTGGTGATGATCACTGCAGCCACTTTTCAGGGAGTGCGCGCTGTTCACATAATGCATGCTCAAGGGCTTTTCCTTTTTTTTTTTTTGAGACGGAGTTTCGCTCTGTTGCCCAGGCTGGAGTGCAATGGTGCCATCTCGGCTCACCGCAACCTCTGTCTCCTGTGTTCAAGCGATTCTCCTGCCTCAGCCTCCTGAGTAGCTGGGACTACAGGAATGCGTCACCACACCTGGCTAACTGTATTTTTAGTAGAGATGGGGTTTCTCCATATTGGTCAGGCTGGTCTTGAACTCCTGACCTCAGGTGATCTGCCCACCTTGGCCTCCCAAAGTGCTGGGATTACAGGCGTAAGCCACTGTGCCCCGCCTTCCCAGCAACCATGCAAGGTAGAAATTAGAGTCACTGACTTCCAGATGAGGAGGGGCAACGACTTGCCCAAGGTCATTTGGCCTGTAAGTGGCAGGTCCGGATTCCATACGAGACCTGCCTGATGCCGAAGCCAGTGGGGGTCTTTCCAGGGACCACCAAGGCGGTATGGGGGAAACTTCCTTGGGTCACTGTCAGGAACACAAGCCACACGGAGCTGCTGTCGCTCAGACCCTGACCCAGAGGACAGGAGTCTGTATGTCTGTGCTGGGCTTCTTCTCAACCAAGTTGCCAGCGCCTGACCTCAGCCGCCCCAGGCAGTCATGCCCCCCAGGTCAGGATCGGGTTGACCTTGGCAGGAGGGAGAGCCTGTGGGCCCTGGGCTGCTGCCAAGGCCTCTTGAAATGAAAGGGAACCTTGTCCTGTCCCACACAGGGCTCATTCTCTGAGCACTCTCAAGCCAGCCCAGCCCAGCGGACCAAGGCTGATCCCCCTGAGCCAGCTATTCATAGACTCACGGAAGAGCATCCATGGCCAAGGGCAGGGCCCTTAGAAGTCCCCAAGTCCAGCCCCTAAAGTTTATACTTGTGGAAACTGAGGCCCAAGGAGGGGAGGGACTCCTTTAAGGCCACACGACGAGTTAACGAAAAGACTCAAACTCCATCCCTGGCTTCCTAGGCCTGAGCCTTTTCCCCAGGATCCCGGGCTTCACCCCAAACAGGCAGCCCTGCCCCACCCCCTCCCTCATGGTGGCATCCGCAGCTGTGCTCCCTGACCCCCTCTTCTCTCCCACAGAGGGACCAGCAATAAATGCTTGCAGTCTCCACTTTAAACTCTTCGATCATCCCAGCTACCCCACCAAGGGGGGCTGCCTCGGAAGGTCAGGAGTACCCCATCCCCGGGAGTGGCCAAGCAGAGTCTGGGTGCCATCTGTCATGGGGGTTGGAGAGGGGCTTTCTGCCCCTGGGAGGAGAGTGGGGATGCCACTGTCAGAGAAATGGTCTCTCTAGACCTTGCCAGCTGGCCTGACGGGGCTCTCACAGCCCTGGGGCAATAGGTGAGACCCAGAGGCCCAAAGTTCCACCACCGCATAGTGTACAGACTCCATCCTCTAGGGACTGCTGTGCAGTGCTCAAGAGAAATTTGGAAAGGTTCTGTTTGGGAACCTGTGCACTGCCCACTCTCCTCCGGGGGCTTCTCATGCCTCACAGTTGAAAGCCCACACCTTCAAACTACGGCAGTCTGGCCAGTACCAGAGCCACCCAGCAAGGTCTTAGCTCTCAAAGGCCTCTGACTCCATTGTCTGTTGCATCCTGGGCTACATCCGTGCATGGAAATCCAGGAGGCAGGCAAGGTTCCCTGGGAAATGAGACCCTAGCTAGAGGTTTCAAGGGGGTAGACCAGCCCCCCTAATTCTCCCCAGGCTATGCCCCAGGCTTGGTCCCGTGCACTGACTTTGTTCAAACTCAAGAGCAGGAACCTGGCTGGGCACAGCGGCTTACGCCTGTAATCCCAGCACTTAGGGAGTCCAAGGCAGGTGGATCACCTGAGGTCAGGAGTTCAAATCCAGCCTGTCTCTACTGAAAATACAAAAATTAGCCAGGCGTGGTGGCGGGTGCCTGTAGTCCCAGCTACGAAGGAGGCTGAGGCAGGAGAATTGCTTGAACCTGGGAGGCAGAGTTTGCAGTGAGCCAAGATCGTGCCACTGCATCCAGCCTGGGCCACAGCTCGAGACTCTGTCCCGAAAAACAAAAGAGAAGAGACCTGGGGTGGCCCAACTCAACAGCTTCTCACTCCCTAATCACCCACATACCACCCTAGGGATTTCCCATGAAGAAAGAGCCTGAGGCCTAGAGAAGAAGGTGAGCCTTCAGGGGGATGGGAGGGCAGGAGAGATGGAGAAGCTCAGCGCAGGGAGGGGTTGGTTGTTACACAATGTAGTTGTGAGAAAACATTATTACCCAGGAAATGAACTGCTGCCCTTCAGCATCCCCTCAGAGGAACAGAACACACTGCCAGAGTAAGCCCCTTCTGCTGGTTGAAATTTCTCAGTGTACTCGAATGGGGATCTGGGTGAAACCAGGTATGCCCTGGGCTTAGCAGGGACAGGAGGGCAGAACAAAGGGGTGCCGGTGGTTTGGTTCCGTCAACAGCCACAGAAACCTGGATGGGAAAGGAGTGAAGGGCAGGAATGGGACATTGGGAGGGGAGGCTAGAGGGGGAGGGTGCAGGAAAGGGCCCTCGATGGCCGTTTGTGGGAGCAAGGCCAGCAGCCGGTGAGAGCAGGGGGTTGGAACAGCAGTGGCAGTGAATGTTCAAATGCTAGTTGTCCACAGCGCCGTGCTGGCTGCACCCTTCCTCCACCACGCAGACCTTGGCGGTGGCCAGCCAAAGCACATCCCGGGGTTCACGTTTCCCCTGGAGCAGTGGCCAAGTGGCGAACACTTGGTGCAGGAAGACACCAGCTATGGCAGGAAGGATGAGTGGGTGCAGGAGGAGCAGCATCTCCAGACTCTTGGAAATACTGAGGGAGGGGCTTGCAAGGGTTTCCTCTGCTACTGGTTTGGGAGCTGCATCCGCTGAATTAGCATCAGTAAAGGACAGAGGGGATCTCTGGATGCTGCAGACACCCTAGAGGCAGACACAAAATCAACACTGGCCTTCCACTGAGAATCTGCACTTCCCTCACTGGCATAGTAGCCCTGCCAGGGAGCCAATATTATGCCCATTTCACAGATGCTGAAACTGAGGATCTGAGAAGTTCTACGACATGCCCACAGCCACAGTGACTAAACGGTGGAGCCTAGATGCTTCACTGCTGTCCCACCAGCTTCAGAACAATATTATGTCCTCTGCCAAGCATTGACAGGGACTGTGGTGTCCATCAGAGGAGACCAAAGTGAGATGGGACCTCCGTAAACATCCACTTCTAGTCGGCTGGATGGAGACCCAGGGTGGAGAGGTGAATTAACTTCTCTGAATCGCATGGTTCCCCGGGAGTTGAACCAGGCCTCCACCCATGGCAATAAAAGTGTTCTGAATTGTAGACAAGTGGGGCCCCCTTCCCCATGGATGTGTCACAGCCTCAGAGGCTGGGCTCCCGTGGTTTTGAGGTTGTTTTCTCAGACCCCTCCCCTGCCACACACACACCTGTTGTTTTGGGGGGCTGGAGGCAGAACCCTCTGGGCAGGACGCTGCCCCTCGGTTCAGCCTTTCCTCTCTTGAAGCCCATCCGATGGTCTGCACCCCTCCCCACACTGGCCCCCAAGGGACCCTGGGTCTCTGGTTTTTGTCAGGCCTGAGACGCTGGTGGGATTGATTTATGAGAGGAGCCCCTACCCCCACCACCCTTAGCCCTTGGTCCTCCTCCCCCTTCTCCTCCTCTTCCTCTTCCCACTCCTCCTCCTCCGCCTGACTGCCTGCTCAGTTTTCCACAGAGTCAGGATTTCCCTGGGGCTGGGGGCTCCAAGCCAAGAACAACAGAAGACCGGTTCCCCCACCTCTCCTGCCCCTCCCACCCTCTCTGGCTCCCTCCTCCACCCCAGCAGGCCCCCACTCCGTCGAGAGGAGGGGTTGATAGTGGAGGTCCAAGGCCAGCCTGATCCTCAAGGAAGGGCCAGAAGGGAGTCCCCTCCCAGCAGGCGCCAGGGCTGACCCCCCCTCCGTAGCCTGAGAAGCGCCCTTTTTCCCAGGCTCCCCTGGGAAGCCCACACTGGGGTATGGAGAATCCTGAGAGCTCAGATGAGGTGGGGCAGGGGCTGCTGAGAGCAGTGAGCCAGACAGAGACCCACAGGGGGGCAGGTCGGAGAAGATCCTGGGAATCCACATGGTAGGGAGCAGAGAGGATTCCGGAAGCCTCCATTGGGGCTGGAAGGGGGAAGGTAGAGGCCTCTGAGACCCCACACTGGAGGTGGGTGGGAAGTCAGTTCCCCTCCAGACGCTCTGTGGGCACAGAGAAGAATGAGAAGGGGGTCCCAACCAGTCTTTGGGTCCCTCTCCATGGGGTGAGACTTGAGTCAAAGGAAAGGCTTTGGGGACAGAAGGTGGGACGCCTGTCATGGAAACAGGGGCAGAAGCCAGCACCGTGAGGGCAGTGTTTAAGGAACAGTATGCCAGACAGACCCCAGGACTCGGGCTGAGAGAGGGAAGAAGGGTCGGGCAGGAAGGGGGAGGTCACTGCGAGTGTCTGAGTTCTGCTTCTGTCTGGCCCTGAGGCTTCAATTTGGCCCTTCACTCTAGAAGAGAAAGTGTGGGGGCTGGGTGGCCAAGGAACCCTGTTTCCTCCCTGCGAAAAGGCCCAGACACTCAGATCGCTATAGGCAGGCAGACAGAGCTTCTCCCTGGAAAGCGCTCCCTGGGGCCCCGCCTGCCTGCAGCGGCCAGCTGGCCGGGAAGCTGGTCCTGGTGGAGGAGCCTACTGTCCTGCGCCTGGCCACTCCCCTCTTAGTCAGGCCGTCCCCAGCTGCCTCCGCTGCCCTCCCTCAGCCCAGACCTCCATTCCTCTCAGCAGCGTGAACCTGGGTGACCCTCCAAGGTCGCCTTTCTCACTCAGCAGCTCCTTTGATGGGTCTCTGAAGGCCCCGCCCCGCAGTGGACCCCTCGTGCCCACCCTCCCCAGTGTGTGACCCAGGCCTGTCCTCAGCTCTGATTAGGGAGGAGAGGGATTCCCCTAGCAACCCTGGGAGAGGCCCCCAGACACCTGGCTCGTTAGGACAAGGAGTGAGAACATATTTGTTAAGGCATACCTGGAAGCCTCAGAGGTTCACCTCTGCCTCCCCAGACCCCAGCTCCGGGCAGTTCATCCCTGGAGCTGCTGGCATGGGACTTAGAAGGGAAACAGAAAAGTGAGAATGAATATTTGCTAAGCTGGGGAGCCACAGGGCCCCCTCTGCTCCAGAAAAGAATCAGGGCAGGGACAGGGCTGTGGCAGGATCGAAGCTGGGCACCAGCCCCGGAAGGTGTCAGTGATGGGCTAGATCCCTTTGCTCCAGGACAGGCCGGGGGTGGCTGGGCGCCTGGCAGCTCCCTCCTAGGTCACCCAGGCAGCCCACAGAGTGGCAGGAAGAACAGGGATGAGTGCCCCCTTTCTCCCATCACAGCCCAAGCCACACATAAGAGTCTTGTCTAACCCTCCCGGCTCAGCCAGGGCCCAACCTCCTCCACTCCCCGGTACTCCGGCCCCAGGCCAAATCTGGCCAATTTGTTCTGAGACAGGGCTCTGGTTTCATAGCCCCATTTGAATGATTTCCAACCAGAATTCCTGCCTCCTCCTTTGCAAAGCCCCGCCCTCCCCTCCCCCCAGCCTCCTCTGCCTGAGCTGCTGCCTCAGCCTAGGCTGGTGTGGAAGGAGAAGGGATGACCCCCCCCCTCACACACTTGAAATAACACCACTATCCCCCCACCCCTTCCTGGGCACTTCAGCCTCTGCACAACTGACAGCCCCAGAAGAGAGGCCCCTGCTGGCTGGCCGCTGGCGCTGTCTGCCTTGGGCCTGAGAACGTAGAGCTCCAGCTCTGCCGCCCGCCCCCCCGCCATTCTAGCATCTGGATCACCCTCCTGTGCCAGGAGCAGTGATCTACAGCTGAGCCCAGCGTCCAACCTCCACCACAGGACAGTTTAGCTGCCACAGCAGAGCCGATCACTGTGCCACGAGCCGTACCGCCTGCCCCTTCACACATCCTCTATTCCTGCAGGAGCAGAAAAGGCTGTTTCACATCCTGTAGCAATGATGTCAAGAGGACACAGCCCCTGTGCACAGGCAGAGCTGTGAAAAAATTCCAGGCAGCACCCAGGGTGTAGTTCTGTGCTCCCTGACACTCCTTACCAATGGGCAGACCACGCGGCGCCCCCGTTCCCCGACCTCTTCCCAGAGCCCGGGTTCTGACCCACAGTTAGAGCCCCATGGGGTAGGTGTCTTCCTCCAGGCCCTTCACCCAGAAGGTAGACAGAACACATTTTCTCCTTTTGTTTATGAAGAGGAGTATGAGGCCCAGAGACCTTTAGCGAATTGTCTAAGGTCACACATCGGGACCTGGCCCACAGGCCCACGTGCCCTCCACTCCACGACAGGCTCTAGGCCCGCACAGAGGGCTCTCCTCCCGGGCCTCCTCCCTGCTGGAGGCTGCTGAGCTGCCATCTGCAAACCCCTCCCCTGGGAGCTGATCCTGGAGACGGGTCCAACAATCTGCTCTGCATTCAGGTGTGTCATTTCCTGAGCCCTCAGGTGGGGGTTGGGACTGGGTATGGCCCTGCTGGCACCGCTTCAGCATCTTCATTTTGCACAGAGAGCTGAGGTTCCTGGCACAGAGCTGCAGGCAGAGCCAGGAGTCCTGCCGCTGAGTCAAACCAACAGTGCCCCGGTCCTCGTGCCCGAGAGCCCCTCGCCGGCTCTTTCAGACCCCCGTGGGGTCCCTGCCCTGAAGACCCTCTCTCTAAGGTGCCACTCTAGTCAGGAGTCAGACACCGGGGGTCCTATCTAGGTTTTAACCCTTACCAGACATGTGACCTCGGGTAAGTTACTTCCCTGAGCCTCGGTTTTCTTGTCTGCAAAATGGAGGTGGCCAGGCGTGGTGGCTCGTGCCTGTAATCCCAGCCCTTTGGGAGGCCAAGGCAGGTGAATCATGAGGTCAAGAGATGGAGACCATCCTGGCCAACACGGTGAAAGCCTGTTTCTACTAAAAATACAAAAATTGGCTGGTCCAAGTGCAGTGGTGTTTACAACGAATTGATCACAACCAGTTACAGATTTCTTTGTTCCTTCTCCACTCCCACTGCTTCACTTGACTAGCTTTAAAAAAAAAAAATACAAAAATTATCTGGGTGTGGTGGTGTGCACCTGTGGTCCCAGCTCCTCCGGAGGCTGAGGCAGGACAATTGCTTGAACCCGGGAGATGGAGATTGCAGTGAGCTGAGATTTTGCCACTGTACTCCAGCCTGGTGACAGAGCAAGACTGTCTCAAAAAAAAAAAAAAGAAAAAGAAATTACATAAAAAGTCTAGCGCAGTCTTTCTCCACTATCCTATGTTCAAGGTCAGCACAGGCCAGTTTAGGAGGAGAAAATGCCTCCTTCAGAGTCAAAAGTCCAGGTGTTGAATATCGCTGATAATCTGCAAGACCCAAGGCCAGCTTCCCAGCCTCTGTTCTTCCATCTGAAAACCCGTCAACGTGGTGGAGAGAAAATGGAAGAAAGGAGGTGAAAGAAAGCAGTGGAAAGGACACAAATCTCAGGTCCTGGCTCCTTTTAATCCACATGCTCCACAGCGAGTCCCAGTTGTGGGAGAAGTCCTGTTCCTGGGGATGGGCTGGGGGAGGAGACCTCTCCCCACTTCCTCCCAGGGCCATTCTGGGGTCTCCATGACTCATCCTCCACAACAAGCAGCTCTTTTTTTTTTGTTTCATACAGAGCTGGGTGCCCTGCCTGCTGGCACCTGGCCCAGAGAGGGAGGGTCGGGTAGAGGGAGGGGCTCCAGTGCTAGCTCCTGCCCCATCTAATGGTACTTTCTCCTGCTCTGGCCTTGGAAATCTCCAAGGACCTGAGTCTGCAGGAGCCAGAAACAGGAGGGGGCTTCTCAAGCAGAACCCTAAGAGGCTGTGCTAATACCCAGAGGCCATGAGGACCCTAGACAGGATGCCATCATCCCCCACACCAAACTCACACTTCTTCCTGAACAGACACCAAGTGAAGCTTCCCTAGTTCATCTTCCCCCCACCAAAAGTGAAATCTACATATTTTATTATTCTTGAAGGCAATTGCGCTTTCTTTGCATGATCTTGTTTCATTCTCTCAGTGACCATGTGAGGTGGATGTTGCTGGTTCATTTTACAAATAAGGAAAGTCAGAAAGGGTAAGTGAAATTGCCCAAGGTCACACAGCTCCTGGGTAGTAGAACTGAATTGAAGATCTGCAACTGGGCCTATCAGACTGAGAGTTGGGGAGTGCCACCACTTATCCAGATGCCTTTGGAGGTAGGTCTGTCTTTTAACTCAGCAAGACCTCATTGCTTCCTGCCTGCCTGAATACTACTTCCTAAAACCACTTTGCTACCTCGGAATAAAGGCTGTCCTGCCAGCCCTGCAAAACACTACTCCTTCCCCTGACACTTTCTGTGATGCTATGTTTCCCATTCCAATCACAACCCTCCAAACCTGGGGCTGGGTCCTGGGGCTTCAGGATCAGGACTATTAAAGAGATTATAACAGGGTACAGAGGGAGAAGCTGTCCACACATCCATCCATCCATCCATCCATCCATCCATCCATCCATCCATCCGTTTACTCATCCACTCATTCATTGAACCATTCATTCGTCTAGCCATCCTGCTAGCTAGTCATCCAGTTATACATTCATTCATCTTTTCATCCACACACCCATCGTCTACCCATTCATCCATCCTGCCATTCATTCATCTTTCCATCCACCCATTTATCTCCTCACCCATCCATTCATCCCTTCATCTAATTATCTGTCTTCTCACTTATGCTTGTGTATTGATTTATTTTTCATTTCTCCATCCATCCTTCTTTCTACTCATCCATTCTTCCATCTGTCCATGTATTTCTCTACCCATCCATCAGTCTGTCCATCCATGCATTCTCTCATCCACACACCTACTTGTCTGTTCTTTTATGCATCCTACCATTCATTCACACCCCCATCCATTCACATGTCCGTTTCTCTGTCCACTCACCTATTCATCATCCATCCAGGCAACTATTCATCATTCATACATAGTTTGTCTATCTACTCCTCTATCCATTTTTCCATTTATCTTCTGATCCACCCGTTCCTTCACCCATCCATTTACCTACTTGTCCATATGTGCATCAACATATACATACTTCACTCATCCATCCATCCAAGTACTGTATCCTCACGTCCACTCATTCATTCATCTGTTAATTCATTTATGTCAGAAGGAATAACCTAATAAGGTTCTTAACACAGTGCCTGACACAGCAAGCATCCAGCAATGGTAATTGTAGTTGTTCTTATTCTAAGATTGCATTTGAGAAGCTGATGGTGTGGCAGTAGACAAACAGGAACACTTACAATGCGGTGTGGCAAGTGCTCTCAGAGAGGCGTGAACAGTGCCTGCAGGAGCAACCAGGAGGCATTCCCTCATACCCACCTCAGCCTCTACTCTTCTCCGCAGCTCTCCCAGGCAATCCTTCCCATTATCCCTACTTCATTCCGGGCTTCCATGCTGTGCCTAGTGACTCCAACTCAGATACTCAATGGTTTACGGGGCGTCTCTCCTTGCAAGCCTCAAACTGAACTCGTTATTCTCCTTCACACATACCACTCCTTCTCCTGTATTTTCTGGATCCACAAGTGGGGCCAAAGTATGCCCTGCTGCCAGTTCTCCAAATCACCCACACTCAGACATCTATTACCTCTCCCCTCCCACGCGCCCCATCGGCCACCAAGCATGCTGCTACTTACCTTTGCAAGATCATTCACACCTGTCACCTTGGCAGCACCTCCTCCTCACCCCGTCTCCAACCAGGACCTTCTCTCCCTTCACCTAGCCTGTGGCGTCCTTCTCTGCCTTCCTGCCACTATCTCTACATCCTCCAGCCCCTCCCACACCTGCCTTCCCCCACTTCCCTAAACATTGTCCTCGTGACCGCACTGTCCTCAAAATCCATCCGGGACACCTGGAATATGCCGATATCACCCTGTCACATTTCTTTCTCCTCCACTGGACTGTGGGCTCCTTGAGGGAGCTCACTTATCTCCATTGCCTGGCAAAGAAGTCTCGGTGAGTGTTTGTTGAGAGGCTGCGTTATTTTAGTACATCTGAAGGTGAGAAACTGCTGAGAATGGAAGAAGGTACAACTGGCACTTGAGTAGTATAGAAAAGGCTGTGCCAGCTGCTGTGGGGGAACGTTCCTGGAAATCAGCAAAACAAGAAGAGAATTATTCAGAGAGACGGTGCTGGGGATGTTTGGGAGTGGGAGTAATCCAGGTTGGGCTGGGAGAGAGGTGCATCTCAGGAGGTCCACAGGTGGAGAAAAGAAGGGAGTTTGGGGACCAGGTTTTGAAACTAGGCAGAGAGGAGGAATGGGTGAGCACCTGCAATATCTGACTTGCAGTCTTGGAGGAGATGGCTCAGTGACGACCAGGCTCAAAGCTTAGCCCAACGTGCTGTGAGGAGGCCAGCTAGGAACGGAGGAGGTCACGGCAGGTGAGAGGTCAGCATCTGGGTAGGGATGCCCAGAGGCTAGAGCCAAGAAGAATCTGGGTCAGCCAGGTACCAAGTCTCAGAAGCCTGAGTGTGGGCTGACTGGGCTCGGAAAGGCCGTGGGAGGTGAGGCTGGGAAGAAGGCAGTAACAGGGAGTAGAAGGGAAGAGCTCCGTAACCGAGGGGGCTGGAAAGGAAGCGCAGGGGGTGTCTGGAGAACAACGGCTGGGAGAGGTGCTGGGGTGGCTGTGGGAAGGAGTGGCAGGGTGTGTGGGAGGCAGTGGCGTCTGTCCAAAGCCACTTCCCCTCACGTTCCCGTGGACACACCCTTTCTGGTCCCCTCAGGCAAGTGCCACCTTTCTCACCTGTCCCAAGTTCAGTGCCCCAGAAGGGACAGGGATTCAGGGGGAGTTGACTCTTGCCTTCCTCCTTCTCTCTGCCAAACCGGGACAAAGTAGGGAAGGAGGTCTCTTCAGCCCGCAGTAGTCACGGTCAGGGCAGCCACCTCTGGGCTGATGTCACCGCAGGCCTCCAGCCAGATCCTGAGTCTGTTTTCATTCCCGCTTTATGAGATGGGGATAATGAATGAGAAAGAGGGGGCAGGGAGGGAGTCGGAGGAGAGAGCCCCTTGCCCACCTGCCCCACCCCCAAGCTAGAACCTGGGCTGTGGTCCCAACAAGTGCCTTCAGTGCCTGGGTGCTCAGCTTCCCTCCTCCCCCTCCTCTCCCCTCTCTGAAAAAAAAGAAATTGGAGGCAGCCTTACCATGTGTGCAACTGCGGGGCAGGAGGTACCACTCGGAAGTGGCCAGGAAGGGCCTGAGTGTGTCATTCAAGTGCAGCACTTCTGAGTTCTCTGGGGCCCCCTTCCGAGGTATCCTGATGGAGGGGAAAGAACATGCAACTGGGGACAGGCTTGGTGGGATCTGGATTTTGTCTTTACCAGGGACTGTCTCTGTGGTCTTCAGCAAGTCATTTAACTTCTCGGAGCCCTTCCTTAAAAACAGACATAGCATGCCCCCACATATTCAGAAACGCTTGCAGACGGATGTGCCTGGCAGCACGGAAGAGGTGGAGAAGAGGGCTGAGGAAGTAGCAACATAGACAGTATCCGAGGAACCCAGTGGAACCGAGAACCGCTGGGGCCAGAAGCCCAAGACTGCCCCTCTGAGCTGTGAGAAGCGGGTGGCCCCCGGCTGGGGATGGCTTATGGAAACGAAAAGGCTTGGGCAGTATCATATGTTCATGACCCTGTTCCTTCCTCATCCTCTGAGTTGGAATGAGGGCCCCTAGCCTGCCCTGCTCTCATGGGCCCCAGAACCTTTTTGTCTACCACTCTCTTCTCTCTTCGAGCTAACTGCAGCACAGCCGCCAAGACTGAATTCAAGAATTAGGCCAGGCACAGGGGCTCACGCCTGTAACCCCAGCACTTTGGGAGGCCGAGGCAGGCAGATCACTTGAGGTCGGGAGTTCGAGACCAGCCTGACCAACATGGAGAAACCCTGTCTCTACTAAAAATATAAAAATTAGCCGGGCGTGGTGGCGCATGCCTGCAATCCCTGCTACTCAGGAGGCTGAGGCAGGAGAATCGTTTGAACCCGGGAGGCAGAGGTTACGGTGAGCCAAAAGTGCGTCACTGCACTCCAGCCTGGGTGATAGAGCTAGACTCCGTCTCAAAGAGAGAGAGAAAAAAAAAGAATCACTTTCTTGGACATCCCTTTTTGACAGTATTCTCACCCGGCCCGTTTCTTGCAGCACTTGAAAGTGCCTACCCAGGCATAGCACTGACCCTGTGGCGCTTACCACACTGTATTAGTTGGTTTCTGCATCAGGGACGCTCTCAGTTGTGCACAGCTCGCGGGGGTGGGGGCTGTAAGCTGGTGGCTCTCCTTACACGGGACTGGTCTATACAATGCCCCAATGAAAGTATGTTGAATAAATGAATGGTCAGGGGAACGAATGAAGATAGGCTCAGGATCAGACACCAAAAGGTTAAAAGGAGTTGGAGGGTAATGGGGGTCCCAGCTCCCTCTGCTGGGCATCAAATCACTGGTTAGAGAGCCCCCAGGCCTGCCCAAGACTAGCTGAGGTCCCTAGAGCTGGGATTTAGTTCCACAGCAGTCAACTTGCCTTCTGTAACATTTACCTTGACCTGTAATTAGAGACAATTGTCTGCATGTATATTGGAATCACATCCCTGTCCCCTACCAGACTTGAAGCTCTTTGAGGCATCGGTCTTCTCTGTTCTCGCTCGTCACAGTACCCCTAGTGCCTGGCACACAGGAGTTCTCCAGTACATACTTGACGAATGACTATTGCAGGGAAGCAGTTCTATCCCCGAAAGCAGGCCTGGAATCAGTGTGCAGAGAAAAAGGCAGAAGCCAGGAACCACCCTTGTCTTCTCAGCCATGTACCGCATTCCCATGGCCTTCAAACCACCCAGCCCCAGCAGCCCTGGCCGAGGAACCAATCCAGGGCCCCTGGCTAGGCCTGCAGCAAAAGGCCTAGGAGCCCCATGGGTGGGACCTGTTTCTCTGCCCCTTTAGCTTCCTTGCCCTCTTCCCTCCAGAGAAACCTGAATGAAGTTGGCAGATTTCTCCAAGTGTCTGGGTTTATTCCATCCCTATGATCTGCTAAGCACTGTTCAGCGTTTTCCTATCTGCTTCTATATTTTACTTAAGCTTCATACAAATAAAAAAATAGCTAACATTTTTGAGCACTTACTATAATCCTGGCACATACTTTACATGTATTAACTGATTTAACAATCAGAGGATATAGAAATTATAACTATACCTTTTTTTCTTTTCTTTTCTTTTTTTTTTTTTTTTTTTTTTTGAGACAGAGTCACGCTCTGTTGCCCAGGCTGGCAATGGCATGATCTTGACTCACTGCAACCTCTGCCTCCCAGGCTCAAGGGATTCTTCTGCCTCAGCCTCCTGAGTAGCTGGGACTACAGGTGCATGCCACCACGCCAGGCTAATTTCTGTATTATTAGTAGAGACCAGGTTTCACCGTGTTAGCCAGGATGGTCTCTATCTTCTGACCTCGTGGTCCGCCCATCTTGGCCTCCCAAAGCGCTGGGATTACAGGCATGAGCCACCTTGCCCGGCCAACATACCTTTTTGTCACTGGGGACATTGAGGCAGACAGGTATAAGAAACAAACGATCTGGGCTTTGAACCCCGGTCTGCCTGTACCCTAAATAGGCAGCCCTTCCCATGGCACTACCCACATTTTCTGGGTTGCAATCCAGGGTCTGGCCACTCAGCCTTAGGTATAAGGGCTGCTGTCCAGGTCCCTCTCCCTAGGGCCACATGGATTAGGGGATACGATCAGGGGCTGAGCACAGACGGAAGCAGCTTTGCTCCCTACTCTCTGAGTTCAGGCACAGAGAGGGCAAGAAGGGGCTCCTTTGGGACCACAACTGCCCCCATGGGGCAAGTGGAATGAGGGAATCAAGGGCGAGCAGCCCCCTCCGAAGCCTCAACAACCCCCACCCCCACCGGCTTCCTTGTAGCCCTAACTCGGGAGATCTAATTTTCTGCCACCAGGAAGTGCCTAAGTAACCAGGCCTACTAAAATCTCATTCCCTCTCACTCCTTATCTGTCCCCAGAAGAGCCAGACAGCTCCTGATGCGCCCTCTCTCTTCCCTCTCTTCCTCTGCTTCAATCATAGCCCAGCCTCCTCACAAGCCTGCTGGGGAGTCTGAGGACTCCTCCCAGCCCTTTCCAGGGAAACACAGGTTAGCCAGGTTCAGCGGTTCGGGTAGGAAGTGCGCCGGGGGCGGGGGGCGCCTTCCAGGAGGGGGATGGCTTTTCTTCCTTCTCCCTCTGCAGCCCTTCCCCTACCTGTTCTCAGTCAGGGAGGCTCTTAGGGCGTGTGGGCCTGGAAGGTGGGGCCGGGAGGGTCCAGTGACTGAGGACGAATGAGCGTGAGTGAGGGAGTAAGGGCCATGGTGTGGTGTAGCGTGGGTCAGTGTAGTGCGGCCGTCAGCTGTGTCCGCGCGCAAGTGGCAGGAGAGGGCGCGCATGCAGGCGAGGGTACCTGGATAGAGGAGGAGCCGGGTCTGCGCGGTGGCTGCACGGGGCACAGCGAGAGAGTGCCTTACTCCCCCCGGACCTCTGGGCTCAAGAGGTCCCTCGAGATCCTCAGCCCGGGGCGCACAGTACGAGAGTCCCCCTGATTGTCTGGCTCCCAGGGCCCCTCCCCCCTTGGCGCTAAACGACCACGATCTTTCCCTCCCTGCGGACCCAGTAGAGGGCGATGTCACACCTCTGCGGGTGGAGCCCCCACCCCAGCACCTCCGCGTCCTCCACCCAGACTCCGGCTATAAAGCTCAGGGCGAGGGGATGGGATGGCGACGGAGGCTGGGCAGGAGTCAGCGGCCGCGGATCCCTCCCCATCCCCGGCCTCGGGAGTAGGAAGTGGACACTTGAGCCGCAGCTCGGCGCGCCCCCTCCGCGTTATTTGCGCCTGCAGCCGGGAAATGCGGAGCGGCGGTGTCGGAGGCCCCTCAGCACCGCGTCCCCTCCCCCGGCCGCCCGCCACACCTCACCCCGTTGACAGCTCCGGCGCCTGGTCCAAGGCCCGGCCCCCGCCCCCGCCGCGCCGTGCCCCTCCCCGCCTACCCCAGGAAGAAGAGACCTCCGCCGAGAGGCCGCGTCCGCTCCCGGCCCTCCCCTCCCTGCGCCCGCCCCGGGGGACGCCTAGAGCCCAGCGGTGCGGGGCGCCCCTCCCCCTGCCGGCTGCGGCAGCGCGGCTGGGCTCCATGGGGGGAATACTAAGGAACCGGCGCCGCCGAGCAGCCCCCACGCGGGAGCGCGCGGGAGGGACCGGGGCGCCCTGGGGAGCCGCGCCGCCGCCCGCCGTGCCAGGGCCGCTCCCGGGCTCCTCCGACCGTCGCCGGGAGTGCGCCACGAAGCCGACCCCGCAGCCTCAGCGCGGCCTCCCTGGGCCTCCACCCCAGCGCCTGAAATCGCGGTCGCACGCTTCCAAGCCGGCAGCCGTGCGGACCCCTCGGTGCAGCCCCTCGCTTAGATTTCCCCAAGGAAGCTCTGCGCTGCCTGGACGGGTCCAGGGAGATGTGCGGGGCTGCGACACGACAGCCGCCTATCCACATGGCGCGGTGTCTGTCCGTGCCTCTGTGCCTGCCCAGGGACTCTCTACTTCAGGGTGTGCGGGTCTCTCGGAAAGCACAAAGGTTTGCTGGCCAAGGATCCCTCCCGGCCCTGGAAACACGCCTGCATTCCTCTCCTCCCCCGGCCTGTTTCAGCGTCCGAGGGGCCTCTAGGCGCCCCCCACCACGCTTTCTCCTTTGACGTTTCCAGAAGCTGTTTTCCTAACCCTCTCCCCGGTTCTTGTTATTTATCCTCTGAACCTTTCAAGTGTGCAGGCAGTCTCTGGGTGGGAATCCCAGCCGCGGGCCTCGCTTACTGGCTCAGCGACTTTGGGCAAGTTATTTAACCTCTCCTTTTCCTCTTCTGTAAAAAGAAGATAAAAATACTTCCTTGCCTGGCTGGGTTGTTGTGAGATTAAATAAGATCCATGTATAAACGGGGCATTTCGCCCAGCGCCTGCGCAAGGGAAGCCTCCGTGAGGAGTAGCTTCGGGCCTCTGCCTCTCAACACCAGTAGCTCTCCTTCCCTTTGTCCTTGGTCACGTGACCCTGGGAACTGATCAACCCCCCTCTACCCTTAGCTCCCTTAAAGACAATGGCTGGGAACCGACTCAGTAAAACACTATCCAGCAAGAGCCTGCCCCCGTCCCAGGACGGCCTCTGCCTTGGAAGGAAGGAAGTCCAGGGTAGTTTGTTCTCCGTTGTCACTGTCCCACTTCCAAGAAGTCTGTTAGATGCTTAAAGCAGTGAGGTCCAGGGACAAAGGGGAAACTGAGCCTGGATGGGCCCAGATCTGGTTTCTTAAAGCTTCTAGGGAGTTGTGAAGGGTTGGCAGCCTGGGACTGTGAACCTGGAAGCAGGGAATCATGCTTCGGGAGGAGAAATAAGAAGGGGCAGGAGAATCATCTTATTGCCTTTATTCTGCTGTCGGCCCAGCTGGCCCCACTGCAGGGCACAGGACCAAGCTTTTACACGCTCACCCATGCTCTCTGTGCAGGCCAGTGCGTGCACACACACACACACACACACATACACACACACTCACACATCCCATCTCTGGCTTCGAGAGTCAGTCTCTGGGGGGCAAAGGGCAACTCCTTGGCCTGCCCCTGCCTGCCCTTTTATGACAGCACCAAGGGCGGGAGTGGGGCAGGGCCCTTGGCCCCCAGAACAAATCCCTGTGCAAACTGGAGGTGCCAGCTGGCTTCAGGATGGGGATGTCACATTTCCCCATTCCTGGAGTCCCCTCCTCCAGTTCCTGAGGGAGGGACTGCTCTCCACCTACCTGGGGGGCCAGACCCCTGCCAGGGCTGGGCCCTGTGGAACCCCGGCTTACCCCCACCTGACCCTGCCAGGACTTCCAGCATTGAAGAACAGACAAGTGTGAGGTCGTGGGGATCCTCCGCTGGAGAGCAGGAAGGTCTGGGCCCTGAGGGGCTTGGGGAGGGGTCATCACCCCCTCTCCTAATCCATCTTCAATATGAAGAGGTTTGGGGCACTCTTCCTGGGGAGGGAGCACAGGCCTGGAGAAGTCCCAGCTTGGGCCCTTCCCAGCCTTCCATCTTCTGGGCCACAGCATAAGGCCAGGCACCCAAAAGTCCAAGAGTCCAAAAGTCCAGCCGGCTGTGCGGCATCCCTGCGTGGTCCTCGGGGTCCCCCGTGGGAGCTGGTGTCAGACCTGCACGGGCAGCGTCTGGTTCATCTGTAGCCGCATGTCCTGGATACTGCTCAGGATCTTCTTCTGGTGGCCAGCCAGGGTGACCCCGATACGGAGCAGGTCTCTGCAGATGAAGCAAAAGCAAGATCAGTCCCTCTCCTCCTGCCCTCAACTCGGGGCCCAACCCAGGGCCCCCGGGCCTGCTCCTCTGAATCTGAGGCATACTTACTCTGCGGTCATCTGGGCCACCAAGTCAAAGGATGCAAACCCTGCACTGACGAAGCTCTCCTTGTACCGCCCCATCTTGATGGCCTCCAGCCAATCACCAACTGTCGTGAAGGTCGTGTAATCTGGGACTGTGCGGTCCAGGAGGGGCTGTGACATGCTATGGGAAGAAGAGAAGGACCTGGTGAATCTTGAGGGCAGGAGGTAGAGCTACTGGCTGGGTGGGAGCAGAGGCAGAGGTACTGACCCAGACTGAGCGCTGGCAATGACCTTGAGACTGGCAGCATTGCGGATAAGCTTGTCCAAGGTATTGACAATCTGGGAGAATTTGGGCCTGAGGTTCCGGTCCCGCACCCAGCAGTCCAGCATGAGCTGGTGCAGTGCTGTGGGGCAGTCCATGGGTGGTGGTAGCCGATAGTCCTGCTCCACAGCATTGATGACCTGGGCCAAGGGCAGGGAAAGCCAGAGTGAGCCACTGCCACCATCTCCAGCCAGCGACCACCTGCCCAACCGCTCTGGCATGGCCACACTCACATCCTGGTTGCTCATGTCCCAGTAAGGTCGCTCTCCATAGCTCATGACCTCCCACATGACAATTCCATAGCTCCAGACATCACTAGCAGAAGTGAACTTCCGATAGGCGATGGCCTCCGGGGCCGTCCAGCGGATGGGGATCTTTCCGCCCTGGTGAGAGGGGCACAGGCCCTTCACCCTGTGACTCTGAGCTGCCCCCCAGGCCGGAGCCCCTGCCTGACAGGCCCCGTCCCCAGTCTCCCTCCCAGCGACTTCCTGTACCAGGGAGCTGGTGTAGGTGGGATCAGAGGGGTCATCCTCCAGGAAGCGGGAGAGGCCGAAGTCTGAGACTTTGCAGACCAGGTTGCTGTTGACAAGGATGTTGCGGGCAGCCAGGTCGCGGTGCACATAGTTCATCTCGGACAGGTACTTCATGCCAGCAGCAATGCCCCGCAACATGCCCACCAGCTGGATGACCGTGAACTGCCCATCGTTGAGCTGCAGGCAACAAGCAGGCTCAGGTGTGCCCACTGCCCCATCTCGGCCCATGGCTGCCCACCTGCCTCCCTCTCCAAGTACTCAGACTATGCAGCCATGTCCAGAGTGCCCTGAGGGTAAGGGAGCTGCCCTACTGTGTGGCAAGTATCTCGTAGGCAACATCCCAATGAATCCCCATGAGGACCCACTACCTCTTAGCACCCCATTCTACAACCAGGCAGCTGGGACTCAGAGAGGTTAAACCACTTGCCTGAGGTCACACAGGTAGTAAGGAACAGTCAAGATGCGAACTCCCATATTTCTGAAGGCCTGCTATTTCCCTGCACCCTGCTACCTCAGTAAATGCTATGGACTTGAATAGGGGCCATCTGACTTGGTTGTGGTGGGGGGTTAGCCCAACCCAACTCTCTTGGGGAGGGGGAGGGGGACGGCCCGGGCGCTGCTCTTACCCGGAGGAAGGAGTCCAGGGCGCAGTTCTCCATGAACTCAGTGAGGATCATGACGGGCCGGCTTTTGGTGACCACGCCCTCAAGTCGGATTATATTGGGGTGATCAAACTGGCCCATGATGGAGGCCTCGCTTAGGAAGTCCCGCCGCTGCCGCTCAGTGTAGCCCACCTTCAGCGTCTTGATGGCCACAAACACCTCCCGGCGGCCAGGCTGTTTCAGTCGACCCCGGCACACTTCCCCAAACTCCCCTGCAGGGCACAGGGCACAAGCTATGATCCACCCTGGGACCCAGCCCGCCCCAGTGTCTCACCTCTACTGTGCCCCAGGAGACTCACCAGCTCCGATCACCTCCTCAATCTTGACGCAGGAGACGTCGATCTCCTTGGCAAACTCCCGAACGGCCTCATTAGGGTCCTCGTAGGTAAAAGGGTCAATATAAACCTTCATTCCAGGAGCAACTGAAGGGAGAAGAGGTGGGCATGAGAAGGTAACAGATCTTCAAGCCAGCCTCTCCCCACAAAGGGTGCAGCTCTGGCAGCCTCCTCGCTGAGCCGGGCCCCATATTCCGCCCCCCCATGCACCCCCCACCCCCCGGTGTTGCTGCCCTAATCCTCCAGCCCCCCATGAGAATGCCTGGTGATCATAAAGTCTAGACACCTAGGATTCTACTCCTAGTTCTTCTCTCTCATCTCTCAGCACATGCAGACCTCTCTCAGATTCATCCCTCCCCTGGTTCTCACCGCCCTGACCTTATCCAGACCTTCAACACTCAGACTATTGCAATAGCCTCCCAGCTGGGCTCTCTGCCTCTGGACTTTTCCCACCGAGCTATCCTGCATTCCACTGTCTTCCTAAAACAATCTGTTCATTGTGTTACTCCCCAGCTCGAGAGCCTTTCCAATTACCTATGGTGGAGTCAAGTCCAAACTCTCCTGCCTGCCTTTCACGACCCTCTGCGGGCTGGCGACGACTGACTACCCGGCCTGGCTTCCTAGCAGCTGTCAAACCAGTCTTCTGGCTGCCCCCACAGTTGGGCTCCCTCCCCACCCCGCCCACTACCTTCCAGAGGCTCCTCTGGCCAGGAATGCTCTCCCTCACCTCCCAAAACCCTGCTCATCCCGCCTGGCTCAGCTCCAGTCCACCTCCTCCAGGAAGCCTTCCTCTTCTCTAAACTCTCAGTGCCTTTTACAACAGGAGCACCCAGCTCAGCGCCTAATTGTTCTCTAATTGTTTCCTGTGTCTGCTTATTGTCTTTCCCATAGGACTAACTGCCTCTGGGGGGAGGGTTCAGACTTCTGTCATCTCTGGGGGCACAGGGTACCCGGAGAGAGACAGGGGTCAGGAAATGGCACTTGACTGGAATCAGGAGGGGGCATTCAGGGTTTGTCTATAAGGAATGAAGTCCCAGGCAGGGAGAAGGGTGTCTGTGAGCCCTGCGGGGGCTAGGAGAGCTTAGGGAGGGTGTGGGGGGGCAGGCAGGGGTCAAACTCACTGTACTGCTGCAGCTTCTCCGTGTACTCCGAGTCCGAGCCGTGCCGCTGCTTCCTGGAGGGGGCAGAGTGGAGGGTGGCCTGAGACCAGCCCTATGGCTCCCTTGTTCAGGAGACCCTTGGGCTCACAGAAGGGGCAGAGAGGACACAGCATACGGCCTGGGGCCAATTGCCACACTTGGTGGTCACAGCAGCCTCTGGCGCTCTGAGCAAGGGGCTCAGTGGACTCAGTCCCTAGGAAACCTGCCCGGAGATTCAGGGGATGGAGTGTGGACAAAGGGCAGGATGGGGACACAGGCAGGGATGGGAGAGGGCTTGCCCAGCTATGGCTGGTCCCAGGAGGGTGAAGGACCTGGTCTGAGGGAGGTGGTGGCAGCTCATCTCTGAGGCATGAGGGGCTCCAGGGTGCTAAGGGCAGTTCTGGGCTGGGAGTACCTCAGGCAGACGATGGCGATGACCACGACGGCCACCACGAAGACGAGGCCAGCGGTTGCGGAGCCCACGATGAGGGGAAGCTGCTCCTGGAGCTGCTGGGCCCCGGGGCCTAGAGACAGAGAAGGGGCTGCTGAGTGGAGGGACAGACAGTGAGGGCCATGATGGGGCAGGCGCGGGGGCTGCTAACCTCTCTCACTTGTGGTCTCAAACTCGGCGGGCCGGCTGTACTTTCCGTAGCCAGCCACCGTGCGGGCCCGGACCTGGACCACATAGCGGGCGTCGGGCCGCAGCCCGTCCAGCTGCACGGAGTTCATCTGGCTGGTCACTGTGGAGGCGATGCCCTCACTCTGCAATGCCAGGAGGGAGGGGGCATCCTCAGGTGGGTCCTGAGGCCAACTGGCCCCTGTTCACACCCAGGCCTGCCATACCTCCATACCCCCCATACCCAAGGCCTTGCTCCCAAGGGCCCGACACCCTGTGGAGGTAATTTTCTCAGCCCAGCTCAGCCCAAGGCCTCCTCCTGCCCCTTGAGGCTCTGACCTTTTCAAAGTATTTCATCTCATAGTCCAGGATGACTCCGTTGGGCCGCTCTGGGGGTGCCCAGGACAGGGTCAGGCTGCTGCCTGAGCTGCTGTGCAGGCGTAGAGTGGGCACTTCGGACGGGGCTGGGAAGAGCAGGGGGCTCACCAGGGGCTCCCTGGACCCTGGCATCCTTCCCAAAGACCCGCTTCCCACGGGACCCCCAGTGGTCCCTTGGTAGGCCCCAGGACACCTCAGCTCGATCCAGGGGAAAGTGAGCCAGGCCCTACCCTCCTGTGTCCCCTCCTCACCAGCCTGGTTGGTGGTGATATTCACAGCGGCATAGCGGGGCGGCAGAGGGCTCTTCCCCGAGACACCGTTGACCGCCTGCACCTCAAAGGTGTAGCGTGTGTGGGCCAGCAGATGGCTGATGTGGACCCGGCGCTCTGTCAGGCCCAGCTGCCGAGGCACAAACTCCACATTGTCGTCACAGCGTGAGCAGGCTGAGGGCCCCCCAGCCCCAGGGCCTCCATGGCACTTCTTGCAGATCACATTGTACAGGAGGTCATCCCGGCCACCCAGGTCCCGGGGCTCACTCCACTCAAGGATCAGTGAGGTTTCATTCACGTTGGAGATCACGCCTCGGGGCGGCGATGGCACGGCTGTGGGGGACATGGAGGAGAAGGTAGTGAGCGGGAGGCTCTAGGACCACCCTTCTGCCCAGATTTCCTGCACACTCCAACCTGCCTTGCCTCTGCTTTGATAAGCAGCATAACTTTCCTATATTTCTTCACTAGGCAGACTCTTATTTATCCTTCAAGACTCAACTTGTGATGTCACTTCCTCTTAGAAGCCTTCCTTGATTGATCCTCACCCTACACTCCGAATGTACATAAAAGAATTCCTGGACAACCTTCTAGCCCAGCTCTTAGAACATTACGGTAATTATCTGTTTTTATACCTATTTTGCCCAGCAGGTTTTGAGCTCCTTTCGAACAATGACTATCTTATTCACTGCATACCCTCAACACCCGGCACAACGTCTGGCACACCAAAGGCCAGGGCAGGGAGGAAGTGGGGCACAATCCCACGCTCGGGATGTGAGGCCCCCTCCGTGGATAGAGCGGGGCTGGGGAGAGGCACTTCTGTGCAGAGGGAGGGGTGATGCACTTAAGGGCCGCCCACCGCTAAGCTTCTAGCCAGCTCCTAATCATGGTCAGGAGCTAGGACGTGCCTAGCAGGTGCTGGCGGAGGGGTGAGCTGGCTGACCTGGATTCTGGCTCAGGGGCGGTCACCTCCCAGCTGTGCCATCTTGAGCGCAACATCTAACTTCCTGGGCCTCAGCTGCTCCTCTGGAAAATGGGGCTATTCATAGTGACTGCCTAGGCTTCCCGGGAGGGCCCCCCAGAGGGCAGGCGGGCGGGGGAGAGGGCACGGGTTCACTCACTGGTACAGGCACTGTCCGCGGAGTCCGAGTCTGCGCGGTAGAAGTTGTTGTGGCAGGTGCAGATGTTGGCGGCCGGTGAGGTGGTCCGGCTGTTGGGAGGGCAGGGGAGGCAGGGCCCCTCTCCCTGCTTTGCCTTGTAGCTCCCAGGGGGACAGGCTGTGGGGGAGAAGAGGATGGATGGGGCTCACCTCCCTTCCCCACAGACACCAGACCCCCACAGCTCTGAGAACCTGGCTTCTCCCCAGCCTAGGCCCTAGCCCCCCCAGACTAGACTGTGGGGCAATGCTGGGATGGCCTTACTCCAGCTGCAGCTACAAAAGGCCCTGTTGCCCCATGGAAAGCCCACGTCAGCGGATTCCTCCCGCCCCTGCCCCCTCGCCCCAACCCCAGGGCCTCACGGACGAAGACGTCAGCCCGTCACCTGGACGGCCTGGGCTTGTTGAGGCAGGGAAGACAGAGAAAGGGGGAGGAAGAGGTGGGGATGGGAAGAGACCACCTGTGGGGCCAGCAGCACCCATACCATTCCCGATCCATGGGGATGCCCCACCCCTCATGGAAGACCATTCTGAGGACCCTGAGGGGCACCCTAGAACAGCCAGGAGCGGGGGCCTTGACAGCGAAGCTCTCACCCCACCCACTAGAGCCAGCAGCAGCTCCTTTCTGCCCTTGGGCAGGGACGGGGGTGAGGACGGGTGAGAGGAGGAGAGAAAGAAAGCAGGCAGGAAGGCTGGGGTCACCTGGAGTTCAGAGGCCTCATGTCCACAAGGGGACTCCCCCCCAGAGCAAGCCCAGGGCCCAGGGCCTGAGCATCCCTCATCCCCAGTGGCCCTCCTGCCATCTGCCCTTGATTCCGGGACCGGATGCAGGCTCTGTGGATCTAGGTGGCCTTATCATGCATTCTTCACACTGGAACATTTGCAAGTCAAAGGGGACACTCGTAATAGCTGAGTTAGGAAAATGGGTATACAGCAAGACCCTCCCCAGTGGCTGCCACCTCTCCACGACTGCCTCTGGCGGGGGCACCACAGGGGAGAACGTCCAGCACCCGGGCTTTCCCTTTTCTGGGGTTTCATCTCCCCTGACCAAGGTGATATTCCATCCTAGCTCTTTTGAGCCAGCGGGGGAGGGGGCAGAGACCAGGCCAGCCTGGTTGCTATGGGAACCAGCATGCATTTCCTGCCAGGGACCTGCAGAGTGTTAGCCCCTCTTCAGGCTGTCAGGCTCATCACCCCACCCCCTTTCTCCACTTAGCAAGAGGAAATCTCAGGACAGGTTCCCATTGAGAAGTGGAGAGGGCCCGGAATGGCACCATTCACCTTCCCATGAGAACACGGGGCCTCGCAGCCAGCCTCATGCTGCCAAGCCCTCACACCTAGGGTGCGGTAAGAGCCATCACCTACCCCTCAGTGCTGCGGGCTGCAAGCCCCAGGGAAGAGAATCGGGCAGAGGGAGCGAAAGACAAGGCTCTCAGCACACCATCCTGCATGGCAAGGCACAGGAGGAGGCTTCGTGCCAGCCTCCACATTCCCAGCTACGAGGCCTGTGTTCAGAGCCTCTCCAAGACTCAGTTTCCTTATTGGCAAAACAGGGAGATGACAGGAATCTACCTCACGGGGAGTGGTGAGGCTCCGTGAGAGACCCCTAGGTAGACAGTTTTGACACCTGAGAAGCCTAGTACGGAAGTCTTGGCAAGCCATCAGAGGCAGGCAGATCACCTGAGGTCGGGAGTTCGAGAGCAGCCTGACCAACCTGAAGAAACCCCGTCTCTACTAAAAATACAAAATTAGCCAGGTGTAGTGGTGCATGCCTGTAGTCCCAGCTACTATGAAGGCTGAGGTAGGAGAATCGCTTGAACCTGGGAGGCGGAGGTTGCAGTGAGCCCAGATCGTGCCATTGTACTCCAGCCTGGGTAACAGAGCGAAACTCCATCTCAATAATAATAATAATAATAATAACGGCAGAACACCCCAGCTCTCATGGATCCCAGGGCTCTAGAGACTCGAGGCCAACACTGAGCTGGTAGCTGTGCTCCCATGTGACAGACCCTGTTCTAAGGGCAAAGTGCTGCTCATATGAGCCTCACTACAGCCCTATGAAGGAACCTCCTGATCATCCTCATCTTGCACATGAGGAAACCGAGGTTCAAACAGTTAAGTAACTTGCCCAGGGCCGGGCACGGTGGCTCACGCCTGTAATCCCAGCACTTTGGGAGGCCAAGGCGGTTGGATAACTTTAGATCGGGAGTTTGAGACAGTCTGACCAACATGGTGAAATCCCGTCTCTACTAAAAATACAAAATTAGCCAGACATGGTGGTGCGTGCCTGTAATCCCAGCTACTCAGGAGGCTGAGGCAGGAGAATCACTTGAACCTGGGAAGTGGAGGTTGTCGTGAGCCGAGATCACACCACTGCACTCCAGCCTGGGCAACAAGAGTGAAACTGCGTCTCAAAAAAAAAAAAAAAAGTAACTTGCCCAAAGTCACGTAAGTGGTAAGTGACAGTCAGGACTGGACTTCAGTACTGGGCCCTAACCACTGTGTGATTTATATACTGCCTCCCAAGGGGCAGAGGAGAGCCCAGGTTTTGTAAAACACCATGCACAAGGTGCCATAGCCCCTGTGCCCTCAGCCCTGGGGCCGACCTACCGCTTCCAGGGTGAAGCACCTCAAAGCAGGACTAAGCGGGCATCTCTGCTGGCCTCCTGAGCCTCTGACTGGGCCCTCCAGTTGCCTGCTTGCCGAAGATTCTCCATGCCTCTCTTCCTCTTTCATTTTTTCTTTTCCTATCCTTGTCTCTCCGCATTTTCTCTCACCTCCCTCTTTGTACCTCATTCTCTGCATCTGATCCCCACTCTTCCCTTTCCTGCCTCCACTGCAGAGCTGCTGCCAGACCTCCTGGTCAGAGAGAAAGCAGGGGCTGGGGCATGTAGGTAGCTATGGCCCAGGGCCTCCCCGCAACCCTTTCCCCAGGCCGGTCCCCACTCACGGCGGCACTGTGACTCCTTGGCAGCTGGCTCATGGCCGGTGGCACAGGTGCAGGCACCCACGGGCACCATCCACTCCCCATCGCCGTTGCAGTAGAGCTTGAGTGGCACTGACACCTCCACAGCGTTAGGGATGCAGGTGCCAGGAGCAATGACCAGCGAGGTGGGCTCCGCCCCAGTGAGGGTCTCGGGGAAGAGTGCGAAGCCTGCGGTGGTGGATGCACACTTCTTGTAGAAGGCACGCACGGAGATGAGTGACATGCAGGCGCCCTGGTCTTGGAAGGCCAGGTAGAAGCCAGCCTTGGAAAGTGGCCCAAAGCTGCGCACCTTGGTGTTGACACGGCCGGCATCGAGGCGCGAGAAGCTCTCATCAGGCGCGATGGTGTCCACTTTCACGTAGGGGTTCTCCATCCAGAAGGGGGAGGAGGCGGAGGCCACATCGCTGTCGGCCTCGTAGTAGAAGAGGTTGAAGGTCTCCTTGCAGGAGCCGGGGATGTTGGGGATGCTGTTGCAGTCACGCACCGTGAACTTGAGCTCCACGTAGACCCGCTGCACGTCCCGCCGCCAGATGAACCCCGTGCGGAGCCAGTTGTTCTGGCTTGACTCACGCACATTACACACCTGGTACGTGCGGATGGGATTCATGCCCTCATCATAGCCACTCACCTCTTCCCACTGTGCAGGGACCAATGAAAAAGACAGAGTGTGAGGCCGGCATGTGCCCAGTGCTTTCCCCATGCCCAGATCTGCTCTATTTACTTCACAGGGGTGCTTCTGCGGTATAGTGACTGAGCATGCAGCCTACGTGGGTTCAAGTTCCAGCTCTCTGCTTGCTATGTGATTATGGGTAAGTCAGTTAATCTCCACGTGCCTCAGTTTCCCCATCTGTAACATGGGGAGAATAAAGCTGTGTGAGGAATAGACTTTAACTGAATAAAGCATTTAGGATAGGACTAGGAACATTAGCTATAATATTTGTGATCTTTATGCCTCAGTTTCATCACCTGTAAGATGGGGCCTAATGGAACTGAACAAGGCTGTGAGGAATTAAATCAGGCTGATAATGTAATGGGCTTGTAACAGCGAAAGCACTTCTTGGATACTGGCTGTCACTATTAGCATCGCATTTAATCTTCACAACAACTCCACGAGGAGCATCTGTTGTCCTGATGTTTAGAGATGGGGAAGCCAAGGCTTGCAGAGGGATTTGTGCCCAAGGTCAGTCAGGCCGGGTGACTGCAGGGCCTGTGGTGCCATCCTACTCCAGGGTTCTAGGGCTTAGAGGAGCCATGAAGGCCATCTAGGGAGGTTAACTCGAATACCTGAGAGACGTCCAGACTGCAGGAATTTAACAGTCAAGGAGTGGTGGTCCAGAGGGGTAAACGGCCTTGCCTAAGGTCACACAGCAGGTCAGAGATCTGGAACTAAGGTTTACAAGCCAATGCTCTCTCCAGGGACCCAGGGCGGAGGGAGATGGGGATGGACAGGCAGAGGGCTGTGGGAGGAGAGGGAGTGGGGGCTGGGAGGCACAGGCAGGAGGAGGAGAGGAGAGGCAGAAACACCCACAGAGCAGGACCTCGAGGTGCCTCAGATGGTGACAAGTGAGGAGGATAGGGACAGCAAAGAAAGCGAGGGTGACGGGCAGAAGGCAGAGAGCAGAGGCAGCTCTTCTCCAGGCCCTGGTGAGGTGAGGGGCACAGAGGCTGGAAGTAGGTGGCAGCCTAATGGCAACCAATGCTCACAAGAATGACGGGAAAGTCTCACCCCAGTTTCTGGATGAGATGTCCACGCCAACTCAGACGTCACCCATTTTGTGTCCATGAGGGTCTCTGGGGAGAAAACGGAGAAAAAGGTCAGGGACTAATCTCGGGAGGAGGAGAAAGACATCACAGCCAGGCACGGTGGCTCACGCCTGTATTCCCAGCACTTTGGGAGGCTGAGGCCGGTGGATCACTTGAGGTTAGGAGTTCGAGACCAGCCTGACCAACATGTTGAAACCCCATCTCTACTAAAAATACAAAATTTAGCCGGGTGTGGTGGCGCAGGCCTATGATCTCATCTACTCAGGAGGCTGAGGCAGGAGAATTCACTTGAACCCAGGAGGCAGAGGTTGCAGCGAGCTGAGATTGCGCCACTGCACTCCAACTTGGGCAACTAGAGTGAAACTCCATCTAAAAAAAAAGAAAAAAGAAAAAAGAAAAACGAGATCACTGAGGAAAAGAATTCCCACCAGGCTCCACTCTGCACACTCTCCCCGAAGCCCCCACCACCCCGTTTCCCCACTACCTAAGAGGAGACCCTGTGGCCATCCCAGAGATGTCACAGCCTCAAAGATGTCAGGTCGGGCAGCTAGGGGTGGGCGCCCTGACCCCAGGCCTGGGTTAATGAGGCAGGAACAGAGGCCAGTCCACACACCTACAGGCTCTGCTAATCTCCGCACAAAGGGGCCGGCAGGGCCTTTATCCTGGAACAAAGGGCTGTGTGCTTCAGACCCTGGCCCTGGCCTCCCCCGACTCCATTCCCAACAAAGGCCCAGCCCCACACTCGGCCCAGGGGAAGGGGAGGGCAGTGACCGGCCAGGGCCAGTTCCCACCCAGCCACCTACAGGTGATGATGGGGCAGGGATGCGCTGTGATCGTGGAGAGGGAACCACCAAAGCCCCAAACCAGCTCCTAGTTCAATTCTTCCTGTAATCCTTGGAAGAAGGTACTGATGATATGTCCCTTTTACAGAAGAGAACACCAATGCCCAGACAAAGAAAATACACTCCTTAAGGTGAAGTGGCTAGGTCTTGGGGTGAGGCATCAAGGGTGGCTCAGATTCAGGTCTGACTCTATAATTAATTCCTTGCACTCTGACTGCAATATGCCCCTCTGAAAAGGAGGGATGAAAGAAAACCTAGAAAACTGCCTATCATTTAAGGCCCAACAGAGCTGTTGCCTCCTCCAGGAAGGCTTCCATGAACCTCCAAGTCAGGGTAAGATGCATCAGGGGCCAGGGACTTTTTCAGAGTGCCCGTCCTGTGTTCTGAGCTGGTTTCTTGTCTGTTTCACCTCACTTGGTCACAGGAGGGACCCATTAATGTTTCTGACATTCACTGCTCCCTTAGGAAGCCCCTTCAGGGCTCTGGCTGGATGACACTACTCTCTGAAAGACAGTGTGACCCCCAGATTAGACCTGGGGCAGGAAAGGAAGGAAAGAGGTGCCAATTCCTTTTCTGTGACCTGGAAGGCAGTACGGCCACGTTGTGTTCCCTCAGCTGTGAAGCTGGAATGGGGCATGGCTGCCCCAGGACCTCTGAAGGCCTCTAACATCAACAGTGGGGCAGCTGGCAGTGCCCAGGGGGGAAATATCCAAACCCCACGGCCACCGGCTTGTGGTCTTCACTGGTTTCCTAGAGCCTAGGTCTGACCCGAGGACGGCGGAAGACCCCGTGGGTGGACAAGGCAGCTGTGACCCCAGACCTCAGTGTCAGGAAAAGGGGCTGCAGGCACCAGCCAATTACCGCAGGGCAGGAGGCTCCTCTGGCGCAGCCCCTGGTCCCCTGAGGGCCCGGGTGCAGGGGGAGCGATCCCGGCCTCTGGCAGGCAGACAAGCAGGCAGGCAGGCAAACAGACAGACGCAGACATTCGCCGGGGAGAAAGGCGAGCGGGGCAGGGACTTGGTCGGGCGGCAGTGGGCGGTGGGCGGCCCGAGCCGGAGGCCGTGCGGAGCCGGCTGGCGGGGATCAGACCGCGGGGACGGCCGGCGGGGGCCTACAAAGACGGGGTACGGAGAGACGCGGAGGCCCGAGCAGGCAGAGGCAGAGGAAGGTTGCCAGACGACCTAGTCCCCAGCCGGCAGCCCGAGGGTCAGTCCCGGGAGCGCGCCCTGCCCCCGCACCAGTCCTCCCGCGGGTCCACCCGCCGCTGCCCGCCGGAGCAGGCCGGGGCTCCCGCCGCTGCCTCGCGCGGCCTCCCTCCTCCCTCTCCCTCACTTCCTTCAGCTCAGCCCGTGCCAAACCCATCTGGAACTGTTTAAACCCAAATATTCAGCCCCTCCCCCTCCAGCCAGATTCCTCCACAGTTTAAAACAAGCCCTGCGCTGGCTCCGGGAGGAGGGAGCGGAGGGAGGGGGCGGCGGGGAGGCGGCGGCGGGAGGGGAGGGAGCGAGGGAGGCAGGGAGGCTCTTCGTTTCTGTTTAATTTCTGGGGAGCGAGAGCGGGAGGGAGGGGACCGGCCCTTGGCCATCGCTCAGCCTTGGCCATCGCTCAATCTCGGCACATTTTTCCCATTAATGAGGAGGGGACTTGGGTTTCGAGTCATGTGTGCCTGAGGAAGGGCTCCGGTCACTCCGGCGGGGAGGGGGCCGCGCGCTCTCGGTTTCCCCGCTTCTCACGGGGAGAGGAGGAGCCTGCTGCCTTCAGCCTGCGCGGGCACAGGGGACAGAGCACAGCCTTCCTCGGCCCTGAGGTGCCCGGTCCCAGCCTCCGGCAGGAGGTGATAGGGGGTGTGAGGGGGGGTCACAGAACTCATCTGTCCATGGCATTGGGAGGAAGAGGCCCAGCCCGCCTTCTCTGTGCTGTGCGTGCGGCGTGTGCATGTGTGTGTGGACGTGTGTGCGTGCGCGTATACACCCGCTGGGACGGGGGTTTGAGGGGCAGTGGGTAAAGACAAAAGAGGAGCGAGTGAGCAAGCTCGCAACTCCCCACCTGCCTGCGGCCCCCCCACCCCTGGCTGACCCATCATGTGTCTGCAGGAGGCAGAAGAGAGAAGAGACTGGCCCACCCCAGACGGTGGGCTCTGTCAGGCAGGAACCACAACTGTCCTGCAAAATCACCAGGGAGGTAGTCACCAGGGAGGCAGGCATCAGGCCTGGGGTCTTTCCGGGACTGGAGCTTTGATGCTCAGGAGGGAGGCCACACCTCTTTCAGGTTTCTGCAGGCCACGGAGAGCGGCCACGTGGCAGCAGCTGTGTGACCCCTGCCCACACACACACACACACAGATGCACACGCAGCATCCAGTCCTGGGGGCTGGGTTCACTCCCCACCACCGTGCTAAAGAGCGACAAGTCAACACATATGGTGGACAAAAACACACAAAGCCACAGCCGCCCTCAAACACACACCCAGCTTCACACAGAGCCACGGTCTGTCTTTCTCAGACACACGGATGCATATGGTACAAACAGATTAGTCTTCCTTAGACATTCATATACAGTGAATCTTTCTTAACACAGAGATCTGGCTTGCCTTAGGCAGACCCACGCTTACAGCCTGACTGTGTGCAGATTTCCTGAAACATATACACACACAGAGGGCATGCACACCCAGCCCTGCAGTGTGTTCTCCTTACACACCCAATTACACATGCTATCACCAGCTGCAAGTCACACACACAGGCTTTGGTGTAAAGTGCAAACACAGTTTCCCCGTATAGACTTGGTGACATGCGCTTACCTAGTCACACGAACTACAGTCAGCTGCAAAGTCACAGATGCCCAATGACACTGGAACATGCCACAGCCCCTGCAAAGGAGCATCCTGACATGACCTAAGTATAAATACCTAGATTTGTGTAGCGCCTCAGAGGTGCAGGCTCCATGGGCTTGCAACACACACACACACACACACACACACACACACACACACACCCTGCGAGCATGGTTCTCTTTATGGATGTCTTTCAGTGGGGTAGAGGGCAGTACCCCCATCCTGCCCCGAATACTCTGGTGCCTCTTGCTCAGGCAGGGCAGCCACACAGGCCACTCTTGCAAGGGAAGCAGAGGCGCTGGGGCAGCCTTTGCCAGAGGTGCAGGGAAAGAGCCATAGCCCTGCTTCCTGCTGTCCTGACTTGGGCGGGAGCTGTCAGTCAGGTCACGAGGCTGGGGTGGGGCAGGGGCATGAAGATGATTCTGGGTGTGGCTGGGTGCGGCCTCCCCAGGTATAGCCCCTGCCCAAATAACACGCCACTTCCCTGCCAGCACAATGGCACCAGCTCAAAGGCCCCCGAGCCCTTGGTAGAGGGTAGCTCCCTGAAGAGATCTGGCTTCAGAAGCTCTGGGCAAAGCTCTTCCGCTTGCATGTCAAGGACCCTGAGCAGGACAGGAGGAGGCATCATGGGCACCCTGGCCTGTGGGAGGGGCACCAGCTGAGAGCCTGTCACCTGCCCCAGTGAAGGGCCAGGCCTCATAGCACCCTGGGAGCAAGAGTGTTGTTGAGACCCAGGAAACAGACAACAGAAAACAAAACAAAAACAGAAAAAACAGGTAAAGACAGAAGCAGCCAGCCTTCAGCCTGGATTCCAGACGGGGACTTAGAGGTGGGAGGAGAGGGAACGCACCAGGGCCAGGCAGGCAGTGTGCAGCGGGCAGGAGGGCAGGGGGCCAGGGTCTGCGCAAGGAGGAAAGTGCCATGCCACCCTTGTTGGACACCCTCCTCCTCTTTATGGAGTCCCTTCCTCAGCCACCAAGTTGAAGGATCTGGCTCCCCTCCCACGGGTCAGGATGTGTACACATGTGTGCCAGTCTACACACACAGGGCAGTCAGCATGGGGAGCAAGGGGTCTTGAGGGGAGCCTGCCACGGGCCTGGAGAAGATAATGTTGTGGGGAGCGTGGCTCACCCAGGGCCGCCACCTCCTTTCCTGCCACAGCCCCTTGGCCCATGTCTGGGATGGAGGGAAGAGAACATCTCAGAACAGAGAACACATTTTGTTTTTCATTCTTACCATCAGATCATGGGGGTTTATAATTAAATAAACCTGAGAGGGAAGAGAAGGGGGAACAAACCCAGGACGGGGAGTCCAAACGCCTCAGAGATCATCTGCACCCCCACACCACTGGTGGCCCTGCCAGGAGCCAGAAGGACGGGGGGACAGTGAGCCCTTCCCTGAGCCCTTCCACCCTTACCCAGACGCTGGCCACTCTAGGTCTGGCCAGGAGGCTGGGGGCAGAAGGCAATAGGAGCCCTGGCACCAGGGCTGGCCATTGGGCAGGGGGCCTTGCCCACCCCATCAGGTGCCCAGCTGTACCCACTCTCCCTCCACCCCCACCCCCACCAGCTGCCCAATCCCGACAAACCAGTTTGACTCAGCACAACAGGCAGGGCTACAATTTTCAAACTATGCAGGCCTGGTGATTCAGCCTCTTCATGCTGTTTAATTAGTGGAAGGCCGTGTGGCAGAGGCCTTGCCCACGGCAGCTTCGGCTTCAGCTCAGAGCTTACACGGAGGCCGCGGTGGCGGTGGCTCTGGGTAAAGACAGGGCAGTGCCGAGCAAACTGGTTCCTCCGAGTACCCCGGCCTCTGCAGCCGCTCTGAAGACCAGCGCCTGGGAGACAGGGAGGGAGCTTGGGGGCGCCACAGGCAACTCGAACAAGTGAGCAAGCCCCCCCAAATCCCAGCCCGCTGTCCCCTTTCAGTTCCCACATTCTCAGGGGTCACTCCTGTGAAGGAGGTGGGCTCCACGCTGCCTTGTTCCCTCAGGGACAGGTTCCACAGCAGTGACAGCTCAGCTACCATGGCTTGGCTGGAGGGGGATGTGCGGGCGCCACCTCCTGCGATCTGGTAACTGTTTCTCTTTTCTCAAAAGGATCTCTTCCCAGCAGGGATCTCACATCCTATCCCAGGTACAGGGCTGCTGGGGTCCAGACACCATTCCTCATCCCATTCCCAGTCTGCTCCCCACTGGACCCCACTCCCAGGCCTGCTGATGGCCCGCCCTCAGGGGAGAATAATCTTGGCTTTGGGGAACCAGAGAACGCTACTCAAAAGGCGAGTGGGCGACAAGATGGCCTGTTTCCCTGTGGCTGAGGGCAAGGGAGGGCGTGTTTTCAACCACCAGGACAAGCTGGGACCCAGGCTCCATCCACATGGAAAACTGACGGCAGCCTTGGATGCAGTCTCAGCGACCCCCAAGTGTGCAGGGAGGGAAGATGAACCAGGCGCTCGATAGTGGGTACATGAGAGGCAGAGACAGCAGCCACAGCTCAGGGACCCTGGGCCTAAGTAAATGTCATGCCCCAGACACAGAGCACCACTGGGCCAAGGGCAGACCAAATCCTGATGAGGCCAGATGGAAGGCTGGACCCCCGCCTGGCAAGCTGGAGGGGCTGAGGAGATCCTCAGTGCTATGGATGCCACAAATCTTTGCCCTGGTCACAGCCCAGAACCTGGAAGTCCACCAATCCACATGCCAAGCCCCAGAACAGGGGAGGGAGGGCAAGGACAGGCAGAAAACAGCTGCCCACTGAGCCAGCTCTCCCCATTCCTTCCCTCCTTAGAGCTGCAGGGAGATGTGGGGGGAGACAGCCCACCCCCAGCCCCTGCACCAACCTTCCCTTTCATCTTTCCTCCCTCTAACCTCCCTACCACAGAAGGGCACACACTCGGTTCACTCCTGAAGCTCCCCTAGGAGCAGACCCTAGGGTAATAATAATAATAACAGCTAATCCTTGAATAGCAATGCTTATGTGCTAAGCACTTTGCACACATGAACAATTCAGTTCTCAGAACAACCCTGCAAGGCCGGTGCTGTTCCCATCCTGTCTCCCAGTGAGGGGGACCAGAGGGTGGCAGGTGCAAGGTCTTCACTGGAGTTGGCACCTTGCATTTGCTCCCTCATTCTCCCACGCACGAACTGGTGGCCCAAGGGTCTGAGGGATTGCAAAAGTGAAGGAATTGGTGAAACCACCCTTGCAGGCACTGCTGCTACCCAGGGGCACCCCACACTGACCTGGCCTCCCAGCCAGGGAGCAGCCCTAGCTCCCACCTCACAGCAGAGGTGGGGTGGGCAGATGGGGAACGAGGGGCTCTGCTGCCCCCTCTTCCTGGGGTGCCCAGCCCATCAGGACTCTGCCTCCTGGACAGCCCTCCAGCTACTTGGTCTGGAGGCTTGGAAGCTTGGGCTCCCACCAGGACCTGCCTCAGAGGGTCCAGTGGGCGATGAGGGTTGAAAGAGAGAGGAAGGGAAGGAAGGAAGGAGAAGTGAGCCTCCCTAGGTAGCCCCAGGGCTGACCCAAACCACACCCCCACTCCACTCTGCACCAGCACCTACCACACCCACAACAAGGGCCTTGCAGCCGGACACACACAGGTGACACACAGCCCCATCAATGTGTGAGTGTGTGTGTACCAATGTCGCCTCGCCTGGGCTACAACACAGAGGCCCAGACACAAACCTGGCTACTTGAACAGGCTCCGCGGCTCACACCCTCCAGGCAATCAACAACAAAGCCCCAGCCAGGTTCTCACGCCCGAGATCCTATCACACACATGTGGGTGAGTGTGTGCGCGTGGGGGCCAGACCTCGGTGTGTTGGGCTGAATTTGCATGTGTCCACCCGCGGGACTGGAGATGAAGGGGTGGAGGATCATGGGAAGTCCTGCCCTGGAGAACATTAGAACACCGCAGAGGATGCCTTTCTCTCCACTGTGTTCTTTCTTCTCCCCAACCTTTAAGTTTACCGACTGTGAACAGAAGAACAAGGCAAGTTCCCCCGAATTCCCGTTTTTGTTCCTAAACTAAGAAAGTGACCCGATCGGTTAAAGATGCCCCCAATAAGTACTGCCTTTATTCCGATTGCCCTCGAATTTCTGCGGCGTCCCTCACTCCACTTTATGGAAGGTTTTGATCCCCTCTCATTGAATGACTCCGAAATTCTTGGAAACGGGGCGTGAGTGTGTGTGGGCCTCCCTATTGTTTGTGGGGCCTCTGTCCGCGGCAGGCTTGTGTCAAGTGGCCTGCGTGTGAGCTCTCCTGCCAGGGCCAACAACGCAGGCTGTTCATCTAAGTACAATCATTTGGAAGTTGGAGCTGCCCCCCACAGCAGTCTTGGCAGGTTGCACAGAACCCATTGAGAAGCCGGGCCTTTTCCCACCGGCTACTGAGGAAGGCGCCCGGCTCTGGTGCTACCTGGGACGAACCCCGCAACTTCAGGGGTTCAGTGGAGACGAGCACTCGGGCTGCCCTGCTAGAAGGCGAAGAGGGAGCCTCCGAAAAGGGTGCGGGGCGGCGCACACAGCACCTCGGGTGGTAGTTGGCGCCCGGTAAACCATAAACAATAACAGGTCCCCGCCTGTCCGCCCCCGCATTGGGCCCCTGACAAAGCGGGGTGCTCGCACTCACACTCTCACAGTTAACTCCAACGAGCCTGATCAGCGTCCCCCAACCTGGGGAGTCCCGCTTCGTCCCCATCCACCACAGCCCCGCGGCCCTCGCCTGGCCTGGGGGGGTTGCCCACACGTCCTCGACTTCAGGGGGGTGCCGGGGGGCCCCCGCTTCTCTGCCGTGTCAGGGACTCCCACGAAAGCTCACGGCATGGCCAGGATTTTCGAGGACGCTCGTCCCGAGTCAAGCTCCCCGAGATTCCGCCGCGGGCTGCCTGCCTCCGAGCCAGCTCCAGCCTCCGAGTTCCCAGCGCCCGCTCCGGGGGCGGCCTCCCCACTCCATCCCTGGGCCCCAGAGCGGGTGGCGGAGCCTCCTCCGACGTGCGCTCAGCCAGGGTCGGACCCGCGCAGTCGGCCCGCAGCCCCGCGACCCCGGGCACCTCGTTCCGGGGCGCGCCCCCCGACGCCGCTCACCTTCCAGCGCCCGGCAGCCGGCGGGCAGTAGCAGCGGCAGCAGCAGCAGCGGAGGGAGCAGCAGCAGGAGCCCGGGCGGCGGCGGGGGCGGCGGCGGCGGCGGGCGGGCTCTGGCCATGGCGGGGTGGCTCTGGGAACCGAGCCTGGCCGCGCCGGGCCGGGCCGCGCCGGCGGGCTGCAAGCCCAAGAGAGGGTGCGCTCGGCGGGCTCCGGGGCAGGCTCGCGTCGGGCCTCGAGAGATCCGGGCAAGGAGGGAGTGCAGTCCAGGCGGGCGGCTCCGGGGCCAGGCGGCGCGCCGAGCCCGGCGATCCGGGGATGCGGACAGGTCGGTCCCGCGGGAATCTGGACGGACCGGTCCAGGAGGATCCGGGGCGCCGGGCCGGGGCGGGAGGGTGCAAGCGGTCGTGGTTCGGAGTGCACAGTAACCGGGCGGTCCGCCGCGGGCCCGACCGGGATCCGGGGCTTCGGGGGCGCGCGCCGTCCGGGGTCCGAGCTGGGATCTCGCTGCGCCGCTCGCGTACTCACTTCTGCCTTCCCCGGCTCTGGCGCGGCCGCTCTGGGCGAGAGGGGCGGGACGGCCTGCCTGCCCGTCAACGCGTAATCCCCGCCCCTAGAGGCTGCCCGCCCACTCACAGACCGCCAGACCCGCTGGTTCGGCCTCGGGAGCACTCAGCTGGAGTTCAGTTGGCGGCGTCTCCACCAGGCCCACCCTCGGGGGTCTCTGGGGCCCGGAGTGGGCGGGGATAAGGAAAAGATGAATTAGATTGGGCGGAGCGAATCTGTCCATCAGTGGGAGAACTCCGCCCCCTGCCGCCCATTGGCGATTAATAACCCAACCTGAGTCTTAGGAGGTGCCAACGAGCTAAGACGGAGCGGGGGCGCCCCCAAGTGGCCCGCGCCGGCCCTGCGACGCCCTCCCGAGGCCGTAGCTCAGTTCTACCTGGGGGGACGCCCACCGCGACGCATCCCGTGACCCGGGCCTGCTGCGTGCGTTTCTTCACTCTTTCATTGGGCTGCGTATTGAATCATTCATTCAGCAGACCTGTGTGAGTGCCCACAATGTGTCAGACTCTAGTACCTGCGGGTGCTGCCGCAATGGACAAGACAGAGGCTTGTGTGACCAGCTGAGCGGTGGAGGAAGGGGGATTAAGTCATCACTGTAGCGTGTAAGGAGCGTTACTGCAGAGGAGGAAGAGTTCCCCAAGGGACGGCAGGGAGGGCGACGGCCAGTGTCCGGCCCTGAGGAACTGCCATTCAAGCTGAAATAGGAAGGATGAGTAGGGAGGGAAGGGTGTGTGCTGGGGGAATGGGGATGAGCGAGTACTCTGTGTGTGAAGACCTGAGGCAAGAGAAACTCTGATTCACGGGAGGAATCCGAAAGCAGCTCAGAATAGCCTGAGTGTAAGAGGGATTCATGATAAGGCCTTCCTGAGAGCTAGGGTTTGAAGTAGGGGCGTGACCTTGGTTGCTCTGGGGAGGAAGCATGGACAGAGGCCGGGGTGGACGCAGGGAGCCCCGCAAGGGGGCTGTGCGGTGGGCGGGCAGGGGAAGATGCTGGAGGCAGTGAGGCTGGATAGAAGCCGGCGGGTGTGAGGCGTATGTGAAAGGTGGCGTTCACAGGGGATTGTGATTAGTTGGTGGAGAGACGTGGAGGTGAGGGCATCGAGGAGAACACTAGGTTTCTGGTTTGGGCAAGTGGACCTCCGCCCCGGTCATTCCACAAACATTCGCAAAGTGTAAGCCACACTCTGAAACAATAGCTGGAACTCGTTATTTTATACAGCAACATGTCACAGACAGCACTGACATCCAGAAAGGCATGATGACTTTCTCAAGTCACGTCCCTAAAAAGTGACAGAGGTGGGATTTGAACCCGGCTTTATATCTTTTAAAAACATTTCATCAGAGAATTACAGAGGACCTAGTGCTTGTTAAAATCTCGGAGTCCTAAGCCATTCTCTCCTACCTCAACTCTTGGGAGTCAGAATCTCTGGGGTTTGGGGCCCAGGATTCTGCATTTTTAACAAGCAGGTGGTTCTGATGCACGTACATTGTGAGAATCACCATTATCATGCAGCTCTCCCATCCTAACGGGAAAGCTCCCTCCATGGTCCCTAAGAGCCTTCCCCAGCTGCCCTGATTTCTGCATGCAGGGAGTGAGGAGTTGGATTCTGAACGACCTTAGAAGCAAGACAGGCACTTCGTCCTCTGACCACGAAGTGCCAGCAAGTTCCATGAGAGTGAATGAGGTCATAGATCCAGTGCTCAAGGACATTCTCTGAAAGAGGTCAGTCCTGCTGATCAGAGACAGAGGCATGCGTGAGTACATGGGGCTGGGGTCCGGGATTGTCATGAGTCAGAGGCCTGGCTTCCAACTCCACGCCACCCGCGGCATTTCTGCCTCCCAGATCTGTTCTCAAGCCCTAGGAGCTTTCAGAAACATAACTCAGGGCTCCAGACCACAGAAGGGCTCTTGGAGATCATCTTGTCCAACTCCCATTGCAGAGCTGAGAAGCCTAAGTCTCAGACATGGGCCACCTTGCCCTGCAGTCCCCCATGCCCTGGAGTGCTGGCTGGGGTTGGGCATGGTGACATTTCGGCAGGTGGCCTGGCAGCAACACGTCCCAGCTAAAGCCCCGCTCGTTGTAAGGCGGATCTGTGAGGCCGCACTTCTGTTTGCTCAGCATCTGTGCCAGGCAGGGCCTCACCCTGGACAAACACAGCCAGCCAGGCGGCAGGCACCGAGCGCCTTTGTTCTTGGGTTTGATAGCAGAGGCAGCAGGGCCAGCAGGTAACAGAGGGCCTGTCCTCACCGGATGTTGGCACTGTGGTTCCCACGGGAATCCTTCCTGATCCAGAAGCCGTCAGGCTGGAGAGGACTGGGATTCTGGCTGTAACAGCCCAGTGGACGAAGGTGGCCACCTGGCAAAAGAGGGACTTAGGAGGGGGCAGATGGAAGGATGAGGACTGGAAGCCAGACAAGATAAGGAGAGCTGGGGTGCCTCATTTCTTTGGGGGTAGGTGGGCAGAAGGTCCTACCCCTCCTGTTTCCAGGCTGGGGTGGTCCCCAAGAGCCCAGGGAGTAGGCTCTGACCTTTGATTTTGGCACAAAAAGGAAACATCCAGACTGAGACTGAGGTGTCTGCTTCTGAGCCCATCATTCTGTGCCCATCTGAGTCTAGGAGGAAACTTGGTGCAGAAGTAAGAGCCTGGGCTTTGGCATCAGAGAGACCCAAGTCCAAATTCTGGCTCAGCCACTTACCAGCTCTGGGATTTCTGCTAAGAAGCTGAACCCTTCTGAGTGTAAATTTTGGCATGAATGAAAGTGGAATGATAATCACGCCATCCCTGCAGGGCGATTGTGATGCTCTGCCCAGGGAGCCAGGAGCACTGCAGGGGCCTGATCGTGAATACCCAGTGCTCGCATCCACGCTGGGAACACTGTCTGTTTGGGGACAACGAGAGGAACGTGTGTGAGTTGAATCGGTGCTCACTGATCTGGAGTTTCCAGATTCTCTTTTTAAAAAGATGATAAGGCTGGACACGGTGGCTCACGCCTGTAATCCCAGCACTTTGGGAGGCCGAGGCGGGTGGATCACAAGGTCAAGAGATCGAGACCATCCTGGTCAACCTGGTGAAACCCCGTCTCTACTAAAAATACAAAAATTAGCTGGGCACGGTGGTGCGTGCCTGTAGCCCCAGCTACTCGGGAGGCTGAGGCAGGAGAATTGCCTGAACCCAGGAGGCGGAGGTTGCGGTGAGCCGAGATCGTGCCATTGCACTCCAGCCTGGGTAACAAGAGCGAAACTCCGTCTCAAAAAAACATAAAACATAAAAATAAATAAATAAATAATAAAAAGAGGATAAAGTATCTGCCCCTGGGTTTGTGGGTTCGGGATAGTAGCAAAGAAGACAAAACTGAGAGGAAGAGCGCTTTGGGGCAGGAGGCAAGGAGGGGATTGGTTTGATGAGCGCTTTGGGCCTCTGTTGAGGATTAAGGGAGACTGCGGGAGAGAGTTGATGGTGACGTGGCCGGGGCTGTGGCACAGTGGACCCAGCAGTAGGGAGGGCAAAGATGTCATTTGCGGGGAAGGGAGGGGAAAGACCTGGGGAGGAGCAGGTTTCGCTGTATGTGAAATGGGTGTTGGGGGTGGGGACTGAGATGGTCGGGCTGGACTGGCTAATTTGGGGAGGGCTGTCAGATGTCCAAACCGTCACATTGAGAGACAGCTGGCTTTCTCACTGCTCCCACCCCCTCCACCAGCCCCTTGCTTGCTCTCTAAGCAGCCTTAATTCCGGTCTCTCTGCCTCTGGGAGAGTTTGCATTGGCTGTTCTCTCTGCCGGGATGCTCTTCCTCCAGCTCTTCACAAGGAGGCCTCCTTCTCAGTGACCAGGTTTCAGCCTAAACGTTGACTCATGGCTGCCTGGATTTCCTCCCCTCTCTCCCACACCGCCACCACCTGCCCCGTTGCACTATTTCATTTTCCTTATATTTCTTCAGCCTCCCAAGTAGCTGGGATTACAGGCACGCACCACCATGCCCAGCTAATTCTTGTATTTTTCGTAGAGATGGGATTTCACCATGTTGACCAGGATGATCTCGATCTCTTGACCTCGTGATCCACCCGCCTCGGCCTTCCAAAGTGCTGGGATTACAGGCGTGAGCCACCGCGCCCAGCCATTTTCCTTATACTTCTTAGCACTAGCTGAGATAATATCATTTAGTCATTTGCTCACATGTATATTGTCTCCCTTCTAAAATGGAAACTTCCTGAGGGCAGGAGTTGCTCTTATCTACCACTGAATCTCCAGTATAGGGACCAGTGCCCTACATGAAGGAGGCTCTCAATAACAATTTAGTAAATAATTAGTAATTTCAGTAAATATGTGGTGGTCATGCTGCCATTTCCTATTCCCAAGCATGTGGAAGACATTGCTAATAGATCAGGGACCCTCTCATCTACAAGGGCTCCTGACAGCCCTTGCCAATCTATCAGAGTTGAGCATGAAGTTAAAGGGAACTGCCATCCCTGTAGTGGAGAAAGTTTCCATGCTCGCTACCTGTGTGACCTTGTGTGAGTCTTTTAAAGCTCTTTGGTCCTTGATTTCCTCGTGTGATGACTCATGTAAGATGTAGGGGTAGACCTGCCACCCCCTTTATGCCTGAGCCCCCCGTCTAGAGCCCAGATGCCACTGTGCGTACATTCCCCATCCCCCAGATGGGTGCTCAGTGCCTGTCTATGTGTTACAACCACTCCAGGGCCTTCCTTTCCCGCTTCCCTGTTTTCTCACCAGCCCCAGAAGACAAGGCTAGAAAAGACCTTTGATATCTGGTCCAAAAAACCCCTATTTTCAGACGAGGAAACTGAGCTCAGAAGAAAAATCAATGGAGCCAGAAACAGCAAACACCGCTTGTCCACACCCAACGCTTCAGCAGCAGCCACCCCTGTCCCCCAGCTCTCAACACCTCCTCTGAGTAATGGGGAGATGGGGGCTGCAGCTCCTAATACCTGGGCACATTCCCAAACCCCAGGAGGTGAGCAGCCTGGCTTCCCTCCAGGCCGCAGGCAGCTGGCCGGAGAAGGATGCCCTGTGGATTCCTGGCCTTTTTTCCCACTTCCGAGCTGCCCATTCAAAGGAGGTGAGAAAGGAGCAGGCCTCTTCCTCCACAGTAGCTTTCGGAAATTGCCTTGGGGCTTTTGGGCCAGGGTGAGGCTCTTGGCTGTTCCAAAGCCAGTTACTGCCCTGTCGGCCACATCTCGCATTCATTTTCTTCTGACCCGGTGTGTACCATCGCCTCTCCGCTCCTGAAGCTCCTGTGCAGCCGGTACCCTCTCCGACAGGAGTTCAGTCCTGGCTTCCCGTTAGGAAGGGTGGAGGAGGAAATGGATGAGTATTGACTAAGCTTCTCTGTGATGTTAAACGAAGGTGCTTTAAACATCTCCCAGAGAGGGAGCCGCGTCAGTTGCCTTGAGCCTGCCTGTGCAGCGCTCTTGTTTGCAAACTGTCTTTTCTTGTGGAGAAGCCGCACTTCCTTTTCTAGGAGCTATTTGGGGAAACACTAACGTTTGCGGGAACAGAAAGCCAGCTCCCTGCTCAGGAGGACCGGGAGGACCCAGGGGGATTCAAAGGCGCTAATTAAGGGCCAATATCCATAGACTTGTGGGAAAGTTGAAAAGTGGGAAAGGCGCTCTTCTGTGTTTAATTAGGAAGGTGGAAAGATCAGGGACTACGGGGAATTTGGGGGAAGACAGACGTTAACTGGATATCTAATATTTCAGCCACGTATTGAATGGTCATCGTGTGTCAGGTGCAGGAATGCAACTGTGAACCTCTAGACAACGCCCCTGTCCTCAGGGAGATCACAGTCACGGTGAGAAAGGTGAGTGTCAATCATCTCCAGACAGTCACAGGGTGTCAGGGGAAACAGGCGCGGATGGGCCACCCAACCCATTGTGCCAAATCCGACTCTGGGAGAGGGGTCAGGGAGGGCTTCCTCTGGAATAGACACTGCACAGATACCTGGCTGAGGCCTGGAGAATGGGAGGACTTGGCCAGGAGAGGATGGTGGAGAAGGCCGGGCGGCAGGGGGTTCAGCCCTAGTCACACACGGAATCACCTGGGGAGGTTTGCAGGAAGAAGGATGCTGGAGATACTGCTTCACAGCAGGGCCTGGGCACGGGTGCATTTTCAAAGCTCCCAGGGAGGTTCTGAGGTTGGGGGGCAGGGGAGGGGAAGTCCCAGGAACCACTGCATCGTAAGATACGTGCTGGAGACAGGGGCAGTCCCGGTGGGGTCAGCAGCGGCTACCGCATATAGGGTGTTATTAGCTGTGTTAGGCATTTCCGGTTCAGCCTGATGGGGACACCAACTCCTTGATGGGTTTTAAGGTTTCACACAGAGGCCTAAGTCAGTCACAATGCTTCAGAAAACAAAACATTTCAGGAAAATCTCAGCTACCTCTTTCTTCTCCCTCCCTCTCCCACTGCTGATGCAGAAGGATCCCGAGAGAGAGGTTCACTCAGGGCCACCAGGGGGTCCCCTGGCTCATCTCCTTGCCAAAGAAGGCCTCCTTGGGCCACCTCCTTTCCTCTCCAGAGCTAAGGCCTTTGCCTGTGTCTCTGGGCAGTGTGGGTCCTTTGCACCTGCCACTGGTGGGGAAGGGCCATGTGAACGCTAGGCCCCTCCCCACCTTTTCTCCCCACTCTGCCCAGGTCTTAGTTCTGCCAGTTTCCCCCTGGGTTTCTTTTTCTTTTCTTGAGACGGAGTTTCGCTCTCGTCATTTAGGCTAGAGTGCAGTGGCATGAGCTCGGCTCACTGCAACCTCTGCATCCGAGATTCAAGCGATTCTCCTGCCTTGGCCTCCCAAGTAGCTGGGGCTACAGGCGCCTGCCACCACACCCAGCTGATTTTATATATTATATATTATATTTTTAGCAAAGGTGAGGCTTCACTATGTTGGCCAGGCTGGTCTCGAACTCCTGACCTCAGGTGATCCCCCACCTCATTTCCCAAAGTGCTGGGATTACAGGCGTGAGCCTGCACCTGGCCACCCCCCGGGTTTCCTTCCTAGAACAGCCAGAAGTGGCTGGCACATGACCAGTATGCAGCACAAGGAAGGCAATTCCTTTACCTGGTTTCCGAAGCTCCCACTCCTGGGCCAGGCCTAACAGCCCTTTCCTTCAGAATGCCTTTCGTTGGGCCTGTCTGGGTCCCTCCTGCTACACGAAGAATCCTCGCTGCACCTCCTGCCACCAGACGGAAGGAGAACAGAGCAGTGACAGGAAGAAGGCCTTCGAGACTGACCTGGGGTGAATCCTTGACCCCAGTTCCCGTTAGCTTTGTGAACTCCAGCATGTCACTCACCCTCTCATTCTCAGTTTCCTCATTGGTAAAATAATAGCACCAACCTCATGGGACAGCTGAGAATGAGTGAGAGAAACGTGAAAGCCTGAATGGAGTGCCTAGCACATAGTAGGTCTTCAATTTAGGGTGGTACCATCTACTATCATTCATTGCTGTTCATTATTATGCTTACTTTTGCGGGGTGCTCTGCCAGTGACAGGAGTTCTTTGAGCTTGTGTCCCCTTCTGTAAAGTAAGGTGTGCCACCCAGCGTGTAGGGCTGATGTGAATACCACCAGCATGCAGGCAGTTTCAGAGACTTTTTAGAGACATTTTATTAGATCTGGAGGCTACTCATGGGCCAAAAAAATGCTGAGTATCCAACAGACCCGGCAGATGTTCCAACCTGCGCTTAGCTTGTATTTTTATTTTTTGCGACCGAGTCTCACTGTGCCGCCCAGGCTGGAGTGTAGTGACACGATCTCTGCTCATTGCAACCTCCGCCTCCCGGGTTCGAGCAATTCTCCTGCCTTCACCTCCCAAGTAGCTGGGATTACAGGCACCTGCCACCACACCCAGCTAATTTTTATATTTTTAGTGGAGATGAGGTTTCACTGTGTTGAGGCCACTCGAACTCCTGACCTCAAGTGATCCACCGTCATTGGCCTCCCGAAATGCTGGGGTTGCAGGTGTGAGCCTCTGTGCCTGGCCCTACCGGTGCTTAGGCTGCAGAGGCCTCCACCACTGCCTGACTGGCAGATTGACAGAAGAGCCTCCCAAACGCCTGGGGGGAAGCCTGGGAACCACTGTAACAAGCCCATCCTCTGTCGCGGCGCTGTATGGTATCTGAATGGCCTAGGACCAGATCTTCCCAGACAGATACCCATAAAGGATCATGACTGCAAGTCGAAGCTCTGGTTCGTCCGTCTCTTTCCTCCATTCACTGAGCAGGAGGTACAGGAAGGAAAGGGTCTATTCAATGGGGTTTCGCCAGAGGACCTGGGAATGGTCAAATCTCGGCCCCTAGCAATCCCTCTTTCCATAAAGTTCTCACGGCTGTGAGGATAAAAGTAAATGAGAAACCAAACTGCCCCTTGGTTGCAAGTTTGGGTGATTCCCCGAGGTAGGCTGCTTTTGGCAGGGGGGGAGGGGGCATGTGCTTCAGCCTCACAGCCCAGATTGGGCCTTACCAAGGGCTGCTGGCCCAAATGAAGAGTCTGCCAAGTGCCCAGGCACTCTGTGGGAAGACAAGAGAGAGAAGATGCCAGCTTCCAAGAGAGTCCAGGCTGTCTTCCTGACCCACTGTGCCTGATGAAGGAAGCTGAAGAAGGACGACAGAAATGTGGGCCAGTTTAATACATGGATGGTGATTCTGTCCCCGTCTGCACCCTGGAACCTGACCCAGTCAGTCCGCATCCTGGAAAAGGTGGGGCACGGGAAGTGAGAAGCGGAATTTCTCCACCTCCCACAGGGAGACAGCAGTGAGCATGGCAGGCACGCCCCGTTTTCAGGGAGCTTATGGTCCAGCAGGGCGGTCGTCACTGACGTGGCCTGGTTATCGCAAGGGAAGAAGTCCTGTGCAGGAAAAGGGTGGGAGTCTATGGAGGCATGCTCAGGAGGCCAGGCAAGGCTAGGGTGAGGAACTGCTGTGGAGGCTGAAATGTTCAGAATGACCTACCCTGGCCTGGCGCGGTGGCTCACACCTGTAATCCCAGTACTTTGGGAGGCCGAGGTAGGCAGATCATGAGGTCAGGAGATCGAGACCAGCCTGGCCAACATGGTGGAACTCGATCTCTACTAAAATACAAAAAATTAGCCCAGCGTGATAGTGCAGGTCTCTAGTCTCAGCTACTCTGGAGGCTGAGGCAGGAGAATTGCTTGAACTCGGGAGGTGGAGGTGGCAGTGAGCTGAGATCATGCCATTGCACTCCAGCCTGGGCAACAGAGTGAGACTCTGTCTCAAAATAATAATAATAATAGTAATGTGGGTGCTGCAGTCAAGCTGGTTGGGCCGAAGTCCTGTCCCTCACTGTCTGTGATATCGACAAGTCCTGCCCCTCCCTAAGCCTGTCTCCTCACCTGGAAAAGGGAGCTGGTGGGGCCCGAGGGCTGCTGGTTTTGTCTATCCACAGAGTTTCCCTCCTCACCCTTCCTTTGAGTGAGCGGCCCCTCCTCAGCTCTGCACGGTGGGTGGTCAATCACAGAACCTGATCCCTGATCCCAGGGGCAGGAATCGACCGTGTTAGTCCTGGGAACTGGACTTCCGGGGGCAGTCCCAGGACTGAAGGGAGCTGGCCCTGGGTCAGCAGAGCAGCAGGCCTGTGTCCTGCCCCATCTATCCCAGAGTGGCTGTTCATCTCCTTCAAGTCTGCAAGATGTCCCGCATCCTTCCAACACCTTCTCTCTCTGCCTCCCTTTCTCCCCGCAGTCTCTCCTCTTCTCTTTCTCACTTTCTCTCTCTCTCTCTCTGCCTAATTAAGGGCCTGTTTCTGATTCTAAATGCTGAAATCTACAGGATAGCACTCTTGGCAGGAGGCAATGGGGCAGTTCCTGAAGCCTGGGTCCAAGAATGTTAGCCACTGCTGCGAGGGCCACCACCTGGTCATCCCAGAGCCTGCCTGATGGGAAGGGGCCCTCTGGGGGCTGCTTAGTGGACCATAGCCCCCAGCAGATGAGCGGGGGGTTGGCCGCTGACTCTGGTCCTGCATGGGATCTGGCCTCTGGGGGTCCCCCGTGAGCATCCATTTGCTGCTGCCTCATGCTCAGAGCCTGCAGATGAATGGCCTGCAGTCCTTTCTGAGGGGTGGTCTTTGCAAACCGTCTGGCTCAAGCTCCTCAGCCTGTGGTTGGTGGAGCTTTCAGTCTTCCTCTCTTGGGAGCTCCCCAGGTCTGCAGGTCAGAATCTGTCCGCCTAGAGGTCCCTCCAGCTTCCGGGCTTTTCTCCCAGATGTCTGCTGCCTTTGTCTCTTCAGCGCCCACTCAATTGCCCCACTTTGGGGAACTGCTGTACCCCGGCCCAATCATGGCATGCCAGTGGGCCCTCTGGCCATCACACACCCCACCCCATGGCCACAGGGGTGATCAAGGGATGGGAGAGACCACGGAGCTGCCTTGATTTCCGGAGCTGCAGGGTTGCCAGTGGGGATTCATTGGCCATCTCCCCAACCTGGAGAACATTCATCTACAGCGACAGAGAAGAAAAGAAACAGCAGAACGCAGGAGGCAAAAAAGAGACCAGACAGAGTCATCAGAATGCCTCTACCCAGTCTGCCTCTGGGGCCAGCCACCTCCAGGTGAAAGGCTGCCTCAGTTCTTCGTCTCACAAGCTTTTACCCAGCTCCCGGTGCAGGAAGGAGAACATGAAGAGTCAGGCAGAGTCACTGTCCTTCGGGGAGCGATGGCACTGTGACCAACGTGTACATGTGCACGTATGCAGATACACACAGGCACACACTCACCGGGGTAACGGGGGCACCAAAGCAAGAGTGTGCAAAGCTCATCTGGGCCGACATCTGGGGTGGGGCGGATCCAAAGACTGCGTGGAGTTGGCGGCCCCAGAGGAGTCTTCCAACCCCATTGGCGAGAGTGATTCCCAATGGGCCTGCCCTTCCAAGTAAGAGCCTCGGTTTCCAAAGCTGCTCAGCTGGAAATCCTTTGTGGACCTGGTGCTAAGAATAAGCCCTTGTCACATGAGCACGCTGCCGAGCTGAAGCCCTTCTCTCGGAGATAGCACAGTACTGGACGGGAACCACCGACGCCCAGCGCTGTCACCCCCACAGACCTCCCATTGTGTCCCTCATTTCCTCTGGAAGTTTCGACTTTGGAAGGCTGCCCTGACCTACCCCTTCAGGTTGAACAAATGGCCCAATTATCTATGTAGGGTCCCAGATTAACTGGAACAGAATGGATGGGAATGGGGTGGGGGCTGCCTTGAAAAGAAAATGCCAGAGGGAGGCCGGCCACCCACAAGCTGTTAGCTGGAGCCACGGCCCACAAAAGGTCCCTTTGTTATTCCGGGAGGTGTTGTCACAGGAGCTTGGCCACGGCTCTCTAAGCACATCCAGGAACTGTTCTAGTGAGCGCTGGCAGGGAGCTCTGTCTGCTGTCCTGGAACAGATTCTAATCTTGAGGTGACTGAGAGGGGTAACACCGCCAACCTGCCCAGCACCACCTGCCCTGTGGGCAGTGACCAGGGGGCATGGCCAGCCCTCCGCAGTGATGGGGCCAGATCTTCTCGGGAAAGGGCTTCTGAGTTTCTGGCCAGCTTCTTCTCTGAAAGTTTCCAAGGCTCCTACTTCCATCTTAAACAATTGTGGGACATATCAGCCGTGGTGGCTCACACCTGTAATCCCCAGCACTTTAGAGGCTGATGTTGGCAGATCACGAGGTAAAGGGATCAAGACCATCCTGGCCAACATGGTGAAACCCTGTCTCTACTAAAAGTACAAAAATAAGCTGGGTGTGGTGGTGTGCGCCCGTAGTCCCAGCTACTCTGGAGGCTGAGGCAGGAGAATCGCTTGAACCTGGGAGGCAGAGGTTGCAGTGAGCTGAGATCGCACCATTGCACTCCAGTCTGGTGATGGAGTGATACTCCATCTTAATAATAATAATTATTATTATTATTATGCTGGGACAACTGGCCTGAACAGGGACCACCCCGGGTAAATCTAGGGGTTTGGGCTCCCTACTTATTCCCTCAAACAAAGGTCAAGACAAAAAGATGAGGCCTTGAATCAGATCGGCTGTGGAGATGGCCAAGAAGCCTTTCCAAAGGCCTCTTCGGCTTCACGTCTTTCACTCCAGGTTTTGCAGCCGGCTGTTCTGAATCAGCCGTGGCACAGCTTGCCTCAGTGACCTCCATCCAGGTTTTGCTGAGGATGTCATGGCCAAGACGTGGTCTAGCAGCGGATCTCTGCGTGACTCTTCTCCCAGAAGGTTGCTGGACACAGTATAAGGAATAGAAGCTTGTGGCCGGGTGTGGTGCCTCACGCTTGGAATCCCAGCACTTTGGAAGGCTGAGGCGGGAGGACTCCTAAGGTCAGGAGTTTAAGACTAGCCTGGCTGACATGGTGAAACCCTGTCTCTACTAAAAAATCAAAAAATTAGCTGGGCATGGTGGTGGGTGCCTGTAATCCCAGCTACTTGGGAGGCTGAGGCAGGAGAATCTCTTGAACCCAGGAGACAGAGTTTACAGTGAGCTGAGACCACGCCACTGTACTCCAGCCTGGGTGACAGAGTGAGACTCCATCTCAAAAAATATATATATATATGTAGGCTTGTACATGTAAAATGTGGCAATACCAAGTGTGGGTGAGGGCACAGCACAACGGAAACTGGCACACACTGGCATGAGGGTACCCCACACAACAGATGGGAAAAGCATGATACCCTCAGCCCGGTAACTCCACCCTAGGCATACACCTTTGGGAAAGTCTCATGTACGTGCAGGATGCCAGCACAAAAACGGTTGTAGCAGCAATATCTATAACAGTAAAACATGGGAAGCAACCTGAAGCTTCATCAGTAGAACAATGGACTTGGAAAAGCAGAACCAACACACAAATTAGAGATGGATGTTTTCACATGGATAAATGTCACAGACAATCTTAAGAGACAAAAGCAAGACACAGAAGGAGGATTTCTTTCCTATGATGTCTCTGCAAGTCTCCCAAAAGCACGCAATCGGATGCGATGTACTGAGTGTGGAATCTTGCACATATGGCAAAGGCCCGTCGACGTGGACGAACGTGACAACACAAATTCAGGACAGTGGGTGCGGGGAGGTGAAGAGGATCGGGAGGGAGCACAGACAGCCACACTGTACTAGTTTCCTTTCACTTGGAATCTATTCCCAGTGAGCGGAGATGCAAGACTCACTCCGGGCTTTTATGTGACACAGGTGACACAAGTCTGCATTCTAGTTCCAGTCCAGTCCTTCCCTTCCAATGGCCTCAGACATGCTACATAATCGTTTCCTCCTCTGTAATGGGGGTAATCATTCCCACTTCATAGGGTGGCTGTAAAAATCCTTACTGTCTGTCTCTCTCTCTCTTTTTTTTTTTTTTTTGAAGGAGTCTCACTCTGTCGCCCAGGCTGGAGTGCAGTGGCACCATCTCAGCTCACTGCAACCTCTGCCTCCCGGGTTCAAGTGATTCTCCTGTGTCAGCCTTCTGAGTAGCTTAGATTACAGGTGCCCGCCACCACACCTGGCTAATGTTTTTAGCAAATAAAGACAGGGTTTCACTATATTGGCCAGGATGGTCTTGAACTCCTGACCTCAGGTGATCCGCCCGCCTCCCAAAGTGCTGGGATTACAGGCATGAGCCGCTGCACCCGGGCTCTTTCATGTTTTATAAGGATTTCTTTTGCTCCCTGCATAAAGGTGTGATCTTGGCTCCTTCTGCAATAAACCATGACAGCAGGTGCTCCGCAAAGGAAGATGACTGAGTGGTCCCGCAGCTGCGCTGGTGGCCTGGTGTCTTGCGGTGCAGCTGTGCCTGGTGTGATGTGGCCATTCGCAAAGACACCCCCAGCCCCGCCCTGCTGCTCTGTGGCCAGGTGCACTGCTCAAGCGATTTCTCCTTCTTTCCCTCTCTCTCCCTCCCTCCTTCCTGTTTTTTCTCCTGCCTGTTCACAGGACTACAGAGCACAGATGCCATGGCCACCAAGCTGTTAAGTGGCAAAAGCGGGATTCGAATCCAGCCGTCTCGGAGATGAAGTACTTCCCAACTAAGCCGGGGGCCCACAACCTTGGTCGCCTCACAACTACCTGGGGATCTTTAAGAAACACTGAAACCTGGGCCTTGCCCTCGCAACCTCTGGATATGCTGGCCACATGGGAGTGGGAGTTTTCAGAGCTCCCTGGGTGATGGTGATACCCAGCCAGGGTTGAGGCCTCCGAGTGCCTGCATGCTCTGCCCTTTGCAACACCCTGTCATCCTTATGGACCTCCTGCTCTTCTGTGAACTTTTTTTTTTTTTTTTCAGATGGAGTCGCCCAGGCTGGAGTGCAGTGGTGAGATCTCGGCTCATGGCAACCTCCGCCTTCCAGGTTCAAGCTATTCTCCTGCCTCAGCCTCCTGAGTACCTGGGCTCACAGGTGCTCACCATCATGCCCAGTTAATTTTTTGTATTTTTAGGAGAGATGGGGTTTCACTATGTCGGCCAGGCTGGTCTCAAACTCCTGACCTCGTGATCCGCCTGCCTCGGCCTCCCAAAGTTCTGGGATTGCAGGTGTGAGCCTCTGCGACCGGCCTCTGTGAACTTCTTGACAGCAGAGTTTACATTTTTCATCTTTACGTCCCCAGCATGCCCCACAGTCTCTGGCACACTTTTGGAAGCGTGCTTAGAACTCTCCAAGAGGGAAGAACTGACACAGACTCGGCCTGCCCAGTACCTGAAGTGTCAACTGAAAGGAACGTATTGAGCCCGTCACGTAGTGAGCTCCCCGTTGGAAGAAGTAATCAAGGAGAAGCAGCTGCTGATGCTTTTGAAGGGACTACTGCCTGTGTTCAGATTCTTTTTGCTTCTCTCCGCTATCCCTAACGTGAGCATTTCCACCTCACAGTTCTAATTCCTAGAGACACAGACTCTCCTGCAGGAAGGAAACCAGAAAACCGACTTCAGCCTCCAGCCGACCCCGAGGAGAAATCCTCTCAGCCGCAGCTCCATGCTCGCTGTGGTGGGGACCTTACCGCGCACCGCACAGTCAGCTTGGACAGCTCCGCTGGTTAGAAAAGCCCTCCTTCCTTGGGTCAGGGTTCTTGCTCTGCAGCTCCTATCACTTGGCCCTGGTTCCACCCTCTGGAGTGGCATCATTTTTTCTTCTCACTCATAAGGTTGCATAGGCTGCAGAAAGGAGTTTGGATTTTGTTTTGCGTGAAACGGGGGCCAAGTGAAATATCGTTAAACTTGGGGGCGGATGTGGCAACGTGATTTGATTTCGGATGTCAAAAGAACACTGGGCCAGGCGTGGTGGCTCACGCCTGTAATCCCAACACTGAGGGGAGGCCGAGGTGGGTGGATCGCCTGAGATCAGGTGTTCAAGACCAGCCTGGCCAACATGGTGAAACCCTGTCTCTACTAAAAAATACAAAAATTAGGCCGGGCGCGGTGGCTCAAGCCTGTAATCCCAGCACTTTGGGAGGCCGAGGCAGGTGGATCACGAGGTCAAGAGATCAAGACCATCCTGGTCAACATGGTGAAACCCCGTCTCTACTAAAGATACAAAAAATTAGCTGGGCATGGTGGTGCGTGCCTGTAATCCCAGCTACTCGGGAGGCTGAGGCAGGAGAATTGCCTGAACCCAGGAGGCGGAGGTTGCCTTGAGCCGAGATTGCGCCATTGCACTCCAGCCTGGGTAACAAGAGCGAAACGCCGTCTCAAAAAAAAAAAAAAAAAATTAGCCGGGTGTGGTGGTGCACGCCTGTCATCCCAGCTACTTGAGAGGCTGAGGCAGGAGAATCGCTTAAGCCCAGGAGGCGGAAGTTGCAATGAACTGAGATTGTGCCACTGCACTTCAGCCTGGGCGACAGAGTGAGACTCTGTCTCAAAAAAAAAAAAAAAGCCACTGTGGTACTGTGTGGAGTCTGGACTACCGGGAGTCACAGCAGAACCCAGCAGATGGGATGAGAAGAAACGGCGTCGTTCAAACGAGAAATGATGGAGGCTTGGTCAGTGGTACTAGCAGTGAAGAGGGTTTGGGATGTTTTGGGTGAGAGCCAACAGACTCGCTGAAGGACTGGATGTGCATGTGCAAGTAAGAAATAGCTAAGCTGAAGGTATTCGTATTCAGAGGGTGGATAACTCAATCTATTCATATTACCGAGGTTGCTTTTGTTTTGATTTCTATCTTCACATAGTTTTTGCTTTTCTGCTTGTTATCTTTATTCTCATTCCTGATTTGCTAGATTTATTATCTTGTTTCTCATCTCTCCCCATATTCCACGCCCCCCCCTCCCCCACCCACCGCCACTTTTTTTTGAGATGAAGTCTTGCTCTGTCGCCCAGGCTGGAGTGCAGTGGTGCGATCTCAGCTCACTGCAAACTCCACCTCCTGGGTTCAAGCGGTTCTCCTGCCTCAGCCTCCCGAGTAGCTGGGACCACAGGTGCACACCACCATGCCCAGCTAATTTTTTGTATTTTAAGTAGAGGCAGGGTTTCATCATATTGGCCAGGATCTTTTTCCCTTTTAAATAAATCACTTATAACCTATCTGACATACAAGCATTCGTGTCTTCCTTCCTTTTCTGCATGGAGAGTAAGGTTGTCTGTGGAGGCATTTTTGCCAGAAAAGAAGGAAAAGGGCAGGGAGGAGTGGGGGGAGATGATGATGATGCTTCCTAAGGGGTCCCTGCCTGTGTTCAGATTCCACTGGCTTCTCCCCATCATCACTTAAGTGGGCATTTCCACCTCACAGCTCTTATTCCTAGAGGTACAGAAATAACTGCACCTCCGGACTCCCAACATCAGCCTCCTCCCCAGCCTGACCACAGCCTCACCCTCACACAGCCTCAGCACTTACTGAGCCCCACTCTTTGCGACGTGGAGGGGTGACCAGGAGCGAAGAAGGCCAGATGGCTGGATTCCCAGGGCTCACTTACCTGTCAAGGATGAGCAGAACCGCAAAGCTAGGGAAGTTCAGAGAAGATCCACCAGAGGGCGCTGCAGCACTGCCCTGGAAAGAGCATCCGCCGCTGCTCTTCCCAATTAGCAAAGGACTACCGTATTGACACCCGTGTGGCACCAAGCCCTGGGCGAGATGCTGAGATACAAAGATCAGGCACAGGTGCCCCCACTGCCACGTCAGGGGAGGGCTCAGAGCCCGTGAAGAGGGTGAGGAGGCGGCACCCAGGCAGGGTGTGGCTTTTTCCTGCTTCTGGGGACTTTAATTATAGGACACACACATAATCCAATCACACAACACATACATCCACCAAGTAGACAACACACATATGAGCAACACCCACACTGACACCACACACCACACACACATGCACATGCCACACAAGCCATATACACACACCCTGGGCACCTTCAAGGGGCCAGCTGTGGGCAGACCCCGGGCCACAGAGGAGAACGTGGAGCAGAGCATCAGTGAGTTCACAGCTTGACGGAACAACCCCCACGGCCCCAGACAATCCACACATCATTAGAGACGCTGTCAAAGAGCCCCATTAAAACGCACACATGTGAGCCACATGCTACCCCACTCGCACATTAGCACAGATTTGCTGTGGGCTGACCTGGCGTGGGGAATCTTTTGTCAGAGGGTCACAGGGGAGGGGAAGGCTAGCCAGCGTTTAAGGAGTGCTGACTGGGCACAGGCACTGCGCTGGGGGCGAGTGGTGCTTTCCTTCTCTTAATGCTCACAGACCACTGTGCTGTGAGCTAAAATATTATCCACATTTTCAGAGGAGGACAGGAAGGCTCAGAGCAGTGAAGTGGCTGTCCCGGGGTGGCAGAGCTGGCAGGTGAAGGAGCTGGGCTTTTAACTCTGCCCTGAAGAAACTCACAGTCAGTTGGGGCGATGTATACAGAAAAAGACCCTAAAGAGCACCCAGCAAAGAGCAACTTCATTTTCTTTCTTCCTCCCCTTTCTTTCTCCCTTTCTTTCCTTCCCTGTCTCCCTCCCTTCCTTTCTTCCTCTCTCTCCCTCTCTTCTTCCCTTCCCTTCTCTCTCCTCCCCTCCCCCTCCCTTCCCTTCTCCCCTCCTTTCTCCTCTCTCTCCCTCTCCCTCTCCCTCTCTCCTTCCAGGACTTAACATGCTCCATTTGCATTCACAAGAGCTTCACCTGGGAAGGAAGGGGCAGCCCCTGTCTAGGCTGCCCTGTCCTAAAGTCTCCAAGTAGCCTTGTGTCACCTACAGAGGCAGCCCTGTCACCTGAAGCCTCTGGCCCAGCAGACGTTATGGTGCTGAAAGATCAATGGTGGGGAGAGATGCCTATGGAGTTTGCGGCAAGCTCCGGTGGGAGACTCACAGCGAGACCTCCGAGGTTCTCCAGCAAGGTCGCACCCTCTGCGGCAGAGAACTACACGCCAGAAAAGTCAGGTAAGAAACTGCCGTGGGGCGCCAAGTGGCCACGCAGGCAGACTGCCCATCATGAGCTGGGTCTCTTCAGTCCTGCCAGGCTGTCAGGCCAGGCAGGCCCAGCAGCAGCCCATGGAAGCTGGAGACCGACCTCCAGGACTGAAGGTGAGTGGACCAGAAGCCACAGGCAGCCCGCAGAACCCCGCTCATGGGCTCCTGCCTCTGGTTCTATGCGCTCCTGCCCAACCAGCCAAAGCAGGCAGGAAAAGCGTGAGCTTGGGGTGCAGATGGGTCAGCTCTGCCTGTATGTGCAAACTGCAAATGATGGCCGCCTCACTCAGGGGTGGCCTTGAAACAATTATTGGAAATTATTTTCGAATTTCCATTCATTTTGGAATTACTTTGGAATAATTTTCCAATTATTTTGGAAACAATTTCTCCAAAACTATTGGAGAAAATCCTCCAATAGATAGGTGGAGTTTCAGATGGTGCATCTAATCATCCCCTTTGTGTGGAAAGAGAAGGGTCCCAGCTGGGCACGGTGGCTCACGTCTGAAATCCCAGCACTTTGGGAGGATGAGGCGAGCAGATCATGAGGTCAGGAATTCAAGACCAGCCTGGCCAACATGGTGAAGCCCCATCTCTATTAAAAATACAAAAATTAGCTGGGCATGGTGTCTTGTGCCTGTAATCCCAGCTACTCGGGAGGCTGAGGCAGGAGAATCCTTTGAACTGGGACCTGGGAAGCAGAGGCTGCAGTGAGTCGAGATTGCGCCACTGCACTCTAGCCTGGGCTACAGAGCAAGACTCTGCCTCAAAAAAAAAAAGAGAGAGAGAGAAGGGTCCCAAAGAGAAAATATGCACAACTCATCGTCAGTGGCTTGCCTGGCTGGGACCTGAAGGAAGAAGACTGGGCAGTGAGGAGCAGCGGGTCTGAGCTGCAGGACGTGGCTGCAGATTTGGGAGTGGGCCCAAGTGTGACGGCCTTTGCAGCGCATGTTAACAGCTGCCAGAGAGCATCCACTGTGGACAGTCACTTAACAACCAAGTAGACAAAATGACCTGGTCAGCCTCCCTCAGCCCTCCTTTGTCACTGGACACCCCCCTGCCGGCATGCTGGGTACAGTGGCCACAGTGCAGAGACGGAGGCTACTCGAGACCCAGCAACTTGATTCCCCCTCACCAAGCCCCGTCTAGGTGCATCTAGATGCTTCCCTTAAATTCCAACCAGCCCAGGTGCCAAGTGAAGCCTTAGTGCCTCGTAAGTCACCACCAGGGGGCGATAGTGGAACAGGTACAGCCTTTGGCAGCAACGGACTCACCTGTGGAGAAACTGCAGCTGAGGGAGGAGGGCACGTTTTTCTTTTCCTTGTTACAGAGCGTGGAGCCATGGAAACTTCAGGAACTGGGGAGAGAGGAAGAAGAACCCACTTCTACTCAGGATGGGCCAAGTGAAGAAGGCTCTTGGTACTTTCAAGAGTAGGTTAAAGAGCTTGACCAATGCTGAGCTGAGGGGGTAGAGGAAAAGGTGATTTCTATTTTCTTTTTTGTTTAAAAACACATTATACTGTACTAGGGTTTTAAGGTTTTCTTTTTTTTTTTTCTTTTTTTTTTGAGATGGAGTTTTGCTCTTTTTGCCCAGGCTGGAGTTCAATGGGGCAATCTTGGCTCACTGCAACCTCCGCCTCCCAGGTTCAAGTGATTCTCCCACCTCAGCCTCCCGAGTAGCTGGGACTACAGGCATGGGCCACCACACCTGGCTGATTTTGTATTTTTAGTAGAGACGGGGTTTCACTATGTTGGCCAGGCTGGTCTCAAACTCCTGACCTCAGGTGATCCACCCGCCTCGGCCTCCCAAAGTGCTGGGATTACAGGCGTGAGTCACCATGCCCAGCCAGGGTTTTAAAGTTTTCAAAGCACCCTCAGGTTGATTTTTTTTTTTTTTTTTTTTTTTGGTAATGAAGCTGTAAAACAGTTTTGAGAGGTGGATATTATCATCCTCAAGAAAACACAGGCTCAGACATGTTAGCCAGCTTGTTTCAGGGCACAGAGCTGGGAGAGGCTGGACCTGAACCCAGGCCCTTCCAAGTCAATCACTTAGATTCAGACTGAATTTTGCCACCGCTGGATTTGCAGTCCTAAGAGAGAGCCTCGGCTTTCTCTGTGCTTGGTTTCCATCCCAGTGAGGGTCGTCAGTCTTTAAGCTTTGGCCTTACCACCCCAGAGCAGCCGGCGGGAGCTGGAGCCTGCTCATACCAGGCGGCCCCAGAGCCCCTTGCAGGACGTTCACGGCGCCCCACTGCGTGCAGGCCAAAGTGGGAAATGTTTGATACTTCTGAAACAAGAAATAGATGTATCGTGTACAGATTTAAAAAATAAATGTCCCTCCCTGCCTGGCCCCTGGTAACTCTGTCCCCTCCCAGGAGGCCACTGCGGTTACCAGTTGTCTTGTGTCATCAGTGCTCATATCAAACAGTGGGCTCTGCTGGGCCAGGAGGGTCCCCTGCGGCCACAGCCCCCTGGGATGTGCCAGGTTCAGGTTCAACTGATGCTATCAAGCTCTTCTCCATGGTAGACTCTTTCACAGATATTGCCTCTTTTCTTTTTCTTTCTTTTTTTTTTTTTTTTTTTTTTTGGAGACAGAGTCTCACTCTGTTACCCAGGCTGGAGTGCAGTGGTGCTATCTCGGCTCACTGCAGGCTCTGCCTCCTGGGTTCAAGTGATTCTCCTGCCTCGGCCTCCTGAGTAGCTGGGATTACAGGCACCTGCCACCACACCCAGCTAATTTTTGTATTTTTAGTGGAGACAGGGTTTTACCATGTTGGTCAGGTTGGTCTTAAACTGCTGACCTCATGATCTGCCTGCCTCAGCCTCCCAAAATGCTGGGATTACAGGCGTGAGCCACTGTGCCCGGCCACCTCTTTTAATTCTAAACAAAAACACAAAACCCGTAAAGTAGCATTAAGACTCCAGTTTGGCTAAGGTCACCCAACAAGACAGTCGTTCTGCCTGGGCCCAGCCCTAGGTCCTGTGACTCCTTTGCCCAGACCACTGCTCCAAGGCCACCTTCGAAATCAGCCTGTGTGTCCCCACATCCCCCACCCACAAGTGGCAGTGGCACTGCTGGAGCCACCACAGCTCTTGAATTTGCCAGTTGTTAGTTCTCATGTGCTGTGTGCAGATGTGTGTGTGCGCATGCGTGTGTGTGCATGTGTGTATGTGTGCCTGTGTGTATGTGTATGTGCATGTGTATGGATGTGTGTGCATGTGTGTATGTATGTGTGTGTGTCTGGATATCTCTGTGTGTATGCGTGTGTGTGAATGTGTGTGTGTGCATGCCTGTGTGTGCATGTGTGTATGTGTATGGATGTGTGTGCGTGTGTGGATGTGTCTGTGTATGTGTGTGCGTTAATGTGTGTGCGCGTGTGTGTATGTGTGCGTGCGTGCACGTGTGTGAGTGTGTGGATGTGTGTGAATGTGTGTGCATATGCGTGGATGTGTGTGCGTGTGCGTGTGTGTATGCACCAGCATGCACCTGCACGTCTTTCTGTTCTAAGGAGACTGCGCTCCTGAGGGAGGCAGCCTGCGATGCCTGCCGCCAACCTCCCAGCGCTAAGAGCTAAGGTTCCAGTGCTCTCAGCTGGGCTGCACCTCCCCCAGTGACAAGTGGAGAAAGGCTCGTGGGGCTGGAACCAAGGCCCCTTCCGCACCACCTCCTCTCACTGCACAGTCTTTGGCTCTGTTTTCCTTGGAATCTCCTCCCCCGCCCCAGAGTAGGCTGCCACAATCCAGGTGGGGACACCAGAAACCACGGGGCTCCAGGTGTGGGAGGTTATTCTAAAGCCAAGCTCTCTTCCAGTGTCCGGCTGTTCTCAGCTCCACAAAGAACACACGGGAGCACTGGAAAGACACCACAGCTCCTTATCCGTGGAGCCTGCCTGTGCCTGTGACCCCCTCCCAGGGAGACCTCAGCCTCCAGTGGTGCCCGAGCCTGAAGGACAGTCATCAAGCGAACCAGCCACCCACAGGGCACACTTCTGCTGACCCGGGGAAGCAGTGTTGTGCTCCTGGATAAGGGCTGGGCTGTGGGGAGAAGCTGCTCATTTAAATAGCTGGAACCCATTGCAAGCCAGACTCCCTGAGTTCAAGAAGGTTCCACAGGGTTGTGGCTTGAATGGCAGGGAAGGACTGAGGTAGACAGGGAAGGCTGGGCCTGGGAAGAGGCTTTGGGAGAACAAGTGGGAAGAGCAGAGAAAAAGGAAGGAGGGAGGAATCCCGACACTTGGTGGGAGGGCTTTGAAATAGACAATACGGAAGTGACAGAGAATGGAACTCTGCAATAGACTTCCCGGGGGTCTCCTCTCGGAAGCTCATCAATCATCAATCATCAATCATCCATCAATCAAATGTCCCTTCCAGCCTCAGCTTTCGAGAAAAGCTAGGTTTTCACCATACGTGTTAGCTTTCTATATTTTTCTAAACCCGAGAAAGTAATGATTATAGGATTTGGGAAATATTTGCCTGAGTGGAATCTCCACACCATCTCCAACCTTGTCAAAGCATCTAAGATATAAATGATGTTAATGGAGTTCATGAACTATTTCATCAGAGTGTTTTCTGCTTTTAAAAGTCATGTATCCTTATTTAACCTCCCTAAGCCCATTTCCTCCTGTGTGCAATAGAGATATTAGCAATATGCGCCCCCAGATTGGCTGCAAGGATTCAATGAGAGGAATTCTATAAAGTGCTGAGCACGGGGTCTGATGTGCGGTGAAGCACTCGGTAAATGTTAACGACGATTTGGAAACAGCCAAGTCACTTCAGAAGCTGAGCTGCAATTTGCCAGCTTGCAGTTTTCCTCCCTTTCTGCATCTCAGCTTTAATGGCTGCTAATTGTTCACAAGCTAAATTTTCACTTGCTGAAGCATTTATCATAGACTCTCTTTGGGAGCAAGTGCACTGCCTAAGTAAAAATAAATGTGATTCCATTTATAACATTTCTATTCTCACTCAGCCGTTTTTAGAACTATCTTTCTCCATTGGCTAAGGTATCGGACCAGATAAGCTTTTCCAGTGAAAAATTCTGTTTCTCTCTTGCCTAAAATGAGGAACTCAGGTCTGTCTAGTCAAATATCATGAGGGTTCAAATATCAACAAAAACACATTAGGGCCGATATTCAACATCCTTAAAGAACAGAACTTACAGCCCAGAATTTCATATCCTGCCAAACTAAGCTTCACAATTGAAGGAAAAATAAAATCTTTTATGAACAAGCAAGTACTCAGAGATTTTATTACCACCAGGCTGGCTTTACAAGAGCTTCTGAAAGAAGCATTATACATAGAAAGGAACAACCAGTATTAGCCTTTCTAAAAATATACCAAAAAGTAAACAGCATCAACATAAAGAAGAATTTACATCAACGAATGGATAAAACAGCCAGTTAACATCAAATGGCAGTAACCCTAAATTTAAGTCGACTAAATCCCCCAATCAAAAGATACAGCCAAAACCCAACGGTATGCTATACAGCCAGACCCATTTCACATGCAAAGATACACAAAGACTCAAAACAAAGGGATGGAGAAAGATTTACCAACCAAATGGAAAGGAAAAATAAATAAATAAATAAATAAAAAGCAGGAGTTGCAATTCTCGCATCTGATAAAATAGATTTCAAAGCAACAAAGATATAGTGGTAAAAGGATCAATGCAACAATAAGAGCTAACAATCCTAACACCCAGAATCATAATACCCATAAAGAGATTTAGACTCAACGAGACAGAAAATTAATAAGGATATCCAGGACTTGAACTCAGATCTGGAACAAGTAAACTCAATAAATATTTATAGAGCTCTCCATTTTAAATACACAAAATATACATTCTCTACCTTAAATACACAAAATATTGACCGGCCATTATTAATATCTATTTTTAGAATAAAGCTACTTCCGGTTTTCTCTCCCTCTTTTTCTTCCTCTTTCTTCCTCTCCTTCGCTCCTTTTTCTCTTTCTTTCTTTCAAAAAAAGAAAAAAGAAAAAATTCAACAGCCCTTTTTGCTAAAAACCCTCAATTAAAAAAACACATTAATATTTTATACAGAATCATTCACAAACTGAGATAGATGAACTGAAATAGTTAATATCTAATAATGAAGGTCTTGTCAATAATGAGGTCATTTGTATGCAGTACATAATTCAGAGAGGAAATAGACTTTTTCAGCCTAATTTTGTGAACTTTAAAAAATAAAAAAATTAATCCTAAGGAAACAATTCATAACATAGGGAGAACAAAACTTTAAGATGTTAGCAATGATCCGGGTGTGGTGGCTCACACTTGTAATCCAGCACTTTGGGAGGCCAAAGCAGGCGGATCACTTGAGGTCAGGAGTTCAAGACCAGCCTGGCAAACATAGTGAAACCCCATCTCTACTAAAAAAACAAAAATTAGCTGAGCATGGTGGTGCATACCTGTAGTACCAGCTACTTAGGAGGCTGAGGCAGGAGAATTGCTCGAGCCTGGGAGGTGGAGGTTGCAGATAGAATGATGTGAATGGATTTCATGAACCATTTTGTCAGGGTGTTTTCTGCTTTTTAAAAGTCATGAGCCAAGGTCATACCACTGCACTCCAGCCTGGGGACAGAGTGAGACTCTGTCTCAAAAAAATTTAAAAAAAGATGTTGGCAATGCATTATTTGCAGAGCCCCAATCAATATGTAATCTACATCTCTAATGATATGAAAAGGGTTAAATAAAATTTGGCTCATCCAGCGATGTGGAAGGTTGTGCAGTCCTTAAACAGCTGCAGTGTGGAGTAGCAGTTAGGACACCTGCTCTGGAGTCGGGCTGCCCGAGTGGACCCCAGTGAAACCCAGGTTTCACCTCTTACCAGCACTGTGCCTTGGACGACACACTTGATTTCTCAATGCCCCAGTTTCCTCACTTGTAAAACAGAGATTAAACTAGCATGTACCTCAAAGAGTTGTTGAAGATTACATGGAAAGTTCTTAGAACAGTTGCTAGTGAGTAGTAAGTGTTTACTACAAGTTAGCTTTCGTGAGATTTTAATAACTGTGTGCAGAGACTGCTAACATTATCAAACCATGTTCTCTTCTAGGGCTCCCAGCTGGACTACAGTTCCCAGCCTCTCTTTCAGTTAGGTGCAACCACGTGACCAAACTCAAGGCCACAGAATAAGAGTGGAAATGATATGAGCCCATCAAGCCTGGCCCATTAAAACCTTCCATGCACAAGCTCTAAGCTTCAACCTCCCTACTTGATTAATGTAGACAAACGAAATGACTCTGGAAGCCATGTTATGGAGATGGTGGAGGCCGTAATAAACTTTTTTTTTTTTTTTTTTCATTTTTGAGATGGAGTTTCACTCTTGTCGCCCAGGCTGGAGTGCAGTGGCGTGATCTCGGCTCACAGCAACCTCTTCCTCCCTGGTCCAAGCAATTCTCCTGCCTCAGCCTCCTGAGTAGCTGACATTACAGGCATAAGCCACCACACCTGGCTAATTTTTGTCTTTTTAGTAGAAACAGGGTTTCGCTGTGTTGGTCAGGCTGCTCTTGAACTCCTGACCTCAAGTGATCCACCCACCTCAGCCTCTCAAAGTGCTGGGATTGCGGGCATGAGCCACCAGGCCCGGCCAATACAACTATTCTTATCGATGTTTTGTTTATATGTCTCCTGGGTAAGTACCTAGAAGAGGAATTGCTAGGAGTATTTTCTTTCTTTCTTTTCTTTTCTTTTTTTTTTTATTGAGACGGAGTTTCGCTCTTGTTACCCAGCCTGGAGTGCAATGGGGCGATCTTGGCTCACCGCAACCTCCGCCTCCTGGGTTCAGGCAATTCTCCTGCCTCAGCCTCCCGAGTAGCTGGGATTACAGGCACACGCCACTATGCACAGCTAATTTTTTGTATTTTTAGTATAGATGGGGTTTCACCATGTTGACCAGGATAGTCTTGATCTCTTGACCTCGTGATCCACCCGCCTCGGCCTCCCAAAGTGCTGGGATTACAGGCGTGAGCCACCGCGCCCGGCCTTGCTGGGAGTATTTTCTATTGCTGCTGCAACCATTTACCATTAACTGAGTGCCTTAAAACACCACAGATGCGTTGCCTTGCAGCTCTGGAGGGCGGAAGTCCCGCACGTGTCTCCCTGCACTAATGCCTGTGTGATGAGGCCTGTGCCCCTTTATCGAGGCTGTAGGGATGAATCCATTCCCTCACCTTTCCAGCGTCCGGAGGTCCTGGGCATTCCTTCAGTCATGGCCCTTTCCTGCCCCTCAAAGCCGACAACAGCGGGTGGAACCTTTTCCACACGGCCTCGCTCCAGCCAGCGCTCCTGCCTCCCTCTTCTACTTTTACGGACCCTTGTGAGTACATCGAGCCCTAGATTATCCAGGGTAATGTCCGAATTTCAAGGACCTTAATTTAATCGCATATGCAAAGTCCCTTCTGCCACATAAGGTAATATAGTCACAGGTTTCAAGGATTAAAATGTGGACATCTCTGGGGGGGATATTATTCCACTTAACCACAGTGGATCATAAACCAGGTATATGCTTATCTTTGTGGGTTTTTTTTTTTTTTTTTTTTTGAGACAGACTTTCACCTTTCACCCTGTCGCCCAGGCTGGAGTACAGCAGCACGAACTTGGCTCACTACCACCTCTGCCTCCTGGGTTCAAGTGATTCTCCTGCCTCAGCCTCCCAAGTAGCTGGGATTACAGGCAGGTGCCACCATGCCCGGCTAATTTTTGTATTTTTAGTAGAGATGGGGTTTCACTATGTTGGCCAGGCTGGCCTCGAACTCCTGACCTCATGATCTACCCTCTTTGGCCTCCCAAAGTGCTAGGATTACAGCTGTGAGCCACAGAGCTCGGCCTTATGTTTATCTTTACATAAGAAGCTACAATAAATTTTTCCAAAGTGGTTGTGCCATTTTGCCCAGGCACTGGCAGTAGTATATGAGAGTTCCAGTTGCTTCACATCCCTGCCAACATTTAATTTTTAGTCTTCTTGTTTATTTTATTTTTTATATTGCTTTGTCACCCAGGCTATAGTGCAGTGGTGAGAACATCGCTTACTGCAGCCTCAACCTCCTGGGCTCAAGGGATCCTCTCACCTCAGCCTCCCGAGTAGCTGGGACTACAGGTGCATGCCGCCATGTCTGTAGAGACGGGGTCTCACTATGTTGACCACGCTGGTCTCAAGCAGTCCTCCCGTCTTAGACCCTCAAAGTGCTGGGATTACAGGTGTGAGCCACCTCACCTGGCCAGTCTTTATAACCTTAACCCTCCTAATGGGTGTGAGGTGATACCATATTGTGCTTTAAATTGCGTTTTCCTCGTGGCTAAAAATGTTAAGCATCTTTCATGTGCTTATTGGCCATTTGTGTATCGTATTTTGTGAAGTTTCTCTTCAAGTCTTTTACCCACTTTTCACTGGGTTATTATCTCGTTGTTGTTGATTTATAAGCGTTCTTTATATATTTTAGACCCAGGTGCTTTGTTATAGATATGTATTACAAATATTTTCTCCCAGTCTGAATCTTGACTTTTCATTTTCTTTCTTTCTTTTTTTTTTTTTTTTTTTTTGGAGACAGAGTCTTTCTCCGTTGGCCGGGCTGGAGTGCAATGGCACGATCTCAGCTCACTGCAACTTCCACCTCCCAGGTTCAAGCAGTTCTCCTGCCTCATCCTCCCAGGTAGCTGGGATTACAGGCATGTGCCACAATGCCTGGTTAATTTTTGTGTTTTTAGTAGAGATGGGGTTTCTTTATGTTGGTCAGGCTGGTCTTGAACTTCTGACCTCAGGTGATCATGCCCCCCTTGGCCTCCCAAAGTGCTGGGATTACAGGTATAAGCCATCGTGCCCAGCCCACTTTTCATTTTCTTAGTAATGTCTTTTGGTGAGCAGATGTTTTTAAAATTTTGATAAAGTCCATTTGTTCTTATTTTTCTTTTATGATTTGTGCTTGTTATGTTCTCACAATATAATCTTTGCCTATCCCGACGTTGCCATGGTGGATTGTAATTTCGATATGTGGCTGCGACAATATTTCTATCTGTGTTCTGCGGTGTGACCTTGCCACTCCTATTTTCTTTGAATGTTTGATAGAATTCACTGATGAGACCATCTGAAACTTCCTTTGTGTGAAGTTTAAAAAGTTATTATTACATATTCAATTTATTCAATGGGTTGTAAGGACATTTAAATTTTCTATTTCTTCTTGAGTCACTTTTTAAAAAGTTGTGTTTTTCAAGTCATTTTTTTACTTCATCTATGTTGTATGTATTGGCATAAGATTGTTCATTTTTTTAAATTTTTTATTTTATTTTATTTTATTTTTTGAGATGGAGTTTCACTCTTGTTACCTAGGCTGGAGTGCAATGGCATGATCTCGGTTCACCGCAACCTCCGCCTCCTGGGTTCAGGCAATTCTCCTGCCTCAGCTTCCCGAGTAGCTGGGATTACAGGCACATGCCACCGTGCAAGATTGTTCATAATGGTTGTTTTGTCTTTTTTTTTTTTTTTTGAGACAGTCTCACTCTGTTGCCCAAGTTCAAGTGTAGTGGTGTAATCATGGCTCACTGCAGCCTCAACCTCCAGAGGCTCAAGCAATCCTCCCACCTCAGCCTCCTGAGTACCTGAGACCACAGGCATGCATGAGCCACAACGCCCGGCTTTTTTATTTTATGTAGAGATGAGGTTTCCCTATGTTGCCTAGGTTGGTCTAGTACTTCTGGCCTCAAGCAATCCTCCTGCCTCAGCCTCTCAAAGTCTGGGGGTACAGATATGAGGCACTGTATCTGGGCAATAATGGTCTTTATTATTATTTCAATGCCTAAGGATACACATTGGCTTCCTCTTTTGTTTGTAAAATTAGTAATTTGTAGCCTTTAATTTTTTCCCCACTTGATCTATCTTAAAGATTTATTATCTTTATTAACCTTTTCACAGACCCAACTTTTGGCTTCATTCATTTCCTCTGTGATTTGTCCACTGTCTCTATCATTGATCTTTGCCCTTATCTTTATTATTTCTTGTTTCTTAATGTGAGAACTTAGATGACTGATTTTATACCCTTGGCTTCTTTCTCGATGTAAGCATTTAAACCTAGAAACTGGGGAGAGAGATCCAAGATGGCTGATCGCTAACAGCTCGGGATTGTAGCTCCCAGTGAAAGCTCAGAAAACGTGAGGACGCCACATTTTCAGAGGAATTTTCGTCGCCCACGGACCAGAAGATTTCCAGTGGAGGAGCCCCGCGGGTCGCCAGCGCGACTTCTGTGGCCGGTGTAGTGGTTTTGCCGTCGCCTCGGCGCGGCAGCTCTTCGTGGGCAGTGAGCGGGACTGGTTCCCCTACTGACTGGTGTTTGGAGCTCCGGGAAGGCAGAGCAGCTTGCGGACTCAAGAAGGAAGCCAGATCGGAGATTCCCAGGCAGAAGAGCACCATCAGTCTTATCGCTGCTGTTTTGGCCGGCACAGTGGGTTGCTCGGATTCCAGCACTGGGAATCAATAAATTGGACATCCTCTCAGGAACTTAATCAGAAAGGCGCTAATTGTAAAGATATCAAATGGATAAAATCACAATAAAGGGAAAAAAACAGCCTAAAAAGGCCGAGAAAACTGAAAGTCAGAACCCCTCTCCCTCGACAGGGGATAGTAATTCCTCATCAGCAATGGAACAAGCCCTAATGGAAGAGGATTGTGTTCCAGTATCTGAAGGAGGCTTTAGAAGGTGGATGGTAAAAAACCTCTGGGAATTGAAACAAATTGTTCTAAACCAATGCAAAGAAACTAAGAACTTTGAAAAAAGGTTAGACGAAATGTTAAAAAGAATGGACAATATAGAAAGGAATATAAATGAACTAATGGAGTTGAAAAATACAACAGGAGAACTTAGTGAAATATGCACAAGTTTGAATAGCCGAATTGATCAAGCAGAAGAAAGGATATCAGAGGTCGAAGACCGACTTAATGAAATGGAACGAGAAGACAAGAATAGAGAAAAAAGGATAAAAAGGAAGGAGCAAAGTCTCCAAGAATTATGGGACTATGTGAAAAGACCTAATCTACGTTTGATAGGTGTACCTGAATGTGATGGAGAGAATGAATCCCAGCTGGAAAATATTCTTCAGGATATTATCCAGGAGAATTTTCCCAATCTAGCAAAGCAGGACACTATTCAACCTCAAGTAATACAGAGAACACCACAAAGATATTCCTTAAGAAGAGCAACCCCAAGACACATAATCATTAGATTCACCAGGGTTGAAACAAAGGAGAAAATACTAAGGGCAGCCAGAGAGAAAGGTCAGGTTACCCACAAAGGGAAGCCTATTAGACTTACAGCAGATCTCTCAGTAGAAACCCTACAAGCCAGAAGACAGTGGGGGCCGATATTTAACATCCTCAAAGAACAGAAATTTCAGCCCAGAATTTCATATCCTGCCAAACTAAGCTTCACAATTGAAGGAAAAATAAAATCTTTTATGAACAAGCAAGTACTCAGAGATTTTATTACCACCAGGCCTGCTTTACAAAAACTTCTGAAAGAAGCATTACACACAGAAAGGAACAACCAGTATTCACCTTTCTAAAAATATACCAAAAAGTAAAGAACATCAACAAAAAGAAGAATTTACATCAACAAATGGATAAAATAGCCAGTTAACATCAAATGGCAGTAATCTTAAATTGAAATCGACTAAATTTTCTAATAAAAGATATAGCCAAAATCTAATGGTATACTATATCCAGACCTATTTCATATCCAAAGATATACATAGACTAAAAACAAAGGGTTGGAGAAAGATTTACCAATCAAATAGAGAAAAAAACAAATAAACAAAAAGGAGTTGCAATTCATGCATTTGATAAAACAGATTTCAAATCAACAAAGGTAGGGTGGTATAAGGATCAATGCATCCTAACACCCAGATACATAAGACCCATAAAGAGATTCAGACTCAACGAAACAGAAAATTAATAAGGATATCCAGAATCTGAACTCAGATCAGTAACAAGTAAACTTAATAAGCAAACTCTCCACTTTAGATAAATAAAATATACACTCTCCATTTTAAATACATAAAATAATGATCGGCCATTATTAATAGTCATTTATAGAATAAAGCAATATTTTTGTTCTCTCTCCCTCTTTTTCTTCCTCTCTTTTCCTTTCAAAAAAAAAAAGACCCTCTATATCCTCTCTTTCTCTTAAAAAAAAAAATAAAAAAAAATAAAAAAATAAAAAAAATAAATAAACCTAGAAACTTTCCTCTAACTTCTGCTTAGGTGCATCTCACAAATACCCCGGTTTTACATATTTTTCCAGAATCATTCACCTTTAAATAGTCTCAAATTTCTCTTGGGATGTCTTCAATTCATAGATTATTTAGAAATGCCTTGTTTAATTTCCATATTTGGGATTTTCTGACTATCTCATTATTACTGATTTCCCTCCCTCCCTCCTTTCCTTCCTTCCTTCCTCCCTCCCTTTTTTCCTTCCTTCCTTCTTCTCTCTCTCTTTCTTTTCTTTTCTTTTCTTTTCTTTTCTTTCTTTCTTTCTTGACAGAGGACAGAGGCTCACTCTGTTGCCCAGGCTGGAGTGCAGTGGTGCAATCTCAGCTCACTGTAGCTTCCATCTCACAGGTTCAAGTGATTCATCTGCCTCAGCCTCCCAAGTAGCTGGGATTACAGGCATGTGCTATCATGCCCAGTTAATTGTATTTTTAGTAGAGATGGGGTTTCATCATGTTGGCCAGGCTGGTCTCGAACTTCTGACCTCAGGTGATCCACCTGCCTCGGCCTCCCAAAGTACTGGGATTACAGGCATCAGCCACCGTGCCCAGCCTGATTTCTAATTTAATTTTATTGCAGTCACAAAATATTCACTGTGAAATTTCCATCTCCTGAAATGTATTGAGACGTGTTACCCTCCAGCATATGGCCTGTCCTGAAAGCAATCCATATGCACTTGAGAAGGATGTGTGGTTGTTGGGTAGATCGTCCTCTAAATGTCAAGTAGGTCCTGTTGGAAGTGTGGTTCAAATCTGTATTCTTACTGATTTTTTTGGTCTAGTTATTCTATCAATTACTGGCAGAAAGATGTTCAAGTTTCCAAGTCTAATTATGGATTTGTTTATTTCTCGCTTCAGTTTTGTCAGTTTTGCTTTATATACTTCAAAGTTCTGATAATTGGTCCATACATATCTAGGATGTTACATCTTCCTGAGGAAGTGACCGTCTTATCACTATGATGCTGCTCTTAGAATCCTGTTAGTTTGACATTAATACAGGTACACTAGCTTTTAAAAATGATTTTAGTGTCTAATGTCTACATGATATATCTTTTAAATTCAACTTGTGTCTATTCTCTGAAGTCCATCCTTTTAGAGAGCAAATAGCTGACTCTTAATTTTTATATTAAGCCTAACAGTCTCTGCCTTTTAACTGAAATATTTAATCACATGCATTTAATATTTTGTGTGGTTAGGTTTCAATTTACCATCTTCTCATGTGTTTTCATCCCATCTGTTTTTTTTCTTTGTTCTTCTTTCCCTGGCTTCTTTTGGGTTAACTACATATTTTTTATTATTTTGGGGGAGTTAAACAAGCATTTATGATTGTTATTGTTTTGCTATTCTTGGTATAATTTTGGTTGCTATAGGAATTACAATACACAATCATAAATAACCATAGTCTCCCTGTAGTTAAAGTTGTCCACTTCACATAAAGTGTATGAACCTGTATTACAACACTGTAATTTCATTTATCACATTCTTCATGCTATTTTGTCACATATTTACTTCTAGATATCTGATAATTCTCAGAATTCAACATTATTATTTTGCTTTAAGCAGTCAGCTAGTGTTTTACAAATTAGGATACAAAAAGAGATAATCTTTCATATTTGCCACGTATTTATCATTTCCAGTGTTTCATTTCTACCTGTAGACCTGACTTTCTATCTAGTTTAACTTTTTCTTATGTTTTTTTTTTTTTGAGACAGTCTCACTCTGTCACCCAGGCTGGAGTGCAGTGGCGTGATCATCTTAGCTCACTGCAACCTCCGCCTCCCAGGTTCAAGCGATTCTCCTGCCTCAGCCTCCTGAGTAGCTGGGATTACAGGCGCCTGCCACCATACCTGGCTAGTCTTTGCATTTTTTTTTTTTTTTTTTTGAAGAGATGGGGTTTCACCATGTTGGCCAGGCTGGTCTCGAACTCCTGACCTCAGATCTCCACCTACCTTGGCCTCCAAAAGTTCTGGGATTACAGGCGTGAGCCACCATGCCTAGCTTAACTTTTCTTATACTGCTGTTTTGTTGGCAATGAATTGTCTTGGCTGTCATTTATTTTTTAATGTTATCTATTTATTTACTTTTTTTTTTTGAGACAGAGTCTCACTGTGTCACTCAGGCTGGAGAGCAGTTGCAAAATCACTGCTGACTGCAACCTAGGCCTCCTGAGCTCCAGCGATCCTTCTGCCTCAGCTTCCTGAGTAGCTAGGACTGTAGTTGCTGACGCCACACCTGGCTAATTTTTAAATTTTTGCAGAGATGAGGTCTTCCTATGTTGCCCAGGCTGGTCTCAAACTCCTGACCTTCAGCCATCTTTCCACTTTAAGGGGCCTCCCAAAGTGCTGGGGTTATAGGCATGAGCCACCGCACCCAGCCAAAATGTTTTTCTTTTACCCTCATGCGTGAGGGATCTTTCCACAGAATATAAAACCGTGGATTTTTAGTTTCTTCTGTTGGCAATTTGAAGCTGTTCTCCTATTGTCTTGTGACCTCCCTTGGTTTTTCATGAGAAGTTGGCCATCATTCCTATCATCCCTCATATGTAGTGTCTTTTATCTGGCTACTTTTAAGATCTATCTTTCTTTTTCTTTTTTAATTTTTAGACAGAGTCTTGCTTTGTCACCCAGGCTGGAGTGCAATGGCGCAATCTCAGTTCACTGCAACCTTTGCCTTCTGGGTTCAAGCAATTCTCCTACCTCAGCCTCCCAAATAGCTGGGACTACAGGCCTGTGCCACCACACCTAGCTAATTTTGTATTTTTGGTAGAGACGGGGTTTCACCATGTCGGCCAGGCTGGTCTTGAACTCCTGACCTCGGGTGATCCACCTGCCTCAGCCTCCCAAAGTGGGATTACAGATGTGAGCCACTGCTGCCGGGTCAAGAATTTTTCTATTTGATTTTCAGCAGTGTGACTATAATGAGCCTAAGTATAGTTTTCTTTTTCTTTATCCTGGTGGTTCACTGACCTCCTTGCATCTCTAGGTTGATGTTTTCACTAAATTGGGGGAAATTTTGGTCATTATTCCTTCGAAGGCCTTTTTTTTTTCTCTCCCATCTCTTTGTCTCTTTTCTTTTTGAGACGCTGCTTTAAATCTGTTAATTATGGAGAAGAGATTTTCACAGACAAGTAGCAATCACGGCCATAACATTCCGACCAGCAGAGAAAGAAAACAAGGGAAAGGAGACACTCCTTTCCACTGCTCATACTCTATTGGCCAGCACCCTGGACAGCTGGGCTCCGGATAAACTCCCTAGCTACAGAAGGAAGGGGAAAAGACTTCCAATTATAGCTCTGAGGGAGTAACTGATACCAGGTTCCCACCACCGCCCCCGTAAACAACTATGAAATAGACAAAATATTTCAGACCACTGTTCTCAGGCACTGGCCACAGGCAATACCAGACTGTGACCCTTGAGAGAAAGGAGACGCTCAGGGTGAGTTCTCCATTGGTCCCGGCTTTCTTCCTGGCGTCGTTTCTGAGTCACAGGATGGGGAGATGGAGCTTATACAGAGCAGCACATTCTTGCTGAGCTGAAGAGGCAGAAATGGGAGTTTGGTGCTGCCGAATTGGCTGGGATTTGCAGGGCAACGCAGCCGAAAGGAGGAGCTGCATGGGGATGAGGGTGCTTGAAGGGTACACTGGGTGTCTCCAGTGGCCTTGGCTGAGGGCTTGGCTGAGCATGTGCCAGTAAGACACCATATAGTCTAGAAAAAGGCTTCTGAGAGCTGGATAGGACTGAGAGCTGGATGTGAATGCCAGAGGTGGCAGTGTCCGGAGTTTGGGACAATCCACATTTAAGAGTACGGACCATGTTCTATCTAAGTAAGGACCGATTCCTAGGACTAAGGACAAAAACAAAACAGACCAAGGCCGAGGAGTCAATGAGATCCACTGATGATTTAACCACCTACCAGAACAAAAGGGGCAGAGTCAAAGCCAGTAAATTAAAGAACAGAATTTTCTAGAAGAAGCAGTGCAATGATGGTTACTTGCACGTGGTCACAACAAGGAACCTACTAACTCTTGGAAGAAATTTTATTGCCAGAGAAACCATGGATATGGCCAGGCGCAGTGGCTCAAGCCTGTAATCCCAACGCTTTGGGAGGCTGAGGTGGGCAGATCACCTGAGGTCAGGAGTTCGAGACCAGCCTGGCCAACATGGTGAAAACCTGTCTCTACTAAAAAAATTAAAATTAGCTGGGTGTGGTGCCGGGTGCCTGTAGTCCCAGCTACTTGGAGGCTGAGGCAGGAGAATTGCTTGAACCCAGGAGGCAGAGATTGCAGTGAGCCGAGATCACGCCATTGCACTGTGGCCTGGCAACAAGAGCAAACTCTGTCTCGAAAGAAAGACAGAAAGAAAGAAAGAAAGAAAGAGAGAGAGAGAGAGAGAGAGAGAGAGAGAGAGAGAGAGAGAGAGAGAGAGAGAGAGAGAGAGAGAGAGAGAGAGAGAGAGAGAGAGAGAGAGAGAGAGGAGAGAGAGAGAGAGAGAGAGAGAGAGAGAGAGAGAGAGAGAGAGAGAGAGAGAGAGAGAGAGAGAGAGAGAGAGAGAGAGAGAGAGAGAGAGAGAGAGAGAGAGAGAGAAAGAAAGAAAGAAAGAAAGAAAGAAAGAGAAGAAAAGAAAGAAGAAAGAAAGAAAGAAAGAAAGAAAGAAAGAAAGAAAGAAAGAAGACCACGGATATGGTCTACCAAAGCTTGGGATGGTCTATACTCCTACAAGTAACTTCTAGAGTTTGCAAACAGCAGAGACAGAAAGAGGTTGTGAAATCTATGAGCCCCCCTAGAAGGACACAGTCTTCAGTGCCCCACTTGCAATGTGGCCAGGAAAAACAAGTGACAGAGAACAACCTCCCAGGAAACAAGCCTGTCCTCTCTGGGCCCAGTGGACAAGGGAGTTGCTCCCCTAAGGCGACGCCAGTGGTGATTCCACTGCAGGGAAAAGGACTTTGTAGGATCTCATTGTCACTATGGATCAGTGACCAATCGTGTTTCCTGTTCTTCCTTTTCTGGAAGTTTTTATAGTTATCCTGTTCATTCTCCCTCAGTGCATCCTGTGCTTATATGTCATGAGAAGCAAAAGAAGTAACTTTTCTTTTGGTTTATAGGTCGAAGAGATAGAGTCACAATCTGAACCTTTGGGAGGGGACCCAGAGAGTCTGTGCTTTGCGCTGATACTCTCACTGTCCACCTGTCTTCCTTGGGGAGGAGCAGGTGTGTTCTCTGGGGTGAGACAGATGGACAGTTGGGTGGCTGCCCAGACTCCTGTCCAGCTGGGTGTAGTACAGTGACCGAGCGTATGTGATGTGTGTGACTTCCAGGTCATCTCTGAAAGGGCATAGGAAGAAGTTTGCCTTGATTTATTGCTTTCCCTCTTCTCACCAGCTAGAATCCAAACATAATGACAGGAGCCCCAGCAGCCCTCTTCAGCCATGAGCTAGATTCCCACGTGATGGAAAAGCACATAGAGCTCGGTCCCCGACCCATCCAGCTGCCGTGCTCAGTCCGCATCGCCCACCACCTGGCCTTTTTTTTTTTTTTGAGACAGAGTCTCACTCTGTCATCCAGGCTGGAGTGCAGTGGTGCAATCTGAGCTCACTGCAACCTCCACCTTCTGGCTTTAAAGCAATTCTCATGCCCCAGCCTCCACGAGTAGCTAGATTACAGGCACAGGCCACTAGGCCGGCTAATTTTGCATTTTTAATAGGGGATTTTGCCATGTTGCCAGGCTGGTCTCAAACTCCTGACCTCAAGTGAGCTGCCTGCCTTGGCCTCCCAAAGTGCTGGGATTACAAGCGAGAGCCACTGCACCCAGTCCCCCTGCACTTTTATCTGAGAGAGAAACCAGCTCCTATTTTTTCTTTTTCTTCTCTTTCTTTCTTTCTTTCTTGCTTGCTTGCTTGCTATTGTTGAGACAGAGTCTTACTCTGTCGCCCAGGCTGGAGTGTGGTGGAACAATCTCAGCTCACTGCAACCTCCATCTCCTGAATTCAAGTGAGTCTCCTGCCTCAGCCTCCCAAGTAACTGGGATTACAGGCAAGAGCCACCATGCCTGGCTAATTTTTGTATATTTTGTAGAGATGGGGTTTCATCATGTTGGCCAGGCTGGTCTTGAACTCCTGGCCTCATGTGATCCGCCTGCTTTGGCCTCCCAAAGTGCTGGGATTACAGGCGTGAGCCAACACGCCCGGCCCAGCTCCTATTTTTTAATCCACCACATTCAGGATATTTTTGTTGCAGCTACCCTACCCATGACCTCAGCTCGTCCTCCACCTGCCATTTATTCTCTGAGATGGCATTTGGGGTATGGGAGGTGGGTCTTAGCTGGTCTGGGGGTGAAGGTGACAAAGGGGCCTCAGCTCCTGAGCAGAGATGCATATGCTGCCCTGTAGCTTCTCTGATTTCTGTAGCCAGTTTCTTGTTGACCCCACATCACATACGCTCCCATTCCATTATCTAGAACTAGGTCACTCTACTACAAGAAGTAGAGTGTTGATCACAGGGCTGAGTCTCGCTGGCATCTGTTGGTTACATTGACAGCTGAGAAACTCTTCCCTGGCTCCTCGGAGTCCAGGGGTCCTTTCCATTGACTCTTCTCCACTTCGGTTCTACCGGGCTCCACTCCCCCTCGCTGAACTTCCATTAGGCTCCCAGCCTGAATGCCCACCCAGCCCTCAACTGTAGGGCCACCTCTCCTCGCATAAGCTCTTTCTCTGCAAGAGCATCCGGGAGATTCTGGACACGTTTTATGTCAGCGAACGGGCAGCTGATTGTTGGTCTCTGCCTGATAGGTGGATAGATTGATACAGGGCAGGTATCTGGTGAGGCTTCTCTTCCCAGAAGCCCAAAGTGAAACAGAGTCAGAGGCCTCTCTTCTGCTTTTGGTGTTTCCTTCAATCTGCCTGTCTAGAACTGCAGCTGTCAGGACACATCTCTCACAACCGCTTCTCCTGCCTCCATCTGTCTCCTCCCCCACAACAAATCCCCAGGGAAGGAGTGGCGTTTGTCCACTTCCTCTTGATGGCGCATCTCCGACGTGGACTTCCATGATTAAGTCCACCAAGGCTGTCCAGGCGTGGTAGCTCACCCCTGTACTCTCACACTTTGGGAGGCTGAGGCAGGTGGATCACTGGCGGTTAGGAGTTTGAGACCAGCCTGGCCAACAGAGCAAAACCCCATCTCTACTAAAATAAAAATTAGCTGGGCATGGTGGCGCATGCCTGTAATCCCAGCTACATGGGAGGCCGAGGCAGGAGAATCACTTGAACCCGGGAGGCAGAAGTTGCAGTGAGCTGAGATCATGCCATTGCACTCCAGCCTGGGCGACAGAGTGAGACTCCATCTCAAAAAAAGAAAGTCCACCAAGGTTGAGCCTTGATCTATTAGAGGACGAACTTCAGGACAAAATAAAAATCATTCCTTTTCTTTTTTCCACAAAGGCTTTCATCTGAGCCTCTTGTCTTAATGGGTTAAGGAAAGTCAGGGTTGAGACTCAGTCTCTCAAGGGGGCCTCTGTCCCAGGCAGTACATGCCCTTCTTTCCCTGGCAACGAGTTTTATGGCTCAGCCTTGGGGGAGAGAAGCTGAAAGAGCATGTGATTTACAGGGAAAATAAAAATACGGGGATTTAATACTGTTCCTCTTGCATATTTGATCTCAGTTTGGCACTTGTATTTTCACTTTGTTTATGGTGTCTTTCAAGGACAAGCCTTTTTAATGTTGATGGTGTCAAATCTGTCAGCTTTTCCGTAATGGCTCCTGGGTCTGGCGCCCTGCATAAGAAATCTTTCTCCGCCCTAAGACCAAACATAACTTTTAATGGCTGCAAAGCATGCCATTGTGCAAATACGCAAATATGCCCTAATTTATTTCCAGATGAATATTTAGTGTGTTTCTGCTGTTTAAGTCATAATAAATAATGCAGCAAACATCTTTGTAAATACATTTTATCTTCTGCAATGCATGTGGTTTCTTTAAGGTTAGATTCTTAGGGAGTCCACGGGCCTTTTCCAGCATTTTAAAAGCCTTTACAACAATGAAAGGGTGACCTCTTATATAGCCGCACAGGTCAACTAAAATGCCCGTTTTCTTTTGCATAGAATTGCAGCTGCTCGGTGTGGTTATATTTGCATTTCAGGTTGACTAAAACCTCTGATAGTTACAAATGACTTTGATTAATAAAAACATGAAAATATTATAAGTTTAAAAATGCCATTTTTCTGATAGACAAACTTTTCAAAGACGGGGGACTTAATAAAAGTCTTTTCTTTCTTCCTTACTTCCTTCTCCTTCCTTCCTTCCTGCCTTCTTTCCTTCTTTCTTTCTCTCTCCCTTTCTTCCTTCCTTCCTTCCCTCTCTCCTTCCCTCCCTCCCTCCTTTCTTTCTTTCTTTCCTTTCTTTTGACAGTGTCTTGCTGTGTCACCAGGCTGGAGCAATCACCACTCACTGCAGTCTCCACCTCCGAGGCTCAAGCAATCCTCCTGCCTCAGCCTCCTGAATAGCTAGGACTACAGGCCTGTGCCACCATGGCCAGCTAATTGTTTTTTGTTTTGGGGGATTTTTTTTTTTTAATAGAGTTGAGGTTTTGCCATTTGTCCCAGGCTGGTCTCCAGCTCCTGGAATCAAGCAATCTAATCACCTAGGCCTCCCAAAGTGCTGGGATTACAGGTGTGAGCCACCACACTAGGCCAAAAGTGTTTTGTACTGTATAGAGATGTCCAGAGAAGAAAAAGACCATTTCAGGGATAATCGGTTACTTCCCAGGAATCAGGTTCTAGATTTCTTAATCACATTATCAGCCCTTCTTTTAAACAAATATGGTCATCATCACCATCAACACATCCCCACCGCCATCCTCACCATCACCCACTCCGTGTGCTGTGTACCTGGCTTCACTCTCAGAGAACCCATCTCTCCCCTCACTGGAGCCTGAGCTATACAAGAGAGATCTTATCACCCCAAGCTCACATATGAGAAAACAGAGTTTCAGAGATGTGGAACTGGAAGAGTGGGCTTCTGAATTTGAAGCTAGTGTTTTTGTGAGATTGAGAAAGTTAATTTCTAAATTAAGAAATTAGGGCTGGGCGTGGTGGTTCATGCCTGTAATCCCCGCACTTTAGGAGGCCGAGGTCGGTGGATCAGGAGACCGAGACCATCTGGCCAACATACTGAAATTCTGTCTTTACTAAAAATACAAAAAAAAAAAAAAAAAAGGCCAGGTATAGCAGCACGCCTGTAATCCCAGCTACTTGGGAGGCTGAGGTAGGAGAATTGCTGGAACCCAGGAGGCAGAGGCTGCAGTGAGCTGAGATAGTGTCACTGCACTCCAGCCTGGCGACAGAGCGAGACTCCATCTCTAAAAAAAATATTAGGTGCTAGAGTCAGGCATTCAGGGTTAAAAACCCCGTGCTCTGCCTCTTGGTAGTTGTTGGCCTTGGGTGAGTTTATTTGACTCTCTAAGAGTTAGTTTCTTCCTCTATAAAAGGTAGAAAATGAGAGTACTTGCCTCAGAGGAGCCAATGAGATGATCAGTAAGAAAGTATAAATGAGCCGGGCTCAGTGGCTCACTCCTGTAATCCCAGCACTTTGGGAGGCTGAAGTGGGCGGATCACCTGAGGTCAGGAGTTCAAGACCAGCCTGGTCAACTTGGTCAAACCCCGTTTCTACTAAAAATACAAAAATTAGCTGGGCACAGTGGTGCACATCTGTAATCCCAGATACTTAGGAGGCTGAGGCAGGAGAATTGCTTGAACCCAGGAGGTAGAGGTTGCAGTGAGCAGAGTCGTGCCACTGCACTCTAGGCTGGGCAACAGAGTGAGACTCCATCTTAAAAGAAATTATCTAACCTACTCTTTTTTCTCGTTGGTTTGTTTGTTTGTTTTGTTCTTATGAGACAGAGTTTTGCTCTTGTTGCCCAGGCTGGAGTGCAATGGTGCGATCTCTGCTCACTGCAACCTCTGCCTCCCAGGTCAAGTGATTCTCCTGCCTTAGCTTCCCAAGTAGAAGCTGGGACTACAGGCGTGCACCACCACACCTGGCTAATTATGTATTTTTAGTAGAAATGGGGTTTCACTATGTTGGTTAGGCTGGTCTCAGACTCCTGACCTAAAGTGAGCCACCCTCCTCGGCCTTCCAAAGTGCTAAGATTACAGGCATGTGCTGCCACACCCAGCCTACTTTGTTTGATTGTAGTTCATAGGGCCCCATTCCAAAGAGAGGCCCTGCCCCATCCCCAGAAGGAAGGAATGCTGCATAAAAAGGCCAGGAAGAACCCAGGCAGGCCTTGCTGCGTTTCCCCATCAGAACATGCCCTTTTTGTCCAACCAGATTTCAACGTGGCTGCTCATTCTGTGTCAATCCTAAGCATAAAAATGAACAGCTTCCTCTATATCTTTGGGTTGTCATTCTGAAGGCTCCCATGTCACATGAACTATGATCAAATAAATTTGTATGCCTTTTTTCCCATTAATCTGCTTTTTTTTTTTTTGAGATGGAGTCTCACTCTGTTGCCCAGGCTGCAGTACAATGGCATGATCTCAGCTCACTGCAACCTCCACCTCCTGGGCTCAAGCAATTCTCCTGCCTCAGCCTCCTGAGTAGTTGGGATTACAGGTTCATGCCAACACAGCCGGCTAATTGTTGTATTTTTAGTAGAGACGGGGTTTCACCATCTTGGCCAGGCTGGTCTCGAACTCCTGACCTCATGATCCTCCCACCTCAGCCTCCCAAAGTGCTGGGATTATAGGCCTGAGTCACCAAGCCAGCCTAATCTGCCTTTTGTCCGTGACTTTTAGCAAACCTTCAGAGGGGGCTTTCCCCCAGCTCTGACACTTCCCTTGAAATAAGTAGATTCTATGCTTTTGTGAGAATCTTTTTTCTTACAATAGGAATATTGAAGAAAATTCAGAAAATAGAGAAGCAAAAAGAAAATTAGGATCAACTAGAATCCCATCTCTTAGGGAAAATATAGTTGATGTTTTCTTTGTTTTTTGGCATCTTTATTTTTTGCATATGTGTATGTGTTTATGTTTGTGTAAAACACACATTTTTCAAAGAACTGAAATGGGCTCATCCCACACCTACTGTTTTCCCTTTACCATATAATCTAAACATAGCTCCACATCAATGGCTGTCACCAGAGGGCTTGTAAGAAGAGCAGAATCTCAGGCCCCAGTCAGAATCTGCATTTCATAAGCCCCCTAGAGGATTCCTGTGTCCCACACACTTTGGGGAGCACCGCCTCACAGCATCGTTTTTAATGGCCACAGAGTCACTCATTGCATCTCCGGGTGGTGAGGATTTTCCCTGTAACAAGAAGCTGGTCCTTCTGGGCTCTTCAGCCTGCCTCCTCAATCAGCGCTCAGGAGACTCCAACAGGCTGGGCGCGGTGGCTCACGCCTGTAATCCTAGCACTTTGGGAGGCCGGGTCGGATGGATCACTAAGTCAGGAGTTCGAGGCCAGTCTGGCCAACATAGTGAAATCCCTTCTCTACGAAAAAAAAAAAAAAAAAAATTAGCCGGGTGTGGTGGAGAATCGCTTGAACTTGGGAGGTGGAAGTTGCAGTGTGAGCCGAGATCGCACCATTGCACTCCAGCCCAGGCGACAGTGCGAGACTCTGCCTCAAAACAAAAAACAAAACAAAACAAAACAAAAAAAAGGACTCCAGCAGCTGGGTAGGTGGCGTCCTTGCCGATCCTCCGTCCTCCAGCGCTGTCCACTCCGCTCTCCCCTTGCTCTACCTGCCGGAAGCCTAGGCTGCGTGCCCTCCCGCGCTCCTGGGCTGGCTCCACTAGGAGCCTCTGGCCAAGGTCTGAGCCAGGCCCCTCCAGTGCGCCGTCCAGACCCGACGGCAAGCCCGGACCTGCCTTTCATCCCACCGATGATCGCGCCCAGTTCCTTGCGAACACCGCCCTCCTCCCTCCAATGCCCCGGAGTCCCCCCGAGGCCCTCCCGCACCTCCTCCCCTTGCTGGCCACCCCGCTGCCCCGCACCTGCTAGAAGCCGCCACCCCTTCTCACCCACCTCCCCACTCCTCGCCAACTTCCTCAATTTCCACCTCCCCACCAAATTCCAGTCCTCTCCCTGGGAAAGGGGGAGCCGCTGGGGTCCCACCCTGGCTGTGTGTGGCCCGTGGTGGGGTGTGGCCGCCTGCGAGCGCGAATGGAGCAGGTGAAGCTGGGGCTGGGGGGAGCCCAGAGTGACTCCTCAGGCGGGAAAGAGTGATGGTGACGTGACCGCTGTGACCCCGAGTACTTACTGGGCTCCGGCGGGCGCTGGTCTGGGCCGATCTGAGCGCGTGGGAAGGGCGGTGGGAGCTCAGTCCCCGAGGATCGCGGGCGGGACCAGCCAGCTCTGCCACGGTCCCTCCGGGTCCTCAGCAGCAAGGCGGCTCTCCCTTTATAGAGGGTTTTGTTCTGTTGTTTTGTTTGTTTGTTTGTTTGTTTGTTTGTTTGAGACGGAGTCTCGCCCCCAGGCTGGACTGCAGTGGTACGATCTAGGCTCACTGCAACCTTCGCCTCCAGAGTTCAAGCAATTCTCCTGCCTCAGCCTCCCGAGTAGCTGTGATTACAGGCACGCGCCACCAAGCCCGGCTAATTTTTGTATTTTTAGTAGAGACAGGGTTTCACCATGCTGGCCAGGATGATCTCAATCTCTTGACCTTGTGATCCACCCGGCTTGGCCTCCAAAAGTGCTGGGATTATAGGCGTGAGCCACCGCGCCCGGCCCCTATAGAGGTTTTATGTGCATTTCGGGGGAGTGTTCTAAAAAAAAATACAAATAAGCTTCCATTGTCACTGATCAAAATAGTAAGGGCTTTTTAAAAGGAGCCTGTTTCGTGCTGACAGAGCTGCAGAGGAAATGGAGTCACTAGGCACCGTGGGGGGCGGGGAGGGGACTGTCCAGCTCTTTTGGCCGAATGTAATAATATAGAGTCTGAATGCTCACACCGTTCGATATTGTGATTCTAGCAGTGGAAATGCATCAAAAGAAGTAATCCCAAATATTCCCCCCAAAGCTTTTTTTGGACACAGACATTCTTTGCACTGAAAAATGAGAAACGATTTATTTAAAAGTGGAATCAACAAGTTGGGCACTGATAAATATATTAAGTTGTGTCCACGGTTGTGATATTGTCCTGTCATTAATAACATTTCTGAAACATTTTTAATAATATTAGGAAATGTTCTTGTTACGTATGACACATGGTGAGTTTGTATACACAAGATAATCACAAGCATATAAAAGCAGCATGGTGGAAAGACTGGAAGAAATACACCTTAAATAGACATGGATGCTTTTTTTTTCTTTTAAAAAAGCATTTTAATGAACTATTTCCAATATATATCAAGGTATGGAGAAGAACTTACCCATCAATAAGCAGGGAAAAGCAGCCCTTCACCGCTAAAGCCCCTTAGAGATCCTCCTCACCCTCAAGGTGACCTCTCAATATCTTTATTACATATGAGTGGATTCCTAAGCATTACATGAGTTATCTCAAACTTGACATATATGGTAAAGTACTATGCACACTCCTTTGACTTGCTTTTTTTTTTTTTTTTTTTTTGAGACAGAGTTTCGCTCTTCTTACCCAGTCTGGAGTGCAATGGCGCAATCTAGGCTCACCGCAACCTCCGCCTTCTGGGTTCAGGCAATTATCCTGCCTCAGCTTCCCGAGTAGCTGGGATTACAGGCATGTGCCACCATGCCCAGCTAATTTTTTATATATTTTTTTAGTAGAGATGGGGTTTCACCTTGTTGACCAGGATGGTGTTGATCTCTTGACCTCGTGATCCACCCACCTCGGCCTCCCAAAGTGCTGGGATTACAGGCTTGAGCCACCGCGCCTGGCCGACTTGCTTTTTTTTTTTGGACACAAAGTTTTGCTCTCATTGCCTAGGCTGGAGTGCAGTGGTGTGATCTCAGCTCACTGCAACCTCCACCTCCTGGGTTCAAGTGATTCTCCTGCCTCAGCCTCCCCAGCCGCTGGGACTACAGGGGCGTTCCACCATACTTGGCTAATTTTTTGTATTTTTAGTAGAGACGGGGTTTCACTGTGTTAGCCAGGATGGTCTTGATCTCCTGACCTCGTGATCCGCCTGCCTCAGCCTCCCAAAGGACAGGAATTACAGGTGTGAGCCACTGCTCCCACCTGACTTGCTTTTTAAAGCCAACCTGATGCTCTATGGATTCATCCATGCTGACTCATGTGGATGAATCTGACTCCGGTTCATTCAATCAATGACTTAATATGTATCAAAACGTAGAGCAGAGCCTGGCACATGGCACTACATATGTTTGTTGTTTTTTAAGAAATAAAAAATCATTTTCACTGCAGTAAACTGTTATGTGAATATCCTACTAAATGTATTGATCCATTCTCCTGCTGCGAAAATTTAGAATGTTTCCATTTTGTTCTTATTACAAACAGTGCCACTATGAACATTCTAATCTGTGTCTTCTCCTGCACACGTGTGAGTTTCTATGGTGTGCACCTAGGATTGGCCACAGGCCTTGCAAGGGATGCCTAGCTTCAGTGCTACAAATTACTGCCGGACTGTTCTCCAAAGTGATCTTACCAGCAGCGGATGCGTCATTGTTTTAACATTCCCAGCCCTCAACACTGGCTCTCATCAGCTCTGTTCTTTTCCATTGGAATGAGTGTGCAGGGTTACTTCTCATGGTTTAAATGTGCATTTCTCTCATTACCGGGGGTTAGAAATCAGGCATCTGTTCATGTGTTGATTGGCACGTTTCATCCTGGTAAAGTCTCGATCATAACCTTTTCCTGTTTTTCTATTGGTTGTTGTCATTTTTCTTGTTGCTTTTTAGAAATTCTTTATATATTTTGTGTATTAATCCTTCATCAGATGGATGAGTTGCAAATATTGTCATTCATTCCGTGGCTTGTCTTATAACTGGTTTTCTTTCGAGACATAGAAGATTGACATCTCACATATTCTAATTTACTTCTTTCTTTAAAGTTTGTACTTTGGTTAACATGGTTAAAGTACCTCTTCCTGTTCTAAGGTCATAAGTTTCCCTATACTTTCTTCTGAAGTTTTTAAATGTTGTTTTATATTTGGTCTTACTTCTACCTGGATTTGAGTCTTTGTGAAGGCGTGACGGAGAGATCAGCTTTCTCACTGGATAATAATTGTCAAGCCATTTATTGGACAGCCCATCCTCTGCCAGTCATCTGCAATACTGGCTTTGCCACAAATCAAATTAGTGAGTGGGAGTCTATTTCTGGGTTCTCTATTTTGTTACATTTTTCTGTCCTCGAGCAATACTGCACCCTCACTTACTCTAACTTGGTAATAAGTCTTGATTTCTGAATAAGCATATATTCCTACATGTTTTTCAAGACTAGCTCAAGTATTTGGTGTCCTCTGCATTTTCATACACATTTTAGAATTAGCTTGTCAGTTCTACAAAAATTTTTTTGGGATTTTGATTTAAACGGTGACTTCACAGGTTAATTTAGGGAAACCGACATCTTTATGATATTCAGTCTTCCGATTGATAATCATGCAATATATCTCATTTATTTAGATCTTCTTCAAAACCCTTCAATAAAGTTTTTCGTATATATCTAACATCTTTTGTCAGATTTATTCCTACTTTATTTCTATAGAATTTCAGCAGTCTCTAGGATCACATTCATAATTGAAAAAAACACACCTTTACATGTGGTTTTAATTGTAAACCCTTCCAATTCCAATCCTTAAAAGCATTTAAGGATTCATGTCAACATGCAGATTAGGGTCATGGGAAGATGGCCTCCTCCATAGTGAGTTTTCCCAGGTTTGACAAAAGTGTTAGAACCTTTGGAGAAAGGAAGAAGGCAGGAGAATTTTTATGTGCTTAAGAATTTACAAAGTTTGTGTTTGTGTGTAACAGAGACAAATGGAAACAGAGGCAGAGAGACAGAGAATATAGAGCAATAGATTTATGAAAAATGGAAAATGACATGAGCACAGTGGTGTACATCTGTAGTCCCATTAGTAGGGAGGCTGAGGCAGGAGGATCACATGAGCCCAGGAGTTTGAGCTGTAGTGCACCATGATGGTACCTGTGAATAGCCACTACCCTCCAGCCTGGGTAACATAGCAAGACTCTGTCTCTTAAAAAAAAAATTAAAAAGTCCAAAGTGTATAAATGGAACTCAGCTGCCCACCTGCCCACTTCAGGTTCTCAGCTTCCCCACCAGCAGGCTTCTGCTGCTTACAGGTTCTTGTGTAACCTTTCAGAAATATTGTAGTCTCCTATAGTTACGCAAATGATTATATTCTCTCCAAATCTATCCCATCCATTTTTTTGACACCAATGAAAGTATAAAATACATACATTTTGGCACTTTGCTTTTCCCATTGTAATCTCTCATGTTAGTGCATAAAGCCTAGCTCATTTAACAAATAGCTATACAATTCATTTTCCAGTTCCCAATTGGGGGGTATTAAGTTGTGTCCAGTCTTCTGCAGTAACAAACAGTACTGCAATCACCATTCTTACACATACAGCTTCACAACAATGGTAGCATCCCTATGGGGGGCAGAGAATAATGCATGTGTCATTTTGATAGACTGCCAAATTGCTCTCTAAAAAGATGTCAACAACTTACTATTCCAACGAATGCACGAGAACTGCCTATCTGCATTGCCCTCATCCACACCAACACTTTACGCTATCCAAATTTTAAATGAAAAATTTATTTTTGCTTTACTATGCATTTTCTTAATTCTGGATGAAATAGGACTGATGTTTTTGTGTATCTTAGAGCCATTTATGTATCCCTTCTTGCTCTATGCTGATTTACTTTGGGGCTGGATTTATTCTTATATTGTTTATGTTGATAGTAATTGCTCACTATATATTGAGGAAATTAGCTATCTATATAGCATATGAGTTGCCATATTTTTTCTAACTTTTCATTTATTTTTTACTTTTTTTTTTTTTGTTTTTACCATACAGAATTTTGCTCTAATATATTTGTACATGTTCTTTTTTTTTTTTCCTTTTTTGGCTTCTGAGTTTTATCCTTTACTTAGAAAGTCTTTCCCCACTCCAAGAGTTCTATCTTTAAAATTGCTTTGTCTTTTATTTTAGTACTTTACATGCATTTTTATCGTGAAATGTACATTTTTTAAAAGTTAGCATATCAGTTCTATACAAATCTTTCTTGGGAATTTTGATTAAAACAATAACTTCATAGAACTTGAGGATAAGTGATAAAAAAAAATTATAAAAAAGAAAAAAATAACCCAGTAACTTCAGGGCCAGGCATGGTGGCTCACACCTGTAATCCCAGCACTTTGGGAGGCTGAGGCAGGAGGATCATTTGAGGCCAGGAGTTCAAGACCAGTCCATGCAACATAACGAGGCCCCATCTCTACAAAAAAATTTTAAAAACTTAGCCTGGCTTGGTGGCCTTCATTTGTAGTCCCAGCTGCTCAGGAGGCTGAGGTGGGAGGATGACTTGAGCCCAGGCTCACAGGCTGCAGTGAGCTATGATCGCACCACTGCACTCCAGTCTGGGTGACAGAGTGAGATGCTATCTCAAAAACAAACAAACAGAAAAACCCAGTAACTTCATAAACTAACTTGGGGAGGGATAAAACTATGATATTGAGGCATCCTATTGATAAACATGGTATATATCTCCATAAAGAAAACTGGGATTTTATACGTACGTATACATGGCTTATGATAAGTATAAAGTCAATACCTGTGTAACGATGATCCAGGAAGAGAAAGAAAATATTGTCAACACCTTAGAATTGTCCTCCTGCCCCCTTGGGCCCCTTGTAGATAATAATCTTCTCCTTCCGCACCGGAAAGGGGTTTCTAATGTCTGAAATACCTGATTTCTGTAATAAACTGTGTATGTATATCCCCAAACAATATAGCTTAGTTTTTAAAAAAATTATTATTCAAATAGAATGAGGCTGGGCAAGGTAGCTCACACCTATAATCCCAGCACTTTGGAAGTCCAAGGTGGGTGGATCACCTGAGGTCAGGAGTTTGAGACCAGCCTGGCCAATATGGTGAAACCCTGTCTCTACTAAAAACACAAAAATTAGCCAGATGTGGTGGTGTACCCTTGTAGTCCCAGCTACTCAGGAGGCTGAGGCAGGAGAATCGCTTGAACCCAGAAGGCAGAGGCTTCAGTGAGCTAAGATCACACCAGTGCACTCCAGCCTGGGTGACAGGAGCAAGATCCATCTAAAAATATATATAGAGAGAGAATGAGATGATGCTGTAGTTGTTTGAATTCTTTGCTCTTCTCATTCTGCATTATGCTTGTGGGATTATTTCCTGTTGTTACATGTGGCAATAACTGAGCTACAAATCAGAGCTCTATTTGGTATATCAACCTTGGATCCAGCATCCTTGTTAAATCTGCTTATTAAACATAATATCTTTAGATTATTCTAGAATGCTTACATACACAGTCGCACTGCCTACAGCTAATGATAGTTTTATTACCTTCTTTTAATTCGTATAATTTTATGTCTTTGTCTCACCTTCTTTTAGTGGCTATGGCAGACAATAATATGTTAAGCGGAAATGGTGAAACTGAGCATCCTTGCCTCATTCCTGAGCTAAAGGTGAAAAGTTTCAGCATCGTACCATTCATTATGATGTTTTCTATAGGGGGAGCTGGGGAGGGATAGCCTGGGGAGAAATGCCAAATGTGGGTGAACGGGCGGAAGGCAGCAAAACACACTGCCATGTGTGTACCTATGCAACTATCTTGCATGTTCTGCACACGTACCCCAAAACCTAAAATGCAATTTAAAAAAAAGATTTTTTTGTAGTTAACTTTACATATTAAGGAAGTTTCCTTATATTACTAGCTTGCTAAGAGGTTTCCCCCTCCTCACCCCACAGCTCTAGGGTCTAAGGGATGATAGAATAATAACTACAGATATTAAAAGAAAGGACAGTGACCTATGAATCTTATACACAGGTAAAAGAGCACTTACCTGGCAAGTAAAAGAAAGATGCCAAGAATAATCAAATAAGAAATAAATCTAGAAATTCAATACAAGGAAATAGGAGAAAGAAAGGGAGACAGTTACTGAGAGATGATGTTTCCATTATATATTGTTAGATTTGAACGGATGAGAATAGTGTGAACATTTGTAATATGAGTGTCAAGTAAGAACGGTTTTATCATAAGGGAAAAAATATCAGTTATAAATCAGGAAGACTGGACTGTCTTAGGAAAAAAACCAGGGAGTTAAGAATATGTGGGAAGAGTGAGGAAGCAAAAGTGTTTCAAAGGCTTTATCTCACTGGGAGGAGGGCACCCAGGCAGTGAGCAGCCGGGGGGTGTGAGAGCAGGTTGTTGTCGTGTTTTGATACAACTGTAAGTAAATATAGTTTTGATTAGGAAAGCCCAGGAGTGCTTCTAATTTAATAAAGGGTGAGAAAGAAATGGGTCGTAATGAGAATAAGTTAGAAAAAAGGAAAAAGATAAAAATTAAGATAAATAGTAAAAATAAAATAAATGGACAGAGTAAAATCAAACATATCAACTGTTACACTAAGTGTGAATGAGCTAAATTTTCATGTAAAAAATAGAGACTCTCAAGTTGGAATGAAAAACCAAATTCAAATGTCTAATTTTTGTTGGAAGCACATCTAAAACAAAGTGATGGTGAAAGAAAGACCAGTCATATGTATATTGTCATATCTAATAAATAACCACAGAGCATGTCCCTATGGAACTAGTAGAGATAATATAGATTAATATAGATTATATACTACCGTATCTATATTATCTCTAGTAGTTCCACAAGGAAATGCTCTGCAGTCATTTGTGAATCTTCATAAATTTTTTAAAAGAAAGTTTTCCATCATAAAACAGAACCATTTAGGAAGAAAGTCCTTTTTCACATTGATCATGTCTCAGCTCAAAGTTGGCCTCCTCTGCCTGGTTAAGATGCCCTTTCTATGTGGTCTAGCAGTTTTACCAATTTGTCACATCCACCTCTCAGGATACTGTAATTATTGATTATTTCTCCAGAATGTTGTAAAATCAGGGCTGAATCTTACATATGTTGGTGTCCACAATACCTAGATCTATGTGCATTGTGAGTGACAAACCGTATGAATCTAACAAATGAATAAGGCAAATGTTTTTTTGCTTTAAAGAAAGAAAGGAAATACCAAGCAAATACAAAGAAAAAGCTAGAATGACAACATGAAATTGAAGGCTAAAAGTATTAAATGAGACAGAAATAATATGTAATGATAAAAGGCACACTTGAAGAGGAAGATGTTAGTCCTAACTCTCTAAACAGTAAACATCATGGGAGTCAAATCTATGAGGCAAAAAATATCTGAAATATGGAGAATGTGATTTAAAAACATGCACACATAAACTGTGGTGGAAGATTCTAATCTGCATCTTTCAAAACTTGACAGATCTAGAAGACAAAAATTAGCCAGGACAAAGAAAGTCTGAGTATTACAATCAACCAGCTCAATTGAATAGATGTATATAGAACTTTGAAACCTACAAATATAAAAGATGCTTTTTTCTTATGTAAATAACACACTGATAGATAATAGATATAGCTAGATATGTGATAGAGATAGATAGATACATAGATAGATAGATAGATAGATGATAGATAGATGATAGATAGATAGATGATAGATGATAGATAGATAGATAGATAGATAGATAGATAGATAGATGATAGACAGACAGACAGACAGACATCAGTCATGTAATGTACTTCGCCACAAAGTTTGAAAAATTCAAAAAAGTGAAGATTTTGCAGAGTATTTTCTGATCAATATTTTAGAATACAAGACAATGATAATAAAAAGATGACCACTGAACTATTAACTGCTTAGAATCAAAAGAAACCTCTGACTCAATACATACATCCAAATGGGAATAAAAACTACCCACAAGGTCATCAATCCTATTTTTTGGAATGTTAAACTCATATTCAAAGGAAAAAAATCTCAGTCTTAAATGCCTTGATTATTAAAGAAAACTGGAATTAAAGGAAGACAGAACTCATTTTAGGAAATTAAAAATGGAGCAAACAATTCAATCATGGTAATTAGTAAAAGTAAATGCTAAAATTAGTGAAAGCATCAAAAATAAAATGGACAGAATTTTTTTTAAGTCCCAAATCTATTTTTTTTATTGTGGTAAAATATACATAAGATAGTATTTGTCATTTTAACCATCCATAGGTGTACAGTTAAGTGGCATTAAACAGATTCACAGTGTTGTCTAACCATCATTACTACCTATACCCAAAACGTTTTTATGACTCCAAATAAAAACTCTGTATGCATTAAAACAATGACTCACCCTTCCTCCCTCCTCCCACTCATGGTAACCTCTATTTTACTTTCTACCGTGATACAATATTTGTTCTGTGTCTGGTTAATTGCACATAGCATACTGTTTAAGACATATTCATGTTACATATATCAAAATTTCATTTTTTTGTGGCTGAACGATGTTCTATCTCCATATACACCACATTTTGTTTATTCATCCGTTGATGAACTTTGACTACTGTGAATAATGCTGCTGTAAACATGAGTGCATATGTTAAAGTTCCTGCTTTCAATTCTCTTGCAGAATTTATAGATCCTAAAGTAGTTTTATGCCAAATCTAATTTTTATGAGATGAATGGATATCCCATGCCGACCATTAGGAACAAATGAGAGAGATCAAAGGCTAACAACATTAGAAATTAGAAGGGTGAGCCGGGAACAGCGGCCACACCTGTAATCCCAGCACTTTGGCAGGCTGAGGTGGGCACATCACCTGAGGTCGGGAGTTAGAGCATAGCCTGACTGACATGGAGAAACCCTGTCTCTATTAAAAATACAAAAAACATTATCTGGGCATGGTGGCGCAGGCCTGTAATCCCAGCTACTTGGGAGGTTGAGGCAGGAGAATCGCTTGAACCCGGGAGGCGGAGGTTGCGGTGAGCTGAGATCGAGCCATTGCACGCCAGCCCGGGTAACAAGAGTGAAACTTCATCTCAAAAAAAAAAAAAAAAAAAAAAGAAATTAGAAGGGTGATATAATGCTGGATACAAAAGAAAGAATAATTATTGTAAGACAATATCACATACAACCCTATGGCAACCAACCTGAAAATCCAGAGAAAATTGTTGAATTCCTAGAAAAACACAAACTGATATCAAAAAAGATTGAAAATTTAAATAGGTCAGTTACTCAAGAAGAAATTGGAAAAGTAAAAGTAATGTAGGAATAGAAAGACATTTCTTAAATATGATAAAAAATATTTACCAGAAGTCAATAGCAAATGTCTTTCTTACTAAAACCATGAAACTCTCAAACTATTTCCATTAAATGAAGAAAGTACACAGAAGGGATGCTTACCATGATCATTATTATTTGACATGTTTTAAAGGCTCAATTGAATTATTGGGGGGGCAAAGGAAGTATAAGAATGAATTCTTTACATTCTGAAGGCTGACAAAAAAGAAAGTAAAAAAAGAAAAGAATGAATTTTAACAGCAGAAAAAAATTATCTTTCCCTGCAGATAATATGATTATACACAGAGAAGAACCCAAAAGACTGTAGTAAAAATTATACTGGAGAAGATATAAATAAACAATAAATAAACAAAATATTCACAGACTGTAAAAAGTACTCTGCAGGAAAAAAAAAAAAAAAAAGAGCATGAGCAAGAGTAGCTAGCAAAGGGCCTCACTCCAGACAGACTGGCCAGGGAAGAGTCTTCTGCAGGGAGATCCTGAAGCCAGGACCCCAGGCAAGGAGAGGAAGAATTCCAGGAATGGCATGCCAGCCAGAGGGAACACTGTGTGCCAGGATGGGTTTGAAGAACAGCAAGAAGGCCACTGGACAGCAGTTAGGAGGGAAGGAGGTGGTGTGACAGAAGGTGGGGTGGGGGCTGTGGGCCAGAATAAGAAGGTTGAACTTGACTCTAAATGCCATAAGAAGACCTTGAAGGACTTAGCCAAATTTATGCCCTTTTTTTTTTTTTTTTTTTTTTTTTTTGAGATGGAGTCTTGCTCTGTCACAAGAGCTGGAGTCTGGAGTGCAGTGGCGTGATCTCTGCTCACTGCAACCTCCGCATCCCAGATTCAAGCAATTCTCCTCCCTCAGCCTCCCGAGTAGTAGCTGGGATTATAGGTGGCTGCCACCACATCTGGCTAATTTTTTTATTTTTTTGTAGAGATGGGGTTTTGCCATGTTGGCCAGGCTGGTCTTGAACCCCTGACCTCAGGTGATCCACCTGCCTTGGCCTCCCAAAGTGCTGGAATTACAGGTGTAATTACACCTGTAATTACACCTGTCCAGCTTCAGATTTATGTTTTTAAAAGAATATTATGTCTGTTTTGAAGGGAGGAAGGCAAGGGGCGCTACGGACGCCAATTAGAAAGCTAAAGCTATGGTCCAGGTGGGAAGTCACCGAAGTGTGCCTTAGGAAGTGGCACGGGGCGAAGACGCATGGGTGGAATGAGCCGTGCTGGAGGTAGACCCGCAGCTGGAGGAATATACAGACATTAGCCCTTTCCTGCTGTATCTTCACCGACCTCTTTATTCTGAAACTCTAAATGTCACTTTGTTTCAGCTGTGTATCTTAGAAACTAGGTAGATAGGTTGTTGTAGGCTTTTTAGTTTTTTTTTTTTTAATAGGGAAGATTAATCCATCTGCAGTAATTATGCTCTGATCCGTGGGTTTTTGTTTGTTTCCTTTTTCCTATTTTTTACTTACCATGACTTCTCTTCCCCCTTCCTCTTTTGCTTCCCTTTGCCTCGGTCTTTTGTTCCTGATTCCTGAACAACTGCTGGAGTTTTCCAAGTTTCTCTTTTGTAACGCTCTAAGCGTTTAGAAGGTTAACGTCCTGTCTGTACTCAGGGTCTAGTAACTGTTGAGGATCTTAAGGCATTTTCAGTGCTAGCCTGTGTGTCTTTGCTTCCCTGTCTTTAGTTCCCTTGTAAGCCTTTGTGATCACTTCAAATCCTTTGTGGAAATAGCTTCCAGATGAATAAGTGAGGCTTCCTGGCATGTGGATGTGCTCATGTCTCCCTTCTTGTCGCTCAAGGAGAATGCGGAGTGGGTGGTGCCAATTCCAGCTGAGAGGAGTGAAGGACATGGAGGGGGACGATGAGGCAGGAGGAGACCACGCCGCCCTCCTTGGCGGGGCTGATGGACCCGGCTGGTTCGGGTGTCCACCAGCCTCACTCTCCCGTTCTTCAGGTCTACACTCCGCCCCGCTCTCTGCAAGAGGGTGAGGCTCCCGGGATTTAATTCCCGCGCTCAGGGAAGTTCAACGCTTGCCCACTAGAGGGCACTGGCGCGTTTCCCAGAAGGCAGGGCCCGGGGATTCCGGGCTCTCAGCCAGCCCCGGGGGGGCTCCGGCGTCCGCGTAGACGGGTTCTGCGCAGCGGGCGGCGGCTGCGGGCGAAGGAAGCTGGGCGCTGCTCTCCAGGAGCTCGGAGACCCTACAACCCCAGCCAGGGTTGGGGAGGCCGCCGATTCTCCCACTTCAGGGCGCTCCACTGCAAGACGAAGTGCCCCCAACGCTCACACCCGCCTCTAGAGATGCGAGGGTCTGCGGGAGGCCAGCGCCGCCGAAGCGCCGCCCGGGATCTGCCGAAGCGCCGTAAGAGGATCCGCCGAAGCCCCGCCCAGGATCTGCCGAAGCGCCGCCCAGGATCCGCCGAAGCTCCGCCCGGGATCCGCCGAAGCCCCGCCCAGGATCTGCCGCAGCACGCGGGAGCCCTGCCATGGAGGACAGCGGGGGTACCTAGTCCCCATGGAGACCCCAAACTCCTCTCACCCCAGCCCCAAAGCACTTCTCCCGACGCTGCCGCCTTGCCTGAATCCCGCCCACCCCTGAGAATCACTCCATTGTTACAGAAGACCCCTGTCAAACGCACACGCGTTAACCACGTGTTACCCAAGGACGACTCAGTAATCCTTTAGGACGCGGTGACACATTAGCACAGATGAACCTGGCACTGAGGCGGGGTTAGGAGGGGAGATCTTTTGGCTGCAGGTCATTGAGGATATGACTCCCCCAAAGACCACAGGAACAGCCATGGTTTATTCACTTATTCCTTGCCAGGCGCCATGCCAGGAGCTCCATCTCATTGTCTCTTTTAATAAAACAATATTTTGGGATCACTTTGTTATAGTAATGTCTGCTCTTTTCTCCACTGTAAAATGACTGGTTTTCCCTTTGTAATTAATATTTGGGAGGAGGTGGTTTGAGACTGGCTCCCCCACCCCCCACTTTCCTGGGTCTCCTCTCTCTGCCTCTGGAGCACCGCTATATGCTGCCGGAGATGGTTTGGGCCCTTGGCTTGCCTCACCTTGGCTGCGTTCCTATCCCTGCCCCCTGGTCAGCTCTTCCTTGGTAGCTCCTTCTCTGCTGAGTTCCCACATCCTTCAAACTCCGCAGGGAGAATCCCTTACATTTTCCTGGGAATGACCGAGCCTCCAACCTGAATGATTTCCTGTACTCTACAAATATCTCCAAACATCTCCACGTCCACGGTCATCCTGTCTTCCTTTCATCCTATCTCAGACAAAGAGGAAGGGCCTTTGGAGGCCAGCTGGAGCTCTGGAAGCAGCAGGTAGAGTGGAAAGGGCACAGGCATTGGAGTAAGTCAGACCTGGTTTTGATCCCACTGCCACTACTTACTAGCTGTAAGACCAAGCTTTTCTCTCTCTCTAGAACAACGATTAACATAAGGATATTTGAATAGAAACACTCATTGTTAAGGATTATAGGAATTAGTATCAATGTGTGACCAATCTCCTGAGACTGTTCCGACATGCAATGCTTAGAAAATGATAGCTGTTATTACTTTCCTAGTTTCGGTCCCCATGCCCTCTAAAAACTTCTTCAAGCCTCATGCATTACCCCTCCTCTCTCCTGTGGCTTCAGCCTCTCACTCTCAATTGGTTTCTTCTCATAGCTTTTCAACAAGATCAAATCTCTCCTATCTTCAAAAACAAGCAGACAACAAAACCATAAACTCTCTGCAAAGAAACCCTCCAACTCCCTCAAATGCCTTCTTCCCTTGTCATGAAAAGAGGACGTCCACAGGAGACATTTATGCCCTAACCAGTGCCTGGTTCCTGTAGGCATCTCCCCTTTGGTTTCTGAATCAGTGGACTGGGTTATTTCATCGATTCCGAAAAATTCTCAGCCATTATCTCTTCAAATACTGACTCTGCACCACTCTCTCTCTCCTCTCTTCTGGAACTCCAATTAAACATGTATTGGATTCTCTCCCCGTGTCTTCTATGGTATTTACCTTCTCGTCTGTATTTTCCATCTTTATGACTCTCTGGACATCATTCTGGAGAGTTTTTTCTGACTTACCTTCCTTTTCACCAATTATTTGCAATCAACTCTTCCACAGAGTTCTTGAGTTATCATACTTTTTAGTTCTGTAATATCAATTGGTTCTTTTAAAAATCTTCAATGTTCGCTTTCAAAATTTTTATATCCTTACATAAAAGTTTAAATTCAATTTTTATCTCCGTGAACATAGTAACCTCGGTTTCATTACAGGTTGTCTTTTCTAATATCTGGGATCCAGTGGGTCTGTTTCTGCGGCCCATAGTTTCTGTTGATTCTGACTCAAGTTGTTTTGTTTCATATAGCTCATGTGCCTCTGTGCTTTCTGGATATTTTATTTGAAATGACTCTTGAGAATTAATTTGAGATCTAGGATCTTCTTCCAGAGGATCTTTTTTTTTTTTTTTTCCTTTTTCCAACACCTGAGGGCACTAGCAGTCCAGGAACGAGGCTTGAAGCTGTTCTGTATGTTCATAGGGCCAGTGTCCAACCCCATTTCCAGATGCAGCCCTTTGGGGCTACGGCTCAGAGCAAACAGTGGGCTTATACTAAGTTTCCACCTTTGGTAACAGTAGACACCAACTGTTCCTCCAGCTCTAGGGAGCCCCCCAAAAGTACTGCTCACCCTGTTCCCCTCACATGGTTCTGAGGATTGGCAGACAGCCCAAGGTAAACATATCAGTGGGGTACAACAGGTGACTCCCACATCTCCAGGACACTATGTAATGAAATGTGACCCCTCACACTTACCCAACGAGCTTGGCACGTCAGCTGCCTTCTCCCGGGGCGTGAACACATCCCAGGTAAGCAGTTTAGGCTCTTACCCCTCCCTGTTCTGCTCTGTTAATGAGGCCTTCAATGTTGTTAAGAAGAGAGTTTTGATGTCTCCTCTAACTTTCCCTCACATGGGAAAAGTAGCTGTCTTTAGAAGTAATGATGAATTGGCCAGGTACAGTGGCTCAAGCCTGCAATTCCAGGACTTTGGGAGGCCGAGGTGGGTGGATCACTGAGGTCAGGAGTTTGAGACCAGCCTGGCCAATATGGTGAAACCCCATCTCTACTAAAAATACAAAAATTAGCCGGGTATGGTGGCAGGTGACTGTAATCCCAGTTACTCAGGAGGCTGAGACATGAGAATCGCTTGAACCCGGGGGCGGGAGATGGAGGTTGCAGTGAGCCAAGATCGTACCACTATACTCCAGCCTGGGTGACAGAGTAAGACTGTCAAAAAAAAAAAAAAAAAAAAAAAAAAGAAGTCATAGTGATTTATCCCTTAGTCTACCATTACTGGAAGCAGTTGGCAGGGAATCTCTAATGTCCTTTGATAGCACTTCTTTCCTGGCTGACCTGAGATCCTTCCTTGTATTCACCCACAGTTGAGTTTTATAAGGGGACTACAGAATGCATTGCAATACAGAGAGAAATTTGTAGTAGCCACTACCTACGGGCTAGCCCATGCCACTGGGCCCAGCTTCAAGGCCATCTTGCTGTCTCCATGACCTTCCACCCACATATGCAGACATCTCTGCTGTGAGTGGTGGGCTTCCCAGGGGTAATCAGTACAGATTTGGTCCTAAGGTCTCTATAAGTGGGTGGACAAATTCCCCTTTGAGTAGACCTCTCCTGGCTGGACATGGTGGTTCACACCTGTAATCCCAGCACGTTGGGAGGCCGAGGCGAGCGAATCACGAGGTCAGGAGTTCAAGACTAGCCTGGTTAATATGATGAAACCCCGTCTCTACTAAAAATACAAAAATTAGCCGGGCATGGTGGTGCGCGCCTATAGTCCCAGCTACTTGGGAGGCTGAGGCAGAAGAACTGCTCGAACCCAGGAGGTGGAGGTTGCAGTGAGCCAAGATCGCACCATTGCACTCCAGCCTGGGTGACAGAGAGAGACTCCATTTCAAAAAAAAAAAAAAAAGAGTAAACCTCTCTGATGTGAGCCACCTGGAAAAGGCCTGTTCTTAGGTCATTATGTTAAATCAAACATGAGGCCTCTGTTAATCCTGCTCTGACCCTTCTAACGCGGACAGGGTCTCTCCCTGCCTTGTCTCACATGGCCGTTTCTCACACTCCACCTTACATGTCGTGTACACATCGTGTCTTTCCTTTTGAGCTGGTAGTTGTTTTTGTTTGTTTCATTTGTTTGCCCGGGTTGAAGAGGTTTGTTTCATTTTGTTTTCCTGAGTGAAAGAGGTTTGAATTATTCCAGTTTTTCTGTCCACAGCATATGATTATTCTTGGGTTGCACAAAGCCGTTTCGTTATTTTATTTATTTATTTTTTTTGAGACGGAGTTTCCCTGCTGTTACCCAGGCTGGAGTGCAATGGCGCGATCTCAGCTCACCGCAACCTCCACCTCCTGGGTTCAGGCAATTCTCCTGCCTCAGCCTCCTGAGTAAGTGGGATTACAGGCACGCGCCACCATGCCCAGCTAATTTTGTGTATTTTTAGTAGAGACGGGGTTTCACCATGTTGACCAGGATGGTCTCGATCTCTTGACCTCGTGATCCACCTGCCTCGGCCTCCCAAAGTGCTGGGATTACAGGCGTGAGCCACCGCGCCCGACCTTGTTATTTTATTGACTGACTTCTCTTTTATCCCTAGTCTCTACTCTCATTCCCTTTCCTCCACAGGAAGCCATTTTCCCATGTCAAAGAGCAACTTTATTTGAATGTGTTCTTGCAAATATGTACTGTTGGTTTATGTGCAGACATTTAAAAATGCACTTGAAAGGTACTACGTGATAGATCGTATTCCGTTTCCTCCTTTGTATGGTTTAACACCCAACCATGTTGCGGTGTGATATCCAATTCAAGGCGTCTAGTCTCTGCATAATACCCCAGGGAAGCTCTCGTGTGGACCCATAGGGAGCACATATAAAGATGTTCATCACTGCATGTTTGTCCTGGTGCCAGGGAGTTCGAGGTCACCTGAGTGCCTATTGCAGGGAGAATGGAGTCGTGAAAAGTAGCAGGGTGCGCACGATGGGGTATTATGCAGAACTGAGCTCTGCCTCCTACCTGCTCATGAGATGGGGAATTCCTTACACGGAAGAACAAGGCTCAGATGCTGGACGGCCAGGCAGAATTGCTATGTCCGCCACGCCCCTCCTCTCCCATACATGTCTGTACCCACTGAACTGCATGGGGCTGTTCGGGTAAAGAAAAACTTGAGCTTTGTTTGCAGTCGAAGTTCTGAGATAACTGATACCCTGGGCATCCTTGACAAGTGCCATTGTAACAAGCAGTAATGTGGCACCAAAGAGAACACTTACTTTAATGGACCAAGGCATATCCTGCTGCAATCCGCATTCATCTTCCCACTCTTAGGGTCCAAGTGACCTTGCGGTTTCAGAAACTCTGGGAGGCTGATCCTCAACCCGACCCCAGCCCCACCTACCACAGTAGCAGGAATGTGCTTTGAGAAGAGGATTGTCTGGGTGGAGGAGGTAGGAGAAAGGTAGAACCCTGCAGAGCTCAAGGAACCTTCCTACGTACCCCCCACCACCCTCCAGAGGTAAAAGAGCTGCTTCCCTCTCTCTTCGCATAAGCATCATTCCCTGTGGAGACTGGCAGAGATCTGAAACCAGGCAGGGTCAGCCGTGGAGGCCACGGTCAGTGGAAACCCAGCCCAGCCAGCAGTAAGAGAGGCCCCCATGTCGATGGCAATGCTCCAGGCCACCTGAGGGCAGGAGGGCTCCACCCAGTGGGCTGCAGCTTCCCTGGGAGTTGCAGAGGGCGGCAGCCATGGGATCAGTGCCCAGCCATCAGAATTGCACGGGCAGTACCTCTGCACCTGACCAGCCACCCACTGCCAGAGCAGCCACGAGGACTGATGCTTGGGCAGGTTTCAGAGTCTTCCTCAATACAGGCACTGAAGGGGAACTCTGCCAGACCCTAGGAGCCTCTGTCATCAGGCGGGGGCTAAGAGGCTTTAAATGAGCTCCTGTGAGTCAGACCAGACTTGTATTTCAGGCCTCGGAGTCCCAGTGTGCAGGCACCATGTCATAATGACAAGCTTAATTGCCATGGCACACACCGTTCCTGTGTATCAGCTCTATGCCTGCACAGAGAGGAGGGATGTGACTGAGGGCACAGGAGCAAAGTGCATTATTGAGGTGCTCCTCCTGACCCCAGAAGCACTGACCTGAGCCGTGAGTCCCCTGCCTACCTGTTGGACCGCCATGATGCACCGGGCAGGATAGACGAGGCAGTGGTGCCGAGTCCCTGAGTTCTTCTCAGGGCGAGTGGTCCTGCCTTGCTGGAATGGTGTCTTACCAAGGGCAGAGGTAACAGCAGCAGGTACCTGTGGAAGAGCCAGAGAAAGCGGTTGTCTCCTTTGTATCATCCTTGCTAAGTTCTCCCATCCTCCAAGGATGAAACAGATGGCAAGGAAGAACGGGGAGGACCCTGAAAAACTGTCTTACTTCACATGCTGGGGCAGCCAGTCACTGGGTGTGGGATTCTTCCTGTGGGGCGTGGAGTGGCTGTGATGTACCCCGTGGCACACAGAGCTGGGTGGGGCAGTCGAGGCTTGGCCGTTGATGTAGGTGTTCAAGGCATGGCTGGCCTGTTGATTGGTGTCCACGGCTATGTGTGATGATGCACCCCACTCACCAAAGGCCCCAAGCTTCCTCACCACCTTCTGCTGACACCGTCTGCAGCCTCCGGCAGCAGAGATACTCTTCCTGGGGTGGGGGATTAGAGACAGGTGGCCCAGGCCACAGTGTTGGAGAATTCCAGGCTGAGGTGGGCTGCAGGATGGGGCTGTTCAGGCCGAGCTGTCCTTCTGTCTGTCCCGAGGCTGCACCTTCTTTCCTGGCCCCATCACAGACCTTTGAGCATGCCCCCAGATGGACACTGAAGCACCCTTGACCGACAGTGTGGCTTTCTATCCCTGCAGCCGTGTTCTTGTTCTCCAGGCTGGCCAGCTGCTGGTATGGCTTCAGGACCTGTCTGTCACCTCACTGTGTAGAGGTGGCTTCAGACCTCTCTGGGAGGTTAAAAATGGAGATGGAGACACTCTTCTGACAGGTTTGGGTGGTCCATAGGATGAGCTGCTGTGGAGAGGCGGAGGGAGTAAGGGCGAGCCAGTGGGAAGCAGGCGCCTGGACGAACCTTCCCATTCTCACTGCTGTGGTCGCTAGGAGGATGTGTCAGGGCTTGTGACTGGCCATGTCTACACAGGACCCCCCATCAACACCATGCTTATACACCTGCATTCTCTTGGTCGTTTTTTTTAAAACATTGCTAACAGGTCAGGACCCAAAAGTGACCACAGCCAGGTCCGACGTCCAGGGTGCAGATGCTGGGTGGGAGACCCCTCTGCCCCTCTGCAGAGTCGCGCAGCCTGCCTGCATGTGAGGTGGCTGATGGCTTCTTTTCTTTTGTTTTTAAATGTAAACTTTTAATTGAAGCATAACATAAATACAGAGAAGTGCACAAATCACAAGTGTATGGTTCGGTGGCTTTTCCAAAATCACATGTGTAAGCAGCAGCTAATCAAGAAACAGAATTTTACTGGAACACCAGAAACCCCCAAGGCTCCCTCCCAGCCCCTCCCCCGTCATGCTAGCCCCTCACCTGACTTCTAATACCTTAGGCTTGTTTCACCAGTTTGAGGACTTTACAGGAATAGAATCATGTGATATTACTGAAGGACTTGTAAGAACAGAAATACAGAATACCCAATATTGAGAGCTTTGCTGTGAGATGGTATAGTAACCAGTCATCATCCTCACACTCACAAGAAAGTCTGCTGAGCAAACAAACACACTTTGTTTTTGCTCTTATTTTCCAGACATTCGAGGTGGTGATCTGTGGAAAGAGTCAAGTCTCCCCTCTGGGTTAGAGTCTCCCCTCTGGACAAAGGGGGCTTCTGCAGAATGTGTTTGCAAGTGAGGCACCAACTGAGCAGATTCAGACACTCCAAGCCAGATGGGAGGGGAAACCGTGGGCACAGCATTGGGCTTCCCCTCAGAATGTAGGACAGGGGCTAAGTCAACTTCATAGACTTCCAAAAGATGGAGTGACTTTCACTAACATCGGAATTACAAACGACATGAGCCCATTTCACTAGAGAATATACAAAGACTAGTCATCCCCATGGACAGACATATGGTCGTCCCTATTTGACATTAGCTGGCTGGTTATTCCTGCATGATTTATACTTGTATGAGTCAGATGACGGGGCTGAATCAAATGAAGCATGCATTAGTCTGGAAAAAGAGAGGAAGGGGAGGAGGCTTCAGCCAAAGGTATCAGAAGAGAATGAATAAAACCTCTTCTGGTAGAATTGCCATTCTACAATCTATTCTGAAAAGTTGCTACTAGATGCAGAGGTGCTACAGGGAAGCATCAGGAGGGTTCCCAGGACCAGACCTGGGCAGGTGACAGACCAAATATTAAAAGAAAAGTGAACTCCTTTGTCCCCCAGTAGCAGCAAAAGCTGAAACCAGAAGGGCACCCAGCTGAGCCTCCCGGGAGAGCAGAGTTCCAACTTATCCAGAGGACCCAACCCTTCAACAGTCTCCACAGCTCGTATAGGGTGGTTCCGGATGGGATTGCACAGTAGAATCTCCATGGGAAATTTCATATTTGTTAAAATGCATGCTCTGAATGAAGAGAGCCCCCAAACAGGCTTCGTGTGAGCAACATGCCTATTTATTCACCAGGGTGCGGGCAGGCTGAGTCCAAAAGAGAGTCAGCAGCGGGCGGAGGGATGGGAGTTGGTTTTACAGGTTTGGGGTAGGCAGTGGAAAGTTACAGAAGCTGCAGTTTAGGGCAGTTTTTTGCAAGCTGGGTGGGGTGGGTCATAGGTTCTGGAGTCAGGAGGTTGACCAACATCAGTCACAAAGTCCAACGGCCTTTTCAGTTGGGGCCGGAATAAGAAACAATAGGCAAATGTCTCACGTTAGTTAGGCACTGCTGGCGTTTATAGTTCTTCTGCTTCTCATGGCCTTCAGGTTCTCTAATTCGGGAAGGCCCTACAGAGGTGTACGTGCGAGTCACAGAGGTTACCATGCTGTCCACAGCACGGTCAGACCTTACAATATTTCACTTGGTTTAATGTGATAAAATACACGACATAAAATTTAGCATTTTTACCACTTTTAGGTAAACAGTTCATTGGCATTAAATGCACTGTGCAATCACCACCACCATCCATCTTCAGAACTCTTCTATCTTCCCAAACTGAAACTCTGTATCCACTAGAGCGCAATCCATTCCCCTCCACTCAGCCCCTGGCAACCACCATTCTATTTTCTTTCTCTCTACTATTGTGGGTACCCTATATAAGTGGAATCATGCAGTATTTGTCCTTTAGTGTCTGCACGGGAAGTTTTAAAAGTATGAATCCCAAGCCCAACCCCAAGCTAATTAAAATAGAATTTCTAGGGGAGGAGCCCAAATCACTGGTGTTATTTTTAAAAGCTCCCTGGTGATTCAAATAGACACCCGTGAGTCAGAAGATCTAAACCAGGTTTGCATTCAAGAGCCCCTCCCCCATGACAAACACACCTTAGCACCTGCTGGCTGATTCCCCAAATTCCTTCAGCTGTGGGTAAAGCTAAGGGTTCTCCTTCTTCAGCTGGAGATGAGAGGCTTAAAATGACTGATTCAGGTATCACAGAGACTGAAACTCGTCTGCTCAATATTAATCTACCAGTCAACAAGGATAAGTGATTATTATCAGACATCTGCTCAGAGTAGCAGATGATAAGTGATGCTGATTTGGGAGATGGGGAGAGACAAACACACTGGGACCCATGGCCACTTTTTTGGGAGTGGTGATAAAGGTTAGTCCTGTTTACCTTCAGGTACCTTATGGACAAAATAGGAGTTGGGAGGAATTTACGACCAGCACATCTGTGCATTCGCCTTGTTCACTGGAATGTGGCCACTCAAACATATGGTTCCCATCAACTGTATTTTTGCATGACTCTTGAATTCCCCCCCACCACCACTTTTTTTCATTTAACTGCACTGACTTCATTACAAAGGAACTTCACTTACACGGGTTCTAATTGAGGCATGACCAGTGCCTTACTCAAGCAAGAGTTCCTTCTGTTCCTTGTTTCTGCAGAATTAGAAATAGAGAGAGAATGATCAGATAGACAGATGACAGGTAGATAAATAGGTAGGTAGATAGACAGATAACAGACAGGCAAATGTATACAAAATAATAGGGAATCTCCACAGCAAATCACAACATTGGTTCTCCCAATGGAGGAAGGGAGGTATAGGAATGGGATCAGAAGAATTTGAATGTTTTATTTACATAGTTTTTAAAACCCTGGAAACAAGCAGGACAAAACGCTAACACTTGTTCACTCTGGGTTGGCATTGGTTGTGTTATATTTACTCTTTTACTGGTCTTTGGGCTTTTTGGATCTTTAAAAGTTGTTAGTATTGGCTCATGCCTATAATCTCAACATTTTGGGAGGCCGATGTGGGCGGATCACCTGAGGTCAGGAGTTCAACACCAGCCTGGCCAACATGGTGAAACCCTGTCTTATTTATTTAAAAAAAAAATTAAAAAAAGAAAAAAAAAGTTGTCAGTATTACCTATATATGTAAATAAATAATCACACACATAAATATACATGTATAAAGAAATATTTTGGCCAGGCCTTGTGACTCATGCCTGTAATCTCAGCAGTTTGGAAGGCTAAGGCACGCAGATGCTTCAGCCCAGGAGTTTGAGACAGGACTGAGCACCGTGGTGAAGTCCAATCTCTACAAAAAATACAAAAAATTTGTAGGGTGTGGTGGCACATGCCTGTGGTCCCAGCTACTGGGAGGCTGAGGTGGGAGGATTGCTTGGCCCAAGGAGGTAGAGGCTGCAGTGAGCCCTGACTGTGCCACTGCACTCCAGCCTGGGTGACAAAGTGAGATTCTGTCTCAAAAAGAAAGAAAGAAAGAGAGAGAGAGAGGGAAAGAAACGGAAATACTTTGATGATTGGGAAGAGCACTTACAAAGGGTTTCATGTTAATAATTTTGCCATAAAATAAAATTAATTAAGTTTCAGAACATTTGAAAAATACAAAAAAGTGGAGGTGGAAATCACCACATTTTGATGTCTTCATATCCTAGTCTATTCTCCACGCATTAAATAATCGTGTCATTGATTTCAAATTTTCAAATAGTCTCTGATTACAAAAATAATACTTATCCATTGCAAAATGCAGAAAAAGATGGATAAGAAAAGATATGTTACCCATCGCCACCTTAGCTGGAATGCCCCACCTGCGTTCATCATCGCAAAAAAACAAAATCGGATTCTGGCTAGGAAAACAATTATTGAATGTTATGATTTGAATGTGTCCCCTCCAAAATTCAGCTGTTGCTAATGTGACACTATTAGGAGATGGGGCCTTTAAGAGGTGAGGAGGCCATGATACTCCTTGTGATTGAGATTAAGAGTCCTTATAGGCCGGGCGCGGTGGCTCAAGCCTGTAATCCCAGCACTTTGGGAGGCCGAGGCGGGTGGATCACAAGGTCAAGAGATCGAGACCATCCAGGTCAACATGGTGAAACCCCGCCTCTACTAAAGATACAAAAAAATTAGCTGGGCATGGTGGTGCGTGCCTGTAATCCCAGCTACTCAGGAGGCTGAGGCAGGAGAATTGCCTGAACCCAAGAGGCGGAGGTTGCGGTGAGCCGGGATCGCGCCATTGCACTCCAGCTTGGGTAACAAGAGCGAAACTCCATCTCAAAAAAAAAAAAAGAGTCCTTATAAAGGTGCTTGACAGACGAACCTGGGTTCTCCCTTGCACTTCTGCTTTTCCACCGTGTGGGTGAGGGAATGTGTTCTCTTTCCGGGTCCACTAGAGGGCGTAGTTTTAAGGGCAAGAATTTCCCAGCGCCATGCCCCCCTCCATCCATCTCCATCTGAGAGATTGAATGGTTTATGTTTGAATTTCACGGGCGCAGGAAGAAACTAAGTCAATCACTCCAGCGGAAGTTTAAAGGAACTCCTTTCATTGGCCAGGCATCTTACAGAAGGTGGGGGTTCCTCCCAGGTGAAAAATTTTCTTCTTCCACACCCCTTCAGACTCCGTGTTTGGGTCCCCTTCCACAAACACTCCCTTTGTGGAAGCCATTTTTCTCGCTCCTGGATTTCCCCTCTGGAGTCCCCTTTCACACTCTCTTCCCCTCCTAAACTCCATCTCTCTCTCTATTCCCTTTCACTCAGTGTGGAAGCTGCTTTCCTCTCCTGGATTCCATCTTTCTGGATTATCTCACTCAGTGTGTGAGAGTCAGCTGTTTCTCTCTCTCTAAATAAATCGCTTTCTACAGAAACTTTTGAGTCCGGCATTTACTGTGTACTGCGCTGTGGTCCCCTCTCTCATTCTTGAGAGGGCAGGAGACCAACAACCTGGAGAAACGTCCTCTCAGGGGAGCTGAGGGCACCCTGAACCCCAATATTAAATGGGGACATGAGGTTTCTTCTCTTGTCGTTCCACCTTCTGCCTGTGTCACATGGCAGTGCCTTGATCTTGGACTTTCCAGCCCAAAGAACTGTAAGAAATAAATTTCCATTCTTTATAAATTACCCAGTCTCAGGTATTCTGTTATAGCAGCACAAAACAGAATGAAACACTGAAAATATTAAAAATAACATATACTCTCAATGGGGGATTATCAGGGTCTTTGCTTTTATTGAGCTCCTCCTTTGTTTTTTACATGATGGAGTGACTCATACATTCAGTCAGATATTGCATGGTTGGCCCCTAATGCCAATTTAATCTTGGATTAAATGTTGCTTTCTTAGACATCTTCTGTGATGGTTTAATCTGAAAGAGCTACTATTTCAATAGCCTTAATTTAAGTGTTTTGGCAGGGAGGAGAAAGTTTGTCATTATTTATCATTCTCAACCACTTTTTATTTTCTAATCGTGTATTTATTTGTTTCTTGCCTATCTTTTTCATTATTGTATCCTCAGGGCCTAGAACAATGTCTGGAATTGGGAAGTTTTATTATTGAATGAATAAATAAATCAGTATCCTTTAGTGATCCTGCCTACTTGGGATTATGGAAGTGTCTTTCTTTTCCTACCACTGGTCACAGCCCTAAGAAAACAACCTGGTGGAGCACCTTGATTTTGTCTACACCTCTACCTCCCCTGTAGCAGCAATTCTATGTCTCTGTGTTAATGAAAACCACTTGCCATAGCCAGTGGAGAAGAGAGAGAGAAGGGCAGAGAGAGTGTTTAAAGAAATAACTGAAAACATCCCAAATTTGATGAAAGACATGAATATAAATATCCAAGAAGTTCAACAGGCAGGATTAACTCAGAGATCCACATTAAGGTATATTATAATGAAATCATCAAAAGCCAAAGACAGAGACTCTTTAAAGTAGCAAGAGAGAAGCAACTTGTCATATTCAAGGGATCCTCAATAAGAATACTAACAGATTTCTTAGCAAAACTTTGGAGAGCAGAAGGCAGGGGACTGATATATTCAAAGTGCTGAAAGGAAAAAGCCTTCCAACCAAAAATCCTACAGCCCACAAAATTGTCCTTTAAAAGTGAGGAGAAACTGTGACACTGCCAGATAAACAAAAACTGAGGGAGTTCATTACCAGTAGAACTGCCATGCAAGAAATGCTCAAGGAGTCCTGAATGTGGACGTGAAAGGACACCAAAAAGTGACCTAAAGCATATGAAGAAAAAAGATCTCAGCAAAGGTAAATGCATCACAATTATAAAAGGTAGTGTTACTGTAACTTCAGTCTGTAACTCCACATTTTGTGTTCTACATGATTTAAGAAACTAATACATTAGAAAACAAATGTTAATCTAAAAGGTAGTATTAGGATAAGACAGAGAAAGTGTCTTCTCCAGTCACAAGGGGAGGAAGCTGGAAATCAATAACAGAAGAAAAACAGAAATTCACAAATTTGTGGAAATTAAATGACACACTCTTAAACAACCAAGAATACACTCTTAAACAATGTATTAGTCAGCTCAGGCTGCCGTAACAAAATGCAGTAAACTCAGTGGCTTAAACAGCATTTATTTCTTACAGATCTGGAGGCTTGGAAATCCAAATCAAGATGCTGGCACATTCAGTTCCTGGTGAGGGTTCTATTCCTGGCTTTGCCATGGCTGTCTTCTCACAGTATCCTCACTTGATTGAGAGAGAGAGAGATCTCTGGTCTCTCTTTCTCATTTTATAAGGACACTAATCCCCAGATGGGGACCACACCTTCGTGACGTCATCTAAAAACCTAATTACCTTCCAAAGGCTTTGCCTGCAAATATCGTCACATTGGGAATTAGAGTTTTAATATGAATTGGATGTTGGGGGAGAGGACACAAACATCTAGTTAATAACATTGTGACATTCCAACCCCTAGCTTTCCAGAATTCATGTCCTTCTTAGGTGGCAAATACATTCATTCCATCCCAATATCCCTGGAAAGTCTTAACTCATTCTAGTGTCACTTCTAAAATCCAAAGTCCAATCTAATTTGTTTGGTTGGTTTTGGTTTTGTTTTTTTGAGACAGTCTCCCTCTGTCACCCAGGCTGGAGTGCAGTGGTGCAATCTCGGCTCACTGTAACCTCCACCTCTCGGGTTCAAGCTATTCTCCTGCCTCAGCCTCCCAAGTAGCTGGGATTACAGGTGTGTACCAGCACACATGGCTAATTTTTGTATTTTTAATAGAGACGGGGGTTTCACCATGTTGGCCAGGCTGGTCTCAAACTCCTGACCTCAGGTTAAGTACCCACCTTGGCCTCCCAAAGTGCTGGGATTACAGGCATAAACTACAACAAAGTCTAATCTAAACATTTCTAAACTACATATGGGTGAGACCCAGGTACAACTCACCCTGAGGCGAAATTCCTCTCTAGCTATGAATCTGTGAAACCAGATATGTTCTGTGCTTCAAATATATGGTGGTGGGACATACGTAAGACAGACATTCCCATTTCAAAAGGGATCAAGCAGAAGGAAGAAAGGGGTGACGGGGCCCAAGCAAGTCCAAAGCCCAACCCAAAAAACTGGCTTTGGTACCAACTTTTGAAATCAAGGAGGCAGCTCTGATGATATCTGAATCACCTATGGGGGTCATTCTTCTCTTGTGTTCAAGAATCACAGCAAAACAGTTCTATGGTCTAGTCCTATAAGATTTAAGGGCTGGGCACAGTGGCTCATGCCTGTAATCCCAGCACTGTGGGAGGCTGAGGCAGGCAGATCATGAGGTCAGGAGTTCAAGACCAGCCAGGCCAACATGGTGAAACGCTATCTCTAATAAGATACAAAACATTAGCTGAACATGATGGCAGGTGCCTGTAATCCCAGCTACTTGGAGGCTGAGGCAGGAGAATTGCTTGAACCTGGGAGGCAAAGGTTGCAGTGAGCCAAGATCGCGCCATTGCACTCCAGCCTGGGCAACAGGACAAGACACCATCTCAAAAATAAAAATTAAAAAATAAAGGTTTAAGAAGTCCATCTGCCTTCCTTCCTCTTCATTTCGTGTCATGTCTGTCCCATTCAGTTCAAACCGGCAGTGTCTCCAGTGGGGTGGCCCATTAGGTCTGGCCACACCCTTACTGTCCTCTTCAGAACACACATTTTCATATCTGGCAACACGAACAGGCAGAGAATTTTCCAAATCTTGAAGTACTAGTTTCTTTTTGCTTAACAATTTTTTCAATTTATTTCTCTCTTCTCATGTTTTACTGCCAGGATTCAGGAGAAATCAAGCCACACCTTCAACATGTCGCTTAGAAGTCTCAACTAAGCATCCAGTTTCATCACTTGTAGGTTCTACAGTCCACAACACACTAGAACACAGTGAACCGAGTTCCCGGCTCATGATAAGCTTATAATAAACACAGTCTTTCCTCCACTGTGCAGTGACATGTTGCTCACTTCTGTCTGAGACTGCATCGGAATGGCCTTTATCCTCCATATTTCCACCAACATTCTGTTCATAAGTATTGATGGGTTCTCCAGGAAGACAGAAGCTCTCACTATAGCCCTCCCCTTCTTTCTGAGTCCTCAGAATCGCCTTTGAAAGCCAGGTCACGGTGATCTTGGCTTTTTTTTTTTTTTTTTTTTAGCATATACCTAAAAACTCTTCCAGCCTCTACCCATTGTCCAGTTCCAAAGGCACTTTCACATCTTTAGGTACAGTTATGCAGTCACACATTGTTTACTGACAGGGACGTGTTCTGAGAAACGCATCATTGGACAATCTCGTTGTTGAGTAAATATCACAGTGTACTTACACAAGCTTAGACAGCATAGCCTCCTACACATCTAGACTCTATGGCATGACCTATTACTCCTGGCCTACAAATCTGTACAGCATGTTACTGCACTGCATACTGTGGGCAACTATAACACAAAGGTAAGTATTTGTGTATCTAAACACATCTAAACATAGAAAAGGCACATTAAAACTATAGTACTGTCCAGGAGTGGTGGCTCACACCTGTAATCCCAGCACTTTGGGAGGCCAGGCGGGCGGATCACGAGGTCAGGAGTTCAAGACCAGCCTGGCCAACATGGTGAAACCCTGTCTCTACTAAAAATACAAAAATTAAGCCAGGCACGGTGGCTCCCACCTGTAATCCCAGCACTTTGGGAGGCCGAGGCGGGTGGATCACGAGGTCAAGAGATCGAGACCATCCTGGTCAACATGGTGAAACCCCGTCTCTACTAAAAATACAAAAAATTAGCTGGGCATGGTGGCGCATGCCTGTAATCCCAGCTACTCAGGAGGCTGAGGCAGGAGAATTGCCTGAACCCAAGAGGCGGCAGTTGCGGTGAGCTGAGGTCATGCCATTGCACTCCAGCCTGGGTAACAAGAGCGAAACTTCGTCTCAAAAAAAGTACAAAAATTAGCTGGGCATGGTGGTGCATGCCTGTAATCCCAGCTACTCTGGAGGCTGAGGCAGGAGAATTGCCTGAACTGAGACCTGAGAAGTGGAGGCTGCAGTGAGCCACTAGATTAACACTTTCCTATATGTAGGGCACAATTTTAGCTTGTTTCTCTTTTGAATTTTTTAAACTGTAATTTTAATAAATACATAATGTTTAATTTTTATTCATAAACAACTTAAAATTTTTAAATATAATTAAATATGTTACTGTTTTTCTTTATGACTCTTGTTTTGGTAACATTCAAAGAAATACTTAACTTCAGGATCATAGAAATTTAGCAAGGACTGATAGTAATAACAATAGGCAAGTCATTCATAATCACGTCACTATTCACAATGTATCTCGTAAACTTTACATACATCATCCCATTTAATTCTCTTAACAAACCTATGACGTCATTGTTATTCCCATTCTACAGATCAGGAAGCCGAGACTCAGGAAGCGGAAGTACATTCCCCACAGTCATCACGATGGGCTGGAGGTGAACGTCAGCAGTTTCGCTGTGCATAATCCAGGCTTTGTCGGATGAGCAGACCTGGGTCCACGTCCTGGCTCTGCAGGGGCAGCTGGGAGATGCTGCACTTTGTGTCTGTCCCCGCACCGCTCCGAACCTTCGTTTCACCTGTAAAATTTCATCTGATAAACACCTCCCTCCTAGAGTTGTTGAGGAATTCAAACGAGAGAAAAGTATGTGCTGTGTCAAGCACCGAGAGAAAGTCAGCCTGAGAGAGTCAGCCCCACTCCTCTTTGCTGGAGCTCCTTCACTCTCTCCATCTCCTGGGGTAGGGCACCGTGGCAGAGGGGCTGGCGGAAGAAAGGCTGAACCAGCATCTGTGAAACTGATGTCTGCAGTGAAACGCAGAGATTGAAATCCTGGGCCTAGCAGATGTAAGTGAGGAGCAGAGCAGGGTGGCTGAAACACCATATCGCTTAAAGCGGTCCCACCCCGGGCGGCTCAGGTGTCTGCCCCAAGACACATTCCCTTCTGTGTGTGGGAGGCAGGGGTGGGGCTCATCAGCCTGACGTCTCCGCGGTTCAGAGGCACCCTCCTGCCTGTGAGGATGCCAGTCGTGTGCGTGTGAGGACAGCCCCGAGAGGTTGCTCCTCATCTGTCAGCTCTCACCCTGTTGGCCTCGAGACACACTAAAGCCATGGGCACCCTCGAGGACACTGCTGCCAACAGCGTTCTTCCTCCTTAACTCACTCTACTATCCGGCCCTGCCACGGGAACAGAGCCTCCTCACACTCCCTCTGCCCCCAGGGAGAAGTGAGGACACAGGTGGTGGCAGCCGGTGCCACTAGAAGGTGTGGTGAAGGTAGTCATCACCTGGCTGGCATTTTACCCGAGTTATTCTACCCATGTGGAGTAAATCGGCTGATGATGGTAGACTGGGAGGATACGCAGTGGCTATTCATGTCCAAGGAGAGCCGGCAGCACATCACCAGGGATGGGTTCTTTATGCTCGGTGGCATGGTGGACATCCTAAGCCAGTCATGTCAGGCACGGCAGAATATGAAGCTGGAGCAAGCAGCCGTGGCTCTGAGCTCCTATGTGCTGGCACTACTGGTGGCAGCCACATTGAGAACAGGGGTACCCTGGAGATCCATGTGCACGTGCTCCTCATCGTGCCCACCTTCCTGGTCACCCTGGTGCTCACCATCGAGGTGTGGGTGCCAGATCAGCAGCTGCTCTGGGTGCTGAGGACCTGGATGGGGCTGGTGCCCAGCAAGTGGACGCTGCAGCTGCGCGTCCTGATGTGCGTACCTCCTCCCAACTTAATCACTCTAGGCTGTAACTGCAGTTCTGACTCTATAACTCTATGCACCTCTCCCCTTACATATTCTCCCTAGTGGGAGAGAGAGTGCTGGGTATGCAGGTAAATGACACTTATTTTTAAAGATTAAAAAATAATATTTAGCGTCCAACAGCCTCACGCAGGGCGTACATGGAGACTTCCCTTTTTCCCCACTATGAAGTTCTCCACTCCTCTGCCTGCCTGGGATTCTCTATCAAAACACAAATGATGGGCCAGGCGCGGTGGCTCAAGCCTGTAATCCCAGCACTTTGGGAGGCCAAGGCAGGTGGATCACGAGGTCAAGAGATCGAAACCATCCTGCTCAACATGGTGAAACCCCGTCTCTACTAAAAATACAAAAAATTAGCTGGGCACGGTGGCGCGTGCCTGTAATCCCAGCTACTCAGGAGGCTGAGGCAGGAGAATTGCCTGAACCCAGGAGGCGGAGGTTGCGATGAGCCGAGATTGCGCCATTGCACTCCAGCCTGGGTAACGAGCGAAACTCCGTCTCAAAAAAAAAAAAAAAAAAACCACAGGTGATGGTGGCCACCTCGGTTGCCTTTGCCTGTTCTCATTTGGTTGGTCTTCATTTATTTCCAGCAATTCAGTTCTTCCCTTTATTGGTCTAAGTAGGTACTCAATATTCATTAAGCACCTGTTACATGCCAGACTCCATGCTAGGCCCTGAGAATAATGAAGTGACCCAGATGTGAGGGTCCCTGCCTTTAAGCTGCTCACAGTCCAGTGGGAGGAGAAAGGCGAATAAACTGTAAGCCCAGTACAGTCTGAAAAGGGCCGTGATGACGCTCAGCTAACCAGACTTGGAAGTCAGGAAACGTGTCTGAGGAAAGTGATGTTTCCACCGGGATCTGAAGCATGAGTATGGTCAGATGAAGTGGAGAAAAATTTGGGGGAGAGGGAAAGGGCCATGGGCAAGTTACCAGGTCACAGAGAGCATGAACATTCAAGGATATGAACATAAGTGAGATCTTGGACTTGGCGTTTGAGCTGGGAGTGGTGAGCCATGGAAAAGCAGACAAGGGTCAGTGTCCTTCCAGGTCATATGAAGTAACTTTGCACTTATCCTGAAGTAATTGTCAAATACCCATTTTGGAAGATGGCTTCATGTGGAATGAGGTCAGGAGCAGAGCAAACATGGACACAGGAGGACCAGTGTGGATGCTGATGGGTGATGGTGGCCAGCTAAGGGGACAGAGGGGACTGCATGGACTGGAGAGCTGATTGAGATGGCTCCTGACAGGATGTTGGGGTTTGAGACTGGTGGGGTGAATGAGTGGGGGAAGGAGCCACAGGCTGGGCAGCTGGGAGGAAAGTGGACACAGTCACCGAGATCATGAAAACCAGGGCAGGGAGGTAGAGGGCAAGAGATGAATTCTAGATGGAGAGAAGAAGTTTGAGGTGTCCTGGAAGCAGCTAGATGTATGAGCAGAGCTCCAGAGAAAGGGATGGGTAGAGAGGGAGATCGGGGTGTCATGAACACGTGAATGGGCATTAAAGCCATGGTGGTGGGGACCCAAGGGAGGGTGCAAGGAGGAGGGCTTAGAACTCTGGGTGGTACCCACATGTAACTGGGAAAAGAAAGAGAGGCACTTAGGAGCAGACCAAGGAGGAGCAGCCAGGTGTGCAGAGGAAAGCCAGGAACATGTTTTAACACAGATACTAAAGACTGGCCAGTTCCAGGACCGGGAGTAGCCAGCTCAGCCTCCCTCCTTATTCCCCCTTCCTCCTTCCTTTCCTACCCTGCGAAGGGAGCAGAGATTTGCTCAAGGCTCGTGAAGCTGGTCCGGCTTTGCCCCATGGTGCTGCCCAAGCTTCATTAACCAAGTGCCAGCCTCAGCACTGTCTGCAGAACACTGGACCGGATGCCACTACACTCCAGCCTGGGTGACAGAGTGAGACTGTCACCCAGGCCGAAAGAGAGAAGAAGAGAAAAATGAATGAAAAGAAGATATGACCGTTCTTAAGGACTTTCCCTGAGTCTTACCCAACTAAGGTTTTTGCCAATATCTTAAAGTGAGACTGAGGTTAATCCCGGACCACACTGAACATTGTTCTCCTCTGATGAGAGTATGTGATGCAGTCAGCTATTCAGTTCTTCGGCCCTGGTTACTGAGGGTCTATCATACACCAGATGGAAGACAAAAATCCAATTCCCTCTCTGCCCACCAGCCTGTGAGTGCAGAAGGGACCGCAGGAAGGCCAGCGAGCCATAGTCACGGCCCCCAGCCCTCAAAGCCTCACCCAGACCCGGGTCTGAATCCCCACAGGTTTCTCTCTTTCCCCTCCCACCTCTCTCCTTTCCTCTGTCTCCCCGCACCCCTGTCCCTCTCTCCGCTCCCTAGGTACTGCTGAGGGCCGCCTTCTGGCTACGCTGGGAGCCCACATATATTTGCCCCCTTCCTCCTCCCCCGTCCTCACGGCCCATGGTGTCCTCGGTAATCAGCCGCTTTCTCCGATGACGCAGAGCGCAGCACGCACTCAACCCGGAGCCCTTTCTCCTCGCACTATGTGCCAACCCCATCCTCCTGACGAAACCAGTTCCTAACTTCCCCCTGGAGAGCCTCTGGTGGAAGTCGCAGATCCGAAGACCTCCCTCTCGGACTGACGGACAGCCGCAGTGCTCGCTCACGCTTTCCAAAGCCACCCTGTCCAGGTGCGCCGGACTGAAACTGGGGCACAGAGACTGCGAGAGAGACTTCATTTTCACTTTTTTTTTTTTTTTTTTTTTTTTGGTACTTTTGACTGTTTTCCCGTGCATGGACAAAAGAAAGGATAGGAGTAATGCTCCTGATTATTTGTTTACTTATTTATTTGAGACAGAGTTTCGCTCTTGTCTCACCGGCCAGAGTGCAGTGGCGCAATCCCAGCTCACTGCAACCTCCGCCTCCCGGGTTCAAGCGATTCTCCTGCCTCAGCCTCCCGAGTAGCTGGGACTACAGGTGTTTGCCACGAGGCCCGGCTAATTTTTGTATTTTTCGCAGAGATGGGGTTTCACCATGTTGGTCAGGCTGGTCTCGAACTCCTCACCTCAGGCGATCCACCTACCTCAGCCTCCCAAAGTCCTGGAATTACAGGCACGAGCCACCGCACCTGGCCTATTGATTATTTTTAAATTTGAAATGAAAATGTAAAGTTTGCCGAGGGCACGGAATTAGCCAGTATACTGGTGAGTGCAAGGAGCCCAGTTCTGTCCCCCGCAGAGTCCGCTACACTCCATGGCCGGCCGTCTATTGTTAAAAAGGGGGTTCTGGCCTGAGAGTAGCTGGGGAGCTGCCCACGTCCCTCTCCCCTAAGGTACTGAGGTGGAGGCTGTGGGCGCGGAGCCCACCTCCATCTAGCGGAGTGGGCTGCGGAGCGAGCACGTAGAGCCCTGGAGGAGCCAACACAGCAACGGTGCGAGCGCGCGATTTCCTGAGCTGGCGCCCTAGGGAGGAGCGCGGGCCACCCCGCCGCCCGGACAGCGTCGCACCTTTTGTTCCAGCCCTGGACCCTACCTTGAGGCTTGGGAGAGGGGCCCCCAGGGCTTGGCGCACCCGCCAATCCTGGGGCTGCTGCTGTCCTCAGAGCCTAGGGAGGTACCGGGTCTGGGAGGCTGCGCGCTGCGCTCCGCGTGGGTGCCCTAGCAAGGCCCCAGCATCGCTGCGCCTTCTGCCTTCACGTGGGCGAGAGGGAGAGCCTGAAGGAGGGCCGACGGGTACTTAATGCTCAGAGATATCGGAAAAGGAGGAAGGAAAACAGATGAATCACTGAGGGATGGGCTGATTCAGTCATTTGTGCATGGGGTAAATATTTATTTAGCATTTTCTAAGCTCTTGAGAGGCAACAGCAAACCAAACAAACGTCCCTGACCTCACGGACCTGGGGTGGAGGTGTGGTTTGATAAAAATAAACAATGAACTTATTAAATCATATATTAATGGTTAGCCCTAAGTAATCTGGACTGCCTCCTCCCACACTCTTAAAAGCAACACTTCTTTGAGAAATAGCTCTTCATCCTGCATCCAGACACAGCAAGTGGCAATGGTATGCCGAGATGGACAGGGTATGTCGTTGGGAAACAATGCTTACATATGTAGCTAAATTTCTTCCCATTTATGAGATAGCATTTATCTTCATCATTGGGGCTTCTCATCCTAAGTGCCTATTCCTCCCTTTTAAAGCAGCTAGTTTTTGAAAAGTAAGAAAGGGGCCAGGTGCGGTGGCTCAAGCCTGTAATCCCAGCACTTTGGGAGGCCGAGGCGGGTGGATCACGAGGTCAAAAGATCAAGACCATCCTGGTCAACATGGTGAAACCCCGTCTCTACTAAAAATACAAAAAATTAGCTGGACATGGTGGCGCGTGCCTGTAATCCCAGCTACTCAGGAGGCTGAGACAGGAGAATTGCCTGAACCCAGGAGGCGGCGGTTGCGGTGAGCCGAGATCGCACCATTGCACTCCAGCCTGGGTAACAAGAGCGAAAACTCCGTCTCAAAAAAAAAAAAAAAAAAAAAAAGGATGTCAGTTTCATTCCGCAAAGTCATAAAAACACTTTTGTCCCCTCATTTAACAGTTCCTGCAACTCCATTGAGATGCCAGAAGTGCTGGCAGAAGAAAAAGCACACATCTGAAAAACAAATGGGCATAACAAGACCTAATGCCCAGACAAAGGGGATCCAAGCCAGAGTCCGGGGGAGGAGACCCGCCTAGAGTAGTCCCGCCCTACTCATTTTTCTTGAGCTGCAAAGCAGAATAGTTTGTTCTGTATTTAGTTTTAGGACAATTTGGGTATGGGAAGGGCAAGGTGATTTAATACTAACCAATCATTTAAGTGGCATCCTCAAGCAAAACCTACCTTCACAACCAGGGTTTCTCTGCAAATGTAGCAATCTACCCTGATTTAGGATTTAGCCCTAGGCAGGGTGATGATCAGAAAATTGTTATCGATGATCCTACCGGATTCAACACCCACTTTTTTGTAGCAAATGCTTCATAAAGCCCATTTATTATGTTGAAATGAAATTCATAGATAATATAATCTATCTACATACGTAATTGCAAAAACACCATTGTATCTATCAACGCCTCTCAGTCTAAGACCCTCGGGAACACACTTGCAGCTAAACAGGTTCAGTTTATGGCACATTGCAAGGAGGGAGAATGCACAGCACTAGGAAATGCAGATGTCTTCTAAGAAGGTATTAGAAAGGACTTACTATAGGAATTAGGGCTTGGGGGGGCAGCTTTTGGAAAGATTCGTGGAAGTGGTGCTTTGCTTTGGATTGGATGCTGTCAAGAAGTAGGAGCAGTTCCATGGTTGGGTAGTTTAATTAAGTTCATCTAGAAGGAGGGAAGACTAGAGCCAGGCTAAAGCTGTCAATGTGAAAACGCAGCACTCACTCCTATTAGCCAGGATAGGGGGAGGTTCGGTCACTGTGGTTTGGAGAATGTTCATGTTTTGTCTACGTTCAGACGTGATTAGGGAAGGTTCTTGTTTTTATCTGGAGCCATCCCCATCAGGGTGGCCTCATCTGATACTGGTGTTCTGTGGAATTGTTTATATGCAACAGAAAAATCCTACAAGCGAGTGCCAAGCCAGCTCCCAGGTGTCAGGGACTGCTTCTGCTCACACCCTAACTGTCATAAAAGGAGAAATGAAATGATCATAATAAAATAATATGTACTTTCATATGGAAATGATCCAGCACAACTTTGCTAGAATACATAACAGATCATATGGTTGCATGAGTCAGTTTGGATTTAGAAGTAAGAATATTGGAAGCATTTCCTTACAAAAATACAGAATGAAAGAACAAGAGATTCCAGTTAACATCAATTAAAATTGGCGTTTGGATACATAAACTCATACCAGGCTCATCAGCCTATAAACCAAAGAAGGAATGACCTTAACAGAAACAGGAATAACACGCCAAGCAAATTACAGTCCATCAAAGAGGAAAAGTAAGAAAGAATAATATTTTCAGAATAGCGTTGGCCTCATTTATGAGTGATGTTGAAAACATCCCTCTATCTGATGTGGAACAGGTAACGATGAAATACCTCAGCAATCATATCTCCCTTTTTGAAGTTCCAATACTCATTCAAGATATTCATTCTGCTACTTTAAAAGGCCTGGAAGACCATATTCAGTAACCTACCAGATAATGAATATTTTAATGTGATGTGGTGCATCCCAGGTCCCTGCCTTGCCTCGGTTCTCAAATCTGAGTCTCAAACTGAAGCAGACTAAAGGGATGATAGTACTTGCCCTACAGGGTGGGTGCTAAGATTAGAGATCATGTTTGGGATGTGCATAGCTTATGGGGCTCTGAAAGCTAGCCATTGTCATCAGTTTGGTCTACGTGCACACGGAAAGAGAGGGTGAGTGCCTGCATGGGTCTGCCTGATGGCATTGAGGGTACCGGATTGAATGCATGTGATCATGTTTGCAGGAGAATCCAAGCCACAGCTGTTGCAGGTAATAGTGCAGGCTCAGTACTAGGGGGTTAATAGGGGACACAGAGGACAGGTTTTGAAGTAACTGAATTGAGGCAGGCACAGTGGCTCATGGCTGTAATCCCAACACTTCGGGAAGCTGAAACGAGAAGGTCACTTGAGGCCAGGAATTCAAGACCAGCCTGGGCAACATGGTGAAACCCTACCTCTAGAAAAAAATACAAAACTTAGCTGGGCACAGTGGTGCACACCTGTAGTCCCAGCTACTTGGGAGGCTAAGGTAGGAGAATTGCTTGGGCCCAGGAGGCAGAGGTTGCAGTGAGCTGAGATCGTGCCACTGCACTCTAATATGGGCCACAGGAGTGGAAGGAAGGAGAGAGAAAGAAGAAAGAAAGAAGGAAGGAAGGAAGAGAGATGGGGGAGGAAGGGAGGGAATCTATAAGGAACTTAAACAGTTCAACAAACAAAAAACAAATAACCCCATTAAAAAGTGGGCAAAAGACATGAACAGACACTTCTCAAAAGAATACATACAAGCAGCCAACAAGCATATGAAATAATGCTCTACCTCACTAATCATCAGAGAAATGCAAATCAAAACCACAATGAGATACCATCTCACGCCAGATGGCAATTATTAAATGGCTGTTAAAAAATCAAAAAACAACAGATGCCAGCAAAGCTACAGAGAACAGGGAACACTTATACACGGCTGGTGGAAATGTAAATTAGTTCAGTCACTGTGGAAAGAAGTGTGGAGATTTCTAAGAGAACTTAGAATTACCATTTAACCCAGCAATCTCATTATTGGGTATATATTAAAAAGAAAAATGGTTCTACCAAAAAGACATGTTGATCACAGCACTGTCACAATGGCAAAGAATGGAGCCAACCTAGATGACTATCAATAGTGGACTGGATCAAGAAAATATGGCATATATATACAATAAAGGAATTGTAATATATAACATTTATTATAATTATATTCCATGTAATATTAATTATGTTATATAATTATATCATATATAATGTTAATAATATATGATATATATTCTATTCTATATGATATGTTATATATCATATAAAGTACCGTATACACACACACACACACACGAATACTATGCAGCCATAAAAAAGAACAAAATCATGTTTTTTACAGCAACATTGACGCAGCTGGAGGTCATTATCCTAAGCAAATGAAGGCAGGAACAGAAACATAAGTACCACCTGTTCTCACTTCTAAGTCAGTTAAACATTAGGTAATCATGGATATAAAGATGGCAACAATAGACCTTGGGGACCACCGGGCGGGGAGGGAGAGGGTGGGGGAAGGGTTGAAAAACTGTTGGGTACTAGGACAGTACCTGGGTGATGGGATCATTATTACCCCAAACCTCAGCATCACACAACATACCCTGGTAACAGACCGGCACATGTCCCCCTCCGAATTGAAAATAAAAGTTGAAAAATCTTAAGTAAAAATGAAATACAGTAACTGAATTGGGACTTGCCCGGTTGGATGTGTGGACGCTTAGATACAATATGCTTCAATATGTTTATCTCTGTGCCTTTTTTTTGATAGTCTGGACCTCCTGAAAGAAAGACGTTTTTTAAATCAACATTGAAATAATGCAACCGTACGCTGTTCAGGATGAAGTTTTAGACCCTGTTTATTTCTTTTTTTTTTTTTTTTTTTTTTTTTTTTTGAGACGGAGTTTCGCTCTTGTTACCCAGGCTGGAGTGCAATGGCTCGATCTCGGCTCACCGCAACCTCCGCCTCCTGGGTTCAGGTAATTCTCCTGCCTCAGCCTCCTGAGTAGCTGGGATTACAGGCATACACCACCATGCCCAGCTAATTTTTTGTATTTTTAGTAGAGAGGGGGTTTCACCATGTTGACCAGGATGGTCTCGATCTCTTGACCTCGTGATCCACCCGCCTCGGCCTCCCAAAGTACTGGGATTACAGGCGTGAGCCACCTCGCCCGCCGACCCTGTTTATTTCATTGTGGCCTAGGGCTATTTTGTTTCATCAGGTGGTGGAGAATAAAGGCTAAATCGGAAGAAGAAACTGTAAAATAAGAGACTACGAGAGGTCTTAGAGAGGTTAGGCTTTCAAAGGCAGATCATGGCAACACTGAAAATCTTGAAAAACAATGAAGAATTCAAAATAAATAAAATAACATACAATTTTCACAAAATGTTTGTCTGTCCAGTGCGCTAAACGTCTGGTGCTAATTTTTCTTGATGGCCTACAAACCCATGCTGCCAACAAATTCTAGTCGAGGCTCAATCTGTAGCACGTACCATATAATGACAACGGGAAAGGGAATTATTTTTTCTGTGAAATACATTCTAAGGGTTTTACATGCTGTCAACGCCTTTGTATACATTGTCAGCGATATTGAAAATACATTTTCATTGTGGCTTTTTTCATTTCTCAGCCTTATCCATGTGAGCAGGAGCGCTTCCTCATCCCACCGGGAGAGCTCATCCACTGGTAATGGAAACGCGCTCATTACTCAGCTGATAGTCACATTAGTTTTTCTTAGAATAGTCATCAGAGTTCAATGAAAAAAAATTCAGTCGGATTTTTTCCTATTAGTCTAATAACCTATAAACCACTGGTAATTTGAGTTTTTCTACATTACACTGCTCACCATATTTTGCAATCATTTATTTTATGCTGAAAAAGACAGCAACAACTTGGCTGGGCACGGTGGCTCCCGCCTGTAATCCCAGCACTCTGGGAGGCCAAGGCTGGCAGATCACAAGGTCAGGAGATCGAGACCCTCCTGGCTAACACAGTGAAACCCCGACTCTACTAAAAATACAAAAAATTAGCTGGGTGTGGTGTCAGGCACCTATAATCCCAGCTACTTGGGAGGCTGAGGCAGGAGAATCGCTTGAACTCAGGAGGCAGAGGTTGCAGTGAGCTGAGATCATGCCACTGCACTCCAGCCTGGCAACATAGGGAGACTCCGTCTCAAAAAAAAAACAATAGCAACAACTTTACCTTCTACTCAGAAATTTTTCTCTAACATTTCGTGGTTATTCTAGTTTTCAAACTTTAAATCTCAGAAGATGGTATGCTGCCACCTTCATACATGGATTTCTTTACACAAGTCTTGTTTTCTATCTTCTTGCAGTCACTGTTTATTTTTAAAGAAGTATAGAGTAGGCATATTGACAACTCTCCACATGTGGGAAGATATAAAACCAAATTTTTAGCATTCAGCTGAATATTGCTCACCCTTTTGCTCTGTATTCAACATTTTGTCATGGAGGCAAAATCAGTATATTCCTATGTAGATGTAGTCACCATGAAGAGGACAGTTACACAGCAGACAAATTTGGTGATTCCAATAATATGAGCAGAATCGCCATCCGTGACTTTTCAAAATGGTGAGCTCTTGACAAAGTTTCCAATAAAGCACAGCACCATCTTTCCTTGATTTACGCACTTGATGCCTCCTAGGAAAGTTGGTACTTATTAAATCTTGACCAAAAAAATCCCACTTTGTATTCACTTATAAAATGGAATCAGTTCTAGGCTCAAATGATTAGAAGCAGGTTTTTCACCTGTATAATTCTAGGTTCAGTTAGATTTTAGAATTGGATTATCATAAATAGTTTTCTTGTATTTATTTATTTATGAATTTTTGAGACAGAGTCTCGCTCTGTTGCCCAGGCTGGAGTGCAGTGGCACAATCTCAGCTCACTGCAACCTCCGCCTCCCAGGTTCAAGCAATTCTCCTGCCTCAGCTTCCCAAGTAGCTAGGACTACAGGTGCATGCCACCACAGCCGGCTAACTCTGGAATTTTTAGTAGAGATAGGGTTTCACCATGTTGGCCAGGCTGGTCTCAAACTCCTGACCTCCAGTGATCTGCCCGCCTCGGCCTCCCAAAGTGCTGAAATGAACAGCATGAGCCACCATGTCTGGCCAGGCTTGTTGTATTTAAAAGTCCTGAGGGGCCAGGAGTGATGGCTCATGCCTATAATCCCAGCACTTTGGGAGGCAGAGGCGGGCAGATCTCTTGAGGTCGCCGAGACCAGCCTGGCCAACATGACAAAACCCCACCTCTGCTAAAGATATGAAAATTAGCCGGGCGTGGTGGTGTCCGCCTATAATCCCAGCTACTCAGGAGACTGAGGTGAGAGAATTACTTGCACCTGGAAGGCAGAGGTTGCGGTGAGCCAGGATCACGCCATTGCACCCCAGCTTGTACAACAGAGCAAGACTTCATATCAAAAAAATAAAATAAATAAACATAAAATTCCTGAGGGATACAGAAGAAATCTTCGTTGTGCTAGTCTGACCCACTAAATGCCAGCAGGAACCCCTATTCATTATAACAAAAGAACAAGCCATGCAAATCTCCAAACTACCTCTGGAGCAGTATCATCCTGCAGAGAACCATTACTTTTTATGAAGACACAGTCGCACTTCTGTAGTTTACAATCTGAGTTATACCTGATTCACACAAAAATATAGTCACATAAAAGTGATCAGAGTTGTTTTAAGGCCTCGATGAGGCTCAGGCCCTTTTACTTCTGGAGGCCTACCCCAATTTTATCAAGCATATTAAAATGCACCTTCATCCTACAATAAATACAATAATAGCCAGGCTTGTTACAGGCCAGGCACCATTCTAAGTGCTTTACAATAACTCTTTGAAGCGGGCACTATTATTATTCCCATTTTACAGATACAGAAACAGGCACAGAGAGGTTCGGTGACTTGCCCAGAATCACACAGTGGTGAAGCCAAAATAGAAAGCTTCGATATTCTGACACGAACATACGATGGCCTATGTAACTCTTGTAGAGTTTATACTTAAGGATAAAGTATAATTTATGGAGTTCATTGCCTTGGAGATGACTTGGCCTTTGTCAATTTTAATTGCAGGGTTTTCATTTGTATTTTGAGTCCATCATTTAATTTGAGGTGTCAAACATTATCTTAAGGCCCTTGAAAGGCCCCTGGTCCCCCGTACCGTTACCTGTAACAGCATTGCCTCAGCTTCTCCACACACATTCGATCCAGCACCTCCATGCATCGGGGACACCCACGGAGGCACTCACTTTTTCTCTCTATTTTTTAATGTGTGTGTGCATGTGTGTGTGTGAGTGTACCAAAATGATGACAATGACCAGCTTTTAGAGCACTATGATTCATGCAAACATTACCTCTAATTTTAGCACCCACTCTGTAAGATGTTGTTATCTTAATTTTTATATAAGGTAACCAGTGTCAGATGACTGAGTGAATTTTCCAATGTTTCATGCCTAGGAAACGGTGGAGTTGGGCCAGGCGCGGTGGCTCATGCCTGTAATCCCAGCACTTTTGGAGGCTGAGGCGGGCAGATCACGAAGTCAGGAGATCGAGACCATCCTGGCTAACATGGTGAAATCCCGTCTCTACTAAATACACAAAAAAATTAGCTGTGTGTGGTGGCGTGTGCTTGTAATCCCAGCTACTCAGGAGGCTGAGGCAGGAGAATTGTTTGAACCCCGAAGGTGGAGGTTGCAGTAAGATCACGCCACTGCACTCCAGCCTGGATGACAGAGCGAGACTCCATCTCAAAAATAAAAAAAGAAACAGTGGAGTTAAAAATCCAATCCTGGTCTCTAGAGCTCCACAGCTTGCCCCATCCTGCTATCAGTGGCTCGGTTTGGGCCTGCTGGGGCTTCCCTGTCTCTTCTGTAACACTCCCTTCCCAGTGAGGAACCTCAGCACGTTTCCACTTGTCCTGCCATCCACTTTCTATCCAGCAGGAGACAGCAGGTACTGGCTTTCCCCCTTCAGCAGCTGCTGTCCCATTGTAGAGCCAGAGAAGCCCTCAGACTCTCACTATAACACAGACAACTCCAGAGGAAACAGGATGATTTTCTCAGTGCTAGGTCTTACCAGCTGCTACGGTAGTAACGTCCCCTGCAAAACTCATGTGAAAACTTAATCCCCAATGTGGCAGCATTGAGAGGTGGAGCCCTTACGAGGTGAATAGATCATGAGGACTCTGGCCTTGTGAATGGATTAATCCATTCACGGCTTGATGGGTTATCATGGGAGGGGACTGGTGGCTTTGTGAGAGGAGGAAGTGAGATCGGAGCTGGCATGCTCAGCACCCTCACTATGAGATGCCCTGCACTGCCCTGGGACTCTGTGGAGGGTCACCACCAGCAAGAAGACCCTCACCAGACGTGGCCCTTCAGTTTTGAACTTGGCCTCCAGAACTGCAAGAAATAAATTTATTTTCTTTATAAACTACCTGTTTCACCGGGCGTGGTGGCTCACACCTAGTACTTTGGGAAACTGAGGTGGGAGAATCACCTGAGGTTGGGAGTTCGAGACCAGCCTGAGCAACATGGGGAAACCCCTGTCTCTACTTAAAAAGAAGAATAGCTGGTCATGGTGGCACATGCCTGTAATCTCAGCTATTTGGGAGGCTGAGGCAGGAGAATCACTTGAAACTGGGAGGTGGAGGTGGCAGTGAGCTGAGATTGCTGTATCCAAGCAAGTTAGAAGGAAAGTGCCACAAATTAAGAGTCCTTTATTTGCTGGCAACTGAGAGAGGCTAACACACAAAATTCTCTCTGCCCCGAGGAAGGGGCTTGATTTTTTTTTTTATATACCTTGCTTAAGAAAGGGGAGGGGGAGCCTAGCTGAAGCAGAATTTTACAGAAGCAGAACAAGCAAGTTAGGGGACGAGGCTGGTAACCAGGAGGCAGGAGGCAGGAGGCTCCCATGATTGCTGGTTACCAAGGGGAAGCATTCGGTACTTTCCATACAATCAATCAATCACCGGGGTATTCACAACAGCAAGTGGGCTTGTCAAGCAGGGTATGGTTACAATGGTTACATGTTTCTGTATCTCTAAGTACAACACGACCCAGCACAGGAACGTGACCCAGATATTCACTCAAAGGAGAAATGGAGGGAAGGGTAAGGTGGAGGTTAAGACAGAGTATGTCCGGCTCTCAGCAAAATGGAGTCTGTCTGGCTAACAGAGGGTAGGTTAGCACAAGATCACACCATTGCACTCCAGCCTGGGCAACAAGAGCGAAACGCCATCTCAAAAAAAAAAAAAAAAAAAATTACCTGTTTCAGGTGTTTTGTTACAAGCAACAGGAAACAGACGAACACACCGGCTCTGCCTTCCTGAGCGACCTTCCTTTCTGAATCACGCACTTAAAACAGACGCATCTTACTGATGTGATTGATATATCTGTAAAAAGTTATGACGAAATAAAAGTTAATTTAACAAGACAATAAAATGAATTCTAAGCTGGTGAACACAGCGGGGCTTTGGGAGAGATTCTCACTCTGCAAACTGCCTAAAGTGGATCAGAAACTAAAACCACTCCTTGTTTCACCTGACCATGCCCTCTTCTTAGAGATTCCTTCTCCCACAACCCTGGGGGCCATGACTGGACAAGGTCACCTCTCATACTGGTCCCCAATATGAGGACGCAAAAGGTATGGGTTGTGCATGTTACCAACTGGTTCTCTCTGGTGAGACTGAGATAAACTCCATGGGGCCCTTCACCTATACATCTCAGAGAGTGAGGCAGAAGCAGCCAGATTTTACTGGGCCTGAGGCAAAATAGATAAAGGAAAGAATAGAGACCCAGGCAGAGGGAATACTGGAGAGACCTGGCAGAGCCAGAGAGACAAGTATGCACGGGGGCCACAACGAGAGAAAGGAACTTGCTGCCTGCCCTGCCAGTTCCCTAATCCTCCCAAGGTCCCCTTTTTTCCTATGCTTAGGTTCCATGGAGTCTGCCAGTATCCTTATACAATAATTCCTTTCCTGCGGCCAAAGCTCCCTGCATCCCCTGCTGAGCCCACTGCAGCTCTAGGTCCCAAAAGGGCCAGCCCATCAGTGACAGCCCCCAGTCTCCCAACCTGGCGGGTCTCGGCTCTAAAGGAAGCTGCCCCAGGGCCTGTCATCTGGTCACCCACGAGTCACAAACACCTACCCCCAGGCCCTTACCTGGGTGTGGGCTCTGCTTCACGGCCCCTGCAGTTGGCCCCGAGACTCTGCCTAGTGTCTTTACAGACTAGCCCCATGTGGACTGCAGCCCGCTTTGCTCAAGCTAAACCCTGCCCACTGAGTGGCTGGATCTGCTCCCTGAGGTCCTCCTTTCCACCCACCCTCTGCCAATTCCAGACTCAGCAGCGAAACAGATGGCTCAAGGCCTGCCCCACCTGTGAGTAGTTCAGAGGTTCCTCTATTGCAGACTAAAATAAAATTCTAGGCCCCCTCCTCCCTCCCACCATTGACTGAACAGACACCCTCTTGGCCAAGGGGACTCCAGAAAAACCTTAAAACCAGGTTCCCGGCCATTATGGAATGGGAAGTTGGACATGCCTTATTATACACCCTCCCTTTTGCAGTTTAGACACAGCAACGGGCCGGCATTAATATTAAAATAGAGATCATAAGATTGACAGAACAGGCTCTTTGTGGCGATAACATACCATATTATAAACAGGACCTAAGGCAATGCCCAGCAAGGGTGAAGTCACACACACTCCTACAATTAAAGAATAAACTGGGCTGGGCGCGGTGGCTCAAGCCTGTAATCCCAGCACTTTGGGAGGCCGAGGCGGGTGGATCACGAGGTCAAGATATCGAGATCATCCTGGTCAACATGGTGAAACCCCGTCTCTACTAAAAATACAAAAAATTAGCTGGGCACGGTGGCGCGTGCCTGTAATCTCAGTTACTCAGGAGGCTGAGGCAGGAGAATTGCCTGAACCCAGGAGGCGGAGGTTGCGGTGAGCCGAGATCGCGCCATTGCACTCCAGCCTGGGTAACAAGAGCGAAACTCCGTCTCAAAAAAAAAAAAAGAATAAACTGAGGCGGGTGGATCACCTGAGGTCAGGAGTTCAAGACCAGCTTGGCCACCATGGTGAAACCCTGTCTCTACTAAAAGTACAAAAATTAGCTGGGCATGGTGGCACATGCCTGTAATCCCAGCTACTCAGGAGGCTGAGGCAGGATGATCACTTGAACCCGGGAGGCAGAGGTTGCAGTGAGCTGAGATCACGCCACTGCACTCTAGCTTAGGAGACAGAGGGAGACCCTGTCTCAAAAAAAAAAAAAAAATTCTAAATCTCATTACCTCTACTAGTACTATCCTGATCAAAGCCCCTATTATTTCTTATCTAGATTATTGTAATAGCCACCCTAACTACACCTTCTTCTTCCATCCTTGTCCCTCCCCAATCTGTTCTTCACTCATCAGCCAGAGTGATCCCTTCAAAACCTAAGTCAAATAAAATCACTTCCCTCTGTTTGAAATCTTCTAGCAGTTCCTCAAAGCACTCAGTGTCGGATGCTACAGTGAGTGGTGTTGGATACTTAGAACAGGGTGCTACCGTGAGTGACGGGACCTAGTAGGACTGTGATCCACTCATCTTGAGTGGAGAAGTGCTGAGAACAGAGCTGGGGAGTCAGTACTAGCTGCTGAGGAGTCCAGAGGAAGAGGCTTTGGAAGTGTGCAGGACAGGAAGTAACCATCTTGGAAAGTCACTGCTTTCGGGGAGAGGAAAGCAACTTAGAAGGTAAAGAAACTGGGAGGTAAAGAAAAGAAAGGAACAAACCGGTGGAAAGCCAGAGTCGAACAAAAACAAGAGAATCAGAATCCAAAGACATACCAATCCCTCTGTCACACAAATGTACTAGCTAGTCATGAAAATGGAACTCCACGGCTGGGCGCAGTGGCTCATGCCTATAATCTGAGCACTTTGGGGGGCTGAGGCGGGTTGATCACCTGAGGTCAGTAGTTCGAGACCAGCCTGGCTAACATGGTGAAACCCCGTTTTGACTAAAAATTAAAAAAATTAACTGGGCGTGTTGGTGCATACCTGTAATCCCAGCTACTCAGGCGGCTGAGGCAGGAGAATCACTTGAATCCAGGAGGCGGAGGTTGCCGTGAGCCAAGATCACACCATTGCACTCCAGCTTGGGCAACAAGAGCGAAACTTCATCTCCAGAAAAAAAAGAAAATCAAACTCTATGGTACGAACAGAAGAGGGCATTCTTGAATGAAGAATCTTAGCCACTCAAGTCCTTCACCCCCCACTCATGGAGAAACACTGTTTTTGACAGGCCAGAAAAATTCAATATACTTTTAAGTAAACAAAAGTGACAGGTAGCATTTACATAAAGCCACTATAAGAAGAAAACAGAAGTCAGAGGCTAGTATCTTCAGCTAATGAATTTCCGACCCTCCAAAACAGCTAAGAGACAGGAAAATTATGACACAGTATCTAATATGAATTAAATATTATTAAACAGGTATTTGAAGATATAAAAGAACACCAAAATTCAAAAAATCGGGACAGAAATGGACAAAAATAACTCATGAAGTGAGTTAATAAAACTCTGGAAAGAAATAAAGGAAAAAAATTAAACCATTTTAGAAATAAAGATTACATCACAAATAATGCTTAAAGGTAAATAGATTCAACTTTAACTAACATATAATAAGGGACCTAGGCAGGAAAACAAAAACAAACAAAGAGGTGAAAAATAATCAGAGAAAAAGTGATAACTATAGAAAATAAAAAAATTATATACTGTACATGTAATTGGAATTGACTAAAAGGCAAAACGAAATGATGGGACAGAACTAATACTTAAAACTGTAATCCAATAATGATTGTGGCAATAATCACACAACTATAAATTATTTGTCAAAAGCCATCAAATTGTACACTCAAAAGCAGTTAAGTTTGGCAGACTCGATGGCTCATGCCTGTAATCCCAGCATTTTGGGAGGCCAAGGTATGGAGATCACCTGAGGTCAGGAGTTTGAGACCAGCCTGGCCAGCATGGGGAAACCCCATCTCTACTAAACATACAAAAATTAGCTGGGTGTGGTGGTGGGTGCCTGTAGTCCCAGCTACTCAGGAGGCTGAGGCATGAGAATTGCTTGAACCCGGGAGGCAGAGATTGCAGTGAGCTGAGATCACACCACTGCGCTCCAGCCTGGACGACAGAGCAAGACTCCATAAAAACAAATAAACAAAAAAACTAGTTAAGGTTATTGAATGTAAATTATATCACTATAAAGCTGATTAAAAATAAAATATAAAGTGTTTAACCATTAAACTTATTATCAAAGAAAACTTTCTGGAATCAAAAAAGGACTAAATCTAGATTTTGAATGCATTCATATACATAAGAAAACTGACCAGAATTGCCACCTTGGAGATGCATCTGAGTAAAACTATTATAAACAGAAAGAAAAAAATTCTCTTAGCAAAAATTCCAAATCACATACAAAGTAAAGAAAATCAAGTGGTCATCCTATGTGATAATCTCTAGTGCAAAACTCAAAGAATAGTAAAAGAATCCATAACTGTAAGTTAATGCAAGAAAAATAAATTATAAAAAAAATTTTATTCATCTAAAAAAAAGCCAAGAAAGGAAGAAAAGAAGGAACATAAAACAGGTGTGGCAAATAACATGCAAATTGGGAGTAATTATAAGCCGAACCTTATCTGGAATAACAGTAAATGCAAATGGACTAAATATTGCAAGTAAAAGACTAATGTTAAGCCAAGTGAGGTGGCTCATACCTGTAATTCCTGCACTTTGGGAGGCTGAGGCGGGTATATCACCTGAGGTTGAGAGTTCAAGACCAGCCTGACCAACATGGAGAAACCCCGTTTGTACTAAAAATTCAAAATTAGCCTGGTGTGGTGGCACATGCTTGTAATCCCAGCTACTCTGGAGGCTGAGGCAGGAGAATTGCTTGAACCCAAGAGGCAGAGATTCTGGTGAGCCAAGATCATGCCATGGCACTCTATCCTGGGCAACAAGAGCGAAATTCCTGTCTAAAAAAAAAACAAGACTAATGTTGTCAAACTGGGTTTTAAAAATACTGCTGATGATGCCAGGCGAGGTGGCTCACGCCTGTAATCCTAGCACTTTGGGAGGCTGAGACGGGTGGATCACCTGAGATCAGGAGTTCGAGACCAGCCTGACCAATATGGTGAAACCCCGTCTTTAAAAAAAAAAAATACTGCTGATGGCTGGGCTGGGTACTGTGGCTCACGCCTATAATCCCAGCACTTTGAGAGGCTGAGGCAGGAGGGTGATCCGAGGTCAGTAGTTCAAGATCAGCCTGGCCAACATAGTGAAACCCCATCTCTACTAAAAAATACAAAAATTAGCCGGGTGTGGTGGCAGGTGCCTGTAATCCCAGCTATTCAGGAGGCTGAGACAGGGAGAATTGCTTGAACCTGGGAGGCGGAGGTTGCAGTGAGCCTAGATCATGCCCCAGCACTCCAGCCTGGGTGATGAAGCGAGACTCCATCTCAAAAAATATATATATGTAGTACTTATTAGCCAATGTGATTGCCTTTCGATTAAAATTTTTTTAAGTATTTATTGCTTACAAAAGACACTCACTAAATAGAAGGACACAGATGGTTGAAAATAAAAGGATGGAAATATTATATTCCACATAAACACTAACACAAAGGTAGTCATACTAATATTAAGCAATGTAGACATTAAGCCATGAAGCTCTAATGGAAATAAATAAGTTCATTTCATAATGATAAAGTGGCCAATTGAATAGGAAGACATCACAATTGTAAATCTATATGTATCCAATAACATAGCTTTAAAATACATAAAGAAAACTAGGCAGAACTAAAGGAGAAAAAGACAAATTCACAGTCATAGAGGAAAATTTTAATACTTCTCTCTTAACATCTTGATAGAAAAGGACTGATAAGGATATAAAAGTATGAACAACACACTTAAAAACTTGACCCAATTGATATATAGAGAGAGCATTAGACTCAACAGTGACAAGACGCTATTGTAGTTTTTGAAGTGAACATGTAAAATGTATTAGCCCTGACCACACGCTAGGCCATAAGAGATTCGCCAACATATCTCAAAGATAATTAGAATATTTCCAATTGCCTGGAAATTAAGCAATATACTTTTAAATAATCTGTGGGCCTCTAGGCGCAGTGGCACGTGCCTGTAGTCCCAGCTACTCAGGAGGCTGAGGCGGGAGGATCCACTTGAGCCCAGGAGTTGTGGGCTGTAGTGTGCTATGCTGGTCAGGTGTCCACACTAAGTTTGGCATCAATATGGTGACCTCCCGGGAGCGGGAAACCACCAGATTGTCTAAGGAGGGGTGAACCGGCCCAGGTCGGAAGCGGAGCAGGTCAAAACTCCCGTGCTGATCAGTAGTGGGATGGCACCTGTGAATAGCCACTGCACTCCAGCCTGGGCAACATATCGAGACCCTGTCTCTTTTATTTTTTTCCAAGACGGAGTTTCACTCTTGTTACCCAGGCTGGAGTGCAATGGCACGATCTTGGCTCACCGCAACCTCCGCCTCCTGGGTTCAGGCAATTCTCCTGCCTCAGCCTCCTGAGTAGCTGGGATTACAGGCGCGCGCCACCATGCCCAGCTAATTTTCTGTATTTTTAGTAGAGACGGGGTTTCACCATGTTGACCAGGATGGTCTCGATACCTTGACCTCATGATCCACCTGCCTCGGTCTCCCAAAGTGCTGGGATTACAGGCGTGAGACCCTGTCTCTTAAAAAAAAAAAAATCTGGTTCTTCGGCGCTGCCTACGGAGATAGCAGCAATCTCCACCTCGGCGTCATGGCCGCCCTTAGACCCCTTGTGAAACCCAAGATCGTCAAAAAGAGAACCAAGAAGTTCATCCGGCACCAGTCAGACCGATATGTCAAAATTAAGCGTAACTGGCGGAAACCCAGAGGTATTGACAACAGGGTTCGTAGAAGGTTCAAGGGCCAGATCTTAATGCCTAGCATTGGTTATGGGGGCAATAAGAAAACAAAGCACATGCTGGCCAGTGGCTTCCGCAAGTTCCTGGTCCACAACGTCAAGGAGCTGGAAGTGCTGCTGATGTGCAACAAATCTTACTGTGCTGAGATCGCTCACAATGTTTCCTCCAAGAACCGCAAAGCCATCGTGGAAAGAGCTGCCCAGCTGGCCATCAGAGTCACCAACCCCAATGCCAGGCTGCGCAGCGAAGAAAATGAGTAGACAGCTTGTGTGCATGTTTTGTGTTTAAATAAAACTGGCCTCTTCCTTAAAAAAAAAAAAAAAAAAAAAAAAATCTGTGGGTCAAAGAAGAAATACATCAAAAATTGTAAAATATTTCAAACTGAATGATAATGGAGATGTAACATAGCAAAACTTACATAATTTAGTTAAAGCAGCATTTCAAGGGGAATGTAGAGCCTGGAATGCATATATTAGGAAAGAAGAAAGGCCAAAAACCAGTCCTCTCAGTTTCCAACTCAAAAACTGGTAACAGAATAGCCGTACAAGAGGGAAGATAGAAAATACATACAAGAGCAGAAATCAGTGGAGGAAGAACAAGAGTAAGAGGAAGAGGAGGAGGAAGAGGAAGAAGAAGAGGAAGAAGAAGAAGAAGAAGAAGAAGAAGAAGAAGAAGAAGGAGGAGGAGGAGGAGGAGGAGGAGGAGGAGGAGGAGGAGGAGGAGGAGAAAGAAGAAAAGAAAAACAACAAAGCCAAGTGTTCAATGAAAAGATTAGTAAACTCTTGGTAACGCTAATCAAGAAAAAGAGAAAAAATATATATACACATAAGAGCAATGTCAGGAATAAAAAGGGGGAAAATAACTACAGGTCCTACAAACATTAAGAGCTAATAAGAGGATATTATAAACAACTTTACACCAATATAGTTTGCACTTTTAATAAATTAGGCAACTTTCTGACAAAATTTACCAAAGCTAACAGAAGAAATAAGAAATTCAAGAAGTGTGCTTTTTCAAAAATTGTTCAGTAGTTGGCATTTAAAACTTCTTGACGGTTCTAGACATGATAGACTAGCACTGGACTAGACTTCTTGTCATTAAAAAACAGTAAAAACTAGATGACATATGCAAATAAAGGTATTTTTTTAACCTCTATTGTCAACAGGTAGTAGAGGACCGTGATCCCTATGAGAAGAGAATCCGTGTGGGATCCGTGTACTAGACCATAGTACAGAAAGGCAGAGCCCAAGTAGAGCACAGGGAGCTCACTGAGCTGAGAAGACAGAGATTTGATTTTAAGCCTTCTAAAGCAGTTGAAATTTGTGGGCAGGATACTGAAAAAGAGAGAGTTGCACAGAGAAGGAGCTGCAGAAATCAACATAGGAGTCCCCTTAAGTCTAAGCTAAGTACTCAACTGAGAATACAGAGACTCATCTCTGCGTTTGTGTGCAAGGCACGGTAGAGAACAGACGTTGGGGAGCCAGGAGTTGCACGGAGGTCCCGCAGTACTGGGAGACACAGAAGGTCCAACTAGCCAGAGTAGCTGAGCAGTCCAGAATTCGGTCAAACCTCCAGAAAGTCCATGTCTTAGGAATAGAGCTATTCTCTCCTAGGATTATTCCTAGCCAAAGAAAGAATAATCTAAATCAGCCCTGACAGCTTAAAACAAGCCTTAAAAAAAACAACAACAAGCTAATCTACCAGTAAGTTGATGACTCGCTGAAACAAACCCCAACACCTTTTAAAGGAAAACCACATAATCCCAGGAACAGCATCTACCATGTAACACATACGATTGTTTAAAAAGTCACTGAAGAGGTGAAGTAGCAGTAAAATGTAGCCCATAATCAGAAAAAAAAAAAAAGAATTGAGGAAAACAAACCAAGAACTGATAGAGGTTGGAATTAACAGACACAGATCTGAAAACATCCGTTATAAATATGTTTAAGGACTTAAAGGGAAAAGCTGAATAAAGTAAACAAATGAGGAAACTGATTAGATTAATGGAAACTGTGGAAAAGGACAAAATGGATATTCTAGAATTGGAAAATACGGTATGAGTTTAAGGGCAGATACTGAATGAGTTTAAGGGCAGATCAGACAATGCAGAAAAAAAGTCCACGAATTTGAAAGGAAAGCAATAGAACTATCCAAAGTAAGAAGAAACAAAAAGACTGCAAAAAAATGAACAGGGCCTTAGTGACCTGTGGGACAACATTAGGCAGTCTAACATGTGTATGACTGAAGTCCCAGTAGAAGAGGTGAGACACTGTGGCAGAAAAAAAGTCTATTTGAAGAAATATAACGAAAAAATATCACCTCACAGATCCAAGAAACTCAAATGCTAAAAACCAAAGATAAATAAAATAATTGTAAAAAGCGATCAGAGAAAAAAATGAAATATTGAATGAAAAAAATATTTAGGACTGGGTGCTGTGGCTCATGCCTATAATCCCAGCATTTTGGGAGGCCGAGGCAGGTGGATCACTTGAGTCCAGGAGCTTGAGACCAGCCCGGGCAACATGGCGAAACCCTGTCTCTACAAAATATACTAAAATTAGCTGGCTGTGGTGGCACATGCCTGCAGTCCCAGCTACTCAGAAGGCTAATTAGAAAGGGAGGATTCCGGCCGGGCACGGTGGCTCAAGCATGTAATCCCAGCACTTTGGGAGGCCGAGGTGGGTGGATCACAAGGTCAAGAGATCGAGACCATCTTGGTCAACATGGTGAAACCCTGTCTCTACTAAAAATACAAAAAATTAGCTGGGCATGCTGGTGTGTGCCTGTAATCCCAGCTACTCAGGAGGCTGAGGCAGGAGAATTGCCTGAACCCAGGAGGCAGACGTTGCGGTGAGCCGAGATCGAGCCATTGCACTCCAGCCTGGGTAACAAGAGCGAAACTCCGTCTCAAAAAAAAAAAAGAAAGGGAGGATTCCTTGAACCCTGGAGATAGAGGTTTCAGTGAGCCAAAACCATGCTACTGCACTATAGTCTGGGCTGGAGTGAGTCTCTGCCTGGAAAAAAAAAAAAAAAAGTTTAATAAAACCATGATAGCACACTGATGCCATATATAATGCCAACCAGGAAACAATGGAACAGCATCTTCAAAGTACCAAGGCTGAGTGGAGACTGCCAACCTGTATCTAATTTAATATCCAGTGAAAGTATCCTCCAGTAATAAAGGCAACCTCTTCAAAGAACCAGGGATTCTTGGAGAAGTGGCTGATTCTAGGACTCAGATATGGAAAGTACTAGATGAGCCTAGAACATCTTGTAGAGCCAGAAAGTGCTGATAAATGCAGAGGGAGTGGTTAGATTTGAAAATCACCATTTTACAACCATCAGGATAAGGCCTAGGTCAGGAAAATGGGTGATAAATCAACAGGATAAAGTTTGATGAAGAGTAGAGTATTTACATAGTCCAATTTTTCTCACCCCAAATGGCTTATTAGTTGCAAGGGAAAAAGAAGTGGATAAAGCAGACTCACCTTGACTGGGTAATCAAGATCAGTATCACCCGTGAAGAGCACGTGGACACGTGAGTCCCCGAGTGCCCTGCTCTGAAAAAGATGGCATTATGCAGGTGATGTTTCTGCTGACAGTGCACAGGCGGAATCTAATCACGAGGAAGCTCTGCTTCCTGATATCACGCCATCTTAAAATTAGCGAGTGTTCTTTAGAAAAATGCCGAACCTGCTTAACACAGTTCGATAAATCCAGCGTGTAGAAATTTCCGCAAGACAGCCAGCCTGAGCTCTTCAGAAAAGCAATGTCATAAAAAAACACCAAAACATTGGTAAGAGCCAGGGGAAGGGGGCCGTTCTAAGTCAAAGGAGAGTAAGAAAGTTGATGTGGGCGTGGCCTGGCAGAGTTACTTGTCATTCATTATTCTCTGACGGAAGTAAAATGTTCTTTAGCACTAGGAAGTTTTCTTGTTTTATATTTTGAGAATTCCTGCCCCTCCCCCATATGTTTCTGTTCCTAGTTTCTGGGATTACTATTAGGCGTTGGAATCCTGGGATTGATGATCCTCTATAGATTTTATGTTTTCTTTCACATTTTCTGTTAGTTTTTAAGCCAGTACCCCAGTGAGTTGTATATCTTTCTTTTTCACAAAAGAGTGAATTAACTGAAAGGAACACCCACTTTTTATCTTTATATCCCCTTCTTCTCTTTTATTTCTAAAGTTCTACAAAGAATAGACACTCAGAATTCTTGTTTGTTTGTATTTTTTTGAGATGGAATCTCCCTTTGTCGTCCAGGCTGGAGTGCAGTGGCGCGATCTCGGCTCGCTGCAACCTCTACCTCCCGAATTCACACAATTCTCCTGCCTCAGCCTCCTGAGTATCTGGGATCACAGGCACCCACCACCACCCCCAGCTAACCTTTTTTTTTTTTTTTTTTTTTTTTGTAATTTAATAGAGATAGGGTTTCACCGTGTTGGCCAGGATGGTCTTGAACTCCTGATCTCATGATCTGCCTACCTTGGCCTCCGAAAGTGCTGAGATTACAGGCATAAGCCACCATGCCCAGCCCAGAATTCCTTTGAATAAGTGGTATCAGTGTCAGTCTCTCCTTCTGTATCTCACCACTTCCTTCCCTCTCATTTTCTGTCCCCTTCTTCCTCTGTTCTCTTATGCATTCTGGAAACACGGAGAACCTCAGTACGCTAGATAAAGGAGTATCAAATAGACAAAGCCCAGTTCTGAGTTCCAGGAGCTCACAGCTGTGAAGAGAGAGACCACGTACAGCAACATGGCCCTCCCAGGAGCTTCCTCTCCAACCTACAGCACAGAACCCAGATGCACCTACACGAGAGCTTGATGCCCTCTATTCTTAAATCTGAATTAACGACAAATTAAATTTTATGTGTTTCTAGTTCAAACAGCTACTTCTTGTTGTGGTGGTGGTGGTGGTTGTTGTTGAGACAGGGTCTCACTCTGTTGCCCAGGCTGGAATGCAGTGGCACAATCATGGCTTGCTGCAGCCTCAGCCTCCCCAGGCTTAGGTGATTCTCCCTCCTCAGCCTCCCTAGTAGCTGGGACTACAGGTGCGCACCTGTAGTCCCACAAGAGTTTAGATCTCAGCTTACCGAAACCTCCACCTCCCGGGTTCAAGCTATTATCCTGCCTCAGCCTCCAGAGTAGCTGGGATTACAGGCATGCGTCACCACGCCCAGATAATTTTGTATTTTTAGTAGAGACAGGGTTTCTCCGTGTTGGTCAGGCTAGTCTCAAACTCCTGACCCCAAGTGATCTGCCCGACTCAGCCTCCCAAAGTGCTGGGATTACAGGCATGAGCCACTGCACCCAGTCATTTTTTTGTTTTTGTTTTTGTATTTTTCATAGAGATGGGGTTTCACCATGTTACCCAGGCTAGTCTCGAACTCCTGGGCTCAAGCAATCAACTCACTGCAAACTCCCAAAATGCTAGGATTACAGGCGTGAGCCACCATACCCAGCCTACCTACTTTTAACTCGTGGAGTTTTCTATAAGTTCAGGGGAGCCTGAGGAAGCAAGTTTCCTCCTTGGTAAACGCAGGTAGAATTCATATGCTCCCTCCAGCTGCGGTCCCCTCCTTTCCCTGAGAGTTATTCTTTGCAAGGGGAGGTTGCAGCATGCAGATAAGGCCTCATTAGTGACCACTCCTTCCTCAGATCAAAGGTGGGCCTGAGGGTGACAGTGGGGCACTGAGCTGGTGCAGAGAATGCCAAGGAAGGGAACTGGGAGGGTGAGGCTCCTTGCAAACAGTTCCCAAGGGAGCGCCTCCCCCTGGTGGCCAAGAGAGGAAGCAGCGTTGCCCTCTGCCAAGGACATGGCCAACAAGGAGTTAAGGTTTTTACACACACACACACACACACACACACACACACACACACACGCACGCACCAGCAGACCCTGGACCCTCTGGGCATCAGAACCTGGATAATGAAGCTTAAGCATCAAGACCCCTCCCTGGCACAAGTCGTTCCTAAGGCCGGGGGCAGTCTTAGCAAAATGTTTATTATAAACATGTTTTGTGCAAAATTTGCAAAACTAAGATTTTTCATATTATCTTTCCTAAAGAGGGTCCCACAAATTATATCCGCCTTAGATGCCAAAAAGTCTAGATCCAACCCTGATGGTCACATAGGGGCCACTTGTTCAGAGCTCTCTGAATAGGTTGCTTGTTTGTTTGCTTGTTTTGACGAGAGTAAAACTCTATCTAAAAAAAAAAAAAAAAAAAGACAAAGTAGGGAGGGGCTTTTTAAAAAAAAATTTTTTTAGACAGTCTCACTCTGTCTTCCAGGCTGGAGTGCAGTGGTACAATCTCGGCTCACTGCAACCTCTACCTCCTGGGTTCAAGTGATTCTCCTGTCTCAGCCTCCTGAGTAGCTGGGATTACAAGTGCCCACGAACATGCCCAGCTAAGTTTGGTATTTTTAGTAGAGACAGGGTTTCGCCATGTTGGCCAGGCCAGTCTTGAACCCCTGACCTCAGATGATCCACCCACCTCGGCCTCCCAAAGTGCTGGGATTACAGGCATGAGTCACATGCCCAGCCCTGGGCAAGTTCTTTAACTTAAATTCCAGCGCCCACTCTCACCTGCCTCCTCAGGAGGCTGCACAGAGGACCCTGGGAAAGCAGCCCGCACGGGGGGTCAGAGACTGGGCTCACGGTTCAGACAGATGGAGGTCTACGTCCCACCCCATCACTAGCTGTGTGTTCCTGGTCTCTCCGTGCCTATCTTTCTTCACCTGTAAAATGAGGATAATAATCGTGCATACTCCAGGTTGCTGTGAGAATAGAATCAGACACACACAGTAAGTGCTCTGTTTGGTGGCTGGCCTGTAGGAGGCGCTCCAGGAATGGCGGCTGTGGGAAAGGTTCATAAATAGATACCCTAAACTGGGAATTCCTAACTTAAATTCAACTCTGTATATTAAGTACATATAAAATTGGCAGTATTTCACTGTTTTTCAGCCTATAAAAATAGCGGTTGCACATGATTTCCCCTAATAGAACAAGTGACAAAAATTACTGGGCATGGTAGCTCCTGCTGTAATTCCAATTCTTTGAGAGGCTGAGGTGGGAGGACTGTTTGATGCCAGGGGTTCAAGACCAGCCTGGGCAACACAGTGAGACACCCCCCCCCCCACTCCACACACACAAAAAAAATCAATGGGCAGGTGGGATGCAGGTCATTGGGAGTGGGTCTCGCTCCCTTAGCTGGAAAAGGGTGAGTCTGTGCTTTGCCTGCAGAGGCTGAGGAAGCTTGTTTGTTCTCCCTGGATACCCCTCTGTGACCATAAAGATAACCTGTGTAACCTGATAAAAGGCCCCTTCCTAGGCTGGCCACGGTGGCTCATGCCTATAATCCCAGAACTTTAGGAGGCCGAGGTGGGCGGATCCCCAGAGGTGATCACAAGCATGTAGTCCCAGCTACTCGGGAGGCTGAGGCAGGAGAATTGCTTGAACTCGGGAGGTGGAGGTTGCACTGAGCTGAGATCCTGCCATCTTACTCCAGCCTGGATGACAAGAGCAAAAACTCTATCGCAAAAAAAAAAAAAAAAAGTGGGTGAAGGATATGAACAGACACTTCTCAAAAGAAGGCATTTATTCGGCCAACAAACATGAAAAAAAGCTCATCATCGCTGGTCATTAGAAAAATGCAAATCAAAACCACAATGAGATACCATCTCACGCCAGTTAGAATGACAATTATTTAAAAGTCTGGAAACAACAGATGCTGGAGAGGATGTGAAGAAATAGGAACACTTTTACACTGATGGTGGGAGTGTAAATTAGTTCAACCATTGTAGAAGACAGTGTGGTGACTCCTCAAGGATCTAGGACCAGAAATACTGTTTGACCCAGCAATCCCATTACTGGGTATATACCCAAAGGATTATAAATCATTCTACTACAAAGACACATGCACACATATGTTTATTGCAGCACTATTTACAAGCAAAGACTTGGAACCAACTCAAATGCCCATGATGATAGACTGGATAAAGAAAATGTGGCGTATATATACACCATGTATTATGCAGCCATAAAAAAAAAGAATGAGCTCATGTCCTTTGCAGGGACACAGATGACACTGGAAACTATCATCTTCAGCAAACTAACACAGGAACAGAAAACGAAACGTTGCATGTTCTCACTCATAAGTGGGAGTTGAACAATGAGAACTCATGGACACAGGGAGGGAAACATCACACACCGGGGCCTGTTGGGGGATGGGGTCAAGGGGAGGGAGAGCATTAGGAGAAATACCTAAAGCATGTGGGACTTAAAACCTAGATGATGGGTTGATAGGTGCAGCAAACCACCATGGCACATGTATGCCTATGTAACAAACCTGCACATTCTGCACGTGCATCTCAGAACTTAAGGTAAAAATTTTTTTTTAATGACCCTACCATTTTGCATACCCTTGAGCAGTATATGACAGTCCTGTTACAATATCTTTGTGTTGTTTATTTTTTAAGCTATCTTGGACATTATAATAAGCATGTAACTATATATACATATGTGTGTGTATGTGTATATATATGATAGACCATTTCTTTTTTTTTTTGAGACAGGATCTCGCTCTGTCACCCAGGCTGGAGTGCAGTGGCGTGATCTTGGCTCTCTGAAACCTCCACCTCTCGGATTCAAGCAATTCTCCTGTCTCAGCCTCTTGAGTAGCTGGGATTACAGGTGTGTGCCACCACATCTGGCTAATTTTTGTGTTTTTAGTAGAGATGGGCTTTCACCATGTTGGCCAGGCTGGTCTCAAACTCCAGACCTCAGGTGATCCGCCCACCTCAGCCTCCCAAAGTGCTGGGACTTCAGGCATGAGCCACCGTGCCTGGCCCAATTAACTTTTTAAAAGAAGTAAAACATTACAGACAAGGCTAATGGTCTTACTGACCCTAATCTCCTCCCTTTCCCTTAGGGCAGCAACCACCATCATAAATTTGTATATACTTTTCCAATGCAATACACAATATAAGAATGTGTATAATGTAATATACAAATGCCTTTGTATGGGCTTTAAGTAATAACATACTATATGTAGGGTTCTGCAGCTAGCTATTTTCACTCAGCACTATCAGTTTTGGCCTTCTCCACATTTACAGAGAAAGAGCCAGTTAATTTCTGCACACTGCTATGGAACATTTCACTGTACGACTAACTATACCACATTTTTATATAGTGTTTTATCTATAGACAGACTTAAGCAGTAGTTCCAAATTTTTACCATCATGAAACAATGAAACAATGTAATGATAACACACATCGCCTTCTGCACATGGGTGAAGGTTTCTCCCAGTGTATATCTAGAAGAATCACAGAATGATAGGATATGCACATTTCCTATTTTACCAGATTCTGCCAAATTACTCTTCTATTTATAGTCCAATGAGCAAGTATACAGCTCTTCCTATTTTCCCTTATCCTCACCAATACTTATTATTTTCAGACTTTTTAGCTTTTCCGGTCTGATAGATGAGAAATTATACCCCACTATAATTTTCCTTTGTATGACCCTGATTTCTGCTAAGGCTGATTATCTTTCACAGTCTGTCTGCTATTTAGGATTCTTTTTCTGTGAATTTCCTCTTTAAATTTTTTTTTTCTATTGCATTTATAGAGTCTTTTCTCATACAAAGCTTTTTAACTTTTATATAGTCAAATTTATAAGCCTGACAAGTCATATATTTTTTAAAGAATTAGATGAATAGGCCAGGCATGGTGGCTCAAGGCTGTAATCCCAACACTTTGGGAGGCCAAGGAGAAAGAATCCCTTGAGGCCAGAGGTTCCAGACCAGCCTGGGCAACACAGCAAGACCCCATCTCTAAAAAAAAAGCTGGGTGTGGTGGCATTTCCCTATAGTCCCAGCTACTTGGGAGGCTGAGGTGGGAGGACTACTTGAGCCTGGGAGGTTGAGGCTGTAGTGAGCCATGATGGCACCACTGCACTCCAGCCTGGGTGACAGAGCAAGACCCAGTCTCAAAAAAAAAAAAAAAAAAAAAATAGATGAATATTTCCCAAACCCAAAGAAAAATGGGAGTCCTTGAATTGAGAGGGTGGGCCTAGTGTTATGTGGAATGAATACAGCAAATACCTACTGAGACACAGTGTGGTGACATTTCAGAACATGACTGAGAGCTTTTTGTGTTTGAGGCACAGGTCAGGGAGGACTTGTTGTCTGTGCTTGCTTTTTGCAGTGAGACCCAGAAGAGCGACAGAGAGCTCTCTGGGTACTGGGAACACCTATCAAGGAACAAGAAAGGTCTTGTGCATTCTCGGGTCTTGAGCTGTCGGTCGGTTGTGGCTACTTTACAGCTCACCAGGCTCCTTGAGACATTCCTGGAAACAGAATTCTGGAGACTCGTTGTGGGGGGGTGGATGGAAAACCTTTGTTGTTACTGTTGTTTTGTTTTTTTTTCAACACAGTAACTAGCAGTGTAGAGTTTGCAAAGCATTGTTGACATATCTGGATGAACCGTTACACACTATTTCTGTAGAGTGAAAAATGAGTGAATGTTAGCGATTCCCCGGGGTTCAGCCTAACAGATAACTTCATTACAGAGTCTTAACCCTGTGAGACGCATGTTATTACGATCAACTGTTTAACCAATGACCAGCCAGTGGGGCAGAGAGTTTAAGACTGTCCGTGGGGACCGCATGACTCCTAAGAGGCAGAAGCGAGCCTGCCTCGTTCTGTCTCCTGGCCTCATTCTTTGGGTAGCACTGCCCCGGCCTGGAACACACACAAAAACAAATGTCATGTTTTCATCTCAGGACAGAATCCATCAGGGAGGTTATCTGACTTCTTTGCTTTTGTTTTTGTTTCTGTGTTTTTGAGACAGAGTTTCGCCCTTGTCGCCCAGGCCGGAGTACAATAACACAATCTTGGCACATGCAACCTCTGCCTCCCGGGTTCAAGTGATCCTCCTGCCTCAGCCTCCCAAGTAGCTGGGATTACAGGTACCCACCACCACGGCTAATTTCTGTATTTTTAGTGGAGACGGTTTCACTATGTTGGCTAGGATGGTCTCGAGCTCCTGACCTCTGGTGATCCACCCACCTCAGCCTCCCAAATGCTGGGATTACAGGTGTGAGCCACCACGCCCGGCCCGTCTGACTTCTAGGTTAATTAGGCTCGAGGTAATCAGTGGAAGAAGTGGCGTTTGCTAAGACAACCTGACCTTGATATTCAGACAAACATCCTTCAAGGAATAATCTACAAGCTAGAGACGGAGTAGACTGTGCGCCAAGCCCATCAGGTGAGTGGGGCGGTGAGACAAAGACCTCCTGTTGTGCATATCCCAGCGGCCAAGCTGCTGAGCCTTAAGTAACCAGCGTGCTATTTCCTTGCATCATACTTATTCAGAATGGGACACCTTCCCCAGCCTGGATACCAATTTCAGCAGGCCTGAGATTTTTCTGCTCATGCTTAGAATAGTCTGTGGTTGCTCTTAGCTGCAAACACAGTCTCAAGTCAGAAATTGGAATGTTATGTGAGGTATTCATCAAAACCCTGAGCTGATTTGCTGTTGTTGTTGTTGTTGTGTGTTTTGTTGAGGTGGAGTCTTGCACTGTCACCCGGGCTGGAGTGCAGTGGCATGATAGCTCACTGCGACCTCCGCCTCTCGGGTTCAAGTGATTCTCCTGCCTCTTGAGTAGCTGAAATTACAGGTGCCTGCCACCACGCCTGGCTAATTTTTTGTACTTTTAGTAGGGACAGGATTTCACCATCTTGGCCAGGCTGGTCTTGAACTCCTGACCTCATGATCCACCTGTCTTATAAGTGCTGGGATTACAGGCGTGAGCCACCATGCCCGGCCAACTCTGAGCTTATTTTTCCCTTAAATCCTTCACTCTTCCCCTGCTTGGGCCTGGCCAGCTGGAGACGGTGGAGAGAGCTTGGTCTTCTTTCTCTTTCTATTTGGCCTCTGCGAGCCAGTTCCAGAGAGTTGGCTTCAGACTGTCTTGGCAGGCAGACGTTCAGTTCTGCCTCCTTCTCATGGAGGAGAGGAGAACTGAACGTCTCCCTCCACTCAAGTTGCACCCCCTCCACTCAAGTTGCCGGCTGAGTGCTGGCTCAGCCTCTTTCTCCCAAAGTCCTCTGAAATCTGTGAGTGTGTCTCAAATCCAACCTCACTTCAGGTGGTCATGCGAGACTCCATCCTCAGCCCCTGGGTATTCAGCTCCAGCTGCTCTCCCATTGGAATCCCTCTGCATGGACTCAAGACATGAAGTCCTTGTAGGCTCTGTCTGCCGTGGGACCTACTTCTGTTCAGAAGAAACTCTCCTGCCTCCCTAACCCAGAAAAAAACTCTGGGGGTGCAGGCTGGTTCCAATGAGGTGGCAGCAGCCCCACCAGAGCAACTGGGGAGCTGTCCTGTCATCCTCCAGATTTCCCAGGTGAACCTGGACCCCAGGCCACCCCAGCCTCCTTGCAGGGGTCTCATGTTAGACTCTTAGAGAAGCTGCCCCACAGACACTCATCCTTACCAAGGGTGAGGTAAGGGAGGAGGAGCTCACCCGTCCCCAAGATGGGACCTGCAGCACAGCCTTCTTCAGGGATATCCTCCATACGACACACCCCATCACCTCTCTGTCTACATTCTTAGAGTCTCAAAGCAGACAAGGGGTTTCAAAGTCTCGGATTCAATTTTCTGGCACTTCCATAGGAAATCTTCCATAAGGCGACTGGAGCTCTCCCTTCAGGTCTTCACCCCTGTGGTGCGTATTGCCATCTGATGGAAATCTTAGTTTTAAGGCCCCACGCCATTTACGTGCATTGACCTTTTCTGCCTTCATAAGCTCAGACAACATTTTCCATTTTTAAGATGAGAAAAGTCCATCTCTGAGGACCCAGAGAGGTAAGGCCAAAGCCTCCCAACCGGCCAGTGATGAAGCTGGGATTCCAACCAGGTCTATCTGGCATCCTCTGGGAGGTGCCCACTCAAGCCCCAGGATCTGAGAACACATAGAGAAGTGTGTTCTCATCTGGGGCCCCGGGCCCTGGGTGACCATGAGAGGCTCCGTGCTCCTTACAGCTGATCTACGTCAGCGCCTACGGCTTGCCATTGCCCACCTCCCCACGGGACACATTCCAGGACCTAGTTTCGGAGATGGGGCTGGGAAGCCAAGATGGATAATTCTACGCTTCTGGCAACAGCCCCATCTGGCTCTTTCAGCTCGAAAGAGTGCGCCAGGACGGCTGACTCACCTGGTCTAGCATCCAAGCTGAACACTGGGAGGAAAGCGCTCCATTCAGCCAAGACTCTGGCTGCAGAAGAACGGGGATCCTGTGCCAGGATCCCAGCCATGCCCTTGCCTTGGTGTCTTCTCAGTCTGTGTGGGCCTCCTTTTCTCCATCAATTCTGCGAGCTATGGTAGCAAGACACACTGGGGCTTCCACAGGTGGCCCAGCGCCCCAAAGGAAGGGGCTGAGAGGCAGAAGATGGAGCAACTGACTCAGCTGGTCCCCACAAGAGGGGGAGGCTGTGGCACTGGCCAGCTCCCGAGATGGGCTGGGTTTGGTCTCCAGGGAGGTCCAGTCTGGTGGGCATTTCCAACATAAGGGGTTGGGCAAGAAGCCAGGGTTCATCCACAGCAGAATGCCCACCAAACATCCTGATGGAGAACAAACAATGAAACAGAAAAATATTTACAATATGCAATGCACTGTTAAGTGAAGCGCCTGCCATCAGGAGCCCATCTTCGTCAAAGCAGCAATCTTGCTTCTGGAGAACAGACCTGAAAGGGAAAGGCACAGCCTGGGTGCTTGGCTCCATAGATTCCTGTGGGTTCTTCAAAGGGTCAAAGAGGGTCCCAAGGCTGACCCACAGGTGTGGGGTCAGGACAAAGTCCAGCCCCTCCCCCTTGTTGAAGCCAAGCCACTCACCTCCATCTCTCCTATATCCTCTCTCAGGGACCTGCAGGCTGGTCTTTTACACGCTCTAAACACAAAGGGAGCCTTCATACCCCACACCATTTCCCCCAGATGGCTGGGCCTCTCACTGGGCCGCCATCTGCTAAAGGCTCCCCTCAGTGATGCCAGAAGGCCCCACTCCCACCCCACCCCCAGCTTCTGGGTTTATTTCGACCCTTAGCCTCTCCATCAGAAGGAGGGACTGGACCCTCTCTGTTATGCATATACACTTGCATATGTATTCTCAGAGAAAGTTCTAGAAAGAGACCTAGCACAGTGGCTCACACATGTAATCCCAGAACTTTGGGAGGCCGAGGCAGGCGGATCACCTGAGGTCAGGAGTTCGAGACCAGCCTGGCCAACATGATGAAACCCCACCTCTACTAAAAAGACAAAATTAGCCAGTGCGGTGGTGTGCACCTGTAATCCCAGCTACTCGGGAGGTTGAGACAGGAGAATCGCTTGAACCCAGGAGGCGGAGGCCTTAGTGAGCCGAGATCGTGCCACTGCACTCCAGCCCAGGCAAGACAGAGCAAGATTCCATCTTGGGGGAAAAAAAAAGTTCTGGAAAGAAACACAGCAAAATGTTAAGAATGTTTGTGACAAGGGCTTGGTATTAAAATACTCTTAATTTCTGTATTTTTTTTACAATAAATGTGTTCCTTCTCTATGTCACCAAAGACATCAAACCCATTGCCCTGAACTGCTTCAAATTCCTACTGCCTTCTCCCCCTCCCTCCCCGAGTCCACAACCATCTCTGAACCCACATCCATCCCTCCCTCCAGAATCAGAGACTGAGGCAAACTCTGTGTTCTCACTGCCTCTCGCCATGTTCTTGCTCTACCCGCTGTGTAAAATTCATCTCCGAATACCTCACAGAGTTGTCAGGAGTAAGACTTGTGAATTATTTGCGTAGTACCTGATCAGTAGAGCTCAGCCAGGTGCGGTAGCTCTTGCCTGTAATCCTAACAACTTGGGAGGCCAAGGCGGGTGGATCACCTGAGGTCAGGAGTTCAAGACCAGCCTGGTCAACACCGTGAAACCCTATCTTTACTAAAAAAAAAAAAAAAATACAAAAATTAGCAGGCCTGGTGGTGTGTACCTGTAGTCTCAGCTACTCGGGAGGCTGAGGCAGGAGAATTGCTTGAACCTGGGAGGCTGAAGCTGCAGTGAGCAGAGATCACACCACTGCACTTCAGCCTGGGCGACAGAGTCAGACTTTGTCTAAAAAAAAAAAAAAAAGAGCTCAATACCAGATGATGATGATAATTACTTCACCACTCAGTGCCTCAGTTTCCTCATCTGTAAAATGAGGTGATTACAGCACCTACCTCATAGAATTGTTAGGAAGATTAAATGAGGCTGGGCTCAGTGGCTTGTACCCGTAATCCCAACGCTTTGGGAGGCCAAGGCAGGTGGATCGCTTGAGGTCAGGAGTTTGAGACCAGCCTAGCCATCATGGTGAAACCCTGTCTCTGCTAAAAATACAAAAATTAGCCAGGGTTGGTAGTGGGTGCCTGTAATCCCAGCTACCCAGAAGGCTGAGGCATGAGAATCCCTTGAACCTGGGAGGTAGAGGTTGCAGTGAGCAGAGATTGAACCACTGCACTCCAGCCTGGGCAACAGAGCAAGACTCTCAAAAAAATTTACAATTTTTTTAAATGATTAAAAGAGCCAAATGTATGTTAAGTCCTGAGAAAAGCTCTCAGTTTGTAGCAGGGGCTCTGTAACTGTTTGCTAGCGCCGGTATTCACAGGACTCATCAGTATTGCTAGTATTAGTACCTTGGTCCATTTCCTCCAAAACCCTTATTCACCCACTATCTCCCCTTTCTCCCACAATTTTTTTTTAGAGATAGGGGAATCACTGTGATGCCCAGGTTGGTCCCAAACTTCTGGCCTCAAGCAATTCTCCTCACTTGGCCTCCCAAAGGGCTGTGAGCCACCATACCTAGCCTCTCTCACAATTAAATCTCTCTTCAGATTCCTTCTCTTAGTTTACTGAGTCAACTGTCTCCCCCCAAATCCACCCCATGATCTCATTGGCCAACCTCTCTCTGTCCCTCGAGTTCGGGCATCTGAAAACAGGGGATATCGAGATTGAGTCTTGCGCATTCACTCACATTTAGCTCACGGCCACTGAGGACGCAGCGCGGTCTGTTTCTCCTCCCGCTTCTCTAATGAAACTCTTCCAGAAAGACCACAGGTGACTGCCTTTTGCCAAATTCAAAGGACACTTTTCGGTTTTTACATTTCTTACCTTTTCTCTTCATCTGACCCCACAGAACTCCTTCTCTCCTGAAGCTTTCTTCCCTGGCCCACCCCCCCCCCCCCCGCCCCGTTCTTCTCCGACTTCTTTGGACTCTCATCTCAGCCTCTCCGACTTCTTTGGAGGCTCGTCTCACCCTCCTGGCCTGAGTTATTTCCCTCTCCCAGTCCTTACATGTTGATGCTTCCGAAGACTCTGTCTGCAGCCCCCTCCTCTCCTCATCCTCCCCACTCTCCCCAAAGAAGCTTATGGATTACCATGCTACTTATCACCTTTCTCCTATGACAAGTCTCCATTTCTAGCCCCAGCCTCTCTCCCAAGCTCTAGACCCACATAGCCTAGTACAAGCTGGTCATTTACAGCTGGAGGTCTCACAGCCCTGTCTAAAATCAAACTGGACTTATTCTCCTAAACCTGCGTATCCTTCTGGGTTCCCGACCTAGGTGGTGATGCCACCAACGCCATCCTCCTACTGGGAGGCTCACAAAACATCCTAGACTTCTCCTGCTAATCATGCCTGAAGGCCAGCTGAGCGAATTTCCCTACCTTTGCTCAAACCCATCAGCTTCTCTCCTTACAGGTCCATGTCAGATGTAGTCAGTCAAAGCATAGTTTCAAAGTTCATTACATCCATCCTTCTCCTTCCTTCTTTTGCATTTTCCTCTTTCACCATTCACTCATTCATTGAGTCGGTCAGTCATCAACAAACACAGGTTGAGTATCTATACATGCTAAGCCCTAGAAATATAAAGAGCAAAAAAAGCCAATGCCCGTAAGTTCAGGGAGTTCACAATACAGCAGGATGGGGATGCCAAGAACCTAGAATGGTAAAATTTGCACACACGAGGAGCTCAGAAGCCATTCTTTCTTAACTAAGTTACATAAATCTGGATTGTTATTCCTCTTACTATAAAATTTCAGACAAAAAAGTAAAGACACTAACATACCTGACATCCAAGCACCCAACACCCAGCTCCATGGAATTCTGACACTTACCTTTATCCTATATGTTTACACTATATATATGTAACTACATATCCATTACATTTTCAAACTTTATATAAAATGTATTATATCCTATATGTCATTATACAGAGTGATTTTTGTTCAACGTTGTGTTTTTGAGGTTAGTCATGTTTGAATTTCTTCCTTGCCAATTCTTATACCATTCTTTCTTATACTATTGCATAGGCTAGGCTCCCCAATGTGGAAAAAACATGAGAGTAGCCATCCTTGTTTCACTCCTGAGTTTAAGAGAATGCTTCTGGACTGGGCACAGTGGCTCACACCCGTAATCCCAGCACTTTGGGAGTCCAAGGTGGGTGGATCACCTGAGGTCAGGAGTTCAAGACCAGCCCAGCCAACATGGTGGAACCTCATCTCTACTAAAAATACAAAAATTAGCTGGGTGTTGTAGGTACCTGTAATCCCAGCTACTCAGGAGGTTGAGGCAGTAGAATTGCTTGAATCCAGGAGGCAAAAGTTGCAGTGAGAAGAGATCACATCATTGCACCCCAGCCTGGGAGACAGAGCAAGACTCCATTTTAAAAAAAACAAACAAACAAACAAACAAACAAAGAATTGTGCCATGTGAGTTTGTTTGCTGGTGATTTTTGGTGGGTAACCTTTATCATGTTCAAAAAGCTTCCTTCTATTCCCAATTTGGTTAAGTTTTACCATGAATGCATATAATTTTTTATCAAGTGGCTTTTTCTGCAACTATTAAGAAGATCATAGATTTCTCCTTTAATTTTTAATATGATGAGTCATATTAATAAATTAAACATTCTTACATTCTAGTATTAAACTCTAATAATCCCAGCACTTTGGGATTATTAGAGTTTAATACTAGAATGTAAGAATGTTTATTCTTAGTATTCCAAATACTAGTTTGGGCTAATTAATTCATTTTGCTTGTATTTTATTTATGACTTTTTTTTGTATCTGCGTTCATAAGTGAATGTGTCCATTCTCTATTACTATTGAAATAACAATAACTGATCAAAACAACAATAAAATTAGCTGGGTGGTGACGCCTGCCTCCAGGGCAGCTGCTCGGGTGGTGAGGCAGGAAGATCACTTGAACCCAGGAGGTCAAGGCAGCAGTGAGCCATGATCGTGCCACTGCACTCCAGCCTGGGTGACAAAGTGAGACCTGGTCTCAAAAATAATAATAATAGGCTGAGCACAGTGGCTCATGTCTGAAATCCCAGCACTTTGGGAGGCTGAGGCAATTGGATCACAAGGTCAGGAGTTCAAGACCAGCCTGGCCAACATGGTGAAACCCCATCTCTACTAAAAATACAAAAATTAGCTGGACATGGTATCTCATGCCTGTAATCCCAGCTACTCAGGAGGCTGAGGCAGGAGAATGGCTTGAAGCAGGACCTGGAAGGCGGAGGTTGCAGTGAGCCAACATCGTACCACTGCACTCCGGCCTGGGCTACAGAGCAAGACTCTGTCTCAAAAATAATAATAATAATAAACAGATGGTAGCTGCAACGTCTGTCATTACTTAGCCTTAGATGTCACACACCATTATTTTCTGCACCACCCTACCGGTTACACAGATAAGCCCTATTCATTGTGGAAAGGTATGACACAAGGGAATGAGCACCAGGAAGTGAGGATCACTGCGGCCACACCCAAAGCTGGCTCCCACATACACTCTGAAGAGTTATTTGAATTTTAAAAACATGTATATGTATATCTTTAATAAAAGTGAGAAGTTTAAAAGAGTTTTTGGTCAAGCACAGTGGCTCACACCTGTAAATCCCAGCACTTTGGGAGGCCGAAGCGGGTGGATCACCTGAGGTCAGGAGTTCAAGACCAGCCTAACCAACATGGTGAAATCCCGTCTTTACTAAAAATGCAAAATTAGCCAGGCATAGTGGCAGGTGCCTATAGTCTCAGGTCAAAACATAAGAATAGCTTGAACTCGGGAGTCGGAGGTTGCGGGGAGCCAAGATCATGCCACTGCACTCCAGTCTGGGTGACAGAGTAAGATTCAGTCTCAGAAGAATAAAAATAAAAACGTTTCTGTTATAGCTAATGCTCATTTAGATTTATCAACATGTTTTATCTATTTCTATGCTTAACATTGTTTCACATGCTCTTCCTTTTTTTTTCTGGTTCAATTTTATTCCTGAAGTACATATCCTATAATAATTCTTTCCATGAGGGGTTGCACTTTATACGTATGGAAATGACCACTTTTGTCTTAAATTTCAACTCTAAGTTAGCTGGGTATAAAAATCCAGTTGGCATTTTGAAGATACTACTCCCTCATCATCTCTGGCCTCAGTCTTTGCTGAGGCCCAGAAGTTACTTTTTAAGTAATCTGTCTTTTTCTCACCTCTAATGACAAGTTCTACTCTCTTTGCCCTTGATGTTCTGCAATTTCCCCAAGGAAATTTCCCGGCTACTATTTCCTCATATATTGTTTCACAGCCATTCCCTTTATTCTCTTCATCTGAAACTCCTATTAGACATACATAGTCCTTCATACAAGCTGTCCCTCATGTCTCATAACTGCTTTTATATTTTTTCATCTTTGTCTCTGTGTATTGCATTCATGTTAATTCCTAGTGTCTTCTAACTTACTAAATCTCTTTTTGTGTCTAGTCTAGTTTATTCTGTCTGCTGAGCTTTTTTTGAGATGGAGTCTCACTCTGTCACCAGGCTGTAGTTCAGTGGTGCAATCTCGGCTCACTGCAACCTTCGCCTCTGGAATTCAAGTGATTCTCCTGCCTCAGCCTCCCAAGTAGCTGGGACTACAGGCACGTGCCACCACACCCAGCTAATTTTTATATTTTTATTAGAGACAGGGTTTCACCATGTTGGCCAGGATGGTCTCAATCTCTTGACCTTGTGATCCACCTGCCTCGGCCTCCCAAAGTGCTGGGATTACAGGTGTGAGCCACCACACTCAGCCGCTTTTTTCTAAATGAATAAACTTTTTATTTCTAAGATCTCAAATTGATTATTTTCACATCTACCTGTTCTTGTTTCATTCCGATCTGCCTTCATTCATGTCTTGTTCATTTCCAATGGATATTAAGCCTTCTTCTGCCATTCTTGGCATCCTAAACATTGTTAATTCTTTGTAAGACTTTCACAAAGTTAATTTAATTGGGAGTAAATTCATATTCCACATGGTGATTTTGTTGGCTGTTTTTCTTTTTCTTTTTTTTTCTAAAGATGGGGTTCACCATATTAGCCAGGCTGGTCTTGAACATCTGACCTCTCTTGTCTCAGTCTCCCAAAGTTTTGGGATTACAGACATGAGCCTCACACCCAGCCTTGTTGACTGTTTGTCTTACTGTTGTGTCTCCTCTATTTTGGCTTGCAACTTTACAGTGAGTTGGAGTTTGTTTTTACAAACTTTTACAAAAGTTTCTGCTCTGTTTTTACATCTGTTATTTTTCACTCTGTCTCTAACTATCCTGAGCTAGGACCCCAGGCCTCGTTGAGAATCAGGTCTTACAACAGCATTGCAGGGCTCCGCTCTGTTGTGGTATGAGGACGTCACAGCTACAAGCATGTAGCCAGAGGGTGACTTGGCTCAGCACCTAGTCAAGACTCTGTCCTCATCTTCCCACCGCTCAAGCCCCAAGCTATTTGTGGACAGCTGGCTTTTTTTCCCCTGTGATTCTTTTCACAAGCAGAGGAAACGTTCCCCCAGCCCTGACTTCCACATGCCTGGCTGTTGGCCCCGGTGTGGCATGGAGCACTTTAGCTCCCTTACCAGGAGCTCTGCGTCTGGCAGCTACTGCTGTTTCCAGACCCAAGGCCAGCAGGCCCCCTGGCCCCACTCACCAATTTGCCTTTCTGGTCTGCTTCTGGTACACAAAGACACCCATTTTAGTTGGGGTCCAACTATGTCCTTTTGCTATCACTGTTTCTATTTTATTCCTGACTGCTGTGTGTGGAACAGAGAGAGGCGGCCATGGCATGAGCTCACTGCGTCGTCTGGGCTGGAAGTCCAGCACTGAACCGTGTGGCTGCCAAACCTATAGGAAGTCCCACAACTCCTTTCATTCATGTAAAAGAGGAGAAATGGTTTCATAAAAACCTAGTAGGCTTTATTTTTATTTATTTATCTTTTGAGACAGAGTCTCACTCTGTTGCCCAGGCTGCACTGCAGTGGCAGGATCTCAGCTCACTGCAGCCTCCATCTCCCGGGTTCAAGCGATTCTTCTGCCTCAGCCTCCCGAGTAGCTGAGATTACAGGCACACACCATCATGCCCGGCTAATTTTTGTATTTTTAGTAGAGAGAGGGTCTCACCACGTTGGCCAGGCTGGTCTCAAACTCCTGACCTCAAATGATTCGCCCACCTCGGCCTCCCAAAGTGCTGGGATTACAGGCATGAGCCACTGCACCTGGCCCACCCAGGAGGCTTTTATGCTTCACTATGAATTTCCTCTCAGGATAACAGACTGAGTCCCTGTGGCCCCCAGTCACACACACACACCTTGAGGGTTATTCTTTAAAAGGGGAGGCCATGGCTGGGCATGGTGGCTCACCCCTGTAATTCCAGCACTTTGGGAGTCCAATCACCTGAGGTCAGGAGTTCAAGACCCACCTGGCCAACACGGTGAAATCCCGACTCAACTAAAAATACAAAAATTAGCTGGGCGTGGTGGTGGGCACCTGTAATCCCAGCTACTTGGGAGGCTGAGGCAGGAGAATTGCTTGAACCTGGGAGGCAGAGGTTGCAGCAAGATGAGATTACACCACTGCACTCCAGCCTGGGCAACAGTGAGACCGTCTCAAAAAAAAAAAAAAAGAAGAACAAGGAAAAAGAAAATAAAGGGGCAGCCACAGGATGCAGACAAGACCTGACCAGCAACCACTCCTCCCTCCTCAGAGCAGAGCGGGGCTTAAGGGTGACGGTGGGTAGCAGCAGTTGCTGGGTACCATGGAAGGCACCTGTGGGGTGCGGTGTCACTGCAGACCGTTCCCAGGGGAGCGCCTCCCCCTGGTGGCCGTCAGAGGAAGTGGCGGTGCTCTCTGCCAAGGACAAGGCCACAAGGAGTGAAGATTTTCCACACACAGCCAATCCTGCAGATCAGGACCTGCAGGCATGGCACCAGCAGCCTAAAGGTCCCACTTAAACAGGGCCCAGGGCAGAATTCTCTCTATTGTCCTCCTGCTGTGCAGGGACTCAGCCCGCTCTGCTCAGGTTTGTGTAAAGTCAGCTCCTTCCTGCCTGGCCCTTCTGAGCCTCCAGAGACCATTGGATGGCATGCGCCAGTAGTCCCAGCTACTCGGGAGGCTGAGGCAGGAGGATCGTTTGAACCCAGGAGGCAGAGGTTGCAGTGAGCTGAGATCACGCCACTGCACTCCAGCCTGGGTGACAGAGCAAGACTGCCACCATTGGGTCCAGAGCACTGACTCCAGAGACCACTGGGTCCACAGAGCTCTTTGATGGATTTTTAAACCTGAATGTCCAGACCCTTCTTGAGGCCACAGAGGACTGAGGGGGACAGTCTGTGGAGGGGTCCAGAGCCCAGATTTGAGGATTAGAGAGACCTGAGTCTGAATCCCACCTGTCACTCATTAGCTGTGTGTCTTTAGGCAAGTTATTTACCTTCTTTGTCCCTCTGTTTCTTCATCTGTAACATAAGGGATTGCTGTGAGAACAGAGCCGGATAGCAAGGTCACTCCTCCCTCTTCCGTCCTCATGGGTCCTGTTTTGGGGATGCTTGGGCTCCTACTGCCTCTTCCTGTGCCCTTCCTGGAAGCTGCAGGCTTCCATCAGCCTCCTCTGGGCCTTGGGCAACAGGGATGGTTTTTTTATTTTTATTTTTTTATTTTTATTTTATTTATTTATTTATTTATTTTTTGAGACGGAGTTTCGCTCTTGTTACCCAGGCTGGAGTGCAATGGCGCGATCTCGGCTCACCGCAACCTCCGCCTCCTGGGTTCAGGCAATTCTCCTGCCTCAGCCTCCTGAGTAGCTGGGATTACAGGCGCGCGCCACCGTGCCCAGCTAATTTTTTGTATCTTTAGTAGAGACGGGGTTTCACCATGTTGACCAGGATGGTCTCGATCTCTTGACCTCGTGATCCACCCGCCTCGGCCTCCCAAAGTGCTGGGATTACAGGCTTGAGCCAAACCGAGTCTTGCTCTGTCACCCAGGCTGGAGTGCAGTGGTGCAATCTCGGCTCGCTGCAACCTCTGCCTCCTGGGTTCAAGTGATTCTCCTGCCTCAGCCTCCTGAGTAGCTGGGACTACAGGCATGCATCACCACACCAGGCTCATTTTTGTATTTTTAGTAAATACAGGGTTTCAGCATGTTGGCCAAGCTGGTCTCCTTCTCCTGACCTCATGATCCACCCGCCTCGGCCTCCCAAAGTACTGGGATTACAGGTGTGAGCCACCACTCCTGGCCAGGGGCATTTCTTGAGGAGGAGCCAGGCCCAGATGGAGTCACACTGCAGAGGCCCCACGTGGGGGCCAAAGTCCTCAGGCCCTGAAGGTGTCCCTGAGAATCACAAACATACAAACATACCCTGTGGCTGCTGGGGCCCATCCAGTGGCCTGCAGGTCCCACACTTACAGGGAACACACTCAGAATTCTAGAGCCCCTGCCAGAGGCACAGTTCAAACACGGCAGAGCTGAGCCTGCAGCTGGTGTGTCAGTCACACTGAAGTTATGGGGCACCTGCCCTGTATTTGGCACTGGGGATTCCAAGGGAAGGGATGTTTCTCTGCCTTCAAGGCATTCGCAGCACAGTGGGGGCTGCAGACCCCCCTGACATGACTCACCGCTCTAGTGAGATTCCGAAGGCACAGCCCAAGCTCAAATCAGGGTCCACCCAGGAGAATCAGGGACAGCGCCTGACAGGGGGGCTTCTGGCTGGGCACTTGAATGCGGAGTAAGAGCTTTCCAGGAGGACAGACTTTTTCGATTCATCCAATACATCTTCACTGGACACCTGTCGCCCTCCCTGCAGCTGCACTATGGATTCCATGGTGGAGAAGAGTAAAGCAGTTCTTGCTGTCCCGGCCTTGGCCTGGCACTAACTGTAGGGCTATGGTGCTCTCCTGTTGAACATAAACAGTTTCACAGAACATCAACCTCAGACAAGGCCACTCTGTGTCTGTGATGGAACCAGACAGAAACAAGCCCAACCCTGCAAGTCCTTTCCAACCCCGCCCCCCACTGATACACCCGCAGTGCCCCATGGCGTGCGTTCCCTTTCACTGCAACCAGCCGTAAACCCACAGTGCTCCACTACAGGTGGGTTCCTGGTGGTCTTTGGGTGGAGGGCAATTGACAGTGATGGCCAAGAGGTAGGATTTGAGTGGAGACCAAATGAAATGAAGAGCACGCCACACCGAGTGTCAGGCAGAACATTCCAGGCAGAGGGAGCAGCCGGTGTAAAGGGTCTGAGGACGGACTATGACAGGCAGATTTGAAACCTGCAAAATATGCCAACCCAGCTGGAGTAGGAAAGGCAGAGCAGGTATTCCAGGCAGAGGGAACAGGCTGTGAAAGCCTAATGCTAAGGAAGTAGGTCCCTGCCGACACTATGGGCAGCTCCGCGCTGCACTGTTGAAATAGAAAGCTAATGTCGTTTGTCTTGGAGAAGAGGGATGAATACGCAGGAAATAGGCAATGAAGGTTTTTCATCAGATTCTTAGCAAAGTCACCATGGACCCAAATGCTCTCCGGAGTATCCATGATGGCATTTTCCTTTGATATGGTAATAGAGTAAGCTGATCAACACGTCTTCGTTTTGAGCAAGGCCTAACAAAGGGAACCGCACAGGAACTGCGCTTGCTGGGGACAGTCCCTTCCTGAGAGCACTAAGAGGGGAGCGAAAAGATGCCGATGCCCCTGGTTTTGGGGCGACGCTGCCAGCTAACCCCATGGTTGTGCAGCTTCCTGATCCAGCTAGGGAAAGCCTGCCCCTTTGGTTTAGGTCTAATAGGATTACCTAGGCCAAGCATTTGTGTGGTCCACTGTGACTTAGTAGTGAGAGAGATCTAATTCATTTCAACACCAGCTGCAGTTTATGCCCCAGAAAGGATACAAAAAAAGAGTCTGCCTTCTCGTTACTGGCAACATAAACTGGAAATTCCCTGAAGAGGCTCAAGGCTGCAGGTGTGAAGAAAGACACACACACACACACACACACACACACTGGCATTGAGCCTTTTTTTTTTTTTTTTTTTTTGAGACAGATTCGCTCTGTGACCCAGGCTGGAAGACAATGGCTCAATCTTGGCTCCCCACAACCCACGCCTCCCAGGTTCAAGTGATTCTCCTGCCTCAGCCTCCTAAGTGGCTGGGATTACAGGCATGTATCACCACACTCATCTAATTTTTATATTTTTAGTAGAGGCGGGGTTTTCGCCATGTTGGTCAGGCTGGTCTTGAACTCCTGACCTTGTGATCAACCCGCCTTGGCCTCCCAAAGTGCTGGGATTACAGGTGTGAGCCACTGCGCCTGGCCGGTATTGAGCTTTAACCCCAAACCAAACCCAGTCATCTCAGCCTTCCTAACTGCTCAGCAATTAGTTTTCCCAGTGAGAAAGAACTAAAGGTCAGCAAGGTGATAGCTAAGCATTGTTTAAGCATTGCCACTTAATAGAGAAACAAAGTAAGCTTTTGAGTCTGTCTGCTGCTAGGTGTCCTGAAATTTCTGTTTCCTTAAAACTAATAGAATCAAGTACAGTCTAGTCCGTGAGGGGAGTAAGCCCTGATTTGGGCCATAGCCCAAAACGCCATTCACAAGGTTTCCGTATTTTACCCTACTGCCAATGGGGCACCGTGGAAGTATTTTGAACAAGAAGAGGACATCCTCACGTTCCGACGTTAGAAGGATCTCTCCCTTAGCTTAACAGTGGTAAACTGAGCATACACATTTATCCACACTCCTTTCTGGAATTCTTTTTTATTTTAAGATAAAAAAATCCATGCCCAGACACCTGTAATCCCAGCACTTTGGGAGGCTGAGGCAGGTGGACCGTGAGGTCAGGAGTTTAAGACCAGCCTGGCCAACATGGTGAAACCCCGTCTCTACTAAAAATACAAGAAACAAAATAATTAGCCAGGTGTGGTGGCAGGTGACTGTAATCCCAGCTACTTGGGAGGCTGAGACACAGAATTGCTTGAACCTGGGAGGCAGAGATTGCAGTGAGCCAAGATCACACCACGGCACCCCAGCCTGGACAACAGAGCGAGACTCTATCTAAGAAAAAAAAAAAATAGAAAATTCATAAGGAAAAGGAGAAAAGAAGAGGGACCAATAGCAACATTTTGAAACCGGAAAGCAGCTAGACAGATGGCAACCAACGTAGCAAAAGCAAAACAACTCAATCCTGAACCTCGAAGGCAGTAAAGAGCCAATTCTGTTTAGACCCCAGGACTACAAATAGTTCAGGGATTGGTGGCATCATGTCCTCTAGAAGCAGGGAAGAGGCGGCCGGTAAAGATGGAGCTAGCAACAGGAGGACTGGGCCCTCCCCACCCTTCATCTTCTCCCACTCCTACAGGCGTGGCTGTTTTTCTTCTAAAAAAATGTAAGATCGAGGATCTCTGAACTAGCACATCAAGCAGGGTGAAGGCAGGGCCACCACACCAAAATGGGATCAAACAGGAGGTGCAGGTGGAAGACTGGACTATGCCCCATCCCCAGCCTCTTCCGTGTCTTCTCCCCAATACCACCAGCCAGGTTCCTAACCCCTGCCCCGACTGGAAGAGCCATTTGCAGGAACCCGAATAGTCCGTGAAGAAAGCCCTCAAGAATCTGATATCCACACTCCCCATTAAGCAGCCCAGCCCAGCCCGGCCTGGCCCGGCCCGGCCCGGCCCAGACCATCCTGCAGCAAAGCTTGACACCAAGCATCCTCCCTTCATCCCCACATGCACACTCAAGTAAGCAGGAAGCAGTCAGCTCTGTGCTGGAAAGCGGTTGCCTCTAGGAAGCAGTAAACTGGGGTGAGTGGGGGGAGCTGGAGAGGAAGGGTGGGAAGAGGCGACTGCTTTTGGTAAAATGTCATTTTGAGTTACTTGACTCTAAACTAGATGCGGCCAGATTTGGTGGCTCACACCTGTCTGTAATTCTAACACTTTGGGAGACCAAAGTAGGTGGATCACCTGAGGTCAGAAGTTTGAGACCAGCCCGGTCCATCTCTACTAAAAATACAAAAATTAGCCAGGTGCAGTGGCAGACACCTGTAGTCCCAGCTACTAGGGAGGCTGAGGCAGGAGAATTACTTGAACCCAGGAGGCCGAGGTTACAGTGAGTCGAGACACCATTGCACTCCAGCCTGGGCAACAGAGTGAGATCCTGTCTCAAAAAACAAAACAGCCGGGCGCAGTGGCTCACATCTGTAATCCTTTGGGAGGCTGAGGCTGAGGCAAAACCTGTTTATATTGAAACAATATAGGCCTTTTGGCATCTGCAATTCCCTGACACCAAGTAGTTAAGGCTAGTTCTTTCAGGATTCCACACTGCCTCATCTGCGGTGTAGCTCCTGAGGACTGGCTTCCATGGCTCCCTCAAAGGTGGTGATGGTTCCTTGATAATGATTACCAATGCAAGGTCGGGAGTTCAAGACAAGCCTGACCAACATGATGAAACCCTGTTCCTACTAAAAATATAAAAATTAGCTGGGCATGGTGGCGTTCGCCTGTAGTCCCAGCTACTTGGGAGGCTGAGGCAGGAGAATCACTTGAACCTGGGAGGCCGAGGTTCCAGTGAACCGAGATCGCGCCACTGCGCTCCAGCCTGGGCGACAGAGCGAGACTCCTTCTCAAAAAATAATAATAATACTAATATCATGTACATATGTACCTCCTATTTGTCCTATTTCTCCAGAGAACACTGGCAAATGCAAGCTCCAGATGAGGCAGAACTGGCTGGACATGGTGATTAAATGATTTTGGGGGGTAAGGGACAGGGGGAGCCAAGGACAAGACCCTGGCTTACAGCCTGACACCTGGCTGGGGCTGTTCACCTGGTCTCAAGAGACTGACCCATGTGTCTTTTCCCAGCAGTCTCTTCTCCTGACTTGTGACTTTTCCTCCCCAATGCCAGGTCTCTTATGCCCTACATACCTCTTGTCCCCCATGTCTACATGGCACATGGGGCCAGGCTGGCGTGCAGGCACAGGATGCAGAGTCTTGATTCCCAAGGGCAGGCAGTGACCATTCCCTCAAGGCCAGGATGGATGGAACTGCCCACAGGGGTGACAGGTAGCCGGTCTACGGTCTCTCAAGTACTTCTCAGGGCAAAAGCACTCGTAGGATTTGCAGGCCCCGGGCAGATACATTTTGTGGACTCCTGTAAAGAATTTCATTTTATAACATATTACAAAAAGTCAAAGTCATAGGTCCACATGAGCGATACGAGTTGATTAAAGAGGTCCTTTTCTGTTTGTCTGTTGTCCGGTCAATGAACATGAAGATTCTTTTCTTCCTGTTGAGTCCAGGAACCATCTCTTCACATTTGTGATTTTATTTGTTTATTTATTTATTTATTTTTGAGACAGAATCTTGCTCTGTTGCCCAGGCTGGAGTGCAATGGTGCGATCTTGGCTCACTGCGACCTCTGTCTCCCAGGTTCAAGCCATGCTCATGCCTCAGCCTCCCATGTAGCTGGTACTACAAGTGCCCGCCACCACACCTGGCTAATTTTTTGTATTTTAGTAGAGATGAGGTTTCATCATGTTGGCCAGGATGGTCTAGATCTCCTGACCTTGTGATCTGCCTGCCTCGGCCTTCCAAGAAAGAAATCACCATGCCTGAGGAAGTGTCCAGACTCAACACCTCAGAGTGACAGTCAGAGACAGCAGAAAAATCAAGGTGCCCTGGGAGGCTGCTCCTGAATCCTACACACTCACCTCCCTCCTGGAAGGCGAAGATCGGAGGTTAATGGGGCAGGAGGTGGGGGGAGCAATGGTCTCATGAGGAATCCACTCAGCCACATTCCCTTGGAATACTACTTTACTTCTGTGTACCTTGTTTTCCTCATCTGCAAAATAGGGATGGGATGGCAATGCTAACAACCTCCTGCCATCAATCCTCCTACGGTTATATGGGGGATCGCGTATATGTTACGCTCTCATCACGGTGCTCTCAGTTCAGGAGACTCAGTACACGGTCACGATGCTGATGATGGAGGAGGAGGAGGCATGCCTCTCTGCAGAAGGCCGTGGAGTAAAACCCAGTGGGAGGTGGGAGGACCACCTTGAGGAGCTCAAGCAATTTTGCTATGAAACACATGCACCCACTTCCCCCTTTAAAAAGCTGAACAAGCCAGGCACGGTGGCTCACACCTGTAATCCCAGCACTTTGGGAGGCCGAGGCAAATGGATCACCTGAGGTCGGGAGTTCAAAACCAGCCTGACCAACATGGCGAAACCCCATCTCTACTAAAATTAAAAAAAAAAAAATTAGCCAGGGGTGGTGGCACATGTTTGTAATCCCAGCTATTCAGGAGGCTGAGGCAGGAGAATCACCTGGATCTGGGAAGACAAGACCGCACCATTGCTCTCCAGCCTGATGAAATTCTCTCCAGCAAGAGCGAAATTCTGTCTCGAAAAAAAAAAAAAAAACACAAAAAAATGCTGAACCTAACTAGGAGGACTGTGGGTCCCAGGGGTCTGGGGATAGGTGACAAAGATCTAAAGGTAGTGGTGACAGAGTGAGCATTGCCCCACAACCCAAGGACCAAGGTGAGGGCGGGCTGTCATCTCCACATGAGCAGCAGGCACTGAGGGCCAGGGTGACAGATGTTTGACAGAGGTGCAGGACATGGCCAGAGACTGGTGGTCAGAGGTCACCAGCAAACAGCAGGGACAGAGGCCCAAGCAGGGGTTGGGGGACAGCAGCCGATGGAGCAAGGGATGGTGAAAGCAGCAACTGAGAAGAAAGACCTCCATTAGTCCAGGGCACTGTTCTAGTTTAAATGAATCCCCCATCGCTATTTCCACTCTCCTGACCTCAAGAGATCCACGCGCCTTGGCCTCCCAAAGCGCTGGGATTACAGGTGACCATGGCTTTTAAGAAGGTTATAGCAAAGTCACTGCCCGCTCCCTGGCTGGTTGCTCTGAGGGAGAGGTCTGCACCGAGGAGGGGCTAGTCACAGCCCTGCCCAGGCCTCTAACCCTGCCTGGATCCTATCCTTCACCTGCGTCATACACTTCAGGGAGCTTTGGAAAAGTGTCACCGCCTGGACCCCATCCCCAGAGATCCTGGTTTAGAAACAGAGCATCAGTATCTTGTAAATGCTCCCAGGCCAGAACCACTCCTCCACATCATCTGTACCTTGCAGAGCTCACAAAAATCTACAACTTACTAGAGAGTGCTGTGGACTAGACGAGGTCCCATGAATCCTTCCTCAAAGAGACCTGGATCCTGGACACTGAGTCTGTGGACCTGGGGACAACTGACCCCTCCCTTAAAACTGAAATGACCCCTCAAATCCATGTCCCTCAAGTTCCTGCCTTTGAATCCTGACTCAGCCACTTACTAACAGTGAGTCTCTGCATACCTTACCTAATCTCTCTAAGCCTGTTTCCTCTTCTAAAAGTGGGAGTGATAGTACCTACCCCAGAGCATTATGAATTAAATTAAGAATGCAAAGTGGGGCAGGAGAATCACCTGAACCCAGGAGGCAGAGGTTGTGATAAGTGGAGATCACGTCCCGGCAGACCCCAGGCTCATGCCTATAATCTCAGCACTTTGGGAGGCTGAGGCAGGAGGATCACTTGAGCCCAGTAGGTCAAGCCCTCAGCGAGCCATGATCACACCACTGCAGTCCAGCCTGGGTGACAAAGCATGACCCTGTCTCTAAAAATAAATAAATAAGCAAATATAAAAATAAAGAAATTAAGAATTCATGTCACAGAATAAAGAGGCTTTACCACACATACCCAGGTAGGTCATTCTCAGAGTAAATTTACATTTATGTTTAAGAAGTACATGTTGTCAGCTGGGCACAATGGCTCGTACCTGTAATCCCAGCACTTTGGGGGCTGAGGCAGGTGGATCATGAGGTCAGGAGTTCAAGACTAGCCTGGCCAATATGGTAAAACTCTGTCTCTACAAAAAAAAAAAAAAGAAGTACATTTTATAAGTTATAGTGTCTCACACCTGTAATCTCAACACTTTGGAAGGCCAAGGCAAGAGGATCACTTGAGTCCAAGAGTTCAAGACCAGCCTGGGCAACCTAGTGAGACCCCATCTTTACAAAAAAAATTAAAAATTAGCCAAGCCTGGTGGCATGTGCCTGTAGACCCAGCTAGTTGGGAGGCTGAGGTGGAAGGAGCGCTTGAGCCCAGTAGGTCGAGGCTGCAATGAGCTGTGGTCATGCCTCTGCAGTCCAGCATGGGAGACAGAGTGAGACCCTGTCTCCAGAAAAAGCAACAGCACATTTTGGTAGCTCCTGATAGGATCCAGTGAAAATGCAGAGCACCTCGATAGACTATTCCTGTCACACACTTGAACCAGAATCCAATCAAGACTGCATTTAACTTTCAGTTTACAGGATACATGGGGGACGAAGGAACAAATTAAACGACACTGTGAGTAGGCAACCAATATATCTAAGCAATGGATCATTCTCTAGAGACAAATCAGCCAGTTTCTCCAGCAAATCGCTGGTACGAAACAAAGAGGAATAGAAACTGTATCAGAATGAAAGGATTTGAGAACCATAATGAGAACAAAAGATGCAGTTTGACAGCCAAAGGCACTTAAAAAATTCTAAAATTAAACACGGAATTGCCGTATGATCCAGCAATTCCACTTCTGATATCTATCCAAAGAACTGAAAGCAGGGACTCAAATAGATACTTGTACACTAACGTTCACAGCAGCCTGATACACAAGAGCCAAAAGGCAGAAACAACCCAAATGTTCATCAACAGGTGAACGGAGAAACAGAATGTGCATGCTGCGGTCAGCCCTCTCCGTCAACACAGATTTCCCACCCAGGGATTCAAGCAACCACACATCAAAAATATTTGAAGACAGCTGAGTGCGGTGGCTCAGGCCTGCAATCCCAGCACTTTGAGAGGCCAAGGTGGGCAGATCAGTTGAGGTCAGGAGTTCAAGACCAGCCTGGCCAACATAGTGAAATCCCGTCTCTACTAAAAATGCAAAAATTAGCCGGGTGTGGTGGCGCATGCCTGTAATCCCAGCTACTAGCTACTCAGGAGGCTGAGACAGGAGAATCATTTGAACATGGGAGGCAGAGGTTGCAGTGAGCCGAGATTGCACCACTGCACTCCAGCCTGGGCACAGAGCGAGACTATATCTCAAAAAAAAAATATATATATATATATATATATATTTCAGACTAAATAAACAATAAAAATATAACAGTAAATAATGATACAACATAATATTTACATAGTTTTATAGCATATTAGGTGTTATAAGTAATCTATAGAGGAATTAAAGTTATATAGAGGATTATGTGTATGTTGTATGCAAATACTATGCCATGTTATATCAGAGATTTGAACATCCTTGGATTTTGACATCTATGGGGATCCTGGAACCAATCCCTCATGGGTACTAAGGAATGATTGTACGTAAAATGGAATATTATTTAGCCTTAAGAAGGAATGAGATTTTGATGCGTACTACCACACGAATGAGCCTTGGAAACATTATGCCAAGTGAAGCAAACTCCACACAAATGACAAGGATTGATGATCCTACTTATAGAAGGGGTCTAGGGTAGAGAGTAAGTGAGTGTGTAAAGACAGAAAGTAGAATCAAAATTATAGAGGTTACCACAGGCTGGACGGGGTGGGGTAGGAAGTTTTTTTTAATGATACAGAGTTTCTGTTTGGGATGATGAAAATTCCAGAAATGGATAGTTGTGATGGCTGCAGCATTGTTAAGGTACTTAATGCCACTGAATTATACACCTACCTAAATGTGGTTTAAAAGGTCAATGTTCTGTTATATATATTTTATCACAAAAGAGAAACTTCACTTAATCCATCTCTTGAAAAATATTAAAGGAGGCCGAACATGGTGGCTCATGCCTGTAATCCCAGCACTTTGGGAGACTGAGGTGGGCGGATCACCTGAGGTCGGGAGTTCAAGACCAGCCTGACTACAATGGAGAAACCCCATTTCTACTAAAACTATAAAATTAGCCAGGTGTGGTGGTGCATGCCTGTAGTCTCAGCTACTCGGGAGTCTGAGGCAGGAGAACCTTTTGAACCCAGGTAGCGGAGGTTGAGGTGAGCTGAGATCACACAACTGCGCTCCAGCCTGGGCAACAAGAACGAAACTCTGTCTCAAAAGAGAGAGAGAGAGAAAAAAAAGAAAACTATTAGAGACCTATAAACACAACCCAGAATGTCAGCATCTCTTTGCTCTCATTCCGCCCCCCTCTCAGTCACACATGCCTCTGCAGACTTCTCCCCCACACCTGCCCACCCCCTCAAGCCCTCCAGCCCTCACCCCTGCACCCCACCTCTCTTCTCTCACTCTTGATTACCTACATTGACAGCCGCACTCCTAACAAGAAAGAATGTTTCCTCTCTCGGGTGGGAAAGGAGGGTGGGGAAGAGGCTGACTCCAGAAGATTCCCTTTGAAAGGTAGAAAGGTTGTGGTCATGCCCACAGTAATAATTTTTGGCCCATCACATAACAGGAGCTGGAGCACTGAGTCCCCTCCACCCAAGAATGGCCTCACCCCTTCACAGGCATGGGGAGCACCTCACACCTCCCCAGTGATTCTCATACTCATTGTCAGATTCAATTACAGTGACAGCATTCAGTGCCAACTACACGCCAAAAAGGCACATACATTTTCTATTGTCCTTATGGCAATCATGCAGGTAGCCATTATTAAGATCATGTTGCAGGAAACTGAGGCTCAGGTATGGCAAATGATCTGCCAAAGTCACACAGCTAACAAGTCTCGTTCTCAGTTCATACCACTCTCCTGAACTGCTGCCAGCTTAAGACTGGTCATGTTCCCGGGAAGTCTTCACAAGTCAGTAAACAGGTGATTGTGGTCAAGTAACCAAGTCACTAGCAAAGCGCTCTTCCCTGCCTCCCTTCAGAGCCCACATCAGCCTACAGAGCCCACATCTACTCGGCTGAGCCTTCTTGGCAACCAAAATGAATACACACATTGCAAACTATTAAGGTAACCACAGCTATGTGGAGAGAGGGCATCCAGCCTTGTAGCAGCTTTGGACTGATCTCAGGGGCAACCCCTCCTCCCTGGGAGTCGCATCTCAGACTCCTTCTATCTGTTGCCACCTCTTGGAAAATAAACAGGGAGCTGGAGCTGGGAGCTGCTCCCTGCTGCGGTTCATTTAGGGTGTCCAACCCACTTCTTCACCGAGGCATAGACTCGAAGTATCTGCTTTGCCCTCAGCTGGATGGGGCTCAGGCTGTGGGGTTTCAGTGTCACCCCAGCCTCTGGGTCTTCATCCAGATGTGCAAAGACAGCAGCCACCTGGCATCGTTTCTCTTTTTTCTTTTCTTTTTTTTTTGAGACGGAGTCTCGTCCTGTCGCCAGAGTGCAGTGGTGCCGTCTCAGCTCATTGCAACCTCCACCTCCCAGTTTCCAGGAATTCTCCTGCCTCAACCTCCCAAGTAGCTGGGATTACAGGTACCTGCCACCATGCCCTGTTAATTTTTGTATTTTTAGTAGAAGGGTCTCGCCATGTTGGTCAGGCTGGTCTCAAACTCCTGATCTCAAGTGATCCGCCTGCCTCCACCTCCGAAAGTGCTGGGATTACAGGCATCAGCCACCGCCCCCAGCCTGGCACCATTTCTCTTAAAACTCCAACAGTCTATGGCAAAACTTACATGGGCAGTAATAGAGCCAAGCAGGGAAAAGAGATATAAAACTAGAAACACAAGGTAAACTCAACAGAACACACAGAAACAAGAAAAACTCCGAAAAACTCTGCATTCTCCACAAAGAATTTGTCCTAGTTTGTTTTGTTGTTTGATTTTTTTAACCAAATTTTTTTGCTTTAAGGAAACATTTTTATAATTAAAAGGCATGATTCACTAAAAATACCATCTGAAATTTTGAAAGAAATCATGGCATAATAATGTTCAGGATAAAAAGACTAGGGTAAAAAAAAAACAAAGGTAAATGAGGCTCATTCTGAATTGCAATTCTAATTTTATTAAGTAGATTTTCTTCGGTTTATACTCTTCTATGTTCTGAAACTTATCCAGTGAAGAATCGTTACATCTATAATTAGACAAAAATTAAGTGTTATTATTTGTTTTTAGCCCTGACAGGGAATCCTCCTCACTCACCTATTTTTGGAGGAGGGGAAGGGAAAAAAAAAACTACTTTCGGCAGGTTCCTATAATCACTGTGCTTTGGGAGGCGGAGGCAGTTGGATCACAAGCTCAAAAGTTCAAGACCAGCCTGGCCAATATGGTGAAACCCCATCTCTACTTAAAAAATACAAAAATTAACCAGGCGTGGTGGTGTGCGCCTGTAGTCCCAGCTACTTTGGAGGCTGAGGCAGGAGAATCGCTTGAACATGGGAGGCGGAGGTTACAGTGAGCCGAGATCACACCACTGCACTCCAGCCTGAGTGACAAAGTGAGTCTTTGTCTCAAAAAGCAAAACAGAACAAAAAACACATACTTTTGAAGGTCTTCCCTCATGCCATTGCCAGTGGTACCTCAGCTGGAACCTGTGAGAAAAAAAAGTTCCTTCATAATGATGTCAGCTTTGCTTAAAAAAAAAAAAAGTCTCTAAAACTCGTGAAAAACACAGTTGATGTGAATCATATGTCTGAGTGGCAGAGTTCCCACTAAGCTGGGTGAACACACAGATGTGCAGGACAGAAATTCCTCCCTGCACAGCGACTATTCCTCTGTGGAGCCGTTGAAGGTAAATAGCCCAGCCCATCAATGTTCCTGCTGGCTGTGAAGTCCCCATGCCCCCACCTCCTTACCTTTCAGCTATCCAGCCCTTTCTCTAACTCTCCCTCTGATCAAAAAGCAATGGGGGTCCCCGGCCCAGTGCAGTGGCTCATGCCTGTAATCCTAGCACTTTGGGAGGCCAAGGTGGGCGGATTGCCTGAGCTAAGGAGTTTGAGACCAGCCTCGGCAAGACGGTGAAACTCCATCTCTACTAAAATACAAAAAATTAGCCGGGCATGGGGGTGGGCACCTGCAGTCCCAGCTACTCGAGAGGCTGAGGCAGAATTGCTTGAATCCCAGAGGCAGAGGTTGCAGTGAACCAAGATCACGCCACTGCACTCCAGCCTGGGTGACAGAGCAAGACTTTGTCTCAAAAAAAAAAAAAAACAAAAGGCAATGAGGGTCAGGCGCAGTCAGTGGCTCATGCCTGAATTCCCACACAGGCAGATAACTTGAGGTCAAGAGATCAAGAGATCGAGACCAGCCTGGCCAACATGGCGAAACCCCGTTCCTACTAAAAAATACAAAAATTAACAAGGATGGTGGCACGCAACTGTAATCCCACCTTACTCAGGAGGCAGAAGCAGGAGAATTGCTTGAACCCTGGAGGTAGGGGTCGCAAGGAGCCAAGATCGCGCCACTGCACTCCAGCATAGGTGACAGAGCCAGACTTGGTCTCATAAAAAAGAAAAAAAAAAAAGCAATGGGATCTGACAATAATCATTCACATTTGTTGACTGATAGACTGTACTTTAACAGATTATCTTAACCAGTCATTAGCACTTTAAAACTCTCATCTTCCAGTTGCAGAAAAAAAGAAACTTCTGCTGAAGGAATTTCAGGCATCAGCCGGCAGGTGTGGTAATGTTTTTGCCAAAGGGAGGGGTGGTGAGGTCCTGAAAGAATTGTAAATCTGGTGTAGACGTACTTGGACCTGGGTGGGGGTGTCAGAAGGAAGGGTGCTGGGCCTCTCCCCAGGTGAGCCGCTATTCCCCTGGTTCCAGCTGCTGTAGCTACTGGGGGAGAAAGAGGCATCTTTTGTACTCCTGTATCTAGAGCCTCCCCTTCCAAGGCGGTCCACTGAGTATCTCTCCTCACCACCTCTCCTTTGTTCCCCCTCTTTCACATTCACCTGGTGCCTCAGAGCTTCCAGAAGCTTCTCTGTGTTTTCTGGCCCCATGCTTCTTTAGCTGGCATTCGGTGAGATTTTCACACTGCAGCCTTCCTTGTCTGCCAACCTGGAAGCCAATTTATGCTTCATGTGGCATTTTGGCCTCACATTTCCGACCACAAAGTATGTGCTTAAATTGCACATCTTCTTGAATGGAGATTTTAGGATAGGGTCCCTTCCTAGTCCTAAGTAGACCCCCTCCCTTCTTCCCCCTTTTCAGACTGGCAAATCCCTGGGTGGGTTGTATCTTGTAAGCAAACTCATGGAAGCATAACTGACGCATGAATGGATGTGACCTCATTGCACCAGGTAGCAGCTATTGCTTTAACGTTCACTCTGGTCATGTTTCATCTTTACACAGTATATCATTTCAATCTTAGATGAAACACCATGTCCTTTGAGATTTAAATATAATTGAATCAAGACCTTGTCCTCTATTTTTGCAGCGCTCCAGTTCTCACCCCAATATCCCCAGGGACTCATTTTCTCAGAGTCCTCTGCTACTGTGATATCTACAGACCTATTGATTTCACGTGAATCTCACCATTATGCCAGATCTCTTTCTTTCATTTCTGCTGACAAGGAACTTAGCCACGTTCATGAATTTTTTAAAAGTATTCTATATCCCCATGGCTTTATTCCCACGTCACCTCACTGGGGCATTCTCTGACCATCCCTTTTAAAATTGCAACCAGATAAAAACTAAAAAATAAATAAATAAATAATCCCAGCACTTTGGGAGGCCAAGGCGGGTGGATCATGAGGTCAAGAGATCGAGACCACCCTGGTCAACATGGTGAAACCCCATCTCTACTAAAAATACAAAAAAATTAGCTGGGCACGGTGGTGCATGCCTGTAATCCCAGCTACTCAGGAGGCTGAGGCAGGAGAATTGCCTGAACCCAGGAGGCAGAGGTTGCGGTGAGCCGAGATCGCGCCATTGCACTCCAGCCTGGGTAACTAGAGCAAAACTCCGTCTCAAAATAAATAAATAAATAAATAAATAAATAAAAGTTTTTTTTTTTTTTTTAAAGACAGAGTCTCACTCTGTCACCTAGGCTGGAGTGCAGCGGCATGATCTCTGCTCACTGCAACTTCTGCCTCCCAGGTTTAAGTGATTCTCCTACCTCAGCCTACCAAGCAGTTGGAATCACAGGCATGTGTGACCACGCTCAGCTAATTTTTGTATTTTTAGTAGAGATGGGGTTTCACCATGTTGGCCAGGCTGGTCTCAAACTCCTGACCTCTAGTGATGCACCCACCTTGGCCTCCCAAAGTGCTGGGATTACAGGTGTGAGCCACCACGCCTGGCTGAAAAGAGATTTAAAAATAAAGCAAAAAATAAAACAAATAAAATAAAACTGCAACCAGCTCCTCTTCCTCTGGAATTCCCAGTTCTCCTCCTACTCTGTTTTTCCCATAGCACTGTCTTCTTCTGGCACACTACATAACTAACTTATTTATTATATTTGTTGACTATCTTCCCCCACTAGACTATAAACTCCACATGGGCAGGCCTTTTTGTTGGCTTAATTCACTGCCAAATCCCCAGCACTTAAGACAGTGCCTGATAGAAGAAGATGCTCAATAAATATGAGTTGAGTGAATATACTTACTTACAGTGAGCTTTATAGCATGGCAGATTTTGCTAGAAATGTCAGTGATGGGCCGTCCACATCCTTGTTACTCTTGTATTCCCTGCCAGCAGAACACCTGGCAGTATCGCCTGGCAGCTTGTCGGCAAGGCAGGATCCCAGGCCTCGCCCCAGACCTTCCAATCAGCATCTGCGTTTCAACAAGACTCCCAGAGATTCACATGCACGTTCATGTTTAAGAAGCACTGGTTAGCCAGGCGCGGTGGCTCATGCCTGAAATCCCAGAACTTTGGGAGGCTGAGGCAGGCAGATCACAAGGTCAAGAGATCAAGACCATCCTGGCCAACATGGTAAAACCCCGTCTCTACTAAAAATACAAAAATTACCCAGGCATGGTGGCATGCATCTATAGTCCCAGCTTTTGCTTGAACTCGGGAGGCGGAGGTTGCAGTGAGCTGAGATTGCGCCACTGCACTCCAGCCTGGCGACAGAGAGACTCCATCTCAAATATAAATAAACAAATAAAAATAAAATAAGAAGCACCAGTCTAGGCCATGCACGCAGTGGCTCACACCTGAAATCTTAGCATTTTGGGAGGCTGAAGTGGGAGGATCGCTTGAGGAATTCAAGACCAGCTTGGGCAACACAGTGAGACTTCCCCATCTCTATTTCAAAAATAAAAATAATACAAAGAAAAAAATAAAGAACACTGGTCTGTATGACAACAACGCAAACAGCTTGGATCTTAGACATCCCTGTTTCTTTGTTTTTTTGGGTTTTTTGAAACGGAGTTTCACTCTTGTTGCCCAGAGTAGAGTGCAATGGTGCAATCTTGGCTCACCACAACTTCTGCCTCCCGGGTTCAAGCAATTCTCCTGCCTCAGCCTCCCAAGTAGCTGGGATTACAGGAATGCACCACCTCGCCCAGCTAATTTTGTATTTTTAGTAGAGACGGGCTTTCTCCATGTTGATTGGCTGATCTCTAACTCCCAACCTCAGATGATCCGCCTACCTCGGCCTCCCAAAGTGCTGGCATTACAGGTGTGAGCCACCGTGCCTGGCCAGACATCCTGTTCTTAAAAGGTTTTTTTCTTATATGGAAGAAATTGGTAACGATGAGTATCTCCAGGGAGTGGATTTGGATGCCTGGGGGATGGCAATGGGAGGAAAAAAACTGTTTCCTAGATATCACTTTGTACCTTTTGCATGCAATTATTAGCTATTTAAATGTGATTACATCCTAGCCTGGTGCGTTGGCTTACACCTGTAATCTCAGCACTTTGGGAGGCCAAGGCAGGTGGAAACTCGTTTCTACTAAAAATACAAAAATTAGCTGGGCGTGGTGGTGCATGCCTGTAATCCAAGCTTCTCAAGAGGGTGAGGCAGGAGAATCACTTGAATCTGGGAGGCAGAGGTTGCAGTGAGTGGAGATTGCACCGCAGCCTGGGCGACAGAGGGAGACTTTGTCTCAAAAAGAAAAACGAAGTTTACATTGACTGCTTATACGATAAATAATACATAGTAAAAAGCTTCTGGCTACTTTTCAGCTGGACAGTTCTCCCTGGCCTCTTTTCTGGCAGCCTCTCATCTCGCTGCTTACTATCTCCCACCCCAATTCCCCCTCCAGACCAGCAAAAGGAATAATACGTCTCTATCACTACCTGCATAGAAGGCAGAAAAGACCACAGGTTTGGGTTTTAAAGAACAAATTCTTGTTCTTTTTTTTTCCTTTCTTTGTTTTCTTCTTAAAAGACAAATTGTTTCCTTTTTCTGTATTAGTGTTGGGGAGAATGCCCAGAATGCCCCTGGCTTCCCTCCCTCTTCCCCACCTTCCCTCAGAGTTGGGGCTGGCCAGGGACCCAGGCCACCATGTTAAAAGCTGCCAGGCCACCAGGAAGACTGGTAGCATCAGCGAGCCTTGCACGCGATCTCCAAGGTGTTCTTGCCAGGAGTGTGGAAGGTCACAGCCATGGCCACCTGCTCCAATCTCATGGGCATCTTTGCCAGGCAGGCTCATGAGGCCCGCCAGCTGCTAGGCTGGAAGCACATGCTCTAGACGGAGCTGTCTTCTTCCCAGGACCTCAACAGCAGCCTTTCTGCCCCGGCATGGAGAAGTACCCAGTGCCATACCTGTCAGGCAACTCCCTTCCACTGGCATTGGCTGCTTCTATCTGTGCCCCTGCTTGTCCCATTGCACAAAGGAGAGGTTAAGGAGTCTCTGTCCAGTAGGCCTGGCACCTCAGTGGAGCTTGGCGAACTCCAAAAGAGGCTGAGCCACAGGGAGGCCGGGGCTCAGCTAATAAACCAGCCCAGCCAAGGCAGGTAGATGAGAAAAAACTGTGAATGACTCCTCCTGAGGAACGGCTGGGGCCCTGGCCAATCTCTGCTGCTCAAATGAGGCGAGGACAACCTCCAGGCCCCTGCTCAACACCCAGCAGCTGAGAAGCATGGACTCCCCTGGGGGGCGCTAGCCAATTTCCAGAAAATTTGCCAGATTTTCTAAGCTTAGGAAAGATTTTTTTCAAACTTTCTACTTTTGTACCTCCCTGACCATTTTCAATGCAAAAGGTCAGATTTCCCTTAAATGTACTCCATAGCTTTCCCTGTTTGTGAAGAAAGAAGTGTGCTCCCGCTCCTGAGCTATCGTACAAATACCCTGTGCTGGGACACCACAGCCGCCTCACAGCTGTGGATCAAGGCAGGTGCTGCAGAAGGCACTGTAAGGGCAGAACCCGGTGTGGGAGTAGAGTGGGGCCAAAGCTGGGCAATGAAGTTTTCACTAACTAAAACTTAGAATAATACTCAGTGATTTTTTTTTTTTTTTTTTTTTTTTTTTTTTGAGGAATCTTGCTCTGTCCCCAAAGCTGGAGTGCAATGGTGCAATCTCAGCTCATAGCAACCCTCTGCCTCCCGGGTTCAAATGATTCTCCTGGCTCAGCCTCCTGAGTAGCTGGGATTACAGGAGCATGCCACCACGCCCGGGTAATTTTTGTATTTTTAGTAGAGATGAGGTTTCACTATGTTGGCCAGGCTGGTGTCGAACTTCTGACTTCAGGTGATCCACCCACCTCAGCCCCCAAAGTACAAGGAACAGGCGTGAGCCACCACACCTGACCATCAGTGATTGTTTTTTTAAGAGTGGTTGGCTGGGCCTGGCGTGGTGGCTCAAGCATGTAATCCCAGCACTTTGGGAGGCTGAGGCGGGTGGATCTCGAGGTCAAAAGATCGAGACCATCCTGGTCAACATGGTGAAACCCCATCTCTACTAAAGATACAAAAAATTAGCTGGGCATGGTGGCGAGCGCCTGTAATCCCAGCTACTCAGGAGGCTGAGGCAGAATTGCCTGAACCCAGGAGGCAGAGGTTGCGGTGAGCTGAGATCGCACCATTGCACTCCAGCCTGGGTAACAAGAGGGAAACTCCGTCTCAAAAAAAAAAAAAGAGTGGTTGGCTATCCAGCAGTTGGAATAACGGTGGAGTTTTCTTTCCTTCTCACACATTTGTATATTACCATAATTGTTAACAATGATTTATGATGAGCAAAAATAATTCTGGCAGCTCTCTTTATACATGAAAATGCATCAAAGCCAAACAATGTTGTAAGCTCCATTCTCAAGAGCAGCACTGGCCGGGTGCAGTGGCTCATGCCTATAATCCCAGCACTTTGGGAGGCCAAGGCGGGTGGATCATGAGGTCAAGAGATTGAGACCAACCTGGTCAACAAGGTGAAACCCCATCTCTATTAAAAATACAAAAATTAGCTAGGCACGGTGGTGTGCGCCTGTAGTCCCAGTTACTCGGGAGGCTGAGGCAGGAAAATTGCTTGAACCCAGGAGGCAGAGGTTGCGGTGAGCCGAGATCGTGCCATTGCACTCCAGTCTGGGTAACAACAGCGAAATTCTGTCTCAAAAAAAAAAAAAAAGCAGCACCAGCATTCCACGATCTCTAATAAGTCCTTCCCTTTTCTCATCCCAGCAGTGTATTGCCAGCATTCCATAATACCCTCTATGTAGGCATTCCGTACACGCGGGCTTTTCCCTTCACAAGTCATCTGAGTACCTGATATTTGACAAGTGAAACTGTCTCTTTCAGCACGCCCAGTGAAATCCTTCTTTGCCTTAATTTTATCACATGAGGAGATCTCTCTTTCTGCCACTTTTGTTGTGTCAGAAGTGTTGCCAGAAAAAGGGGTCCCCATCTGGACCGCAAGAGAGAGTTCTTGCATCTTGCACACAAAGGAATTCAAGGCAAGGCGCAGAGTGGAGTGAGAAGAGATGTTTATTGAAAGCTACTCAGTTTCAGCGCAGAGCATCTTCAGAAAGCAAGAGGAGGAACGCCTCTTCTAAGATTTTCTTTTTTCTTTTCTTTTTTTTTTTTTTTTTGAGACAGAGTTTCCCTCTTGTTGCCCAGGCTAGAGGACAATGGTGTGATCTCAGCTCACTGAAACTTCCCGGGTTCAAGTGATTCTCCTGCCTCAGCCTCCCGAGTAGCTGGAATCACAGGCATGTGCTTCCATGCCGGCTAATTTTTGTATTTTTAGTAAAGACGGTGTTTCACCATGTTGGCCAGGTGAAACATGCTAGTTTTAAGATGAAGTTGACTTTATTTTTATTTTTATTTATTTATTTTTTCTTTTCTGAGATGGAGTTTTGCTCCTGTCGCCCAGGCTGGAGTACAATGGCGCAATCTCAGCTCACTGCAACCTCCACCTCCTGGGTTCTAGAGATTCTCCTGCCTCAGCCTCCCGAGGAGCTGGGATTACAGGCATGCACCACCATGCTCAGCTAATTTTTTGTGTTTTCAGTAGAGATGAGATTTCATCATGTTGGCCAAGGTGGTCTCAACTCCTGACCTCAGGCGATCCACCCATCTCGGCTCTCCCCACTCCCATGAGGTCCCTGGAACCCCATCTGTCCCTCTGCCCTGTGGCAACTTCACACATCCATGGCTGAGATTTGAAAACTATGGTTTTTGGGGTTTCTTTGTTTTTTTGCATTTTTTGTTGTTGTTGTTGTTGTTGTTGTTTTTGAGTCTTGCTGTCACCAGGCTGGAGTACAGTGGAGCGATCTCAGCTCACTGCAACCTCCACTTCCCGGGTTCAAGCAATTCTACTGCCTCAGCCTCCCAAGTAGCTGGGACTACAGGCATGCACCACCACGCCTAGATAATTTTTTGTATTTTAGTAGAGACGGGGTTTCAGCATGTTGGCCGGAATGGTCTCGAACTCCTGACCTCGTGATCTGCCCACCTCGGTCTTCCAAAGTGCTAGGATTACAGGTGTGAGCCACAGCGCCCGACCCAAAAACTATCCTTCTTAAGTCATTGCACAGACTCTGCTCTGGTGACATGGACAAACGTGAGCTGATGGCTGTGGGCAGCACCACCATGCCATAGCTCCCACTGGGCGCCGTTCATTGCCTACCTTAGCACAATCTGGATTTGGTATATTACAAGTGGGCAAAGAATATCACTAGGGATTGCCTAAGAGGTGGTCGCACAAGGAGAACTTGGCAAAGTGGATCACTGCACATGAGTTTTTCTCCAAAAATGGTGTATCAGGACCACCCCATTTATCCAGCCAAGCAGGTGTGTATCCCCTTCAGTCTGGAGAAGCTCGGTGGTTGAGTTAAACCCTCTGCAATGCAGAAGGCCTGACTGACCCCGGGGGTGAGAGATCAAATTTTGAATACTGCGGGTAATTGTTTTGACACACTGAAATAATCCACCCAGGAAAATGGGCCTCTGCTTGGATTCTGCTGCTGTTGTTTAGGGGTTTGGGTTTGGTTTGGTTTTTTTGGAAAGCGAAAGGGCTCTCTGACAGTTGTGCGGTTGCCTGAAGGGGAATAAATGGGCCATTGAATGGATGGGAGCAGTGAATGGGGCATTGAATGGATGGAAACAATGAATGATGTCCTTGAGGTCTCTGAACATCAGGGCTTCCAAGAAGTCTGAAATGCAGTCCCTCACACAAGGCTCAGGGTTGTCCTTCTGAATCACTGTACCCCTTCCCTGGGGCGCCGGCAGGGCCTGGAAACTGGCCAGCTTTGGTTGGAACGCAGGCTAGGATGGGAAAGGTGTTTCACGGGTTTTTGTGTAAAGAGGACAGGGCTCTGGCTGGACCCATTATCTTCGCGTTGGCTCACTCAGCTGACGTGCACTGAGGCCTGCTCTCAACCACTCCTGGTGCCTGTGGCTCTGGCTCTGTGGAACCCACTGAGCCATCCTAGAGTGACTCACCTGCCTTTATCCTTCCCCTGGTCTCGTGAGCATCAGTGACAAACTCGGGTTAAATCCAAGGATCACAATTTCTCCTTCCAACCCTTCTTCCCACCAAACCCTCACCGAGGAGGACAACACTGTCAGCGCATGTTTCTGGGCCAAACCACCATCATCCCGCCCACAGTTCCTCACTCCTGCACTTCAACCCGTGTGGAATACTGCTGCTTTTTCATCCCTATCTGGCCCTCGTGATCCTCCTGTTAACAGCCAGGGCTCTGGCCCAAGTCTTTATCCCCATCTTTATCATCCCTGCATCCTCAGGCCAGCCCCTCCTCTCCCCTAAGCATTCAACAGGATATCCATTGCCAAACACAACTGAAGCCCGTGGCCACCCTCCTCCCTGCAGTTCTCCTGCCTTCATTCCAAACCTGTCCCACAAATCCCACTGCCTTTTGCTGCGAATAAGTGCCAGGCACCCAGCTGTGCAATATACATGTTCTGATTGAATCCTGTGAGGGGGATATTATGTGTTCTATGAAAAAGAAACAGGGGTTCGTGGAAGTTAAATAACGCAGCTAGTTCACAGCAGAACTGGAACTCAATGCTTCAATGGTCTAAGACAGTAACTTTGTAACCACACACAGCATGCCTAACACTCTGTAAGGAAGCTATGATCTCCCTTCCCCCACCCCACCAGATCATAACATCCCAGATTAATTTTACCCCACATCGTTTATATGAAAGATGGCTCTGCAGCTATATACGTTCGTTAGATTTCTGTTCTGATACCCTGATTTCTTAGAGCTTGTAAAAATGCCTGGGTCTTGATGGTAGGAATGAGGGAGGGGAGAGAGAAGAGGGTAACAGGGTAGGAGGGTCTTGTCTTATTCTCTACGTAATTTGGTCTCAAGGTAAGCTCAGCCAAAAGCTGACCAGAGCTGATGCCAATCTACTCTGACCCAAGTTTGCCCCAGAACTGGTCCAGAACATGTGTTTCCAGGAAAGCGTTTGCCTCATTTTAGACAAAGAAGATAGAGGCTGGGCTAGGCATAGTGGCTTATGCCTATAATCCCAACATTTTGGGAGGTCAAGACAGGAGGATCACTTGAGGCCAGGAGTTCAAGACCAGCCTGGGCAACATAGCAAGAGCCCATTGCTGAGAAGGAAGGAAGGAAGGAAGGAAGGGAGGGAGGGAGGGAAGGAGGGAGGGAGGGAGGGAAGGAGAGAGGGAGGGAGGGGGAGAGAGAGGGAGGGAGGGAAGAAGAGAGGGAGGGAGGGGGAGAGAGAGGAAGGGAGGGAAGGAGAGAGGGAGGGAGGGAGGGAGAGAGAGAGGGAGGGAGGGGGAGAGAGAGGGAGGAAGGACAGAGGAGCAAAGGCACTGGGCTTCCCATGGGAGAATGCAAGAAGGTCCTCCATGCCACCCCTTCCCCAGCTCAGGCCCCATCCTCTTGGTCATGAGGGAGGGGAGGGAGGGGCTGGTGACGCTTTTGTTTCTCTCTTTGAAGCAACTTCAAACATGAAGTCTGCAAACATGCCAGCCATGTGGGAAACTAAACTCGAGTCAAAATTCCGCTTCTACTTCCCCAAATTCTTGAGGCTCTAGATCATCTCCAGGACCATCCCCAGCCCGCTAGGAACCCAGGCATTCCAGCCAGCCACAGCGCTATCCTCTGCCTCTCCAGGTCTCTTTCAGCTCGCCAAGGCTCAGAGTTCTCTCTCAGTTCCTACTCTCTGCCCCTTCTCCACTGGGCCCCACTCAGATTCCTGGACGCAAAGAGCCAAACTCATGCCCAAAGACTGAAAAAAGAAACGTTTTAATAAATACAAAACTCTCCAATAATGACTCTGCTCAGCTCAGGGGCAGCAGGAGTGGAGTGTCAGGGGCCCTTGGTGCTGAGTGAGGATAAATTAAAAATCCCAACAAGCCAGTGACATTATGTACAGAAGGAAAGGGGTGGGGCTTCCAGGACAGAAGCCGGGGGTGGCAGGGCAGGGGCTGGAGTGGCCGCAGCCTCCGTCTGGCCCAGCTGCCTCTCCCCCTTGTGGAGCTGTGGTTCCCAGAGGTAGTGGGTGTAGGAGAAGAGGCAGCACAGAGGAGCAAAGGCACTGGGCTTCCCACGGGAGAATGCAAGAAGGTCCTCGACGCCACCCCTTCCCCAGCTCAGGCCCCATCCTCTTGGTCATGTGGCCTTCCGGCTGCTCCCTAAGAGCCTTCAGCTTCTTTCTCCAGCTCTGGAACAGTGCTGGTCTCTGGGGCTGCTGGAGACAGAAGGGAGGGAACATTGGAGGATGGGAGAGGGAGTGGAAAGACACAGAAAGGCATGGAGGGTAGAGCAAAGCCCCCCTGCCCTGGTCCTAGAAAGGCCAGCATTTTCTAAGTCAGTCAGTGCATACAGCTGGGGTACCTTCATCTCATTGTTTAATTCCTCTGAGCTTCAGAAATCTCATTTGTAAAGAAAAGGTAAGAAATAACAATTCCACCAGGTAGCTGTGAGGGTGGATTAGAATGGCACTTGTGAGGCAGGTTGCACTGTTCCTGCACACAGGGAGTGGTCCCTTCCCTGACCAGGAGTCCCATGGGCAGTCAGCCCTCGGCTCATAGCTGCTGACCCTGGACTCCCTCACTTACGCTGCCGGAGGGCCGTGCAGTGGGAACAGCATCGACTCTCCTTCTCCGAGCCACAGGACACTGGCAGTGAACAGTCATCCCGCTCACAGTGAGGCACCCCTGCCTGGTACAGGACAGAGCAGACACTGAGGGTCCCCCAGAGGTCCCTTCAGCCTCTTCAGGGACCTCCCTGGGAAGGTCTCCCTACTCCAGACCAGGCCTCCAGTACCCACCTCACACAAGCCTCTGCTCCCCACTTACCCCACATCTGCAGGTGATACAGCTCATCTCTCCAAAAGGGGGCACTGATGGGTGCCAGCTCTGGCTCTCTGGGAACCACTGCCCAGCAAAACGGCAGCCCCGGGGCCCATCAGCCTGCATGGGGTCCCCCAGCTGAAGGTGGGCTCCCGACCCCACTGTTGAGAGGAAAAGAGAAAGGGTCAGCCCCGGCAGGCCAACCAGGTTTTATGAGTATTCTCTTCGAATCCCCAGCACCTAGCAGTTTCTGATACTTAGTAGGTGATAAATTTGCATGGGTGGGTGGACAGATGGATGGATGGATGGATGCATTGATGGGTGGATGGATAGATGAATAGATGGATGGATGGACAGAAGGATGGAAGGATAGATGGATGCATCAATGGATGGATGGACGGATGGATGGATGGATGGATGGATGGATGGATGGATGGATGGATACATCCGTGAGTGGGTAGACGGATGGTTAGATGGATGGATCCGTCAATGGATGCATCAATGGATGGATGGATGGATGGATAGATAGATGAATACATCTGTGGGTGGGTGGGTGGGTGGGTACATGGATAGATGGATGGATGGATAGATGCATCAATGGGTGGATGGATAGATGGATGGATGCATTGATGGGTAGATGGATGGATAGATGGATGCATCGATGGATGGATAGATAGATGAATGGATGGATGGATGCATCAATGGGGGATGGATGGATGGATGCTTCAATGGGTAGAAGGATGGATGCATTGGCCGGGCGCGGTGGCTCAAGCCTGTAATCCCAGCACTTTGGGAGGCCAAGGCGGGTGGATCACGAGGTCAAGAGATCGAGACCATCCTGGTCAACATGGTGAAACCCCGTCTCTACTAAAAATACAGAAAATCAGCTGGGCATGGTGGCGTGTGCCTGTAATCCCAGCTACTCAGGAGGCTGAGGCAGGAGAATTGCCTGAACCCAGGAGGCGGAGGTTGCGGTGAGCCTAGATTGCACCATTGCACTCCAGTCTGGGTAACAAGGGCGAAACACCATCTCAAAAAATAAAAAAAATAAAAATAAATTAAAAAAATAAAAAGAAGGATGGATGCATTGATGGGTAGATAGATGGATGGGTGGATAAACAGATGAATGGATAGATGCATCAATGGGTGGATGAATGGATGGATGGGTGGATGGAAAGATGAATGAATGGATGGATGCATCAATGGGTAGATGGATGGATGGATCGATCGATGGGTGGATGGGTGGATGAATGGATGGATGGATGGATGGATGCATCAATGAGTAGATGGATGGATGCATTGATGGGTGGATAGATGGATAGATGGATGGATGGATGGATGGATGGATGGATGGATGCATCAGTGGGTAGATGGATGGATGGATGGGTGGATGGATACATCAATGGGTGGATGGATGGATACATTGATGGGTGGATAGATGGATAGGTGGATGGATAGATGAATGGAAGAATGGATGGATGTATTGATGGGTAGATGGATAGATGAATGAATGGATGGATGGATGCATCAATGGGTGGGTGGTTGGGTGAATGGATGGATGGATGGATGGATGGATGGATGGATGGATGGATGAATGAATGGAGCAGGAACCAGAACCCATCATTCCCACTAGTATATGACATTCTTTCCACTGCATTCAGAGTGCTGGCTCCAGGCTAGGCATAGAGCAGTGCTCAGTAAATGCTCAATTAGTGAGCACCCTCCCCTCACCCAGAACAAAGCCTGCCTCAACCCAAAGGTGAGGCTCAGTGCCCAGCCACCTCTCTCACCTGGACACTGTTTGCAGCAGTCGGTGGGGTTGACACGGACAGGCTGGGCACAGGCCAGCCGGGGACACTGCACCTTCTCACAGTGCACCTCTCCAGTGCCTCCCTGTAGGGATCCATTGAGCAAGGAGTGTCAGGAAGGGGGGCACATACCTCCTGCCTGCTCCCTCTCCTGTTCCACACCTCAATGTAGTCTCTCTGTGGCCTTTTACTCAGAGGCCCGGGCTTGCTTTATAGACCTAAACTCTGTTCCTCATCGGAACCCTGCAAGGTAGCTGCCATCATATCTGCTTACAGGAGAGGAAAGTGAGGCTCAGGGACAGAGGGTGCCTAGGGTCATTGGAGCTAGTTAGCTGGCGGAGCCAGAATCCACACCCAGGTCAGCCCCATCCCTTTTCCCACTGGAAGCCAACTCTCAAAGCGCCAGGGCCTTTTCTCACGTTGTTTTGATCCTTGAGCCCTCCTCACCAAGGATGGGCCTTCCTCACCGGGCAGCCCTCCCCATCTCTGCAGACCCCGCTGGGTTATGGCACCAGAGAAGATTGGGTGGCCATACCTTGCAGGTGCAGACAGCACACTTAATTAAGCCAAAGGGGGGCACAATGGGGTGCCACCGCGTACCCGCTGCCCGCCAGCTCCGGTCACCATCAAAATAGCAGCCTGGTGGGGAACAGGGCCCAGCAGCCATTAGTATGAGCTCATCAGCTGGGCCCAAAACCAAAGCTTGGGCCTCAGGCCACCCCCACATGAGCCTAAGCCAAGGGCCCACTTGGGGGCCAGTCACAGTAATGAGTCCCATCGGGCATCGCTTGGAACCTATGCTCCTCAGGTCACCCCCTACATACTCTCCCCTTCTTGTCCCCCTCCTGGTTCAACCTAATGGTTCCTCTGAGGCCCCCACCCCTGCACGCACCCTTCCAGCTCACCCTCTCCTGGGTCCCGGCTCCTTGGCAGCCCTGGCAGGTCTCCAACATCTTGTTTCTCTGTGGAGCCAAAGAAATGGTGAAAGCAGAAGGTGGCCACCCTTCTTCCCTGCCCAGAGGACTGGTCTGCGCTGGGCAGACTGCTCCCTCCACTCCCCTGCAGGACACTCACCAGGGCACACAGGGCAGCAGTGGTCGGGAGCCTGCACCGGGTACGGGCAGCTGGGCGGCGGGCACACCACCGGGTCACAGATCACCGTTCGTCTCTGCAGAGAGGGGTGGAGGCATTGATGGGGGTGCCCAGGCCCCTTGCCCCAGATCCCAGGACCCAGTGTGCCCTTCTGGGACCTCTTACCTGGCAGGTGCAGAGTGAGCAGAGCGGGTCGTAGTTGGGTGCCCAGCGAGCCCCATGGGGGCGCTGCTGCCCCTCAAAGAAGCATGTGTTGGGGTCTCGGGGACGCCCAGGACCACCAGGTTTGGCGGGCGCTAGGGCTGGGGGACCAGGCACCCCGGGCAGTGCAGCAGCAGCTGTATCTGGAGCCCCCGGTGCCCGCACCCCATCGGCCCCGGTCACCTCCACAGTCGCCTCCAAGCGCAGGCCGCCCACCTCGCATTGGTTAGCGATGTGCACCTGGGAGGAGAGGCCAACTGAGGCATCGCCGGGGCTCCCCTCGTGTCTGTCTTCACGGCGCCAGCAGCGGCCAGCCAGCAGGAGACACCTCTGACCCCTGAGGACTGTGGTGGCCCAGGAGGATACCCTTAGCTCCACAGCCACCTCAGCTGCCAGGGATAGGGTGCTGGACTGCCAGCCTCAAGTCGTTTGTCTGTCTTCATCTTCCCCACCAGCCAGCAGGTGTGATACGACCACCCCCAAGACTCAGAGACAGCAAGTGACTAGTGCAAGGGCACACAATGCCCCCCAACTCTGCACCCTCCCCGCTGCCCATGCTGCCCTCCTACCTGCCCTTGGAGCTCCCCTCTGGGGCTGCCCTTGGTGGTGATCAGCAGGGAGGCCGTGCCTTGTGCCAGGTGCCGCAGCAGCTCTGGCTCCAGGTCCTTCACCACGCCCTGGGCCTGCACAGACAGGATAATGGAAGGGAACAGGGCACTTTAGGGCTGAGCCCACTGTCTCCAATTCACAGATGAAGAAACTGAGATCCAGAGAGGGTAAATAAAGTCTGCAGGGTAGCAAAGCCCATTGGCAATAGAGTGGAGTCAGAAGCCAGGTCTCTCTGACTCCAAGTCCATGAGAACTTACCCACTTGAAGGGGCTTAGTCCATCCCACCTACCCCTCTGAGGTCAAGGATTTTACATACTATCCAAGACATCCCACCAGAGAGAGACATAGGAAGGAGAATGAATAATGAAAAGCTGAGTCAGAGTCATGCCCAGGTCTGTGTGACTCCTCAGCCCATGCCAGCTCTTTTTTTTGACGGAGTTTTGCTCTGTCACCCAGGCTGGAGTGCAGTGGTGAGATCTCAGCTCACTGCAACCTCCACCTCCCAGGTTCAAGTGATTCTCCTGCCTTAGCCTCCCAAGTAGCTGGGATTATAGGCGCATGCCACCACACCCTGCTAGTTTTGTATTTTTAGTAGAGACTGGGTTTCTCCATGTTGGTCAGGCTGGTCTCCAACTCCCGACCTCAGGTGATCCGCCCGCCTTGGCCTCCCAAAGTGCTGGGATTACAGCCATGAGCCACCGTGCCCAGCTCATGCCAGCTCTTCTATACCAGGCTGCCTGCTCTCTGCTTCCTCCCATCACAGGCCCACAGAGCCCTTCAAGCTAAAATGCAGAAATGTTCCAAGCTGCTGCCTACCATCACATCCTTACCTCTGGGCCGTAGAATCCCTTCAGCAACCGCCGGGGCCCTGGTGTTCCAGGAGGCCCAAGGAGGTGGGCAGTGACAGTGCCCTGTTCTGAGCCACCAAGTCCAGCCAGCAGCACGGCATAGTGCAGGTGACAGTGGGTATCCAGGGAGAGCCAGGCGTGCCCTGCTGCCTGGCTCTTCACAGGAGGTAGCACCAGGGCTCCTGCTAGGGGCACCGGCACCACTAGGTCCAGACAGAGAAGAGATGAGAGGTGAGAAAGTGGCCTAGGGAAAGGCCTCAAACCCAGCATTCCCCAGCTCCCCAGCACAGATTCCACAAGATGGAAGACACTGCATAGGTCCAGAGCCTGGGGTGCAGCAAGTTTTAGACCCTTGCACCTCAGCAACAGGAAGAGTCTGCCGGCAGTGCCGCCCTATACATCCCCACCTTCAGATGGCAACCAGAGCTTAGGCACAAAGAAAGACACACCACGCTCTGGCTGTCTGCCACCATCCCTCGAATATCCTAGGAAACCAAAGGGCAGACAGACCTCTAAGGGCACTCACTATCCTGGCGGGCGCTATGCCCACTGTAGGGCAGGGCAGCCACGTGCCCCCGAAGCTCTCCGTCCGGGAAGTCCTTGGTGCCCACGTTCAGGAAGAGCTCGTTCTGCAGCAGCATATGAGCCCCTCGGGCACCCAGTCCAGGGCAGATACCCACGGCCTGGGGGGCAGGGAAGGATAGGCCTTCCTCAGTCTCACACGAGCCCAAGGTTCTCAAGCCTTGGCCCATTTTGTGCCCCCGCCCCACCCATACACACTTGCGCATACCAGAAACACAGGAGAAGCATCTGGCAGGTCCAGTTTCAAGGCCTTCCCTGCCACTTCCTAGCTATGTGACAGCCTTGGAGAGTTACTTAACTTCTCCAAGACTTCACCTCCTCATCTACAAAATGGGTACTGTGAAAGCCAAAATACATAAGGCCAGCAGTGCGGCACCCAGCGTGTGGAAAGGCCCTGTAAGCAAGTACTACTGTTACATTCACTACTGCGTGGTCTACGGCACGGCTCTCCAGGTCTGACACCTCCCGCTTGGCCGTGAGCTTGCTGGGCACAGGGCCACATCTGATTTCCTTTGTACTTTAGTCCCTAGTTTAGGGCTCACTAAAAATGTGAAATGAATGAATGAGTGAGTGGCAGAACCGTGAATGAGTGGATGATACTAAGCACCCCTGATCATCCCACCTGGCTTCCCAGAGCTCATGCACTGGGCCCTGGGTCCAGTTCTGCCTGGAGCCCTCACCGTGTGTCCTCCTGTCTGGAGTCCAGCCATGTGGCACAGCACAGTGCGCTGATTCCTCCGCTGAGGCTTGGTCTCCAGTGTGATGGCCACCACCTCACTGCTTGTCCCTACCACTTGCACCTGATAGTCAAGGTGGAGGAGGGCAAAGTGGAGAGGTAGTAAAGGCCTGGGGCCTGTCCTGCTGCCCCTCACCCCATCTTCTGCAGCCCCTGACACTTACCTGGTAGATCAGGGAGCCATTTCCTAGCAGCATGAGGCTGGCTGAGCCGGCAGCACCCGTCTGGACTGGGATCAGGGCATCAGCCCCACAAAGGACACTTTGCAGGGCTACGGAGGGGCAAGAGACAGTTGAGGCTAGGCTTACCCCATGGCTGCTTACACCCCCAGTCCTCAGGATCACTCCCATGCCCACTTTGGCCCCTCCCTGGCACGTGTCTGTGCCTCTCAGTTGTACATGCCCAGGGCACCAGGCCCCACCCTGCCTCACCGTCACAGCTCTTCCTGGCAGCAATGTGCCCGCTGATGCGCAGCCCTGGCCTGCCTGCCCTCTCCAGGGCCATCTGCAGCTCCCCCAGCACCAGCCAGTCCATCTCCTGGACTGTCAGGGTGGGCAGTACCTCAGCAAAGCCTGGTTCCTGGGGACAGAGCAGGGTGTGATGGGCAAGAGCAAGAGGCCAAAGCAAGTGGTGGCCAGAGCCAGGTCCCCACTCACCTGGGCTGAGACATTGGCCTGAAGCTCTCGCAGTAGCTGCCCCTGGTGTAGAATCTGGAGCCTCAAGGGAACCTGGGTTCGTCCTGCAAGGCCGCACATGTGGGCCTTTCTGAGACAGGTGCTCTCCCTAACCTTCTCACATGTTTTGCCCCCATCCCACTTACCCCCACTCTTGGGTTCCAGCAGCCCTCGGAAAAGCAGCAAAAAATGCAAGGAGTCCTCTGTGTCACTGAGAGTGAGCAGAGTGATGCCCCCTACGCCCTGCTGTGGGGGGCCTTCTAGAGTGAGGATGGCACTGAAGGTCTCTGGGGAAGGGAGGATGACAAGAGCCCGTCAGAAACCTCCCTCCCCTTTCCTGGGGACAGAGAAGACTCAGGGCTCCACACCCGGGGCTCTGTGCTCCCTACCTGCAGCCAGAGCTCGGTGCCGGAGGAGAGGCCCCCAGACCTCCCCCGAAGGGTGAGTGAGTGTCACAAGTGCCACTTGTAGCTGTTCCGCCCTAAGGAGCCGCAGAGACAAGCGAGGCACTGCCCGCCACACCCCACAGACCTGGAGCAGAGACAAGAGGGCCCTCCGCTCAGACACTGCGTGGGCTAGGCCAGTTAGCAGGCCCAGGCCTGGTGAAAAAGGAACATGGAAAGGAGCCTCCAGGGTGCCCTAGGGAGCTTCAGAAAGAACCCTGGAGCCAGATGCTTGGGTTCCAGCCCTGGCTGCACCACTTGCTAGCTGTGTACTTCCAAGAATCCCACCCTCCTACTGAGCCTCAGTACCCCCCGTCTGTAAAATGGGCATCATCCTGTCAGTGCCTTCCTCCCACTGGGCATAAGGAGGACCACAGGAGGCAATGCAGAGAATGCTCTCAGCACAGTGCTGAGACTGGACCAGTGCTCACAAATGGCATCATCTCACCAGGCCATCTTGGGTGGGGGCTGCAGGGTGCTCAAACAGGACACTGCCATTGGAGTCTGAGAAGCGGACCCTGGTGGGGCGGTCCAGCCTGGGAATGAGAGGTCTGGTGAGGTCGGTTGAGGCCGGTCAGAGCCAAAAGCAGCTCCTCCTCCCGGCTCTCCCAGTTTCCCTCCCCGGCCGGCAGCTGACCCCTCCTTGCTCCTTCCCCTTTCTCACCGCCTGTAGGAGATGGAGAAGCGGAGGCTAGAGCGCAGCAGCGAGACTCGGGCTCGTGCTACCGCCTGCGACCTTGGCCCTGTCAGCAGCGCCACGAAGTCTGGGACAGGAGGAAGATGGCCTGAGCACTGTCAAACGCTGCTTTGGTGGCCCAGCCTCAACCACAACCCCAATGTCCACCAGCCCCCTACCCGTGTGGCCGTCACCGCGGGCCCGCTCCTCAGTGCTTGGCTCTCCGCGGTCGCTATAACTACGATGCTCGGGATCCCTCGGATACTCGAAGGACAGGCCGCTGGGCTGCCGCTCCGAACTGCTGCGCTCTGCGGAGAGGTGGGGGAGTGGTTGGGGGGGGCGGGCAGGGAACACGGGCTTCAGCGGCCCGTGGTAAGGACCAGTCTGCCGCCCCATCCAAGTGGCCCGGAACCTAGCATCGAGGCCCACAGCCCTCCCCGCAGGGCGGAGCAAGCTTTACCCTGGGGGCAGGTCTGGCAGCAGTGTCCTGGCAGCTGGCGCGGCTGCCCACAGGCCAGGGTCGGGCATTCTGGTTTGATGTTCTTGCAGCTGACCCTGCCAGGGCCCCTGGTACGGCGACCCCACTGAGGCTGCTCCCGGAAAAGGCGGGAAAACCAAGTGAGTGCAAGATGCCAGCTGGTGAGACCCCCGGGCAAGGATGTCCCGCAGAGTCCGCCAGCTCTGCCACTTGCAAGCTTCGTAACCCTACACAAGCTGCTTCACCTCTCTGGGCCTCACGGTCCCCGTCTGGAAAATGGGAATAATAATACTGTCTATCTAGGAAGGCTGCCAGGGGAGTTAGGTGAGCAGGGAACGAAACGCAGTTGGCACAGAGCCTCGCGCAGGGTGGTCGATCAGTCACAGTCAGCACCTAAGACTTGAAGGGGCCGATTCCCCTTCCTCCACCAGAAACCGCCCCCCAATCTCTGCCGACTGGCCTCCTCCTCAGCAGCTCCGAGTCCACTCCGACGCCCGCGCAAGCCGGGGCTCCCCACCCGCCCCGCCAGGGCCCGGGCCGGCTGCCGGGTGCACTCACCGCCTCGCAGGCGCACAGCACGCAGCGCATCACCCCGAAGGGCTCCCCCAGGTCCGGGTGCCACGTCTCGTCCAAGGCATAGACCTTCCCGCCGAAGGAGCAGCCTGCAGGGACGGGCTTGGCTGGCGGCCGCTGCCCGGCTCGCGCCGTGTGCCGCCCCAGGGGCTGCCTACGGGTCCCAGGTCCCAGGCGCTGCGCCCCTCGGCCGCCGCCCACCCTCCGGCTGCCAGCCGCGCCGAGCCACCTGCGCCCGAGCCCGACTTCCCGCCCGTGCCTCCCTCGGGCGCCCACCTACCTGCCGCTCCCCGAACAGGCAGCGGCTCCTTCTCGGAACGAATGGGCAGCGCGGGGGGATCGGGGCCGGCGCCGCGGGCGGGCCGGGAGCCGAGCAGCAGCAGCCCGAGGAGCAGCAGCGGGGCCGGCGGGGCCGGGAGGCTCGGCATGACGCGAACGGGACAGCTGGGGAGGCGGGAGGGAGGAGGGCGCCGAGCGGGCGGAGGGAGGGGGGCGGAGGGCCGGGCCGGGGGCGGTGCGGCGGGAGGGGGCCGGGGCCGGGGCCGGGGCCGAGGCAGTGCCGCGAGGGGCTCGTCGGGCGGCCGCAGAGTCGGCGCCGGGCCGGGCCGGGCGGGAGGAGCGGCAGGGAGGAGCGCGGGCAGGCAGGCGGGCGCTGACCCGGGCCGTACGCGGCTCTACTGCCCCGGGCGCCGGCTCCGGCCCGTTTTATGCCTCGCGCCCGACGCCCCGGCCGGGGGCCTCCTCCTCAGCAAACGGGGCGGCGGCGGCGGCTCGGCGAGGGGCCGGGCTGAGCCCGGGGGGTCCGGCCCAGCGGCGGCGGCCCGGATCGCGGGTGGGGGAGGGGAGGGAGGGGCTGGGACCGGGCAGGGGAGGAGGGAGGGGCGGGGGAGGGGGAGGGGAGGGACCAGGGGGCGCGAAGAGGGGGAGGAGAGGCGGGCCCGGAGCCCCCCCGCCCCCCCCTCGCCGGCGGCCACGGGGCGGCTGGACCAGGAGGTCGGTGGCCAACCCAGGACGGGAGACTCTGGCCAGGGAGGGGTAGAGGCTAGGCCTGAGGCCTGGAGCGCTCAGTGAGCGAGGACCCGGTTCCGTTCTGCCCGCCCGAAGGATGAAGACTTGCCCTTACAGATGACAATGTACAGGAAAGCCCCATCAACGGATCTCCCCACTGCCTGGGCCCACAGCATCCCTCAAACCCCACGCCAGCCTCTCTCACTGCCTAGCCTGCCTCCTTACCTCCTGAGGCTGCTCCTCACCCCCTTTCTGTGGAGTGACAGTGTCTCCCTCTCATTGTAACCCTCAGACCCATTCCAATGTCCCCTCTTGCTTTCTCACCCCCTACCTTCACCCAAGGGACCCTCTGCCTCTCCAGCCCACTCCCAACCTCCTTTATCTTGGTTCCGTAGTGGCGCCTGCCTCCCTGTCCCTCCCACCCACACACACCCACCATCCTCCCAGGCGTCCCAGCACCCTCCTTCCTAATCTTAGGAGACATCTCGTCTGGCTGAGCGGGAAAATTCCAGGATCTAGGCCACACTTCTCAGCAGGCATGCCCATCCTTGGCGAGGAGGAACGGGAGAGGCTGAGGAAGTTCTGGGGGGCGGGGGATGATGGGAACAAGGTCAGGCCAGGAAGCCCCTGAGGATAGAGACTGTGGGGAGACTGGGACTGGGAAGAACCAAAGGAGCTGGAGCTAGGGCCAAAGGAAAAGGGGGGCCAGCAGGGAGGTATCTGCAGGGGAGGTCCAGCAGCTGTCTCTCCTAAGACAGGGCCACACGGGCCTGGGTATTCCTCTTGCCACATGTGGAACAGTAGGAGATGGAAGGGAGACAGAACAAGCAAAGGAGGGCCCCAGGCACAGAGGTCTGTGTGTAGCCGTCCAAGCCACTGGACTCCACACCTCAGCCACAGCTTACCCAGTGCACGCGTGCATACACACACTTCTGACAGTCCTCTTGACCCATCCAAACCCTTTTCCCACAACACCAACCCGTAACAGGAGGTTTCTCTCTTATACAGGCAATATCCGTATTCCCTCTTGGAAAGGGGGAATAACAAGACAGGACTCCCTAGGGGGTTACAGAAAGAAAAGCAGAAAAGCAAATGTCCTATTGCATTTCAGCAGCAGGTGTAATGTCCAGGGAAACGAAATTTGGAGAGCCAGGAATTGAAAAGTGCCCCGATCTAAAACAAGACCTCTGTGCCTCTTCCCCAGTGACACAAATGTCCTGCCAGAGTCCTCCTGGGGAAAAAAAAAGTCTGCTCCTGTCCCTTTCTAGGTCCCAGGTTGCCCATCTCCAGGAAAAGATGGATCCCCCTATCCAGATCTCTGTGCTGTATGTGGGTGGAGGAGTGGACCCTGGTCCAGGCAGGGGCTCCAGGGAAGAGAAGGCGTCACTTCCGGGGGCCTTCGCCAGTGTCTGGTGGCTCCCTCCTCTGATTGGGCAGAGGTGGCCCAGGCAGGCGTGTGACCTGCTGCCGTTGGAGGGGCTGTACCCCACCGCCACATCTTCCTACCCATCTGCTCCCCAGAGTGCGGCCTACTGTGCACCTGGGTCCTTGAGCCCCTCTCCACCTGGTGAGTGGCAAGCAGCGTGTGGGGTTATGTGACGGTAGAGAGGACAGCAAAGAGAAATGGGCTCCCAGCTGGGGGAGGGGCAGGCAAACTGGAACCTACAGGCACTGACCTTTGTCGAGAAGAGTGTAGCCTTCCCAGAATGGGAGGAGCAGGGCAGAGCAGGGGTAGGGGGTGGGGTGCTGGTTTCTGAGGGACTGATCACTTACTTGGTGGAATACAGCACAGCCCTGACTGGCACTGAGGAAAGGCGACAAGAGCCCAGGGAGAAAATAAGAGAGGGAGGTACACTTAGGGCTTAGTGAACACAGCACTAAGGTGGACACAGCCCCAGTCCCCATTCCTAGCTGGTCATTCCTTGTTAGCTTAAGGTTCTGAATCCCGGGGTGGGGAAGCTGGGCCAGGCAAGCCAGGGCGCAAGGAGAGGGTAACGGGAGGAGGGCCCACGCATGTTGACAGACCTACAGGAAATCCCAATATTGAATCAGGTGCAAGCCTCTTTGCACAACTTGTGAAAGGAGGAGGAAGCCATGTGGGGGGTCCTGTGAAGGAACCTGAAGGGGTCTGCTGAAGGGGCGGGGAGGTGGGTTTGAGCTAGGAGACAGATACTTCGGGGGGCGCCTAAGGCAAGGTCAGCCCCTAAGGTGGGCATCACCCAGCAGGTGCCCATTCCTGGGCAGGTGGCCTCAGGAAGGAAGTCCCAGGATTGTTGTTAGCCCATCTCTTGGCCTCAGATAACAGAGTCTTTCAGGACTTAGAGTGCAAAGAAAAGCTCCAGAGGCTTTTATGTGTAGGGGTAGAAAGGGAAAGAGAGGTTAATTTCTCCCATACCACCTTTTAATCCTGACCTCTAGTGGTCCCAGTTACAGCTTTGTGCAGTTCCCTGCCCCAACCCCATGCCCCACCGCAGAATTTGTCCGTCAGCACATTGTACATGTTTGCCAGTTCCTCACCCAGGCCCGATATCCCATTTTTCACTCCCTTCTCCCTGCTGAAGCCACAATGCTTTCATTCTCTATCACCATCCCAGATTTTCTCTGACCTAACAACCAAGGTTGCTCAGCATTTAAGGCCAAGTAAGATGTGTGTATACATACCATGTCCTGCTGTTCTCAGCAGGGGTAGGTGGCACCAAATCCACGTCAGATTCACTGAGGAGCCCGGAGTTTCATTCTTGTTGCCCAGGCTGGAGTGCAATGGCACCATCTCGGCTCACTGCAACTTCCACCTCCCAGGTACAAGTAATTCTCCTGTCTCAGCCTCCCAAGTAGCTCGGGTTACAGGCATGCACCACCATGCCTGGCTAATTTTTTTGTATTTAGTAGAGACAGGGTTGTACCATGTTAGTCAGGCTGGTCTGGAACTCCTGACCTCAGGTGATCTACCTGCCTCGGCCTCCCACAGTGCTGGGATTACAGGCGTGCACCACTGCGCCTGGCCCACCATATGCTTTCATCACAAGAAAATGTGAGAGAAGTCAGAGTTTCAGCAGTTCCAGGCTGGCCAGCACCTCGAGCCTCCCAAGCATCTGTTTCCCTTGCAGGCAGTCTCTTCCTGAAACTCAGTTAAGTGGTCACTGTTCTTGCCACTTGCAGGATAGAGTCCTCTTCCTCGGCCCACCTTTGCCCCACCCTACTCTGCCCAGAAGTGTAAGAATCCAAGCCGCCTCCATGGCTCCGGGAAGGATTTGGGGGAGAGGCCCCAAAGAGGGAGCCATGCCAGCCAGACACCCTGGCCAGAATGGAGCTGACTGGTAAGACCACACTTGAGGGGCCGGGGCCAGATGGAAACATGGGAGGAAGGGAAAGAAAAAGGAGACAGGCTGCAGGGGCAGGGAGTGGGGGACTCATTCTCCCAAAACTAAGGGGTCTGAGAAGTGGATTCCCTGAATTTCAGGTCTGGGTCCTGAATGGGAACTCCTGAAATACCAGCTGAGAGTGATTTCCTCCTTATCTTCCAACCTCACCTCTCCTCATCTAGAACTGCTCCTCGTGGTCATGCTTCTCCTAACTGCAAGGCTAACTCTGTCCAGCCCGGCTCCTCCCGCCTGTGACCCCCGAGTCCTCAGTAAACTGCTGCGTGACTCCCATGTCCTTCACAGCAGACTGGTGAGAACTCCCAACATAATCCCCTTTATCCACGTAAGTGGTAAGACACCCTCACTCCCGGAAGACACCATCACCTCCTAACTCCTTGACCTAATGACTACTCTTCCCATATTGTCACCACCTACTGATCACACTCCCTGACGAGGATTATACTTTGCAACAGAGCCCTCATTTAAAAGCTCTCGTCTAGATATAGTAGGTCGTGGAGGACTGTCCTGCTCATTAGACTCCCATATCCCTCTCTATTTCAGCTTCCTTCTTCCCCCGCCCATCTTTTTCAACAGAGCCAGTGCCCAGACGTTAGCCCTTTGCCCACACCTGTCCTGCTGCCTACTGTGGACTTTAGCTTGGGAGAGTGGAAAACCCAGACAGTAAGAAAGCCATCCCTAACCTTGGCTTCCCTGAGTCCTGACTTCAGTCTCCTGCTGCTTCCCATGGATTCTCCAAAACTCTTGAGCTTTTTAAAAACAGCTCACCTTCAGCTTGGCCACCCTAACCCAATCCACATTCACCTAGGATGATATCCTGTGGATAAGGTGATGGCTTGCAGGTTCCATATGTTAATAGATTTAAAGCTGAACACCTTGAAAAGCTGGAGAGAAATCTCTCATGACTTTGACCTATTCCTGTTCAATCTTCTTCAATTGTCATGAAGAAGCAAGACTCCTGTGTCATCCACAGATGACAGAAAGCTGGGGAGGACCACTACAATAACGAAAGACTGAGTCAAGGTTCCAGCCACCGAAAGACTAGGTCAAAAACAAGGGAGAACAAGAGATGTTAAAATTCTACATGTGTACATTAACGAGTCAAGTCCTATTCCAGCTTTCAGGCCACGATGCCCTGCTTCCATAGTTTAAACTTCTAAAAGACTAGGTCAAAAACAAGAGATAACAGAGATGTAAAATTCTACATGTGTACATTAACGAGTCAAGTCCTATTCCAGCTTTCAGGCCACAATGCCCTGCTTCCATCGTTTAAACTTCTGGCCCTAGCACTTCCTGTGAAAAGGATCTCGGAGCACTGACCCCACACTTACCATGTAACATTACTGAAGGAGCTATTCTTTTTTATCATCTTTTTCTTTTTTTTTTTTATTGATACTTCTTGAAGCAGCTATTCTTAAAGCTACTAATTCTTGTCTGTTCGATGGTTAGCGTCCCCATTGTGGAAATGCTTCTAGAGAACTCTGAGCGGACTATACTTAAATATACTGGCCTGAACACTGGACATCCCCCTGAAGACACATGCTAATTTATTAAGAGGAAACATATTAAACTAACGTGTCCAGAAAGAAGCAGCCCGAACAGTAAGACTAGAAACATGTTCAATGAGGAATAGTTTAAAAAACTAAAATCTATCTCAGGAGTCCTATATCCTTTCTTCTCAGGACTGGGTCAGGGGAGAAGGGCAGGTCCTACGCGTCCCTTGTAATCCTTTCTTATTTTTCTTTCTTTTTTTTTTTTGAGACAGAGTCTCGCTCTGTCGCCCAGGCTGGAGTGCAATAGCACAGTCTCGGCTCACTGCAACCTCCGCCTCTCGGGTTCAAGCAATTCTCCTGCCTCAGCCTCCTAAGTAGCTGGGATTACAAGCATGTGCCACCACGCCCAGCTAATTTTGCATTTTTAGTAGAGATAGGGTTTCTCCATGTTGGGCAGCCTGGTCTCAAACTCCCGACCTCAGGTCATTCGCCTGCCTTGGCCTCCCAAAGTGCTGCGATTACAGGCATGAGCCACCATGCCCGGCCAGTCCTTTCTTTTGATCTTTATGATCATTATGATAGCAGCTCATATCTACATTTAGAGTTTTATTATTATTATTATTATTATTATTATTTGAGATGGAGTCTCACTGTATCCCCCAGGCTGGAGTGCAATGGCGCAATCTTGGCTTACTGCAACCTCTGCCTCCTGGGTTCAAGTGATTCTCCTGCCTCAGCCTCCCGAGTAACTGGGATTACAGGTGCCTGCCACCACACCCAGCTAGTATTTGTATTTTTAGTAGAGACGGGGTTTCGCCATGTTGGCCGGGCTGGTCTAAAACTTCTGACATGAGGTGATCCACCCACCTCGGCCTCCCGAGGTGCTGGGATTATAGGTGTGAACCACCATGCCCGGCCTTCATTCAGTTTAAAAATCATTTGGTCCTAAGGTTTTGCAGGAGAAAAAGTAGATTTGCAGCACTAGAACCAAGAGGTAAAAGCTGTAACAGGGCAGATTTCAGCAACAAAAGAAAAAAAGGATCTCTTCTCACTGAAGTCCACTGGATCCACGGATGCTGGAGTTTTTGAAGCAGAGGCTGCTGACCAACTGTCGGAAGACTGTGAAGGAATTCCTGCGCTGGGTGGGACCCTGGTCTGGTCCAGGTCTCAGCCCGTATGACTCACTCTGCTGGCTACTCCTACAGGCTCCCCACCCGCTCTTAATGTGCCCTTTGAAGCAGTACACTTCTCCCTTCCATCTCTTTCTCAGGAGCAGACTAAGGCACAGGACATTCTGGGAGCTGTGACCCTCCTGCTGGAGGGAGTGATGGCAGCACGGGGACAACTGGGACCCACTTGCCTCTCATCCCTGCTGGGGCAGCTTTCTGGACAGGTCCGTCTCCTCCTTGGGGCCCTCCAGGGCCTCCTTGGAACCCAGGTAAGTCCCCAGTCCAGGCATCTGTAGAAAATGTTCCTTTCTGACTCATTCCCCTAGAAGGCCTGAGGGAAGAAGCGGTCTTCCAGGGAGCTCAAGGCCAGAGGAGCTGGTCTCCTGAGAGTGCTCCCTGCCAGCCACAACTCCTGGGTGCTGCTATCCTGCCTTTCCTACTTAGACAAGGGATGCCTGAGATTGGGCCCTGGTCTCTGGCCTCAGGGCCATCCTCTGCCCTCAGCTTCCTCCACAGGGAAGGACCACAGCTCACAAGGATCCCAATGACATCTTCCTGAGCTTCCAACACCTGCTCCGAGGAAAGGTGCGTTTCCTGCTGTTTATAGGACGGCCCACCCTCTGCGCAGGCAGGCCCCACCCACCACAGCGGTCCCAAGCAGAACCTCTCCAGTCCTCACACTGAATGAGCTCCCACACAGGACTTCTGGATTGTTGGAGACAAACTTCAGTGCCTCAGCCAGAACTACTGACTCTGGGCTCCTGAAGCAGCAGCTGGGATTCAGAGCCAAGATTCCTGGTCTGCTGAACCAAACCTCCAGTCCCTGGACCAATCCTCAGGTACCTGAACAGGTCACACCAGCTCTTGAATGGAACTTGTGGACTCTTTCCTGGACCCTCATGCGGGACCCTAGGAGCCCTGGACCTTTCCCCCAGGAACATCAGACACAGGCTCCCTGCCACCCAACCTCCAGCCTAGATATTCTCCTTCCCCAACCCATCCCGCTACTGGGCAATACACATTCTTCCCTCTCACCCACCTTGCCCACCCCGTGATCCAGCTCCACCCCCTGCCTTCTTGCCCCTTCTGCTCCTATGCCCATCCCTCCCAGCCCCACTCTAAACACATCCCATACCTACCCCCAGAATCTGTCTCAGGAAGGGTAAGGTTCTCAGGCACTGCTGACGTCAGCACTGTCTCATGTACAGCTCCCTTCCCCATGGGGAGCCCCTGGGGGACAACTGAACGAGATTTCCTACTTTCTCCTGAAGACTGAAGCCCTGGAAAAGGGGATACACAGGACTGAAAAAGGATCATTTTCCACTGTACATTAGAAACCTTCATATTTTTTTGTTTTGTTTTGTTTTTTAGATGGAGTCTCACTCTGTCACCCAGGCTGGAGTGCAAAGGCACGATCTCTGCTCACTGCAACCTCCACTTCCCAGGTTCAAGCGATTCTCCTGCCTCAGCCTCCCGAGTAGCTGGGACTATAGGCATGCGCCACCACGCCTGGGTAATGTTTATATTTTTGGTAGAGACAGGGTTTCACTGTTGGCCAGGCTGGTCTCAAACTCCTGACCTGAGGTGATCCACCTGCCTTGGCCTTCCAAAGTGCTGAGATTACAGGCATGAGCCACCACGCCTGGCCTCAGAAGCTATTTTTTAAAGCTATCAACAATATTCATCAGAGCAGCTAGATCTTTGGTCTGTTTTCTGCAGAAATTTGCAACTCACTGCTTCTCCATATGCTCTTTTTCTATGAAAATTCTGCAAAGGCCTGGGCTGGCCTGGCATTTGAACAGAGGGAGGGACTAACCTTGCGTCAAAAAACAGAGAAAAGGTAGTTTCCTTTGCTTCAAGTTCAAGGCCTTCCAACACCCCCATCCCTTTACTATCATTCTCAGTGGGACTCTGATCCCATATTCTTAACAGATCTTTACTCTGGAGAAATGAATAGGCTGTCTCTCAGAAAGCCTGTCCCTATACAATAGACAAAAGTGAGCCTGTATAAGGAATAAATGAGAGCACCCGAAAACTCCCTAAAAAGCAAGGGAAAGATGTTCTTCGAGGGTGGCGATAGATCCCCTCACCCTTCCGCCCCCAACAAAAAAGCTAACAGGAAGCCTTGGAGAGCTTCACACCCCAGGTAAGGCTGTGCAGACAGTTCAGTCAAGACAGGACCTGGATATGCCAGCTGAGCAAACAGCCGGAGCTTTGGCGGCTCAGCAGGAGGTGTTGCCAGGCATGGATGCGTGCCTCCCTCCTGTGGAGGTCAGGAGGAAGTGCAGGAAGTGGCATGAGTCAGGCTCCTTGAGCTCCCGCAGCAGGAGAACAAGCCCAAGCCCAGTGCAAGTGGAAGGCTCACTTCCCAGTTCCCGCAAATGCACCTAAAAAGCAGCCCTGCGTGACCACCAGGAACTCCGCCAGGGGCTCTCTACAAAAGGAGTCAGGCTTATGGGGCTTCGCAAATAAGTGCTGCCCTGGTGCTCAGGAAAAGGTTTATGTTGCACAAAAACACACACTCCATTGCAAAAGTCAACCTGCTGCCTCCAGAGGTTCCTACAGGAAAATTAGTGGGAGCTTCTTCCTCTCCCCCACCCCAGAGGATGGAGAGGCTACCACAGAGGTAGAGGAGCCAGGAACCCAGAAACCCAAACACTGCCACAAATACCCCAGGGTCACCAAAGGCATTCCAAAGCAGTGGAATGAAAGGCAATGTGCCAGGAACCTTGTGTGCCTTACCTTTCGTAACTTTTACACAACTCTGTAAGGCAGAGTTTTCTATTTTAGAGATGAGGAAACTGAGGCTCAGAGAAGCCAGGTGAGTTATCAGTGGTGCCACAGCCTGCAGACAAGAGAGGAGGCACACAGTCTGACCTCATTCTAGGGTCCATACTCTCCCCAGTTTGTTACACTGTCCTATATGTCACGGAATGATTCTACTTACTGGGAAAGACATCCAAGTCCTTAGGGAGTAGATCCATCTGAGGAGAAAACCAATGTTTTTGGTGGAGGTGACCAATTTAGACATCTCCCCATGTCCCACTCTCCCTTCAAGGACAGAATAGTTTCCATAGAGAAGGAATCAACAAATGCACAGAGCTCAAAAATGTCCAAATGTCAAATAGTGTCAGTTTCTACATGGGAGATAATTAGCTCCTCCACACTACAAATTCTAGAATGTAGTCAAGGGAACGTTAAGCGGAAACTGTTAACTTACTGACATACGGAGCGAGGGTAAATGTAACAATCAAATGAAACACTTCATAGCACACGGAAGTGCCAGCACCTGGGACAGGATACACCAATGGCACCAGTCAGTGATGGGTTCTCAGCACAGACGAATGACAGACAGTAATGGCAAACCCCAAATGTGGCCAGAAACTTCCAGGCATCTCGTATTGGCATTTGACCTACTCCAGTTGTGGGCAAATGCAAATCACTCGTGGGCTTCTCTAGTATGAACTTACCTGCCCCTATTACGTACGAATCTAACTGATTCTCAGATCAGTCTGGTTGGTCCCATCCCTTCTTCCCACTAACACAAAAAACACTTACAACCAGAACACTCCTATCCCTATTCAATGTTATGCCAGTTCTCTTTCTTCTGCTACCCCAGGACCGCCAGAACAGTCCGTGGTAACCTACACACTATTACAGGTAATCCGTTTCTCTCACTCTAATTTAAATATGTCCTTCTCCAACCCCACAAAAAAAAACCCATCTCATGGAAAGGTTCCAGGATTTCATAAAAATTCATCCCAACCCCCAGTACATCTACTCCCCCTATTCTACCCAAAGTAAGGTAAAAGAAACACCTCTTCCTCCTCCCTGCTGAGGCCATTCATTTTCAACCCATTTCCCTAAATACTATTTCTAACACCTCATGTAAAGACTTGAAAATGATGGGGAAGGAAATACCCCAGGTATCCCAGCAGGGGGACCAGCTCCCAGGCAAAGCCAGATCAAACAGACAACTGTTTAATACACACAGAGAACCTTTTCAGATTGTTAGCTCTAAACTTCCTAGGGGAAAACAGAATCCCACATGCTTTCCTAGAGACCTCTAATACCAAGCAGAAGAGCCAGCTCACATGCTGGAGTCCTTACCATCATAGCCATTTCCTTAATACTTTTTCTTCCCCAACTCATAAGTTGGTGATTGTAGTCAGGCTGCTGCATTGTCCTGGCACTGGCCCTGCCTCTGGCCTGCCAACTTCATTGGTATTGCTGCCCTGTCCACTTCCACTTACCCTCCCTCCCAGGTCACCACTGGAATGTAGAGCAGAGAGCCAGCTCCTCCACCTGCCTCCAGAAGCACCAAGTCCTCTCCTCCGACTCTTCAGAGTCATCCCCCATGCCTGTAGCTAAAAGCCTCTACCCAAATCTTCCACAAAAATAATGAAGATTTCTAGACTATGCAAGTGACTCATTCAAGTCAACGTGAACTGACTCTCTAAGAGACTGGAAGTGTTGGAAGGACACGAGCAGGGCTCCTTGCCAATTCAAACTTCTGTGCCAAATGGGTGGTATCTTCTGGGCCTGGGGTGCCCTCAGGAGCCAAAAGCACAACACTCCCTCTCCCAGAGAGAAAACCACACTGGAGGATAAACGTTGGGAACAGTCAGCCAGGAGACTGGGATAACCCTGAACCCAGATACCAAAAGGCTGGAATAGATCTTACAATGGCAAGTGATCAGCTGGCTGCGAGCCAGAAACACTACACCACAGACAAATTGGAAAAAATGATTTTACAGTAAACGAACTTTTTACAAAAAGGGGAGGGGCAGTCTGAAAAAGTAACGTTTGATTAAAAATCATATACACAAAGCTTCCGATTGATTTTAAGCTCTCCCACTGTGTCTTTCACAGGCGAGTGAGTTTCTAACTGAGTGCAGGCCAGGTAAAGATGCAGCCACAGTGGACAGGGAACCAGCCCCTCCTCAACAGGTAAACAAGAGCAGCCGCAACTCAGGCTGGACTGATGTCCAGGACCTGAGTGACGTGGCAGCAAGGCTGGCTTCGGGCGAGGTTCAGAAGGCTAGCTTCTTCATCAGCAGATAAACTCTGGAATCCACCTCAAATCCATGCAGGTTGTTGGCATCCCCCTGCAGCCTCATGAGCAGGCCCCCATAGGACACGTAGGCAGAGCTGAAACAGAAGGCCGCATGCCATGAGTCTGGAGCAACTACTACTCAGCAGCTCTCCATCTCAGCCTAACAAAGAGAAGAGCATCTTTCTACTGTTTTGTCACTAGGAACCAAAATTCTGACAAAGATGAATGTACAGATATGTGCAAGGCATTGTTCTTTTTTTCTTTGGGACAGTTTCTCTCTTGTTGACCAGGCTGGAGTGCAATGGCGCGATCTTGGCTCACTGCAACCTCCGCCTCCCGGTTTCAAGTGGTTCTCCTGCCTCAGCCTCCCAAGTAGCTGGGATAACAGGCATACACCACCACACCTGGCTAATTTTATATTTTTCATAGAGATGGGGTTTATCCAGGTTGGTCAGGCTGCTCTCAAACTCCCAACCTCAGGTGATCCACTCACCTCGGCCTCCCAGAGTACTGGGATTAGAGGCGTCAGCCACTGCGCCCAGCCAGCATTGTTCTTTATATTAGCAAAGGCGAAAAACACCCATATGCTCCAAATCAGGGGAATGGGATCCACTTACTGAAATGTTATCTAACTATTAAAATGTTTAAGAAAGCTTTACACTAACATGGGGAAACATTTTCTTTTTCTTTTTCTTTTTTTTTTTTTTTGAGAGACGGAGTCTCTCTCTGTCTCCTCGGCTGGGGTGCAATGGCGCAAGATCTCAGCTCACTGCAACCTCCGCCTCCTGGGTTCAAGCAACTCTCCTACCTCAGCCTCCCATGTACCTGGATTACAGGTGCCCACCACCATGCCCAGCTAATTTTTTGTATTTTTTTTTAGTAGAGATGGGGTTTCACTATGTTGGCCAGGCTGGTTTCAAACTCCTGACCTGGTGATCTACGCACCTCGGCCTCACAAAATGCTGGGATTACAGACGTGAGCCACCACGCCCAGCCGAAACATGTTTTGCATAATGTTAAGCAAAAAGAGCAGAAAAAAGGTAATAAACACCACAGTCTCAAAGGAAAAAAACAGACATTAAGAACACTAGGTTATAAAAAAAATAAAAAATAAATTAAAAAAAAGAACACTAGGATATGCAAAAAAGTCTATGTAAAAGGTTCTCTCTGGGTATGGAATTACAGGGTTTTCTTCTTCTTCACATTACTCGTCCGCATTTCAAATTACTTACAAACAGCACATACAGTTTTAATAAGATTTTAAGGAAAAGACACACACACACACACACACACACACACACACACACACACGGCCTAATAGTATAATCACTTAATGCTGCATTTGATTCCCGGGGAAGCAAGTCTCCTCCGTACTTTAACAGGGAGATGATCAGTTTCTCTTCTGGACCACTAGGCCAGGAGGGCCTGACAAAGGGCAGTCTACAATTCAGACTGGAAACTGCTCTCAGAACCATTTCTTTCTAGTTCCCACCTATATCTGAGGTGCCTAAGGAGAAGGACCCAACAGAGGAAGCAGAAGCATAACTCAAAGTTTCAGAACAGGGAGGGGGAAAACAATCCTCACAAGATGATGTAACTTACAGGCGTGTTGCCGCTTCAGTAGAAGTTTCGTCTCCCTCAATCCTGTATACTTTCCCATACATTACATACTCAAATTGGTCAGCCCTATGGAGCAAGAGTAGCAAAGTTATTCTTAACAGTAATTAACAATATAAAAGATGCCATTTAAAAATGGTAACTGGTAACTCAATGCCAGCATTTTAACAACAGGCACATTACAAACATGATGCCATTTAGTCCTCACAGCAACTCCGTGAGCTAGGCATGACCATCTCTAGTTTACTGATGAGGAAACAGGCTGAAGGAGATCAAGGTTACTTAGCAAGTAAGTGGTAGAGCTCAGGAATGAACTCGAGCAGGGTGCCAAAGCCTTTCCATCACACCAAACTCCCTCCCAAGACACAAGACCCACAGAGCGGTCATCTTCTCAGCCTTCAGAAAGCTACAACTCACAAGCATGTAATCACTGTTATAGATACCTGGTTGTTTGAAATTTTTTATCTTTTTTTTTTTTTTGAGACAGGGTCTCACTCTGTTGCTCAGGCTGGAGTACAGTAGCATGATCATGGCTCACTGCAGCCTCAACCTCCCTGGCTCAGGCAATCCTCCCACCTTGGCTTCCCAGGTAGCTGGAACTATAGGCACATGCCACCATGGTCAGCTTTTTTTTTTTTTTTTTGTAGCAGTGAGGTTTCACTATGTTGCTCAGGTTGCTCTTGAACTCCTGCACTCAAGCAATGCTCCTGTCTCAGCCTCCCAAAGTGCTTCAATTACATGTGTGAGCCATAGTACCTGGTCTGTTTGAATTCTTAAGTGCAGAAATTTCCTTAAGGTTACTCAGATTCTGCTAATCATTATTTATTCCAGGAATTAAAGAAGAGTCTTTCCTTTTTTTTTGGAGACGGAGTCTCGTTCTGTTGCCCAGCCTGGAACGCAGTGGTCCAATCTCTGCTCACTGCAACCTCTGCTTCCTGGGTTCAAGCAATTCTCCTGCCTCAGCCTCCTAAGTAGCTGGGACTATGCAGGTGCCCACCACCATGCCCAGTTAATTTTTTGTATTTTAGTAGAGACACGATTTCACCGTGTTGCCCAGGCTGTTCTCAAACTCCTGACCTCATGATCCACCTCCCAAAGTGCTGGGATTACAGGCATGAGCCACTGTGCCCCGCCAGAATAGTCTTTCTATATCACTTATCTACTTAGTCCTCAGGGCATATTTCAAGTATCATCTTCTCCACTCCCTCACCTGGAAGGCCTGTCATCAGTGGGGTTATATTCACCATCATCCAGGGTACCATCTTCATACAAGGTACTAGCTATGACCAACCGGAACTTGTCACCTGAAAATAACAGCAATATCAGAGAGTGAAGAATAGCTGAAGCAGCAAAAAGCCTCTTATTATTGTCTGTGTTCAATACTTACCCAAGTCTACAGGGTAAATTTGAATGTTTACATCTAAGATGAGATCCATCTTGAAAGATTCACTCTCACAATGCAGCCGAGACACTGGGGAAAAGTGGAAAAAGAGTAAGAGAGGTATTGCCAGGCCCAGGGCAGATCCTACAGTGTGGGATTGTATGCAACAGAATACTCAGTCTAACCCAGTCTACATCCACTGGTCTTGCATGTCCTCTCATAGAAATGCAGGCTCAGTCAGACCCAGATATGCAAGGAGGAAATGAGAAAAACTGTGGCAAGTGAACGTAATCCCCAGAAAACAACTAAAGATAATCCAGCAGCAAATAATATCCAGGTTCTAGGCCTGCCTGGATGGCTGAGAACCTGACTCTGGGCAAGTTATTAAATCATCCAAAGGTTTCCTCTTTCTGTGCTAGGCACTGTGCTGAGGGGGTTATCAAGATGTATAATAACTGGTATCCATCTTGAAAAATATCTGAGTCTCTAGACAAAGAAAGAGACACCAAAGAGAATATTATTGATCAATGACAAAATAAAGAAATGTAGGCTAGGCGCGGTGGCTCACACCTGTCATCCCAGCACTCTGGGAGGTCAACGCAGGTGGATCACTGGAGGTCAGGAGTTGGAGACCAGCCTGGCCAACATGGTGAAACCCCATCTCTACCAAAAATACAAAATCTAGCTGGGTGTGGTGGCAGGCACCTGTAATCCCAGCTACTTGGGAGGCTGAGGCAGGAGAATTGCTTGAACCCAGAAGGCAGAGGTTGCAGTGAGCAGAAATCATACCACTGCACTCCAGTCAGTGTGGGTGACAAAGTGAGACGCCATCTCAAAAAAAAAAAAAAAAGAAGTCTTCATGAGGTGGGTGGTGCCTTCCCCGTTTTTCCCTGAGAGTTTGAGTAACTCACCCAAGGCCGCACAGCAAATAATCTAACTTCAGAGTCTATATGCTTGTATCGCTCTCAGAATCTTTAGCGCTTTGTGAAGTCTTCTCTGAGAGTTAACTAGTTAACTGCTTAGTGTGTGTGTGTGTGTGTGTGTGTGTGTGTGTGTGTGTGTGTGTGTATTTTTTTTTTTTTAATGGAGTCTGGCTCTGCCGCCCAGGCTGGAGTGTAGTGGCCCGATCTTGGCTCACCACAACTTCAGTCTTCCGGGTTCAAGCGATTCTCCTGCCTCAGCCTACCGAGTAGCTGGGATTACAGGCGCGCCACCACCACACCCGGCTTATTTTTGTATTTTTAGTAGAGACAGGGGTTCACCATGATGGGCAGGCAGGTCTCGAACTCCTGACCTCAAGTGATCCACCTGCCTCAGCCTCCCAAAGTCCTGGGATTACAGGCGTGAGTCACCGCGCCTGGCCGAGGTCTCTTAAGAATAAGTAAGGCAAAGGGTGTATGAGCCACACAAGACAGTGTTTAGCACGGAGTAGGCAGCGATTATAAAGATGCTCAGGAGTTTGCCAGCACTATCACAAAAGGCCATCCAGACAACTGGCACGGCATACGTGAAGCCAGAGAGCTCCGGAGTCTCCGTTTTCTCATTCATAAAGTGTTTCCTGAGGGAGGTCCCTACATCAGGACCTGCTGGAAGGAGCAGGCCACAAGAGCTGGGTGGGCATGGGGCCCAGGGACATGTCCGTGAGGAGGTTAGCCTCTTCCTCCAAACCTCGTACTTACTTACCTCGGTCAAACTTCTTGCCCTCTGGGTCAATATCCTTCACATCGAAAATATCCTCAAACAGGATGCCCGCCATCGCAAGTGGGCCAGGAGAGCAGCAGAAGGGGTTAACGCGCGACCAAGGCTGGGAGTACGCGCACCCCCTCGCGTGGAGAAGGGAGATGAGCAAAAGCACCTCCAGAAAGGCGGCAGCTAGACAAGAGTGGCGCATGCGCACAAACAAGCGGTAACGCGACCACTTCCGCCACAACCTTCCTCTCGGGGCTACTTAACTTCCTCCCCGAAAGATTGCTTCCGAGAGGCTTCGGCATTGAGGGCGGGTCTCACGGCCAGGTGGCTCCGCCCAGGGCGGGGAAACAATAGGTCCAACCTCCCGCGGCTGTAGAGCGGCTTCTCCTGCTACGCTGGGGCTTTACTGCGCGCTCTTCAGAGTATGAGTCCAGAAGATTGGAATGCGTGGGGGCCTAACCCAGGCAGGGACCTTGATCCTTCGCCCAGAGCGGCCAGGCCCTAGCCCTATCCCGCCGGTCCTCGTGCCCGCCAAGGGCACAGTCCGCGCCGAGAGCAGGTGGAGCAGAACCCCGCCCCAGAGGTGCCCAGCCCCTCCAGGAGGCACCAAGGACGCCGGGGCCGGCCTGGGCCGGCTGGGCCCTTCTGGATGTAACCTGAGCCGGATCCGTCCAGTTTGGGAATTTGCCGTGACGTCGCTATGGAGAAGTGGAAAGCCTGCACGGTCCCCTCCCCTCATACCGCACCCCACGACACTGCCCTCTTCTCCCAGGCCTGCTCTTCCCACGCACCGCCCCTTCAGCCTGGCTCCCGCCCCCTGGGCACTCCCCCTCTAGCTTGGTACTTTGCGTTCCCGTTTACTGGACACGGATCCCCTCCGTACCCCTTCGGCCTAGCCCTGCCCTCTCCCTTGGATACCTGCTCTTCCCTCGCACTGGCCCTTCCTCCTGGGTGGTGGCTTCTCTCCCAGGGCCCCCCTCCCCGGGCACTGCCCCCGCCCCCCGAGCCCCGCCTCTGCCTCCCAAATGGCCCTTCCTTCTGGTACTGGCTCTCCCGCACCCTGTCCGCGTCCTGGGCGCCGCCCTCGCTCCTCTCACACTATCGCTCAGCTGCCCGTCCACCCTGCGCGCGCTCCGCCCTCCTCTATCCTTCCCTGGCTCCTGACAGAGAACCCCGAGCACCAGCAGACCGTTCCCCGAAAGCGGAGGGACGGCAGCAGCGACTCGGGTTCCTCCTTGGTCCCAGCCAGGGAGAAGCGACCTCTGCTCCCCACGCCCGCGTCCCGGGCGTGGACTCCCGGCCCCTGGAGCTCCCCTCCTCCGGCCTACCCCTTCCGGGGCCCTCCCAACCTCCACCCCCGCACACCCCGCAGGCCAGGTTGCTCCGGGTGCACCTCCCCGGGGGAGCCCCGGGAAAGGAAGGGGTAAGGAAGACGGCCCCGATCCGCTCCGAATCCTCCCAGCTTTGCTGCTCACCCCTGACAGGCCTGTCAGAGCTGCACTTCCCTTGGGACCGGGAGAGGGGAGGCGGCTTCTAACCGAATGACCCGGAGGCGTCCGATGTAGACCGCTCCGCACCCCCATCCCTGAGCCCTGCGGAGCTCGGGCATCTGCAGCCCCTCCTGCCCGGACGCATGGAACCGCCAACCCAGCCCTGTCCCTCCACGTGCCCTCGGACCCGCCCCTGCCCGGCCCTGCGCGCCCCTCTCCTATCCCGGCCTCCGCAGGGAGCCGGCGCGGGCTCCCGTCTGCTCAGCGCCCCCTGCCGCCTCTCGGGAGGCCCCGCGCGGACCCCGGCCTGGCTGGGCCGGCCCCTCCGGATGGGCCGGCGGGCGGAGCAGCGCAGAGGGCACCGCCCTCGGCCCGCCCGCCGAGGAGGGGACAGGAGCCGGAGGCTGCGCCTGCGGCGCCCGCTCGGGGCCCGCCGCACTCTGCTCTCGGCCTCCCGGGCTGCGGGGACCGGACGGCCGCCGGCGCGGACTCTGCGGGCCGGAAGCCGAGTAGAGGGCAGAGCCCCAGCCGCGGAGGGAGGCGAGAGGGCAGTGCAGGGAGATGGCGTCGGTCGCGGCAGCGGAGGAGGGGATGGAGCCGCGGGCGCTGCAGTACGAGCAGACCCTGGTAAGTGAAGCCGTGCCCAACCCGCGGAGTGCGCTCCGGGACCGCTGCTCCAGGTTACCCTCGGCAGCGCGAGGACCAGGGGCCTATCTGAATCCCGTCCCAGCCTTTTGAGCTGGGGAAACTGAGGCTCGGAAGTCCGAGGCTGCGGGGCCGAAGGGATGGAAAGCTGCATGATGGCTTCTCGCTGAGGCTGAGGGCCTGCAGAGGACAAGGACACCAGGTACTTGTCCCAGGTGCCCTTCCCTTCACCCTCCAACACACACGTTTTCTTTGCTTCTTCCCGCATCACCTGGGCCTGAGTCTCAGCACCCACTGCCCCTTCCGCGGCACCATTCACACCATTGAACGTTCTCCACACCACTGTCTCCGCGACCCAAGACATTCCCTGTGTCCCTGGCATGCGCCTGGCACCGTGCTAAGCATAGAATCCAGTGTGTAGAAAGAGGGTCAGCCCTAGCCCCTACCTCTGAGGGCTCCACACCCAGTGTTGGCGGGAGCCCTTCGGTTGACTCTGGAAAAAGGTGGCTTGCCACTCTGGGGGACAGGAGCTTTAGGGAGGGTGGGTGAAACAGGAATGGGTGTGGGAATTGGGACCTTTGTCCATTCTGACACGGGGTAGCCAGCCCCCACCCACCCCAGGGTGTGTCACTTGACCCCATTAGAAGCAGGGGTCCTGGGCTCTGAGCTGACTCATTGCCCCCATTGTTACTTGGGATTTGAGAAACCACGTGACCCCCCTAATGTCACTGAGGTGGAAGACCCAACCCTAGAGAAAGGAAGGGGCCCCTACCAGTTTGGGCTGGAATTTGCCCAGGAAGGTGGCAGGGAGGGAACGTCTTGGGGAAGACAGGCTATAACTGAGTCTGGGAGGTGCCCAGTTAGGAGAGAGTAGCTGGATGAATCAGGATGGCAGGGAGAGGTGGGAGTAGGTATGGGTAAAGGAACCATTCCTTGGGATGGGGTAGGAGATACTTGTTAGTCTGCCCAGACCAGGATAGGAGCATGGTCAAGGAAGCCAAGTACCTGGCCTCTGACATGGTGTCTCTGTTGCACCGGCCACCTCTCCACCTCCGTCCCTTCCAGCTGTCTCCGGAATGAGCTCTCAGGGGCCAGCTCTGTCCCGGGCACTCTGCTCCAGCCTCCCCCGTTCCTGTCCCGTCCTTTGTCCTTCCCACTCTCGCCTCCCTCCTCCTACACGGTGCCTGCCTTTTTACACTCTCCGTGCTTCGCTTCCTCCTCCCGACTTCTTCCACTGTCATCCCTTCTTTCTCTTGCCCGTCTCTTCGCCTTGCCTCTTTTCTCTTTTCCTTTCTCCTCCCTAGTTCCCTCTCTTCTCTTTCCTTTCCCTTTCCTCACTATCTCTCACCCTCTCTATCTCTCCCTCCCTCCCCCCCATCCCAGCCCCAACAGGAGCCCTTTGTGTCCCGAAGCTCTGCGGGTGGCAGCCGGAATCTACTCTTCCCCGCCCCCAACACACGCCCAGCTTGGCAGGTCTAGCCCTGCTTCAGGCGACTCTCCCATCCCATCACCCCAGCATCCACAGTCGCAGCCCAGCCATCCGCAGCCTCCACTGTCCCCCAGCCCACTGCTGGGCTCAGTGCAGCTCCAGAGTGGGGCTGAGGCCACCAAGACCTCTCCACCCACCCTGGGCGAGAGGCTTTCCACTCCTAGCTGGGCTGGCAGGCCGGTGTGGGTGGCAGTTGAGAATGGGGACAAGGGGATTAGGGTGGCTGGGAGGGGTGCTGCTGAGTTCATCACAGGCCAGAGGCCCAGGAGGAACGTGATAAGGATTGGGGCCTCGCCTGCTCCTGGGCCCAACTCAGCTGCCCCGAGCTCCACGAGGCTCTTATTGTTGCCCATGTGCCCTCGATCACCCCTTACTCCCCGACCTTCCGCCTCCCACTTTTAGACTGTGCCACAGGTTTTCCATCTTTTCCTCCTCTGGGGCCTTCCCTCTCACTCCTCCTCAGTGCCTCCGCCCCAGGCCTGTGAGAAGAGGACCAATTATGCTGCCACCCCCAGAGCTGTGTCCCTGTACCTTGGCTGTCCCCATCATCTGGCCAGAACAGCCCCCACAGTCTGCAATGTGCATTGTTCCCACACCTCGGGCCAGAATCAGAACTGCGCCTCTGAGAGGGATACCCAGTGTGGGGGCTGGGAGAGGGGAGTGGAGGCTCTAAGAACCCTCCCTGCATCCCCACTCGGCCCGTGACTTCGAGCGCCCCCATCCCCACTGTTGCTCCAGATGTATGGCCGGTACACTCAGGACCTCGGGGCCTTTGCCAAAGAGGAAGCTGCTCGGATTCGCCTGGGAGGCCCTGAGCCCTGGAAGGGTCCCCCTTCCCCTCGGGCTGCCCCAGAGCTCTTGGAATATGGACGGAGCCGTTGCGCCCGATGCCGCAGTGAGAACTGGGTTGGGGCATGGGACCTGGCTGTGCTGTGCTGTGCTGAGGGGACCAGAGGCCATTAGAGCTGCTAATGGGGGACAGGGCAGTTGAGGGGGTGGTAAAAGGGGTAGGAGCACTCTGGTGCCAACCTCCTGCTTCTTCCCTTCCCTGCACCCAGTCTGTTCTGTCCGCTGCCACAAGTTCCTAGTATCCAGGGTTGGTGAAGACTGGATCTTCCTGGTCCTGCTGGGGCTCCTCATGGCACTGGTCAGCTGGGCCATGGACTATGCCATTGCTGCCTGTCTACAAGGTGAGGGCAAGAGCTGGCAGGGGAGGACTGGGAAGAACCCTCCTGCTTCAATGCTGTACTCGTCTAGACATCTTGGCTTCTTGGCCACTGACCACTTTCCCCAGCCAGTCTGACTGCCCAGATACGGGCATAATCTCGGCCACTCCCATAGGGTACAACTTCTTGCCTCCCCGTTCCAAGCAACCCTCTGGCCTAGATTTGGCTTTGTCCCAGTGAATGCTCTCAGGGACCCTTTCCTTCCCCCGTGCACAGACTCTGTGGTATTCCATGGAACGGCTTGTCATATCAGTGTGGTCCAGTGGCCAGGCTGTAGGGGTGTCCTGGGGGTCCAGCAGGTCCTCTTCCCACAGCCCAGCAGTGGGGGTGTCCTGGGGATCCAGCAGGTCCTCTTCCCACAGCCCAGCAGTGGGGGTGTCCTGGGGGTCCAGCAGGTCCTCTTCCCACAGCCCAGCTGTAGGGGTGTCCTGGGGATCCAGCAGGTCCTATTCCCACAGTCCAGCAGTGGGGGTGTCCTGGGGTTCCAGCAGGTCCTCTTCCCACAGCCCAGCAGTGGGGGTGCCCTGGGGGTCCAGCAGGTCCTCTTCCCCCAGCTCAGCAGTGGGGGTGTCCTGGGGATCCAGCAGGTCCTCTTCCCACAGCCCAGCAGTGGGGGTGCCCTGGGGGTCCAGCAGGTCCTCTTCCCACAGCCCAGCAGTGGGGGTGCCCTGGGGGTCCAGCAGGTCCCCTTCCCACAGCCCAGCAGTGGGGGTGCCCTGGGGGTCCAGCAGGTCCCCTTTCCACAGCTCAGCAGTGGGGGTATCCTGGGGGTCCAGCAGGTCCTCTTCCCACAGCTCAGCAGTGGGGGTATCCTGGGGGTCCAGCAGGTCCTCTTCCCACAGCTCAGCAGTGGGGGTATCCTGGGGGTCCAGCAGGTCCCCTTTCCACAGCCCAGCAGTGGGGGTATCCTGGGGGTCCAGCAGGTCCCCTTCCCACAGCCCAGCAGTGGGGGTGTCCTGGGGGTCCAGCAGGTCCCCTTCCCACAGCCCAGCAGTGGGGGTGTCCTGGGGATCCAGCAGGTCCCCTTTCCACAGCTCAGCAGTGGGGGTGTCCTGGGGGTCCAGCAGGTCCCCTTTCCACAGCTCAGCAGTGGGGGTGTCCTGGGGATCCAGCAGGTCCTCTTCCGACAGCCCAGCAGTGGGGGTGTCCTGGGGGTCCAGCAGGTCCTCTTCCCACAGCCCAGCAGTGGGGGTGTCCTGGGGGTCCAGCAGGTCCTCTTCCCACAGCCCAGCAGTGGGGGTGTCCTGGGGGTCCAGCAGGTCCTCTTCCCACAGCCCAGCAGTGGGGGTGTCCTGGGGGTCCAGCAGGTCCTCTTCCCACAGCCCAGCAGTGGGGGTGTCCTGGGGGTCCAGCAGGTCCTCTTCCCACAGTCCAGCAGTGGGGGTGTCCTGGGGGTCCAGCAGGTCCTCTTCCCACAGCCCAGCAGTGGGGGTGTCCTGGGGGTCCAGCAGGTCCTCTTCCCACAGCTCAGCAGTGGATGTCCCGGGGCTTGAATGCCAGCATCTTGCTCCAGTACCTGGCCTGGGTCACCTACCCGGTCGTCCTCATCACTTTCTCAGCTGGATTCACACAGATCCTGGCCCCTCAGGCTGTCGGTACATTCAAAGAGAAGGGGAGGGCAGAGGTGGGACCCCTGAAATGGGCACATCAAATGCCTCTCCTGAGACTGCTCCCTCCCCAGGCTCTGGCATCCCCGAGATGAAGACCATCCTTCGAGGCGTGGTGCTGAAAGAATACCTCACGCTCAAGACCTTTGTCGCTAAGGTCATCGGGCTGACCTGCGCCCTGGGCAGTGGGATGCCACTTGGCAAAGAGGTCAGTGCAGGTTGAGGAATGAAGGAGCTCCTCCTGGTGGAAGAGAAGGCAGGCCAAGGTCAGGGCGGGCCCCTCCGGACTCACTGCCTGCCCCGCCCCACCCCGCAGGGCCCTTTTGTGCATATCGCAAGCCTGTGTGCCGCCCTTCTCAGCAAGTTCCTCTCCCTCTTTGGGGGTATCTATGAGGTAAGGGGCACCCTGGGGACAGTGGAGGGCAGAGGCTGCTGAGCCCACGGCTGACCCCCTCTTGCCACCACTCTCGCCAGAATGAATCCCGGAACACAGAGATGCTGGCTGCCGCCTGTGCCGTGGGGGTGGGCTGCTGCTTTGCCGCGCCGATTGGAGGTAGGAGGGGTCCCAGGTCAGCCCAGCCCCATAACCCTGCCCTTGGCCTCTCCTCCTCTGCCCCTCTCATCTGGGTCTGAGGCCACAGGCCAGACCCAGGACTCAAGTGGCGGCCTCCCTCCCCCTCACAGGCGTCCTCTTCAGCATCGAGGTCACCTCCACCTTCTTCGCGGTGCGGAACTACTGGCGGGGCTTCTTTGCAGCCACCTTCAGTGCCTTCATCTTCCGGGTCTTGGCAGTCTGGAACCGGGATGAAGGTGGGGCACCTGGGGGCTGAGGGCAGCCTGAGATGGTGCCAGGTCAGGGGTCCAGGAGGCTAGGCCTGCCTCCCTCTGCTCCTCTTCCCTGTAGAGACCATCACGGCCCTCTTCAAAACCCGGTTCCGGCTCGACTTCCCCTTTGACCTGCAGGAGCTGCCGGCCTTTGCTGTCATTGGGTGAGGAGCTGAGGGGCTGGGGGCGTCGGAGAGGAGGGGTTTCCAGAAGATGCGCATTCACTTGGGCGCCTCTTCCCTTTCCAGTATCGCTAGCGGCTTCGGTGGAGCCCTCTTTGTCTACCTGAACCGGAAGATTGTCCAGGTGATGCGGAAGCAGAAAACCATCAATCGCTTCCTCATGAGGAAGTGAGTGGCTCTCAGTGCCTCTCCAGGTTGCTGTGGGTTGTATGGGGGCTGAGTGTAGGCCAGGGGACAGTGATGGTGAGAGAGCGGCCCAGCCAAAACAGGCACTCCCCTGAGAAATCAGCCGGCAGTGTTGACTGAACATTTTTATGTTCACACAAATTGCCTGAAAATTGGCACGTTTACGTTTATAGTCAGGTCCTCTGGCCTGGCCTATATAGGAGTGCTCTCTGGAGAGTGTTCGAGCCTCAGTTTCCCCCCATGACCCATGGGGATGGATGAGATTTTTTTTTTTTTTCTTTGAGACAGAGTCTCACTCTGTTGCCCAGGCTGGAGTGCAACGGCATGATCTCAGCTCACTGCAACCTCCACCTCCTGGGTTCAAGCGATTCTTCTGCCTCAGCCTTCTGAGTAGGTGGGATTACAGGCATGCACCACCATGCCCAGCTAATTTTGTATTTTTCGTAGCGACAGGGTTTCTCCATGTTGGTCAGGCTGGTCTCCAACTCCCAGCCTCAGGTGATCCGCACGCCTCGGCCTCCCAAAGTGCTAGATTACAGGCGTGAGCCGCTGTGCCCAGCCGAGATTTTTTTGTCTTCAGAACACAGCTCTCTCAGTGTGACCCTGAGGATTGGGAGTGGGGAGGCCTGAGACATGACTTCCCTTGGGACTGATATCCTTCAGAGAGAGGGCAACCAGCTGAACCTGCTCCCTGCAACCTCTGGTCAACTCCATGAGTGACCCCAGCTTCCCCCAACACTGACCTTTACCCTAAGTCACCGCAGAGAGACAGGCAGAGGCAGAAACTTCCCCACCCCAGCACACAACGCACCCTTCAGATGGGTTTCTGAGGGTGGAGGGTGGAATAACAACTCGGGGGGCCCCAGGAGGGCTCGGGGGATGGACCTGCTGCTGCTGCCCACCTACAGCATCAGGGGTCAAGAGAAAGGCCTGTGGGTCAGACCCCTGCTCTTAGAATAACCACAGTCCACCATCACCCTCGGGGCCGTCATACCATAAACAGCAAAGGGGGCCTCCTCAGGACTGAGTGCTTTCATGAAAGAGCCAAGGCTGTGCTCTGACCTCAGCCCTGAGATATGCAAGGGCACCCAGCCCTTGGCCACCCACGACTGATGCTGTGAAACCAACTCTAGGCGCCTGCTCTTCCCGGCTCTGGTGACCCTGCTCATCTCCACACTGACCTTCCCCCCGGGCTTTGGACAGTTTATGGCCGGACAGGTAACCAAAGCCAGAACAGGGGCTTGTGCTTTCCCTTGGAAGGCATTCCCTCCAAGGCCAGCAGCCCCAGCATGACTGTGGGATTCCCATGGGCCTCTTCACTTCATCCTGCTGATTCCCTGGCCTGAGGCACCCTGTTCACTCTAGCTCTCGCAGAAAGAGACGCTGGTCACCCTGTTTGACAATCGGACGTGGGTCCGCCAGGGCCTGGTGGAGGAGCTAGAACCACCCAGCACCTCACAGGCCTGGAGCCCACCACGTGCCAACGTCTTCCTCACCCTGGTCATCTTCATTCTCATGAAGGTGGGCTCCTCGTGTGTACACTGCTAACCTTCACATCGCTTGCCCTTCTAAGCACCTGCCACACAGTGCTCCCTCCTCGAAGCCTCTCCACAGTGCCATGGGAAAGGCACTATTATCCCCGTTTGAAAGGTGGGGAGTCCAAGCACAAGGGTGAAGTAGCTGGCCCAAAGTCACGCAGCTAGAGGGCAGAGCAATGACCCGAACCTAGTCATCTGCTTCCAGAGTCCGCCCTTCCCTTCACCTGGGAGGCCTGGGGGTTCCGGGGTAGCTGGGAGGGTCATGCCTACCTGAACAGCGAAGCGGCCTTCTCCCGGGTGGAGCTGGGGGCTGCCTGGTGGAGCCTCTTCACCTCTGACCCACCCCTGCCTGCAGTTCTGGATGTCGGCCCTGGCCACCACCATCCCAGTCCCCTGTGGGGCCTTCATGCCTGTCTTCGTCATTGGTAAGTTCTAAGCTGCCTGCTCTCCTGGCCTGCACGCCCCCCGCCCCGGCCCCTTCCGTGACCATCCCGCTGCCCAAGAGTGGGTTTTTGGTTCAGCCCTAGCCCGAACCCCGACCTTGCAGGACTGTGCCCTGCTCTGAATGACCCTCCGGCCCCTCCCTCACCCTCTGACCTTCTCTCTTCCTAGTGCCCCCGCCCTCCCCCTCCACTGCCTCTTTCTCTTCCCACCCCCCTCCCTGAAGGAGCAGCATTTGGGCGTCTGGTGGGTGAAAGTATGGCCGCCTGGTTCCCAGATGGAATTCACACAGACAGCAGCACCTACCGGATTGTGCCTGGGGGCTACGCGGTGGTCGGTGAGTGCCTCAGGTCCAGTCGGCCTTGGAAGACCCCCTGCCCACGCCCTGGCCACAGGATGAGACTCTGGTGCCCCCTGCTGGCAGAAACCCGGTTTCCCTCAGATACACAGGCCCGGTCCCAGGACTGTACTGAGCAGCCCTGAGAGACCCACTCAGGACCTGACCTGGTCGTGGAGGGTCTTCTGGAGCCTGGGCACCCTGAGGAGACTGAGTGTGACCATCTGCAGGGGCGGCTGCGTTGGCAGGAGCGGTGACACACACCGTGTCCACGGCTGTGATCGTGTTCGAGCTCACAGGCCAGATCGCTCACATACTGCCGGTCATGATCGCCGTCATCCTGGCCAACGCGGTCGCCCAGAGTCTACAGCCCTCCCTCTATGACAGCATCATCCGAATCAAGAAACTGCCCTACCTGCCTGAGCTGGGCTGGGGCCGCCACCAGTATGGAGGGCCGGGGGATGGGGGGTTGTGGGTGAGGGGCAGAGGGCGTCCTAGGCCCCTACACCCACCTCTAGCAAGGGCCTGAGCCATGAAGCTGGGAGATGAACCACCCTCATCCACACACCGAGAGGCTGTAGCTGGCCCCTGCTGTTCAGAAAGAAGGGTGGGAGCACCCCTTGGCCCTTAGCCCTGTCCCCATGGTTGGGCTGTGGGGCCTTCCTTGTGGCCCTGGGATGGTAGTGCTCTGGGAATGCTCCCCACGTGGACTGTAAACCAGGCATCCGTCTTGGCCCCCAGGCAGTACCGGGTGCGAGTGGAGGACATCATGGTACGGGATGTGCCCCACGTGGCCCTCAGCTGCACCTTCCGGGACCTGCGGTTGGCACTGCACAGGACCAAGGGCCGAATGCTGGCCCTAGTGGAGTCCCCTGGTGAGGCCAGGAGGGGGCCCAGGTGCTAGGGGCATCTTCCAGGGTTGAAGCTTCGGGAAGGGGCGGGGAGCTCAGGAGCGGTCTCCTTGGTTCCAAAGGGAGCAGGCCAGCACTTGCCAGGTGGGGGCTTCCCTCTGGGTGTGGGCTGTATGCAGGCCCCGCTCTGAGTGTGAGAGAAAGCAGGGGCTGAGGGGTTGAGGGGCTCCTGCTTACTGAGTCCTTCCACCTGTTCCACCAAGAGTCCATGATTCTGCTGGGCTCCATCGAGCGCTCACAGGTGGTGGCATTGCTGGGGGCCCAGCTGAGCCCAGCCCGCCGGCGGCAGTACATGCGGGAGCGCAGAGCCACCCAGACCTCCCCACCGTCTGAGCAGGAGGGTGCCCCTAGCCCTGAGGCTTCTGTCTGCTTCCAGGTGAGAAGAAAAGCCACAAACACATCCTACGTGTCATTCTGGGGACTGACTGGGAGGGTGGTGTGGGACCATGGCCCACCGGCCCCTTCCTGCCCATGCAGGTAAACACAGAAGACTCAGGCTTCCCGGCAGCCCGGGGGGAGACCCACAAGCCCCTAAAGCCTGCACTCAAGAGAGGGCCCAGTGTCACCAGGAACCTCGGAGAGAGTCCCACAAGTGAGCCCATCTCTCCTCTGTCATAGAGCCTGAGCCAAGCTGCTGAGATCCATTAGAGTCCCTGGCCAGCCCTGTTGCTGGGGTACATCCCAGCTGGAGGAGAGCCAGGGCTGGAACTAGGGTACCTCTCCCCACCTTCCTTACCTTTCCTGGTCCTCTCCCCAAAAGATGACATTGTCCCCTGGGGCCTTATGTTTGGGAACACAGAGAGCACGGAATCAGGAGGCATTGCCCTCCGGAGCCTCTTCTGTGGCAGTCCACCCCTGGAGGCTGCTTCGGAGGTGAGTGGCTGGGGCCTCTCCTCCCAGCTTGCTTTTTCCCCTGCTCCCTCTCCAATGAGGAGACCGCCTTGCAGAGCCTGCCTCCATTCTCCCTGCTGTCATTAACCCTCCAGTGCCTGCCTCCATTCTCCCTGCCCTTCAGCCCTCCCTGCTGTTGGCTCAGGCCCGGTGCTGTGCCCTTCCCCTGGGCTCCACCACTTCCCCTCACCTCCCTCTCCCTGTAACCCCAACTCCTCATCTCTCTGGTTTGGTTCTGACAAAAATTGGAGAAGTTGGAATCCTGTGAGAAGCGCAAGTCGAAGCGTGTCCGAATCTCCCTAGCAGTAAGTGTGCCCGCTCTTCCGGCAGCTCGGGAGCACCGGGCAGGGAGGCAGGGTCTGGCTGGATAAACTCCAGAGCCCCTAGCTGCCAGCCTCCCTTCCTCTCTCCTAGAGTGACCTGGACCTGGAAGGCGAGATGAGCCCAGAAGAGGTAAGGTGCCACTGGACTCTGGACCCTGTTTCTTCCTGGGTGTGTTCAGTCATCGTCTTGGCTGCTGTCCCCATGGGAGGGACCATGTCGTTGGAAAAAGGGCAGGCAGCTTGCAGGGAGGTGGAGGTCAGCTACAGGCACCTTCTCCCTAACCCGCCTAGTCTCTTCCCCTCAGATTCTGGAGTGGGAGGAGCAGCAACTAGATGAACCTGTCAACTTCAGTGACTGCAAAATTGATCCTGCTCCCTTCCAGCTGGTGGAGCGGACCTCTTTGCACAAGGTAGGGCCAGCAGCCTGGCCCAGGGCTGGTCTGGGCTCTCAGGAGGACACAGTAGGGATCTTGGTCCCCCAGCAAGTTTGGACTCAGGCCAGTGGGGAAGGAGGGAGGAGAAAGGAGTTGGCTCAGTGCTGAGATGTTTTTTAGGCATATTTCTTGGATGATGGGAGGCTAAGAGCAGCCTCCTCCTGCTCTGTGGTGGAGCCAGGCATAATTTTTCTTCTGCCCAGCCTTGCCCTCGAGGGAACTCTGGACCAAAGAAGCAACAAAGACAGGGCTTGAGCTGGGTGGAAGCCAGAAGGCCAGGCCAGGGCCAGGGCTAGGCAGGAGGCCACCAGAGCCCAAGGTTGATACACCCATGTGGGAAAAAATGGGTGAGAAACAGGCAGGATAAGAAAATGCAATATACAAGCTAACAAACATCCAAGTAGGGGTGGGGAGACTGCAGAGGAGAGATAAACAAAGATGAGAAGCACCCAGTGGGGGACCTGGAATGTCAGACCGCAGAACGTCTGACTTACTGCGGGCCAAGGGGAAACTGGTCGGGATGCAGGAAGATGGCTCAGCAGAACTGCAGAGCGGCCTGCAGAAGTGGGCAGAGGAGCTGAGTAGGCTGCTGGTGGGCGAGGCAGACACCAGGGCAGCCAGGAGCTCTCTGCTTCCAGAACTCCCAAGGAGGGCAGCCCGCATGGCTGGGCATCTTCAGGCCACCCAGCAAGCTGGCAAAATGGCTCTTGGGACCAGCAGAACCCAAGGGGTGTTTTAGCTAAATTTTTGACAGGCATAATATACAAGCCTTGAAGCACTGGGGGCTTGGGGGAGGGGATAGGAAGCAGATAGATGTGCCCAAAACCTGCATGTGGGGCATTTAGCTCACACACAAGCTGTGCCTAAGAGCCAGATGGCATGGATAAGCAGAGACTGAGGCAGGAAGCACAGGGGACAAGATAGAAACAAAAAGGCAAAAGGTAATAAAGGAACATGTAAGTCCTCGGATGAGTGGCAAACTACAGTGCAGTGGCAAGAAGAAAGGGAGTCGGCCTGAGAGCTTCTGTTCACAGCCTTCCTCCCGGAACCTCCGAGGCTTCTCCGTAGTGATCTTCCTTACTCCTCACGCCCATGATGGTGACCATGCTGCCATTTTTCAGGTGCTTGCTATGTGCCAGACACTGTGCTAAGCTCTTCAAGTGTTAATCATCACAGCCACACTATTAGCAAGTTTTTATACATGAGGAAATTGAGATTCAGAGAGGTTGAGCAAGTCACACAAGGACACACAGCTAATAAGTAGCAGACTGGCCGGGCGCGGTGGCACACGCCTGTAATCCCAGCACTATGGGAGGCTGAGGCAGGTGGATCTCCTGAGGTCAGGAGTTTGCGACTAGCCTGGCCAACATGGTAAAACCCTGTCTCTACTAAAAATACAAAAAAATTAGCCAGGCGTGGTGGCAGGCACCTGTAATCCCAGCTACTCAGGAGGCTGAGGCAGGAGAATCGCTTGAACATGGGAGGTGGAGGTTGCAGTGAGTGGAGTTCACGCCACTGCTCTCCAGCCTGGATGACAAGAGCAAAACTCCGTCTCAAAAAAATAATAGTAAGTAGCAGAACTGAGCCCGGAATCCAGGATGGTCTGACTCAAAAGCCTGTGGCCTTAACCATGTTAATGCATAGGGAAACTGAGGCTTGCAGTGAAGGGGGGTCCTGTGCCTAAGTCAGCATAGCAGAGTCAGGCCCAGAGCCCAGATTTCCTGGCCCTGCTCCCAGGATTCTTCCAGAAGGCCATGTTGTCCCTCTCCCTGACGGTTCACTATTCCCAGGCCCAAGAAGTATGGGCCCTCCAATGGGCTCCGTGATAGCTAATTAAATTAAATTAAAAAGAACAAAGTAGATATTTGCTACAAACTTAAAAATCAGAGGAAGAGAAGAAGCCTTGAGGAACCAACTAACAAAAGTACAGAGAACTAGAAGTGATAGGAACACAAAGATCGGCATTGAGTGTCCTTACAGGCCTGAGGAGTCAATAGGAGGGGAACATTCAGATAAGAGAGAGAATACAGTGGAGACTATTTTGGAACCCTGCAACCAGGGATCACTGCAGCAGCTAGTGAGTAACTCAGAGCCACCCACGGAGAAGCCGCAGCGGGGGCAGGGGCGAGGGCCAGGCCGCCTGAATCCAAACCCCACTCTGCCGCATGCTAGCTTGCTGTGTGCCTTGCTAACTTTCTGAGCCTCTCTGTACTTCCTTTCCCTATCTGAATTGCGGATCACACCTCACTGGGTTTCCTAAGAATTAAAGGACTTGAAACATGTGAAGCACCTACAGTAGAGCCGAGCACACAGGAAGTATGTGATGTATGTTAGGAATTACTGTCACTACTCCTACTACTCACACTGACATGAATTTTAAAAGATAGCGTGTGCTGGACATGGTGGCGCACCTGTAGCCCTAGCTACTTGGGAGGCTGAGGTAGGAGGACTGTATGAGCCAGGAGTTCAAGTCCAACCTGAAAAACATAGTAAGACGGTCTTCTAACAAATTTTTTTTTGTTGAGATGGAGTCTTGCTGTATCCACCAGGCTAGAGTGCAGTGGCGTGATCTCTGCTCACTGACACCTCCACCTCCCGGGTTCAAGTGATTCTCCTGCCTCAGCCTCCCAAGTAGCTGGAATTACAGGAGCATGCCACCACATCCAGCTAATTTTTCTGTATTTTTAGTAGAGACGGGGTTTTACTATGTTGGCCAGGCTGGTCTCGACACCCTGATCTCAAGTGATCCGCTTACCTCGGCCTCCCAAAGTTCTGGGATTGCAGGCATGAGCCCCTGTGCCTGGCCAAAAAAAAATTTTTTAACTAAAATTAAAATACTGTAATGAGACTGGGCATGGTGACTCACACCTGTAATCCCAGCACTTTGGGAGGCTGAGGTGAGCAGAGCATGACATCAAGAGTTCAAGACCAGCCTGCCCAACATGGTGAAACCCTGTCTCCACTAAAAATACAACAATTAGCTGGGCATGATGGCACATGCTTATAGTCCCAGCTACTTGGGAGGCTGAGGTGGAAGGATCACTTGAACCCAAGAGGCAGAGGTTGCAGTGAGACAAGATTGTGCCACTGCACTCCAGCCTGGGTGACAGAGTGAGACTTTGTCTCAAAAAAATAAAATAAAATAAAATACTGTAACGAGAGAAGAGCTGAAATGCGGAAGAAATGAATGTTTTCAGACAAAGATAAGTGATTGTGAAGCTGGAAGCTGGTATGCACAGTGGAATCTGAGGCCATAAAGACGGGCTGGGGTTGGCTTGGGAAGGGTCTCATGGGTCATCGTAGGGAGTCTGGACTGTAGGCAAGTTTGACGAAGTGCATAGGATAAGAAGGGCTAGACTGGAGGGCAGGGAGCCAGAGAGGAGAATCCATGAGGCTGCTGCAGCCCTGGTCTTTGTGAGGATGGTGAGGTTACAGCCGGGGCATGGCCAGACTGTTTAGGATGTGAATTGGTAAGGCTTGGTGACCACCAGGGGCAAGTGGTTAGCAAACCTGAAAGGCTTATCGCCTGCCAGAAGCTCACCTAATTAGGACTGTGGAAAAAAAAGAAAATTCAAGGGAACTATTTAATAGGCTCCTTGGGAGAAGCAGAGAGGGGTTATTTGACCAGCAGGAGACAAGGCTAAAAGATTATTAAAACAGGAAACCTCATAATAAAAACGTTTCCCTCTGAAGTCAGACAAAGAAATTAAGCTAACTTGTAGCATGTAGGACTCAAGTTAGACAGGAGGAGGAATTGCTAACCACATGACAACTGTGTTATGTGTACTGCAGGAACACAGAAGATTTTTTTTTTTTTTAGAGACGGGGTCTCACTCTGTCTCCCAGGCTGGAACGCAGTGGCATGATCATGGCTCACTGCGGCCTCTGCCTTCTGGGCTCAGGTGATCTTCCCAACTCAGACCCCTAAGTAGCTGGGACTATAGGCACGCACCACGCCTGCTTTTTGTAGACGCAGGGTTTTGCATATTGCCCAGGCTAGTCTCAAAGTCCTGGGCTTAAGCGATCCACCCACCTCGGCCTCCCAGAGTGCTAGGATTACAGGCATGAGCCACGGCGCCCAGAAGTGCTTATTCTAAAATTGAACTTCTTGCCCCTCTAAGTATTGTCATGCTATGGGTGGAGAAATTTAGGAAAGTTCTGGAAATCCCTCCCTGAAGAATTTCAAATGTGTAAGAACATTTAAAAAGTATTCAGGCAATTTAAATGAGTTCTGAGTAATTGATACAGAAGCAGCTGTTATTACTGCTCATCTTGATCCAAACATTAAGCCAGGAGGCTTAGAAGTAAACTCAGAACAGTGAGATAAATGATAGGCCAAAAATTCCAGGAACTGCTGAGTCAGGAGAGCGTTTTTCAAGACATCTGGCCCCAAGAAAATCTACTTAAAGCACAAGGAGAACTGGCTGACAGTTTCTGAAGCCTTGGTGGTTATATCTGAAAGCTTAGGGGAGGGCTCAAAGCAAGCAAAGCATGGGAGGATGGGGTGCCTGTGGTCCTCCGGGACTGCAAGCTGCATCTCAGCAGAACTTGGGATGCTGCTTGGACCCCAGAAAAGGCAGACTGTGTGAGAGGCATAGCACGTGTCAGATCAAGACCGGGAGGCCAGAGGAGGGGAGAGCCCCCACACCTGGCCACTGAGCTGGGAGGGCAATTGAGAAGCAGTAGAGCAAGAGGCACAGGATTCAGGCCCGGGGGCCCTTCAGGTGGGCGTGGGCTCTCCCTTTTGGGTATATCTGCAATTAAACAGGAGTGGGGCTGTGCATCCCCATCTAGTGTGAGGAAAGTGACTGGGGCTGGACAGCCACTCCTGATGATCCACCCAGAACAAGTAACTTCACTGTGGAGCCCCATGCTGCTTCTCCTAATGCTGAGTTCTCAGGAGAGCACTGAAATGAAATGATGATTTAAGACCTAGCCCGGAGCCCAGCCAATCACTAGACTTCGTGTGTGAGCAGTTGTTCTGTCTCGCATCCCCCGTTTTAACATGGGACTAAGAATTGTTCCCCCATCCTATTTCTCTGCGTGAGCAACATTATGTTTGGGGTATCAAGCTTCTGAGGCCTGGACACAGAAACATTCTCGTTATTATTACAGTTGTTACTGTTTTCCCTCCAGCAGTCCGGTCTCCTTCCCTCCCAATCTGTGGCACCCCTTCTATTCCATGCCAACCTTGTCCTGGCCCCCTGTGGCCTGTCATTTAGAGCTGCCCCTTGTCCATCAAGTCCATCCTGTTTTCTCCCATACTGCAGACTCACACCATCTTCTCGCTGCTGGGAGTGGACCATGCTTATGTCACCAGTATTGGCAGACTCATTGGAATCGTTACTCTAAAGGAGGTGAGATGATGGTGGCCTATGGAAGCCGAGGTCAGCTCACCTGGGGAGAGAGGCGGGAAGGAGTCTGAGCCGGGAGCTCTGGGTCCAGACATCTGTCCCTCTCACCTTTCCAGCTCCGGAAGGCCATCGAGGGCTCCGTCACAGCACAGGGTGTGAAGGTCCGGCCGCCCCTTGCCAGCTTCCGAGACAGTGCCACCAGCAGCAGTGACACGGAGACCACTGAGGTGCATGCACTCTGGGGGCCCCACTCCCGTCATGGCCTCCCCCAGGAGGGCAGCCCTTCTGACAGTGACGACAAATGCCAATGAAGCCCTCATGGGTGGCCTAGGATGGCACTAGCCAGGCTGTCAGCCCAGAATCTGCGTCTCTCATCCCTTCTGCCTTGGGAAGGCAGGGGGCAGTTGTAGCCGGAGGCTGCGCCCCATCCCCCTCCAGACCTGGGGTGCCAGCTTCTCCCAGCTCATCCTGCCGGAATCTGACCCAGTGCCCACCTGCAGCAAGCTTTCCAGGGCCAGGAAGATCGGCCCTGCCCTGGCAGGATGGGGTTAGGGTCACTTGACCCCTGTTCCCCCTTTGAGGGAAAGGGTAGAACTAAGATGGGTTTATAACTGGAACCTCCAATGACCAGATGTATATAGAGATTTACAAAGATTTTTATATTAATTTAATAAAACAAATTATTAAATAGAACAAAATAAACACCTAATGAGCCACTTATATATAGAATACTTGTGCCCGTTGGCGCTCGTTCTTACCTTGGGCCCTCTTACCTGACAAAGCCTACAAGGCACCGCCCCACAACCATTAAAACCAGCTAGAGTCCAGTGACCCTGGAATGCAGGATCTGCCAGTCTCCACTGTGTGCTCATGAATACCCTGGCTGGGACGGGGCCCCCCGTGCTGTAGTGCTGGCCTTTCATTCCCTCCCCAAGGAGAAACACTCCCCCATGCCTGTCACTCACTGGCACAATTCCTGCCCCTCAGCAGGCATCAGCTGACAACTCCCAGCCACCCCTGTAGCCCTCTTGTGGCCCTCTCTAGAAGAACATGTAAGTCCCAGCTCTGTAGCAACCAGAGCCAGTCTTTCCTCCACCTCCCGCCTGCTCGCTCTGAGAACTCTGCGTGAACATGGGCAGCCCGGCTGGCTGGGAGGCTCCAGGACGCTGCCCGCACATCCGAGAAGGGGTTGGGAAAGGGCCCAGGCCCCATTAGGGGGCCAGGAAACGGGTGGAGGGTACATGCTTTCATCATTCCAAAGCCTCCCAGAGAAGAGAAGATCCGACTGAAAGAACAGACCAAAAACCTTCTGTCTTTAGGAAAAAAAGAGGAAGATTTAGAGACGATGGAGAGGTGAAGCACAGCACGAGCCCAGCTGGGCAGGGGCCTGGGGGACGGCTCAACCCATAGGCTCTGGGAGGGCAGCAGCCGGCCCCCGGGTGGGGTGAGTCTATCAAGCACTGCACGTGGACTCGGAGGTGAGGAGAAAAGCAGAGAAGAAAGAGGCATGGGGAGGGTGGGGGGTGGCTGGGCCCCCTCCCTCCGCACCCCTACACAGCCCAGTCACAACCACCCCCTTAGTGGTCCACATCATCCGAGGAGGAAATGTGCGTGTGGCATTTGGGTTTACAAACATGAACATCACTGCCTGCCACAGCTGCAGCCATGCCCCAGAGGCCCCGGGCAACCCCCGGCAAGCCCCCGGAGTGGGGGCAGGACATGCGCCCCCAGCCCAGCCCCTGCCTCCTCTCCAAACACTTTCATGCAAAACACACAATGGAGAAGCGAGCGCTCCCAGGAGCCCTCTAGGCTGCGGAGCTCTGCTGGGAGCCTTGAGCCCACACTTGGGCACAGAGGCTCTGCCCCTAGCAGCAGCCAGGGGATGCATGCCACCAGGCATGAGGTGGGTCACTGTTCCTCCGGCTCTGCCTCATCCTCATCTAAGGACAGCACCCCAGAAGAGGCCACGTCAGAGGCTTGCCGCTGCCGCTCCCAACTGCCTACTAGTGGTGGGCAGAGTGGCTGGCAGTCCTTGCAGGGGGCTGGCTCCTCCTCCGCGGGGGAAAGGCAGGACTCCGTGAGGGGTGAGTTATAGAGGGAGTCCTGGGTCTCCAAGGGGCCCAGGCTGCGGAAGGCACTTTCCCGGCTGGGGGGCAGTTTGGCGAGAAGCAGCTCATCGCCCAGCAGCTGGGAGGCCAGCCGGGCCGGGGAGCCCAACAACCCATCCTCCAGGCTGCACAGGCTAGAGCACAGGGTGTCTGGGGACACGGTCTGCGAGCAGTCGCTCTCAGGCTCCACGGAGCCCTGGCGCACAGGCCGGGAGAACCGGTGGCCGGTGAACAGGTCCTGGAGGTGCGGCCCCAGGGGCAGCTGCCCAGCGAGGTCTGTGAGGAGAACAGAAAAGAAGACAGCCTTGCCAGCTCCATTTCCATTGGTCCACATTCCCCCCACTCCATCCCTGGCATAGCTCTGGGGGCCGTGGATAGGTGCTGGGTAACCTTGAACCAGTCACAACTTTCTGAGACCTCAGTTTCCTTAATGGTGAGTTGGAGATTCTAACAATACGAGAACAAGAAATGCAGGGACCACTGCATATGGTTGTACAGTTGCTGACTGCACCATGGGGCCCGTCCAAGGCAGTGAGAGACAGCAAAATCTAGCCCATACTCTGCTCACCCAGCGGCATGCCCTGGCCTGCCAGAGAAAGGGGCGCCTTTTTCTAATTTGCACAAAGATTCCACACGGGCTAGTAGCAGCCTTGGATAAACGTTAGTTATTATCATTACCCCAGGGGTCAAAGCAGGCCTGGAACTCAATCAAACAGAAATGCCTGTGGGTTAAGGTTCCATCTCGCCTTCAGACATCCACCTCAGCCCTCCAGACCACAGCTGCAGTCTCCAACCTGCTCTCATGTATTGCCTGCCTTGGAGAACTTGCTAATTCACTGGAGGGGTAGGGGCTGGTAGAGGTAATCTTCAAAGCAAAGAGGTTGTGGGGAATGGTGGCCTGTGAGACTTGAGCCCAGAAGCTACAGAGAAAGTCAGCCACGTGGTCTAGGGAGTGAAAGATGAAAGGAGGGCTGAACACAGCTGTAGAGCCCTGCGGGGTCCCCTCTGCAAGCACAGTCCAGAGCAAGGCCCACAGGCTGGAATGCAAGGATGCTGAGTTGGAGCCAGCTTGGCCCTGTGGGTGTTCCAGGCCCAGCATGCCTTCCTGTTGACCCGGGGCTGCAGCTCTGCGAGGGGCTGGTCTGTGCACTGCAGCTCCTCTGCCCAGCCACAGCCAGCCAGAAGGCTGCCTCGGGGAGGAAGAGGCAAAGGATCTGCAAAGCCTCCCTGAGACGTCACTGCACAGAAGGTGTCCTTGAGGTCTTTGGGCTTTTTTTTTTGGTTGGTTTTTTGTTTTTTGAGACCGAGCCTTACTCTGTCGCCCAGGCTGGAGTGCAGTGGCGCAATCTCAGCTCACTGCAACCTCCACCTCCTGGGTTCAAGCAATTCTTCTGCCTCAGCCTCCCAAGTAGCTGGGACTACAGGCGCGTGCCACCACACCTGGCTAATTTTTGTATTTTTAATAGAGACGGGGTTTCACCATTTTAGCCAGGCTGGTCTTGAACTCCTGACCTTGGGATCCACCTGCCTCGGCCTCCCAAAGTGCTGGGATTATAGGCGTGAGCCACCACACCTGGCTTTTTTTTTCCCCCTTTTTCTGAGGACTGCAAGGCACAACCATGCAGACAGGCAGAGAAGCATTAGCACCTGTAGGAAAGGAACTAACCCATTTCTGCTTGCTCATCTCCCACCCATAAGTGTGCATAGCCTTCCTGTCCCTTGAGTGTCCAGACCTTCCTGGACTGAGTCTGTCCCTCTCTCCCTTCCCCTCCCACAGGCTGAGAATGTGGGTATGGCTCTGAATGAGCCCCAAGGTCTATCAAGCAGGTCCTCCACAGCACTAGCACAGGCTGCCCCTCACCTGAGTCAGTTCCCACAGCAAAGTCCTCATCATAGGAGTCATCAGTGGAGTCCTCGCCGTCCACCGAAGACCATGCCCGCAGCTTGGCTTCTGCGATGGCAAACTGCTCAGCCACTCCTGTCATGGGGATGGAACGTATTAGCAGAGAAGGTGAGCTAAGTCTAGGGCTCGGCTTTGGAGACAGGAGAGAGGAGAAACAGGGTGTAGAAAGACTCCAACCCCCACGTCAGACCCGAGGAGACAAAAGAAAGCTGCCTTGTGACCAGTGTGAAGCTTATCCCCTTTCTGCCATCCACCTGCTGCAAAGCGAGCCTCTTGTTCCCCCTCGCTGAGGTCCGAATAAGAGGAAAAGGCTGACTCCAGGGCAGCAGGCGAGTCACTCGGCTTGCTCCAGCCCTTCCACTCAATCAGGTGAGCCACTCGGCCCTGGGCCATGGCGGTAGGCTTGGTCACGTGGTCCTTCACCACCTGGGAAATACCTGGAGATGGGAGAGTGGAGAAGCCTGGTAAGGGAACAGGCCAGGGCGTTGGAAGGTGGAAGGGTGGCAGTAGTTAGGGTCCACATGAACCTTTAGGTGGGGGGAGGGGGTGGGATTCATCTGAGCGAGGGAGGAAAGGGGAGACCCCAGCATGTGCTCACAGGAAACAGTTCCGGAGGGAATGTATGAAAGGGAGGAGAAAGGACAGAGAAGCCAGAAACATGGGAGCAGGGGCTGCGTACCATGCAGGGAGGACCTGGCCAGCGCAGCGATCTCCTGGATAGTTAGGGCTCTCCGGGACTTGGGCAGCATCGCGACTGTGTCTCCAACATTCACCTTGGGTGACACCATTAGAAGGTTAGTGCCCCTCTGCCAGCAATGAGCTTCCTTCTAACATGCCCATACCCAGCCAAGGCATGAGGAGGAGACGGGATGAGGAGGGAACAGAGCCTATGTCCGAGTGGCTACAGGGAAATGTAAGATGAGAAGCTAGGACAGGTGAATTCTGTCCTCCTACAAAGCAATGGAGATTCAGACAGGCCCCAGGAAGCAAAACTTCAGCTAATCCTCCACATTCCCGGCACCCACAGGAGACAGAGGCAGGGCAGGAAATGAAGAACCACGAGTGGAACGTCTTGGGAGAGGGAGGAGAAGAGTGTAGCACCCAGGGCTTTAAGAGTCCTCTCCCCTCACCCCCACCCACTCCTCTTGGTCTTCCAACCCACATTCCAGCTGTTCCGGCAAACTCAGCAAGATGGAAATCAAACACCAACACCTGCTCCGCATGTCTGGCCCTGCTCCCCGAGCTCTTTCCTGTGCATCACCCACCATTCTCCCATCCAGCCTGGCTCCAAGCCTCAGCATTACCATCGGCTCTCCCCTAGGCTTTGCTTGCCACATCTGTTGTTAAGTCCTAATGATTCCACCTGCAAACTCCCAGCTCCCACCCTGTCCTTCCTACTCCTACTCCACTGCCCTTTCTCAGGCCCTCAATGCCTCCTGCCCAGGTCAGCAGAAATGGTGTCCCCAGCCTCCTCCAATCCCATGCTATCTTCCCAGGCCAAAGTGTAGTGAGTGGGGCTCATGTCTTCTCCTGACTGCTGTGATGGCTGGCTGGCTCTCTCTCATTCTTCCAGTTTGGGCTGAAATACTGGAGTAGCTTTCCTGGCCCCCCTATTGGTGGTCTGTCCTCCCTCTTGTCTCTAACAAATCACTCTCTGTCAGTGTTCCCTATTCGTGGCCTTTAATCGTAGTGGGCGATAATGGTCTCTTTCGCATTTCCTGTTTCTTGGTCTCCCTCACTGGTCTTTGGCTCGTGGGGAATTTAGTCTGTTTTGGTCACTGTAGTGCCCAGTGTTTAGCATACCACCTAATACAGAATAATCTCTTTAAAATGCACAGCCTGGAAGAATGAGGTAAGATATCATGTAAACAGTTTTCCTGGAGTGCAGACAGTTATTTGCCTCTAAAATCCTGTCTCGGCTCCCCCCACTGTCCAGTAAGGCTAGTGCAGGCATCACACCCAGGCCCTGAAAGACCTCACTCTGTGATGCCCCTGCCTCCTTCCTAGCCTCCTTGGAATCCACCGCTGATCTCCTCTGCCCAATCAAACCCCCTTCTCAGGCCAGACGTGGTGGCTCACACCTGTAATCCCAGCACTTTGGGAGGCCAAGGCGGGTGGATCACCTGAGGTCAGGAGTTCAATCAAGACAAGCATGACCAACATGGAGAAACCCCATCTCTACCAAAAATGCAAAAAAATTAGCTGGGTGTGGTGGCAGGTGCCTGTAATCCCAGCTACTCAGCAGGCCGAGGCAGAACTGCTTGAACCCGGGAGATGAAGATTACAGTGAGCTGAGATTGCACCATTGCACTCCAGCCTGGGCAACAAGAGCAAAACTTGTCTCAAAACAAAACAAAACCCTTCTCTACCAGTCCCTGTCAGCAAGCAGCCCACCTGTCTCAAGGAAAAGGAACCCGGCTTTCCTCTGGGCCAAGAATGCCATCCTTACCTGAAAAAAATGCTTGCCATCACTTAAGGCCTCTCTCAAGTGCGGCTTGCTAGTAATGCTTTCAGCCCACAGCCTCTCTCTCTTCTCTGCCCCACCCCGCCCCTATCATTGCCCTTGTCTGTCTCCTGAGGGAGCTCAGGATGGCCAGGCCTAAGTGGGATGCACTAAGTTCCTAACTCCACCCTGCACCTGGCTCAGCCCTCCCTGACAAGCTCCAGCAAATGTTTCCATCACTGAAGGAACTGGGAGGCACACGCCCCTCCCCGGCATTGCTCGGCTCTCCGCTATCACGTTCCTGTCCCTCGCAAGGACGGCCAACACTGCCCCTTGACCCGAGTCCCACCCTCGCTCCCTCCCCTTGGGTACCTGGCTGACAGGGCCCCAGGGTGGCGCCGGCAGCCTCCCGCCAGGCCCAGGGGGAGGAGCACCTGCTGGGTGTTTCTGGCTGGCTCTCCCTCCCTCACCTCGCTCCCCACAGCCGCCGCCATCCGTGCCCGGCGCTCCGCGCAGCTGCGGCCCAGGCCCAGAGAAAAGGTGTATGTCTCCCTGGCAACCCATCACCATGCAACAGGGTCTCCCGGGATACGGCCCGGGATGCGCTGACGTCAGCGCCGAAAGCGCGAGCTCGCCGCCCGCTGGCACAGCGCCTAGCGGAGCAGACCGGTACGGGGGCGGCCTCCCGGCCCGCCGCCGGATAGCGCCTCCGCTCTCCGGAAAAGGGAGCCAGAAGCAGGCTGGCCAGGCGGGGGTGGGGAGTGCAGATCCCCTTTATATGGATGCCGTCCTTCTTCCCCCACCACCAGGGGCCCAGCACCTCCGGCAAGTCCTGGCTGTCCACCGAGGAAGGGCGGGAGGACCGGCTCCAGCCTCGGAGGGTCCGAGCAGATCCCAAGGAGGATAGAGAGAGACCCCGAGGAAGTTCAATCCACTCCACAGCCCACGCAGGGTCCGAGGACACTGAGGGGAAGGGGAAAGGCTGTTCAGCTGCGCCCCTACCTCTGCCAAGATCCCCATTTTCATCCAGTATTGCCATTTCATTTCTCAGGCCCCCCTCCCCCCCCACCCCCCGCCGCCCCGCCAACCTTCCAGAAGCTCAGCGCCCACCAGGTGCTTTCCTCATCTCTAAAAGCCCCTATCCCACATATCCCTGGCCCTCAGGCCCGTGGGGCCACTTTGGGGCAGCCCACTGGCCACCTTCCTGTTCTGGATAAAGGTTGCTGTCAGAACCCTGGGGTGAAACCAAAGGATGATAAATTCTGACTCTCCCCATTTCCCAGCCTACCCATTTCTCTTGGAAAGCAACTGAGTTCCGCCACCACTGTCCCCCACCGCCACCACCCTGGACCCTCTGCAGGTGTGCTGTCTTCCTCTCTTCTGCTTTCTTTACTCTCACCAGCCTCGGCTGGCCCACAGCTCTTCACTCTTCTTCTCTGACAAACTCAGGATATTTTTTCTTATTTTCACCCCTGTCCCCTGAAGCCGTTTCCTGATGCCCTGTCTGGCCCCAGCCGGGTTCTCGCTGCTTCAACCTGGCTCTCAATATCTAAGCCAGAGTGATTTTCCTTTTCCACCTAAGCCCCTACTGCTCAGCTTCCTATTATCTCCCAGACCACATCCATGATCCCTGGTCTCACCTCTGCGACTTGTCTGACAAGTCCATCGTCCTCCAGGCCCTTCACGCTGCCACAGAAACATTTTGCCCAGCACAGAAATCATAGGCATGCTGGCTGTGTTGATGCAGAGAACCAAAAGCCTAGAACCGCTCCAGGCTCTGCTCCCAGTTCTATTCCTGTTTTGGCTCCGGATGCTGAGCCAGTCCCCTCCCCATTTGGAACCTGTGCCTAGTCACATAAGGAGAACATTTCTGCCTCATGGCTCTGAGGAGGTGGGAGTACCAGGGCTCAGCCAAGCTCTCTGGGGCTCAGGGAGCTGAGGCCCATCCCCTAGACAGTGCCAACAGGCAATATACATCACAACTGACCTTTAGCTGGAGCAGCCGTCTCTGTCCCTGAGCCTCAGCCAGCTGGTGGTCCCCAGAAATGCTACCAACCAGAAGGAAGACAGGTTACAGGCCATCCCAGGCCCCCAACTGGTACCTAACCAGGGCTCTGAGGTCAGCCAAACTCACCCCTGCCTAGCGGAGGTGATGACTTCTTGAACTCCAAGCCTTGGCAGGGCCAGAGGGATCAGAGCAGTCAGCTGCTCCTCAGCTTCAAAAGCCACGAGGTTAACTTAGGACTACAAATCCCAGAATTCCTCAAGGGAAGTACAAATCTCAGCCACTCTTAACTCCAAAGAACATCAAGTACCAACCACACCAAGGCCTGTGTGACTGACTGACCACCTTCCCTGAAGGCCCAGGACCCATCCCGAACCCAGCCCTGCCTGACCCGAGGCTTGGAGAAATCCACGACACCAGAGTAAAGGAAGCTGGCCAACCTCAGATGCACAGGACTCGGGCTAGGCCCGGTGCTCACGGCCACCCACGGAAACCCAGGCCCACGCAGGGGTCAGCACTGCGGGAAGGAAGCCCTGATGGCCGGCCTCTGGGTTCCTCTTTCCCTCCACAAAATAGGGTGATTTGCTTTTGCTGATGGGGGCAGGAAATTAAAGCAACTGTAATAAGTGAGAGGTGATTCAGTGTTCACAGGTGCCCCAAACGGAGCCTCAGTCCCCCTGAGCCAACTGACTCCGAAACGGGGAGTAAATGTCCGACAGAAATGCTGTGGGAGGGTGCTTGGCCGGGGTTGAAAAGCTACGACTTTAAGAAGATGGGGACACGGCTGGGAGAAGCAGGTTCCCAGCACAGGGCCACTCCCAGGACAGTGAAGGCAGAGGTGTAGGCGGAAGGGAGTGAGTGTGTGGGCGCCGCGGGCTGGAGTGGTGGGGGGGCTTCGGGCGGCCCAGCCCCTCCCCGGGCTGTGCGTCTCCGGACACCCTGAGCAGTGGGCGCACGGCGGCCGGCGGCGAGTCCACGCGTCTGCCCTGCACCACCCCGAAACAGGCAGGCCGTGGGAGCGCACCCGAATCAGTCTGGCCCCTTCCCCGCTCATTCCCGCTCCCTCCTGTTGCCAGGCCCGCCTCCCGGTGCAGGCTCCTCCCTCTCCCGACACCGGCCCCCTCCTCAAGGCCCCCACCCACCCGCGGCCCGCGCACCGCGCACCGGCGGCCGCAGCCCGACTCCCCAAACCGTGCTCGGCCTCCGCCTCTTACCCTGACCCGCCGGGCTCCGAGAGCCGATACAGCCCATGGCCGGGCACCCAGGCACGCTAGCCGGCGCTCGGGGCGCGGGCCATCCCCTTGCAGAGGGTCGGGTCGCGGCCACCACTGGGGAGGGGAGAGCCCGCGAGAAGGGAGGGGGTGGGAGTCGCGCGTCCGCCGCCGCTCCCCGGAGAGGGAACCGGGCCGCTGACGTCAACACGGGGGCGTGGCCACACGTCACCACCCGGAGTGGGCGGAGCGCAGCAAAGTCACAGCCACGCAGGGGAGGCCTGGACCGGGTTCGAAAACGCCGGTCCTCTCCTCCCGAACCCGAAGGCAGGGGCGGCGGAACACTCTCTAAGGCAGCCCCGTCACACTACACGGGACCAGAAAATCCCCCTCGATGCATCCAGCCCCTTCATTTTACAGATGACACCTTGAATCCATAAAGGGATTTTCCAGCTATAAACAGCCCAAAACCCAAGAGCCTTCTCCGCACAAGGGCTTGAAGCATTCTGGTGGGAGAGCAGAGTCCAGCAAGAATGCCGATCACCAATCTCTCCTCTCCTGACCTGGAGGGCACCCATCAAGCCCACCTGAGGGCCCAGCCTTCTGGGAAATCTCAGACCCCTGTAATCATGGACAGGGGAAGAGGCAGGAGGGGTGCCAGGTTACAGGGAATAGTGCTCCAGTGCCAGCTCTGGGAAGGAGGATCCCCCACCTATACCCACCTTCTCTAGAGGGAGCAGGCCATAAAGCAGAGGCAGTGAGCGTAATTGAATTCATGTTTAATAATTACAGGCACCGTGCCCCCCCTTCCCCCTGCCCAGGCAGCAGCAGGGGTGGTGCAGGGGCTGGGGCATATGCCCCCAGCAGCGAGGACGGCAGTCCCGAGTGATTTTCAGAAAATAAAAAAAAAGGACCCCAGGGGCAGGCGTTGGTGCCCCTCCCCCCCAAGACACACCAAATTTCAAGACTTTATATATAATATATCTCTGTGCCCCAGGGGGAGGAGAGGGACACCTGGCAGCATCCTGGAGGGGGGCCCCAGGCAGCCCCAAGCCATCCTGCCTCTTCAGCCACTTTATTAGTTCAGACATCGCACTACAGGCACCCACTGCCACCGCCGCTGCTGCCGCCCCCCTGCAGTCCAGGCGGCTAGCCGGGCCATCTGTGTGTCCGTGGGGCTCCAAGTCCCCAGCCCCATCAGCCCTCAGTTGTGATCAGACTCCTCCTCTGCCTCACGGAGCCACTTGAAGAAGGCCGTGACAGATTTCAGGGCCACACCCTTGCCCTGCTGCTCAGCGGGGTCCTTGCTACTCTCCCAACTGTAGAAGGCATCCTCCTTCACCACGTCCTCGTCATACAGCGCGTCAAAGAACATCCGCAGCAGGTCTGCAGGCAGGCAGGACAGCAGTTAGAGGTGACTGGCCACTGCCACTCCAACCTACCCCAGAGACCCCTCCCAGGCTCCACCATTCACACAAGGTCCTGACACACCATCCTAACGTGTGCCTGATCATTCCAGAGTGAATAGGCCTCGGTTGGACAGGATGCTAATCTCTTAATCTGAGACTGCTGCACAGCAGTGAGTCACCTGGCCATCGGAAAAACCTTACAAACTACCCCAGCCTCACCTTGGCAGCTTGAAACTTCTCTGCCCTTGATTTTTTTTTTTTTTTTTTTTTTTTTGGGAGACAAGAGTTTCACTCATGTTGCTCTGGCTGGAGTACAATGGCACGATCACCCCAACCTCTTCCTCCGGGTTCAAGCGATTCTCCTGCCTCAGCTGGAGATTACAGACGTGCACCACCACACTCAGCAATTTTTGCATTTTTAGTAGAGACGGGGTTTCTCCATGTTGGTCAGGCTGACCTCAGGTGATCTGCCCACCTCGGCCTCCCAAAGTACTGAGATTCCAGGTGTGAGCCACCATGCCCGGCCCCCATGATGTATTTAACGGAGAAAACTATATTCAGAATTGGTACTCCTAAATTTAGAAAATTGCTAAAATCCTGTATGTATCATATGTAAACTCCTATATTATCCTCCTACATGTAACCTGAAAATCATTCACTGCCCCCAAACAGATCCTGACAACAACTCCTCATCTCAATTTCCCTTCCTTCCCCACACATCCCCTGAACATACACACCCTCTCTCTGGCCTTGAGACTTTTGTGGATGCTATCCTTTGCCAGAAACTTCCTCTTGTCACCTTCCTTCATGACTCAACTCAAGCATCACCTGTTCAGACCCTTTCGCCCCAACCGCTAGCTGCTGGGTGGCCTTCCAAGCACTTGTCCTACAACCCTCGAAACACAACCTACCCAGTGCCCACATGGCACTGTCAGTCTTTCCAGAGCAAACCCTCCACTTCTAAAAGCAAAGGGAGGCTGAGAAAGTGAAGTGAAAATCCAGGATAAGCCATCTCTGAGATGCTGCAAGCTAGAATGTTCTGCAAGGCATGGCCAGCCTCAGGCACAAACTATGCCTATGGGAACAGCTGCCCGCTACCCCCACCCCACAGCAATGGGCCACAGCAGAGCAGACCCTTCACTTATCCCATCCTTCCACTCCAACTCCCATGCATACCCACCCAGCGACCCCATCTAATTGATTACGCACTCTGCCCTGTATTTTCAAGCCCAAGTTTCTCCCACCTAAAAACAAAAAGCACTGTTTTCAACCACTATCTTACAGCTAATAAAAGATTTTGTCTACATTTGATGTTTTCCCTTCTTCCTGTCTTAGTCAAGTATTTTTCAATCCTTTCCAATCCAGAATCTGTCCCCTGCTCCACTAAGTACTGATTTTGCCTGGGTGGCCTCTACGATGATATTCCGGAAACCTTTCATTTCCAGGCCTGCTCCTGCCAACACTCACAGCATCATCTAGCATCATCAGCCACATCCCTCTCCTCGAATTTCTGTCCTTGATTCATAGGGGCCTGTCCTCCTTTGATCCCTGCCAGTGTGTCCGCTCCACCTCCTCGGGGCTGTGTCTCAGGCCCTTGTCCCTCCCCCTCAGGCAAGCCCACATCCTGCTCTGACTCCCACAAGTTACCCTGTGCCGGCAACTCACAAAACTGCCTCCTGCCCTGACCTCTTCTTTTCTAAAAGGACAGATACTCCAGCTGTTGAGCTGACATCTCGATTCCCTTACTCAGGGACCACAACTCAACTTGATCCAGCATTCCCTACCCCAGCAAATGACACCACACTCTGTTCTTTAAACCCACCATGACTTAAAACCATCCTGGGAGTCATCCATTCTAATCTCTCATGGCCCCTACCCAGGCCAGTGTAACTAAAAGCTGCCAACTCCATTTCCTAAGTATCTCCTGACCTGCCCTCTCTTCTCCACTGTCACCAGCAAGGCTGAGCCTCTGGTGCTAACAGTGCCACATTCCCTCACCCCATTCGAACCATCTTCCCTCTATGGCCAGGATGATCTAAAAACTGAAGTCCAATTCCTTTATGCCTTGCTTAAAATCCCACAAGGGCAGCCAGGCACGGTGGCTCATGCCTGTAGTCCCAGCACTTTGGGAGGCCAAGGTGGGCGGATCACGAGGTCAGGAGTTTGAGATCAGCTTGGCCAACGTGGTGAAACGCCATCCCTACTAAAAATATAAAAATTAGCCAGGCATACTGGCAGGCTCCTGTAGTCCCAGCTGTTTGGGAGGCTAAGGCAGGAGAATTGCTTGTGCCTGGGAGGTGGAGGTTACAGTGAGCCAAGATTACGCCACTGCACTACAGCCTGGGTGACAGAGCAAGACTCCATCTCAGAAAAAAAAAAAGAAAGAAAAACAAAAGAAAATTCTTGCCCTTAGGCTAAAGCCCGAACTCTGGCTAAGGCTTATACCAGCCCTGGATGGTCAGGCCCGCATCCCTTTCAGCCCCATGTTGCCTCACTCATGACTGGTGGCTATGCTCTCCCACACTGCCCTCTCTTCAATAGTTCTTTTCCCCTGTGTCAAGTTCTTCCTACCTTAGGTAGAAAGCACACACACAGTGCCTTCGTTTCAAGCATTCTCCCCCTCCTCTCCCATTTGTCGTGGAGCAAATTCCCATTCATGACCCCTCAGGCCAGGTGTCCTCCCTCTGAGAGCACACGTCTTCCAGGCTCAGTGCTCACGTCAGTGCCACCTCCATGCTGGCACAGGAAGCTATTCGGCTTCCTCTGTGAGCATGCCAGTACCCTGACGCACACCTATGTGCTGGACGCACAGCCGGAGTCACGGTCACCTAGACCTTGGCCTCCTAGTGTGGAAAACAGGGATAATACCATCCACCCTAAACATCTGTGAGGATACATGAGGCAAGGTAAGCAAAGCATTTAAGCCCTGTGCCAGGCAGGAGGGGCACAGTACCGGGAAGATGCTGTCATTTATCACCTCTCCATTGCTGGCATCAAACACGTGGCTAGGCACAAAACAGGCAGTCGATGACCCTTCAAGGCTACGTAACTCCTTCCACTTGGAGACACCACCACAAACGCAGGCGGAAGGAATGAAACCCTGAGGGCACTTTACTCCGCAATGACTCCGACCTTTCTTGGGTTGAGACCCTTCCATGAAGGGTCTATGACTATGCCCTGCTATCTGACAGTCCCTCTGCCCTGTCCCCGTGGCCTGGCTCTTACTGGGAGGCTGTTCTAAGGTCACTACAAGGGCCTGGAGGGCGTAGAGTGCCTGTAGCTCCTTCTGCTCGTCACATAGGTATTTCTGCAGCAGTTTCGCTCGCGCTTTCAGCACTGCAACATCCACTCGGAGGGGAGTCTCAACTACAGGAAGACAGGAATGAGTGGAGCTGTGAACCCTTACCCTGTTCGGAAGAGGAGGCCAAAACTGACACCCACCTCCCTCCACCTGTCAGGTTCACCCTTGCCCCCCATCTCCCTGGTTCTTCTTACAAATAATTGCAGAATAGCAGACAGCCGTCATGAGGGCTCGAACTAGTGTGTTGGATGCTATCTGCTGCTCACTCAGGTTGGCCTGTATGAGAGAAACAAATGAACCCCTAGTTCTGAATTGCGCCCTTCGTCTTCATCCCTGCTGCCCCCAATCCACCCTAAGAATTTCATCTCCTTTATCGACATCCAGGAGAAACCTACCTCCATCCAGTCCAACACCCGCTGGTTACTGCTGCCCTCCTTCAGCAGCTTCTCTAGCTGTCTGCTCAACTCCTCGTAGGGGAGTGCCCTCTGGCCAGGGGCTTCTGACTCCTCGCCCAGGGTATACTCTACCTTCTGCGATGGAAGAGACCCACAGGTAAGAGGTAAGGTTGCCAGTGTCAGAAAACAAAGTCTGGCCAGCCTCAAAGGCTAGAATTAACCCAACGCCAGCCCCAAACCTGTTCAGCGACGAATGCACCAATGTCCTGGCCTTCGGGTAGAAATTCCTTCCAGCTAAGCCCAGCTTCTCGCCACAGAGTCCCCACCTTTTTAGGACCCTGGGAAACACAAGACCAACCCAACTTAGCAACGCTCTCTCTCTCTCTCCAAGGAGCCAACAGCCCTACCACATTAAGCCAACAAATATTTACTGAAAGCCTACTAGGCACCTGCCAGGCGTTAAGGATGCACTGAAGTACTAACAGGCAAAGCCCTTCCATTGCTACAGTCCAGTGCAGGGCAGGCATCAGTCATATAACCACCCAAATAATAAGAACTTGTTGGCCGGGCATGGTGGCTCACAACTGTGATCCCAGCATTCTGGAAGGCCAAGGCAGGTGAATCACCTGCCTTGAGGTCAGGAGTTGGGAGACCAGCCTGGCCAACATGGTTGAAACCCTGTCTCTACTAAAAATACAAAAATTGTCTGGTCATGGTGGTGGATACCTGTAGTCCCAGCTACTCAGAAGGCTGAGACAGGAGAATCACTTGAACTCTGTGAGGGGTTCAAGTGGCACCCGAGATCGTGCCACTGTACTCCAGCCTGGGCAACAGAGTGAGACTCTGTCTCAAAAAATAAAAATAAATAAAACAAATGAGGACTTGTCCACCACAGTGCTGACACTAGGATAGGAAAAATGACCTACGGGCCTCTAGGAAAGGACAACTTCTAACAAGTATGCTTGTTTCCCAAATCCAGAAAATCTTAAGACACAGATACACCCCATCCCTAACATGATAGAAAATCCTCATAAATCCAACAGTCTGAACATGTTTTCTGTAAGGGGCAAGAGACTATGAAGACATCACTCTTTTCTTTATAACAGATAGAATGATGGCACTGGCCCTTAGCAAGATCACTGCAGTTCAGATTTTAAACATGCCCATTTTTTCAGGTTTTAACTAAAAGTCGTCTTCCAGCTAATATATACCTTTTTTCTTTTTGAGATGGAGTCTTGCTCTGTCACACAGGATGGAGTGCAGTGGCCCAATCTTGGCTCACTGCAGCCTCCCCCTCAGAGTTCAAGTGATTCTCCTGCCTCAGCCTCCCCAGTAGCTGGGACTACAGGCACGCGCCACCTCGCCCGGCTAATTTGCATTTTTAGTAGACAGGGTTTCACCATCTTGGCCAGGCTGGTCTTAAACTCCTGACTTCAGGTGATCCATCCTCCTCAGCCTTAGCCTTCCGAAGTGTTGAGATTACACGTGTGAGCCACTGCACTGGCCTGCATTTTAAAAAATATGACTGCAAGTCTTTTCTTTGAGACAGAGGCTCTCTCTGTCACCCAGACTGGAGTGCAGTGGTGCAACCCCAAGTAGCTGGGATCACAGGCCCACACCACCATGCCTGGCTAGTCTTTCATTTGAAGTAGAGATGGGGTTTCACCATGTTGGCCAGGCTAGTCTTGAACTCCTGACCTTAGGTGATCCACCCACCGTGGCCTCCCAAAGAGCTGGGATTATGGCACCTGGCCCAGTCTTTTCTTTCTTAACAGTGCATAAAGGATGATTTATAATCTATGGCACATTGGAGTCGATGAAATACACAAATAAGGCTGGGCATGGTGGCTCAAGCCTGTAATCCCAGCACTTTGGGAGGCCGAGGCAGGTGGATCACGAGGTCAAGAGATCGAGACCATCCTGGTCAACATGGTGAAACCCCGTCTCTACTAAAAATACAAAAAATTAGCTGGGCACGGTGGCACGTGCCTGTAATCCCAGTTACTCAGGAGGCTGAGGCAGGAGAATTGCCTGAACCCAGGAGGCGGAGGCTGCAGTGAGCCAAGATCGCGCCATTGCACTCCAGCCTGGGTAACAAGAGCGAAACTCCGTCTCAAAAAGAAAAAAAAAAAAGAAATACACAAATAGCTCAATATGCTTATTTGTTGTTTTTTTTAAAAAAAAACAACTTGTCCTGGTACACATCCATCTAAAAGAATTAAATGATGTTGACATAACAACTCCTTTAAATCTCAAGTGTGATTACTCCAGGTTCCAGATGGCTGAACCCTTGAAACTGCACACTCACAACTTCTCACTACCACTAAGTACTACACTCAACCTGCCTTTCCCCATCCTTTTGCCTTTACACTCGCTAGTTACCAATTAACTTTCACATAGCCGTTTCAACACCCTTTGAGGAAAGCCTCCTGTCATGAATATTGTCGAATACTCCTTTGCAACCTCACAGTATTTAAGATACTCCACTCTATTTCAGCTATTTTATTTCACACTTTGCTTCACACTGTTGTTTTCATCGTGCTGTCGTTTCTTCCTTTTTATCTACCAACTTGTTTCTTGTGTTGTATTCACTGTGGTATCCCTAGTGCTTAGTATATGAGAAATGATCAAAACCCTAGTTGAATGAATGAAGAAATGAATGCATTCATCATGGGCCTAGGGTCTCAGCCATTCTCCTCCAGTCTTGGTCAGAAGAACTCACAATGGGCACTGGGGTGCGGGAGACAGCCCACCTCAGTATTTCCTCTCCCATCACCATCACTCCACTCCACCAATGGACCATGACGCTTCAGGGCCACAGCCAACAGCCAAAACCCCACCGAGGGAGGCATCTCTGGGCTCCTGGCCCTCACTCACCATGGTTTTGCACAAGAGGCCCAGGATCTCCAGCAACAGGGAAGCAGCTTTGCCCAGCGGTCTCAGAGGCTTTGTGATCTCCCTACAAGAAGAGAAAAGCCCAGTGTTGACAGCCTCCACAGTCCTCTCGCCACCACTCATCTCCCTCCAGACCAGGGTGTCCGACCCAGCACACTTCCCCACCACCTTTCCTCTGATCTTTACCTGCCCTGAATTCCACCCAGGGGGCTTACCTCAACAGCTCCCCCATGGGCACCCCACCTTCCTGCAGAATGGGTGTTACCAGTTCCGCTAGGTAGAGCCACACGTGGGGGATGTCAATTTCCATGTCCTCAGCCAATTCCAGGATTTCATACAGCCTGCAAAGGGAATTCAGTCAGGGCATTCTAGGCCAGGTCCCCACTCTCCTTCTGGGGCAACATGGCATGGCTAAGTGATCAACTGTGGAGACCTCAGGAACATTTTCTATACATGAGGACAGTTATCTCAAGCTAGGGCCACCTTAGTGTCCTTCGATGGTTTTCACCCCACTTAACCCCCCAAAGTTATGTTGACCAGGATGGTCAAGGAACCTATACTCTTTTTTTTTTGGAGACAGTTTTTCTCTTGTCACCCAGACTGGAGTGCAATGGCACAATCTCACTCACTGCAACCTCAACGTCCCAAGTAGCTGGGACTACAGGCACTTGCCACCATGCCTGACTAATTTTTGGCATTTTTAGTAGAGACGTGGTTTCACCATGTTAGCCAGGCTGGTCTCGAACTCCTGACCTCAAGTGATCCACCCACCCTGGCCTCCCAAAGTGCTGGGATTCCAGGCATGAGCCACCGCACCTGGCCAAGGAATTCTGCCCTTATGCAAGGTTCCAAGGGTCCCTAAAAGGAGGTCGAAAATTGTGGGTCTATAAAAGTGGGAGGCCCGGAGAAGTTGATCATACCCTTGGTAGTACTGAGCAGTAGACAGGTGTCCAGCACAGAGCAGCTGGTGCAGCAGCTGCCCCATATGCTCACGAGCAATGGCACTGCGCTCCAGCGTAGACTCGACACCATGCCGAACAAAGATGAAGAGCAGAGAGGGTGAGGCCAGTTCCTGCACACACTGTACTGCCTCCTGGGAGAGCAGGGCACAGCAGGAAGAGAGCAGTCACTGTCTGGCCCAGACGCCACACCCCTATGCCTGCCAGCATGATCCCTCCCTGCCCACTCCTCATTCACAGACCACTCCCACTGCCTACCTTCATGTCATTGAGATGGAGGTATTCCTCAATGATGGCCTTGGATTTCTTCTCTAACTCCTCCTCAGAGAGTGCAGCCTTTGGGGGGTTCACTGGGGGTAGGGTAGCTTCTCGCTTCACTGTGGGAGGAGAATACAGATTAGAGACTTTTCAGTCTTCCCAACAAACAAGATTCAGAGCTCTCAAAAAAGCTGGTCCCGAGGCAGCCACCTTTCCCTTCCATTCCTCTCCCAGACTCTCACCAGCATCCCGCCCACGGTCCCGATCCTCTGTGAGGCTAGCTGCCTTGCGCAGCCCCTCAGGCTGGGAGGGCCGTTCTCTACTCCGCTCCTCCACTTCCTTGCTGAAGCTCCGCTTGGTAGCAGGTGTCCGCGCACGATCAAGCCGGTCCCCACGGTCCCCTCCCCGTTCACTCCGATCTAGGCGGTCTCCCCGGTCGCCAGCTTTCTCGCCTCGTTCCCGGCTCAAGCTACTCCTGGAAGACAAGCACATTTTCACTCCCTTGCGCCGCCCAGGCACTCATATAATCATGCAATATGCTGAGCAACTGCTGGGCCTTCTTCTTGGCATAATTAATGTGCCCCAATCAAACCCAAGGGCTCTAAGCAGGACAGGCATGAAGAATTTCCATCCTACGGCAACAACCAGAACCTAATCACGGGACCCCCAGTGTGAAAAAACGAAGACATCGAGGAAACCTCACCTCTGCACCACACGCCTATTATCTGTGCTTTCTGTGGGTACTGCTTGTTGAAGGGCTGAGAAGCGATTCAAGGTACTAGTAGCTGGGCGAGCAGCCTCTGATGCTGGGGATGCAGAAAACCCATATTAAAATCTTTTCCTCCCTTCCCGCATTTTGTCCACTATTTGCCAGTTTAGGAAACTTGGTCCTAGTCCCAAAAGTAAAGCAATTCAATCCCTAGAACAATACAAGCCTCCTCTATTGCCTGCATTGCCTAACCACTTCGTACTGAAGGCCTCCCTTACAGGAAAGGCTCTGTCCTCAAGGGAGCTCTGACGGACAACCACCCAGCTCCTGCCACTGCCTCATACCTGCGTCTGAGGGCTTGGCTCCGGAGCCTCCGCTGCTGCCCTTGCCCCAGCTCAGTCGCCCTCCAGGTGCAAAGAGTTGGTTGTTAGAATCGATAGAGCCAGGCTGAAGGAGAAAAGGGGAGTAGAGTGATAGGTCTAACCTGGCCGAATCCCTTAGCCAGCACCACCATATGCAGCCCAAGAGGGAGTAAATGGCCCAGAGCAGGGATCAGAAAATCTTTCAATAAATGGCCAATCTCTATTGCAACAACTCAATTCTGCCACAGTAGCACAAAACCAGAAGTAGATGACAAAGAAATGGTTGTGACTATACTCCAATAAAACTTCATGGACACCGACATTTTAAATCTTAATTTCCACAGCATAAATTACCATTTACTTTTTGATTTTTCACTTTAAAATGTAAAACCACGACTGGGTCCTGGGATATATGAATGGGTTGGATCTGGTGGGTGTGTGTGTCTGCCAAATACTGGCCCAGACTCATGGGAAATCCACCCTCCCTCTACAGCTGGCAGTCCTGTCTCTAGCAATCCAACCAGTTAGTCTAAAAGGAAACATTCAGCTGTCACCTTGTCCACCTTAGAAAAGTGAGGGGACTAAGATCTAAACCCGAGCTGATCACCCCCTCCCACACACGCCGTACCTTGGTGATCTTGGTGAGTCGTGAGGTGTCAATGGGGCGGCTGCCTTTGCTGATGGGAACTGTGTTCCAGCCACCATCATCCACAAGTGGAAGTCCACGGCCTGACACAAAAAGAGGGGCGTACTGAAATAACGAGGAAATCCTAGCAGCCCCTTCCACTGGGGCCACTCCGAGCCTCCCTTCCTCAGATCCTCAGTTCCATCATGGGGTCTCAGTGGCCCAGACACGTGGCACTAACAGGAAGTCATCAGAGGAAAGTATAACCTCCCAGTCCCTTCACTGTTCCCTTCCCAATCCCAGCCTGGAACTCACTGATGGAAGGGCCTGGGGGGCCACCCCGACGCTTGTCGCTGCCCTTGGCCATGAGCTGCTGCACTTTGATGTGCTCCCGGTGCTCTTCCATCTCGGCCTCCTTGTGGATCTGGTCAATGGTCTTGGGACCCTGATCACCTCGGCGTGGCACCCAATTGCTCTGTGGAGACAGAGAGCCAGTCACAATGATGTCGGGGAAGGTCAGTCAAGGCGGTGTCAGAAGCTGGAGGCGGAAGACTGGCGGGGCACACATACCCCTCGCAGATCTAGCACGTCCTGCAGCATAAAGCGGATGCGGGATGACGTCTTCTTTTCTTTAATGATTTTCTCCATCTGGTTGAAATACTGATCCATTCGGGGCTAGGGAGGAGCAAAGGCATCAGGCCAGGAACTTCTCGCCTCACCTGTAACTGTAAGCCCAGCCCCTCCTCAGGCTCCCAGCCCCATCACTATGGCTCAGTGAGCCCCACACGTTTCAGCCCGTCCCCACGAGATGCAAGGACCCGTACCTTGGCTTTTTCAAAGTCCAGGTCTTTGCCAATAGTGGTGAGCAGACGGCAAAGGCACTCGAGGGACTCTTCGTCGTGGTTCTTAAGCAGTTTGACCACACAGTCATGCATTATGGCCTCTGTTAACATCTTCAGCTTGAACAACTCTCCAATAAACTTGATATTCCCTAAAGAGCGCCGCCGGGCTATGTCCCGAGCCTCTTCCAGCTCTTCCTTCAGGCGTCCTCGTTCCTCTGCCTGCCATTCATGGGACAGGGATTGTGTCAAGAAGAGAGCCAGCTACTGGGCTAAAACCCTTTTCTACTATCTGGATATCCAAACCCAGCAATAAGCACTCAGTCCTGAGGCAGGCTGGCTGGGCACAGTGGCTCACGCCTGTAATCTCATCACTTTGGGAGGCCAAGGCAGGTGGATCACTTGAGACCAGCCTGGCCAACATGGTGAAACCCCATCTCCACTAAAAAACAAAAAAATTAGCCAGGCGTGGTGGTGTGCGCCTGTAATCCCAGCTACTTGGGAGGCTGAGGCAGAAGAATCACTCGAACCTGGAAGGTGGAGGCTATGGTGAGCCAAGATCACACCACTGCACTCCAGCATGGGTGACAGAGCATGACACTGTCTCAAAAACAAAGGAAATAAAGGTCCTGACAGAGCAACTCCCAAGACACCACTATCTCCATTCCAAACTCCGCAGCTGAGCAGCTCTGAGTGGGGGAAGGCGAGCAGAGTGGAACTGGCAGCGGGTTTTCTCACCGTAGCTGCTTCATCCATCTCTTTTTGCTTCTTCTCAAAAACCTCATCATCATCTTTGTCTTTCTCAAACTCCTTCTGACATCGATTCAACAACAGCTTTCGGAAGTTCACAGTCACTGTTGGCTTTTCTGTAGTGGGCACTTTCAGCTGTAGGTGAGAGAAAATGTCACACTCAGAGCAGTCCAGGGCAGGGAAGGCCCCCCAATACTCTGTAACTACCTGACCCTGGAAGATCCCTGGCCCCAGCTCTGCCTCCTTCCAGCTGGAGGGGCCCAAGTTGGAGGGAACCAAGAAGCTGGACTCAAGGGAAGAGAAATGAGCAACTAGACCACGAGACTTCGAACCCAGTGGACACTAACCGCCATGAGGCAGCGGCACATGTTGGCATAGGCCACAGAGAAGTTGGGCTCAGAAATGGCCTTCTCAAAAATGAGGTCAATGACCCCTTTGAGGCGTTCCTCAGTGTCGATGGCCAGCTGCGTCACTTGCTTCATCAGCTGCTGGAACATCTGGGGTGTCAGTTTATTTAGGATGGAGCGCACCCTGCGGAATAGGTCCTGGAGGGAGAAGAGACATGAGTTCCAGTGATGGCCTCAGCACAGGCTGCTGGGACGAACTGCAGAGGATGGCAGGGACTTAGGCATGACAGATGCTGGTGATAAAGAGAAGCAAAGAGGACACAGATGGCAGACCTCAAGAAAAACGGAGAGAGATGGAAAGCAGGCCTCGCCAGTACCTGGGTTTTGCTGCCATCAGCATCCTCTTCCCCTCGATCCTTATCAGCTGCCGTCCGCTTACTGCTGGGTTTCCAGGCTTTCTCTGCTTTGTTTAGTTTTATATCTTCAGTCATTAACACTGTGGCAATGATCTTGCGCGGTTCCTTTCGGGGGCCCTGCTGAGAGCGCCGGGGTCCCAGGCCAGCCTGCTAAGCAAGGAATGAAGACAAGAGGGACATGGAACTAGTCAGTGCAACATGTGACACCACTACTACACACCTCTAGGGCCAACCTCTCCCCGCCAGCACTGAACACAAGGGAGTCATCCACCCCCACTCCTTGCCCACCTGCCCCTTTACCCAGCCCCACTCACCGGCCCTCGGGGCAGCTCCCCACCTGGCCCACCCCTTGGGGGCCCACGGGTGCTAAGGGCTGGCCGGCCAAGGTTGGCAAAGGATGGAGTGAAGTCTGGACCACAGTTTATGCCTTGCAGTCTAGCAGGATCCAGTGGCCGCAGTGGTGTTTTATTGGCCTGCGAGAAGACAGGAAAAGGTCTCAGAAGCAGGTTCCTCCCCAGTCCATCCAGCGCAAACTTACCCTCCCCTCCCCGACTCAAGCCACCAACCTTGTCCAGCACCACATCACTGATATGGGGCAGACCCTCTGGCTTCTGCATACTGGCAAAGATGAACTGAAAACCAAGCAGGAACTCACGGTCATAACGTTTTTTCTCCTCCAGGTTTAGAGGCTTCCACTGATCTGCAAAGAAAACAGAATGAAGCATCATACTGCCTCCTCAGGCCCAGTAAGAAAACTCACCACTCTCAAGCCTTTCTTCAGCATACCTGATTTATATTCATACTTCTGTTCCCCAGGCTGGATGTTCTCAGCATTATGAATTTTGTCTTCCTTTGAGTCCCAGGTCTCATCTGCTTCCTCGGGACGTGGGGGCACACTGCTGCCCTCAGACTCCGGGCCTGGATTGCTGCCTGCGGGAGGCTGATTTTCCACCTCTGGTACTGCCGGGTTCGCCTAGAACAGAACATCCAGTTTAGGCTGCAGAATGACCACCGTTCCACACCTCAACTCGGTGTTCTCCCCTGCCACCTTCTGCTCCCTTACCTCCTTGAAGGCATCCAGAAGGTCTCCCACAGCCTCCTTTTTATTTAGCTCCTTAATTTTCCGTCTCCTCTTTGGCACAGATACTGCCACTAATTTAAAAAAATAAATAAAAGGACAGGTCTGTGCCAAGGTTGTAAGGAGCATCCTTAATCCCTGGGAAATAAAAAGCAGCCAAAGCACAACACCCCCTTCCATCACCCTCTTTAGGTGTGAAAGTCCTGAATCCAATTCTTAGATTCCACTGCAGGCCTCCTATAACCCAAATGCACAGCAAAAATGGAAGGTCATCAAGAAGGGCGAGGAACCATGTCCCCTAGCCGGCCTACGTCTCCCGACCAACCACACCTTACCTTGGGTGGCTGCTGCTGCCTCCAAATTCTGAGACAAGTTGGCTGGGACAGGGGTACTCTCTTGGGGGAGCAGTTCCTCTCCTCCCTTCTCACTCTCAACTTCTCCTGCTTCTCCTTCTTCCTCCTCTTCTTCCTCTTCCTCCATTTCCTCCTCCGGAGCCGGGGAAGTGGCTGAAGGAGCCATAGCAGGAGTGGCAGAGAGGACGGTGGGTGGCGTCACTGATGCTGTGACTTCCTTGGCCTGCTCCTCTGGCTCACTGACTGGGCTTAAGTCCACAGCTGGTGGCGAGGGGGCTCCGTTGAGCAGTTCCTCAGGTTGGACAGTTGGAGCGATGGGCACAGGGGATTCGGAGGGGCAAGCTGGGGGAGGAGCAAGCTCTGGGCTTGACTCCACCTCTGATTCCAGATCTTCAGATGGGACCATGCCATTAGGCTCCTGACTTTCCACTGTGTGAGATGCCAAAGGGTTGGAAGCCTGGAGAGGACTGGAAGAGTACTCAGATTCTGGAACCGGTTTGCTAAGTGTCACTTCTACTTCCAGTATGGGTTCGGCGAGAGGAGTGGGTTCTGGAGAGAGGCAGTATGGCTCCCCAGTTTCACGGGAGATGGGGACTGATTCCTCTACAGACATTTGTATCATCCCCGTTGTCACAGTGTCCCCAGGAAGAGAGAGGACTGCGAGATTAGGCTCAGACCCCGGTTCCAAGATTGGGGATGGCGATGGGGTCGGAGAAGGTGATGAAGGCTGGGATTCTGAAGGGCTGTGCTCTGGGCCAGGCAGCCCTGGCCGGTCAGCAATGATTGCTCCCTGTGACCGGTCATCTGCACCACGGGAAAGAAGAATGAGTGACTACAGGCAAGTCCTTCACTGCGTCTGTTCCCAACCTCCCAGCCAAGGCATTCCCAACTTAACACCCTCCCATCATCTTCTCCCACCTAAGCTATACTTCCATTTTCATCCAAAATTCAATTCACCCTCAAAATCCCACAACCTGAAATCTAAGTCATTCTTCTCTGGTACCAGTTCAAGACACTCAACCACCCCAGCATTTAAACTGTCAACATTCCTTTTCCACATAAAAGCTCTGACCCACCCTCTTACTTACCTGGCCGGACAATGACAGCAACCTGGGGCGTCTCCCCATTAGCTTGAGGCTCCAGACCGCCTCCCGTCTGCAGGACACAAAGGGTTACCAAGTTTGCACTGAAGAGTCCCACAACCCTTCTTTACCAGAGCCATTTCTACTTTAGCTCTGCCTAGAAATCCAGGAAAGCAGGGAAATCAATCCCTTAGTTGAAAGAAAAGATCAAGGGACTTGAGAGTCCAGGGCAGAACAGACATCCCAGCCAGGGTATCACTCAGAAAGCAGACGGTACCTGGGGAGGGGTGGGGGTGGAGGCAGTGCGGGCCCCAGACATGATCTCCTCCGTGATATCCTTTCCTCCTTGGTTTGGATCTCGAATTCGGATCTGGGGAAAGAAAGCTATGGGATGAGTGGGAAGCAGGGGGAGCCCACCTCTCCACCCTGCCCCACGCTTAAGACTGTAGGCCAACTCCCCAGCCCCCACTGGGAAGCAGGTGGGCGGGTACCAGAAAGCCCCTGAGTTCCACTTTCAGCCCATCTGGCTGCTCTTGTAGTCCCTGCCCTGGCTCCCACCCTTCAGAGACCCTTGACCTCACAGAGCAGCCCTGAACATCACAATGCCCTCCCTCCCTCATCCCTACCCCACTGGCAGTCCCCAAGTCAGAGGCTGCATGCCCTGGGGCCCAGGACCCCCACCTAGCACCCAATCGGCTCACTTGTAGCTAGTGTGCCTGATCTCTGGGGGCAGGGCCCAGATCCAGTAGGTGGAGCCAGGGTGACTCAGCGGCTTCCCCAGCTCTGGCACCCTATTCTGGGCACCACGCCCAGGGCTTGAGGACTGAGCAGAGGCGGAGGCCTTGAGAGCTTCCAGGACTAGGGTGGGTGGGGGCTGGGGCCACAGAAAACAAACCATTTCCAAGGCAAGCCACCAGAAACCCAAAACCAAGCATAGTTCTTCCAACCCCCAGCACCCAGGTCTCACAAGAACTTCCTCACTAGCGACTTCAGTCTTCCCATGACCTGCTTCTATGGTGAAATCTTAGAATCTCAAAAGAACCCAAGCACTCCAGACCCCATTCTCGGCCCATTCCCAGGTCCTTCCTCCTCAAGTCACTGTGCAAATGTCCCAGTAGCACCTGACCTTGATTTTCCCCTTCCCAGATGTCCCAGAGCCCCTTGCTGCTACTCACCGTCTTCCGCTCCCTCTTGGGAGCAATCTGGGGTGGCTGGTTCATCAAAACTGGGGCGGGGGCCACACCAGTGGGAAACTGCTGCACCCCTTGGGCTGGATAATAGGCTCCAGCTTGGGGGAGGGGGAACAGAGAAGCATGGAGGTAGCGTCAGGGCCCAAGCATACACTAATGCCTGCTTGAACACCTCCAACCCCAGAACCTCTCATCACCCACAGCCGGCCCCTGGCCCTGCCCTGCCCTCCTCCTCCAGGGAATTAGGTGTCTGTCAAAGCTGGGGAACCAGTCTGAACTGCATTTACAAGAATTCCTAACACCGACACACATACACACACACCCCCCGCTTGCAGGCAGGCACTCTTTCCCCACCACACGCCAGCGACCAGGAGGATTTATGACTGTCCTTCTACTGTGCGAGGTACTCTGGTGCGCTGTACACACACTCTGAACCTGAAACAGAACCAGGTCTTTGGCTGGGAATGAAAGAGATGTGCCAACCCTGTTCCACTCAACTTCAGTCTAGTTCCTGTCTCGAGCCCTTTAAAAAGGGGCAAAGAAACAAGGTAACATTATGAACTAGGCTCGGGATGAAGAAAAATTAATTCCTTAAAGCAAATTATCTCTCAAGTGGGGTGCGTCTTTTTTTTCGAGACAGTGTCTCACTCTGTCACCCAGGTTGGAGAGCAGCGGCATGATCTCAGCTCACTGCAACCTCCACTTCCCATGTTCCTGCAATTCTCCTGCCTCAGCCTCCCAAGTAGCAGGGACTACAGGTGCCCACCACCACACCCGGCTAAGTTTTTGCATTTTAGTAGAGACGGGGTTTCGCCGTGTTGCCCAAGCTGGTCTCGAACTCCTGAGCCCAGGCAATCCACCCGCCTCGGCCTCCCAAACTGATGGGATTATAGGTGAGAGCCACCTCGCCCAGCCAAAAAAACTTTTAAGGCTGGAATACAGTGGCACAGTCTTGGCTCACTGCAACCTCCACCTCCTGGGTTCAAGAGATTCTCTTGTCTCAGCCTCCTGAATAACTGAGATTAAAGGAGTGCACCACCATGCCCAGCTAATGTTTATATTTAGTAGAGACGGGCTGGGTGTGGTGGCTCACGCCTGTAATCCTAACACTTTAGGAGGCTTAGGCGGGCAGATCACTTGAAGCCAGAAGTTCAAGACCAGCCTGGCCAACATGGTGAAACCCTGGCTCTACTAAAAATACAAAAAATTAGCTGGGTGACAGAGCAAGACTCTGTCTCAAAAAAAAAAAAAAAAAAAAAAAAATCGTAAAATTTAGTAGAGATGGGGTTTCACAATGTTGGCCAGGCTGGTCTCAAACTCCTGACCTCAAATGATCTGCCCACCTTGGCCTCCCAGAGTGCTGGGATTACAGGTTTGAGCCAGCACACCCAGCCCCCGCCTTAAATTTTACAATAGAGACAGGGTCTCACTGTTTCCCAGACTGATCTCGAACTCCTGGCCTCAAGCAACCCTCCTGCCTCCCAAAGTGCTAGGATTACAGGCAAGATCCCTCGCCCAGCCAGAATGCATTCTTCAATTTCATCCCTCAGTTCCACTTTGACAAGCAGAGTGCTTTGTTTATATTTTGCATACATATAAACAAAAACATACATGTATGGGACATTCATACTCAAAATTTTTCCTGATAGGTGATCAAAAAACTTGGAAGCCACTGCCATAAAGAACAGACTAATCCTTTCCTAGAATGTAAATAAAAGATAGCTACAAAAACCCCCCAAATCTGCGTTACATGGGCTGTCACCCACGGAGGCAGTGTCACAGGAAGAGCCCACCAACAGCCCTGAGGCTAGCGCCTGGTCCTGCATTCCCTGTGGGGAAGACTCTAACTCTCTCGGTAACAGAATCAAATTTTCTCCCCACAATCAACACCAGTTAAATATTAAGCACCAAATCCCTACCACCTATTAATCTTATTTTTACACCAAAAGCCAAGCCTAGAAAGGGGCTTCTGCTTTAGAAACCAGTAGATGAGGTTACATGCTCCCTTGGACTGATTCTCACCTCTTCCTCCCTCCCCTGCTTACCGTAGGTCCCAAATTCTGTTGGGCTTGCACCTGGATAGAAGCCTGGGGCTCCTGGCTGCACAGGGTACTGCTGTGTCGGGACAACATACGTGGAACGCCCCTGGTCAGGGAGGGGGAAAGAAGGAGTGGAGGGAGCTATGAGTACCATATCAGACTCCAAAAAACAACATAGGTCAAGACAAGACAAGGCAACTTTGGGCAGTGACCAGAAGGAAGTCCCACATCTGGAAAAGGGATGGAACTGGAGGGTCAGGGTGAGGGAAGTGAGGGTCTGTGGCTTCCAGCCTCCAAGCCTCCAGCCTCACCTGTCCAGGGATGTAGTAGGCCCCCTGGGAGGCTGAGTAGGAGATCTGGGAAGGGATCATCATTACTTGGGATCCAGCAGGGTAGACATGGGCAGCAGGGCCAGGGCGGGCAGGGGCTGCACTCTGCACTCGGGAGGCTGCACTGCTCGGGGGCTGGGCCCGGCTAGGGTAGAAGTGCTGTCAGGAGGGAGGAAAGCAGTTGGCATTGTAAAGAGGAGGAAACGGACAGAAAACAGCCACTCCACAGTGTCTCTATGGCCTGAAAAGAAGCACTGTGGGCTTCAGAACGTGGAGACAAATCTTTCCAAGACCACTTGACTAAATGGCTAAGTGGCTTCTCGTACGCACACATGCCCTCCAAATTCGTACTTTGCATTCTGCATAGACTGACTCTCACTGCCACGCGCACTCCTGTCGCCTCTACCAAACTAGCCCTCCGCAGAGGCTTCCTAGCACCCAGATGCATTGTGCCCGGGTAAGGCATGTTTCGGGCAACATACCCCCAGCATGCACTGCTCCCTGTAAGGCAACGAGGAGCTAACCATTACATGCAACAGCCTCCCCGTCTCCAGATACACTACTTGCTCTTCAAGATGTAGCCCCTAACATGCATCACTCAGCCTCCAACTGAGAGAACCTGGACACCAAACAAGTTACCACCCTGAAGACCCCCATTCCCTGTGTCTAGCCCCTGACTAGGGTGGAGGGTAAGGATGAGACCAGGAGATGGTCCAGCGTTAGGAAAGGGGTATTACCTGCAGAGACCTGAATCCTCCCTGAGAGCACATGGGGACAGGAAAGAAGAGAATTATCCCCCAGGTGATGGCAGGGGGAAGGGAATAAAGGCAACAGGACAGGACAAGAATCTTCCCACTTAGGAAGAACTTGGGGAACAGAGAAAGGCAAGGACCAGCTGGAGTGTTTACTTCACCACAGTCCAAAGAGAAAGCAGAGAGAGGAACAGAGCAATGGCAACCTCCGGCAAAAGGAGCAAATAGGAGAGTGAGAGCTGGCAGCAGGGCCCAGAGCACTGCCCCCACTTCTCAGAGGCACCAGGATCCCGGTAATGCCACCCTCATTGACCACATACTATCCAAGGGGCCAGCCACCGTAAGTAATCAACAGGGCAAGGCGCAGAGCCGCATGAAAGAACACAGAGAATGAGGGCCAGGTACACGGCCTCCAGGGTCCATCCTAGGCCTAAACTGGCCAAAGCCTTCCAGTGCTCCCACCCAGGCCCCCTACTCCCCTCCCCACAGCCCCTCACCTGGCGGGGCTGAGAAGGCGTGTTCATTTGTGTCGCTTGTGGCGTACTGAACACCACCGGCGCTGTCTGCCCCGGGGGAAACGCTGGCTGAAGGGGGGAGACCAGAGTTCAGCAAGAGGGGCAGCCCAGGTGGGCCAGAAACCCAAGCTGGTGAAATAAGGGGAGATCTGCGGCTAGAGCCTCAACAATCCACATACCCCCTCCCCGTGACAGCCCCCGGGGACAGCCTAGAGGCCTTGTCTCAATTTGGCAGCAGGCGGCTGCACTTTGCCCTGACACAGATGGGGGTAGGAAAATCCAGAGGCTGGAACCTGTTCCTGCCCGACTGCCTAGCCTCCCCACCCCCACCCCCGCTAATGCCTCCCTAATTACCTGTGGGAGTCCGGGGGATGGGGCGGGTGGGGGGCCTGTGGACTGTGGAGCTTTGTTCATTTCATTTGGTGCCACATCAGGGTCCCCCCAGCACCTGTTAGAAAAGAGTGGCGCTCAGGAAGAGGAAGGGACCCCAGCTTAAGGCAAATGGGGCAGTGCAAGGGCTAATGCAAGGGCTGGGTCCCATACAGAGCCCCAGAGATGCCAAGAGGGTGAAGAAGCAGAAAAGATACAGCCTGTCCCCACCAACATGCTGTCACACCCGCATCACTTCCAACCACCCCCTGGCCTACTCACAACAGTCCCCTCACTCACCCCCTCGGTTAAGAATAAGTCCACGGTGCGGCCTACAGGTTCTGGGCATCCGAGAGCCTGGGGTTGGGAGGTGAGGGGTATCAACCTGGCTCCGCGGGGCCCAAGACCAACCAGACCGGAAATTCCAGGTCTCGCTGGCACCAGGCTCCCGGATCACGAACGGAGCTAGCTGCTTCGGCCGTGGTGTCCCCACCCCCCACCCGGGGACACCGAGCTCGGGCCTGGCCCAGGGGCAAAGAAGGTACGCCTGCGGCCGGGTAACCCGCACTGGGCCAGAAGCGAGGCCTGCCGCCGCCCAGGAGCGTAGGCCAAGAAGGGCGGGAGTCAGGCCCTAAAAGGCCAGCCGGGTGGCGGCGGTGGAGGAGCCGGCTTCAGGCAAGTGAGGGTCGGCCGGGAGGGCGGGCGGGGCCGGGGGCTCCTCCCTGCCCGCCGCCACCGCCTCCCTCCCCTGCGCCCTCCCTGCGCAGCGCGGGCCAGTGCCAAAGAACAACGTGTCACTTCCCGGCGGCCCGGCCGCGAAGGGGGAGGGGGCGGCGGGCTGGGAGCCGGGGTGCCTGCGCCCGTGGGCCGCCGGGCCTCCTCGGGCAGGCCGAGGTGGCATTTCGCGGCGAGGAACCCGGCGCCCTCCCAGCCCGCGGGGCCCGCATAGTCAGGCCCGGCGCTCCCCACCCCCACCCAGCAGCCAAGCCCGGCCGGGCTAGACACACGTGGGCCGGGGATCGGGGCCCTGGCGGGCCGGGGCCGGGGCTCGGGCCGCGGGGCCAGGGCGCCAGGGCGGCGGCACAGGGTGGCCGGTCCCGGCCCGGATGGCGGCGGATGCGGGGGGGAGGGGGTGGGGGGGCCGGGTCGGGCCCGGACATGGCGGCTTTACCTTCAGTCTCCTTCAGTCCGCGCGGCCGAGCCCCACGCAGCCGCACAGACGTAGTCCACAACCATTTCCGGCTCCCCGCACAGATCCCGCTCGGCGGCCACCGCTTCTCCGCAGGCGCAGCCGGCGCCCCCACGTGACCGGCGCCGAAGGCGGAGCCGCGCCCGGCGCCCTGCGCCGCGGAGCACATGGGATTTACCCCGCCCGGTCACATGACAGCCACAGCCCGCCCCCGTGTCCCCTCCCGAACTTTGAAACTCCCAAACCGACTCCCCTCTGCGTCTCCCTCTGTTCCGCGGTTCTTTAGGTCATTCATACTTTAAGCAATCGTTTGTTGAGTGCATACTAAGTAAGAGGCGAAGTGCTGGTTGGGGGCTGAGAATACTGAAATTAAAGACTCGGTCCAGGCTAAGTAAATGGTGATAGAATACGGATTATACAGGCTTTGAAAAGAATGTAGGTCATTGAACAGCCTATAACAAAAGAAATTAAAAGGATAGAAACATTATAACTAGACAAGTAGTAAGAAGATCTTAGGTGAGCGTGGTGCTCACGCCTGTAATCCCAGCACTTTGGGAGGCCGAGGCCGGCGAATCACCTGAAGTAAGGAGTTCGAGACCAGCCTGGCCAACATGGTGAATCCCCGTCTCTACTGAAAATACAAAAATTAGCCTGGCATAGTGGTGGGCGCCTGTAATCCCAGCTACTCGGGAGGCCGAGACAGGAGAATCAGTTGAATCCAGGAGGCGGAGGTTGCAGGGAGCCGAGACCGTGCCATTGCACTCCAGCCTGGTCAACAACTCTGTCTCAAAAATAAAAATTAAAAAATGGCCAGGTGCGGTGGCTCACGCCTGTAACTCCAGCACTTTGTAAGGACGAGGCCGGCGGATCACCTGAGACCAGGAGTTCGAGACTAGCTTGGCCAACATGGCAAAGGAAACCCCATTTTTACTAAAAACACAAAAATTAGCTGGGTGTGGTGGCGCACGCCTGCGGACTCAGCTACTTGGGAAGCTGAAGCAGGAGAGAATCGCTTGAATCTGAGAGGCGGAGGTTGCAGTGAGCTGCGATGACACCATTGCTCTTCAGCCTGGAAGACAGAGCAAGACTCCATCTCGAAAAACATAAATAAGGCCAGGCGTGATGGCTTGCGCCTGTAATCCTACACTTTGGGAGGCAGACGGGGGTCAATTACCAGAGCTCAGGAGTTCAAGATCAGCCTGGGCACCATGGTGAAACCTCATCTCTACTTAAATACCAAAAATTAGCGAGGCGGTGGGCCCCTGTAGTCCCAGCTACTCTGGGGGCTGAGGCAGGAGGATTGCTTGAATCCGAGAGGCAGAGGTTGCAGTGAGCCGAGATGATGCCATTGCTCTTTAGCCTGGGAGACAGAGTGAGACACAATCTTTAAAATAAAAATAAATAAATAAAAACCATAAATAAAAATAAAAAATGACCAGGCATGGTGGTTTATGCCTGTAATCCCAGCACTTTGGGCAGTCCAGGCAGTGATTCATAAGGTCAGGAGTTCAAGACCATCCTGGCCAAGATGGTGAAACCCATCTCTACTAAAAATATGAAAATTTTTATGCAGTGGCTAACACCTGTAATCCAAGAGCTTTGGGAGGCCAAGGCAGGCAGATCACCTGAGGTCGGAAGTTTGAGACCAGTCTGACCAACATGGTGAAACCCGGTCTCTACTAAAGATACAAAAAATTAGCCAGGTATGGTGGCTCATGCCTGTAGCCCAGCTACTCAGGAGGCTGAGGCAGAATCACTTGAACCTGGGTGGCGGAGGTTGCAGTGAGTTGAGATTGCACCACTGTGCTCCAGCCTGGTGACAGAACGAGATTCTGTCTTAAACAAAAAATAAAATAATAAAAATTATAAAAGTAAAGAATAAGGCTAGGCACGGTGACTCACACCTATAATTCCAGCTTTGGGAGGCTGAAGCAGGTAGATCACCTGAGATTAGGAATTCAAAACCATCCTGGCCAACATGGTGAAACCCCATCTCTACTATAAATACAAAAATCAGCCAGGTATGGTGGTGGTTAGTGATTCCACTAACCGTGTAATCTCAGTTAGTGGAGAGGCTGAGGCAGGAGAATCGCCTGGGATGTGGAGGCTGTGGTGAGCCGAGATCATGACTGCACTCCAGCTTGGGCGACAGAGTGAGACTCTGTTTCAAATAAATAAAAAAGATCAGATACTTTCACAGAGGGGCAAAAGCATAAGGATGGAAAGAATAAGGACAGAAGAGAATTGTAAAACTGACAGCCAAAAGATCTTGGAGGCCAGAAGGGACCATCATCCTAGAGCCAAACTCACAGGTCAGATAGCTTGGGTTTTCATCCAAACTCTGATACTTATTACCTGCCCAGAATTTGTCATCTTTCCCTACTCAATGGAGTCCCCCAAACATATCATTGCTTACATAATGGATAGAGCCCAATCTGAAAATCTAGGATTCATCCTACATTCCTTCTTCATCCATACTACATCTAGTAAGACACCAGGTCCTATTGGTATTTGGATCAAAATCAAGTCCTATTGATTTTATCTTTTAAAAAAATCATTCCTCTACCCTTCCCCATGTCCCCACTTCAACTGCCCTAGTTCAAGCATTCATTTCCCTTGCCTGCTCTCCTCTCAGTCCTCCAGGGTGAGCTTTCTCACCCAGATAGCTGATCATGTCACTTTTCTGCTCTCAATGGGCCCCATTGAGAGATATTGTCAAATTATTAGCACAACAAAGCTCTTGTAAACCTGATCTAAGCCTGAATTTCTAGCTGTAACTCCTACCACACTTTTCCCTGGCCCCTACACACTTAGCCAAACCAAATTATTGGTAAATTTCAGAAAATAGCTTTTCCTCCTTCTTGCCATTGCTACTCCCTTAGCTATATTCTGCCTTCTTTTTCCTCTGTACAAACTTATCTTCCTCTAAGTATAAGCTTCCTTAAGGAAGTCTCCCCTGACTTCCCCAGGCACTCAGGCTCCATCTCACTGATCCCAGGGTAACTTGTTCACACTCGGGTACAGTATCGATCACAATTGTTTTCATCACTGCATTCTTTTTTTTTTTTTTCTGTATTTGCATCCCCATAAATTAGACTAATGTCTGATGTAGAGTAAGGCTCCACAGTTGTTCACTGCTGAGTGAAGTACTAAAGTATGTAAGTAAATGTGAAAGGTTAAATGCCACCATGAAACTGTTTGAGACAGTCTCGCTCTGTTGCCACGCTGGAGTGCAGTGGCATGATCCCAGCTCACTGCAACCTCCACCTCCCAGGTTCAAGCGATTCTCCTTCCTCAGCCTCCCGAGTTGCTGGGACTACAGGAACGTGCCACCACCCCTAGCTAACTTGTATTTTTTAGTAGAGAAAGAGTTTTACCATGTTGGCGAGGATGGTCTTGATCTCTTGACCTTGTGATCCACCCACCTCAGCCTCCCAAAGTACTGGGATTACAGGCATAAGCCACCGTGCCCAGCTGAAACTGTCTTATTCTAAAGCACAGTCACCAAAATCACAATTTGGGAGAGAATTATCCTTTTTAGTTCACAAATCACTTTTTAATTTAACATTACTACCATTGGAAATCAGGTAAGGCAACTACTATATCCACATTATATAATAACAGAGGCTCGAGCCAGGCACGGTGGCTTACGCCTGTAATCCCAGCACTTGGGGAGGCTGAGGTGGGTGGATCACGAGGTCAAGAGATCGAGACCATCCTGGTCAACATGGTGAAACCCCGTCTCTACTAAAAATACAAAAATTAGCTGGGCATGGTGGCACATACCTGTAATCCCAGCTACTCAGGAGGCTGAGACAGGAGAATTGCCTGAACCCAGGAGGCGGAGGTTGCGGTGAGCCAAGATCGCGCCATTGCACTCCAGCCTGGGTGACAAGAGCGAAACTCCGTCTCAAAAAAAAAATAAAAAATGAAAATAACAGAGGCTCATCACACATGCTAACTTGAAGATTATGGCAGTCACAATAAAGGGGCTCAACAGGTCCACCAACTCCTTAGTCCTGTTTCAACCTTATTCAAGCTGCCAAGATGACTCAATCCAAAATTGCTGATGTCTCGTGCCTGTAATCCCAGCTACCTGTGAGGCTGAGGTGGGAGGATCACTTTAGCCTATAGAAGTTCAAGTCTACAGTGAGCTATGGTCATGCCACTGAACTCCAGCGTGGGCCACAAAGTGAAACTTTATCTCCAAAAAAAGTTTAGTAATAAAACAACTGGGCCAGGAGTGGTGGCTCATGCCTGTCATCCCAGCACTTTGGGAGGCCGAGGTAGGCAGATCATGAGGTCAGGAGATCAAGACCACCCTGGCCAACATGGTGAAACCCTGTCTCTACTAAAAATACAAAAATTAGCAAGGCGTGGTGGTATGCGCCTATAATCCCAGCTACTCAGGAGACTGAGGCAGGAGAATCACTAGAACCCTGGAGGCGGAAGCTGCAGTGAGCCGAGATCATGCCACTGCACTCCAGCCTGGGTGACAAAGTGAGACTCTCAAAAAAATAAAGAAAAAAACTGGCCAGGCACACTGGCTCATGCCTATGATCCCAACACTTTGGGAGGCTCAGGCAGAAGGATCCTTTGAGGTCAGATCAAGACCCCCACCTCTACAAAAATAAAAATAGACGAGGTGTGGTGGCTCATGTGTATAGTCCTAGTTACTACTTGGGAGGCTGAGCCAGGAGGATCACTTGAGTATAGGAGTTTGAGGCTTCAGTGAGCTCTGACTGTGCCATTGCACTTCCGACTGAGTGATAAAGACGATTTCTAATTTAAAAAAAGTCCTTTTGGTGGTACACACCTGTAGCCCTACCTACTTGGGAGCGGGAGGGTCAAGCCTTCTTGAATCCACTTTCTACAAGGACATCCCAGTAGATGTTAACATGATCAAATCCCTCAAATAGCAGCCTTCCAAGAGAGACAGGGGCTGCAGGAGTTAAATCTGTCCCTTTCATTCGGTAGCACTTAAGTCAAATTAGAAGTGTGAGGCTGCCCACTCTTGGCCATCTTTAGCCCAAGGTCAGGAGATGACAGGCTTGAAGAGCGTGTATTGGTGTTGGAGGGTAAGGGTGGGGGTCATGTACATGATCCACAAGCCCCCTGAAAAGTTGTTTGGAAGAGTTTATGTAAAAAGATCCGGCCGGGTGCAGAGGATCATGCCTGTAATCCCAGCACTTTTGGAGGCCAAGGCAGGTGGATCACCTGAGGTTGGGAGTTTGAGACCAGCCTGACCAACATTGAGAAACCCCATCTCTACTAAAAATACAAAATTAGCTGGGCGTGGTGGCGGTCACCTGTAATCCTGGCTACTTGGGAGGCTGAGGCAGAATTGCTTGAACCTGGGAGGGCGGAGGTTGTGGTTAGCCAAGACGGAGCCATTGCACTCCAGCCTGGGCAACAAGAATGAAACTCCGTCTCAAAAAAAAAAAAAAAAAAGAAAAACAAAGAAGATCCTCTGGCCGGGCACAGTGGCATACGCCTGTAATCCCAGCACTTTGGGAGGCTGAAGCAGGTGGATCATCTGAGGTCAGGAGTTCAAGACCAGCATGGCCAACATGGTGAAACCCGCCTCTACTAAAAATACAAAAATTAGCTGGGCGTGATGGCACAACCTGTAATCCCAGCTACTTGGGAGGCTGAGGCAGAAGAATGGCTTGAACCCAGGAGGCAAACGTTGCAGTGAGCCAAAATTGTTCCACTGCACTCCAGCCTGGATAACAAGAGCAAGATGCTGTCTTAAAAAAAAAGAAAAAAAGATTACATTTATAGGTTTCTCAAGAGTTCTAAGAAAATGAAACAGAGGATGATTAGAAAGGAGGGGCTCAGTTCTTCCCATCCAGGATAGGGGAAGGGGTCAGTTCTTTGTATCCAGGGCAGCCTCCCTGCTAACCTAGACTCAGAGTTGTTCCAAACAATGCCCTCTCTAGTTTAGACTCCAGCTATGACACCCCGGAAAACAGACATGGAGAGACCTTGGGGATAAAGGTCTTTATTGAACAACGTTATCTCACTCAGTAACAAAAGAGCAGGAGGCAACGATTCCCCCAGAAGTCTGCAGCTATGTCTACCCTCGGCAACAGGATGCATGGCCCGCTGATACATCAGCTGCAGTTCAGAGGCCCTGGTGGTCACTTAGAGATCATAATTGGGGTTCTTCCGAAGAATAACAAAACCTTCCAGAATGGGGGTAACAGGAAGAAACTCCTCGGTGGCCAATTCTGCCCGTTCCCCGTGGGCCAGCAACACTGGGGTTGTATGTGTCTGGAACCCTGTAATAGTCTTGGGCTTGCCAGCCTGCCCCACCACATCCACTGCCTGTAGGGTGAAAAAATTGAAAAGGATGGAAGAGTAGCAACCACCCACTGCCCACGCCAGGTTCAGCAAAGCAAGTATACGTATGTTCTCCCATCTACTCAACCTCTCACCTGGCCCACACGGACAGACACGGGCAATGGCCGCAGCTCCTCATCGAATGTAACCAGCATTCGGGGCTGCATGGCAGCCACCAGCCCATACAATACATAGTGTGATTTGCCTAGAATAACTGAGGGAAACAGGACAAAAAGTTAAGAGACCTGAGAAGGCAGGCCTGGCCATAACACTGAGAGCTCACCCCAGCCTTGGTCCTTTAACCGCTCAGTCATACGACCGAGTCCATACTCCTTCCCTCATTCCCTATTACTAACCAGAGATACCCCCACCTCACTTTGCTTACAGCCCTTAGACTTGAAAATTGTGTTTCCCCAGTTACTTAGGAGCAGATGCTGGGCACATCATCCTCCAATCTCTTTGGGCCAGATCAAAAGTGTGTGAGATGAAAGTCTCATGTCACGAGCCCGAAGAACCTCAGGAACCTGAGTGGTACAGAGCTAACTTGGGTCTTCAACCTAAACTGCCAAAGTGGGCCTGGAAAGGGTGGAGTCAGCACTACATGCTTTGATATAAAACTGACAGGAACTCACTGTTTCGAACATCCAGGAAAGAGACGAGCACAGTGAGCAGCCCAGCCACAGCCACTTGACTCATAAGCTGCCGGTCACTGTGGTAGGGGCAGAGGGTAAGTGTGCCTTTCCCTAAATGTGTCAGGCCCTGAAAAAAACAGAGGGAAGTAGAGGTGAGGAGTCATCACTGATGAGGTATCACCTAACGCAGCCAAACAGAAATCTGGCACTTGGTCACATTTTTCCTCCTAGGCCAACATTCCATGTCCCTCCTTCCATCACTGGATACTTCCCCGGCATGCTCTGAGGAGACTTCTACTCTTTACCTGTGCTAAGCGCACCATGAAGAGGTTGTTGGGGTCCTTGGCATGATACTGAGCTAACTGGCGCAGCATTGCAGCCAGACGGGCATTGTTGGTACCTGAAAATGTTAAGCATTACAGAAGTGAAAAAAGGGGCTTCAAATCTTCCCCACTGCTTATGATCTTCTTCTGCCTGATACTCACCACTGCCCACCATGCCCATGGCAAAAATGGAGTTATAAGAAACTTCTGGATCAGCATCATGAGAGAATTTGCTTAGGGTATCCAGGATGTTGAGTCGTGGATTTGAAACGGAGATGAGGGCCAGTGCTAAAGGTACAGCCCTCCGGAGTGTAGGTTCCCCGTATCTCAGCTGATGATCCAACAAAGGACAACAGTAAGGGGGGGCAAGAGAACAGGGGCCATCACAGAGTGGACTGGTGGGCAAAAGGGGCCTTAGCATCTGTAGAAAAGGTACCACAGGCCGGACACAGTGGCTCACGCCTGTAATCCCAGCACTCTGGGAAGCTGAGGTGGGCAGATCATGAGGTCAAGAGATCGAGACCATCCTGGCCAACATGGTGAAAACCCTATTGAAAAGGACGGAAGAATAGCAACCACCCACTGCCCATGCCAGTTTCAGCAAAGCAAGTATACGTATGTTCTCCCATCTACTAAAAATACAAAAATTGCCAGGCACGGTGGCTCACACTGTAATCCCAGCACTTTGGGAGGCTGAGGCAGGTGGATCGCGAGGTCAGGAGTTCAAGATCAGCCTGGCCAAGATAGTAAAACCACATCTCAACTAAAAATACAAAAATTAGCAGGTGCAGTGGTGGGTGCCTGTAATCCCAACTACTCAAAGGGCTGACGCAGAGAATTGCTTGAATTCAGGAGGTGGAGATTATGGGGAGCCCAGATCATGCCACTACACTCCAGCCTGGGAAACAGAGCAAGACTCATCTCAAAAAAAAAGACACAGCAAACAGACCACCTCTCCACCAAGAAAACCCATCAGAAAAGTCTTCGCCGGGGAACGCCAGGCCACCAGACCCAGTATATTCCAATCTTCTTCATGCTGTACTCACCAAATGGCCAAAGGTTCGTAGTGCCATCTCTGCACCAATCTCCTCCCCCATAGCAATAAGGGCAATCCCCAAAACAGCCACTCCCTGCAATTGAAGAGGCAGCAGAACCCACTAAGCGCAAGGGAATAAAAAGCAGTCACCCTTGACTCAAGTCCCACCTGAAAATAAAAAGCCATCCTGTGGGCAACACCCTCACACCTTACGTACAGTCTCATGCTATTGCGATACATGGCGGTACCCGGAGGGGCTCTAGAGCAAAAACCAAACCCAGCTCCCCTGCATGCTTCTCTCTCCTCACAGCCTCACTCTGAATGTGCCCAGCTGCCCATATGACCTGATGTGCTCCCATGTCGGCAGGGGCTTCCTTTTTGTCCTTGTCCTTCTTTTCCTTCTTGTCTTTGTCCTCCTCCTTCTCTTTGGAGTCAAAGTGTTCGCTACAAATGTGGAGCAGCTGCTGCACCTTCAGCACATTCCCAGAGCCTGCACAGGGTGGTGAGGGAGAATGGATAGAAATGAGAAGTTACCAAGGAAAAGCTGTGGAAAACAGTAGAAGACTAAAGAATCTACAGCAGATCAGAATGAATGAGAAAGGAGAAAACCTAAAAGTAAGGACCAAGAAAAGTGAGGAGTCACTGGGGGCGCACAAGACAGCCTCATAAAGACACAGACCTGCATATGCACATACATCCACTAGTGTGTTGGCAAAACTGCGGAATGGCTCTGACACAACCTCCAGTGCAGCCAGGATTGCCTCGATGGCTTCACCCTTCCCTACAGGACAGATTCAAGGGGTCAGAGATTACTTGCCTCCATCCAGCACAGCCGGACACATAAACCCTCCCTGTTGTATCCAGTTACCATCAGCCCTTTGCCCAAACTGAAACATCTCCTCACCCAGGTGGTTGAGACCCAGTCCAAGAGGAAGCCAACGAGCATAAGTGTCCTTGAGCTCAGTCTCTGACTTCTCCATGATGGTCTGAAGGATGGTAGAAGTTACATCTCCATTGCAAGACCCCACTGCTATCATTCCACAGGCTAGAGCTGTCACACCTGCCACCTAGAGGTAGGAAACCGAATTACACACAGGAAGTTATTAAAACACTTATTTGGCCGGGCACAGTGGCTCACGCCTATAATCCCAGCACTTTGGGAGGCTGAGGTGGGTGGATCACGAGGTCAAGAGATTGAGACCATCTTGGGCAACAAGGTGAAACCCCGTCTCTACTAAAAATACAAAAATTAGCTGGTCATGGTGGCATGTGCCTGTAGTCCCAGCTACTCGGGAGGCTGAGGCAGGAGAATTGCTTGAACCCAGGAGGCGGAGGTTGCAGTGAGCCGAGATCGCGCCATTGCACTCGAGCCTGGGTAACAAGAGCGAAACTCTGTCTCAAAAAACAAAACAAAAAAAACCCCCACTTATTTATGTCTTGATTCAAGATAGCCTATTCCTACGGTCCACTGCAAGATGTTCTCCTAATAACATTAGGTTACAATTCCTTTCTGATGGCAGATCAAAAAACAATAGTAGCCATTATTCATTGAGTACATAATATATGCCAGCCACTACGCCAACTGTTTCACATATGATTGACATTTAATCCTCATCACTTCAGGGTCACAGGTCCCGAGATTATCCCCCCAACATTTTTCTTTTTTTGAGATAGAGTCTCACTCTGTCACCAGACTGGAGTGCAATGGCACAATCTCGGCTCACTGCAACTTCCACCTCCCAAGTTCAAGCGATTCTCCTGCCTCAGCCTCCAAAATAGCTGGGACTACAAGTGAGCACCACCGTGTGCAGCTAATTTTTGTATTTTTAGTAAAGACGGAGTTTCACCATGTTGCCCAGGATGGTCTTGATCTCTTTACCTCGTGATCAGCCCACCTCGGCCTCCCAAAGTGTTGGGATTACAGGCGTCAGCCAGCGTGCCTGGCCGTTATCCCCTTTTATTATTTATTTATTGTGAGACAGAGTCTCCCTCTGTTGCCCAGGCTAGAGTGCAATGGTGCAATTCTTAACTCACTGCAATCTCTGCCTTCTGGGTTCAAGAGATTCTCATGCCTCAGCCTCCCCAGTAGGGGATTACAGGTGCACGCCACCACACCTGACTAATGTTTTGTATTTTTAGTAGAGACGGGGTTTCGCCATGTTGGTCAGGCTGATCTGGAACTCTTGACCTTGTGATCTGCCCACCTCAGCCTCCCAAAGTGCTGTGATTACAGGCATGAGCCACTGCACCCAGCCTTATCTCCTTTTATTAATGAGAAAAATGTGGCCTAAAGAGATCGAATTACTTGTTCACAATCATACTATTATAAGCAGAGATGGCAACATTTGAACCCAGTCTTTCTGACTCTAAAACCTATGCCACTAGCCACCATACTATATTCAAGGCTAGACAATGACGAAAATACTGAGAATCCTCAACCCCAGGCTATGTTAAGTAACACTTCACTCTAGTCCAAGTAGTCTCTCAGAGGTCCCAAGGGATAGAACTCAATACTAAAATGTTAACTCTTTTTTTTAAAGACAGAGTCTCACTCTGTCACCCAGGCTGGAGTGCAGTGGTGTGTTCTCAGCTCACCATAACCTCTACCTCCAGGTTCAAGCAATTCTCCCACCTCAGCCTCCCTAGTAGCTGGGAGTATAGGCAAGCATCACCACACCCAGGTAACTTTTTTCTGTATTATTGGTAGAGATGGGGTTTCACTACATTGCTCAGGTTCGTCTCAAACTCCTCAGCTCAAGTGACCCGCCCACTTCAGCCTCCCAAAGTGCTGGGATTACAGGCATGAGCCACCGCACCTGGCCTAAAATGTTAACTCTTTAGACTTAAAACCACCGGAGGCTTAGAATCTCAGATCAAGGGGTTTCGCTGAGGTGACAGCCCCTGACACATGCACAAACAGGCATGTACACATGCACACACATACTTTTTCATTATCACAGAAAGTAGGACTCAAAGCACCTTCTCTACTTACTCTAAATGCTCAAATAGCTTCTACTCACCTCCATGCTAGACTTTGAATCTCCCATCACAGGCAGCAGCAGTGTTAGGACATCTTCACGATTTGAACCAGCATAAGCCAAGCCTAGCCTGCAAAAGCCATGGAGAGGTGGTCCCATGGATACAGCAAGGATATCCAAGAAGAGAACAAAAAGAGGACCAGTCATTCATTCACCATCTCAACAAACATTCACCAAGAGCCAAATACCCAACAGGCACAGTGAAAGCCCTTGGCAATATAGGTGAAAAGGACCCAGTTCCTGTTCTCCAGAGTGCACAGGCTGAGCACTACCAGAAAGACAAGCGAGGAACCTTACCCAAAGATGGAACCAAGTCTCATGGTGTTGCTGTTGTGGAGAACATAGTCTGAGAGCAGTGCCAGAGCAGGGTCACACTCATTCCGGACCCCAGAGTTCACTATGCCACAGGCAAGAAGAGCTCCTGACTACAAAGAGCAAACAGATTCTTCACTCAGGATACTCTACCTTCCTCACCACAAAGAATGCAACATGGGCCTCACTGCAGCACCCGCCTTAACTGGAGTTAAAAACTGGGCAGACCTCATCAGTGAAAGAGAGGCACTACTAGGCACCAGAATATGGAAGGGGGAAGTCCCCATGAGCGGGCTGTATCCAGACCAACCTTGATATAGTCCTCAGAGGAGTACAGGTACTTGTCAATCTGGGTGAGGCCACCATCCACATCCCACAGCAGAATCATGCCAAGGGATGCAGCTGCACTCAACATTCCTACACCAAGAAGAATCTATTAGTCTTAAAATGGCCCTATACTGAGGATCCTGTTATTATAAAGAGCTCTCCCAAGAAATGCATGGTGGATCTCCTGTCGGATTATGGCTCCAAGAGGACAAAAGGAGTGATCAAAGCAAAACAAAAGACAAAACGGGAACAGAGTTATACCGTGGTCCTTGTTCTTATAAAGCCATTTGTTGCCATCATCTGTTAGCAGCTTGTCTTGGCCAAAAGCTGCATTCACAAAGCCATTCACAAAAGAAGAGGCCAGGTTCATGCGGGCAGAATCCACCTGAGAGCCACTGCCCCCAAACCCTGCAAAGGAGGGAAAGGAAAAGTAAGGAAAGGTTTCAGGTAGGACAAGAAAGAAACACAACATGGCAGCTGGTCTCTGGTTCTGAGATGGTCTCTCAGTATCCTCTAACTACATCCCCAAGCAGTGACCCGAAAAAGCTTCATGGGAATTCTGAGCTCACTAGGAGAAGCACATTGGCCAAGCCATCACTCCCAATACCAGGGGCCTACCTACAATCCTCCAATTCTCATACATAGAGAGGGCTACTCACTGTTGTTCTCTAGGTGAGTTTTGTAGATGTCATCGGGCACCTTGGGCTCCATGATGTCCAGCTAAAGATAAGTCAGAGGGTCACAACTGCTCCCCTAGAACTCCCCCAGCTGTCCCTTCTGCTATCCCACTGAATGGCAATTCTAATCAAGGAGAGTCTAGTCAGAGGTAGAGTCAGGGAGGTAAAATGGAAGGCAGAATTACAACCAAAAGGCCTCGATGAAAAATGAGCAGTCTCACCTCCCGAGCTAAGGCTAAGAAGTTGCTGTTGAGCTGTACGTTGGACATGATCTCTGTCAGGTCCTCATACTCCTCTACGTCTTCACTCAGCTCCAGGAACACCCCATGCCGGCCTAGCATGAATGCCATCTGTTTCTGTACTACCCTGTGGAGAGAGCCCATACATCTGCTCACTACTGCCCACTAAGGGCACAGGAAAACGCCCTCAAGCCCTCATCAGAAACTACAGCTCCCAGCTCTTCATGCAAATTCCCTAATCGTGGGCTTATCTCTTCCTTTGCCAGCTTCTTTTCTACATACACGTCCTTGCAGGAGGTGAAGATGTCTTCTACCAACTCCATGTCATTGAGCATCAGTGCCAATCTCAGAGCTTCAGGGAAGCGGCTAAACTTTCGGAACACACCCAGGGCACAACGCAGTAGTGCTGAGTTCTCAGGCTCAGGCACATAATTCACACAACTACAAAAGTAAAAGTAAAAAAGAATTCAGAAAGTCCCACATACTCATTTTCCCCATTCAATTCACTTACCCAAAATAAACAGTGAATACCTACTATACACCAGGCACTGTGCTAGATGTTAGAACTACTAAGAAGACACAAAGTCTCTGTCCTCAAGAAACTCACAGACATCAACAGATTAACTACAGCGTGATGCTATGCTTGAGGAAATGCTCCGGCAAAGTAGAGGCGGCACAGTTGAGAGAGAGGTGCTGAGGAGGGCACACCTGCCACCCATCCCTACCGTGTTCACTCACCTGGTGAGATAAAGGCAGACCTTTGCGTATGCATTCTCATCGATGTCCTTCTCCAGCATGTCCACCTGCTCAATTTCCATAAGCAGGTCGCAGGCCTCATGCTCTGCATTGTGGGCCATGTTATAGGGGACGATTTCCTTCACCAGAGTAAGCAGTGGCTCCCGCTGTACCTTCTCCGCGTCATCCAGCTCCTGCCACTCCTTAGCCACTTCTCCTGCCAGATGCCTACAGATACACCCAGACCATTAAGTATAGCTTCAGGGGATGCACTTCTCTGTGGGTCAAGAAATGCAGTGTCTGGGAAATTCAATACACAGATACTCCAAGATAGACAGTACTCTGAATTCTAAATTATCTTAGAGACTCAGAGCCCCCTTCAGATTCCCAAGAAGAAAAGATCTTACCTGACATACTCATGACCCCATGATGCCAATTCCTCCTGAGAGCCCACTAGCCGATACTTGAGGCACTCACGTTCCCCACTCATGGTCATGGCCAAAACAGAGATGATGTCAGCAGCAAAACGCTATAAAGAAAACATTCCTTTGAAGTCAAACCCAGCAGTCCAGGATTAGGGGAGCATGCACTATGGAATCAAGATCATTGTCTCCCAAATTAACTATGTATATAGTACTAAAAATTAAACATGCCATCTAAGCCAAACCTCACAAAAACCAAGGTTGGTGTTGCTATCTCCATTTTTTTTTTTTTTTTTTTTTTTTGAGACAGAGTTTCGCTCTTGTCACCCAGGCTGGAGTGCAATGGTGTGCTCTTGGCTCAATGGAACCGCTGCCTGACAGTTCAAGTGATTATCCTGCATCAGCCTCCTGTGTAGCTGAGATTACAAGCGCCCGCCACCAAGTCTGGCTAATTTTTTTTTGTATTTTTAGTAGAGACGGGATTTCACCATGTTGGCCAGGCTGGTCTTTAACTCCTGACCTCAGGTGATCCGCCCGCCTCAGCCTCCCAAAGTGTTGGGGTTACAGGTGTGAGCCATCGTTCCCGGCCACTACCTCCCTTTTAAATTAACACAGCTGAAGGGTGATAAACAAGGGATAATGTGGAGAAAAATGAAAGCTCTTAATTTTAGTTTAATTACAATTATAAGTTATTAAAAGGTTTCACGCAGAAAAGACCCACAACCAAGAAAGATCAGGATAGGTGCTAGGTGAAAGACAGACTGTAGGAGAAAAGGACAAAAGCAAGAACGCCAGTTAAGAGGTGTTGCAACAGCCCATGCGAAAACCGAACATCTCCAGGATTAGGGTTGCACCAGCAGGCAGAGAACTGACTGAATGTGGAGGATATTTTAGACATGAATGTACATGGGAGAGAAGGAAAGAGAAAAATCAAGGTTAAATATAAGTTAAAAGTGACCCAGGCTAATGAAACCCCAAAGTCCAACACAAATGACAGAAACAGTGTCTTCTGAGAAGTTGATCCTCCTCTCAGCTCTTTCGTGGACACTTTGACTATGATGAACTCTGCTCAAATAGATCAGGCCTTAGGTCTATCAGGCTTCCTGTGACTCACAACGAGCCCCATGGTCTGGGTAAAAAGAATTCCTAAACGAGGCCTCCACCAAGTTTGAAACAGTTTTACCTTATTCTCCCCAGGGGCCATGTTCTCATAGATTTCCTTTAGTTTGCCATAGTGTGGACGCAGAAATTTGAGAGGCTTGGGCACTGAAGTCATGGAAGTCGTAGAAGAACGAATCTGCCTTCGCAATTCCTCCAGCGCTGGTCGATACAGGGATGTGTCCTTCTCCTGATCAAAAGATGATAAGGCTCAGACAAAAAGGGTCATACCCCTCCAAGTCATAATACAGAGATATTCAATTTAACAACTCCCCCAAGGAAATAGCTGTGTCTTATTCATTCACCTGTGATTCCTTCACTCCCTGCACCCTGCCTGGCACAGAAACAAATGACCCAAGTTAAAAGTTAGGAACTCTGCTTCTCCCACAAAGAAAGCTGCAAAACTGCACAAATACCCTTTGCAATTCTCCTGCCTCCCAGCATCATCCTAACACTGATCCTAAAATACAGCCCACCGCACACAGGAGTTGCCTCAAAACGGAATAAAACAGGTGGGAAAGATCCAAACGTGTACGGAATCATGTTAACCTCGTGACTCACCCCCAGTCGTTCCACGAGCATCTCCAGTTCATCTTGAAGCTGTTTATCCTCCTCGGACTGGAGGATTGGGAGAAACAAGCTCAAGAAGAGAAGGAATCCCAAAGACGTCCTCCTCCCACTTACCCGGGGCAGGTGGAGAAGCCTGCCTCCTTAGGAGGGGCCAGGTGGACAAGGAAACAGAGTAGGAATGGGAAGCCGTGGTGGGAAATCAGCCTGGGTTCTGAACCAGGCTCTACCTGAATGCCAGTCTAGGAAACGGAGGTGACAATGACCCGCCCGAGCCCACCTCACGCGGCGGTGGTGAGGGTTGGTGGGGACGGCAGAAGTGACAGCGCGGAATGGAGAATGAGGAGCAGAGAGGCAGGGTGCCGGGAGTCCCGAGGGTCGCCCCAGCAGCCCCCTCCCTGGCGCGGTGGGGCCGTTGGGAGTCGGGGCTAAGGCCTGCGGAGCCGCCGTGACTCAGCCCCGCGGCCTCCTCCGCCGGCTCTCTGGGCCGCGCCTCACCAGCTCCTGCTCTTTGTCCTTGTCCCCGACATCCCGCCGCTCCTTGCCGCTCGGCTTCTCGTCCGCACCGCCGGGGGCCGCCGCCGGGGACTGCTGAGGCTGCACCGGCGCCTTATCCCGACCTCCTTCCTCCATCTCCGCCGCTACTGCCGGCTCGCTGCGCGCGCACCAGTTCACACCTCCCTTTTTCCCAGACGGCCTCGCGCGCCTCCGCCCGGCGCCCCTCCTCCTCAAGAGCCCGCCTGCGACAGGAAACGCCGGGGCGAGCTCCAGCGCACGGCTACCCACCCACCCCCGCGGCCTGAGAGCCCCGGCCTCGGACCCCGCCGTCGGAGGCCGGCGAAGACTGACAATCCCAGCGTCCCCCGCGCCATAGGCGCCACCCGGCCCCCTCCTCCCCGGAGTTTACTGAAAGCCGCGGGACTTCGCCGTGTGGGGTTTGGGTGCGCTGGCTGCTGTAGATGGGCGGTCTGCGATCCCAGACACCGAGTTTTTTCGGTGGTAGGTTTTTCTCATAACGGTGTAAATAGAACCCCCACTGACACTCCAGTTGTTTGCGTGGCGCGACAGACAAACTGGATTTCTTGAAATCCGGGACGCTTGATAGCCGCCTGTTTAAACTCTGTGTTAACTGTCTAGCCCACACCACTGTGGAATATTAACTTCATTTGGTGGTGGTGGTTTTGAGACGGAGTCTCGCCGTGTCACCCAGGCTGGAGTGCAGTGGCGCGATCTCAGCTCACTGCAACCTCCGCCTACCGGGTTCAAGCTATTCTCCTGCCTCAGCCTTCCGAGTAGCTGGGATTACAGGTGCCCACAACCACACCCCGCGAATTTTTGTATTTTTAGTAGAAACGGGGTTTCACTATGTTGGCTAGGCTGGTCTCAAACTCCAGACCTCAAGTGACCCGCCTGCTTTGGCCTCCCAAGATGCTGGAATTACAGGCGTGAGCCATCGAGCCCGGCCTATTAACCTCATTTGATATTCCTCCCCAGTGGAAGGAGAGTACTCTGCTATTGCCGTGGCTACCATTTTAAATCCTTTGGGGAGCCGAATGGAGTAGAAGTCGATCAATAAAGTCCTGTGCTCCTCGCCAAATTCTGGAGCTAAAAGCAGAACAAGACAAGGTGTTCGTACTCTTTCTATCTTCTCATCTTTCCCTGTGAAGCCTTAGAAGGGGTGTGACTGATGCGCTTTATATCAGTATTGCTTTAAAGTGATTCCATGTACTTCTTACAACCTTTTGAGATTGGTAGGGTTGTGTCCATTTTACAGAGGAGATATATCAAGTAGTAGAATCAGGATTTAATTTATTTTTTTGAGCCGGAGTTTTGCTCTAGTTGCCCCGGCTGGAGTGCAATGGCACGATATTGGCTCACTGCAACCTCTGCCTCCTGGGTTCAAGTGATTATCCTGCTTCAGCCTCCCGAGTAGCTGGGCTTGGAGGTGTGCACCACCACACCCGGCTAAGTTTTGTATTTTTGGTAGAGATGGGGTTTCACCATTTGGCCAGTCTGGTCTTGAACTTCTGACCTCCCAAAGTGCTGAGATTACAGGCGTGAGCCCTGGCGCCCGGCCCCATGTCTTCCTTCTATCAGATCCCAAATTTGGTGCCATGTACCAGTCACACCCCAACCAGTACCTGAGAGGAGGTGAGGTGATGGATGTGGCTTTAATAAAGCTCAGCAGACTCCAGATGAAGAGTAAATGAACAGGTGTACTATGTTTTAACACTTTTGTAGGTTTGAGGGAAATGTTTTGAAATAAAACGTTGGGGGTAAGAGAACACAAGCTTTAGAGACAGATCTGGTGTTTACAACCAAATTCTGCCATTCACCAGTCTTGAGGCTTGGGCAAGCTACCTAACTTCTCCCAGCCTGGCTTCTGTTTCTGTAAAATGTGAATCACACAGTATCTCTTTTGTAAGTTGTTATGAAAAAGAAATGAGCCACAGTATTTAAAGTGGCCAGGTAGGTGCCTGGCAGAAAGCAGGCACTAGGAAGCAGGCAGTTGTCATTTTATTTTCCAATTACGTCAAATCTGCAGGGTGAGTTAAATATTCTTGTCCCCTTCTCCCCACCTCCAAGCACTCAAGCTTCCAAGTTGATCTTGCCAAATGCAAATGTCTGGCTGTTCTTTTCTTTTCTTTTTTCTTTTTTTTAATTTTAATTTTTATTTATTTATTTATTTTTAAGACTAGTCAAGTGTAGTAGTGAGAAGGGGGGAAAAGAGTAGAACAAGGAGTTCGATCTGTAACTGACTGTGAACAATCAATTGAGATAACTCACTACCTTCGGACCAGCCTCTTCTTTTCTTTTTATTGAGATGGAGTCTCACTCTGTCCCCAGGCTGGACTGCAGTGGCGAGATCTCAGTTCACTGCAACCACCACCTCCTGGGTTCAAGTGATTCTCCTGCCTCAGCCTCCTGAGTAGCTGGAATTACAGGCACCCACCACCATGCTGGATAATTTTTTGTATTTTTAGTAGAGATGGGGTTTCGCCACATTGGCCAGGCTGGTTTCAAGCTTCTGACCTCAAGTGATTTGCCACCTTGGCCTCTCAAAGTGCTGGGATTACAGGTGTGAGCCACTGTACCCAGTGTGGCTTTATTTTCAAGGCCGCTTGATAACATTGCTGTCCTGCCTCAAGCTTCATTTTAGCCTGTTTTTCTAGGAGCGCTCCTTTCTACCACGTCACCAAACTCCCAACCTTGTGGCCAAACTGGTCACCAATCGGGGCAAACCCATTACCTGAGGCTTCCTTTCTGCTTCCTTACATTACTTCCACAAGCCTGCCGTGCTGCTCCCCAAACATGGCCTAAGCTGTAGCGCTAGGCCATTATCTGCTGCATGGCTCACACATCAGAGAACTCTTCAACCCGAAGCCATCACTTACATAACACCAGGTGTGCTCCCAGCAGCACACAGCATTGCACTGTCTTCACTGGCTTGCTTCTTTCTTTGTATGATATTCTTCAAATGGCCAGATTGAAGTAAGAAGTGTTGTGGCCCTTCTTACTTTTTTTTTTCTGAGACAGAGTTTCACTCTTGTTGCCCAGGCTGGAGTGCAGTGGCACGATCTCGGCTCACTGCAACCTCCACCTCCAGGGTTCAAGCAATTCTCCTGCCCCATCCTCCCAAGTAGCTTGGATTACAGGCATGCGCCACCACGCCCAGCTAATTTTGTATTTTTGGTAGAGATGGGGTTTTTTCATGTTGCTCAGGCTGGTCTTGAACTCCCAACTTCAGTTGATCCACCGCTTCGGCCTCCCAAAGTGCTGGGATTACAGGTGTGAGCCACCGCGCCCAGCCTGGAACTGTGTCTTACTTATCTTTGTACTCCTAGCCTCCAACCTAGTGCCTGGCTCGTGGGCAGGCTTTGACAAACATTTGCAGAATGCATGCATGCGTGAATGAATGAATGAATGGCTTTGCATTCATCTTCAGGTCATCTTTGTGTATAATAACAACCCCCTGGGGGCTGTCTTTGGAGGCCAGAACTGGGCATTGGTAAATCATCAGGTTTCTTCATTTGTGAACCATGATAGAGCCAATAAAACTGCTTTTTTAATTAAAAAAAAAAATTAGGACCTCCAATCCTGGAGAAAACTGTGCTTGTTTTTATGGGTGACTCTTCCACTCGGACATTTCCAGAGTGCTATGAGGTGTTGTGAGATCATACTTCTCAGGCCAGGTATGGTGGCTCATGCCTGTAATCCCAGCACTTTGGGAGACCAAGGTGGGTGGATCACCTGAGGTCGGGAGTTCAAGACCAGCCTGACCAACATGAAGAAACCCGGTCTCTACTAAAAATACAAAATGAGCTGGGCGTGATGGCACATGCCTGTACTTCCAGCTACTTGGGAGGTTGAGGCAGGAGAATGGCTTGAACATGGGAGCTGGAGGTTGCAGTGAGCCGAGGTCATGCCATTGCACTCCAGCCTGAGCAACTAGAGCAAAACTCCATCTCAAAAAAAAAAGAAAAAATCATACTTCTTGGCATATGTTAGCTCGTTATGGATGGGAATCAGACTCCGCAATGGGAGTAGGGATGGCCGAGCACTTTAGCCATAATTCCTTTCCTGTGCCCACTGAGCGGCACCAACCTTTATTTCCCTTTCTTCCTTCACACACCAGAGCATATCACATATGCATACTCAGCCTGACAGGACTACGAAGGGTAAAGGTTACATCTCTTACCTGATGTTCACCTTGCCTTGCCTCTGGAACCAAGCACCTGCAGAGTGTTCAACAAACAGGTGTCACCTGGCTTGATTTCAGCTCCGCGTGTGCTTAGGTTTCCTGCAACTGTCTGGTGGTCACATGTGCCTCACCCAAGGGATCTGGGTTGCGCCTGCTGGTGATGGGCCCACCCGGAAGTCTCATGAAATTGTCCAGATGAGAGATGTCTGTGTTTGAGTCTAAATTCTGTTGTGTCGGAAGACTAACTGATGGTGATTAAGAGCATCTGAGTTCCAAACCTAACTTTAGTGCAGTCTGTCTTGAGTCCCAAATACCACATTGGGAGTTAGGATCTTTTCCCTTAGTTTCTCCGTTTGTAAAATAAAGACAATGATAGAACCTCCTTGCAAATTGTTGTGTGCATTTAATGCGATGATATGTTTAAAGTGTTTAGCACAAGGCTAAGCAAAATGGGGACTCCGTAAATTAAGACTAGTCATCATCGTCATCATTTGACACTTTGACCTTTTTGCACTATGAGGTTTTAATAGCCCACTGACCAGCCTGTCAGAATCCCAAACTGGCCTCTGAAATTAGGTGTCAGGGAAGGGGCAAGGCTTTACCTGCCAAGCCTCTCTCCTTAGTCACTATGCTGTCTGACATTACAGATCTCATCTAAATGTTACAAGTCACTTATTACTATCTCCTCGGGTTCTGGAGTTTGCTAAGCCCATGCATTCACTTTTTAGAGCATTAAAACAGAAATGCTTCTCAGAGATCATCTCATCCAATTCCCTTGCTTTACAGACTGCAGAAGACACTGAGACTTCAAGACCTAGTGTCACACAGCTTGAGGGTGGCAGAGCGGGAGCCAGACCAGGCCTGCAGATGGGATGGCCCTCCTCTTTCCAATGCATGGGCCGTTTTCCCTGAAGCCATGCTCTTAGAGACTCAGACTGTGTTTTCTCTGGGTCATAGAGTCCCCAGGACACTCTCTTCCTTTCTGAGCAGTCAGCTACTTTCTTCCTTTCCTGAGCAGCCAGCACTTCTGAGGTCACATGACAGAGACCCACACACATCTCTTTATGGAGACAAATTGTGGGACACACACTAGTGCCATTCACCGAGGGGCCAAGGACCCAGCAGCAGTCATAACCAGAGCTTCACCCTTCCCCTTCCAGACTGAACAGATCCACCCCGACTTGCACCTCGGAGAACACTGACTTTTAAAGAGAATTGAGATTGAGGCCAGGTGTGGTGGCTCACACCTATAATCTCAGAACTTTAGGAGGCCGAGGTGGACGGATCACTTGAGGCCAGGAGTTTGAGACCATCCTGGCCAACATGGTGAAACCCATCTCTACTAAAAATACAAAAGTCACCTGGGCGTGGCAGCGTGCACCTGTAATCCCAGCTACTCGGGGGGCTGAGGCAGGAGAATCGCTTGAACCCAGGATGCAGAGGTTGCACCAATGCACTCAGCCTGGGTGACAGAGCGAGACTCCATCTCAAAAATAAAAAGTAAAGATAATTGAGATAGGACTCTTTTCCACCATTTTGCTCTAGTTCTCATTTGATAGGTGAGGAAACGGAGGCTCACAGAGGTTAGAGAACAGGCTGAAGCTCACAAAACGATCAGAGCCTCCGTTTCTGTCCGGATCTCTTTGACTGCAGTGAAGTAGTGACGGTTAGATCTGTAAAATGGAGACTAGAGTACTCGTAAAGCGTGCTCGCTGCGAGCATTTGGTGAACTCATGAAGGTGAAAGTACCAGTAGAGGAAGAGTCACCTAAGGGAAGAAGAAACTTCTCATTCATCTTTTTTTTTTTTTTTTTTAAGAGATGAGGTCTTGCTATGTTGCCCAGGCTGGATTTGAACTTCTGAGCTCAAGTAGTCCTCCCACCTCAGCCTCCTGAGTAGCTGAGACTAAAGGCGCACCATCTCACCTACCTTAATCATTTTTCTTTTTTTATCACCGGTGCCTGACACGTTGTTGATAAATCAATATATTTTTTAAAATAAGCCTATGAATATATAATTTAAAAATGGATGAATGAATAAAGAAATGAGCCACTTAGCACAGGTGCCTGGAACACAAGAGGTATTCAATTCCCTCCCTCACTCTGGAGGGTAGGGGCCATATGGGCAGCCTCTGTGCCTGGCACTTGGGAGGCCTGATGAATGCGTGTAGGTGGAATGACCGACTCTCAGGAGCTCTGAGCCTTTGAGGTCAGAAGGAAATGTCTGTCTTCTCAGCTACAAGCAGAGGCCAGGCCTCTGAGCTCTGGGAGTCAGGGAGTGACATGCTACCTTGGCTAGGGCTTACTGTCACTGCAGGGCAAGGGCCACTCATCGTCCAAGGCAACCCTGGTGCAGTATTTACCCAGACTCAGTGTGAGTCTCAGCTGCACGCCCCAGTGGAGGGAAGCAGCAAATCCTTCCAGCTGCCCTGCTGTAGAACAGCTGGGGATGGGTCTTCAGCCACCAGTTAGCAGACAATATAATCTGCCCCGCCAGACTCAACTTCCTTCCATTCCTCCATCCTGCCTCTCTTTCTCTGTCTTCTCTGGGCTTCTAATCTCAGTCCCCTGTATCTGCTGAGTGAGTGTTGAGAAGAGTGGCTGGCATACAGTAGTTGCTCTGTAGACACTGGTGGAGTCAGTGATGGATGCATGGAAACAGGACTGAAGGAAGAGACAGGCAGATGGATGCATGTCTATTTATTGGCACGGGGTCCTATAGGGCTAAGACCACACCCTTCCCACCCTCTTTTCTGTAAAAATAAATTCTGTTCTTCCTTCTCCCTGCTCTGTCTGCTTTCCTGCTTGGTCCAGGGAGAATCAGTCACCTGCTAAGGCTTGAACCCTAAGACACAGGAACCAGAACCCGTACACATATGCACTCCCCTCTCAGACCAGGGAAACAGGGAGCAACAGGGGGCTTTCAGAGGCCCTTGGGCTTCCACTAGGAGCCATCAGTGAAGGTCAGCAGCAATATTGGGAGCAGGGGCATGAGGAGCACAGGGTGGGGTGGGGGCAGCCCCTGGAAGGGGGGAGCTGAGTCCACCCCTAAGTGCACATGAGCGAGCCTGGGGAGAAGCCCGGGAGGTCCACCACCCAAGCCTGCATGTCAGAGTGGGGCAGGCATGGCAGGCCCCATGGCCGCCAGGCTGAGTGAGCTTGGGGCCAGAGGAGGCAGACTCCTTTCTGTGGGAACTGGCCTCCCCACCCAAACCTCTTCCAGGCAGGGTGACATGGAAAGATGTCACAGTGAATGGTGGGGGCTCTGCTGGAGGAAGGGGCACCCCCAAAGCAGAGGCACAATGTGGTGATTGAGAAGGGACCGCACTCATGTCACCGGTGGTGAGGAGGGACTAGACCCCACCCAGCTTGCATGTGCTTCCTCCCAACCCAAGAGCAAACGACCTGGCCTCGTCGGGAGAGCAGCCCTGGGTCCAGGGACAACTGGCCATTTCTCCCCTGGTCCAGGTCTACCACACCTCGCACAGCTGCCCCGGGTTCATGGGGGAGCCGACGGGGCAGCTGAAGTGCCGTAGGAAGTCGCGGGAGTTGGAGAGGGTGCCCAGCACGCGGAAGCGGGCAGGGCTGTGGGGGTCAGTCACCAGCCCCTCGTGAGAGCTCTCTGGTGTGCGGACCGAGCACCACACCTGCGGGCCAGGACAGATGTGGGGGCACATGGGGTCCAGTGTGCAGCCGGGCCTTAGGATCAGCTACAGCTATCCCAGAGGCACAAAACCACCACTGCTGCAGCCCCTCCAAGCTCCTTTCAAAACTGCCCTGGACGCCAGGTTGCCCGGCACAGACTCAGTAAGGGGAAAATGGCAGCCCCGGAAGCCGCCGGCAGTGGCTCCCCAGTGGAGACTCTGCCTGTGTCCTTGCTAAGCCGCTTACTCTATCCCTGGGCTGCATCCCAAGCTTTAGTTTCCTGCATGCCTCCCTCACGGGAACAGCATGAGGATCAACGTCTGCCCCCTTTGCCACCATTTGCCCCACCTTGTGCCCACTCACGCACGACAGCCCTGCCCTTTGTGCTATGCAAAATCCTGCCAAGGCGTTCTCCTGCTCAGGCCTCTTCAGGCTGCCTTCGTGGGCCCCGGCTGGCCAAGAGGCTCTGGGCATAGGCCTTCCCAGCCCACCTTTCACGCCCCAGCCTCAGCCCATTCCCCAGCCCCTTTGATGCATGCCCCACTAATGACATACTCACAGGGTATGACATGCCCTAATGACATACTCAGAAGGGAGCAGGACAAAGGGGCAGACCTCAGGCTTTCCAGGAGGGCGATACCTGGGCAAATCCCACGAAGAAGAGCTGGTGGTTGGTGAGCCCCACGGCTGGCAGCTGCTGTTCCTCCCCATGCGTTCTCAGCCACGCTTTGTAAGCCTGGGGACAGAACGGGGGCAGCAAGTTCGTCCAGGCCTTTCACCCCAGGCCGGCAGGCCTTGGCGGCTGGAGGGCTGGCAGGCCACTCACGTTGTAGGCAGCCTTCAGTCCCCCGTTGTCGGCGATGTTCTCCCCCAGCGTCTGGCGGCCGTTGAGCCTCTCCCCATTGACCTGGTATTGGTTGTACTGCTCCTCCATGCAGGCGGTGTGGTTCCGGAAGGCGGCCAGTGACTCATTCTGCCACCAGGGCCGTAGGTTCCCTTCTTTATCATACTCACGCCCTGAGGAGAACTCATCTTTGCACCCCACCAAGACCAGAGCTCATCCCTTTGGGGCAGCAGTGCCCCCACTCAGCCCTGGGCCATAGGCTACAGGGCCCTTGGGGGCTTCGTCAATGTCCCAAGGCCTTGCAGGAGTCACTGGGAATTCTAGGCTGGAGGGGACGACGCCATGGCTCCTACCTTGGTCATCAAAGGCATGTGTCAGCTCGTGACCCATGACCACACCGATGCCACCAAAGTTCAGGGCCCTGGTAGGTGAGGAATGGCAAGTGAGGCCATGGTGAGGGCACTTCCGAATCCCACCTCCAGCCCTGCTCCCAGCTCAGCCACAGGCCCGGGCCCCAGCACCCAGCCCCTCCTGCTTCAGACACACTTGGGGTGGTTGCGGGCATAGAAGGGGGCCTGCAGGATGCCCGCGGGGAAAACGATCTCGTTCTTAGTTGGAAGGTAGTAGGCGTTCACTGTCTGGGGGGTCATGCTCCACCTGGTGGAAGAAGAGGGAGAGGCTGAGGCTCCCAACTCCCCTGACACTGCTCCCCTCCCAGCAGCCCTGCCCGACCTCCTGCAAGGGTTTGGGACCTCGGGGCCTGGGATCAGTCTTGCCACCCTTTCCCCCATTGCAGGAAACCTTCCCCCACCCCTCCTGCCACCCTGAGTGTCAATGCCCACCCCACTCATTCTCACTGGTCTCGGCTGGGAGGCTTGCGGAGCTGGTCAGCCATCACCTTAGCAGAGAAGTTGTACAAATTCAACATGTTTTGGAAGAAAGAGTCTTCAGAAACTTCGTACTATAGGAAAAAGGGGAAGTAGAAAGCAAGGAAGAGAATCCACTAGAGTAGATAATAGCCCCAGTTCAGCCACTCAGTACCTCTCCAAAACTCAGTGTCCTCGACTGTAAAATATCTAGTAAACTATAACTGGCAATACTTAAAGGGCATTTATGTTACAGGTGCTGGTTTTTGTTTTTGTTTTGAGACGGAGTCTTGCTCTGTTGCCAGGCTGGAGTGCAGTGGCGTAATCTTGGCTCACTGCAACCTCCACTTCCCGGGTTAAAGCGATTCTCCTGCCTCAGCCTCCCACGTACCTGGGGCTACAGGCATATGCTACCCACACCCAGCTAATTTTTGCATTTTTTGTAGAGACGAGGTTTTATCATGTTGGCCAGGATGGTCTCGATCTCTTGACCATGCGATCTGTCCACCTCGGCCTCCCAAAGTGCTGGGATTACAGGCGTGAACCACCATGCCTGGCCTTACAATTGCTGGGTTTTTTTTTACATACTGCCTTCATTTATCTCACAACAACCCTATGAGGTAGGGACTAGCAGGACCCCTATTTTACGGAAAATGAAACCAAGGCCTAGAGAGGTTTTCTTGAAGGTTACAAAGTTAGGGGTAGAAACAGGATTTGATTAGGCTTGACTCCAAATCTCTGCTTGTTAACACTATATTTCACTGCTGTTTCACCTGCAGCCTGACACACAGTCAATACTTAAAACGATGCTGGTTACCTCCCTCTGCCTCTGCCTCTAAAAGAAACCAACATGCACCTTTTTCCCAGTGCTTGAGCCCGGATTACTAAACCCAGGGAACAGTGCCCCCTAAATTGTACTGATGAGCACAGGTACTCACCCCATCATAAACATCATCCAGCTCTTTGGGCTCCAGGATGAAGTCTGGGAAACCAATCATATCATAGATGGCGTCTGCCTGAAGAGACCAGGTTAAGGGTTTGTTTCCTTCCCCAGCTTCCTAGCAACACTGTATCCTTCAACCCCACCTCAAGATGGTGCCCCAACTCTAGCCACCACTCACTTTCTCCTTGGCTGCCTGGCGGGTCTTCTCATCCATCCAAACCAGCTGTCCCAGGGCCTCCTCAAATGCAGTCCGGATTTCGCTGATCATCCCCTCTGCCTGGGAGGAAGGAGACACAAGTCAGCCTCCTCCTGCACTGAACTCATCCTTGTCTCCCCATCCACCCTGAGGCCCCATCCCCGTCCCTCCAGGGGAAATGGGAATGCCTAGACTCATGAAATATGGCCGAGCACCTGGAGAGGATGAGAAGAAACACCATTTGTAAAGGTACTGGGATTGTGGCTGGCTTTTTTCCTAATTAAATAAATATTTTAATTGACAATAAGTTCATCAAATTAAAATTAATATTATAATTTAGTTTCATGCAATGATTTTTTTGGGGGGGGGATGGAGTCTGGCTCTGTTGCCAGGATACAGTGCAGAGCCTCTGTATCTGCAACTTGGCTCACTGCAACCTCCACCTCCCGGATTCAAGCGATTCTTTTGCCTCAGCCTCCCAAGTAGCTGAGATTACAGGCATCTGCCACTATGCCCAGCTAATTTTTGTATTTTTAGTGGAGATGGGGTTTTGCCATGTTGGCCAGGCTGGTCTTGAACTCCTGACCTCAGGTGATCTGCCCACCTCAACCTCCCAAAGTGCTGGGATTATAGGCATGAGCCACTGCGCCTAGCCTAGTGCAATGATTTTTATCTGATTACAAAAAGAGGCATTCACAGAAAATCTGGAAAATTGAGAATTGAAGAAGAAAACAGACCACTTATAAATCACTCATTCATAGATAAGTCCTTTGAACATTTTAATTACCCACTTCTAGAATTTTTTCCTGCCCTGACATGCATATGAAATATGGAATTACGTTGTATAGGGTATATATCTTGTGTAACCTACTTTTTTCACTGAAGATATAACAGCCAATTAAAGATCCTCACAACCCATCCTAACCATAGTTTCTTTTCCTTTACCCTATGGTTGGACATTTAACCTGTTCTCATTTTCTGCCATTATAAACAATATTGCTATAAAAACCATAAACATCCTTACAGATAATACTTTCAGCACATCCATTATTATCCTAATAAATAAATATTTCTTCTACTTATATAGTTAAACATAAACACACAGACAACGTTAAAGGACCCTTATAATCCTACTGCCCAAAGCAGCCACTTCATTTGTTCATGAATTTCCATTCAGTCGTGTTTTTTTCTTTCTTTCTTTCTTTTTTTTGAGATGGAGTCTCACTCTATCGCTGGAGTGCAGTGGCACGATCTTGGCTCACTGCAACCTCTGCCTCCCGGGTTTAAGTGATTCTCCTGCCTCAACCTCCCAAGTAGCTGAGACTACAGGCGCCTGCCACTACACTCAGCTAATATTTTGTATGTTTAGTAGAGATGGGGTTTCACCATGTTGGCCAGGCTGGTCTTGAACTCCTGACCTAGTGATTAACCTGCCTCAGCCTCCCAAAGTGCTGTGATTACAGGTGTGAGTTGCACTAGGCCCCAGTTGCTTTTCTCTATGTCCGCACATATATGAACAATTAATTTTAAATAAAACAGCGCATAGTGTTGAAAGAATCTTGTAGACTCACAATTTCTTTGCTTTGCCGGTCGAATGTGGCCTTCACGAAGAGGGAGCCCAAAGCGAAGCCAAGGGCATCATCTGTGCTGGAGATGCAGGTCTGCCATCTTGGCACACACGACTGTGAAGGGACAAAGAGCCAGGCCCCAGAGATGGCTGTGTCCTCCATTCAGAGGGCCTTTTCTGTCTCTGAGGCTAAGCAGCCCTTCTCAGCTCTAGACAACAGAGTCCTGGGTTTGCTCAGTGCCACATTTGTCTTTTTTTTTTTTTTTGAGACAGGGTCTCGCTCTGTCACCCAGGCTGGAGCGCAGCGGTGCGATACTGCTCACTGCAACCTCTGTCCCCTGGGCTCAAGCAATTCTCCTACCTCAGCCTCCCGAGTATCTGGGACCCCAGGTGCAAGCCACCACACCAGCTATTTTTGTTTGTATTTTTAGTAGTGATGGGGTTTCACCATGTTTCCCAGGCTAGTCTCGAACTCTTGAGCTCTAGCGATTTGCCACCTTGGCCTCCCAAAATGCTGGGATTAAAGGCATGAGCCACCGCATCCAGCCTGCAGTTGCCTCTTAACTGGATGCCCTGACTCCATTCTCATCCTCCCTTCCCCGCAGCTCCCCACCATCTTCCATTTAGCCACCAGAAATTTCATCTCATGTATAACCTGTGTTTCTCCTCTCCATGGCTGCTCCCATGGATCCCCTTCTGTGAAGGAATCAAGGCCGGACTTCTCAACACAACATTCAGGTCCCTTCACGAGTGCCCCATGCTCACCTTACCAAACCCCACTCATGAAGGGACAACCCCACCTCTCAGTCGCCCTCTTCTCAAGCTCATGCCAGAACACGGGTAAAGCCACCATGCTCCTTTGGACCACTAGGAATTTGCACATGCCGTTCCTTCTCTCTGGAATGCCCTTCTCCCCTGCTTTCCTGGTAAACTCATCCATCACATGGCACTCTTCAGAGAAGGCTTTTCTGATGCCCTTCCCCCCAGGTGAAATGTGCAGTCTCACCTCTGTCTTATAGTACAATGGTCTTTCACTCAATGTGAGCACTTGTCACCATAAAATAGAATGTATTTGTTTACATGTCCACTCCCCCGACTTAATGGGGAATCTTGAAACTGAATACGGCACTGATTTATTATATCTTCTCCATCCTCATCATCAAAGCTGAGTGCCTATACATTCCATGTGCTATGCAGGTGCTTCTCTTACATTAATTCTCCTGATCATCTTCCCTGCAACCCCCCAGGTTGTTCCTGTTTTACAGAGCAGGAAATAAAGCCTCAGAGAGGCGAGGTGACACACCCAAGGTCCTATAGGCTAGAAAATGAATGAGTTGTGACTGGAACCCAATTTGGCTTCATTCCAAAGTCTACGCTCCATACTATGCACCTGTGCATCATGAGGCACTGAAGTGTGCAGCATCGGCTAGACTGGGTCAGAATGGGGAGGCAAAGTCAGAGAGCCCACCTTCTTAGTGCCATAGAGGGTCTCCAGCAGCTTCTCTTGTGCAGACTCAAAGCGTCGGTCCAGGCTCGAGGTTGTCTTTTGCACCAGGTTCCAGATCAGGTAATTGTTCAGGATGCTGGCACCCAGACCAGAAAATAAGAAAAGGGCAGGCGGGATGCTCCTCCCACTCCCCACACCAGCCCCCAGGAACACGCAGGCTGCAGGAGTCCCAAGCGGCATGTGTGGAAACCGAGCTGTCCCGGGGTCCCTCTTTTGCCCCAGGGCCACACACCTGCCTGTAGAGGTCAGGTTGGAGAGAGGTGTGGGAACAGATATCACAGGGAGCACCCTGAAACCCTACGGCAGGGGAAAAGCCCAGAGACCTTCTAATTTGATGCTTGGAAGGCCCACAGAATTACCAAATGTTGTTCTGTCTGGCTCTGCCAGTCCGCTATGCCCAGCCTAGCTAGAGACCTCCACGGAACCCACCCTGACCTTGGGCTTCCCCCACACCTGGGTTCTGTGTGGTTGATAAGCTCTGACACCTGCTGCAAATAATCCATCCCGTACACCACCACAGGCTCAGAGTCACTCAGCTCCAACGGCGACAGCAAAAAAGACAGAAACTCAAGCCAGTCCATGGAGGGCGCTAGAGCCTGAGAGAAAAAAATCTCAGGCCTTGCCTGCAGACTCGATTCCAGCAGAACCTCCCCCACTGTATGCTGTAGCCCGGGAGCCCTTCCCATTGCCATAGCAACAATGCTGGCTGTGCGGTGACTCCTTCTTGTCATATACCCTTTTCCAGGCCTGGACACCTCCAATCGGGGAGCCCAATCACTTATTATACAAGGAAAACCACCACGTGTGACGTTCAGCTGGGGCCTGGATATTCAAATATTTTCCTAACGATAAAATGCCACTCCCCTGACACCCCCCACATACTGGCTTCTCCTCCAGAACCGCACCCCGTCCCAACTTTTCCATAATCCAACACCTAAAGTGTTAATGGCCTGGCACAGTACAGCCCCCCCAGTAGAAACTTCCATTTCTGTTCTTTTTTTTTTTTGAGACAGAGATTCGCTCTGGAGTGCAGTGGTATGATCTCAGCTCACCGCAACCTCTGCCTTCCGGGTTCAACTGATTCTCCTGCCTCAGCCTCCCGAGTAGCTGGGATTACAGGCATATGCCACCATGCCCAGCTAATTTTTGCATTTTTGGTGGAGATGAGGTTTCACTATGTTGGCCAGGGTGGTCTCAAACTCCTGACCTCAGGTGATCCACCAGTCTTGGCCTCCCAAAGTGCTGGGATTACAGGTGTCAGCCACCACACCCAGCCTATTCTGATTGTTTTGTGGAGATCTCATACAAGCTGCTATACATTTTTAACACAATTCCTCCATGCATCTCCAGGCAACAAGAAAGGGGCCAAAGGATGGCCATTTAGGCCAAAATGAGAGGTGGCCTAAATGGACACCATTTTTCTTCCCAGGACAGCAACAGTGCAGCTGGGAAGCACAGAAGAGTAAGGAAATGAGGAAAGGGCTGGCTGCCGTGGGAAGACGGCATGGAGGGAAGCTGGGTGTTCCGTGTCAGGGCTGGCCCCTCTCACGTGTCTCCGGTCCCCTGCCTGCCCCACCTGCAGCTCTGATATGCTCATCTTGTGATAGATCTTCTCCTCGTCGCGCCGCTGGTCCTGGGGCACTGTGATGTTGGCCAGTTGCATCTCCAACTCCAGCACCTGCTGCATCTGCTCCCTTGTGGAGGCAGGCTGCCCGCCCAGCAGCACCCCCAGCTCCTCCATGTAGTCCAGATACGCAGTAAGTACCTGTCAACGCCCGGGTGATCCTCAGAGCCCAGCAACAAGTCTTGCCCAAGGCTGAGATCTGTTCTCACCACCACCTCTGCTCACTATCTCTTCCCTCGACCCTTCTCCTGAAGGCTTCCTGGATGACCTGTTTCATTTCTGACATACTGCCAACTGCCATCGGCTAGGTATTGTTTACTTACTTCTGTACTTATTTATCACCTATTTCCCCAGGGAGAAGGTGAGCTCCAGCAGAGCACTGTGCCAAGTTACAGCAGCTTACTCGCCACTGTGTCTCTAGGGCCTAGAACAGAGGAAGTGCTCTGCAAATGTTTGTCCAGTGGATGAGCCTCTTCCCATACTGCTTTGCTGTCTTGTTTCCTAGGTCCCTGCTAGTTGTCCCAGCCCCTCAATGACCATGTGCCTTCACTGAACAGCTGATTGGACCTCACAGGGAATCGGGGCCATGGTGTCCTCAGGTCTCTTCTACCTGTCATCCTGCCATGCCTCAAGTTTGCTGCTTTCTCCACTACCTGCTGGTCTCCCAGGGAGAGAAAAACATGGAAAATAAATATTTAGGCCGGGCGCGGTGTGTTGAGAGCGAATTCTGATGTGTGTGATAAATCGCATTGTTTGCTGAGGGCGGCGGCAAGGAAAACCTAGTCAGCCCCTCAGAGCAGAAAACTGCTTAAGATGTTCTAAAACAGTAACCAATATGAAAATGTCTCACACCAGATGCATTAGTTCTTTGAACACAGGATGTGTGACACTACCTCGGTTGTCCCCTCGTAGAGAGTGCTTTCTAGTTTATCTTTAAAATGTAGTCAACATACAGTAGCTGCCTGGTGAGTTTATCTCTAAACTATGAAAGAATACACAGCATCCGCTTGTTACACTTGTCACTGGAATGTGAAGAATAAATATGCCCAGAGTCTGCTCTGGGCTTTCAGCTGGAAATGCTGTCAGCTCCCTGATCACCCACCTTTACTGTCTCTGTGTCTGCTTCTTAATTCCTTCAGCGCTGCCTGGGTTGGGGTCTCTGAGGCCAAGCTGGTCTCGGCAGCAGTGGCTCACACCTGTAATCCCAGAACTTTTGGGAGGCCAAGGCAGGTGGATCACCTGAAGTCGGGAGTTCGACACCAGCCTGACCAACATGGAGAAACCCTGTCTCTATCAAAAATACAAAATTAGCCAGGCATGGTGGCACATGCCTGTAATCCCAGCTACTCAAGAGGCTGAGGCAGGAGGATCACTTGAACCCAGCAGGCAGAGGTTGCGGTGAGCTGAGATTGTGCCATTGCACTCCAGCCTGGGCAACAAAAGCAAAATTGCATCTCAAAACAAAAACAAAAACAAAAAAAGAAATATTTAGTGACCACTTCTGTAGACACGCATCAGACTCTCTGTTAGAGGCTTTCCATATACTGTATCTTTTCCTCCTCACACCGCAACTTCATGAAGTGGAGATGGGTCCCATTTCACACCCCAGGGGACACGCTTGGGAAGGTGACATGGCTTGGCTTCCATCACAAACCAGCAGACGGCAGAGTGACAATGTGGCCCAGGCCCAATGACCCCAGGGCCTAGATGGCTCTGGCCCTACCTGGGTCCAGTACAAACTCATGTGGCCTCATCCCAGCTGGCCCTGAGGCTCCATGAAGACAGGTGTGTTTGCTTTGTTCACCACTGTAATTTCAGGTCTAAGTACAACTGTCTGCCACATAGTAAGTGCTCAATAAATATCCTTTGAATAATAGGAGAAAAAAGCCTGCAAACAGACACTCTACACTGCTCTGCGCCAAGGCCCTTAGCCCTCCTCCCAGAAACCACTTCCCACTCAACTTGAAGAGCCACCTGGGCTCCCTTAATTGCCAAAGGCCATCTCCTTTTCTACTTTACGGAGAAGTTTTAGATCCCTTAATATCCGTTCTCTGTATTTCAAATTCCTCCTGTCCCTCACCTCTCCTCTTCCTTGCGCTGGTGTCAGAGGAAGAGGTTTGAGTACCAATCCCAGTCATCCCAGCTCCTGAGGAGAATGGTTAGCTCAACCAGTGACCTCCCCTTACCCCTCTCCCCTACCTCCTCGCTCTCAGCGCAATGCTCACTTCTGAGACTCTCCTGAATCCTGCTTGACTCTTAGTTTTTGTTTGTTTGTTTTTGTTTTTTGAGATGGTGTCTCCCTCTGTCACCCAGGCTGGAGTGCAGGGGCACTATCTCGGCTCACTGCAACATTCGCCTCCTGGGTTCAAGTGATTCTCCTGCCTCAGCCTCCCTGGTAGCTGGGATTCCAGGCTCAGCCACCACGCCTGGCTAATTTTTGTATTTTTAGTAGAGACAGGGTTTTACCACGTTGGCCAGGCTGGTTTCGAACTCTTGACCTCAAGTCATCCACCTGCCTTGGCCTCCCAAAGTGCTGGGATTACAGGTGTGAGCAGCCATGCCTGGCCTGTTTAGGTTTCTAAGGAGATGCCCCTCAAGCTTCTGGATCCTCTCAGGCTTACTCCCTTTTCAGGACTCCACAAGGCTTTCCCAGCTGCCTGCTGACCTCTCTGTATGTAAGGTGCCCAGGTCCCACCAAACTCACAAGTCTAAAAGGAGCAGCTTTCATACCCTGAGCATCTGCCACATGCAAGAGTGTAAGTTTGTACCCCTAACCTACTCCAAACAGCCTATGAGGTAGAAGATGCCATGATCCCCTCTTTACAGATGAGAGAACAGCTCAGAGAGAATACTCGACTTGCACCAAGCAGCAGAGCTGAGGCTGAAATCAGGTCTGACTCCAAAGTCTCTCCTATTCCTATGACATCGCATTGTCTCTTCTTTCCTGATGTATCCTAAGCTGGTTCTTCCTAAAGACACCCCTAATTCCCAAGGGACCCTCCATTCCACCATCACAGCTTCAGCCATCTTCACCCTTCCCTCCTCTAACAGCCAGGCACCAACAAGTCATGATTCTGACTTGATGATGTCTTTCACATCTTCCCCTTCCTACCATTCCTTCTGCTACCTCCTTCGTTTGGGACCTTCCTGACTCAGAGCACGGAGTACCGCAGAGACTTCATCATCTCCAGGCTTTCTTTCTCACATCTACTTTCACACCCCAAACAAACTGACTTCCCAAAGCACTGCACTCCCTCCCTACTTTGGAGCATTCAGTGGTTCTCTGGGAGCTACAGAATCCACTCTGGAGTGTGCTGTTCAGGGACCCCTCCAGAACGTGTTCCTGCCCACCTCTCCAGCCTTTCATCTGCCTTGAGTTCTATACTTTACCACAGTGGACCCCTTCATGGTCCAAACACACTGAGCCTTTCCCTTGTCAACACTTTTTTTTTTTTGAGACAGAGTCTCACTCTATCACCCAGGCTGGAGTGCAGTGGCATCATCTCGGCTCACTGCAACCTCCGCCTCCTGGATTCAAGCGATTTTGTCTTTTTTTTTTTTTAGAGACTTCTGCCTCAGTCTCCCAAGTAGCTAGGATAACAGGCACCCGCCACCACGCCTCGCTCATTTTTGTATTTTTAGTAGAGACAGGGTTTCACCGTGTTGGATCGGCTGGTCTTGAACTCCTAACCTCAAGTGATCCTCCCACCTCAGCCTCCCAAAGTGTGGGGATTACAGCTCAGAGCCGCTGTGCTTGGCCTCATCAACGCTTTTGTTCAAACTGTTCTTTCTACCCAGCATGCCCTCATCCACTCCTACATATTCTACAGGGCTGGCTCAAATGCAGTCTCTTCAGGAAGACTTCGCTGGCTCCCTGAGTCTCTCCTGAATCCTCGGGACCCTCTTGTGAGCCTTGTTCTCAGCTGTCTGGGTCCATGAACCCATCAACACTGAACGCTTCCTGTGACGATGGCTCTGAAACTTACATCTCAGAATTCCCCCACTGCACCTGGCACACAGTAGGTGTCTATGAAACCTACTAGAAGAATAAGAGGAAGGAAGAAAGGAAAAGGGGAAGAAAGGGAGGGAAGGAGGAAGAAAGGAAGGAAAGAGGGGCATTTAGTTCACCAGGTGACAGGACAGGCTCACCTTCCCTGCTCTGACCCTTGGCAAAGGGAAAAGTCAACAGGGATCAGCCCAGCTCAGCAAGGGGTAGGGATGGGGATTCGGAGGATGTTCCTTACTTTCTCATTGGCAGTTCTGTTTAAGTAGTAATCCCGAGAGGGCAGAAAGAGCCCAGACTGGTCCACCTGCAATGGCAGGGAAAGGAAGTGAGCCCTGCTCTCCCCACCGCGGGAAGCTGAGCTCCCGAGCAGGGGCTGGGGTGGGGGGGTTCAGCCCAGCCTGCCTGTCTCAGGGGAGGGGAGTCTGGGTTCAGCAAAAGGGTCCCTAAGCCTCTCCCCATCCTTCCCCAGCTCATCACCTGGATAACATTGCTGTTGGAACTCTTAGAGTCAGCACTGACGTAGACGGTGAAGAATGGGGTAGCCCTGTAGGTCCCTGCTACCGCCTTCAACACCTCCATAAAGTTGTCCTGGTCCCAGGGCCCTGTAATGTTCCACCCGCCGATCTGTGGAGAGACCGTAAGTGGAATGTATAGCACAGGAACTCCTAAAGCTTTCCTGGGTCACCTCCTCTCTCAAGGCCCCTCCTGCCCTCCCCACCCATCCCCACCACCAGCCAGTGAAGCCGCCCTACCTTGTCAATGAGGTCTCTCAGCGGCTGGGCTCCCAGCTCCTCAATGCGCTCCACCTGTAGGCAAGATAGGTAGAAGCGCTGTGTCTTCTGCTCAGCTTCACTGCTGGAGTTGAAGGTGGTGTTTTCTGTGGGGCAGAACACAGGGTCCAGGTGGCCATTATGTTCACTGCTGAGAGGGAGTCCCTGGCCCTTGCTCGGTTCCTCTCCTTGCCTTGTCAATGAGCAGTCCTCCTAATGCAGACCCAGGAAGAGTGTCTGAAACAGCAAGCCGTGGCTTCCTCTCCCCGTCCATGGAGACCCTCAAGGATATCTAAGCAGTACAGACTCCCTGGTATCTACCACACCGCGACCGTCCTCCAGACAGAGTGCAGAGAAGTGCCCTCCATGATACCCAGAGTTCTGCCCTTTCAATCCCATCCCCACTTCTCAAGAGTCCCCTGCTCTCTGCCTCCCCACCCTCTGGTGTTTACGGAGCCACCCACTTCTTCACCATCCATGGACATTGACTATCTGCTAAGTGCCAGGCCCTGTGCTGGGCACAAGGCACAGAGGCTGCCCAAGGCCTCCCTGTCAGCCCCACTCACCAAGCAAGTGCTTCAGTATGGCCTGGTTTTGGTCCCAGAGGCTGTTGAAAGTGTTCCAGCGAGAACGCCCATCAGGCAGGGGGTTCCTCCGAATCCAGCCCCCACAGGAGAACTGGTAAAAGTCCTCACAGGGGCTCACCCCTCGGTCCAGGGACTCTAGGATTTTTCCAGCCACTCGAATGCAGGCCTCTGTGAAGCAGGTGCTGTGGGATGGGTCTGTGGCAGGGGACATGGCCGGAGGGTAGGAGACTGTCAGTCTGTCTGGAAGAGGCAAACTCTTTGGAAGGGCCATGACAGCAGGAGGTTGGGAAGAGAAAGCAAAGCTGGGGGGCTTTTCTGCAGGGAAGGCTGCCCCCCACCAGTGAAAATCTGTTTTGTTTTGTTCATAGTGGTGAGATCTCAGCTCACTACAACCTCCGCCTCCTGGGTTCAAGCGATTCTCCTGCCTCAGCCTCCTGAGTAGCTGGGATTACAGGCACAGGCCACCATGCCCAGCTAATTTTTGTATTTTTAGTACAGACAGTGTTTTCACCATGCTGTTCAGGCTGGTCTCAAACTCCTGACCTCGTGATCCACCCACTTTGGCCTCCCAAAGTGCTGGGATTACAGGCGTGAACCACCACGCCGGGCCATTCCCCAGCCATGAAAATCTTAGAGGCCCTTTGGCCCCCAGAGCCCTAGTTCCGAAGGCTGAAGACCAGTGTGGGCCCACCTACCTCTGTGGTACTGGACCCCCAGGGCCACAAGGCAGCCCAGAAGCATTGCAGCCAGCAGTAGAGAGACGCCTGCCAAGACCAGCTCCAGCTGCGTGCGGGAGCCTAACAGCTGCCTTGTCCCCTTCCGGAATCCCACCTGCGGAGCACAGGGGGACAGAGAGGGACTGAGCTGCAGGATAGGGATCCAAGATCACCGGAGGGTGAAGCCACAGGCAGTTTCCAGAGCCAGGAAGCAGAGACTAACGGGGTTAACTTTGGGCCCAGGGGCAATGAGGCCGACGGGTGAGTTGCGCCCTGGGCCTGTTTTGTGCAACGTCATGGCTTGGAATCGCCTCACCAGAGTCCTAGAGCACAGGCCAGAGATGGAGCGGAGGTGGGGGCAGGTGACCCTCCAGAGCAGCCCAGAGCTCCTGGCTATGCCGGGCGTCATGCCAGGGCTGGGGCCTGGTGAGAAAGGGGAAGCCCCCTTGCCCACCTCCACTGCGTCCGGGGAGGCCCCGCCCTCTACGGGGGTCTCAGGTGCGTCTTCATCCCGAAGCGTGGCCCGTTTGTACTCCACCATCTGCCAGACAGTCGGGGTTGCCAGCCGGGGTCAGGCAGAGAGGGCTTTTTGCCCACGACCCTGCCCCTTGCCCGTTGGCTCGCGGGCCCCGCCCTTCCCACCTGCCCCGCTCTCCATCCGTCCGGGCTTGGGTTCCCTCTGTCACCTCCCCACCCGCCCCGGGACGCGGCCCTACCTCTACCAGAGAGCCGGGCGCCGCCTGCCCCTCCGCGGCCGACCCCTCTGCCTCGACCCGGCCCCCTCCCCTGGAGCCCCGGGGCCCCCGCTCACGTTGCCGCCCGCTCCCAGCTCCTGCAGCGCGACGTTCATGGTGGAGTCGGGCCGGGAGGTGATTCAGGGCTCCGTGCGGCTGGCCCTCTCCCGGGCCGCGGCCCCGGTCCCCCGCTCGGCCTCGCTGCCACCCGCCATCACGGCCGCCGCGCAGCACCCACCGGTCCCCACCCCCCCCCCGCTCGGCCGCGGCAGCCCCCGCCCCACGCGGCGCCCCGCCCGGGTTTGGGGGAGCATGGGGGAAAGGGAGGAGCGCGCCGAGGCTCTCCGCAGGCTCCAGCTGCCCTCCAGCAACACCCGAGACCCCTCCACGCTTCAAAGTCTGCCCCCATCTCAGGAGCACCCTCCTGCAAGCCACCCATAATTTATTTTCCTGGGAAAAGTCATGAAATGCAACCAGGCCCAAACCTTGCTAATATTCCTTGGCCCACTTCCCCCAGATTTCAGGGGCTCCCCATCCCCTTGAAGCACTTTATAGAAATTATACATTCACATTTCCCCAGGAGGACACACAGCCCCTCTTCAGCCGGCAAATCCAGAGCACACAGACAGTTCACCCACATTCAGGGTGTTCACGTGGTACCTACCTATGTGCGGAGAGCACATAGACCCCAAGGACACGGGCAGGCACGACGCCCAACACACAGTCCACACACACGTAGACACCCACAGAATGTACACACACTGCATACTCACACACAGTGTACACATGCACACATGCATGCACGCACTGTGTTTTGTACGTACACACCACACACACCCCAAGTGCAGGGCAGCATACACTCCGCACACCCAGCCCACGCTGACTCCACTCTCACATGGTGCTTCAAGATCACTTCCACTCTCCCAGATAACTGCTCTCATCAGATCATTTCTTCAAGGGAGGGTTACAGATGGCGACAAATTGGCAGGGAAAAAAACAGCCATGCACAGATATTTAAAGAAAAGACGTGCTAACACTTCTAACTTGGGGAAAGCAAACTGTTTTATTTGGGAGATTTACAAGGAGAAAAAAAATTAACACCAAGCAATATTTAACTGAAAAGCAATAGTGTGGCACCCATGCATCTGCCATCTGCCTTCCATATTGTCATTCCTTAATCAGGCCTGGTGTTATTGCAGTCTGCTGCACTGAAAAGTGTCTCGCGTTTTTACAATTTGAAAAAGAAAATAAAAACGGTAAAGAGAGCGCGATTCATCTTCATCTCCCCATCCTCCACCCCCACTGACAGAGTACAAGAATTTGACCTGAGAAGGCTTGAATTGGTAGCATATACATAATTCATTTCTTTCTTTCTTACTTTTTTTTTTTTAAGAGATGGATGTCTCACTTTGTTGCTCAGGCTGGAGTGCAATGGCATGATCATAGCTCACTGCAGCCTCAAATTCCTGGGCTCAAGCAATCTTCCCACCTGAGCCTCCCTAGTAGCTGGGACTACAGACACGTGCCACTGTGCCTGGCTAATTAAAAAAAATTTTTTTTTTGCAGGAACGGGTCTCACCATCTTGCCCAGGCCGGTCTTGAACTCTAGGCCTCTAGCAATCTTCCCAACCTCGGCCTCCCAATGTGCTGGGATTACAGGTTTGAGTCACCATGCCTGGCACATAATCCATGTGTTGACACTCACCTCAGTTCTCAGCCAGCTTGCTGCAAGTGGCTCTAACACAGAATGTTCTTGTGGCTGAGAAAGAGTGGATAATGAATGGATCAGTCTGAGAAGTGTTGGATTGCTTTTGTTGGCATTTCTCACCCCAAAATTGTGTGGTTCTCAAACAAGAGACAGTACAGTGTCACTGTAAGGATAAAAGATTCGGGATTCAGCCCTAGTGTCCTCATTTGCAAAATGGAAATAAGAAGAATGCCTATTTCAGGCTGCACACAGTGGCTCATGTCTATAATCCCAGCACTTTGGGAGGCAGAGGCAGGTGGATCACCTGAAGTCAGGAAGTTGAGACCAGCCTGGCCAACATGATGAAAACCCCTCTCTACTAAAAATCAAAAAATTAGCTGGATATCATGGCACACACCTGTAATCCCAGCTACTTGGGAGACTGAGGCAGGAGAATCGCTTGAACCCAGGAGGTGGAGGTTGCAATGAGCCGAGATCGCGCCACTGCACTGTAGCCTGGGCAACAAGAGCAAAACGCTGTCTCAAATAATAATAATAATAATAATAATACCTACTTTAAAGGTTAGTTGTGAGAATTAAACGAAATAGTATAGTACTTGTAAAGTATCTGGAATAGTGCCTGGCATATAATGGGTACTCAGTGTGTTTGTTTCATTTGAGACAGTTTCATTCTGTTACCAGGCTGGAGTGCAGTGGCACAATCTTTGCTCACTGCAACCTCTGCCTTCTGGGTTCAAGCGATTCTCCTGCCTCCGCCTCCCAAGTAGCTGGAACTACAGGTGCGTGCCACCAAGCCCAGCTAATTTTTGTATTTTTAGTACACATGGGATTTCACCATGTTGGCCAGGCTAGTCTTGATCTCTTGACCTCGTGATCTGCCTGCCTTGACCTCCCCAAGTGCTGGAATTACCGGCCCGAGCCAACCAGGCATGGCCTGCAATGTGGTTTTTTAAAAAAACTTTAATCGGGGCCCAAAGTGGCTCCGGCCGGATGTCGTGGCGCTTGCGAAGGCGAGGCCAAGAGTTCAAGGCCAACCAACCTCAGCAACCTTACAAGCTCTCAATGATTGGCAAAAAAAAAAAAAAAAACTTTAATTATTATTATCATTAAACTATATAGGTACAAATGATAATTGTAAGGCTGGAGGAAGTCTATTTCCCAGATGGTAGGGGAGGCAAATGAGTTGTAGGTTAGGAGAGGGTTTTTTGGGCAAGGAGCTTTAACGCCCAGCCATACTGGAAACTGCATCAGAAAGGCCTGAGAAATGTGCTTGCGACAAGTCTCTGCAGTTGCTCTTGTTCACTTTGTTTACAGTGTGACATCACGGCAAACATCACAGAGTGCAGTTACACAAACCTAGGCTGGATGGCATACCCTGTTGCTCCTGGTCTACAAACCTGTGCACATGATACTGTGCTGAATGCTGTAGGCAGTTATAACACAGGGGTAAGTATGCGGGCATTTAAACATAGAAAAGGTACAGTAAAAACACAGCATTATAATTTTTGTTTTTGTTACAGATCTCACTCTGTCACCCAGGCTTGGGTGTAGCGGCACTATTGCAGCTCACTACCTCTGCCTCCAAGCAATTCTTCTGCCTCAGCCTTCTGAGCAACTGGGACTACAGGAGCATGCTGCCACGCTCATCTCATTTTTTTTATTTTTAACACAGACAGGGTTTCATCGTGTTGGTCAGTTTGTTCTTGAACTCCTGACCTCAAGTGATCTGCTCGCTGTGGCCTCCCAAAGTGCTGGGATTACAGACATGAGCCACTATGCCCGGCCTACAGCATTACAATCTTATGAGACCACTGTTATTGTACATGCAGTCCGTCATTGACATAAAGGTTGTTACGTGGTGCCTAATGGCATAATGAAAGCTACTGCGTACGGTCCGCCTGGCAACGGGATCATTGGCAATATTCCCATGGTCACTGCAACAACACACTGGAAATAGCAAGCTCAAACAGCCCTTCACTATGTGGCAGCCACTGCTCTAAGCGGTTTACATCTATGCACTCATGACACTTATGAAGCCACTCTACAGATGAGGAAACGGAGGCATAGAAAGACTAAGAGTTATACAGCTTGTAAGTGGCAGAGCTGGGATTCAAACCCAGGGTGTATGACTCCTTTCTGGAGAGCAGTTTCGCAGTATGAGTCACAAGGCTACACTTCATCCCAGCATTAGTTGCTAGTGTTTTGCTACATCCCTTCCAGGAATAGTAAGTGGAAACACGTAAATTTCCAAGACAAGCAGACTTGGGCTCAAATCTGGACTCAATTCTTTACCAGCTGTATCATCTTTATCAAGTTGCTTGAAAGCTCTGACTGTTAATTTTTTTCATCTGTAAAATGGGAACAATCACCCCTATCTCAGAGAGTTGCTGTGAGAATTAAATGCAACCACATATGAAAGAGCCTGCTACGTATTTTTACAGTGCTCTCAGATTCACTAGGCTTGGCCTAAATGGACATTTTCTTTTCAAGCCTCCTTCATGACCCAAATCATTTCTGACTCATAACTAATCCTTCCTTCCTTCCTGCCTGCCTGCCTGCCTCCCTCCCTCCCTCCCTCCCTCCCTCCCTTTCTTCCTTCTTTCCAATTTTTAGAGACAGGGTCTGCTGTATCACTCAGGCTGGCATTATCACAGCTTCCTGGAGCCTCAATCTCCTATGCTCAAGCGATCCTCCCACTCAGCCTCCCAAGTAGCTGGGACTACAGGTGCATAGGACTATACCTGGCCAATATTTTTTCTTTCGTACAGTTGAGGTCTCACTATGTTGCCCAGGTTGGCCTCAAACTCCTGAGCTCCAGTAATTATCCTGCCTTAGCCTCTCAAAGTGCTGTAGGCATGAGCCACCACAGCCAGCCCCCATAACTATTTCCGACTACACGTTAAATACCCTATGTAAAAGTCTTGAGGTTGTTCTATTTTATAATTCTATTTTCTTTGTACTTACCATCTTCGTTTCTCTCTCATTCTCCTATTTTTTTTCCTCTCTTTTCTACTCTTCGTTTCCTACATAGATAATTTTTGTTTAGTCTTTTTTCTTATGGATAATCTTTGTTTTGGTCTAAATTGATTGTGAATTGAGAGGGAATAAACAATGGCTTGTGTCTTAAATTTGCAAACATAATGTAGTCATGAAGATAACAAGAAACATCAATGAAGCCAGGTGTGGTGGCTCACACCTGTAATCCCAGCACTTTGGGAGGCCGAGGTGGATCACCTGAGGTCAGGAGTTCGAGACCAGCTTGGTCAAAATGGTGAAACCCTGTCTCTACTAAAAACACAAAAATTAGCCGGTGTGGTGGTGAGTGCCTGTAATCCCAGCTACTCCAGAGGCTGAGGCAGGAGAATTGCTTGAATCTGGGAGGCAAAGTTTGCAGTGAACTGAGATGGTGCCACTGCACTCCAACCTGGGCAACAGAGTGAGACTCCATCTCAGAAAAGAAACATCAATATCCAGTATAGACAAAAGACAGAAGATGTGAACACTGATATATTGCTAGCAGCTTAGAAGTTGATACAACCTTTTGGGCAATATGAGTCAAAAGATATAAAAGTGTGCACACTCTTTGACCCAGAAAATTTACTTCTAGGAAATAATCATTATCCATGGGATGTTTATATCAATTAGGTTTTGTTGTGTAACAAACCATCTCAAACTAGATTAAACTCACAAACATTGATTATTTCTCATGTTCTGTGGTTCTTTGGGATTGGCCAGCTCAGCAGGAGCTAGATGGTTTAGCGTGGTCTAGAATGGTTTCATTTACATGTATGGGCTACAGGTGGGATGTCTCAACAGCGTCTCTGTGTGTTATCTTCTCTTCCAGTAGGCTAGCCCAGGCTTCCTCGTATGGTGCTCTTAGGATGCTCAGCAACAAAGAAGGGGCAAGGCCCAGTACATAAACACTTTTTTCAAACCTCTGCCTGCAACGCATTTGCCAATGTCCACATTGGGTAAAGCAAGTCACATGATCCAGCCCGTTCAGGGATGGAGAAATAGACGCTACTTCTTGACTGGAGGAGACACAAAACAATGTGGCCACTTTTTTTCTACAGTGTTTGTTCATCACTTCACTATTTATAATGCCAAAAAAATTGGGAGGGAATTCAACTGTTCAAGAGTAGAATGGATGTTGAATAAATCAAACATCCATACAATGAGATACGATGCAACATTTACAAATGATAGATAAGAGGAGTTTATGCTGTGGGAAAACGTTCCCCATATACAGTTAAGCGGAGGAGAAAAAGGTTTACAAAATCTCATTTTTGCTAAGCAAAAGGTATAAAAGCATATGTTTAAAAAAATTGGAATTTCCAGGTATGGTGGTTCACGCCTATAATCCCAGCACTTTGGGAGGCCAAGGCAGGAGGATTGCTTGAGCTCAGGAGCTCAAGACCTGGGCAACATAGCCAGACCTCATCTCTATTAAAAATTAAAAAGAAAAATTAGCCGGGCATGACAGCATGCATCTGTAGTCCCAGCTATTCAGGAGGCTGAGGAGAGAGGATTGCTTTAGCCTGGAAAATTGAGGGTGCAGTGAACTATGATTGTGCCACTGCACTCCAGAGAGGATGACAGAGTGAGACCCTATCTCAAAAAACAAACAAGGCCGGGCGCAGTGGCTCACGCCTGCAATCCTGGCACTTTGGGAGGCTGAGGCAGGCAGATCACAAGGTCAGGATTTTGAGACCAGCTTGGCCAATATAGTGAAACCCTGTCTCTACTAAAAATACAAAAATTAGCCAGGCGTGGTGGCAGGTGTCTGTAATCCTAGCTACTCAGGAGGCTCAGGCAGGAGAATCACCTGAACCTGGGAGCCAGAGGTTGCAGTGAGCCGAGATCGCACCACTCTACTCCAGCCCTGGTGGTGGTGCAAGACGCCATCTTAAACACAACACAACAGAACAAAACACAGTAAAAACAAAAAGATAGGGAGTACATAAAACAAAATGTTAATAATACATATATCTAGTGACAACATATTTTCCTTATGTTTTTCTGTACAATAACATTTCTATAGTCCAACATTTACCTAAGCAGTTTATATGCATGTAAGATGGATTCTACCAATATTATTGTCCATATTTTAGAGGTGAGGAAACTAAGACACAGAGAAGCTTAATAACTTGTCCAAATTTACAAGCAGGTAGAGAGCAGAGCCTTTATTTGAATCCAAACTCCATATTCTTAACTGCTACACTATTTTCCTTTTTGTATTTTTTGAGATAGAGTTTTGCTCTGTTTTCAGGCTAGAGTGCAACAGCGCAATCTTGGCTCACTGCAACCTCCGCCTCCCAGGCTCAAGCGATTCTCCTGCCTCAGCCTCCCGAGTAGCTGGGATTACAGGCTCCTGTTACCATGCCTGGCTAATGTTTGCATTTTTAGTAGAGACTGGGTTTCACCATGTTGGCCAGGCTAGTCTTAAACTCCTGACCTCAGGTGATCCACCTGCTTCGACCTTCCAAAGTGCTGATTACAGGCAAGAGCCACCATGCCTAGCCCACTATTTTCCTTTCAAAGCCAACTAATTTGTCTGGGGCTAGAGCATGATGTTTGATAAATGTGCTATTTTACTGTTTTTAAGTCTTTTAAAAAATATATTAAGGCTGGGATCAGTGGCTTATGCCTGTAATCCTAGCACTTTTGGGAGGCCAAGACTGGAGATTTGCTTGAGCCCAGGAGTTCAGGATCAGCCTGGGCAACATGGCGAAACCCTGTCTCACACAAAGATTAGCCAGGCATCTTGGAGGATCACCTAAGCCCTGGAAGTTGAGGCTGTGGTGAACCAAGATCGCGCTACTGCACTCCAGCCTGGGAGACGGGAGTGAGACCTTGCCTGGAAAATAATAATAATAACAAATAAAATAAAATAGTAACATTTAAACTATATTTAAATATTTTTATTGCAAATGTAGTATACTCTAGAATTATATTGAATAAAAGATGAAATTCATGGCCGGGTGCCGTAGTTCACGCCTGTAATCCCAGCACTTTGGGAGGCTGAGGTGGGTGGATCACGAGGTCAGGAGGTTGAGACCATCCCGGCTAACACGGTGAAACCCCATCTCTACTAAAAATACAGAAAATTAAGGCTGGGTGCGATGGCTCAGGCCTGTAATCCTAGCACTTTGGGAGGCCAAGCGGGTGGATCATGAGGTCAGGAGATTGAGACCATCCTGGCCATGGTGAAACCCCGTCTCTACTAAAGTACAAAAAATTAGCTGGGCGTGGTGGCACAGTCCTGTAGTCCCAGCTACTCAGGAGGCTGAGGCAGGGGAATTGCTTGAGTCTGGGAGATGGAGGTTGCAGTGAGCCGATATCATGCCACTGCACTCCAGCCTGGAGAAAGAACAAGACTCCATCAAAAAAATACAAAATTAGCCAGACATGGTGGCATACGCTACACTACGCTACTTGGGAGGCTGAGGTAGAGAATTGCTTAAACCTGGGAGGCAGAGGTTGCAGTGAGCCAAGATCATGCCACTGCACTGCAGCCTGGGCAACAGAGCAAGACTCTGTCTAAAAAAAAAAAAAAAAAAAAAAAAGATGAAATTCATTCTGTCGGGATCCTAGTACCATCCTCAGAGATAACTATCTGCAGTTTAGCATGTATCTTTCCAAATCTTTTTCTTTCTTTCCTTCCTTCCTTCCCTCCTTCCCTCCTTCCTTCCTGCCTTCCATCCTTCCTTCCTTCTTTTTTTTTTGAGATGGAGTTTTGCTCTTGTTACCCAGGCTGGAGTGCAATGGCGCGATCTCGGCTCACCCCAAACTCCGCCTCCTGGGTTCAGGCAATTCTCCTGCTTCAGCCTCCTGAGTAGCTGGGATTACAGGCACGCGCCACCATGCCCAGCTAATTTTTTGTATCTTTAGTAGAGACAGGGTTTCACCATGTTGACCAGGATGGTCTCGATATCTTGACCTCGTGATCCACCCGCCTCGGCCTCCCAAAGTGCTGGGATTACAGGCTTGAGCCACCACGCCCGGCCTCTTCCTTCCTTCTTCTTGCTTGCTTTTCTTGCTTTCTTTCCTTCATCTCACTGTCACCCAGGCTAGAGTACAGTGGCACAATCTCAGCTCACTGCAACCTCTACCTCCTGGGCTCTACCAATCCTCCTGCTCCATGAGTATCTGAAAGTATATGTGCTCACAACATACCTGGCTAATTTTTAATGAAGATGGGGTTTCACCATGTTGCCCAGACTGGTCTCAAACTCCTGAGCCTAAGAAATCCACCTGCCTCAGCCTCCCAATGTGCTGGGATTAAAGTTCTGAGCCACTGCACCCAGCCTAGATCTTTTACATGCATTTATGCACCTACGTATCCTGTATGTAGTATATATGTGAATGTAGGTGAGTATGCATATGTGTGTATGTGTGCTTTTCCCACAGATGTACATTCTACTCTAAATTTGTTATTTGGGGACATTTTGGCAGGCCTTGGAGATTTTATCATGCCTGTTGACATAGATCTTTCTCATTCTTTTTCTTTGGTAATTTATATGGTTTGGCTGTGTCCCTACCCAAATCTCATCTTGAATCCCCATGTATTGTGGGAGAGACCTGGTGGGAGGTGAGTGAATCATGGGAGCAGGTCTTTCCTGTGCTGTTCTCGTGATAGTGGGTGAGTCTCACGAGATCTGATGGTTCTATAAGAGAAAGTTTCCCTGCACAAGCTTGTTCTTTGCCTGCTGCCATCCATGTAAGACATGACTTGCTCCTCCTTGCCTTCTGCCATGATTGTGAGGCCTCCTAAGTCCATTAAACCCCTTTTCCTGTATAAATTACCCAGTCTCAGCTATGACTTTATCAGCAGTGTGAAAACAGACTGATATAGTAATTTAACAGTTTCTTTTAAATAGAGTGAGTCTTGGAAATACCCTCATGGTGTAGGCTTCCATCGGTGCACTGGGTAGGACTAAAGGAACAAGAGAGAGTCTAAGGAAGGAGAAACATAATCATGAGAGGTGATAGTAAAAAGATTACCCCTATATATGTGTGTGCATATATATATATATATATATATATATATATATATATATATATGTTTTTTTTTTTTTTTTTTTTGAGACTGAGTATTTCTCTGTCACCCACGCTGGAGTGCAGTGGCTGATCTCAGCTCACTACAACTTGCACCTCCCAAGTTCAAGTGATTCTCCTGCCTCAGCCTCCAGAGTAGAGTAGCTGGGATTAGAGGTATGAGCCACCTAAGTTGACTGTACCTTATCTTAACTAACTGTATCTGCAAAAGCGCTATTTCCAAATAAGGTCATGCTTCTTCTTCTTCTTCTTCTTTTTTTTTTTTGAGATGGGGTCTTGCTCTATCACCCAGGCTGGAGTGCGGTATCGTGCAATCATAGCTCACTATCAACTAACTCCTGTGCTCAAGTAATCCTCCTACCTTAGCCTCTCAAGTAGCTGAGACTATAGGCTACTTGCCTACACCACCATGCCTAACGTTTTTTAGTAGAGATGGGGGTCTCACTATATTGCCCAGGCTGGTTTCGAACTCTTAGGCTCAATTCATCCTCCTGGCCTGGCCTCCCAAAATGCTGGAATTATAGGTATGAGCCACTGCACCTGGCCCTGGGTCACACTCTGAGGTTACAGGTGAACATGAATTGTCATGGGAGTCCCTATTCAATCCACTACAGGGGTCTACAGTTTCCACTTGACTAAAAGTGCCACTAATACTCAATTGTCATAAGGCACGTTATTCTGTTTAGAGCACGTGGAGCAAGTTTACTAGGTTTGAGGTCACACAACTCCATACAAACTATTTCATTTTAGTGTGAAAATGTGTTTTCCTCTCATGGGACAGATGCAGAATATCAGAATTTTAAAGAGAGGAGCAGAATTTAAAGAAATCCGCCCGCTCTGGGCTTGGCCAGGCACGGTGGCTCACGCCTGTATTCCCAGGACTTTGGGTGGCCGAGGCGAAAGGATTACCTGAGGTTGGGAGATCGAGACCGGCCTGACCAATATAGAGAAACCCCATCTCTACTAAAAATACAAAAATTAGCCCAGCATGATGGTACATGCCTGTAATCCCAGCTACTCAGGGGTCTGAGGCTGGAGAATTGCTTGAACCCAGGAGGTGGAGATTGCAGTGAACCGAGATCACGCCTGGGCAACAACAGCAAAACTCTGTCTCAAAAAAAAAAAAAAAGAAAAGAAATCCTCCTACATTTTTACATAGCTGAAGCTTTTAAATTGTCATAGCTCCACAAGTTTGTACTTAGGGCTTTTGCTTTAACCATGATCCAGTAGGCACAACAGGGATGGGAATACAATTATTTAAGAAGGTGGTAACCAAGTGAATTCTGGGTTAAACTGTCATTTTTCCAATCTCCCTCATTCTGCAGAGAGAAGAGAGAATTGTTTCCATTTCTCACACAATGCTCTTATCTCATCCTTGGCGAGAACCCTCATGCCTCTTCTTTGGCACTGTAGGTGAGGGGCAACTCACTACCTCCTGCGACAACCCCCTTCGTCCCAGGACAGTTTCATCTACAAAACTGTCATTTTTTTCTTTTTTGAATCAGGGTCTTGCTCTGTCACTCAGGCCAGAGTGCAGTGGCAGCATTATGGCTCACTTGCAGCCTCAAACTCCTGGGTTCAAGTGAACCTTCTACCACAGCCTTGCGGGTAGCTGGGACCACAGGTATGCGCCACCATGCCTGGCTTGCCTATTTCTTTACTTATTTCTTTAGAGATAGGGCCTAGTTATGTTGCCCAGCTTGGTCTCCAACTCCTGGCCTCAAGTGATCCTTCTGCCTCAACCTTCTGAGTCTCTGGAATTCATAGGTGTGAGCCATGGTGCCCAGCAAAACTTTCCTTAATAAGTAGGTTTTATAATCCCCATATTTCAGTCTAGCACATGGGGCTTAGAAAGGTAACATAGCATTCAGACACATGGTGAAAAAGACTAAAAGGATATATATAAAAGATGTCATAAGCCTGGGCATGGTGGCTCATTCCTGTAATCCCAGCACTTTGGGAGGCTGAGGCGGGAGGATCACAAGGTCAGGAGTTCGAGATCAGCCTGGCCAACATAGTAAAACCCCCATCTCTACTAAAACTACAAAAATTAGCCAGGCATGGTGGCATGTGCCTGTAGTCCCAGCTACTTGGGAGGCTGAGGCAGAATCGCTTGAACCTGGGAGACGGAGGGTGTGGTGAGCAGAAATCTGCTGCTGCACTCCAGCCTGAGCAAGAGAGTGAAACTTTGTCGCAAAAAAAAAGGCTTGTGTGAGTGCAGTGGTGTTTACAATGAATTGATCACAACCAGTTACAGATTTCTTTGTTCCTTCTCCACTCCCACTGCTTCACTTGACTAGCTTTAAAAAAAAGAAATATAAAATAAATAAATAAATAAGGCTGGGCACAGTGGTTCAAGCCTGTGTAATCCCAGCACTGTGCGAGGCTGAGGCAGGCGGATCACTTGAGGTTAAGTTTGAGAGCAGCCTGGCCAACATGAAGAAACCCCATCTCAACTAAAAATACAAAATTAGCTGGGTATGATGGCATATGCCTGTAATCCCAAATACTCAGGAGGCTGAGGCAGGAGATTTGCTTGAACCTGGGAGGCAGAGGTTGTGGTGAGCTGAGATCACGCCATTGCACTCTAGCATAGGCAACAAGAGCAAAACTCCATCTCAAAAAAAAAAAAAAAAAAGATGTTATGTGATTTTCTCTTTTTTTCCTTTTTTTTTTTTTTTAATGATACTTTGGGCTCTGGGGTACATGTGCACATCCTGCGTCCTGCAGGATTGTTCCATAAGTACATACATGCTCCCCCACCTCCCCCACACCCCGTTGCCTACATCAGGCATTTCTTCTGGTGTTATTCCTCCTCATCCTTCCCCTCCCCTCCCCTCCACCTCTCCACCTAGCCTATTGAGTTTTGTTCCCTTCCCTGTGCCCAAGTGTTCTCATTGTTCATCACCCACCTACGAATGAGAACAGGCAGTGTTTGGTTTTCTGTTCTTGTGTCAGTTTGCTGGGAATGATGGTTTCCAGGTTCATCCATGTCTCTACAAAGGACAGGAACTCATCGTTTTTTATGGCTGCATAGTATTCCATGGTGTATATGTGCCACATTTTCTTTGTCCAGTCTATCATTGATGGGCATTTGGGTTGGTTCCAGGTCTTTGCTATTGTAAACAGTGCTGCAACAAACATGTGTGCATGTGTCTTTATGATAGAATGATTTTTAATCCTTTGGGTATATGCCCAGTAATGGGATTGCTGAGTCAAATGGAATTTTTATTTCTAGGTCCTTGAATTGCCACACTGTCTTCCATAATGGTTGAAATAATTAACACACCCACCAACAGTGTAAAAGTGATTTTCTTTATTTTCCTAAAGCTTTTTTCTTTCTTCCTTTCTTTCTTTTCTTTCTTCCTTCCTTTTTCTTCTTCTTCTTTTTTTTTTCTTTTTTTTTGAGATAGAGTCTCACTCTGTCACCCAGACTGGAAGACTGGAGTGAAATCTCTGCTGACTGCCACCTTCTTCACTGCCCTGGGTTCAAGCAATTCTTGTGTCTCAGCCTTTCGAGCAGCTGTGACTGCAGGGCTGGGCCATGCCTGGCTAATTTTTTTATATTTTTAGTAGAGGCGGGTTTCACCATGTTGGTCAGGCTGGTCTTGAACTCCTGACCTCAGGTGATGTACCTTCCTCAGCCTCCCAAAGAGCTGGGATTATAGGCATAAGCCCTCACACCCGGCCTCCTAAAATATTTTAAGTACAAATGAATTAATTTTTTAAAACCATGATTATGGGTCCTTCAGTTCAAGATCACTGAGTAAGTGGGAATCAGGATGGGAACCCATTGCTGGACAACTTCCAGTGGATGTGGAATTTTCTGGACTCTCTTCCAGTGACCCCAAGCTTCCACCTTTATTGTCCTTCCAGCTTCAGGGCTCCTCTCACTTCAGGCTGGGCCTCCACCTCCGGCTGTGGCCCTCATCCCAGAGACCAGGACAGAGCAGAGGAGAGCTTCATAATGATGGGTCCCCAGGCCTGGGGCCTTCAGTGAGGCTGGGACCAAGGCATCCTGTGGCACCCCACCCCCAAATCCAGTTCCTGGGCAGCCACCATTGCGCTTGTCCGTGTGTCCTGGTAGGAACACTTGGCGAGGAAACGTTGGAAGGAGACTCCCTACAAGGCAGCTTCACCGGCTGTGTGATGTGGCCAGATGAAGGAAGGAAAGCACGTCTGCCTGGAGTGCGGAATGAACCTGCAGGGTGATCATTACCCTCATCAGCGCTGCCGTCACTGGCGCTGCAAGTGAGACACCCCCTCCTCCCCAAGGCCAGTGATTGCGCCAGAGCTCCTGCGCGCCGGCAAGCAGGTGACGCCGCGGCGGACTGCCAGCCAGGGCGAGGGGTTGTGGGGGCGGGAGGCAAGGGGAGGAGAGGGCGTGTTCCCGTCGGTGAGGCGAGAACTCACCCGCGGTCCCCAGCCAGGAGGGTGGGGGGCACCCTCCTCCCTCCCGCACTCCCTTGGGGCACACACCGGCGCTCACCGCGTCCTCAGGTGCTCCGAGCTTCCCCGCGTCACCCGCAGCCAGGGCGCCCCCCGCGACGCCGCCATTCATTCCTCCTACACTGCGAGAGCAGCGCGGGCCTCCAGAGCCGGAGAAGCCGCAGGGCGCGGCGGGAGCTTCAAGTCCGCATTTCGGCGCCAGCCGCCAGGCCAGGGCTGGTGGGGGGCGGGGTGGGGGTGTCTGCCCTGGTGCGTGCCGCGTCGGCCCAGTTACTATAGATCCCTTCTAGGAGAGACTGAAACACCCAGGTTCAGGAGACAGAGACTGTGGCACATGGATACAGGAGCCAAGAATGGAGACAGATACAGAAAGGCAAAGACACTTAAGGGACAGGCGTAGACAAAGACCACTACACAGCGAAAGACACGGGGCACAGAGACAGCGAGATACAGACACTTGGCGATAGACTGACACATGCGAAGGCGGAGACAGAGAGACAGACGGGCAGTCGGAGACACACAGACCCCAAGGATCTACTTAAAGACCAGCAGAGCAACTAGCATGAGAGCGCGCCAACGGCGAGGGCACCATCCACTGGCCCCAGCTTTTCCCGCGCTGTGGGTTAGTGCCTTCCCCACTCACCCTGTACCCGAGTCTCCTCTCGCCGCGTTTCCCGGGCCCCCCCTTTCCATTGCACGCCCTGCGGCCGCCTTCGCGCCTCAACGCTCTCCTCCAGCTTTTGCCCCCCTGCTCCCAGTCCCCCTGGCACGCCTCTCCCAGCCCATGGGTCAGACCCTCCCCCAAGCTCCTCCAGTACCAGGCTCGACCCCACCCCCCTCCGGTACCGCCTCTCCCCGCGAGGTCCCGGCGGGGTTGGCTGGTACCATTCCCCAAGACCCACGTGCTGGCCATTCCCCGCCACAGTGCGGGAACCTCCCGCTACTGCTCCCTCGGCTCCTGGGGTAATCGGGCGCGCTCCTGCCCCCGGCCCCGCCTCTTTCCCCTGGCCAGTGCCCGCCCCGCCTCCACCGGGCCCCGCCCGCCGTGCTCTGCCGCAGTCGGGCGCTCATCGTCATTCCGCTCTCGCCGCCGCCGCCGCCGCCGCCGCCCCCGCCCCCCGCCCCCGCCCCCGCCCGGTCCCCGCCACCGCCGCCGCCGCCTGCCCAGCGGCCCGGGAGGCGGAGGCGCGGGGGAGGAGGCCCCGCTTGGCTCCTCAGCCCCGGATGCTGCATGACTTCATCCTTCCGCCGGCTCCCCTGCTGAGCTAGGGCCGGTCCGGCAGCCAGCCCGCCGCCCGCGCCCCGCCGCAGTCCCGCTCCCGCCCCGCGCCCACCCCGCGCCCGCCATGTCCGAGATCCTGCCCTACAGCGAAGACAAGATGGGCCGCTTCGGCGCAGACCCCGAGGGCTCCGACCTCTCCTTCAGCTGCCGCCTGCAGGACACCAACTCCTTCTTCGCGGGCAATCAGGCCAAGCGACCCCCTAAGCTGGGCCAGATCGGCCGAGCCAAGCGAGGTACGCGGCCCTGGCCCGGAGTCGCCGCCTGACCCAGAAACCCTCCGCCGGGCGCCCCCCGGCTGCCGTTCCCCGCCGAGTGCCCGCAGCTCTTGCCGCAGACCAGAGCACCAGCCGCTCTCCGGCCCGGGCTAGAGGGGGGCGTCCCCGCTGCTGCAGTGTGTCCCCCTGTTCCCTTCTCCCGGGAACACGGTGCCCCGGATTCGATGCTCGCCACCTCTGGAAGCAGAGCCCTGGCACCTGGGCGAGGGGGAGGGGCCGGTCGGGGCATTCGGGGCTGCTCGGAAGTGGGAACGCGGGGTAACGGGCTGATTCTTTGGGATCAGATACTGAGTCGGTGGACGCTACGGAGAACCTTCGGGTCGAGAGGGGCGTCTAACTGGAGAGGGCAGGATGTCGGGGGCCAGCTTGTCTTGGTTGTTTGCCTGAGGGGGCTCTGTTGGTGCTAGGGTCGGAGGAGGGGTGCCCGCGGCGAGAGGGCTCGGGTTGAGGAGGGGCTGGACTAGCTGCATACTCGGTGTGAACCCCACTTGAGGAGGGGGTTCTGCTTAAGTGCGGGTTGAAGAGGGGGTTCCATGATGTTTCTGATCAGCTCAGAGGGAGGAAGGCTCAGGTGGCAGGAGGGCTCGAACCAGGAGGGGGAATAGCTGGAGCCTTTGGATGAGGGGCATTTCGCCATCGGGAGGGGAGGGGTCGGGTCCGTGGGACAGAGGCTTGGCGGCGGGCTGGGCCTCCAGAATTTGGACGGGGAGGACACCGCGGCACAGGGTTCCGAGGGGCGTCGCTGGGCCACGGGCAGTAGCTGCGCGGGACGCTAGGACGCAGGGCTCATTCTCGCCGCCGCCCCCCGAGGCCGCGCGGCTGACGCGCTTTCTCCCTGCGCAGTGGTGATCGAGGATGACCGGATAGACGACGTGCTGAAGGGGATGGGGGAGAAGCCGCCGTCCGGAGTGTAGACGCGCCGGCTCGGGCGGCGGGCTCCGGGCCCAGCCTCGCAGCGGCCAGGAGCGCGGGCCGGCGATGCGGCTGCCGGCGCCCCCCGCCCCGGCCCAGGCGCCCGCGGGCGGGGGCTGCAGGGCCGCGCCGCCGCCGCCGCCGCCGCCGGGCACTCTGGAGCTGTCCGCTTCAGCACCACGGCGGCCGCGGTAGCGGCGGCGCGGACCCGCCCGGAACCCGCCGCCGCGCTCATGCACTTTAAAACCTCGGGCCGCAGCCCCACCCCGCACACCGGAACGGACACGGAGACCCGCGGCCCCCAGCTCCCGGCCCGCCCCCTCCCGCACGGCTCCCCTGCCCCACCCCCTCCGGCCAGTCTGGTCTGCAGACCGGGCGGCCGCCCGTGTCGGACCTCGCGCGGCCAGGGATGTTTGGCTACGTACTTGCATGAGCTTTCCACCCACCTGAGCCCAGTCCTCCAGGCCGTTCCTCACTCCCACCCCTGTCTGGCGTGACCCTAGCCTCAGCCTCTTTCTAAGGGACTTCCTCAGCACATTTGTATTTTTATATCCAACTCTTTGTTTACTGGCTCTGCTCATGGTTCCTGCCCTCCCCTCAGTCTCAGCCACGCTCTTCTGCGCCTGGCAGATAGGATGGGTGTTGAGGCTGGGGTGAAACAAGCCCCCAACACGGTTACCAACCACATGGCCAGTCTGCCCAGGCCTGACCCCAGGAGGCTCTCGGGCAGACCCCTTCTCCCCAAGGTATCATCACCTTCCAAGGGCCCAGATACGATTTTACCTTGGACCCCTGTGTCTTGCCCCTGGGAACCCAAAAGGGGACTGCTCTGCACCTTTGGATGACATCTGTGGCCCCAAAGATGTTCTCAACCCAGGGGTGCCCTTTGTAAATGTTCCTTCATCCTCACTGTACCAGGAGTGTGTGAATAAACACAGACCTCCCTGTGTGTGTGTGAGGTGCCGCTGCTTAGGTCTCAGGAGCCAGGCCTAAATGGGAGGTACTTGGGAATCTCAGATGCATGTTGCTGGTGAGGGATGGCTGCCAAGCAAGACAGGCAGGGCAGCTTGGCCTGGGAACATCATTATGATGTGGCCTCCTTAGGTGCAGATACAACCCAGGTGGGACTGGTCACCAGTGTTGGGGATGGAGCTGGGGTCAGAAGCATAAAGCAATCTAGGTTCAAAGGCTGCAGTCTCCTGTGGACAAACCCAGGCTAGATGAGCATCAGCAACAGACCCCAGGATCTCCAGGCTGGCTGGTATGCAGAGGGGTTAGGCTGAGCTTTGCCCAGGGAATGCATCACTGGTGGTTTGGTGTGGTGGTAGAGGAGGTTGGGGAACCCAGGAAAGATTTGAGGAACCCAAGAAAGAAGCAGGAAACCTGGGATCTTGGATCTAGTTGGAGCTGGGCTGTATTGGTTCATGTGGGTTCATTCCCACCCTCTATTTTAGGCGTGAGGCCCCTGGGATGTAAGCACCTTGGACCCAACCCCAAGTCCTGAGTCAGGAATTCCAACTACCTGAGGAGCCCAGGGTGCAATGGCACAAGAGTGGAGAACTATGCTCTGGCCTCATAGCTGAATGGCACTAAGGAAGTCCTCATGATCTGAGTCCTGAAGGAAGCAGGGTGAGGTGGGAGGTCTGGGGGGCGAGAGGATTTGGGCCCCCAGGGCCAGCTGGGCCACACTGAGCTCCCCACCCTTGTGCATGAGGTAGAGATGGAAGTGGAAACCACTGCCGTAGGTAGCATGCCTGAGGGACCAGCCGTAACAGGCTTGGGCATAGTGTCTGGTCCGAAAGTGGGGGGCAGCAGAGGTCATTGAGATGAACCGGCCTCCAGGGACCAGCACGCGGCTCACCTGCAAGGCAGAGAAGCCATCAGTGAGAAGTGGATCTTCAGATTCTCAAAGGTCAGTACTGCTCCAGATGCCCTCCCAGCCCCACATCTGTAGCTCAGGCTTTCCATGGCAGAGTGAGCTGCTTTCTCTGCCCCGGGCCATTCCTTGGGATTACGGTTATATTCTATTCAGAGAGAGGGTACAGGAGTGATAACAGGTGCTGGGGGCGCCACTTTCCTATAACTGTTCACCTTTGCAATCTCTGTCACCTGTCTGGAACCTGGCTGCTACCTCATCCCTATGGCAACCCAGTAGCCACACATCAGCCTTTGTGAGTGGTTATTCCAGCTCCCTCTATAATCTTGATCCAGCTTAACCCTTCCCTTCCTTCAGAGAGCCACACTCCTGAAGGGGACCCACTACTTGCTCCAAACAGAAGAAATCTAGCTTCTGATTTCTTTCAGTCCCCTGAAACCTGGACCCCGCAGCCCCACCTCTTGATCTGCCTCCCTCTCTTGTTGCTCCCTCACCTCACTCAACACCTGGTCCACAGTGCGGACACCTTCAGAAGACACGGTCCAGGGATCGCATTCCCCAGCCAGCAGGGCATCCAGTGTGCCCTTCTCAAGCACCGCATCAAAAGAAGCACTGGGGAAATCCAGCTGCCTCGCGTCCATGGTCTTCCAGCGCAGCTGAGGCACATGGGCATAGCGAGCCTGCATGGCAGCCACCACTACTGACGAGTAGTCCACACTGGTCACATCAGGAAAGCCTCCGAGGAACAGCTCATAGCTCAGGGCACTGTTCCCGCAACCTGGGTGGGAGGGGATGGGTGGCAAAAGAGCTACGTTAGCTTTGGTTCTCACCTCCCCCGAATATCCATCCACTCTTGGCCCCATTTCCTCTCAGTCCAAACGCTGCAGTACTGAGAGAAGGTGTCGGAGTGCAGAAAAAGCACAAGCCTTGGAGTCGCACAGGCCTGGGTGCGAACCCTGGCTGTCACTCGCAGCTGTGTGGGCTGGGACAAGTGTTTAAATACTAGACACTTGGATTTTTTTATCGAGACAGAGTCCCACTCGTTCACCCAGGCTGGAGTGCAGTGGCGCAATCTCAGCTCACTGCAACCTCCACCTCCCGAGTTCAAGCGATTCTCCTGCCTCAGCCTTCTGAGGAGCTGGGATCACAGGTGCCTGCCACCACAGCCAGCTAAAACTCAGACTTCCTATTCAGAAAAATGAAGATAACAATACCTAGGCATATACAGGATGTGATGCATTAAACTTAAGAACTAAGAGCTGGAGAGTGGCTGAAGGAGCTCTAAAGTTAGGACTTCAAAGATCCAGGTTCTGATATTCCCAGTGACACAGCCATGGCAAATCATTCAACTCTTTGAGCCTCAGTTTTCTCAGATTCAAAATGGGAATGATACTGGTATCATTAGGACCATAATATTATTAGTAGTATAATAATAACATAAATTAGTATTATCTGAATCCCCAACCTCTTAGAGAAACTTAGAAGCTATCAACCCTGGAAAGGCTTCATGTTAGGGGTTATTCTCCTACTTTGTTTTCCAAGGCAGAATTAACAGGTAAAGGGGAAACTAGGCAAGGACACACAGTGGAGCCGATTAATTTCTTGCAATTCTTTTCTTTTTCTTTTTCTTTTTCTTTTTTTTTTTTTGAGACTGAGTTTCACTCTTGTTGCCCAGGCTAGAATGCAGTGGTGCCATCTCAGTTCACTGCAACCTCCACCTCCCAGGTTCAAGCAATTCTCTGCCTCAGTGTCCCGAGTAGCTAGGATTACAGCCACCTGCCACCATGCCCAGCTGATTTTTGTATTTTTAGTAGAGATGGGGTTTCACCATGTTGGTCAGGCTGGTCTTGACCTCTGGTGATCACCTGCCTCAGCTTCCCAAAGTGCTAGAACTGCAGGCATGAGCCACCACACCCGCCACAATTCTTAACGTATGTATTGAGCACTACATATTAGGCTTTCCTGATGAATAAAAGTCCCTGCCCTCAAGGAACTCATGCTCCAGTAGGAAGAACAAAGGTGTAATCAGACAGTTGTCACAAAACGTGAGTGTTTCAACAGGGACAGGCTGTGAGAGCCCCCAGGAGGCCTGGACCTCACCTCAGGTGAGTCAGCCAAGAGTTTCTGGGGAGCTGACAACTAAGCAAAGTCTTGAAAAAGAGTCTTGACAACTTCCCAACACTCTGGTAGGAAGTGCCTGGGAAGCAGTCCCAAAGCGGGCAGGGTCAGGATGGGGAAGGGATAGGTGAGAGGGGCAGATGTGGATCTACAGTCCAATGGGTATGACTTCCTTAGAGGATCCAGTGGCCTCTTCCAGGCCCTCCTACAGCCAGTCCCAGCTTGACAATGGGGCTGGGTGACAGCTCTTGACAGCCCTACATGGGATGGGGATCTTCAGCCCTTGGGATTAGGTCTCCTTTAATCCTCATTTGCCTCCCTAAGAGGATCACAGGATCAGCAGTTGGGATAGCCCTAATCTATCAGGATTTAGCACCTGGACAGTGTGCCCAGAGGCAGCTGGCTGCTCCCCAGCTGCCCCTTCCCATGTTCCTCTCCAAGCCCTAGGGCTCAAGGAGTGCTGACTTGCCTAGGAAAACCCAACACATGCTTCCCAAAGTTGAAGCCACAAAAAGCCCTGGCAGATACAGCATATGGGATGGGAGTAAGGGCTGGCAGATACAGCATACGGGATGGGGGTAAGGGCTGGCAGATACAGCATACGGGATGGGGGTAAGGGCTGGCAGATACAGCATACGGGATGGGGGTAAGGGCTGGCAGATACAGCATACGGGATGGGGGTAAGGGCTGGCAGATACAGCATACGGGATGGGGGTAAGGGCTGGCAGATACAGCATACGGGATGGGGGTAAGGGCTGGCAGATACAGCATACGGGATGGGGGTAAGGGCTGGCAGATACAGCATACGGGATGGGGGTAAGGGCTGGCAGATACAGCATACGGGATGGGGGTAAGGGCTGGCAGATACAGCATACGGGATGGGGGTAAGGGCTGGCAGATACAGCATACGGGATGGGGGTAAGGGCTGGCAGATACAGCATACGGGATGGGGGTAAGGGCTGGCAGATACAGCATAAAGAATGGGGGTAAGGGTGGCTGAACAGCAGACCCTGACTCAGTTCCAGGTGGAAATCCCACTGGGCTCACTGACCCACAATCCCTTCATTACCCCCACACCTGACCTCATATATCTGTAGGGTTCTGCCCAACTATGGACAAATCCAGATTTCCTTCCTTTGTTCCCCTTAGTACAGGATGATATCTTCCAAAAGAACTTTACCAAAGACGAAGGGGAAACAAAAGCTGGACTCTGGGGCAGTTATGCTTACAAGCAGTGACTTCTGATCCTGCTGACTCAGGGAGTTGGGGCCAGAAACTAAGAAGGGGCTTGGGAAAGCCACTGCCTTCCAAAGTGGGGCCTGAGGGAAGTAGAGCCTTGGAGAAATGATCCATATCCTAGAATCCATCACATGATGATGTAGAGCTGTGTGGATCCGAACTCACTACCAAGAGACTGAAATATGAATCAGAATGCCAACTTACTAATTTATAGCAAGAAATATAGCCATCATGGGGACTGGAGTTGAATTCTCTAGTCAGGAAATCTAAATTGGAAGTCAAATTAATTCCAAATTATTTTTTATTATGATCAAAAGATTCCAAAGGATTGCTTAAGCACAGGAGTTCCAGAGACTGCAGTGGGCCAAGATCACACCACTGTACTCCAGCTAGGGGAAAGAGCAATACCCTGTCTCTAAAAAAGAAGGTTCCTACAGAGCATGAAGTCAAGCAAGCATAGAGAATCAGAGAAGCACAATAACAGCAAAGTGGGGCCAGCCAGTCACATGCATTCATTTGCTTTGAGGATATTTTAGCCATAGGGACCAGATGCACAAGTCCTCTAAGAGGGTACTCTGTTCTCTGAACAGTCCTGGATAAACTGCCTCTTTGATTCCCATTTTCAATAAAAATAATAATAGCTAAAAATTGAACACCAGGTACTATGTTAAGCATTTATAAGAATTATTTCAGTTTACTTTCACAGGAGGGCCATATAAAGAATACTATTGGCCAGGCGTGGTGGCTCACGCCTGTAAACCCAGCACTTTGGGAAGCTGAGGTGGGAGGATCACTTGAGGTCAGAAGTTTAACACTAGCCTGGCCAACATGGTGAAACCCTGACTCTGCTAAAAATACAAAAATTAGCCAGGTGTGGTGGTGGACGCCTGTGATCCCAGCTATTTACTTGGGAGGCTGAGGCAGGAGAATCCGCTTGAACCCAGGAGGTGGAGGTTGCAGTGAGCCAAGATCACACTACTGCACTCCAGCCTGGGCAGCAGAGCAAGACTCCGTCTCAAAACAAAACAAAACAAAACCAAAAAGATACCATTATTACCATTCCCATTTTCTTGATGGGAAAATTGAGGAAAGTGGATAAGAAACTTTCTCAAGGTCACATGGTCAGTGGAAGAGCCAGCATTTGTACCCAGGCCTCTATCACTCCAGAGCCAGGGCTCTTCAACCATGGTGTTCAACTGCCTCCCAGTTTCCAAGAGGCCTACTCGCCTTCAGTGATGACATTCCATCGTTAGCTACATCAATATGACCTACATGATTCACAGTGTAGGCATTTTGGCACTTTTAAGTTCTAGATGCCCCCTACACCCATCTGTGTGGTGACGACACAAAGCACCCTTACTTCACCACTTACTTGCTGCATGACAGAGTTAGACATGCATGGGAGTCTTTTTTTTGAGAGAGAGTCTCGCTCTGTCACCCAGGCTGGAGTACAGTGGCATGATCTCAGTTCACTGCAAACTCTGCCTCCTGGGTTCAAGTGATTCTCCTGCCTCAGCCTCCCCAGTAGCTGGGATTACAGACGTGCACCACCACGCCCAGCTAATTTTTGTGCTTTTAGTAGAGACAGGGATACCATGTTGGCCAGGCCGGTCTTGAACTCTGGACCTCTGGTGATCCACCCGCCTCGGCCTCCCAAAGTGCTGGGATTATAGGTGTGAACCACCACGCCCGCCTTCATTCACTTTATATTGTCTGTAACTGCTTCTCCACTACAATGATAGAACCGAGTCACTGTAAAAGAAACTGTGTAGCCTGCAAAGCCTAAAATATTTACTTGTTTGGGGATTTTCAAAAAAAGTTTACAGACTCCTAACCTGGAGTAAGTCTCTTAATATTTGAATATTTTTGACTTGGCTTAAGGGGTTGTCACGAGGATTAAGGAAGTTAGAAAGAACCCAGCACATTCTCTGGCTCTTATCAGGCATTCATCTTAAGTTTGTTGAGGTGAAATGTAACATAGATTATTCCCCAAGTTGGGAGTCCTGTTCTTACGTCTTGTGGATTCTGCCTAGAAATTCCTCTTTTGATTTTTAGACTTTTGGCCCATTTTATCCAGAAAAGGATAGTTCTCAGTCAAGCAATTTTTTTTTAAAGCATCAGTTTGGTGAAAAACCAGTCAAGCAGATTTTAAGGCAGTGTTACTCTGCCAATCACCAGCATCAGAATCTGCTGTGAAGCCTGTTGAACATACAGATTGCTGAAACCTACATTAGACCATCCCTGAAATTAGAATCTCACAGTGCGGTCTAGCTCTTTAGGTAATTTTGATACACACTAAAGCTTGAAAAAAAAAACATAGATCTATGGTAAATCTATAAATAAATGCAATGGTTTAAAAATCACAGATTCAAGAAAGTGTTTACTTGTGGGAAGAAGAGATTTTGGGAGGACCACACAGAGAACCATGAATATAATTTTCATTTTGCCAGGCATTATTCTAGGTATCCTTTATGCTCATTTAATCATCTTAAAGCCCAATTAATAAATATGCTTATGTTTTTAAGGTTGAGAAAATGGGAGCACAGAAATTCAAGTATTTTGTCCAGGATTACACAGCCAGCATAAGCCAAGCCAAGATTCCAACATAATTAGCTGCCTCCAAAGTTCAAGGTAGTTTTTTGTCTAGTTTTTTGCCTTTGTTTTGAGACAGGGTCCCTGTCGCCCAGGCTGGAGCCCAGTGGAGCCATCAAGGCTCACTGCAGCCTAGACTTCCTGGGCTCAAATGATCCTCCTGCCTCAGCCTCTCAAGTAGTTGGGACTATAGGCACAGGCCACGATGCCTAGCTAATTTTTATTTTTATTTTGTGACAGGGTCTCTGTCGCTTAGGCTGGAGTGCAGTGGCGCAATCTTGGCTCACCGCAACCTCCACCTCCCAGGCTCAAGTGATTCTCCTGCCTCAGCCTCCCGAGTAGCTGGAATTACAGGTGTGTGCCACCACAGCCAGCTGATTTTTGTATTTTGTATTTTTAGTAGAGATGGAGTTTCACCAAGCTGGCCAAGCTGGTCTTGAACTCTTAACTTCAAATGATCCACCTGCCTTGGTATTCCAAAGTGTTGGGACTACAAGCATAAGCCACTGTGCCAGCCTAAATTTGCAGAGATGGGATCTCACTATGTTGCCCAGGCTGGTCTTGAGCTCCTGCGCTCAAGTGATCCTTCCACCTTGGCCTCCCACAGTGCTGGGATTACGGCTGTGAACCATAAGCCCAGCCCAGAGTCCACGTTCTTAACCACTAAATTATACTTTCTTTCTATCCCTAGTAATGTTCTATTTTTCAAACTGAGTGGAAGAGACACACACGTTAGATTTGTTATTTATACCTTACATATATATTACATATATCTTTTATATTTATTCAAAACTTCACCTAAACATACAAAGGCTTTTACAAAGAGCAAAGCAAAAACGACTACTGGAAGAAAAGCTGTTGCTCATTCAAACTTCACTAGCGCCTCCAAGGTTGACAGGAGAGAACCCCAAGAGGAAAGCGGAACTTCCCGGAGCCCTAACTTTCCTCCAGCACGTCTTCCCTTTGGGGAAATCGCATCTCCCTGGGCAGCAATCTCCCCTCCACCCTTAGAGGGTGCTGTTCTTACTCTCACTTCACAGGAGGCAAAGGACCAAGTTTCAGATAGCGCTGAGAGTCAGACGATAACTCTCTCTAGGTGACTCTGGGTCCCAATGCCCGGGGGCAAAAAGGAAAGCACTGGGCATCATTCTCGAGGTGCCTGCGCGTGCCGCCTCCGACATGACCTCGCAGTCCCATTTCTAGAACTGAATCTAAAGCTCAGAACAGGTTCATGACGTGTCCTAAGTTACACAAGTCAGTTAGCGCTGGGACTTGAAGTAGGTCCTCAGTGCAAACCGGTCCCCAAGGCTGCCTGCCTCCCGAGGGTCTGAACAGGATCTTGGATACCCCTCACGCTCAAACCTTGAGGGACCGGGGCCGACAACCTCTTACTCCTGTTGGCCTTGACTAAATACAGCCGGGACTCTGAAGGAGCTGGATCTCGTGTCCCGACTCGGGCGTCCTCTAAGAGGGGTAGACAGGCGGGAGAAAAGCAGACTCGGCCAGGCCCACGCGGCACAGGTCCTGCCAGCTCCACCTGGCGGGGCCGCGCCGGGATTACCCACCTAGCACAAGGATACGGTCTTCGGGCCGCAGCTCCGGCTCTAGGAGGGCACGGAAGGAGGAGAAGTCCCCGAACCAATCGTAGGGGGCAGAATCGGCCGCGCCTTGGTAGCGCTGATCCCAGTATTGGACCTCGCGGTACCCGCAGTTCCGCTCGGGTAACTTGCACTGCGCCCTACCTGCCTCCGGAGAGGCCATGCTCTCAGCCGCGGGGCCGCCAGAGCCGCCGGTACCTCAGCCAATCCGGAAGGCAGGATGCAGAAGGCGGGGCCGTGGTGTCTCCGCCCACCACCTGCAGTTGCTCAACACAAACACGTGGAACTTCCGTCCTTTCCTAAGCGCTCTGCGAAGAATCCTCCGGCTGGGAAAACCGTTGTTCAGCCCCTAAATTCTCCGGCTGTACTGCCCACTCATTTCGTAGGTCCACATTCATGGTGTCAGACTCACGTGGGCTCATCACTGTGTTGTCTCATATTTTCAATTTGAGTGACTTGTATTAAGAAGTCTGAAATTAATGAAAGGTTCGTTTTTTCTCCCAAGCCAATTTTGAGTAACTGGAAGGCTCTAAACGGAGGGAGGAGGGGCGCGAACAGGGGCTTTGCCCTCCTGGAGAGACAGCGTGAACACCGATGTTCCCAACACAGGCGAAGTACAATGCTGGCTGGAAGGGCTTGGGGTAGGTAGGCAGGAATGTTGCTTTTCTGGACATTCTTTCTACATTAGCGCCTGGTACCCAGTGCTGCGTATAAACTAAGAAGTAAGACTTTGTCCCTCCTCCTATGGAGGAGCGTGGAGTGCAGCAGAGAAGATAAATTTGGAAAAAGTACGTTTTAGTGGAGTAAATGAAGACTGGCTACTCTGCTCGGCATTTAGCCTGGTGGAACGCCCGGCGCGAATAGCGGAACCTAAGTGTGGAAGGTTCGGGTTTCCGGGGGTGGTGGGCCCACACAAGCGGCGCACCGTCAAGATGGCGGCTGGGCTGCGGAAACGCGGCCGGTCCGGTTCCGCGGCCCAGGCAGCGGGACTCTGTAGGCAATGGCTGCATCGCGCCTGGCAAGAGCGGCGCCTGCTGCTGCGGGAGCCGCGCTACACGCTGCTAGTGGCCGCCTGCCTCTGCCTGGCGGAGGTGGGCATCACCTTCTGGGTCATTCACAGGGTGGCATGTGAGTGCGCCGAGGGGGAGGGGAGGGGAGGGAGGGAGACCTGAACCCCCGACCCAAACCGGATCTCAGACCTGGAACTCAAAACCAGACTCTGTATCCACTCAGGGGAGGGAGGGAGACCTGAACCCCCGACCCAAACCGGATCTCGGACCTGGAACTCAAAACCAGACTCTGTATCTACTCATCAATTGTAGACCCATCCATATCCCTTACCTGAGCGCCAAGCCTGCTCGACAGAAAACGGGATTTCAGTCCGCCCACATGACAGAGGTGGAGACCCTAGGGATTGGCCTTCTGCACTGAACTTAACAGCCTGCACACCAGTTTAGAAGTCAGATTTGGGCCAAAATTGTTGTACTGCTGCTGCTGCTGCTGCTTTTCTCGGTGGCTTTGGACACCTCAGGTCCCCTCCTGCATCTCAACTTTTTCCATGTGTTCAGTTCTGTGGTCTTTGAATGTCCCTTCTCAGTGATAGCATTTTGTGACCACTTGAGTCCATTAGGCATTATTGGCTACTCTTTTCCAGGCTGAAAGTAGATACTAGGCTTAAGGCACTTGGCTTTCTTGCTAAAGACTCTTGATTCAGCAAATATTTATTTAGTGCTTATTATATGCCTAGCATTATGCTGGTTACCAGAGAGAGGTACAGTGGTAAGAGATGCATTTCTAACTGGGGCCTAAGTTAGAACCATTTCTAACTGGATAATAAGTTAGCAGGCAATTATGATGCATCATATTCATCATGGTAGTAGTAAGACAGGATGCCATAAAGGGCATAGGAAGTCACTTAAGCCAGGTTGCAGTAGTTAGTGAAGGCTTCATAGAGCCACCCTTGGAAGGTAGAAACTAGCTAGTTAAGGAAAGAAGGAAAAGGTGAGGGGAAGGAGCGCTCTGGGCAGAGAGGATCTTGGATCAAAAATCTCTAGTTAGGCAAGAAAAAAAATCTCCAGTTAGACTGGGCATGGTGGCTCATGCCTGTAATCCCAGCACTTTGGGAGGCCGAGGTGGGCGGATCACAAGATCAGGAGTTCAAGACCAGCCTGGCCAACATGGTGAAACCCCATCTCTCCTAAAATATGAAAATTAGAGATGGGAGAGTCACTTGGGTCCAGGAGATGGTGGCTGCAGTGAGCTGAGATCACACCTCTGCACTTCAGCCTGGGCAGCTGAGTGAGACTCTGTCTCAGAAAAGGAAAAAAAAAAAAAAAAAAAAGACCAGCCTGGCCAACGTGGTGAAACCCCATCTCTACCAAAAATACAAAAATTAGCTGGGTGTGGTGGTGCGCCTGCAGTACCAGCTACTTGGAGGCCGAGGCAGGAGAATCACTTGAACTGAGGAGGCAGGTTGCAGTGAGCTGAGATCGTGCGACTGCACTCCAGCCTGGGTGACAGAGTGAGACTCTGTCTCAAAAAAGAAAAAAGAAAAGAGAGAACCTGGTTCCTTTGAGGAACTGAAATAATTTTCTTAGAGCTAGAAGGTAGAAATCAGGTGAAGAGAATAGTAAAAGATGGAAATGCAGATATTGAGGCCAGATCATGAAGGGATTTGAAAGCTTTATTAAGAAGACAGCATGATAGTAGGCCAAGCGCAGTGGCTCATGCTTATAATCTCAGCATTTTGGGAGGCTGAGGTGGATGGATCACTTCAGGTCAGGAGTTCCAGACCAGCCTGACCAACATGGAAAACCGTCTCTATTAAAAATACAAAATTAGCTGGGCATGGTGGTGCATAACTGTAATTCCAGCTACTTGGGAGGCTGAGGCCGGAGAATGGCTTGAACCTGGGAGTCAGAGGTTGTGGTGAGTCAAGATCGCACCATTGCACTCCAGCCTGGGCAACAAGAGTGAAACTCCGTCTCAAGAAAGTGAAAGAAAAAAAAATAAAAAGAAGATAGCATGATAATTAAGAACTTGGGACCCTGAGGGTTTCAATCCCAACTCTACCATCCTAGCTCAATTATCTTAAGCTAGTCATTTAACCTAAATAATTCTTAGGCTCCCCTTCTAAAAATGGGAATAATATAGAGTTTTCTGTATCTTAAGGGTGTTGGGAAATCATTGAAAGGTTTTAAGCAGAGGCCTGTTATGATTTGTATTTTGGGAAGAGCTCTTTGGTGCAAGGTGGAAAATAGAAGGCAGGAGTCTAATTAGCAGGCTATTGTATGATCATTGAGGCTGGAGATGATGCTCAAGTTTGAGTATGTAGTAGCAGAGAAGAATGAGATAGAGATATTTAGGGTGAAGAACAGACAGAACGTGTTGACTAAGGGTTGGAAATGAGAGAGGAGGGAGTATCAGAGATGTTACTCAGGTTCGTGACCTGGTAGCTAAGAGCGTGGTGCCATTTGTGGAACCCAGGAAGGAGTAGATTGGAGTGAGAGGAAAGATCGCAAGTTCCCTTACAGAAATGAGTTTGAGATGCCTGGACCCACCCAGATAATGTCAAAGAAAGAGATTCAGAGGTAGTGAAACTCTGAGAATTGGCCGAAAGTCTGTGTTTTGATGGTCTGGAGGCATGGGAAGGGTGGCAGACAGTTCTAGATTCAGAAGTAACCAGATCATCTGTCTTCTTCCAGACACAGAGATTGACTGGAGGGCCTACATGGCGCAGGTAGAAGGCGTCATCAATGGAACCTATGACTATACCCAACTGCAGGGTGACACTGGACCACTTGTGTGAGTGGGGATAGGAAGTTCAGGGAGGATGTGAGGGGCTGGCGAGGTACTAGCCTGGGTGGTGTGACCCAGGCTCACATTTCCTCCCATCTTCCAGGTACCCAGCTGGTTTCGTGTACATCTTTATGGGGCTGTACTATGCCACTGGCCGAGGCACTGACATCCGCATGGCCCAGAACATCTTTGCTGTGCTCTACCTGGCCACCTTACTGCTTGTCTTCTTGATCTATCACCAGACCTGCAAGGTGAGTCATGCTACCAGAGGGCCCCAGCCTGGGAGGCTGGGCGGTGGGGATGGCTCAGGCTTGCTGAGCTGACCTTGCTCCTTACTGTGTTTCCCCTGCAGGTTCCTCCCTTCGTCTTTTTCTTCATGTGCTGCGCCTCTTACCGTGTCCACTCCATCTTTGTGCTGCGGCTCTTCAATGACCCAGTGGCCATGGTGCTGCTCTTCCTCAGTATCAACCTCCTGCTGGCCCAGCGCTGGGGCTGGGGCTGCTGCTGTTTCAGGTCAACACCCCTTCCGTCTAGCCCCCTCTTTCGCCTCTGCATTGCCATCCCTTCCCAGTTTTCTGCAGCAGAGGGAGTAAAGGAGTAGCCAGACCCTCAGGGCTCCATAAAGCAAGTCCAGGATCTATAGAAAGCTTCTGCCCTGCCATCCCCCCACATACACACACATGCCTCTTTCCATCATGTCTTCCACACAGCACTTATTGTTAGAATTAGTCCTTCACATTCTAAATGCTCAGTGTATGCTCACTCGGCCCAGGCATAGAGACTACATATCTGCCCCCTGCCCACTCCAGGCTCTTCCCTCTAGCAGTTGTGAGTGTAGGCCCCATCCTGGAGTTTGCCGGTGCGGTGGCGGGGGAGGTTGCTGTGCCGTTGGTGGGATGTATGTCTTTGGCTCTGATGTGCCCGGCCCTGGAGCTGATCTCCTCCCTTCCTCTCCCCTGCTCACCTCAGCCTGGCAGTCTCTGTGAAGATGAATGTGCTGCTCTTCGCCCCTGGGTTACTGTTTCTTCTCCTCACACAGTTTGGCTTCCGTGGGGCCCTCCCCAAGCTGGGCATCTGTGCTGGCCTTCAGGTACCCCCACCTCACCCTTCCTCTTCCTGATTAAGGAGAGGCCACGTGTCTTGATTGAGGGGATCTATCCCTGAGACTCCCTCAAAGCCCAGAGACAAGGTTTTGGAGTTGATTCTGAGCTAGGAAGCCACTATCTCTAGGCTGTAGTTTCCGTAGCTGTAAAATAGGGTATTACATTTGGTGGTGTCTGAGAGCCTTTTTATTTTTTTTAATTTGAAGTTTTGAGGTGGGCTCTCGCTGTATTGCCCAGGCTGCTCTCAAACTCCTGGGCTCAAGCAGTCCTCCCGCTTTGGCCTCCCAAAGTGCTGGGATTACGGACATGAGCCACCCTGCCTGGCCTCTGAGAGCCTTCCTGGCTCTGCCCATTTGTCCCTACTTGGTGAATCCCCACCTTAAAGCACTATTACGGCCTGCCTCTGAGCCCCTGCCTCTGAGCTTCTTTGGCCCCAAGCTCTGGCCTGGGGTGGGGGCAGGGGGCATGTTTTTTTCTGCTGTTTCTGGTGGGAATTGGGGAAGCTCCAAAGCCTACATCCCAGCTCACTCCCCTCAATGAGGAGCACGAAAGCTGGTCGTTGGGAACGAGCCTTGGCAGCTGTGCTGACATCATGCCGGTCCTCAGGTGGCGCTGGGGCTGCCCTTCCTGCTGGAGAACCCCGTCGGCTACCTGTCCCGATCCTTTGACCTTGGCCGCCAGTTTCTGTTCTGCTGGACAGTGAACTGGCGCTTCATCCCAGAGGCTCTCTTCCTGCATCGAGCCTTCCACCTGGCCCTGTTGGCTGCCCACCTCACCCTGCTCCTGCTGTTTGCTCTCTGTAGGTGGCACAGGTGAGAGAAGATGGCAGTGCTGTGGGCAGAGTTGGGGGAAGGAGCGAAGGGCCTAAGCCTTAGGGGCCACTTGGAGGAAGTGTTAATGAGCTCATGGGGTGAGTCTAGTTTGACTTACAACAGGGGCTTGATAACTGTCTGAATGGCTTTTCCGCAGCACAGGGGAAAGTATCTTGTCGCTGCTGAGGGATCCCTCCAAAAGGAAGGTTCCACCCCAGCCCCTTACACCCAACCATATCCTTTAAATTGTGGGAAGGTAAGTCTTGCCCTCTCTAGGTGCTGTCAGGGTCCTGGTCACGTATCCCTTGATGGCTGGTGACCTGGGCCAGGGAAAGGGAACCCAATCATAGAACTCCTATTCTGCACCACTGTGCTGAGCATTTTACCTATTGAAAATATATTTCTTTTTTTTTTATTTTTTTATTTTTATTTCATTTTATATATTTGATTCTTTATTCTCAATATGAGGTACTCTTATGAGTACCTCTCCCTGATGCTATTGTAAGAGATTTACATATGTTCTAACATTTAAAGCTCACAGATACCCTAAGATAGGGAGGTACACTACGCTTACTATCCTCATTGCACAGATGGAAAAGTGAAGACTTCATGAAGTTAAGTAACTTACTAAGGTCACATGGCCAGGAAGTTAGCGGTTCAAACTCACAAGGCCTTATGGCCCTACGTATTACTCTCTCCACATTCCATATTCAGTTGAGAGCAGGTCTGGAGAGGTTAATAAACTTGCGCAAAGGCATGCATCTAGGAATGGCAGAGCCAGGGGGCTATGTGACTTAAAGACAATTGCCCCTCCGTTTTGGGACCCCCCCACACACACACACACTCCTGCCCTTCTGCTCCTGCCCTTGGCCTTGACCACCGCATACAGATCGTTTCTACCCTCTTCACCTCCAACTTCATTGGCATCTGCTTCAGCCGCTCCCTCCACTACCAGTTCTACGTCTGGTATTTCCACACACTGCCCTACCTCCTGTGGGCCACGCCTGCACGCTGGCTCCCACACCTGCTCAGGTACCAGCTGGGACCACCTAGGGGAGTGGGAGGGGATAGGGAGTTCCTGTTGAGGGGGCTGTGTTTGGGGCATGTGGAGCTGAAGGTCTGCAGGTCTTGAAACCAGATGAAACCTGAAGCCCATTTCTCATCTCCAGGTTGTTGGTGCTGGGGCTCATCGAGCTCTCCTGGAACACATACCCCTCCACATCCTGCAGCTCTGCAGCCCTGCACGTGTGCCATGCTGTCATCCTGCTGCAGCTCTGGCTCGGCCCGCAGCCTTTCCCCAAGAGCACCCAACACAGCAAGAAAGCCCACTGAAATCCACCCCTTTCCCTCAGTCACTCTCAGGACCTGACGGTGGATGGACTATGTGCCCATCCACATAAACCTTGCCAAGTCCACCTCTGTGCAGCCTACACGGAGGTAGGGGCAGCTGCTGCCTGGATCCGGCTGTGAGGGGCATGTATGGGGCAGATAAAGAATTCTCTCGAGCAGTCCTAAGAGGCACTTTATTGCATAGGATTTGGGGACTGTGGCTCTCTCCCCTTCCACTGTGCTGCAGGGAGCTCAGAGGATGGAGGGGAGGGGGAGTGGGGCAGGAGGAGCGGGAGAGAGCACAGGCAGGCACTTTTTGTGGGGATAAGAGGGTTCTAGGGAGGGAGGAAGAAGCAGTGGGGGACAGGCTGGCACCAGCCTACCCCTTCCCAGCACCGAGAGGCCGTGGGCGGCAGTGAGTTGAGTGTGTGGGGTGGGGCGTCAGCCCAAGCAACAGCGGGCAGCCCTCACATGTTCGCAGGGCTGTAGCATAGGAGATGTAGCTGCAGGTTCTGGTCCCAGTGGCGCAGCAGCAGGAAGAGCCCCCGGGCTGCAGCCTTGAGGGCGGCCAGGTCGAGGCCGTCAGGCAAGTGCTGGGCCCGCAGCCAGCAATCAGCCTTGGCGGCTGTCAGTTCCCACTCGCCGAAGGCAGCGGCGCATCGGTGCTCCAGCCAGGCGAGCGCCACAGCAGTGGCCCAGGTCCGGCCCCGCAGGTCGGCGCCCTGTCCTTCCGCCCCCTCTGAGGCCTCTGTGTCTGAGCCCCGCCCACTGTCCACCTGGCCTGGACCTTCGGAGCCCGAGCTGGGGGACGGGCTGCAGGAGGCTGTGGCACTGTCACCCTGTCCAACACCAGGGCCCAGAAGTGCCCAGGGCAGCGAGGCCGAAGTGGGGCTGAGGCTGGCGCGGTGCACGGCGAAGGGCGAGGCGCGGCAGAGGCGCTCCTGCGAGATGCTCACAGCTGCGCAGAAGGGCGCGTCCAGGCGGAAGGAGCCTGGCGCCTCCTGCAGCCGCACCTGAGGAGAGAGGAGGTGGGGGGAGAAGTATGCTGAGACAGCCCCGCCGGGAGGCGCCACCCTCCACCTCCCGAGTCCTCACCAAGGGCAGGTAGTCGTGGTCGCTGCCTTCACTGTTGTTGGCCTGGCCTGGGTCGGGGCTGCAGAGTTTGCGCCGGCGGCCCAGGCTGAGCCGAGAGGGCGGATGGGGAGGTGGGCGGCGAGGCCCTTCCGTGGGAGTGGCAGAGTCCCCCAAAGCATACTTGGAGTTGCCATTTTGGTCGGAGTTCCAGGCGCTGGCTGGAGAGCCTCCCTGAAGTCCTGTGGTGGGGACTGTCAGTGCCAGCAGGTAGTCAACCAGGTGCCCTTGCCCTTTCCCTACCTCTGGGTGTTACCTTTAGAGTAGACAGCAGCGGGCAGAGGAGCTGCATCTAGACGGCTGTGAGAGGCAGGAGGGGTTCCGGGGGGCTCGGCTGGCTCTGCAGGGGCACAGGGGACAGGAGTCAGGTTTGTCCAGGAGGGTGGCCAGTGAGGTGAGCACTGCACCTGGGAGGTCACCAGAAGAGGCCCCTACCTGAGCTGCACACCTGCAGGGCCCCAGGCAGGACTTCCCTAGTGGCAGCATCCACGGCCACAGGGCAAGTGAAGCAGGAGGGGGCAGAGCTGACCTTGCTTGTCTGAAGGGCCCGAAGCCAGCACTTCCGGGCATGGCCTGTGGAACCAAGGCACTGTCTGTGGAACCCCACACCCACCCTTTACAGAGCGCTCATAGGAAAAGTTGTAGTGTTCTCCCCAGCTTCTCCCTCTATAAACTTAAAGAATAGATTGCCTTGCTAGGCCCAGAACCAGCTCAGATTCCCTAACTTTGACAAGAGTGGCCAGGCTGAACCGTCAATCCACAGCAGAGTAAAGGACCCCTGGCTGCCCAGCAATTCAGCACTCTGGACACCGCCAAGAGGAAGCATTAACCAGCACCTTTTCCTCCACCTATTTCTGCACTAATGGAACTTGGAAATGTTCTCTCTTCCTGATCCACTGTGGTAGCCACTAGTCACATGCGACTGTTGAGTACTTCAGATGTGGCTAGGGCAACTGAGGAAATGAACTTTCAAATTTGAGTCTTTTCCTAAATGATAAAGATTTGTTCTTATGTTGTGGGCGCTGTGCATCATCACAAGATCACATTTCCCTCTGTGCTGGCTTCTAGGAAGCTTGTCAGTTCTGGGTCCCGTCCTTGTAAGATTATATAACCTGACAACATGCACCTTTAATATAACCTCATCTCGGCCAGGTGTGGTGGCTCACGCCTATAATCCCAGCACTTTAGGAGGCCGAGGCAGGATCACGAGGTTAGTTTGGCCTACGTAGTGAAACCCTGTCTCTACTAAAAATACAAAAATTAGCTGGGCGTGCTGGCATGTGCCTGTAATCCTAGCTACTCAGGAGGCTAAGGTAGGAGAATTGCTTGAACCCAGGAGTTGGGGGTTGCAGTGAGCCAAGATTGTGGCACTGCACTCCAGCCTGGGTGAGAGTGAGACCCTGTCTCAAAAAAATATATATATATGTATATTTGTGTATATATGTAAAACACATATGTGTGTGTATATATAAAACCCCATTCTCAGTTTCCTTTTATTTTTACTTTTTCCCATTGCCCTGCTTAATTTTTTATATTGTCAGTGCGATGAGCCTCAAATCCTTTGTGATCAAAGTGAGGTATAATTATCAAACATGCAGACCTCTACCTTTGCTGCTTTTTGCCCATGCCTTTGGGCCCTGACTGGACCCACCAGCAACTCACCCCGGTCAGCTGTGGTCTCTGCCCCTCCTCGGAGAGCCAGCTGCTCATTGTCCCGGACCACAGAGGCTGCTGTCAGCCGATGGAGTGCTTGGTCCCAAGCAGCTTCTCTTACAGGAGGTGAGGCAGGCTGTGAGTCATCTTCAGGCCCCCACAGCGTCTCCAGCCCAACACCCACCTCCCAGCACATAGGCTGCTCCCCACACAGGCCCCGGATCACCACATGGCAGCGTGGAGCCTGGGGAGGCGCTGCTGGAGGGGCCAACTCCCCACTGGGAGGCACAGCCGTGAACAAGAAGGGTGGCTCCATCAGCATGTCCCAGTCCATGGGGGCTGGGGAGAGCAGGTTTCCTGGGGAGCAAGAGAGCAGGGGTATGGGCAATGTGGTACTCTGGGCTTCGCCTCCCCAAGGCCTCCTTGGCATCAAGGAAACCAGCTCCCCATCAGCACTTACCCGAGTCATCCAGGCCCTGTCCCAGTTGTTGGCCTGGCTCAGGACTTGGGCCATCTGGGGCTGCACCCAGAGAGGGTTTCCGGGGTTGGCCGGGAACTGGGTTTCCCCGGCCTGGAGGGGATGAGAGGCTTCGGCCAGCCAGAGCCGCTCTGTGCTGACGGCCCAGCATCTCAGTACTCAAGGCCCCCACCTGCATGTGAGATATGGGGGCCACTGGTCAAGGAATGCAGAACCCCTGACCATGTACATGGGTGCACAGCTGGCCCATGCCCCAAAGCCTGGGTGGCTGCTCATCACCATCAGGGAGAAGGCCAAGTCCTTATGGCCTACAATGACCTCTGTCCTGGCCCCTCCCAGTGTCATCCCACTCCACTCCCTGTTTCCCACTTCAATTGTTGCCTGTCTCCGTGTTTTGTTTCTGTCTTCTCCCTCTCTGCATGGCTAACTTGTGCTTAGTCTTCCAGATATGGCTCTGACTTTCCTGACTCCCTCAGGCAGAGTTAGTCACCCTCTCTAAGCCCCCATAATACATGTCTTTGTGCTCATCACTGGTTGTTACATAATATTATGGTTGGAGATTTACCCACCTCTCTCTAGCTAGACTTAATAGTAAACTCTGCATAATGTCTGGCACACAGCACGTGGTAAATAAGTATTTTCTGAATACAAGGCGAATGAATGTGGGTTGGATCTCACCTTGAATGGAGCTGGTGTGGGTGCAGGCAGGGGACAGGAACGGGAGCCTGCAGGTTCTCCCAAGGCCAGACTGCGGCAGCCCTGCTGAGAAGGGGGATCCAGGGGAGCACTACCCTCGGGGGAGCCAGGGCCCTGGGAGCCTGGGGACTCACTGCTGCCTACGGAGCCTGGGCCTGGCTCGGGGCTGGCAGAGCAGTGGGTGAGCACATACTGCTCCCGAATGTACGAGGACTGGAAGATGCGGCGCCATATGGCTGTGTCAGAGGCGGGGTTGGGTCCAGGATCCGTGACTGGGTCTGTCAGAGCATCAGTACCTGCTGGGAGGTAGTAGAATGGTCCCCAGCCCTGACCCCGCCCAGTGCCTGCTCCAACACAGCCACACACCTGGGCACTCACTCTGCTCTGAGTCTGCAGCAGCCCATGTGCTGGACAGTTCTGCTGACACAGTGCCTGTTCCCAGTGGCTCCGAGGTGCCAGTGGGCTCAGTGCCAGGGCTGAGAGCAGATGGGGCATCTTCTGGGGATGGAAACACGGACCCGCCCAAGCTCTGCCAGCCAGGCTCTTGGCCCTAGAGAGAATATCATTGGGAAAAAATTAACTACAGGTACATACTACCTCTTTCCAAATGGGAGTTTTCAATGGTTCACAGCAAGAGGCAATGAAGCTAATAAACCAGAAATGAAAGACCAGTTCTAAAGGAGGAGACAAACGTGTTCACCGTCAGGGTTAACAGAGCTGCTGGGAAGCTGAGCTTTAGGTTTGGCCCTGAGCTTCCTGGCAGCCAGGCAAAAAAAAGTCTGCTATATAGCTCTCATGACCAAAAAGGGGGAAGCATGCTTAGTTCTTTTAAAGAGATAAGGCTTTTCATTACAAAATAACCACCACGCCTCCAGCTCCTACTGTGTCAACCCCTGATTACGACCACCTGTGAAAAACGTCATTTACATATGAAGAAATGGATCAGCAAGGTGAAGTGACTTGCTCAAATCAAATGGCTAGTGACAGCTGGGATTAGAGATTGCACCTAGATTATGCTCATCCATCACTGAGTGTCACAGAAAATACGTTTGCTGGTGCTCTCTATAGGGTACTATGTGAAGTCATGAGCTGTGTCTTGGCGGAACCCTCATAGCAAATGTGGGTGGAAAAACAAGGACAACACTTTGCAGGACAACTCGGTGGAAGACCCCATGAGGGGGTTGGGTGTGACCATCGTGGGGGGCTCAGTGTGACCTCTGTGGAGGCCTAGGGGATAGTAGAGGAGCTTGGTAAAGAGAGACACAGAATGGAAGAAGGGTTTGGAAGAGATTCAGGGACTTCAGCCATCCCAGGGCCCCCCTACCACACCCCAGCCCAGGCCTACCCCTGGTGGGTGGGACCGGAAGCCATCCACCCTGAAGAGTGAGCAGTAACCGAGCAGCTGGTCCCCAGGGTAGAGTGCTGGGATCTCCCGGGGCGTCAGCAGTGCCTCCATGGTGTCAGGCACAAACCAGTCCACAGAGATGTCACTCAAAGCAGGCTCCAGGGCCTTCCGCAGAGCCTGCACCAGCTGTGGGGAGTGGCCAGAGGGAGGGAAAGAGGTGTCATATGGCCAGACAGAGCAGGAAGGCTGCCCTTCCCCTGATGCCATCTGCCCAGACCCTGAGCTGATGGGGCACAGGGCCATGCTGGGGTCAGGAGAAGGAATGAGGGTAGGAATGAGCAGGGAACTGAGTGCTCAGTCCTCAGGGCTTGGTCTGTCTCCTGGCCTGAGTTTTGCTACATGGATGGGGCAAGACAGGATGAGGCTCAGACCCAGGACTAAATGAAGTTCAGAGGGTGGTCAGAGGCAGTGTTCCCGCACCCTTGGCCTTTGCAGCACCAACAGTTCTTCCCCTAATTGGAGTGGGGAAGTGGGGAGACGGCCTGGTGAGGTCTGCCTGGGTTCTGTTTCAGACTTGATGTGTAACTTGGGAGAAAGACCTTCAGGTGTAGGGAATAGGGCCCAGGCTCAAACTCACCATGGGCTGCAGCCTCTCCCCAGGCCTCAGGAAATAGGCCTGGCCCCTGCTGAGGGCAGATAAACCCTGGAGCAGTTGGTGGCAGGTGGGCCCCAGCCCGAAAGAGAAGCATCTGATGAAGGAAAGGAAGCAGCTATGACCTTCAGGAGCCTTATTGGGGCTCAATCTTAGGCATCTGGCTCTGCCCATCCCATACCTGGCTGTCCCCCTGTGCCATCTCATGAGCTCTAGGGTTCGGTGGGTAGTGGCGGCCATGGGTGAGGCCGCAGTGAGCAGGAACAGCTGCCGAGGGTAGGCCCTGTGCTGCGGCTGCCCCATGGCCCAGTCCAGCGCAGCCAGCACGTCTGGGGGCCCACTGGGAACCTGCAGGGTCTCAATGCTCTCGCAGATCAGCTGCACAGCATCCTGGAGAGAGAAGGCATAGGCAGGGATGCACTGGGCTGAAACCTCTCTGGAAGGCCCCCAGATCCCTGGACCACACTCACATCACTGCAAGGCTGGCTCTCTGGGAAGAGTGGCTCCACTGACGTCCCAAACACAGCCAGGTTGATGAGCGTCTGGGGCGGGAGAGACTTCACAGCCAAAACAATGGCATCCTGTGGAGAGCCAGGGAGGGCAGTGTGAGGCCGGCCCCAGGGACCCTGGTACAGAGCAAGGGACGCCAGATGGCTTGCCTTATCCAGGCCATGATTCAAGTGAGAGGCCCTGGATGTGGGAGAACTGTGCAAGTGAGCCCCGAGTGTGTGAGAAACTGTGCTTGGGACTCTGGAGGTTTAAGTGAAACTCGAGTCTCCCTGTGGCTGGGTGGACTGAGTGCCAGTCTACGCATGAGAGGCTCCTGGAATCCTGGAGAAACACATGTGTGCGTGAATATGAGCAAGAGAGCATGACAGTGTCTGTCTGGTGACTGGAGCAGGTCTGCTCCCTAAGGGAATCCCCCTGAGGAGTTGCCATGTGCTTCCCCTTTGGAAGATGGTATTTGAAGCAACAAGGTAACTCCCGGCTTCAAGAGGCTACCCCCAGCCCACCTCAGACCCACTGCCCGCCTCAGCCCCCAGGCCTGCCCACCCCATGCCCCACGGGCCTTGTGTGCTGTGCTGCTGGCATCCAGCAGGAAGAGGAGCTCCCGAGTAGCTGTGCCCAGGTGTCCAGGCTTGGAGCTCAGGTCGGGGCAGAAGCTCAGCACCAGCACAGGATTGAGCAGAATATCCTTGTGGAAGCGCCGCTGCAGGAACCACACCTGAGCAGGGGAGCCCCAAGTCAGCCTGGGCAAGGCTTAGTGATACCTTGTTCAGGGTGGACAGTGGCACTGGTGCTGGGGCCTTTTTCTGTCTGATCCACCCAGAGGGACATCTTTTTGTAGTAATTTGAATAAAGGCAGGTGGCTGTCTTCTGCCTATATCAGACCCAGCCTCCGTCCTCTGAGTTGCACCCCAGAGAGATTCACATCGACCTTCCAGTGACAATACTCATCTGCCCTCTGTGGTGGTGGGTGGCAGCTGTGGAGAGATCTTGCTGAGAAAAGAGGCCTCCCCCTTCCCATGCCAACATGAACCTGCTTGCCTGTTCCTTATGCACAAATGTAGCCAAGGCTGGGGGCCAGGCCAGACCCCTATGGCAGTACCTGCCGGTTCCCGTTACTGTCCCTTCGTTGCAGCCTCTGAAAATCTCGGCGGGCCCTCACCCTGGCCTCATATTCTGCTGAGCTCAGGCTGCCAGCCTCTAGCATCAGGTGTGGCTGATGGGGCTCTGAGAGGAAAGGACACAATTCTGTCAAGGAAGTCTCTGCCTCTGGACCCCAAGTGCCCAGTTTCACTGTCAGGGAGGAGCCTGCAGGTCCAGCCTTCCTGCACCACTGGCCCCACCCTCACAGATGACTCAGTCCATCTGGCTGGGGCCAGGAAACCTGTGTTGAGAAATGCTTCCCCCATTCATACAGAAGAGGGTCAGAGCTGGCCCACGGTGTGCCCCAGTCTCTTACCACTGGGGTGCAGCAGGATCTCCAAGGCCCGGTCACAGTGGTGGCCCTCTGCCAGTGTGACACAGATGGTGGCTGCAGAGCTGGCATGAGGGGGAGCATCTGCCCGCAGGGCGTGAGAGGGGCTCTCCAGGCCTGAGGAACATAGAGGTAGGAAGGGGAGATGCAGCCATCACACCTTCCCAGAGACAGTAACTGTTGGCAGGTCACCGCTGATTCAGTCAGCTCTTAGGAGGGGTCAGATGGACAAGGGAGGATGTGCCTGCTTTCATGGGCCGGGAAGTTGATTCCAGCCAGGTTTCTGGCTGGTGGAAGAGCCACGCATCAGCCAGGTGCTGATTTAGCATCCACCCCCTACCTTCTGCATAAGGAAAATCTACTTCATCCCACTGAGGGGTGGGATGGGATAGAAATAAATTGCCTTGATAGAATTAGGGATGTGTGTGTTGGGGAGAGGGGACCTGGGTATTCCCGAGTCTTAGGGCTCTGCCTTTTTGTCCTGTGTTCCTCCCATCCCTGAGCCTCATTTCCCTTCCAGTCACTACACTGGGAAGAATGGGCATCTGAAAAGAGGCCAGGACAGCCAGATGCACCCACCTGCAAGCAGGCATGGCCCAGTCACCAGCATCTCGAAGGAGAAGGTATATGGGGCAGGGCAGCGGGCAGGACCTGAGAACACGTCCCGAGGGGCAGCCGGCTCCTCCCAGGCCAGCCCTTCTTCCTGAGGGCTGCTTACCCCGAAGCAGCTGGTGGGGCTGGAAGGGAGCACGAGGAGGGTCACTGGGCCACTGGGAAGGCCCCTAACCCCTCCAGCTGACTGGCCTCAGCCCTTCTTCATCCTTCCCATCCCCTGGGGTACCCTCCAATGCCCCCTCACCCGCACTAGACCCAGAGAAGCCGAGGGAGGGACGAAGAGAATCACCATAGGCCCAACCTGTCGTCACAGAGCCCCGGAGGCCTGGGGGGGCCCAGCAGGCCCGGCGGAGCCAGCGGGGTGAGCACAGTGGGCAGAGCCACATGCAGCACCCCATCAGGCCTTGAGGGCAACTCCCGGCTGCTGTGCAGGGTCACCGTCATGGTGCCAGCCGCGGCGATAAGGCCTGTGGGCAGCACCAACGTGGACCGGGCCTGGGCCAGATCCAAGACAAGATGACCTATGATGGGTGAGAAACGGGGTCAGAGCACGCTGGAAGCAGAGGAGAGGGAGGAAACTAGAGGTGGGAGCAGGCACGGAGTCAGGGAGCCTGGGCAAGGGGGACTTTGCATGTTGGCACTGGTGCACTGGTGACATGGGATGGAGGCATGAGATGAACGATGGTAAGAGAGGCAGGCTAATGGTGGATGGGTCCAGCTGTCACCACGCAAAAGCGTGATGACATCCTTACTAATAGAAGGCTGAGGAGAAGCGGTCCTGTCCACTCTCAAGGTCCTGGGATACCCACAGCCTCTGCCTGCCTCTTTCCATTCAACCCCTGGCCACCGTCCCTTGTGGGTAGACACCTCCCTGTGGCGTGGGACCCACTCTGCTTATAAATCTCCTGCTCATGAATTACCCGGGGCGCCCCCACTGCTCACTAAGGTGGCTCCTGAATTCTCTACAACTCTCGGGCAGGAGGAGAAGAGAAGCAGGAAGCAGGCTAGAGGATATGGATCCCCACTGGCACGCTGCACACATTGTTTGATTTAGCTCCTGGGCTTATGTGGGGACTGGTGGGTCTGCTAAAGGAACAGAGACCAGCCATGTACAGTGGCAGCGGTTTACACCACCGCTGAGGTCTGGCCCCAGCCCACCTTCACGGCCCTGCTGAACCTCACTTCCTCACAATGACCAGCTGTTCATCCTTTCAATAAATACTTGCTGAATAATTGAAAGGAGGAAAAACACAGAAGGAAAGGAGGACAGGGGCCTCCATCCCAGCCAGCTGATGCAGTGGAGAGAGCACAGCAGCAAGTCTGAACCAGCTCTGTGATCTCTAATTGAGTCTTCTGGCAACTCTCTACTGAGGAGCCTCAGTTTCCTCATCCATAAAGTGGGGATCATAGTAACTATGTGATTGTGGTGAGGAACAAATGAGGCAATGTTCACAAAGCACCCAACATGTAAATCAGTGACCCTGCTACCACTTTCATCCCTCATAACAGGAGGAAGGGGACAACGCTGGCATCACCTATTACTCAAAGGAGAGTAGGGATTCAGAGGAGGTGATGCCAGCGATTGTGAACTGTAAATCACTACAAACAGGGGGCATTTTATTGTCATAACCCACTATAACCTACTGATGAGCAGCTGCCTCGACCTCCACTTAACCGAGTCCTATCCTTTCAGTCACATGCTGCGTCTACCTCCTCCTGAACATTCTGGGTCCTCAGCCCGAGCTCACTCTAGCCTCTAACCATAAGCTTCTAACCCGCTGGGCTTATGCCAACTCTCAACACCACTGGGTTCCGTTCCTCTTCTTACCTGTACTGTAAATCCCATGGGCAGGAATCAAAGGAATGTATGAATGAATCAATGAAAGAACCAGGTACAAGCCAGCACACAGCACAGGGCTGGGCTTCCGTCCCTTCCCCCGACACTCGCTGGGCCTCGTAGGGCCAGGGTCTGTGTGAGGTGCTGGGATTTGGAGGTGCTCCAGCGGGAGACAGACATGCCCATCTGTGACAATGACTTCCCCTCGTAAGTGCCGTAATGAGGGGGCACAAAAGGCCGGGGGAGTCAGGAAACAGTGCAGCTATTTGTGGGGGAGTCAGGGAGGGTTTCCCAGGAAGTGACGTTCACTGGCTCTAAAGGACAAGTACGAATTTGCTCGATAGAAGATGGGAGGACAGAGCAGAGAGATGGGAAGGGACCTGTCAGTCAGTGTGGCCAGCGGGGTGGTAACTGGTGTGTGGGGTCGCGGGGAGAGGGATGGAATGGGGTTAGAGGGAGGGCCTTGGCTGCTGGGCCCGGGAGTCTACACTTGATTCACTGGCCCGCGGAGCTGGGCTGAGGTGTGCAGCCTAAAAGGTAAGGGGCCGGAGGGGAGCATAAGGAGAAGGCTCCTTTTGCAGCCCCCTAGAGAGACCGGCCCCCTGTGCGCCCCCGCAAGCCCTGTGTCTGTCTCCCTGGCTGGGAACCTCCGGGCCACGTTCTCCCAGCACCTGGCGCAGGTCAGGTGCCCAGCCCAGGACTGCTGAATACCGGGATGAGCCAATGAATGCACAAGGCAGCGCCTGGAGGAAGGCGGGGGAGGGGCGGAGGCCGAGCGGGTGCGGGAGCGGGAGCTGAGCCCGGTCTGCAGTAGCGCGGGTGCTGCCGCGCGGGACTCACCCTGCGCGCAGCGGCGGGGCGTCGGGGTCCCCAACCCGGGGCCCAGCGCGCGGCAGCAGGCGGCCTGCGAGCGGCGCCGGCTCTGCAGCTGGAAGGAGACGCGCCGTCCGGCGGCCTCGGCCTCGAAGCCGGACACCACCTCGGCCTCGGCCAGCGGGTACACGAATACTCCTGGGGAGGACGTCGGAGGCGGCGTCGGACCCCGCCCGGCGTCCGCCCGCCCCGCGCCGCCTCGCCCGCGCCCCGCCCCGCCCGGGCCTCACCGTCCACCGGCTGCGGCTGCGGGTTGCGGTAGGTGAGCCGGGCCCGCACGCTGAGGCAGGGGCCGTTGGCGCAGGCCCGGACCCAGGAGTCGGTGAGCGGCAGCGGCGTCCAGCTGGAGGGGCAGTACAGACCGGGCATGGCGCCGGGTGGCGGGCCCTGCGGGAACGCGCCCGGGGAGCGGGGCGCAGGGGGACGCGGCGCCCACCCCGCGCTCCAGAGGCCAGCACGAGAGTCTCACTCCAGCTCCGGGACACGCCTGCCGGGGCGCGAGGCCGAGCGGGGGCTCCTGCGGGCGACAGGTGGCGGGGGAGATAAGGGGGTGCGGGCGTGGTGGGGAGGGGGGCATCCTCGCGCGTTACCTGGGCAGCCCGGGCGGAGTGCGGCGGGGGCGCGGGCTGCGGAGGGTGAATGATTAACGAGAGCTCAGGCGCCCGGCAGTCCCACCGCAGCTCCCCCGGGTGGGGGCGGCCACAGCTGTTCCCCTGCCCGCTCCCAGCCTCGCCGCCACCCTCATACCTGCCGCCCCCCACCCCCCGGGGTTCCCCGCGGCCTCCAGCTGTCGGAAGCGGCGTGGGTGGAGAAGGAAGATGCTCCGAGAGGGCGGAGGTTTAAAGGGCCCGAATCCCCCCGGAGGTCTCCGGTCCGGCGAGGGACCGCGAGGCGGGGTGGAGGGGGCGCCGAAAGGGCCTGGGTCTTTCTCTCCCTGGTCCCTCATCCGACGGGGCTGCTGGCCGGAGAGGAAGGGGGCTCTGGGGGAAGAGCGAGCTGGGGAGGCGAAGAGAGGGGGTCTTCGGGAGGCAAGCCCGGGAGAGGTGTCGGGCCGGAGAGTCCGCGGGAGCCGCCAGGGCCTCACTCCCAACCCGGTCAGAGCTGATGTGGGAGGAGGGGGTGGCTGCTGGCGCCGCGGCCCGCACAGAGGATGCCGCGGGCTGGCTCTGGGGATCGCCCCCGTCCCTGTGGCCGCCTCAGCCTCACCGTCGCGTCCTCCGCCTGAGTTCTGGGCGCCCACGAGATCCGGGTGGGTGGTGCCGCCTCTGCGCCCCTGGTGGCCCTCGGTCCCAGCACCTGCCAGCCGCCAGCTCCCGACTCAGGCTGCAGCGGCTCTGAGTCCCCGCAGGGCCGCAGGTCCAGCCGGCGGTGGTCCCGCCCCCGTTCCGAGAGGCGGTCCCTCCACTAGCCTTGGCCCCGCCTGCTGCTCCTGCTGCGGCGGGGCTGGCGCTTCCCACTCCTTCGGGCGCGGTACCGCCTCCGCGCCAGCCTGAGCCAGACTGGGCACCGCAGTGCGGGGACCGCGTCCCCGCCGCTGCATGGATCCCCGTCACTGCGGGACCAAGGCCTCAGAGACCCCACCCTCTCCATTCTTCAGGAATAAGGCATCCTGCAAGTGCCACCCGCACTGCTGCGACCCCAGCTACCCCATTACCACGACGGCAGTCCATTCCCCAGCCCACCCCACCCCCTGCCTTGAGTGGCTTCCCATCGCTGCCGAGGCCCTCCCTCCTGACTGCAGCGAACCCCAGCGCCCCATCCCCACCATCTCAGAACTCTGCCCCCAAGAAGCCAGTGCCCCAAAGTGCTTTTCATCACTGCAGAAAACCTCCCCCATCCCTGCAGGTACTTCCAGTTCATGCAGTCACTTCAGTGGCCACTCACTCCAAGCAGGGATTCCTCATCACTGCAGCGACTTCCTCCCATCCCCAAGCAGCCAGCCTTGGCTGCAGTGCCAACTCCCAACTTCTGCTGGGTTGGGAGAGTGTGCAGGATGGCTCCCTCAGGCTATAGCCCCTTGGTCTCTTGGGTTGCCTGGGCCTTGGGAGTGAAGCCTTCCAGCCTGAAGACTGCCCCTCATAGCAGTGACCCCCACCCTAAGAAAACATCCCTGCTTGTCAGAGGGGCCCTTGTTATTGGTAGACTGCTTATGCTTGACAGTGTTATGCTGTCAAAAAATAGGAAGTTCCATAAAACCTCTTCCAAGACCCCCGAGGGAGTCTGAGAGCCCTGGGGAAGTGAGGGGAGGTGACCACGTTTGGGGGTCCTCCATGTCAGCTCTTTTTTTTTTTCTTTTAAGACGGAGTTTCGCTGCTGTCACCCAGACTGGAATGCAACGACACGATCTCGGCTCACCACAACCTCCACCTCCTGGGTTCAAGCAATTCTGCCTCAGCCTCCCGAATAGCTGGGATTAGGGGGGCGCACCACCATGCCCAGCTAATTTTTGTATTTTTAGTAGAGACAGGGTTTCACCTTGTTGACCAGGATGGTCTCGATCTCTTGACCTCGTGATCCACCCGCCTCGGCCTCCCAAAGTGCTGGGATTATAGGCATGAGCCACCACACCCAGCCCATGTCAGCTCTTTTACAGATGCCATGCTGAGATTCTGCAGAGAGAGCTTAGGGAGAGCTGGGGTGGAGGACAGCTAGTAGGAAGTGGGCTTTCAAGCCGGACCCATGGTTCTCACTCCTCCACATGAACTCTATGCTTCTGATTGCAATCACTCTCACCAGGGATCATCCCCCTGGGGATCCCTGCCTCCTTGAGCATCTGAGCCCCCAACGCCAACTCTCTCCCTTGCTCACCCTACTTAGCATGGTGGAGAGAGCGTGACCTTTTCCCAGGTGGGCGGAAATGCACAGGAATGAAACAGGGAGCACAGACACAGTCATAGGGCCCCACACAGAGGGAGCTCCCGCTGGGTCCCAGCCCTCTTTTCCTATGGTCAGGGTGGTAGTTCCATGGACCTCTCCTCTTTTCTCTACTGAGTCTGTTCTCAGTTTTATCCTGAACGAGAGTCCCTCTTTCAGGCCTGAGAAGAAACAGTGGATGGGTTGATGGTCCCTCCAGCTGATCCAGGGCCTCAGGTGGGGCCAGCCCTGGCCCTGAGGGCTCCATAAAGGTCCAGGCAGTGTCACCTTTTCACAGGCACTTTGAGCTCTGCCCCTTCTACAAATGAACCAAGAGTACATGTGGCCCTCAAACAAAAATGAGGCTGCAGAGAGCAGTCATTCCGGAGGTCTCTGACACATGGAAATGGGAAAAGAGGCCCTTCTATTTGGTCCTGAGAAGAACTTGGATGTAAGACAGTCTCCCAGGAAGATAGCATCCCTATCACAGACCAGACACACACATTGGCAGAAGCCAGACTGCTGGGAAGCTGGACCAGCTCTGAGATCTTTCTAGGAAGGCCATCCTAGCTGAGGCCAGTGGAGGGAGAGACAGGTGAATGGCTCCACAAAATGCGTAGAACACCCTGCAGGATGGCGGAGCAGGGAGCCGGTGCTGGCTGCCTGGCACCTGGGGTGGGAGTAGGTAGTAAGAAGGGTCTCTGAGGTCCAGCTGGAAGGCCCTCTGGTGGTGAAGCAGCAGCATGGCAGCCAAGAGTGGAAGGGGACTGCATTGGACCTCGCAGGAACCAGGTTCCAGGAGGTGGGGCTGGGGGATAGCATGGGGCTTGGGTGGTGGGCTGCATGGTAGTCACAGGAGGATAGATTATACATATAGACAGACAGACAGACAGACAGACAGACAGACAGACAGACAGACAGACAGACAGACAGATAGATAGATAGATAGATAGATAGATAGATAGATTTTTTTGAGACAGAGTCTCTCTGTGTCATCCAGGCTGGAGTGTCATGTGTGATCTCGGCTCACTGCGACCTCTGCCTTCCAGGTTCAAGCTATTCTCATGCCTCAGCCTCCTGAGTAGCTGGGATTACAGGCATGTGCCTCCACGCCTGGCTAATTTTTTGTATTTTTAGTAGAAACGGGGTTTCACCATGTTACCAGGCTGGTCTAGAACTCCTGAGCTCAGGCAATCTGCCTGCCTCAGCCTCCCAAAATGCTAGGATTACAGGTGTGAGGCCGGATGGGAGGATATTAAGCCGAAAAGACTTAGCCACTGGCTAGAAGAGTCTCACGCTTTAGTGAAAAGGCAGAAAAATACGCCGTTACAGTAGATTGAGATAAGTGCTGCATTAGAACAGTAATGGATGTTATAAAAGCTTTTAACTGGCGGCTGGTGGCTCATAACTGTAATCTCAGCACTTTGGGAGCCTAAGGCAGGAGAATCTCTTGAGACCTGGAGTTCAAGACCAGTCCAGGCAATAGAGCAAGACCCCATCTCTAAAAAAAAAAAAAAAAAAAAAGAAGAAGAAGAAAAGTTAGCCAGATGTGGCTCCACCCTGGGCAACAGAGCCAGACTCTGTCACTAAAAAAGTTAATTAAGGCTGAGGCAGGAGGCTCACTTGAGCCCAGGAGTTCGAGACCAGCCTGGGAAACATGGCAAAATCCCATCTCTACAAAAAATTTAAAAATTAGCCAGGTGTGGTGGCGCATACCTGTAGCCTCAGCTACTCAGGAGACTGAGGTGAGAGGATTGATTGAGCCAGGGAGGTTGAGGCTGCAGTGAGCTGTGATTGAGCAACCACACTCCAGCCTGGGTGACCGAGCAAGACCCTGTCTCAAAAAAAAAAAAAAAAAAAAGAAAAGAAAAGAAAACAGTTTTTAAATTTTTTAATTGACAAATATTTTATATATTTATAATGTATTGTGGCCACCAAGGTCCCTGTCCAGGCAACTGCTGACCTCAGCCACTACCATGCTGTCCTGCAGAGTGCTGCTTTTGCTCTGATCTGGCCCAAGTGGGAGGATTCAGACTCGGCTCTCAGGATACCATTGTCCAGATTGGGGCTAGAACATATCAATAAATCTTAACTGGCCAGGCATGGTGACTCATGCCTGTAATCCTAGCACTTTGGGAGGCCAAGGCAGGAGGATCCCTTGATCCTGGGAGTTTGAGACCAGCCTGGGCAACATAGGGAAACCCTGTCTCCATAACAATTAAAGATTTAAAAAAAAAAAAAAAAAAAAAACCTTAACCAAGGGTGGTGGCAATGTGGGGAATCAGGTGAACCTGAGGGAACTGACTTAGAAAATGGCACTCAGCCAGGTCTTCTTGTTGCAAAGCACAACTCAACGTCTCCTGCTTCTGGGCTGACTGTCGGCCCTTGGAGTCCAGAGGTCTTTTTTCCCCAACATTTAGATGATCTACCCTCTCAGATTGGAGCTCCAGATGAGTTATACCTAGAGAAAGAGAGGAATTTTGCCTCTTGCTGACTAAAGCTTGACTTCCAAAATCCCAGCCCCTGCCTGAAACCCAAATTGGAAGGGGGTTTAGTTCATTCATTCATTCATTCACTCAAAAAATACTTCTTGTTGAAGCCTACGATGTGCTACAGCTGGAATTATAGCAGAAAACAAGACAGCGGTAGGTCCCTCCCCTCACAAAAGACGTCACACAATTAAGCAAATTTTTTTTTTTTTTTTTTGAGACGGAGTTTTGCTCCCAGGCTGGAGGGCAATGGTGCGATCTCAGCTCACTGCAGCCTCCCCCTCTTAGGTTCAAGCGATTCTCCTGCCTCTCCTGTAATCTCAGCCTCCCCAGTAGCTGAGATTCCAGGCACCCGCCACCACAGCCAGCTAAGTTTTCTATATTTAGTAGATGTGGGGCTTCGCCATGTTGACCAAGCTGGTCTTGAACTCCTGACCTCAGGTGATCCACCTGCCTCAGCTTCCCAAGGTGCTGGAATTACAGGTGTGAGCCACTGTGCCCAAACTTCAAGCAATTAATTTTTAAACTTTGTGTTTGAAAATACCTTCAAAACTTCTACAAAAGTTGCAAAGAAAGCATTTTTTTCTGAACCATTTCAAATTAAGTTTTACACATCATACCTCTTTACCCCTAAACATGTCAGTTTGTTTCTTTTATTTTCTTTTCTCCCCCCCCCCCCACCAGAGACAGGGTCTCACTCTGTCAACCAGGCTGGAGTGCAGTGGCACAATCAGAGCTCACTGCAGTCTTCAACTCTTGGGCTCGAAGATCCTCCCTCCTTGGCTTCCCAAAGTACTGGGGTTACAGGTGTCAGCCACCATGCCCAGCCAGTGTGTGTGTGTGTGTGTGTGAGTGAGACAGAGTCTCACTGTTTCGCTCACACTGGAGTGTAGTGGCTCAATCTCAGCTCACTGCAACCTCCACCTCCTGGGTTCAAGTGATTCTCATGACTCAACCTCTGGAGTAGCTGGGACTACAGGTGCATGTTTGCATGCTGGGCTAATTTTTGTATTTTTGTTTATTTGTTTATTTTGAGACAGAATTTCACTCTGTTGCCCAGGCAGTGACGCTTGTGCAATCTTAGCTCACTGCAACCTCTGCCTCCCGGTTCCAGTGATTCTCCTGCCTTGGCCTCCAAGTAGCTGAGAATACAGGTACCCACCACAGCGCTTGGCGAATTTTTGTTTTTTTATTAGAGACAGGGTTTCATCATGTTACCCAGGCTGGTCTCAAACTCCTGACTTAAGTAATCTACTTGCCTCAGCCTCACAAAGTTCTGGGATTACAAAGGTCCAGGCAGTGGCCACCTTTCCATAGGTGTGAATTAACACGCCCAGCCCAGTTTGTGTTTCTTAAGAACAAGGACCCACACTTATATAAAATGGAGATTTAACTGTGAAACAATACTACTATGTAAACTACATTTACTGTTACTAATTGTTGCAATTTTACTAATTGCAATTTTGAAACCAATTTTAAGAACCAATTTTACTAATTGTTGCAAAATGTTCTTTATAGATACTCCCCTCTCCAATCCAATCCAGGATTACAGGTTGCATTTAGGTGATAGTTTGCTTTAGTCTTTTGTTTGTTTGTTTGTTTTTTGAGAGTTTCACTCATCGCCCAGGCTGGAGAGCAGTGGCTCAATCTCAGCTCATTGCAAAGTCTACCTCCTGGGTTCAAGTGATTCTCCTGCCTCAGCCTCCCAAGTAGCTGGGATTACAGGCACTGCCACCATGCCCAGCTAATTTTTGTATTTTTAGTAGAGACGAGGTTTCACTACATTGGCCACCAGACTGGTCTCAAACTCCTGACCTCAGGTGATCCACCCAACTTAGACTCCCAAAGTGTTAGGATTACTGGCATAAACCACCATGCCCAGCGTTTTTTTTTTTTTTTTGAGATGAATTCTAGTTTTGTTGCCCAGGCTGAAGTACAGTGGTATGATCTCAGCTCACTGCAAACTCTGCTTCCCAGGTTCAAGCGATTCTTCTGCCTCAGCCTCCCGAGTAGCTGGGATTACAGGTGCCCACCACCATGCCTGGATAATTTTTGTATTTTTAGTAGAGATGGGGCTTCACCATGTTGGCCAGGCTGGTCTCAAACTCCTGACCTCAAGTGATCTGCCTGCCTCAGCCTCCCCAAGTGTTGAGAATTACAGGTGTGAGCCCCCACTCCCAGGCTTTAAGAGTCTTCTATGGGGAGTAGTTTCTCCTTTTTGTCTTTTGTGACACTGACACATTTGAGTACTGGCCAGTTGTTTTGTAGAATGTCCCTCAATTTGAGTTTGTCTGTTGTTTCCTCATGATCAAGTCAGGTTAGGTACTTTTTGTAGGTACACCAAATAAGTGACATTGTATTCTCACTGTCTCTCATTGGAAGGATGTATATGTCAGTTACTGTGACTGGTGATGTTAACTTTGATCATTTGAATAAGGTAGTGTGTTATGGTTCTCCAAAGGAAACAGAACCAACAGAGAAAGTGAGAGAACACATGTATAAAATAAGGAATTGGCTCGTGTGCTTGTGAGGGAAGTCCAGATCTGCAGTGCAGGCTGGCAGGCTAAAGATCCAGGAGACCTGATGGTGCAGATGAAATCCCAGGCAGCCTGCTGGAGAATTTCCTCTTTCTCATGGAGGTCCATCTTTTTGTTCTGTTCAGGCTTTCAAATGATTGGATGAGGAACATTGTGAAGGTTAACTCTGGGTCTTAGCATGACTAAATTAAGGAAGACCTATTCAGAAGCTGGGGCTGGGTGCAGTGACTCACGCCTGTAATCCCAGCACTTTGGGAGGCCAAGGTGGGGGGATCACTTGAGGTCAGGAGTTTGAGACCAGATTGGCCAACATGGTGAAACTTCATCTCTACTAAAATTATGAAAATTAGCCAGGCGTGGTGGTAGGAGGCTGAGGCAAGCAAATTGCTTGAACTTGGGAGGCAGAGGTTGCAGTGAGCTGAGATTGCACCACTGCATTGTAACCTGGGCAACTGAGTGAGACTCCATCTCAAAAAAAAAGAAGCCTGACTATAATCTGAAAAAAAAAAAAAGAAGACTAGAGAAGTAGTAAAGTATTCCTTCTGGGTGCATCTGTGAGGGTGTTTCTAGAAGAGACTGGCATGTAAGTCAGTGGATTGAGTGGGGAAAGATCTGCCCTCAGTGTGAGAGGGCACCATCCAATCTGCCAGTGGCCCAGACAGAAGAAAAAAAGGAGAGAAAAGAATTTCCTCTGTCTCCCTCTCCTAGAGCTGGGACACTTCTTTTCCTGCCCTTGGACATCAGAACTCCAGGCTCTCTGGCCTTGGGATTTACACCAGAGGCCTCCCAGTTTCTCAGGTTTTTGGTGGCCTCAAACTGAAAGTTACGCCATTGGCTTTCCTGGCTCTGAGGCCTGCGGACTTGGACTTGGACTTGGACGGCCAAGGGTCTGCAGCTTGCAGCTCTCCAGCTGAGATCGCACCACTGCACTCTAGTCTGGGTGACTGAGTGTGGCTCTAACAAACAAACAAAAAAAGCCTGACTATAATCTGAAAAAAAAAAAAAAAAAAAAAAAAAAAAAGACTAGAGAAGTGGTAAAACATTCCTTCTGGGTGCATCTGTGAGGGTGCAGAGGGCCGGCTGTGGGATTTTTCTGCCTCCATAGTCCTATGAGCTAATTCCCCTAATGAATCTGTTCTCATCCATCTATCTGTCCATCCATCCATCCATCCATCCATGCATCCCTCCATCAACTGTCTATCTTCTGTTGGTTCTGTCTTTCTGGAGAATCGTGACTCATACACCCACCCACATTCTGGAGGGCAATGTGCTTACTCAAAATTCACCAATTTCAGTGTGAATCTCATTCAAAAACACTCCAAGTTGACACATAAAATTAACCGCAGGCATTGCTTGCCAGATTTCTCCACTATAATGCTACTATTTTTCTTTTTATAATTAAACAAGTACATTTGTAGGGAGACAATTTGATTCTATGTAACTATCCCAATCTTCATCAAAATTTCACCTACCAGCTTTTGCATCCATTAATGACCTAAATAATATTTGGCATCAGTTTTGTGGAGGCATAATTTACATACAGTAAAATGCACTTTATTGTTGTAAAATATATACAACAAGAAAAAAATTGCCATTAGTGGTATTTAGCACATTCATAATATTTATTTATTTATTTAGATGTAGTCTTGCTCTGTTGCTCAGGCTGGAGTACAATGGGGCAATCTCAGCTCACTGCAACCTCTGCCTCCTGAGTTCAAGCGATTCTCTTGCCTCAGCCTCCCAATAGCTGGGACCACAGGTGTGCACCACCACACCTGGCTAATTTTGTATTTTTGGTAGAGATGGGGTTTCACCATGTTGGCCAGGCTGGTCTCAAACTCCTGACCGCAGGTGATCTGCCCATCTCGTCCTCCCAAAGTGCTGGGATTACAGGCATGAGCCACTATGCCCGGCCCCACATTTACTATATTGTGCAATCATTCACCACTGTCTATCTAGCTCCAGAACATTTCTTTATTTTTTTTTTTTTTTTGAGACGGAGTTTCACTCTCGTTACCCTAGGCTGGAGTGCAATGGCGCGATCTTGGCTCATGGCAACCTCCGCCTCCTGGGTTCAGGCAATTCTCCTGCCTCAGCCTCTCCAGTAGCTGGGATTACAGGCAAACGCCACCATGTCCGGCTAATTTTTTTTTGTATTTTTAGTAGAGACAGGGTTTCACCGTGTTGACCAGGATGGTCTCGATCTCTTGACCTCGTGATCCACCTGCCTCGGCCTCCCAAAGCGCTGGGATTACAGGCTTGAGCCACCGCGCCTGGCCTTCCAGAACCTTTCATCACCCCAAAAGGAAGCCCGTATCCATGAAGCAGTCACTCCCTATTTCCCCTCTTCCCAGTCCCTGCAATCCACTAATATGGCTATCTCTGTGGCTTTGCCTACTCTGGATATTTCATATAAATGGAATTCTATAAAATACGGCTTTTTGTGTCTGGCTTCTCTCATTTAGTATAATGTTTTCAACGCTTATCCACATTGTAATATGAATCTGTTTATTCCTTTTTATGGCTAAATAATCCATTGTATGGATATTCCACATTTTATTTATCCATCTATCTGTAAATAGACATTTAGGTTGTTTCCACCTTTTGGCTATTGTGAATAATCCTGTGAATACTGATGTGTAAGTTTTTGTTTGAACAACTATTTTCAGTTTTTTTGGGTGCACACCCAGGAATGGAATTGCTAGGTCAGAGGATAATTGTGTGTTTAACTTATTGGAGTTTTCCACACCAATTGGACAATTTTACATTTCCATCAGCAATGTGTAAGGGTTTCCATTTCCCCACAGCCTCACTAACACAAATCCCAACCTCAGTTTGTTTGTTTATTTATTTATTTTTATTTTTGAGACAGAGTTTCACTCTTTTTGCCCAGGCTGGAGTGCAGTGGTGCAATCTCTGCTCACTGCAACCTCTGCCTCCCGGGTTCAAGTGATTCTCCTGCTTCAGCCTCCCGAGTAGTTGGGATTACAGGCTCCCATCACCACATCTGGCTAGTTTTGTATTTTTAGTAGAGATGGGGTTTCACCATGTTGCCCAGGCTGGTCTCGAACTCCTGACCTCAGGTGATCCATCTGCCTCAGCCTCCCACAGCGCCTGGTCAGAACCTCGGTTTATTGTTTTTTCTTTCATAGAGCATACTTTTATTATCACGTCAAAGAACTTTTCACTAAGCCCTACATCCTAGAGATTTTCTTCTAGTTAGCTTATAACATTTTTATAGTTTTACATTTAAATCTTCAACCCATTTGAAATAACTTTTGCATAAGGTATGAGGTTTAGGTCAAGTTTTTGTTTTGTTTTGGTTTTTTATTTGTTTGTTCGTTTTGAGGTTCAGAGTGTTGAAAGGTCAAGTTTTTGTTCCTTTTGCCTGTGGATATCCAGTAGCTCCAGCACCACTTGTTGAAAAGACAAGACCGGGCTGGGTGGCTCACACCTGTAGTTTCAGCACTTTGAGAGGCCGAGGCAGAAGGATCACTTGAGCCCAGGAGTTTAAGGCCAGCCTGGGCAACAGGGTGAAACCCTGTCTCTACAAAAAATACAAAAGTTTGCCGGCATGATGGTGTGCACCTATAATTCCAGCTACTTGGGAGGCTGAGGTAGGAGAATTGCTGAGGTGTGAGGTCGAGGCTGCAGTGAGCCATGTTAGCGCCACTGCACTCCAGCCTGGGCAACAGAGCGATCCCCATCTCAAACAGCAGCAGCAGCAGCAAAAAGACAAATCCTTTCCTCCACTGAATTGCTTTTGCACGTTTGTCAGAAATTTAAAAATAGAAAGAATGACAACTGGGCCCGGTGGCTCACACCTGTAATCCCAGCACTTTGGGAGGCCGAGGTGGGTGGATCACCTGAGGTCGGGAGTTTGAGACCAGCCTGACCAAAAATGGAGAAATCCTGTCTCTACAAAAAATACAAAATTAGCCAGGAATGGCGGCGCACGTTTGTAATCCCAGCTACTTGGGAGGCTGAGTCAGGAGAATCGCTTGAACCCGGAAGGTGGAGGTGGCTGTGAGCCGAGACCGAGACATTGCACTCCAGCTTGGGCAACAAAAGCAAAACTCCATCTAGAAAAAAAAAGAAAGAATTAATAATACCTACTATTTGATAGCACAATAGGGTGACTATAGTCAACAATAACGTCATTGTATATTTTTAAATTAAGAATGTAATTGGACTGTGTGTAACTCAAAGGAGAAATGCTTGAGGGGATGCCTATATCAAAACATCTCATGCCCCATAAATATATATACCTACTATTTACCCACAAAAATTTAAAAAGGAAAATTAGTGAGCTGGCCAGGTGTGGTGGCTCATGCCTATAATCCCAGCACTTTGGGAGGCTGAGGTGGGTGGATTACTTGAGGCCAGGAGTTTGAGACCAGCCTGGGCCACATGGTGGACCCCTGTCTCTACAAAAAATACAAAAATTAGCTGGATGTGGTGGTGCACACCTGTGGTCCCAGCTACTCAGGAGGCTGAAGTGGGAGGATTGCTTGAGCCTGGAAGTTGAGGCTGCAGTGAGCCATGATCATGCCACTGCACTCCAGCTTGGGTGACAGAGTGAGACCCTGCCTCAAAAAAAAAAAAAAAAGTAGCAAAGCAAATAAGATGAAGGATAAGCTTTCAGGCCCAAGGACCTGTGTGTGCAGAAGCCTTGAGTTGAGAGGAAGCTTGGAGCCTCACAGGAGATGAAGGGAAGCTCGTGTGGAAGTGAGCGGAGAGTGAGGCCAGACAATCTGGAGAGGCCAGGACGTGCTGGATTACTCAGGGCTTTCGAGCCCTGATAAGGATCTTCGAATCTGCTTGAAACTAGTGGAGGGTTATTGTTTTTTTGAGACAGAGTCTCACTCTGTCACCCAGGCTGGTGCAATCACAGCAAATGCAACCTCAAACTCCTGGGTTCAAGTGATTCTCCTGCCTCAGCCTCCCAAGTAGCTGGGACTACAGGCCTACAGACATGCACCTGTGTGTGAATATATGTGTGTGTGTGTGTGTGTGCATGCATATATATATATATATATTTTTTTTTTTTTTTTTTTTTTTGAGACAGAGTCTTGTTCTGTTGCCAGGCTAGAGTGCAGTGGCATGATCTCCGCTTGCTGTAGCCTCAACCTCCAGGACTCAAAACATCCTCCTGCCTCAGCCTCCTGAGTAGCTGGGACTACAGGTGTGCACCACCATGCCCAGCCAACTTTCTTTTTTTTTTTTTTTTTTTTTGGTAGTGATGTGGTTTCACCATGTTGCCCAGGCTGGTCTCAAACTCCAGGGCTCGAGTGATCTACAAATCTCAGCATCCCACAGTGCTGGGACTACAGGCATGAGCCACTGCACCTGGCCATATTTATATTTTTAAACTGTAAAGTATATACAGCATAAAATGTACTATTCTCACCATTTTTAAGCACACACTTCTGTGGCACTAAGTAGATTCCCATTATTGTGCTTTGTTTTTTAAATACTGTAAAATTAGTTCACATTCCAGATATAAAGTGTTAATGGATATTCAGTGCAAAGTAAAAAGTACCCCCGCTTTCCCTTCTCTGTCCCCCTTCTAGAAGTAATCAGCATTATTAGTATCGTACAGATCTTTCCATAGTACAGCGGGGAAGCTGTCTGATAGAAATGAACACACTGTTGTGTAAGGGAATATGGTCATGGATACAAACCTGTCTGAAGGGGCAAAAAAGAGGAAAACAAGCTGAATGTTCACCAAGGGGAGAACCATTGAATAAATGATGGTGCATCCATAACCAGGAAACATTGTGCAATTTCGTGCTGCTGTTAAGAATGGGTTCTACTTATGTATATTGATACAAGGACAAAAGCTGGGTGCTGAATGATGTTATAACATGATTCCATTTTATAAAAACAAATAATTGCCAACGTCTCCTAGATCACTTTGATCGCTTTTATGATCTGTTTTATAAAAGCAAATCATTACCACTACCTCTGATATCAGGAGAGTGCAAAAGTCCTGCCAGCAGAGGATCTGATGAGAACAGAAGGGGACTGAATCACCTTGGCACCACTCTGCCATGTCCTCTTTCCAGAACCCCAGGGCCGGGAAATTACCTCCTCCCCACCTGCTTCTCCCTGTGAGTTTAAAGGGCTTAAATGCCTTGGTGGGTGGCAGCAAATGGGAGTGATTAGTTGTGTGGTGTGTGCTCTCTGCCTTAGGGTTCTTTCCTGGAACTCACCAGGCCTACCACAGACTGGGTGACACAGCCTCCAGCGCTTTTCCAACACCCACTACCAGATGGGATGGCTGAGACCGCTCCCCGCCAGAGGAACATAAGCTCCCAGGCCAAAATCATCAGACACCCAGGGAGTCCAGGCGGAGGACAACAAACTGAACAATGTGAACATTCCTTTTTTTTTTTTTTTTTAGACAGAGTCCCGTTCTGTTGCCAGGCTGAAGTGCAGTGGCGGGATCTCGGCTCACTGCCATCTCCACCTCCTGGGTTCAAGCGATTCTCCTCCCTCAGCCTCTGAGTAGCAGGGATTACAGGCATGTGCCACCACACCCAGCTAATTTTTGTATTTTTGGTGGAGACAGGGTTTCACCAAGTTGGCCTCAATCTCCTGACCTCGTGATCCGCCCCTCTCTGCCTCCCAAAGTGCTGGGATTACAGGTGTGAGCCAGCATGCTTGGCCACAACGTGAGCATTCTAAAGTAGAAGCATTAGTCAGGTGCAGTGGCTCACGCCTGTAATCTCAGCACTTTGGGAGGTTGAGGTGGGTGGATCACTTTAGGTTGGGAGTTCGAGACCAGCCTGGCTAACATGGCAAAACCCCATCTCTACTAAAATACAAAAATTATCCAGGCGTGGTGGCAGGCACCTTGTAATCCAAGCTAGTGGGGAAGCTGAGGCAGGAGAACTGCTTGAACTTGGGAGGCAAATGTTGCAGTGAGCCAAGATCATGCCACTCAGCTCCAGCCTGGGCAACAGGGTGAGACTCCGTCTCAAAAAAAAGAAAAAAGTAAAAATGAAAAACACAGTCCAGATGCAATGGCTCACACTTGTAATCTCAGCATTTTGGAATATTGAGACTAGCGTGGGGAACATAGCAAGACCCCTGTCTGTAAGAAATAAAGAATAAAATAAAAATCTGCTGGGTGTGGTGGTGCACGCCTATAGTCTTAGCTACTCAGGGAGGATGACTTGGGCCCAGGAGTTTGAAACCCCGTCCCTACTAAAAATAAAAAAATTAGCTGGGTGTGGTGGCATATTACTGTAATCCCAGCTACTCAGGAGGCTGAGGCAGGAGGATTGCTTAAACCTGGGAGGCAGAGGTTGCAGTGAGCTGAGATTGTGCCATTGCACTCCAGCCTGGGTGACAGAGCAAGACTGCATCTCAGAAATAAAAGGAAATTATATATATTTAAAAAAATAAGTTTAGATATATTACTTTATTTTATAAACATTTATATCATGCTTACTATGGTGCCAAGCACAGTGCTAGGTACTTTACAAATGGTAGCTGTTTAAAGCCTTACGATAACTCTAAAAGGTAGATACTATTGTTATTACTTCCGTTTATCAAAGGATCTGAGGCCCAGGGAATAAAACTTGCCTGAACTCATATTGTTGCTAACCTAGAGCAGGATGGGAAGCATGCAGACTGAATCCAAAGCTCATGCTGTGATCTCTTACGTTCTTCTGGATTGCACAAACAGGGAATACGCTTTTCATGTATGGTCAGAAGATTTACAAAAATAAGCCACGACTGGGTCACAAAGAAAGATCAAAATTAATTCTACCATTAGATCTAGATCAATATCTCATAGATGTTCCCTAACCATTATGCATTATGACTACAAATTCATAACAAAAAGGGTACTTTAAATATACCATAAATAACCACTACACACCTTTTAGAATGGCTAAAATCCAGAAAACTGACAATACCAATTGCTGATAAGGTGAAGACGCAGGAATGCTCCTTCATTACTGGTGAGAATGTAAAATGATACAGCCACTTTGGAAGATAATTTGACAGTTTCTTACAAAGCCAAACACAGTTTTACCCCACAACTCGGCAATCACACTCTTAGTATTTACCCAGCTGATGAGAAAACTTGCATTCACACGAACACTAGCAAACACACACAAATGTTTATGGCACTTTTATTCAAAATTGCTGAAAAGTATAAGCAACCAAGATATCCTTCATTTGGTGAATGGGTAAACAAACTGTGATACATCCCTACAATAAAATACTGTTCAGCAATAAAAAGTAATGAGCTATCAAGCCACACAAATGCCTAGATGAATTTTCAATGCACCATGCTAAGCAAAAGAAGTCTGCGTGAAAAGGCTGCAGAGTGTATGATTTCATTTACATGACATTCTATGGAATAGGCAAAACCATAGAAATAGTAAACAAATTAGTGGCTGCCAGGGTTTGGGAGGGAGGGTGCAGTGAGGGTTAAATGAGGAATCACAGGAGATCTGGGGAGGATTGAAGCTATTCTGTATGATTCTGTCATTGTAGACACACGGCACTACAGGTATGTCAAACCCATAGGTCCCTACAGCACAAAGAGTGAAACATCATATATGCAAATGTTAAAAATTAATTTAGGAGATTGGGAGATCCTAGGATGCAGTGGAGAATGCAACAAAAGATCTACCAGTATGACAAACGTATGAAATAATTTCACTGAAGGAGTGTTGGGGAGAACGATGCTGACATAAGTTGCTTTGGAAATTATAGAATCTATCAGACTGAAGGGAAAGGGAACGATACACAAAGACTGTACGCTTGTTGATAAATCTGTTTCCTTGGGGAAAAGGTAACAATGTTGAGATCACTCCATGTGTATCCTGGATTTGAGCAATTAGGTTCCAGTGGTGCAAGGTGGGAGGTAGGTTTTGTTTCGTTTTTTTGAGACAGAGTCTTGCTCTGTCGCCCAGGCTGGAGTGCAGTGGTGCAATCTTGGCTCACTGCAACCTCCACCTCCTGGGTTCAAGCAATTCTCCTGCCTCAGCCTCCCAAGTAGCTGGGATTACAGGCACCTACCACCATGCCCGGATAACTTTTTGTATTTTTAGTAGAGATGGGGTTTCACCATGTTGGCCAAACTGGTTTCAAACTGCTGACCTCAAGTGATCTGCTTGCCTCGGCCTCCCAAAGTGCTGGGATGACAGGCGTGAGCCATTGTGCCCAGCAGGAGGCAGGCTTTTGCTGTTATGAGAGCATATAGGGGTCAGGCCAGAATGATCTGTGTAGTAATGGCGTGAAGCTGGAGCCATCAGTATGAATTCATGTGTAGCTTACTATAGATACAGATAGCCACGTATAACAATATATATAGGTGTTTATATACACAACGCCATAATTATTTATAAGTGATGCACTTCAAAATACCAGTAGAGTCAAGAAGCTGTTGTAACTAGTAAAAGAATTTGCCAAGATAGCCAGATAGATGATCAATCTACAAAAATCAATAGCATATCTGTTTTGGGTTTTCATTTTTTTTTTTTTAGTTAGAGTCTTGCTCTGTTGCCCAGGCTGGAGTGCAGTGGTGAGATCTTGACTCACTGCAACCTCTGCCTCCTGTGTTCAAGCAATTCTCTTGCCCGAGTCTCCCAAGTATCTGGGATTATAGGAGTCTGCCACCAAACCAGGCTAATTTTTGTATTGTTAGCAGAGACAGAGTTTCACCATGTTAGTTAGGCTGGTCTTGAACACCTGACCTCAATGAATCCACCCACCTTGGCCTTCCAAAGTGCTGTGATTACAGATATGAGCCATTGCACCCGGCCTCAACAGCCTGTCTCTATACCAGGTGAAACCAACTAGAAAATGGCACTAGAAGATGCCAGTCACAATAATGACAAAACTCTACAGTATCTAGGAACTTAATTAACAATATATAAGACCTCTATAGCCAGGCGTGGTGGCTCACGTTTGTAATCCCAGCACTTTGGGAGGCCAAGGCAAGTAAATCACCCGAGGTCAGGAGTTCGAGATCAGCCTGATCAATATGGTGAAACGCCGTCTCTACTAAACTAAAAAGTACAAAAATTAGCCAGGTGTGGTGGCAGCACTTATAATCCCAGCTACTTGGGAGGCTGAGACAGGAGAATTGCTTGAACCTGGGAGGTGGAGATTGCAATGAGCCAAGATCGCACCACTGCACTCCAGCCTGGGCAACAGAGCGAGACTCCATCTCAAAAAAAAAAGAATATATATGAGGCCGGGCGCGGTGGCTCACGCCTATAATCCCAGCACTTTGGGAGGCCGAGGCGGGTGGATCACGAGGTCAAGAGATCGAGACCATCCTGGTCAACAAGGTGAAACCCCGTCTCTACTAAAAATACAAAAATTGGCCGGGCGCGGTGGCTCAAGCCTGTAATCCCAGCACTTTGGGAGGCCGAGGCGGGTGGATCAACAAGGTCAACAGATTGAGACCATCGTGGTCAACATGGTGAAACCCTGTCTCTACTAAAAATACAAAAAAATTAGCTGGGCATGGTGGCGCGTGCCTGTAATCCCAGCTACTCAGGAGGCTGAGGCAGGAGAATTGCCTGAACCCAGGAGGCGGAGGTTGTGGTGAGCCGAGATCACGCCATTGCATTCCAGCCTGGGTAACGAGAGCAAAACTCCGTCTAAAAAAGAAAAAAAAAAAAATCAAAAATTAGCTGGGCGTGGTGGTGCATGCCTGTAATCCCAGCTACTTGGGAGGCTGAGGCAGAAGAATTGCTTGAACCCAGAAGGCGGAGGTTGCAGTGAATCAAGATCGCGCCATTGCACTCAGCCTGTGTAACAACAGCGAAACTCTGTCTCAAAAAAAAAAAGAATATATATATACAAAGAAAGCATTAAAACTCAAAGTCCAATAAAAGTGTTATGAAGGAACAAAACTCAAATAAAGGACACCAAAGATGAACCAAATAAAGTAGAGAGATATTTCATTATCTTACACAGAATGGCTTAATAACAAATGATGTTATTGTTCTCCCCACTGAAGTCATTCAATGCAATTCCAAATAAAATCCATGGGAATTTTCTGAAAAACTTAATAAGCTTACTCTAGTATTTATATGCAGAAGTACATTTCAAAATTAGCAAAGTCAATACATAAAAAGAATAGGCCGGGTGCGGTGGCTCACACCTATAATCCCAGCACTTTGGGAGGCTGAGGCGGGTGGATTACGAGGTCAAGAGATCGAGACCATCCTGGTCAACATGGTGAAACCCCGTCTCTACTAAAAATACAAAAAATTAGCTGGGCACGGTGGCGCATGCCTGTAATCCCAGCTTCTCAGGAGGCTGAGGCAGGAGAATTGCCTGAACCCAGGAGGCGGAGGTTGCAGTGAGCCGAGGTCGCACTGTTGCACTCCAGCCTGGGTAACAAAAGCGAAACTCTGTCTCAAAAAAAAAAAAAAAAAGAAGAAGAAGAAGAAAGAGCGGGGCTTGGGCAGGGCATGGTGGTTCACACCTGTAATCCCAGCACTTTGGGAGGCCTAGGTGGGTGGATCACCTGAGGTCAGGAATTCGAGACCAGCCTGACCAAAATGGTAAAACCCCAGCTCTACTAAAAATACAAAATTAGCCAGGCGTGGTGGTACAGGCAGTGCATGCCTGTAGTCCCAACTACTTGGGAGGCTGAGGCAGGAGGATCGCCTGAACCCGGGAGGCAGAGGTTGCAGTGAGCCGAGATTGTGACACTGCACTCCAGCCTGGGTAACAGAGTAAGACTTCAACTCCAAATAATAATAATAATAATAAGGCTTGCTCTACCAGATATCAAGACATACTACAAGACTACAGTAATCAGACCAGGCACGGCGGCTCACACCTGTAATCTCAGCGCTTTGGGAGGCCAAGGTGGGTGGATTGTTTGAGGTCAGGAATTCAAGACCAGCCTAACCAACATAGTGAAACCCCATCTCTACTAAAAATACAAAAAAATTGGCAGGGCACAGTGGCTCATGCCTGTAATCCCAGCACTTTGAAAGGCTGAGGTGGGTGGACCAGCTGAGTTTGGGAGTTCGAGACCAGTATGACCAACATAGAGAAATCCCATCTCTACTAAAAATACAAAATTAGCCCGGCATGGTAGCCCATGACTGTAATCCCAGCTGCTCAGGAGGCTGAGGGAGGAGAATTGCTTGAACCCGGGAGGCAGAGGCTGCGGTGAGCCAAGATTGTGCCATTGCATTCCAGCCTGGGCAATAAGAGGGAAACTCTGTCTCAGAAATAAAATAAAAATTTAAATAAAAAAAAATATATATATAGCCAGGTTGTGGTGGTGCTTGCTTGTGTCCCAGCTACTCCTGAGGCTGTAGCAGGCTAATTGCTTGAACCTGGGAGGCAGAGGTTGCTGTGAGCTGAGATGGCGCCACTGCACTCTAGCCTGGGTGACAGAATGAAACTCCCTCTAAAAAACAAATAAAAACAAGTTTCTAATCTACAGTAATCAAAACAGTATGGCACAGGTGTAAGAACAAAGAGACCAAAAGAGAACCTGACCCACAATGTAACATAAATGAGAACATCGGGTGTGTAAATCTGGCATCACCATCACCGAAGCAGGGACAGATTGTTTCATAGGTAATGCTGGAAAGACTGGCTCGCTGTATGGAGAAAAATGAAAACCATGTTCCTGTAAAACAGTACATACAGGGTGAATTCTGGACGGATTGAAGACCTACATAAAAATAAAATGACACAACTAATAGAAAACAATGGTGTAGAAAATGTCTGTCACCTAGGGGTGGGAAAGGACGAAAAGCTTCAAAAGAACAAATTATTCTTGCAAAACATCGATAATTTTGATTACATAAAAATTAAATATTTTGTCTACAGGAAACCTGTTAATTACAAAGGAAAAAATAGTAATTTACAGCGTAGAAACCTGGCAGACACCACCGTAACCAAGTAATCGAAGTTAACATCAGCAGTAATGGGACAAATTGGCATCACATGCCTCCTGATAAGATGCACTGAGAAGGAACAGCATCGTTTACACAGTGTTCCTGCCAAAAATGCGTAGCCCGAATCTAATCATGAGAAAACACCAGACTAGCCGGAAATTAATAAATGTCCTATACTCTTCCAAAATGTCAAGGTCACGAAAGATGAAGACCAAAGAATTGTTCCAAATAAAAGGACACCGAAATAGACATGACAACTAAATACAGTATGAGATCCTGAATAGGATCCTGAACCAAAGACTATGTTTTTCTCTCCTTCCCCTCCTTCCCTCTCCTTCCCCTCCTTCCCCTTCCTTCCCTCTCTCCCTCCCTCCCTCTTTCCTCCCTTCCTCCCTTCCTCCCTTCCTTCCTCTCATTCTATCCCCCAGGCCCAAGGCTGGAGTGCTATGCCAGGATCTCAACTCACTGCAACCTCCAGAGACAGAGTTTCCCCATGTTGGCCAGACTGGTCTCGAACTCCTGACCTCAAGTGATCGGCCCACCTTAGCCTCCCAAAGTGCTGGGATTACAGGCATGAGCCACCCCCAGAACCATGCCTTTCTTAGGGACAGAGACTTGCTGTTGCCCAGTCTGGATGAGGCGGTGAGATCATAGCTCATTGCAGCCTTGGGCTCAAGTGGTCCCTCTGCGCCTGCCTCTTGAATAACTGGGACCTGCTCCTTGTGCGCCACCACATTCAGCTACGTGCAGGATTTCCGATGCCTGGTTCTGCAGACATGGAGGCTATGGGGGCTCTCTTTGGGTGATCATCCTGAGGATGGCCTGGAATATTTATGTGCATGTGTGTAAGTGTGTGTCTCAAGGAGGCTCCAGGCTGCTGACCCCAGAGCCAGCTCTCATGAAATAACACCTCTTAGGTCCATAGGACTTTACAAAAAATTTTATTATGTTTACATAGGACCTTGTTTTTTTTTTTTTTTAACCTCTGAACTTTTTATTGGCCTCCTGCTCCCCCAAGGGTCCCCTGCTTCTGCTGGCCTAATGTCTCAGAACCTTGGTGGTGTTGGCCTCAGACGCCACTTTGCCATCCACTATCCGGCGGGTGGTCGTCTTTTGGATGGTTTGCATGGAGTTGCTGCTGTCCAGGGCATCACTAAGACTGAAGTCCTCACCATCTTCCAGCAGGTGGCGGTAGGTGGCGACCTCAGCCTCCAGCTTGACCTTGATGTTCAGCAGAGCCTCCTACTCCTGGGCCTGGCGCTGTCCCTCTGCCCAGGTCTGTGCCAGCTCTGACTCCAGGTGCAGCAGGATCCCGTTGAGCTGCTCTATCTGCAGGGCGTAGCGGGCCTCCACCTCCCTCAGGCTGTTCTCCAAGCTGATCTTCGTATTTCTCATGGAGTCCAGGTCGATCTCCAAGAACTGGACTGTACGTCTCAGCTCTGTGAGCATCATCTCAGCAGCTTCAACCTCAGTGGACTGTGTGGTGACTACTGTGGTAGTTTGCTCAATCAGCTGAGTCCAGTACTTCTCCAGCTCCTCTCGGTTCTTCCGAGCCAGCTCGTCATATTGAGCCCGGATTTCTGCCATGATCTTAGCGAGGTCCTGAGATTTGGGGGCATCTACCTCCACGGTCAACCCAGAGCTGGCAATCTGGGCTTGTCGGCCATTTACTTCCTGTTCATGGTTCTTCTTCATGAAGAGCAGCTCCTCCTTGCGAGCCTCGATCTGTCTTCAGCTGCAGCCGAGTGACATTGGTGTCACCGATGACCTTGCGGAGACCATGGATGTCGCTCTCCACAGACTGGTGCATGGCCAGCTCTGTCTCATACTTGACTCTAAAGTCATCAGCAGCAAGACAAGCATTGTCAATCTGCAGAACAATGCGGGCACTGTCCACAGTATTTGCGAAGATCTGAGCCCTCAGGTCCTCGATGGTCTTGAAGTAATGGCCCCAGTCTCTGACCTGGGGTCCCTTCTTCTCCAGGTGCTCCCGGATTTTGCTCTCCAGCTTCCGGTTCTCGGTCTCCAGGCTCCTGACTCTGTCCAGGTAGGAGGCCAGGCGGTCGTTCAGGCTTTGCATGGTCTCCTTCTCGTTCTGGATGCCTCCCATTCCTGCCAGAACCCTGGCCATCCCCGCGGCCAGGCCCCCGACCCCCATGCCTCTCCGGAAGCTTGTGCAGCGCGTCACAGAGATGTGGAAACCAGAGCCCCCGGCACCTGCATAGACGCTGGCCGCGCTGCTGACCGACCGGGCGCCGTAGCTGGGCACCCGGATGGAGCCCATGGACCGGTAGTTGGTGGAGAAGGTGGAGCGAGTGGTGAAGCTCGTGCGAGAGGACAGGACTCAGGCTTTGCCGATGACCAGGACCTTGTTTCATTCAATCCCTCCAATTACCGAAAGAATCAGGCAAGACAAACTTTTTTTTTTTTTTTTTTTTTTTTTGAGACGGAGTCTTGCTCTATCGCTAGGCTTGAGTGCAGTGGCGCAATCTCGGCTCACTGCAACCTCCGCCTCCTGGGCTCAAGCGATTCTTCCGCCTCAGACTCCCGAGCAGCTGGGACCACAGGCACATGCCACCATGCCCAGCTATTTTTTGTATCTTTAATAGAGATGGGGTTTCACCATGTTGGCCAGGATGGTCTCAATCTCTTGACCTTGTGATCCGCCCGCCTCGGCCTCCCAAAGTGCTGGGATTACAGGCGTGAGCCACTGTGCCCGGCCTTTTTTTTTTTTGAGACGAAGTCTTGCTCTTGTCACCCAGGCTGGAGTACTATGGCTCGACCTTGGCTCACTGCAACCTCCAACACCCAGGTTCAAGCGATTCGCCTGCCTCAGCCTCCCGAGTAGCTGAAATTACAGGTGCCTGCCACCAAGCCCGGCTAATTTTTTGTATTTTTAGTAGAGACAGGGTTTCACCATGTTGGTCAGTTTGGTCTCAAACTCCTGACCTCAGCTGATCCTCTCACCTCGGCCTCCCAAAGTGCTGGGATTATAGGTGTGAGCCACTGTACCAGGCTTTTTTTTTTTTTTTTTTTGAGACAGTCTCGCTCTGTCATTCAGGCTGGAGTCAGGGGCACAATCTTGGCTCATTGCAACCTCTGCCTCCCAAGTGCAAGCGATTCTCCTGCCTCAGCCTCTTGAGTAGCTGAGATTACAGGTACACACCACCACGCCCAGCTAATTTTTGTATTTTTGGTAGAGACGGCGTTTCACCATGTTGGTCAGGCTGATCTCTAACTGCTGACCTCATGATCTGCCCACCTTGGCCTCCCAAAGTGCTGGGATTACAGGCGTGAGCCACTGCATTCAGCCAAGACAAACTGTTATGCCCATCTTATGGATAAGAATGATTTACTCCAAGAGAGGTGTACTTGCCTAAGACCATCAGTTGTAGAGCTGGGCTAACCCCAGTTTATGACTCTTCCATGAATTGAGTTATTTATTGAGACAGGGTCTTGTTCTGTCCCCCAAGCTGGAGTGCAGTGGCAGGATCATAGCTCACTGCAGCCTCAACCACCTGGGCTGAAGTGATCCTACCTCAGCCCCACATGTAACTGGCACTACAGGCACACACCACCACACCTGGCTAATTTTTGTATTTTTTTTTTTTTTGAGACAAGGTTTTGCCATGTTGCCCAAGCTGGTCTTGAACTCCTGGGCTCAAGTAATCCACCCACCTTAGCCTACCAAAATTCTGGGATGACAGGTGTGAACCACTGCACCCAGCCCCATTTACTTCATGAACAATGAACTACTCGCTGAACACCTGCCATGTGCCAGCCACTGTGCAGGAACCCACCCTCACTGACTTGCTCTCCTGAGAGAAGTGTGTTCAAGCCCCCTGCCCCGCCACTAAGGATGAGTTTCAAGCGATGGAATTAACAAGCCATGATTCTTCTGCACATTAATAGCCAGGTGGCAGCATAGTGTGGCAGTAAGAGCTGTGCTGTGGCCGGGCGTGGTGGCTCACACCTGTAATCCCAGTACTCTGGCAGGTGGATCACAAGGTCAGGACTACAAGACCAGCCAGGCCAAGATGGTGGAACTCTGTCTCTACTCAAAATACAAAAATTAGTTGGGCGTGATGGTGTGCGCCTGTAATCATAGCTACTTGGGAGGCTGAGGCGGGAGAATCACTTGAACCTGGGAGGCAGAGGTTGCAGTGAGCCGAGATTGCACCACTGCACTCCAGCCTGGGCAACAGAGAGCAAGACTCCGTATCAAAAAAAAAAAAAAAAAAAACGCCATGCTCTGGGCCGGGTGCAGTGTCTGCTGCCTGTAATCCCCAGCACTTTGGGAGGCCGAGGCAGGAGGATCACGAGGTCAGGAGTTCAAGACCAGCCTGTCAATATGGTGAAATCCTGTCTCTACTAAAAATACAAAAAAAAAAAAAAAAAAAATAGCTGGGCATGGTGGTGCACACCTGTAATCCCAGCTATTTGGGAGGCTGAGGCAGACTTGCTCGAACTCGAGAGACGGAGGTTGCAGTGAGCTAAGATCTCACCACTGCACTCCAGCCTGGGTGACAGTGAGACTCCGTCTTGGAAAAAATAAACAAAAAAAGCTGCACTCCTTGGCAAGGTGCGGTGGCTCATGCCTGTAATTGCAGCACTTTGGGAGGCCAAGGTGGGTGGATCACCTGAGGTCAGCAGTTCGAGACCAGCCTGGCTAATATGGTGAATCCTCGTCTCTACCAAAAATACAAAGATTAGCCAGGCATGGTGCCAGGCACCTGTTTTCCCAGCTACTGGGGAGGCCAAGGCAGAAGAATCGCTTGAACCTGGGAGGTGGAGGTTGCAGTGAGCCAAGATCGCACCACTGCACTCCAGCCTAGGCAACAGCAAGACTCTGCCACACACACACACACACACACACACACACGAGCTGTGCTTGAGTCAGACTGGCCTTGAGTCCCAGCCCTGCCACCCAGTGTGTCAACTCCCTGTATTTCCTCACGTACAAAATAAGGATGTAATAATTGTGCCAGTCACATGGGGCTGTTGTGAGGATTGACTGAGTTAACAGAGGCAAAGCACTTCCAACCCTACCGTTACACAGTAAGAGCCTAGTAAACACGAACTGTTAGGACTTTACAGTTCCTTAGCATTGTGTTCAAACAAGGGGGAGTTAAAAAAAAGGGGGAATAAGGAAGGCCCTGGCCAAGCACGGTGGCTCACACTGGTAATTCCAGCACCTTGGGAGGCCAAAGTGGATGAATCACTTGAGGCCAGTTCAAGACCAACGCAGGCAACATAGTGAGATCCGGTCTCCACAAAAAATTTTAAAAATTAGCAGGGCATGATGGTGCGTGCCTCTAGTCCCAACTACTGGAGAGTCCGAGGCTGCAGTAAGCTATAATTGTGCCACCACACTGCAGCCTGAGCCACAGAGTGAGATCCTGTCTCCAAAAAAAGGGCTCTTTTCAGGCCAGGTGGGGTGGCTGATGCCTGTAATCCCACCACTTTGGGACGCTCAGGCGGGCAGATCACCTGAGGTCAGGAGTTTGAGACCAGCCTGGCCAACATGGTGAAACTCCATCTCTGCTAAATATACAAAAATTAGCCAGGTGTGGTGGTGCTCAACTGTAATCCCAGCTACTCAGGCAGTTGAGGCAAGAGAATCACTTGAGTCCGGGAGTCGAAGGTTGCAGTGAGCTGAGATTGTGCCACTGCACTCCAGCCTGGGTGACAGAGTCAGACTCCGTCTCAAAAAAAAAAAAAAAAAAATCCTCTCCCAAGGCCATGCCTCCTACTGGTGGCAGCTGGCACCCAAAGCCTGAGCACTTGAGAACCTGAGAGCCGGACTAACTTGCCCTGCACTTAGGACAACTCCACAGAGCTCAGCCAGCTCCAGAGCACGGCCGCAGTGCACACTGGGCTGGGATAGCTGCCCAGCCTCTCCCTCTGCTCCGGTCTGTCTCCTGGGCCTGCTTTCCTGAGTGTCGCTCCCAGGAGCACCCCCAATAAATGCCCTGCATACTGGTCTCTCCAAGCTGCTTCCCACAGAACCCAACCTACGACAGGCACAGCAGATGCAGAGATGAGTAAGCCACGGTCTGATCTTCAAGAATGTCAAGGCCGAATGAAATTGCAATCCCATATGGCTTGCTTGGGTAAGCACACCGTGCAGTGAAGGGGCTGGAATTGAGGGAGTCCAGGCCCTGCTGGGGACCAGCCGGGTTGCCTGAGGTGTTGCTGAGTGCAGTCCAGCCAGGAGAAAGAGGGAGCCCAGGATTTCAGTGAAGATTCTGTGGACTGAGGCCTGATGTCAGCAGCTGTGGAGACAGCTCCCCACCTATGTGGGGTTTTCCAGTGAAGGGGGGCTGCCGTGATGCACTGTCCACAGTGAACAGGAGTGACCTGCCACCTTCCACACCAGGGTCCTCTCTCTCCCGTCTCTGTCCTGTGCTTTTGGAAGTGGAGCTGGCTGACACTGTTTTCCATCCTTCAAGACAACTAACTTCTGCTGACTCCTCTCTCCCATCAGAAAGTAAGGCCTTTCTCAGCGCTCCAGTTCCTTGACCCTGCCTCCCCAAAATCCTGCAGCGTAGGCTCGTGTGGCCACATGCAGGCTGCTCACACGACTTCCACGGAATCATAAAATTGGAAGCCTCCCTGGAGGCCCATCTAGGGCTGCCTCCTACCCCGGAGAGGGCCCTTCTCCAAAGCCTGGCAGGGCTGAACAGTCCCAGTGACTATTCAAACTGGTAAATTCCAGCACCTGGGAGGCCACGTGGCGAAACTTTGTCTCTACTAAAAAAAATACAAGAATTAGCTGGGTGTTGTGGCAGGTGCCTGTAATCCCAACCATTTGGGAGACTAAGGCTTGAGCCTGGCAACTCCCTCAGAAGACAGCCTGAGCTATGCAAGTTTTCCTTCCTTTGAGCCCAAACTGCTCTCTCTGGAGTCACTCAGAAAAACATCACTTCTTTCCCGTATGATAGTCCTTCAAATCAGACTGGTCACATAAACGTCAGTTTTTGAGTGCTTATATATTGTTCTTACCAGCAAATCCTCACAACAGTCCTATAAAGAAACCAAGTAGGTGTTCGAAAAGGTTGGGGAATTTGTTGTGGTTACCTTGTTACCCGCAACAGAGCTGTGGTCTGATACTAGACTCAATTCCAACTCCAGTGCTCTAGAAGCACAAAAGCAGATTTGGCGTTACAGAACCCTCCAGCTGCATTTCCAAGGACTCTAAGGGGTTGGGAGACTCCTCTCAGGGCTCACCACTGGTGAGGGGCTCAGAGGCTGAAGCCTGGCAAGCAGCCACGGATCCTACAATGGATGGCTCCCCAGACACCCACCTGCCGGTTTCAAGTTGGGAGAGAATCATGTGGGTGAGCAAGCTCTCTGGAGTGCTGAGCTGAGTGTGCCCATGGCCACAGATGGCAGGAGGAAAACCGAGGAGGCAGGCACATCAGGGGTTCTTCTGCCAGCTTCCCCAAGCCACCGCCTGCTCTGTGGTCTGTCTTTATCTTGCTTTAACCCCCAAAATAGGGCTCTCTCCCTGGAGATCCATACCACGCTACCCTCAGCAGCTCAGAGTTAAGCTTCTTTGGTCAAGCTTTTTTTTGAGACGGAGTCTCGCTGTTGCCTAGGCTGGAGAGCAGTGGCTCAATCTCAGCTCACTGCAATCTCAGCCTCCCAGGTTCAAGCTACTCTCCTGCCTCATCCTCCCGAGTAGCTGGGACTACAGGCACATGCCACCACACCTGGCTAATTTTTGGATTTTTAGTAGACATGAGGCTTCCTCATATTGGCCACGCTGGTTTTGAACTCCTGACCTCAGATGATCCACCCACCTTGGCCTCCTAAAGTGTTGGGATTACAGGTGTGAACCACTGCTCCTTGCCTGGCCGAGCTTTTTGACTACTATCAGCACAAAGGCAGCAAGTTCCTTCTGCTGACTGGTTCTTTTGTTGTCACTGAGAGCAAAGCAGTGTGTCCATTTTACTTTTTTCTTTCGACAGAAGTGGTCTTGCTAAGTTTCCTAGGCTGGCCTCAAACTCCTGGGCTTAAGCAATCCTTCCACCTCGGCCTCCCCAGTAGCTGGGACTACAAGTGTGCACCACTGTGCTCAGCTCAGATCCTTCCATTTTAACATCCTCTGCATAACCATTACATGTAACAGTCAACTCCTCAAGAAATAACATGTATAAAGGATACTACCTCTGCACAACATCTCTCCCACCTTCAAGATTGCTTCATTTGAAAACACAGTGTTCTATTTCTTCCTGCTAGACCCTGTCCTAAATTCCCTACTTCCCAGGCCCCTCCTATGTGGTTAGAGGAAATATAAAGAACATGCAATCACCCAAGCAAAGTAAGGACAAAGACGGTTTCTCTTCAGCGCTGAGTCTAGAGATCAGAGAAGCAGGGAAGCCGGAGCCAGACGCCATTGGAGAAAGCAGCTGGCTGTGTGAGGCCAGGTTACAGTCAGTTCAACTGCCCAAGCAGCAGGGCTGTGGCCGTGGAACCCAAAACCCCTTCGGCTGAGGCTGGGCCCAGGCCAGGGCTGACAGCACCATGACGCCGACACACTGCCCTGCATTCTGCTGGCTCGGCCCACCCCAAAGTCAGTCAGGCAGACGACCTCGATGCCCCAGCAGCCGGACAGTGTCTATTCTAGAGGCAAGGTTGCTGCCACTGCTTCCTCCATGTGAGTGATGCAAGTGCAATAGAAAATGCCAATCAGAGAGTCCACATCCCTCAACAGTAGGCACCCACCACCAGGGAGCAGCAGAGAAGAGGCAAATGAGACACGGAGAGATTTAATTTACATAGCAGCCACTTGGGGTCCAGTCAGAGCTGGGGCAGTGGGGGCATCTATAACCCCAGAAGGCACCCCCCCGGCCCCGCCCCCTGGGAGACCAGTCCTCACCAACCCTTGGATGGGCTCCCAAGGTTGTGCAGAAGATGCTCCAGTTGAAAGGAGAGAGACATTTGGGAATAAGGCTGTCCCCAAGTTGGGGGAAGTTCATGGCCTGGAGTTGGTTGCCTACGTGGTGGCCCAGGGGTCTGAGACAGTCCATGTCCTGGGCAAGTCCTCAGCCTGGTGGCCCTAGAGGAAACCTTCACGGCGGAACTGCTCCTGGAGAAGGGCGCGGTACTGGTCAAAGCCGCCTTCCACGCGGGTGACGCCGCCTCCCTCGCACACCCACAGCTCCCGGCACACCAGCCTGATGAAGCGCTCATCGTGGGACACCAGAATCACGCCACCCTGAAAGACAGGAGAACGGGAGGTGCTTGGGGGGCACCCTGAGGCACTGAGGCCTGGGGAGGAGTGGTTGGGGTGAAGGCATGCTCACTCTGAAATTGTTGAGGGCACGGCCCAGAGCCTCGATGGTCTCCATGTCCAGGTGGTTTGTGGGTTCATCCAGAATGTAGAAGTTGGGGCTGGAAGGCAGAACCCAGGAAGGGGTGCAGTGAGAGAAAATAAAGCCTTCTGACAGTTTTCTGCTGGGCGAGAAGGGGAAGTGGAGGGAAGAGCTCCGGAGAATGAGGCCTCACCAGGGCATGGTCATCTGAGCAAAGGCCACTCGGCTCTTCTGGCCCCCAGACAAGCTGGCGACAGGGCGCATGGCCAGTTCTCCGGAGATGCCATACCGACCCAGCTGGTGGCGGTACTCCTCCTCAGGCCGCCCTGGAAAGGACGCCTTGGGTCAGGTGGGTGCTCAGCCCACTCCCTTCCTGTGCACCCCCGCCGCGCCTCCAAGTCCCCACATCCTTCCACATACGCTCGGGAGCGCTGCTCTGCACTCACCCAAGGCTGGCCTGGATGCAGGGGTCAGCCTCAGCCCTCTTCCACTCAAATCCGCAACTCACCAGGAAACTTGCGTGCCAGCAGCTCCACAGCACTGACATTTAGGTCCAGCTGCTCCACGTGGTGCTGGCTGAAATAGCCAATCTTCAGATTCCTGCAGGCAGAAGCCCAGGTGGAAAAGAAGACAAAAGGCAATGACCGTGAAGGAGGGCAGGCTGCATGGGTGCCTGGAAGCGTACTGGCGGGGGACTTGCTCGGGAAGCATGCTCAGGGGGTGGGGGGCTTTGCCTTGGAAGCATGCTCAGGGCTCAGGGGTGGGGGGATCTTGACTTAGAAGCATGCTCAGGGGGCAGGGGTGGGGGGGCCGTGACTTGGAAGCATGCTCAGGGATTGATGGGGGGCTTGCCTGTGAGCATGTCTGATGCCCCGAACAGGTGCCAGGTCCCCCATAAGCAGCTTCAGCATGGTAGACTTCCCGGCCCCATTCTCTCCAACCTTAAGAAACGTGAACACTTTATACAGTGTGTGCCAGAAAAATCAATACTGAATGTTCTCACTCATATATGGGCGCTAAAAAACGCTGAGCTCATAGAAATATAGAATAGAGTTGTGGTTACTAGAGGCTGGGAAAGGTAAGGGGAGGAGGGGAATTGAGAGAGGGATTTGGGAGAGGTTGGTTAACCAGGAGGGATGGAGGAGTAAGTTCCTGGGTTCCACAGCACAGAACGCTACAGTTCACAATGACTTACGTACATTTTCAAAAAGCTCTAAGATTCGGAATGTTCCCAACATCAAGTGATCATGTTTATGGTAAATATGCTTATAACCCTGATTTGACCATTACACATTGTATACGTTCTGGAAGTATCTCTGTACCCAGAAATATGTACAATTACGTATCGATAAAAAGAAAGAGCGCCACCGTGTGTAACACAGAAGGGAAGGAAATTAGAAGGGGTCCCAGGCAGTCTCCAGTCCCAATGACTCCTTCAACAGCCAAAAAAATATTTTTAAGAACTCTAGCGGGGTGCAGTGGCTCACGCCTATAATCCCAGTACTTTGGGAGACTGAGGCGGGCGGATCATTTGATGTCCGGAGTTTGAGACCAGCCTGGCCAACATGTTGAAACCCCATCTCTGCTAAAAATACAAAAATTAGCCAGGCGTGGTGGTGGGAACCTGTAATCTCAGCTGCTTGGGAGGTTGAGGCAGGAGAATTGCTTGAACCCGGGAGGCAAAGGTTGCAGTGAGCTGAGATCGTGCCACTGCCCTCCAGCCTGGGCGACAGAGCAGGATGCTGTCTCAAAACAAAACAACACCAAAACCTCTACAGAAAAATACATACACTAATACACTAAGGGGAGCAGTACTTGAGTATCTGGTAAGTGCAGGGTATTCACTTCTCCCAAGAACCAAGTGACATAGATGTCAGCTCCATCTTAATGATTAGGAAACTGCTTGGAAACCATTTGCTTTTCCAAACCTAATGATTAGGAAAAGCTAGGAAATGGCAGAGTCAAGATCTACAGTCTCACCCTGAAGCCCATGCTCTCTCCATATGTCTCAAGGTTTAGAACACTCGGAACCAAGACCAATAAGGTAAGGCATGGCTTTTAAGTTTTCATAAAACATGATACACTAGGTTTTCCTCCCTGAAGAGCAGCGCTGTGCTGCCAGAGGACAGGGCCACTGTAAGTCCTGGGCCCTCAGTCCTGTTCCACAGACCTCGTCCCTTTACAGCCTGAGGAGCTGGGCCAGTCCACACCACATACTCAGACAGGAGAATCCCAGCTCATGGCACAGAGAAACAGCAGCCGTACCACACAGATGCGGGACTCGAGATCAGCAGACACAGAGAGGCGACTGAAGATGACGTGCTTCGGGTCATAGTAGAAATCCACCTCATCTAGCTGCAGAATTGGCGGCGAGAACTTCTCAAACCCATCAGGGAACCTGCAGGAAGTAGGGGTGACAATGTGGAGCAGCCAAAAGGAAGCAATTCCCCACCAGCCCCACCGGCCCAGAGCTTACTTCATTACCACCTCTGATTCCTTGTCCACAGGCTTCAGCTCAGGTCTGGGGGCAGAGACGAGATAGACTAGATTTACAACTTAAAAAATAACTTCCTGCACAACTAATGTATGTTCAGAGAAAACTTAGGGCTTCTACTCCTACCACTCAGATATCATTACTTTAGAGTACATCCTTCTCATTTACTATATGCTAAAAAATAGAATCAGGCTTTTGTGACTTTTTACCCAGTTAGTATACCATGGTGTATTTACATGCTGCAAACATCTCAGCCTTACAATTTTAAGCTTCCTGCCAGCAATTATAGAAAGGGCACTTCAAGATTGAAATCCCAATGCACATTATCATTAGTTATTAAGAAAATGCAAATCAAAACCACAATGAGCTATCTCGTCACAACCATTAGGATGGCTAAAACTACAAAGACAGTAACAGTTAGCAAGGACATGGAGAAATTGGAACTCTCAATTCCTTGTTGGTAGGAATGAAAAAATGATGTCGTTGTGGCTGGGCGTGGTGGCTCACGCCTGTAATCCCATCACTTTGGGAGGCAGAGGTGGGTGGATCACAAGGTCAAGAGATCGAGACCATCCTGGTCAACATGGTGAAACCCCGTCTCTACTAAAAATACAAAAATTAGCTGGGCATGGTGGTGTGCACCTGTAATCCCAGCTACTCGGGAGGCTGAGGCAGGAGAATTGCTTGAACCCAGGAGGCGGAGGTCGTGGTGAGCCGAGATCGCGCCATTGCACTCCAGCCTGGGTAACGAGCGAAACTCCGTCTCAAAAAAAAAAAAAAAAGAAAAATGATGTCGTTGCTTTAGAAAAGTTTGGCAGTTCCTCAAAACATTAAATGCGGAATTACCATGTAACCCAGCAATTCCGCGCCTACATACACACCTAAGCAAGTTGAAAACGTGTCCACACAAAAATGCATATACCAACGTTCACATTATTCATAACCCCACATTATTCATAATAACCAAAATGGAAACAACCCAAATGTCCCCTAATGACTCAATGAACAAACTGCTGCAGAATATTATCCAGCTACAAAAAGAAATGAAGTAATGACACACGCTACAACATGGATGAACCGCAAACATGCTGGGGGAAAGAAGCAAGACACAAAGGTTAATATCCTGTGGTTCCATTTATAGGAAACGCCCAGAATAAGCAGATACATAGAAACAGTAAATCAGTGGTTGCTATGTGCTAGTCAAGATTAGCCCTCCAAGGACAGTGTGGAATACTCTGCTTCCCAGCAGAGGAGGAAGTCAAAGGTGGCTTCTAGCAAAGGGGAAAGCTAGAATGGTCAGGCAAAGGGTTGCCCACAGATGAGAAAAGAGATGAAGAGAATCAAAGTCAGGGTCTGGCCAAGGCCACTGTACTCACAGCTTCTCCAGCATCTTGAGTTTACTCTGCACTTGAGAGGCCCTGTTGGCATTGTAGCGAAACCGGTCAATAAAAACCTGCAGGGGAGGAGTGCGGGCATTGGTGAAACTCCCTCAGTATCCCCGGCTCCGGAACGCATGGGATGGGAGCCCCAGCCCTGCCAGGCCCCTCACCTGGATGTGCTGGCGATACTGCTGCTGGGCCTCATATTCCCGCTGCTGGTTGAGCAGCCGCTCCTGCTTGCTCTTGATGAAGGTCTCAAAGTCTCCCCGGTAACCATCTAGCCGCTGGCTATGCAGGTGGATGATGTCTGTGGCGATGGCATTCAGGAAGTTGCGGTCGTGAGAGACGACCAGGATTGTGGAGGGCCATGTCTGAGGGGTCACAGGACGGCAGGTCCAGTTTGGGAGGGCAGTCAGTTCTCAGGCACCCAGGTATCTTGGAGGCCAACTTTCCCACACCCACTCCAGCACCCACAGGCACTCACCTGCAGGTAATTCTCCAGCCACAGGATGGCCCTGACATCCAGCATGTTTGTAGGTTCTGGAGAAGTAGGGGAGTACACACTTGGGAATGCAGGGCTGGAGAACTAGGAACTTGGATGCTACCACCCCTGCCCATCCTAAAGCCTGGGCGCCCCATTTCAAACTCACCATCTAACAGCAGCAGATCTGGCCTATGAAAAAGAATACACGGCATGAGGGTTTAGGGCAGCAACTCACTGCCGCCTCCCAAAAGCTAAGACCAATCTCCCATAGGGCTCCATACACTGGCCCAGAAGACTCACCTAGCAAATAGGGCCCGGGCCAGGGCCAGCCTCATCCTCCAGCCACCCGAGAACTCCCTAAAGAATGACGGGGCCACATTAGGGGTGGGTGTTCATCAGGTCAGAAAGGGGCTGAGTCAACAGGGTTCAGAGCCAAGAATGGCAAGGGTCACTCACCGGGTGGGCTGCTGCTGCATTTTAGGGGTAAAGCCAAGCCCAGCGAGAATGACTGACGCCCTAGGAGGGAAGAAATTGAAGAAGTCAAGTGGGACAGTCCACAGAGGGGAAAGGAAATCTGGAGGGAGGGGAGTTTGATATACCTGGCAGGTGCCTTGTCAGCCTCAATCTCCTCCAGTTTGGCATAGATTTCTGCCAGCTCTGCAGCTTCAGAGCCCTCCACCCTGGAGGGAGGAGAAACAGCAACTGGCCTAAGTGGGGGCAGTCTAGGAGGATGTCCTGTGCCCTATACAGCTGGAAAGAGGCCACTGGCTACAAGAGGAAGAGAATATAGGAAGGATCTGCTCAAGGGAATGAGGGCAATGGGCACTGTGGAAAGAACAAGGGCTGCTGAGTCCCAGAGTGCCAAGTGATAAGCTCTGTTGATTACTAGTATGCACATGCAAATGGTGGATTGTTCCAGCAGGGCAGGCACTCTGTGAGGGCCAGCAGCTGCTAGTCACTCTCTAGCCTGAAGCCCTCACCTGCCAGCAGCAATCTGGGCGCTGAGTTCCCGCTCCCGCCGTAACAGGCCCTCCCGCACACTGTCACTCTCCAGAACACTCTGTAGGGCAGGGGTGTCATCTCCAGCAACCTCTTGCTCAACGTGCAGCAGGGAAATGTGGGCTGGAACCCGGAGACTCCGGGTGGCCAGCATCTTCAGTAACGTGGTCTTCCCCAGCCCATTCCGCCCCACCAGCCCGTAACGGCGGCCCCATGCCAGGTTCACATCAGCTCCAGCCAGCAGTACTCTACAGGGGTGGAGAAAGGAGACCAAAGATGCTCTAAAAACAGGTGCACAGAAAGTTTAACGATAAGCCTAACATTGTTTGTAGCCTCATTTCATCTCTCTAAATTCTCCCCTAATCAGAAAACGAAAGCCAAGCCCCGCCCCCCACAATTCCCTCACCTGTCGCCGAAGGACACATCGAAGTTCTCAATTCGCACATCATAGGATTTGTTCTTGCCAGATGATTCCAATCGACTCTCCTTTCTGCTGCCTGCCTGGCTGGCTGATGCCTCTTCTAAGACTCTTTAAAGGGAGAAATGGACAGCTCTTAGTGCTCCCCACCGGTCCAGGCAGACACTGCTCTGCTCTCTTCTGAGCCATGCTTTCCCCACTCACAGACAGTTGCTGGTCTTGAGCATGTCCTTCTCTGACCGCTTCTCCTGCTTTGCCTTAAGTCGAGCCTCGGCCTTCTCAAGCTTCTTTGCATTCACTGTCTAAGGATCCAAACACATCGACTTCACTCTAGGGTGTAGGCTCAGTAAGGAACCCGAAGAGAGAACACCTCAAGTAAACCCTCTTAACTTACCCAAGATGAACAGACTCAAAGGCTCAGGGAAAGACACAGTCAGAAATCCCCCCAAAAGATCCTCCAATTAGACAGTCCACTCCCAACCCCATCCCACACTCCCTCCCTTGCTTCCTCCTCCTCACCGAGGACTGTTCCCTCTTTAGCAGTCCTGGAAGTTTGGTTCCACAGTCTGTAAGCGATAAGAAAAGCAGTCACCTTCTCCCTGAGGGAAGGGAAACTAACACTTTGAGTGACTAATATGAACCAGGCACAGACACAGACGTTTTCTACAAAGCTTTATAATCCTGGAGATAGATGGCTATTATCTTCCCTGCACTTAAAAAAACACAAACAAACAAAAAAACCTCACGTAAAAGAATACAGAGGCATAGGCGGGGGTGGGGACAGATAACCAACTCTAAAAAGATCACGCAGCTGGTTAGTAAGTTGCAAAATTGGCTAGTGAAACCAAGCCTGTCCAGTTCCAGGCTCCTATGCTTCCTACCATACCCAAGAGCTAGGAGAACCCTCCAACAGCAGCCTCCCCCCGACCATGGGCTCTTTTGCCCTCGGTAAGGACATCAACTAGCTCCTACAACCCTGTCCTGTGGAAAAGACGCAGTAGGAGCTCTAAGCTGCAGGGGGCAGATGGGTAGGGGGGGGAAAAGGACAGAGGGCAGTTAGTTCAACCTCCCCTCACTCTCACCGTAGTTCTCTGTTATCTTTGACAACTGGATGGGGGCGTCCAGTAGCACCTGGCTATTTCCCTGGCTCTGTGGTTCAGCCCTATGTAGGTAGGGAGAGAAAGCGCAAAGTTAGCAGTTGAGGGAAAAGCTCTACGGCCGTCAGACCTTATTTCCCCACCTCTTGTCTCCGGACCGTTCGCCCTCCCTTCGCCCCCATCAACCCCTACCGCCTGGCACATACAGGCGCAGAGTGTTGTACATGCGCTGGCACACGGCCCTGATGCCCGCGTCATCCTTGCTGTCCCCGGACACCTCTTGCAATAGTTCCCCCACAGCTTCCACCAGGTCATCCACAGACTCAAAGTCCGAGCTGCCGCTGTGCAAGACGCCTGCGCAGGGCGTGGCAGAACGAGGAAGGTATCAGGTAGGGAGGACACACAAGCAGTTTCCCCAAACAGCGGCCCCAGTCCAGGCTCCAGACCCAACCGGCCCCCGGGACAAGAGGTCACGCCGAGGAGAGGCCTGGCAACAGTCCCCGGCACGACGCTCGCTTAGGTTCTCCCCCGGCCTCCACTTTGGTGTTCTCAGCCAGCTGATTCAGTTCTGCTTACCCGTCACGTAGTCGAAGACCTGTCCGTCAATTTCGGGGAACTCGCTCCGCAGGATTTCGGCGCAAGTCGCCATGTTCCAGTTGAGAACCCGTCCGCGCAGTCGCTGTGAGCCCCTGGCCTAGGCCCGCCCCGCGCCCTGTCCCCGAAATCTCGCCCCTCCTTGCAAGGCGCATGCGTAGCGGTGATACAAGAAAGGAGCGGAGTGCAGGGAGCCCGGTGGGCGGGGCGAGCGGGGCCCAGAGGAGAGGCGCTGAGCATGCGCCGGGCCGCCCTCTTTGCGCGTGCGCAACACCTTTTCGGCGGAAAGATTAACCACACCTGCGGTTCTCGCTGCCTTCTGGGAGGTGGAGTTCCAGGAGCGGGGGGTGGGGCGGGGGCTGAGTGTTCAAGGTTTATCAGGGCGCGAGGCACCGGTGGTCTGGCAGGTGGGAGCCTCCCAAGAGACAGGCGGCTGATAAAGCACTTTGGCTTTGCCAGGTTTTATGCGCTCCCTCGAGGCGCGTCTGCTCTGGCTGCGCACTCAGCCAGGCCCGTTTTGGAGCCCGCCCAGAGCTGCTGATTCACCCTGGTCCCTGACTCTGGGCGCTGGGCCCCCGCTCCCTCCGTAACAGGTCCTCCCTCACACTGTCACTCTCTAGCAAACTCCCCGCGGGCCCCCGGATCCTACGGGCTCCTCAGCCTGGTGGTCAGCGCCACCCGCCTGCCCGCCGCGACCTGTCTTCATACTTCATAATTGAGCTAACCTTTGCGAATTAAGCCCATTCAGTTCTTCCACCACCCCAGGGCACGACCAAATCCACTGCCAAAGGGCAAGAAAACCAGAAGGACAACGTGGCTTATATAAATTCACTGGTATTTATTCCCTCCCTACACCCAAAGCCGACTTCTTCGCACCCTGAATCTCAGTAAATGCCAGTAAAAGGCTACTTCCTTTCACTGATTGCCTCAGGAAGCTAGGAATTTCCTCCAAAATGACGTTATTGCTTTATATTTAACGTGAAAATTCCACCAATCGGCTCCTAAAGTGGCACCCAAAATTACATTACTACCCATTCATCCCTTTGGATTAAAAACATTGCCATTCAGGCCCAGTGGCTCACACTGGCAATCCTAGCACTTTGGGAGGCCGAGGAGTGCTGATCACCTGAGGTCAGGAGTTTGAGACCAGCCTGACCAACATGGAGAAACACCGTCTCTACTAAAAATACAAAATTAGCAGGGTGTGGTGGAGCATGCTTGTAATCCCAGCTACTCAGAAGGCTAAGGCAGGAGAATCGCTTGAACCTGGGAGGTGGAGGTTGCGGTGAGCGGAGACAGCACCATTGCACTCCAGCCTGGGCAACAAGAAACTCCGCCTCAAAAAAAAAAAAAACCTGCCATCATGAGGAATCAATCAATCCTGATAGTTAACCATTTTACAGGAAATACAGGTAAAGAGGATTATGTTAAGTGACTTCACGGGGACAACTGGCAAATTCTGATGGGAGAAACTACAGAACTCTGGTTTCTCTGAAAAATTGCAAGACCTAAAGGGAAACATCGATTTTAAAATCTGAACGTGATCTCGGCTCACCACAACCTCCGCCTCCTGGGTTCAAGTGATTCTCCTGCCTCAGCCTCCTGAGTAGCTGGGATTACAGGCATATGCCACCATGCCCAGCTAATTTTGTACTTTTAGTGACGATGGGGTTTCTCCACGTTGGTCAGGCTGGTCTCGAATTCACGACCTCAGGTAATCGTCGTTCCTCAGCCTCCCAAAGTGCTGGGATTACCGGCATGAGCCACCGCGCCTGGCCCATTACGTTATTCTACTTCAGTTTATGTTTGAAATTTTCTCTAGTAGATTTTTCAAGTCTAAAAAAGCTGAAACTAAGTAAGGGAAAACCGCTGAAAGCAAACTTGCTCTTTTATCTGTCCCAACACACCAGCAGGATCTAGGACATTCCCCAAGGGCACTTTTGTAAAATGCACTGCCGGGGAGTGGGGGAAACAAGCCTTTCCTCCTGCCACTCACTCAGCAAGATTTGGGAAGGCTGGGTAAATGATGGAATTAAGAGGTCAGTTTCTCAGGATGGCTATAAGACCAAATACAAACTCTGCTTCATCTATACTTAACCTAATTAGAGAACATCTGCCTAAGAATTAGAGAAAGAGCTGGGTGCTGTGGTGGAGCACACCTGTAATCCTAGCTACTCCGGAGGCCGAGGCAGGTAAGATCTCTTGAGCCTAGGAGTCTGGTGACCAGGGGGAACAAAAAGGAGCTAGGGAAATAATCTATCCCCAGGTTACTGGGGCCCACTGGGGCTGCTTGCCCTTGAGGCTTTCTTGAACGGGCCAGGAAATCTGGGCCCACAACCCACAAGGATAAGGGCTTGGATGGCCCAGGAGGGGCCTGACTGGGACAAGACAAGAGTACTCAGAACAGAAAACTGTGGGAAGAGCAGTGCCACCAGCCCCTCCCCACCTAGCTCCCACGTCAACACAGCCAACAACTCCACTCCACAGAGTTTATTGGGTCTGTAACTGGACGAAGTCACACTGTACAAAGTGAAGCTCACACTATCCCAAAGCAGAGTGGGACTGGGGGCTGGGGTCCGTTACTGGCCTTCGGGGGAGCTCCGAGTGAGGGGCAGCCAAACCTCCCACTCCAGAGGTGTGGCCACAAGGGTGGGAAGGAAAAGGAACCCACATGGCTTTGGTCACAGAACTCAGAGCCTGGCACTAGACCAGGACAGACAGGCGGCTGTTCCGAGAGCAGGAACCTCGGCCACCCTGCCCAGGGAGCCTGGGGAGCCCAGGGACTGCTCCACCAGCCCCACTTGCAATGTGCTTGGCCCAGACCTAGACTCAGGGGCTGGGGCAAAGGGAAGGCAGCAAAGCAGGAGGGAGGAGACACTGACATGTGGTGGTGGGGAGGGAGTGGCACCTGGACCTGTGGAGGAGGGTGGGTGGGGAGGTGGGCTAGCAGCCTAGTGGCAGCTAGCAGCGAGTTTCATAAATGCCGCTGCGGCCAATGTAGCGCACCCATTTGATGACATCGTGGTCGCTGTAGTTCAGCTTCGGTTCAAACACCTTCAAGTAGCGCACCTTGAGGCCAGAGGGCGCAAATGGCACCTGGGCAAGGACAGCTCGTTAGAAATGTGGCCTTCCTCTTACAGCCGCTCTCCTCTGGGAAGTCCCGTTGCCCTGCCCTACTTCATCTCCACTACAGGTGTTTGAATGGCTGCGGCCCTGAAAGCAGCTGGCGGGGTGAGGGACCTCTAAGAGGTGACTAGAGAAGAAAGCCCTGCCTATGACACCTTGAATCAGTTCCTTTAACAGCAGGAGATAGCAACCGAAGAGTTGCTTTAGAATATACTTATCCTGCTCAATATTATGGACTCAAAAATAAGGCGGAGAAAATGATGTCTACCATGCGTAAAACAAAGCCCATTGTTCTGTCTGCAAGTAAACTTTGTGTCTCACCTGGCATTTAAACAATCTAAGTTTTTCAAAAGAACTGTGTTAGAACAAGCCAAGAGAAGTAAAAGATTTTCCTCACTGTGAATAGTAATTTCTGCGAAGAGGCTTGAAGGGGAAGGATGGATTTATGAATTAAAGCCACTTCTTTCTAGGCCTCAAGTTTCCTCACCTCTAAGATGTTTATCAAGATGATCTCTAAGAGATTTTCCAGCATACCCTGGCATGACTCTAGGTCCCTCCTCTGCCATACCTCAAAGTTCATGGAAATAGGGGGTCGAGCCCATTTCTTCTTGTCGTTGGTAGGCAGAAGCTCAATCTCTGCGCTGATCTGCGATTCCTTCATACCTGCCATGCGCTTGATCCTGGGAACACAGGGACAGTGGGCAGCCTGTTGTAGTGTGGACGAGTTTCAAGGGCAGTTGCCCATTTTAAGCAAAGAGAGAACCCAGGAGGTGCCAGGACAAGGAGAGGTGGTCAGGGCCCTGAAAACCACTTGCTAGGGAGCCTTGGGTCTACTCAGTTAGGACAGGATGCAGTTTCTGCTTAGACACTGGGGCACACTGTCTTCTGCTGTCTGCCTCACAGATATATTACAGGGGCAAGTAGGGAAACGCTGAAGCATCTTAAAAAATAAGCACATGCAAGAACCCCAATGCAGGCGTGTACATACTCACACAGAGGTATAAGGGCTGACAGTACAAGCCGAGGCTCCTAGAACAGCAAACAGGCACACTCCCCCTACCCCTCATGCAGAAGATCAAAGATGAAACAAGAAGGTGCACTGCCATCTCGAGCCCTGCTGTGGCCTAATGAAGGAAAGACTCACTTCCATACGATGGCGTTCTCGCTGGCCTTGTACTTGGCCTTCCCCTTCATGCAGATCACCTGCACCCCACTTGTGTTCAGGGGGGTTGGGATCCTCACCTAGAAGTGACACACCTGTCAGGGAGCTCTGTCAAGCTGTGGTATCAGCTGCCTTTATGCCTAGGGACAAGTTCTTCCTCCTCCCCGAGCCCCTTGTCCTCACCTCAATTTTCTGAGCTAGCAGTGAGGGTTTAAAGTTGGACTTGATGACCACCTTGACCTCCAGTTTGGTGCGTCCCACTTCTCGCACTAGCGGGATGACCCGGAAAGGAAGGATGATGTCCTTGGTTGTGCGATACCTAAGGGATGGGAAGCAAGGTCACCAAAGAGCCTGATGTACTTCCTTTCCTCAATCTCTGCCAGCAGCACTGGCTGCCTCCTCCCACCCCAGTGGCACCTCATAAGCTCAAACTCTCCATCTGGCGGGATGAAGCTGATGCTGCGTTCAGAGTCAAACTTGCTGAGTCGTACACACTGGTGGAAGGTGCAGTCATCAATGGCAATTGATTGCTTCCCGCTATAGGCAGGGGCAGAGGAGGAGGTTTTATTGGTATAGGACACAGACAGGTGTCAGGCTGGGAGACCACTCTACCCCAGGCTAGCACCAGAGACTATGAACAGCTGCTAGAATGCAGCTTTCTGACATAGACGTCTGCCCCAGAGTCTGGGATGAGAGGGAGGCTTGCAAGCTCATTCTCTCCAGAGAGCCCTGCTGCTCGGGACTGGGGTGTTTCAGGCACACAGGACAGAAGCTGTCAGTATGTACAGAAGAGACCTTGGTCCTAGGGACCAAACAAAGGGCCTTGCTCTCTGAGGACAATTCCCTCCTCTCTCTTAGCACTAATGTCAAGAGCAAACAGCCAGGCTTACCATTGGGAACAGAGAGTTTACAATTATGGTGGGAATGAAGTTCAGAAGAAACTTGGGTTCACTAGACCCCACTGAGCCCGCGGAACACCCCTTCCCGCCAGCTCCCTGCCTCAGGCACCTCTTGCTTGTTTCATCAGCTGTGCCTTTGCCCTGTTTTTCAATGACAATCTTGTCATTCATCCCAAATTTGCATTCAGGCATCCCACTCAGGTAGCTCTTCATCACCACCCGGCCCGACACATGGGCGCTCAGCACCTGCCCTGGTGATGAACAGAAAAATGGGGAGCAGCAGAGTCAGGCAGGCAGGCCCAGGATCCTGCCCTGGCCTCCTCCTGCTTTATCATGAAAGGGACCTCACCTTGTGGGGACATGAGCAGGTTCACACTCTCCAGCACGTCCAGGAAGAGCTCATTCCGGCGATACTTGATACCCTCTCGCCGCCAGCCGATCTGCCCCGTCACCTGGCTGGTGATCTGTGACTGCTCTTCTTTTGTCTACATGGGGGCAGAGACAAATAGCAATAGCCTCATTCCTCTCTCTCTTCCCTCCTCCTGTCCCTATTCCCATTCCACCCTCATTCCCCTCCCTTCTAGTCCCCACCGGTAATCCATTTTCCCCTGTGAGCCCCAAAGGACAGGGCCTGGATAAAGCAAAGCAAAGCCGCACGGGTAGAAGCCAAGGGAACGGCTTACCTGATGCTGGGGGCCGCAGGGCCAACGAGGTGCCCACATGAAGCAGCCAGGGAGGCAGAAAAGGAGGAGAAAGCTATGAGGCTTGGATCCTAGGAGAGGGCCCAAGCTCTCTCCCCACAAGGAACACCAGGCCTCAGGAGCAGGCCTCCTCCCCAACCCCTCAGTGCAGAAGGAAACTGCTGGAGCTGTATTCCTGGTAACAGAGATGCTGAATTGGCTGCTCCTGCAGCGGGAGGGCCACACAGGGCAAACTAAGCCTGCAATCACAGCAGGAGGCTCAGGCCAGCACTTCCTGTCATGGGAGGGCTCACGAGTCAGCTCAGACAAGGCTCGGGGCCAGCGGAGATGAAGGGAGATTGGACTCCACCCTGCCTATGGTTTGCACAATTCAAGTACCTGACTCTTGATGCCCTGCTGGGTGATGAAGGTTTTCAGCGCGCCTGTCTCGGAATTCTGTGGGTAACCAAAGTCTAGAATCTCTGCAAAAAGAAGGGAACCATCAGCCCCCAGTCAAAGCTTCATTCCAGTCCCTGCTCAGGCCTGCATGTCTGGCTGGCGCAGCTTCCAAAGACCCTGTGGCATCATCTCAACAAAGTCTTCTAGCTCTGTAGCATTTATTCTGATTTGTGCTTTATAGGAAAACAATCTAAACGTTTTATTTTTTTCAAATAGAGAAATCAAAGCCAGGCGCAGTGGCTCATGCCTGTAATCCTGACACTTTGGGAGGGTGGAAGAATCACTTGAGACCAGGAGTTCAAGAGCAGCCTGGGCAACACAGTGAGACCCAGCTCTGCAAAAAATAGTTAAAATGAGCCAAGCATGGTGGCATGTGCCCATGGTCCCATCTATTCAGGAGGCTGAGGCTTCAGTGAGCTACGAATGCACCACTGCACTCAGCATATGTGACAAGAGAAGACCCTGTCTCAAAAAAAAAAAGAGAAATCAACAGAAGAGTCGCATGGCCAGCCGGGGGCAAGTCAAGAAGCTTTGAGCCGTTTTCTCCAGAAAACAGACATTCGGAAGATGGAAGGACTCACCTTCCCTTCCATCACACTCTACAGAGAAACAGAGGTAACAGCGCACCTAAAGGGGCCTGAAATAGCTCACTCTCCCCCGGGCTCTGAAGCAGCTGGCGAGACGGGAAACCGGGAGGACAGCCAGTGAACCAAGGTCCAAGCCACAGAGGAAAGAGGATGAATACGGGAGGCTCAGCCACCAAACCTGAGTCAGGTTCCAAGCCCCTCGAAAGACCAAACACCTGCTGGCCTATTTCTGTGTTCTACTTCAGAGCAGCCTTTAGGTCTGGATGTGAACTGGCCTCCTAAGAGGCATAGAGATCCTAGCCCAAGAGACCAGATACTCGGAAAGTTCAGAGTCCACCAGAGCCTCAGACCTGCACCCAGCTTCAGGCCCGGCCCAGCCTGCGTCTTCCCCACCCTGGCCCACCGCCCTGCCAGCCCAGCAGCCTCACCGTCCAGCAGCTCATATATGAGCACAAAATTGTTCTTGATGTTTTCCTCGCTGATCTTGCCAAAGTAGGCAGCCATCACATCACACATCTTATAGAGGAATTCGAAGACCATGGCAGCGTTGACATTCTGCTTGGTGACTGCTGCCAGCCAGATGTTGGACCGCTTGACGTGGAAGAAGCTGGTGCGTGCAATGTTGGTAACAGGGCTGCGCACCTGCTGCCGGGCATGGATAACATTGACCCGAAAGGCATCCACTGCGTTCCTCCTGAAGGAAAAGGGCGCATGGGGCCTGCTCAGCACCCAGGCCAACCTCACCCAACAAGGACCAACCACAGCTGCTAACAGCCCCACCCTCCTTACTGCAGAAGTCTGACACGCTCTAAAGTAAACCAGTGCCTAAACCACTAGGGTGGTTCCCTTCTCATGACGGCCCCTGGAGGCATGGGGAGCGGGCCGGAGCAGGGCTGGTGTCTACAGCCCCCGAGAAATAGGAAAGTCAGGTATTAAGGCCGACGTAACCTTAATAACGTGAAGTTCATCAGGTTTAGAGACAGACAGTCCTGACTCCCAGGGCTGGCCCAGTTTCCCAGCTTTCTCTAGCTTCCCCATAAGCTCCCAGGACCAGGACAGAAGGAGACACTTCTCCAGTCCTCCCGCTAGTGTCCCAGCAGTGGGGAAGGCCAGCTCCTCCAGAAGTTAGACAAAGCCAGCATGACTTCAGAAGTCACAAAGGAGGGAGAGGTACCAAGGGGCTGTGGAACTGTGCAACCCATTCTTGCCAGGATCCAACTCCAGAGCAAGTTCAGGGAATAGAAAAGGATGCAGGAAAACAATGATGGGGGCAGGGCCCCCCCACCTGTACCTGGGCAGCAGCTTGAGAGGCCGCTTACCTATTGCTACGGCAGCCAATGAGATGGGATGAGAGAAATGACGCCAGCAAGAAGAGGAGAGTGACAGCAACAAGAGAGAGGGTTAGACACACAACACGCCGGGAGGGAGCATACACCGTGAGGCGGAGGCAGACAGGACAGGCAAGGCGGCGCGTGATCGGCCTTGGCTTGCCCAGTCCATCCAAGGCAGGAGGGGTTGGGGTGGGGTGTAGCCAGCCAGGTTCAGCCAGGCCAGGCCTTGCCATAGCTGCAGCTCTAGCCCATGGCACTCCACCAGCCAACAGACAAACAGCCTCAAAGGCCAGGCCAGCCCAGGCCAGCTCAATATCCAGGGAGTCAAGTGAGAGGCACAGCAACAGGCCCATTCTGTGACTTTATCTCCAGCTCTCTGGGGAAGAACAGGCAGCAGGAACCAGAGGAGCCTCATATCCTTTGCGCCTCGCAGGCTAGCTAGGTCCCCTCAGTCGGAAAGAACGAGGGCGTGCAGGGGGCACAGAATGAGAAGGCAGGCTGTGGCTGTGTGAAGGTCTGAGGGGCCCAGCATATGGAGCCGTCCTGGGTCTACTCTGATAGGCCAAGGGAGGGCAGCATGGCCTCCCTGCCCTCCCTCCATGACCCAGAGAGTGCCTCACGCTTCCTCCCAGCGTCTCCCCCAGGAATGGCCCAGAGGAACCGAAGACAGCTGAGTCAGCAGCATGACTCCTCCTGAGAAAGGAAGCCTGAGAGGATTCGGCAGCCTGGAGAGGCTTTCAATAGAATCCAGTGAAGGCGCTTGACATGAGAAGGGCTTCTGAGAGCAAGGCTTAGATGGATTAGGACCTCCAGCCTGGCCACTAACTCCACCCACTGGAAGCACTTCTCCCTCCTCCTCAAGGAAGGAATTAACTAGCCTGGGCAAAAGCACTCATCTTCAGCACCCAGAGCACCCAGGCCTGTAACGAAAGAAACAGGATGCAGGAAGGGCAGGAGTTCCTCAGGCTGTGGGACCTTGCCATTCCACAGGTCCCACCTCGTGGCCTGCAGGCTGCCTGCCAGGCCAATACCACCAGACCTAATGGGAGCCAGGCTAACTAGCGGGGCTTCCAGGATGCAGCCAGGGGTCGGAGTGGCCCAAGTCAAGCCTCTGGTGGGAACAGACCTAATCCTGCATGCTGGGGCTGGAGGGGAGGCGACGGGGGGCACAGCTGGCAGGGCCAGGCGACTCACCCAATGTCATCTCGGTAGACTCGGGAGATGAGCACCTCCCCCTTGTGATTATAGATGAATAAGCCTCCAATCATGGCGGCAGATCAGTTTCCGAGGCCCATCGCTCTGAGAACAGACCTAGGATAGGCAGGGGCAGGTAAAAGAAGGCCTCAGAACCCCTGCCAACATCCCTTCCAACATGTGGAGCTGTGCAGGTCACTGGAGCTTTTTTCCTGACTTAACCCTCTAGCAAGTGACCCTGCAGCCCTCCCAGACAGGCCCCACCCCTCAGCCAGGCTCCAGTTCCTGTTTATTCCACACTGGATGGGAGAAAGAACAGGAGAGAGATTAGGCCCAGGATTCTAAGGCCATTTTGACCCTCCCTTTCCTGGGGCTGAGCTTCAGTAATCCCCTCCCCCTCGCCTGAGCACTGAGCTCAGAAATGATCCTTTTCAGCCACCTCCTGTGCAGAATCTCAGGCTCCAGCCCGTGAGTCACTAAGGCCTGCCTGCCTGCCGCTGCATAGGAATTACTACAGCTGGTTCAGGCCTGGACCCCCAGGCCTAACCTTTAGAGCATCCAGTCTCTCGGGTAGGGCTCTACTACCCTTCAGAGAAGGTTGCAGGGCCTGAACCTCCGGCACTCACATTCCGGGAAAGGGTGTGAGGAGGAGAAGGGAGCCCTTAGGCCCTACTGTCGACCCGGGAGTGTGGCTTAACCTCTTCCTGGCAGTGGAATAAGCAGGCAAAGGGCAAAAGAGGAAGGTCCAGTGCTGGCAGACTACACTTCCATCACCCAAGCTGCTATTATAGTTACCTCTGACCACCGCTCCCCTTTCAAAAAGCTCTGGAATGCAATAAAAATAAGGACTGCGGTGGGGGTGGTGCAAGCTCATAAAATTAAGAAATCCTTCCATCCGAAATCGTGATCCAGGCCCATCTAGTAACTCCCTGCTGGCCTGCATACCTATAAGCAAGAGCCAGGGATGTCAGAATGCCTGAATTATCCAAATTATTTGGGTCAAATTTTTTTTTAATTTAAGTTGTTTGAGAAAAGGCGCTAGTTTGGTTTCAGATTTCCTGGATTAGCCCTGGTATTAATTTCACAGGGAGTACTTTAGCAGACTTTTCCAAACTGGAAAATAAAGCCTTTTCCTGTGGCTGTCAAGGTCTTCCAGAGAGGTGAGTGCTCTCTCAAGGGGGTAGACTCATCCCAAGCCTCAGTCCCAAACAGCCTAGGAAAGGAGATGCAAAATGGAGGTAGAGCCTGGGGCAAGGAACCAAGTCCACAGGTACCGGGTGGTAGGTATCGCAGGGCACTGGAGAGCCGGAGGTGGGGCCTTGGGCAGAAATGGAACATTTAGTTAAGGGGAAAGACCTGCAGCGACAGCCAGGCAGAGTCCCCAGGTGAGCCCACAGCAGCAAACTGGGCTGGTGGGGTGCACCTAAAGGTAAGAGTTCCCTATAAGGAAAAGGTCAAGGCTTTAAGAAGGAAAAGCCGGCAGGGGGAGATTGACAGTGGTGAACAAGCTGGGGCTGACAGAGCCTGTCTGGGATTCAGCTGCAGAGTAATGAGGGGGTCGTGGGCTTTTCGCCTTGGGGAGGGCATCGTGGGAAAAAATGGTGCCACGGGGTGCGGGGGCTGTCACAGGTCTAAGGAAGAGCCAAGGGGTGTCACTGAACTGAGAGGAGAGGGCGCTGCATGGTGTGAGACTTGTCACGGTGCAAGGCGGCGGCACAAGGGGGTGTCACTGTCCTACGAGACGGGAAAATTGTCCTTGCGCGGAGGGCCAGGGGGTTGGCAGGATCCTAGGGAGGGGGCGCTGCGCAGTGTTCCTGCTCTGAGAGGATTCCAGGCGGTCTCCCTCTCATGAGAGGCGCCAGGCGGGTCAGGTGGAGGGAGCCGCTCCCCGCCAGCCCTGCAACCGCGCCCTGGGCGCCCCCGCCCCACCGTCGGCTCGCTCCCGGGTCTGAAGGCTGAAGCCACTCCCGGGTGTGGGCAGCTTTTCTCCCAGCTCAGTGCAGGGCAGGGCAAAGCTGGGCGGCGGGACAGACGACCCGCGGCGTTCTCCCCCAACCCATAAGGCCAGATGCCCGGCTCACCTGGTGTCCGCGGCCCTCTGTTCTGCCGGCCTGGCCACTCTCGGAATCCCAAGATGTCCGCCCGCCCCCTGCTCGTCTGCCCGCTGCCTGGGCTTTCACCGCAGTACCGCGGCCCCGCCCCGGCGCCGGCTGCGCTTGCGCGCCCGCCTCCCGCGCCGACTACAAATCCCGTCAGGCTTCGCGGCCTCCTTGCTAGCAATTTGAAACGCTCTAAGTTTAGCAAAACCACAACTACCGACGGCCTTCGAGAAACCGTCCCCGCCTCAGGGGGAGAGATAGGCGAGGCCTTAGTCGGCCCTACCAGAAATACACATTCCAGCATACACCGCTCCACCCACCTTATTTTTTTTTTCAGAGCACTCTGGGAATTGTAGTCTCTGCACTTCTTCCTGTTCCTATTTGTTTCAGAGAGCTTTGGAATATTAATGCCGTTTGTAGAAGCACATCTGTTAAACCTCGGATTGCTGTAGGCCTTTTCTGTCTCCAGAGTTCCAAGACTGGCTATCCTCACTTTACACACAAATAAATGCAACTTGGCAGAAGTGTTTGTGCCGAATTTGCTGCTTTCTAACAGTACCTCTGATTCTCCCAAGCTTTTTTCAGATATTTGTTCCAGACATGAGCTTTTTCCAAGGGATTCAAGATCCAAGGAGAAGAGCGGGGAGGAAGGAGGCGACTACTTGGGAAGAAACTAAAGCTTTTCACAAATATGTCCATGACTGTACACTCTTCCTCGAGGTCAGCTAAAGCTTTTCATCAACGGGCCAATGTTCTCCTTAGCTATACGATTGTTATGCCTTCTAGTGACAGGCATATATGCTGCTCAAAAGATGTTAAAAGAGTTGAATTTAGTTGGACATGGGATTTGAAATCCCCTCTTTGATAAACATAAGCTTTACATCCAAGCTGAGGAGATAGAGCCAACCCTCAAACGTGAAGGGCCTGCTTGGTTCTTGCAGAATCTGAAGAAAATCTGTTGGCTCTTCTCTTTCTGTGGGCAGAGATAAATTGCTGCCTTCCTTGGGCAGGACTGCACCTGTCATGGGAAGAAGGAAGGGCAAGAAAGGGCAGATCTGGTTGCAAATGTTACAGTCCTTCACAGCCTCCAGCCAGAAGCCACGATGTGGCTGGCTGAAGATCTGACCTCCTTCAAATCGTATTCACAGCCTGAAGTCATTAAATGACTGAATACTGGCATTTCTAATTTTTGAACCAGCACTCAAGGCTTCAAGACTCCTACCTCTGCAAAAAGCTTTATCTTCCAAAAATACCCTAAACTGCTACCAATATAGAGTAAATAATAATAATGATAAAATAATAATAATAATAATAATAATAGCTACCATTTATTGAGCACCTACTCTACTGTGTGCCAGGCACTGTGCTAGGCACTTTTCATACAATATCTAATTTAAATCCTCACAACAACCCTGTGAGGTAGGTATTATTATCATCATTTTACATACAAGGGAACTGAGGCTCAGAGAGGTTAAATAACTCTCCTATCACACAACCAAAAATAGTAGAGCTGGAATTCAAACCCAAAACAACCTGACTCCAAATCCCATGCTCCAGTGAATTAAAGTAGAGACAGAGGGGAGAGGGAGGGAAAATTCAAGGAAGATTGTTGGAGTGAAATGGATATGATGTGCTGATGAGTAAGATATGGGAAGAAGGAATGTAAGCTCATAAACGTTTCTAGCTGGTGAGCCTATGTAGATTGTGATGAAGGTAACCAGGACAGGAATTCAGGAGAAACATACTTGGTTGGGCACGTGAGTCCATATGGAAATGCCCAGAAATGTCCAGTAGGTAACACTAATACAGATCTGAAGTCTGGGGGAAGCTGGGGTTGGAGCTATATATTTGGGAATCACCAGCATATCAGCAGCAATTGAGGATATCAGGATCAATGACTCCATTTTGGGAGTAAATAGAAAGGAAAGAGAAGTGAATCCAAGACAGAACGATGGAAGCACTGATACTGACAGGCACGAGCAATCGTGGAGAAATTCTCAAGAGGGTTGGACAAGACAGAGTGAGAGCGAGAAGTACATGAAACAGCCCTGCTGTGGTGGCTGGAAGCCATGGACTGGGTTGGGGAAAATCTAGAGCTCCCAGAAGGCAGGCAAGACTAAGTCACACTTCCAGCAAAGCCCTCTGCTCACCAAAACCCCCAAAAGTACTGTTTTTGTTTGTTTGCTTTTGAGGCAGAATCGCACTCTGTCACCCAGGGTGGATGCAGTGGTGCAATCTCAGCTCACTGCAACCTCCACTTTCTGGGTTCAAGCGATTCTCATGCCTCAGCCTCCTGAGTAGCTGAGATTACAGTCAGGCACCAAAACACCCATCCAATTTTTGTAATTTTAGTATAAGAGATGGGGTTTCACTATGTTGGCCAGGCTGATCTTGAACTCCTGACCTCAAGCGATCCGCCTGCCTCAGCCTCCCAGAGTGCTGGGATTATAGACGTGAGCCACCACACCTGGTCAAGTATTGTTAATTGAATGAATGCCAAAATGTCCCTACCTTGGTTTACCTCAAAACCTACAGCTAAGGACCTCATCTCACTTTTGACACCTCAGACCCAAAAATATGGAAGCCCAGGGGAGCCAGGAGAATTTACAGCAGAGGCTTAAAGAGAAAACCATGATTTGTTTAAAGTGGAGAATAAGGTGAAAAATAAAACCTGGCACTTGATCTGGAAGTCCTGGAAGTGTCCTTGCCCAGCCTCAACTGGACTGTGGGCTCCTGTGTCCTTGCGCTGGAGTGCCATGATGAATTTGAAAATGGGTAAGGTTGCGTGTGTGGGTGGGAATGGCCTGTCAGCTGTGGGGCAAGTCCTCTGCTGAGTCCAGCCTGACCCAGCTTACGGGCTTTATCCAGGTGGGAAAATGCTAGGGACGTATGGGAGTTTTGAGGGCTATCAGGAAGGGAAGAAGGATGTCAGGGGACCAGCCCCACAACCTAGGAGAGGATTAGGAGAGAGGGTCCAGCCCTTTGGGCAGAGGCCAGCCCCGAGGCTTAACTGAACTTGAATAGGCACCTGTGCGTGTCTCTGGGCATGTATGCATGCAAGAGTGAGAAAGATAAAAGAGAGCTAGAGAGGCCCCCTGCAGCCTGCCATGTGTTGTGTGGGCCTGATTCTCTCTGGAAAGGAGGAGAGTCTCCATGCATGGGTGAAGCTGGGCCCTCCCCAGAAGCTTAGTGACTCAGTATATTAATGTGTGGGTGTGGGGGCTGGACATCCTTGGGAAGCCCTGAGGCGCTGCCGAAGCAGGGTTCCTGGTCTCCTTGGAGGCTGGGCCTCCCCTCGCTGGGGGCTCACAGAAAGTCAAACAGCCCGAAATTCTTGGCTGCTCCAGGCCCAGGGAAAATTGGGGGAGGAAAAAAGAAAGAAAAGAAATGTTTCAGGCCTGGAGGTGAGATGAGCCTGCTCGTTAGTAGGGTTAGGGGTCCAAAGAAACCAGCACACAGGGCAGGCAGGGTCAGGGGTAGAGCAGAGATGCTCTCTGGAAGCCAGTAGCTGCTCAGGCAACTGAGGGGGCCCTCGGGACCTCTGATCTTGGCACAGGCAGGGACAGCATGATGACTACCGGAGGTGACTACAGCTTTAGGTTGCAGGACTGAGGCAGCAGGCAGGGGTTGGTTAGTAGGGGCAGGTGAAGCAAATGTATTTTGGTGTCAGTAATGTGGGGTAAAGTCAAGAGGTCTGCACACGTGCCTGATGGGGTGGAGTTAATAGAGGGATGATGTAGCTGAGTTAATGGTGAAAGGGAGCTGAAGGGGAAATGAGAGAATGAGGGAGTGAGCATCTCATCAAGGACACTGCCGGAGACAACTCCCAAAAGGGGGTTTGCAGAGGGGAGTAAGGGGCAGCACCAAGTCTGGTCCCGGGGACACAAAGGATTCTGGGAATTCCTGTGCAGCAGTTAGTGGGCAGAGGAAACGAACTGGGGCCAGAGGCAGGTTAGGGGGCTACAGAGCCAATCGGTAGGTGCATTCCACCCTTGCAGCACCCTGCGAGCAGTTAGCGCACCTGGATTTAGTTCCGTTTATTTTCCTTTCAGGTACCAAACAAAGTAAAAAAGACGGACGGATGGAGAGGAACGCAGCCGGCTAGGGTGGGAGCGGAATGGAGGTGGGGCGGGGCCCTGCTCACATCACATCCACAAAGAACTCACTGGGGTTTCCCATGGCCATGCGGAAGGACTGTCGGCTGGCGGTCAGTTCCGGGGGCACTGAGGCCAGGTCGCGGCCTGGAGGGGCTCCTGGGGGCCCCATGGCCGTGGGCGGTGGGGGCATCATCAGCATGGGGGGGCCGTAGAGAGGGGGTACGCCGGGAGGACCATAGCTCGGGTGTGTGTGGTGGCTGCGAAGGCTGCTGGCCAGAGAATGGTGGCTGCGGTGGCTGTGTTCACTGGCAGCCGGGCCTGAGCGCTCGCTGGGTGCTCGATCCCGCGGGCCCCGCAGGCTGCTGCGTGTCGTGTGGTCCGATTCGCTGCCGCTGCCCCCCGACTTGGAGTCCCCCGCCTTTGGGTCCTTCTCTTTCCTCCGATCACTGCCACTACGGTTGGAGCCACTGCTCCGACTGCCTGTAGGAGGCAAACAGGGCCGGCATGTGGCAGTGTGGCAGCTGAGCGGCGGATGAAGCCCGGGGCCCACCGGTGGCCTTCCACCCGGCCCCATTACCTTACCTTCGCTGTGCTGACTGCTGGCGCTGCCTGCGCCGTAGCTGTAGCCCAGCTCTGGGAAGCCCGGGTGCGGGTTGTAGGGGTGCGGGGGTGGAGGGTACTGGTACGGGAAAGCCATGGGCCAAGGGGCGGCCCCCGGGTGCGGCAAAGGGGCCAGCGTGTCCTGGTCAGAGGCGCCACTGGAGCCATCGTGATCGTGGAGAGACAGGTTGGCCATGTCTGTGGAGGGAAGGCCGCATGGAGCTAGGTCTTTCCAGAGAGAGGTCCCTAGCCTAGGTCAGGTGGGTTCTAGGTGACAGAGACCAGGGTAGTTTCTGGCTAGAATGAAAGGAGGCACAGACCAGAGAGCTCCCCACTTCTGCAGACCGGCTTTGCCACCACCAGAGCCAGCCCCTGTGGAGACCCTCCTCAGGAAAGCTGAGTCATCATTCTAGATTCTCAGCTAAAGCTGTACCTCCCAATCCCTGGTAGGCCCTTGCGAAGCTGTTATACTTTCTCTGCTGGCCTCGGTGGGATAGAAGCAGCAAAACTCTTTTTCATTTTGAGATGCTGTCTTGCTCTGTCCCCGAGGGTGGAGTGCAGTGGTGCAGTTTTGGCTCACTGCAACCTCCTTCTCCCAGTTCAAGCAATTCTCCTGCCTCAGCCTCCTGACAGGCGTGCACCACCATGCCCAGCTAATTTTTTTTTTTTTTGTATTTTTAGTAGAGACGAGGTTTCCCCATGTTGGCCAGGCTGGTCTCAGATGACCCACCTGCCTCAGCCTCCCAAAGTGCTGGGATTACAGGTATGAGTCATGGCGCCTGGCCTGCAAAACTCTTAGGTGCAAGTTGGGGGATTTGGAAGGCTGAAATACCAGACAGCCACCAAGTACATCACACCTGAAGTTCATGAAGCACAAGAGAGAACATTCTCTTCTGCAGATGTCAGCACAGCCCTATGAAGAAGGCATTCATCATGTTTTTTCCCCATGAGGACAGTAAAGTCCAGAGAGTTTCAATGACCAGCCCGAGGTCAGCCTGAACTATAATCAGAACAGAAGCTAAGAGTAGCTTACTTTCTCCTTACCTTCTCTGATGAAGGTAAGGAGCAGTTTAGGAAATGATTTTTTGAGATGGAGTTTCGCTCTTGTTGCCCAGGCTGGAGCGCAATGGCATGATGTCAGCTCACTGTTACTTCTGTTTCCTGGGTTCAAGCGATTCTCCTGCCTCAGCCTCCCGAGTAGCTGGGATTATAGGCATGTGCCACCACGCCGAGCTAGTTTTATATTTTTAGTAGAGATAGGTTTTCTCCCTATTAGTCAGGCTGGTCTTATACTCCCAACCTCAGGTGATCCACCCACCTCGGCCTCCCAAAGTGCCAGGATTACAGGCGTTAGTTAGCCACCTCGCCCAGCCAGTTTGGGAAATGTAGGTAAAGTTTTCCCTACTCCCTCACGTAGAACTAAATACCCACTAAAAGCCTAGAATGAGTGCAGGGCCCTCCAGAGATTCCCTATATAGAAGGTACTAGGCCCTGATTGCACTTTCCCCGGTGCTGCTGGGAGGGTGAGTAGGGTGGGAAGGGGCCAGAAAGAAAAAACAACTTAGGTGACTCCCCAGTGCTCTCCAACCCATTCCCAGCCAGGCCTGGCTCTTCACAGCACTGTCTCACCCACTAATATTCCTCATCTCATGACTCTGGTGCCCCCAGGGAAACTTACATTCCTTAAGAGCAAGGCTGCTTCCAATGTTGGAAGCACCTTGAACAGAGTATAAGGGGCCAGTCACCAGGAACTCAGTACCTTCCCGGGACACCCTCTGCTCACACACTATTTGTACCAGTTCCCAGAGCTCCAAGAGAGCAATAATTAACCTTGAGGCCACCTGCCCTATTAGGGCTCTCCCAGCCCTAAGGAGAGCCAGCCCAGCCTTCCAGGAAAGAAGTCAGGAGACAGGGCTGTGAGGCTGCCTGTGGACGCTGCAGCCGAGCCATCAACCTGTCAAGAGGCCAGCAGCCAGCATGGGGAGTGCTGGTGGAGGAAAGCAGTGGTCTGTGTCAGTTCTTGCCCGAAGAGCTGATGACACCATGAGCCTCCAGGCTGTTGTCTTGAGGCAAATGACTGTGTTCCTCAGGGTTACCTAGGCCTCCAGTTCCTCCCTTTGAGCCTGTAATGCCCCTAGCTGAGACTTGGCCAGTGAGAAGGAAAAGGCCTGTTCTGTCAGTATCCTCCTGAGCTGGGCCTCTGGGAAGTTGTGAGGCTTGAGTAAGATGATGCTTTGGGAACAACCAGCATGGTCAGGCAGAGCAGACACTTAGAAAATGCCAGGCCCAACAGGGAGATGTGGGCAGGCGAACAGGCTAGACGGGACTCTTCTTCCATCACAGAACTCCTAGGCCTTGAGTTGGGCCCCCGGCTCTGCTGTCCTCCAATCTGGGTTCCCCAGAGTCTGTTGCCACCTCCCTGGCTACCTCCCCACTCTTAGCCAGGAGACAGGATAAGAAGGTGAGTGAGGCACATACTGCCGCAGAGGTCGCCAAAGATGTAGTAGCACTGCTCGGAGAAGGTGATCTTGTTGACGGTGTGGCGGATGAAGCCAGCTTTCAGCAGGTTGCTGGCATACTTTCGGGCCTCCCTCCGGTCAGTGAAGCCTTCCACATTGTGGTACAGCCAGTCCACCACATCTGAGCCTGGGGGCAAGGCTGCCAGTTGATTGGGGGAGCCCATCTGATTTGGACCCATCTGGCCTCACAGAAGCTATGAGGCTGGGGCTGGTTCCAGCTCAAGGGAAGTCCTGGGTCCCCCGGCTGGCCCTGCCCATCACTCCCACCCACCCCGCATCCCACCATGGGGCTCTCTCACCGATGAAAGCGTTAGGGATGGTAATCTTGAGCCACATGCGGTCACGGACCTCCAACCCTGATTCAGGGGAGGCCATGGCTTTTACGATGGCAGCCATGTCACTGTGGATGGACAGGTGGAAGTCGTCTAGGCCTGGGGGTGGGAGGCAGAATGGTGAGGCAGAAAGGGGCTTTGGAGTTAGGGAAACGAGAGTTTGCATTCTAGCTCTACCACCTATTGATTATGGGACCAATGCTGGGAAAATTACTGACTTCTTGGACACTCAGTTTCCCCTTCTGTGAAAAAAATGGGGATTTTAACATCTACTTTACAAGGCTATTTGAAGAAAGAATTAAATACTGTAAATGCAGGTGCTTGGCCCCGGGTATAATGAACATGCTATGATAATCGAAATGGCTGCCATTTACTGAATGCTTACTTTGTACCACACATTGCAATGGTGCTTCATTTACATCCTCTCGTTAAACCCACAGGAATCTGGTAAAGTTTATGTTGTGAGTCCCATTTTGTAAGAGGAAACTGAGGTACCCTGGGTGCTCATACAGGTTCAGAAGCAAACACTGTTGAGTGGGGGTTAGAGTGCCCACAGTGGGGGAGTGGCAGCGTGGGGTCGCTGACAGGAGCTGAGTACCCTCTCCGGCCCTCTCTGACGCTCAAGCAAGAGTCTCCACGTGGACCCTCATCAGTTTCCCCCACCTGACCCTGTCTGCTGAGCCCAGGAGACAGGGTTAGACACTCACGCTCTGTGTCAGGGATAGAACTGGTGATGGAGGAGCTGGTGGAGGTGATGGTGCTCAGGGAGGGGCTCATGCCGTATGCAGGGAAGGTGCCCGTCATGGCTGCAGTGTGGGAGACCCAGGCCGCAGGGTCAATGGGCCGGATGGGCTCGCCTGCAGGGAGGATGAGGAGTCATGGGCCACCCACCCCACCCACTGCTGGGCCCAACAGGATAGGTGTGGGGGTTCTGGGTGACAGAAGAGAAACCGGGCTCATGTATGTAAGCACCAGCATTAGGACTGAGTCTCCCATCCACTTACTCCTGGGCAACGTGAAGCAACCACGTGGACTTGGGTCCCAGCACTTGGCTACAGTCAGGGTGATGGGCCTGAAAACAAGGGTGTCCTAGTGAAGGCAGGATATGTACAGGCCAGACCACATCCCTTGCCCAGCGCCCTGTTCCATCCATACCCCGGTTTGTGCACGATCTCCCGCAGTACCCGGACTGCATCGTCATTACTCATGTTCTCAAAGTTGATCTCGTTTACCTGGGAAAAAGGACCCGGAGTGGGACAGGCAGTTGTGTTGGGGAGGATGAAAGGGGAACTCAACTTGGTAGGTCAGGGAGTCTTCCCCCATCCAAGAAGGGGCCTCTGAATGAGCAGGGTGCAGATGGTAGGACACCTCCCTGCTCCCTATCCACACCACTACCTAGGGTGGGCACTGATACCTGTAACAGCATATCTCCTGGCTCGATGCGCCCGTCAGCAGCCACGGCCCCGCCCTTCATGATAGAGCCAATGTAGATGCCGCCGTCTCCACGTTCGTTGCTTTGGCCCACAATGGAGATGCCCAAGAAGTTATATTTTTCTGTAGAGAGTAATTTAAGACCTTAGGGGGGAGCAAGGTTCCTACCCACATTCCCAGCCCATTAGGAAATGGAAAGGGACAGGAAGTGAACTGACATTTACTGATCCTGAACCAGACACTGCACTCAGCATGCATGTTCAAACATGCTTCCACGGAATCCTTGCTGGCTGTAAGGTAGGGACTCAGTCCCATTTTATAGAGCAGGCAACTGAGGTTCGGTGAACTTAGAAGATGACTTTTTTAAGCCAGTAAGTGGCAGAGCCAGGACTCAAACTCAGATTGAAATCCCAAAGTTGGGTTCCTTTTATTATATCCAGCTGTCTCTTTTTTTTTTTTGAGACAGAGTTTCACTCTTGTTACCCAGGCTGGAGTGCAATGGCGCGATCTCGGCTCACCGCAACCTCCGCCTCCTGGGTTCAGGCAATTCTCCTGCCTCAGCCTCCTGAATAGCTGGGATTACAGGCACGCGCCACCATGCCCAGCTAATTTTTTGTATCTTTAGTAGAGACGGGGTTTCACCATGTTGACCAGGATGGTCTCGCATCCAGCTGTCTCTTAAAGAGTACCTAGGGCAGAAATCAGAGAGCAAGGATGCAATGGCTGAGAGATGCAAAGGAGTGGACACTCAGAAGTCATTTCCTCCAGGGAGCCTTCCCTGATGCCATTATCTGCTTCTACGACTCTCTGTGCTATCTCTGTTACAGCCCTGATGGTGAGGTACTAAAATGATCAGTTTATGTATCCGCTGATGTTTAGGAAAGAGAGCTCCTTGAGGGCAGGGAACAAACTCTGCGCCTCTCTGACCTCGTCTGCCAAGTGTCTGGCACAGAGCAGGGGCCTGAGATTGCAGTTTCCTCAGACTCACCCATGTTGAGAGTGACCGTGATGATGTTGAGTGACATGGTGGAGTCCGTGATGCTGCTGAAGGATGAGGACTGGAATAGACAGAGGCCCTGAACAGCAGGTGGGGGTGGCAGGAATTCACTCCCACCTGGCTCCTCCTCAAGGTGAGTCCTCGGCACTGCCCCCGCCCCGAGGTTCTAAACACTGCACTAAGGGGAATGGATATAAGAAAGAACAAACCTTGGCCCTGCCTAGGAAGGGCTGACCATCTGCCCGCACCATCCCTAGTTTGCCAGACCCCATACCCGCTCAATCCGGGAAACCTTCTGCTTCCGCCGCCGCCGCTTGTGTCTTCTCATCAGGCGTGAGGCGCTGCTCTGCTCTGTGGAGCTGCTGAACCTGTGGGGCCCACAGTCGTTCCCCACCAGGCTGGCCCAGCCCTGCCCCATAAGAGGCACTGCAGGGCCTGGGTCCCCAACACAAAGCCCACAAGCCTCCGAGGGGCCCCACATCCTCAGATTTTAGGCTCCTCAGGGGTCACCTGCCCCACAATACCCATGAAACTCAAGCCCCACCTGCTGGTGGAGTCATCCTCATCTGAGTCACAGAAGCTGGTGGTCTCCAGCTCACTGCTCATGAGGGTGGGTGAGCTGTCGTAACCACCTGGCTCTCGCCGCCGCTCCCCCTTCGCAGTTCCGTTGAGCCGGGCTGCTGCAGGGATGGAAACAGTCTTGTTTACACAGTGCCAGCGCAGGATGAAGGAAGGAGGCAAGTCAGGGGCTGCACTGAGGCCAGGCACATCCTGAGCACAGGAAGTAGGGCAAGGCGGTGGCTAGCTGAGTGGAAAGCATGAGGAGGGTGTCTGTGTTCGGGAAGATATACCATGCTCTGGGCCATCCCTCCGGCGTGGACGCTCTCGCTGGGCAGACACCAAGGAGTCCGTTTCTGTGTCATTGTCCAGGTTCTCCTGGCTGCCCCCACCAGCATGAGGGCTGCAGGGAAGAGACGTGATGGGGGAGGGCGCATGTTGGGGGCTCCCTCCCCGAGCCCTGGGCTGAGCTGATGTGGCCCTCTCCACCCTCAGGTCACACTCACTGGAAGGATGGGGGTCGGGAGTCCCCTATGCCTCCAGTGCGCTCCATAGGTGGTGGCAGCTCTGACGGGTTGTCAGCACAGAAAGGGGCTGGGTCTGGGTGTGAGCCCTCAGCGGACACCAGCTGAAGGGGAGAAACAGAGTCAGTAGTATGTTACAGGAGCACCAAAGAGAAGGGGAATAGTTGGCTTCTGGCAAGGCAGGAAGGCCTAGGAAGAAGGAAGCAGGAAATACGGAGGTAGAAAAGACAGGGCTGTGCAAGGGCGGCTGAGATGAACGGTGGCCCCTCTGCCACTGCCTGCTACTGACAGGGTAGCTGAAAGACATGGTGTGGTGAAGTGGAGGGGGAGCAAAGAACAAGGTTCAGTGGTCTGAGCAGAGATCAGCAGCTGGCAGGAGGAAAGCTGAGGCAAGTGTCAAAGGCACAGGAAATGTTACTGTCCCCACTGTGTGTTTCTGTCTCTCGCTCTCCCCTCTTCCCACCACTCTCTCACTATTCATCAAGGTTACAGAATCTGGGGTCAGAAACAGTTCATTTAAAAAGCTAAAGCAAGATGCAGATACTAAAGCTTAAAACCACCAACTACAGTCTCAGTGATGCATTTCCCTTGTCCAGCCCAGCACAGGGATGCAGGTAGATGGAAGGCTGAGGCTCCTTACCCAGGACACCACCCGACCATTGAAGCACGGCAGCTTGGCATTGTCATCCGAGATCTCCTCCTTCACCACTCTGCAGAGAAAGGGGGATGCCACAGAGAACCTATTAGGGTGAAAATGAAGGATCCCCAAATCCCAATTCTCAGGGGCTCCTCTATTCTAAACTGAGAATCAAACCACCAGCACAAGGCTGTTCAAATGAAAGCAGAGGTGGGGAAGACCAAGGGACAGCTCTTTAGCACCACCAGGAAGACACCAGCCCTGCCTGGGCCAGAGGCCTTCCTGGGGTATCCTCTGTCATCAGGTGGTTGCAAATTAAAATGGAAACATCACTGCCCTCCATGCCACTCCCTAAAATCTCCAGAGTGCACTACCCATCCCCAACATCATGATTCTCCTGCGCTACATTTTCTCTTTTCCTCTGATCCCTAATTGGAAAAAAAGCATACAATTATAATTGTCCTTCGTTTCTTAAGTGGAAATCCTAACATTGTTGTGGGAGGTGTGAACAAAGAATTTAAGAAAATTAGAAAAGAGAAGTGGAGGCTGGGTGTGGTGGCTCACGCCTGTAATCCCCACTTTGGGAGGCTGAAGCGGGTGGATCACGAGGTCAGGAGTTTGAGATCAGCCTGGCCAACATGACAAAACCCAGTCTCTTTTTCTTTTTTCTTTTTTAGATGGGGTTTCATCATGTTGGTCAGGCTGGTCTTAAACTCCCGACCTCAGGTGATCCACCCGCCTTGGCCTCCAAAGTGCTTGGATTATAGGTGTGAGCCACCATGCCCGGCCCAAAACCCGGTCTCTACTAAAAATACAAAAATTAGCTGGATGTGGTGGCAGGCACCTGTAATCTCAGCTACTTGGGAGGCTGAGGCAGGCAAATCGCTTGAACCCAGGAGGTGGAGGTTACAGTGAGCTGAGATTGCGCCACTGTACTCCAGTCTGGGCGACACAGCAAGACTCTGTCTAAAAAAAAAAAGAAAGAAAAGAGAAGGGGAGAAGGCATTTAATGGACATTTTTCACATGCCATTATGATAATTAATAGTAACACTCGATCTCTCTCACACTGGTAATCCCAGCACTTTGGGAGGCCAAGGCAGGATGATCACTTGAGGCCAGGAGTTTTAAGATTTGCCTGGTCAACATAGTGAGGCCCCGTCTCTACAAAACAAAACAAATACAAAAATTAGCCGGGCATGGTGGCATGTGCCTATGGTCCCAGCTACTTGGAAGGCTGAGGTGGGAAGATCGCTTGAGCCTGGGAGTTCGAGGCTGCAGTGAGCTATGATTGTGCCACTGCACTCCAGTCTGGGTGAAAAAGAAAGGTAGGTACAATGGGGAAACTAGGCTCAATAGGTTCAGTAATTCACTTAAACTCCTACTACTAGTATGTGAAGAGCTGGAATTTGAATCCTGGTCAGCCTGAGTCTAACGTCTGCATTCTTACCTATTATACCACCTTATCTCCCTAGCGTTAGAACCTATAATCTTCACATCAGCCTCAGTGGGCAGACAATACGATCTTCATTTCATGAAAAAAATTGAGAAACACTCAGTAACTTATCCAAGGTCACAGGACTAGTAGATGTCAGAGCTTGTCTGACTCCAAAATCCATACTCTTTCCATTGTATTTCACATTCTTTACTATATAATAACAGAGGTAATGTGGGTCTGTGTGGAGGGTGGATTCGGGAGGACGATGATATGAGGCATGGAGGGTGTGGAATGTGGCCAAGGGACTTGTAGTTTGGCCTAGGGAATGTGGTGAAGCAAGAAGTCAAGATAGTAACTGCAGTTTGGGGCTGGGAAGGGGAGTGGAAAAGTTTGAGGACCCTCTGACTGTCAAATATGCCAGGAGTACAGAGATGGGAAGACGTGACCAGGGGTAAGATGACGCATAACTGGGAGCTCTGAGCAGAGAGGTAATATAGCAAGGAGGAGGTTGGGAAGTCTAGTCCTGCCTTGATTTTTTTTTTTTTTTGGAGACAAAGTGTCTCTCTGTCACCCAGGCTAGAGTACAGCGCTGCAATCTCAACTCACTGCAACCTTCACCTCCCCGGTTCAAGTGACTCTCCTGCCTAAGCCTCCTGAGTAGCTGGGATTACAGGAGCCTGCCACCATGCCTGGGTAATTTTTGTATTTTTAGTGGAGACGGGGTTTTACTACATTGGCCAGGCAGGTCTCAAACTCCTGACTTCAGGGTGATCCACCCACCTCAGCCTCCCAAAGTGCTGGGATTACAGGCGTGAACCACTGTGCTCAGCCCCCTTTGTTCTTAGAGCGGCTTCTGCCCAGAGCCGGAAACGTGCCTGGCTCCTTGTGATGCTCACATTTTTGGACTCACAGCCAAGTTCGCAGACTGAGCCTGCCCTTCCCACTCCCATCCATCTCTGGTTCCTCCATCGTTCCCAATATCACAGCGACCCTTGGAAAGCAGCCCAAATCATCCTACTCAGGCCCACCATGGCAGAAAGTGAAGAAAGGATAGGCTAGAGGCCAGGCGCCGTGGCTAACATCTGTAATCCCAGCACTTTGGAAGGCCAAGGCAGGGGTGGGGGGGATCACCTAAGGTCAGGAATTCGAGACCAGTCTGACCAACATGGAGAAACCCCATCTTTACTAAAAATACAAAATTATCCGGGCATGGTGGTACACGCCTGTAATCCCAGCTATGTGAGAGGCTGAGGCAGGAGAATCACTTGAACCTGGCAGGCGGAGGTTACAGTAAGCTGAGATGGTGCCACGGCACTTCAGCCTGGGCAACACGAGCGAAACTCCATCTCAAAAAAAAAAAAGAAAGGATAGGCTAACAAGAAGGGACAGAGAAGTAGCTCAGACCCACCAGCCAGTGTGGCCACAGGGTGCTATAAGCTAGCAGCCCCACAGGACTCAGAGGAAAAGGGAAGACATGGGCTACATGGCACAGCCTGCTTTGGAGGGGGTCTGCCTATGGATGGGAAAATGCTGCCGAGTCCCTACCCACCCCTCCCCTGGCAGGCCCACCACACTGCTCCACACTACATGTGGGGGTCATCAACAGGTCACCAAGGCTCTGCTGACTCACAAGAATCAGCCGATCTTCAGCAGCTTTGGGGGACCTCAGTCAGGCCTTACTCTCCCACCGTGGAACTGAATGGTTACACAGCACGCGCCTGTGCGCGCGCGCGCGCGCACACACACACACACACACACACACACACACACACACACACACACTCTCATGCCCCAAACGGAGTCAAACAAATATGGGCTCAAATTCCAATTCTCCCAGTTACTAGCCTACCAATTTCTCCAAGCCTCTGTCTCATCCTGGTAACTGGATCCTCAAATGCCAAGCATGATCCAGGCATTACAAGCTAGTTATATTGTCACTTTCTAGCAGAGTCCACACACTATTTCTAACTACATACATGTTTTTAAGGGCAGAGCAAATACATCTATTCTTCATTCATTGTTCATCCAATTAAATTGCTTTGGCTGAGAGCCCAGTGGGTTTTAGGTCCTGAGCTTGCTTCTGTAGAGATCTCATGAGAGACTGTGGTTCAGTGGATAGTTCACGGAAACATATTGCAATCCAGGAAGTGGTTGGAGCCGCAGGAGCAGCAGGTGTTCACTGGATAGACATCTGCTGAGTGTTACACAGGTGTCAGGATATAAAGATAAGATAGGCTGGTGCGGTACTCACGCCTGTAATCTCAGCACTTTGGGAGGCCAAGGCGGGCAGATCACTTGAGGTCAAGAGTTTGTGACCAGCCTGGCTAACATAGCAAAACCCCATCTCTACTAAAAATACAAAAATTAGCCAGGTGTGGTGGCACACACCAGTAGTTCCAGCTATTCGAGAGGCTGAGGCAGGAGAATTGCTTGAACCCAGGAGGCAGAGGTTGCAGCAGTGAGCCAAGATTGTACCACTGTAACCCAGCCTGGGTGACAAAGCCAGGCTCCATCTCAAAAAAAATAAATAAATAAAAAGGCCTATAGGGAGGACAGTGTATGATATGGAGCAGCAAGCCACAGCAAATGACCTGATCGCCATGTTGCCCCCCTCTCACAGCTCAACATCAGACTAGCAGTAGGTACCTTACTTCCATGTACCATCCACCATGCCCTCAATGCTAAAGATGTTTATCCTTCCTCCATTTTTCAAATAACTTAAGATGGCAGGCCGGCTGCAGTGGCTCATGCCGGTAATCCCAGTACTTTTGGAGGCTGAGGTGGGTGGATCACCTGAGGTCAGGAGTTCGAGACCAGCCTCACCAACATAATGAAACCCCGTCTTTACTAAAAATACAAAAATTAGCTGGGCATGGCAGTGGGTGCCTGTAATCCCAGCTACTCGGGAGGCTGAGGCAGGAAAATTGCTTGAACTCAGGAGGCGGAGGTTGCTGTGAGCCGAGATCATGCCACTGCACTCTAGCCTGGGTGACAAGAGCGAAACTCCTCAAAAAAATGAAATAAATAAAAATTTAAAAAGATGTCTGAGCTTACCCTGAGCTTGAGAAATACTTTTGGAGACCAGATGGGACTTGAGGAGTCCTCAGGCCTCACAAAAGAACCTCAAAGGCTGAGGCAGGAGTAGAAAAACCGGAGAGACAGCAGCCTTCCTCCGCTGACAACTTTCCCTTCTGTCAACAAGGGTCAATGGCCCCCGCCTGAACCTTGTCTTGTGGGGCTTTGGAGAAGTGGTGGTCTTATCACCTTTACAGTTTGCCAAGGCTTACCACTTCCCTCGGAGAGGATTCATCAGTAAAATCGTGACAATAATGACACTTGAAATTGTGTGATTAAGGATTTTGATTTGGATCCAGATTCCTCATGTCAAAGCAAACTCTGCCTCTTATTAGCTGTATGACCTTGGTTGGGCAATTTACTTAAGCTTTCTGCGATCTAGTTTCCTTTTGTTTGGTTGAAACAGGGTCTAACTCTATTGCCCAGGCTGGAGTACAGTGGCACCATCACAGCTCACTGCAGCCCCAAACTCCTGTGCTCAAGTGATCCTCCTGTTTCAGCTTCCCAAGTTGGGACTACAGGCACACTCCATCACGCCTGGCTAATTAAAAAAATTTTTTTTTTTTTTTTTTTTTTTTGCCAATCAATGAGAGCTTGTAAGGTTGCTGAGGTTGGTTGGCCTTGAACTCTTGGCCTCGCCTTCGCAAGCGCCACGACATCCGGCCGGAGCCACTTTGGGCCCCCAAAAAATTTTTTTTAGTAGAGATGGGGTCTGGCTATGTTGCCAAGACTGGTCTCCAACTCCTGGCCTCAGGCGATCCTCCCACCTCAGCCTCCCAAAGTGCTGACATGACAGATGTGAGCCACCATGCCCAGCATAGTTTCATTTGTAAACCAGAGATACCATTAGACTATCTATTTCACAGAGCTGTTTTGAAGATTGAGTGAGTGAAGACTTGAAAAACATTTAGATTAGTCCCTGGCACACTAAGCATAAAAGGAGTGTGTTAAATGAATGAAACACACACACACACACATATATACATATGCTATTAGTCAGCTATTAGTCCTCTGACACAAGACAGCCGTATCAGGTCTCCTGCTCATTTATCCTTCTGAGGATAAAAACAAAATCCATCTCCTTCACTTTATTATTTTTTTGAGAAGGAGTCTCACTCTGTTGCCCACGCTGGAGTGCAGTGGAGCAATCTTGGCTCACTGCAACTTCTGCCTCCCAAGTTCAAATGATTCTCCTGCCTCAGCCTCCTGAGTAGCTGGGATTACAGGCACGTGCCACCACACCAGACTAATTTTTTATTTTTAGTAGAGACAGAGTTTCACCATGTTGGCCTGGCTGGTCTTGAACTCCTGACCTCGTGATCCACCTCCCTCAGCCTCCCAAAGTGCTGGGATTACAGGTGTGAACCACTGAGCCCAGCCTCCACTTCATTTTTAGCACTGTTTTCAACCCTGCTAAAATGGTCCAACTCTGATATTTTGGTTCAAGTACCACTGACGTTTGCAAGATGGCTTCAGGTGGCACATAAATTAACATTGCTTAGTTCAATCATTAAATATTTATGTTAAACACATTTTAGAAAGAAATATAAATAGAAAATCAGACCTATGGTTTCACATTATTGCTTGGTTTAAGCTAAGAAAAAGAATGAGTGGGCCAGGTGTGGTGGCTTGAGCCTGTAATCCAGCACTTTGGGAGGCTGAGGCAGACAGATCACGAGGTCAAGAGATCAAGACCATCTTGGTCAACATGGTGAAACCCCGTCTCTACTAAAAATACAAAAATCGGCTAGGCATGGTGGCACGTGCCTGTAGTCCCAGCTACAGGAGAGGGAGGCTGAGGCAGGAGAATCATTTGAACCTGGGAGGCAGAGGTTGCGGTGAGCTGAGATCGTGCCATTGCACTCCAGCCTGGGCAACAAGAACGAAACTCCGTCTCAAAAAAAAAAAAAAAAAAAAAAAGAATAAGAATAAGAATAGTGCACTGACACTGGATTTAAAGAAAAATATTAACAGTGACTGGTGTAATGAGGGCCCTCTTACAAGGGCAGTTTGGCCTGCCTCAATAGCAGTCTTGGGAGAGTGACAGCAGCCCAGAGTTGTCCAGGCCTAGGAGGCAGGGGCCCGGCCCGGTGGATCTAGAGATTAAATGGAGGGTGGAGAGATAGCCTATCCTAGCCCTGCAAGGCATCTGGATCTGGGATGGCCCCAAGGCACTGGACTCTGGCTGATCTTCCCCCATTCCTTACGTGTAGGCTGTAGCTTGATCCCTTCTAACTCTATTCTTCTCTTGCCAGGCCAAGGCACCCACCCCCTCACCCAGACCCCTTCTGGATCCATCCCTCCTCAGAATCTTCCAATCAGAGGTATCTGTCTCTGGGCTGAAGGCAGACAATCGTCACCACACCAGGAGCACCCCACCCCAGGGCAGGAACAACAAACAACAGAAACCAGAATAGTTAGAATCTACATAGCACTGCCCACTGTACAAAGGACTCTCATACACAGGATTTCAGGGGCTCATCCAATCCTGAGTTCCCGAGCAGAAGGTGACAGCAACACACGACAGGCATTAGACAGAAGATGCTTGCTTCCCAGGGCTAGGTGGGTCAGGGGCTTGGGAGAGAAGCCAGACAGATGAGCACTGGGGAGAAGAATGTCTCCTCTTGGCTGTGGGGCCTCAGCTCCAAAGAGCAGTCCAGGCCTCAGGCGAGGGCTGAAGAGGCAGCCTTCAGGCCTGGTGGGGCCTTCCCCAACGACTCCAGGCCCAGCGCCCAGCTAGTGAGGCGGCAGGCTAGTGTGGGCGCCTCCCCCTCCTCCAGTCTCCTGGGAGTTGGGGGGTTCGAGGGGATCTGGCTGGCCCCCGCTCCAGGCCAGCTGCTTCAGAACCTTCCTGCTCCAACATTCCATCCCCTCTTAAAGGGGAAGTGACTGCTTCCCAACTCTGCCTGTCCAGATCTCTGCAGCTGGGTGGAAGGGAAGACCCCGCCAGGGAGGGGAAGATGGAGAACATCAAGAAACTCTTCCTGGCCCTCCCATCCAGGCCCCAGGCCCTTCCCAACGTCTCCCCCTTGGCCACCATCTGGAGGAAAAAGGCCAGAATTGGAGGAAAATCAGCACCTGGGTCAGTGAGGACCAGTCCTCAGGGGTCAGGCGCTCTGTTCCAGTGACAACATCCCCAGCAGCCCACAAGGGAGAGGAGAGGCAGTTAAGATAAACATGAGATCTGCAGACCCTGCTCCTGGCCGGCGCCCGAGCACCCCCGTCACCCCTCCCCCAGCTCAGAGTCCCAGCAGAGCCCTCAGCTGCAGCATACTCCAAATATGGCTGGGAGCTGCGCTGCTGAAAAGATGAAGGGGCGAAGAACCAGGGCCACGCAACCCTAGTCTGAGGAAAAGGTGGCGCCGGCCCCTCGGCAGGAGGAGGACAGAGACTCGGGCTTCGGAACCAGGTGGAGGGGGAGGTGTGTCTGTCGCCGGGAGCCACTGGTCTCTGAGGAGGTGAGGGACCGAACGGCAGGAACTCTGATTGCTCTCGGGGAATTGGACGTCCCCTTCAACCAGGGAGGCCCAGGTCCCCCCTTCAGGGATGAATGGGAGTCCCTAAAGGGGCTGCAACCCTCGGGGCCCCAGTGGGCCGAGTCGCCCCTGAAGTCAGAGCGGGGCTAGGAGCCGGTGAGCGAGGGAAGTCGAGAAGGGCCGCGTCGTCCCTGGGGAGCCGCCTCTGGCTCCCCGGGACGCGGTGGGGGCCATCCTCACCCGAAATCGTCGTCCATAGACTTGAAGAAGAACTTATAGCTGGGTCGCTGCAGAACGCCCTTAAAGTCCGCCAAGGTGACGCGCTCGGCGGGCAGGGGCAGCTTCACGAGGTACGGCGTCTCCTGCCCGTCCAAATGGTAGATGATCTTGGTCTCGCCCATGGCTCGGGCCTCGGGACCGGAGGCCCGCGCGCGGCCTGCTCGGGCGGCCGGGCAGAGCCTCTCACACGGCGGCGGCGGCGGCGGCGGCGGCGGCGGCGGCGGCGCGCGGCGCGGCCCGGCGGTTCAACCCGGCGGTTCAACCCAGCTCGGCGGCGGCCCGCGGCGCCAGCTCCCTTGTTCTCCGGCCGCTCCCGGGTCCCAGCGCCGCCCGCCGCCGCCGCGGCCGCCGCTTCCGCTCCCCGCTCTCCCGGCTGGGCTGGAGGCCGCTACTCTTCCGGTGGCCGCGGCCCTCCCGGCCCTGGGCTGCGTCCCGGCCCGCTCCCCTCCCCCGGCCCGGCGCGGCCTCGCCCCGCCCCGGCGCGCCCCGCCCTCGGCCGCCGCTCGGAGGCGCCGGCCTCGCGGCAGATGGCTGGACTTCCACCCGGCTCCGCTGATGTCCCGCCCCCTGGCCGGGCCGCCCCGCTCCGGTCCAGGGTCCTTAGAGACTGAACGGGAGATTCACCGGGAGGGCGGCATTCCTGGACCCGCGAAGCCCTGACTCTGGACCCGAGTGGGATGGGTGGTTCCTCTGCGGTCCGAGAGGAGTGGAATGCAGGGATTGCTTTGGTCCCCAGAAATGGTCTACGGAAAGAGAGTGGCTCTGACTCTGGATCCCTGGAGGAGAGTGACCGCAACATGGCCCTTCAGGGTTTCTTGAGAAGCACAACTGCTGTCGCGGAGTCTACGAAACTGATCTCCTCAAGGGCAGGACAGCGTCCAGTTCTATTCCTCCCTATAGCCTTAGCGTCCAGTTGCAAGGCAGTGGTTCAAGAAATGGATTGAATGAAGAATAAGTTGATGCATGCACGCTGGACAGTAAGTCACTAACCCGAACTAGGTATAGCCTGTTCCTCACAGACCTCCTTTTAATTCATTTACTGAACACTGAGGGCCTATTATGTGTAAGGCATACTGCGTGAGATATAGCGGTAGCAAGACAGACACGGCTGCTCTCAGGACCTTCCTTCGGCTGGAGGGAAGCGCATAGGCTTGTAAATAGCTTCAGAGTGGCAATTGCTATGAAGAAGGTAAAACAGAGTGCTGTGATGGGAACAGGGGAAGTTGGGCACAGTGGCTCATGCCTGTAATTCCAGCACTATGGGAGGCTGAGGCCGGTGGATCACCTGAGATCAGGAGTTTGAGACCAGCCTGGCCAACATGGTGAAACCCCGTCTCTATTAAAAATACAAAAATTAGGCCAGGCGCAGTGGCTCATGCTTGTAATCCCAGCACGTTGGGAGGCCGAGGCAGGCGGATCACAAGGTCAGGAGTTCAAGACCAGCCTGACTAACATGGTGAAACCCCCTCTCTGCTGAAAATGCAAAAATTAGCCAGGCATGGTGGCCTGCGCCTGTAATCCCATCTACTTAGGAGGCTGAGGCAGGAGAATTGCTTGAATCTTGGAGGTGGAGGTTGCAGTGAGCCGAGTGCCACTGCACTCCACCCTGGGCAACAGAGCAAGAAAAAAAGAAAGAAAAATTAGCTGAGTGTGGTGGTGGGGGACTGTAATCCCAGCTACTCAGGAGGCTGGGCAGGAGAACTGCTTGAACCCGGGAGGTGGAGGTTGCAGTGAGATCATACCACTGCACTGCAGCCTGGGGCGACAGAACAAGACTCTGCCTCACAAAACAACAACAAAACAAAAAAATATAGTGACCAGGGAAAGAAGTTTCTGGGGGTTAGAGAAGTCCCCTTCCAGATGACAAGACCTAGAAATAGAGCATATGAAGTGGCTATGAGAAGATCTGGGTGAAAGCATTCTAGGCAGAGGTGCAGGGAATATACAGGCTCAACACAGGAATAAATGTGTCACATTTGAGGAAAGAGAAGGCCATCGTGACTAAAGGGACAATCTTCAATGAGGCTCAAAACATAGACCAGCCAGATTACATAAGACCTTGCATGCTACGGTCTTAAGTGTAGGCTCCTTCTACTCCATTTTGTACACTGTGGCCAAATTAGCACTAGAATAAGAAGCTTTCAGATACCTCTTCTACTCAGAAACCTTTGCACATTCTCCAGAGCCCCCAAATATCCTTAACATGTCAAGGCCCTCCGTAATCTAGCCTCTATCTACTTTTCTTTTATAGACTTTTGTCTCATATCCCGGCAATTTTTTAAAAAATTTTATTTTAGAGACAGGGTCTCGCTATATTGCCCAGGCTGGAGTGCAGTGGCTATTCACAGGCGCAATCCCACTACTGATCAGCACGGGAATTTTGACCCGCTCTGTTTCTGCCCTGGGCCGGTTCACCCCTCCTTAGGTAACCTGGTAGTCCCCGTCCCATGAGGTCACCATATTGATGCCGAATGTAGTGCAGACACCTGATCGGCATAGCGCACTGCAGCCTAGAACTCCTGGGCTCAAGTGATCCTCCCACCTCAGCCTCCTGAGTAGCTGGGACTACAGGCACGTGCCACCATGTTGGGCTCCTGGCCAAATTTTGACTCCAGGCAAATGAACTCACTTGGTAGCTCCTGCACACACCTTATATATTTTCGCTTTATACACTTTCCTTCACCTTCTTTACATTTTTTATCAAAGGAATATGTTTGCAAAGTCAGATCGTATTTAAAAAGCTTTTTAACAAAACAGCAATCCTCCTCATTAGTATAATGGTGAGCAAAAACAAAAATCCAGCAGTTCTTTGTCCCATTTCCCTCTCACTCTCAGTACTCATACTTCTTCATTTATGCATGCTAGACATTCCTTATTGATTTCCAAATTTGATTGATGATTATCTCTCTCCCACCTTTCCCTTCCCTCTCAAAATAGTGAAAGACCCCTCTCTCTTCCTTGGCGCTGCCTACAGAGGTGGCAGCCATCTCCTCCACAGCACTACTGGCATTCATTGCGCAGTGTCATCTCCATTTTACAGGTATAATGGCCACCCTCAGCCTCCTTGTGAAGCCCAAGATTGTCAAAAAGAGAACCAAGAAGTTCATCTGGCACCAGTCTCACCGATATTTCAAAATTAAGCAGAACTGGCAGAAACCCAGAGGTGCTGACAACAGGGTTCGCGCCAGATCTTGATGCCCAACAGTGGTTATGGGAGCAATGATAAAACAGCACATGCTGGCCAGTGGCTTCCGGAAGTTCCTGGGCCGCAACGTCAAGGAGCTGGAAGTGCTGCTGATGTGCAACAAATCTTCCTATGCTGAGATCACTCACGACGTTTCCTCCAAGAACCTCAAAGCCATCATGGAAAGAGCTGCCCAGCTGGCCATCAGATTCACCAACTGCAATGCAAGGCTGTGCAGTGAAAAAAATGAGTAGACAGCTTATGTGCATGTTTTGTGTTTCAATAAAACTGTAAAAACTGCAAAAAAAAAAAAAATAGTGAAAGCATGCTTTTTGGCTAAGAAAATACAGTACTTGGTATTGACCTTATTTTGACTGAGCAGCTGTTCGATGCTAAGTCATGTGTGTTTTATGATTGTTTCCTCTACAACCTTTTCATTTCCTCTGACTTTAGTCATTGCCTTGTTTTTTCATGTTTTAATATATTATACTTAGCATTAATTCTTCTCATGTAATCTAATAGTTTCTCAATACACTCTTTGTTCACTCAGTCAAAGCTATTACATAATCCATCAGTTCCATTTTTCCTGGAGCCTTCCATTCTTTTTTTTGAGATGGAGTTTCGCTCTTGTTACCCAGGCTGGAGTGCAATGGTGTGATCTCGGCTCACCGCAACCTCCGCCTCCTGGGTTCAGGCAATTCTCCTCCCTCAGCCTCCTGAGTAGCTGGGATTACAGGCACGCGCCACCATGTCCGGCTAATTTTTTGTATCTTTAGTAGAGACGGGGTTTCACCATGTTGACCAGGATGGTCTCGATCTCTTGACCTCATGATCCACCCGCCTCGGCCTCCCAAAGTGCTGGGATTACAGGCTTGAGCCACTGTGCCCGGCCCCGTTTTTTTTTTTTTTTTTTTTAGATGGAATCTCACTCTGTCACCCAGGCTGGAGTACAGTGTCACTATCCCAGCTCACGGCAACCTCTGCCTCCTGGGTTCAAGTGATTCTCCTGCCTCAACCTCCCAAGTAGCTAATATTATAGGCACCTACCACCACATCCAGCTGATCTTGTATTTTTCGTAGAGACAGGGTTTCACCATGTTAGCCAGGCTGATTTTGAACTCCTGACTTCAGGTGATTGCCCGCCTTGGCCTCTCAAAGTGCTGGAATTAGACGCGTGAGCCACTGAGTCTGGCCAAGCCTTCCATTCTTTTGTTCTGGTCTGCACCACTCACTCACTGTCTCAGCCTGTGGACAGCTCTCATCGTGGGACTTCTCTGCATCCTCAAAATTCCCTTTACCTGTCTCTATGTTTTTTTTTTAAATCTGTTAATTTCTTTTTTTTATATTGCAAGCCCACAACGAACATCATATACCTGTCTCCATGTTGAATCTGTTTCCTGGATACTTTATTCCTTTATTTTATTTATTTGTTAATTGAGGCAGAGCCTTGCTCTGTTGCTCAGGTTGGAGTATAGTGGAGTAATCATGGCTCACTGCAGCCTCCAACTCATGGGCTCAAGCGATCCTATCAAAGTCCTGGGATTATAGGTGTGAGTCACTGCACCCAGCCAACAATAAATTATTGAATTAAGAACAGGCCCATTCCTATAATCCCAACACTTTGGGAGGCTGAGGTGGGAGGATCACTTGAGCCCAGGTGTTTGAGGACCAGTCTGGGCAACACAGCAAGACCTTGTTTCTACCGGAGGGCGGGGGGTGGGGGGAAGCAATGGCTGGGCACATAGCTCACGTCTGTCATCCAAGCATTTTGGGAAGCCAAGGTGGTCGGATCACTTGAGGTCAGGAGTTCGAGACCAGCCCGGCCATCATGGTGAAACCCCATCTCTACTGAAAATACAGAAATTAGCCAGGTGTAGTGGCTTGCACCTGCAATCCCAGCTTACTGGGAGGCTGAGGCAGGAGAATCGCTTGAACCCAGGAAAAAGAGGTTGCAGTGAGCTAAGACTGCACCACTGTACTCCAGCCTGGGTGACAGAGTGAGACTCTGTTTCAGAAAAGAAAAAAAAAGAACATTTTAATTACTGATTTTCCTTTTTTTTCTGTTTTTGGGATTTGAGACTGAGTTTTGCTCTGTTGACCAGGCTGGAGTGCAGTGGTATGGTCTCTGCTCACTGCAATCTCCACCTCCTGGGTTCAAGTAATTCTCATGCCTCAGCCTCCTAAATAACTGGAATTACAGGTGCGCACCACCACACCCGGCTAATTTTGTATTTTTTTTTCTTTTTTTTTAAATAAAAGATGGGGTTTCACCACGTGGCCAGGCTGGTCTCGAACTCCTGGGCTCAAGTCATCCACCCACCTTGGCCTTCTAAAGTGCTGGGATTATAGGCATGAGTCACATTGCACCCAGCTTTTTTTTTTTTTTTTGAGACAGGGTCTTGTTCTGTGATCCCAGCTGGAGTGCAGTGGTGTGATCATAGCTCACTGCAGCCCAGAACTCCTGGGCTCAAGTGATACATCTCAGCCTCCCAAGTAGCTGGGAAATATAGGCGCGTGCCACCACCCTTGGCTGATAATTTTAAACATTTCGTAGAGATGAGGTCTTGCTCTGTTTCCCAGCTGGCCTCAAATTCCTGGCATCAAGTGATCTACCTGCCTTGGCCTCCCAAAGGCCTGGGATTACAGGCATGAGCCACCATGTCCAGCCGATTTTTCCTATTCTCTTTCTGGAACCCAGTAGATGATTTTGTGATTTTGGGCCTTATGGATTGATCCTTTATTTTCTTATCCTTTTCTCCTGTTTTTTTGTTTTGTTTTGTTTTGTTTTTTTAAATAGATAAAACATTAATGATTCAAGATTCAGGAAGCATGTAAGAATGGAAATACAGGGAAACATCACCCTCCTATTTAGAATCCAAAGTCTCCAATTCTCAAGAGAAGGAATTAATTTGTTTTTTTTTTGGAGACAGAGTCTCACTCTGTCACCAGGCTGCAGTGCAGTGGTGCAATCACTGCTCACTGCAACCTCCGCCTCCTGGGTTCAAGCAATTCTCCTGCCTCAGCCTCCTGAGTAGCTGGGACTACAGGTGCACACCACAACGCCCGGCTAATTTCTTTGTATTTTTAGTAGAGATGGGTTTCACCATGTTGGCCAGGATGGTCTTGATCTCTTGACCTCATGATCAGCCTACCTCAGACTCGCAAAGTGCTGGGATTACAGGTGTGAGCCACCGCACCCGGCCTTATTTTTAATTTTTAAGAACGCGTCTCCAATTCTTCCTTTTTAAAGTACTTCATAGACACAATATCTTCTGAGTTTCAGGAATGGTTAATTGTGGCTTTTTCTCCATGAAGTTTTCAAAAAGCTCCCTACTTTGTCATTGTTTCAATTTTCTTTTTGTTTATCTGTCATACTGGAAGGTTACTCAGGTGTTTAGTGGTCCTTGGCTGTCTATTCATATTTAATGGTGAGATACCAAAGAGCAGATTGGAAGTTCAGTCTATGTACAAGACTTGTTATCAACCAACAGGTTTCACTGCAGGGTGATCATGTCGGGGGAAAGCTGACTTTTGTTGTTGAAAAAACCAAAATTGTCAGTATGAGTAGGCATTTTTTTCCTGCAGTTGTTTCTTTTTAGACTGGAGGTTATGTCAGTGTGTGCTGGTGTTGAGACTGACCACTCATATATTTTCACTTAATTCTTCATTTTCAGTCTAATACTGCACCTCTATCCCCACTATGCCTGCTCCTGAATGCAGAGGCTCTGATAGTTTAAGTTCTCCTGGACATTCTGAAATTTCATGGGCTTTTTCATTCATTATGCTGGGCACAGGTGGGCAGTCGGTCTGGAAAACTGTGACCTTTGGGCTTAGCAAACCTAAAGTCTATCTTTGCTAATTTTTCCCCTACCATCTCTCCGGAGATAGAATCTCCCATTTAATGCAGGGGAGAAGTAGGGGTAATCACTCGGCTGGATCAAACGAGGTTGAGACTTGGTGGGGCTTTTTCTTCCACAGATCTTTGTGTAGTCTCCTTCCACCCACTCCTAGTTCTCAGCATCAGTCCATACCCTCCTCTGAGGTGCTGAAACTTTTCTAGGTTCAGAAGGGCACATTGGCTTGCTTCTTGTCACTAACTTCCTCAGCAGGTAGAAGCCAACTCATTCTGCTTTGTTATGTCACTGTTCACTCTTGTTTTTTTTCCCAAAATGTTGACATCTCTCATTCATTGTCACCTCCCATTTTCCTTATCATTGAGTCACATGCCCTTTTTTGTGACAGTTTCACTCTTGTCACCCAGGATGGAGTGCAACGTCAGGATCTCAGCTCACTGCAACCTCCAACTCCCGAGTTAAAGCAATTCTTCTGCCTCAGCATCCTGAGTAGCTGAGATTACAGGTGCCTGCTACCATGCTTGGCTACTTTTATTTTTTTGTAGTTTTAGTAGACATGGGGTTTCACTGTGTTAGCCAGGATGGTCTCGATCTCCTGACCTCATGATCCGCACACCTCTGCCTCCCAAAATGCTGTGGTTACAGGCGTTAGCCACTGTGCCTGGCTGGAAGTAATCGCTTTCCAAAAATGCTCTGTAGACTACTTCTGATTTCTGCTATACATTCAGTACAGATCAGGGATGCCTTGTAAGTTACTCGTATCTCACTGCTGTACTAACTCCATGCCATAATGCCAGAATCTTCGTATTAGACACTAGATCCACTAGATCCTATACCGGATGAGATAGAAACTGAGATTTACTAGAAAAGTAAATTAAGCCAAACGCTGGCTAGCCTGTCTTTTCCTTTTCCAGTGATACCTTCATACCCCCAAGGAGACTTCAGTCACCCTGCCCTCCGTTTATATCTTTTTCTGTTTGTTTTGCTCTTGTTGCCCAGGCTGGAGTGCAGTGGCATGATCTTGGCGCACTGCAATCCCTGTCTCCCAGGTTCAAGCGATTCTCCTGCCTCAGCCTCTCGAGTAGCTGGGATTACAGGCATTCTACCACCACGCCCGACTAATTTTTGTTATTTTTATTGGAGACAGGGTTTCACCATGTTGGTCAGGCTGGTCTCAAACTCTTGGCCTCAGCTGATCTGCGCACCTCAGCCTCCCAAAGTGCTGGGATTACAGACGTGAGCCATAGCACCCAGCCAAAATTACTGACACTATATGAAGACAAGGAACTCAAAAAGAAAAGACAGAAAGGCATGCCTCTTTTGACTGAGGTTACAGTGACACAGCAAAGTGACAGGCTCCAGTTCAAGAGTCCAGGATCAAACCTGGGTCTATCATTGGCTCTCTGAGCTTCAGGCACCTTTTCTGAAAATGGGGAGAAGACTTCCTAAGTCTCCTGTTAGGAATAAATGAAACTATATGTGAAAACGACTTGCCTGTCGCATAGCAAACACTCTCATGTCAAGAGAAAGCGCCCTCCACAGGGCCTTCCTATGTTCTCGGGACCTCCATTACCGGCTCTGGGTTGTATTTGTCTGTGGGGCCAATTTCCCCTTCGCTGAAACACAGTATGCTGAAGGGCAGTTTTGGATTCTGAAAGTCCTTAGCTTTACCCCTCAAGAGTCATGTGACCCTGAGCTGATTTCCTTATTTTTAAGATGAAGAATGGCCCAGCTTCCCTGACAGAACAAGTACCAGATCAACTGGAAAGGCATGTGAGAGCAACTGGCATGTCTAATGGGCTTTACATGTAGTGGGCAACATAACCCTCTGGCAGAAAAGGGTTCAGAATGAGACTCTGTGGAAACAAACGTAGGCACAGCACCCTAGGACCACAAGTTGGTCCAGAAGCTGGAAAAGAACCTTGGCCCTCCATTACCCAGGAGCCACGGGAAAGGTTAATTAGCAAGGTACCACAGTACCACCTAGTGGCCAGCACACCTGTCATCCCTCTCCCCCAGGAGTTACGGAAAGGCTACCCTGACTGGTCACATACTTCACAGGCTGATTAGTCAGGGATGGAGAGAAACCAAATCCACTGCTCTCTCTTTTTTAATATTAACATATACAAGTAGCAGAGAGCGCCAGCTGCTCTCTGCTGTTCCCTGAGGGAAAGCCGGAGCACAAAGCTGTTCCTTTGGCCTTCCTCCAACAGCAGGGCCTGCTTAGCTCCTCCCGAGGCAGAAGCTTTGTTCTAGCCCCACTTCCCACATCCCAGCTCCAGTCGGGATGGGAGGCACGTGGTGGCTGTCGGTGGCAAGAATACTGTAGTTCCAGCCTCTGCTCCTTTAAGTCTCAGCCTGGATGGTGGCCACTCATCCCTCTGCAGCTAGTACCTCACTTGTCCCAGCTCAGGAGCCAGGAGGGCACTCAGTCACACCCACTGGAGCAGGAGTGTGACTTCAGTCACCTTCGGATGACTCCTCTTCTGCCTCTTTTAGCCACTGGATGAACCTCTGCAGCTGTAGGGAAGCAGAGGAGCGATCAGCTGGGGGAGGTGCACATAACTCTCCTGCCCCTCCTGGCAGATAAACAGCTCTAACAACCAGAGCCCCAAAAACCAACCACCCTGGAGTCCAGGCGCCAGGACTGTCTCGGTGACACGGCAGCAGGACTCACCTGTTGATTCTTGCGCAACTGCCGGCCCTTGTCAGTTGTATCTCTTTGGCTGAACCAGATCAGAATTGTTTCCTCGGCCAGGATCTCCAGTTGGTAGAAGGCCATCAGTACCTGCAAAAGGCCAATAAAAGGGACCTCGGGGGCCTTGGAGAGTCCAGCAGGATACTCTACCAGGCCCTCAGACCCCTCTATTCACCGAGTAGCTTCCTCGGAAACAGACAGGAATGAGCTGTCTGCTCTGCTCCTGGGGTGGGTCTAACTTCTGGAACTATGGCTGGGGAGAGCTTTGCACATTTCCAGGCCACTCCCAGGATGGCTACCTTACTAGCCTGGCTCCAAGCAGTACTATTCTAGCTATAAGCATGACATTGGGAGTGGATGGGCCATACCTGATTCACACTAGCTGCTGCTGCTTTTTCTTTTTTTTTTTTGACGAAGTCTCACTGTGTTGCCCAGGCTGGAGTGCAGTGGTGCGATCTCAGCTCACTGCAACCCCCACCTCTTGGGTTCAAACAATTTTCCTTCCTCAGCTTTCCGAGTAGGTGGGACTACAGGCACATGCCACCATGCCCGGCTAATTTTTGTATTTTTAGTAGAGATGTATGTTGGCCCGGCTGGTCTTGAACTCCTGACCTTGTGATCCACCTACCCTGGCCTCCCAAAGTGCTGGGATTATAGGTGTGAGCCTCCAAGCCTGCCGGGCCACATTAGCTTCTATTTTATGTCTCCCAGCGGGGGGTCACCAACCCTCATTTGAAAGCAAGTACAGAAGAATGAGGCTTGAGGTCGTATTTACCTTGGCCATGGAAGAACCAAGAGCTTCATGTTCCAGGAAGAAGTCCTCAATGGCTGCTAATGCTTCCAAATGATCTGCTACACGCTTTATGTAGTTCCTAAAAACAGGGCTCCAGGCCTTGAGCAGCTATGGAAGAAAGAAGGGAGCTGCAATATATTCCAGAGCATTCACCTACACCTGGACATCCAAGCAAATCCATATTGATGACATGGGTGGACAAGAGGGAGATGACACAGGGTCTGTGGAATCATGTCAGAGGGACTTGGGAAAAAGAGATTCCTTAGGGAAGGTGAAGGGGATCAGATGCTGTAGGCTGCCTCAAAATACCTATTTCCACCCCAAAGGCTGATCCTGTATTGGGTCAAATCGCTGCCATACAGTGAATGTCCAGGTTCCTTCTGAGTATACCTTTGGGGGCCTAGTATGGTATGAATCCTGGAGTTGCAAAGGCCAGTCAGTATTGAACTCAGCCTGACCCCTCTGAACCAGCCAAGGCTGCTCTAGAGCCCAACCAGTTTTCAGAGGCAAGGAGAAAGGAACCAGATTAACATATACCCAATATAACAAGACAGTCTACTCCTGATTTCCTTCCAAGTCAAGTACAGCAAGGATGTGTATCTGCCTCTACCCAATCCCTTGTACTCAGCTCCAATCTTTGCTCACAGGAAGCAGCAGGGCACAGTAGCGGCTTGGGTCAAGCGGGGAATCCATCTGCTGCAAGGGGAACTCCAGGACCACGTGGCTCAGTACCTGCATCACCTCCTTTAGACTTATGTTATAGGCATACCTGTGGGGAGACTGGGGTGACACCAGGGCCGTTGCTGGCCCTTCAGCATGCTTAGAACTATGACTCTGACAGACACTGGAGAAGTTAGATGGAACAATATGGAAGGGGAGGGTTTAGGAAGGAGAAAGTCTGTGCTGAGGCTAGAACTTAATAATGCTCTCCTTGCTCCAAATACTACTGGTCTCTCCATTTGGGATGTCGAGGGAAGAATAGGTTCCTATCCGGAGAAGAAACGCTTATGAGAAAGCCTCTACCTTCCCGGGATTGCCCCAAGGAGAACAGGAATGGACTGCTCTTACTTGAGAGAGTTGATTTCCAGGACTAGATTGTCACAAGAAATGTTCTCCTCTTTGCCCCGCTGCAGCGTTCCTAAAACTTCATTCTGGAACACTGAAACCAAAGCCAGCATAAGTTCACGGGCCAACATCGTCCCAGGATGCTATAAGTCATGTAGTCTTGACTTTACACCAAACCCCTCTCAGGAACGTAAGCCTTTGGTGAGTTGATCCAGGTAGGGAAGAGAATAAACCTGTCCAGCGCTTTTCTACCCCGGCCACTCACCTTTGATGTCATCCATCTGAGGGGAGCCTCCCCGGCTGTCTGGCTCCTCCGCATCCATACTTCGTTCACTTTCGCTTTCACTCTCCTCTTCCATGTTGATATTGAGTTCTGAGAAGCCATAATGGATAAGGAGTAAAAAAAACAGCCATTGACAGAGAGCAATATACCTGCCCTGTCTGCGTGAATAAAGGAGCAAATAAATAATGTGACTCTGAAGTATTCACTATCCTTCAAAATATTCAGATTCAGCAGGAGGAGGGCAGGCATAAGGCCTAGCTCACCCCACAGGCTGTGCTGCAGTTTCTCCCCTTCCTCCGTGTTCATGCCTGCAGCTCTCCAGAGGTGGCCCTGGCCAGCAACTCCTACTTCTGCTGGATTATAACCTGGAAAAGACATTGATCTCTAGAGAGGGCCCCGAAGCAGCACCAATCCCGCAGGAGGAAACACTGGTTCTTTTATGAGGCAGAGACACACAGATGCCCCACATCTGCCGAGTCTCACACCTTTCATCTTCACTTTCTCCTTTTCTTGGTCAGCCCCAGAATCATCACTGAACTGGCCATCATCTTCATCTTCCTCTATATCTGGAGGGTGCAAAGAGATCACCGAGCCCTCAGGCAGCTCGATGTCTGGGCCCACTACCACCTACGGGGAAAAATACAGAACCCTTAGGGTGTGGAGGAAAAGTGCATCCTGACCACGAGAGCAAATTTTTCTTTTTTTAAACTAAGGCTAGAAGGTAAATGAAACCACTGGATTTGGACTCTCAGTCAGGATTATGGGTGGAAATAATGCTCCTTCTGGCTCAGTATGACTGCCACTCGATTCGGGGCCTGTGCACAGTATAGATCAGGTCTTACCTGGGAAGTGAGGACACAGCGTGGCTTCAGGGTCACTTGTTCCTTGACCTCAGCATTGTCACAAAGCAGAGACTGATGGATCTGTGCTCCAGCAGCCACTCGAACACCGTGCCACAGGTAAGTCTGGTCCAGCACCACGTTATCACCTGGCTCAGGATGGGAAGGCCTCTGGGTCACTAAGCGCTCCAACTGCAGACCAGAGCCCTTCATAGAGGACAGGGGTGACGGACACCAGCAGAGCGCCCGCCTAGCTCTCATTCCCCATCCCACAAGTCACCAGAAATGCCCACTCACCCTCTAAACCCAGGCCTGAGAAGACGACACACTTCACCAAGTTTACAGTTAAACAGACTATATACAGGGCTTAAGAACCTGAGAACCTTCAGGGTTTCTGAGGATCCTCTGAACTCAAAACCTTATTAGAATTATATCCATGTCTACAAGCAGAACCAAATAATTCCACCTCTTCTGGTACATTTTAGAGTCCAAGTCTTTTTTTTTTTTTTTTGAGACATGGTCTCACTCTTACGCAGGCTGGAGTGCAGTAGTATGATCAAGACTGACTGCAGCCTCAATGTCCCCAGGCTCAGGTAATCCTCCGGCCTTAGCCTCCCAAGTAGCTGAGACTACAGGCATGTGCCATCACGCCTGGCATATTTTTGTATTATTTGTAGAGAAGGGGTGTCACCATGTTGCCTAGGCTGGTCTTGAACAAGTGATCCTCCCATCATGGCTTCCTAATGTGCTGGGATTACAAGCGCGAGCAACCATGCTCAGCCCCTAGAATCTGAGCCTTATTGTTGTTCCTGCAAAGGGCAGTACTATTAGAAGCATCACATTCCTACAACCAAAATGAGTTACCATGAGGCCAACCAGGCAGTTACAGTAGGATAAAAAGAACACTGGACTTACAATCAGAATACCCAGATTCAGGTCCCATTATTACCAATGGCCTTGGGCAAGAAAACCCTGTACGGCCTGTTTGTTCATTTGTAAACTGTGATTAAATGAAACAATGTATATAAAAGCCCTTTGTAAACTGTAATACATGAAATAGGTGTTGTTACTGCATGTTAATTATCCACTTGCTCCAGAAGGTGACTATAGGGTACCCTGGAATGTGAAGAGCCATCCAGTGAGGCTCACAGGCCACGAATTAAGGTATTGCTGTTTTCAAATCCCTGTTTCCTCCTTTCCTGAGCTAGCCACTCCAGTTCCTTATTCCCAGGGACTGTCCCTGGTGTAGCCATCCCTTGTATTTCTGGAGACAGGGCCTCCCCCAGGTTCCTGCTCCTAGGATAGTTGGCTTGATTCCCCACCTGTGCTCACCAATGTGGCAGCCGGGGCCAATGACACTGTTGGTGATAAAGCAATTGCTGCCAATGACAGTGCCCGACCCCAGGAGCACATTTTCCTCTAGGATGCTGCCATGGCCCAGGCTGACCTCAGGCCCTCGGTAGATGTTGTGCCGGGAATGAGTGCAGCTCTGGGTGCTGCTGTCAGTGAAATTCGCCTCCGGGGTGAGAGGGTAGACCCATCGGCGGATGACATCAGCACAGACAGCCCAGTACATGTGTAGGTTGGAGACACGGGCACCGTATTCCTTAGTTGTTACGTGCATGTGGATCTGGTTCCCTAGGATCTGAATGAGAAGGAAAGAGAGGTCACTCAAGCATGAAAGACAAGAAGAATGCCCCCAAGTTCAACTTTGGTAATCCTTGTAAATTCCCCTCTGCCTCTCCCTGCCATAAAGACTTTTCCTTGTGTACTGTTCCTCCCGCCCCTAGCTCTTTTCCTCTGTCCTATGCCTCAATAAAACACAAAAAAGGATCAAAAGTTACCAGCATGAGATACAATCATAGCCTTCTCCTCTCTCCTAAAGAGGCATTGGAAGACTTTTCTCACCTCCTCATTCACTAAGAGACCTCTCACAAAGTCATCTCGAGTTTGGTAGTCAAAGTTGTCTGTAAAGAGTTGCGCCACCTGTGGAAGGAGGTGGAGTGGGCTAAGATTAAGTACTATTCTTTTTTTTTTTTTTTTTTTTTTAAAAGACAGGGTTTCACCATGTTGGTCAGGCTGGTCTCGAATTCCCGACCTCAGGTGATCCGCCCGCCTTGGCCTCCAAAGTGCTTGGATTACAGGCGTGAGCCACTGTGCCCAGCCTGATTAAGTACTATTCTTTAGGAACACAGATAAGCTCCCCAGAGACCTAGCAAACCCTTTGACAGCTGGACATGAACCAGAATTCCAAAGAGATTTCCACTGGGATACTGGATACAAGAACTTTGCTTTACAACAGAATCTTAAAAAAAAAAAAAAAAAAGGCCAGGCACGGTGGCTCACGCCTGTAATCCAAACGCTTTGGGAGAATGAGGTGGGCGGATCACAAGGGTCAGGTGTTCAAGACCAACCTGGCCATTATGGTGAAACTCATCTCTACTAAAAAATACAAAAATTAGCCAGGCGCGGTAGTGCGTGCCTGTAATCTCAGCTACTTGGGAGGTTGAGGCAGGAGAATCACTGGAACCCGGGAGGCGGAGGTTGCAGTGAGCCGAGATCTCGCCATTGCACTCAAGCCTGGGCTACAGAGTGAGACTCCATCTCAAAAACAAAAAACAAGCCATGGTGGCTCATGCCTGTAATCCCAGCATTTTGGAAGGTGGTGAGATAGCTTGAGCTCAGGAGTTCATGAACAGCCTGAATAACATGGGAGATATAATCATAGATATAACATGGTAAAACCCTGTCTCTACTAAAAAATACAAAAATTGGTGGTAGTGCAGGCTGAGGCAGGAGGATCACTTGAATCTGGGAGGCTGAGGCTGCAGTGAGCCATCATCGTGGCACTGTGCCCCAGCCTGGGCCACAGAGTGAGACCCTGTCTCAAAAAATATATATAAATAAAAATGAAAATAGGGCTGGGTGTGGTGGCTCATGCCTATAATCCCAGCACGGGAGGCCGAGATGGATAGATCACCTGAGACCAGGAGTTCAAGATGAGCCTGGCCAAAATGGTGAAATCCCATCTCTACTAAAAATACAAAAATTAGCCAGGCATAGTGGTGTGTGCCTGTAATCCCAGCTACTCAGGAGGTTGAGGCAGGAGAATCAGTTGAACCAGAAGGCGGAGGCTGAGTGAGCTCAGATCACACTACTACACTCCAGCCTGGGCAACAGAGTGAGACACTATCTCAAAAAATAAAAATAATGAAAATAAAGAGGGAGAAGAAATATCCCTTGGCCTTCTAAGGGGGGCAATAACAGACCCATAGAGGTCTACTCTCTGGGTGTGCAGCCCCAGTCCTGAAGAGCTCACCTGAGGAGAGCAGATGCTGATTTGACAGTCTAGTAAATCATAGCGAACCTCCACTCCATCTCGACTGCCATGAAACAGGCTCTGTGGGGAGAGGTTATGGACTTTAATTTGTTTCTCCCACTGAAACCTGCTACTTCCCCACCTCAAAGGACCCCAGATATCCACACACCAGAGGAAATGAAAAACGCCGGAGACCCTGGGTCTTCTGAAAATGGAGAACCCTGTTGGTGGCACTGTCCACAGCCACTACCACATTGTCTTCGGGGCAGCGAGTTGGGTGGCTGGGGGAGGACTCCTTGAAGATCATCGTCATCACAGAAACATTTTTTTCTAGCTTCCGTCTCAACCTATAAAGGACAGGAGGGAGAGAACTGCAAAAATGCAGCCTCAGGGCTCTGCTTGTTTTTAATCCTTGCTCCTGTCATTCTCTCATCCTGACCTGTGTTCCTCAAGGGCTCTGGTGATATTGATGTTTGAGATGACATCCCCATACACCAGAATGAAGTCAGAGTGCACCAAGGCCTTGGCATCAACATCACGGAGGACATCTCCCAGTGATCGATACAGTGCTGATGTAATTATTCGGACCACATTGAGAGATGTGGGACGGCACCACTTGGACTTCCTAAAGGGAGAAGGGTGAGGGGCATGAGTATATCAAGCATAAAGATCATAAGAGCCTTTGCTATTTTTCTCCCCCATTGAGCATTCGCAGTCCTTCCGGGCGGCTTTTTTGGGTTCTTGCCAGCGTCTTCAACTTCAAAGAGAATTATGAACTATAATTAATGCTTTCAGCATCTGGTGTTCACCAGTCTTGTTTTTTTTTGAGACAGAGTCTTGCTCTGTCACCAGGCGCCAGGCTGGAGTGGTGGCGCGATATTGGCTCACTGCCACCTCTGTCTCCCGGGATCAAGCAATTTTCCTGCCTCAGCCTCCCGAGTAGTTGGGATTACAGGCATGCGCCACCATGCCCAGCTAATTTTTGTATTTTTAGTAGAGACAGGGTTTCACCATGTTGGCCAGGATGGTCTCGATCTCTTGACCTCGTGATCCGCCCACCTCATCCTCCCAAAGTGTTGGGATTACACGTGTGAGCCACTGCGCCCGGCCACCAGTCTTGTTTTACGGGTTACGAAACATGTTTATTTCCTCTCCATACCTTGACCCCTGTCCCCAAACATCGATTTGAACTCAAAATCCTGCTGAAACCTAGAATACACAAAGTACCCTAGGAACACACTTCATGTCGGCTTTCCCCTTCTGCAGTCCATATAACATTTACCAACTGTCTGATGGAGACCATGCTAATGTCCTAGTCTATATTTCCTGGATTTCCATAAGTGATGAGACTCCCTATTTTTCAAGATTTCAACAAACATGTAAGTGCTCACTGCATGCCTGGCACTGAACTAGGCAGTGGGAATACAAAGATGACAAGGAGCTCATTTATATCCTTGCAGGTGAGAACAAACAAGATTTAGAAACTCAGCGGAAAAACAAAGATGTTAGTGTTGTAACTTCCATACTGAAGCCATTACATAAAAGCCAAGTCCACTGGGACCAAACTGTGTAAGTGACATTCAGAAAAAAAAAAAAAAAAAAACAAGTTTATTCTTTAAACTTTGTCACAGAAAACCCAAGACAGACAGATACAAGGTTTCAGCTGCTCACTTCCTGATAAGCGTAGAAAATACCCTTAGAACTTACAATGACATCTGAGTAGACAGTTTTCCCCTCTCACATTTCCCCTTACTTAGTTACATTCCTCCTGAAAAAACTAGAAAAAGATGGCAAAATATGCAAAGAAAAGTTGCAGGGCCTTACAGTAAATGTTCTTTGATTTGAGCAGCTTTCGAGCAACAAAAGACAAATGTTTCCTGTACACCTGTGGCAGTCAGGAATTCCAGAGTGTAGTCAATTAATGCCACATTGGCCAGGGGCAAGAGGACCTGAAGGACAGAAGATGAAAAAAAAAATGAGTTCTCAAATCCCTCTGGGTACCCCACTGCAACAATTTTCACTCTTAGGTCGGTATTTCCACACAGTGTAGTTTTGCTGTATCTTTCCAATTCAAAGGTAACAGGTTCCTGCCGTTGATGTTCATGCCATGCTCTAAGCCTGAGTCTGAGATGTTGCAATTTAGGGATGGTAAGTACAGAATTACGTGCCTTGTATCTGACACAGAGCTGTGACAGAATGGCAGTTCACCGCTGGCAAAGGGCAATACTGGAAATCAATCATATTTCCATAAATTTAAGGACTGCTAAGCCCTTCTTCCCCGTAAGATTTCCTTCCTTCATCCTTTTCTAAGAGTCAGAGGTTAGCCATCTCCCATCACTTTTCAAAAAAGAACAGCCATTAGCCTTTTTCGAGGGAATCAGGGAGGATTTTCCTTAAATCTAATGTAGTTCCCTCTCTTTGAACTGAGGATTGCTGAACGACCCAGCTGAGTCCAGTTCCCCATTGTCTAGACAACTCGGGGGCGATGGCAAGATGGCAATCAACCACTAAACCCATTTTGTCCTTTCGACAGATGGCACTATCATTGAACCTGGAAGGAAAAAACAAAAGTACACTGCCCGAGACCTAGCCCCCTCTTTTTAAGGCATGATTACAGCCCCTTCAGAGGCAAAAGGTCGTTTCTTTTCACCTAAGCATCCGTCACCTGCAAGGTCAAAAGCGGCGCTGCCTCTTCTAGGGGCACTGAATCCCCGCGTGAAGGCTTCTCTCAAGTGCTGTTTCTACATTTAGCTCTCTTCCTTCCTCTCAAACCCGAGTGGACAGCATTACGAGTGCCCAAAATCTGCCAGCCACTCACTTGGTCAGCAGTCATCAGGGTTTATAGACAGACCCTCTGCCTCCTTCCTAACCACATAAACTCGGTTTTAGGATAACAGCATGGACACAAGTCCTTCAGGGGACTTGTTAGCTGTACTAGTTAGCCGAAAGAACTTGCTCCAGCCCCGCCAACCTCCCTGCCCTCTGGCTGCTAGCGTGCGCGGGGCTCACCCGAGGCAGGTCCTTGGAGATGGGGAAGAAGCGGCGATCGAAGCTATCGGCCACCAGAACTGCTTGCAGGGGCGGCGACGGTTCCTCCTCCGCCCCTCTGGCTCCCCCGCCACCGCCGCCCCCCGACCCCGCGCTGCTGCGCTTGTTGGCCCGACTAACCAACACACCAGGCGGCGCCACCAAAGGGGCCGCCATCTTCTTCTCCCACGGCCACCACTTCCGCAAGGAAGATGACACCGCAGGCAGTAGGGGACAAAAAGATCCAGCACTTGAAAGGCGAAGGACTAATTAACGCAGGGAAGGAGGCGAGGAGGGAGCAGTGCGCATGCGTCTTTTCCTGAAGCCCACTAGGGTCTGACGTTGATCCCGGAGGCGCGAGGAGTGGGGACGGGTCACGATTGTCCCGGCCAGTGGAGGCGCAGAGTAAGGGTGGGGTCCCATAGACGTCATACTCGGTCTGCAAGTATCGTAGGCCTTCATTAGTATGGGAAAAGGCCGAGATTCTTGCGGCGTGATGGGATTTGTGGTCCGAAGGGGCCAGCGCCATCCGCAATCTGTAAACGTCCAGCAGTTTCCTCGCCCCACGCCTGTGAAATATGTAGCCCTCCGCATTCATTCTAGAAAATTCTGGGGACCCAGCGCCTTGGGGAGATGGAACCAAGCCAGATGTCCCCCCGCTGCGAGAAGCCCACAACCTGCATAAATAGAGAAGGTGGCATTAGTAAGGGGATTAATAATTCCATTGAGAGCTGATGTGGGCCAGGCACGATACAAGCATCATCTCATTTAATTCGTCACATATCTCTGCAAAACATCTTATTCATTCGTTCAGCAAACATTTCTTGAACTCTCAGCGGGATTAAGGACGTTTACCCAGCTAGTAAGTGGAAGAACTGGTATTGGAACCCTATGTGATTTCAGAGTTCCACAATCTTGTTGCCAAGTTATGTGGGGATAACAGTGGCTATTTTGTGTCTTCATCTATTCATTCATCCAGCCTATCAGCCTCCTGTGTCTTAAGCAGAGCGGAGACGCGGATGGATCTCGGCACACCAGTAAGTTGTAATGTAGTTAAGCAGTAAGATTTCCCGGCAGAGGAAAGTGCACGCGTAAAGGCCCCAGGCTTGAGAAGGCGCACCAGCAGCTTATTCTCTTTTGGGGAAAGAAGCGGTGGCTGCAGGGAATAAACCAACTCTGCAGAGGGGCGGGACCGTGGGAAAGCGGCGGAACGAGGCAGGCAGCCTGGGCGTCATTTGGGAGGCAAGGAGCTTTTCTGTAACTCATCGCGCCCTTTCTGCACGGGGCCTTTCCAGGGTCCAGACCACAGGCTTCTGCAGTTCCTGTGAACTGTTCCCTTCCCGCCCCGCGCTGCACGTCGGGATTTGGAGTCCGCGAGGCTGAGACTTGTTTCCACGTGGCGATTCCGACCTAACCCGTCGTGCTCCGGCGCCCGACTCGTGGGACCGACGAATCTGTCATTTCTTCCCTCGTTAAGGAGCGGAACGAAAACAATTTGATTTTGGAAAATTTAGCTTAGAAAAGGAAAGGCAGAAGGCAACTAAGTAAAAGTTTCAGTTAGATGAATGGACGTTGTAGAAAAGGAATGTGCAAATCCAGAGGTAGAAGTGGGGAGGGGGGGAAGTAATTAAATAGGACACACATTCTCATTCTCATTCTCTCCCCCCCCCCCCCCCCGGGGTTGGGTCCGATTGCAGAACTTATTTTAAATGATTCCCGCAACCTCAGGAAGTTAATCTGCTGCGGAAATGCATTTGTGCTTATGGTAAATCTAGGTCTTAAAATTCTGTAGACTGGTAGCTGTATGTATATGATTTCAAACTGTTATTTTTTTGTTGTTGTTTAAAAACTTACTTGAGGCCGGGCTCGCTGGCTCACGCCTGTAATCCCAGCACTTTGGGAGGCCGAGGCTGCTGGATCGCAAGGTCAGGAGATTGAGACCATCCTGGCTAACATGGTGAAACACTGTCTCTACTAAAAATACAAAAAATTAGCCGGGCGTGGTGGTGGGTGCCTGTAGTCCCAGCTACTTCGAAGGCTGAGGCAGGGGAATCGCTTGAACCAGGGAACCAGAGGGTGCAGTGAGCCGAGATCGTGCCACTGCACTCCAGCCTGGGCAACAGAGCCAGACTCCATGTAAAAAACAAAACAAACAAAACAAACTTACTTGAAATATACAAGAAATCACATATACGTAATTTCACACACACACACATACACACACTACATAAAGAAGTAAAAATTCCTATCCCCACTTCTTTCATCCTATGGAATCTGTGGCGTTATAACGATTCTTAATAATTTGATGGGTATTCTTTCCATTTCCCCCTTAAGTTTATATATCTAGAACTAGAGCTAGAGTATATGCCTACACACACACGCCCATACATATGTATTCAAACATAATATATGTATATCGACATGTATTCAAACACAGAATTATGTTTAGATAATTATGGTTATGTGCTGGTACGCCAGAGCCAGACTGCCTGGCTTACATTCCAGGCCCTAGATGGGTAACTTTGAGTACTCAGCCTCTCTATGCCTGGACTTCTTCATCTTTGAAATGGGATAATAATAATATTTACCTCATAAGGTTCTTGTGAGAGTTAAATGAAAGCCCTTAGAACAGGCATTGACACACTGTGAAGGCATATTAGCTATTTTGATGATGATGCATTTTGTCTGCAACTTGATTTTTATTTAACATATGATGGAAAGTAGACAAACCTAGCCATTTTCAATGATTCCAGAATATTCCACAGCATGAATATACCATTGTTTATCCAAACATTTCTCTCTCAATAAACATTGCAGATTTTTTTTTGCAGTTTTATGATTACAAATAATGCTTGCAATAGTTTTCTGTATATAGTCTTTATAAATTTGCATTTATTTCTTAGAATTTATTTATTTATTTATTTATTTTGGGGCAGAGTCTTGCTCTGTTGCCCAAGCTGGAGTGCAGTGGTGCGATCTCAGCTCACTGCAACCTCTGACTACTGGATTCAAGCAATTCTTCTGCCTCAGCCTCCTGAGTAGCTAGGATTACAGGTGCCTGCCACCACACCCAGCTAATTCTTGTATTTTTAGTAGAGACGGGGTTTCACCATGTTGGTAAGGCTGGTCTTGAACTCCTGACCTCATGATCTGCCCTCCTTGGCCTCCCAAAGTGCTGGGATTACAGGTGTGAGGCACCACGCCTGGCCTTAGAATTTATTCTTAAATTAGAGTAACTGATTCAAATTGGATGCAATTCCAGCTACCTACAAATGTAGGTAGCTGGGTACCTTGTTGGCAGAGGGTACGTTGTTGGACTCACTGGCAAGGCTGATGAGGCCCTGGTGGAACTCATGGAGATGTTGCTTAACTGCTCTCCCTGGACAGTGTGTCATTTTGCACTTATACCAGCAATGTGTGAGAGTGCCTGTTTCCCGATAGCCTCACCAACAGAGTATTTTGTCAATAGTTTGGACTTTCTGCCAATCTATAAAGGAAGATAAGTGTAGTTTTAATTTGTATTTATCTTTTTCTTTGAGGTTGAACATTTTTTCGTATAGTAAAGGACCATTTTTACTTTTTGGTCAACTCCCAGTTCTGGTTCTTTTTCTTTTCTTTTTGAGACAGAGTCTCACTCTGTTGCACAGGCTGGAGTGCAGTGGCGCAATTTCAGCTCACTGCAAACTCTGCCTCCTGGGTTCAAGTGATTCTCCTACCCAGGCCCCTGAGTAGCTGGGATTACAGACGCGCACCACCATGCCCAGCTGATTTTTGTATTTTTAATAAAGATGGGATTTCACTATGTTGGCCAGGCTGGTCTTGAGCTCTTGACTTCAGGTGATCCACCCACCTCAGCCTCTCAGAGTGCTGGCATTACAGGCATGAGCCACTGCACCCAGCATGCCTTTCTTTTCTTTTCTTTCTTTCTCTCTTTTTTTAAGAAACAGGGTTGTGCTGTGTTGCCCAGGCTGAAGTACAGTGGCACAGTCACTGCTCACTGCAGCCTCGAACTCCTGGACTCAAGCGATCCTTCTGCCTCAGTCTCCAGAGTAGCTGGGACAACAGGCACGCACTACCACACCTAAGTTTTGTAGTTTTTGTAGAGATGGGGTCTTTCTGTGTTGCCCAGGCTAGTTCTGGTTCTTTCTCTGCATTTAAATTTCAAATGAGTCTTGAATATGAAGTCAGTGTAGAACATAAGCTCCGCAGGCTTTCTGTTTGTGTTACCCTCTGCTGCAGCCCAGGTGTCTAGAAGAGAGACTGGCACATGGCAGATTCTCACTGAGTATTTGTTGAATGAATCACTGGTTGTTGCTAGTCAGTCACCAAGTGTGTGATCAACTGCAGACTAACAGAAGTAATTCCTGGCTCTCCTAAGGCTGAGGCTCTTTTAAAAGTGAAAATACCACAAAACATAAAATTTATCATCTTAACAATTTTTTAACCTTGGCATGGAGAATTGATTGAAATTAACCATTTTTTTTTTTTTTTTAAAGATGGGGTTTCACCATGATAGCCAGGCTGGTCTTGAACTCCTGACCTCAAGTGATCCACCCACTTCGGCCTCCCAAAGTGCTAGGATTACAGGTGTGAGCCACTGCTCCCGGTCTGAAGTTAGCCATTTTTAAGTACACAACTCTGCAGTGTTACTTACATTCACATTGCTGTGCTGCCATCACCACCATCCATCCACAGAACTCTTCATTTTTTGAATTTTTTTTTTTATGTTTTTCGAGATGAAGTCTCACTCTGTCACCCAGGCTGGAGTGCAGTGGTGTGATCTCGGCTCACTGCAACCTCCGCCTCTCAGGTTCAAGTGATTCTTCTGCCTCATCTTCCCGAGTTGCTGGGGTGACAGGTGTGCGCCACCACACCTAGTTTATTTTTGTATTTTTAATAGAGATGGGGTTTCACCATCTTGGTCAGGCTTGTCTCAAACTCCTGACCTTGTGATCCACCTGCCTCAGCCTCCCAAAGTGCTGGGATTACAGGTATGAGCCACCATGCCCGGCCTGTTTTCTTCTCACTTTATTTTTATGTTATTTTATTTATTTATTTTTTTGAGACGGAGTCTCACTCTGTTGCCTGGCCTGGAGTGCAGTGGCACAATCCCAGCTCACTGCAACTTCCACCTCTCAGGTTGAAGTGATTCTCCTGCCTCAGCCTCCTGAGTAGCTGGGACTACAGGCACGTGCCACCATGGCCAGCTAATTTTTGTATTTTCAGTAAAGATGAGGTTTTACCATATTGGCCAGGCTGGTCTTGATCTCCTGACCTCGTGATTGGTCTCCCAAAGTGCTGGGATTACAGGCATGAGCCACCATGCCTGGCCTTTCTTCTAACTCTAAATGGCACTTTTCGTCTTCCAAAATTCTACATGTACTATATTAAAATAACGGTAGGATATGTCCCCCTCAGGGCATCCTTGATATGTATACAAGAGCTGGCCAGTGCTAAAGAGCCAGTGCTCTGGTGATAAACATTAAACTGGTGGAGCACTCTGAGGGTAAGTCTGGGGGCCTTTTGTGCTTCTCAGCTGGGCTCACTTGTTGCTTAGTGGACTGAGCTTGTTATTCATTGCTGTTGTTTATTTTTCTAGTTACTTTGGGGTCTGCAATAGTTGTTCTGAAAGTTAAGAGTTCTGAATATACTACAGGATAGCTGAGCTCCATGTTGTAGCTTGCTAGAAAATGACAGAAGAAATACAATTCTGGACTGGATGCGTGACTCACACTTGTAATCCCAGCACTTTTGGGAGGCCGAGGTGGGCAGATCCCCTGAGGTCAGGAGTTTGAGACCAACCTGGCCAACACAGCAAAACCCCGTCTCTGCTAAAAATAATAATAATAATAATAATAATAGCCGGGCATGGTGATGTGTGATTTTAATTCTAGCTAGTTGGGAGGCTGAGGCGGGGAATCACTTAAACCTGGGAGGTGGAGGTTGCAGTGAGCTGATATCACGCCCCTTCACTCCAGCCTGGGCGGCAGAGCAAGACTCTGTCTAAAAAAAAAAAAAAAAAAAAAAATTCTGAGTTCTTTCCTGTTCTTCTTTTCGCTTCCAGAGATATACCTAGTCTCCAAGGTATAACAATCCTTTTTGTCTTCTAGGCTGAAGTTTGAGGGGAAAAAAAGTCCTTCAAATTTTATCCATAGTTGAGTTGAAACAGGTTGGGATTTTTCAAAAGAAACTTTACTCTAAATCCTAAGGGAAGAGAAGGGAGAAAAAATGAAAATAAAGTCACAATAAATACACTACTTGGCTGGGCCCTTCCTGGTGAAAGGCTGGAGTGGCTTGTGGCGTTTGGCAACACCGCCCCCTAGAGGTCATTGCTGTGCTACGCTCCAACCTCTCCAACAATTATTAGACTATTCAGATCTCTATTGATACGGAGCATTCCAGGATAGTGGGAGCCAGCCACATCCATGATGTCCGTGGAGCCTAGAAGAGCCCTGCGGAAAAAAATTTTACCTGGCTACTCTGAGATCCAGACATGCACGGACCAGCCCTCTTGAAGAGAGCTTGAGCTTCCTGAATGGGGCCGGAATGGAGAGAGACAATGGGATTTCTGAGACAGCATTGCCAGGAGAAAAACACGTGGCTGAATGGGTCAGCCCAAACATCAGGGGCTTGCATCCAGAGGGAGGAGGGGCTGGAGGAACAGTGCGAAGCTGTGCCTGGCTGCTCTTTATCCAGCCTCCTCTGAGGAAGGTGTGTGACGCAGGATGGGAAAGGCTGTGGTCTATATGAGGAGCAGTAGGTAGGGTGGCCATGTTTGCTTAGAACTGTCCCAGCTTTAGCAATGGAAAGTCCTGGCTCCTGGACTGAAGGAAGCTGATCTGTTCCTGGCCCTCAAATGATTGGTCACCATAGATAAGGGTCACTCAGTGCCAAGAGTTCCGCTGTGGGAACTCCTCTCTAAACAGCTGACCAAGAGAAATAGCCAGTTTCCCCAATGCCTGGACAGGAAGGAGTCCCTGAATCTGGTGGGCCACGGGTTAGCAACCCTGTGACACTTATTGGTGGCAAAACACCAAAGACAACAACAAAAAGATTAGAAATAGCCGGAGAGAAAATATATACAGCATTACCTAAAGGGGAACAAAAATGAGATTGACTTCACTATGGCAAATATGGAAGCCAGGAGAAAATGGCATAACATCTTCAAAGTGTTGAGATAAAATAATGTCAGCCTAGAATTGTCTTCCCAGAAAAATTATCTTTCTTTTTTAAAATTTATTTTTAGGCCGGGGACAGTGGTTCATGGCTGTAATCCCAGCACTTTGGGAGGCCAAGGGGGGGTGGATCACCTGAGGTGAGGAGTTCGAGACCAGCCTGACCAACATGGCAAAACTCCGTCTCTACTAAAAACACAAAAATTAGCTGGATGGCGCGTGTGTCTGTAATCCCTGCTACACTGGAGGCTGAGGCAGGGGAATCACTTGAACTTGGGAGGCGGAGGTTGCAGTGAGCCAAGATTGTGCCACTGCACTCAAAGCTGGGCAACAAAGTAAGACTGTGTCTCAAAAAAAAAAAAATTCTTTTTTAAAATTTTTTAATTTTTAATTTTATTTTATCTTTTTTAAGAGAAGGGGTTTCATCATGTTGGCCAGGATGGTCTCGATCTCCTGACCTTGTGATCCACCCGCCTAGGCCTCCCAAAGTGCTGGGATTACAGGTGTCAGCCACCACGCCCGGCCCCTAAAAATTCTTTTTAAAAATATTTCTTTCTTGGGCTGGGTGTGGTGACTCACGCCTACAATCCCAGCACTTTGGGAGGCCGAGGTGGGTGGATCACCTGAGGTCAGAAGTTCAAGACCAGCCTGGCCAATGTGGTGAAACCTCTGTCTCTACTAAAAATACAAAAAACTAGCTGGGCACAGTGGTGAATGCCTGTAATCTTGACTATTTGGGAGGCTGAGGCAGGAGAATTGCTTGAACCTGGGAGGCAGAGGTTGCAGAGAGCCGAGATTACGCCATTGCACTCCAGCCTGGAAGCCTTGGATGACAGAGTGAGACTCTGTACCCCAAAAATGTATAAATAAATAAATAAATAAAAATTATATGAAATAAAAAATTCAGTAATGCAGTCACATTTGCCACATTTCTGGTGCTTAATAACGATGTGCAGCTAGTGGCTACTATATTGGACAATGCAGATATAAAATATTTCCACCATTGGCCTGGCTTGGTGGCTCCCGCCTGTAATCCCAGCACTTTGAGAGGCCCATGCAGGTGGAGTTCAAGACTAGCCTGGCCAGCATGGTGAAATCCCGTCTCTATCAAAAATACAAAAATTAGCTGGGCATGGTGGCAGGTGCCTGTAATCCCAGCTACTCAGGAAGCTGAGGCAGGAGAATCACTTGAACCCAGGAGGCGGAGGTTGCAGTGAGCCGAGATCGTGCCATTGCACTCCAAACTGGACAACAGAGTGAGAAAAAAAAATTCCACTATTGCAGAAAATTCTATTAACAGCACTTAAAAAATATACCTCAAGCCGAAGGAGAAAATTCCAGAACAAAGGTCTGAAATGCAAGGTGAAAATTCTACTAAAATAAAATGCTAAGCATGTGAGTAAATCTAAATAAACATTGATGATTTGAAATAATATTCATGTCTGAGTTGGGTGGCTACAAAAGAAAATGCTAAACTACTTATATGTGTTAAGTCAGGAAAGACATGATTAGAGTTAAAAACATTTTAAGATCTTTTTTATTATTCACGTAAAGACTGGACCAAGAAACAAAATTCAGCAATATATTGTTTATAAGCAATAGACCTAAAATGTGAGGACTCAGGCTGGGTGTGGTGGCTCACACCTGTAATCTCGGCACTTTGGGAGGCTGAGGCGGATGGGATGCTTGAGGTCAGGAGTTCGAGACCATCCCGGCCAACATGGTAAAACCCCATATCTACTAAAAATACAAAAATTAGCTGGGCATGGTGGTGTGTGATTGTAATCCCAGCTACTTGGGAGGCTGAGGCAGGAGAATCACTTGAATGCTGGAAGTGGAGGTTGCAGTGAGCTGAGATTGTGCCACTGCATGCCAGCCTGGGAGATACAGTGAGACTCCATCTCAAAAAAGAAGGAAAGAAAGAAAGAAAGAAAAAGTTTAAACATGTACAAAAGTAGATAAAATAGCATAATTAATTCCATGTGTCCATCACCATGTGGAACAATGATCAATTCAATCTTGCTTCATCAGAACCTGCCTCTACACTTTCCTCTCCCGATTCAGATTATTTTGAGGCAAATCCTAAACATCTTATCATTTCATCTGTAAATATTCTAGTATTTATCTCTGGAAGAAAATGATTATTTGGCCAAAATAATCATGTCATTCTAATCAAAATTAACATAGTTTTAAATATTGTTAAATAACTACTCTGTTCAAATTTCCCCAATTTTCACATCAATATCTTTTTCTTGTAAATGTTTATTGTTTTATTCAGGCTCAAAATAATGTTTATATATTGTGATGGATTGAAAAGTCTCTTAAAAGCTCACTTCAGTGTTTTCATAGGTGGAGCATTGTGGCTCATACCTGTCATCCCAGCACTTCGGGAGCCCTAAGTGGGTGGATCACTTGAGGTCAAGAGTTTGAGACCAGCCTGGGCCATGTGGAAAAACCTGTGTCTAGAAAAAGTACTAAAATTAGCCTGGCATGGTGGTGGGTACCTGTAGTTCCAGCTACTCTGGAGGCTGAAGTGGGAGGATCACTTGAGGCTGGGAGGTGGAGGTTGCAGTGAGCTGAGATTGGACCTCTACACTCCAGCTGGGATGATGTAGTGAGATCGCATCTCAAAAAAAAAATCACTTTGAAATAATATTAGATTTACAGACAAGTTGCAAAATAGCATAGAGAGTTTCCTAATGTTTCCCCGCTAAAGTTAACAACTTATTTAACCGTAGTATAATTATGAAAGTTAGGAAGCTAATGTTAGTACAAATCATTAAATAAACTACAGATCCCTTTAGAATTTCGACAACCTCCTCCTCCAGTATTAGTTTTCTGGTCCAGGATTAGATCAGAATTTCACATTGCATATAGTCTCTTCCTAGACTGCTCAAATCTGTGACAGTTCATTAGACTTTCCTATGTTGCTCAGGCTAGACTCGACCTCCTAGGCTTAAGGTATTCTCCTGCCATGACCTCCCGATTGGGATTACAGGCAGGCACCACCACATCAGGCTCTGACTTTAATACTTTTGATAAGTGCTGATCAGTTATTTTGTAGAATGTCACTCATTGTGGTTTTTTAAAAGCAGGTTTTTCTTTTTCTTTTTTTTTTTTGAGTTGGTGTCTCTCACCCAGGCTGGAGTGCAGTGGCACCATCTCAGCTCACTGCAACCTCCACCTCTCGGGTTCAAGTGATTCTCATGCCTCAGCCTCCTAAGTAGCTGGGATTACAGGCGCCTGCCACCATATCTGGCTAATTTTTCTATTTTTAGTAGAGACAGAGTTTCACCATGTTGGCCAGGCTGGTCTTGAACTCCTGAACTCAGGTGATCTGCCCACCTCGGCCTTCCAAAGTGCTGGGATTACAGGTGAGAGCCAACCCACCCGGCCAAGCAGGTTTTTCTAGATATGATTTACATACCATATAGTTCACTTGTTTAAAGTGTACAATGTTTTTAAATATATTCGGAGATAGCAACTATTACCATAATCTAATTTTAATACTTAAAAAAAATCATTCCCAAATAAACATTGTATCCATTACCAATCACTCTCCATTCCTTTTAACCTTCCACTTATCTCCTCTATATCTCCATGGATTCTGGACATTCATATAAGTAGGTATAACACGGAGTGCGGTGGCACTATCTCAGCTCACTGCAACCTCTGCCTCCTGGGTTCAAGGGATTCTCCTGCCTCAGCCTCCAGAGTAGCTAGGAATACAGGCACGGCCACCATGCCTGCCTAATGTTTTGTATTTTTAGTAGAAATGGAGTTTCACCATGTTGTCCAGGCTAGTCTCAAACTCCTGTCTCAAGTGATCCACCTGCCTCAGCCTCCCAAACTGTTGGGATTACAGGCATGATCCACTGCCCCGGCCCATATAGTGCTTTTTGGTGTGTGTGTGTCTTTTTTTTTTTTAGCATAATGGTTTCAAGGTTTAGCCATTTGTGATGTTATCAGTACTTCATTCCTTTGCATGTCCAAATAATATTCCATTGTATGGAGATAGCACATTTTGTTTATCCATTCATCAACTGATGGACATTTGGGGTGTCTCCGTTTTTTGAGTGTTATCAATAATGCTGCGATGGACATTTGTGAAGACTCTTTGAAAACATTTGTTTTCATTTATTCTGGGCATACATTTTGGGGTGGAGTTTTTTGGTCTTATGGTAGCTCTATGTCTAACATTTTGAAAAACTGCCAAACTATTTTCTAAAGTGTCTATACTATTTTGATTTCCAACTTCTTGTTATCCACACTTGTTATTATCTGTCCTTTTTTTTGGCATATTCATCCTCATGAGGGTGAAGTGTATTGCATTTCTCTAATGACTCATTATGTTGAGCACTTTTATTTTTCAGTCAGCGTCTCATTCTGTTGCCCAGGCTGGAATCTTGGCTCACTGGAACCTCTGCCTCCGGGTTTCAAGCAATTTTCCTGTCTCAGCTTCCCGAGTAGCTGAGACTAAAGGCTCATGCCACCACACGCAGCTAGTTTTTGTATTTTTAGTAGAGACGAGGTTTCACCATATTGGTGAGGATGGTTTTGAACTCCTGAGCTCAGGTGATCCACCCATCTCAGTCTCCCAAAGTGCTGGCATTACAGGCATGAGCCACTGCGACAGGCCTGCTTTTTTTTTTTCTTTTCCTTTTTTTATTCACCTGGGTGCAGGTAGGCTAAGGCCAAAAAGGGCATTAGCCTTTTGTTTTGTTTTGTTTTTTAAGTAGAGATGGGGTTTTGCTATTTTGGCCAGGCTGGTCTTGAATTCCTGACCTCAGGTGATTAGCCCACCGCAGCCTCACAAAGAGCCTTCATGTGCCTACTGGTCATTTGTATATCTTCTTTGGAGAAATGACTATTCAAATTCTTTGCTCGTTTAAATTGATTATTTGTTTATTTATTGTTCAGTTGTAAGAGCTCTTTATGTATTCTGGGTCCTTCAGATATATTCTCCCAGTCTGTAGGTTCTTCTTTTCCTTTCTTTTTTTTTTTTTTAACTCCTCTTTGCTTCTAGGCCTATAACTAGAAGTCTGTAGGTTCTTTTTTACACTCTCTCTCGTTTTTGTTTTGAGACAGAGTCTCACTCTGTTGCCCAGGCTGGAGTGTAGTGGTACAATCTCAGCTCACTGCAACTTCCGCCTCCTGGGTTCAAGCGATTCTCTTGCCTCAGCCTCCCAAGTAGCTGGGACCACAGGTGTGTGCCACCACGCCCAGCTAATTTTTGTATTTTTAGTAGAGATGGGGTTTTGCCACATTGGCCAGGCTGCTCTCGATCTCCTGACCTCAGGTGATCCTCTCACCTTGGCCTCCTAAAGTGCCGGGATTAAAGGTGTGAGCCACCGTGCCTTGCCTGCTGTAAGTTTAGAAATGAAGAAGTGTGAGTCTACCAATTGTGTTCTGTTTCAAGATTGTTTTGATTATTCTGGGCCTCTTGTATTGTTTTTTTCTTTTAAGCTCATCTGTATTTGTTACAACCTTTTTAAGCAGAGTGTGACTTGGGTAGTATGTTCCATTTACCAGCCTTGCTCTGGGTTATTTTTAAACGGTTTTACAATATGCCTAGGTAGGCTTATAATTTTATTTCTGCAAACAATATTTTGCTTTGGAAAACAAGCCCTGCGGAGAGTTCCTTCCATCAAGTTGCCTCAGTTCAACGTATTTCCAGAGGACCAGTACACGCAGAATTGGCAACTACAGAGGATGAAAAGTTTAAAAAGTAGATCCTAGAAGATACAACAAATACTTTTCCTCTGCACATCAAGTCATCTCTCAGAACACTTCAGTGACAAAAAGATTAGCCTACTAAGGAATCTGGCTTGATAGCTAAATACTTGAGATCGCAAAGTTAATGTTAGATTATATACATCTTTTTTTTTTTGGCGTTGTTGGTGGGGAAGAGATGCAGTCTCACTCTGTGGCCCAGGCAATAATACAGTGGTGTGATCTCGGCTCACTGCAACCGCTGCCTTCTGGGTTCAAGTGATTCTCCTGCCTCAGCCTCCTGAGTAGCTGGGATTACAGGCGCCCACCATCACACCCAGCTAATATTTGTATTTTTATAGAGTGGAGAAAAGCGTGCCTTGGGTGCCTGGGAAACCAGAGCGCAGGATGCCCCATGGCCTGGAGAGGAGTTTGCTCAGGTCTCCACCCAGCTCACCTTCCTTCCGTAACCACGCGGAGGAAAATCCTGAAGACGGGTTCCCAACTACTTGATTATTATTATTTATTTTTTTGACCTCAACGCCAAATTTATCACCTTTTAAAAACAAGAGATTTTCCCCAAAAGTGAAGAAATAAGAAACAAATCTGGTGTCCATGCATTCCATACCTCCTCCTCTCTCAGACAGATTTGGCTCCCTTGGAATCCAATGGTGGTGTATGGGTCAAGGGTTCCTTTGTGCTGGGTTCCTTACTGCCTCTCTCCTGAGTTTTAGGGATGGATTCTGTAGGCTTTTTTGCTGTCCCAGAGGTGCCCGGGCTGGTCTCGAACTCCTGACCTCAGGTGATCCTCCCACTTTGGTCTCCCAAAGTGCTGGGATTACAGGCATGAGTCACTCCACCCAGCCTGCATACATCTTACGACACACATTAGCCCAATCTGTTAAAATAAGCCTATGTTAACTAGGAAAGCATGACTAGCTCTGTTTTAGTGCCTGAAGTATCACAGAATCACTTACAAGTAGAAAAAACTCTTTTTTTTCTTTTTTTTGAGACGGAGTTTCGCTCTTCTTACCCAGTCTGGAGTGCAATGGCGTGATCTCGGCTCACCGCAACCTCCGCCTTCTGGGTTCAGGCAATTCTCCTGCCTCAGCTTCCTGAGTAGCTGGGATTACAGGCACGCGCCACCATGCCCAGTTAATTTTTTATAATTTTTTTAGTAGAGACGGGGTTTCACCTTGTTGATCAGGATGATCTCGATCTCTTGACCTCGTGATCCACCCGCCTCGGCCTCTGTTCCCCCTGAAGAAGTTATTGTCATGCCATAGAGACTTTTTAAATGTTAAGAAAAGTAACGAAAATAATCCTTGAAAATACGTTATCAGAGAGAATGAAGGTAGAGTATTAAGCACGCGTAGAAGTCTTTCCTCAGCCGGGGTCGTCTGCTTCTTACAGGTGTGACGTGGCGTGAGCTCCTCCGTGGGGGAGCATTTCTTCAGTTACAGCAGCATTGATATCATCAGCAGTAGGACCATCTTCATCAATACCCAGACCAAGTTTGATCATCCTGTAGATCCTGTTAGTATGTGTCTGGGGATCTTCCAGACTGGAGTCAGGAGATGGGAGTGCAGTTTTGTAAAGCAAGATGACCCAATCCTTTGTAGACTCGCCGTTCTTGTCAGCCTCTGCATTTGGCATTAAGGCATCCAGAATGAAAGGTCAGGGTGTATCTCCAGGTGTTTCTGTGCTGTCACGTAGCCCATCGTTGAGCTGTCTCATGGGCTTGAGCTTTTGTGATTCTCTCCATGTCTGCTCTCCAGCTGAATGTGCTTGTGACGGTACAGCATAGGAATGCCACCACTTTGACACAATCACCCTTTTGGCTTTTTTCTCCAACATGTCTTTCACGATTTTGCAGAGGTTCTCTTTCTTTTTTTTCTATTGACAATGTGCATTTTAGATTTGTTCTCAAACTTTTTTTTTTTTTGAGACGGAGTTTCGCTCCTGTTACCCAGGCTGGAGTGCAATGGCGCGATCTCGGCTCACTGCAACCTCCGCCTCCTGGGTTCAAGCAATTCTCCTGCCTCAGCCTCCTGAGTAGCTGGGACTACAGGCACGCGCCACCATGCCCAGCTAATTTTTGTATTTTTAGTAGAGACGGGGTTTCGCCATGTTGACCAGGATGGTCTCGATCTCTTGACCTCGTGATCCACCCGCCTCGGCCTCCCAAAGTGCTGGAATTATAGGCGTGAGCCACAGCGCCAGGCCACTTTTTTTTTTTTTTTTAAAGACGGGGTTTCACCATGTTGGTCAGGCTGGTCTTGAACTCCCAACCTCAGGTGATCCGCCCACCTTGGCCTCCAAAGTGCTTGGATTACAGGCGTAAGCCACCACGCCCGGCCTCAAACTTTTTTTTTATTTTCCTGTTTCTGTTTTTTCTTCTTCATCTTCTGGAAGTTCCAAACCCTCTGGCGACTGACACTACAGTCCTACTCTCAAATCCTTTCAGCTGCTGGACATAGTACTCATTAACAACTCGATCATATAGATCACTTCGAAGCCACGCTTCTGAAGACATTCCACAAAGGCTGAGTTAACTACCTGGTCCTCGGTCTCACTGTGATGTAACAGACATGTTTCCGGTTTGTCTTCCTTCTAGAAAATGCAGTGAGATAAACCATCTCATCACCAGAGGCAGATGTCAGATGTGCAGTATCTTTTTTTTTTTTTTTAAACAGGGCCTTGCTCTGTCACCAGGTGCCAGGCTGGAGTGCACTGGCAAATCTCAGCTCACTGCAACCTCCACCTCGCAGGTTCAAGCAGTTTTCCTGCCTCAGCCTCCCGAGTAGCTGGGACTACAGGTGCGCGCTGCCTTGCCCAGCTAATTTTTGTATTTTAGTAGAGGTGTTGGCCAGGATGGTCTCGATCTCTTGACCTTGCGTTCTGCCTCCCTTGGGCTCCCAAAGTGCTGGGATTACAGTTGTGAGCCTGTATCTTAACAGCTCTGAAAGCTTCTGATTTTGAGAGTCTATATTTTCCAAGCTTTATGTTTTTAGAGAACTTCTCATAGAACTTTTTGTAGTTCTTTTGTCCTCTGCCAGTTCAGCAAAGGGTTCTAAGGATTTTTTGACCAAACTCTTCCTGATAACTTTCAAAATTTTGCTTTGTTGAAACATCTCAGAACAAAATATTTAGAGGAGATCCTCTGACTCCATCGCCTTCTAATGAAGTGCAGATATTCAGGGATTAGCTCCTCACAGTCACCCATGATGAAAACTGCATACATACAACTGAATGTTGTTCTCTTTCTTTCTTTCCTTTTCTTTTTGAGATGGAGTTTCGCTCTTGTTACCCAGGCTGGAGTGCAATGGCGCGATCTCGGCTCACCGCAACCTCCGCCTCCTGGGTTCAGGCAATCCTCCTGCCTCAGCTTCCCGAGTAGCTGGGATTACAGGCACGCGCCACCATACCCAGCTGATTTTTTGTATTTTTAGTAGAGACGGGGTTTCACCATGTTGACCAGGATGGTCTCAATCTCTTGACCTCGTGATCCACCCGCCTCGGCCTCCCAAAGTGCTGGGATTATAGGCGTGAGCCACCGCGCCTGGCCTGTTCTTCTTCTTTCTGTTTTCAAATAGGCCAAAAGGAGCATGTCTTGAGACAAAAAGAAGAGCTCTTTTAAATTCCAGCCGTCCTGCCGCCGAAAAGGGCTTCACTGCTAAGTGCTCATTGGTGAAGCTCTCACAGAGCTCTCCATATGCCGCATGAGTCATAGCATCAGGATTTCTGGTCCAGACAAACTTAGTTTTGTGGAGTTCTTGATCAGTGTATTTCCCCTCACTTCCCTCCTTGTCAGCATCCTTCTTGTCTTCTTCTTCCTCAGAACCAGCATCTTCAGTTTCAGGTTTGTCATCGGAGTCTTTTTCTTTCTCTTTCTCTTCCTTTTCTGCAGCCTCATCATTGCTGACTTCTTTATCACGTTTCTTCTCCATCGGAAGAGTAATGGGATAGCTGATAAGCTGAGAATGTTTCTTCACAATCTCTGTCATTCTTCTTTCCTCCCAGTTCTCAGTTAGGTCTTCTTTCAGGTGCAGGATACCCTTTTCTCCATGCCCCATAGGTTCACTGTGCCCGTCCTAACTGAATGGTCCTCCTGCTGAGGACCCCCAAGCAGGCTGCTCACGTTTATGTTTGGTGGTCACAATTACTTTCTTGGCAAACAAATAAGCAGAATACAAACCACCACCAAACCGGCCAATCACAGAGATGCCTGCACCAGCCTGGGAAACTTCCATGGATGCTTTGGTCCCAGACTTGACGACAGTACCAAGGTTATTGAGCAAGTCAGCCATGGTCATTCCTATTTCAGTATCCACAATAGTAACAGTTTGATCTTGTTTGTTTGGTATAAGATTAATGTGCAGCTCTCCCAGAGTCTAATTTACTGGGATCCATCAAACTTTCCTTTTTTTTTTTTTAGGGGGCGGGGTGCAAGGGAGGGATGGGGACAAGGAGTGGGACGAAGGGGAGGGATGGGGGCAGGGAGTGGGATGCAGGGGAAGGATGGGGGCAGGGAGTGGGATGCAGTGGAGGGATGGGGGCAGGGAGTGGGACGCAGGGGAGGAATGGGGGAAGAGGGCGGGACACAGGAGAGGGATCCAAACTTTCATATCAGATTTTGTCCAAAGCATCTGATGAATTTGAAATGAGCTCTCTTGGGCCAGGCACAGTGGCTCCCTCCTGTAATCCCAGCATTTTGGGAGGCCAAGGTGGGTGAATTGCTTGAGGTCAGGAGTTCAAGACCAGCCTGGGCAATATGGTGACACCCGTCTTTACCCAAAATACACCAAAAGTTAGTCGGGCGTGGTGGACATCCCTATAGTCCCAGCTACTCAGGGGCTGAGGCGTGAGAATCACTTGAACCTGGGAGGCGGAGGCTGCAGTGAGCTAAGATCACCCCACTGCATTTCATACTAGGCAACAGAGTGAGATGCTGTCTCCAAAATAAAAATAAAAAGCTAAAAAAAAAAAAAAGCAGAAATGAGCTCTCTCAGAAAGATCCTTTTGTAGGAGTAGAAAGTATGATGATCAGTGAAATCAGCTGGATAGTTTCCACTTGAAAGGCAAACATCTCAACCTCTTCCTCCATTGGCTGGTCTTGGGACTGGGTTTCCTCAGGCAGCTTGACTAAGGGACCACATGGGCTCTGCAGTGTAGCAGCACCAGGATGCTGGAGCATGCAGGCCTCTTGCATTTCTGTATGAATTTTACAATCGGCTTGTCAATTTCTGCAAATAAAAGGCAGCCAGGATTTTGATACAGATTGCATTGAATTTGTAGATCAATTTGGGGAGTACTGGCATCTTCACAGGACTTAAGCTTTCCAAATTCTTTTTTTTTTTTTGAGACAGGGTCATGCTCTGCCACCAGGCTGGAGTGCCCAGCTGGTTAAGTTTCTACCCTACGATCTGACAAAGAGCCAGAATCTCTGCAGAATGATTTATTGGGCAAGTTAGTGGACAGAAGAGGTAGAGCCTGCTTTGCAGATGACATAAGGGGACCTGGAACCACATGGTAGGACTGAAGGAAGCCAACAGGATGCAGGAACAGGGAGACATGTCTGGGCCTGGATGGCGTTGGTCAGCAGGACTGGACTGGGGTACGTGGAATACAGAGGAGACTCGGTCATCTTTGGGGATATGATAGTTGGTACTCGGGAGAGGGTGAAGACCTGGCTAGCCCCTGGAGGCAAGAGAAGCTCCAGACTGAAGTTCGAAAGTGAGCCCCTGCCTAGGTGTTCCAGAGGCCGATGATGGCGAGGATGGAGGAAGCCATGAAGAGCAGGTAGAGGCGGAAGAGCAGGGTATCCACCGCATAGCTGAACTGCACCCACAGCTCCACCAAGTGCTGCCTCTGGGCCTCGTGCTCCCGCTGGGCTCTTGTCCGCTCTGAGCACCCTGTCAGCTCTGCCTCCCCGGGGCCTGGCCTCTGCTCTGCTGACACCTCTGGCTCCTTCGCACCTACAGAAAGACAGACTCAGCCATGGGCTGCAAATGTCACCTGTGGAGAGAGGGAGGCAGGGAAGGAGACAGGAGAAGGGGAGGTGGGGGAGGAGGAAGTGTGACTTCCCTCACCAGGCAGGTGGATGGGGGTGAGACCCAGGCCCTCATTTCTCTTCTGGGGTGCAATGGGACGGCATCTCCCTGGGCTGGTGCAGGACAGCAGCAGAGAGTGGAGCCACCGAGGCAGGGGTGGGGGCCGGGTGGTGGCCACGTGCAGCAGGTGGGTGATGAAGATGGTCTCCAGCAGGCTGACCACCATCAGGGACAGGCACAGGGCAAAGTAGACACCTGTGGGCGAGGAGGGCCTGCATGAGGGCCAGAGGCACCACCTCAAATATTTTTCTTCTCTTCCAACCTGGCGGGTAGGAAAAGGCAGCCTCCTTTTCCCAGTGTACCTCCCTTCCCTGAGTTAGTTCCCACCCTTCTCTTCCAAAAGGTTGGAGGGGCCATACTGATGAGGGGGGTGCCACTGGTGGGGAGCAAGTCATTCATCATGAGCAGGAAGACATTGTAGCCCAGCAGGAGTGTTATCTTGAATGGGACACGATTCCCACTTTCCACTGGCAGGTAGAAGCTGAGGGCGTCGATGGCAAGCAGAAAGCCACTGGGCACCAGAAGGTTTATGACATAGAGGCTGGGCCTGCGCCTGATGGCCACCTAGTTGGGTAGGAGAGGGCGGTAAGTTGTTTTGGGGTCAGAGGAAGCCTCAAATCCAGGAATATCAGTGCCAGTTTCTGTCTCTCCTTTTTCCTTTGGCCTGATATCACCCTGGGATCTGGAGCTGTGTGGAATGCAGCTTTGGAATCTGGTATAGAATCTGCTAAGAGAGAGTTGGGCCAGAGCCATGAGCTTTAGGATGGAGAATGAGGCTGGGGAGACAGGAGAGAGGGTAACATTGGGAGATGCTGAAACTTGGGAGATACATATTTGATGGAGATTCTAGGCAAGGGCAAAAGCGTGGAAGGAAGGCAGGAGCAAGAGCCTCTAAGCTCACATGGAACGCGATCTGATCATACAGGTTGGCTCCCACGGACATCTTTGCAGTGGCCTTGTTGATGCCCAGGAGCTCCCACTCTCCATGGGCCTGAAGGATGTCCTGGGATGTGTCTGTTATTTCCCACACTTCCTTCTCCATGCCCAGCAACATGTTGTCCACTGAAAATGAGAACCATCTTAATCATTTTTCAAGGACATAGTTTTCTGGTGGCTCAACTGCACTCTCTCTCTTTTTTTTTTTTTTGAGATGGAGTTTAGCTCTTGTTGCCCAGGCTGGAGTGCAATGGTGCGATCTGGGCTCATGCAACCCCCATTTTCCGGGTTCAAGTGATTCTCCTGCCTCAGCCTCCCAGGTAGCTGGGATTATAGGCATGTGCCACCACACCTGGGTAATTTTGTATTTTTAGTAGAGACAGGATTTCTCCATGTTGGTCAGGCTGGTCTTGAACTCCCGACCTCAGGTGATCTGCTCGCCTCAGCCTCCCAACGTGCTGGGATTATAGGAGTGAACCACAACACCTAGCCTGCACTCTCTTTTTCTATCCTTTCATTCAACAAATATTTTTGAGCACCTACCACATGCCAGGAAACTTGCCAGGAGCTTGGGATGGTGAGTAACAAGACAGACTTGGGTTCTGCCTTTATGGAAAATATTTTAGCATCCATGGAGCCTTATTCTTCATTCCACCCAAACTCCTTGGTCACCATTTATTCATAGTTTCTTTATATCTTATTTTCTTTATATTTGTTAGTTGCTCTCATTCAGCCCTTCCCTGAGACCCCACTGCAACTTACCTGTGTAGAGGAATGAGCTGAAGGTGAGTGTGCAGTTCTGCTCGTCAAAGGGGAAGTAGAAGATGTCCAGGTTACAGATACTGGCCACCTTCATGGGCTTCTTATACCTGATGCGACCTTCATTACTTACATATGCTGTGAGGTCTTTTGGGGTCTTATCCACATCCATGCTGGAGGAGAGATGAGGCAGGAGGCAGGTGCTGTGGTTTTTCCTCTTCTTCTTTTTTTTTTTTTTTGAGATGGAGTTTTTGCTCATGTTACCCAGGCTGGAGTGCAATGGCACGATCTCAGCTCACCGCAACCTCTGCCTCCTGGGTTCAGGCAATTCTCCTGCCTCAGCCTCCTGAGTAGCTGGGATTATAGGCACGTGCCACCATGCCCAGCTAATTTTTTGTATTTTTAGTAGAGACGGGGTTTCACCATGTTGACCAGGACGGTCTCAATCTCTTGACCTCGTGACCCACCCACCTCCGCCTTCTAAAGTTTTTTTTTTTTTTTGAGACAGGGTGTTGCTCTGTCACCCAGGCCGGAGTGCAGTGGCACGATCTTGGCTCACTGCAGTCTCCATGTCCTGGGCTCAAATGATCCTCCTGCCTCAGCCTTAGCCTCGCAAGTAGCTGGGACTACAGGTGCACCACCAGGCCTGGCTAATTTTTTTTTTTTTTTTGAGACAGAGTTTTGCTCTGTCACCAGGCTGGAGTGCATGCTGGTTTTAGCCCTGACTGGCCCCCCTAGTCGAGGCCTGAGGGGGGTACATTTCTAATGTACCCGGATGGTGTAATCTCAGCTTACTGCAACCTCTGCCTCCCAGGTTCAAGTGATTCTCCTGCCTTAGCCTCTGAGTAGCTGGGATTATAAGCGCACACCACCATGCCCAGCTAATTTTTGTATTTTTTACTAATAGAGATGGGGTTTCACCATGTTGGCCAGGACAGTCTCAATCTCTTGACCTTGTGATTGATCTGCCCCGCCTCGGCCTCCCAAAGTCCTGGGATTACAGGTGCAAACTACCACTTCTGGCCTGCCTTTTTTTTTTTTTTTTTAAGAGATGAGGTTTTGCCACATTGCCCAGGCTGGTCTCAAACTCCTGAACTCAAGTGATCCACCCCCCTCGGCCTCCCAAAGTGCTGAGATTACAGGCATAAGCCCCTGCCCCAGGCCCAGTTTCTCTTCTTATCTCTGGTTGTTTCTTAGCCATCTAAAGACCAGTGACAGCGGCCCCAGTGGGAGACCGTGATCTCTATGGATACCTAGACGGAACTTCCCTCTGACTTCCCCAGCCCTTGGTACGCACAACTCAATGATGAAAATATCTGGGAGCCACAGGTTCCTGGCTGCCATGCTCATCTTCGTGATGCCCTCGCATTCCTCTGGGTTCCAGCTGATAAACGGGTTATCCCAAACCTAGAGCCCAGGCAGAGGAGACGTGAGAGCCTGAGATCAGTTGGAGTTATTTTCTCTTTGCCCTTGCATTTCTTCTTTTTAAAAAAAGTTATGAAATACTTCAAACATATAGAAGAAAAATATATAAAATCCATGATAAACATCTGTGTATCTATAACACAGCTTTGTGACATTAATATTTTATTACATTTACTTGCTTTTTTTCAAGAAATGAGACGGAGTCTCACTCTGTTGCCAGGCTGGAGTGCAGTGGCACGATCTTGGCTCACTGCAACCTCTGCCTCCTGAGTTCAAGTGATTCTCCTGCCTCAGCCTCCCAAGTCCCGAGTAGCTGGGACTACAGGCATGCATCACCATGCCCAGCTAATTGTTGTATATTTTACTAATAGAGACGGGGTTTCACCCTGTTGGCCAGGATGGTGTCGATCTCTTGACCTTGTGGTCCACCCGCCTCGGTCTCCCAAAGTGCTGGGATTACAGGTGTGAGTCACTGCGCCTGGCCAAGAAATGAGAATTATAGATAAAATCGAACCTGCCTGGGACCATTTCTTCATAAATGTTAATCCTTCTGCTTTCCCACTTTAGTGGAAAATTACTGCTGATCAGGGATATCATCTCCTTTCTGCAGTAGGAATGAGATTTAGATTTGAAGGATCAGTAACTCAGCCTCTCTGAGCTAGAATTTTTTTTTGGCGTGAAATAATGGTGTTGGTGGGTATCCAATGAAATCGGGCATGTGGGAGGGTTTTATGAACCGTAACGTTGTTCAGAGGTCATTACGTATCAGTATCTAGCAAGGTCTAAACTCTCTTCTAGGCATTTTCCACTGGTCTCTTGCAAGGAGGCCTTGAACAAGCCTTTGGATCCTTGGAAACCGAGAGCTTAGTGGCCTTTACTCCCCTGGGTAGATGCTGGAACCATCTTTTCTTGCCTTGCTGGTGACCAGCACTCTTTCCCAAGGCTGGTCACCCAGTTTGGAAAATGTTTTCGAGGATCGTCCAACTCTGGGTGGGCCTGGTCTAGAGGCACTTTCTGTGTCAGAAGCTGTAGTTTACAGCCACGGCCAGAACAGGGGGCTCTATAGCTATTAGATAAATGTTCGTATGCAATCAGTGGTTCTCAAAAGACACTGCACACAAACCCTGGGGGTTGTGTTGAAATGCAGACTCTGATTCTGTAGGTAGGGTGACTAAATCATCCTGGTTTAACAGAAACTTTCTGGCTTTCAGCATTGACTGGTCACCCTAGTCCAGGCCTGAGGGGCACATTTCTCGGAAGCTTCCGGTGGTGGTCTGGGAACCACACTTGAAAGCAAGGTCAGGTGATTGTTATTATCTTTCCCCAGCTCCTTCTTTCCTTCGTTTCCTCCAAGCAGACTTTTCTTTTCTAGGTGGAGTCTCACTCTGTTGCCCAGGCTGGAGTGTAGTGGTGCCATCTCGGCTCACTGCAACCTCTGCCTCCCAGGTTCAAGTGATTCTCCTGCCTCAGCCTCCCGAGTAGCTGGGATTACAGGCGCACACCACCACACCTGGGTAATTTTTTATAATTTTGGTAGAGACAGGTTTCACCATGTTGACCAGGCTGGTCTCGAACTCCTGACCTCAAGTGATCCACCTACCTTGAGCCTCCCAAAGTGTTGAGATTATAGGAGTGAGCCACTGAGCATAACCATCAATCAGGAAGTTGGAAACTTAATTCATTTACTTTCATTTCCCCACATCCTTCCACACACCTTGTTTCCTTATCAATGCTATTAAGATACAAGTTTTCCATTGGGTTATACTTTGACTACAGTCCATAGATTTTCTTTTCTTTCTTTTTGTTTTTTATGAGACAGAGTCTTGCTCTGTCACCCAGGCTGGAGTGCAGTGGAGAAATCTTGGCTTACTGCAATCTCCGCTTCCCAGGTTCAAGCAATTCACCTGCCTCAGCCTCCTGAGTAGCTGGGACTACAGGTGCCTGCCACCACGCCAAGCTAATTTTTGTATTTTCGGTAGAGGTGGGGTTTCACCATGTTGGCCAGGATGGTCTCAATCTCTTGACCTCGTGATCCACCCGCCTCAGCCTCCCAAAGTGCTGGGATTACAGGTGTGAGCCAGCACTCCCGGCCAGATTAACCTTCTTAATCATGCTGTTAAAATCACTATAATTTACTCCTTTTCAACTTGATTTTTGTTTTGTTTTTGAGATGGAGTCTCACTCTGTCACCCAGGCACTCGAGTGCAGTGGTGGGATCTCGGCTCACTGCAACCTCCGCTGCCCAGGTTCAAGTGATTCTCCTGCCTCAGCCTCCTGAGTTGCTGGGATTACAGACACCTGCCACCATGCCTAGCTAATTTTTGTATTTTCAGTAGAGATGCGGTTTCACCACGTTGGCCAGGCTGGTCTCAAACTCCTGACCTCAAGTGATCCACCCACCTTGGCCTCCCAAAGTGCTGCGATTACAGACTTGAGCCACAGCACTCGGCATCTACTTGATTTTTGAAAGCAGTGTATTAAAGCTTCTCACCATTATGGTAGATTTTCCCATTTCTCTCTTTTTTTTTTTTTTTTTTTTGAGACGGAGTTTCGCTGTTGTTACCCAAGCTGAAATGCAATGGTGTAACCTCGGCTCATCGCAACCTCCGCCTCCTGGGTTCAGGCAATTCTCCTGCCTCAGCCTCCTGAGTAGCTGGGATTACAGGCACGCGCCACCATGCCCAGCTAATTTTTTTGTATTTTTAGTAGAGACGGAGTTTCACCATGTTGACCAGGATGGTCTCGATCTTTTGACCTCGTGATCCACCTGCCTCGGCCTCCCAAAGTGCTGGGATTACAGGCTTGAGCCACCGTGCCCGGCCCCCATTTCTCTTTCATGTGTTTCAAAGCAATGTTAGGAACATAAACATTTGTAATTGTTATATCTTTGTGTAAAATCCTTTTTGATCGTAACTGCAGGGAGAGAATGAAGTGTCTGTACCATTTCCAGCCACAGGAATGATGAGAAGAGGTGCAGCCGTTCATCCTGCCAAAAGAAATTCCTGTTTCCGTCACATTGCCGGTAAGAGGTCTGCTCATCTCCCCACTTCCCATGCTGGTTGGCCAACTCCCTAGGTATATAAAGGGGATATGTGATGAAGGCCGTTGTTACAAGTCAAGCACAAAAGCTTGATCAAAACAGATGTGTTAGGCTGTGGGCAGGGGAGTTCACAGCAGGGAGGGAGGAAAGTAGTCCTTCTCAACCCTGGCCACATGTGAGAATAAATTGAGAAGCTTAAGAATATTGAGAAGCTTAAAAATATCAATATGGTTGGGCGTGGTGGCTCACGCCTGTAATACCAGCACTTTAGGAGGCTGAGGTGGGCTGATCACTTGAGGTCAGGAGTTCAAGACCAGCCTGGCCAACAGGGTGAAACACTGTCTCTACTAAGAATATAAGAATTAGCTGGGCATGGTGGCACACACCTGTAATCCCAGCTACTTGGGAGGCTGGGGCAGGAGAATCGTTTGAACCCGGGAGGCGGAGGTTGCAGTGAGCCAAGATCATACCACTGCACTCCAGCCTGGTGACAGAGTGAGAGTCTATCTCAAAAATAAGTAAATAAATAAATGGATGCTTGGGTTTCATCCAATCAGAACCTCTGGGATTAGATCCTGGTCGCTGGTATGTAGCCAGAGGGAGAAGGAAAGATTCTCTTCCACATGCTGTTATACCTCTCCCTGCTGCAATGGACAGAGCTTCTTTGAGATCCCCATGCCAAGGCCACCTAGCAGTGGCAGGGGAAGCAGAAATGTGGCTAAGGGCTCTGGGGTACAGCGTTGCTGGGGGCACTCAGGAGGGCTAGAGGGGTCGGCACTCACCACGTCCAGGATGGCAGACATCGTGAAGGAGATGTTGACTCGGGTGGGGATGCTGACGTTGGTGACTGGACGGAAGGCCCTTCTCTCAAACACGGAATTCAGAGCAATGGGATCCGCCCCATGCCGGCCAAACCCTGAGCAATTGATGGTGAAAGTAACGCCCCTTCCTGTAGTGGACATGGAATGTGTGAGATGAAGGAGAGCAACCCGGTGCTCCCTATATCAGAGGGACCCTGAGGCAGGGCCTGGGGTTGCCAGTGATACTATGAAAGCTAACGTGTTGAGCATACGCTATGTGTCAGGTACATTCTAAGCCCTTTAAAAATGGATTACCTCATTTAATCCTCCCAATCCCCTAATCAGGTAGATACTGCTTTACCCTCATGTAATAAACGAGCTCACTAAGGTGCATTAAGAGGAACTAACTTCCCACAGTCAGCTAAGAAAAGGCAGAAGCCGGACTTGGCCTGACCCCAGGTTTGTCTGCTGCTGCTGTGCTATACTCCCCAGGGATGAGATGAAGAATGGGGAGGGGATCACCAAGAGGGGTCCAGACGCTGTGCTCTTCCTTCCGAGGCCCGGGAGGATGGGGCGAGCTGGAATGCAAATGCCGGAAGCTAATGTGGCAAAGCTGAGTTAGAGCTCCAGCCTTCTTTCTAGTATTTATGTCTCCATGCAAAGCATGCCCAAATCTGTATGCAAACTGAGCCTGAAATGGTGATAGTCATCCGATAGGACTGCAGTCCTGGGGCCCTGAGAGGACACACCTGCTTTCACCCTGGCTGCCCCAACCTTCCTTCTCCTCACTGTACTGCCCAGCTCTATCACCAGCTTTCTAGTTTGAGGCTTTAAAAAGTTCTATTTTATTTATTTATTTATTTTTTTGAGACGGAGTTTCGCTCTTGTTACCCAGGCTGGAGTGCAATGGCGCGATCTCGGCTCACCGCAACCTCCACCTCCTGGGTTCAGACAATTCTCCTGCCTCAGCCTCCTGTGTCGCTGGGATTTCAGGCACACGCCACCATGCCCAGCTAATTTTTTGTATTTTTAGTAGAGACGGGGTTTCACCATGTTGACCAGGATGGTCTCGATCTGTTGACCTCGTGATCCACCCACCTCGGCCTCCCAAAGTGCTGGGATTACAGGCTTGAGCCACCGCGCCTGGACGTTCTATTTTATTTTTAATGAACATACAATAATTGTGCATATTTATTAGTTTGTGCTTTTTGTGTTTTTTTTTTTTGAGACGGTGACTCACCCTGCTGCCCAGTCTGGAGTGCACTGCAGCCTCAACGACTCCGAGCTTAGGGGATCCTCCCACCTCAGCCTCCCAAGTAACTGGGACTACAGGCACTCCCTACCACACTTAGCTAATTTTTGTTGCTTAGTGAGACAGAGTCTCACTCTGTTGCCAGGCTGGAGTGCAGTGGCATGACCTCAGCTCACTGCGGCCTCCACCTCCCAGCAATTCTTCTGCCTTAGCCTCCTGAGTAGTTGGGACTACGGGTGCACCACCACGCCCCACCACGCCCCACTAATTTTTTGTATTTTTAGTAGAGATGGGGTTTCATCATGTTGGCCAGGATGGTCTCCATCTCTTGACCTTGTGATTCACCTGCCTCAGCCTCCCAAAGTGCTGGGATTACAGACATGAGCCACCATGCCCAGCCAATACTTGGCTAATTTTTAAAAAACATTTTGTAGAGACGGAGTCTCACTATGTTGCCCAGGCTGGTCTCAAATTCCTGAGCTCCAGTGATTCTCCCACTTGTGCCTCCCAAAGTTCTGGGATTATAGGTATGAGCCACCATGCCCAGCCACATAACTATTTTCAGAAGTGTGGAGGTTTTTCTTTTTAATTTTTAAATTTTTTTAGATGGAGTCTCACTCTGTTGCCCAGGCCGGAGTGCAGAGGCGTGATCTTGGCTCACTGCAAACTCAGCCTCCTGGGTTCAAGTGATTCTCCTGCCTCAGCCTCCCAAGTAGCTGGGATTACAGGTGCCCACCACCATGTCAGGCTAATTTTTAAATTTTTAGTAGAGATGGAGTGTCACCATGTTAGCCGGGCTGGTCTTGAACTCCTGACCTCAGGTGATCTGTCTGCCTTGGCCTCCCAAAGTGCTGGGATTACAGGCATGAGCCACCTCGCCTGGCCTGTCTTACCCTCTTCTAACTATTACAATTTTAAATTTTCTACTGGTGAAAATCTGTTGGAGGAGCAACAACCTGGAATGAGAGAGATGGTTGATAACCTCTGTGCCAAGGACACTGAGCCTCATCCATCCCCACCGTCACAATGCTTTCCAGGCAAATTCTTAAACCTCTCTAAGAACAGTGAATATTCATTTGTCAACCCCTGTGTGCAAGTGCCCAAATGCGCTTTCATAACATTTTATACTGTCCAGACCAGGTGTACAATTTGTGTCTCTTCCCTGTGCTGGCCTTTAAAGTCACCTCTGGCTCAGTTCTCTCCTGCTCCCCCTTATCTGAAGTCATGGAATAATCTAAGGAGGAGAGATGACATTTATTGGCACACTCACCAAGTGCCAGGCACTGTGCTTCCCTCCTCTTCCCGAACCTCACAACCCTGCAAGGCAGGTTCTGTTTTACAGATGAGGAAACTGGAGCTCAGAGAAGTTAAGCAGTGCGACCAAGTTTACACAACTAGCAATGTGAGACACTAAGATTCAAACCCAGGTCCATCTGTCTCCAAATCCCATGTTCTTGTCTCTCTACCATGCTGACTCCGTGGAAGAGAAGCACATTCTACTTTCACCCTGGACTTGCTGCCTTCTGGCGTTTTACCTAGCCTAGAGCCCTTGAATCCAGGGGAGGTGGATGGGGAAATCATGGCTGAAGTAGGTAGGGACCTTGCTACAATGGTTTGGGTTCCATACCTCTAGAGAGAAGGAATTACACCTGTGGGTAGAAAGATGGGTGTATAAAGAAGCTAAACACAGAGAAAACAATTGTGTGTGGTTGTATTTCATGTGGAGTATCAATGAGGAAAAGACAGACTTTTCAAGTAGTATTGAGAAAACTGGATCTCCATATGCAAAAGGATCAAGTTTGCTGGTGTCGAACTCTATTTTTCAAGAAGAAAACTGGAAGTGCTCTTGTGTGGCGTGTAACTGGAGGGGGATTTTCCGTCTTTCAGAGCAGGAAAGTCTAGGTGGGTGTCATGGTAATGTAGTTATGAAAGCACTCTATCCATCTTAGTCTGGAGGAGTTGGAAATTTGAAAGAAGTTCCTAGATGTTCTGCTAGGGACAGGTCCTCCTTCTTCCCCCTTCCCCCATCATTGCTTCTTTCTTACCTTGAAGCAGAAGACTGAGAATGAGGTAGAAAGGAATTCTTTTCCTGTGGAACCAGCTTCCTTCCATGTTCTTTGTCTAAATCTTCTGTGAACATGTCCTGGGACTCAGGACTGCCCAGATTAAAGGAGTGCGGGCCACACCTAGAGTCTGACTTTGAATACTGTCCGCATTGGTTGACCACTGACATTTGTAACCTTCCTGGAAAGAGTGTTCCGCTTTTCTCGTTCTTGCCTATGCTTGAGGCTCAGTCTGCTTTTAAGACTTTGTCTTAGTCTTAGGCATTTCACTACAATGTCTATGGTTATTGATAGCTCATAGGTGATCAAGCTCATACGTGCAGACCGTGGTGAGGTTCCTCAGTCTGAAGACTCATCTCTTCCATGCTGGAAAATTCTCAGACATTTATAAACGTTTCACTTCCTCTATTTTCCTTATTAAACACATGTTGAATGGTTTCCTTCTACCTTATGTGCCTTTTATTGCTGTTGTAACAAATCACAAACCTAGTGGCTTAAACTAAACACAATTTGTTATTTTACTGTTCCGTGGGTCAGAAGTCTGAAATGGGCCTCACTGGGCTAAAATTAACATCTCAGCAGGACTGCATTCCTTCTGGATGCTCTAGAGGAGGATCCATTTCCTTGCCTTTTCCAGAGTTTCTGTGTTTTTTTGAGACAGCATTTCACTCTGTTGAGCAGGCCGGAGTGTAGTGGTGCAATCACGACTCACTGCAGCCTTGACCTCCTGGGCTCAAGGGATCTTTTTGTCTGAGCCTCCTAAGTAACTGGAACCACAGGTGCAAGCCACCAAGCCTGGCTATTTTTTTTTTTTTTTTTTTTTAGTAGAGATGAGGTCTCACTCTGTTGCCTAGACTGGTCTTGAACTCCTGGCTTCAAGTGATCCTCCAGCCTCGACCTCCCAAAGTGCTGGAATTATAGACATGAGCCATTGCACCCGGCCTTTTCCAGCTTTAAATTGCCTACATTTCGTGGTTCATTGTTTTTACTTCTCCATCTTCAAAACCAGCAACACCAGGCCAATCTTTCTGACAAGGCATCTCATTTCTCTGGTTCTTATTTTCTTCTCTCTTTCTTCCACTTATAGAGCCTTTGTGATTGCATTGGGTCCATTTGGATAATCTAGAATAATCTCCCCATCTCAAAGTCAGCTAATTAGCAACCTTAATTCCATCTGCAACCTTAACCCCCCTTTTCTATATCACCTAAGGTTCCAGAGATTAGGATGTGGGCGAATTCTGTGGGCCATTATTCTGCCTAACACACCTCTCTTTCCTATTTTCCATCTTTTAATCTCTATCCCTAATGATTTCTTCAGATCTAACTTCCAGGAAAAAAATTCTCTCTTCAACTGTGTTTATCTTATTTTCTTTTATGATGGAGTCTCACTCTGTTGCCCAGGCTGGAGTGCAGTGGCATGATCTTGGCTCACTGTAGCCTCTGCCTCCTTGGCTTGAGCTATTCTCCTGCCTCACCCTCCTGAGTAGCTGGGACTGCAGGCTTGTGCCACCACACCTGGCTAATTTTTGTATTTTTAGTAGAGATGGGGTTTCACCATGTTGGCCAGGCTTGTCTCAAACTCCTGACCTCAGATGATCTGCCCGCCTCAGCCTCCCAAGGTGCTGGGATTATAGATGTGAGCCACTGTGCCTGGCCCTCAACTGTGTCTAATCTGTGCGCTGAGTTTTTGTTTTTTTTTTAAAGAGACAGGGTCTCACTCTCTTCCAGGCTGGAGTGCAGTGGCATGATCATAGTTCACTGTAGCCTTGAACTCCTGGGCTCAAGCAATCCTGCCACCTCAGCCTCCCAAGTAGCTGGGACTATAGGTGTGTGCCACCATGTCTGGCTAATTTTTTTTTAATTGTTTCTAAAGACCAGGCCTTGCTATACTGCCCAGGCTGGTGTTGAACTCCTGACCTCAAGAGATCTTCCTGTCTCAGCCCCCAAAGCACTGGAATGACAGGCATGAGCCTCTACGGCTGGCTGTTTACCCATTTTTAAACCAGGTTGTTTTTCGTTGTTGAGTTTCAGGAGTTCTGTGACCAGTTTGGATATTAATTCCTTATCAGCTATATAATTTGCCAATGTTTTCTCCCATTGTGTGAGTTGGTTTTTTTTCCCTCTATTAATAGTGTCTTCTGATGCACAGATTTTTAGGCCAGGTACGGTGGCTCACTCCTGTAATCCCGACTACTCAGGAGGCTGAAGCAGGAGAATCGCTTGAACCCGGGAGGTGGAAGTTGTGGTGAGCCGAGATTGCGCCACTGCACTCCAGCCTGGGCAACACAGCAAGACTCCTTCTCAAAAATATACAAATATTAATGAATGAATGAATGAAAAAGGTCAGGCACGGTGGCTCACACCTGTAAGCCCAGCACTTTGGGAGGCCGAGGCGGGCGGATCATGAGGTCAAGAGATCCAGACCATCCTGACCAACGTGGTGAAACTCCGTCTCTACTAAAAATACAAAAATTAACCAGGTGTGGTGGCGCATGTCTGTAGTCCCAGCTACTTGGGAGGCTGAGACAGGAGAATCGCTTGAACTCGGGAGGCAGATGGTGCAGTGAGCCAAGATCACGACACTGCACTCCAACCTGGGTGACAAAGTGAGACTCCATATAAAAAAAAAAATAAATAAATAAAGTAAAATAATTAAAATAAAATAAAAAAAGTTTTTAATATTTTCATAAAGTATAATTTGTCTATTTTTCTTTTGTTGCCTGTGCCTTTTGCCATATCCAGGAAATCATTGCTAAATCCAGTGTTGTGACGCTTTTGCCCTTTGTGTTCTTCTAGGAGTTTTATTGTTTTAGGTCTAGCTTAAATCTTTTATCCATTTTGAGTTAATTTTGGTGTATGGTTTTAGGTAAGGGTCAAACTTTATTATTTTGCACATGGATATCTAGTTTTCCCAACACTACTTGAAAAGTCTGTCTTTTTCATACTCCATGTCATGTTTTTTAAAAAAAGTCTGTCTTTTCCTCATTGGAACTCTTGCAAAAATCATTTGGCTATTTATGTGAGAGTTTATTTCTGGGTTCTTTATTCTATTCTATTCCATTGGTCTATATGTCTGTTTTTTTGTTTGTTTGTTTTTAGACAGAGTCTCACTCTGTCGCCCAGGCTGGACTGCAATGGCACGATCTCAGCTCACTGCAACCTCCGCCTCTTGGGTTCAAGAGATTCTCCTGCTTCAGCCTCCCAACTAGCTGAGATTACTGGTGCCTGCCACAACGCCCTGCTGATTTTTGTATTTTTAGTAGAGATAGTATTTTACCATGTTGGTCAGTCTTGTCTCGAACTACTGACCTCAGGTGATTCACCTGCCTTGGCCTCCCAAAGTACTGGGATTACAGGCATGAGCCACCATGCCTAGCCTGTAGTACGTTTTAAAATTAGGTAGTGTGAATCTTCCAGCTTAATTTTTTTTAAAGACTGTTTCAGGTATTCAAGGTCCTTTGACATCCCATATGAATTTTAGGATGAATTTTTCTATTTCTGCAAAAATTGACACTGGGATGTTGATAGGAATTGCATTGAGCCTGTTCATTGCTTTAACTAGTATTGACATTTTCCCAATTTTATGTCTTCCAATCCATGAATATGAGATGTGTTTCCACTTGTTTATATTTAAAAAATTTCTTTCAACAATATTTTATAGTTTTCACTGTACAATAATTTTACTTCTTTAGCTAATTCCCAAGTATTTTTTTCCTTTTGATTTCGTTGTAAATAGAATTGTTTTTGTGATTTCCTTTTCTGATCATTCATTGTTGATGTATACAAATGCAACTCACTTTTATTTGTTTGCTTTGTATCCTGTCATTTTGCTAAATTTATTTATTAGTTTTAATGCTGCTAGTTTTTGTGAGATCTTTAGGATTTCCTATACATAAAATAACATCACCTACAAACAGACAATTTTACTCTTTCCAGTCTGGATGCCTTTTGTTTCTTTTTCTTTTCTTTTTTTTTTTTTGAGACAGAGTTTCGCTCTTGTTACCCAGGCTGGAGTGCAATGGCGCGATCTCGGCTCACCGCAACCTCCGACTCCCGGGTTCAGGCAATTCTCCTGTCTCAGCCTCCTGAGTAGCTGGGATTAGGCACTTGCCACCATGCCCAGCTAATTTTTTGTATTTTTTTTTAGTAGACACGGGGTTTCACCATGTTGACCAAAATGGTCTCGATCTCTTGACCTCGTGATCCACCTGCCTCAGCCTCCCAAAGTGCTGGGATTACAGGTGTGAGCCACCGTGCCCGGCCTCTTTTTCTTGCTTATGTGCTCAGGCTAGAACTTCCAAGACTATGTGGTTCTTTGTTTTTAGAGATGGGGTCTTGCTCTGTTATCCAGGCTGGAGTGCAGTGGTGTGATCGTAGCTCACTGTAGCCCAAAAATCCTGGGTTCAAGTGATCCCCCGTCAGCCTGAGTAGCTGGGACTATAGGCATATGCCACCATGTCCACCTAATTTGTTTGTTTTTTGAGACGGGGTCTTGCTCTGCTGCCCAGGCTGGAGTGTAATGGCACAATCTTGGTTCACTGCAACCTCTGCTTCATGGGTTCAAGTGATTCTAGTGCCTCAGCTTCCCAAGAAGCTGGGACTACAGGCATGCACCACCAGGCCTGGCTAATTTTTGGATTTTTAGTAGAGTTGGGGTTTCACCGTGTTGGTCAGAATAGTCTCAATCTCTTGACCTCCTACTCATTTGGGACCCTGGAAAGGGACTTGCCACTCCTTGTGGCCCCAAAGCAATATATGAAATTTGCTAGAGAGAAGAAACAGAGGTACAAAGTGGTCAGGCAGAGAAAGGGCCTGATTTTGCACTCCTGTACCTCCCTCAGTCCCCATGAGATGTGGAAGGGCACCAGAAATTCCTCTGCGTTCTGCATGGACAGTGAATGGAGGCTGGACCTACAGCCACCAGCACTGCTATGGGGCCACAGATGGATAAAGCAACTCTGCAGTAGAGGCTGTGGAGTGGACTATCAAGGCCAGGTGGAGATCCTGGGTGAGGCTCAGAGTGATGCAGGATGGGTGAGCTCCCAAGTGGAGCTTAGCCCACAAGGGTTCTTGGCTTTGCCCAGGAAAGAACTCAAGGGAAAGCCAGAGGTAGCAGAAAACAGCTTTATTGAATAGGCAGCATTACACCTCTGGTGATGTTACAGCTCTGTGGAACAGAGCAGGGCTGTCCTCTAGACAGAGTGGCCACTCAGGGCAATTTGCAGTCATATTTATACCCACTTTTAATTGCATGCAGATTAAAGGACCACTGATGCACAAATTTCTAGGGAAAGCGTAGTATACATTGGGTCATTGCTATGGAAATGGGTTGTAACTTCCGGGTGTTGCCATGGCAATGGTAAATTGACATGGCACACTGGTGGGCATGTCTGATTGAAAGCTGCTTCTATCCTGGCCCTGTTTTAGCTAGTTCTCAGTCTGGTCCGCTGTCTGAGCCCCATCTCTGGAGTCCAGTCCCGTCTCCTACCTCAAGAGGGGTCCGCAGCAGCCCTGATTATGGAGGTCAGACCAATCTGCCTCTTTCTCAAGGATGAACCTCCTTGTACATTTTCTGTTCTGAATCTATCAAGACTTGAGCTTGGAATCAGAAGACTTGGATTAAAATCCATCACATACTGGCTGTTTCATTTTGGGGAAGTCTCCTAAACTTTGAGTATTTTATCTCATCTGCAAAATGGGGGTATTAATATCCACTTCACAGGTTTTTTTATGATGATTAAATAAGATAGCATTTGAAAAAATTAGCCCAGTGCTGGGTACTTCACAGGTACTGAGTAAATGTTCTTCTTCCTCATTTCAGTGTTATTTCCAAGCATCAACTTATTCTGGCCATTCCTGTACAGTCAGTCTTCTGGTACTATTCTTACAAATCCATGCTACTCTTTTTTTTTTTTAAAGATGGGGTTTTGCTCTGTCGCTCAGGCTGACATGAGCACGCTATCTGGGCTCATTGCAACCTCCACCTCCCAGGTTCAAGTGATTCTCATTCCTCAGACTCCAGAGTAGCTAGGATTACAGGCGTTCCACCATGCCTGGCTAATTTTTGTACTTTTGTATTCTTCTTTTGTGTGGGGGAAACAGAGTCTTGCTTTGTTGCCCAGGCTGGAGTGCAGTGGCGCGATCTCAGCTCACTGCAACCTCCACCTCCTGGGTTCAAGCGATTCTCTGCCTCAGCCTCCTGCATAGCTGGGACTACAGGTGCCCACCACCATTGCTGGCTAATTTTTTTTTCATATTTTTTTAGTAGCGATGGGGTTTTACGATGTTGGCCAGGCCGAATCTCGAACTTCTGACCTCAAGTGCTCTGCCCACCTCAGCCTCCCTAAATGTTGGGATTACAGGCGTGAGCCACCGCGCCCGGCCTCCATGTGACTCTTGTTTTTGTCCTAGTTTATGAGTCACTTCTCTCTTTTGCATAAATCCACAGAGCTAATTTGCCTGTAAAGCACAGGGCACTTTACATACAGAACCTAAGAGATTTTTTTTCTTCTTTTTTGAGACAGTCCTAACTCTGTAGCCCAGGCGGGAGTGCAGTGGCAGGATCTCAACTCACTGCAACCTCTGCCTCCGGGTTCAAGTAATTCTCCTGCCTCAGCCTCCTGAGTACTGGGATTATAGGCATCCACCACCTCACCTGGCGAATTTTTATATTTTTAGTAGAGACAGGGTTTTGCCATGTTGGCCAGGTTGGTCTTGAACTCCCCAGCTCAGGTGATCCTCCCGCCTCAGCCTTCCAAAGTGCTAGGATTATAGGTGTGAGCCACCATGCCCTGCTGGACCTAAGAGGTTTCTACTGGGCTACTACATGTTTGAGATTTGGGGAAAAAATTATTGGCTCCAAAATATCAAAAGAACTTCAAAATGAAAAAACATTAATAGGCCAGGCACAGTGGCTCACACCTGTAATCCCAGCACTTTGGGAGGCCGAGGTGGGTGGATCACCTGAAGTCTGGAGTTCAAGGCCAGGCTGGCCAACCTGGTGAGACCCCATCTCTTTTTCTTTTCTTTTTGTTTTTTAACCATTATATTGATCTTGAGAGACCCATCTCTACTAAAAATACAAAAAATTAGCTGGGCATGGTGGCACATGCCTGTAATCCCAGCTACTTAGTAGGCTGAGGCAGGAGAATCGCTTGAACCTGGGAGTCATCAGAGGTTGCAGTGAGCCAAGATCATGCCATTGCACTCAGGCCTGGGCAACAGAGTGGGACTTCGTTTCAAAATAAAAAAAAATACTAGCAAACTGGTCAGGTGCGGTGGCTCACACATGAAATTCCAGCACTTTGAGAGGCCAAGGTGGGTGGATCACCTGAGGTCAGGCATTCAAGACCAGCCTGGCCAACGTGGAGAAACCCCGTCTCTACTAAAATACAAAAATCAGCTGAGCGTGGTGGCATGTGCTTGTAATTCAAGCTACTTAGTAGGCTGAGGCAGGAGAATCTCTTGAACCCGGGAGGTGGAGGTTGCAGTGAGCCGAGATCATGGCACTGCACTCCAGCCTGGGTGACAGACTCCGTCTCAAAAACAACAAAAAGTTAATAAATATTTCATAATACATTAAAAAATTAAATAAATATTTAAGGTCAAAAAATGTGAACATTATCAGCTAGCCAATTCAATTCTTATATTGTTACAAATAGATCCATAAGTCTTTATCTGTAATTCTGGAACCCAGAAAATTCTGAAAATAACTTTTTTTTTGTTTTGGGGTAAACTCATTGGAAGCACAACCTAACCTGTTCTAACATGAACGTATTTATGATCTGTATTTATTCCCCTTAGTGTGAATATTCATGCTTTATTTCCCAGAAATATACATGTCTTTGATTATGGGTACTATAATATACTAGACCCCTGTGAAAGTATTACATCATATATGGTACAGGCAGCCTATGATGGTTCTAGAATCTGAAAAGTTTGGATTTCAACAGTATATCTGCTGCTGTAGTCTGGATGTTTGTCCCTCTAAGCCTCATGTTGAAATCTGATCCCCAATATTGGAAGTGGGGCCCAATGGGAAGTATTTGGGTGACGGGGGCAGATCCCTCATGAATGATTTGGTGCCATTCATTCGACATCGGTAATGAGTCAGTTCTTGGTCTGTTCATTCCTACAAGAGCTGGTTGTTGGCTCACACCTGTAATCCCAGCACTTTGGGAGACCGAGGCGGGTGGATCACGAGGTCAAGAGTTCGAGACCAGCCTGGCCTGGCCAACATGGTGAAACCCCGTTCTACTAAAAATATAAAAATTAGCTGAGCATGGTGGTGTGTGCATGTAATCCCAGCTACTCGGGAGGCTGAGGCAGGAGAAGCACTTGAACTCAGGAGGCAGAGGTTGCTGTGAGCTGAGACGTGACATCCAGCCTTGGTGACAAGAGTGAGATTCCTTCTCCAAAACAAAACAAAACAAAAAGATCTGGTTCTTAAAGGAGCCTGGCACATCCTCCCTCTTTTTCTTGCTTCCTTTCCTGCTGTGTGATCTCTGCACACACTGGTTCTTCTTCACCTTCCACCATGAGTGGAAGCAACCCAAGGCTTTCGCCAGATGCCCAGCCTTCCAGCCAGCAGAATCATGAGCCAAATAAACCTTTTGACTTGACAAGTTATCCAGCTTCAGATATTCCTTTACAGCGACACAAACAGATTAAGACATCTTCGCAGGAGGAACAGATAAATGGTTGCATACTTGTGTAAATAATATGTGGGATAGGAATAGCTTTTCATGTGTTTATTATAAGGTGTGTGGGGGAGATTCCAAAATAAGTGTGCCTGTGGCCTAAAGGCCTTAAAAAGGCATTGGAAGTCTCTCCCAGTGCCAAGAGCATGGTTTGCGCTTTTGGGAGAATTACATCCTTTTTAAAAGGCTGCTTGACTAATAAGTGCGTGAAAAGATGCTCAACATCATTAGTCATTAGGTAAAGGCAAATTAAAACACAGTCAGGTACCATTTTATGCCAATTAGAATAACTATGATAAATAAGACTGGCTCGTGCCTGTAATCCCAGCACTTCGGGAGGCCAAGGCAGGTGTATTGCTTGAGCTCAGGAGTTCGAGACCAGCCTAAGAAACATGGCAAAATCCCATCCCTACAAAAAAAATACAAAAATTACCCAGGCGTGGTGGTGCACGCCTGTAGTCTCGGTTACGCAGGAGGTTGAGGCAAGAGGATCTTTTGAGCCTGGAAGGTTGAGGCTGCAGAAAGCCAAGATCTCACCACTGCACTCCACCCTGGGTGACAGCATGAGACCCTGCCAGTCTCAAAAAAATAAAAGTTACGACCGGGTGCGGTGGCTCACGCCTGTAATCCCAGCACTTTGGGAGGCTGAGGCAGGTGGATCACGAGGTCAAGAGATCGAGACCATCCTGGTCAACATGGTGAAACCCCGTCTCTACTAAAAATACAAAAAATCAGCTGGGCGTGGTGGCGCGTGCCTGTAATCCCAGCTACTCAGGAGGCTGAGGCAGGAGAATTGCCTGAACCCAGGAGGCGGAGGTTGCGGTGAGTCGAGATCGCGCCATGGCACTCCAGCCTGGGTAACAAGAGCGAAACTCCGTCTAAAAAAAAAAAAAAAAGTTACAACAAATAAATAAATAAGACAATAGCCAATGTATGTGGGGATATGGAGTAGCTGGAACCGTCATACACTGCTGGTGGGAATGTAAAATGGTGAAGTCACTTGGAAAAACAGTTTGGAAGTTCCTCAGAGAGTTAAACATAAAACTACCAGACAACCCAGCAATTCTGCTTTTGGGTGTCTGCCCAAGAGAGAGGAACATGTGTCCACAGAAAGACTTTCATGTGAATGTTCATAACAACATTCATAACAACCAAAATCTGTAAATAACCTGTGTCTGTCAAATGGCAGATGGATAGATAAAATGTGATATGTGACAAGGGTCTCCCTCTGTCAACCAGGCTGGAGCGCAGTGGCACGATCACAGCTCACTGCAGTCTCAGCCTCCTGGACTCAAGTGATCCTCCTGCCTCAGCCTCCTAAGTAACTGGGACTACAGGTACACTCGACCATGCCCTACTAGTTTTTATTTTTTATTTTTATTTTTGTAGAGATAGGATCTTCCTATGTTTTCCAAGCAGCTCTCAAACTTCTGGGTTCAAGTGATCCTCCTGCCTGAGCCTCCCAAAGTGATGGAATTGCAGGCACGAGCCACTGTGCCTGAGCACATATGATGGAATACTATTCAGCAATAAAAAGAAATAAACTTATCAATACACACTAGATCATGGATGAACCTCAAAAACAATATGCTAAGTGAAAGGAGGCAAACACACGAGGCCACATATAGTATCAATCCATTTATGTGAAATGTCTTGAAAAGGTAAATTCAGGCTGGGCGCTGCGGCTCATGCCTGTAATCCCAGCACTTCGGGAGGCCGAGGCGGGCAGATCACGAGGTCAAGACATTGAGACCATCCTGGCCAACATGGTGAAATCCCATCTCTACTAGAAAATACAAAAATTGGCCGGGCGTGGTGGCACGTGCCTGTAGTCCCAGCTGCTCGAGAGGCTGAGGCAGGAGAATTGCTTGAACCTGGGAGGTGGAGGTTGCAGTGAGCTGAGATTGCATCACTGCACTCCAGCCTGGTGCCTGGCAACAGAGCAAGAATCTGTCTCAAAAAAATAAAAAGGCAAATTCATAAAATCATAAAGTAGATGAGTGGTCGTTGGGTTATTGGCGTGGGGTTAACTGTAAATGAACATCTTGTTGCCCTCATTTCTGATGGTATTCAATCTTAAACAAATCCCGACTTGTTTAAACTCTCCCCAAATCATCCCACCAAAGCCCAAATCCTGTAACAGATTCTTTTTAACACACTCTGACGCTCCCCATGGTTCACTGTGATCTGTGTCCTCCTTTCTTGCAGTAAGTAATAAAGCCGCCTTGTTTAACTACAGGTGTGTTTCTAGCGGTCTTTGGCAGAAGGGTACTGACAAATGACATGGTCACTTTCTGCAAGTTCCTATCCCCGCCACATCATCAACTACTGCTTTCTTCTGTGTTGGTCTATAGTAAGCTCAAAGAATTTGATCATCGATATAAATATTGATAATAATGAATAACCTTTCAAATAGAAGAGGAACCCATGACTCCATACTGAGATAAATGAATGAATGAATGAGGAAAAGAGAAGGGAAAGCTCTACTTTACATTAGAAAGCCAATGAGTAAGTATAGAAGAAATAATGGAATTAGAAAATTACGATTTTGTACAGGTCACATAATAATTGATTCATGCCAGAACAGTAATGATGAGGAATGGAATGATTATACGGTCTCAGAGTCTCTCTCCTTAAAAAATTACCTATACGCCATGCTTACTAATTAGCTTTACAGTGGAGAAATCTGGCAGACCTCTTTTTAACTGAGTGGTAACTGTTATCATAAGTAAAGTGACAAATTGACATTGTGTATTTCCTATGATGCAATAAGAAAAGCTTGGCACAACTTCTGGGTTATTCCTACTAAAAGTGCATAAATCATGAGTAGTTGAAGAAGTTCAATTAGACAAACACAAATTGAGGGACAAAATAACTAGCTTATACTCTTCAAAATGTCCACATGATGAAAGATAAGAAAAGACTAAGGAAGTGTTCCTGATTGACAGACTGAAGAGATGTAACAGTTAAATGCAGTGTGTATTCCTGGACTGGGTCCTGGACCTATCGAAGACATTACTGGAGGCTGGGCGCGGTGGCTCTTGCCTGTAATCCCAACACTTTGGGAGGCTGAGGCCAGTTGATCACCTCAGGTCAGGAGTTTGAGACCAGCCTGGCCAAAATGGTGAAAACCTGTCTCTACTAAAAATATAAGAAATTAGCCAGGCATGGTTGCAGGTGCCTGTAATCCCAACTACTTGGGACACTGAGGCAGGAGAATCACTTGAACCCAGGAGGCACAGGTTGCAGTGAGCTGAGATTGCACCACTGCACTCCAGCCTGGGCAACAGAGCAAGACTCTGTCTCAAAAAAATGAAATAAAATAAAATAAAATATCCACAATTGGAAAATCTGGGAGAAGTGTACACAGGAGCTCTTTGTACAAACTTTACAACATTTATGTACATTTTAAATCATTCAGCCAGGTGCGGTAGCTCACACCTATAATCCCAGAACTTTGGGAGGCTGAGGCTGGTAGATCACTTGAGGTCAGAAGTTCCAGACCAGCCTGGCCAACGTAGGGAAACCCCATCTCTACTAAAAAAACAAAAATTAGCCAGGCGTGGTGGCGCACACCTGTAATCCCAGCTACTCCGGAGGCTGAGGCAGGGAGAATTGCTGGAACCCAGGAGGTGGAGGTTGCAGTGAGCCAAGATCTTGCCACTGCACTCTAGCCTGGGCAACAGAGCAAGACTCTGTCTCAAAAAAAAAAATTTTTTTTAAATCATTTAAAAGGAAAAGGAAAAAGAAGAAAAAGTAAGTCTAGATGTTCTGCGTGCATCTATGTCCAGTGTCTCCTTTGGACCAGAACTGAATTGGGTACTGGCCTCCAGGAGAGGGCAGCAGACCTCTGGCCATGTGATTGAAGCCTCCCGTTACATTTTAATGATTTCTTCTTACTGTCAACATGGTTACCTTTCTACTTCTTCAGTTTGAATCTAGCATCTTCTCAGCCAGTAGGTTTCAACTAGGGATTCAGATCACTTGTTTATGTAGTTTTATTAATATACAGATACTCAGAAATTCAGACTTACTGAATCTTTTCATGTTCTTAACATGTTCTTTGTATGTTCTTGCTATAAACTTAGCAAGTTCATGATACATGATTTTTTAAAATGTGTGCCTAAGAACAGCCATTCAAAGACCCCCGAATACTCCTGACCCAATTCTTATATAGGATATATTAAGTCAGGATTATTAGATGTTATATCTTCTTTTTTTTCTCTGTAAAGATCATGTTCATCCCTTTATATAAATTAGATTACTGTTCACTTTTTTTTTTTGAAAATCTACTTAATTGTCACATTTATAATGATTTTGCCAAAAGCTCTTTCTGTTTCTTTTTTGGAGACAGTTTCTCTCTGTTGCCCAGGCTGGAGTGCAGTGGCATGATCTTGGCTCACTGCCACCTTCACTTCCCGAGATCAAGCGATTCTCCTGCCTCACCCTCCTGAGTAGCCAGGATTACAGGTGTGCACTACTGTGCCTGGCTAATTTTTGTATTTTTGTAGAGATGAGGTTTCACCATGTTGGCCAGGCTGGTCTTGAACTCCTGACGTCAAGTGGTCCACCCACCTCGGCCTCCCAAAGTGCTGAGATTACAGGCATGAGACACTGCACCTGACCCAAAAGCTGTTGTTGGATTGACTTTATTATCCTGTTTTGCATTTCACAGAAACAACCAAATTTCCTTGTCAGCGGTGCAATTCTTGTAATGAACTCTCATTGGATCTTTCACATTTTAAAATAATGAGTAATAAGTTAGTAAGCTAATTATAACCATTTTAAGTCTTTTGTTATCTACAGATAGTTTTTTATTTTACTCGGATACTTCCCTGAAAGCTCAACAATGAGCTACAGCCAAAGTGCTCTGTCTTCAATAAAGGATTATCTCAGAATCCTGCTGGGTACTTTGGGCATCGTATCTGATGGCAACACTTAAACAGCTTTGAGACCATACGAGTAGACGGAGTCAGGATTTCTAGAACTCTAGTTGAGAAGCCAATGGATTTCATGAGATTGTTAACTGAAGATTTACTCGAATAATAATTAATTACAAAGGATCAAATGAACTGAGAAGGGACACTTGCAGTTTTCATTTGAAATATTGTTGATGTTGTTTTAATATTTTTCTTTTTTCTTTTTGAGAGAGAGTCTCACTCTGTTGCCCAGACTGGAGTACAGCGGCACAATCTTGGCTCACTGCAACCTCTGCCTCCCGGGTTCAAGCGATTCTCCTGCCTCAGCCTCCCGAGTAGCTGGGATTACAGATCTGCACCACCACTGCCGGCTAATTTTTGTATTTTTAGTAGAGATGGGGTTTCGCCATGTTGGCCAGGCTGGTCTCGAACTCCTGACCTCAAGTGATCCACCTGCCTTGGCCTCACAAAGTGCTGGGATTACTGGCATAAGCCACTGCACCTGGCCATTGTGATAATATCCTATTTTCCAGATATTTAAGGAAGCCCATTTTATTTCCTCTTAAGCTATGTATAACTGAATGATTTATACATTTATACATAGCTCAACTCTTCTTTTAAAATACTTTTTCACAGTTAAGTGAAACATTTGTAAATGATATCTTATTCTCCCTGCCTGACCTCTGCAGATTTTGGAAACTCTTATAAAATAGTCCTAATTTCATGATAATATAATTATTGTATTTTCATGACAATGTAATTATTGGCATAGGTTCGATGGGACTGTCTTCCTTTTTACCGGGATAGAATTGGAAACTTTGGTTATGCAAGGCCTTGTCTGGAGTATCATATTTTAGAAGGTGCTCATTTAATCAAATATGATTAGATATTTCTAAAGAACTCAGGTCGATTTTGTGGAGCCAATGCTTACAAGGCCCTTCTAGGAAAACTGGCCTGGTACCTGGTTTATGGCGTTGGCAGTCTTACAAATCCAGGTAGGATATTTTGAGGACCTCAAGAAGAGAGGAATTCACTCAAATTGGTGAAATCTGGTGGTGAGTTCTTGGTGTGGTTATCTGGCTTCAAGAGGCTTTTGAAAGTCAAATTTGAGATTTTTTGAAAACTTTTAGCAAAACAAACTGAAGAAGGTCTAAATGGTAGTTTACCACTCTTGTTGTACCTATGAAAATACTGAAGCCAAATGTTACCAGTTTCATTTTGTGATCAAAAAGAATCTTCCTGCCAGGCACAGTGGCATGTGCTTGTAGTCCCAGCTACTCAGGAGACTGAGGTGAGATCATGGAGTTCAGTATCAGCCTGGGCAACATAGCAAAGCCTCATCTCAATCAATCAATCAATCACTCAAGTTAGCTGGATGTATTGGTACACTCTTTTAGTCTGAGGTTCTTGGGAGGTTGAGGTGAGAGGATTACTTGAGCCCAGGAGTTTGAGGTTGTGGTGACCTATGATCGTGTCTCTGCACTCCAGCCTGGATGACCGAGTGAGATTCTGTCTCTTAAGAAAAAAAGGCTGGGCGGGGTGGCTCACGCCTGTAATCCCACTTTGGGAGGCCGAGATGGGTGGATCACTTGAGGTCAGGAGTTTGAGACCAGCCTGGCCAACATGGTGAAACCTCGTCTCTACTAAACAGACAAAAATTATCTGGGTGTGGTGGCAGGTGCCTGTAATCTCAGCTACTCCAGAGGCTGAGGCAAGAGAATTGGTTGGAACCGGGAAGTGGAGGTTGCAGTGAGCTGAGATTGCACCACTGCACTCCAGCCTGGACGACAGAGCGAGGCTCTGTGTCGAAAAAGAAAAAAAAAAGGATAATCTTTCTGGCTGGCCTGAAGATACTGGGTTATCTCGATTGATTGTTCATAGTCAGTTACAGATGGGATTCCTTGTTCTATTTCTTCTATCTTTCTCCCTACTGCACTTGACTAGTCTTAAAAAAAAAAGTATAACCTTCCCTTGAGATTAGAAAGGAAATTATAGAAAAGGGAGAAGGTTATAGAAAAAAGTTTTGTATTTCCATGAGTGACTATGCATTGACCATAGCAACTATTCCCAGCTGTTGGATTCTAGCCCTGTTTACTGTCTTTGAGCTATTTTGCAGCTCTTTCTACATTGCAGGCAGTTGATGAATATTCTTGAAGACAAAAACCAACCAGTTAACAAGATTAATTTTATTCAGGTTATCGCAGTACGGAGATTACCCAGATCTGAACATCAGGGTGTCTTCACAGGGAGATTTTGTCTTAGACTTTTATAGGGAGGAGCAGACAAATTATAGGTGGGGTGATTTACAGTTGGGATGCTTTTGCAATCAGAGGGAGTCCTGGCCAGTTAGCTGAACAGGAAATGTTTCCCTCTATGTCTGGCTGGTTTCGGGGATGAGTCATCCTAATCTCAGCTAATCATTCATGTGACAAAGAATGGAGAGTTGGAAGGTCTGGTCTTGTGGGCAGGTTCAGGCCAAAGGGGAAAAGGCTGTTTGGCCTTATCACAGGATGAGGGAGTCACCTGTAAGTCCTATGGGAATCGCGACAAAGAACAGACAGTAAGTCTTGTCTAAGTTATGTGGGGAAGAGTGGTTCTTTGCAGTAAGCCATTTCCCAGAGCACAAAAGGGTTGGGGGATGTCTTAACCATTGCCATTTTCTGGGAACACAGGATTCAGGTAAAGTTGGATATTGCCAATATGCAAACTCTATCTTGTCCTGTAGACTTCCAATTGACTTTCCCCCCAACCCCCGAGGAAAAACCAGTTGTGTCTCCCTTTGCAATTTGATATCTTTACTGTATATAAATTGATGGTTCTTGACTTTTCCTTGGAGCCTTTTATGACACCTGCCTGATTATCTCATATCATATGAGTTTAACCAATTCTTTAACATGTATTCCTTTTCACATTCTCAGGAGATTTTGCCCTTTTCTGAAAATTGGTTTTTAACAGTACAATCCATAGAGTCTATTCAGATCTCACCAGTTACACATGCTTTCATTTGTGCATGTGAACAAGCCAGTGTTTGAGGATCCCATGAGAGGTAAGGAAATTCCGAGAGCTGGGGAAGATCGGTCAGTCCAAAGGCTGGTGGCGGCCACAGTGGAGACTGATGCTCTGAGGTTGAGTTACCAAGTAGAGTGAGATAGGACTTCTTTGGTGGCATTGTTCTGAATTCAGAGTCTAATGTTTACGTTTTCATGTTTAAGAATTATCTAATTTCTGCACTCCTTGGCGATGGCCTGGATGTGTTAAAATAGAGGACTGGCTGGGTGTAGTGGCTCATGCCTGTAATCCCAGCACTTTGGGAGACTGAGATGGGTGGATCATGAGGTCAGGAGTTTGAGACCAGCCTGGTCAACATGGTGAAACCCCATCTCTATTAAAAATACAAAAAATTAGCTGAGTGTGGTGGTGCATGCCTGTAATCCCAGCTACTCTGGAGGCTGAGACAGGAGAATTGCCTGAACCCAGGAGGTGGAGGTTGTGGTGAGCAGAGATCGTGCCATTGCACTCCAGGCTGGGCGACAGAGCAAGACTCCATCTCAAAACAAACAAACAAACAGGGGACTGAGAGTTTGACAAATTTGAGTCCAAATCTCAGTTTGACCACTTGCTTGCTATGTGATCAGGGAAGGATGTTAACCTTTTCAATTTTGATGTTCTTACCTGCTAAGTGGAAATAATATTAGTACCTACCCCACAGAATTGCTGTAAGGTTCAGATGAGTAGTGAATGTGATGGGCTTGGCTTGTAGAAAGCACTCAGCAAATGTTGGCTACTATTATTCAAATAACTTTCTATGTCCAGTCCAAGAGGAGCCTAAATTAACAACCTTTCCTGAAAACCCGTAGAAGCCCCTGGGCCTCTGCTTCGCACCAGACCCCTTAACACTTAAGCAGAGTTCTTGCTCAACCAGGATAGATGGAATAACACTTTCTCAACTTGTCAACTCTGCAGCAGGTCAATCAGGAAAATCATAGCTGCATATTAGTTATAATGTAATCATTGCTTTCTCTGGAACTTTTTTTTTTTTGAAATGGAGTCTCACTGTGTCGCCCAGGCTGGAGTGCAATGGTGTAGTCTCGGCTCACTGCAACCTCTGCCTCCCGGGTTCAGTGAGTCTCCTACCTCAGCCTCTCGAGTAGCTGGGATTACAGTTGCCCAGCACCACACCCGGCTAATTTTTGTATTTTTAGTAGAGATGGGGTTTTACCATGTTGGCCAGGCTGGTCTCGAACTCCTGAACTCGTGATCTGCCCGCCTCTGCGTCCCAAAGTGCTGGGATTAAAGGTGTGAGCCACTGTGCCTGGCCTTCTCTGGAACTTTTGTATTTCTTTTCATGTAACTTTATTTTTTAATGAAGGTAATTCACTAAGTCTGAATGCGATTTATTTATAGATTTTTATAAAGCCGTTGGTGTATTTTACAAATCACAAAAGGAATGACAGCGTGTCCAAATTTTAGTCAGGAAAAGATGGGTAGTTTAGGTATACTATGCACGGCATGCACTCCTGCATATACCCGAAGGTCACCAATGACCTCACAGGGGCGGGGTCCCCACATCGAGGCGGTGAGGACTAGCAAATCCGAGCCCTTTGTTTTCAGGTCTTTTGATTTTTCGTATCACTAAGGACTGACCGTTCCTGATAACCTGCGAACGCAGAGTTGCTAAAATTGTGCATTTGTAAACTAAAATTTGCACATTACTTGAGTGTCCTCAGGATTCAAATCTGACGTTCTACTAAGATCCTGTGGCCTCTTGTCTGGCACTCTTGTCTGCAAGCAGACGTTAGGATCTCTAAGGAGGCTTTCAAACCTACCAAGGCTAGGGCTCACGTTAAAGATTCTGCCTTAATTAGCCTGGGGTAAGATCCAGAGCTCGTGTTTGACTCATCCTCAAGTCTCGAACAGGGCTTAGCCAAGGATATTTGATCTTACTATCTATCACCTGTGCCCAATAAATGATTGTTAAGGCTGGGCGCAGTGGCTCACACCTGTACCAGCACTTTGGGAGACGCAGGCAGGAGGATCAAGAGGTCAGGAGTTCAAGACCAGCCTGGCCAAGATGGTGAAACCCTGACTCTACTAAACATACACAAAATTAGCTGGGTGTGGTGGAGGGCGCCTGTAATCCCAGCTACTCAGGAGACTGAGGCAGGAGAATTGCCTGAACCCAGGAGGCGGAGGTTGCAGTGAGCTGAGATCGCACCATTGCACTCCAGCCTGGGTAACAAGAGCGAAACTCCATCTTAAAAAAAAAAAATTAGCCAGGTGTGGTGGAGGGTGCCTGTAATCCCAGCTACTCAGGAGGCTGAGGCAGAGAATTGCTTGGACCTGGGAGGTGGAGGTTGCAGTGAGCAGATCACACCACTGCACTCCAGCCTGGGCAACAGAGCGAAAGTCCCTCTCAAAAAATAAAAAGGCCAGATGCGGTCCTTATGTCCGTAATCCCAGCACTTTGGGAGGCTGAGGTGGGTGAATCACCTGAGTTTGGGAGTTTGAGGCCAGCCTGACGAACATAGAGAAAACCCGGCTCTACTAAAAATACAAAATTAGCTGGGCGTGTTGGCACATGCCTGTAATCCCAGCTACTTGGGAGGCTGAGGCAGAAAATTGCTTGAACCTGGGAGGTGGAGGTTGCAGTGAGCTGAGATCATGCCCCTGCACTCCAGCCTGGGAGACAGATGGAGGCTCTGTCTCAAAAAAAAGTTTGTTAAATGCATAGCTGAAGCCTCACCCAAAGAAAAAACTATGGCTAGGCACGGTGGCTCATGCCCATAATCCCAGTACTTTGGGAGGCCGAGGTGGGTGAATCACAAGGTCAGAAGTTCGAGACTTGCCTGGCCAATATGGTGAAACCCTGTCTCTACTTATAATACAAAAATTAGCTGAGCGTGGTGGTAAGTGCCTATAGTCCCAGCTACTCGGGAGGCTGAAGAAGGAAAATTGCTTGAACTGGGGAGGCAGAGGTTGCAGTGAGCCGAGATCATGCCACTGCATTCCAGCCTGGGCAACAGAGCGAGACTCCATCTCAGAAAAAAAAAAAAAAAAGGAAAGAAAAAGAAAAAAACTACAAAAACAAAAGCACTAAAAGTTGCATGATGTCAGGCAAGTTACATACCCTCTGAGCCTCTTGGAAAGTCATTTCTGCCTCCTCCGGGTGCTGCAAAATAATGCCTGAAGCCAGCCAGGCAGAAGTTATCAGGAGCCCTGCTCTGCCAACTCAGCCTATACTGGTAACCCCTCCCCCACTTACCATTCTTTTCCTGATGTCACTTATTTATCTTCTTCATTGTCAGTCTCTTCTCTCTCCCTGCTGTGTGAGCTTCATGAGGATGGGATTTCTATTAGTTTGGTTCATTGCTGTATCCTCAGCACTCAGAACAGTGTCTAGTGCATAGTAGGTGCTCAACAAATATTATTATTGTTATTTTTTGAGATGGAGTCTAAAAGGCTAGAGTGCAGTGGCGAGATCTCGGCTCACTGCAACCTCCACCTCCCAGGTTGAAGTGATTCTTGTGCCTCTAGTGTCCTGAGTAGCTGGGATTACAGACACGTGCCACCACACCTGGCTAATTTTGGTATTTTTAGTAGAGACGAGGTTTTGCCATGTTGGCCAGGCCAGTCTCGAACTCCTAACCTCCTAACCAGGTGATCCACCTGCCTCAGCCTCCCAAAGTGCTGAAATTACAGGTGTGAGCCATTGCACCTGGCTCAATAAATACTTATTAATAGAGAATGACATGTGTTAGCCTATTTTTTTTTTAACTAATCCTTTTCCTCCATACCAATAACACGAGTTACTTTGGTACATATTTGTAGTCATTTATGATAAAGTCTTTCTTTTCTATTAAATTCAGTTTCTAACATAAAGATGTATACTCTGAATTCATTCTAATTTGGAAACCCAGTCTCATTTCTGGGAGCGTTAGCCGGGGTTCTCTTTAAGCAGAGTGAGGGCTGGAGCAGGGATCCTGGCATGTTTGGGACTGGTTATGTGGGTATACTGGGTATGCAGGCTGCAGCAGAGAAGCAGCGCCTGGCACGGCCTTGACTGAACCTGCTCTTCACACTCAGAACTCAACTCTTAAATGTTTCAGAGGCGGAAGAGCAGGGTGTCCACTGAGTGGCTGAACTGCACCCACAGCTCCACTAGCTGGGTCTTTGTCCGTCCTGAGCCCCCATCTAGCTTGGTCTCTCCGGGTCTCACCTCCTTCCCTAACTCCCCCGGCTCCTTTGGGCCTGTGGAGAGGACAGAGACTCAGTCATGAAGTGGGAAGGGGACAGGATTAGAGAAGCATGGGGCCAGTGAGAAGGGCGAGTATGGGCAGTACTGACTTCCCTCACCAGGCAGGTGGGGGGGGTGAGACCCAGGCCCTTATTTCCCTTCTGGGGTGCAGTGGGACAGCATCTCCCTGGGCTGGTGCAGGGCAGCAGCAGGGAGTGGAGTCACTGAGGCAGGGGTGGGGGCTGGGTGGTGGCCACTTGCAGCTGGTGCGTGATGAAGGTCTTCAGCAGCCGGACTCCCATTAGGGACAGGCAAAGTAGACACCTGGGGTGGAGGTGAGGCACGGGCTTGAGGCAGGCCTGCAGGTACCACCACTAAGCCCCCATGTCCCTATTTCACACAGGGCCCTCTCCGAGATGCCCTTCCACCTCAGTAGCCCCAGCGGCCCCAGGACTTCTCTTTCTTTTTCCGTTTTCCAACTGTCAGCGGAGCTGGACTGCTGAGGGCTGCCACTAGCAGGGAGCAGTGTATTCACCAGGAGCAGGAAGATGCTGCAGCCCAGCTGGAGGGTGGCCTTGAATGGGGCACGATTCCCACTTTCTGCTGGTAGGTAGAAGCTGAGGGCGTTGATGGCAACCAGAAAGTCCTGGGGGCCAGCAGCGGTGGCATAGGCTTGTAGTCCCAGCACTTTGGGAGGCTGATCTGGGAGGATTTGAAGCCAGGAGTTCGAGGTTACAGTGATCTGTGATTGTGCCACGAGAGCAGCGGGGGCCTTCCTGGGCCCTCAAGAGTAAAGGGATGTCTAGGTCTGCACCGTGGTTTGGGCGACTGCAGCTGCACCGGGGAGGGTGGGGCTCCTGCCTGCTCAGTGGAGGGTGCAGCCGGGCTGTGCCTCCCTGCTGCAGGCGGGCATGATGGCAGTGGCGTTCCAGACGGGCCACTGCTGCTGTCACTCCTACGTTCAAGTCCCACCTTACCATGCACACATCCCCAGTGAGCAAATACCCTACTGTTCCTTTTATGTCTTTAAATAAATGAGTTTGCCTTTTTTTTTTTGAGACAGAATTGTGCTCTGTCACCCAGGCTGGACTCCAGCGACACAACAACAGCTGACTGTCACCTCAGACTCCTGGACTCAAGCGATCCTGTCATCTCAGCCTCTGAGTAGCTGGGACTACAGGCATGCACCACCACACTCGGTTACTTTTAATTTTTTTTTGCCAATCAATGAGAGCTTGTAAGGTTGCTGAGGTTGGTTGGCCTTGAACTCTTGGCCTCGCCTTCGCAAGCGCCACAACATCTGGCTGGAGCCACTTTGGGCCCCACTTTTAATTTTTTTAATAGAGATGAGATCTTGCTGTGTTGCCCAGGCTGAACTCAAACTCCTGGCCTCGAGCGCTCTCACCTCAGCCTCCCAAAATGCTGGGATTATAGGCATGAACCACTGTGCCCAGCCCTCATCTCCTTTTAAGTTCTGGTTTCTTTTCTCTCCCTGGAGATAACTGCCTCCCCTTTTCTAGCTAACAAAATCGTACTGGCCTTTCACTTCCCACTTCAGGGAAATCTTAAGCTGGACTCTGGGTACATTTGGGCCCTGAGCTTACTTCAGGACTTCCAACTACTCGCCTCTTTTGCCCTGTATTTTCCATCTATGTCTTTCAAAGTCGATTGGCAGCCTCGGAGGCTATTTGTCACCAACACTGGCCCCATTCTTTTGTATTTATTTATTCCCTTGGGCACTGTCAATTTCAATACATGCGATTTTGCAAGCAAAGCCAGAACGAAAAGGCTAGGAGAAAGAGAGTAGACAAAGAAACAAAATCTCACAAACCCTGTATAACCACAGAAATGACGACAGCGCTAAAGGTGTGCATCTTGTCCAAAATAAATAAATAAATTCCCATGCGGGATCATTCATGGCATGAAACCAGGACCTAAGTGGTCCCGAGTGACCGTTCACCTTTTCCATTAGAAGTCACAAAAGAAGGTCAGGTGAGAAAAATACAGGTTGTGTGGGAAAGGTAGGTGAAAGACAGGACTGGAGCCCATTGGGAATGCATTTTTTGGTGACGTACTTCCACAAGGGCAGGACTCAAGGATAAATGTTCCCTGCAGAAATATTACTGCAGCATTCCTATTCGTGTTTCCCCACCTCGTAGGATGGGCATCTAACTTGCACAACATTCACTTGGGGGATTCACCGCTCATCCCTGAAACGGGGCAATGTTGGATTGACCATGTAAAGAGTCTTCATTCCTTATTAGAAGCCATGGATCCTAGTTCCATGTCATAAGGCAAAAAGAATAATTAAAAAAAAAAAAAGCCACGGAAAGGATGCAGGGACCAGGTCTCGCCACTTCCAGCATGGCAGACGAGGCGAAGGAGATGTTGACATGAGTGGGGAGGCTGTAGCTGATGAGTGGACAGAAGGCTTTCTGGTTAAATATGGCCTGGAAGGCAGCAGGGTCCACCCCTTGCCGGTGGAAGTCTGAGCAATAGATGGTGAAAGTATTGGTCCTTCCTGTGGAGAGCTGAGACCTTCTGCATTTCCTAAATGAGAGAGATACCAGGGCCGGGGCCTGAGAGCCTCCCTGCAGAGAAAGACAGTGTGAACTCTGGGAGAGGCAAGTGAGCCCCTCCTTCCTGGGCCAAGACTCCCTTCTCACCAGGGGCAGGAGGATGGGCTGGGCTGGTAGGCAAATGGTGGAAGCTGATGTGGTGCGCTGAGTCAGGGCTGGACCTTCCTTCCTGTGTTTCTGCTCCCATATAAGCCTACCTCAATTTGCATGCAGGCAGCTATTCCCTCCAGGAAGTCTATTCTGTCCATACAACCCTGAGGTTTTGGCCTTTATCTGACCTTTTCTTTTCTCTCTCTCTCTGGATCTAGTGTGATTCTTCCTTATAGTCACTGAACAAAATTTCCCTAACGTGCTTTTCCTCCATTTTCCCCTCTTATTCTCAGGTTTTCCTAACTCCTGAAAATCTAGAGAGAAGTAAACGTGAATGTGACATAAAATATGTGGGGAATGAAGGGACGCTGCATTCAGTGTGAGCTGATGGACTACTTCCTGTGTGTCCTACGCGCTGCCCTTCTCTCTTCCTCTAAGATCTGTGGGTGCCGTTTTTATCACCACCATCTTGAGAAGACCTCTTGGATCATCCGTCCACCATGCGGTTGGTGGAGCCACACGTTGAAGTGAAAAGTCCACCTCACCCACACTCCACCCGGTCATTCCTGTAACTACAGCCCCGAACTTCCCCTGCCTCTTGCACTATCTTTCTATGCCACGTGATTCATGAGGTTCATCTCCAAACTAGAGAGAAACATCTCCGGGGGAAGTGAATGTTCTTTTCCTCCACATCGCCTCCTCCTCAAGATTTCCCAAGCAACACCAGAAAGGAGTTAAATGATTGTCAACAGGACTGAGCTACTCTGTTCTGGTAACTATAGCTTGGTAGAAAGGGAGATTTGGACGTTACGTAAGTGTGGAATTGGAGAGGTGGTAAAGTGAAGGGACAGGCGATTCGGCAGGTGCCTTTGCAGGCAAACGAGAGCCGGGCTGTATGTACTGACCAGTGAAATCGGTGTTTCATCTGCAATGAAAAGGAAGCCAAAACACAGATCCGACAGAGAATTTTAACCTGTCTGTTTTCGATTTTCTGCAGCTCTGGAGAATGAGTTTTCTGAATGTTGCCCTAAATGATATCTCCATCTTCCTCTGTGCTTGTCCTATCTTACCTAGAAGCAGAAAGGCTGACGGTGAGGCAGAAAACACCCCGAGGCCAGCAGGCCACCTTCCTCTCTCCTCCTCTCTGTGTTCTTCCCTGGGGACTCATCGGGATCCCCCAGGCCCTTGAGTTTGAAGGAGCTCAGACTGCAGGTTGGTGGCTGGTTTTGAATCCTCCTCATGTCAGGTGATCACTCCCTGTGAAAGGCTGTGACCACACAGGTCTCAGCAGTGTCCTGCCATGCCCCTGCCCAGCCGCCCCTCCTGGGCTCCAGGCAGGCCGGAAGCTGGGCTAAGAGCAGGGGAGACACACCTGTTTGGCTCTCCTGTCTAGATGAGTGGTTTTTTTTTGTTGTTTGTTTGATTTTTAAGACAGAGTCTTGCTTTGTTGCCCAGGCTGGAGTGCAATGGCGTGATCTTGGCCCACTGCAACCTCCACCTCCTGGGTTTTCAAGCAATTCTTCTGCCTCAGCCTTCCAAGTCGCTGGGATTGTAGGCATCTACCACCATACCTGGCTAATGTTTTGTATTTTTAGTACAGACAGGATTTCGTCATGTTGGTCAGGCTGGTCTCAAACTCCTGTCCTCAGCTGATCCACCCATTTCGGCCTCCCAAAGTGCTGGGATTACAGGCGAGAGCTACTGCCCCGGCCTAGATGAGTGGTTTTAAACCTGTGTTCCAAGCACCTTTCAGAGAAAATGGGGGAGCTGAGGGACGGGGCAGATGGGGCCGTTGATAAAGCCTTTATCACATCTTTGTGGAACTGACTACCTCAGGGAGAAGTCATGCACCGCAGGAAAGGGATGGTTAGACTGCCTCATGGTGCAGACACCTGCCAACTCTAGACGGCAAGAACACGCAACACTTTTGTTGCAGACCTAGAAACGTATTATTTGCTGTGGACATTCGGAATCGTCATCAACGTTGAGAAGGTGAGCTCCATTTCATCACACAAACCTGGCTGACACCTGTCTCCACAGCTAGCACCGAAGCACGGGTCTGCAGGGCTCCTTGTTTGCACTACTGCAGTAGCCTCTCCATAAGGTGTTCTCCGTCCGATTTCCCCCCGGTTGAATCTTTCATTTTAATCATTCTCCTAAAACAGAACTTCCCAGCTTACCCTTTCTTGTCTAGTATCTCTAAAGCCTACAGCCCTGGGGCCACTAGGGAGTATGTGTGGGCAGAGAATCATTTGATAAACTTTTTGAAATACCTGCACACAAGTGCTTCCACCCCTACTGAGAAGTGTGTGTGTGTGTGTGTGTGTGTGTGTGTGTGTTTAAAAGCAGTCTGGCCAACATGATGAAACCCCATCTCTACTAAAAATGTGAAAGTTAGCTGGGTGTGGTGGTGGGCACTTGTAATCCCAGCTACTCAGGAGGCTGAGGCAGGAGAATCTCTTGAACCTGGGGAGGTAGAGTTTGCAGTGAACCGAGATTGTGCCTTTACACTCCAGCCTGGACGACACAGTGAGACTCTGTCCCAGAAAAAAAAAATGCTCCCCACATGATTCTGATTTACACTTATCTCATGGAAAACCTGTCTGTCTTGGAGGGAAGGGTGTGGATATGCTTAGGAAGGCCCTCAGAGAAGGCATCAAAGACGTTAGTAGTTTTGGGTAGAAATGAAAAACTTTTACTTTTCACTTTGTATTCATATAACGTTTAATTTTTTTAACCATGGCACTTTTTAAAAACAGCTTTACTGAGGTGTAATTGACATAAACTGTTTTAAGAGGCAATTGGATAAGTTTTGACCTATGTATACACCTGTGAAAGCATCGCCACAGTCAGGATAATGAACATATCCTTCCTTCTCCCTGTAATCCTTCCCTCCTCCTCTTTCCTGCCCCGCTCCGCCCTCCTAGGTAAGCGCTGATCTGTTTTCTGCTACATTATATTACTTTTTCCATTTCCTAGTATTTTATGTGTCCTTTCTTCTTTTCTCATATATTTATGTAAGCTATACATTTCTTTTGAAATATTTGCCTCTCATAAGTTTTGATAAGTACTAGTCTCAGTTCTAGAAATTAAAACCAGGCCGGACACGGTGGCTCATGCCAGTAATCCCAGCACTTTGGGAGGCTGAAGCAGGTGGATCACTTGAGGTCGGGAATTCAAGACCAGCCTGGCCAACATGGTGAAACCTCATCTCTACTAAAAATACAAAAATTAGCCAAGTGTGGTGGTGTGTGCCTGTAATCCCAGCTGCTTGGGAGGCTGAAGCAGGAGAATTGCTTGAACCCAGGAGGCGGAGGTTGCAGTGAGCCAAGATCATGCCACTGCACTTTTAATTCCAAATGCAATTTTTATTTTTTCTTTGACCTGTGTTATTTATACATGTACTTATTAGTCTAGAAATATGGAAGAGGAAAGTTGAGTGTTTATTTGTTTCTGGTTTAAGTGCATTGTGATTAGAGAGGTAGCATATCAAAGTGGTTAAGAGTGTGGAATTCAAATACCGGGCACCACGGCTCACGCCTGTAATCCCAGCACTTTGGGAAGCCAAGGCGGGCGGATCACCTGAGGTCGGGAGTTTGAAACCAGCCTGACCAACATGGAGAAACCTTGTCTCTACTAAAAATACAAAAACTTAGCCAGGCATGGTGGCATGTGCCCACAACGCCAGCTACTCAGGAGGCTGAGGCAGGAGAATCACTTGAACCTGGGAGGTGGAGGTTGCGGTGAGCTGAGATCGCACCATTGCACTCCAGCCTGGGCAACAAGAGGGAAACTCCGTCTCAAAAAAGAGTGTGAACTTCAAAGCCAAGCTCTCTCAGTTTGAACCCTAGGTCCGCCATTTACAAGTTGTATGATTTTGGGCTTAAGTTACTTCACTTCGTCGTGTCAGTTTCTTCAGCTACAATGTCAAATGATAATGATCGTTCCTATCTCTTAGTGTTTTATCAGGATTAATTAAGGTTATAATGCAGGATGCTGACAACAGTGCTAATTCATAATAATCACTACAGAAGGGTTTGTTAATAATAATAAAGTATTCTAAACTCCTGTTCATCGTCGATATTTTGACCTCTTTCCATTAATCCTGAACATGCCTGATGACATCTAGAATAGTGACATCTTTCTAGAAGGTTTTCAACTTGTTTTGCCCAGATCCATCAGAAGAATCACTCTCTGTGACAGCTATTGCCTTACAAAATGTATTTCTTTCTTTTTTTTTTGAGACCAAATCTGTCTCTGTCACCCAGGCTGGAATGCAGTGGCACAATCTCAGCTCACTCCAACCTTTGCCTCCTGGGTTCAAGCGATTCTCCTGCCTCAGCCACCCAAGGCTAATTTTTGTATTTTTAGTAAAGACAGGGTTTCACCATATTGGCCTGGCTGGTCTCGAACTCCTGACCTCAAGTGATCCGCCTGCCTTGGCCTCGCAAAGTGTTGGGATTACAGGTGTGAGCCACTGCGCCTGGCCACAAAATGTATTTCTTAAATAACAGGACTTGAAAGTTGAAGTTACTGCTCGGTCTGCATGGATGCAGAATGGATGCTGGGTTAGCAGGCATGAACACGGCACTCACCTTCCTGTACGTCTCCATCTGAGCTCTCGGGTCACCACATACATTGTCAATGAGCAGTAATATTTTGAAAGGAATCGTTTCTTCCTCGGCATTTGGTCTCAACATCGGGCTTCAAATATTCAGTAAACCATGCTGTAAACAGGTGTGCCGTCATCTAGGCTGTGTTGTTCTATTTACAGAGCACAGACAGAGTAGATTTAGCGTCATTTTTAAGGACCCTAGGATTTTGGGAATGGTAAATGAGCATTGGCTTCAACTTAGTCACCAATGGCATTAACGCCTAGTAAAGTCAGCCTGCCCTTTGAAGCTTTGAAGCCAGGCATTGCCTACTCCTCTCTAGCAATGAAAGTCCTAGATGGCCTCTTCTTATTTATTTATTTATTTATTTTGAAACAGAGTCTCGCTCCGTCACCCAGGCTGGAGTGCAATGGCATGATCTTGGCTCACTGAAACCCCCACCTTCTGGGTTCAGGACATTCTCCTGCCTCAGCCTCCCTAGTAGCTGGGATTACAGGCATGACCACACTGGCTGATGTCGTCTTGTTCAAGAAAAGGCTGTTTCATCTATGCTGCAGATCTGTTGTTCGATGCGGCCACCTTCTTCAGTGATCTTAGCTGGATCTCCTGGATAACCTGCCGCAGCTTCCTCGTTAGCACTTGCCGCTTCTTACACTTGTATGTTACAGAGACAGCTTCTTTCCTTAGGCCTCACGGACTAACCTCTGCCAGCGTCAACCTTTTCTCTGCAGCTTCCTCACCTCTTTTAGCCTTCACAGAGTTGAAGAGAGTTGGGAGCCTTGCTCTGAATTAGGCTTTGGCTTAAGGGACAGTTACAGCTGGTTCGATCTTTACTCAGATCACTCACTTTCTCCATATTAGCAAAAAGCCTGTTTCCCTTTCTTGGCATTCAGCTGTTCATTCTGGAGTAACACTTTTAATGTCTTTCAAGAATGAACGATGAAATGTTTGCTTCTCATTCCTGCAACTTTGGGCTCTGCTGTTTCGAAGTCTTAGAGGAAGGCTTCCCCCAGGTGAGACAACAATGGTCCCATGAAACTGGAAATTTAGATACCAGTTTGACCAATTTGGAGTCCGCATGCTGTTGACTTCACAAGCAACAAGCACGTTGGTTGATCTGACCAGGACGGGAAACTGGGTTACTGCAGTGATGGTGGAAGGAGAATGGCAGGAATGCGGAGATGGCCCGAGGTGCCCCTTAGCACTCTCAGGTCTTGTGACTAAAGTCAGTGGAAAACTACAGCAACCGAAAACAGGCCTCTAAATGCTCAGTCCCTGGAGGGATGAAGATTTGGGTCACTCTATCAGGCAAGAAACCATGGCCAGCCATGGAGAGCTTGTTGAAAAGGAAATTGGACGAGGCAGTGGAAGAAGCTAGTTATGAGTACCAGATATGACCGTATTCCCGGTCACAGTCATGAAAACTGCAATGGTTATATGTGTTTCTTCCTCGTTTTGATATGAATATGTTTGTGGATATGTTAGCCATTTTTTTGTCTTCTCTTCTCCCATGTCCTTCCATAGAACATAATATATGTTAACAGGAGTTAACTGGTGGGGTGCGGTGGGGCGCACCTGTCATCTGAGCACTGTGGGAGGTCAAGGTGGGTGGATCAGTTGAAGTCAGGAGTCGGAGACCAGCCTGGCCAAAATAGTAAAGCCCTGTCTCTTAAAAAAAATACAAAATTAGCTGGTCATGGTGGCACATGCCAGTAATCCATACTCAGGAGGCTGAGGCAGGAGGATCTTTTGAACCTGGAAGGTGGAGTTTGCAGTGAGCCAAGATTGTGCCACTGCACTCCAGCCTGGGCGACAGAGTGAGACTCTGTCAAAAGAAAAGAAAAACACAGAAAGAAAGAAAGAAAAGAAAGAAAGAAGTTAACTTTGTATCTCAGTATTGAAGATAAAAAAATTTAATGGAATTAAACATTTTTTTTTTAATTAAAATGGACTCAGACAAAGAATAAGTAAATATCACCTAAGAATGGATAGAGAAACTTTGTATCTGCTTTTGGGGAGGCTTAGCCTGTTTCTGGTTGTATCAGGGACAGTCGCATTCTGTCAGGCAGAAAGATGATTTTGTTATTTTTCATGTGGAAGTTGAGGACAGTTAAGAGTGTGTATGGATGACATGGCGTGAACTATGGTTGATCCGTATTGTGTCAACTTAGCCAAGCTGAGATCTAGTTCCCAGAGTTCACACCCCTGCACAGCTCTAGGTTGGCATGTGCTGCAGAAGGCATTTGTATGAGATTAGAAAGCAGAAGTGAAGCAGCAGCCACATAGGATTTTTATGCTTAGAAACCTGGTGTAAGGCACAGAAGCTGCTGCAGTTCATACACTTGGTGTGGGAGCAGTGCTGAGCCCCGCGTTCCCACACTCCTGCTGTACTGCCTCCTTCAGCCTCTGCAAATCCCGGGCCAGTGTGTGCTGCTCCTGCAACAGCCACTGACCTGTAGCTCCTCCCTCCTGCCAGACAGCCTTCATCCTCCTCCTCCTCCTCCTCCTTCTTCCTTTTTTTTTTTTTTTTTCTGAGATGGAGTCTTACTCTGTTGCCGGGCTGGAGTGGAGTGCAACAATCTCAGTTCACTGCAACCTCTACCTCCCAGGTTCAAGCAATTCTCCCTGCCTCAGCCTCCCGAGTAGCTGGGATTACAGGTGCCCACTACCACGCTCAGCTAATTTTTGTATTTTTAGTAGAAACGGGGTTTCATCCTGTTGCCCAGGCTGGTCTCGAACTCCTGACCTCAGGTGATCCGCCCGCCTCAGCCTCCCATAGTGCTGGGATTACAGGTGTGAGCCCAGCCTTCTTTTTCTTCCTTTTTCCTCTTCTTGTTTTTCTCCTTCTCCTTCTTCTTCTTTTACCCCAAGGCCTAGGCCAGGAAGGTGCTACTTCTGGGGCAGCAATGGGCCTCCAGCTCCTGCAGACCCCACCACCTGTTCTCCTTCACCTCCTCCGAGTCTCTGGCCAGACAATCTGCCTTGCAGAACTCAGGCTTAGCCCTAGACACAGTAGCAACAGCCGTATGTAAATGAACATCATAAGCTGATTAACCAGCTTCCTCAATTGTGTAAGGTGACAGCCCTGTGAGAAATCTCATGTTCTGTACCATTCCTGGTGGATATGCTTCTGTGACTAACCTTGAACAATATCCATTCATAATAGCATCTAATGGTAATCAGCATCTCTGCCCTCCTGAAAATATAAGAACCTTAGAATGCTTTAATTCTAATTACCTTCCACCCAATTTACATTCTATTTTCCAGCATTTTAGATTGTTTTTTACAATTTTTAAGCATCCTAAGGCTATTATATTATGTAGGCAATCTTGTCTATATTTACTTACATATTCATCATTTTCTTTGCTTTCATTCTTTTCTATATCTTAAACTTGCTTATAGGGATCATTTTTCTTCTTCTTGAAATACATAGAAACTCTATTGGTCTGGGTGTGGTGGCCCACTGCTATAACCCCAGTACTTTAGAAGGCTGAGGCAGGCCAGGTGTGATGGTTCACAGCTTTGGAAGGCCGAGGCTGGCAGTTCACCTGAGGTCAGGAGTTCGAGACCAGCCTGGCCAACATAATGAGCCCTCGTCTCTACTAAAAATACAAAAATTAGCCAGGCATGGTGGTACACACCTGTGATCCTAGCTACTTGGGAGGCTGAGGCACAAGAATCGCTGGAACCTGGGAGGCAGAGGTTACAGTGAGCAGAGATCACCCCACTGCACTCCAGCCTGGGCAACAAGCGAGACTCTGTCTCAAAAGAAAAAAGAAAAAGAAGAAAAGCAGTGTGGAGCAAAAGCTAGGGAGTAAAAGGAGACCCTGATCCTTGGATGATTTGACAGAATGACAGAATCACCCTGAAGAAAGGATCTTAAAGAATGACTTACTTCCTGTTTGTGCTTCTCTGCCGTCTCCTAAACTGCACCTTTCTAAGCTCACGCTGCTTGCTCGTAAGAAGCTGCGAACCTCTCAGCGGTCCGGTCCTCGCAGCAGGCGGCCGCACATGCGGTACAACATTCCCATGGTGTATTGTATTGTATTTATTTATTTTTATTATTATTATTTTCAAGACGGAGTCTCACCTTGTCAACCAGGCTGGGATGTGCTGGCCTGATCTTGGCTCACTGCAACCGCCGCCTCTCAGGTTCAAGCAATTCTCCCGCCTCAGCCTCCTGAGTAGTTGAGATTACAGGAGACTGCCACCATGCCTGGCTAATTTGTTGTATCTTAGTAGAGACAGGGTTTCACCACGTTGGCCAGACTGGTTTCAAACTCCTGAGCTCAGGTAATCCGCCCGCCTTGGCTTCCGTAAGTGCTAAGATTACAGGCATGAGTCACCATGCCTGGCTGTGATAGTGTATTTTAAATGCTACTTATTTTGTGTAGATTTTGACATCTCTGCCATACATATGGAATCATCAGCATCATAAGCATCACCTTTGAATTATTAAGGATGATATAGACTCATTTTCCTAAATGCTAGATGTGGATGAGAGGTTTGCAAAAGAGCTAGTAAACGATCAAGGAGAAATGATAGTGGAAGGCTTGGTATAAGAAAAAAATACAGGAAGAGTAACAGAGGAAGGAGAAAGGGAGTGGTGGGGAAGGAAGGAGAGAGGGAGTGGGGGGAAGGAAGGAGAGAGGGAGTGGGGGGAAAGGAAGGAGAGAGGGAGTGGGGGGAGGGAAGGAGAGAGGGAGTGGGGGGAAGGAAGGAGAGAGGGAGTGGGGGGAAGGAAGGAGAGAGGGAGTGGGGGAAAGGAAGGAGAGAGGGAGTAGGGGGGAGGGAAGAAGGGTGGGAGTGGTGGGGAAGGAAGGAGAGAGGGAGTGGGGGGAAGGAAGGAGAGTGGGAGTGGGGGGAAGGAAAGAGAGAGGGAGTGGTGGGGAAGAGCAGACAGATGAGCTTGGTTTTCATGAAAACAAATGGAGGTGAAAGAAGAGAGGGGATAAGTATGAAATATGGTATTGTCCATACACATTTTGGATTTCCAGAAGATGGAAGGAATCAAAGATGACGATGAGACAAAAACATACCATAAGAGGCCATGCGTGGTGACTCACGCCTGCAATCCCAGCCCTTTGGGAGGCTGAGGCAGGCGGATCACTTGAGGTCAGGAGTGTGAGACCAGCCTGGCCAACATGGCGAAACCCTGTCTCCACTAAAAATACAAAAAAAAAAAAAAAAAAAATTAGACGGGAGTTGTGGCACATGCCTGTAATCCCAGCTAGTTGGGACGCTGAAGCAGGAGAATTGCTTGAATCCAGGGAGCAGAGGTTGCGGTGAGCCAAGATGGCACCATTGCACTCCAGCCTGGGTGACAGAGTGAGACTGTGTCTCAAAGAACCCCCCAAAACAAAACCACCCCCCACCAAAAACATACCATAAGAATGGTCAGATATGTAAACTACTGAAATAACAAGTAGGGAGAAAGTCTTCTTGGAGAAAGTCTTCTGAGAATTATTTAAATAATAAGAAGATAGGCCAGGCACGGTGGCTCAAACCTATAATCTCCGCACTTTGGGGAGGCTGAGGCGGGTGGATCACCAGAGGTCAGGAGTTTGAGACCAGCCTGGCCTACATGGTGAAACCCCATCTCTACTAAAAATACAAAGAAAATTAGCTGGACCTCCTGGCAGGTGCCTGTAATCCCAGCTGCCTGGGAGGCAGAGGCAGGAGAATTGCTTGAGCCCAGGAGGCAGAGGTTGCAGTAAGCCAAGATGGCACCATTGCAATCCAGCCTGGGTGACAGAGTGAGACTCCATCAAAATAAAAAAAGAAAGAAAGAAAGAAAAGAAACAATGAGACATGAAGAGGTCCTGAGCATAATCCTGGATGCTGCTGAGGAAAGGAGAGAGTGGGGCATGAGTAGCAGTGACCCCCGAAGTTAGACAGTAATCCAGCATTTGATGAGAGCAGAGTATCCAGGGCCCATTGTCTGATTTTTACAGGGTTCATACATTTCCAATGTACACTCCTACAGGTGTTTTTAATAGAAAATAGAGGGATAAATAAAGTTATTATCACAAGGGCTGTTGTGTGTGTTTTATTTATTTATTTGTTGAGACGGAGTCTCAGTCTGTTGCGAGGCTGGAGTGTAGTGGTGTGATCACTGCTCACTGCAGCCTAGACCTCCTGGGCTCAAGCGATCCTCCCACCGCAGCCTCCCAATTAGCTGAGACCCCTTTGCCCCTCCAGTAGCTGGGACTGCAGCCACAAGGCACTACGCTCAGTGATTTTTGTTGTTGTTGTAGAGACAAGGTCTTGTTCTGCTGCTCAGGCTGATCTCTAACTCCTGGGCTTAAGCATCCTGCCGAGGCCTTCCAAAGTGCTGGGAGTACATGTGTGAGCACCACACCCCTCCTTTTCTCTTTTTTAAAATGAGAGAGATCAGAAACCAGAACCACTCCGTCCCAAACTGTGAAACACCCCTACCATTCCTGCTGACCTGTGTTGGCGGGTAGTAGTTTAATATATTTTGCTTCATTATCTGGTCATGTTTTAGCCCATGAGTATCACTTCCCCTTGCACAGAGCAGCAGAACGTTCTTTTGCAAAGGGCATTGTCAAATGAAATTCTTAGCACAGAAAACCCAAAGTTGCATATGTATGAAAAGAATTGCGAGATGACATCTAGAGAAATGTCAACGTGGAAATGGGGAAGGAAAAAGAAATGATACAAAAGTGATCTTAAGAAATTTGGAATTCCTCGAAGCCTTAATAGACATTCTTCATTTTAAGTTATTGGCAAAAACCAACTGAGTTTCTGAGTGGGAACTACGTCCCAAGTAATGGAAAGGAGAGGGCAAACGAGAGGATCTGATATGAGAAATGCCTTCGCCAGTATGTGAGTACCATCTCCAAGAACTCAGAGACAGTTGACATGTGAAGATGTGTTGCTAATTTTCCACATGTAGAGAAGATAAAATAAAATATATTGGGAAGGGATGAAGGGATTTACAGCTAGAGCTAGTAAAATGTGGATTCTGGTCGGCTGGCATTCATTCACACATTTACTCATTCAGCAAGTCTGTATTCACTTCTCAAAAGAAGACACACAGGCGGCCAAAAGCATGAGAGAAAATGCTCAGTATCACTCATCATCAGGGAAATGCAAGTCCAAACCCTGCGACATACCGCCTCACACCGTTCAGACCGGCTGTTATTTAAAAGTTGAAAAAATAGCATGCTGGAGAGGTTGCGCAGAAAGAGAATGTGTATATGCTGCTATTGGGAAGGTAAATAGTTCAGCCACTGTGGAAAGCAGTGTGGGGATTTCTCAAAGAACTTCAAATAGAGCTACCGTTTGACCCAGCAATTCCATTACTGGATATATACTCACAAGAATGTAAATCACTCTACCATAAGGACACATGCAAGGCTGTGTTCATTTTAGCACTATTCACAACAGCAGACATGGAATCAACACAGAAGCACATCAATGGCGGACTGGATATAGAAAATATGGTACACATGCACATGGAATACTACACAGTCATGAAAAAGAAGGAGATCATGGCCTCTGCAGCAATATGGATGGAGCTGGAGGCCTTATCTTAAGTGAATTAATGCAGGAACAGAAAACCAAGTACTGCTGGGTGCCGTGGCTCACACCTGTAATCCCAGCATTTTAGGAGGCCAAGGTGGGTGGATCACCCGAGGTCAGAAGTTCAAGATCAGACTGATCAACACGGTGAAACCCCGTCTCTCCTAAAAATACAAAATTAGCCAGGTGTGGTGGCAGGTGCCTGTAATCTCAGCTACTCAGGGGGCTCAGGCAGGAGAATCGCTTGAACCTGGAAGGCGGAGGTTGCGGTGAGCCAAGATTGTGCCATTGCACTCCAGCCTGGGCAATGAGAGTGAAACTCCATCTCAAAAAAAAAAAAAAGAAAAGAAAAAACCAAGTACTGCGTGTTCCCACTTATGAGTGGGAGCTAAACACTGAGTACACACGGACACAAAGAAGGGAACAATAGACATGGGGGTTACTTGATGGTGGAAGGCTGGAGGAGGAGGAGGATTGAAAAACTACCTACTGGCCAGGCGCGGTGGCTCATGCCTGTAATCCCAGCACTTTGGTGGGCCAAGGCAGGCGGAACGCTTGAGGTCAGGGATTCCAGACCAGCCTGGCCAATATGGCAAAACCCCGTCTCTACTAAAAATACAAATATTAGCTGGGTGTGGTGTGTGCCTGTAATCCCAGCTACTCGAGGGGCTGAGGCATGAGAATCACTGGAACCTGGGAGGCCAAGGTTGCAGCAAGCTGAGATTGTGCCACTGCACTCCAGCCTGGGTGACAGAGTGAGACTCCATTTCAAAAAATAAATAAATGAATAAATAAATAAGTAAATATACTGAAGGGCCAGTGTTTCCTGGAAAGTTGTTTACTGGGGTGATCAGTGAAGGAGGACTCCACTGACCTGGGCTTATTGATCAGGGAGGGAGGAGTTGGGTGTAGCTCGGGGACTCTGACGGTGCGCAGGAATGAGCAGCCTGGTGTACGAGGAGTCAGGACATTGTCCAGGGCTGTCCCGAACCTGCTTGGTAGTGCTATGTTGCAGTTTTTGGAATTTAGAAGGGGACATGGTAGTCACTGGGGATAAGTGGCTAAGACTGGAAAAGTGAGTCTGGCTGGCCCGAAGTCCAGCAGAAACTCCAAGCTGCGGTTTGCCAGAGACGGGGGAAGTCTGCCTAGGTGTTCCAGAGGATGATGACAGTGAGGATGGAGGAGGCCATGAAGAGCAGGTAGAGGCGGAAGAGCAGGGTGTCCACAGCGTGGCTGAACTGCACCCACAGCTCCACTAGCTGGGTCTTTGTCCGTCCTGAGCCCCCATCTAGCTCGGTCTCTCTGGGTCTCACCTCCTTCCCTAACTCCCCCGGCTCCTTTGGGCCTGTGGAGAGGACAGAGACTCAGTCATGAAGTGGGAAGGGGACAGAATTAGAGAAGCGTGGGGCCAGTGAGAAGGGCGAGTATGGGCAGTGCAGACTTCCCTCACCAGGCAGGTGGGTGGGGGTGAGACCCAGGCCCTCATTTCCCTTCTGGGGCACACTGGGACAGAATCTCCCTGGGCTGGTGCAGGGCAGCAGCAGAGAATGGAGCCACCGAGGCATGGGTGGCGGCCGGGTGGTGGCCACGTGCAGCAGGTAGGTGATGAAGACGGTTTCCAGCAGGCTGACCACCATCAGGGACAGGCACAGAGCGAAGTAGACACCTGAGGGCAAAGCAAATTATACATAAACCAGGCAAATTTCTCTCTCTCTCTCGTTTTAAATTGTCGGGCGGGCAGTTACAGGCAAATTTATCTCTAAGCATTTCTCACTCCTCTTTCTCAAATCCAATCTTCCTTCACAGCCCCTTCCTCCCTTCAGCAGAGGACCAGCCAGTTCTCCTGGCCCTCCTCTCTGACCCCAAATGCCTTTTCTCCTCCCCAGAGCTCCCAGTATGGGAGGGGCCATACTGATGAGGGGGGTGCCACTGGCAGGGAGCAGGTCATTCATCATGAGCAGGAAGACGTTATAGCCCAGGAGGAGTGTTATCTTGAATGGGGCACGACTCTCGCTCTCTGCTGGCAGGTAGAAGCTGAGGGCGTCAATGGCAATCAGGAAGCTACTGGGCACCAGCAGGTTTATGATGTAGAGGCTGGGCCTGCGCCTGATGGCCACCTGGAAAGAGAGCAGAGATAACAAATGACAGCAGAGAGGTCAATTTGTATATCTGACCACGAATCCTTGCCAATGTGCTGTGAGGCTGCTGGGGACAATCTCTTGAGGCAACACTTGTGCATTTAATTGTGCTCATCTACATAGGGGCCTCTGATTTGTTGTCTAATTTTTACTCATTTTTAACCTACCAGGAACACAATGACTGTAGAATTTTAGGTGCAAGTGGGCCCTTTAAGTCATTCTGAGCAGCAGGGCTGAGCTGTTCTATTCTGAGCTTATGGGGCTTATGATGGTCCAGCCATTCCTCCCCCGTCCAGAGCAGGAGCGGGTGAATGAGGAGCAGGCGAATGGGTGCAGAGGAGGTCTTGGGGATTCTGCTTCTGGGTAGTCAGGTAGAGGGGGCATTGGGGAGCAGGTGCCCAACCCTCTGGAGCTTCTTCTTATTCTTTTTTTTTTTTTTTGAGACAGAGTCTCACTCTATCTTGCCCAGGCTGGAGTGCAATGTCACCATCTTGGCTCATTGCAATCTCCACCTCCCAGGTTCAAGCCATTCTCCCGTCTCAGCTTCGCAAGTAGCTAGGACTACAGGTGTGTGCCAGCACATCCAGCTAATGTTTGTATTTTTAGTAGAGACAGGGCTTCTCCATGTTGGCCAGGCTGGTCTTGAACTCCTGACCTCAGGCGATCCACCCACCTCGGCCTCCCAAAGTGCTGGGATTACAGGTGTGAGCCACTGAGCCCGGCCTGGAGCTTCTTTTTTACTTCCCAGAGAGCCTTAGGTCTAGAGGGCAATCACAGAGCTGCTAGGATCAGAAGTCAAACACGGACCCTGGACTCACATAGAACATGATCTGGTCATAGAGGTTGCTGCCCACGGACATCTTTGGGGTGGCCTTGTTGATGCCCAGGAGCTCCCACTCCCCCTGGGTTCGGATGACGTTGCGAGATGTGTCTGTGATCTCCCATACCTCCTTGTCCATGCCCAGCAGCATGCTGTCCACTGGAACGGAGGCCAGTCAGTTTGTGGCAGACATGTTCCCAAGCCTCCCACCCACGAAACTGGATTCCTCCGCCACTGAGCTTCTAACAAATTTTCCTGTCCTTTGAAAGCAGGGTATTCTGGTTTTCTCAGAAGTGGGTTACCGGAATAGCCATTCACATGTGTGGGGGTGGCAGCATTGATTTATTTTGTTGTTCAAAACCAGAGTGGGTCAAGGTTGTTAAGGGAATATTGCATATGACTCAAACATGAATCAAGAACTTTTGGAGTCATTCCTATTTTCTTCTCAGCCCCCAGGCATATGGTGTTGTTTTCGTGGACTCAAGCTTGAATAGCTCAATATTTTAATAATTATATGCATGCCCATTTTGATGGTTTTAATTTATTCAAATCTGCCACATGACACCTGGTGGAACCCCGTTATATTAATTTACCGGTTCTTAAGTGTGTTAGCCATTAGAGTTAAAAGATTTGAGCTGAAATTGACGGGTGTGCTGCCGCTCAGAGTCAGCTGGGCCTCCCTGCGCGTGAGGGCCACCCAGCTTGTAAAGCAGCTGTTCTTACCCCTGGTTGCACGTTAGCATCACCTGGGCTCCACCTGGAACAATTTAATTGGGATCTGGGGTGATGGGCAGTTATTAGGTTTTGTTTTTTGTTTTAAAGACAGAGTCTCTGCTGGCACAGTGGCTCATGTTTGTAATCCCAGCACTTTGGGAGGCTGAGGTGGGTGGATCATGAGGTCAGGAGTTTGACACCAGCCTGGCCAACACAGTGAAACCCTGTCTCTACTAAAAATACAAAAATTAGCTGGATGTGGTGGTGGGCACCTGTAAGCCCAGCGACTCGTGAGGCTGAGGCAGGAGAATGGCTTGAACCTGAGGCAGAGGTTTCAGTGAGCTGAGATTGCACCACTTCACTCCAGCCTGGGCAACAGAGCTAGACTCTCTTCACAAAAAACAAACAAACAAACAAAAACAACCAAAAAAATAGTGTCACTCTGTCACCGGGGCTGGAATGCAGTGCGTAATCAGGGCTCACTGCAGCCTCAGCCTCTCTGGCTCAAACCATCCTCCTGCCTCAGCCTCTTGAGTAACTGCGGCTAGTTCTTTTTCACATTTTGCGGAGATGAGGGTCTCACTATGTTGCCCAGGCTGGTCTCAAACTCCTGGGCATGAGCGTTCCTCCCATCTTTGCCTCTCAAAGTGCTGGGATTACAGTGTGAGCCGCTGTGCCTGGCCAGTTATTGGCATTTCCAGAAAGCTTTGTAAGGCCACCAGAGGGCAGCAGCACTGATCCTAAAACCTTTCCTGCAATACCTACGCCGCTCAAATGTCTTTCCCTGTATCTTAAGCAGCTACCAAATTGTGTCCCACTTACCAGTGTAGAGGAAAGAGCTGAAGGTGAAGGTGCAGTTCTGCTGGTCAAAAGGGAAGTAGAAGATGTCCAGGTTACAGATGCTGGTCACCCTCATCGGCTTATCGTACTTTATTCGGCCTTCACTGCTAACATAGGCGGTGAGACCCGAAGGCGTCTGATCCACATCCATGCTGTTTGGGGAAGGGAGGGCAGAGATGGAGCCTTCACCAGCTCTTGTCTCCCTTCCTTCCCAGATCTCCCCTGCTGGGCTCTCCTTTGGGCTTTCTCTTTTTACAGTTTTTTTTTTTGAGATGGAGTTTCGCTCTTGTTGCCCAGGCTGGAGTGCAATGGTGCAATCTTGGCTCGCTGCAACCTCCGCCTTCCAGGATCAAGTGATTCTAAGTAGCTGGGATTACAGACATGTGCTACCATGGCCGGCTAATTTTGTATTTTTAGTCAAGACGGGGTTTCACCATGTTGGCCAGGCTGGTCTTGAACTCCTGACCTTGTGATCTGCCTGCCTCGGCCTCCCAAAGTGCTTCCGGGATTGCAGGCATGAGCCACTGTGCCCCGCCCTGGGCTCTTTCTTTAATGTCTCTCTCACCTCTTCCACCCATAATGTTTTGTGGAAGTCCGTTCATTGAGACTGTGTGCCTGTTTGAATCTTTTGGCGGCCCCGTGCCCTGTGCTGACCCTAGGCTGCTCTCGGCAGGTGAGGTTTCACGTGGGCTTCCCCAGCCCAGATACGCACGATTCCACGATGAAGATGTCAGGGAGCCACAGGTTTTCAGCAGACACCGTGAGTTTATTGATGCCAACACACTCCTCCGGGTTCCAAGTGATGAAAGGATTGTCCCACACCTGCACCAGGGCAGTGAGGGACAGAGGTGAGTGACGGCGAGCTTGTCCTGTCGGTCTCTGTCACCCTTTCCATTCTTTAAACCTTCATCCTCCCACTCCCATGTGTGACCGTAATGACTGCAGCCTATTCCCCCATTCTTTATTTAACGAGGTGTCACCAGAAAAGCACCCCTTGACAGCCTTTTGCCAGGAATATCTTAAATAAGGCCTAAAACCACTCGGAGCTAGGACCACACCAATATATCAGCCTGGAACCATTGAGCCATTTTTTAATTTTAAGTGGCTGTTTCTACCTTCCAAAGATGCCCAGGGAGGTTTTGGGTCCCCATGGTGAGTCCAGTTCTACATGGAGTTATTTTGTCCCAGAAATAGTAATACTTTGGGTAGAGGTTTGAATTAGAAAATCTCTAAGTCACTTTTTTTCTTTTTTTGAGATGGGAGTTTTGCTCTTGTCGCCTGAGCTGGAGTGCAGTGGCATGCTCTCAGCTCCGTGCAACTCTGCCTTCCTGGTTCAAGTGATTCTCTTACTTCAGCCTCCTGGGTAGCTGGGATTACAGGGGATTTCATGTTTTTAGTAGTGATGGGGTTTCACCATGTTGGCCAGGCTGGTCTCGAACTCTGGACCTCAGGTGATCCACCCGCCTCTGCCTCCCAAAGTGCTGGCAATACAGGTGTGAGCCACTACTCCTGTCCCCTTTAAGTCACTTCTAACTCCTCAGGCTTAAAATTACAAATGAAGTGGGGAGGGGATAGTTGAATCTCCTTACCAAATCCATCCACAGGAATGAGGTCAGCAGCTGGAGCTGTGCGTCCTGACAAGGAAATTTCCACCCAGAATTATTAGTGTAAAACGTTTTGGCCCACGCCCACCTCATATTCCCACCAGTATTTACTAATTTGTTGGGCCAGGCATTGTTGTAGATGCTGAATCCTTTCCTCAGTGTTTCCCCTGTGTCTATGGGTAAATCTGAGTTTAATTAACATACGGACTACTTTTTTCTAGAGCATTCTAGAAATGATAGGATTCAAATACAAATGGCTTCCTCAAAAAAAAAATCACTGCAGTATTCTTCTTTGTGGCTCTCCATTGCAGAGGAAAACCATCTAATTTCTGTTAAATCCATCCAGGGTACCTATCGTTCACCACTGGGCCGGGGCCATGCTGGGTGACAGGGCAGAGGGTCCTCATTCCTTATCAGAAGGCATGGAAAGGATGCAGGAACCAGGTCTCACCACTTCCAGGATGGCAGACAGGGTGAAGGAGATGTTGACATGGGTGGGGACGCTGTAGTTGGTGACCGGACGGAAGGCCTTTCTGTCAAAAACTGCTTGGAAGGCAGTGGGGTCCACCCCATGCTGGTCAAAGCCTGAGCAATTGATGGTGAAAGAGTCGCCTCTTCCTGTAGAGAGCAGAGACCTTGTGAAAGAGGTACTCTATTTCCAGGGCTGGAGTCTCTTTGCAGAGAGAGAAAATTGGGGGCATACTGGGAGGAGCAGGTGAGCCCCTCCTTCCCAGGCCAAGACTCCCCAAGGCCATGGTGGGGAGGACGGGCTGGGCTGGTAGGCAAATGGTGGAAGTCGATGTGGTGAGCTGAGCCCGGGCTCTAGTCCCAACCCCATTGTTTCATCCTCATGCAAAGTTTGCCCAAATCCGTAGGAAAACTTGGCCTTAGTGCAATTACAGCCACTCCCAGGAGTCCTTTAGTGTCCCCGTCACAAGCCTCTTGGCTCACCTAGCCGTAGAACTGCCCAAAACTTTTGGTCCAGGTGACCTAGAAATTGATGCTAATGTATTTCTGCCTCCCTAACTCCTAGGGCCTTAGGTCTACGGAAGCCAAGAACTGATTTATCTAGAGGATAAGAGACATTTTACACAACTGCACTTACTAGGTCCCTATGCGGAGCGTGCAGTAGGTGTCTCAATGGGTGCTTACCTTGGTGCTAAGCATTTATTTTTCCCTCTCAGATTTACTGACCTCAGTTATCTCGTGGGTTATTTCCAGTGTCGGGATCATGAGGTGACATCAGTGAGCATATAGCATTTGGCCAGCTACAAAGTGAGGCCGCTGCAGACACTGTCTCTTGGCCATCGCCAGGGAGCCATCTGGGTAGGACCTGAGTGGCATCTTTGCTCCATTGCCATTTTGTGTGGTCTTTTTCTCTGCCTCCTTCTCGTTATCTCTATCTCTTTCCATAATATTTAAGGTATGTGCCCCAACCAGGAACACACATTACCTCATGGAAGCAGAATGTCCACTCATTTCCACCTCAGATTGTCCCCTCCCTCAGGGTGTGTTACAGATCAGCTGCTGGCCGGGGGCAGTGGCTCATGCCTGTAATCCCAGCACCTTGGGAGGCTGAAGCGGGTGGATCACGAGGTCAGGAGTTTGAGACCAGGCTGACCAACATGGTGAAACCCTGTGTCTACTAAAAATACAAAAATTAGTTAGACGTGGTGGCGCGTGCCTGTAGTCCCAGATACTAGGGAGGCTGAGGCAGGAGAACTGCTTGAACCTGGGAGGTGGAGGTTGTAGTGAGCCGAGATTGTGCCACTGCACTCCAGCCTGGGTAACGGAGGGAGGCTCCATCTCAAAAAAAAATAGTGGCTACTCTTCTCAGAGATACCATATCAAGAGAAACAGAGACAAGGAGAGGGCAAGAGGGCTATGGGGGGAGAGGTGTCAGAAGTCGGTAAAAGATGGAGTTAGAGAAGCAGTGAAAGGACACAGTTTGACAGATCCCTGTGCAGGCAGGAATAGAGAAGGTCTGTGTGCACTCATCAGTGAAATGTCTTTCTATCCACCACCAAAAGGAAATCAGGACACAGACATTATGGAAGAAATATTCAACACCTAGATTCTGAATGGCCTCCAAGTGCTGGAGGTGAGTCAGCTGTCCCTCAGAACCACACTCTATTCTTCCCTGTTCTTGTCCCATCTTACCTTGAAGCAGAAGACTGACAGTGAGGCAGAGGAGGACATCCCCCGTTGCAGGCCACCTTCCTTCCATTCTTCCTTCTGGACTCTCCTTTGTGGACTCACCGGGAGTCCTTAAACCTTTGAGCTTAAAGGAGCTCAGACCACACCTTGGTTGCTGGTTTTGAATACTACTTATGGCAAGTGACCACTCCCTGTGAGAGCCTGTGGCCAGAGAGGTCCCAGCCAAGTGTCCTGTCTTGGCTCTGCCCAGGTGCACCTTCCGGGCTCCAGGCAGGCAGGAAACTGGGCTGAGACTGAGGCAGAAGCATTCTATTTGACAGCTGTGTGCTGAGATCCCAAACAAAATAACGTGCCTTAATGAGACCGTGTAGGCTGGGGCAATGAGGGTTGCGTGCTTCCATGACCAGGGAATCTGCAGATTTGGAAAGGCGGCAATGCTTAGTGATTTGGTTGTGAACACCAAAGCAGCTTTTGTTGACACTGGAATTATTCCAAATGCCAGATTATAAAGCTTGGTTCATACCTTCATCATCTAGTGTCTATACTTGCCAATAGCTCCTAACTAGATTTCCTCTTTTTTTTTTTTATTTTGAGACAGAGTTTCACTCTTGTTGCCCAGGCTAAAGTGCAATGGCGCGATCTCAGCTCACTGCCACCTCCACCTCCCAGGTTCAAGCATTCTCCCACCTTAGCCTCCCCCAAGTAGCTGGGATGACACGCACACACCACCACACCCTGCTAATTGTTTGTATTTTTAGTAGATGCAGGGTTTCACCATGCTGGCCAGGCTGGTTTCGAACTCCTGACCTCAGGTGATCCTCCTGCCTCGACCTCCCAAAGTACTGGGATTACAGGTGTGAGCCACTGCACCTGGCCAACCAATTTTTTTTTTTTTGAGACAGTGTCTTGCTCTGTTGCCCAGGCTGGAGTGCAGTGGAGCGATCTCAGCTCACTGCAGCCTGTGCCTCCTGGATTCAAGCGATTCTCCTGCCTCAGCGTCCTGAGTAGCTGGGATTACAGGCGCCCACTACTACACCCAGCTAGTTTGGTTTTAAGTTTTAGTAGAGATGCAGTTTCACCATGTTGGCCAGTCTGGTCTTGAACTTGCAAACTCAGGTGATCCACCCGCCTCGGCCCCCTAAAGTGCTGGGATTACAGGTGTGAGCCACCACGCCCAGCCTGGCCAATCAATTCTTAAAGATTCAGCTCAGCTCAAGTGTCTGGCCTTCTGTGAAGCCCTCCTCTTGCAGGCACACGCGTGCGCACACATGCTGAGCTCTATCACGACCCCTACTCTGGAAACACCTGTCTGCATGTGCGTCTCCCCTACTGCTCCGTCGCATCTTGGAGAGCAGGAATCACATCTTCCTCTTCCTTGTACCCCTGTATGTGGCATATAATGGTAGGTAGCCAATAAATGTTTGTGAAATGCCTGAACTGCCCGTTCACTCTGCATGGGGGCGGGAGGACACAGACACCTTGGGAGCATGTAAGAGGTGGTTGGGAGCTGCATGGGGTTCCTGAGGCCAGATCAGAGAAGTTAGCTGCTGTTTCCGTGGCATGGCTGGGTGTGGGCCTTTGTCTTGGGTGTAGTCTGGTGGATATGGCAGTTGGTAGAAGCACTGTGGTCTGCAGCAGGTGGGACCCAGAGGGCTGGAGCCAGGGCCTAGCCTTTTATTTCATTTTTATTTTTATTTTTTAAATTCTTTTTGAGTCAGAATCTTGTTCTGTCGCCCAGGCTGGAGTGAAGTGGTATGATCTGAGCTCACTAAAACCTCTACCTCCCAGGTTCAAGAGATTCTCCTGCATCAGCCTCCCAAGTAGCTGAGATTACAGGTGCACACCACCAGGCCCTGCTGATTTTTGTACTTTTTTTTAGCAGTGACCCGGTTTTGCCGTGTTGACCAGGCTGGTCTCGAACTCCTGATCTCAGGTGATCCACCCACCTCAGTCTCCCAAAGTGCTGGGACTACAGGTGTGAGCCACCATGCCCGGCCCCAGCCTTTTATTTCTGAATGCTTCTCTACCCTTCCAGAAAAGGCCAGGCTCAGAATGGTCCACCATTTATTGAGTTTGTGCCATGTGTCCTATACTGTGCTAAGCGCTTTACTTCCAGTGTTTATAACCTCATGACTGCTTTCAGACCTCAGTCTTAGTACAGAATTCAATTTTACAGATTGGAAAACTGAGGTTGGGTGCAGTGGTTCACCCTGGTAACCCTAGCACTTTAAGAGGCCAGGAGTTTGACACCAACCTGGGCCATATAGTGAGACCCCATCTCTACATATGCCTGTAGTCCTAGTTACTTGGGAGGCTGAGGTGGGAGGATCACCTGAGCCTAGGAGTTCAAGGCTGCAGTGAGCCACGATTGCAGCGCTGTCCTCCAGCAAGACCCTGTCTTACACAAGAAAGAAAGAGGCTGGGCACGTTGGCTCACACCTGTAATCCCAGCACTTTGGGAGGCTGAGGCAGGTGGATTGCTTGAGCCCAGAGATTCGAGGCTAGCCTGGGTGACGTCGTGAAACTCCATCTCAACAAAGAATACAAAATGTAGCCAGGTGTGGCGGCACATACCTGTAATCCCAGCTACTTGGGAGGCTAAGGTGGAGGCTGCAGTGAGCTGAGACCACACCACCGGCCTCCAGCCTGGGTGACTGAGTGAGACCTTATCAAAAGAGAAAAGAAAGGAAAGGAATGGGAGGGGAGGAGAGGGGCAGAGAGGGGAGGGGAAGAGAGGAAAATTGAGATGCAGAGAGGTCCAAAATCTTGCTCAGGCCATGCACGGTAGCTCATGCCTGAAATCCCGACACTTTGGGAGGCCAAGGCGGGTGAATCACCTGAGGTGAGGGGTTCAAGACCAACCTGGCCAACATGGTGAAACCCCATCTCTACTAAAAATACAACCATTAGCTGAGGCTGAGGCAGGAGAATCGCTTGAACCCAGGAGGCAGAGGTTGCAGTGAGCTGGAATGACGCCACTGCACTCTACCTGGGTGACAGAGTGAGACTCTGCCTCAAAAACAGCATGAAAACAAAACAAAACAAAATGAAAAAAACTTGCTCTGTGTCCACTCAGGTGGAAATTGGTAGAATCCAGATTCAAAGCCAGATGAATCTGATTCTACTGCTCTTTCTTTGCTCTTTTTATTATCCCATAGCTGAGAATCTTGTTGACTGGTTCATTACATCCCTGGGTTTTCACCCGTGAAATCTCTGGGCCTGGAGAGTGGTTGGATCCAAAGGCAAAAACTGGGGACAGCGGGTGTAGTTTTGCAAATCACAGGCATCAATATCTATCTCCTCAGCTTATTTCGAGAGGATCCCACTGCATGGTCCCTGGTGGCTCCGTTCATCTGGGACTCTGGGAGATCAGGTTTGGAGTTTAGATGTTACCTGGCAAGGGCAGAATTCGATGGTGGAAGGAGGCTGTGAGGGCTGCCATTCTGCATACCGGATGGATGACAATCACATGCAGAGGCCATTGGCCAGGGCTAGGGAGCCGGGAGAGCAGGAGGCAGCTAGAGCACCCAAACAGCCAGCTGGGTCCGCAGCTGAGGTTAAGCTGCTCTGGTGCCTGGGAGCGGGACAGTGGGGGCACCCTGGGCCTCCTGGGCCACGCCTGGGAAAAAAGGCTCGTGGACAAGCCTTCACCTGCGGCTGCCACTTTCATAGGCCCAGGCTCTTGTCCCTGGCACTGTTGAATGATGACAACCCCATACTTGTCACTTCACTTGTCTCCGTTTCATTTTTCCCATCTGAAAACTGAGGGGGTTGAGCTGGAAGTCTGAATTCTTTATGTCTCTTGCCTCCCACCTAGAAGTCTGTTTTCACTTCAGATTTCAGCCTGCCTGAAAAATGGATGCTCTCTAGCATTTCACATTCAGTTCTGCAGCTTCTATCAACTTATTAATAATTTGTCAATAGCATATATTTGAAACATAACTTAATCTGTGTTATTAGCTCTACTTCACAAATGAAAAAAATTTAAATTCATAAGGCTAAGCCACTTGGCCAATCTGACCCAACTAGCAGGTAAGGCCATCAGATTAGAAACCCAGGACTGTCAGAGGCCTGATTTCTCTCTACTGTACTTTTGGGTTTTTTTCTGCTGTATAAAAGAACCAGTGCCTGTGAACTGTCAAATAAGAGAGGTTATCAAGGAGAGAATCAGAAATAGAAGAGGGGGAAAAGGACAGCCTTGAAATAATGCCTGCGGCTTCACATCCTAGAGCTGACCTGGAGGGAGGGGCGGGGGGGCAAAGACGACAAGGGGATAAATATTCTAGTGTGAAGTTCACATGGAATCAAAAGAAAATAGATCAGGCTGGAGTGCAATGGCACGATCTCAGCTCACTGCAACCTCCGCCTCCCGGGTTCAAGCGATTCTCCTGCCTCAGCCTCCCAAGTAGCTGGGATTACAGGCACCTGCCACCATGACTGGCTAATTTTTGTATTTTTAGTAGAGATGGGGTTTCGCCATGTTGGCCAGTCTGGTCTCAAATTCCTGACCTTGGGTGATTGTCCACCTTGGCTTCCAAAGTACTGGGATTACAGACGTGAGCCACCAAGCCCATCTTTTTTTTTTCTTTGAAACGGGGGGGTCTCACTCTGTCACCCAGGCTGGAGTGCAGTGGCAGGATCTCGACTCACTAAGGCCTCAACATCCCAGGCTCAAGAGATCCTCCCACCTCAACCTCTCAATTAGCTCGGACCCCAGCATGCCACCATTTCCTGATTAATTTTTTATGTTTTTTGTAGAGATGGGGTTATCCTGTTTCCCAGGCAGGTCTCGACCTCCTGAGCTCAAGGGATCCACCTGCCTTGGCCTCTCAAAGTGCTGGGATTACAGGCATGAGCCACCATGCCTGGCCGAAACACTGCTTATAATAGTTTAGAGAATGAGAAAGTGGGCCTGGCGTGGTGGCTCATGCCTGTAATCTCAGCCCTTTGGGAGGCTGAGGAGGGTGGATCACTTGAGGTCAGGAGTTCAAGACCAGCCTGGCCAACATGGCAAAATCCCATCTTTAGTAAAAATACAAAAAAAAAAAAAAAAAAAAAAAATTTAGCTAGGTGTAGTGGCAGGTGCCTATAATTCCAGCTACTTGGGAGACTGAGGCAGGCAAATAGCTTGAACCCAGGAGGAGGAGGTTGCAGTTAGTGGAGACCATACCACTGCACTCCAGCCTGGGTGACAAAAAAAAAAAAAAAGTGTGTGTTTTAAAAAAAAAAAAGAAAAAGTGAACTGTGAGAACCATAGGATAGCGCTGCAGACAAATGAAAAAAGTAAGGAGCTGCCAGGCAGAAACAGGCCATCAGTGCAGGTGGCACAGCGGGACCAGAGCCTGTCAGCAGGGTTTCTTGAGAGGTCATAAAATACTTGCAAAGCCTTTCAGAGGTTTTCCAGATAACAAGAGGAAAGTCATTAGCACAGAGTGTACTCATCATATGATTCAGTTGTAGATGGAACAGCAAAGCAGCAGGCACATCTGTTAATTTTGTGGGAGAGCTCCAGATTCAAAGGTTTTGTATGATTAGCATTGATGTGTTAGGATCACAGGTTCAGATTCTGCTGGTGAATAAAATAAAATCACTATAATTATATCATGCCTGCTCTTACTAAAAGGAGAGATATAGACTCTCAATCCATGTGTCAAAGAAGATGAGACGCGGACTTTCTATTAAAATAAAACTTAAAGCGACATTTTAGGGGAAAATGTAAAGAAACGAAGCAGAGAAATATGGACCTGGCTGGGTGCAGTGGCTCACACCTGTAATCCCAGCACTTTGGGAGGCCAAGGTGGGGCAGATAACCTGAGGTCAAGAGTTCAAGACCAGCCTGCCCAACATGGCAAAAACTCATCTCTACTAAAAGTACGAAAAAATTAGCCAGGCATGGTAGCTCATGCTTGTAGTTCCAGCTTGGGAGGCTGAGGCAGGAGAAGTGTTTGAACCTGGGAGGCGGAGGTTGCAGTGAGCCAAGATGGCACCACTGCACTTCAGCCTGGGTGACAGAATGAAACTCCATCTCAAAAAAGAAAGAAAGAAAGAAATATGTACCTGAAGATGGGGGAAGACAAAATAATGCAAATTGATCTTAAATAATTTCAGAGCCCCTCGAAATTACTGGGTAAACAAACTACTCCAAACAAGTCCAGGATGAGTTTCCAAGTGAGAATGACCATCTCAGGATGGAGTTATAGGAGTGGAAGGTCTGGCAGTAGAACCTACATTAGCAGCAAAAAACCCAAATCCAGATGGAGCACAGAGGAAAGATGGATTGCCCCAGGGTGACTTGGGGAAATTCACTCTCCAGAAAGGAACGGAGAGAGTATACATAGTGGACTTAGGCACTGGGACTTATGGCATGGCTGGGGAGGTAGCAGGTAAGGGATGGGGTGGGGACTGGGGTAGGTCGGGGAGGGAGGAAAAGGAAGTTTAAAAGAAAGTTTGTCTTTGGGACCCTGATCAGCTCCTTGCTCTTCCTGTTTTAATTCTCCTAAAGTGTCAGCTGATGGAGACTCGAAGTGATACTGATGTCTCAATATGGGACTCAATATGGGAGCACCTGTTCCTCCTCACTTCGGAAAGCAGTGTAGCAGTCAGGTTAGGAGTCGGGTCTGCAGGAGTCGGCCAGCCCCGGGTCAGTGGAGCCTTGTGAGGCCACTAGCTGGCCTCTCCCTTCATTTTCTGCAGGGAAACATGGAAACAATAAACCAAAACCACGGTTCTCAAATCTAAAGAGCTTAGAAAACCAAAAGACGTTTTACAAGTATTTGGTGGCAAAACCAGACCACAATTGATGCAAGGCTATCCATAGTTTTATTTTTTCTGCCTATTGAGAAGATTCATAGATCTCACCGCAGAAATACTAATGGGTCTGGTTACAGGGTGCTGCTCCATACCCCAGTTGGGGTATTAGTGACATGTAGTAAATAAATGCACACTTATGACCTTTTTAAAATCTGAAAAAGTCCAAACTCCAAAACACGTTTGGCTCCAGAGGTTTTTGAATCTATGTGGGAAGTAGAAAAGTTCCTTTTTAAAGTCTCCTTTCTTGTTAAAGAATAACTGTGCTAATAACTTTGTTAAGCCCTATCCTATGTAGCTGTTAGACATGCCATGCTTACAGGCACGTCGTACATTCTGCGTCCTTGTACTTTAACCAAGATATCTATGCTGGACATGCTCACAGGCATGCCAGCTCTCCACTGCCTTTACCTGTTTAGAAAAGTTTTAAGTTGTCAGCCAATCAGGTTTTAGTTTAGATTGTGGGGTCTGGCTCCAGCCAATGGAGATCAGACACAGCAGTAAGGAGGACCCCAAACGTATAAGGGATAGATTTGTCTGCTTTCCTTTGTTCATTGTACTCTCATGGCATGATGGCTAGTGAGAGTGCCCTTCCTGCAGTCCAGGAAGTAAAAATTGCATTGCTGAAAGATCCTTTGTCTCAGTGCTAATTTTTCTTTGCAGCACCGAGCATCTATTTTCAACAATCTATGGTTCCCACTTTACAGGGTTACTATAAGGATTCATACAGCGCCCTTGGAGTGCCTGCTCCACATTAGTAACTCAATAACTGGTGGGTATTATTATTACTATTAATGTGTCTTTTCTGAAGGCCCACCTTTTGGAAAGCTGTGAGTTGAGGAACTGCCAAAATAATAACAGACACAGCAATTTACTCAGGTGAATGTGAGAGCTGTACATTCTCCAGGCTGTGGACATGCCTGGAGGGTGAGATGGTGAAAAGAATGTGTGGCAGCATTCTGGAAACTCAGGAGCCAAAGACGCTCTTGAGAAAACAAAAAATGCATCCTAAAAAGAGAACGAAGAGAAACGATTTGGTTTGAAGACAATGGGTCTGAGTAACAGGAAGGATTCGGAGTATTGTAGGTATTTCTGACAACACCCAGATGCCCATGGGCCCCTCTGGAGTCCCAGTGGAACTGAAAGGAAAGAGCAAGTGGCAGCTTGTCCTGTGGGCGCAGCATCCAGCGGGGAGCCTCTGCAGCTCCAGGATCCAGTCCCCTCATGGCGTCGGCTCTGAGTGAGCTGATACTCTTGCCGCTAACGTGGCAGGTACTAGCAGCGCCTCTGGTGGTCATCAGCAACCTCGCCACCCTTTGAGAATCTCCAGCAACCAGAGAGAGCCGAGGAGTTTGGGAAAGAAGCCAGAGAAATATGTTTTACCAAACAGTTTTGTGAGTCTATTTTTACTCCTACATGGTCATGATTTGGGGAAATACGGGCTTCAGATAGAAAGTAGGAGAATAAACTAAAGAAATGAAAAGAAATCATTGTAAAAAAAAAAAAAAAAAAAAGATCAGGCCGGGCGCGGTGGTTTACACCTGTAATCCCAACACTTTGGGAGGCCGGGGCAGGTGAATCACCTGAGGTCGGGAGTTCGGGACCTGCCTGACCAACATGGAAAAACCCTGTCTCTACTAAAAATACAAAATTAGCCAGATGTGGTGGCTCATGCCTGTAATCCCAGCTGCTCGGGAGGCTGAGGCAGGAGAATCGCTTTAACCTGGGAGGCAGAGGTTTGAGGGAGCTGGGATTGCACCATTGCACTCCAGCCTGGGCAACAGAGCGAAACTTCATCTCAAAAAAAGAGAAGAGATCATGTTTGAGTTGTAATTAAGTTGCTCTCAAATAGGTGCTTTTCTGAACCAAAAAGTGCTACTGCTGTCATGTCCAAGGGCGCCGTGAAGCCTCCACCTGTGCAAGGCAGCTGGTGGCCCCTAGACAAAGACCTTCAAAATAATAAGGCGAGTGCTAGAAAAAGGCACTTTCCAGTGCACACAGGGCCATTTGTGTCTCTTCCAAGTAAAGTAGATATCTCTTTCCTTCTTTCTCTCTCTCTCTTTTGACAGTCTCAATCTGTCACCAGGCTAGTACAGTGGCACGATTTTGGCTCACTGTAACCTCTGCCTTCCAGGTTCAAGCAATTCTCCTGCCTCAGCCTCCCGAGTAGCTGGGACTACAGGCACACACCACACCCAGCTAATTTTTGTATTTTTAGTAGAGACAGGGTTTCACCATCTATGCCAGGATGGTTTCAATCTCTTGACCTCATGATCTGCCCACCTTGGCCTCCCAAAGTACCGGGATTACAGGCGTGAGCCACCACGCCCGGCCAGTAGCTGTCATTTTCAAATGTGCCTCCCTTGGCCTCATATTCTTTTCCTAGAATGATTAAGGGTAGATCAACTCAAATTGCAACACAGACACTGTTAGCGGTAATGAGGATTATGTTAACACTCTAAGTACTTAATGACGAATGAGTCATGTGCCAGGCTGTGACAAAAGGCTTCAGGAGAGGCCTGGTTTTCGCACATAAATTTCTGAAGCTTAAGTCCAGAGTAACTGGATTTAGGAAGTTAATCTCTGTTTTACTGTAATTCCTTCTAATAGATTTTGGCCCCTTCTTTCTCTTTCTCTCACTTCACATGTTGCCTGATAGACTTAAAAATGCACGTACATAAGAGAAACTCCTTCTTCCTTTGGCTAATGAGAAGTTTCTGCAAGAAGACTCTCAATCCCAAGATGTTTTACCGTAACATAATTCAGGGAAAAGCCAATACTTTCTGCAAAGGGGTGTATTGGGGTGATTCAATCAAGGACGTCCCCTAGGAACCTAATCCTGAGGAGCCAGGGAGGCAGGACTCCTGGGGAGGCTGAGTGGGGCTGATGGCATGCAGGAGTGAAGATCTGAGTTTTGGAGGGCATAGGAAACGATTCCGGTCTGGTCTGAAACTACAGGGAGGACTGGGTCATAAGAGAGGTGGTGGCCAGGGCAGTGAGGCTGAAATTTAGACAGGCAGGCGAGCCTGGCTGGCCCCTGGAGGCAAGAGGAGCTCCAGACTGAAGTTCCCAGGTGAGCCCCTGCCTAGGTGTTCCAGAGGCCGATGACGGTGAGGATGGAGGAGGCCATGAACAGCAGGTAGAGGCGGAAGAGCAGGGCGTCCATCGCGTGGCTGAACTGCACCCACAGCTCCGAGTGCTGCCTCTGGGCCCCGTGCTCCCACTGAGCCCTTGTCCATTTGGAGCCCCCTGTCAGCTCTGCCTCCCCGGGGCCTTGCCTCTGCTCTGCTGATACCTCTGGCTCCTTCGCACCTACAGAAAGACAGACTCAGCCATGGGCTGCAAATGTCACCTGTGGAGAGAGGGAGGCAGGGAAGGAGACAGGAGAAGGGGAGGTGGGGGAGGAGGAAGTGTGACTTCCCTCACCAGGCAGGTGGTTGGGGGTGAGACCCAGGCCCTCATTTCTCTTCTGGGGTGCAGTAGGACAGCATCTCCCTGGGCTGGTGCAGGACAGCAGCAGAGAGTGGAGCCACCGAGGCAGGGGTGGGGGCTGGGTGGTGGCCACGTGCAGCAGGTGGGTGATGAAGACGGTATCCAGCAGGCTGACCACCATCAGGGACAGGCACAGGGCAAAGTAGACACCTGTAGGCGAGGAGGGCCTGCATGAGGGCCTGAGGCACCACCTCGAATTTCTTGTTTCTTCTTTCCCGGAGGCTCTTTTTTCCAGGACCCTTTTCACCTTGCCTGGTTCCACTGGCCCTTTCCCACCCAACCCACCTCTCACTTTTGGTCTCTGGATAGATGAAAACTTACTGATGAAGGAGGTGCTAGCGGCTGAGAGCAAGTCAATCATCATGAGTAGGAAGACGTGTTTTGAATGGGTCACGATTTCAACCACCCAGTGGCAGATGAAAGCTGAGGGCATCGAGACAACCAGAACCCTGCCACTGGGCGGCACCAAAAGGAGCTGGGTCTGCACCTGAGGGCCGCCTGGTGGGGAGGAGAGGGAAGGGCAAGTGAGGCAGGCTGGGAGGCCGCCAGGTAAGCACAAGAACTGGGATTTGTCCCTGGCCCAACTGCCTAGTAAGAAAATACCACCTCCCCTCCCCTTCACCGGCCGGTCTTGCCATCCAAAGGCCTCTCCCAAGGCTCGAGTCTCCCATGCTGCTCACCACTGAAATATATCTCATTCCTTTTGGTGCAACCTGTCAGCTTTCTCCCCTTAAATTTTTATTCCTACCAATGTGTTCTTAGCAAGACTGCGGAGCCACCTGACTGAGGTGTGGTGTGTATCTGATCTTTTCACTTCGAGTTGCTTTATCTCATCAAGGTCTAATCTCTAGTGACTTTGCAGGTGAACATTTAAGACTGGTGGGAGGGAAAGCAGACAGTAACAGATGCTTTGGGGTTGTCAGGATTTGGAATCACAATATCCCTACGACAGTATCTACAACCATATCTTTTTAAAAAGAAGCAAAAGTTCCTGCCTTCCAAAAAGTCTGACAGCCGCTGGGGAAGGGGAAGCTCATCTTCACTCTGAATCACTGGCATAGAGGCTTTGTTCTTTCCTCGAGGGATGATTTATTGAACAATTATTCACTGAGTACAAGTACTGTTTTAGTACTGAAGGTTTATCAGTGAAAAGAGTGATAAAAGGTGTGTATGTGGGGGTGGCTGACACCTGTAATCCCAGCACTTTGGGAGGCCGAGGCAGGCAGATCACCTGAGGTCAGGAGTTCGAGACTAGCCTGACCAATGTGGTGAAACCCCATCTCTACTAAAAATACAAAAACTAGTCTGGTATGGTGGTGTGGGCCTGTGATCCCAGCTACTCAGAAGGCTGAGGCAGGAGAATCACTTGAACCCAGGAGGCGGAAGTTGCAGTGAGCTGAGATTTCGCCATTGCACTCCAGCCTGGGTGACAAGAGCAGAACTCCATCTCAAAAAAAAAAAAGAGTGAAAAAGGCCAGCTCTGTGGTTCACACCTTTGGGAGGCCAAGGCGGGCAGATCACCTGAGGCCAGGAGTTCAAGATTCCCTCGCAATTCCCAGCTTTCTGTCCTCTTCTCACTCAAAGCCCTTTGTCTGCCTCTCAGCAGTCTACTCTAACGAGCCCCACTTACCTTCGAAGGTGAAAGAGCTGAAGGAGAGTGCGCAGCTCTGTTCATCGAAGGGGAAATAGAAGCTGTCCAGTTTACAGATGCCGACCACCACACTGGCTTATTGTATCTGATGTGACCTTCACTGCTGGCAGAAGCCGTGAGACCCGCAGGTGTCTGGTCCCCACTGATGCTGTGTGGGAGAAGGACGGGGAGGTAGGTGCCATGGCGCTTTGGGTTTCCCCATCAGATGTGGCCTTCTTTCTCTCTCAGGTCACCCCATTCTTGAGCTCCAGCCCCACTCAGATGACTTCTCTCTTCTACCTACAACCATATTCTGGGAGTTTGTAAGTTCTTCAGTTCAGACCCTGCTCTTTTCTAAGTCGAGTCTTTGTGCGGCCCTGTTGGTAACGTCGTGTCCTTCCCTGCAGATGTGGTTTCCTTCTGGCTTTTTTGGCCCTGATACTCCTGAATGCTCGATGAGGACATCTGGAAGCCATAGGTTCTCAGACATCTTCTCACGTTCTCAGACGTCTTCTCACGTTCTCAGACGTCTTCTCACGTTCTCAGATGTCTGCCATGCCGGCCAGACTTCTTGATGCCTCCGGGTTCATCTGGGTTTCACCGCAGGAATTGGTTGTGCCAAAGCCAGGTGCAGCGGCTCATGCCTGTAATCCCAGCGCTTTGGGAGGCTGAGCCGGGGAAATCACTGAAGGTCAGGAGTTCAGGACCAGCCTAGCCAACATGGTGAAACCCCTTCTCTACTAAAAATACCAAAATTAGCTGGGCGTAGTAGCAGGTGCCTATAATCTCAGCTACTCGGGAGGCTGAGGCAGGAGGCAGGAGAATCACTTGAACCTGGGAGGCAGAGGTTGCAGTGAGCTGAGATCGCACCACTGCACTCCAGCCTGGGTGACAGAGCAAGACTCTGTCTCAAACAAAGAAACAACAGAAAAAAGAATTGATTGTGCTAGATCTACAGGAAACCTGGCATGAGAGAATCGGGGGAGGGAACTAGTTTTAGATGTGCTGTGTCTTCCGCACCTTCCCGTTCCCTTTTTCACCCATTTCTTCACTCTCCCACCCTCTCTCTGCTGACAGTCGTCACACTAACAAAGCCTTTCTTGCTTCCCCCTCTACCTCGGTGTTCTCAAGGCAGAGCTGGAGCTTGGCTCAGGATTCTCTGGGATGGAGCCACATACCTATTGCCTCCCAGGGCCTTAGTGTATGCCACCTTCTCCCTGTGCTCTTTCTCTGCCCTCCTAAACTGGCAGAATAATCAGAAACTTTTGTATTTTCATTATTGGTCTGACTATTTGAACTTGTCTAATTTATGGATATTCTCAGCTTTATCCAATAATCTGCAAAGCTGGACCTAGGAGTGAAAAAAGGGAGGTACCAGAGAAGAGGAAAGGGGAAACCGAGGCTATCATACCATATTTAGCCACAGGAACGAGGTCGCTGTTGAAGGTGTGAATCCTGGAAAAGCAGCTTTCATCTAGATGATTAACTCCAGGAAGGCACGTCCAACGCCACCACCCACTCTTTGCGATCTTGGCTCACTGCAACCTCCGCCTCCCAGGTTCAAGAGATTCCCCTGCCTCAGCTTCCTGAGTAGCTGGGACTATAGACACATGCCACTATGCCCAGCTAATTTTCGTCTTTTAGTAGAGATTAGAGACGGGGTTTCACCATATTGCCCAGGATGGTCTCGATCTCTTGACCTCGTGATCCACCCACCTCGGCCTCCCAAAGGGCAGGGATTACAGGCATGCGCCACCATGCTTGGCCAGTAATTCTATTTTTAATACTTTGAGGAACAACAATACTGTTTTTCCACAGTGGCTGCACCATTTTACATCCTCACAAGCAGTGCACAAGGCTTCCAATTTCTCCACGTCATCACCAACACTTGTTATTTTCTGTTTGCTTTTTAATAGCAGCCATCCTAACGGGTGTGAGATGGTATCTTATTGTAGTTTTGATCTGCATTTTCTTAATTATTCTTGTGCTTATTGGCTATTTGTATATCTTCTTTGGAGAAATGTCTATGCAAGTTCTTTGCCCATTTTTGAATTGGGTTGTTTGTCTTTTTTGTTGTTGTTGTGAGTAACTAATTTTACAAAAATCTCAGCACTTCGGGAGGCCAAGGCAGGCAGATCATTTGAGGTCAGGAGTTTGAGACCAGGCTGGCCAACATGGTGAAACCCCATCTCTACTGAAAATACACAAATTAGCTGGATGTGATGGTGGGTGCCTATAATCTCAGCTACTTGGGAGACTGAGGCAGGAGAATCACTTGAACCCAAGAGGTGGAGGTTGCAGTGAGCCGAGATCGCACCACTGCACTCCAGCCTGGGTAACAAGAGCGAGACTCCATCACACACACACACACAAAATCCAATCAGAGGATCAACTGCTCAGTACTAGCCCATTGCAACTGCAACATTGGGTGAGGACTCACCACTTCAGATGGCAGACAGGGTGAAGGAGCTGCTGACATGAGTGGGGACGCTATAGTTGGTGACTGAACTGAAGGCCTTTCTGTCAAACACTGCTTGAAAGGCAGCAGGGTCCACCCGATGCTGGTCAAAGCTTAAGCAATTGATAATGAAAGTGTTGCCCTTTCCTGTAGTGAGCAGAGACTCTGAGAGAGGAGGGCCAGGGCTTGGCATGGGAGTGTGGGGCTGGAGAGTGTTTCTGCACGGAGAGAAAGCAGGGGGCACCAGGAGAAGCATGTGAGCTCCTCCTTCCGGGTCCAGGAAGGGTGGGCTGGGCCGGTAGGCAAATGGTGAAGCTGACGAGGTAAGCTGAGTCAGGGATCTATCCTCAGTGCCATTGTTTTGTCCCCATACAAAACCTGTGCAGATGTGTATGCAAACCAAACTGTGACCGCCACTTTACAGTGTCCCGCCACGTCCTTAACATTCTCACTGCAACCTCTACCTTCCTTCAATGTCCTTCTCTCGCTTACCTCCAACCTGGAGCCATGTGAGTGATGTCAGTGACTAGTTCTCACAGTTCTCTGCCTCACTGTATTCATATGGCATAGGTGCTAATAAATTAATGAGAAGGGAGTAATCAGGTAGGTTGTGTCAGATATATGGAATCTAAAGGAAACAAATCACTTTCAGTTTTTCAATTTAATGAATATTTACTGTGTCTTTACTATGTGCTTTGATTGTTCTAAGATTTATCAGTCTTTATCACTGAGACTATCTTAAAGAGTTCCCAGGCTGGGCTCGGTGGCTCATGCCTGTAATCCCAGCATTTTGGGAGGCCAAAGGGAGGGGGCAGATCACCTGAGGGCAGGAGTTTGAGACCAGCCTGGCCAATATGGTGAAACCCCATCTCTACTAAAATTACAAAAATTTGTAGGGTTCTGTGGCTCATGCTTGTAATCAAGTACTTTGGGAGGCCAGGGCAGGTGATCACCTGAGGGCAGGAGTTCGAGACCAGCCTGGCCAACATGGTAAAACCCCCTCTCTACTAAAAATACAAAAATTAGCTAGGCATGATGGGGGGCACTTGTAATCCCAGCTACTCTGGAGGCTGAGGCCGGAGAATCACTTGAATTTGCGGGGGGCGGAGATTATAGTGAGCCAAGATTGCACCATTGCACTCCAGCCTGGGGGAAGAGAGTGAGACTTTGTCTCAAAAAAAAAAAAAAAGTAATATGGCAGATCAGTTTGGAGAAGAGGAAGCAAAAATATGTGGTCACTGGAGCAGTGCTAATGGCTTCCTCATACTTTAAAGTCACTGTGGCATTTAGTGTATCACTGAATCACTGAGAAGGCACGTATGACTACTACTGCCTCCAGGTGGCATGTGCGCTTGTTAGACTCTGCTGCCATCTTCCTTCCTTCCTTCCGCCCGCCCTCCCTCCTTCCTTTCTGTCTTTCTCTTTCTTCTTTCTTTCTTCTCTATTTTTCTTTCTTTCCTTCTTTCTTTCTTTTGCACCGTCTTGCTCTTTTGCCTGGGCTGGAGTGCAGTGGGATAGTCTTGGCTCACTGCAAACTCCACCTGCTGGGTTCAAAAGATTCTCCTGCCTCAGACTCCCACGTAGCTGGGATTACAGGTAAGTGCCACCACACCCCACTAATTTTTTGTATTTTTCAGTAGGGACAAGGTTTTACCATATTGGCCAGGCTGGCCTCAAACTCCTGACCTCAGGTGATCTGCCTGCCTTGGTATCCCAAAGTGCTGGAATTAGAAATGTGAGCCACCACTCCCGGCCCACTGCTGCCATTTAAAAAAAAAAAAAAAAAAAAAACCATGTTGGAGGAGAGTCCCCATTAATATAAACAACGTCATGCACTGAGGTTTTAAACATTACTTCAGTACAGTTAGGACAGGCAAGTCTTACCTTTTGCCTTTTTTAGGGTTGCAAAAGCAATCTGGACCCAGGTGTACCCAGTGAAGTGGATTGGGCGGGGTGGGGGGTAGTGGCAGAGGTAATCCTTTTTTTTAGTCAAAGCTGATTTATGATTTTAAAGAAAAGGTTATGAGCTATTAGCCTGAAAGTTTCTGTTGTTTTTGGCCCTGCTAGTGTTGTTTGTTTGTTTGTTTGCTTCTCTGAGTTAGTCGTCTAACACTTCAACATTGAGAGATGTCACATAAAAACTGTGTTTCTGGCTTCATTTGAAAAATAAGGTCTAGCAACACGAGGCTCATGTTTCTTCGTGACAACAATCTGCCAGAGCTCGGAAGGGGTGGGCCCTTTGGATGGTGCCTATTCTCCAGAGACCCTCGCAGTCTCCACGCAGTCCCGTCTTATCCCTGAGCGGTCCTCCTCATTTATACTACCTGCCTGGCCTCTGTAGGTGTCTGACTTTGGCTCCCAATGTTAAGATTTTCTTGCATGATTCTTTTTAACTTTTAAAATTTCAGGGGTTCATGTGCAGGTTTGTTGCATAGGTAAGCTTGTGTCGTGGGGGCTTGTTGACAGATCATTTCATCACCCAGGTATTAAGCGTAGTACCCATTAGTCATTTTTCCTGATCCTCTCCCTCCTCTCACCCCCCACCCTCTGATAGGCTCTGGAGTGTGGGTTGTTCCCCTCTATGTGTCCCTGTGTTCTCATCATTTCGTTGGTACTTATAAATGAGAACATGTGGTATTCGGGTTTCTGTTCCTGTGTTAGTTTGCTAAGGATAATGGCCTCCAGCTCCATCCATTGTCCTGCGAAGGACATGATCACATTCCTTTTTATGGCTGCATAGTATTCCACAGTGTGTATATACCACATTTTCTTTATCCAGTCTGTCATTGATGGGCATTTAGGTCAATCCCATTCTTTGCTATTGTGAATAGTTCTGCAGTGAACATATGAATGCATGTGTCATTTTATAATAGTGATTCTTAAACAGCCTTGGGAAGTAATTTCAAAATACCATTCCATGCCTAGGTGATTGGTTCTCACCAGATTAACGTATGTGATTAATTGGTTCATGATGGAAGCCAGACATGATAAGATTAAGTGGGCCAAGGTCATCAGCGGTTTAACCTGTTTTATTCTAGAATTATTTCTGGCAGGGAAGGCTTTAGGGAAAGCAACAAGTGGCCAACTTCTGGTTGGAATGGTGACAACATACTGGAGCTGAGTGCTAACGTGCCTTGGTTCAAGGGATGGAAAGTCACCCGTAAGGATGGCAATGCCAGTGGAACCCGCTGCTTGAGGCTCTGGACTGCATCCTGCCACCGACTCGTCCAACTGACAAGCTCTTGAGCCTGTCTTTCCAGGAGGTCTACAAAATTGGTGGTATTGGTACTGTTCCTCTTGGCTGAGTGGAGACTGGTGTTCTCAAGCCTGGTGTGGTGGTCACCTTTGCTCCAGTCAACATTACAACTGAAATTAAATGCACCATGAAGCAATGAGTGAAGCTCTTCCTGGGGACGATGTGGGCTTTAATGTCAAGAATGTGTCCATCAAGGATGTTGGTCATGACAACGTAGCTGGTGACAGCAAAAACGACCCACCAGTGGAAGCAGCTTATTTCACTGCTCAGGTGATTATCCCGAACCATCCAGGCCAAATCAGTGCTGGCTATGCCCCTGTGCACACAACTCACATTTCAAGCAAATTTGCTGAGCTGAAGCAAAAGATTTGATCACCGTTCTGGTAGAAAGCTGGAAGATAGCCCTAAATTCTTGAAGTCTGGTGATGCTGCCATCATTGATATGGTTCCTGGCAAGCCCATGTATGTTGAGAGCTTCTCAGACTATCCATCTCCAGGTTGCTTTGCTGTTTGTGATATGAGACAGACAGTTGTAGTGGGTGTCATCAAAGCAGTGGACAAGAAGCCTACTGGAGGAGGCAAGGTCACCGAGTCTGCCCAGAAAGCTCAGAAGTCTAAGTGAATATTCGTCCCAATACCTGTCACCCGGTCTTCGTAATCAGTGGTGGAAGAACAGTCTCAGAACTGTTTGTTCCAATTGGCCATTTAAGTTTAATAGTAAAAGACTGGTTAATGGTAACAATGCATCATAAAATCTTCAGAAGGAAAGGAGAATGTTTTGTGGACTACTTTCTCTTTGGTTTCCTTTTTTTGGGTGTGGCAGTTTTAAGTTATTCACTTTTAAAATCAGTACTTTTTAATGGAAACAACTTGACCAAGAATCTGTCACAGAATTTTGAGACCCACTGAAACAAAGTTTAATCAGAAAAAAAAATGACTTTATTTTTTGAGACAGAATTTTGCTCTTGTCACCTAGGCTGGAGTGCAATGGTGCAATCCCAGCTCACTGCAACCTCCACCTCCCAGTTGGTTTCAAGTGATTATCCTGCCTCAGCCTCCCCAGTGACTGGGATTACAGGCTCCCGCCATCATGCCTGGCTAATTTTTTTTATTTTTAGTAGAGATGGGGTTTCACCATGTTGGTTAGGCTGGTCTCAAACTCCTGACCTCAGGTGATCCACCTGTCTTGGCCTCCCAAAGTGCTGGAATTGAAGGCATGAGCCACTGCTCCCAGCCTAAAAAGTGACTTTAGATCAACATTTGCCAATGCATTTTCTGCAAAAACACTAGTTCCACAGGGTGTTAAATGCTATTTCTAAAATATTATTTTTGTTATTTCATATTTCCTATGGTTTGGCTGTGTACCCATTGAACTCTCATCTTGAATTGTAGCTCCCATAATCCCGTGTGTCATGGGAGGGACCTGGTGGGAGGTGATTGAATCAGGGGGTGGATTTTTCCTGTGCTGTTCTTCTGATAGTGAATAATTCTCATGAGATCTGATAGCTTAAAAAGGGGCAGTTCCCCTGCACAGGCTTTCTTGCCTGCTGCCATGTAAGATGTGCCTTTTTCTCTCCTTTGCCTTCCACCATGATTGTGAGGTCTCCTCAGCCATCTGGAACTGAGTTCATTCAACCTCCTTTTTCCTTATAAGTTAACCAGTCTCAGGAATGTCTTCATAGCAGTATAAAAAAGGACTGATACAATGTTAAAATAAGTCTGAATACTGCTGAACTAAACAAGACTAACCAGCTTTTATTGTTGTAGGATTTCTCAGAGTATTTAGCTTAGAAGATAGATAGATAGTCAGATAGATAGATATCTAGATCTAGCTATAGATATAGATATGTTTTTTAGAGCTAGGGTCTTACTATATGGCCCAGGCTGGTCTCAAACTCCTGGGCTTCTAGCAATCCTCCTGCCTTGCCTTCCCAAAATGCTGGAATTACAGGCATGAGCCACTGCACTTGGCCTAATATATTCATGTAACTTTTGACTATCATATACACAATTTTCTAAACTTAGTTGACTTTGGAAATTCTCTCTTTTTTTTTCAGAATATCTTACAGGGGTAGTATTTAATGGATTATTTGGTGGAAATACTGTTTTAAGTAAATAGAACTCTAGAAAAAACAACTCGGAAAATTTGTCTCAAATGTGCTACAGATAGAATGTAACATGCAAATAGCATACATACAAGTAAGAAATTTAAGAAAACTTGATAAGTATTTTAAAACCTAAAGATTGTTAGGAACTATAAGCTACAAGCAAGTAGAAAGTAAAATAGACATAAATTTGAATCCCTAAATTCTTGAGCAGATATGATTGGCCGGTGAACTGTGACTCTCTTTTCCTCCTTGGCTAAGGATAGGCCGCCATCATGAACGACACAGTAACTATCCGCGCTAGAAAGTTCATGACCAACCGACTGCTTCAGAGGAAACAAATGGTCATTGATGTCCTTCACCCCAGGAAGGCAACAGTGCCTAAGACAGAAATTCGGGAAAAACTAGCCAAAATGTACAAGACCACACCGGATGTCATCTTTGTATTTGGATTCAGAACTCATTTTGGTGGTGGCAAGACAACTGGCTTTGGCATGATTGATGATTCCCTGGGTTATGCAAAGAGAAATGAACCCAAACATAGACTTGCAAGACATGGCCTGTATGAGAAGAAAAAGACCTCAAGAAAGCAACGAAAGGAACGCAAGAACAGAATGAAGAAAGTCAGGGGGACTGCAAAGGCCAGTGTTGGTGCAGGCAAAAAGTGAGCTGGAGATTGGATCACAGCTGAAGGAGTAAAAGGTGCTGCAATGATGTTATCTATGGCCGTTGTGGATTTTTCATGAGAAGCTTATTAATAAACTAAAAATTTTGTGTGTCTGGTTGTGTGAAAAAAAAAAAAAATTGAATCCCTAAATCCTTGAGCAATTTAAACTTAGTCTTGACTCAAGGAGGAATATTTATTTCCTCTTCCTTTAGCTCGGTGACCTGACAGCCAACTAATTTTAGGATGAAAGTTTAAAAAGATGCTTTGGTATCAGCACTTATCAAATACACCCTCACAGCCACTTTAGTTGCTGAAAAGCAATGCTGATTTTTCTCACTGGCAGCCTCCCATAATCAATAAAGTATATAATTTCTGTTTTAAGAATACGTATTTTTTCCTTAAGGTCTCAACAATTGAAATATTTTGGTTTTTTTTTCAGCTTGCAAAATGATGTCTTTATAATTAAGCAAACAGCAGAAAACCTATGCAAGTTGCTTCTTTCTTCGTGGAGAAGTTGGCAGGATAACTGGAATCCTAGGAGCTCCTCTGTGTTCAGTTTGCCAAGTCCTGAGTTCAGAATTTTGTTTTTGAGGTGAATATAAAAGCACCCAAATGTCAAGGAAAATGTTCTTCCTGTGATAAGGAATCTGCACCAGCATTATTTTTTAAAAAGATGTCAAGTCTTAAAGCACCGATTCTCAAGTTTTTCTGGAACACTGTCCTTTTTGAGAATCTGAAGCTATGGACCTTCTTCTTCCCGCAAAAATTTGTAATTGTGCTTAAAATTTCCAGTAGTTTATGGACCTCTATTTAGACCTTTGCTTTAGTGTAGGTGACCACTCCCCTCGGTAAGGCAGGCGAGGAAGACTGTTCGGTTCCTTTCCTCTGGCTGATCTCTTTTTTTCTTCTTCTCTCCATGGTCCAACAGTTGCACTTGGCTTCCTGGGGGCTGGCCGGACGGGCCTGCCCCCAGCCCAGAGGCCAGTTCACAGGGGCACGCCTCGCTCCGCCATATTTGCTGCTTCTCAAGCACAATTGAAATATTTTGATCGAAAAAAACTGCAGCCTGCTGGGCACAGTGGCTCACGCCTGTAATCCCAGCACTTTGGGAAGCCGAAGCGGGCAGATCACTTGACCTCGGGAGGTAAAGACCAGCTTGACCAACATGGTGAAACCCGGCGTCTACTAAAAATACAAACATCATTAACCGGCCATGGTGGTGTGTGTCTGTAATCCCAGCTACTCCAGAGGCTGAGGCAGGAGAATCGCTTGAACCTGGGAGGCGGAGATTGCAGCGAACCGAGATGGCGCCACTGCACTCCAGCCTGGGTAATGCAGTGAGACTCCACCTCAAGAAAGAAAGAGAGAAAAAGGAAAAAAAAAAAAAGAAAAAGGAAAAGAAAAGAAAAGAAGGGGCCGGGCATGGTGGCTCATGTCTGTAATCCTAGCGCTTTGGGAGGCTGAGGCAGGTGGATTGCCTAAGCTCAGGAGTTCGAGACCAGCCTGGGCAACATGGTGAAACCCTGTTTCTACTAAAATACAAGAAATTAGCTGGGCATGGTGGTGTGTGCCTGTACTCCCAGCTACTTGGGAGGCTGAGGCAGGAGAATGGCTTGAACTCGGGAGGCAGAGGTTGCAGTGAGCCGAGATCACATCATGCACTCTAGCCTGGGCAACAGAGCAAGACTTCGTCTAAAAAAAAAAAAGAAAGAAAGAAAAGAAGGAGGAAGGGAGGGAAGGAAGGAAGAAGGAGAAGGAGGAGGCAGGCAGACAGGCAGGAAGGAAAGAAAGAAAGAAACTGCAGCCTGCATAAATTTTTAATTTTCTTAAATTGACATTTATGCCGAAAGGTCATTATCACTAGTGATAACAACCTTTTCACCACAGTTGTTTATCTCTTCCGGTCAAAAATACGTATTTATCAAGCAAACGCTTAAGAGAAACGCTTAAGAGAAGTACCAGGGAATGACTGATTGATCATTCTTCTGTCTGACAAGGTCTTTTTTTGGAGAAGGCTCCGTTTCGTCTGGACTATTGGTCCAGGCTTCTCTGGCTTAGAGGGACCCTATTGACTCCTGGATAATGGCCTGACAGGTGCTCAGTTCTTCACAATAATGTGGGAGAATTCTCCTTATACAATTCAGCACAAGATGTTAGACATATGTACCATTTTATTCCGTTGAGAAAGTAAGTATCTAATTGTGATTCTGGGACGATTAAAATCCCAAGACCTGTCTATGTGCTGTGATGTGTTACTTTAGCTGAGTAGATTTAGAAGGGCGTTCTGGGGAGAGGGAACAGCTAGAGCAAGAACATGGAAATTACAGTGTTGACAGGACCTCCGGGTTGACTAGAAGAGTGACAGGAGATGAAGCATGGCATTATGAGAACCAGATCACAGAAGACTTTGCATACCAAGCCCCGAGGCTTGGTTTTATTTTATAGCCATGTTTCCCAAAGTTGAATAAGGTTCACACTCCTTTTTTTTTAAATGGAGTCTTACAGTGTTGCCCTGGCTGGAGGCAGTGGTGCATCTTGACTCACTGCAACCTCCACCTCCCGGGTTGAAGTGATTTGCCTCCACCTCCCAAGTAGCCAGGACTACAGGTGTGCGCCACCACGCCCAGCTAATTTTTGTATTTTTAGTAGAGATGGGGTTTCACTATATTAGGAAGGCTGGTCTCGAACTCCTGACCTTGCGATCCACCCACCTTGGCCTCCAAAATGCTGGGATTATAGGCCTGAGCTACCTCACCCAGCCCAGACTCCTTTTAAGAGAAACAATTCTCTCAAACCCCTGATGTCGACTTCTTATTTACATTATAATATTACTTAAATAAATCCATTCATAAAACTGTGCAAAGTCGTTATGATTATAGTTCTTATAGCACTATCGAGTTAAAATTAATTTACAAATATTGTTCTGCTAAAATTAGATAATTGCTGTCAATTTCTTTCCTGTTTTTAATAAGGAGCTAGCTTTTGAATACTTGCTATTGTTGGGCCCATTAATCTGATAGTGCCTCTCAATGTAACAGTACTTAAAAACATTTTAGAAGCAGACCCGGCACGATGGCTCACACCTGTAATCCCAGCACTTTGGGAGGCCGAGGAGGGCAGATCACCTGAGGTAAGGAGTTCAAAACCAGCCTGATCAACATGGTGAAACCCTGTCTCTACTGAAAATACGAAAATTAGCGGGGCATTGTGGCATCTGCCTATAATCCCACCTGCTCCGGAGGCTGAGACATGAAAATTGCTTGAACCCGGCAGGTGGAGGTTGCGGTGAGCCAAGATCACGCCATTGCACTCCAGCCTGGACAACAAGAGCAAAAAAAAAAAAAAAAAAAACACTTAAAAGAAAAACTCTCTCATGCCTGTAATCCCAGCACTTTGGGAGGCCGAGGCGGGTGGATCACAAGGTCAACAGATCGAGACCATCTTGGTCAACATGGTGAAACCCTGTCTCTACTAAAAATACAAAAAATCAGCTGGGCATGCTGGTGCATGCCTGTAATCCCAGCTACTCAGGAGGCTGAGGCAGGAGAATTGCCTGAACCCAGGAGGCGGAGGTTGCAGTGAGCCGAGATCGTGCCATTGCACTCCAGCCTGGGTAACAAGAGCGAAACTCCATCTCAAAAACAAAAGAAAGAAAAACTCTTCAATTCATACTAAGTACTATACTTATTGCGAATGAAGTAACGTAACAATGAAATAACAAGGGAAGTTGTTACTACAAAGGCAGGAAATGTGCAGTGGTTTCCTTTATAATGATGAATGTGCAATATGACTGATCATAACTTGCCTGTACTACTGCGTACTTCATGAAGACTTGCCTTCCCTCACTGTACTTCTCTATGAAAATACCTGAACCCTTTGGCTATATAACATGCTATCATGTCATCTGGCCTTCATTTGGCATTATTTAAAAAACTTAAATTCTCTTGTTTTCTAATTTGCCTGAGGCCACAGCACTATGGGAGGCCAAGGTGGGTGGATCACAAGGTCAGGAGTTTGAGACCAGCCTGGCCAATATGGTGAAACCCCGTCTCTACTAAAAAGACAAAAATTAGCCTTTACCATTAGGGCATGGTAAAGGGTGCCTATAGTCCCAGCTGCTCGGGAGGCTGAGGCAGGAGAATTGCTTGAATCCAGGAGGCGGAGGTTGCAGTGAGCCAAGATTGTGTGACTGCACTCCAGCCTGGGAGACAGAGCAAGGCTCAGTCTCAAAAAAAAAAGGTGCATTATGCTTTCACACTACATGGTTTCCATGATGTCAAGTATAAAACTTAGGTCAGGCACGGTGGTTCATGCCTGTAATCCCGCACTTCGGGAGACCAAGGCGGGTGGATCCCCTGAGTTTAGGAGTTTGAAACCAGCCTGGTGAAGCCAACATGGAGAAACCCCGTTTCTACTAAAAATACAAAAAAAATAGCTGGGTGTGGTAGCTGGTGCATGTAATCCCAGCTACTTGGGAGGCTGAGGCAGGAGAATTGTTTGAACCCGGGAGGCGGAGATTGCAGTGAGCCAAGATTGAGCCATTGTACTCCAGCCTGGGCAACAAGAACAAAACTCTAACTCAACAAACAAAACAAAACAAAAAGCAGATATAAAGCTTGATATATTAACTTTTAAAAAAGGTCTTATTCCATGAAAGTGCCTTTCATTGAAAACTCGCACTGCAAAGGGAACTTCTGTCTTGGTAACTGTTAGAATTCAACATGAGCACCATAGCAGATGTGGGTGATTGTAGCATTTGACATCAGCTCTAGACACGCTGGGCAGAGGAGGGTGTCAGGCTATTGCAGCAGAGCCCTTCTGCCAATGAAGTGGACCACTGTCTATCCGGTTCCACAACCACCTAGGTGTTACCCTTGACATCGCTTTCTCATTCCACTGTATCTAATCCATCCACCTGTTCTGTTGATTTTACCTCTTACATTTCTCTTGAGCTCATCTTTTTCTCTCCATCTTTTCCACCGCGACCTTAATCCAAGCCACCATGATCTTCCTCGATAACAACAGTCACTCCCAGGTGGCCTCTTCTATCCCGCTCTAATGGTCTCTAATTCTTTCTCCAGTCCGTGTCCACAGTGCAGTTTCCAAAAGGTAAATTTTTTTTTTTTGTTGTTGTTGTTGTTTGTTTGAGACTGAGTCTTGCTCTATCACCCAGGCTAGAGTGGTGAGATCTCGGCTCACTGCAACCTCTACCTCCTGGGTTCAAGGGATTCTTGTGCTTCAGTCTCCTGAGCAGCTGGGATTACAGGCATGTGCCACCATGCCCAGCTAATTTTTGTATTTTTAGTAGAGATGGGGTTTCATCATGTTGAACAGGATGGTCTCAAACTTCTGGCCTCAGGTGATCCACCCACCTCAGCTTCCCAAAGTGCTGGGATTACAGGCTATGAGCCACCACACCTGGCCCCAAAATGTACATTTGATTTCTCAGCTCCTAACATATTCACCCTTGAAAACCTGTCAGTGGTTGCCTTTTGCTCCTGAAGACCTGTAACGAGGTCAGCATGTTTGGAGATGCTCCCTTCCTTCTACCCGTACCTGGTCTTTGTTGTTGCCTCTGCCTCAACTGCTCTCTCTTCTGCCCACTTCCACTGTCTTCCTTCACAAACCCCTACTTCCTTCAGATGAAACACACACCTCCTTTTCTTCCACTTTCTACAATTACCCTTTAAATTTTGATTAGCATTTATTTGGGTGTCTACACCCCATGACGGCAAGAAGTGTGTTTGTTTTAGCTCCATGGCATTTCCATCAAATACTTAATGAATATGTTTAGTATATTACACAACAATAAATATTTTTTAGAAATATCCACAATTCTGGCCCTGCGCAGTGGCTTACACCTATAATCCCTGAACTTTGGGAGGCTGAGGCGGGCGGATCACTTGAGCTCAGGAGTTTGAAACCAGCCTGGCCAACATGGTGAAACCGTCTCTACTAAAAATACAAAACTTAGCCAGGCATGGTGGAATGTGCCTGTGATCCCAGCTGCTCTGGAGACTGAGGCAGGAGAATTGCTTGAACCCTGGAGGCGGAGGTTGCAGAGCCGAGATCTTAAAAAAGAAAAAAGAAGAAAGACACACAATTTTACATTGCAACATAGATTCTCTAGCCCCCTTGCCTGAGGTATATCCCCTTGGGAAATACAGCCCCTCTAAACATTTCACAACACAAACACATTTTGAGGGGATAATTTTATGAGTATACTTTTTTGACTCAGACTATACTTGAACATACCAAGACAATACTACAGTGCACTGAAGCTTGCCACAAAGGATGTCTGGTGTTCATCTATTCTTTTTTAATACATAACAAACTGTCATCAATGTATTTGAAGTATTTCGGGGAGGTTTAGAAGCCTTTTTTAAGTACGATGATATCAGATCTGCAGCTTTTGGTGCTACAGCATTTGAAGCATTGTTGGAAGTTACTAGAATCTTTGGTGAGGCGGTATCTCATTGCTATTTTAATGAGTTGGGTGTCTTTTCATACTTGAGTGGCTGTTCAAGTTTCCTATTCTGTGAGCTGTCTGTTCATGTAATTTTTCTATTTTTCATCTACCGTTTCTTACTGAATTGTAGAAATTATTTTGAATATTTTTTATTCAAAAACTTTGTTAGTTATAACTTGTTTATCTTCACTTTATGCTATCTTATACAGAAATATTAATTTTAATATAGCAAAAATTATCAATCTTTCTTCATTTTTTCTTGTTTAAAAAGTTCTTTCCTACTCCCAAGTTCACATATTTCCTATTTTCTTCTACAAGTTTTTAAGTTTTTCCTTTCACATTTAAGTGTTTGATCTACCTGAAATAGATTTTTCTATGTGGTATGAAGTGGTAATCCCTGGTTGTTTTTTCATATGTATAACCAATTGTTCCAGTACTATTTATTGATACTTCTCCCTTTCCCTAAGGATTCGTAAGGTTTTCTGTCACGGATCAAGTTAACTAAATGCCTCAGTCTGTTAAGGGACTCTTTATTCTATCGAATTGGTCTATTGATCCTTTTGCAAGAATACACTGCTTCATGATACAGTAGTGTCTTCACACTAGCTAACTAGCTAGTTATAAAGATGGACAAGTCACTTTACCTTTTTCTTCTTCTTTTTTAATTTTTGAATTAAAAAAAGTATGGCCGGAAACAGTGGCTTACACCTGTAATCCCAGCACTTTGGGAGGGTGAGGCAGGCGGATCACCTGAGGCTGGGAGTTCAAGACCAGCCTGACCCACATGTAGAAACCTCGTCTCTACTAAAAACACAAAAATTAGCTGGACGTGGTGGTGCATGCCGGTAGTCTCAACTACTCGGGAGGCTGAGGCAAAAGAATTGCTTGAACCTGGCGGGTCGAGGTTGCAGTGAGCCGAGATCGTGTCACTGCAATTCAGCTTGGGCAACAAGAGCGAAACTCTGTCTCAAAAAACAAAACAAAACAAGCAAAAACCAAAAAACCAAAACACCCCACACAATACTCATATTACCTACTCATAGGGATGTAACGGAAATCAAAAGAAAGAAGAATGGTATGTAAAGCATCGGATATAGGGTAGGGAAGAACTCAACAGTGGCTTTTATTTTATGATGCTGAAGGTACTGATGAAATAGAGGAATAAAGGGATCAATCTTTCTGGGAGCCTCAGCTTCATTTATGAGAGAAGAGGATGAGTTAGCATACCATTTCTAAGGCTCTTGCCCCTTCTAAGACTGTGATCGCGGCATGTTATTATCTAGAGACCAGGCAGCGCGATATGATGGAAGGGCAGTTGGTGTTAAAGTGAGAAAGGCGCTGTCTGTGCAGAATGCGGGGTCGAACCATGAGCAAGCAAGCGTTATCTGCCATAGCAGATAAAAGCTGGAGCCGGCGGGCTTGACGGCGACTCTCCGGGTTAGAATTGGCTACGATGACCTTCACGACCTCTTCTGGCAGCTGCACGGCCGCGCAGGGTCGGGACGGCTCTGCAGACGAACAGCACTGCGTGCGAACATAGGGCCACCGTCAAGCCTCCCGGCTGCCCCCCGGGAACGCCACCACGGAGAAGATTCCAGACAGGCTCGCAGAGGAACTGGCAAGGATGGAGCGGAGCCGGGAGCGCGGTGGGAAGAGGGGCAGCCCGCACCGCCCTCGGGGCGTTGCGGGCGCTTCTGGGAAATGTAGTCCTTTGCCGCGTCCGCGGCCCTAGGCTCTCGGAAGGCGGACTACGGTTCCCTTCGGCCTCGGGAACGCTTTGTGCGGCGCGCCTGCGCAGTGTGGCGGCCGATGCCGCTATAAAGGCTTGTTTTGCTGCGGGGCTCATGCTCCGGAGCGTGGTTGAGCGGCGAGGGCGGCTGTCCTGGAGCAGGGGCGCAGGTAGGTGGTGGCTGCTGCGGCACCCCTGCCCTCCAGCTCGGTTGTCACGGGGATCACTCCTTTGCATTTTCTCGGGGCGTGGCGGGATGTGGCCAGGGCTATGAGCAGTTCGGGGAATGCGGGAGACTTGGGGAATGGGGTATGGCCTTCCCCTGGTCTCGCGACGCAGCCTCCTTGGGCTGTGAGCCCGGGTCTGGTGGTGGGGTCGTGCACTGAAAGGCGGGCAGGTAGGGTTGGGATGAGCCGGCAGGGACACGGGCTAAGTCCCCGGCCGCTGCCGCCAGGGGGCGCTGCGCCCGCGGGTCGTGGGTGTGGGTCGTGCTCGCCTGGCCAGGCCGGAGCGGGCTGTGGGAACGCCCTAGGGCCGGGGCATCCCAGGCGAAGCCGGCCTGAGAGAAGCGCCCACCCAGGAGGCTATACGGCGGGTGGTCTGGAGCACCCCGCTCAACCTGCCGCGGAGCCACCGGCGACCTTCGAAGTAAGTCGTCCCCTTCGTTTTTGCAGGCGGGTAAATGGAGGTACGTGACATAAGCGCGCACCGCAAACCCGTGGCTGGGCCGGGAACACAGCCCAGATCTCTCCACGGTTATCGAGGGCTCTTTTCACGTTTGCCCCGCAGAGCTGCGGTGGCTTTGTGTTTATCACACAGGGGTCATTTTGTTTCTGCACAGACGGGGAGGCTGGGGGCAGTTGGGCACAGGAACGACGGGGCAAGTTTCAGGGGGTCTTGGAGGAGGAGATGGCTAGGTTTTTCCCGGGTCTGCGGCATGCACGAAAGGTGAGGCTGCGTGGAGACGCAACAGGTGGATTACAGTGGGTGTGGTAAGGACGATCCCTTTAACGTCGTCTCCCCCGTTCAGCCTGAGGGCCTGGAGGTGATGGAAACCCACTGAGAGTGTTGGGATTCCTGCAAGCTGCAAACACCAGTCTGGCTTGCCAACCGTTCTAGTAATCCCGTGCGCCTCTCCTCCTGCCATGCAGTTGAATCAGTATCACTGTGCAGGGCAAGTGTCTACACTTTTATCACTGGAAAGAGAATATTGGTTAAAAAAACAAACAAACAAACAAAAGGGGGCAGCTGACCAAGTGGCTTCCCTGTTGGGCACTTTTTTTTTTTTTTTTTGAGACGGAGTTTCACTCTTGTTACCCAGGCTGGAGTGCAATGGCGCGATCTCGACTCACTGCAACCTCCGCCTCCTGGGTTCAGGCAATTCTCCTGCCACAGCCTCCTGAGTAGCTGGGATTACAGGCACGCGCCACCATGCCCAGCTAATTTTTGTATCTTTAGTAGAGACGCGGTTTCACCATGTTGCCAGGATGGTCTCGATCTCTTGACCTCGTGATCCACCCGCCTCGGCCTCCCAAAGTGCTGGGATTACAGGCTTGAGCCACCGCGCCCAGCTGGGCACTTCTTTAGGGTTCTCCCACTTCGATTATTCTGCTTCTGGCCTTGTACAGGTCTGGACGACAGGTTTTTTTTTTTACAAACAAAAATCCCTTCTCTTTTTTCCTCTCTTGATAGCTGAGGCAAGTGAGTATTTAAAAAAGATTTTGCAACAACTTTCAAGGAGAACATGAGAAAATAGGGAAATATAAATAGTATCAATAAAAAGACTGGCCTGGGGATCCATCCTTGCTTGCTTCAGACTGGGGCTTTGTTTCTTTCCAAACCTGTCAGGATTTCCAGGTCTTCGCCGGCCTCCACGTGGGGTGCCCTCTTTTATGTTCCAGATACACAGATGATGGTGTCCTTATGTTCAAGGCCACAGACAGTAACTTTGTGCCTACTTTGGGCCTGCCTACTCTCCTAATTGTGCCTCATTTTCCAGGAAAGCAGAGATGAGTGTGTTAGAGATAATGGAACACTGTTTCCCACACCCTTCATACATAGAATAACTTAATCCCTTAGGATGGTTTAGCGGTGTCTACCACAGCAGTCACTGTAGGCACAACACAGTCATTATTTGTATCATAACAAGGTGGTCCTTTCGTCCCTGCCACTCTCTGCTTCTGTGCTCCACTGATTCTGCTTTCTCTTTTGAAATAAAGTGGTTGAAAGAGTCTTTGGTTAATATGGGTGCTTAGATAATTGAGATGGTGTTCGTGTTCTTGACATGGCATTTCATACTGTGAATGAGTTACAGTGCCCTCCTCCCTTTTGACCTGCTCACCGCCCGGACCCCCACCTTTTAAAAAGGTAGCACTAATCCTTCTTCCACATAATCAGCTAAGCTGGGAAACCCTTGGAGGGGATGGCTGGACTTCCGAGATCCCCGTAAGGAGAAGGTTACTCTGCTCTGCAGCTACAGCTCAACATTGGGGACACTGGCAGATGCCAGGTCTGTTTATAGTTTAGCCTTAATGAGGTCTCAGTGACGTGATTGCTGTACTCTGGCTTGGTGAGCCACTGTTCTTTATGGTGTAGTTTGTCATTGGACAAGGTGACTTTTTTTTTTTTTTTTTTTTTTTAAGATAAGTAACAGCTATATCACCTTAGGGTACTTAAAGCAGAATTCTGAAAGGCAAGAAGTCCAGCTTCCTTTGGACTGGAAACCTGTCTTTGTGGAGGAGATTGAGTCCTGTTTATTTAGAGGATTAGTAAGTGTTCTCCCTTTTTCCGATACCTTAAAAAATGCATTATAATGGTTAGAATTATGTGCTGCAGAAGTAGTGCTTTTAAGTCACAGCGATAGCTAGGGATTTATGGACTCCAGAAAGCAACATGGCTGTACTTCTTTAATTTCTGTTGGAGGCTAGTATGAAAGGTGTTTTCTCAGCTTGTCTCTGGGAGGCTGTGACCCTTGGAGGGGGAATCATGTTAGAGAAGTGTGTGTGGGTTTTGTTTTTGTTTTTAAGTGACCTGAGTTGATACAGGATATTGATCAGACTTAGCCAGGCAAGCAGTGGTTTAGAATAGAGTTTCAGGTAAAAACTAGGTAAGACTTAGTAGTATAGGATAGGGAATTTTTTTTTCTTTTTTTTTTTTTGTAATAGCTTTATTGCCAAAGGATTTATATGCCATGAAATTCACTCCCTTAAAGTGTACAATTCAGTGCTGTTTTTTTTTTTAATGTATTCACTGCATTATACAACCTTTACCACTATCTAGTTTTAGAGCATTTTCAGTACCAGGAAATTTGTGTTTGAAGTTAAGTTATAATATTGTTTTAACTGTATAACTTCATGGAACTTTAAAATAACCAGCTAACCTATTAGTTAATTATAAAAATGCAGAGATAGAATATATCATTGGTAGAATAAGTGTTTTGTAAGTTTTTATTTGGTAAAATTTAGTAGGAGAAATGATGTCCACTTTAAAATTGTGGAGTTTTAATACTTGGGACAAACTGAAATTGTTTCTAGAAAGTCTTTGAAAAAAAAAAAAAAAACCAACCTGTGTATATGCTGTATACACTGGATTTAGCTTAGTTGAAGGGTGTGGGTGTTTGTTTATTAGTGTGTTTACTTTTTCTAATTTTTTTGTTCTTTTAGAGGTGGGAGGAGGTAATTTTTCTTGATTCTCTTATATTCTTTTTATTTTAAAAAAATGAAATGAAAATCTTTGAACATTTTTTGAAAATCAATTTTTGTAGCTACAACAGTGGAAAGCTTTAGTACTTTTGCCCCCCTTTTCCCCTATTTTAAGGCACTTGAGCATATGGTTAAGTACAGTTTAGGAAATAATCTATTTCTTGATGAACTTTTAATTTCAGGAATTCTGATGTGAAACGGAGTCTGTGAGCCCTGGTACCTCCACTCAGAGAAGATGAAGGATATTGACATAGGAAAAGAGTATATCATCCCCAGTCCCGGGTATGCAAGCGTGAGGGAGAGAAGCAGCACTTCCGGGCCGCACAGAGACCGCGAAGATTCCAAGTTCAGGAGAACGCGACCGGTCAGTGTTTCCTAAGAGTCTCTTATCTGCTTTTTGTACTAGGACACATCTTCCTTTTACATATAATGCATAATTTAAAAACTGATTTTTCTTTATTGGCTTTAGGTTACTGTTAAGAATCGATGGTGACTGATGAATCCCTGGTTCATAGTAGGCACGCAATAAGTGGGAGAGAGGTTGCCCTCAGCCTCCTACCTGCTCTGTCGTGAGCATTCTCCTCTTTTCCACCTTTACTCTGTGTTGGTGAAAAGGCTCTGCTTAAGAGAAGACAGCTTACAGAGGAGGAGGGCGTCTTGGGGATGACCACAGGGAATATAAAGCCAGTGAAGCTTCATTTATGTACCTAAACAAAATTGGCGTTTTCTTTGACTTTCTGTCGTCACATTTAAAATGTGAATCTGGTCAGGTGCGGTGGTTCGCACCTGTAATTCCAGCACTTTGGGAGGCCGAGGTGGGCACATCACTTGAGGTCAGGAGTTTGAGACCAGCCTGGCCAACGTGGTCAAACCCCGTCTCTGCTAAAAATACAAAAATTAGCCAGGCATGGTGGCAGACACCTGTAAGCCCAGCTACTTGGGAGGCTGAGGCAGGAGAATCCCTGGAACCCAGGAGGCGGAGGTTGCAGTGAGCCGAGATCGCACCATTGCACTCCAGCCTGGGCAGCAGAGTGAGACTCCGTCTCTTAAAAAAATAACAAATAAACTAAGATGAATCCTTTGGAGAGAGAGGGTGATTGGAGCAATTCTAGATAGCTGTGGGATGATCAGTATGTTTTTCAAGCGAATTCATAAGTTAGGCAGTCTTTAGATAATAATCTAGTTTCCTCCAAGGAAAATAATAAAAGTGCTTTTTACCTGGAGAAAATACTTGTTTTTCCTGAGGGAGAAAATACTTGTTTTTCCTGCAAAAGGACCTGATAAGGCAGATTGGACTAGGTTTGGGAAGTTGAGGTTTATGTCAGTGTGTTTGTTATGTGAAAATTTGAGGAAGATGTGGACTTTGCAGCTGACACTGGCCTTTCCTTAGCCTGATACTACCTTTTCCTCTTTGGCTGTGTTAAAGCCATTACTTTATTAATTAACATTTGCTTGCTAATGAGTCTTGTCTGTACCCTACTGTGTATTATAGAATGCTTTTCCATTTCAGGTTTAACTTCAGAGAAACAGGCTCGAAGTAATCACTGTCAATACTTCTTGTGGACGCCAGTTTTATAACTTCCTCATGTCCTTTTGTCTAGACCTTATGTTGATTAAACATCTATTGAATACCTTCTGAGTGCTAGACACAGTTTGTGTAACAGTTTAGTCTAGAAAAAGGAGGTAACATTGGGGCAGGGCCTTAAAGGGTGATGAGGTGGGGAGGCTTTTTAGGCAGTACAAGTATCGACTCAAAGGTATGGAAACAGCCTGTGGCATGTTGGTACCTTGCATGGGCTACTTACGTCATTTGTATGTAAAATGGTGTTGACAGTAGTACCTAACTCTTGGGATCACTGAGGAGTAAGTGAGAGAATACATATAAAATATTTAAAATAGTGCCTGGCACGTGGCCAGTGCTCAATAAACGTTAGCTTTTAGAACTAGTTGTCTAGGGCATAGGATGTGTAAAGGGATTGTAGGTCGGGGGAAATTCTGCATGCCATGCTAAGAATTACTTCACTGTGGGCATTGGGAACTATTGGAATTCAATGAGGAGATTAAAAAAAAACTTTATTTTGAGCTAACTGTAGATTTACATGCAATTATAAAAAATAATATAGAGTGTGGTGGCTCATGCCTGTAATCCTAGTGCTCTGGGAGGTCGAGGCAAGTGGATTACCTGAGGTCAGGAGTTCGAGACCAGCCTGGCCAACATGATGAAACTCCGTCTCTACTAAAAATGCAAAACTTAGCTGGGCGTGGTGGTGGGCACCTGTAATCCTAGCTACTTGGAAGGCTGAGACAGGGGAATTGCTTGCACCCAGGAGGCGGAGGTGGCAGTGAGCCGGGATCACGCCACTGCACTCCAGCCTGGGCAACAAAGAGCAAAACGCCATCTCAACAAAAAACATAATAGTAATAATACAGAGATCCTGTATATACTTCATCCAGTTTCCCCCAGTAGTAACATCTTACGTGACTACAGTCCAGTATCACAGCAGGATAATGATTGACAGTGATACAATCCATTGACTAAGATTTCACAAGTTTTACACACACTCATTTGTGTGTGCTCATGTGTGCGTTCTATGGATTTTTAAATGTGCAGATTTGTGTGACCACTTCCCCAGTCAGGGTGCAGAGGTTCCATCACAGGGATCACTCGTTACTGTTTTATAGCCACAGCCATGTCCACTCACCCCACTCTCTGGCAACTGCTAATCTTTTCTCCATCTCTGTAATTTTGTCATTTTAAGAATGCTGTATAAATTGAATCACATAGCATGTAACCTTTTAAGATTGCTTTTTTCACTCAGCTGAATTCCCTTGCTAGCCGCCTAATTTTGTTGTGTGCATCAATAACTCTTTGCTTTGTAATGCTGAGCAGCATTCCATGTTATAGATATACCATAGCTCCTTTAACCATTCATTTGTTGAAGGACATATGGGTTATTTCCCGTTACTGGCAATTATCAATAAAGGTGCTCTGAACCTTCAGTTGCAGGATTTTGTGTGACCGTAAGCTTTTATTTCTCTGGATGAATGCCCGGGACTGATGGCTGGGTCATATGGTAAATGTATATTTGCTTTTGTAAGGAACTGCAACACTCTTTCCCAGAGTGTCTGCACCATTTTACATTCCCACCAGCAATGATCCGGTTTTTCCACATTGTTGCCAGTATTGGGTGTTATCATGTTTATTTTAGCCATTCCTATAGATGTGTCTGGTATTGTGGTTTTAATTTGCAGTTCCCTAATGGATACTGATGTTTGAGAGTAGATTTTTATCTTGGATTAGTTTTGAAGCAATGCAGAAAAATCCTGGGCAGGAGAAAGAGACCAAACACAGAAAGCAGTCAGGAAGCAACCCTGCTCGTCCATGTCGGAGAGGCCAGGGTCCTGTTGCCAAGCGTGGAAGTGAGGACGGAGCAGAGAGGAAAGATTGGAGGCATTTCTAGAAGACAGGGAGGGATTGGGGCGTCTGGGATTGATGGTGAGCATTTAAACCTATTCATGGACGTAAAGGAAGGAAAGGAGATCGGGCAGATACCAAGAATGAGTTTGGGTCAGGCGTGGTGGCTCACGCCTGTAATCCTAACATTTTGGGAGGCGGTGGCTTGTGGTTTGCCTGAGCTCAGGAGTTTGAGACCAGCCTAGGCAACACAGTGAAACCCCGTATCTTCTAAAATACAAACACTTAGCTGGGTGTGGCAGTGTGTGCCTGTAATCCCAGCTACTTGGGAGGCTGAGGCAGGAGAAGCACTTGAACCTGGGAGGTGGAGGTTGCAGTGAGCAGAAATCGCACCACTGCACTCCAGCATGGGTGACGGAGTGAGACTCCATCTCAGAAAAAAAAAAAAGAATGAATTTGATTTTGAAGATGTTGAATTTTAAGTACATATGGGTAAATTATCAAGTAGAGCATAGACAAGAAGTAGAGTGGGAAAGGATACCTAGAGCCTCTAGTGTGTCCATGTAGGTGAAGCAGTGAGAGTGAGCAGGCCAAGGATGGCCTGCAGAGCAGAAGGCAGAGGCTGTGGAGCTGGTGAGTGGTCCTGTGAAGTTTCTGGTCCCCAGCTTAATAAAGTAGAGTTGACATCAGCGTCTGTGGTGGCAGCAGCAGGCTTTCCCTCTGTAAGGTGGAGAAGAACACAGGTAGGCACTGCTGGGCCTTGTGTTCCCTGAAGGAGATGGAGTCAACCACCACTGTAGCAGGCTCTCAACGTGCCACTGAAGCCTTATCTCAGAGAAACACCAAGGCTAATACCACTTTTATACAATTTCAGGAATACGCATGAACTTTATTTTTACTACTCTTTCATGTTTCCTAACCTTTTTTTTTTTTTTTTTGAGACATAGTATCGCTCTGTCATCCATGCTGGAATGCAGTGGTGCAGTCTCAGTTCACTGCAACCTCTGCTTCCCGGGTTCAAGCAATTCTCCTGCCTTGGCCTCCTGAGTAGCTGGGATTACAGATGGCTTGTCTGGCTAATTTTTGCATTTTTTGTAGAGACAGGGTTTCACCATGTTGGCAAGGCTGGTCTCAAACTCCTGAGCATAAGTGATCTGCCCACCTTGGCCTCCCAAAGTGCTGGGATTATAGGGGTCAGCCCTAGTCCAGCCATCAACATTTATTTTTAATTAATTAATTTTTTTTTTGGTAGAGACAGTCTCACTGTTGCATGCTTGAACTCCCTGGCTTCAAGCAAGCCTCCCGCCTTAGCCTCCCAAAATGCTGGGATTACAGGCATCTGCCACCACACCCTGCCCCTAAACTTTTAAACTTAAGTACTGTTTTCCTGATTTTTACTGTATCCTTGTAATCTCTGAACTTTTTTTACCCAAAAAATTTTTTTTATTCTACTCTCTTTTATTTAGGACCTAGCAAAACAACAACAATAAGTGATTGGCTTATTCAAGCTGTTTTTGTATATACATTAAAATGAATGCATAGCTATTAAGTAATTTTGTAAGTTCAGACACTATCTAGAATTTACTTGACTATTACCTGTCAAAACACAAAATTTCTCACATATATTGATCTTTAACTTGTCTCATGTTTCAAGTTTGCTGACAGGGAACCAGCAAGGTGACAAAAAATTTTCTGGGCTGAGATGGTATAAAAATGGATAATGTAAGCAGTTGGGAAACAGAATACCTATATAAGCAAATAGTTTTGTTTTTTAAAGTAAACAGTTAATTGGGCACAGGTTGCAGTTTCATTTCACATCACCATAACCATCATTTTTTTTTCTTTTTCAAGATAGAGTCTCACTGTGTTGCACAGGCTGGAGTGCAGTGGCACAATCTCGGCTCACTGCAACCTTCGCCTCCCAGGTTCAAGCGATTCTCCTGCTATAGCCCCCTACGTAGCTGGGACTATAGGGGTGTGCTACCATGCCCAGCTAATTTTTGTATTTTTAATAGAGACAGTGTTTGACCATTTGGCCAGGATGGTTTCGATCTCTTGACCTCGTGATCCACCTGCCTTGGCTTCCCAAGGAAGTGCTGGGATTACAGGCGTGAGCCACTGTGTCCAGTCCATAACTATCATTTTTATATTAGTTGTTAGAGAGGAAATCTGGGACAGGATCTCCCAGGATGGCAGGTATACCTACTACCTATCAGAAATTTAAAACAAACAAAAAATGCCTCTAAGTAACAAAAGATAAGGATACATCTGTGGCTCCTATGTGGAAAACAAGGTTTCATTCACCACTATTAGCTTTTGGTAGGTCCACTTACCATGGAAGCAGGCGACCTATGCTGCCCGTGCTGCACTCCTATAATGCTAGCACTATGGGAGGCCGAGGGAGGAGGATCGCTTGAGCCCAGGAGGTCCAGGCTCCAGTAAGCTGTGATTGTGCCACTGCATTCCATCCTGGGTAGCAGAGTGAGGCCTTGTCTCACCAAACAAAAAAAACAAAAAAAAAAAGAAGAAAGAAAGAAAAGAAATGGTGCCAAACAGAAGTCAGAAGCAAAGCACCAGAGAATAAGTTCTGACTTGAAGCAGGCCAGTAATTTTCTTCTTGAGGGTGTAATGATGATGCAGATTACATGGTTTGCCCATTTTTTAGGATTGTGACCAAATCTTTCTTTTGGAATATGATTTGGAAAAATCACTCTGACAGTCACATCTTCAAATGCTTGTGATTTCTCACATATGCTTAGAGATAATTAGGGTTGAAATAAAGGATTCCACACCTACCCACTTTCTTCGGGACTATACTGTGAATGCTTGTGGCCACACACAATTTGAGGCTTAGCAGGCATCCTTTAATCCTGAAGTGTTAATATAGCGGTGGCTTCTGTTGCTGTTAGTTCTTTGAGCCTGTGTACTAACTTTGGCTGGCATTAGGCTGGCGTTATTTCAGCTAACATGAAGGTTTATACCTAGGCTACTCTTGAACACTCTTCCTATGCCTGAGGGATGATTATTCAGGCAGGGTTCCTTTTTTAAATTCTATTTATATATGCACATGTAGATCATATGACTCCACAAGCCCTGATTTGTTTTTTTTTAAGTTGTAGTCAGTGTTTATTAATTTTTAAATTCAGCAAATACTTGAGCATTCTTTAAGATGCATGCATAGCCCTGAACTAAGTGGTCTGGCACAGATAAAGATAAATTGGTGCTGGGCCTGCCTGTCCTCCAGTAGAAGCTTAAACTCACAGAAATGTACTCTACATAGATTACTGTGATTTAGGTGCTGTGGCAATTAGTAAAAGCAGAAAGTGCTTCTCTCTAATGCTTTAGGAGGAGGTATCATTTGACAGGAGAATTGAGGAATGGGTAGAATTTGGAGAAATGAAGAACTTGCCAGGCAAAAGAAAGAGTTGTGGGTTAGGGATACCTTGTCTCTGCTGGTATTGAGCATAAAATGCGTGATGTCTTAGCTATAGCGCAATACGTCAGTGAGTTTCACATTATGTATGTCGCTTTTTTTTTTTTTTTTTTTTTTTGAGATGGAGTCTCACTTTGTAGCCCAGGCTAGAGGGCAGTGGCACATCTCAGCCCACTGCAACCTCTGCCTCCTGGGTTCAAGCCAGTCTCCTCTCTCAGCCTCCCGAGTAGCTGGGATTACAGGTGCATGCAACCACACCCATCTATTTTTTTTGTATTTTTAGTTGGAGACGAGGTTTCATTATGTTTGCCAGGCTGGTCTCGAACTGCTCACCTCAGATGATCTGCCTGTCTCAGCCTCTCAAAGTGCTAGGATTACAGGCGTGAGCCACTGCGCCTGGCTATGTGTGTTCTTGAATAATAAGCCAAGGAGTTTGGATTTTAATTGCTTTAAACTAATATGTAAGCAAAAGGAAGACAAAGTTGTCAGATGCTTTTATGAGCTTTATTTTATTGTGGGGGTGGTTTGTTTCTTAGTGCTCTCAGGCAAAGCTAAGGGTGCCTTGTTTTTCATTAGCATGTCCAATCTGGGAAAGGAGGAAGAATGGAAAAATAAGCAGAAGTCAGGCCAGGCGAAGTGGCTCACTCCAGTAATCCCAGCACTTTGGGAGGCCAAGGAGGGCGGATCATAAGGTTAGGAGATCGAGACTAACATGGTGAAACCCCGTCTCTACTAAAAATACAAAAACTTAGCCAGGCGTGGTGGCATGCGCCTGTAGTCCCAGCTATTCGGGAGGCTGAGGCAGGAAAATGGCTTGAACCTGGGAGGTGGAGGTTGGAGTGAGCTGAGATCGCGCCACTGCACACCAGCCTGGGTGACAGAGGGAAGGCTATGTCTCAAAAAAAAAAGCAGAAGTTAACTAAAGTTCATGTGCCGTTATTAATTACTGCAGTATTTTTCCTCTTCTCTCAAAAGTGTGCCATTGGTGGAATTTTCTTCCTACCAAATTAGAATATTCTTCTCTAGGAAAGGTAACAAAACAAGCAAGTATTCATAAAATCCAGGGCTCTTACTTAGTATTTCTTTAGTTCTGTGTTAGGCTGACCCTTCAACCTTGGTTGGAGTTTTTATAGTTAGTGATTTGAAATATTCTGGAGAGCTCAAGTTATAGCTTAGGTATCAAATATGTGGTCTGATCCCTTACCAGAAATGACTTGAAGATGTATTGTTATGAAATAAATATGGGCTCATCATAGAAAATGTACAAAATGTGTAAAATTATAGAAAAAAAAGTAACCACCCTTAATTCCTCTACCCATAGACAACCATTGTTATAAAATAGTTTTGTCTAGTACATTGTACTTTTAGAATTTGCCCTGAAAGCTTTGCTTTACAGACTAAGGATGTGTGATTTTGTCTATGCCCTTGTGTTTTCCGAGTCAAGAGTATTACCTGTGAGTTTGCTTTTAGGGAGGAGAGCAGGAAGAAGGAGATTAGCATTTTGGAGCTCTGCATTATTTTTCTCTTGATGGATAGTGACTCAGCAGATTTTCTGGACAGGGTTAAGATGAGTAAGAATACCTGCCTTTTTTTTCCCCCCTCTCTCTCCCTGTAAGCATCCATAAAGCTTTATGAGGCTGAGTAGTTTCTTAGGCACTGCTGGGTGTGACACCGTATCTGGCCTGGTGCCAGGTGTTGGTCTCCAATAGCAGCCCGGAGCTCTGGGGCTGAGATAACAACAGTGCTGCGATTGGTGCAGAGCGCAGGTGGCTCTCAAGCTTGCTGACTGCATTGACAGCTCACTGGGGCTCTTGAGGTTGAGCTGCTGCCGGGATCATGAGCTCTCTTATGCCGTCTGCTGCAAGACTGCCTGCTTTCCTAGGAAATGCTGCTTCAGGGAAATAAATATAGCCTGTTGGCATGAGTTAAAGGAGCGTTCTGTCAGAGGGGAAGAAAAGTGTTGGAATTAGCTTCCCTTTTTTTAAAAAAAGTACCTAAATCTTTATTTTGTTAGGATAACTTGAAAGTAACAAATGGTTAATAAAAACTCTTTCAATGAAATCTTGTTTCCACTGTTGGGTAGGCTTCTGTTAATGTTTTCTTTAACATCTTACCATTTTTCCCTCTCTGTTAGTCAGTGATACAAAGGTCAATGTAAGAAACAAGGCCTCCTGAAGGCTTTGCAATGGTTAAACCTGTCATTATTAAACTTACGGACTAATGTGAAGTTAATTTGGTGCACTGAAGTCCACTAATGAGCAGAATTAAATTTATCCTTTCCCTTCCTGCCTCCCTTTTAAGGAGTTAGCCTATTTAGATAATTAGATGTTATATATGTTTTAACTATTTAAGATTATCTTCTGGATTAGCTGTTCAAAGAATCAACTTAATTGTTATTAGATGTCAGATGAAAACTTCCATTCACCAAAGCCTGCTCATGGAGGCAGAAAGCAAGACTGACATGCAGACTTTAAAAGATGATGGACCCTCAAAGGCCATCCTGCCCAGTCCCCATTTAGCCTTAGCTCTCTGTAGGTGAGGCCCAAAAGAGACACTTGGCAGACGTGCTGGGGCTGGGTGTGCTTCCCAGGGACGTTCTTTCTGGAATCCAGCGACTCAGAACACAGCCCGTGGCTCCTCTTTGAAGTATGGTAGTTCTGCCGATTGTCTCTGGCCCGGTGTGCTGGCCTACCCAGAAGAGCATGGAACCAGCCAGGAGATGCCACGACAGCTGTGACAGCTGTGCCTGACCTTAGACTTCAGGGTGTGTTTTCCTCGCTAAAGAGGATTGATGTGTTATTATCAAGTCCATATTTGTGTGGTGGAAATAGCCACGCTCACGCCTGTTGAGAGAAACTCTACAGAATGGGTTACAATAAATGGTTATAGTCGTTTGGCTTTTTTCAGAATCCTATGTACTTGACAACCTTCTGTTTACTTTTAACTGGTATTATACAGTTATGATATTGACCAGTCCCTTAGTTTTCAGTAGATAAATAGCCAGAGCATTCAGCCCCTGGCCTTTGTGTTTGTTCTCACGTGGTCAGCTGTTCTGGCCTGCCCTGCAGTGCAGTGGTCACATGATGGAAGCCCTAGAGCCTTGCACTAAGCATTTAACACACGTTGTGTTAGGCACTGGAGGAAGTTTTACTTACAAATTATATTGTGGCCTTTTTTTTTTTTTTTTTTTTTGAGAGTCTTACTCTGTTGCCCAGGCTGGAGTGCAGTGGTGTAATTTCAGCTTGCAGCAAGTTCCGCTTCCCAGGTTCAAGTGATTCTCCTGCCTCAGCCTCCCAAGTAGCTGAGATTACAGATGCCCGCCACCAGACCTGGCTGATTTTTGTATTTTTAGCAGAGATAGGGTTTCACCATGTTGGCCAAGCTGGTCTTGAACTCCTGACCTTGTGATCTGCCTACCTCAGCCTTCCAAAGTGTTGGGATTACAGGCGTGAGCCACCACACTTGGCCTTTTTCTTTTTTCTTTTCTTTTTTTTTTTTTTTTTTTTTAGCTAAAGCCTGAAAATCTTGTTGAAGGGATTCGGTCAAATGTAAAAGACCAACATGCACAAGTTTCACTCTCTAAATCAGTGGCTTTCAGGTCAGGCTACATGTTAAAATTCAATAAATATCCATATTGGGTCCTATCTATCAAGACCAATTAAATTAGTTTCTGGGGTAGAACCCAGGGATTGGTGTTGTTTTAAAACTCTTCTAGAGATTCTAGTAGGTAGGCAGTGCTGGGAATCTCTGGTCTAGATCTGATGGAATAAAGTCTATTCTGTCCCCTCACCCAGTGGGCTCCAAGTATTTCCCATATATCCCCTTTTACCCCCGTGACTCGTTTAATCCTTTGAAACCTACCATAATATTAACAAAGTTAATCTTAGACCCCAACATAATAGGAACTTTGAATAAGTTCCTTGGAATTTAGCTTATGAAACAACTGAAAGCCCTCAAATTCCTGCTGATTATGGAGTAATGCTAGATTATGAGCTGCAGACAAATACCCATTCTACCGTGGTGCTGGAGATATGTTTGTGAATTGTATTGTTAGCCGATCATTGGCTTGAGAGTAGCAGCACGGCTACAGATATGTGAGCTGATGCACAAGTTAATTCTTTTCTCTGTGTAGCATAGCTGCGGAGCGATAGACTGAGTTTAGCAGCTCCCCTGACTTGGAATAATTGCTCTTTCTTTTGTGGTCTGCTTCTTCCCCATGTAGGTTGGGTTCTAGAATTTTGCTGATCCTCTTGACTGAAGTGGCTGCTTTCTGGAAGTTCTTAAGGGAAGAGTTTCAGATGGTCAGGGTCATGTTAGCCACTGGGGAGTAAGGATGTGGTGGGAACTGGGAGAGGAACGTGCTTGGTAGATTTCTTTAACTTGTTGGAGATTAGGGAGGGTGGGAAAACCTGAAGTCAGCCAGTCTTGGGAGGACATCAATTTTTGACCTTTTTAAATTTAATTTCGAATATTCTGAGTCCCTTGAGAACTGTATCTGGTGGCACAACAGCTCCCTTTAAGTTTGTCTTTCTAGATTTGTCATAAAGGCTGTGTGGGCCTGGGACATCTGTGGAGATGCTTTTATTAAAAAGAAGAGGCACCTGTTCTCTTATTTGTCTTAAGGACTTTTGAATGAGGAGAGGAGAGGAAGACTGTGTTGTGGGATCTGAGGCCTGTTGATTCCAACTGTGCCCCAGATACCGCTTTCTTTGAGGGGTGTGCCAGACAGGAGCAGTGCAGCCTTTAATCCCCTTGGAAACAGAGATGCCTCTGGTTACCAGTTGACGCAGTCTGTGCCTTCAGGAACGACTTGGTTGAGTCCTCAGTCTGAGGCTTATTAGGAAGGCTACCCTGCTGTGGTCCTGCCATCAGGAAGGGATTGGATTGTTCAAACAGGGAATGATTTCTGGCCCCTGGTATCTGTCCCAGGGGCCTCTGTTTAGGGGAAAAGCCCTTGGTTGCCTTGTCAGCAGGCATTCGCTCTGGCAGCCTGTTAAAATGAGATGGGACAGCTGGAGAAGTGGTGGCCATGGGGTGTGATGGGGTGCTGTTGATCCAAGGCCTGAGGATGGTGTTAGGGCCCGCAGAGTGTCTCTTGCAAGAGCACATCTATCTTCTTATGGACCAAATGTTACTTGTTTTCATACCAGAGGTTTATATGAATATGTGTTTCCCTGACCTTTGAACCTTCACAGAATCTGAATTTCTTTTTGTTTTGTTTTTTGTTGTTTTTCTTTCTCTCTCTCTCCCTTTTTTCTTTTCTTTTTTTTTTTTTTGAGACAGTCTGGCTTTATTGCCCAGGCTGGGGTGCAGGGACATAATCTTGGATCACTGGATCCTCTGCTTCCCTGGTTCAAGCAATTCTCCTACCTCAGCCTCCTGAGTAGCTGGGACTACAGATGCACCACCATGCCTGGCTAATTTTTGCATTTTTAGTGGAGATGGAGATCTCAGCATATGGGCCAGGCTGGGTCTTGAACTCCCGACCTCAGGTGATCCACCTGCCTTGGCCTCCCAAAGTGTTGGGATTATAGGCATGCACCCCCACCCCCAGCAGAATCTGAATTTCATTGTCCCTTTTTAGCTTCCCTGTGATCCAACTCCTGCCCGGTTGGAATTACCTTGGTAGGAAAAATGCTGAGTCTCCTAGCCACATAGTCATGGGGAAGATATAAATGGCAGTCATACTTCCTCGTTTAATATTTTTCTCAGCTCCTGGATCTGCCAGTATTTTTCCCTTTGAGACAAAGCAGCTGTTGTGGATGTCTTTGTGTGTGGCCGGGCCGTCTGGCTACTCACAGCCGTTCAGTGTGTCGTGCTCCTTAAGAGAAATAAGAGAAATGGGGCCCCTCATTTTGTCTCAGGGGAAGCTTTAAAAAGTTACTTGGTGAGCCGAGATCGCGCCATTGCATTCCAGCCTGGGTAACGAGAGTGAAACTCCGTCTAAAAAAAAAAAAAAAAAGTTACTTGTAAAAGGGATTGAAAACATCATAACAAAAAACAAACGGCCTCATAAAATACGTTCCCCTAGGTCAGCCTGTATCAATACTGACTGTGTTAGCTGTTTAGCTATCTAGGGTTACCTTAGCACTGTTGACGTCTTGGGCCACATAATTCTTTGTTGGAGGGGCTAGCCTGGGCATTGTTGGGTGTTCAGCAGCATCTCTGGCCTTTGCCCACCAGAGCTAGTGGCACCCCTCCAGTGGGGACAACCAAAAACATCTCCAGATGTTGCCAAATGTCCTCTGGGCAAGCAAAAGCACCCTCACCTGTGAACGGCTGGGCTGTACTGTCCCATACAGTCTATTGTGGCTGTTGAGCATTTGACCTGTGGCCAGTCTGAACTGAGTTGTGCTGTAAGCATAAAATACACACCTGATTTCAAAGACTTAGTACAAAAAAAGATATACCTCACTTGTAAAATACCTAATAATTTTTCACATTGATTGTGTATGTTAAAAAAGATAATACTTTTTATTGGGTTAAATGAAATATATTATTTAAATTAATTTACTTCTTTTTATTTTTAGAGTCAGAGTCTCACTCTGTCACCCAAGCTGTAGTGCAGTGGCATGATCGTGGCTCACCGCAGTGTCAAACACCTGGGCTCATGTGATCCTCCTGCCTCAGCCTCCTGACTAGCTAGCACTACAATCTCATACCACCATGCCTGGCTAATTTGTAGTTTTTGTAGTGATGGGGTCTTGCAGTGTTACACAGGCTAGTCTCCAGCTCCTGGCCTCAAGCCATCCTCCCACCTCAGCTTCCCAAAGTGTTGTGATTACAGGCATGAGCCACCACACCCTGCCTACTTCTTGCTTTTTAAATGTTGCTACTAGAAAAATTTGAATTGCATTATTTGGCTTACATTTGCAGCTTGCGTTATATTTCTTTTGGACAGTGCTGAGCTAGCGTGTTAATCTACTGTAGTTTAGCCAGTGATTTTGTATTAGGCATTTGGATCCCTATAAACTATTGGGTTTAATGGTTTTTTCCCTTTGGAAGATTTTCCTTGATACAGAAAAATTATGGAGACTCACAGTATGTAGTATTACACATTACCAGTTTGCTCTCCTGAACCCCTCCTGGCGGCATATTCAAAATCGGTTTGATGTTCAGATAGTGGATGTTTGTCTGTATTTCCCTCCTTTTCGAATTGGATTTTATCTCTTTTAAGCGTATATGGTTGTATCTTTAATTTGTATTTCTTGATTGGTGACATTGGGTCTGTGTGTTCTCTCATTGGGTCTGTGTTTATCTAGAGCAGTGCCTGGCACATAGTAGGCCCTCAATAAGGACTAGCTGAATGAATAGATGAAAAAAATGTTGTATTTTACTTTTTCAGTAAAAGTCCACTACTTGAAATATATTATTATGTTAGTTACTTGGTCGCTTACTTTATTTATTTATTTATTTAGAGGCAAGGTCTCACTCTGTCACCCAGGCTGGAGTACAGTGGCGTGATCTTGGCTCACTGCTGCCCGACAGCTCTGGCTCAAGTGATCCTCCCACCTCAGCTCTCTGAGCAGCTGGGACTAGTGGTGTACACTTTTTTGTATTTCTTGTAGAGACAGGCATGTACCATCATGCCTGGCTGATTTTGTATTTTTAGTGGAGACGGATTTCTCCATGTTGGTCAGGTAGGTCTCGAACTTCTGATCTCAGGTGATCTGCTTGCCTTGGCCTCCCAAAGTGCTGGGATTACAGGTGTGAGCCACTGCCCAGCCAAGAAGATATTTTGAAAGTATTTTAGTTGACATTTGAATACTAGATGCCAAAGTCTGTACCATGCCAGAGGCTGGGGATATAAACAAGAGGAAGACAGCTTGCCCTCTAGGAGCTCTTACCAGAAGCATCCTGCTGTGGTGGTATAGGTGCAGGGCAGACATGGGAGGAAGGAAATGAATTCCCCAACCTGGAAAGAGTCAGGGAAAACTAAAGGAAAGAAGAAATAATTGAGACAGACCCTAAGATTTATTGGCTAGGTAAATTGGGATAATATAGCTAACATGGTATTAAATGTTTATTATATACCCAGTATTTTGCTAAGCACTTTTCATTGTTCCATTAATTCCTCTCTTCCCTATGTGGTAGGTGCATCACCATCCTAAAAAAGAGTAAACTGGGGCCGGGTGCGGTGGCTCACGCCTGTAATCCCAGCACTTTGGGAGGCCAAGGCGGGTAGATCATGAGGTCAAGAGATCGAGACCATCCTGGTCAACATGGTGAAACCCCTTCTCTATTAAAAATACAAAAAATTAGCTGGGCACGGTGGCGCGTGCCTATAATCCCAGCTACTCAGGAGGCTGAGGCAGGAGAATTGCCTGAACCCAGGAGGCAGAGGTTGCGGTGAGCCGAGATTGCACCATTGCACTCCAGCCTGGGTAACAAGAGTGAAACTCTGTCTCAAAAAAAAAAAAAAAAAAAAAGAGTAAACTGAAACTTCAATCTGTATCTGTCTTCTAAGATTCATGTTTGAAATCACTGTATTTACTATGGCCTCCAGCTGTGGGAAAATTCCGCCTGTGGAGATGTTCATAGTTTAAGGCCATAAGAAAAAATAGTTTTGTTGGCATAAGATAATTATTTTCTCTTTTTTTTTTTATGATAACATGTGAGAGTGATTGCCAACAGCTGAATATCTGTTGCTTATTGTTTTGAAAGACCTGTCTCTGAAGGAGCTGGGTGCAGATACAGAATGGGACAGTGTTTCCTTCAAAGTAGAAGATCCTGCATCATATCCTGTATTTCCGTCAGATGTTTTATTTTCCTGACTTGGGCAATGTGTAAAGATATGACAAAAAGATTGACAATTTGGGAAAACATTTAGGAAAGAATAGTAGGGACAGGATGTGACTTGGAAGCTGTTGCTTAGAGTAGCAAGGTTGGATTCTTTTTGATCAACAATATAGGCTTCTCCACACTCTTACTGTGAGAGTTTCTACTCCATGCTTTGTTTCATGAGAATTCTGAGGATTAGTGCTATTTCAGCCACTTCTATGGGGGTTTGTCAGGATAAAATTGCACCGAGTGCCTTGTTCTAAAGTCAAAGGCAGCACAAGAGCCCCGAGTCTCTGCCATCAGTACTGCAGAGCGTCAGTACTGCCACTGCAGTACTCATGAGAAACCTGGGGAATGAAGGCTTGCCTGGCAGCTTTCATTTGAATCTTTTTCAAATAAGTCTTTGAATTTGGTATTTTCCAATATAAAAAGTAACTTACTACCTAGGAGGCGGTGAAACGTGACATAGTAAAAGGAACAAAAACCATGCAATGAGAGGATTTGAAAAAATGTATTAAGTCCATTTACTTTGTTTTTTGTTTGTTTGTTTGTTTGTTTTGAGATGGAGTTTCACTCTTGTTGCCCAGGCTGGAGTGCAATGGTGCAATCTCAGCTCACTGCAACCTTCACCTCCTCGGTTCAAGTGATTCTCCTGCCTTAGCCTCCCAAGTAGTTGGGATTACAGGCATGTGCCACCACACCCAGCTAATTTTGTATTTTTAGTAGAGATGGGGTTTCTCCACTCTGGTCAGGCTGGTCTCCAACTCCCGACCTTAGGTGATCTGCCCACCTTGGCCTCCCAAAGTGCTGGAATTACAGGTGTGAGCCACCATGCCTGGCCCTATTTACTTTTCTATGAATAGGTTATAGTGAAAACTGTCACTAAGCATTTTAGAGATGAGGAAAATGAAATGACTGTGTTATACACATAGGAATTGGCATTTTTTGGGGTTCTCACCATCTGAAATAGTCTTACACATAAGAGGCACTTGATAAGTTATTTGTTGAAAGAATGAATGAAAGATGTGAAGATTCTGGATTCCTATTGATACTAATATTGCCATGCTCATGTAAACATACTGAAGGATTGCATGCCAAGTTTTCTTCCAATGCTTCTCAGATATCAAAAGATGTTTATAAAACCCTTCTAACTCTTGAACTTGGTTCACCTAGAAAAGCAAAAGAACTAGAATAGCTAAAACAATTTTGAAAAGGAAGGATAAAGTTGAAGGCATCACACTATCCTATTTTAAGACTTAGTTTATAGCTACAGTAATCAAGTCAGTAGTATTGGTGGAGGGACAGACAGAGATGAATGCAGTAGAGTCTAGAAATAGACGCACACAGCTATGGCCAACTTTTCGACATAAGTACAGAGCACCTTACTAGAGAAATGATAATCTTTTCAACACATGATGTTGTAACAATTGGACATCTATAGGCAAAAAAGTGAACTTTTGCCTAAACCTTACACTGTATACAAAAATTAACTCAAAATGAACCATAGATTAAAATGTAAAACTATAAAACTTTTAAGAGAACACATAGGAGAAAATCTTCATGACCTAGGGTTAGAAGAAGAGTTCTTCGGCATGACGCTAAAAGCATAACTGTGAAAGGAAAAAGATTGGTAAATTAGACTTCAAAAGTACAAACTTTTGCTGTGTGAGTGGCTCTAAGAAGATGGAACATGGCCATAAATGGGAAAAAATATTTGCAAATCATATGACAAGAACTTCAGAATATCTAAGGAGCTTGCTAAACTCAACACACACAAAAAAATGCACTGTCTCAATTGATTGTTCACAGTCAGTTACAGATCGAACTCCTTGTTCTACTCTTTCCCCCCTTCTCACTGCTGCACTTGACTAGTCTTAAAAAAAAAAATAGGCCCGGCATGGTGGCTCATGCCTGTAATCCCAGCACTTTGAGAGGCTGAGGTGGGTGGATTACCTGAGGTCAGGAGTTCAAGACCAGCCTGGCCATCATAGTGAACCCCATCTTTAAAAAAAAAAATTCACTTAGAAAATAAGTTGTAATTTCAGCATTTTGGGAGACCAAGGAGGGAGGATTGCTTGAGCCCAGCAGTTCAAGACCAACTGGGGTAACATAGTGAGACCCCTGTCCCTACAAAATAAAAATAATTAGCTGGGTGTGTTGGCATTCACCTGTAGTCCCAGCTACTTGGGAGGTGGGAGGATTACTTGAGCCTGGGAGTTCAAGGCTGCAATGTGCTGTGATTATGCCATTGCTCTCCAACCTGGGCAACAGAGCAAGACCTTGTCAAAAAAAAAAAAAAAAAGAAACACAAACACACGCAGAAAATGGGCAAAAGACTTGAACACACACTTCAGCAAAAAGAATGTAGGGGTGACGTATAAGTACAGATAGATAGCAAACGTTGTTCGTTCACTATTAGGGTAGTGCGAAGTAAAACCACAATAAGATACTATGCCAGACCTATTAGAATGGCTAAAATAAAACATAATGTCAATACCAAGTACTGGTGAGGATGTGGGGAAACTAGATGTCTCATGCATTGCAAGTGGGAATGTAAAATTGTACTGTGGTCAAGTAATTCCAATGACAGCCTAATATTTGAATCATAAATAATGTCAAGGTCCTTTATATACTTCTCCTACTGTCAAAAGTTAAACAAGAAATGAGATCTCCACTTGAGGTCAGGAGTTTGAGACCAGCCTCGCCAAAATGGCGTCTCTACTAAAAATACAAAAGTTAGCTGGTCATGGTGGCGAACACCTGTAATCCCAGCTACTTAGGAGGCTGAGACAAGAGAATTGCTCAAACCCTGGAGGAGGATGTTGCAGTGAGCCAAGATTATGCCACTGTACCAGCCTGGGGATGGGGGGAGGAGAGAGTGAGACTCCATCTCAAAAAAAAAAAGGAAAGAAATTTCCATTCTAATACACGTTTGTAGTGGATATATTTTTCAAACCGAAATTACAGTTCCAGCAGTGTTTTTTAGACCTCAATGACGTATGAAGGAAATTGCCATATTTCTTTTTTTTCTTTTTTGTCCTCTGAGAAGCAATTTGTTTCAGTTCAGGAAATTTCCATATTTCAAGATCCATGTATTTTGGAAATAGTAGCAATGCTGTATAGTATTGTGAATATAATTAATGCCTGTGAATTCTATATACACTTAAAAATGGCTAAAATGGCAAATTTTATGTTGTATATATTTTGCCACATAAAAATAATCCATTTAACTGTAACATTGAGTAGCCTCAGCATAACTTTCAATGGGAAGTGATTAATCTGCAGTGTAATGACCTGATAAAGGTAAATGCCAAGAGAAGAATCTAATAGAATTCTATACTGTCTTCCAAGAGATAAAAGGCTCAATTAAAAGTCTTTAGTTCATGAATTATATTAATGGATTTAGCCCAGTATTTGTCAGTTCCTATTTTTTTTTTTTTTAGACAGGGTCTTGCTCTGTTGCCCAGGCTGGAGTACAGTGGCATGATCTTATTTTTTATTTTTATTTTTTTTTGAGATGGAGTTTCACTCTTGTCACCCAAGCTGGAGTGCAATGGCGCAATCTTGGCTCACCGCAACCTCCGCCTCCTGGGTTCAAGCAATTCTCCTGCCTCAACCTCCTGAGTAGCTGGGACTACAGGCGTGTGCTACCATGCCCAGCTAATTTTTTTGTATTTTTTTAGTAGAGACAGGGTTTCACCATATTGACTAGGATGGTCTCGATCTCTTGACCTCGTGATCCACCCACCTGGCATGATCTTAGCTCACTGCAATCTCTGCCTCCCTGGTTCAAGAGATCCTCCCACCTCAGCCTCCAAGTATCTGGGACTACAGATGTGTACCACCATACCCTGCTAATTTTTGTATTTTTAGTAGAGACAGAAATTCACCATGTTGACCAGGCTGGTCTCAGACTCCTGACCTCAGGTGGTCTGCCTGCCTTGGCCTCCCAAAGTGCTGGGATTACAGGTGTGAGCCATTGCACCCAGCCCAGCATACCTTCATGAAGACATTTGCGGAAGTAGAATTGTAGAATCTTATTTCAAATCAGCATTCATAGATGAAGATTTGCATCAATTTTGATGAAAGGGAAAACTATTTTAAACCCCAGTTAAAATAGTTATAAATAGTTATGGGGGGATAGCATTTCAAATATACATTGGGTATCTGCCAAAATGGAATATACGCTGGGCCATAAAGCAAACCTCAACCAATCTCAAAAGTCTGACATCATGTACACAGGAAATGTTATTCTGCCATAAAAGATTTTCATTCTTCTCATCAGTAGATCTGTATTACAAAAAATTGTACTCAATTATTATAATCTGAGTTGTGTCAACATTTTGTGGAGATTTGTTTTCTCTTGTAATAGGAGTAACTACTTAATATCTTTGATTTTGCCTCTTAGCCCACAAAACTTAAAATATTTACATCTGGCCTTTTATAGAAAATGTTTGTCAACCCCTAGCTTAAAGCATTGATTTTTCTCTTTTTTTTCTTTTCTAACACATGCTTTTTTTTTTTTTTTTTGTATGAGACGGAGTTTCACTCTTGTTACCCAGCCTGGAGTACAATGGCACGATCTCGGCTCACTGCAACCTCCGCCTCCTGGGCTCAGGCAATTCTCCTGCCTCAGCCTCCGAGCAGCTGGGACCACAGGCGCGCGCCACCATGCCCAGCTAATTTTTTGTATTTTTAGTAGAGACGGGATTTCACCATGTTGACCAGGATGGTCTCCATCTCTTGACCTTGTGATCCACCCACCTTAGCCTCCCAAAGTGCTAGGATTACAGGCATGAGCCACCACATGCTTTTAAAGAGATGAAAATTTTGCTCTCCTGTTTCAGCTGCATCCCAGAGATGCTGATGTAGTGCAGTTTCATACTGTTGAGCGCAGAGTATGTTCCAGTTTCCATTTAATGTCTTTCTTTATTTATTTAAAGAGAGTCTCATTCTGTTGCCCAGTCTGGAGTGTAGTGATGAGATCATAGCTTACTGCAGCCTCAAAGTCCTGAGCTCAAGCAATCCTCCCACCTCAGCCTCCTGAGAAGTTGAGATTATATAGGTACAAACTGTCAGGCCTGTTTGATGTCTTCTTTTACTTACATTACTTAGAAGTATATTGCATAACTTCTGAGCATTTGGAGATTTTAAAAATCTTTGTTACTGAGCTCTAATTGAATTCTAAATTGGTCAGAGTGCATGTATACATGATGTCAGTCTTTTGAGATTTGTTGAGGTTTGCTTTGTGGCCCAGCATATATTCTGTTTTGGCAGATACTCAGTATATATTTGAAGTGGCATTTTAAAAATCTTTTGTCTTCTTCTGAAGCTTTGGATATTCAAATAAGGTTGGTCCCTGTAACATTCTGTACCTACTCTGTACGGATTCCCAGTTTCTATTCACTCAGAGTAGGTGTGCTTATATTTTTAGTGTATCATTCTCCTTTCTCAACCCAGTAGTTCTTTTCCTTCTCTTTGTGGTTATATGCAGCTTATAAGTAAGAAAAACCTTTGTAATGTACTTGAATCTCAGCAGTCCTCATTTCATCATTAAGCGCCATAGTCCCTAACCACTAAATCAAGTGTTGCCTTATCCTAAGGGCTTCACATGAGAGCGAATGCGTTTCTTGTTGTTCACTCTTGTCATGTGTTATTATTATCTTGAAACTGGTCTGACTGTGCTTTGCAGGGCTATGTGCCTTCCTAATACCAAGAAGTTACCCAAAGATAGTTAACTCTGCTGTGAACTAAAGCTATCGTGTTTGATCTGCCCAGGCATCCAGCTGACCCCGTATGCAAAATTCTCCCCTTTCAGTTCTGTTACTGTTTAAGTTGCCTCTATTCTTTGGTGGGAGAAGAGGTGATGTATAAAAATAGACTGTTTTGTACAAGGCTTGGTGTGTTAGGTGCTAAACCACTTAGCTTTTTCTTGATATGGGGATCTATTCCCCTTGCTTTATTCCTTCCTTTAGAGACAGTCTTGCTCTGCCACCCAGGCTGCAGTGCAGTGGCATGATCATGGCTCACTGCAGCCTCCAACTCCTGGGCTCAAGTGATCTCCTGCCTCCACCTCCTGATTGGCTGGCACTACAGGCACGCATCACCATGCCTGGCTGATTTTTTTACTTTTTGTAGAGATGGTGTGTTGCTGTGTTGCTCAGGGCGGTCTTAAATGCCTGAGCTCAATTGATCCTCCTGCCGTGGCCTCCCAGAGTGTCAGGATTGCGGCGTGAGCCACCATGCCAAGCTGAGATCTGTTTTTTACTATTTCACAATAGTTGCTGGAAATATTTGTAATAATGTGACTTTCACTGCTAAGACAGAAAAGGAAAATGGGAAAATTGAGGAAAATGAAGCTTCTGTGTCTGTAGCAGAAAAAAAAGTATAAACTTTTGAATTACTTTTAGAGTAAATGGGCATAGGCGTGTTCAGATTCTTGACCCACCCTCTTCTGCTACCGTCAGACTGAGAATGCACTCTTGGATGCACTTTTGCTAATCTAATTTGTGAATATTTATATACTTTCTAATTAGTAACTTTATGTTTCAGCTCATGAGTACCTCTGCTGCACGCTGCAGGAAGTGCATTCTGGAGCTCTTCAGCTGTGCAGCCAGGATGCAAACTCATGTTCTGTTCTCCCTGCTGCTGATGAGGCAGGGGAGGCATGGATTCATCCAGGCTCTTCCCGCTTGGCAGGGCTGTCTAACTGGGGCTGATGGAAATTTTTGTCATAGAAAATGGGCAATCAGATTTGTAGTTAGTAGTGAAATAATTGACTGTCAATTCATATTGGAAAACAGAAATTAAAACATTTGGTAATAAAAACGTAAATTTTAGAAAGTACAACACAAGGAGTGGCCCCTAAGCTGGGTGCGGTGGCCCACGCCTGTAATCCCAGCACTTTGGGAGGCTGAGGAGGGTGGATCACTTGAGCTCAGGATTTTGAGACCAGCCTGGCCAACATGGTGAAACCTCGTCTCTACTACAAATTCAAAAATTAGCCAGGCATGGTGATGCACACCTGTAACCCCAGGTACTTGGAGGCCAAGGCATAAGAATTGCTTGAACCCAGGAAGCTGAGATTACAGTGATCCAAGATCACACTATTGCACCCCTGCCTGGGCAACAGAGCAAGACCCCATCTCAAAAAAAAAAAAAAGCAAAATAAAACAGGACCAGGCACAGTGGCTCACACCTATAATCCCAGCGCTTTGGGAGGCCAAAGTGGGCGGATCACAAGGTGAGGAGTTCGAAACCAGCCTGACCAACATGGTGAAAACTCTTCTCTACTAAAAATACAAAAATTAGGTGGGTGTGGTGACAGGCACCTGTAATCCCAGCTACTCAGGAGGCTGAGGCAGGAGAATCACTTGAACCCCGGGGGTGGAGCCTGGGGTTCCATGAGCTGAGATCATGCCACTGCACTCTAGCCTGGGTGAGTGAGACTCCTCTTTCTCAAAAAAAAAGCAAAAACAAAGAGTGGACCCTAATATAACTTATGGACTTCCGTTAATGAATTCATATTGGCTTATCAGTTGTAACAAATGCACTACACTAATGGAAGATGTTAATAATAGGGGAAACAGATGGGGCGGACGGGGGAGGTTCGGAGGTATATGGGAAGCCTCTGTAATATCTGCTCAGTTTTTCTGTAAAACTTAAAGATGCTTTAAAAAAAAGTTTAAAATTTTAAAATATCTAGCTTAATGTTCCCCACTGGGTTCAAATTATACAAACTTAGTGTTTAACCTCCTGAGCCTTGGGATTTCTTGGTTCAGATGAGGCCAGTTTGCAGTATGAGCCGTTTCATCAGTTCCCTTTGCCTCTTGCCTGTGTATTCACTGTGCTCTTGACTTTCTCCCTGTCTGCTGGAACAGTTGGAATGCCAAGATGCCTTGGAAACAGCAGCCCGAGCCGAGGGCCTCTCTCTGGATGTCTCCATGCACTCTCAGCTCAGAATCCTGGACGAGGAGCATCCCAAGGGAAAGTACCATCATGGCTTGAGTGCTCTGAAGCCCATCCGGACTACTTCCAAGTAAGACACCCTGCTGTGTGATGGCAGGGAAGCGTCAGAGGCATTTTTGAACATTCAGGCCAAGATTAGATTGGCTAGGGAGACCTGTCTTTAGTCAAGAGCTCTGTTCACTAAACAGTGTCTTTTTTTAAATTTTGAGACAGTGTCTTGCTCTGTCAGCCGGGCTAGAATGCAGTGGTATGATCTCAGCTCACTGCAACCTCCACCTCCCAGGTTCAAGCCATTCTCCTGCCTCAGCCTCCCAAGTAGCTGGGATTACAGGTCCCCACCACCATACCCAGCTAATTTTTGTATTTTTAGCAGGGACGAGGTTTCATCATGTTGGCCAGGCTGGTTTCGAACTCTTGACCTCAAGTAATCTGCCCACCTCGACCTCTCAGCCTCCCAAGTAGCTGGGATTACAGGCGCCCACCACCACACCCAGCTAATTTTTTATTTTTAGTAGAGACAGGGTTTCACCATGTTGGCCAGGCTGGTTTCAAACTCTTGACCTCAAGTAATCCCCCCACCTCGACCTCTCAAAGTGCTAGGATTACAGGTGTGAGCCACCACGCCCAGCCTAAACAGTGTCGTTTGAATACAGGCTGCCTTCTCTGTGCGTGTTGACAGCTTTGTGATTTCAGTTTTCTCTCCTTAGACACCAGCACCCAGTGGACAATGCTGGGCTTTTCTCCTGTATGACTTTTTCGTGGCTTTCTTCTCTGGCTCGTGTGGCCCACAAGAAGGGGGAGCTCTCGATGGAAGATGTGTGGTCTCTGTCCAAGCACGAGTCTTCTGACGTGAACTGCAGAAGGTAGGCGCCTCTGGTCCGCTCTCATCTCCCCCATGCTGGGTGGGCAGGGCCTGAGCTAGGAGTGTGAAGTCCACAGCTCTGTGTCTAAAGAGCCGAGCTGTCTGGTGGAGGGAGGGCGGCCTGGGGATGACTTTCTCTTTGCTCTTTTGCTTTATCTCCTATTTCACCTTTGATCCTGTTTTAACCACGGGCTTTCTCTCTCTCTCTCAGCCCCGCTTCTCTTCCTGAGTCTGCAGGGAGATTATGTTGCTGCCTTGTGACAGAATACATTTTTGTGGTAGCTGATTGTCATGATTAAAATCTAGTTTACACTTACATTTTACCACAGGAACCTTCAGAAAGGGTTGGGGGCCCCTGAGAAAGGAAGTTCTTATTCACAAATAAATTGCATTCAGGGAGAATTTTCCTGGGTGGAAAGGAAGGCTTTTGCTCTCATCATTTTCTGTATCCTGAGAGGCTCCCTATATAGGGTAAATGTGCAGTTCCCCAGGAAGGGTATCTTTTTCCCAGAAGGTGAAGACCATGTACATAATTGTAAAGGAGAGACTTGTGTGAGTGTTGGCAAAACCTGGAGACAAAAAGTGGTGCCAGGCGGGGAGCTAGGTGTGCCTTTCCTCCCGGGGAGATGTGTAACGAGGACATGTGCCCTTGTTAAGACTAGAGAGACTGTGGCAAGAAGAGCTGAATGAAGTTGGGCCAGACGCTGCTTCCCTGCGAAGGGTTGTGTGGATCTTCTGCCGCACCAGGCTCATCCTGTCCATCGTGTGCCTGATGATCACGCAGCTGGCTGGCTTCAGTGGACCAGTAAGTTCTAACCATCCTTTCCGACAGTCTCCAGGGGCCCGGCCACGGCCTGCTCTAACACTCTGATTCTGTTGCAGGGGTTGTGCTCAGCTTTGGGCTAGGTAGCAGTCTTAGAGATGCCTTCAGGTCTGTTGAAAGGGGTCGATGGATTTTGGAGCGAATGGTGGCTTGGCAACAGCTGGAAGGATGAAATGGCAGTGTTGCCAGAGAAGATGTGTAACTGGCTGGATGTGCTGGGCGGGGGTGAAATGGAGCTGATTCCAGTTCTGCGCAGGACTGTGCTTCTCGGTTGTGTGTTGACATGGAATGGCAGTTGGTGCAGGCAGATGTGTCTCGCAGTGCTGTGAGTGGGCGAGAGCATGTTGTGTGGCCCGGACTGGTGAGCCAGGCGCCGGGGACATACCGAGTGCCTAGAGGCAGAGTTATCACGCGTTTGGCGGGTCCGTGGCAAATAAGCTCTGAGAAAACTAGAGGACGGTCGAGGTTTTTAGAGTCTGACCTGGAGTCTGTTTAAGTCTGGCTTACGGTGTGACTATGTGGCAAGCGTTGGGGTGGCAGCCGTGGTTTCCCCCAGTCTGTACTGATGCAGAGTAGATAAGAGGGCCTTTGACGTTCAGTCTGTTTCCTGGGCACCTGTTTCTTACACCTGCTGTGCTGCCTTACACTTGAGACCTTGATTAAATCTATTCTCTACACATTTGCCTTGAGGCATCGGAGCAGTAGTACTGCTTGTACTGTGCATTTTCCGTGTGTGGGTAAGCTGGAGGTTCATGGTTTTGGTAAGTATGTGCCTAAGATGCATGGCGATTAGGTAAAACTAATTTGCAGTTTTGTTTTTGCTTTTGTTTTTTTTAATGTTTGATGCCTCTTGTTAAAGTTTTTATCTCTTTTCTGAAGCAGAGAACACTACTTTTCTGCTGTTGGGTTTCTATATTATTAATAATTGACCAACTAACATACTTTATTTAAAAGTTTTAAGTAAGAAGGACCATGTAACTGAAACGTTATGTTATGTTGTGTTGTATTACGTTATTTACCAAAATGGCAAGCATTTTCATAGAGCCAGCTTCCCCCAAGAAGAGCTTCTGTCATTGTTTCACTACAGGGCTGGCGGCTGCTCCGATCTCATAGAATTCATTCATCTGGGTAGCACCATATGCAGGCTTTCTGAATAAAGCCATCGTGGGCTTTCTTGATTCCACTTGGCCAATGCAAAAACTTCACTGGCTCCCTCTAAGAAACATTCCATGGATTGTTGGGATTTTTTTTTGAAAAAAAAAAAAAAAAAAAAAGTTACGTATGCATCTTCTGCTTGGTGGCGTTACAGTCACTCCCCTGAACATCCCTGTATTCCTTGATCTCTCATTCATGGTGCAGAACACTGGGATACTAATCTCTAGGAAACTGTTCCAGATGCCAGGGAAAGCTAAGAGCCCTCCTTTAACAGGAAAGCAGCAGCATGCTTTTTCTTCTCTCTGCCCTTTCAAGGAAGAGCGCCTTATGGGATTCTGTCCTAGAACTGAGAAAGCAATAGACCCATCCACAGTCTCTTTTATAGCTTTAAAAGTGTAGGCAATACAGACTTCCTGTTTGGAACTCCAGTTCTGATCCATTTCTTTTTAACTGGAAATTGAAAAACCAGCCTGGTTTAATACTAGCAGTGAGTAAACCTCCTGTCTGTGGACTTAAGTCCTTTTGAGGAACACCCATTTTAGATTTTTGTAAGTTTTCTAATCTGGCACGACTTTCAAACTGGCTTAATCTGTTCTCACAGAAACCTGTGTGAGAACAGACCGCCCACATATGGCCTCCCCAAATACAGCATTATTATTTCTCGTCCCCACTCGGGTTTCACTGACCCTTGGTAGCCATACGCAGAACAAATGAAACACAATCAGATTGTTGTGTTTGTTTTCACCTGCTGGCCAGCTGATGCTGACATTTATGCACCAAGACGATACAAGGTTTTGGTGAGACCAGTGGACTAGCGCTGTATGTACAGGGTGCCGGGGGCCATAGTGTTAATGGGGTACCGCAGTCTCTAACAGTATGGTCCTGATCCAACACACGTGGCCACATTTCTACACCGACAGATATGCCCTGGGGCCTTTTTGGATTAAGACAGTTCTAAAAGACCAGGCCTGACCTATGATCTGTGTATAAAGAATTAGCATCGCACCTTAGAACTGCAAGAGAAGGCCACCTCCTGCAGTGCTATCTCTTGGTGAATGCTAACTCTGCTCGAGGGCCTTTTGGGGAAAGAACAGTGTAAAACTCTTAGAGAGGTAAGTTTCCCACCCTTCCAACCTCTCTCCACCTGCAGCTTGCTTGGTGCTGTCAGGATCTGGATTTGGGGGGAGTCTCTCTGTAGTGGTACCAGTGACAGAAGCTGTTCTTTAGAATTTTCAGGATGGCTGTATTCTTCGGTCAGAATGAGAGAGTCAAGCTGGGCGGAATCTCTCGCCAAGAGTTCAGGTAAGGTAATGTTTATTCACTGGGAATGCTTTCCACAGCCAGACAGCTATGCTAACAGTCTCAAGTTTTCTTCCAGTTTGTTTAGATTTAAAATGATAAATTTGTAACTTTTTAAAGACTAAAATTTTCGTTGGATTTTTCATGAAAACCTTTTTTTTTTATTACCCCCTAAAAAATGGTTTGAAATGTCATTGCTTTTTAAAAACCCAATGTGTTGGAACTTCTTTAATCTGCTGTTTCCTTTTTCTCCCCCCCTTTGAAAGTTTGGAATAGTATAAACATTCACTATGTCTCTTACCTTCCCTGCTCCTCCCCTCTGGGAGGCGCTGATGCTATTAGCCAGTGCTGAAAAATGGCACTGTAAAGGTATGGGGAGGAAGGAGCCCAAGGCAACCACCTGCTGTCCTTTCAGCCTTCCTTTGGAGACTGCTCCATCAGTGCCGAGGTGTGTGGGAACAGGCTTCACTGCACCGCATCTTACTGAGTTGCTTCACGTGAGGAAAAGGGGGTTTGGCCCCATGACTCAGTTCCACATTTTGGATTGCATACTGGAAAAGAAGCCAATCTTCTTGCTGGTAAACCAGCAGCCCGGCTGTGTACATGGTGACCCAAGCAATGGATATAACCCTAAAAATCTGAGGGAGGGGAGAGATGGAATACAGTAGTTCTTGGAAACTGAAGTCTCCTATCTGATCAGGTTATTTTCTGGGACTTGGCAAAAATCTGATGGGTGGGGATCTCCTAGGACTAGTGGACATCTGGTATTAATTTAATCTCAGGAAAAACAAGAAATTAACCCAGCGAGAGTCTGGGTGCTGGAATTCAGCGTAGCTCCCTCCGGACCGTTGTGTCTGGCCTCCCATTTTGTCTGTCGTTCAGCTCTGACTTAAGCCGCAGTCACCTTTGCTATAAGGAACCTGGGTAGAGGGGTGGATGGGTTCCACGTTAATTTTTTCTTCCTTTAGGGTGGGGGATTGGTTTGGCTTTCTTTTGTTGTGGTTTGTTTTGTTTCATTTTTGTCAAGATTGATTTTTAGATGCAAGGACTTAAAAAGACTCGGAAGGATGCCAGCAGTTTTTCCTTGAGGCCTAGGATTTTTTGTTCTGTCCCGAGCAGAGGTCATTCCTCACAGCTTAGTGCACCGCTAGCACCAGCCATTTTGAGCAGAGTCCCTCTTTGGGGGAGTTTTCTGTTTTGTTTTGTTTTTAATTCTCTTTCCTTAGCAGCAAGGTCTTTTTTCCTAGAGAACCTACTCCATTGCAGAATCATTGCAACCTCAAGAGCCCTCACTGATTGAGTGCTGTCAGCCTGGTATACTACTTTGGACTCTGGAAGCAGATATGGGTTCTATTCTCTATTTCTACTGTGTGTCGTTAAACAGCCGTCGGAGGCCAGATGACCTGTTAGATGGCTAGTCCTGTATAACTCGACTCTGTATGTTCCAATGTATGTTACTGCAATGCTTCACCTGCTGTACAGTGTTTGTGAGATGCTCTTTGAAGATGGTGCTTTTATATTTTTTGATTTTCAATAAAAGTACATTCCTTCCCACTTCTGGTTATTTAATACTGTTGATGAATGTGCCTTGTGTGAGTGTGTGCTCCGGCGTTGCAGGACCTCAGCTGGAGGTGGCACTCGGTGGTTCTTGGGGGCTGGCTGCCTTCCCTCTGCAGGTGGTGTTAGACATATGCTACCTGAGGTAACATGTTTTCATTTTTGGGAGGGAGTCGGGAGTGGGGCGGGCCCATGGGAGGGTCTCTGGATTTTTGATAGCCTGCTTTGTTTGCTCTCTTCTGTACTATTAAACTGCTGATGTTTATTTTCAGGAATGTTTTGCAAATGCACTTCTCACTCTTCCCCAGTACAACTGTAGGTACACTGTTCCTTTTTATCAAATAAGCACGTTTGAAACAATCCAAAAAAGGTCTTAAATTTCATGTAAAGAAATGTATCCATGTGTGGAGAGACTGGAATAAGGTCAAAGCTATACTTTTGAATGACCATGTGTTTAGAGTTAATTTCAGCTCATGGATAGGTTTATGTTACATTAGAAAGAGTAATGGTTTTGATGGTGTCCTGTAAGGAAGAAAGTTTTCAATTAGACCTAGCTCCTGCAGAATGCCCTGGGTAAATTACTACTGCAGGCAACTTGTTATAATTGGGTGCTCCAAAGTTTTCCTTTGCTTGCTCGCTGGTCCCTGAGTAGAGCTGCCTACTCTTTCTAACTTAACATAAAACTACGGCATTGTGTGTGAATGCCGTGGAGACGCTGACAGCGGTGTGTGTTTCTCCCTGTAGGCCTTCATGGTGAAACACCTCTTGGAGTATACCCAGGCAACAGAGTCTAACCTGCAGTACAGCTTGTTGTTAGTCCTGGGCCTCCTTCTGACGGAAATCGTGCGGTCTTGGTCGCTTGCACTGACTTGGGCGTTGAATTACCGAACCGGTGTCCGCTTGCGGGGGGCCATCCTAACCATGGCATTTAAGAAGATCCTTAAGTTAAAGAACATTAAAGAGAAATCCCTGGGTGAGGTGAGTGAGGGGTGTTTGCTTCACAGCCGAGAGCAACTTCCTAGCTTGAGCTTCGATCCTCTAGGGCCCCGCCTTGTCCTTTATCTTCCTCCTGAGACAAATGACCCGTGTCCTCGCAGGGTCCCCTCACCACTCTTTGTATCTTACAGCTCATCAACATTTGCTCCAACGACGGGCAGAGGATGTTTGAGGCAGCAGCCGTTGGCAGCCTGCTGGCTGGAGGACCTGTGGTTGCCATCTTAGGCATGATTTATAATGTAATTATTCTGGGACCAACAGGCTTCCTGGGATCAGCTGTTTTTATCCTCTTTTATCCAGCAATGGTGAGTAAGCCTCCTAGCTGAATCTTGGCGGCTTCTCCGTAAGAGATGAGTTACTTCCATTGGGTTATAGTAGGCATTGCTGAGGTCTCACATCTGATTGGAAATTTTCTCAAAGCAGTTTAAATCTAGAGCTAGACAGTGCTTGCTCCATGGGGATAGAATTTTGACTTGAGAGGAGGTAAGGTGTCACTTGCATGAAAAAGGGTCTGAATGAGAAGGCTAGCAAGTGAGCCCTGTCCCACTTAGACGTAGGAGTGTTTGAGTCGCTGCAATGGCGTTGGTGCAAAGTGATGTGGCCTTCCTGCCTCCCCTTTGGAGCACTCTGTATCTGTGGTCACTATCGAGAGCAAATGATTATTTGTCTTCCTTGCCTTACAAAGAGATCAGAATTCAGTAATGTTTTATTAAAATTCAGTAGATCACTTATATTAAAGGCAGTGCAACTACGTAACATTTGGTCCATCCTAGCAAACAGGATTATATGCTCATTTTATTTAGAATGACCTTAAGCAGATTAGGCAGTTCTCGAGTTTGGGTGAGCTTTAATCTGGCATGGCATCGCTTCTCCTTTCAGATGTTTGCATCACGGCTCACAGCATATTTCAGGAGAAAATGCGTGGCCGCCACAGATGAACGTGTCCAGAAGATGAATGAAGTTCTTACCTACATTAAATTTATTAAAATGTATGCCTGGGTCAAAGCGTTTTCTCAGAGTGTTCAAAGTGAGTTTAAAGACTTTGTGTGTGTGTAGTGGACGGACTTAGCATTCTTTGGGTCTTATCATTCACACACTTTGCTTTCTGAGCACAATGGATACTAGGACTGGTATCTAGTATTGTAGGACATAATATCATAGAATCTTTGTGTTCAAAAGGGATCTTAGAGGTTTCAGCCATAACCTCATCTCACTGATGAGGAAATTGAGACCCGGGAAAATGGTGATTTCTCCCAGTTAAAACACAGCTAGTTAGGAATAATTCAGTTTCAAAGCCCTCTGTGTATATTCTCATTCTGCCCATGATTTTCCAGCCTGGTCATGAGGCTTTCACAAGAGACAATGTCAGATTACTACTGAGAGCTCCACCTTTGCCCACTCTACTCTGTGGTTTCACCGGTGAAGTATTTTGTGACCCTGAAGGTAAGCTGGGAGTCAGGATGGCTGGATGCCGGTCCTAGCTCTGTCAAATATGTAAGTGCCAACAAAAGCTAGGAGAAATAGCACAGATGGGGCATTCAGAAAGATGCCAACACAAGTTGAACCAGGGGGCCTTCAAACAGGCAAAATTTAAGAAGCAGATATTTAAAAACAAACACACAAGTTACTTAATCTAAATGAAAGAGATGGGCTGTTGGTGGACTATAACCTCACCGAGAACTGAGTCCAGTGCTGTTAGACAGTAGGTGCATTCTAGGTGGAGTAGAAATGCAGTGTTCAGAGCAAGGCAGCTGTTTTCCTTTCACTAAGTAACCTTCAGGAGCACGATGTCCAGCTCTGGAATCTGCATTCTATTTATGATGGCTGTTAAGAAGCATCCAGGAGGTAACCACTCAGGAGGTGCCCAGCAGTGGATGGGGCTGCCTTGTTAAGCAGCAAGTTCGTTTCTATTAGAGTGGAACAAATGGATTCTGAATGGACATCTGCCAGCAGGTTGATGGCAGGATGGCTGCCGCTGGTCCCTTCTGGCTGATTCTATAGTTTGATGATCTTTTTTCTGAGATTCCCCTCATCTGTCAGCCCCTGACTGGTGTCTTCACCTGTATGTATTAATTTGAAAAGTGTGTTCTCGCTTGTTATGCACATGGCCAAGGTGTATAATACATGTTAAAGTAAGGAGTTCAGTGTTTTATGTGACTTACAAACTAGCTGTGAAGATAGTTCCCAATGCCTCAGGCAGTGGTAATACCTTTAAGGTCAATGCATAGCCTCTTAGAAGAGTTATGTATTTGCCAAGTGCAGTGGCTCATACCTGAAATCCCAGCACTTTGGGAGGCCAAGGCGGGTGGATCACCTGAGGTCAGGAGTTCAAGACCAGCCTGGCCAACATGGTGAAACCCTGGCTCTACTAAAAAATACATTGGCTGCGTGCAGTGGCTCATGCCTGTAATCCCAGCACTTTGGGAGGCTGAAGCGGGTGGATCACGAGGTCAGGAGTCAAGATCAGCCTGGCCAACATGGCGAAACCCCATCTCTATTAAAAATACAAAAATTAGCTGGGTGTGGTGGCACAGACTGTAGTCCTAGCTACTCAAGAGGCCAAGAGGCAGGAGAATTGCTTGAACCCAGGAGGCAGAGGTTGCAGTGAGCTGAGATTGTACCACTGTGCTCCAACCTGGGCAACAGAGCAAGACCCCATCTCAAAAAAAAAAAAAGTAGTGGCCAGGCGAGGTGGCTCATGCCTTTAGTTTTGACGCTTTGGAAAGAGAGACAGGATCACTAGAGCCCAGGAGTTTGAGACCAGGATGGGCAACATAGTGACACCTCATCTCTACAAAAAATAAAAAATTAACTTGGCATGGTAGTGCACATCTGTGGTCCCAGCTACTTGGGAGGCTAAGGTGGGAGGATGGCTTGAGCCATGAAAGTTGGGGCTGCAGTGAGCAGTGATTGTGCCACTGCACTCCAGCCTGAGCAACAGAGCAAGACCTTGTCTGAAGAAAAAGTATCTTACCATTTTCTTGTTTTACTTCCTGCTCCATGGTCTTTAGTACTCTATGGTTGCTTTGCTATAAGTGGGTTGATTTTGCAGATATTTAAGAAAAATCATTCTGCCTATAGAAATTATATTTCACCTATCATCTTCCAGTCATCATTACTGCTTTTTTGTACGGAAGCTTCTTTCCTACTGCCAACATACGGCAGGCACTCTAGGAAATCTTAGTCTCCTCCCTCCCCGACTGTTTTTTTTGAGACAAGGTCTCACTCTGTTGCCCAGACTGGAATCCAGTGGTGGAATCTCAGCTTACTGCAACCTCTACCTCCTGGGTTCAAGTGATTCTCCTGCCTCAGCTGCCCAAGTAGCTGGGATCACAGGGGTGTCTACCATGCCTGGCTAATTTTTGTATTTTTAGCAGAGATGGGGTTTCACCATGTTGGCCAGGCTGGTCTCAAACTCCTGACCTCAGGTGATCTGCCTGCTTTGGCCTCCCAAAGTGGGGGATTACAGGCGTGAGCCATGGCGCCTGACCTCTTAGTCCCTTTTCAATTCTCCAGTGCCATTGTGTTGTCTTTCCTATAATTCTTTAGGCGAAAAGTAAACAACAACTGGGTGAGCAAATGAAACTGCCAATTATAGGTACCATTAATGTGTTCATTCCTTCTCTAAATAAGAAATTTTATAAGAAGAATCAGAAAAAGGTATCATAAAATATGATCATTGAGTTCATGTAGAATAACTGCTTTCTGTTGGATTCATCCTGTGACTTGCTCCATTTCAAACCTCAGCCTTATATACCAGCTTTAATGGTAGAACTGATAGTCATGGGTGTTGAAAGGTGGCTGGAGACCTATGGAGTCTTGTTTGGAGGTGGAAGAATAACATCCCAAAGTTTCTTTTAACTTGCTTTGAAACTGGCTTGCTTTTTATTCATAGAAATCCGGGAGGAGGAGCGTCGGATATTGGAAAAAGCTGGGTACTTCCAGAGCATCACTGTGGGTGTGGCTCCCATTGTGGTGGTGATCGCCAGCGTAGTGACGTTCTCTGTTCACATGACCCTGGGCTTCGATCTGACAGCAGCACAGGTCAGGGAGCCCTCGGGGATGGGGAACATCTTAGAAATACCACGTATGTGGGAGGCTGAGGCAGGAGAGTCACTTGAGCCCTGGAGGTGGAGGTGACAGTGAGCCGAGGTTGCGCCACTGCACTCCAGCCTGGGTGACAGAGAGAGACTCTGTCTCAAAAAAAAAAAAAAAAAAAAGAAAGAAAGAAAAAGCAATGCCACATGTGGAGATGCTCTGGTCCTCCTGGTCCTCTCCTACTGGACCTGGAGTTCCCCCCAAGAATTAGTAGGTATTTTTTCATTCATAGGATTAAGCTGGGAAGTGGAAGAATGGGGAGCAGCCAGCCCTTATGCACAAATAGTGTATGAGTTCTTTTCAATCTACGTTTGAGTTTAATTCTGAAATTACAGAACATCCTGTGGTTCATATTTACTGACAATTTTAATTGAAGTTCTTAAAAACTCGACTTTAAAAATAAAATGTGGCCAGGCACAGTGGCTCATGCCTGTAATCCTAGCACTTTGGGAGGCGGAGGTAAACAGATCACTTGAGCTTAGGAGTTTGAGACCAGCCTGGTCAACATGGTGAAACCCTGTCTGTACTAAAAATACAAAAATTAGCTGGGCGTGGTGGCTCATGCCTGTAATTCCAGCTACTCAGGAGGCTGAGGCAGGAGAATTGCTTGAACCTGGGAGGCAGAGGTTGCAGTAAGCCGAGATCGTGCCACTGTACTCTAGCCTGGATGACAGAGTGAGACTCCGTCTCAAAAAAACAAATGCAATTGATTTGTAGTAACATCTGACAGTCAAGTTGCAGGCTTTGTAACACCTGAGAGGAAATTGATGGTGTCGTGTTACTTTAGTTGTATGGCATAATCAGGCACAGTTTCTTCTATTTTCAGGCTTTCACAGTGGTGACAGTCTTCAATTCCATGACTTTTGCTTTGAAAGTAACACCGTTTTCAGTAAAGTCCCTCTCAGAAGCCTCGGTGGCTGTTGACAGATTTAAGGTAAGTGGCTCCTTTCTCTGCCCTGCGTCAGGAGCCCTCCCCATACAATCAACTGCTGCCTCTGTTCAAGGGGCCACACAGGCTGGCCACGCTGGCCGTAGGCTTGCCTTTGGCCTTTTGGCAAGTTGGTAAGAAAAAGGGAGCAGTGGAGGAGACTGAATTGAGGGATGAGTCTTGTCACCTTTTTAAATTAATGTGAATTTTTACCTCTTGTGGACATCCGTGTCTGGGCTCCCAGGATTGCAGTGTTCCCCTTTAGAGCTAGCCCCTTCCACCTGGGCCTGACATGGATATGTTGTAACTCACTGGGCCTCGAAGTGGCTTCACCTAGAGGACCAGCACTGTCAGGCGTCTACCCCTTGATCTTTGCTACTGTCACTGTGATTGGTTGACATGCTGAGTCCTTTTTGATGCTTTCTTTTTCCTGCCTGGTGGTTGCTCCTCATGATGCAGGGAAGGCAGTGACGTGGAAATAGTCATAAAACTAGATCATGTTGAGAAGTGCAGTGAAGTAAGTATCAGCTTCTTTTCTTGCAGGCAGTTAGTTGATCATACCTTGGCTGTGTTCTTTGTTCCTTCAGAATAATACACATACGTGATACAAACAGGAGTACATTTGGGAGGGTGGAGAGAAATAGATATTTGATAGTGGTTAATACTTAACAGAAAAAGGGGTTGCCGTGTGGGCCAGAACTTCTTGATGTTGCCACGGTGTAGATTAGCTTCTGTGTCCCTACTTGTCTTTCTTGGCCAGTGAGAGGAATACAGAAGCGATCTTGGTGATGTGAAGACTTGAAGCTCACATGTTTGAGGGATGAATATAATCTAATCATCTTGGAGGTTCAGGAGAAAACAGATTGTATTTTCTTCTTAAGAAACATGGAAACTAGCTTCCTGGGATTTGCTTATATTCTATTTGTTTGCAGTTGACCAGGTGACTTTTATTTGATCAAGAAACTAGTCCTGGCCAGGTGTAGTGGCTCACACCTGTAATCCCAGCTCTTTGGGAGGCTGAGGCAGGTGGATCAATTGAGACCAGGAGTTCAAGACCAGCCTGGGAAACACAGCAAGACCCCATCTCTACAAAAAAATTAAAAAATAGCCAGGCACATGATGTGCGTCCATAGTCCTAGCTTCTTGGGAGAGTGAGGTGGGAAGATTGCTTGAGCCCAGGAGGTTGACACTGCACTGAGCACAGGTCAGGGAGTCCTCAGGGATGGGGCATTTTAGAAATACCACATATGCGGGAGGCTGAGGCAGGAGAGTTGCTTGAGCCCAGGATAGGGAGGTGACAGTGAGCCGAGATCACACCATTGCACTTTAGTCTGGGTGACAGAGCGAGACTCCATCTCAAAAAAAAAAAAAAAAAAGAAAAGAAAAGAAATACCACAAATGGAGATCCTCTGGTCCTCTCCTACTGGACCTGGACCATGAGCTGGGATCATGGCACTGCACTCCAACCTGGGCAACAGAGTGAGACTCTAAAAGAAAGAGAAAGAAAGAAAGCTAGTCCTCGAATGTGCCCCTCCCGCACCCCAGTGTGGCTGTTGCTTAGAAGACCAAGAGCCAGAAAAAAAAAATGATAAAAATATGAAAAAAAAATGGTCTAATGGGACTCAGAGCTTTATTTTGCTGAATCTGCAATAACCAGTCGTGGCTAAGAGCAAATGTTTGACCGTAAGTTCTCCCCACTATTCGTTTTATTCGTGTTAGTGAATGGATTAGATAGCACTTTGTATGAAATAAGGGCGTGTAGTGTAGGTTGGTCCTCCCCTTGTTTTTCAAGGGCTCTGCTCTCCTACTTATTAGTGAGGACTTAGATTAGCAGGTGGCTTTCACATCATCGGTCCCTCCTCTCTCCAGGAAGCTTCGGAGTTAATAATAGAAGCAACTTCACCCACATGAGGCCCCATGAGACTTTAGACCCCTTCTATCTTATTCCTTTTGGCAGTCTTGGTCTCTTTTTTCCTTCTTATTCTTTTTTTAATTAGATGCTTGGCATACGATAGTAAGTATTTATGACCACGCTTGGTGGCTCATGCCTGTAATCCCAGCACTTTAGGAGACTGAGACAGTTGATCATGAGGTCAGGAGTTCAAGACCAGCCTGGCCAATGTGGTAAAACCCTGTTTTTACTAAAAATACAAAAAATTAGCTGGGTGTGGGGACATGTGCCTGTAATCCCAGCTACTCAGGAGGCTGAGGCAGGAGAATCACTTGAACCTGGGAGGTGGAGGTTATTGGACTCTAACCTGGGCAACACAGCAAGACTCTGTCTCAGAAAAAAAAAAGATAACAAGGATTTATTATCTATTACCTAATTCCTCCCCAACTCTAAGCCAGGCCTTTCATCTTCTTATCTTCAGGTGTTTATTAATTGGAATGACATTGACTTTGTGAGGGTTTGGAGGCTGTTTTTTAGGTGTAAGGCAACTGTTTATTATGTTTCCGAGTACATTAAAGGGAGCCTGCCTTAATCTTGGGGGACCATCTAAGGCAGCCTTTTGAAAACAACAGCAAAACTGCTCCTGGGATTGTATCTGCCCTCCCATCGGTTTTAGAAGGTGGAATATAGAATAACAAGGCTGGGACTTGCTTCTTCGATTCATTTTTACAGAGTTTGAAACTCAGTGACGCTGTTGCAGAGCCTGCTTTTTACCCTGGGTCTTGTTTTACACCGTTTTCTTTTTTTATTTTATTTATTTATTTATTTATTTTTCTTCTTTTTTGTTTTGTTTTACACCATTTTCCTTCTTTTTTTTTGAATGGGAGTTGGATATCTGGTAGATTTGCAGGTGTAGTCTTTTCTCTATTTCACCTACTCCGCAAGTGCATCTTGCAGGGGAACTTGTGGCTTCCTGTTGGGTAGTGTGGAGAATCAAATGTATTTGTGTAACCTGTAATTTATTGATTTGATAACCTGTAGAAAGTCAGTGCAAAGCTGCACTGATTGTCCCCGGTGGCATAGGGTGGCTAGCTGTAGCAAATACAGACACGGAACACCCAGCGAAATACTGTATGAAATATACTCATACTGGAAAATTATTATTGTTTTTCTAGAATCTAAATTAACTGGGGCTGGGCATGGTGGCTCACACCTGTAATTCTAGCACTTTGGGAGTCTACGGCAGGTGGATCGCTTGAGGCCAGGAGTTTGAGACCAGCCTGGCCAAAAATGTGAAACCCCATCTCTATTAAAAATACAAAAATTAGCTGGACATGGTGGCAGACGCCTACCAGCTACTCAGGAGGGCTGAGGCAGGAGAATCACATGAACCCTGGAAGCAAAGGTTGCAGTGAGCCGAGACTGCACCACTGCACTACAGCCAGGGCGACAGAGTGAGACCTTGTCTCAAAAAATAAATAAACTTAACTGGGCATCTTATATTTATCTGGCAGTGCTGTGAGTAGCCCCTCTTCTGTTCTCAACAGATTCATTCTGATTTGATTCTTCTAGTGAATGAGTAGTGTTTTCATGGTGAGTGTCCTGTAATAAAGTTGAGGCTTATGGTTTATAGGTTTATGTTATTTCTAAGATTCTGTTGTTCTAACAGGTACAAATTCAAGTAGATACAAGTTCAAGTATGGGAAGGCCCTTGTCTGCCTCTTCGCATGTCAGGGCAGAGTGACCTGAAGCTGAAACCCTCCTGGTAGGAGGGTAAGACTGCAGTGAGTAGGAAAGAGACAGGGCTAGAGCTGTGAAAACCAGTAGATCCTGGCACGTTTCTTAATAGTTCGTTGAGGCCTGACATACCTTTGCCCTTTGAATATCTCTTTAGGGAAGAGAAATGATGGCAACTCTGTCACCAGGTGGTTTTACTCTGTGAAGGTGATGAGAATATTTGGCATTTTACTCATAGCTCAGTCTCTCAGGAAGGCTTTGAACAAGTGAAATCAGCAGCTGTTTCAGCAAGCAGGGGCTACACCTAAGGTGACTCAAGAGTGAGGATGATCTTGAAAGTTTAGAATCATGACACAGTGGGGAAGAAAGGATCAGGGATGAATGGGAGAATGGGGATTTATGGGAGAGCTTAAAGGAGCAAGCTTAGAAGTTTAGAATCCAAGAGAAAGTGTGTGTTCTTGGGGAGAGGGGTCATGTATGATACTTAGCACCTGCAAACTTTAAGATAGTTGAGGGGTTCTTAGTAAGTAAGCAGAGTCCTGACACTAAAAGTCATCTTTTCTCTAAAGATCTTGTAATGTTTCAAATATTTTTAATTAAAAAAATACATTTTAAATCATACCGTGAATCCAACTGGTATAGCATTCTGTAGAGAAGATCACTGGCTTAAGAGCATTATTAGAAGTGGATTCAAAGCCTTATGGAAAAATCCTGGGCTGTGATTTATTATGGTCAGTGTTTCACATCTTAATTTCAGAAACACTTCCCTCTTCAAGAATTCATTTTCCAGCCAGGGGCGGTGGCTCGTGCCTATAGTCCCAGCACTTTGGGAGGCTGAGGCAGGCAGATCACCTGAGCCCAGGAGCTTCAGAATAGGCTGGCCAACATGGCAAAACCCCATCTCTATAAAAATTACAAAAATTAACCGGGCCTGGTGGCACGTGCCTGTAATTTCAGCTACTTGAGAGGCTGAAGCACAAGAATCACTTGAAACCAGGAGGTGGAGGTTGCGGTGAGCCTAGATTGCGCCACTGCACTCCTGCCAGGGCAACAGAGCAAGACTCTGTATATAAAAAAAAAATCCTTTTAACATAACTCAGGGGTTCTCTGGGAATGAGTGGGAGGAAAGTGTCTTGTTCTCTTCCCAAGGGGTGTTTCTCAGGGAGATATCCTTCGCTTCCGTGCAAGCCCATTCCTTTGCTTGCTTGAACTCTCAAGCTCCAAGGCAAGGCTTTGAAGATATGAGAGTTTCTTGGCAAGAAGATGTCCTCTGTGGTAGATGAGACTTTAGATGCTCTTTTCTGAATGACAGCAGCATAAGCCTGTGACAGTCTCTACTCCTAGATATGCATGGGAAGCGGGCAGGCTTTTGGATTCTGCAGGAGGGGTCTGGACGGAAAACACGTAGTGAGCATCTGTACTGGAGGTCAGCCTGCCCTCTGCTTTTCCTCCCTGCTTTTTACTACTCAGAACAAGGGGCCACGTGCCAGTCAGTTCAGTGTCTTTAGGTCTGGTTAGGTCGGTTGAGGGAGAAAGGCAGTTTAGCCTGTAATTTGTCATGCGGAATATTGGGTCATTGACAAGGCCCCTGGACACTCCCATGACCCCTTGATGGGCCTGAGCCTGGGCTGCACTAATGAGCTCCCTTTTGCCCTTCAGCTCCCTTCCACCGTATAGCCTGATGTGTTTTGCCGCGTGAGTGTGCGCCCTAGGCTTGTCTCCCTGGTCCTGATCCAGTGTCTCATCTTTGCACCTCTCTCACAACTCCTATCAGAGTTTGTTTCTAATGGAAGAGGTTCACATGATAAAGAACAAACCAGCCAGTCCTCACATCAAGATAGAGATGAAAAATGCCACCTTGGCATGGGACTCCTCCCACTCCAGTATCCAGAACTCGCCCAAGCTGACCCCCAAAATGAAAAAAGACAAGAGGGCTTCCAGGGGCAAGAAAGAGAAGGTGAGGCAGCTGCAGCGCACTGAGCATCAGGCGGTGCTGGCAGAGCAGAAAGGCCACCTCCTCCTGGACAGTGACGAGCGGCCTAGTCCCGAAGAGGAAGAAGGCAAGCACATCCACCTGGGGCACCTGCGCTTACAGAGGACGCTGCACAGCATCGACCTGGAGATCCAGGAGGTAAGCGGTCCGTTCCCTGCCCCCTCATGCCCCCCTGCACCACCCCATGCTGATCTGCCACCTTTTCACAAAGTGCGTTGTGGCTAGGAGTGATTTTGAACTAAAAAGAAAACTGGACCAGTTCTAACTCTTTAAAAAAAAGGCATTTAGCAACAGAAATTAATAAGCACTGATCTTACGAGGTGATTGTTTTATAAGCAAGGAAATGAAGCATTCAAGTGGATTTTCCAGGATTTTGCCCTAAAGTGATTTCTATTGTAGTTGCATGTGAGCTGTAACAGTTATTTCTTATTGTTACGACTCTGTGAGGGCCCCTTTTGCACCAGGCTGTGCATCGTTCCTGGCACATAATAGATATTCTCAGTGCTACTGTGACAGCAATTGTGTTGTAATTATTTATCTTTAATATAAGTTGAAGATCGTTAGGTAGATGGTGTCACAGCCCAGGTAGCACAGAGTTAGAATCCGGAGGCCCCCCTGCAGAGAACGGTGGGACAGAGATACCAGATTCAAAGCCTTTAAAATACAGCCATTTTTTGGAACCAGCACCATGTTCACAGGGCTGTGTTATTCAGAGGGCCCCAGATGCATATATATTCATTCATTCAATAGCCATTTTACAAGTATCAAACTCTGTGCCAGATGCGTTGGTAGGGCTGGGCATAGAGCCACAAAAACCCAAACAGACAAAAATGCCATCCTTCTTGGAGCGTATATTCTAGCGGGCATGGACAGGTAGTAAGCAAATAAAACATATTGCATATCATATGGTGATAAGGACTATGACAGAAGGGGACGGAGGGTGGGCATGGTGGCTCATGCCTGTAACCCCTGCACTGGAAGGCCAAGGTGGGCAAGTCGCTTGAGCCCAGGAATTCAAGACCAGCCTGGCCAACATAATGAAACCCTGTCTCTACAAAAAAAATACGAAAACTAGCTGGCCTTATGCCTATAGTCCCAGCTACTTGGGAGACTGAGGCAGGAGAATCACTTGAGCCCAGGATGTGTAGGTTACAGCGAGCTGAGATCACACCACTGCACTCCAACCTAGGTGGCAGAGTGTGAGACTCTGAGTGAGACTCAGAGTCTCAAAAACAAAAAAAGGAGGGAGAGGAGAGTATGTTGGAGCAGGGAGCAGGTGTGGTTACAACTTGAATAGGCTGCCTGAGGGAAGGCCTCATTTAAAAAGTAAAATTTGGCAAAGATCAGAGGAGATGAGGGAGTGAGTGGATTTGGGGTGGGTGGGGAAGAACATTCCAGACCAAAGCAACAGAAGCACAGAGGCCGCAAGTGGAGAGTGTGCCTGTTATTGGAGTGGAATGAGCGTGGGAGAGAGCAGTGGATGCCAAGGGCAGAGGCAGTGTCTGCCAGAGCCTCTGGGGAGACCAGCTTTACTCCAAGTGGGAAGAGAGCCTTTGGAGGATTCACAGCAGAATGACAAGACTGGACTTACGTATGAAGAGGATCATTCTAGTGGCTGCAGGGGAGACAAGGCAGCAACAACAGTCAAGGCTGTTACCGCAGTAACCAGGAGAAAGATGAGTCTGTCTTGGATCAGGTCTGCTGGTGGGAGGTAGGAAGAAATGTTTGTCCACGTAACTGGAAGTAGGGAGGAAGAGGTTTGAATGCAGTGTAGATCAAAATCAGCAACTGACTAGAGGCGTGGTAAGCCGATCCAGAACTAGACTGAGAAGAGAACAGAAAGCTTCCAGCTCTTGAAAGCTCTAAGCAAGAAGGGGAGATAGTCCTGAGTGAAACCACCTGAAACTATTAGTGTCATTGAAGGGCATGCAAGTCAGTTTTTTTACTCAGTTAACTCTGTTTTTTTTCCTTTTTGAGACAGTCTGGCTCTGTCGCCCAGACTGGAGTGCAATGGTACAATCTTGGCTCACTGCAACCTCCACGTCCCGGGTTCAAGTGATTCTCCTGCTTCAGCCTCCTGAGTAGCTGGGATTACACATGCCACTGTGCCTGGCTAATTTTTGTATTTTTGGTAGAGGCAGGGTTTCACCATGTTGGCCAGGCTGGTCTCAAACTCCTGACTTCAGGTGATCCACCCACCTCGGCCTCTCAAAGTGCTAGGATTACAGGCATGAGCCACTGCATCTGGCCTTACTTCAGTTAACTCTTAACAGCCTTTTTCTTTAGCAACTATTAGCTTGATTATTGAGACAGCTCTAATACATTGCTGATCAGCTCTATTAGAAAATGATTCCACACGTGCAGCTAAAGTGTATTTTTTGCTTTGTACGTTGACCCTCATTCTGCCCTTTAGGGTCCACAGACACATGGGAGACGCTTAGCCATTTGAAGAGAGGTCCCTTAATTCTCTCTGGGCCTTCTCTTTAGGAAGGGAGGTGATGTTTGCCAAGTGTCTTCTGTGCACCAGGCGTTTCTCTCATTGTCGTTGTCTCATTTAGACCATTTAATCATCAGAACAGTGTTTTTCTCTGTGTAAACCTAACTGGCCTGAGCAGAGGTTGAACCTGTGACTTTGACCTCCTTGTTACCACCATGCAGTAACCGTTCAAACTCCTGGATCATGTCAAAAGCTATTTGTTCAACTATCAGACTCTATACTTAGTTTTACAAGGAGAATGCCTTTCCTCAAGGTTCTCAGAGACCAGAGGAGACACGGTATGAGGATAAGTCTCAGGGCCCAGACCACACGGTTAACAAGTGCTGGTGAAGTTGGGATTGAGATCAAGACCCATCTGCCTCCAGAATCTGTGCTCTGTCCCCACCACCACCCTCCGACTTCCTTCCTGGGGACGCTTGAACCAGCACAGTGTTGTAAACAGGTGACCCTTTTGAGGTCATCTGTCTATCCCCTGAAAACTTTCAACACTACTTTGAGAACTCTTAATCTTGCCTGAGGATGTTCAGTTCATCATAGCCTTGATTTTCCACTTTTGTGTGGGATTGGTGGTATAAATATTCCTCAGATTTTTTGAAATGTTTTGTAGCAAAATGGAAGCAATGGTATCCATGGTTTTTATTGAAAATAATTTATAGACCCTGATTTTTAAGAGTCCTGCCGTCTCTCCTGGAAAACAACAAAAACAAGTAAATTAAGAACATGGGTGGCTCTGCACAGTGGCTCACACCTGTAATCCCAGCACTGTGGGAGGCTGAGGCAGGCGGATCACTTGAGGCCAGGAGTTTGAGACCAGCCTGACCAACATGGCAAAACCCCATCTCTACTAAAAATACAAAAATTAGCTGGGAGTGATGGTGCACGCCTGTAATCCCAGCTACTCAGGAGGCTTAGGCAGAAGAATTGCTTGAACCCCGGAGGCAGAGGTTGCAGTGAGCCAAGATCGTACCACTGCACTCCAGCCTGGGTGACAGAGTGAAACTCTGTATTGAGTATTATCATTACTCAAATAATGATAATAATAATAATAAAATGCTCTTTGAGAGCCCTGCCCTCTCTTCTAAAAAACAACAAAAGCAAGTCAGTTAAGAACATGGGTTATCAGCAGAATAGTAAAGAGGCTGGGCCTGAGAGTGATCGTGAGATACCTGAATGTGTGTGGCACATTTCCTTTCCCCGAAGGGCTTCCATTCCTGTTATCTTGGGTGTCTCCAGAGAAACCTATGAGATAGGTGGCTAATGAGTGAGAAAACAGGTGAGCGACTTGCTGAGTCATCAGGGTGACAGTTCTCTGTGGGTAGACCACAGTGAATGTGTTTTTCCTCAAGGTAATTGCAAGTCCTTAGAGATCGGTGGTCAGTAGCCTCTAAATGACCCTCCTCTCTGTGTGCCTTGTCCAGGGTAAACTGGTTGGAATCTGTGGCAGTGTGGGAAGTGGAAAAACCTCTCTCATTTCAGCCATTTTAGGCCAGGTAAGATTTTGGTTATTGTCCTTTTCTTCTTTCTCTGGTTCACAAGAGTGTCAGGAAAAACGAACAGATTTTCTGAAGGGAGTTGGAAAAAGGGGAAACAAATGAACCCTCAGCCTGCCTCGTACACCCCCCATTTCCCCCAGTTCACCCCTTCACAGCCTTCTGTCTGGAAGGAGGCTTGATGGGCACTTGATGGATGACTGTTACCCCAGCTGGAGTCATTTGGCCTTGTGCCTTCTTTCATTCAGGATGCATCTGTTGAGTGCCACAGGTATGCCAGTGTGCTGAAAATGGCAGAGATAAGAGATGAACAGACACCCTACACTGTAGCACTGCCAACAGGGTTAACTTGTAGAGAAGCAGGGTGGCCAGCACTCCCAGCCTTGCTGTCAGACAGGACTGTCAGGGTTTGATCTAGAAGCAAAGCCACTCTCAGTTTTCTGCCCGAGCCCTGAAGAGTCAAGCCATCAGGGAGTTCCTGGTCCAGTGGGGAGCAAGGCCTTGAAGACACCCACACACATCTCCAGGCAGGGACTGAACAGCGCGCTGAGAGTGAGGGACAGAAAGGGGCGGGCATCATCCTGCTGAGATACATTATCATTGCTGTGTTTTAGAACCAAATGATCCAGAAAAAAAACAAGGTGCCCATGTGCTTGTTAAACTAGAATGAGATTGACTTAGGTGGTTGAGATGAGTGGAGACTTAGGATTATCTCTATGGCCTAATGGATAAGGTCCACTGAATGGAAATGAAACAGACCGGGCAGGAGTGCTTCTGTAGCCTCCAGGTTTTGGAATACTTGCTTGTCTTGTTTGGCATCAGCTGTCACAGTTGGTGAGTTGTGGTTCTCCTTGAGGGTGGTGTGCCTGGGGCTGTCTGAGTTCAGATCACAGTGGGCAGCTCCCCCACTTCTGCTTTATGACACTCTCCAGTGGTGGGGCCCAGCCATTGGCCTTTGTAAAAGGCACCAGACTTCGTAGGTGATTTCTGATGACCAACCAGATTTGGAGGGCCAGTGAGGAGACAGAGATGCAGGGAGAGGGAGAAGGAAAGAAAAGTCAGTCCCTAAGTGCTGCTCTGCAGTCTAGCAATGTGCTCCTTGTTCCAGGGTTGACTAGGCAATGGTCAGGTGGAAAACCAAGTCAGACTTTGCTTCTGGACAAATCCTGGCAGCCCTCTCTCTGACAGGGAAATGGGTCGTGCCGGTCAGCCCTGCCTTAACTGTAGTTGACTCTGTTGACAGCATGGCAGTATGCGGTGCTTATGGAGCAGCCAAAAGTGCCGGCTTTCCACAGTAGACCCTCCTGGGGTTTCTGAACCCTTTGAAATGCACATCAGAGTTGGCTACACCTGTGTGTGTACACGCTGTGTGAGGGTTTATGAGAGGACCGGCTTATGACCAAGCACTGCACAGGCTGCTTAGTGAGACTTTGCTTCAAAGCTGTGGCATCCCCGACCCAAGACAAATGTCTACTGTCAGTCCCAAACAAAAGAAATCATGGAAGAAGGTAAAATGGATGAATCAATGCATATCAATCATTGCGACTAAACACAAAATTCAAAGCACGTGGTTCGTCACTGCATGTGGGCAGAGAATGCCCATCGTTGGTAAGTGGACAGTATGTAAATATTATAAATATTAAGTGATGTCTAACCTGGACTTTTTTTTTTTTTCCATTGGTTCTCATTTTGTAGAAGCAGCTGGTCAAGCCAGCGTCCTAGATAATTGCTGTAGCTGAGTTGGCCTGCCCCCATCCTGAGGCAGGGATTAGCTGTAAACCCCTGCAGCATCCTCTGCAGGAGAATTCTGCAAGGACCACTTGCTTGTACTTCTCCTAATTTAAACAGTTTGCACACAGCAAATAGGCTGCGAAGGGCAGTGTTTGCTCCTTCGAGTTATGGGTTATGCTGTGCTCCCATCACACATAAGCGAGGAGAACTTTGATTTTATCTGGGGCTATAGCTCTCTTTGGAACAAAGGTGGGATCTGGATTTGGGTCCAGAAAGAGCCAAGAAATTGCCAGAGCTAGATTCCATCATGACAGGTGGGGATTGTGTTGGTACAGGGTGATGGTTTTGAGTTACGGTGCCATTGGCTGGTGTCTCTCTCCCTAGATGACACTTCTAGAAGGCAGTGTTGCAATCAGTGGAACCTTCGCTTATGTGGCCCAGCAGGCCTGGATCCTCAATGCTACTCTGAGGGACAACATCCTGTTTGGGAAGGAATATGATGAAGAAAGGCAAGGAATATTTGGCTTTGTCATGTTTCCATTTTGGCCTCGTGAGGTACAAGGCAGCCCTAGGCAGGCTCCCTCGCTGCCTGCCCTGTGTCCCTGACGCTGTCTCTTTGTGTCCTCCAGATACAACTCTGTGCTGAACAGCTGCTGCCTGAGGCCTGACCTGGCCATTCTTCCCAGCAGCGACCTGACGGAGGTACAGGCCTTCTGCCCCAACCAGGCGTTTGGAGAGAGGGCTCTGGGAGATGAGTGGCAGATCTGGGCCAGAGCCGCCCCCAGGAGTGCATCTGAAATGCTTGGGAGAAGGGCCTCCCAGGGAGTGAGGTTCTCATTAGGCCTTTGTGTTAGGAAAGCATGTGTCCATTAGGGCAGAGATGTTAACACAACCTGTTTTAAGGTTGTCAGTATTTTATATGTCTTGTGGATTTTAAACAGAATCCCATTGTTGACTCAGTTGATGTTTTTCACTCTATTCAGATATTTCTAAAACTATAAGTAAGCGTGTGCATGTTGAGCTTCTTCCCTGAACTCGATTTTGCCAACCTCCTTACTCAGGTAGTCTGTAGAGAGCCCTTTTCTGTTAGAGGGAAAGAGACTTTGGAGAAATCCGCATTTCTCTGGGTCTCTGGCCTGGAGCAGTTTCCAGAGGCGCATCTTTGGAACTAGTTTGTGCTCTTCAGTGTTAGAACTCGTCTCCCATGAACTGCCCTGAAGGTCTCTGGGACTGGCACCTTTATTTAGCTGACTTTAGAGATCCTTAAATCCATGTCCCCAGATCAGCAGCATCAGCAGCAGCAGCAGTATCACCTGGGGACTTGTTAGAAACACAAATTCTTAGGCTGTTCTCCAGACCTACTGGATCACAAACTCTGGGGGTGGGGCCCAACGATCTCTTTTAACAAACCCAGCAGATGATTCTGATGCAATGTCCCGTTTGGAAATCTCTGAATTAACTGAATATTTGACAACTGATTTATTCATTTGATCATTTAGTAACATTTATTAGGTGCCTATTTTGTGCCAGTGACATGTGCAGACACTGCTTGGCACTAAGAATATCAAGGGATAAGATAATAACCTGCACGTCAAGAAGTGTACAGTTAAGAGGATGAGAAACCCAAACAAATAGGCACAAAATAATCTGGTGAAAAAGCACCCCATTTCTTCGGGGTACTTGGAGGAAAGAGGTTGGGGGAGATTTCGGAGGAGATGATGCCAGCACTGAGAAAAGTAGAGGCAAACACATAACATCGTCGTGTATGTTTGTAATATACACATAATTTCAGATGGCTTAGGTCCCAGGATGTGGAAGGGGGATTGCAGTGGAGGCTGAAAACTGCCGGGAAACAGGGTGGCAAAGGGTCTGGTTTGTATGCCACGTTTGGATGTTCAGGGCTTATCCTTTGGGGCTCTGGAAGAATTTTAAGCAAGGGTGGGAGATGGTCAGCTTTGTGTTCTGGGAAGATCTTCCTGCCATGTGGAGAATGGATTGGAGTGGGGCATCCAGGTGGAGTGGCAAGAGCAGATGTAGGATTGATCAGTACCCAGATGGCAGTGGTGGAGGAAGAGGCATCTGGGCCAACTCCCTACTTCCTGGAAGGATCAGCGTGGCAGTTCATCTGTGGGGGATTGAGAGAAGGAGCTGATCTGGGTGGGCAAGAGGGGAGGTAACTGGGTAACCCCTATGTGCTGTTCTGGACTTGTGCTGGAGGCTTCACCACACTTGTGGGCTCTTGTAGATTGGAGAGCGAGGAGCCAACCTGAGCGGGGGGCAACGCCAGAGGATCAGCCTTGCCCGGGCCTTGTATAGTGACAGGAGCATCTATATCCTCGACGACCCCCTCAGTGCCTTAGATGCCCACGTGGGCAACCACATCTTCAATAGTGCTATCCGGAAACATCTCAAGTCCAAGACAGTTCTGTTCGTTACCCACCAGTTACAGGTATGGAGCTTTCTTCCCTAGGCTGCCTGCCTGAGTTTGGGAAGTCAGATATGTGGAGGTAGGTTTGCTCCAGGTATCTGTGTATTGTAACTAGAAATTCCTGGAATCAAGTTTTCATTTTCTTAGCAAATTAGCCCCCCTGTACCAATAAAGCTCATTGTACCAGTGTAACAGATGGCCATCTAAATGAGAGATCCTTGGAGCATATCAGCTTCTGCATATAGATCAGTGAGTAAAAGAGCTGAGACGAGCAGGCCAAAAATGGAGTTTGGGTATAAGATAGTTGGGAAAGCATTGTGTTAACATCTCTATGCAAGTGGGAACTGTTTTGGGAAAACAAGCTTTTCTCCCTCTGTCATTCCATGATAAGCAGGCACTTTGGAGAGCAGCTCAGAGATGTTGCCATCTGGTTCACATATGTTGTCACGTTTTGGGGGCAAACCCTCCATTCTGCCAAAGAAAGTCATAATTATCGTATCTGTGAGTACAGGGAAAGGGTGTAAATTTAATGCAGGGCTAATGTGGCTCCATCAGCAGATTCATGTGAAAAACTGGAGGACCTTGGCCGGGAGCGGTGGCTCACGCCTGTAATCCCTGCACTTTGGTAGGCTGAGGCGGGCAGATCACCTGAGGTCAGGAGTTCGAGACCAACTGGTGAAAACCCTTGTTTACTAAAACTACAAAAATTATCCAGGCACAGTGGCGCATGCCTGTAATCCCACCTACTGGTGGAGGGTGCAGTGAGCCGGGATTGCACCATTGCACTCTGACCTGGGCAACAAGAGTGAGACTTTGTTTCAGAAAAAAGAAAAAAAATTGGAGGGACTGCTCCTCATACTATATCATGAGGCACAAGACGCTCGACTGGGGTTCTCAGTGTTGGCACCACTAACATTTTGGGCCAGATAGTTCACTGTGGTGCAGGGCTGCTCTGCACCCCTGGCCTCTAGCCACTAGATAGCAGTACAGACTGTCACTGACTTACAGTTCAACCTACAGTCTTTTGACTTTATGATGGTGCCCGTACAACCATTCTGTTTTTCACCTTCAGCATAGTATGGAAAAAAATTATGTGAGATATTAAACACTTTATTAATAGAAATAGACTTTGTGTTAGATGATTTAGCCCAACTGTAGGCTAACGTAAGGGTTCTGAGCATGTTTAAGGTAGGCTAGGCTAAGCTCTGATATTTTCAACTCATGTTGGGGTTATCCGGATGTAAGACCATCGTTAAGTTGAGGAACATCTGTATACTTCCCCCAGTATGACAACCAAAAATGTTTCCAGCGGGTGTGGCGGGTGTGTAATCCCAGCACTTTGGGAGGCTGAGACAGGGAGATCACCTGAGGTCAGGAGTTTGAAAACAGCCTGGCCAACATGGCGAAACCCCATTTCTACTAAAAATACAAAAAAAAATATTAGCTGAGCACAGTGGCGGGCGCCTGTAATCCCAGCTTCTTGGAAGGCTGAGGCAGGAAGAATCGCTTGAAGCTGGGAGGCAGAGCGGAGATGGTACCATAGCACTCCAGCCTGGGTGTCAGAGTGAGACTCCGTTTCAAAAAAAAAAATGTCTTCTCGGAGGTTAACTCGCCTCCTGTAGAGAATTACTGAACCAAGGTATAGGTGTTTGAATGTATTTGCATAAGTCATCAGCGATACTGTGTTGTCTCTGCCTTTGCCTGCAGTACCTGGTTGACTGTGATGAAGTGATCTTCATGAAAGAGGGCTGTATTACAGAAAGAGGCACCCATGAGGAGCTGATGAATTTGAATGGTGACTACGCTACCATTTTTAATAATCTGTTGCTGGGAGAGACGCCGCCAGTTGAGGTAAGGTCTGATGGTATTTGCGTGTGTCCCCTTCTCTCTGTGCAAGGGAAACACAGCCGGAGTGAGTGATGGAGAGATCTCAGCTGAATCCAGTGTCTGTGTCTTACTGGCAGGGGCCCTGTTTTCTGGCAAGCAGGCTGCTGCGCCTTGGTTCGCACAGTGATTCTGCTCTAGGAGAGGACTGTAGGGCTGGTGAGCTGGGGTCTTCTGTCACTGAGAACTTAACGTGGCAGTGGCAGGGAAGGGAGAAAGACATGGGCTCAGTGAGGGCAGAGACGTGTGCTGCTGTTCAGTCACAGCCTCGTTTCCTATGCTCCATCAACCTGCCTGAAGCATTATGAAGCTCTTTTTCAAGTAAACAAGCGAATAAAGTGCCATGGTAGGGAAATTCAATATCGCGCACATTTGAAAGTGCTCGCGTTGGGCGCTGTGGCTCTCGCCTGTCATCCCAGCATTTTTGGAGGCTGAGGCGGACAGAGCACTTGAGCCCAGGAGTTCGACAGTAACTTGGGCAACGTGGAGAAACCCTGTCTTTCCAAAAAAATACAAAAATTAGCTGGGCCTGGTGTGGGGTCGCCTGTAATCCCAGCTACTTGGGAGGCTGAGGCAGGAGAATCACTTGAACTCAGGAGGCGAACGTTGCAGTGAGCTGAGATTGCGCCACTGCACTCCAGCCTAGTCAACAGAGCGAGACTCCATCTCAAAAAAAAAGAAAAAGACATAAGAGAAACTTGGAAAGGAGAGCATTAAGTAGTTTCTGTTGTCTCAGGTGGAACCTGGTGGCTGTTTATTGAGTCCCTGTGTGTACTGTTCCAGGCGATTCTCAGGGGTAGGTCCTGTCAGATTGTAACCATGTGAGAGACATCTCTGTCCTTGAGGGACTTACAGTGTTCCAGGGAAGACTGATGCTTTTATGCTCTTGCAAGCACTTCCAAATGTGGCTTACACCACATCACATGTATAGCACTAAGGGAGTGCTAAGGGCGGACAGAAGACCCCAGCTCGCCGGCCCTACAGTCCTTCTCTCCTAGAGCAGAATCACTGTGTGAACCAAGGCGCAGCAACCTGCTCACCAGAAAACAGGGCCCCTGCCAGTAAGACACAGACACTGAATTCAGCTGAGATCTCTCCATCACTCACTCCGGCTGTGTTTCCCGTGCACAGAGAGAAGGGGACACACGCAAACATGAGAGGAATCTAAGTAGCCCTCATGAAGAACATAAGACTTGAATCCATCTGAATGGGGCAACTGGGACTGGGACTGGGACTGGGACAAGGGGAGGGGGCTTTCCAAGTGGAGGAACGAGGCTGCACGAAGGTAGAGAAATGGGAAATTGCACTGTGGCGTAAGGAATGCTGTGAAGTCCAGAGCAGCTTGAGAGTAGGGGCCTTGGGCGATGGTGAGATGGGAGAGGAGCTGCAGGATTCGGGTAGGGCCAGAACATGGAGGTCCTGCAGAACCAGGTGGAAAAGTTTGATTATCCTGTGGTAGCAGACGGGAAATGGTCAGATCTATGGATATGATTCAGTGACGTGGGGCCTCAGAGATAGGAGGAATGGAAATGACTCCACCCCTAATACTTTCGACAACTTGGAATGGACAAGAACGGAATAAAGGTGACTAGGGAGAATGAAAGTCAGAGGACTAAATTTTACATCTTAAAATTTGAACATTTTAAGATCTAAATGAGTATAGGTGACCCTTTGAAGAAGTTGTATGGGTAATGGCAGCTTGATTGATGATTTCCTAATGTGTATCCCATGGACATTCATCTAGGTGGCTAACATGACCGGAGACTTTTTCTTTTTAATGTTATTAGATCAATTCAAAAAAGGAAACCAGTGGTTCACAGAAGAAGTCACAAGACAAGGGTCCTAAAACAGGCTCAGTAAAGAAGGAGAAAGCAGTAAAGCCAGAGGAAGGTAATGGCCTTTTTTGAGAGTTTGAGATTTGTCGTTGATCAGAGATTATGCTGTGTGGTAGGTAATTCATGATGTTTTAATAGCATTGTATGTGCAATATAAATAGCTGGTCTTACATTTCTGGAATAAAAGATTCTTATATAATAGTGCGAGACCAAGAGGCACCTTCTGTTTGCTTAAACAGACAGGGCTGTAAGAGTCACCTTCTCCTCCTGTGCAGGGTGAGGTCAGGTTTAGATAATAGAACTGAGTCATTCTGAGTAAGGAGAAATGGAAAGGTGAGTAAAGGTACACCTTTCCATCCTATGATTCACCTCTGCTTATACAAAGTCCCAACCAAATCAGAGGGGTTCTGGCTCTAAGGATATCTCAGAAGCTCCCGTGTTAGAACGGGAGACTCATCACCTTGTCCTGACTGACTGTTTTAGCAGGACTATGAATAAGAGTGACAGAGAGGGTTTTTCCTACTTGGCTTTACCTGTCCAGAGCTCTTTGTCCTGTTTCTTAAGCCCTTTTTCTTATCAGCAGTAGCAAATCTTGAGAGTTCTTGGGAAGAACAATCTTGGGAACTATTCGCAATAATGTGGGCATTTTCACCTTTGAATTTTAAGTTGCTTGTCGATTTAAACATACACGTGAGTGTGTGTGTGTGCGTGTGTGCGCGCGCGCGTGTGTGTGTGGTCTTATTTTAATCTCCTTGTTGCTTCACCTCCTTACCTCACCCTTTTGAATCCAGGGACTTTCTTGGGTTTGCCATTGCTTTGGGGACTGGGCCTGTTGCCACTTCCTTATCCTTAAAACTGCAGGAGGTCAGGCACAATGGCGTACACCTGTAGTCCCAGTACTTTCTGAGGCTGAGGTAGGAAGATTGCTCGGGCCCAGGAGTTCAAGACCAGCCTGGGCAACATGGTGAGCCCTGCTTCTCTACAAAAAAAAAAAAAAAAAAAAATCAGCCAAGCGTGTTGGCGCATACCTGTAGTCCCAGCTACTTGGGAGATTAGGTGAGCCACTGCTCTCCAACCTGGGGGACCAAGTGAGAACTGTAAAAAAAAAAACAAAAAAAACTGTAGGAGATATTTGGTAGTTGACCATTCTGACTTACTGCCTCCGTTATTATTATTATTTTTTTAAGGTATGGGATTTTGAATTCAAGCTGTGGTTTGTGGTATGTTATTGACACACCCCAAAAAACAAACAGCACAGAAGTCTGAGACATTCGTGAGTTCTTACCACAGGCAGTAAAAAGATCAGAATCAGAATACCATCAGCAAACATTTGTTCTTATCTGCATAGTTCCTAACCTGGCTACTCACAGCTCTTAAAGTGCTCGAGGCCTGCGTGAGGCTTATTCCAAAATTTGTAAACATTATTTGTGTAAAGAGGGAAAAGCCAGGTACCACTCAGTGTGCACGCAGCTCTGCCTGTAACAGATGTAATATACACGCAGCTCTGCCTATGACAGGTCTGCTTATGTTCTCCTTAAATCTAAAATAAAAGTTTAAAAGCAACACAGGGAAAAGCTTCCTGTGTAGCCGTTTGTCTTACAAATCAAAAATTAAATTCTGTGCCCTGCAACTGACTGAATAAACTTTCCTCTAGGCCCAGGGTACCCAATGAAACCTGAAAATCTAGTTCAGACCATGAAGGGGAGAGGGTGTTGGACATGCCTTACTATACTCCCCCGCCTTTAGAGTTTAGGCACACAACCGACCAGTACTGACATTTAAATAGAGACCCTAAGACAGAGAGAACAGACTCTGTAGCTGTAAGATGCCTAATTCCAACCTGACTATTAAAACAATAGAGCATCATGTGACAGGGCCCTGGAAGAAATGTGTATTTGAAATGGCCCTTCAAAGCCGTCTTTTGGAGGGGAAATTCTGCATTCTATAGAGAATTTCCTTCCTTTGCTAGGTCTCTCTAGATGGTCCAGCACCTTTAATAGGAAACATTCACATCTATTCTCTCTGAAGCCCGCTACCAAGAGGCTTCATCTACTTGACAAGAACCCTGGTGTCCACACCCTGCCCCACCACCACTCCCTGACTTACCTATCTCAAGCTAATTTCAATTCTTCAGGCAGAGCTAACCCTTTCAACCAGTTGCCTATCAGAAAATCTTTGAATTCACCTATGACCTGTAAGCTTCACCTCCCTGCCCCACATTGTCCCACCTTTCCAGATCAAATCAGTGATTACCCCACTCATATTGATTGATTTCGCATGTCTCCTTAAAACATAAAACCAAGCTGTAATCCAACTGCTGTGGGCCTCTTCTCAGGACCTCCTGAGGCTGTGTTACTGGTCATGATCCTTAACTTTGGCAAAATTAACTCCTAAATTGATGGATAACCATCTCAAGATACTCTCTGGTTTACACTCTGTGTTCTCATATTAGCATCAAGAATCTGACTGCACCAGGGAGGCCCTCGGCATATATTTGAACCTTTTCTCTCCTCCAGCAGCCAGCGAGTGACTATGCCCTACTGAATTCACCTCCTGAAACTCCATTCCACCGTCACAACCCCAGTTCAGGCCTTTATCATCTCTTACCCACAGTGTTACAGCCGTTTTTTAAAATTTGTCTTCCAGTCAGCTGAGAGATCTAGTTAAAAACATGAGACCAGCCAACTTTCCTGCATGGAGTCTTTCAGTAACCTTCCATTCTCAAAGCTGTGTTTTCTAATCTTTTTCCTGATAGGGCACCCAGAGAAAAGGCTATTTGTGTGGAACACGGGTGGCATGAAGGAGGCTGCTTGCTGCCAGAGGCAGCTTGTCTGGCAATATTGGCCATCCCAAGTCCATCCTAGCCTTAGGAAGTCAAACACACCTTTCACCCTTTCTCCTGAGATGTTCTTCTCTGTGGGGTCAACATTCAACACCTTTCTTCTGTGACTGCAGCTGCTTAGTCGGTGGTCTGAGCAGGCTGCACAGCTCTTCTGGCTGAATCCCTGTGGTTTGCGTTTTGCCACCCCTGTGCCTGTGCTCGTGTTGTTTTCTCCCTGCTGTCTCCCTCTCCCCACCCGGTCACCTGTGGCTTACCTTTCGAGCAGCAATACAGAAAGTCTTACCTGAAACGTGCCTGCCAGCCACCCCACACCTAAGCCAAATAGGTCAAGTATCCCTCTGGGCATTCCCATATCTGCTCTGCATGTAGCTCTATCATCACATTGAGCTCATTTTACTGTAATTATGTGATTATTGATCTGCCTGTCCTACCAGTCTCTGGCAGGCTCCTCAGCCAAGTCCCTAGGGGTGGGGATCTGGTCTTCATCCTCTCTGCTGCTCCTGGGCTTTATCCCGGGCCTGGTTCATGGCAGGTGCTCAATAAATGTTAAATAGATGAACAAATGCTTCCGAAAAAAAGGAAATCTAATCTAGAGCCCTGTGGAGCTGCCGCCTCTCCCATTCTGCTGCTCTACAGGTGACTTAGTTTTTTGGCAACAGCTCTTCCCTTCTGAGTCCATGTTTCTTTTTTCCTTACTAGGGCAGCTCGTGCAGCTGGAAGAGAAAGGGCAGGGTTCAGTACCCTGGTCAGTATATGGTGTCTACATCCAGGCTGCTGGGGGCCCCTTGGCATTCCTGGTTATTATGGCCCTTTTCATGCTGAATGTAGGCAGCACCGCCTTCAGCACCTGGTGGTTGAGTTACTGGATCAAGCAAGGAAGTGGGGTAAGGTTACTCATAAGTGAGAAAGTGGTATGTCTAAGAATGTGGCTGTTTCTTCCTCTTCTCTGGCTATTCTTGGGGAAACGATTGTAGTTTTCCCTTAAAAGAAGCAGTGAAGAGAGATTTTTCCAGGATGAAAAGATGAGTCCCTAATGTAGCCTCTCCAGAAAGAAGAAAACCCTGACCCAAGCCACTGGGCAGTAGAATCAGTAGGGCACCTGCAGGCTGTCTGCTCTCGTCCATTATGTATTAGCCCATTTTTTGCACTGCTATAAAGAAATACCCAAGACTGGCTAATTTATTAAAAAAAGAGGTTTAATTGACTCACAGTTCCACAGAACAGGGGAGGCCTCAGGAAACTTACAAGTACGGTGGAAGGCAAAGGAGAAGCAGGCAACTTCTTGACCAGGTGGCAGAAGAGAGAGAAGAGAGTGTGTGTAGGAGCTCAGATCTCGTGAGAACTCACTATCATGACGAGAACAGCATGAGGGAAACAACCCCATGATCCAGTCACCTCCACCAGGTCCCTCCCTCAACACCTGGGGATTACAATTCAAGATGAGATTTGGGTGGGGACACAAAACCTAACCATATCACATTAGAACAGAGAGAGGGCTAGGTGCGGTCGCTCATGCCTGTAATCCCAGCACTTTGGGAGGCCTAGGTGGGCGGATCACTTGGGGCTAGGAGTTCAAGACTACCCTGGCCAACATGGCAAAACCCCGTCTGTACTAAAAATACAAAAATTAGCTGGGCATGGTGGTGCACACCTGTAATCCAAGGTACTTGGGAGGCTGAGGCTTGAGAATTCCTTGAACTCAGGAGGCAGAGGTTGCAGTGAGCCATGATCATGTCACTGCACTGTAGCCTGGCCGACAGAGCGAGACACTGTCTCAAAAAAAAAAAGAAAAGAGAGAAAGAGGTGGACAAAGCCATGATGACCAGGCCCCAGGGTTGGTACCCTGCCTTTGAGCTGAGAATGGCGCTGAGCAGGGGCTCTTGGCAGTCTTTAGGAGTCTTGCCTCATAGAGCTTTGGCTCCAAACAGAACACTACTGTGACTCGAGGGAACGAGACCTCGGTGAGTGACAGCATGAAGGACAATCCTCGTATGCAATACTATGCCAGCATCTATGCCCTCTCCATGGCAGTCATGCTGATCCTGAAAGCCATTCGAGGAGTCGTCTTTGTCAAGGTAAGCAGTGGTGGGCGGCCTCTGCCCTCCTCCCTGGTGACATGTGGTCAGGCTTTGGCCTGGTAGCTCCCTTAAGCAGGATGGCCCCAGCTGAGATGACTCATATCCTGTTAGCCTCTGCCTTTTCTCACTTGCCACCCATCCCCCTGACTGCTTGCACCTCTCCACTTTGGGAGCAGGTGCGCTGCGGAGCAGTTCTCTAGACAGGTAGGAATGGAGCCATTCCTGGGCCCTGACCACTCTGCTCTGCTCCTCAGGGTACACTGCGAGCTTCCTCCCGGCTGCATGACGAGCTTTTCCGAAGGATCCTTCGAAGCCCTATGAAGTTTTTTGACACTACCCCTACAGGGAGGATTCTCAACAGGTTTTCCAAAGACATGGATGAAGGTATTCCTCACTGAGCCTTTTTTTTTTATTTTTATGCTCTCGGGCTCACTGTACTTCCAGCCTTCTAGATGATTCTCCAGATATGCAGATCCGGCTGTCTGTAGATCCTGAGAGCACAGTGGCTGCTGGTGTTTGCAGGAACATTGCATCTGAGTTTTCGGTCTTGTTTGACCTGAAAACAAGTTCAATGGATTCAGTTAGCAGAAAGGCTTTGGACAGAGGCATCTGAGATTCTGAAACACACACAGATTTTGAAGCAATGCATTGGTTTCTAGATGCCTACAACCTGTCTGGTTTTCTGGCTGTTGTATGGGCTGTGCCTGCACCTGAACTGAAATACTGTACCCCCCACAGTTCAGAGTAACAGTAAAGCCCATGACGTTGACAGAGGGCTTCCTGTGTAACAAGCAGCATGCTCGGTGTCTTATGCATGTTATCTTCATCCTCGAAGCAGCCCTGTCAGTGAGTGTTGTTTCACTCCTTGAATACACAAGAAAGCTGCTATCTGGAAAGGTCAAGGAACTTGCCCAAGATTCAGCTATTGAGTAACAAAGCTGGAAACTGAGCCCAGATCTTCTTGACCCCAAAGCTAATGGTTTTAATTGCTGCACTGTGGCTGCCTTCATAGAAGGACTTTGTTTCAAGCGTTGATAGGCCATTGTAAAGCCATGGTCAGAGGTAACAAGGAATCAGAACTATCCCTGAAACTCGAACTGATGCATAACATCTTCCCATTGCTGCTAAACACACATGCATGCACACCCACGAATGGAAAAAAGAAAAATAAATAAATAATATCAACATGTCTAGGATTTGCATGAAAATATTTTAGCCAGAAGGAAAAAGAGGTGGGGTGGGGAGACAGCCAAAAAGAGATGAAAGTTGGTTAAAGGTAAAGTTCTTTTAACCTTTGTGTATGTTTAAACATTTTGCACAATGGCCAGGCATGGTGGCTCACACCTGTAATCCCAGCACTTTGGGAGGCTGAGGCGGGCAGATCATGAGGTCAGGAGATTGAGACCATCGTGCTAACACGGTGAAACCCCCGTCTCTACTAAAAGTACAAAAAAATTAGCTGGATGTGGTGGCACATGCCTGTAATCCCAGCTACTTGGGAAGCTGAGGCAGGAGAATCACTTGAACCCAGAGGTGGAGGCTGCAGTGAGCCAAGATCATGCCACTGCACCCAGCCTGGGGGACAGAGTGAGACTGTCTCAAAAAAAAAAAAAAATGTACACAACAGAAAATGTCTTGAATGTTATTGGTAAGAATATAGGTTTTGTTTTCTTCTTCACATATTTATTTTCCAAACATTTTTAAATAAGCATATATTACTTTTAAAGGAGGAACATGTTTAAAGGGGTGGGGCCGGAAGTAAACCATGAAAAGGGAGTGGAGTAAGAGGATTTTCGTGAGACAAAAAAAATCCAAGCATCCAGTTTTCTAAATTTTTCTTTGCTCAGAATGTTTAAAGACAACATCATAAACTTCAGATAGGGATTCTGTGGAACCTCTTTTTGTTTTTTTAAATTTTCAGTGCCATTTTTCCCCACAGTCTGACTTGCTCCTTTACTGGTTTCCGCAGTTGACGTGCGCCTGCCGTTCCAGGCCGAGATGTTCATCCAGAATGTTATCCTGGTGTTCTTCTGCGTTGGAATGATTGCAGGAGTCTTCCCGTGGTTTCTTGTGGCAGTGGGGCCCCTCGTCATCCTCTTCTCAGTACTGCACATTGTCTCCAGGTAAATAGGAAGTGCTCATGTCTGCTGGGGCCAAGGAGAAGCCTTAGTGGCTGGGTGGCTGCTGTGACATGGAACTCATTCTCTCTCCAGGGTCCTGATTCGGGAGCTGAAGCGTCTGGACAATATCACACAGTCACCTTTCCTCTCTCACATCACATCCAGCATACAGGGCCTTGCCACCATCCACGCCTACAATAAAGGGCAGGAGTTTCTGCACAGGTTTGTCCTGGGGGGGGACAGAGGCCTCAATGGGGAACCAGCATTTGATATGGGTCTGGGAGGCTCTTCAAGGCCAGAGACGTGGATTATAAAGCTCATTACCAAGAGTATTCTTGATTTATTTAATGGAATTATCTCTGATTAAAATCTGCTTGCTTGGCGGGACTCCTTTCTGAGCAAATGAGAAAACAAAAATACAGATTTGGGCGCATTCAGCATGACGTGCCCGTAGTCCCAGCTACTCAGGAGGCTGAGGTGGGAGGTTGGCTTGAGCCCAGGTGTTCAAGTCCAGCCTGGGCAATATAGCGGATCCCATCTCAAAACAAAATACAAAGAAAAAACCCCACAGATTTGCAGTCTATTAGCCTTTGGTCCTGAAAAGCTATATTTGATGGAGTTTTCTTTTTATTTTAAATAGTAAAAGGTAGCTATTGACATTTGAGTAGATTTTATTTAAGCATCAAATATTGTTTCTTTGTTAAACTTACATACATTGTCATTGTGAAGATTTGTATTAATAAGACAGTGGAACTAACTTAAATATTCTTCAATATAGGACAGGCTGAATAAGCTATGGTCTATCCATAGAGTACCATGTGATCCTTAAACAGAATGAGGCAGCTCTATAGGTACTGATAGGGAATCATCTCCAGCATCTGTTAGAGAAAGAGCAGGGTATAGATGTGTGTATTAATATATATATGCTACCTTTGAGTATGTGTTTGTATGTATAACATTTAGAACATCAGGCTGGGCACAGTGGCTCATGCCTGTAATCCCAGTACTTTGGAATGCTGAGGCAGGTGGATCACCTGAGGTCAGGAGTTCGAGAGCAGCCTGGCCAACATGGTAAAACCCTGCCTCTACCAAAAATACAAAAAAAAAAACTGGATGCGGTGGTGCGCACCTGTAATCCCAGCTACTCGGGAGGCTGAGGCAGGAGAATTTCACCCGGGGGTGCAGAGGTTGCAGTGAGGCTGGATTGTGCCACTGCACTCCAGCCTGGGTGACAAGAGCAAGACTCCATCTCAAGAAATAAAAATAAAAATTTAGAATATTTCTGAAAGGATTTGAAAAAAAAAAAAACCTGTTAGTTGCCACTGGAAGGGAGAACTGGGTAACTGAAAGATGGGAGAGAGACAGACTTTTCATGGTAAACCTTTTGTAACTTTTAAATTTTCTATTCTGTATATATGTTGCCTATTGCAAAAGTTAGGTAATTATTTTTAGAGAGAAAATTTAGAAAGTTTAGAAAAAGGCCAGGCGCAGTGGCTCAAGCCTGTAATCCCAGCACTTTGGGAGGCAGAGGCAGGTGGATCACCTGAGGTCGGGAGTTCGAGACCAGCCTGACCAACATAGAGAAACCCCGTCTCTACTAAAAATACAGAAATTAGCCGGGTGTGGTGGCGCGGCCATTCAGGAAGCTGAGGCAAGAGAATCACTTGAACCCGGGAGGTGGAGGTTGTGGTGAACCGAGACCATGCCGTTGCACTCCAGCCTCATTTCCCACTCCAGGTCAACAAGAGCGAAACTCCATCTCAAACAAAAAGAAAAAAAAGAAAAGAAAAGAAAGTTTAGAAAAAATTATTTTCAAAATGTTAGATGACTTAAAAGAATAATTCCTAAACTTAAAGCAGAAAGAAAAAGTGAAATATACTGAGTACGTATGGATGTATACCTACACACAGTAAATGTAAGTGCAGTGAGACCACTGAGAGGAAGTACAGCAGAATATTAACTCTGGTCTTAATGGAGTGGTGAGATTACTGGACTTTTACATTTTCCTATTTTTATTGCATTTTCTAAAATTTCTCTAAAGAGTATACTTATTTTATTGTAAAGAGGAAAATGATTTTTCAAAGCAAAGCACATCTGCCCAGCAAAACTTCCTGCTCTGGAGTTCCAGTGGTGCGTGGTGCACTGAGCCTTCGGAGGGGTCTGGTCTGCTGTCTGGAACCCCTGTTGATAGCCGTGCCATGCTCCCTCAGCAGCGGTGAAGGTGCTGAGTCCGTTTGCTGTGGTTTAGCTCGCTACTCCCGGTGCTTGACTCCATAGCTGGGGAACAGGTGCCATTCTGCAGTGATGGGGTGTGCACACACTTGCTGTGTTCCCATATTCACTCTGAATTTCTTTTCCCTGGTCTTGAACCATTTCTGCTGTTTGCATTCTTTCTTTCTTTCAGAAAATGCCCTCTGACCTAAGGTATTTTTCTAAAGTTTAACACAAGCCTCTTTATTCAGTCTCCTTTCCCATGCTTGCTCTATGCTAAGGTAGATGTCCTTCCCTAACATCTTTAATAGCTTTTTTTTTTTTAAGAGTAAGATTAGAAAAACTGAATGTCCTTCTATGCATGCAGTCTAGAATGCCTCCAGAATTCCTAGAATAACCTCCTGGAGTTTCCACAGCATTCTCTCAGTTAGAAACAGGAAGTATTTAAACATTTGCCCTCCGTCCTGTGATTCACTGAGGCTTTGACCATGCACAGAGTTGTGTGGTACTTTCTTTGCCCATTGGGTGTGGTCTTTTTCACAGGTACCAGGAGCTGCTGGATGACAACCAAGCTCCTTTCTTCTTGTTCACGTGTGCGATGCGGTGGCTGGCTGTGCGGCTGGACCTCATCAGCATCGCCCTTATCACCACCACGGGGCTGATGATCGTTCTCATGCACGGGCAGATTCCCCCAGCCTATGCAGGTCTCGCCATCTCTTATGCTGTCCAGGTCAGTGTCTGGGATGGGAGCATCATTGCTTGTTTGTGTCCTTCCTGTGCTGACACAGAAGAGGTATGACTCGGGGGGCTCCACCCTGAGCCGTTATTTTACCTCTGGACCCCTAGAGCTGCTCGTGGTCTACTTTGACAGTAACAATCTGGATTTGACTGGGGCAGGTCGGGGTAGGAGAGAGGTAGGTGTGGAGTCCAGGAATAAAGGAATTAAACTCTGCCATGTGTGTAAGAAATAGATGTGATTTTCCTCAAAAAGAAGTATGACCTCGAAAATAGTTTCTTAATTGTGAGTTGCTGTGTTCACCACCATCTCATCTGGCCTCTTCCTAGTCTTCTAAGAAATATAATAGACACAGTATGCTTCTTATGTGCATTCTCTTTTCTGGGCCCTGATTTTCCCCACACTGTTATATACATAAACCCTTCTGGGCCCTAGGGATGATTGAGGTCTTCAAATAGCTTAAAGAACATTGGAGAACTGGAGCTCTAACTAGCTATTTTAAGGTATTGAGTGATTATGACTCTCTAAGATAATGATATTGAGGTATGTTTTCAAGGAGTCTATATTTTAGAGAGGTACAAGCTGAAATATTTGTGGGTGAAATGATAAGCTATCTGGGATTTGCTTCCAAATAATATGGGGGATGGGGTAGGAATGGAAAGGAATACAGATGAAACAGTATCGGCTGTAAGTTGATGATTTTCGTAGTGGAGTTTTGGTACCTGGGAGTTCATTATACTACTCTTTCTACTCTTGTATGTTTGACATTTTTCTGTATTGAAAAGATAAAAATAGGTAAGTAGTTAAAGGAACCCCAGAGATAGGTATCTTCACAGACACCCCAAGATGTCCATCCACATTTTGCAATTTACTTGACAATTGGTTGGGGAAGACAATGCATTAGACTGTTTTTAGAATCTGCAGTCTGTGGAGCACCCGGCTCCAGCTTCACTCATTTCCCAGCATTACATAGCTGATTTGACTTTCCTGGAAGCATTCTTACTAGTTTAATATCTCCATTTTTTTTGACTCCCACAAACAAGCTCAGATACCGGTAGGAAGCTCAGAAGTGGATCAGCTGCAGATATGTGTTAATTGGAAATGTAAAGATGAATAGAAAGGCTTTGGGTACAAGAAAGTAGCTCTAGCAGTGCCATGGTACTGCCTGCTTTCACTGAGCATTGCGGTTGATGATTGACAGGTATATCTTAAAAGCTAAGAGAATAACCAGGTCTGGAAGACCAGCTGCTGTGTGTGCTCAGTTCTTAGTGGTCCTCTAGATGAAGGAATTTCTCCAGTACTGGCCTGGCGTGTACTGATAATGAGTTATCCCTTTGATTGTTGCTTTCCATTATCAGTTAACGGGGCTGTTCCAGTTTACAGTCAGACTGGCATCCGAGACAGAAGCTCGATTCACGTCGGTGGAGAGGATCAATCACTACATTAAGGTCAGACCGCTGTAAGCCTTTTACCGTGAGATGACTCCTTAGAGTCAGTTTACCCTTCGCTGCCTCAGCTGGGTATGCAAGGAGGAGGCTTGTGTTCTCTGCCTGTCTAATCCCACAGAATCTCTGCACCGTGCCTGGAATGCGGAAGACATTACTATAAGCATTTCTAAGTATATTTGTAAATTATGTCCAGTTGAGAACTTCGTTGGCTAATTGCCAGACTATTCAGCTTCACTGACTGATGTAGCCTTTTCCTTGCACTGTTTGAAACCATGCATTGTTTCACTTCTTACTGTAGTCCAGTTGTTCTTAATCAGGGATTTTAAACCCTATTGAGCTTTTGGCAAGACAAATGTGGCCTCATCTCTGGAGATTCTGTTGCAGTGGTTTGGGGTGGGACCCAGGCTCCTGTAGTTTGAAGAGCTCCATAGCTAATTCTAAACTGCTCTCCCAGCTTACAGACGAGTGAATTTAATTGATACTGAGAGTATCCAGCTCTTCCCACCTTTCCTCAGGAACCCCTTCCATCTTGCCATGGGTGGCAAGCATCTTGCTGCTGTCCTAATTGGAACTCTTAAAGCAATTTCCTACAGGGGTGTATTAGACCGTTTTCACACTGCTATAAAGAACTACCGGGTAGTTTATGAAGAAAAGAGGTTTAATTGACTCTCAGTTCCACAGGCTGTACAGGAAGCATGGCTAGGAGGCCTCAGGAAACTTACAGTCATAGCGTAAAATAAAGGGGAAACAAGCACATCTTCCTGTGGAAGAGCAGGAGAGAGACAGAAGGTGAAGTGCCCCACACTTTCAAACAACCGGATCTCACCGGAACTCACTCACTCTCAGAACAGCATGGGGGAAGTCCACCCCCGATTCAGTCATCTCCCACCTGGCCCCTCCCCTGATACATGGGGATTATTATACAATTCAAGATGAGATTTGGGTGGGGACACAGAGCCAAACCATTTCAAGAGGTGTCCAATCATTTGGCTTCCCAGAGCCACATTGGAAGAATTTGATGTGTGGACCAAGATGTGAAATAGAATACTAACGATAGCTGATGAGCTAAAAAAAAAATTGCAAAAAAAATCTCATAATGTGTTAAGAAAGTTTATGAATTTGTGTTGGGCCACATTCAGAGCTGTCCTGGGCTGCATGTGGCCCGAGGACCGCAGATGGGACCAATTTGCTTATAAAGAAGCAGCATCGTGAATAGTTAGGATTCTTAAGTTGAACTCAATTCTTGAGAGTTATCTATTTTATTGAACTGCTGTGATACTTTACAAGCATCTGTTTATATGTGAAGAATATATTGAGTTCTCAACACTTGATTTTGAAACAGTTTTGAAAAGTTAACTTTTTTTTTTCTTTTTCTTTCTTCTTTTGAGAGAGGATCTCATTTTGTCACCCAGGCTTGAGTGCAGTGGCACGAATACGGCTCAGTGCAGCCTTGATCTCCCAGGTTCAAGTGATCCTCCCACCTCAGTCCCTCAGGTAGCTGGGACTACAGGCATGCGCCACTAGGTCCGGCTAATTTTTGTATTTTTTGTAGAAATGAGTTTCACCATGTTGCCCAGGCTGGTCTCAAACTCCTGGGCTCAAGCAGTCTGCCTCTGCCTCCACCTCCCAAAATACTGGGATTATAGACATGAGCCACAGTGTCTGGCCTGAAAAATTACTCTTTCAGTTGGGAACTGAGTGTATATAAACTGGATTTTCTAGCAGAGATGTGTTTCACTGGTTTGTTTTGACAGTGAGCCTCATTAGTGGTAGACTCTTTCTTTCCTTCCTTCCTTCCTTCCTTCCTTCCTTCCTTCCTTCCTTCCTTCCTTCCTTCCTTCCTTCCTTCCTTCTTTCTTTCTTCCTTTCTTTCTTTTCTTTTCTTTTCTTTTCTTTCTTTTCTTTCTTTTCCTTCCTTCCTTCCTTCCTTCCTTCCTTCCTTCCGTCCGTCCGTCCGTCCGTCCGTCCGTCCGTCCGTCTCACTTTGTTGTCAGGCTGGAATGCCATGGCACAATCTTGGCTCACTGCAACCTCTCCCTCCTGGGTTCAAGTGATTCTCTTGCCTGAGCCCCCTGAGTAGCTGGGACTACTGGCGAGTGCCACCACGCCCAGCTAATTTTTGTATTTTTGGTTGAGAACGGGGTTTCACCATGTTGGCCAGGATGATCTTGATCTCTTGACCTCATGAGCCACTGTGCCCAGCCAGTGGTAGAAATATTTCTTACAAAAAGCTTACAAATGAATAGCTTTCTTATTCTCAGAAGGGACGGCAGGTGGCCACCCAGAGTATCTAGTAATAACTTTTTTTTTTTTAGATGGAGTTTTGCTCTTGTTGCCCAGGCTGGAGTGCAATGGCACTATCTTGGCTCACCGCAACCTCCGCCTCCTGGGTTCAAGTGATTCTCCTGCCTCAGCCTCCCAAGTAGCTGGGATTACAGACATGTGCCACAATGCCTGGCTAATTTTGTATTTTTTAGTAGAGATGGGGTTTCTCCATGTTGGTCAGGCTGGTCTCGAACTCCCAACCTCTGGTGATCCACCCACCTAGGCCTCCCTAAGTGCTGGGATTACAGGCATGAGCCACCATGCCTGGCCAGCTCTTCTTTAATGTTTACAAATTAGCCTCTGCACACTGTCCTGCTATGTAGATGACCCGTGTATGTACATATGGGTGTGCAGTGTTTGAGTTAATGTGATGGTTGGTGACAGCCTCGTGCTGGAGAAGTCAGGATTACAGTCAGTGGTGGTACAAAGTGGACCCTGTTAAAACCAGTCACATTTCAGAGGCCTGCCTTTCCCAGGGACTGTCCCAAAACAGATCCTTCCAGCTTGGCGTTTTAGACTTAAGGCTCAACCACCCAGTCTTTGGCCCTTACTTCCCCTATAAGGCTGTATACTCCATGGCCAATTGCCAGAGAGTTTTAAAAGATCAAGAGATGGCTGGGTACAGTGGCTCACGCCTGTAATCCCAGCACTTTGAGAGGCCAAGGTGGGCGGATCACAAGGTAAGGAGTTCGAGACCAGCCTGGCCAACATGTTGTAACCCTGTCTCTACTAAAAATACAAAAATTAGCCAGACATGGTGGTGCACCTGTAGTCCCAGCTACTTGGGAGGTTGCAGGAGAACAATTGCTTGAACCCAGGAGTTAGAGGTTACAGTAAGCCAAGATTGTGATGACAGAGCGAGACTCTGTCTCAAAAAAAAAAAAAAAAAAATCAAGAGATATGATTGTTGATGACAAAAATTACCCAAGCAGTTGTATCACAGCATTTTAGAGCTGGGATAGATTTTCAGTATCATCTCATCCAGTCTCCACAATTTGCAGATAAGAAACAAGAATGCAGAGAGAAGTGATCTGTCCAGGTCACATGGCAAAATTAGAATTAGGGTCTATGTCTCCTGGATTGACCCAGATATGCAAGAATGCCGGGATCCAATTAGATGCTCAGTAAATACTGGTTTTCTTCCTTTGGATTTAGGCCAGTGGCTATCAAATGGTAGAATCCTGTCAAAGAATTTCAGTGAAAACTGCCATGGTGGAGTGGTGGAAGGCCTCATGTCTGCCTGTGTCGGTTTTCCCTTGGCCCCGAAGGCAGCTTTGTGGACGGATTCCTTGAGACAGAGGATAGTCTGTACACCACTTCCCTCCCCAAGCTGCTGCTAATAGCCATTACACTTAGTAGCCACTGTGCTCTGTCTCTGTCCAGTTTAGTGATGATAAGCATTTACTGCCAAGGGATTCTTTCCTGGCAAGGTGACGGGGTAGCAGCTACCTCTGTGTGGCTACTGTGGTTGCCCCGGTTTTATTTCTCTGTGACAAAGCCTGCAGCTCCCAAGAATCTGTGATCAGTCTGAACCAACCACTTCTGTCTCCCCAGACTCTCTCCTTGGAAGCACCTGCCAGAATTAAGAACAAGGCTCCCTCCCCTGACTGGCCCCAGGAGGGAGAGGTGACCTTTGAGAATGCGGAGATGAGGTACCGAGAAAACCTCCCTCTTGTTCTAAAGAAAGTATCCTTCACGATCAAACCTAAGGAGAAGATTGGCATTGTGGGGCGGACAGGATCAGGTAAGGATGTGCAGAGCCATCTTTGAATCCAGGAGTGTAGCAGTGTATGAATATCGCGTTCATCCCTTCAACCAGATCCTCATTTGTTTGATAAGTGATTAGGGTCTCAGCCTCTACCAAAACCAATTTTCTAGGCTTATTTTTGAGCCTGCTTTGAGGACACTGAGTGCTTTTCCCAGTCATAAATGTGCACATTCTCAATGCAGAACACTGGGGCACACACCCAAGTAAGAAAGAGGAGCAGCACCCACAGTGCCGCTGCCCAGAGAGAAGCACTGGTCACATTTTGGTAGCTAGCGTGTTAGGCTTCCTCTAGTAATGCGTACATTTACAAAAACATGGTCATTGACACACACTCTTTCCTGGCCTTCTCTTAAAACTATCAGTGGGCTGGGCGCAGTGGCTCATGCCTGTAATCCCTACACTTTTGGAGGCCAAGGTGGGTGGATCACCTGAGGTCAGGAGTTTGACACCAGCCTGAATAACATGGTGAAACCCTGTCTCTACTGAAAAGACAAAATGAGCCGTGCGTGGTGGCGGGCACCTGTAATCCCAGCTGCTCAGGAGGCTGAGGCAAGAGATCACTTGAAACCTGGAGGCGGAGGTTGCAGTGAGCCAAGATCATGCCATTGCATTCCAACCTGGGTGACAGAGTGAGACTCCATCTCGAAAAAAAAAAAACAGATGTGTAACTGTAGATCCTTTAGATTTCTAGGGTCAGGACTTGAATAATTTACTTCTTCCTCACTTTTGTTCCTGAATAGCATTTCAAAGAGGGAACTTTTTACTGTCTTCTTTTACTGTCTTGCATAAGAGGTATCTTTGATTCCGTTTTCATTAGTTTTCTAGGCTCCATGCTTCTTTGGCATCAAATCTCTTAGGTTTTTTCCTTGCCATTAAAACGAACAAACAAAAAAAAAAACACCTCTTTTCTGGCCAGTTTATTTCAAAGAACTCTCTAAGGAAGAAAAGGAAAAAGCCATTTCCTGCTTTCTGTTTGAGGGAAGTCAAGACGAGACATTGCTCCAGGTCTTTCATGCTGGAAGGGAATCTTCAGCCAAGCAGGGTGGCTGTCCCCAAACCTTTCTACTGTTCTTTCCCTCGAGCGCCTCTGCTGCATGGTCCCAGGGGTACACAGCTCCCCTGAAAGCTGACCAATGTCCCTTCCTGTGATTTCCCTTTAATACAGGTGAGACAGGCCAAAACAGGCACCACGACTTCATTAAACAGTAGTTAGTGACAGAAGAGAAATAAACAAGAAAATAGGGCTGGGCTCGGTGGCTCCCACCTGTAATCCCAGCACTCTGGGAAGCCGAGGCAAGCGGATCACCTGAGGTCAGGAGTTCCAGACCAGCCTGGCCAACATGGTAAAACCCCATCTCTACTAAAAATACAAAAAAATAGTCAATGGGCCAGGCGAGGTGGCTCATGCCTGTAATCCCAGCACTTTGGGAGGCCGAGGCGGGTGGATCACGAGGTCAAGAGATCAAGACCATCCTGGTCAACGTGGTGAAACCCCGTCTCTACTAAAAATACAAAAAAAAAAAAAAAAATTAGCTGGGCATGGTGGCGCATGCTTGTAATCCCAGCTACTCAGGAGGCTGAGGCAGGAGAATTGCCTGAACCCAGGAGGCAGAGGGTGCAGTGAGCCGAGATCGCGCCATTGCACTCCAGCCTGGGTAACAAGAGCGAAACTCGGTCTCAAAAAAAAAAAAAAAGTAGTCAGGCGTGGTGGTGGACGCCTGTAATTCCAGCTACTCGGGAGCTGAGGCAGGAGAATCTCTTGAACCCAGGAGGCGGAGGTTGCAGTGAGCCGAGATCATGCCACTGCATTCCAGCCTGGGCAACAAAAGCGAAACTCAAAATAAAAAAGCTTGATTTACCCTCTGGTCCTAACAGAGTTTCTTTCAAGTTTCACGGGCAACTTGGAAAGTGCTGTGGTCCTATCAGTCAAGGGCAGCACCACAAGGACTTCACTGTCTGTCTTACCAGCACATTCCATCAGGGCAAAGGTAGTCAGATTCAGAGGACTCAAGTCTTCCAGCCCAGGAGGTCCAGACCTACCCACCTTTTGTTAAAGCAGAACAACTTGACCCATTGCTTCAGGCACCATTCCTTCCTTAGCTTAGCTCTTCAGGCACTGCCTCAGCCCAGAGGGAGTGTCTCCCTCCCCTGCTTCTATCTGGGAAAGGGGCCAGTAACTGAGTCCCCCAAACCTAAACAGAGTCATTTATTTCTCTCTTTTTTTTTGAGACAGGGTTTTGCTCTGTCACCCAGACTAGAGTGCAGTGGTGTGATCTTGGCTCTGGAGTAGCTGGGATTACAGGCACGCGCCACCATGCACCGATAATTTAAAAAACATTTTTTTTTTTTAGTAGAGACGGGGTTTTGCCATGTTTGCCAGGCTGGTCTCAAACTACTGGCCTCAAGTGATCTACCCACTTTGGCCTCCCAAAGTGCTGGGATTACAGGTGTGAATCACTGCACCCACCAGCATGGAGTCATAGACAGGATGATGGCAGACTTCTTTTCTTTTTGGCACTATAGAGAGAGCACCTTTTAAATGTCTGTATCCTTTGGCTTACTAATTTGACTTCTAAGATTCTTTCCAAGGAAATCATCTGAGGTAGCACTAAAGTTTCAGCACTAAGTCATAGGACACAACATTATTATAAGTTTTACTTAAACTATATTCACCATGCCCAGCTAATACAATGTTAAGTGAAAAAAGCAATTACAGTATTGTATTTCTGAAATGATCTCAACTCTGAGGAAGTGTGCCCCAAATGATAGAAGTGAGATTATGGGAAATTGATAATGTCATCTCGTATTACTTATGTAAACTTTTCAAATGAAGATTCAGTTAACCTGTTCTGATCACTCTGCTAACACTGATCCCCAAACCTGCTTCTCTGCCATAGTTTCCTATCATGATAGAGCCGTTGACAGCCACTCACTGACTCCAGGCAAAACCTCCTTCCTGTTTGTTTTTATTTTTCCATGGAACTTCTTATTCACCAGCTGCTGCTGTGGCTACAGGAGGCCTCGTCTTAGTGTCTCTCTCAACTGCAATAAGGGGATAGGAAGAGAAAAGACATTTTGTCATCCATTCTGCCCCTCAGCTGCTTGCTGTAAGATCTCTGTTCTCCTAACTTTGCCTAAGAAGCATTAAGCTGGCCAGGCACCGTGGTTCACGCCTATAATCCCAGCGCTTCTGCAGGTGGAGGTGGGCGGATCACCTGTCAGGAATTTGAGACCAGCCTCACCAACATGATGAAACACTGTCTCTACTAAAATACAAAATTGACCAGGCGTGGTGGTGCATGCCTGTAATCCCAGCTACTTGGGATGCTGAGGTGGGAGAATCACTTGAACCCAGGAGGCAGAGGTTGCAGTGACCTGAGATCACACCAGTGTTCTCCAGCCTTCAACACTCCATTCTTCAACAAGAGTGAAACTCCACCTCAGGGGGGAAAAGAAAAGCATTAAGCTCTGCGCACCTGTTCCTGAGGTGACCAGGCGGCCTTTTTTCTCTTTTGCTCTCATGAAAATGGAATGGTCCCTTTCCCTCTTTCTCAGGCTGAAGCCGTGTGATTTAAAGGTGTCTGCTTGGTAGCTCAGGAAAATTGATCACTTTTTTCTGTCATTTTATCCATTATCTGAGTTAATCAGTTGAAATAACAACTGAATAGAAATAGAAAAGTAGCTGGTATTGCCCTGAGGCTAACCCCCGTTGTCCTCACGGAATTTGCTAACAGCTTCTCTCTCGCGTGATTTCTGCTTCACCAGGGAAGTCCTCGCTGGGGATGGCCCTCTTCCGTCTGGTGGAGTTATCTGGAGGCTGCATCAAGATTGATGGAGTGAGAATCAGTGACATTGGCCTCGCCGACCTCCGAAGCAAGCTCTCCATCATTCCTCAAGAGCCGGTGCTGTTCAGTGGCACCGTCAGGTGAGGACCTGAGCACCTGCCTGCCTCGCGCCTCACTTAGAGGCTGGGTGGGCATGTGGGGCCTGGAGATGCTAACGCTGCCCCCTGGGGCCACGAGCTCACCATCTCTGGTCCAGTGCTTTCCCCACCGCACCACGTGCTTGCTGGTGCAGAAGTGAGAGGCAGCACCACTGCACAAGCAACTTGATTCACTAAAGTGGGCAGGGAGGCCTGCAACATAGCACCAGGAGCTCAGAGAGATCTGGGCTCAGAGCTCTGCTCTCTGACTTTTGTGTTGTTTAACCAGTCCTGTGCCTGTTTCCTCACACCTAAGATGGGGATGCTTTAAAGACCTGTTGCTGTGGAGGTTGAATAAATTCATGTAAATCATATAAGCACAGGGCCTGGCAAATGGTAAGCATCTGGTAAACGGGGCTGCTGTCATCAGCCTCATCACCATCATCCTCATCTGCCTCCCACTCCATTCTGTCATCTGTCCTAGGTGGGCTAAAAGTTACAATTGGTTTTTTTTTTTTTTTTTTTTTTGAGATGAAGCCTTACTGTGTTGCCCAGGCTGGAGTGTAATGGTACAATCTTGGCTCACAGCGACCTCCACCTCTCGGGTTCAATGACCTACTGCCTCAGTCTCCCAAGTAGCTGGGATTACAGGTGCCCTCCCCTACACCGGGCTAATTTTTGTATTTTTAGTGGAGACTGGGTTTCACCATGTTAGCCAGGCTGGTTTTGAACTCCTGAGCTCAAGTGATCCACCCGCCTCTGCCTCCCAAAGTGCTGGGATCACAGGCATGAGCCACCACACTCAGCCTAAAGTTCCAGTTCCAATGGTGGCTTTCAGGCATTGTGACTACTCATGTTACTTCATATTCTAGTATCTTCCCCTACATTTCGTACTCTGGAATTACGTCACTTTCTAAAATCTGCCAGCACATCAGAGATAAAAATCCCTCTTCTTGACCTGTTAAAGTAGTAACCAAGGAGAAAACATCCCATTATCTTTCCTGAGCTTACTTGATTCTACTTTTAGCCTTAAGCTTCTGCCTCCTGAAAACAGTGGATTTCCATCACTTGGGTCCCTTTCTATTAAAAAGAATTATTCAAAAAGTAATGGCACCAACTTCATTTCAAATGATCATAGGCAGTGTTCAGACTTGTTTTAAAACTATGCCCTCCACCTTTGGAAATGGCATTTGAACTCGAGGAACTTTGTAGATATCTTAATCTGCTCAGGCTGCTGAATATAACAGCATACCGTAGACTGGAGGCTGGGAAGGCCAGGATGGGTGTCGGCTGAGGGCCATCTTCCTGGTTAGCAGGTGGCTGGCTTGCTCTGTCCTCACGTGGCCTTTCCTCGGCGTGTGGCTGTGGTGTGTGCCTGCGGAAAGGAGAGAGCTCTTGTGTCCATCTCCTTAAGGCTCCAACCTCATGATCTCATCTAAACCTCATCACCTCCTACGGCCCCACCTCCAAATACCATCACGCTGGGGTCAGTGTTTTAACATTGAATTTTGGGGGCACACAAACCTGTAGTCCATAGCAGTGTATCAGCAGAATTCTCACCTGTGCTGTGAAGAGTCAACACTCTAGAGTAGGTTTATTTTGATATTACTGTAATTGAATCTGGACAGTGTACACTGCATCTGTGGTTGATAATAAACCATTCCCTTTGGGTATTGAGGTAATAAGGTCAGACAAGTGATATCAGAAGATAATTAGAATTTATTGGCCGGGCATGGTGACTCATCCCTGTAATCCCACGACTTTGGCAGGCCTAGGCGGACGGATCACCTGAGGTCAGAAGTTTGAGACCAGTCTGGCCAACATGGCGAAACCCCGTCTCTACTGGAAATATAAAAATTAGCCAGGCATGGTGGTCCATGCCTGTAGTCCCAGCTACTCGAGAGGCCGAGGCAAGAGAATCACTTGAACCTGAGAGGCAGAGGTGGCAGTGAGCTGAGATCGTGCCACTGCACTCCAGCCCTGATGACAGAGTGAGATTGTCTCAAAAGAAAACTAGAATTTATTGAAAATGAAAGCCTAAAATTAAGAAATTGGAAAATGTTGCCAAATTGGCTCTTCCATAAATCTCTCAAATCTTAGCTGCCACAGGAACACCTTTGAGAAACAAAAAAATTGGCCTTATAATATTTGGCTTTGGCCATAAGAACTATTGTTTTTAATCATCATTGGGAAGAGAATTAAGAAATAAAGCATGTTAACTTGAGATGTCTTGTGAAAATGCTGCCACCAAGGAGCCCGTTTCTTTCGGGTTTGTGAACTGGGGGCTCTAGAGTTGGTGGTTAAGAATTGACTGTGAGGCTGGACACAGGGCTCACACCTATAATCCTGTCACTTCGGGAGGCTGAGGCGGAAGGATCACTTGAGCTCAGGAGTTTGAGACCACCCTGGGCAACATAGTGAGACAGAGTGAACTCTACTTTTTAAAATTATATAAAACTTTAAAAGAATTGACCATGGGCGCGTGCAGCTGGTGTGGTAGAACATCGTGGACCTGTAGCTTTAGCGGAATTGGGAGCATTTATCTTCAGAGAAAGGAAAGTTGGCTGCTTTGTGGATAGCTCAGTAGTTGGTGCACTGCTGTCCTGGGTTTGTAGCTACTGAGCTTCGAATGCAGCTTAAAATCTGCTGTGTAACCTGAGAAAATCATTTCAGTTCAATTTTCCGCCAGCTCGAATTTTGGCTTTTTAGTCAGTAGGAGACACTGAGGAAACATAAATGGCAGAGCTGTCCTTTATCCCCTAAGGTTTCCTTTTATCCTCTAAGGTTCCTTATAGTATTTTTTTTTCAGAGTCTCTGTCACCCAGGCCGGAGTTTCGGCTCACTGCAGCCTCTGCCTCCTGGATTCAAGTGATTTGTTTACCTCAGCCTCCCGAGTAGCTGGGACCACAGGTGTGGGCCACCATGCCTGGCTAATTTTTGTACTTTTAGTAGAGATAGGGTTTTACCATGTTGGCCAGCTAGTCTCGAACTCCTGACCTCAGGTGATCTGCCCACCTTGGCCTCCCAAAGTGCTGGGATTACAGGTGTGAACCACCGCATCCAGCTGGTATTCTTTTGCTTTTCTTAGAACAGGGAGAGCCTGTGATGAGTTTCCCAAGGCAAAGGATAGATGAACTTGTTCCTTAGCTGCCTCCTCGAGACTCTGAATCTGGAAACTGCCTCTGCTGTATGCACCACTGCACCATTAACCAGTATTGAGAGTGGGTACCTCTTCTTCAGATACCTGCAAACAATTAAAACTTGAAAGGATGGCTGGGCATGGTGGCTTGCACCTTTAATCCCAGCACTTTGGGAGGCCAAGGTGGGTGGATCACCTGAGGTGGGTCACCTGGGGTTCAAGACCAGGCTGGCCAACATTGTGGAACCCCGTCTCTACAAACAGAAAAATTAGCCAGGCATTATGGCGGGTGCCTGAAATCCCAGCTACTGGGAGGCTGAGGTGGGAGAATTGCTTGAACCCAGGAGGTGGAGGTTGCAGTAAGCCAAGATCACATCATTGCACTCCAGCCTGGGCAACAGAATGAGACTCTGTCTCAACAATAGCAAAAAAAAAACTTGAAAGGAACTCTTAGAGGAAAAGCAAGGTAAAACCAAAATCAAACCAACAAAACTCAGAAAGTCACAAGATACACATTTCTGAGTTGTTCTGCGTACAAATATCAGCTGAATCATAGACTAGATAATTTGGGACCACACCCCTTCCTAGATTAATCAAAGGGTCAGTCCGTTCCAGGACCTGCAGCCCATCCCTCCCTTACCCGTCTGTGGGCTTGAGCTCTCCTGCCTGTGTTTCTGCAGCTTCCTACTGTTTTGCCCTCATGATTGGCTCCAAGAAGAGAGGCCCCCTTCTCAACAAGCCCTTAAAACACTTTTGCTAGCCTCCCTGTCTCATGTCCCTAGCTTCCCCCATTCTCCCAGAGCTCCCTGTACTTCCTGGACATAGGAAGCCCAGCCCTGGCCTCTGCCCTGTCACCCCAGCTGGAGTGTTTTTCATCCTGAGGACTGTCTGGAATCTGGCTAGGCTGACGGTGGGCTGTTCCTAGCTGTCACTCTGGTCTGTCTCTTGAGTCTTGGTCCCCGTGAGTGATGGGTACCTTGTCTGCCTGGTGCCCACTCATTAGCAAGAAGCAGTGTTCTCGTTTCTTCTTCAGGTGCCCTCTCCTTTTGATCTGCTCATTAATTTTTTTTTCTTTTTTCTTTTTTGAGATGGAGGCTTGCTCTGTCACCCAAACTGGAGTGCAATGGCACGATCTCCGCTCACCACAACCTCCACCTCCTGGGTTCAGGGGATTCCCTTGCCTCAGCCTCCCTAGTAGCTCGGATTACAGGCATATACACCACTGCGCCCGGCTAGTTTTGGTCTTTTTCATAGAGATAGAGTTTTGCCACGTTGGCCAGGCTGGTCTTAAACTCCTGACCTCAGGTGATCCGCCTGCCTCAGCCTCCCAAAGTGTTGGGATTACAGGCGTGAGCAGCCATGCCAGCCACTAATCTGACTCTTAACAACTAGAAGCCAAAATCGGTCCATATTTCTACATACCTCAAAATAAAGTTTCCTTTAGCTTCCTGATAGAAGAAGGTATGTGAGCTCAAAATCTCCCGCTCTGAAGACTAAAGCTTCTGTGAGACACCCAACACAGATGATAGGACAGCATGGTTTCGTACAGTGTTTTCTGCTATACCGAGAGTGAGTCGCGGCATCATCTCACACTTTGGGAGATAGTCTTAGCTTCACTTAGCAGTGGTCAATGTTGACTATTGCTAAAAATAAAATATAAAGAACCGAAGATGAAAATGTACCTTTGGCAAGATCAGGACTCCAGGGGTTCTGACTGATAAAAATAACTGCCCTCCTGTTCAGACACTTTTCTCCCCAGTCACTAACTGAATCCTTTTGATTAAGTGGATGCATAACTTTGCTTTCATTTCCATCTGTGGGTCAGACCCGGGACCATGTGGCTTCTCTAATGAGGGTGGATGTTTTCCCATTCCTGATTGAGCTCCCTGCTGAGGTGGGTCTGGTCTGCCTTACTGTACATCACTTGCGAGTGTATGGAAATACTCCTCCTATATCTGGAACCCATTGTTTAGTCTTCTGAGGCTCCTTCAGCTGGTGTGGTGGACCGAGGTGAACTGAATGTTAAGCCTAGGCTGGGCGCGGTGGCTCACGCCCGTAATCCCAACACTTTGGAAGGCCAAGGCAGGCAGATCATCTGAGATCAGAAGTTCGAGACCAGCCTGGCCAACATGGCAAAACACTGTCTGTGCCAAAAAACACAAAAGTTTAGACAGGTGTGGTGGTGCACACCTGTAGTCCCAGCTACTTGGGAGGCTGAGGCATGAGAATTGCTTGGACCTGGGGGGTGGGTCAGAGGTTGCAGTGAGCCAAGATCCTGCCACTGCAGTCCAGCCTGGGTGACAAAGCGAGACTCTCTCAAAAAAAAAAAAAAAAAGTATTAAGCCTGTTGCCGTATTCCCCCATAGGAAATCTGATAGGACCGGCTACTCAGTGGGCAGGAGACTGCACTTCTGTGTACAGCAGCCCCCGCTCATCTGTGGGTCCACCTGCTGCAGTTTCACTTACCCATGATCAACCAGGGTCCAAAAATATGACATACTGTATTTTGCGGGAGACAGACCACAGTCTAATAACATTCGTTACAGCATATTGTTATAATTGTTCGATTTCATTATTGTTAATCTCTTACTGTACCTAATTTATAAATTTAACTTTATCATAGGTATGTATATATTGGGAAAAAACCTAGCATTTATAGGGTTCAGTACTGTTTGTGGTTTGACGCATCCACCAGGGTGCCCTGGAGCATATAGCGGGGGGGACTCCATTCCTGCTCTTTGATCCGGAGGCATCTGATGGACTTACTCACTGTATTTGTTTCCTGGGGCTGTCATAAACTGTTTAAGCCACACACTGGGTGGCTTCAGACATCAAACTTTTACCATCTCACGGTTCCAGGGGCTGGATGTCAGTTGGGCTGTGCTGCCACTGAAGCCTGTAGGGAAAGACCCTTCCTTGCCTCCTCTGGCTTCTGGGAGTTGCGGCCATCTTCGGCATTCCTTGGCTTATGGGTGCATGCCTCTGGCCTCTGCCTCCATTGTCACATGTTGCCCTCCCAGTGTTCCTCTGCCTTCACATGGCCACCTCTTATAAAGGACTAAGGGCCCACCCTTCTCTATTACTCTGGTATGGCCTCATCTTAACTAATGACACTTGCAGTGACCCTATTTCCAGTTAAGGTCACATTCTTAGGTACTTAGGTGTCTTTGGGGAGGCACAGTTCAATCCATAACCCTGTACAGTGTTAAACAACACTTCCTAGGCCAAGGGTCAGGGGAAGCAAGCATGTTCCAAGCAGGAAAATTGCGATACAAAGGGCAAGAGGCACAGGAAAGCAGGGTGGGTCAGTCTCTCAGGAGATGGAGAGATTCTCAAATAGCAGGAATGAGGCAGTGCCAGCCACTCTCCTCCTTTCAGTGGAGTCTGTGATAATGACGTGATTGTATTTACCTGTCGTTAGTAACCCCAGATATGGAGACACGTGGCATACAGCGAACGTCCATGCTTCTCCCAGAGATTGTCCTGTTTCCCACATGCCAAGCATAATTTTGTGAGCAGAGCAAATTATTCTTAACATTTTTTGGATTACTAGACCTCCAGATATTATGTGTAGATCAAGACAAGACATCAAAAATTCCTGTAACATCCCAATTTTCCACAAAATACCTGTTCCACCACCAATTCTCCACCCTCATCCTTGGTGGCAAAGATAATTTCCTTCTGTCTTAACCATTTCTAGTCCTGGCCAGGCACTGTGGCTCATTCCTGTAATCCCTGCACTTTGGGAGGCTAACATGGGATAATCACTTAAGCTTTAGCTCTGGAGTTTGAGACCAGCCTGGGCAACATGGCAAAACCCCATCTCTACAAAAAATACAAAAATGACCTGGCATGTGCCTATAGTCGCAGCTACTGAGGAGGCTGAGGTGGGAGGATAGCTTGATCTTAGGAGGAAGAAGTTGCAGTGCACTGAGATTATACCTCTGCACTCCAGTCTGGGTTATAGAGTAAGACATTGTCTCAACAAAAAAAAAAAAAAAGAAAAAGAATACACACACACATACATACATACATACATACATACATACATACATACATACATATGTATATATGTATATATAATTTCTAGTCCTGTTCTTTTGGTGTCACCTCTGATTTCCTTGAGGTAGATACTGTTGGCACAGTAAGCAAGAATTGTCCCCAAACTGGTCTTCTGTGCCAGGAAAGTTCCTTTTTCTTTACTCGTCCTTTATTCTTTCTCTCCTTCCTCCTGTCCTTCTCCTGGATCAGTTTCTTTTCCTGGTCAGGCCAGCTGTCATAGAGCCCCATACTCGGTGACAGGGCTGTGAGTCAGGTAGACCAAGAGAAACGGTGCTTTTCTAAGTTTGTACGTGCGGAGAAATGTATCTTTTTTTTTTTTTTTTGAGACAGAGTCTCACTCTGTTGCCCCGGCTGGAGTGCAGTGGCGCGATCTCGACTCACTGCAACCTCCACCTCCTGGGTTCAAGAGATTCTCCTGCCTCAGCCTTCCAAGTAGCTGGGACTGTAGACGCATGCCACCATGCCTGGCTAATTTTTTGTAATTTTAGTAGAGACGGGGTTTCACCTTGTTAGCCAGGATGGTCTCCATCTTCTGACCTGATGATCTGCCCACCTTGTCCTCACAAAGTGCTGGGATTACAGGCATGAGCCACCATGCCCAGCTGATGTTTTATTGATTGATTGATTGAGATGGAGTCTCACTCTGTTGCCCAGGCTAGAGTGCAGGGGTGTGATCTTGGCTCACTGCAACTTCTGCCTCCCGGGTTCAAGCGATTCTCCTGCCTCAGCCTCCTGAGTAGCTGGGATTACAGGCCATGCCACCATGCCCAGCTAAGTTGTATATTTTTAGTAGAGATGGGGTTTCACAGTGTTGGCCAGGCTGATCTTGAACTCCTGACCTCAAGTGATCCACCCTCCCAAAGTGCTGGGATTACAGGCATGAGCCACTACACCCAGCCAAGAGATGTAATTTTAACAAATATATGCACAAAAAAAATCTAGAAGGATATTTGCCAATATTTGCATTTGTAAATTGTTCTATGACTAGTAGTATTTACACAGTAAAAATAATAAATGACTAAGTCAAGTGTTACGGAGTTGAGGAGGCCCAGTGTGCAGTCAGAGCTCCCATCTGTGTCTGGGGAATGAGCCATCTGTGACCATCGGGGTGTGGAGTGTCCTCTCCCTGTGCATGTGTGTTAAACATCTTCCACAGGCAGCTGTTGCCCTTGGGTCCCTTCAGTGCTGGACCACTGAGAAATTCCTGTGTTTCTCCCTAGGTCAAATTTGGACCCCTTCAACCAGTACACTGAAGACCAGATTTGGGATGCCCTGGAGAGGACACACATGAAAGAATGTGTAAGTGAAGAGCTGAGCTGGGACGGTGAGGGCAGAAGCACGGAGATGCCCTTGCCACGCTCTGCACCGCCTGCTCTGGCTGCGCCGGCAGGATGCCTGTGGGTGGAGGCTTTGAGGCAGGGCTCTCCAGGTCTTTCGGATACCTGGGAAAAGCTGATCTCTGTTGCCCCACCTCACACACTACCATGGTCATACTGGCCTTACACTATCCATTGATTGAAAATAGTAATGACAGCCACTTAGAATTCATGGATGCCTTTAATTTGTTTTATTAGTCACGACAGCATAACATACTTTGGCGCATCCACATATAAGCAAAACCTACGTAACGTATTGAGTCCGCAGAAAGCACACAGTGTGCATATGGACCACAGACCGTTGGGATAACTCAGCAGGCCCCCACGAGCAGCTGCAGTCAACAGATTGATACCACTGGCCTGGGGTGGAGTCTCTAGTGTGCCTGGGTTGAGTCAAGCCCAGGATCCCTTGCCCTAATTCAACTGTTAATAGATGAGCACTGTTTTTCCCTCTGCTCTAACGGGATTCCTCTCATTTGAAGAATAGGTTCTGCAGCTTACAAAACATGTTTGACAGGCACGGGCCTGTAGCTTTGTACTTCAGAAGCAGAGTAATTTTCCTTACTCTGTTTCCTGTTGCATGGCCATATTTTCAGAACCAAAACTTAAGGCCACTATCTGACTGGATTTTGGGGACATTAAAGTATTGGAATTTCTGGGATGTTTTAATGGTAGAACGCTGACAGAATAGTCATTGGAATCATGGACTACCTCAGAAAGCCTGGGTCCTAGCACGCACCATTACACCTGCACCTTCGTTCCAGATGAGACAGGTTCTTGGCTAATAATTCTTTCATGTGTTTCGGAATAATTTCTTTTTATCCCTGGATTTTCAGGAAATTTCAGCTTAGTTTCTTACCCCTCTGATCTCTAGTTTCCTTCTCCCTAGATTGCTCAGCTACCTCTGAAACTTGAATCTGAAGTGATGGAGAATGGGGATAACTTCTCAGTGGGGGAACGGCAGCTTTTGTGCATAGCAAGAGCCCTGCTCCGCCACTGTAAGGTAAGGCAGTTTATGGTTGGCAGGGAAGGGGTGGCAGAGAACGGGAACATTGAAATGCAGCCTTTCCCTGACCCACTGGGGCCCAAAGGTATTCTGGCTCTGACCTCTGTGGCACTTTCTAAGAGCATGACCAGAGGTAACTCTAACCCTGACACAGTTGGGATATATGGGTTTTGGGGAAGGAGAATGGAGGTTGCTTTGCTTTTAACAGCATCCGAGACTGACTTTGATTTCTGGCCATTGAGTAGTTGTACGACTGCAAACCATAGACCTAGGAGATTAGAAAAGTGCAAGAGACTTGAAGGTCATCCAGTCCAGCCCCTCATTTTACAAACAGGAAAGGGAACGTCCAGAAAGATGAGTGTTGCCAGTCAGAATGGACTCAAGGGGAAAAGGATTAGCTGTACATGCTCATAGTCACAGAGTGGTAGGGGCAGGTATTGATTCGATCCGTATCATACAAATACGCTGTTAGGGAAATGAAGGCAAACACGGCCTTGAAGGTGCATCGCCTCTAAGCAAAAGGATACTTTTACTTATGTGTGTGCCTGCTTAGAAGAAAACAAGAGGTGGTGTAAAACTTAAATAAAGAAATACGTTTTAGTAAGACCTAGATTAACCAGCATGCTTAAGGAATTTAATTGTGTTTCTTTCTCCCCTGCTTCTCTGGCAGATTCTGATTTTAGATGAAGCCACAGCTGCCATGGACACAGAGACGGACTTGTTGATTCAAGAGACCATCCGAGAAGCATTTGCAGACTGTACCATGCTGACCATTGCCCATCGCCTGCACACGGTTCTAGGCTCCGATAGGATTATGGTGCTGGCCCAGGGACAGGTACCCAGCCCTTCAGGGACCTTGGCTTGGCATGTCTGGGAGGAAACCGACCCTGGCAGGAGTGGACCGAGTGCCATCTTTGGAGGGTTCCGGGCATTCAAATGAGTACTTGCAGCAACTCTGGTTGCTGTTGGGAGGGACACAGCCCTCCTAACTACAGGATTACTCAGGCGCCACCCAATGGGGTGCTCATTTGACTTTACTCTTTGTCCTTCTGTTGCTTGTGAGTCATGACACTTTGCCTTAGTTCAGAGAGTACATGTACTTAGTGATTCATCCCCATACACAGTCATCACCCGCCCAGCGGCATGTTGAGACCAGCCAGCACACATTTGCCTTTCTGCAGTCACGTAGCGGCGCCAGGCTTCTCTCGTCTCAGCCTCTCCCACAGTCTGGCCCCAGCCTTCCCTTTGTCTTCCACTCTTCCCTTGCAGGTGCTATTGACTGTAGACATCTTGCATTCTCCAAGCTTTTCATCTGTCTTTACTCAGATGGTTTCATCTACCTAAAAGGGCCTTTGCCCTTCTCTGTCCCGTATCTACCTGCTCACAACCTGCCTGTCCCTGAAGAATGACGTGGCCCAAATGCCAAAGCCTCCATGAACCCCCGCTGGCTGCCTCAGCCACCCTAGACTTCATCTGTACCTCCCTGTAGCTCTTCTGCGTCAACTGATAGGAATTGTGCCGTGCCCTGTCTCCCTAGAGAACTCCCCGAACACTCTTCAAGGGCAGAGTCACAGCACATTCATCGTTAGGACCCAGCAGTGCTTAGTACTCTAGTTCTTTGCACAGGTGATGTTGAGTCAATTTATATTAGACATAGTCCTCCTGTGCATGCTCCTGGGACAGAAGTAAATTAATGATATAGAAGAAATAGCAAGCCCCATTTATAATGGGTAACATGTCCTCTGTTGTAGAAGCTAGAACAATAAGAGCTACTTCTGCTGAACGTTACTGTGTGTCATTCACATACACAGTCGTCACTGTGCTTTATGCTTTACATATGATCTCTCAACATACAATCAGTCATCATAATACCTAGAGAGAGACGTATCATGAATTCTGCTTTACAGATGAGGAGACAGATTCTCGGGGAAAGTCCACAGGAAGTGGAGTAGGCTGGGCACGATGGCTCATACCTGTAATCCCAGCAGTTAGGGAGGCTGAGGCAGGTGAATTGCCTGAGCTCGGAAGTTCAAGACCATCCTGGGCAACATGGCGAAATGCTGTCTCTACCAAAAATACAAAAAATTAGCAAGGCATGGTGGCTAGTGTCTTTTGTGACTATCTTTATTTGCCTTAAACTAAGTGTTTACTGAGATTCTGTCATAGATAAGATATATCAAGCTACTACTTTGTACGTAGTGGTTAAATAGAGCCTAGTATGGTAGAATAGAAGGGACCAAGAGCATCTTCTGGGAAATTCCTTTTCTTTTTTTTGAGCCAGAGTCTTGCTCTGTCACCCAGGCTAGAGTGCAATGGCGTGATCTTGGCTCACTGCAGCCTCCACTTCTGGGGTTCAAGCGATTCTTCTGCCTCAGCCTCCTGAGTAGCTGGAATTAAAGGCATGTGCCACCATGCCTGGCTAATTTTTGTGTTTTTAGTAGAAATGGGGTTTCACCATGTTGGCCAGGCTGGTCTCTTAATTTCTGACTCAGGTGATCTGTCCACCTAGGCCTCCCAAAGTGCTGGAATTACAGGCGCGAGCCACCATGCCCAGCTGCAGATTCTTTGTTAAGGACACAAATTCAGACCCCTTTCTTTCTATGGGTGGCTTGATGTTTTGGAGTGGAGAGTGATTCACTCTTTATGAGGGACTCTATCCTTCTCTTCCCTTAATTTTTTTCTTGCTAATTAAAATGTCCTTGTAATTTTAGGAAAACCTAAAAAAAAAAAAAAACCACCTAAAAAGCATAAAGACAAAAACAGGATAATAAGCCATTTACCCCCAGAGATGAGCATTGTAGTACACTGACTTAGCCCCGCCAGTGTATTTCATGCATCTGCACACACAGACTCCAACAGATGGGGTGCTCTGTACCATAGACACAAAGTACCAGACTAAAAGGGGCTTGGAGGATGGAATTTTGTTATCCTTTATGTCAAACAGGAGGGCAGAGGGTTGGTTTTAGTGCAGCTCAGCAGTGTGGGACTCTGCCTCACTCTCAGCCAGTACTCACCTTCCCCTCCTGGCACAGGATGCCCGCTCAAGCACCCAACGTGCCACCCTCCCAACCAAGTCCAAAGGAAGGACATGTTCTCCTCGTGGCTTTTCCACCGGGCAGGACACGCTCTCCTAGAAGCACCAAGGACACTTCCTCTTACATCTCCTTAACCAAGGTTATGTTCCTTGCCTTTGCCCTGTGGCAGGGGAGGCCGAGAAAGTTGAGTACGTACATTTCAGCCTCCGTACTCAGAACAGGAGGTGGGTTCTGCCAGCATATCATTCATTGTTCAGTGGCTACACAGAAAGCCGTGAGAGGAATAGACATGTGACTAAGTCACTCCCTGGCTTCCTTTTCTTTCCCCTGACAACTAGACATTCTGAGCGCTTCCATTTCCCTCTACAGGGTTAGATCAGCTTGCATAACAAAATGACATTTGTCTGGTGTGCCCTTGACTTGAGCTGCAACTTCTCTCCCCTGCAGTTTACTTTTATTTATTTACTTAACTTATTTAGAGATGGAGTTTCACTCTTGTTGCCCAGGCTGGAGTGCAATGGCATGATCTCGGCTCACTGCAACCTCCACCTCCTGGGTTCAAGTGATTCTTCTGCCTCAGCCTCCTGAGTAGCTGGGATTACAGGTGTGCCCCACCATGCCCTGCTAATTTTTGTATTTTTACTAGAGACAGGGTTTCACCATGTCGGTCAGGCTGGTCTCGAACTCCTGACCTCAGGTGATCCACCTGCCTCAGCCTTTCAAAGTGCTGGGATTTACAGGTGTGAGCAATTGCACCCAGCCTATTGTTTTTTATTTATTTATATATATATTTTGAGACAGAGTCTTGTTCCGTCGCCCAAACTGACGTGCAGTGGTGCGATCTCTTCTCACTTCAGCCTCTGCCTCCAGGTTCAAGCGATGCTCCTGCCTCAGCCTTCCCAGTAGCTGGGATTATAGGCGCCTGCCACCACACCTGGCTAATTTTTGTCTATTTAGTAGAGACGGGGTTTCATTATGTTGGGCAGGCTGGTCTTGAACTCCTGACCTCAGGTGATCCGCCTGCCTGTGCCTTCAGAAGTGTTGAGATTACAGGCCCGAGCCAAAGGTGCCCAGCCTCCTGTAGGTTATAGACCTGGTTGGTTGGTTCCTTCACGCCCAAGGCTGAAGGAATTTGGATTTATGTGAAGGAGGTCTGGAAGTCTTTTTCTCTGTCCTTTCTCTTCCACTCTGCACGCCAGTTAGAATGGCAATTATTAAAAAATTTGGAGACAGCAGATGCTGGAGAGGATGTGGAAAAATAGGAACACTTTTACACTGCTGGTGGGAGTGTAAATTAGTTCAACCATTGTGGAAGACAGTGTGGCGATTCCTCAGGGACCTAGAAATAGAAATTCCATTTTGACCCAGCAATCCCATTACTGGGTATATATCCAAAGGACTATAAATCATTCTACTATAAGGAACATGCACACGAATGTTCATTGCAGCACTGTTTGCAATAGCAAAGACCCGGAACCAACCTAAATGCCCATCGATGATAGACTGGACTGGGAAAATGTGGCATATATACACCATGGAATATTATGCAGCAATCAAAAACGATGAGTTCGTGTCCTTTGTAGGGACATGGATGAATCTGGAGAACATCATTCTCAGCAAACTGACACAAGAAGAGAAAATGAAATACTGCATGTTCTCACTCATAGGCGGGCGATGAACAATGAGAGCACATGGACACAGGGAAGGGAGCACTACACACTGGGGTCTGTTGGGGGGAATAGGGGAGGGAGAGCAGGGTGGGGAGTTGGGGAGGGATAGCATGGGGAGAAATGCCAGATGTGGGTGAAGGGGAGGAAGGCAGCAAATCACACTGCCATGTGTGTATCTATGCAACTATCTTGCATGTTCTGCACATGTACCCCAAAACCTAAAATGCAATAAAAAAATAAAAATAAAAATAAGGGGGGAGGTGCGTGAAGACTAGTAAAATTGTCTCCAGATTCCACCCTCAGGGCATCCTCTGAATCACCTTTCGGTACCCGGAGCTGCATCCTGAGCGGTCTCCTTCTTTTGCAGGTGGTGGAATTTGACACCCCATCAGTCCTTCTGTCCAACGACAGTTCCCGATTCTACGCCATGTTTGCTGCTGCAGAGAACAAGGTCGCTGTCAAGGGCTGACGCCTCCCTGTGGACGAAGTCTCTTTTCTTTAGAGCATTGCCATTTCCTGCCCGGGGCCGGCCCCTCATCGTCCTCCTACCGAAACCTTGCCTTTCTCGATTTTATCTGTCGCACAGCAGTTCAGGATTGGCTTGTGTGTTTCACTTTTAGGGAGAGTCATATTTTGATTATTGTATTTATTCCATATTCATGTAAACAATTTAGTTTTTGTTCTTAATTGCACTCTAAAAGGTTCAGGGAACCATTATTATAATTGTATCAGAGGCCTATAATGAAGCTTTATACGTGTAGCTATATCTATATACGATTCTGTACATAGCCTATATTTACAGTGAAAATGTAAGCTGTTTATTTTATATTAAAGCAAGCACTGTGCTGAGAACGGTGCATATTCCTATCATTTTTGTACAGTTTGCTGTACTAGAGATCTGGTTTTGCTATTAGACTGTCGGAAGGGTAGCATTTCATTCTTCTCTAGCTGGTGGTTTCACAGTGCCAGGTTTTCTGGGTGTCCAAAGGAAGACGTGTGGCAATGGTGGGCCCTCTGATAGGCCCCTGTGCTGCCTCCCCATGGCCACTCCAGGGCGGTGGAGAGGGGCTGGAGACCAGGCAGGGCGCTGTGAGTTCTCAGGCTTCCTGCCTTCTGTCCTGGTGTCACTGTTTCAGGAGAGCAGCGGGGTGAAGCCACAGGCCCCTTTTCACTCCCTGCGTCGGGAACGGGAATCACGGAGACATTCCTCCGAGCCGGGGAGTTTCTTTCCTGCCTTCTTTTTGCTGTTGTTTTTAAACAAGAATCGGTCTATCCACAGAGAGTCCCACTGCCTCAGGTTCCTATGGCTGGCCACTGCACAGAGCTCTCCAGCTCCAAGACCTGTTGGTTCCAAGCCCTGGAGCCAACTGCTGCTTTTTGAGGTGGCGCTTTTTATTTGCCTATTCCCACACCTCCACGGTTCAGTGGCAGGGCTCAGGATTTCGTGGGTCTGTTTTCCTTTCTCACTGCATTGTCGCACAGTCTCTCTCTCTCTCTCTCTCTCTCTCTCTCTCTCTCTCCCCCCAAAGTCTGCAACTTTAAGCAGCTCTTGCTAATCAGTGTCTCACACTGGCGTAGAAGTTTTTGTACTGTAAAGAGACCTACCTCAGGTTGCTGGTTGCTGTGTGGTTCGGTGTGTTCCCGCAAACCCCCTTCGTGCTGTGGGGCTGGTAGCTCAGGTGGGCGTGGTCACTGCTGTCATCAGTTGAATGGTCAGCGTTGCATGTCGTGACCAACTCGACATTCTGTCGCCTTAGCATGTTTGCTGAACACCTTGTGGAAGCAAAAATCTGAAAATGTGAATAAAATTATTTTGGATTTTGTAAAACTCTTGGTGTATAAAACAGTTCTCTGGGAAGGGAGTGAGAGATCCTCGAGTGGCTTTGGGATCTGAATATCCAGCGATGGAGTTACATCTGCGAAGGACTGGTGGCAAAGCTGGTTGGTTGCAGGGGCCATGGGGTCCAGAACGCCTGCCATCATCTCTGTGGTCCTTAGTCCCACTGCTGCCTGTGTTCCCAGGCATGGTCCCCAAATAAACCTCCTTGGCTGCCCATAAGAGGGTGGGAAGTGGAAAGGTGAATGGCTGTAGTGAGGTAGGTGGTCATGGTGAGATGTATTTCAAATGAGTCGTTTGGCCGGGTGTGATAGTTCACACCTGTAATCTCAGCACTTAGGGAGGCTGAGGCAGGCAAATCATGAGGTCAGGAGATCGAGACCATCCTGGCCAACATGGTGAAACCCCATCTCTACTAAAAATACAAAAATTAACTGGGCGTCATGGTGGGTGCCTGTAATCCCAGCTACTCAGGAGGCTGAGGCAGGAGAATTGCTGAAACCCTGGAAGCGGAGGTTGCAGTGAGCCAAGATTGCACCATTGCACTCCAGCCTGGATGATGGAGCAAGACTCTGTCTCAAAAAATAATAAATAAAGGAATAGTTTGTTGAGGATTCTTAGCCGTCCAAACAATATAATTACTCTTTCCGCTAATACATTCAGAGTCACCCATTGAAAGTTAGTACCCATTCAAAAGGGTGCTCATTCTGAAGTTTCTGACTGTATGGTGTTGAATACAGCCAAGAAAGCTTTTAAACTGTTCGGTATTCGTTTGCTGGCCCTTGGTAGAAATTCTATCATACCTAGTCATTTTTCCAAAGGACCCATACCGCCTGGAGAACCCAGGGGCTTGACTCTAAAGTTAAAAATTCATTCTGTGGGTGTCACACTTCAGGCGCTAAGTAGCTGTATGTGACCTGTGCCTGCCGTGTTGTCCGGTGCAAGCCTGGGACGTTTCCGTCACTGCAGGAAGCTCCGCTGGGCCCCACCAATCTAAATGATAAGTACTTTTGCTGAGGCACTAGATTTATCTTCTAAAAAGGTAACAAGGTCAGCGGAACAAGGCACTTCATGCTCTTCCTGTTCCAAGTGTCTATTGACAAGACACTGCTTTGCCCTCTCTCAGTTCTGTTCTCTCAGTTCTGTTCTCTCAGTTCTGTTCTCTCTCAGTTCTGTTCTCTCTCAGTTCTGTTCTCTCAGTTCTGTTCTCTCTCAGTTCTGTTCTCTCTCAGTTCTGTTCTCTCAGTTCTGTTCTCTCAGTTCTGTTCTCTCTCAGTTCTGTTCTCTCAGTTCTGTTCTCTCTCAGTTCTGTTCTCTCTCAGTTCTGTTCTCTCAGTTCTGTTCTCTCTCAGTTCTGTTCTCTCTCAGTTCTGTTCTCTCAGTTCTGTTCTCTCTCAGTTCTGTTCTCTCTCAGTTCTGTTCTCTCTCAGTTCTGTTCTCTCAGTTCTGTTCTCTCAGTTCTGTTCTCTCAGTTCTGTTCTCTCTCAGTTCTGTTCTCTCTCAGTTCTGTTCTCTCAGTTCTGTTCTCTCTCAGTTCTGTTCTCTCAGTTCTGTTCTCTCTCAGTTCTGTTCTCTCTCAGTTCTGTTCTCTCTGTTCTGTTCTCTCTCAGTTCTGTTCTCTCTCAGTTCTGTTCTCTCAGTTCTGTTCTCTCAGTTCTGTTCTCTCTGTTCTGTTCTCTCTCAGTTCTGTTCTCTCAGTTCTGTTCTCTCTCAGTTCTGTTCTCTCAGTTCTGTTCTCTCTCAGTTCTGTTCTCTCAGTTCTGTTCTCTCTCAGTTCTGTTCTCTCTCAGTTCTGTTCTCTCAGTTCTGTTCTCTCTCAGTTCTGTTCTCTCAGTTCTGTTCTCTCTCAGTTCTGTTCTCTCAGTTCTGTTCTCTCTCAGTTCTGTTCTCTCTCAGTTCTGTTCTCTCAGTTCTGTTCTCTCTCAGTTCTGTTCTCTCAGTTCTGTTCTCTCAGTTCTGTTCTCTCAGTTCTGTTCTCTCTCAGTTCTGTTCTCTCTCAGTTCTGTTCTCTCAGTTCTGTTCTCTCTCAGTTCTGTTCTCTCAGTTCTGTTCTCTCTCAGTTCTGTTCTCTCAGTTCTGTTCTCTCTCAGTTCTGTTCTCTCTGTTCTGTTCTCTCTCAGTTCTGTTCTCTCAGTTCTGTTCTCTCAGTTCTGTTCTCTCTGTTCTGTTCTCTCTCAGTTCTGTTCTCTCAGTTCTGTTCTCTCAGTTCTGTTCTCTCTGTTCTGTTCTCTCTCAGTTCTGTTCTCTCAGTTCTGTTCTCTCAGTTCTGTTCTCTCTGTTCTGTTCTCTCTCAGTTCTGTTCTCTCAGTTCTGTTCTCTCAGTTCTGTTCTCTCTCAGTTCTGTTCTCTCTCAGTTCTGTTCTCTCAGTTCTGTTCTCTCTCAGTTCTGTTCTCTCTGTTCTGTTCTCTCTCAGTTCTGTTCTCTCAGTTCTGTTCTCTCAGTTCTGTTCTCTCTGTTCTGTTCTCTCTCAGTTCTGTTCTCTCAGTTCTGTTCTCTCAGTTCTGTTCTCTCTGTTCTGTTCTCTCTCAGTTCTGTTCTCTCAGTTCTGTTCTCTCTGTTCTGTTCTCTCTCAGTTCTGTTCTCTCAGTTCTGTTCTCTCAGTTCTGTTCTCTCTGTTCTGTTCTCTCTCAGTTCTGTTCTCTCAGTTCTGTTCTCTCAGTTCTGTTCTCTCTCAGTTCTGTTCTCTCTCAGTTCTGTTCTCTCAGTTCTGTTCTCTCTCAGTTCTGTTCTCTCTGTTCTGTTCTCTCTCAGTTCTGTTCTCTCAGTTCTGTTCTCTCAGTTCTGTTCTCTCAGTTCTGTTCTCTCTCAGTTCTGTTCTCTCAGTTCTGTTCTCTCTCAGTTCTGTTCTCTCAGTTCTGTTCTCTCAGTTCTGTTCTCTCTGTTCTGTTCTCTCTCAGTTCTGTTCTCTCAGTTCTGTTCTCTCAGTTCTGTTCTCTCTGTTCTGTTCTCTCTCAGTTCTGTTCTCTCAGTTCTGTTCTCTCTCAGTTCTGTTCTCTCTCAGTTCTGTTCTCTCAGTTCTGTTCTCTCAGTTCTGTTCTCTCTCAGTTCTGTTCTCTCTCAGTTCTGTTCTCTCTCAGTTCTGTTCTCTCAGTTCTGTTCTCTCTCAGTTCTGTTCTCTCTCAGTTCTGTTCTCTCTCAGTTCTGTTCTCTCAGTTCTGTTCTCTCTCAGTTCTGTTCTCTCTCAGTTCTGTTCTCTCTCAGTTCTGTTCTCTCAGTTCTGTTCTCTCTCAGTTCTGTTCTCTCTCAGTTCTGTTCTCTTAGTTCTGTTCTCTCTCAGTTCTGTTCTCTCTCAGTTCTGTTCTCTCTCAGTTCTGTTCTCTCAGTTCTGTTCTCTCTCAGTTCTGTTCTCTCTCAGTTCTGTTCTCTCTCAGTTCTGTTCTCTCAGTTCTGTTCTCTCTCAGTTCTGTTCTCTCTCAGTTCTGTTCTCTTAGTTCTGTTCTCTCTCAGTTCTGTTCTCTCTCAGTTCTGTTCTCTCTCAGTTCTGTTCTCTCAGTTCTGTTCTCTCTCAGTTCTGTTCTCTCTCAGTTCTGTTCTCTCAGTTCTGTTCTCTCTCAGTTCTGTTCTCTCTCAGTTCTGTTCTCTCTCAGTTCTGTTCTCTCAGTTCTGTTCTCTCAGTTCTGTTCTCTCTCAGTTCTGTTCTCTCTCAGTTCTGTTCTCTCTCAGTTCTGTTCTCTTAGTTCTGTTCTCTCTCAGTTCTGTTCTCTCTCAGTTCTGTTCTCTCAGTTCTGTTCTCTCTCAGTTCTGTTCTCTCTCAGTTCTGTTCTCTCAGTTCTGTTCTCTCAGTTCTGTTCTCTCTCAGTTCTGTTCTCTCAGTTCTGTTCTCTCTCAGTTCTGTTCTCTCTCAGTTCTGTTCTCTCAGTTCTGTTCTCTCTCAGTTCTGTTCTCTCAGTTCTGTTCTCTCTCAGTTCTGTTCTCTCAGTTCTGTTCTCTCTCAGTTCTGTTCTCTCTCAGTTCTGTTCTCTCAGTTCTGTTCTCTCAGTTCTGTTCTCTCAGTTCTGTTCTCTCTCAGTTCTGTTCTCTCAGTTCTGTTCTCTCTCAGTTCTGTTCTCTCAGTTCTGTTCTCTCAGTTCTGTTCTCTCTCAGTTCTGTTCTCTCTCAGTTCTGTTCTCTCAGTTCTGTTCTCTCTCAGTTCTGTTCTCTCTCAGTTCTGTTCTCTCTCAGTTCTGTTCTCTCAGTTCTGTTCTCTCTCAGTTCTGTTCTCTCTCAGTTCTGTTCTCTCTCAGTTCTGTTCTCTCAGTTCTGTTCTCTCTCAGTTCTGTTCTCTCTCAGTTCTGTTCTCTCTCAGTTCTGTTCTCTCAGTTCTGTTCTCTCAGTTCTGTTCTCTCTCAGTTCTGTTCTCTCTCAGTTCTTGGTTCTACTTCCACCTCGCTCAGCCTGCTTTGCCTCTTTATAGAAAGTATTTTCCTGACTTCTACCCACTGTGTGTTATCTTCCTGTATGGGTTGTTTCTCTCCTATATTGACAAACCTGCAATTTTGGGACTGGCCCCCTGCTTAGGACAGGTCGCCAAGTGCCTCCTGTGGGCATCTCATAGGCACCCCAAATAGCACTTCTTGACTTAGTAGTACCACTGACCACCTCGTCTTTCATAGTATAATCCTGAGTTCATCTTTAACTCTCCTGCCTCTTCTCCAAATTCAGCCTGGTCACCCCCTGTCCCTCTGCCCTAGTTCAGCAGTCCCACCTCCCCTCTTTTTATTTTGTAGTTATAGCATCTTAATGAGTCTCCCTTCCTGTGCCCCTCTCTGTACCATTGGATATGCCACTGCCAACATATAGACCAAAAATACAAGTGGGCCAGGAATGGTCGCTCATGCCTGTAATCCCACCACTTTGGGAAGCTCAGGCAGGCAGATTGCTTGAGGCCAGGAGTTTGAGACCGCCAGCCTGGGCAACATAGTGAAACCCCATCTCTACCAAAAAAAAAAAAAAAAAAAATTAGCCCAGAGTGGTGTCACATGCTTGTAGTCTCAGCTACTAGGGAGGCTGAAGTGGGAGCATTACTTCAGCCTGGCAGGTTAAGGCTGTCATGAGCCATGACCATGCCACTGCACTCCAGCCTGGGTGACAGAGCAAGACCTTATCTCAAAAAAAAAATGTTGGTTGAATACTTCACCCCCAAAAAATTGTCAGAGAGGCTGGGCATAGTGGCTCACACCTGTGATCTCCGAATTTTAGGAGGCCAAGGCTGGCGGATCACTTGAGATCAAGAGTTTGAGACCAGCCTGGCCAACATGGCAAAACCCCATCTCTTCTAAAAACTACAAAAATTAGCCAGGTGTGGTGGCAAGCACCTGTAATCCCAGGTACTAGAAAGCCTGGGGCAGAGAACTGCTTGAATCCAGGAGGTGGAAGTTGCAGTGAGCCAAGATCATGCCACTACACTCCAGACCGGGTAGCAGAGTGAGACTCCATCTCAACAAAAAAATAGTTGTCAGGGATGGCTGCCTATGGAATGGGCCATATTCCTTGTCTTGGCAGTCAAGGATGTTCTTTATCTCGCTCCAACCCTCTTTTTCCACTCAATGTTACTAAAATTTACAGGCCATATACTTTCACACCTTCAAGTCTTTGCTATTTTCTCAGCCTGGAATTCCTTCATCCTCTCTTGGATCAAAGGAATCAACCAAAGACATGACTTTAAAAACAAAAACAAAACAAAAAAAAACCTTCAAATTTTATCTTCTCCACAAAACCTTGCTGTTCAAACCAAATTTCTCTGGGTTCCTGCAACACCTTGCTGATACATCTATTTTAAGTTTAATTTCCTTTTGCTTTGCATATGATAGGTGACTTTATGTTTCTAAGTATTATATTTTACACATAAACATGCTTGATAAGTATCACGGTATTCAGCAGACTTAAATGGTGCCTTATACATGGATGCTCAATGAATATTTATTAATACAAATCGGTGTTGTTGACTTTCTTTAATTGTGGTCATGGCAAAAAGGAATGTAATTGCTTCAGAGAGACAAAGTAGCTTTAAGGAAAAGAGCCCTTTATATGGAATGACTTCAGAAAATAAAAATGCCCAATATTTAGTGAATAGCTTCATGATGTGATGGCCCCTTTTCTGATTATTCACCTAGAAACAAGGCATAGCATTAAAAGTAATGAGCCATAAGGACACAAAAAGACTCAGATAACTGGAACTTTATCTTGCACCAATGGTTGTGTGCCATATTGCTTTTTTTAATTAAAAAAGTGATACATGCTTATTGTACAAAATTTGAGAAATGCAGAAAGGTACAGTGAAGAAAAAAAATTGCATGTAGCCTTATTGTGGCAGGCTGTGTTTTCCAAAAATGCCACAGCATCATCTCCCATCTTACATGCTCTCCTGTAAAGTGCCTTTGCCACTGCCCCATCAAGAGGTATAGTTTATTTCTCTACCCCTTTGGATTGGTGTGGGCCCTGTGATCACTTTGACCAATAGAATATGGGAGAAGTGATACTGTGCCAGTTCTGCACAAAGCCCTTGTGTGGCAAGTAGCGCAAACTTACCATCTCTTGGGAGCCAGCTGTCATGCAAGCAGTGCAACTATCCTGAGACCACATACTGTGAGAAGCACAAGCCACATGGAGAGACCCTGGAGGCTGAGATATGCAGAGATGGAGTAAGGCTGAGGAGTACTGAGACATCAGACATGCAAGTGAAGATGCCATTTTGCAAGTAGAACTGGCTCCAGCCCCAGCCATACCAGCTGATCAGAGATGAACCGCCCTGCTGAGCCTTTCCCAAATCTGAGCAAAATAATGTTCTTTTAAGCCTCTACATTTTAGAGTAGTGACACGGCACTACTGAAGCATCCATCACCCAGAAATAACCAATGTAATATTGCTGTGTTCTTTGTAGCTTTTCTAAGCATGCGTGTTTTGCTTTGTTTTTCATTCGTTTTTGTTGTTGTTTTGTTTTGAAGACAGAGTTTCACTCTTGTTGCCCAGATTAGAGTGCAGTGGCATGATCTCAGCCCACTGCAACCTCCGCCTCCTGGGTTCAAGTGATTCTCCTGCCTCAGCCTGCCAAGTAGCTGGGATTACAGAAATGTGCCACCATGCCTGGCTAATTTTGTATTTTTAGTAGAGACAGGGTTTCTTCATGTTGGTCAGGCTGGTCTTGAACTCCCCACCTCAGGTGATCTGCCCACCTTGGCCTCCCAAAGTGCTAGGATTATAAGTGTGAGCCACTGCGCCTGGCCTGTTGTTTTTTAAGACTGTTTCACTGTGTTGCCCCTGGGCTCAAGTGATCTGCCCACGTCAGTCTTCAAGCTTTTTAAAGATTACCAAAAACCTTGTGCATACTTTTCTTTGTTAGAAATCCAACAGTACATAAATATAGAAAATGTATGGAGTAGAGATACATCTTAATCATACCCTGTAAAGAAGGCAAGCACTGTTAACGATTTGATCTATATTTTTCCAGGCTTTTTTTTTTCTAAACACATAACGGCGTTCTTCATAGACCAGCTTTTTTTTTTTTTTTTTGTGATGTCTTGCTGTTTCACCCAGGCTGGAGTGCGGTGGCGTGATCTTGGCTCAATGCAACCTCTGCCTCCCAGGTTGAAGTGATTCTTCTGCCTCAGCCTCCTGAGTAGCTAGGACTACAGGCACATGCCACTATGCCTGGCTAATTTTTGTATTTTTAATAGAGACAGGGTTTCACCATTTTGGCCAGACTTGTCTCAAACTCCTGACCTTGTGCTCCACCCGCCTCAGCCTCCCAAAGTGCTGGGATTACAGGGGTGGGCCACCGAGCCTGGCCCTAGACCAACTTTTAAAAACAAAATTGGAATAACTTAAACAATTTGTATGATCTCAACATGTTAGAGACATTTTCTGGCTGGGTGCAGTCACTCACATGTATAATCCCAGCCCTTTGCAGGAGGCCAAGACTGAAGGATCACTTGGGGCCAGGAGTTCAAGAACAGCCTGGGCAACCTAAGGAGACTCCATCTCAGTTCAAAAAAATCGAAAAAGAACATTTTCTCTTTTCATGAAATATTTGTCAGAAGCATTTTAATGATTTTATAACTTCCTTATAGAGATCCATGTGTTTCATTCCACAAATATTTGAACATCTAGTATATGGCGGGCATTGTTTTAGGAGCTGACGTAGTATAGTAATGAATAAAACAAAAGTCTCTGCTGTCAGGAAGTTCAGATTCTATTGGGAGGACAGTCAATAAGTAAGGTATGTGGTGTATGGTATTAGATAATGATAAGTGCTAAGAAGGAAAAAAAAAAAAAAAACAGAGAAAGGGATATGAAATGTCAGGACCAGTGGGTCAAATTTTAGATAGGCTGGCCAGGGAAAATCTCACTGAGAAGGTGGCTTTTGATGCAGTATGTATAGGACCAGTCCACTTTTGATGGACATTGAGTTATTTTGGCTTTTTATTTTTGCATATTGTCTTTAAATTGGATTTTGTTGTTGTTATTTGTTTTGTTTTGAGACAGAGCCTCACTCTGTCACCCAGGCTGGAGTGCAGTGGTGCCATCTCAGCTCACTGCAACCTCTGCTTCCCAGGTTCAAGCCATTCTTCTGCCTCAGCCTCCTGAGTAGCTAGGTAATCCTACCACCACCATGCCCACCATCACCACCCGGGGGCCCACCACCATGCCCAGCTAATTTTTGTATTTTTAGTAGAGACAGGGTTTTACCATGTTGGTCAGGCTGGTCTCGAACTCCTGACCTCAGGTGATCTGCCACCTCAGCCTCCCAAAGTGCTGGCATGAGCCACCGTGCCCAGCCTAAATTGGATTTTTAATATTTCCATAGTGCCATTTTGTGCTTTCCCAGCTCATAATTTTCTGTTGCCAAGTACAGTAGCTGTAAGAAGCCCAGGCTTTCAGGAGTTTACCACAGTAACCAAACTCCTGTAGCAAAGCAGTGTGGTCTATGGAGGGGTGGAATGAAGGTTCTGCCTTGTGTGTGTTCCCGAACCCAGGCTCCCTCCCTCCCAGTCACCCTGCAAACCTCTAGATTAGAGGTTCTCTGCTGGATCTGCTGTCCTGATCAGAGAAGAGAGCACAGAACGTCGAGCAGAAAGTGTTAGGAGCCAGACCTGGAAACGGTAGACGCTGCTTCTGTGCTCATTTTCTCAGCATTCAGGGCCACCTGTGTGCTAAGCACTGTACTAGGTACTTTCAGCATCACCTTATTTGATTTTCTCAACCACTTTACAAGGGAGCTATAAGTAAGCACATTTTGCTGATGAAGAAAGTTTCATGGAGATTTAAGTTGTCTCAAGCCAATATCCAGTATGAAGCTAATCACACAGAAATCAAACCCAAACAGCCTGCTGTGCCTGGGCACAGGCCTTTGGCTGAAGCTGTTGATCCAGCATTCCTTCTCCAAGGACCACAGAAGGGGCCTTCCCGTGCATGGGGTCTGCGGACAGACAGGGAGGAGGAGAGGAGAGTGCGCCAGCTCTGAGGCCCTGGATGCAGCCTCAGACGGGAAACGGGAAAGGCGCGGCAGAGCTGGGGGCAATGTGAGCCGCAGGAAGGAGGCCTCTGAGGCCAGACCGGAAGCTCTGGCAGCGTCACCAGCTCTGGTTCCTCGTGTGTGTGTTCTCTTAGCATATTGGAACCTTCCTTGTGAGAATGCCAGCCTGTCCCAGCTGGAGGCAGCTGTGGAAAGAGAAAACTGGACTTGGAGACCGAAGGCCTGGGTTAGCATCGTAGCCCTCCCACTTCCTCCAGCAAATCACTGCACCTGCTGAGCCCTGCCTGCTTCATCTGCGAGGAGACAGAGCTGCAACATAACAACCTTCGCAGTGTTGGAGAGGGGACGGGTTTAGAATTTGGTGTGGAAATATGTCATACAGGGGCGCAGCTGTCATCTGTCATCTTAGTTGAATTGAGGTTGGTTGGTTTGTTTGTTCGATTGTTTTTGAGACAGTCTTGCTCTGTCGCCCAGGCTGGAGTGCAGTGGCACAATCTCGGCTCACTGCAACCTCTGCCTCCCGGGTTTAAGCGATTCTCCTGCCTCAGCCTCCTGAGTAGCTGGGACTACAGGTGCATGACACCATGCCCAGCTATGTGACTGGCCAGTCACCCACGGCCTCTGCTCCAAATCCCTGTGATCTGTCTGTCACCCTGGAAACTGATCACACTCTGGCCCACTGTGCTGGGTGTGTCTCTGTTCCCAGGACCATGTCCCACCCTTAGCTGCCAGCATGCTATGACCCTCGGGCAAGGAGGGAGGGGAGGAAGTTTGTCAAAGTTCGACACACTTGAAAATGCTAAGTGGGCAAATCTCCCTTTGGGATGATAAACTTTAAGGAAAGGCTACCCAGCACTTTGGGAGGCTGAGATAGGCGGATCACTTGAGGTCAGGAGTTTGAGACCAGACTGGCCAACATGGTGAAACCCCACCTCCACTAAAAATACAAAAATTAGCCAGGTGTGGTGGTGCATGCCTGTAGTCCCAGCTACTTGAGAGGCTGAGGCAGGAGAATTGCTTGAACCCAGGAGGTGGAGGTTGCAGTGAGCCGAGATCTGAGATCACACCACTGCACTCCAGCCTGGGTGACAGAGGGTGACTTCATCTCAAAAAAAAAAAAAAAAAAAAAAAAACAGAACGTTTCAAATGCACTATCTGATTTTAAGGAGTCTCTGAGAAACATTCCCCACCACGATAACAGATGGCAGCTGGAGCCCAAAATGGAATGTGATGAGTGGGTCACAAGGCAGGTGGCAGGTCCATGTTTCTATCCTGGCTCCATCTCCAAAACCATAGTTACCAGCACAGCCAGTGCCCGACAACCTTCATCCATGCGAAAGCCTCTACTAGCCGCCCTCCCAATCACCAAAAGCATCTGAACGCCACAGAACCCTGGGACAGTATAGCAGATTACATGCAAGATGTTCAGTTGAGGAGGGTCCCTGGCCTCAAGCCACTGTCACTACAGTGCAAAGAGGAAGTGGTCAAACAAGGGCCTGGTGGTGATGTATAAAAGCAGCAAGAGGGCCCAGCAAGGTGGCTCACGCCTATAATCCCAGCACTCTGGGAGGCCAAGGCGGGTGGATCACGAGGTCACGAGTTCAAGACCAGCCTGGCCAAGATAGTAAAACCCCATCTCTATTAAAAAAATACCAGCCGGGCATAGTGGCAGGCACCTACAATCCCAGCTATTGGGGAGGCTGAGGCAGGGAGTTGCTTGAACCCGGGAGGTGGAGGTTACAGTGAGCCAAGATCATGCCACTGGACTCCAGCCTGGGCGACAGAGTGAGACTCCGTCTCAAAAAAAAAAACAGAAGGCAGCATGAGGAGCTGCCAGGAAGGGCTCACTGGTGGCTCACACGGCAGAGTGCTGAGCACCATAGGACAGGGACTTGGGGGCCACTGGGTCCTTCTACCAGTGAGTCACATCACTCAGTTGCAACTCGGGGCTCCAAGCAGTCGCTGACACTGTTGGAGAAACCGAAAGAAAGGGAGACCTGGCGCATGCCCTTGAACCGGTCATGCTGTGTAATCAAGGTGGGGCGAACACAGTGATAACAGAGCCAGTCTCGGCCCAGAACAAAGCGAGGAGCGCTGGGGAGACGGCTGGTGTGTGAAGCTTTGGAGGCCTGCGGTCTCTCCGGCAGTGTTTGGAGGAGGGAGGAGTGTGCTTTGCTGGAAACAGAAGGCAGGGGTTTCTGGAACTTGCAGCGGTATTGCTATTGTACCAGCACAGTACAAACAGCACATCCACAGCACTTTCACACCACACAGCTCAGCTCAGCCCCAGCCCTGTGGGGTAAGCACTGTTATCATCACATCAACTGGAGATAAGGCAGGTAGAAAGGCAGTGAGGCGCCCTGAGCAGGGAACTGCATGAGCTTGTCAACAACCTCTCTACCCAGGTAGGGGCTCCGGGCCTCTGATATCTCTGTCCCTTAACTCCTTTAAACATGGAGTAAAATAGGCTGGGTGAGGTGGCTCATGCCTGTAATCCCAGCACTTAGGGAGGTCAAGGCGGGCGGATCCCCTGAGGTCGGGAGTTTGACACGAACCTAACAAACATAGAGAAACCCCGTCTCTACTAAAAATACAAAAAATTAGCCGGGCGTGGTGGCGCGTGCCTGTAGTCCCAGCCACTCGGGAGGCTGGGGCAGGAGAATTGCTTGAACCCGGGAGGCGGAGGTTGCAGTGAGCCGAGATCGCGCCATTGCACTCCAGCCTGGGCAACAAGAGCGAAACTCGGTCAAAAAAATTTTAGTAAAATAGATGCCACGTAAGTGTCACCATTTTAACCATTTTTCAGGGTACGGTTCAGTGGGGTGAGGTACTCTCCCATTGTCATGCGGCCATCATGCCCATCCATCTCCAGAATGTTTTCATCTTTCCAAACTGTGCCTCTGTACCCAGGAGCACTGTCCCGTGACTCTGTAAGCCTCGAGTGAAATGAGTCTCCATCCTAACTGGCATTATGCCTATGGATTCCCTAACCCACCTTTGCAAACAGTCTCAATTAAACTCTCCGCAGTTTACCCAACTGGGCTGTGACATCTATCTCCTGCTGGGCACGGGTACAGTAGCTCTATGAGGCAGTTGGCTAAAATACTCTTCTCTTCGTTGTACAAATGAGAAGCTGGGCCAGAGGGGAGGCTAAATACTTGCCCAAGTACAAAACCAGGAAGGGTAGAACTGAGATTTCAACTCCAGCAATCTGGTTCCAAGAGAGTTGAAACCTAAGGGAAGGCTACATAGTCGAGTATGGTGGTGCCACTGGAGTCCCAGAGGCTCAGGAGACTGAGGCAGGAGGATTGCTTGAGCCCAGGAATTTGAGGTTACAGTGAGCTATGATCATGCCACTGCACTCCAGCCTGGGTGACACAGTGAGACACTGTCAAAAGAAAGTAAGAAAGAGAGAGAGAGAGACAGAGAGAGAAGGAGAAGAGACAGGAAAGAAAAAAAGAAGGAAGGAAGGAGAGAAAGAGAGGGAGGGAAGGAGGGAAGGAGGAAGGGAGGAAGGGAGGAAGGGAAGGAGGGAAGGAGAGAGGAAGGGAGGGAGGGAGGGAGAAAAAGAAAAGAGGAAAAAGAAAATGAAAGAAAGGAGAAAGAAAGAGGCCAGGTGTGGTGGCTCACGCCTGTGATTCCAGCACTTTGGGAGGCTGAGGTGGACGGATCACCTGACTCCAGGAGTTCGAAACCAGCCTGGCCAACATGGTGAAACCCCATCTCTATCTATTAACACTACAAAAATTATCTGGGAGTGCTGGTGGGCGCCAGTGATCCCGGCTGCTCAGTACTTAGGAGGCTGAGGCAGGAGAATCACTTGAACTGAGAAAGACAGAGAGAGAAAGAAAAGGCTACTGAACTTGACCGCTGAGAAACATGTGGATTCAGCGCAAGCTGAAGAGGACTCAGGCCAGGCTGCTGTGCATCTGGGTGGAGGCGAGCAGGAGGCCAACTTCAGGCATGTCGAGATGGAAGCAGGTGTCCTGAGGGGAGACACTGCCACTGCTAGCAGCTGCCCCTTGTCCCTTCCTGAGCTGAGCCATGCAGTTGGCTGACCCTGACACGAAGAAGCTGAGAGGAGCATCACCAGGGATGAGCTCCGAGGGCCGGAGGTGAGGATGATGCTGACACAGGAGTGAAAGTGTCCCAACCTGCCCCAGGCCACAGCCCTGCTGCCCGGGTGAGGGGCATGGGTCAGGTGTCAGTGGTGTGGCCAGATGGATTTGCTCCACTGGGAAGGGCTCCTGGGTCTGCCTCCCTCCACGATGCTGCCTCAGAGCACCGGCATAAAAGCAAGGCCAGGTGCTGCAGAGAGCCGAGTGGCCGGAGTGCGTCGGAGTCTCGGGACCCAGAGCAAAAGCAGGGAGAGGAGACACAGGACCAGCGAGATGCTGTCCCTGCCAAGCAGGCTGGCTCTACTGACTGTCCCCTTCCTGCTGCTGAAACTCTGCACCTTCTCCTGTGACAGGAGCCACCTTCCTCCTGGCCCACTCCCTGTCCCCATCTTTGGAAACCTGTGGCAGCTGCGCTTTCAGCTGCACCCAGAAACGTTGCTCCAGGTAGGAAATCTGTGCTGCAGCGGGAGGCCCCAAAGGGGTGGGCAGATGAACCCCCCTCCCTCTCAGCCCTGAGGCACTTCAGGCAGAAGAAGGAACAGGGTCAGACACCTGTGGGTGAATCCCGGTCTTGCCATTCATTAGCTGGGAGGCTTTGAGCCTCAGTTTCCTTGCCTGTCCAATGCAGGATGGTAGGGGCATTGCAAAAGTTGTGGACTTGGTGCAGAATCTGAGTCTAATCTAAGAAATTCTGAGTGCAGTAGAAGTCCGCTGCCGAGGGGACATGGTGGTGAAAACCGCTGAACAGAACTCGGCTCCCGGAGAGCACTGTGTGAGGCTGGAAGGTTTCTGAAAAGCTTCTTGGAATGGGAGGTGGGGGGAATGGGACGCCCCCACCAAGAGCACAGCCAAGTGATGGTACGCAAGGAATCTCTACACAAAGCCACCTCCAGGGTAGCTGGAGCCACAGCCGCAGGCGGACACTGACTTTCCTATGGCCATGCTCAGCCTTTTTTTTTTTTTTTTTTGAGACCGAGTCTTACTGTTACCAGGCTGGAGTCCACTGGTGCAATCTGGGCTCACTGCAACCCCCACCTTCCAGGTTCAAGCGATTCCCCTGCCTCAGCTTCCCAAGTAGTTGGGACCACAGGTGCCCACTACCACACCCAGCTAATTCTTTGTATTTTAGTAGAGACGGGGTTTCACCATGTTAGACAGGATGGTCTTGATCTCCTGACCTCGTGATCCGCCCACCACTGCCTCCCAGAGTGCTGGGATTACAGGCGTGAGCCGCCGCACACAGCCACTCAGCACTCTTCTTAATCACACTCAACAAATTTTAAAAAAGTATCTGGTTGGAGCTATCAGATGATTGTGAAGCTCCGGCTTCCCAGGCAGTGGAAGGGACACCGCACTGGAGTCAGGAGACCTAGGTTCAAGCTCCTTGCCTTTCGCTGTCTTTTTTGGCCTCTGTTTGTTGAGTTTTTTGTTTGTTTGAGACAGAGTCTTACTCTGTAGCCCAGGCTGGAATGCAGTGGTGTGATCTCGGCTCACTGCAACCTCCACCTCCCGGGTTCAAGCTATTCTCCTGTCTCAGCCTCTGGAGTAGCTGGGACTACAGGTGCACACCACCACGCCCGGCTAAGTTTTGTATTTTTAGTACAGATGGGGTTTCACTATGTTGGCTGGTCTTGAACTCCTGACCTCAGATGATCTGCCCGCCTTGGCCTCCCAAGTGCTGGGATTACAGGCATGAGCCACAGTGCCCGAGCTGGCCTCTGTGTTTTAACTTACAAAATGGAGATAAAGATTCCTACCTGCACGCTGCTTATACTGAGGGTAGACCCAAGTAACAGTAAAGCCCACGTGGGACGCCGAGCCCTGGAGACACTGATTCCTCAGCACCATCTGTAAAACGGTGGAGTGTTCCCCCGTCCCGGGCTAATGGGGTCAAAGTGCTGGGTCCTGACTATTGCAAGTGCTCAGGGGGCCTGTGACCCAGGGTTTGCCTGCCTGGGGAACGAGGCGGAGGCACTCTGAGATGCCCCTGCGGTGAGGGTCACCCGGTCTCTCCACCGCTGGCGCAGACCCACGGCCGTGCGTTCACCATGTGGGTGGGCCTGAACCCATCGCGGTGCTGAGCAGCTTCCAGACGGTGAAGGAAGTGCTGGTCTCCGGCAGGCCCCTCACCTGCTCTTCCAGCCTGTTTGGATAACGAGGCAGGGCTGCCCTCCTGCTGGGGAGGGGAGGCGGCTGGATGGTCGCTACACCCAGGGAGTCCAGGCTGGCCCAGAACTGTTACCCTCGAGGGGACGGCCAGGAGGAGGACCTGTGTGAGGGGTGGGTGGGGTGGGTGACAAGGAGCCACCTCTGGGGGTTGAAAGACCTGGATTCAAGTCTCGGCCCAAGCTCTGGCCAGCTCTGTGACCTCGGGCACGTCAGCCTCACTCTATGCTCGTCAGGGGGCTCCTGTGTGGATGGGGGTGAGGATGCCTCCTATATCCTGAGAATGTGGGCAAGTGGGGCGGCTGCTGGGGGCTAGAGGGGTGCTGGGGGGGGCAGAATTAAGTGGCCAAAATACCTGAGCGTGCCCAGTCAGCGCTGGTTCAGCAAATGTCCGTGTTCCCTCCTTCCCTCTCCCCACAAACCCACCTCCTGCTGTTTTTATTTTTATTATTATTTTTAAGACAGTCTCGCTCTGTCACCGGCTGGAGTGCAGGGACACAATCTCGGCCCACCGAAACCTCTGCCTCATGGGTTTAAGAAATGAAGCAATTCTTGTGCCTCAGCCTCCCAAATAGCTGGGATTACAGGTGCCCGCCACCACGCCTGGCTAATTTTTTTTTTTAAGTAGAGACGAGGTTTCACCATGTTGGTCAGGCTGTTCTCCAACTCCTGACCTCAGGTGATCCACCCACCTCAGCCTCCTCAGCCTCCCAAAGTGCTGGGATTACAGGCGTCAACCATCGTGCTCAGCCCCCTGCGTTCTGTATCTCCTCTTCCATTTCTTGTGGGGACTCTTAAAGGAAAAACCAGGTTGGTGGACTGAGGGCATAGCTGAGACCTCCTTGAGGGCACCAAGCTCGCTGACCACCGTCTCAAATGTGCCTCAGCCCTTGGACAGAACATCATTCCAGAGGTGATTTTGGGGTCTGCCCTCCAGGCCCTGCCCGTGTGAGAGCCAAATGGTCTTGGCCTGGGAGGCTGGGAGGGGCTGGTGACTGTCCACCCCACCCGCCCGGACGCAGGTATCATCTGCAGCAATGGGCACATGTGGTGGCAGCAGAGACGCTTCTGCCTGGTGATGCTTCGAGGGCTGGGCCTAGGCAAGCTGGTGCTGGAGAAGCAGCTACAGCAAGAGGAGCAGAGCTGGCGGAAGCCTTCCACCGGGGGCAGGGTGAGCAGCAGGCTGGCAGAAACCTTCCACCGGGGGCAGGGTGAGCAGCAGGCTGGCAGAAACCTTCCACCGGGGGCAGGGTGAGCAGCAGGCTGGCAGAAACCTTCCACCGGGGGCAGGGTGAGCAGCAGGCTGGCAGAAACCTTCCACCGGGGGCAGGGTGAGCAGCAGGCTGGCGGCAAGCGCTCACCACCTCTCCCCACGCACACGCCCACCCCTGCAGAGGAGCCAAGCTTCGCTGTATAGGCCCGTGTGTATGTGACACCTGGGAACGTTAATGGCAGTTTTCAGCTCCATCGAGTGGGAGTTACTCCAACATGAGTAGACAGAGGCCCAGGATGGCCAGGTCACTGGAAGCCAGAGCCCTCCTTGATAGCTGGGGAAGTAATCTCTATCAATATCCAAGGCGGCCGAGGGCAGTGGCTCCCACCTGTAATCCCAGCACTTCAGGAGGCTGAGGAGGATGGATTTCCTGAGGTCAGGGATTTGAGACCAGCCTGGCCAACATGGTGAAACTCCGATTCTACTAAAAATACCAACAACTAGCCGGGCATGGTGGCACGTGGCTGGAATCCCAGTACTCTCAAGGCTGAGGCAGGAGAATCGCTTGAACCTGGGAGAAGGAGGCTGCAGTGAGCCAAGGTCCTGCCATTGCACTCCAGCCTGGGCGACAGAGCGAGACTCCATCTCAAAAATAAAAAAAAAGGAAAAACTAAAAAACATATCATCCAAGGCGTCTCATACTTCCTAGCCATTGGCACATGCTGTTCCCCTTCCAGAATGTCCGAGCCCATGCCCCTTCCCTCCCCATGAGAAACCGCTGCTCCTCCCTCCAGAGCAGCTGCAGCCACCGGCCCTGAGAAGGCCTCCTGAATGCCTGGCCCCCAAACCTATTCCCTGTGACATACCTGCCCTGCATTCTGTTTTCATGCAAATGGCTGTCTGTCTCCCATGCCTCTCTCTAACCTGGCTCTTACAAGGTGCTTGGTAACGTTTAGGTTTTTTGTTTGTTTTGTTTTGTTTTTGAGACAGAGTTTCGCTCTTGCGCAGGCTGGGTGCAGTGGTACAATCTCGGCTCACTGCAACCTCCACCTCCTGGGTTCAACTGATTCTCCTGCCTCAGCCTCCTGAGTAGCTGGATTTACAGGTACGCACCTCCACGCCTGACTGATTGTTGTATTTTTAGTAGAGATGGCATTTCACCTGAGCTCATCCTGACCTCAGGTGACCCACTTGCCTCGGCCTCCCAAAGTGCTGGGATTAGAGGCGTGAGCCCCTGCGCCCCGCCAGTAAGCATTTGTTGAGTGCGTGAATGAGGAATGGGAATCAAGAACCAAGTTGGTGAATGAGTGACTCAACAGGAGATGGGAGGGGGGCTTAGGGCAGTGGTCCTTGTGCCTCCTTGCCCTGAGCCCTGCCCCGCTACCCTCAGGAATCCTTTGTCAGGTCCACAGTCAGAGTCATCCAGCCCTTGTGTTTGGCCACCACCTCCTCTCGGAGGATCCCGTCTTCCAGGAACTGACTCAAGCCATCAACTTTGGCCTGGCCTTCGTCAGCACTGTGTAGCACCGGGTAATTGGCATTTGGGGAGGCGGGTGTGCAGGCTATCAGACTGGGGGCCCAAGACAGGCAGGGGCCTCAGCCAGGGCCTGGTAGGGAGGGTGCCAGGTGGGCAGGAGGGAGACTGGGACGTCTGCCTGGTAGCGGGCACATTCAAAGCATCAAACCTTTGTTGTGGTTCAGCATGAATGCATGGGCAGGGAATCAGAGGCAGGTTACATCCTCAGCAACACAGCTTTCTGTTACAACTGCTCTGATGCTAGAAATAGATGCTCGGTGCTGCAAAGGAAAACTAGCACTGAGGCAAAGGATCTTTTGGCAATGTTTACCTCCTGGACTGCAGGAAGGGGACCCTCACCAGCCATCGTGCCACGAGAGTACAAAGAACAAAGGAAAACACACAACTCTATCCCTTACACATTTGGGGTCGTCCTTTCTGCTGTGTCTGCTCTCCCTTGGCTGGAGCCAGACCTCAGAATCTAAACTAAAACCAGATTGGCCAACAACTTAAAATGTTTCTAAACAGGTAAAAGCAGTGGAGAGCTGGCATGCCTGTGAGCACGTCCAGCACAGATATCTTGGTTCAAGTACAAGGACATAGAATGTGCTACGTGCCTGTAAGTGTGGCATGTCTAACAGCTACATAAGATAGGACTTAACAAAGATATTAGCACAGTTATTCTTTAACAAGAAAGGAAACTTTAAAAAGGGACTTTTCTACTTCTTACATCTGACCACCGCTCTCATTTCTGTCCATTATTTTGGGGGTCTCCAGATGAGAGGCAGCCCCAGGTTATTCAAGTCAAAGGCTCCAGCCCACTTTGGAGCCCCCAACTCGGGGACTGGCTCCTGAGTAGGCCCTGGGAGGTCCTCTCTCTCCACAGCTGTACCATGTGTTGCCCTGGGCCTCCGACACCTCCCAGGACCCCACCAGGAGATGTTTAGGTACCAAGCGGCTGTACAGAGCTGCATCTGCCAGGAGATCAACAGGCGCAAACTCAGGGCAGTGGAGGCCCCCAAGGACTTTGGCAGCTGCCACCTGGCCCAGACCTCCAAGGTGGGCCTGGATCAGCTGCGTAGCAAAGGAGGGGCCATGTTTTTGGGCTGCACCTCATTTCTAAGCCACGGTCTCAGTTTCTCATCTTTGACTCTATCTACAAGCTTCCAAAGCACCCTGAAAGCTTGAATTAAAATAGGGTTCCCCCACCTTTTTTCCCAGGGCAGGGCTGGCTTCTGCAGACACTGGTAGGCTGGGATGCAGAAGACCTGGCTGATGTCAGGGCCAGAACGCCAGGGCCGCCCCCCATCAACGTTGATGCAGCCCTGAGAAATGGGCCCTCTTGAGGGCTTGGAACCACAAGTATTAGACTGGGCTTCAGGGAAACCCCAGGGCTCTGTCAGGAGAGAACTTTAATCCTGGAGCTGCGCCCCCCCAACCCATCCCCCACTCGCCAGGCCATGGAGTGGGGGATGCCAGGCCCTGTCCTCACATTCAATGAGGAGAACCTGGTCCAGGTGGTGACCGACCTGTTTCTGGGAGGCACCCCACGGCCACCACCCTGCACTGGGCACTCATCTGCATGGTCCAGCATGGAGCTGTCCAGGGTGAGGGGCCCTTGGTCACACCCTGGCTGACTGCCCCATGCGTGGGGCTCCTGGGTCGCGGGCACTGCCCCCATCACTCTCCTTGCTCTGTGGCCCCAGGGGTGGGTCCTGCTCCCGCCACTGTGGTACAGGAAGTGTTACTGGTCTCGAGACAGGAGGGGCTTCAGTCCCTACCCTGTGGCTTACTGTGTCCTGCCGGGCAAGTCATCCCACCTCTCAGACCCAGTGTACCACGGACAACGCTATTCAACTCATTCAGTAATGATTCAGCACCTACTAAGTGCCAGTCCTGTGCTGATGCCCACCTCAAGATCACAACTGTGGAGAGGAACATGTAGGTGGATTTCTCTCAAGGACAAATGGGCTATGACCTGAATTCAAATCTGATGCCACCAGTTTCGTGACCTTGGGCAAAAGTACCTGTCCTGTTAGAGCCTCAGTTTCTCCATTTTACAAAAAGTGACAACAGTCCCTTCTCCATAATAATGCTTTTTTATTTTTTTGAGACAGAGTCTCGCTGTGTCGCCCAGGCTGGTGTATAATGGTGTAATCTTGGCTCACTGCAACGTCTGCCTCTTGGGAATCAAACAATCCTCCTGGCTCAGCCTCCTGAATGCTGGGATTACAGAAGCACCACTACAAGCTGCTAATTTTTTTGTATTTTTAGTAGAGATTGGGTTTCACCATATTGGCCAGGGCTGGTCTTGAACTTCTGACCATAGGCGACTCACCCGTCTTGGCCTCCTCCCAAAGTGCTGGAGTTACAGATGTGAGCCACTGCATGCAGCCATAATGCTCTTCATATAGAACACTTGACACATAGCAGGTTCTCAAATCTGGGTGCCTTCTCTTGTTCATAAAAAGCAAGCTCTGTCTCAGAGGAGGGTCTGCTCCTGTAACACCAGGAGTGGTAAGGTGGTTTGGGGTGACCTAAGGCCCACAAGCCTCGGCAGCAGTGTACTGGGTGGGGATGGAGGCGGTGAGGCAGGATGGAGAGGTCAGGGCACAGGCCCCTTCCCCAGACCCACACTGAGCCACCTGCAGAGAGGGTGCAGCAGGAGCTGGACCAGGTGGTGGGCACCACCCCGGTTGTCTGCAATGAAGACCGCAAGCGACTGCCTTACACCTGTGCTGTCCTCCACGAGGTGCAGCACCTCAGCAGCGTCGTGGCCGTGGGTGCTGTGAGCCAGTGCATGACCTCCACCCGTGTGTGCAGCTATCCCGTGAGCAAGGTAGGTGGCCCTACGTGGCCCCACACCCAACCCAGTACCTGCAGAAAACATCCTTCCTGCCCAGCACAGCCACCTGCTACAGCTTCTGCCAACCTGCCAGCTATCAATCACGTAATCTCTCTCTCTCTCTCTCTCTCTCTCTCTCTTCCTCTCTGGCATCTGGGACAGGAGTTGTAATTATAAAAGGATGTAGTCAGGTGCCGTGGCTTATGCCTACAATCCCAGCACTTTGGGATGCTAAGGTTGGAGGACTGCTTGAGCCTAGGAGTTCAAGATCAGCCTGGGCAACATGGCAAGACCCCGTCTCTACAAAACTTAAAGAAAATATTAGCTAGGCATGGTGGTGAATGCCTGTGGTCCCAGATATTTGGAAGGCTAAGGCAGGAGGATCGCTTGAACCCGGGAGGTTGAGGTTGCAGTGAGCTATGATTGCACCACTGCACTCCCTCCTGGGTGACAGAGTGAGATTCTGTCTCAAAAAAAAAAGATATAGATAGATAGATAGATATAGATACACACACATATATGTATATATATAATCTAAAGGATGTACTCACTGAGGGATAATTTTTAAAGTTCCCCATCATCCAGAGATCACCCTTGCATACATGATAATGTAACACTTCCCAATTTTTTTTGCACACATATATTTTACATAGTTGAAATTATGCTGAATATGTCATTCTGAATCCTTCATTGCACTTAATATGTCCTTCAGGGCTGGGCGCAGTGGCTCGTGCCTGTAATCCCAGCACTTTGGGAGGCTGAGGCAGGTGGATCATGAGGTCAAGAGATAGAGATCATTCTGGCCAACATGGTGAAACCCTGTCTCCACTAAAAATACAAAGATTATTGATCTAATATTGACAATGAAAAAAATAATAAAGAAAAAAATACAAAGATTAGCTGGGCGTGGTGGTGTCTGCCTCTAATCCCAGTTACTCAGGAGGCTGAGGCAGGAGAATGGCTTGAACTGGGAGGCGGAGATGGCAGTGAGCCGAGATCACGCTTGCATTCTAGCCTGGCAACAGAGCGAGCCTCCATCTTAAAAAAAAATTACATATGCATATAAAATTCTGATTCCTCTATAGCAGTGGTTCTCAAACTTCCATGGAGTATATCAGAATCACCTGGAGGGCTTGTTAAAGCAGACATTTCTGGGCCTCTCCCCAGTCTCAGTTTAGGGTGGGTTAAGAATTTGCCTTTCTGACAAGTTCCCAGGTGATGCTGAGGCTGTGGGTCTGGGGCCACACTTTGAAAACCACTGCTCTATGTAATGTTTTTTTGAGACAGGGGCTCAAAAATATATGTAATGATCTGAATTAATTAATTAATTTACTTATTTATTTATTTTTGAGATGGAGTCTTGCTCTGTCACCCAGGCTGGAGTGCAGTGGTGTGATCTCAGCTCATTGCAACCTCCATCTCCTGGGTTCAAGTGATTCTTCTGCCTCAGCCTCCCAAGTAGCTGGGACTACAGGTATGTGCCACCATGCCCAGCTAATTTTGTGTGTGTGTGTGTGTATTTTTTATTTTTTTAATTGCGTTTTAGGTTTTGGGGTACATGTGCAGAACGTGCAAGATAGTTGCATAGGTACACACATGGCAGTGTGTTTTGCTGCCTTCCGCCCCTTCACCCACATTTGGCATTTCTCCCCAGGCTATCCTTCCCCAGCTCCCCCACCGCTGTCCCTCCCCTATTCCCCCCAAAAGACCCCAGTGTGTAGTACTCCCTTCCCTGTGTCCATGTGTTCTCATTGTTCATCACCCGCCTATGAGTGAGAATATGCGGCGTTTCATTTTCTGTTCTTGTGTCAATTTGCTGAGAATGATATTCTCCAGATTCATCCATGTCCCTACAAAGGACACAAACTCATCATTTTTGATTGCTGCATAATATTCCATGGTGTATATGTGCCACATTTTCCCAGACCAGTCTATCATCAATGGGCATTTGGGTTGGTTCCAGGTCTTTGCTATTGTAAACAGTGCTGCAATGAACATTCGTGTGCATGTGTCCTTATAGTAGAACGATTTATAGTCCTTTGGATATATACCCAGTAATGGGATTGCTGGGTCAAATGGAATTTCTATTTCTAGGTCCTTGAGGACTCGCCACACTGTCTTCTACAATGGTTGAACTAATTTATACTCCCACCAGCAGTGTAAAAGTATTCCTATTTCTCCACATCCTCTCCAGCATCTGTTGTCTACAGATTTTTTAATGATCGCCATTCTAACTGGTGTGAGATGGTATCTCAATGTGGTTTTGATTTGCATTTCTCTGGTGACCAGTGATGATGAGCATTGTTTCATATGTTTGTTGGCCTCATGTATGTCTTCTTTTGTAAAGTGTCTGTTCATATCCTTTGCCCATTTTTGGATGGGCTTGTTTGTTTTTTCCTTGTAAATCTGTTTGAGTTCTTTGTAAATTCTGGATATCAGCCCTTTGTCAGATGTGTAAACTGCAAAAAATTTTTCCCATTCTGTTGGTTGCCGATTCACTCTAGTGACAGTTTCTTTTGCCATGCAGAAACTGTGGAGTTTGATTAGGTCCCATTTGTCTATTTTGGCTTTTGTTGCCAATGCTTTTAGTGTTTTGGTCATGAAGTCCTTGCCTACTCCTATGTCCTGAATGGTTTTGCCTAGATTTTCTTCTAGGGTTTTTATGGTGCCAGGTCTTATGTTTAAGTATTTAATCCATCTGGAGTTAATTTTAGTGTAAGGTGTCAGGAAGGGGTCCAGTCTCTGCTTTCTGCACATGGCTAGCCAGTTTTCCCAACACCATTTATTAAACAGGGAGTCCTTTCCCCATTGCTTGTTTTTGTTAGGTTTATCAAAGATTGTATGGTTGTAGATATGCTGTGTTGCCTCCAATGCCTCTGTTCTGTTCCATTGGTGTATATCTCTGTTTTGGTACCAGTACCATGCTGTTTTGATTACTGTAGCCTTGTAGTATAGTTTGAAGTCCGGTAGTGTGATGCCTCCCACTGTGTTCTTTTTGCTTAGAATTGACTTGGCTATGCGGGCTCTCTTTTGGTTCCATATGAAGTTCAAGGTGCTTTTTTCCAGTTCTGTGAAGAAAGTCAATGGTAGCTTGATGGGGATAGCATTGATTCTGTAAATTACTTTGGGCAGTTTAGCCATTTTCATGATATTGATCTTCCTAACCATGGACGTGGAATGTTTCTCCATCTGTTTGTGTCCTCTCTTATTTTGTTGAGCAGTGGTTTGTAGTTTTCCTTAAAGAGGTCCCTTACGTTCCTTGTTTAAGTTGTATTCCCAGGTATTTTATTCTCTTTGTGGCAATTGTGAATGGCAGTGCGTTCTTGATTTGGTTCTCTTTAAGTCTGTTATTGGTGTATAGGAATGCTTGTGTTTTTTGCACATTGATTTTATATCCTGAGACTTTGCTGAAGTTGCTTATCAGTTTCAGGAGTTTTGGGGCTGAGGTGATGGGGCCTTCTAGATATATTATCATGTTGTCTGCAAATAGAGACAATTTGGCTTCCTCCTTTCCTATTTGAATACCCTTTATTTCTTTTTCTTGCCTGATTGCTCTGGCTAGAACTTCCAGTACTATATTGAATAGGAGTGGTGAGAGAGGGCATCCTTGTCCAGTGCCAGATTTCAAAGGGAATGCTTCCAGTTTTTGCCCATTAAATATGATATTGGCTGTTGGTTTGTCGTAAATAGCTTTTATTATTTTGAGATACGTTCCATCAATACCGAGTTTATTGAGGGTTTTTAGCATTAAGCGCTGTTGAATTTTGTCAAAGGCCTTCTCTGTGTCAATTGAGATAATCACGTGGTTTTTGTTTTTGGTTCTGTTTATGTGGTGAATTACGTTTATAGACTTGCGTATGTTGAACCAGTCTTGCATCCCCGGGATGAATCCTACTTGATCATGATGGATAAGCTTTTTGATGTGCTGTTGCAATTGGCTTGCCAATATTTTATTGAAGATTTTTGCATCTATGTTCATCATGGATATTGGCCTGAAGTTTTCTTTTCTTGTTGAGTCTCTGCCGGGTTTTGGTGTCAGGATAATGTCGATCTCATAAAATGATTTGGGAAGGGTTCCCTCTTTTTGGATTATTTGGAATATTTTCAGAAGGAATGGTACCAGATCCTCTTTGTGTGTCTGGTAGAATTCGGCTGTGAACCCATCTGGACCAGGGCTTTTTTTGTGTGGTAGGCTCTTAATTGCTGCCTCGACTTCAGACCTTGTTATTGGTCTATTCATAGTTTCGGCTTCCTCCTGGTTTAGGCTTGGGAGGACACAGGTGTCCAGGAATTTATCCATTTCTTCCTGGTTTACTAGTTTATTTGCATAGAGTTGTTTGTAATATTCTCTGATGATGGTTTGAATTTCTGTGGAATCTGTGGTGATTTCCCCTTTATCGTTTTTTATTGCATCTATTTGGTTGTTCTCTCTCTTTTCTTTTTTATCAGTCTGGCTAGTGGTCTGTCTATTTTGTTGATCTTTTCAAAAAACCAGTTCTTGGATTTATTGATTTTTTGAAGGGTTTTTCGTGTCTCTATCTCCTTCAGTTCTGTTCTGATCTTAGTTATTTCTTGTCTTCTAGGTTTTGAGTTTTTTTGATCTTGCTCCTCAGCTCTTTCAATTTTTATGATAGGGTGTCAATTTTGGATCTCTCCACTTTTCTCATGTGGGCACTTATTGCTATATATTTTCCTCTACAGACTGCTTTAAATGTGTCCCAGAGATTCTGGTATGTTGTGTCTTCGTTCTCGTTGGTTTCGAAGAACTTCTTTATTTCTGCCTTCATTTCATTGTTTATCCAATCAACATTCAAGAGCCAGTTGTTCAGTTTCCATGAAGCTGTGCGGTTCTGAGTTAGTTTCTGAATTCTGAGTTCTAACTTGATTGCACTGTGGTCTGAGAGACTGTTTGTTATGATTTCTGTTCTTTTGTATTTGCTGAGGAGTGCTTTACTTCCAATTATGTGGTCAATTTTAGAGTAGGTGTGATGTGGTGCTGAGAAGAATGTATATTCTGTGGATTTGGGGTGGAGAGTTCTGTAAACGTGTATCAGGTTTGCTTGTTCCAGGTCTGAGTTCAAGCCCTGGGTATCCTTGTTAATTTTCTGTGTGGTTGATCTGTCTAATATTGACAGTGGAGTGTTAAATTCTCCCACTATTATTGTGTGGGAGTCTAAGTCTCTTTGTAAGTCGTTAAGAACTTGCCTTATATATCTCTGGGTGCTCCTGTGTTGGGTCCATATATATTTAGGATCGTTAACTCTTCTTGTTGTATCAATCCTTTTATCATTATGTAATGTCCTTCTTTTTCTCTCTTGATCTTTGTTGCCTTAAAGTCTATTTTATTGGAGATGAGAATTGCAACTCCTGCTTTTTCTTTTTGCTCTCTATTTGCTTGGTAAATCTTCCTCCATCCCTTTATTTTGAGCCTTTGTGTATCCTTGCATGTGAGATGGGTTTCCTGGATACAGCACACTGATGGGTTTTGGCTTTTTATCCAATTTGCCAGTCCGTGTCTTTTGATTGGTGCATTTAGCCCATTTGCATTTAGGGTTAATATTGTTATGTGTGAATTTGATACTGCCATTTTGATGCTAGCTGGCTGTTTTGCCCGTTAATTGATGGAGATTCTTTATTTTGTTGATGCTGTTTAGCATTTGGTATGTTTTTGAAATGGCTGGTACTGGTTGTTCCTTTCTATATGTAGTGCCTCTTGTAAAGCAGGCCTGGTGGTGACAAAAATCTCTGAGTACTTGCTTGTTTGCAAAGGATTTTATTTTTCCTTCACTTATGAAGTTCAGTTTGGCTGGATATGAAATTCTGGGCTGAAAGTTATTTTCTTTAAGGATGTTGAATATTGGCCCCCACTCTCTTCTGGCTTATAGAGTTTCTGCCGAGAGATCTGCTGTGAGTCTGATGGGCTTCCCTTTGTGGGTGACCCGACCTTTCTCTCTGACTGCCCTTAGCATTTTCTCCTTCATTTCAAACCTGGTGAATCTGACGATTATGTGCCTTGGGGTTGCTCTTCTTGCGGAATATCTTTGTGGTGTTCTCTGTATTTCCTGGACTTGGATTTGTGTGTGTATTTTTAGTAGAGACAGGGTTTCACCATGTTGGCCAGGCTGGTCTCGGACTCCTGACCTCAGGTGATCCACCTGCCTAGGCCTCCCAGTGTGCTGGCATTGCAGGTGTGAGCCACGTGCCTGGCCTCTACATCATTCTAAATGGCTGCATCATGTTCCACCAAATAGATGTTCTGCAGTTTTAACCTTCTGGTGAAGACTTAGGCCATTTGCACTTTATGTGCCTTAGGCTTGGTCTGTATTTTGTGTTATCTCCTTAAAAGCGGTTTCTAGCAGAAATGCCTTTTTTGTCTCTTTCATTTTATAGCAGTTAAGAGAACAAGTGCCAAATAAGGAGAGAGAGAGGAGAAAGGTATAAAAATAAGTCAAATCAAGAACAGCCGCTGCATAGGTACATCTAACTTGAGTGTGGATTTTACTGGAGTGAAGGGAATAAAAGGAAACCTCAATTAATTATGAGTTATGTAATAAAAGGAAGCATGCCTATACTGGGAAAGCTTTGGCTTATCATGTGTCTGTAAGTTATGACAAGCATCATCATTCACAGTATTCTGTGGGCGAGTGGACAATGTAGTGAGCGGTGCTTTAAGCAGGAGTTTTTCTTTTCTTTTCTTTTTTTTACCTCCAGTAATGGCTATAAGCAATAAGCAGGAGTTTTTAAAAGAGGCAGAAATATTCTTCAAGATGGCAGCTGCTTCTTATCCCAATTCCTTTTAAGAGGTAAAATTCCTTTCATTCCTACAGGCAGTCAAAATAACACGGTTGAAGTTTATTTATTTACTTTTAACCTCTATTTTCCTAGTCTTTTTTTTTTTTTTTTTTTGAAAAGGACTCTCACTGTCTCACTGTCACCCAGGCTGGAGTGCAGTGGCTTGATCTCAGCTCACTGCGGCCTCCGCCTCCTGGGTTCAAGCGATTTTGCCTCAGTCTACCAAGTAGCTGGGATGACAGGTGTGCGCCACCGTGCCCAGCTGTTTTGTATTTTTAGTAGAGATGGGGTTTCGCCATGTTGGCCAAGCTCATCTGGAACTCCTGACCTCAAGTGATCAGCCTGCCTCAGGTGACAGCACTTTGGGAGGCTGAGGCAGGAGAATCGCTTGAACTTGGGGAGGTAGAGGTTGCAGTGAGCTGAGATCCCGCCACTGCACTCCAGCCTGGAACAGAGTAGACTCTGTCTCAAAAATAAATAAATACATACATAAAATAAAAATAGAAGCAAGTCTTTTGGCAATCTAATCTTAGGTGTGATATCCCATCACTTTGGCCATATTCTTTTTTTTTTCTTTCTTTTTGAGATGGAGTCTCGCTCTGTTGCCCCAGGCTGGAGTGCAGTGGCTCGAACTTGGCTCACTGCAACCTCTGCCTCGAGGGTTTAAGCGATTCTGCCTCGGCCTCCTGAGTAGCTGGGATTACAGGCATGCGCCACCATGCCCAGATAATTTTTGTATTCTTTAGTAGAGATGGGGTTTTGCCAGAGATGGAGTTTTGTCATGCTGGTCTTGAACGCCTGACCTTAGGTGATTGGTCAGCCTCGCCCTCCCAAAGTGCTGGGATTACAGGTGAGACCACCACACCCGGCCACTTTTGCCATATTCTAACTGTTGGGTTTGTTGTTATTGTTTGAGACAGTGTCTCCCTCCGTTGCCTGGGCTGGAGTGAAGTGACACAAAGAAGCCTTGACCTCCCAGGCTTGGGTGATTCTCCCACCTCTGCCTCCTGAGCAGCTAGAACTACAGGCACGTGCCACCACACTGGGCTAATTTTTAAATTTTTGGTAGAGATGGGGTTTCACCATGTTGCCTAGGTTGGTCTCAAATTTCTGGGCTCAAGTGATCCTCCTGCCTTGGCCTTCCAGAGTGCTGGGATTACAGGTGTGAGCCACAGCATCCAGCCCATTTTCTATTTGTTAGAAGTGAGTTACTAAATCCATCCTATCCTCAAGGGGAGGGGATTACACAAAGGCATGTATCCTGGGAGTCAAGGTTCAGTGGGAGAACACACCAGCATGTGTAGGTGGTGAGGTTGCCATTTTAACGAAAATGAGTCACTCATGTTGGTGCCCTGGTGCAGGGTGATTCCTGTGTGGGGAGATGGTGGCGGGAGCCCCGAGACCCCTCAGGAAGGAGCTTTGGCTCTGCCCTGATACTCCAGCCAGTTATTTGTGGAAGTGGCAGTGGTGCCATGTGGCACACCAGGAAAGGGATGGGAAAGGGAGGTGGGGGGCCCAATCTTCTCCATCATGAGAGTCTTTGTTGAGCATTTACGACCCTGGAGCAAGGCAGACTCGACTCCAAAGCTCTGCCAGGATGCCATTACGAACTTTTTTTTTTGACACAGAGTCTCACTTTCTTGCCCAGGCTGGAGTACAGTGGCACGATCTCAGCTCACTGCAGCCTCCGCCTCCTGGGCTCAAGCAGTTCTCCCACCTCAGTCTCCTGAGTAGCTGGTATTACAGGCACGTGCCACCACGCCCAGTTTATTTTTGTTTTGTTTTGTGTTTTTAGTAGAGATGGGGTTTCACCATGTTAGCCAGGCTGGTCTTGAACCCCTGACCTCAAGTTGCCACCTGACTCTGCCTCCCAAAGTGTTAGGATTATGGGCATGAGCCACTGAGCCCGACCCCATTATTAACTTATTAATTTCCCAGATGTGAGGTTCCCTCCTCCACACGTTTTTCTTCACAGCAGCCCTATCCTTCCTACGCTTTGTTGCTGTTTCTTTTCTGTAAAGAAACTTCAGTATAGTGAGTTCAAGAAACCGCCCACATATACAGCTAGTAAGTGACTTAGCTGAGTTTCAAAAGCATGTCCCCTGGACTCTAAAGTGTTTTCTTTTTCTGCCACACCCCTGCTGTTTGCATTTCTCTAAAAATACCACTCTAGGTAAGCAAACCAATGTGTTAAATGGAGATGTTTTGCGTTGTCAGTCTGTCCCTGGCAGAAACTGGCCAGCGAGTTCACAGGTTTGTCAAGAGTCTCTGGGAACATGGATGGAAACAGGGCATCGGGTGGTGTTGCTGCTAGCGTGGCAGGAGGACCCAGGCCCAGGCTGTCCAGAAGCTGTGCCAACTCAAGTTAAAAAGAGGGGGCCTGGGTTTCGCTCTGTGTTATGCCATTTGGGATTAGAAATTTCCTTATTAAGAGCTCCTTCCTGCCTATTTGATTCTAGGAGTTGTTCTGTGATAAAGGCTCCAGGGTCCCATTAAAGAGCTGAAATCAATACTGAGCTTTTACAACTTGGACGAGAGGCGTCTGCTGAAAGTGGAATCGGAGCTTGACAGTAGATCATTAGACGTCACAGATATTCCTAAACTGTTCCTAACCATTTCATCAGTTGAGCGATCCTGCTGACAGCAGCAGTCCCCGCTACAGTGGTTGTACCTCCAGCCCGTCTCTCTTCTCAGACATTCTATTTGACTGTGAATTCCAAACTGCCATTTACTGGGCAGAAGCTGGCACAGAGACCCCAGAAGGTACCCAGCAGGTAGACGACCCTACAGTCTGGGGAAGCGGAGGGGGTTGTGGGGCTGTCCTCTTTGCGTACTGGATAGGCTATGCTTTGAACCTGTTCATGAGCTACGATCTGTCACTTTGCAAGGAAGCCAGAACATCACCCAAACTAGGACACAAATAATTCTGGAGGGAAAAGAGCATCTTGCCAGGAGCATCTTCCTCTGACGGTGACTAGTAAGAACTGTTGCAGTGCAGAGGGTTACTTAATCCCAGGTAGAGAAAATGGGGGAATTCCCATGACTAGAATTGGGAAATCCATAGCTCACTCAGGCAGCAGCAAGAACAGAGGCCTCCCAGCCCCTCTGCTTAACCCCAGAGTGACCTGGTCTGGGTACCCTGTTGGCAAATGCAGTTAGGACGAGGCACCTGCTAAAGCCTGCAGTACTGCAGGCACAGTGCCTCTGCTCAATTTCTGCGTTCTTCTTCTTTTTTTTTTTTTAGACAGAGTCTTGCTCTGCCACGCAGGCCAGAGTGCAGTGACATGATCTTGGCTCACTGCAACCTCTGCCTCCTGGGTTCAAGCCTCCTGGGCTCAAGCAATTCTTCTGCTTCAGCCTCCTGAGTAGCTGGGATTACAGATATGCGCCACCACGCCCAGCTAATTTTTGTATTTTTAGTAGAGATGGGTTTCACCATGCTGGCCAGGCTGGTCTTGAACTCCTGACCTCCGTGATCCAACTGCCTCGGCTTCCCAAAGTGCTGAGATGAGCCACCGCGCTCGGCCAACATCTGCTCCATTTCTGCATTCTTCGTTGGCATTTGTTTGGAATGCAGGCTACAAACTCGCTGAGCCTTTTTTTTTTTTTAATTTCAAGTTTTTATTGTGTCAAAATCAAGAATTCTGTAGTCAGCCCTCTGGTCTCTACAGGGGCAGCTGGTTTAATTTTGTGGTATTTTTAAATGAGCCCGGGGGTATGAGGCCTTCCCCAGAATCATAGAGCTGAGTGTCCCGGGGCCTGGGATCATAACCAGCCCCATCCTGGCTCCACTTTGGCCTCATTATGCTGTTTCTGGTCGACCCAGGGCCCACATGGAAGGAGCAGAGGTCACCCCACTCCCGCTCCAATCTGCTTGGTCTGATTCTAATCACTTACCTCTCCTTTGAGATGGAGTGAGGGCTGGGGTGAGGGTGAGAAGGAAGGTGAGGGTTGGGGTTAGGTTGAGGGTTAGAGTTGGGCTGACGGTTCATGTTCTCCTCTCTGCAACCTTAAAGTGTGGAGCGTTCTGCCTCCTCCCTGTCTTTCCACCACTCAGTTCCTCTTTCTTTGCCTGATTGCCATTGTTTCTCCTTGTTCTGTCTCTTCCTCTAAAACCTCTGCCCCGGGGTTTGTTGTCCTAGGCTGTCCTTGGTCCCTTCCAGACATGCCCCCAGCTGCTGGCCTTCTCTGTAGGAAGCAACCGCTTCATGTCCCTAGACGTGGCTGGGAGTCTTCAGGACAAAGCTGGGTGTTCCTTCGACAGGAGGGTGTCTTGCTCGGCAACTTCACTGATGGGAGCCTGGAGGAAGGGGAGCCTGAGGGCTGCTGCTGAGTCTCCCTGAGGCCCCCTGGCCTACTCTCACCAGCACACTGGGTATTCTCCAAGCTCACTTTGGCTCAGTGTCAGGGCTGGGTACTAGGCACCCTCTGAGGTTCCTGAAGCCACACCAGCATCTCTCTGCAGAGTACCACCATTTCACCAGCCTGGCCTCTCTGCAGGGCACCACCATCTCACCAGCCTGGCCTCTGTGCTCTATGACCCTGAGTGCTGGAAGACCCATCAACAGTTCAACCCTGGCCACTTTTTGGACAAGGATGGAAAGTTTGTGGCCAATGAGGCCTTCCTGCCATTCTCTGCAGGTACTAAGCACAGAGCTGGATCCTGGGTGGGGGGTGGGGCTGTGGTGGGACAGACACAGGGACAGCTGCCACCTCTGACTTTTCTGTTTCCAGGGCATCACGTGTGCCCAGGGGACCGGCTGGCTCCAGTGGAGCTCTTCCTGATGTTTGCCACCCTCCTCAGGACCTTTCAGTTCCAACTGCCAGAGGGGAGCCGGGGCTCAAGCTGCAGTACATCTTTGGGGGCATTTTGCAGCCCCAGTAGCAGAAGATCTGTGCGGTGGCCCGCCTGAGCAGCCCCAGCCCTGGTCCTAGGGAGGATGGCCTGTAGCCACTGGGATCTGGAGGTCTGTCCCCCATGGAGTCCTTCCTCAGTCTCTTTTGGCTCCTGCAAAGTTAGAGAAGAGGGGGACCAGGGGTTCATGCAGCTCAGCTGCTCGTGGTTGCCCCGAACACAAGCTCTGTGGGTAACACTGGAGGGTGGACACAGCAAGGAGTCTGCAGAGGTCGCTCGGTTTGGAAGCTCAGGTCTTAGATTAGGCCGGTTATGCATCGGCAGGGAAATGCATCGGCAGGGAAAGATTTTACAAGATTGGTTAAGTTTGGCATTAAATCAGTCCGCAAAGTTAATTTTGGGGAAATCAAGCCTCACAAGGCAGCAGCTAACTAGGTTCAGAGGAAAAGGCAAACTTTCAAGCAAAACTATAACTATAATCATGCATGCAAATACAAACACAAATACTCTGGATGCTGGGGACTCACAAGCCAAAGGAAAAAAAAAAAAGGTGACGCGAGGGCAGCTTATTTTCTGCCCTCTCCTGCCCTCTCCTGATCAGAAGGAAGAACTGCAGTTCTCTGCAGACAGGGCAGAGAAAGGTCTCACCCTCTCAGTAGAGCAAAGGCCGATATAACTGTTATAGCAAATTCTTCACCAAAGACCCACTTTAGTTTCCACATGAGGGTCCCTACGTTTTAAATCATTGTGTCTCCAGACAAGTCTTGTTTATTACAAAAGAATGACTTGTGGCCAGGCACAGTGGTTCACACCTATAATCCCAGAACTTTGGGAGGCCGAGGCGGGCGGATCACCTGAAGTCAGAAGTTTGAGACCAGCCTGGCCAATGTGGTGAATCCCCATCTCTACTAAAAATACAAAAATTAGCTGGGCGTGGTGACGGGCACCTGCAGTGGCAGCTACTCGGGAGGCTGAGGCAGGAGAATCACTTGATCCTGGGAGGCAGAGGTTGCAGTGAGCCGAGATTGTGCAACAGAGCAAGACTCTGTCTCGGGGAGAAAAAAAACAACAACAAAACTGACTTGCATTAAGGAAATGCAAATTAAAATCAAAATGAAATACCATTACATATCTATTAGAATTGCTAAAAACAGAAACCTGACAATCCCAAGTACTAGAAAAGACGAAAAGCAACTGGAATTCTCATATCCTGCAGGTGGAAATGTATAATGGTACAACTATATTGGAAAACAGTTTGGCAATTTCTTGTAAAATTAAACATGACACCACACAACTCAGCAGTCCCACTCCTGGTATTACCCAAAAGAAATGAAAATATGTGTTTACACGAATCACTATATGATTCCATTTTTGTGATATTCTTAAAAGGGCAAACCTATAGGGACAGAAAATATTTGATAGATAAGGGGTTGCCAGGATTCGGGAGCAGGGTTATGGGCTAACAGTAGAGAGATGTGAGGGAGCCTTCTAGGGTAATGGAAATGTTGGGTATCTTGACTGTGGTGATGGTTACACAATTGTATGTGTTTGTCAAAACTCATACAACTGTACACTTAAAAGGGTGTTATTGTATATAAATCATGCCTTAATAAATTTGAGCTTTAAAAAGGAAATGCCTGGGGCTGGACACAGTAGCTCATGCCTGTAACCCCAGCACTTTGGGAAGCTGAGGCGGGCGGATCACCTGAGGTCAGGAGTTTGAGACCAGCCTGGAAAACATGGTGAAATTCCATCTCTACTAAAAATATAAAAAAGTTAGCCAGGTGTGGTGGCACATGCCTGTAATCCCAGCTACTAGGGAGGCTGAGGCAGGGGAGTCGCTTGAACCTGGGAGGCAGAGGTTGTAGTGAGCCGAGATTGTGCCACTGCACTCCAGCCTGGGTGACTGTGAGACTCTGTCTCAAAAAAAAAAAAAAAAAAAAAATGCCTTCCCTGTCTCCTTTGTGTTATTTTCAGGATGTAGATATGAATGAACCAGTGTCTCTAATTAGTAGGAGATCAATCATTACTGCTACACCAGGCTGGGAGGAGTCCAGCCAGGAATAAGAAAGCCTGAAGTATTGGCCAGGCTCAATCCCAGCTACTCGGGAGGCTGAAGCAGGAGAATCGCTTAAACTAGGGAGGCAGAGGTTGCAGTGAGCTGAGATTGAGCCAATGCACTCCAGCCTGGGTGCCAAGAGTGAAACTCCATCTCAAAAAAAAAAAAAAAAAAAAAGGATGACTTGTGAGTTAATGACCAGCCTAGCCAACATGGTGAAACCCTGTATCTACTGAAAATACAAAATTTAGCCAGGCGTGCCTGTAATCCCAGCTACTCAGGAGGCTGAAGCAGGAGAATCACTTAAACCAGGGAGACAGAGGTTGCAGTGAGCCGATATTGCACCACTGCACTCCAACCTAGGAGGCTGAGGTGGATGGATCACTTGAGGCCAGGAGTTCAAAACCAGCCTGAGCAAAATGGCAAAACCCCTTATCTACTAAAAACACAAAAATTAGCTGGGCGTGGTGGTGCACACCATAGTCCCAGCTACTCAGGTGGCTGAAGCAGGAGAATCACTTGAACCCAGGAGGCAGAGGCCGTAGTGACATCTTACAGATGTATTACTCCATTTGGAAGTCAAGGCTGCTGCCATCCATATGGGTTCCTGCTGCAAGGAACTTAAGGTCATCCTCCTCCTCCATTTGCAAGACATCGAGCGCTCCAGACATTGTGAAAATTTCCCCTTAAGTTACAACGGGAATCCAGAACAATGCCATATGGGCCCCTCTGCATTGTGTGGAAAAGGCGTGAATTTAGTTTTTTAGACAAGCTATGCACTGGGAGACATCGCAGATGTTCTCTCTGAGCCACGCTGCAGCCCTCTTCTCTTGCAGACCTCTGTCAGTTTCTCTGGGAAGTCTTCTCCCCCAGGGTCCCATGCCCCTTCCTTCAACTGCTATATTCCCTGTCTCCAAACTTCTGCAGAGCCTTCTCCCCCAACACAACAGGATGTTTGTGAGGTCTGATATAGTGTCTTCTCAATTGTATTTCCAGGGTTAACATATCATCTGACACCCTGTAGGTGCTTAATAAATATTTATGCAATGAATGAAGTGCTATTGCAGAGATATGCATAACTCAGTCTGTGAGTACAAAGGAAGGGAACCTCAATCCGAGTGGAGGTCTGGGAAAGGCCTCCTGGAAGAGGTGACACTTGAGGCTGACCTGAAGGACAGGTTGGTCAGGTGTTTCAGGTGGTGAGAACGGTAGTGTGAATGCACAACTGTGGGAACTCAGATGGTGCCTTTGAGTGATGGCCAATGACAGCATAGCTGCAGCTGAGGTCGGGGGAATGGAGTGGCTGGGAACCACACTGACTGAGGGATGGATTATGAAAAAGTGAAAGCCTGCTTTCCACTTCAGGCTTGGACTTTGTATTTATTTATTTGTTTGTGAGACAGGGTCTCACTCTGTCACCCAGGCTGGCACTATCTCAGCTCATTGCAACCTCCGCCTCCTGAGTTCAAGTGATTCTCCCACCTCAGCCTCTCCAGTGGCTGGGATTACAGGTTTGTGCCACCTACATCTGGCTAATTTTTGTATTTGTATTTGTATTTTTTTAGATGGATCTTGCTCTGTCACCTAGGCTGGGGTGCAGTGGCTCAATCTTGGCTCAGTGCAACCTCTGCCTCTCAGGTTCAAGCGATTCTCTTGCCTCGGCCAACCGAGTAGCTGGGATTACAGGAATGCATCACCATGCCCGGCTAATTTTTGTATTTGCATTTTTATTTTTTTGAGATTGCTCTAGCTCTGGCACCCAGGCTGGAGTGCAATGGCACGCTCTTGGCTCACTGCAACCTCCGCCTCCTGGGTTCAAGCAATTCAGCTGCCTCAGCCTCTCGAGTAGCTGGGATTACAGGCACGTGCCACCAAGCCCGGATAATTTTTGTATTTTTAGTAGAGACGAGTTTCACCATGTTGGCCAGGCTGGTCTCGAACTCCTGACCTCAGGTGATCCCACCACCTCAACCTCTCAAAGTGCTGGGAATATGGAAATGAGCCACCACACCTGATAGGCTTGGACTTTGTTAAAGGCATACAGAATAACACAAAGTGGTAAGATGTAGAAGAAAGAGTTGTAATTTAAGAAAACTTGGCTTGCGACGTTGGTTCCTCTAGCGGCCAGCCCTGCCACGCTGGGCAAGCCCCGTGCCCTCTGACCTGAGGCTCAGGGAAACAGCGATGACATCTCCCTCCAGCGGGGCTCTGTGGCGATTAAATGCGATCGTAGGGAAAGCGCCTGGTATGTGCCGTTACTCAGAAAGTGTCAGCTGTGCCTCTTCGCTCTGGCCTCATCCTCCTCACCTGCAAATGCCGGGAGGCCGGGCCACTCTCGCAGGTGTGCCCCGGAGCCGGCCGAGCGCTCAGGTGGGAGGGGAAGCGGTGGGAAGAAGGGCGCCAGCCGGGCGTCCCGGCACCGTGGCCGGTTCGCGGCCGCTCAGCCGCGCGGGGGCGCTCTAGACTGCTCCTCGCGCTCTATGATGTTTCCTTCGCCCCGGAAGTGGTTTCCCGGCTGGGGTTGGTAAGGTCGGGCCATGGTGGGGCAGAGGTTGGGAAGATGGCGTGGCGAGGCTGGTCGCAGAGAGGCTGGGGCTGCGGCCCGGCGTGGGCTACGCCGGTGGGCAGCGGCTGCTGCGAGGAGCTCACTACGGCCCTAGCCCCGCCGCGGCTGTTCAGACGCAGGTAATGGCCGCCGCCCTGGGCTTCTTGCCTCTTGGTCCCTGAGCTCCAGCCGTGCATCCTCAGGGGCGGAGGCTGTCTGGCCTCGTGCTGCCCCTGCTCTCTCCTCTCTCGCGTCGGTCAAGTCCTCGCTTCTCACCGCGTCGCCCTTGCCCGGCCCTCCGCGAACCTGCGCTTTCTCTTTTCCGGCTGGGGAGGACGTGACGGGAAGGGGAACTAAGCTGAGGGTTCAGTCCGTGCCAGGCTGCTGTTGAGCCAGTTTCTGAAGTGAAGCAGTTAGTCCAGCTGGTAGAATGGCGGAGCTTCTCTTTCCATCTGATTGTAAAGGCTGCGTTCCATTAAACCAGTTGCCTTATTTAGCTTCTAGTGAGCCAAGGGAGGACGAAGGCAGCGGGAGGGCATCCCTTTGTGTCTTGCAAAGTGGTGGGAGAGGCTTTTGTGTTGAATTGAGACAGTGGAAGATTTGGTTTTCGGTTGATTTGCAAAGAAAACTACCGAACCTTCCGAGTAGAAGGGTGAAGCGTATCAGTATTTGCTGATTTTTTCATTACAGTAATTCATTTCTTATTTGAGAGAGGAGAAAGAAATCCCTCAATTATTTAAGAATCCGATGTACATTTGGCTTTGAAAATTTTCCTCTTTTGTTCAGAGCTTCACTCCTACCAGTTTCTGACTTGGTTAGATGGGTGCCTCGAATCCATCTGATTGCTGGTATTAAGAAAAATATTAAAGCCGGGTGTGGTGACTCACACCTGTAATTCCAGAACACTGGAAGGCCGAGGCGGGGGGTGGGGGGGCGGATCAGGGGGGATCACCTGAGGTCGAGTTCCAGCGGGCGTGGTCCTGCTTGCCGGTAATCCCAACTACTCGGGAGGCTGAGGCAGGAGAATCGCTTGAACCTGGGAGGTGGAGGTTGCGGTGAGCCCAGATGGTGCCATTGCACTCCAGCCTGGGCAACAAGAGCGAAGCTCCGTCTCAAAAAAAAAAAAAAAAATCAAGTGTTTATCATAGGTGGGATAGCCAGTGGTAAATAATCGAGGCCCTAATGTGGTGGAGCCATTGCCTAATCTCAAGAATCACCTACAGAGTTTGTGTGGTTATTTTATATCCCAGGCCTCACCCCAGTCCTACCAAATCACAGTCAGGAGAGGTGTGGCAGAGTGAAAACCTGTACGTCCTACAAGCATTCCAGGTGAATTTTATCAGGGACTTGTGAAAACCTTACATACACTGTATCTTCATACACTGTAACAGATCTGTCAGGCACTAATCTTAAACTCCTTAAGAGGTGGAAAATGAGGACAGGTGGAAGTGGTAATCCCATTTGAGATTGCGTGGTTTGAGGGGGAAGAAAAGATTAATACTGGCTGGGCGCGGTGGCTCACAAGTCTGTAATCCCAACATTTTGAGAGGCTGAGGCAGGTGGATCACCTGAGGTCAAGAGTTCAAGACCAGCCTGGCCAACATGGCAAAACCCTGTCTCTACTAAAAATACAAAAAATTAGCCAGTTGTGGTGGCGGGCGCCTGTAATCCAAGCTCCTTGGGAGGTTGAGGCAGGAGAATCGCTTGAACCGGGGAGGTAGAGGTTGCACTGAGCCGAGATTGTGCCACTGCACTCCAGCTTGAGCAACAGAGTGAGAGTCCATGTAAAATAAATAAATACTGTACACATATTAGGAAGCAACAGGAAGTGTGTTAAACATTTAAGGTTTACGTGCACATCGTTGTACTGGTTTTAGGAAGGGGAAGCAGAAGAAAACTAATGAGCCGCCAGTAAAAATTGGGCATGAAGATCATTTGAAACAACAGTGAACAAGAAACACATGAAATATTGAAGATTAAGATTTAATGTTTGAAAAGCCTGCCATTTGTATAGAAAGTTTGAAAATGACATTTTTGTGGTTGCAAAAAAAATATATACATTATATGAGAATATAAGCCTGAAATAGAGCATTTGCCTCTGGAAATAAGCTCTTAAAGTTAATAGAATCAGTTATCTTATATATAACCTTTATATGCTGACTTCTTATGACTCTGAAATTTTAGCAGGAATGATGCAATCCATGTCATTTGATGTATTAATAGTAGGCCTGAAGTGGGACCAGGAATTTGCATTTTACAAGTACTCTGGGTGGTGACACTAGGGTCTGAAAACTACAGGCCCAAGGCAGCCCACCAGCCAAGAATGGTTTAAGGTTTTAAAGGATTGTAAAACAAAAGTAGTAATATGTGACAGATTTCACTAGTCCACAGGGACCGAAATATCTTCTGTCTGGCCTTTTACACAAAAAAGGAAAAAAAATCTCATTTGGGCTCTTTGCAGACTTTACTATTACCAAGCTTTGCGGCCTGAAAGTAGAAACTTGCATAATTTGCCAATTGTATGGAACTATCCAAGGGAAGAAAAGACTTGAATTGTAACACTTACTATTTTATGTTTTTAGAAAGCTTGTTGTTTGTGTGGAAAATTTATATTGATATGATAGTCTGTGTGTGTATCTCTTTTTTTTTTCTTTTTGAGACAGAGTCTCATTCTGTCCCAGGCAGTTCCCCTGCCTCAGCCTCCCTAGTAGCTGGGACTACAGGCGCGCACCACCGTTTTTTTTTTTTTTTTTTTTTTAATTGTGTTTTAGTAGTGACGGGTTTCACCATGTTGGCCAGGATGGTCTTGATCTCCTGACTTTGTGTTTCCACCCACCTCGGCCTCCCAAAGTGCTGGGATTACAGGCCCACCACGCCTGGCTTTTTTTTGTTTTTTTTAAAAAAGACAGAGTCGGTAGCTAGGATGCCTGGTGGAAGCGGAAGCGGAAGCCGCACCTCCTGCATGGCCCCTCCGGCCAGCCCGGCCTCTCAGATGAGAGCTGCACCCAGGCCAGCACCAGCTGCTCAGCCACCAGCAGCGGCACCCCCCTCTGCAGTTGGCTCTCCTGCTGCTGTGCCCTGGCAGCCAGGTCTGCTGTCCCAGATGGCAACCACTGCAGCTGGTGTGGCTGTGGGCTCTGCTGTGGGGCACACACTGGGCCACGCCATTACTGGGGGCTTCAGTGGAGGAAATGATCCTGAGCCTTCGAGGCCTGACATCACTTACCAGGAGCCTCAGGGAACCCAGCCAGCACAGCAGCAGCAGCCTTGCTTCTATGAGATCAAACAGTTCTTGGAGTGTGCCCAGAACCAGGGTGACATCCAGCTCTGTGAGGGTTTCAGTGAGATGCTGAAACAATGCCGACTTACAAACAGATTGGCCTAATCAAGAAGTTCAAACTGGAGAAATGGAAAACCAGCTCTTATAACCAAGTTAACTCAATATAAAAATTTAATTAATAGTGAAGGTATAAAGTGTAGCCATCAGGTAAACCTCTCCTGTCATTCCTGGCTTCCTTGCTTAAGAATTGAAATGGAAGGGGGTTTTCCTACTCTGTAGAATTTGGAGCTAGTCAAATGTTTGTGTGGCCTCCTTAAACTAGCTGTTATGATTTTATTCTAATTAACTTGTAAAGAATAAAGTGATTCCCCACCCCCCCAAAAAAAAGTCTTGCTGTGTTGCCCAGGCTGGAGTGGAGTGGTGCTATCTCAGCTTACTGCAATCTCTGCCTCCCAGGTTCAAGCGATTCTCCTGCCTCAGCTTCCCGAGTAGCTGGGATTACAGGCATGCACCACCATGATGCCTGGCTAATTTTTGTGTTTTTTAATAGAGACGGGGTTTTGCTATGTTGGCCAGGCTGATCTCGAACTCCTGACCTCAAGTGATCTGCCCACCTCGGCCTCCCAAAGTGTTGCAGGCTTGAGTCACCATGCCTACCCTCAATTATCTTTAGGTAAGATACTTGACATATTAGTCATGTACATTATATTTTGTTTTAACTGACCATCTATTAACTCAAGATGGGGTCAAGAAATTAATTGTGGCATGCCAGAGTTTATGTAGACTCCCCCAAAATATCTTTTGTTTTCTTAAGAGGCGGGTTGCTCTGTCACCCAGGCTGAAGCGCAGTGATGCCATCATAGCTCACTGCAGCCTCAAACTCCTGGGTTCAAGGGATCCCCTTCCCCTGCCTCTGGAGTAGCAAGGACTACAGATACACACTACCATGCCTCGGGCTCTATTTTAAGTGGAATGAATCTAATCAATTATGTATGCTTAGACACATTTTGTCTCCATTTGAACGTTAGGCCGTTTCTACTGAATTTGTTCTACAAATCTTGAGTAACAAACATTAGTGCTGACCTGTATATTTAAGTTGTACTGTCTCTACCCTTGCACTCTCTAAAACAATTCCTGAGGGCTGTGTGGTGGCACGGGCCTGTAGTCCCAGCACTTTGGGAGGCTGGGGCAGGAAGATTGCTTGAGTCTAGGAGTTTGAGACCAGCCTGGGCAATATAGGGGCCCCTGTCTCCACAACAAATAAAAAAGATTAATGCGTATGGTGGTTCTTGCCTCTGGTCCCAGCTACTTGGGAGGTTAAGGTAGGAGGATTGCTTGAGCCTGGAAGGTGAGGGCTGCTGTGAGCCACCAGGGCACTACCACACTCCAGCCTGGGTGAGAGAGTGAGACCGTGTCATATAAAACTCAAAAAAACCAAAGCATTTCATGAGACTGTTGTCACTCAATATTAGGTCAACAAACATATGGATATGACGTTTTCTGCTTAAGTTACAGGGCTGTATTAAAAACGCTGAACCATGACCGTGTGGCTGGTGGCAGATTAAGTGTTCATGGGTCCTCCCATTTGAGCACGTTTGGTTGCCTCCACAAATCACTCATTATTGGCAGAAGGACCAAAGCAGCAGACTCAAGGCAGGCCTGCCTTCAGGAGCGGGTAAATGCCTCAAGGGACCCTCTTCCCCATCTCCATCCATTTCACTGTGGTGCTTTACCTTGTTTTCCTGACTTATACAGGTCGGTCATTTAGTTTTCTTTCTTATATACCCATCAGATTCGATAGAGCCAGATAACCTAAACCCGAGAATAAGATATCAAACATTTGCAGTTAGAGACATTTATCATGCTTTTCCTGGTCTGTTTCACACTTGAAGAAATTTAAGGCCAGGTGCAGTGGCTCATGCCTGTAATCCTTTGGGAGCACTTTGGGAAGCACATTGGGAGGCCGAGGCAGGCAGATCATCTGAGGTCAGGAGTTTGAGACCAGCCTGGTCAATATGGCAAAACCCCATCTCTACTAAAAAATACAAAAAAAAAAAAAAAAAGTCAGGCCTGGTGTCAGGCACCTGTAATCCCAGTTTTTCAGGAGGCTGAGGCAGGAGAATCACTGGAACTCGAGTGGCGGAGGTTGCAGTGACCCAAGATGGCGCCACTGCACTCCAGCCTGGGCAACAGAGTGAGCTTCAAAAAAAAAAAAAAAAAAAAAAGATTTATTTATTTAATTTGAGCCAGAATTCGCTCTTTTGCCGAGGCTGGAGTAAAGTGGCATGATCTTGGCTCACTGCAACCCCCGCCCCTCCAGGTTGAAGCAATTCTCCTGCCTCAGTCTCCCAAGTAGCTAGGATTACAGGCATGTGCCATCATACCTGGCTAATTTTTGTATTTTTAGTAGAGATGGTTTCACCATGTTGGCCAGGCTGGTCCCGAACTCTTGACCTCAGTCGATCCACCCACCTTGGCCTCCCAGAGTGCTACGATTACAGGCGAGAGCCACTGAAAAAAAACAAATTTAAAATGAAAGCTCACTAAAGAGAGAAAATGTACCTTATAATATATAATAAATATACTTACCACATCTAAAAGTGTCCTTATGCCCATAGAAAACCAAACTCCAACTGACCTAAACAGTTAGGGGAATTTATTGGCTTATGCAGTTGAAAAGTCTAGAGGTAGGACTGGCTTCTGGTGAGACAAGTCCAGTGTCTGAAATTGTCACCATTTTTCTCCATGGCTTGTCTCTGCTTCCTAAGTGTTGGCTTCATTCTCAGCATGCTATCTCCTTGTGGTTAAAAGGTGGCTGCCAGCAGCTCTTGGGGGCTATATATTTTTAGGTGCAAATCTAGCAGAAAAGTTGTCTTCTCCATTATCACAAACAAAATCTTGAAATTGAATTTCGTTGGACCAGATTGGCCTAACTTGGGACAGGTGCCCATCCTTGAATCCCTTGAAGTTGCCAGGGAATGGGATGTGAAGGTTGGCCTAAGCCAGTCGTGGGCTTGGTGCACCTCATCAGACCAAATGGCTGGAAATTCTAGGGTCCGGTTTGGGAAAGAAGAAGACAGCATGGATGCTGGGAGTCAATTCTAGTGAAATGTTTGTATTGGAGCTCTTTGTTTTATTACCTATTAATATGTGGGCAAGCAAGCCATTCTAATTTAAGTACAATTATTGTTGGAAGAGTGAAGAAAGGGGTTCTAGGTCCTTGCTATTCTAAGTGGTTCATGAACTGGCAGTTTAGGCATCATCTAGGACAGGAGTTTGGCAAACTTAGCTTATAAAAAGTCAGATAGAAAAGATGACCGCATATGGTCTTTGTCACATATTCTGTCCCTTTCCTTTTAACTAGCTCTTTAAACATGTAAAAACAATTCTTAGTTGGAGGCTCAAATCCACTCTACAGGCCATAGTTTGTCAACCCCTAATTTAGGCACTTGTTTAGAAATGCAAAATCTCAGACTCACCTTGCTCCAGACCTACTAAATTAGAATCTGCTTTTAATGAGATTGCCAGGTGATTTGTATGTACATTAAAGTTTCCCGAAACCTGTGATACTAATCTCAACTCTGGCGGCACATGGGAGTCACCTGGGGAGGTCTTTCAACTACTAAGGCCTTGGGCCCACTCCTAGAGATTCTACTGTGGTTGATACAGGTGGAGCCCCGGTGCAGGATTTTTAAGAGCTCACCGGGTGATTCTAATGTAGAGCCAGAATTCAGAATGACTCTCTAGCCTAGCAGCATAGCTGCCTCCGCCGCATCTAGTGTAGCAGGTAAACAACCGTGGCCGCAGTATTTTGTAGTTCTTCTCATCCGGAGGTGGAGTCGGCTTTTCCGCATTCCTTGAGCTGGGTTGGACTCACGGCTTGGTTTGACCAGTAGCACGTGGTGGAAGTAATACTGTGCAGGGTCCAGAGTCGGCCTCAGAAGACCTTGTAGCTTTTGCCTTTGCCCACTTGGAACACTCCCTCTGTCATGGCAGAAGCGCCTGCTAGACTACTGAATACCAAGGACCAGGTGGAGAACGAGCCAGCAGACAAACAGCACTGAGGCTCCAGGTACAAGTGAGGCCATCGTACACTCTGCAGCTCTGTTAAGCAGTCCAGAGTCCTGGCTGCATTGAGTGATCCGGGGGAGACCACTGCAATTGGTCCCCAGCTGAGGACAGCTAACCTAGAGAATCATGGGAAATAAGAAATTACAATTTTAGGCCGGGCATGGTGGCTCATGCCTGTAATCGTAGCACTTTGGGAGGCCGAGATGGGAGGATCACTTGAAGCTAGGAGTTCTAGATTAGCCTGGTCATCATAGGAAGACTCTATCTCTTTAAAAAAAAAAAAAAAAAAAGCTGGGCACCTTGGGTCACATCTGTAATACCAGCACTTTGGGAGGTCGAGGCAGGTGGATCACTTGAGCTCAGGAGTTCGAGACCAGCCTGACCAATATGGTGACACCTTGTCTCTACTGAAAATACAGAAATAGCTGGGTATGTTGGTTTGCGCCTATAGTCCCAGCTACTCGGGAGGCTGAGACAGAATTGCTTGTACCCGGAAGGCAGAGGTTGCAGTGAGCCAAGATTGTGCCACTGCACTCCAGCCTGGGTGACAGAGTGAGACTATCTCAAAACAAACAAACAAACAAACAAACAAACAAAAAAACGGTTTTAAGCCAGTGCATTTTAGAGTGGCTTGTTATGCAGTAATCAGTGAGACAACTGGGAGAGCTGCCGTTCAATGAGGATCTGCTCATCAAAGAAAGATCTGTACTGCCTCCATTATTTCCACTAGCAAAATGGATGCCTCACATCTTCATAGACTCCATTCTGAATTCAAGTGTGATACCAGCATATATGATTAGCACCCCTGATCACATCTGGAACCCTAACTACAAGGAGGCCTGGGAAATAGTTTTGACTTTCTAATCCCTGCAGCATGTAAATGCATCTGAGCTAATAAGTTCAGTGAGCCAAGACAGTATCAAATTCTATCCAACAAGCTCTGTATGTCCACATGTAACTCCCAGTCCCGGCATACCTCAAAGATAGTGTGTGTTTGGTTCCACATCACCACAATGAAGCAAGTCACACGAGTTGTTTGACTTCCCAGTGCATATAAAAGTTATGTTTATACTATAGTCTGTTAAGTAGGTAATAGCATTATGCCTAAAGACAATGTAGATACCTTAGTTTAAACATGCTTTATTACTAAAAAATTCTAATGATATCTGAGTCTTCAGTGAGTTATCTTTTTGCTGGTGGAGGGTCTTGCCCCTGTTGATGGCTGCTGACTGATCAGAGTGGTGGCTACTGAAGGTTGGGGTGGCAGTGGTCATTTCTTAAAACAACATGAAGTTTGCCACATCAGTTGACTCCTTTCACAAAAGATTTCTCAGTAGCCTTTGATGCTGTTTGATAGCATTTTATCCATAGCAGAACTTCTTTCAAAGTAGGAGTGAATCCTCTCAAACTGCAGCTGCTTCATCAACTAAGTTTATGAAATCTAAATCGTTCGTTGTGATTTCAGCAGTGTTTACAGCGTCTTCACCGGGAATAGATTCCATCTCAAGAAACTACTTTCTTTGCTCATCCGTAAGAAGTAACTTCTCACCTGTTCAAGTTTTATAATGAGATGGCAGCAATCCAGTCACATCTTCAGTTTCCACTTCTAATTCTAGTTATCTTGCTAGTTCTTTTTTTTTTTTTTGAGGTGGAGTTTCGCTCCTGTTGCTGAGGCTGGAGTTCAATGGCGCGATCCTGGCTCACTGCAACCTCTGTCTCCCTGGTTCAAGTGATTCTCTTGCCTCAGCCTCCTAAGTAGGTGGGATTATAGGCACCTACCAACAGGTCCAGTAAATTTTTTAGTATTTTTAGTAGAGATGGGCTTTCACTGTATTGGCCAGGCTGGTCTCGAACTCCTGACCCCAGGTGATCCCCCCCCCACACACCTCCCAAGGTGTAGGGATTACAGGCATGAGCCACCGTGCCCAGTCTTTAGTTCTCTATTTCTATCACATTTGCAGTTACTTACTCTGCTGAAGTCTTGAGCCCCACCAAAGTCATACTTGAGTGTTGTAATCAACTTCTCCTAAACTCCTGTTAATGCTGATATTTTGACCTCCCTTCATGAATCTTGAATGTTCCTGGTGACATCTAGAGTGGTAGATCCTTTCCAGAAGCTTTTCAATTTACCTTGCCCGGATCCATCAGAAGAATCATGGCTATTGCCAGGAATCTGTGGCTACTGCCTCACGAAATACATTTCTTAGGAAAAAACAAAATGCATTTCTTAATAAGACTAGAAAGTGGAAATTACTCCTTGATCTGTGTGGATGCAGAATGGCTGTTGTGTTAGCAGGCATGAAAACAATACTCATCTTGTACCTGTGCATCTGAGCTCCTGGATGGCCAGGCACACTGTCGGTGAAGAGCAATATTTTTAATGGAATCTTTTTTTTCTCAGCATTTGGTCTCAACATTGGGCTTAAAATATTTGGGCATGGTGACTCATGCCTGTAATCCCAGGACTTTGGGAGGCCAAGGCAGGTGGATCACCTGAGGTCAGGAGTTCGAGACCAGCCTGGCCAATATGGTGAAACCCCATCTCTACTAAAAACACAAAAGTTAGCCAGATGTGATGGCAGTTGCCTGAAATCTCAGCTACTCAGAGGGTTCAGGCATGAGAATCACTTGAACCTAGGAGGCGGAGGTTGCAGTGAGCTGAGATTGCACCACTGCACTCCAGCCTGGGTGACAGTGAAACTCCATCTCAAAAAATAAAAATAGCCGGGCACAGTGGCTCATGCCTATAATCCCAGCACTTTGGGAGGCTGAGGTGGGCAGATCACCTGAGGTCAGGAGTTCGAGACCAGCCTGACCAACATGGGGAAACCCTGTCTCTACTAAAAATACAAAAATTAGCCAGGTGTGGTGGCAGGCGCCTGTAATTCCAGCTACTTGGGAAGGAGAATTACTTAACCCAGGAGATGAAGGTTGCAGTGAGCTGAGATTGTGCCACTACATTCCAGCCTGGGGGACAGAGCAAGACTCCATCTCAAAAATAAAATTAAATATTCAGTAAACCATGCTGTAAACAGATGTACTGTGCTGTCATCTAGGCTTTGTTGTCGGATTTCTAGAGAATGGGCAGAGTAGTTGAGCATCATTTTTAAGGGCTCTAGCATTCTCAGAATGGTAAATGAGCATTGGCTTCAGCTTAGTCACCAATGGCATTAGTGCCTAATAAACTCAGCCTGTCCTTTGAAGCCAGGCATTGCCTACACTCTAGCAATGAAAGTTCTAGATGGCATCTTCTTCCAATAGAAGGCTGTTTCATGTACACTGCAGATATGTTTAGTGTGGTCACCTTCGTCTTAGGATCTTCTTGATAAGTGGCTGTGGTTTCTACATCGGCACTTGCTGCTTCAGGTTGCGCTTACGTGTTACAGAGACAGCTTCTTTCCTCTGTCTAGGAATCATCCTCTGCTAGCTTCAGACTTTTCCTGCAGCTTCCTCACCTCTCTCAGCTTTCATAGAATTGAAGAGAGTTAGAGTCTTGCTCTGGATTGGCTGTGGCTTGAGGGAATGTTGTGGCTGATTTGATCTTCTATTCAGACTACTGTAATTTTCTCCATGTCGGCAGTACGGCTGTTTTGCTTTCTTTTTTTAATTTTTTTCAGGGGGTGGTGGGTGGCGGGGAGAGATGGAGTCTTGCTCTGCCGCCCAGGTTGGAGTGCAATGGCACAATCTTGGCTCACTGCAGCCTCTGCCTCCCAGGTTCAAGCAATTCTTCTGCCTCAGCCTCCCCAGTAGCTGGGATTATAGGCACCCACCACCATACCTGGCTAATTTTTGTATTTTTAGTAGAGACGGAGTTTCACATTGTTGGCCAGACTGATCTCCAACTCCTGACCTCAGGTGATCTGCCCATCTGGGCCCCACAAAGTGCTAGGATTACAGGCATGAGCCACCACACCTGGCCTACTGTTTATCTGTTCTCAGGAGTAACACTTTAAATTTCCTTCAGTAGTTTTGCTGCTGTTGAGACAGGGTCAGTTCTGTCACCCAGGCTGGAGTGCAGTAGTGCATTTGTAGCTCACTGCAACCTTGACCTCCTGGGTCCAAGCCGTCTTTCCACCTCAGCCTCCCAAGTAGCTAGTATTAGAGATGCAAGCCACCACTCTTGGCTAATTTTTAAATTTTTTGTAGAGATGGGGTCTCACTATGGTGCCCAGGTTGGTTTCAAACTCCGGAACTCAAGTGATCTTCCTGCCTCAGCTTCCCAAAGTGCTGGGGTTACAGGAGTGAGCCACCGTGCCCAGCAAGAATTGTTTCTTTGCATTTACAACTTGACTATTTGTGACAGAGGCTTAGCTTTCGGCCCATCTCAGCTTTTGACATGCATTCTTCATTAAGCTTAATTATTTCTAGTTGGCCGGGTGCAGTGGCTCATGCCTGTAATCCCAGCACTTTGGGAGGCTGAGGTGGGCAGATCATCTGAGGTCAGGAGTTCAAGACCAGCCTGGCCAACATGTTAAAACCCTGTCTCAAAAAAAAATACAAAAATTAGTCGGGCGTGGTGGCGGGTGCCTGTAGTCCCAGCTACTTGGAAGGCTGAGGCAGGAGAATTGCTTAAACCTGGGAGGCGGAGGTTGCAGTGAGCCAAGATTGTGGCACTGCACTCCAGCCAACCTGGGCGATAGAGCAAGGCTCTGTCTCAAAAAAAAATAAATTCTAGTGATTTCAAGTGAGAGACATGTGACTGTTCCTTTTACTTGAACACTTAGAAGTGATTGAGGGTTATTAATTGACCCGATTTAAAATTGTTGTGTTCCAAGGAGCAGGGAGGCCCAAGGAGAGGGAAGGATGGGCGCAGGCTGGTTGGTGGAGCAGTCCGAACCTGTAAAACATTGAGTTCAGTGTCTCATATGGTCATGGTTCATGCCAACCCAGAACAATTTCAGGAGTGACATCAAAGGTCACTGAGCACAAATCACCATAACAGATAGGAAAACATTTGAAGTGTTGCAAGAATTACCAAAAGATGGCACAGAACTGCCAAGTGAGCACATGCTGTTGGAAAAATGATGCTAAAAGACATGCTAGATGTATGATTGCCACGAACCTTTAGTCTGTGTGACAAACTGGGGATATCTGTGAAGTACAGAAAACCGAGCCATGCCTGTGTGTGTAATGTATTCAGTATGTGTATGCTGCATCTGGTAAGTTCTGAACTTAACCCTGGGGCCAGCCTGTGTAGTGTACTCTTAGTGTCCTCAGCCTGACAGACATTTCTGGTGAGATCCTCATGGTAAATATTTTAGGCAGAAAGGTCTGGCTTTGCTTCAAGTCCAGATTCCTCACCTCATGTGTTTATATTCCTTTTAAAACTTGTGCTTCAAAATTATAAGTGAATTGGTGACAGGTAGAAGTAATCTTTTATTTGAATCGATTGAGGAGTAGTAGTATTAAGCTGTTGGAAAATGTAAAAGATTCTCATCCTTTGTATTTCTTGGTCCAGTACGTTACAAATGCTAAAAATCAACAATACTGGGTTACAACTTGCCATGTTCATTCATTCATTCATCATTTATTGAGACGGAGTCTTGCCCTGTCACCCAAGCTGGAGTACATGGTGCAATCTTGGCTCACTGCAACCTCCATCTCCTAGGTTCAAGTGCTTCTTCTGCCTCAGCTTCCCGAGTAGCTGGGATTACAGGTGGCATCACGCTCAGCTGATTTTTGTATTTTTAGTGTAGACGGGTTTCACCACATTGACCAGGCGGGTCTCGAACTCCTGATCTCTCATGATCCTCCTGCCTTAGCCCCCAAAGTGCTGGGATTACTGTGCCTGACTGGCAACTTGTTATCTTTATGGCAAATATATTCCTATTACTTTACGATACGCCTTTGTTTTGGCCCAAAGTGACATTACTTGTTTTGATTAATTGCCACTTTACTAACTAGACCTATCTCCAAGTTACTTTGGTATCTTTAATAAAAAATCAAATCCGGCCTGGTACAGTGGCACATGCCTGTGGTGTCAGCACTTTGGGAGGTTGAGGCGGGTGGATCTCTCCCACTGAAGCAGGAGAATTGCTTGAACCTGGGAGGTGGAGGTTGCAGTGAGCTGAGATTGCACCATCACACTCCAGCCTGGGTGACATGAGAGTCTCTCAAAAAAGAAAAGAAAAAATTAAATCTAATTGCAAAGTTAACATCTGCCACTTTAGAAATCATAGGAATGTATTTGGCTGTAAGTAAACTGGTGGTTTTAGTAAGAGGGAGAGTTATTTATCAAATATAGAATGATGGGAGGTAAGTAGCTGCTGTCTTTGCTCAGTGGCTCAAAAGTGTCAAGGTTAGTGTTTGAATCCCTTGGCCTGTCTCTTAGCATTTGAGATGACTGCCAATCTCTAGGCATTGCATCCTTATTTAAGGTGGAAAGAAGGGGCTGTGCTTGACATGAGTGATGTGTTCATTTTTATCAGGTAAGCAAAACCTTTCCAAGAGGCTTTTGAAAAATTCTTAAGTCTCATTTGGCCACGGTTCTGTGTGATATGGTTACCACTAACTATAGGGGAGGCTGGAAAAGTGAAGATATTTCCTATTACAGAAAAAGCAGCAAGGGGAAAGGGTTGGAAATAGATTTGGAATTAGCTATTTGACAGGGTTTGCTAAAGGCTGTTAAATAGCTAATTTATAAGACTGGTCACAGGCTCTGAAGGGAGTTAGGAGCCATTTAGAGCAACAGTACCATTGGTTGAATAAGTTCATAACTTTCCAAAATAGATAAACTTGTTCAAACCTTTTCTGCTTTTTCTGTAATACATTTCTTTGAAAGGATTATCACTTATTTGGCAGTATAAATTCTGAATTTAAAATCTCAAGTCAAATTACTTTATCATCCCTTTCCTCACCATGTGATTTCTGAGTTGAGGAGTGGCCTCTGTGTTGAAGAGAAAGGGCATTCTAGGCAAATCATAGTGGTAGGAGCTATGCCATTGTTCTGAGTTTCATTAGTCTCCAAAATGCCTAGTAAGATACCTCCACCTGGACATCATATGAGCATCTTTACAATACTTTATTGAGATATAATTTACATAGAGTAAAATGTGTAAGTATTAAATATACAGCTAGTGTATTCTGATAAATGTATACACCTGTGTGACTGTCACCTAAATCAAGATAGATTGCCATCATCCCAGAGAGTTTCCTCTTGCCCCTTTCCGGTCAAGCCTCACCCATTCCAGGCAATCACTTTTCTGATGTTTATCACAACAGATGTGTCTGTCAACTTCTTAGCAGTGAAAGTCGCAGAATCACATATTATGTTTTCTTCTGTGTTTGGCTTCTTTAGCTCAGCAGTGTTTTTGAGAGTTAGCCATGATGTATGATTAGTTCTTTCTGACTTTCTTTCCCTTTTTTGGCCAAGTGTAATATTCCGTTATGTGAAAATACCACAGAATTTCCCCTGTTAATGGAAATGTAAGTTTCAGTTTTTAGCCAGAGTAATACAGCTGCCATGACTGCAAGCGTTTTAAGCAGTACCCCAGATGCGATTGTTCATCTCTTATCTTCAGTTGCCTGTTCTGAGGCTTCCAGTTTTCCTCATCTTATTGAATAGTAGCACCTTCCTTTGAGAATAGTACCACCTTCCTTGGTGAATAGTACCACCATGCTTTGAGTTACTCAAAATAAAATGAAATCATTTTTTGATCTTTTTTATTCTAACAGATAATTATAGACTTTTTATTAGGGACTAGAATTAGTGATAGAGATATAAAACTATACTGGAGGCACGGGCAATAATGGAGATAAGTTTTAAAAACTGCTTTAGAACTATAGAAGTGCAAAGGAGAGAAGTACCCAGCCTGGGGCAGCTAGGGCAGACTTCCTGGAGGAGAAGATATATTAACTGAGATCTGAAGAGCCCAAACAAGTTAAACAGAGGGAAGTATATATGAGTAGCATTGTCATAGGTAAGAGAGTAAGGGAGATCAGGAACTGTGAGAAAGTCAGTATCATAGCTATAGAGAGGATTTGAGGTGGTGGAGGGAGAAAGTAGCAAGAGAGGAAGGGGTCAGGTTTAAGGATGTGTGCTGACTTTGATAGGGTGATGAGAAGTTACTGTGCGGTTAAAGCAGGGGAACATTACACTTGAGCTTAATACAATGTGAAGGGCGCGCTTGGAGTGGGGCAGTGCTGGAGGCACGGAGGTCTGCTAGGAAACGGTGGCGTATTCCAGGCCAGAAGGGAGAAGCTAAGGACTTGCATTGGAATTAGGAAGAGATTTTTGGCCCTCTAAGAAGACATTTGAGAAACTAGTGAATGTTGAGGAAAAGCAGTGTCAGGCAAGAGAAATATGCAACAGGTTAAAGTTTATTAAAGTTAAGGAGACTGTTGACACGATCTGGGCATGAACTAAGGGACTAGACCAGGAATTTTAGAAGTATTTTGGATAGAGTTGGCTTTTAATTGGGTAAGAATAAAGGAAAGAAAACTCCAAAATGACTTCTAGATTTTTTTTTTTGAGACAGGGTCTCTGTTGCCCAGGCTGGATTGCAGTCGTATCATCTTGGCTCACTACAACCTCTACCTCCCGGGTTCAAGAAAGTCTCATGCCAAAGCCTCTAGAGTAGCTGGGATTACAGGTACGCATCATCACACCCAGCTAATTTTTGTATTTTTAGTAGAGACAGAGTTTCCCAATGTTGGCCAGACTGGTCTCGACCTCCTCACCTTCAGTGATCTGCCTTCCTCGGCCTCCCAAAGTGCTGGGATTACAGGTGTGAGTCACCGTGCTCAGCCTAGATTTTTAACCTCAATAACAGAAAATTGTAGTCCTACTGAAAGAGTTGGTCAGAAATGGAAGTGTTTTTAGAGGAGAGTAAATTAGTTCTATTTTGAATATATTGGTTTTAAAGTAATGGGGAGCATATCCAAGTAGCAGTATTCAATACACAGTTGGAAACACCAGAGTAGAAAGTTGAGGTTAGAACAAAAGAAACAAATTTGAATCATTTACCTGCTTAGAAGTCATTCAGGCCACAAAAAATTCAACCAAATGTGTGCTTGTTCTAGGGGCTAGGATACAGAGACAAAAGACATGTCCGATCTCTACTTTTGAGGAGCTTTGAGGCCAGTAGGAATAGTATGTCATGATATTCCTCACTGAATATTATGCATTATATATAATGTTATCCCTGAACATATCCCTTATATAAAAACAACGTACGTTATTATCCCTTAAATAAGGGATAGCTGGGCATGGTGGTTCATCCCTGTAATCCCAGCACTTTGGGAGGCCAAGGTGGGCGGATCATGAGGTCAGGAGTTTGAGACCAGCCTGACCAATATGGTGAAACCCCATCAATACTAAAAATACAAAAATTAGCTGGGTGTGGGAGCATGCACCTGTAGTCTCAGCTACTCAGGAGGCTAAGGCAGGAGAATCGCTTGAACCCTAGAGGTGGAGGTTGCAGTGAGCCGAGACTGCACCACTGCACTCCAGGCTGGGCGACAGAGCAAGACTCCATTAAAAAAAAAAAAAAGAAAGAAAGAAACTGACAATTGGTGTGGCACTGTGGCTCATGCTATAGTCCTAGCACTTTGGGAGGCCATGGCAAGAGGATTGCTTGAGCCCAAGAGTTCGAGACCAGCTTGGGCAACATGGCAGAACCCCATCTCTACAAAAGGTACAAAAATTGTAACAGAGTATGGCAGCTCATGCTTGTAGTCCCAGCTGCTTGGGAGGCTGGGGCAGGAGGAGACTGAGACATGGAGGCTGCAGTGAGCCGTGATCGTACCACTGGGAGATGGAGGGAGTGATCGTACTCAAGCCTGGGTGATGGAGGGAGACCCTGTCTCAAAAAAAAAATAATAATAATTTAGGGTTCTCTAGCTATTTGCCAGGTTTTCACATTTATTCTGTGTGGAGGATGGATACAAATTATTTTGTTGACTGATACAAAGTAATAACCCAAAGTAGTATCCTCTGAAGTTGCTGTAGTTTGTGTGTCACCTTTTCCAGAAAGGTTGAATTTTGTGACTTTGAATTCTGAAAGTAGGAGTCCTGGCTGTTTTTGGGCTGTAGAGTGAGAACAGACTGAGATGGTGATGATGCAGGCCAAATGGAGGGTCACGAAGGTGCCATTTGCAAGACGCCATTGTGTTTCTAATCTGTTATTTTTGCCCCATAGGTTTAACTTCGTTATTCAGCAAAAATGCGGATTCAGAAAAGCACCCAGGAAGGTTGAACCTCGAAGATCAGACACAGAGACAAGTGGTAAAGCACACAAGAGAAGTGCTTTGATTCCTCCTGTGGAAGAAACAGCCTTTTATCCTTCTCCCTATCCTATAAGGACTCTCATAAAACCATTATTTTTTACAGTTGGGGTAAGAATGCACTTCGCTAGGAGTTACCTACCTTGTTACAAATGCAGTGTTAAAATACTTTGTCCTGTTTGGGCTCCCTTAAAGTAAGGACAGGTGGAGGGGAATCAAAAGGAGCTGGCCTCATGAGTTCTGATTATAGAGTCTGAATTTAATACTTGCTTTTAGAATCTGGCTCACTTATGTAAGCCTTAGAGAATAAACTTAGGGGCCTCATTTGGTACAGCATTTCAAGTGGTGCTAAGTTGGTGTTTTCAGTTTTATTTGAGGATTTATAGCTGGAAACAGGCCCCAGCATACTGTGAAGTTAATAAAATGGGAAACAATAAAATGTCCTTTTCGGTGGGGCATGGTGGCTCATGCCTGTAATCCCAGCACTTTGGAAGGCCGAGGCAGGTGGATCACCTGAGGTCAGGCGTTCAAGACCAACCTGGCCAACATGGCAAAACCCCATGTCTACTAAAAATGCAAAATTAATTAGGCGTGGTGGCAGGCGCCTGTAATCCCAGCTACTTGGGAGGCTGAGGCAGGAGAATTGCTTGAACCCGGGAGGCCGAGGTTGCAGTGAGCTGAGATCGCGCCATGGCACTCCAGCCTGGGAGATGAGCAAAACTCTGTCTCAAAAAAAAAAAAAAAAATCCTTTTCACTTACTAGATTTCACTGTGCCAGGTATTCCTTCTGTTGGTTTGTAAAAGGCAATGAAAATGAAGTGTTGTCCTTGGAAATATGTATCGGTCTATTTCCCTTTTAAATTTATTTTTTAATATTTCTAATTTTATATAGTTTACAGGCTGTGCATTTGGATCAGCTGCTATTTGGCAATATGAATCACTGAAATCCAGGGTCCAGAGTTATTTTGATGGTATTAAAGCTGATTGGTTGGATAGCATAAGACCACAAAAAAAAGGAGATTTCAGAAAGGAGGTAAAGATAAACACTGCTTTCTTTGTTCTAGCTAATCACGATTTTAAAAACTGATACATAATAGATGCACATGTTTTCAGTGTACATTATGCATATACATAATGTGTAGTAATTAAATCTAAGTAATTGGAATATCTGTCACCTTAAACGTTTATCTTTATGCTAGATACATTTGAATTATTCTCCACCAGCTATTTTGAAATATACTGTATGTTACAGTTTACTGTAGTTACTCAACTGGCAATCCAAAGTTTTGAAGTTGGTTATTTATGAAGTGCTTTTAGTTAATGGCAACATCAGATTAATAGATGTCAGTGCACTTAATATTCTTCAAAGTATTTATTACTGTTTTATGTCTGGTGTTGCACTTGACAGTGTTCCACGAATTCTGGCCCTCTAACCCACGTGCATCCAAAATCACCTCAGATCGTTGTTAAAAATGTTAATGTCAGCCGGGCGCAGTGGCTCAGGTCTATAATCCCAGCACTTTGGGAGGCCAAGGTGGGCAGGAGCTTGAGACCAGCCTGGCCAACATAGTGAAATCCTATCTCTACTAAAAATACAAAAATCAGCCAGGTGTGGTGGTGCACACCTGTAGCCCCAGCTACTCTGGAAGCTGAGGCAGGAGAACCGCCTGAACCTGAGAGATGGAGGTTGCAGTAAGATGAGGTCGTGCCTCTGCAGTCCAACCTGGGTTGACAGAGTGAGACTTTGTCTCCAAAAAAAAAAAAAAAAAAAATTGGCTTGTCGCTGTGGCTCACACCTGTAATCCCAGCACTTTAGGAGGCTCAGCTGGTTGGATCACCTGAGGTCAGGAGTTCGAAACCAGTCTGGCCAACATGGTGAAACCCTGTCTCTACTAAAAATACAAAAATTAGCTGGGCGTGGTGGCACATGCCTGTAATCCAACTACTCAGGAGGCCGAGGCAGCAGAATTGCTTGAACCTGGGAGGTGGAGGTTGCAGTGAGCTGAGATCACACCACTGCACTCCAGCCTGGGTGACAGAGTGAGACTGTCTCAAAAAAAAAAAAAAAATTAATGTTAATAGTTGTTAATGTTTCTGTGTGGAGGATGTCTCAGCTCTACTAAAGTGTAAAGACCACTGTTATACTTGGATCACCTTGCTGGATTGCTTTAGAGCAGCGGTCTCCAACCTTTTTTGGCACCAGGGACTGGTTTCATCCAATACAGTTTTTCCACAGATCAGGGTTGCAGGGGAGCAGATGGTTTTGGGATGAAACTGTTCCACCTCAGACCATCAGGCACTAGATTCTCATAAGGAGCGTGCAGCCGAGATCCCTCACATGTGCAGCTCACAGTAGGGTTTGCATTCCTATGAGCATCGAATGTAGCTGTTGCTGACAGCAGCCAGAGTGCTAGTGGTAATTTTCTCTCCTCTCTGTGGCCCGGTTCCTCATAGGCCACGGACCACTACTGGTCAGCAGCCGGGGCATGGAGACCCCGGCTTTAGAGTACATATTTGAACTGCAGAGAATTTTTCATAATACACATGCCTTAGGGGTAGGGTTACCAAGTGAATTTTTTTTTTTTTCTGAGAGACAGGGTCTCACTCCGTCACCTAGGCTTCAGTGCAGTAATGCAGTCATAGCTCACTGAAGCCTCAAACTCCTGGGCTTGAGTAGTCCTCCTGCCTCAGTCTCCCGAGTAGCTGGGACTGCAACCATGCGCCACCACACTGGGCCAATTATTTCATATTTTGTGGAGATAGGAGTCTCACTTTGTTGCCCAGGCTGGTCTCAAAATCCTGGCCTCAAGTGATCCTTTCACCTTGGCCTCCCAAAGTACTGGAATTCTACAAGCGTGAGCCACCGTGCCTCTCCCCAAGAGGAGTTTTGAACGTTTGTCAGTGACATCATATTTACACACCTATGGTAAATACCAGCTGTTGAGTTCTCTGTGCTCAAGATGAAATTAAAAAAAAAAAAAATGGAGCTTTTAGAGCTTTTCATTTACTTTATATGTGAGTTGATGGCCCTCTTCTTTAGGATTTCTTTAAAATGTTTGCTTTTAGATAAAACATATAAATATTTTATTTCTTTTACTTACCAATGCATATTGAGCACTGAGACTATAGTTAATATGTGGTTTCGGGCCCGTTTAGTTTCAAGCACTTTTGATTTTTGTGACACAATTGCCCTTCCAATCTGGAGAGTGGGTTGATATCTTTACTTTTCCCCTTGCTAGGAGCAATGTGGTCCTGGCCAGCAAGAGCCTGGGAAGGAAGCCTTGCATTTTCTTTTTACTAATGATGGTCTGAGTTTTCTCTGAGTAGGGAAAGGAATTCACTCCTCCTCGTTTTCGCATGGGCACATTCAGGAAGCATGAGCCCTGTCTGTGTTAGAGAGGCTTTATGCCAGAAGAACAGTGGATAATATTTGCAGCTGAAAATGACAATAACTAGCAACAGACTTTTATTCAGTACAATGTATTTGAGAAGACAGTAAAACTGACCTATTCCATTATCCTGGAACTCTTAGAAAGTTATCGGTCTCCAGCACATGTCTGCACATGAAGTTTTGATATCCAAATATAACCCAGATGGTTCTTGAGAGTGGTGAAAAATGACACCAACAGTATACATAATCTTCATTTAAAGATTGATTTGTTTATAATGGAATTAAACTAATGACAGGTTTAACTGGAATTAAACTATGACCGTTAAAGAAGATTGAAACAACATGTAAATTTAACATGCAAACATGAAAGTCCTGGGAACCCCTTTTGTACCACTCTATATGAAGTAAGATCTGGGAGCTCATACACAGTGTAATTATAATTATAGAAATGGAATCTGCTGGGTGCGGTGGCTCATACCTGTAATCCCAGCACTTTGAGAGGCCAAGGTAGGAGGATTGCTTTGGCCTAGGAGTTCAAGACCAGCCTTAGCAACATAGGAGGACCCTGTCTCTTAAAAAAAAAAAAAAAAAAAATGGAATCGTGCATTCTAATCTGTAATTTCTTTTACCTTGGATTTTTATTTTTAAGAACAAAGTCTGGTTGATTTCATAGTTAGAATATATATATATATATATATATATATATATTTTGAGACGGAGTTTCGCTCTTGTTACCCAGGCTGGAGTGCAATGGCGCGATCTCTGCTCACTGCAACCTCCGCCTCCTGAGTTCAGGCAATTCTCCTGCCTCAGCCTCCTGAGTAGCTGGGATTATAGGCACGCGCCACCATGCCCAGCTAATTTTTTGTATTTTTAGTAGAGACGAGGTTTCACCATGTTGACCAGGATGGTCTCGATCTCTTGACCTCGTGATCCACCCGCCTCGGCCTCCCAAAGTGCTGGGATTACAGGCTTGAGCCACCGCGCCCGGCCGAGAATATATTTTTATTTTAAAACTTTAATCGTGGAAAATTTCAAGCAGATACAAAAGTAAAGAGAATAGTATGATGAGTCATTACCATCCAGCTTCAGTGTTTACCAACACAGGGCCAATTTTGTTTTTCATCTCTTTCCCTTTTTCCCCTTCTATTTCCACCCTTGTATTATGGTAAAGCAAATTCTAGATATATTTCATCCATAAAATTTTCAACATGTATCCCTGAAAAATTAGGACACTCCTCTTTTTACTAAACTCCAGTACCATTACTAGATCTTTTTAAAAAAGTACTGTTTAGTAGACAATATTCTCAGAAATTTAAAACATAGGACCTTGGTATGAATAATCACTTCCTTGGTAGCTGTCTGTATCTGTGAGTGTGCTAAGGGCATTATTGTTACTCCTCGTGACAACACTGCTTAGGTATCTATTACTGTCCCATTTCATGTGTCAGGAAACTGAGGTTTAGAAGTAATTGTGGTCCCAGAGCTATCCAGTGGTTCTGTGTGGAGAATGGGCTGCCTGACAATGCAACACATCCCTTTTCCACTCTAGTACGTATTTATTATGTCTGTGGCCACCAGTGATTTTTACAGAAGAGAAAGTCCTCCTTTATGTGCAAGGCATTTTCTTCTGGTTGCTCATTTTTGTAGCCTGAAATTTCTCACATATGGTGATATGCAATTTTCCGTCTGTTTTAGATTAACAAGTGGTGGAATAACCTAAGTGATGGCCAGCGGACTGTGACAGGTTTGTGTTAGCTTACACGTTTTAACCATTCAAGGGAAGAGAAATCAAATCAAAAGGTACAGTATGTCACAGGCGATGGCTTTTGTTCCATGCTCAGCAGTGGTTGAGAAGACAGTCTCTGTACCTATAGGCGAATGTAATAACATATAAAGTAGTGAGGTATGAAGGTTTACATGATGCTGCGGGTTGGTTGCTTTCTCATTTTGATGCAGTATGATACTGATTGGTTAGTTTTGTTGTAGAATACCAGCTTGTGGAATAGCTTATTATTAATGATTACTTCCCTTATTAGAGAAACTAACAGAAACATTAAGCACTTCAGGATGCTGTAAAACACATTCCGTCCCTACTCAGAGTTTCTCACAGAGTAGCTGTCTCCGTTTTTTACAGATGAGGAAACTGACTTTCAGAGAGGGAACTTTTGAAGGTGAAACTGCTACTGAGCAGTAGAGCTGAGTTTCAAAACCCAAGTCTGTCTCATTCTAAAGCCAGTTTTCTCTCTTCTCCCCAGTGCTGTCTTTAAAACCCTGTTTAAATGGAAGCATGACATGCATGTCACCATGAAACTTTTTTTTCTTTATGAATTGTTATGGAAAGACAGTTCTGGCTCTTCAAGGTAACACCGCTGCAGTATTTTATGGACTTAGTTATTTGAGAAACTTGAAAATAGATTTGTGCTAGGAGCAGTGGCTCATACCTGTAATCCCAGCACTTTGGGAGGTCGAGGTGAGTGGATCCCTTGAGCTCAGGAGTTCGAGGCCTGCCCGGGCAACATGACAAAACCCCATCTCTACCAAAAATAAAAAAAATTAGCCAGGTGTGGTATTGCACCACTGTGGTCCCAGCTACTTGGCAGGTTGAAGGGGGAGAATTGCTTGAGCCTGGGAGGTAGAGTTTGTAGTGAGCTGTGCATTCCAACCTGGCTGACAGAGTGAGACTCAAAAAAAAAAAATGTTTTTTAAAGTTTTTTAACGATTGTGTAAATAAGAAAAAATTAGAGAATTGCAAAATATTTCTTCTCAAATTTGGTTAGACTTATTTGGTGCTCTTAATTTTCTATACTTAACAGAAGTGGAGAAAGGATGCTTATCTTTCTGCATTCGAATTGTTTCTTCTCTCTGGAAGCCTTAATTTTTCGACTTTATTGGAACCTGATCCAGCTTTCAGGCTTATGGTTCAGACATTGCTTCCTTTAGGAAGTGCTTGCTTTTTTTCTGAACTCATAGCAGTTTTTATCATTGATAATGCAATGTGCCTTATGTAATTGTATGTGTAACATCCTTGAGGACAGTGTAAGCATCTGGAGGACAACAGTGAGATTTTAAATTTTGTTATAGCACCTAGCATATATCATGTACACAGTAAGGGCACTCATAATCTGTTGTGTGAATGAATGGTGAATGGAATCTTAACCAAGGGATTGAGATTTTTCAATGTTGCCATACGTGAGACCATAGAATTGATAGGTCAGCGACATTTAAAATGATTCCTTCAAAGATAGTTCTTTAGTAGCACATCTCTTTCCACTAGATTAATGTTTTTTGTTTACTTGTTTTATGAAAGTAACGAGGCTGAGTGCAGTGGCTCACGACTGCAATCCCAGCACTTTGGGAGGCCACGGCGGGCAGATTACCTGAAGTCAAGAAGTCGAGACCAGTATGGCCAACATGGTGAAACCCAGTTTCTACTAAAAGTAAAAAAAAATTAGCTGGGCGTCGTGCTGCATGCCTGTAATCCCAGCTACTAGGGAGGCTGAGGCAGGAGAATCACTTGAACCCAGAAGGCAGAGGTTGCTGTGAGCTGAGGTTGCGCCTCTGCATTCCAGACTGGATGACAGAGCAAGACTCTATTTTAAAAAAGAAAGTAATGAAATTAAGATTTCTTTAGGGTGGCAAGATTTTGCTTTCACAGTTAGTTGATACCTCACATTCTTTGAAGGTGATTGTCATTTTATGCCATTTAACATATGAAGAAGCCTAGGGTCAGAGTTTAAAACCTTTTCTCATGCTGATGAATAGTTTATTCAAAGAAGCTGGAGATAATTAAAAATCAGAATTCTTTCCTCCTAGTCTTTTTCATTTTTGAAATAAAATCAGTCATTTGGCCTGAAGAGCATAGCAGTAGAGAGAAATGCTCGTGATCTACCTTGCAACTTGAATCTAAGCTCCTTGGAATAACATAAATGTGTATGGTCATGCTGCAGGTCTTAAATCTTTGTTGTTAGGTTATCCAAGTGACTGTAACCGCAGGAAATGCTCTTTGAACTGTTTTGTGTCACCTCACACTTCTCTTTTAGGAAATAATTCTAGCAATAACGATTCTAGCTTTACAATATCTGTAAGTGGTGCTTAGTCAATTAACTGCATCTGAGAGTCTCAAGAATGAACTGTTGATTTCGTATGTCTTGTCTTCTTTCTGAGGTGCTAGTGAGTCCAGCTTTCTTTCCTTGCTGAGCATTCCTGATTGCTTCTTGTAGACTGCAGAGTGAAGTTGGCTCAGCTCCTGATTTTACTCAATGATAGATTTGTGGGATGACAGGTCCACTCCATCCCACTCTCTTTCGGTGAATTAGAGATGTTTTCCGAATGTGGTGGGTTCTTTTTTCATTTTATGTTTTGAAATAACTTGACAAATGTGACCGAGAGAGTTTTTAAAGCTTTGTGAGACTAATGGGCTTCTCTGCTTTGTAGTAGTCATTCCTAGACAATGGCAGCGTGAAAGCTCTAGTACTTAAACATTTCTCACTATTACAGCAAATGCTTCACTTAAGTATTCCTTGCTGTTGAGTCTGTTGAACTCCTTAATTTGGATGGAAAGATTTTGGATTCAGTAAGTTCAGACCGTAAAGTGTTAATTCAAATATATGTATTCTGAGTTTCGGATAATGAGGGGTATGTCAAATTTATCCATGTCTCTTTGGTTTCTAGGTGTAGATAAGAACAGTCAGATTGTAAGGCATACCTGTCATGGTAAGGTGGCATCTGGTGGTGACATAAAAAAACCTCCCTTTCTAGCCAGGTGCTGTGGTTCATGCCTATAATCCCAGCACTTCGGGAGGTGGAGGTGGGTGGATCACCTGAGATCAGTAGTTGGAGACCAGCCTGGCTAATGTGTGAAATCCCATCTCTACTAAAACTAAATAATTAGCTGGATGTGGTGACTCATGCCTATAATCCCAGCTACTCAGGAGGCTGAGGCATGAGAATCGCTTGAACCTGGGAGGCAGAGGTTACAGTGAGCCAAGATCGTACCATTGCACTCCAGCCTGGGGAATAGAGTGAGACTCCGTCTCAAAACAACAATAAGCCTCTTTCTTACAGTTGATGCCAGCTTTGAAGTCTCCAGTTTTTGACTGTTCTGTCTCAGTCTGTCTGTGGGAATCCCTTTTTAAAGATATGCTAGAAAACTTGTTTTAATCCTTTTTTGTTTGTTTGATAGGGGATTTTTTTGGTCTTAATTTTTGTTAAACAGAAATAATGTCCCTTGGTTTCATATTGCTCTGAAAAAGTTTTTATAAGCTCACTGGGTATTTGTGGGGCAAGTGGGGAGTATGAGGTGGCATTCTTCAAAGTTAGATTTGTCATTCTTGGTGCTTTTATATGTCAGCTAGTTTTCTGTTCTGTTGCCTTGGTCTGTCAGCCTTTTAAGCCTGTCCTGGAAGTCCCCAGGCAACCCCCACAGAGAGAATATTTTCTCCTACCTTTCTAGCTTTCGGGGTTGTCTTTGAGGCACTTGACAGGTTTTCCTGTTAGTTCAAGAGAATGCTGACCTTACTATATTAAGATTCAGATAAAGCCATGGGAAAGAATCAGCTTAATTACTGTTCTTGATCAAGAAGAGAGAATGGAAAAGGTAGGGGGAGAGAGCTCAAGAAAACTGTGCCCTAATTCCTCTATCAGTGTATCAGCTCCAAAGTTTGGTCACTATACTCCCCAGTCTTTGACCCCTTGCCCCAACTTCTGAAGTCTGTTTTTTCTTTGCTGTTCTGTTTCCACCAGGCTTATTCTTTTTCATTTCAGTTTTCTCTCTCCTTGCGCCTTTCAAGGTTTTGAGCTGTCTTCCCAGACTAAGGTCGTCTTACCTACTCCTGATGTTGCTGGTGAGGCAATGTTTTCCTTGGTTTTGTGGCCCATCTTTACCTTTGAATCAGTCACTCTTGTTCTGTAACTCCTGACTTCCCAGTCTGCAGACAACTTATTTTTGGAGAAGAATAGCAAAATTAATCCTTGAGGGCCAACCATGCTTCAAGTATTATGCTAGGTGCTTTACATGCGTTCGTATTATTATTAGTCATTGTAAGAACCCTGTTAGTGGTATCCTCATTTTTCAGATGGGGCACAGAGAGGTTAAATAACTGCGATTACACAGCTAGAAACATGCCTTTAGGAATCAAACCCACTTCATATTTCAAATAATACGATTTTTATTATGTCCTTTCACTTTCTACAATAGCAAACCACCACTAATTACCTTTCTGATAAACCACACTCCCTCCCCCATCAAGTATCTGGGTGCTGATTCACACCATAAAAGCTCCAGAGTAGCAGCTTGGTACCCAGGGAGGAAAGGGAGCCCTTTTTGACTGCCTAGATTAGGTTTTGTCATTGTAGAATGAATAAATATGCACGGTAACAGATTAAAATTGGAAAAAAGGATACATAAATTGAAAAGTCAGTCTTTCTCTCACTCTGAACTTCCAGTTCTGCACCTTCCTCCCGCATAATAACCATTGCATCTTTAGTTACTTACGTGTTCTTCCAAAGCATCTATGTATAGGCATTTATATCTGTCTGTGGTTTAACACGAAAATAGTAACATGCAATACACACTCTCTGCACCATGATTTTTTTTCACTTAATATTTTGAAGAACGCTCTATATCAATACAAGTAGGTTTTTACATTCTTTTAAATATTTTATTGAGGTATAATATACGTAAGAGAAGAATGTGAATGTTATGTCACATGTACAACTCAACTAGTTAATTTTCACAAGCTGAGGACATCCATGTAACTAGCCCCCAAACTGAGAAATGGAAATTACCAGCACACCAGGCTTTTTTTGTTTTGTTTTGAGACAGCGTCTCACTCAGGCTGGAGTGCAGTGGCATGATCATGGCTCATTGTAGCCTCAACCTCCCAAGGCTGGTCTTGAACTCCTGAACTCAAGTGATCCTCCCGCTTTGGCCTCCCAAAGTGCTGGGATTACAGGTGTGAACCACTGTGCTTGGCCAGCGTATTCTTTTTGATGGCATTATAGTATTCCATGCACATGAATATTTAACAGATCTTTTATTAATAGATATTTAGGTTGTTTTCAGTCTTCTGCTGCTATAAATATTGCTGCAGTGAATTGCCTTATATATAGATCTCTGTACCTTGTATATTTTTAGGATAAATTACTGGAAATAGAATTGCTGGGTCAAAGAATATATACAGTTAAAATTTTGTATATTGCAAAGTTGTGTTAAAAGAAGTTGTATAACAATTTAAATGTCCTCCAACAATGACAGAGTCAGATTTCTAAAAGTTACCCACAGGGGAGGTTAGATATTCTTATCTGCAGGGATAGTACAGAGAAATAATAACTTTTTTTATGGTTAGTAATTGTAAGGGCCTTTACCTCCCTCATTGTGAATTTGCCCTATTGTTTCTGTTTACCTGTATTAGTTTCAAACTTTCTGTCTATCCCAGTGGGAGGATAGAAGATGGACAGTCTCTCTGGGTTTCTTCTTGATTCCAGGTAGCTGTGGACCCAGTCCTTAATTAGTTTGGTGGATACTGCATAGGAAAAGAAATGATAGCCACTGTGTGAGGCCAACAGGTTGATCTTTGCACCTGCCTGGTTCGCAGAGAACCTGAGGTAAGGACTGTTCGAGCCCAGTTCTTTGGCTGCTGTGGATGTACGTGCTTGTCAGTGTCTGGACTAGCTGGGTCTGGGTCAGTATGGAGCCCCTTCAGAAAAAGGAGCTGTGGAGGGATGAATTGGCCCACCCAGAAACAGGGGATCTGTGAGTAGCTGTTAGACCCCAAGTGGTATGGTAAATCCTTTATAGGGAAAAGAGAAAAAAGGGGTTGTACTACCTTTCTCGGGCTAAGGAGGAAAATAACCTGAGGTCATTGAACCAAGCAGTGCTTTCTAAATCAGCACATCTGCCTTTTTAAAAATTAAGATATAATTCACATATAAAATTCACCATTTAAAGCCGGGGTCCCCAACCCTGGGCGAAGGACTGGTAGCAAAACTGGGCTGCACAGCAGGAGGTGAGCGGCAGGGGAATGAGTAATGCTTCATTTGTGGGGTTTTTTTGTTTTTTTGTTTTTGTTTGTTTGTTTGTTTGTTTGAGACAGAGTCTCAAGCAAGAGTCTCACTCTGTCACATAGGCTGGAGTGCAGTGACGTGATCTTGACTCACTGAAACCTCTGCTTCCTGGGTTCACGTGATTTTCCTGCCTTACCCTCCCAAGTAGCTGGGATTGCAAACACGTGCTACCATGCCCAGCTAACTTGTATTTTTAGTAGAGACAGGGTTTCACCATGTTGGCCAGGCTGGGATCTAGGTTGCACACACCTTATGAGAATCTAATGCCTGATGGTCTGTGACTGTCTCCCATCACACTCAGACAGGACCTTCCAGTTGCAGGAAAACAAGCTCAGGGCTCCCACTGATTCTATATTATGACAAGTTGTGTAATTACTTCATTATATATTGTGATGTAACAGTAATAGAAATAAAGTGCAGAATAAATATAGTGCACTTGAATCATCCCAAAACCATCCCCCCATGACTGGTCTGTGGAAAAATTGTCTTCCATAAAACTGGTCCCTGGTGCCAAAAAGGTTGGGGATCACTGATTTAAAATGTATAATCAGCTGAGTATGGTGGCTCACACTTGTAATCCTACCACTTGGGAGGCCAAGGTCAGAGGATTGTTTGAGTCTAGACCAGCCTGATCAACATAGTGAGACCCCATATCTCTCTAAAAAGAATAAATAGAAAGTCAAAGTAAATTCAGTCGTTATTGTATCTAAAAGGTTGTGCAACTATCTTCGTCATCTAATCCCAGAGCCTCTTCATTATCCCATAAAAGAAACCCCATTCCCATTAGCAGTTACTCCCCATTCCCACCTTCCCCTCAGCAATCAATCTGCTTTCTCGAAGGACTTTCCTATTATGGAGATTTCATGTACATCAAGTCACATAATATGTAGCCTTTTGTGCCTGTTTCTTTCAGTTAGCCTAGTGTTTTTAAGGTTCAGTCATGTTGTAGTTATGTATCATCAATACTTCCGTTTCTTTTTATGGCCAAATGATATTCCAGTGTATGGACTGTTACATTTGTTTATTCACTCATCAGTTGATGGATATTTGAGTCGTTTCCGTTCTTCAGCTATTAATAATGCTGCTGTGAACTTTCATGTGCACATTTTTATATGGACATATGTTTTCATTTCTTGGTTTATAGCCAGGAGTGGAATTCCTCGTTCATATGGTAACTGTTCTTTGTTTTTCTTAATTGTAAAAAAAAAAAAAAAAAAAAAAAAAACCACACACAAAACATGAACTATATACCATCTTAATCATTTTTAAGTGTATAGTTCAATAGTTTAGTATATTCATATTTTTGTAAAACCAGTCTCTAGAACTTTTTCATCTTGTAGATATGAAACGCGCTACTCATTAAACAATACGTCCCCTTTTTCTCCTCCCCTCAGCCCTTGATAACCACTGTTCTACTTTCTGTTTCTATGAATTTGACTACTTTAGATACCTCATACAAGTAGAATCATAAAATATTTGTTTTTTTTGACTGGCTTATTTCACTTGGCGTAATGTCCACAAGGTTTATCCGTGTTGGAGCACATGACAGTATTTACTTCCTTTTTTAATGCTGAATAATTATTTTGTGTGTATATCACATTTGTTTATCCATTCATCTATTGATGGACATTTGAGTTGTTTCTGCTTCTTGGTTATTGTGAATAATGCTGCTAGGAACACGGTGTGCAAATATCTCTTTGAGACCCATGCATTCAATTCTTTAGGATCTATATCCAAATATAGGACTGGGGGATCACATGGTTGTTGTATTTTTAATTTTTTCAGGAATTATACTATTTTCCATGGTGGTTGCACCATTTCACATTTCCACCAACAGTGTGCAGGTCTTCCAATTTCTCCACATTTTTGCCAACATTTGTTATTTTCTCTTTGTGTGGGTGTGGGTCTGTGGGTCTGTGAGTGTTTGACAGCAGCCAATCCTGACGGGTGTGAGATAATACCTCACTGGTTTTGATTTGCATTTTTCTGGTGATTAGTGAAGTTGAGCATCTTTTCATGTGCTGATTGGCCATTTGTTTATCATCTCTGGAAAAATGTCTTTCAGGTGCTCTAGTTATTTAAAGTTTTTGTTGTTGAGTTACAGACTTTTTTTTTTTTGAGACGGAGTCTTGCTGTGTTGCCCAGGCTGGAGTGCAGTGGCGTGATCTCGGCTCACCACACACTCCATCTCCTGGGTTCAAGCACTCCTCCCACCTCAGCCTCCTGAGTACCTGGGATTAAGGTGTGTGTCACCACTCCTGGCTGATTTCTGTACTGTTAGTAGAGACGAGGTTTCATCATGTTGGCCAGGCTGGTCTCGAACCCCTGACCTCAAATGATCCGCCTATCTCAACCTCCCAAAGTGCTGGGATTATAGGCATGAGCCACCACGCCTGCCCAAGTTGTAAGCATTATTTTTTTCTGGATATCACCCCCTTATCAGATACATTATTTACAAATACTTACTTCCATTCTGTGATTGATTTTTGCTTCTTTACCCTTTTGATTGTGCCTTTTGATACACAAAAGTTTTTAAGTTTGACAGTTCCAGTTGTCTACTTTTTGTTTTGTTGCCTGTGCCTTTGGTGTCATAGCCAGGAAATCACTACCAGGGCCAGTGTCACCAGGCTTTTCCTCCATTTTCTTCTGAGACTTTTATAGTTTGGGGTCTAAGGTTTAGGTCTTTAATCCATTTTGAGTTAATTTTTGTATATTGGTATAAGATAAAGATCCAACTGCAGTCTTTTGCATGTGGGTATCCAGTTTTCCCTTTGTTTTCTTTTTGAAGAACTGCCAAATTGTTTTCCATAGTTGTCTACACCATTTTCCACTCCTTCAAGTAGTATGAGGGTTCTGTCTGTTAGTGCCTATCTTTTCTATCAGTAACTACAGGTTTTTTGTTTTTTGGGTTTTTTTTTTTTTTTTGTATTTCTTAATTGTGGTAAAATATATATAACATAAAATTTACCATTATAGACAATTGTTAGTGAACAGTTTAGTTGCTCTAAGTAGATTCACAGTGTTGTAGGCTGGGCGTGGTGGCTCATCCCTGTAATCCCAGCACTTTGGGAGGCTGAGGTGGGAGGATTGCCTGAGGCTGGGAGTTTAAGACAATGTTATGTTACCATCACCACTGTGTATTTCCAGAACTTTTTCATTATGCCAACCACAAACACTGGATCTGGTAAACAATAGCTCCCCCTTACCTCTCCCCGTCAGCCACTAGTAACCACATTCTACTTTTTTGTCTCTGAGTTTGCCTATTCTAGATCCTTCATATAAGTGGAACCATAACTTTTTTTTTTGGATCCGGCTTCTTATGCGTAGCATAATATTTTCGTAGCAGGATCAGAATTTCCTTTGTAAAACTCAGTAGTATTCCATTCTCTGTATTTATCACATTTCATTTATCCATTCACCTGTTGATGGACGTTTGAGTTGTCTCCATCTCTTGGTTATTGTGACTTATGCTGTGGTGTACAAAGGTTTTGACATCCCATATCCTTGCCAATACTTAAAAAAAAAAATTTTTTTTCGGACAGAGTCTCGCTCTGTCACTCAGGCTTGAGTGCAGTGGTGTGAACATGGCTCACTACAGCCTCAACCTGGCCTCAAACAACCCTCCTGCCGCAGCCTCTTGAGTAGCTGGGACTACAGGCACATGCCACCATACCTGGCTAAATTTTTAAATTTTCTGTTGAGCTGAGGTCTTGCCAAGTGGCCCAGGCTGCTTTTGAAACTCCTGGGCTCAAGTAATCTCCCTGCCCCAGCCTCCCAAAGTGCTGGGATTACAGGTGTGAGCCACTGTGCCTGGCCTATTTTCTTTTTCTTTTTGAGATGGAGTCTCGCTCTGTCATCCAGGCTGGACAGACTGGAGTGCAGTGGCATGATCTCAGCTCACTGCAGCCTCTCTGTCCTGGGTTCATGCAATTCTCCTTCCTCAGCCTCCCAAGTAGCTGGGTTACAGGCATGTGCCACTATGCCCAGCTAATTTTTTGTATTTTTAGTAGACATGCGTTTCACCATGTTAGCCAGGATGGTCTTGATCTCCTGACCTCGTGACTCGCCACCTTGGCCTCCCAGTGCTGGGATTACAGGCGTTAAGCCACCATACCTGGCCTCCTTTTTTTTTTTTTTAATGTGATAATAGCCTTCCTGATGGGTATAGTTTTGATTTACATTTTGCTAATGACAAGTAATGCTGAACATCTTTTCATGTGCTTATTGAGTATTTGTATATCTTCTCTGGAGAACTGTCTATTTGCTTCCTTTGCTCATTTTTACATTGGGTATTGAGTTTTTATATATTCTGGATATTAATCCCGTATCAGATACGATTTACTCATTTTCTCTCATTTTGTTGCCATTATTATATCCATCCTGGTGGGTGTGAAGGGGTATCATTGTGGTTTTGGTTTGCCTTTCCCTAATGACTAATGAACATCTTTTCATGTCTTATTGTATATTTATTTATTCTTCTTCGGAGAAGTGTCTGTTTCTCCAAATCTTTTGCCCATTTAAAAATGGTTATTTTTTTGTTGAGTTGTAAAAGTTCTTTATAAAGTATTCTGGATACTAGACCCTTATTAAGAGATACGATTTACAAATATTTTTCCCATTCTGTGACTTGTCTTCTCACTTTCTTTATAATGTTTTCTGAAGCATAAACATTCTAATTTTGCTCAAGTCCATTTTATCTATTTTTTTTCTTTTGCTGCTTGTACTTTCACTGCCATGTCAAGGAAACCGTGACCTAATTGAAGGTCACAAAGATGTGTACCTATGTTTTCTTTTATGAGCTTTAAAATTTTAGCTCTTAAATGTAGGCATTTGTTTAATTCTGAGTTGATGTTGGTATTTGGTTTGAGGTAGGGTCCAAACTCATTCTTTTGCTTATGGATATCCACTTGTCTGAGCACCATGTTTTGAATAAGACTATTCTTTCCCCATTGAATTGTTTTAGAGCCATAGTCACAAACCAGTTGATCATCATTGTATAGGTGTATTTCTGGACTCTCAATTCTGTCCATTGGTTTATATATCTGTCCTTATTCTGGTACTACACTGTCTTTATTTCTGTTGTAAATTCTTTATTTGTGTTGTAAATTCTGAAACTATGAATTGTGAGTCTTCCAACTTTGTTAATATGAAATATTACATTGATTTTTCATGTGTTGAACCAAGCTTGCATTCCTGCGACAAATTCCACTTAGTCATGATTTATAATCCTTTTTATATATTGCTGGATTTAGTTTGCCAATGTTGTCTTGAGGATTTTTGCATCTGTCTTCATACCTGGCCATACCATACCTGGCCTCCTTTTTTTTTTTTTTTTTTAATGTGACAATAGCCTTCCTAATGGGTATAGTTTTGATTTACATTTTGCTAATGACAAGTAATGCTGAGCATCTTGGATTTTGATGGGTTTTTTTTTTTGTTTTGTTTTTTGTTTTTTTTGTGTGTGTGTGTGACGTCTTTGGTTTTGATACCAAGGTGATAGAATGGATTGGAAAAATGTTCCTTCCTCTTCTATTTTTTGAGAGTTTGAGAAGCATTGGTGTTAATTCTCCTTTACATTTGGTAGAATTTCCTAGTTGTAGTAAGTGGAATAGTGTGCTTTCACCAAATTTGTGGCCACCTAGAACCACAGAATGTTACTTTACTTGAAATAGGGTATTTGGAGATTTGATTAGTTACAGAGAGATCATATTACATTCGGATGGGCCTTAAATCCATTGACTCGTGTCCTTATAAGAAGAGGAGAGGTCAAAGAGAGATATAGAAAACAAGGCCAAAGAGATGGTGGCAGGGATTGGAGTGAAGCCAAACAATGCCAAGAATTGTCGAGAACCACCGGAAGCTAGGAAGAGGGGAGGAAGGGCACTCCCCTAGAGCCTTCCAAAGAGATTACAGCCCTGCGGACACCTTACGCTCTGATTGCTGACTTCTAGCTTCTACGACTGTATAGAATAGATTTTTGTTGTTTTAAGCTACCAAGTTTATGTTACAACAGCTGTAGGAAACTCATATTAGTGAAGCCAGTGAGAAACAGGCACCTAACACCTAATCTGGCTCTGGGCTTTTCTTTGCGGTAAGTTTTTTAAAATTACTGATTCAATCTCTTTACTTATTCTTGGTGTGTTCAGATTTTCTGTTTCTTCTTGAGTCAATTTCAATAGTTTGTCTTTCTAGGAATTTTAAATTTCATCTAAGTTATTCTCATTTGTTGGTATATAATTGTTCATTGTATTTTGTAATGATTCTTATTTGTATAAGGTTGGTAGTAACATTCTGCTTTCATTCCTGATTTTAGTAATTTGTTTTTATTTTTCCTTTTATTTTTTTAGCAAATCTCAGACCTGTGTGAGATGACTTTCGTAATTTGAATTTTTTTCTTTGTCACTGTAGCTAAAAGTTTGTCAATTTTATTGATCATTTCAAACAGATCCAACTTTTGGATTTATTAATTTTTTTGTTATTTTTCTGTTCATTTATCTGTTTTTCATTCTTTCCTTCTGCTTGCTTTGGTTTTAGTTTGCTCTTCTCTTTACAGTTTCCCAAGGTGAACAGTTAGGTTATTGATGTGAGATCTCCTTTTTCAAGGTGGGCGTTCATAGCACCACTTTTGCATCCTGTACATTTTGCTATATTGTATTTTTGTCTTCATTCATCTCAGTTTCCTAGTTGCCCATGTGATTTCTTCTTTGACCCATTGGTTACTTTGGAGTTGTTAATTTCCACATACTGGTGAATTTTCTGAATTTATTTCTATATTGATTTGTAATTTCATCTCATGTGATCAGAGGACATACTTTGTATAATGTTAGTGTTTCAGTTTATTGAGAGTTGTTTTGTGACTGAACGTAGCCTGGAATATGTTCCCTGTGTACTTGAGCAGAGTGGATATTCTGTCACTGGGTGGTATATTCTATAAATGTCTGTTAGGTCTAGTTGTTTAATAGAGTTGCTGAAGTCTTCTCCTTCCTTGCTGATTCATTTGACTATTCTCTCCATTATTGCAAATGGAGTTCTGAAGTCTCCAGCTGTTACTGTAGAGTCATTTTTTCCTTCAATTCTGTCCATTTTTCTTCATGTCTTTTGAGATTCTATTGTTAGGTACATATGTTTCTAATTGTTATGTCTTGATGGATTGACCTTTTAATCATTATATAATATCCTTCTTTAGCAATGAATTTTTTCTTAAGGTCTATTTTGTCTTACTATACATTTGGCCTTCTAGAGTCCAGGAATATATTGGAGATTTTCAGAGTTTCTATGGAAATCTTACTCCCCTGCTTTTCATTTTAAGATTTTTGATTAGTCTTTTATTTGCCCCCAAGTGTTATACACCATCTCAGGCAGCTTCAAACTTAAAACACTTACCTGTCATTGTTTTTGACAAGTGCCCTCTGTGAAAGGAGTTTTGTACTTGAGGAGCTCCCAGTCAGGTTAAACAGACAGCCTTGAAAGTGGGCCTTCCTTAGCATACTGGTTAGGTGGAAACCAAAAAAGTGGGTCTTCCATGGAACCAACAGCCAGGTCAAATAATGACAGTTCTTTGGGAATGAGGCTTTGAAAGAGCCCCGACTCCATTCTACCAGCTACCTCTGCTTTCAAGACTACCTTGTAACTGGAGAGGGGGGGATTGTACTAGGACAAGTTAAAATGCTGCAAAGCCACTGTTGTGAGATTCAGCTATTTTTCTCAAATAAATACTCCCTGGTTTGCTATAAGCCTTTGATTAGTTTCCAGGGTTCTGAAAAAGTTGATTTTTTGCCAGTTCTTTCATTGCTCTTATGAAGGAGAGTTATTTTTCGCTGACGTAGTCCAGTGCATTACACAGGTGTGACAGTAGGCACTAGGACAGCAGCAGCCTTCCTGAATCAGCAGTGCCAAGCTTGCCCAAGAGCTACTGAGTCAAGAAGAAGCAGGGGACATCCCTCCTAAGTGGAGATAAACAAAAGTTAAGCTCTTCTATTTCTTAAAGGAGGAGAGAGAAGGAAACCATTATTCTGTGATCATCTGCATACTGGTGCATGTATTATCCTATTTAAGCCTCACTACAACCTTTATGAGGTAGGAGGTATTATCCTCATTTTACAAATGAGGGAATAAAATGCCACAGCCCGCAAAGCTGCCAAGTGACATACTTAGGATTCAGTTCTGGGAAGGCCATTCTCTTTTCACCATATTATCCATTTGCTGGCTCGTCACCTTGTGACCCTCTTTCTCGTTTCATTGTCACTCAACCCTTTTTTTTTTCCTTTTCCTTTTATTTTTATTTTTATTTTTTTGAGACAGGGTCTCCCTCTGTCACCCAGGCTGGCGTATAGTGGTGCAGTTTTGGCTCACTGCAGACTTGACCTCCTGGGCTCAAGCAATCCTCCCACCTTAGCCTCTCCGCTGGGACTACAAGCATGTGCCACCACACCCAGCTGATTTTATTCATTTTTTATAAAGAAGAGGTCTCACTATGTTGTGCAGCCTGGCCTCAAACGTCTAGGCTCAAGGGATCCTCCTGCCTGGGCCTCCCAAAGTGCTAAGATTAGAGGCGTGAGCGACCATACCTGGCCCATTCAACCCTTTTAGGTAGATTTTATTATTTCCATTTTACAGATGAGGAAACAAGCTGAGAGGTTAGGTCTCTTCCCCAGGTTATAATGTAATAGGACAGAGTCACTTCTGCTGGACTCCTTCACCCATGCTTTTACCCAAAATGCGGTACTGCCTCAGTAGGCCTAGGATCACCACACATCCTCTCCTGCTCATCTGCTTCTGGGGACTGGCGTATGCTCTTTCTCAGCTAGGAAGCCCTTTTTATGTGGTATGTGAAGTCCTAGAATGACCAAGGTCAAAATAAATCTTTCTGGCTCCCCATGTCTTGGTGTATAGTAGGAAGAGCACTAGATGTGGAATTCTGTCTTGGCCACTGAATTTGGCTCTCAGACAACTTGTACCTTTTACAGCTTCAGTTTTTCTCATCTATAATTGGCCTTCAGAATAGGGTTTGCAAAGAAGAAAGTATATGTGTTTTACTTATTTCCTTTAAATTTGTGTGTCTTAAGATGAATTTATAGTGGTTAATGTACATAATTTGTTAATAAGCATACATACATGGGACATGCCTCTTACTAATGGAGTGCCTCATCAAAGCAATTAGACGACCACTGGCTTAGAAGTAAGGGATTTTGACTATAATCTGTTTCAGTGCCAGTACTCTCATAATTTATCAGAAAAGATTCTTACATTTGGATTGAAAACTTAGCAGTGTTTTATCTTCCCCCCACTTTTTTTTTTGAGATGGAGTTTTGCTCTCATTGCCCAGGCTGGAGTGCAATGGCGCAATCTTGGCTGACTGCAACCTCTACCTCCCTGCAACCTCCACCTCTCAGGTTCAAGCAATTCTCCTGCCTCAGCTTCCTGAGTAGTCGGGGCTACAGGCATGTGCCACCATGCCTGACTAATTTTGTATTTTTAGTAGAGACAGGGTTTCTTCATGTTGGTCAGGCTGGTCTCGAACTCCCGACCTCAGGTGATCTGCCCGCCTCGGCCTCCCAAAGTGCTGGGATTACAGGCGTGAGCCCCTGCGCTCGGCCTATATCTTTCCCTTTTTTCATGTGTTTTCTCTTGTTGTAATCACTTTATGCAGAGACACATCCTCCTCTTTGACAGTGCTGTGGTGCCTGTGGTTTCCAGAAGCTGGGTGTGCTGTGTGTCAGTGGTTTGAGGAAGTCGCTCCTGGAGCTGACAAGAGGAGGCAGAGTAGTCATTGCCATTTTTCAGCTTAGCAGGCAGGATCAGGGACCCCGCCTTGTTGTCTTTGCCTTGAACCACATTTAGAGTAAAACACCAACGCCCTGACTGACCATGATCATGGCAATCCAATCTTTATGATCATGGCCAGACTATTCTCAGCCTTTACCTTAAGATATCAATCACTGTGTATGACACCCTAGACCTAAGGGTGCACTCTGAGTAGTAAAGATGATTAACTCTCCCAAAGGAAACTAAAGAACCCTGGACCACACAAATCCCTGCTCTCTTCCTATAGGATAAACTCCCAAGGCTCCAGTCCCTGTGAGGAGGCTCTGCCTTTCGCAGGGTTCCAGGCTCCACGTTGGGAAGTACCTACAGTGCTCTTCCTTCCCGTGTATGATCCCTTCCCCCCTCCTTGCTTAAACGCTGTCCCTCTCACTGTAAAAGAGTTCTTGGTAATTATTTGCTAAAGATGGCATAATGGCTGTCACAGTCCCCACCAGTGTGACATGTGATACAGCTGATGGAATCAGTTCAACAAAATGCAATAACATTTAATGTACTACAGAGAAAGACAAAATGCTGCCAATCAAGCTATCACAGATCACCAATTATAAGATGCATTGTGATTTCATATATTAAAATGCGAAAAATGTCTTAAGATCTGTGGAAAATGGTAGCTTCCTTTCCCACATCTCGAGTGGGAGAGCAAAAACTGGACAGATTAGAAATGCCAGGGGAGAGCTGACAGCCTGACAGGATGAGCAAATGTGGAAGCCACAGGTAGCACCAAGATGTAGCAGCTGGCAGGGACCAAAGAGCGTCTTCTAGATTAAATCCTTTCTTATTTTGAATGTTATGGAATTAGTCCGAAGTTGAAAGTGCTGCTTGCCTGTTGCCTGAAGAGACTGGAGGAATGGATACATGTTTAAATTCTCAACAAGTAGATGAATACCTGTAGGTGAAGGTGTTGTGGCAATTCATAAAATTAATATATTTTTAAAGTTTCTAGTTTTCAAGAATAACTTCGTTTCTTCTCTAAAATGTAAAAAGTTAATCCTATTAAATAAACCTACTCAGTTTCTTAGTGGTACTAACAACATCAACACCTACAGAAAGAGGAAAGTCACTCAACTCCCACATGTAAACATACTTCAGAAGCAGTTGCAGATTTTTTCTAAGAATTCCCATCAAATAAGTGTTTTTCTCAAGCACATTGACCTTCACCTACACAGATGACTCATATGTTTCCATAAGCTGGCAGTAAATTTCAGAAGCATTATGCCCTGAGGAAAAAGAAGTAATGTTAGCTTTTCTACTCTTTGCCAAAGAACCTAATTCTGTGTCTTACTTCTGTCTTTGGCTTGGCTATTATAGACAATAAATTATTGATCTTATTATTGAGAAGAGTAAACTGTTCTGAAGAAGTAAAATATGGATCTGGGGAAAGGCAGTTAGCTCCTAGAGCATCTGCAATTTTCCAGGAATTCTGTGACTTTACCAACCCTTGGCAGTGCTGATACTTTAAAAGCCCTGATTTCACTTGCTTTTCTTAGCCCACCCTCTATCCCCCAAGTATACAGTACTCTTGCATAATTGTGGTAGACATCTTACAAGGGGGTACTTTAGGTCAGACTTTTTTGCTTTTATTTTTAACCTCCCTAAATTATAAATATTTATCTTGTAGGTATTATAGCTGCAAATGTCCTTGTATTCTGTTTATGGAGAGTACCATCTCTGAAGCGGACAATGACCAGATATTTCACATCGAATCCAGCCTCAAGTAAGTCAGTCTAACTTGTGTGATTTATTTTGAGGTAGAGATAATTGGAAAGAAATACGCTTTAGTTCATTGAAATGCTGCAAAAAAGGCGAGTTACTTATCAGTAGCTACAAGCAAAATGTAGAGAATAGGCTGCAAGCTCCTTGACTGAGGACTGGGATGAATCATCTCTTGTTCTTTTCTTTTTTTTTTGAGATGTAGTCTTGCTCTGTCCCCCAGACAATGGTGCAATCTTGGCTCACTGCAACCTCTGCCTCTCAGGTCAAAGAGATTCTTCTGCCTTAGCCTCTCTAGTAGCTGGGATTACAGGTGCCTGCCACCATACCTGTAATCCCAGGTGTGGTGGCAGGCACCTGTAATTTTTGTATTTTTATTAGAGACAGGGTTTTTGTATATACAAATAATTCTTGTATTTTTATTAGAGACAGGGTTTCACCATGTTGGCCAGGCTGGTCTCGAACTCCTGTCCTCAGATGATCTGCCTGGCTCAGCTTCCCAAAATGCTGGAATTAGAGGCATGAGCCACTACACTCAGGCTCATTTCTCTTAATCTAATACCCTAATGAATCTCAAACATAGCAAATGTCTAAGTATTTTTTGACAAATTAAGAACTTTTTTTTTTTTTTTTTGAGATAGAGTTTTACCCTGTTACCCAGGCTGGAGCACAGTGGTGCAATCTTGTCTCATTGTAACCTCCACCTCCTGGGTTCAAGTGATTCTCGTGCCTCAGCCTCCCGAGTAGCTGGGATTATGGGCACATGCCACTATGCCTGGCTAAGTTTTGTATTTTTAACACAAACAGGATTTTGCCATGTTAGCCAGGTTGGTCTTGAGCTCCTGGCTTCAGGTGATCCACCCGCCTCAGCCTCCCAAAGTGCTGGGATTACAACAGGTGTGAGCCACCATGCCTGGTCCATAGGTTTATTCTTTAAAGAGAATATTATATACAACTTTATAATCGACATAATTTACTTTTTCTTTCTTTTTTTTTTTTTTGAAACAGGGTGTTGCTCTGTTGCCCGGACTGGAGTGCAGTGGTGCAATCTTGGCTCACTGGAACCTCTCTTTCTGAGGCTCAAGTGATCCTCCTACCTCAGCCCCTGGGAGCTGGGGCTACAGGTGCATGCCACCATGCCCAGCTAATTTTTTTGTTTTTAGTGTAGATGAGGTCTCACTATGTTGCCACTTTTGCCGTAAGAATAAGTTGCTTTCATTGAACTGAGAGTTTTTATTGGTTGTTTACTAAGTAGAAAAGAGATTTATTAAGACAGCTTGTTATCACTTTTAAAAAATGATGTCTTAGGCTGGACACGGTGGCTCACGGCTGAGGTAGGTGAACTGCTTGAGCTCAGGAGTTTGAGACCAGCCAGCAGCACAGTGAAATCTGGTCTCTACTAAAAATACAAAAATTAGCCAGGTGTGGGGGTGTATGCCTGTGGTCTCAGCTACTCAAGAGACTGAAGTGGGAGGATCACTTGAGCCTAGGAAGTTGAGGCTGCAGTGAGCCAAGATTGTGCCACTGCACTCCAGCCTGGGTGACAGAGCGAGACTGTCTCAAAAAAAAAAAAAAAGAAAAAAAAAACTTTTTTTTTTTTTTCTTGCTTCACAGTGGTTTAATATGAACAGAGTTGAATATGACATTGTCTGACAGAAGAATGAACAGTTTGCTGAATAAAAGCCCCGAGTCAGGATATATATACACAGCAGAAATGGGGCCTCAGACTCTCAGCACTTGTGCACAATGAAAGAAGGAATCAATTTTAAAAAATGTCTCTAACAGAGGATACAAATCAAAAAGGCAGAAACAACATTGGCGAGGTGGGAAAGGGAGCAGAGTCTCTTTTTAGGGGCTGCTTAGCCCCTGGCACAGGCTCAGCAGCTGGAGAGCTGTCTCAGGGAACTTCAACACTTAGATGGGCTCCAGATCCTATGTCAAAATACAATCCTAATCACACTGATCAGGGTCACGTCACAATCAGCAATCCTTTTCCCCAAGGCCCTGTATAGAAAACTCCAGTCCTTCCATGATAGGGAGTCTAAGCAAAGAGCCCCCACCTCTCACCTGGCACCAAAGTTAACTTGCTCTCACACCGACACTTGGGACAGATATTGGGCCCCAGCAAATATTGGGCCCCAAACAAACCACCCCCTCCCTGACAGAAGCCAGGATAGTTGCCAGCCTCAAGAAGCTGCTTCAGACGTTAAGATTTGGAAAATCCAAACTAAGCTGCTTTTAAATAGCTGTTTTTGTTTTCCATGTTTAATTTGTTTTTCCACGTCCTGGGGCCAAGTGATTCTCCCGCCTCAGCCTCCTGAGTAGCTGGAATTACAGGCATGCACCACCATGCCCAGCTAATATTTTTAATAGAGATGGGGTTTCACCATGCTGGCCAGGCTGGTCTTGAACTCCCGACTTCAAGTGATCCGCCTGCCTTGGCTTTCCAAAGTGCTGGGATTACCGGCGTGAGCCACTGCGCCCAGCCTAATTTAAAAAGTTTAAAATAGATAATTTTTCTTGGCTGTGTGTTCCATGATTACCAAACTGTGTTTTTCTTTCTTTTGTAGAGGTCCTTTGTTCTCCAATGTTGCTGTCAACATTCAGTCATTTCTCCTTAATTCACATGGCAGCAAATATGTATGTTTTGTGGAGCTTCTCTTCCAGCATAGTGAACCTTCTGGGTCAAGAGCAGTTCATGGCAATGTACCTATCTGCAGGTAATACACTTTAATCTCTGGCCTTTGAGAGTATTAGCACTCTAACCTTTCTGCAGAAGGGACAAAGGGAATGGTTGCTGCCATACTCTACACGTAGTAAGTGCTCAGAACATATTTGTTTCTCAGGGGTGCCGCAGACTGCTGGAGATGTTGCCTTTCCTGCTTCTCATTTTGCTGATTTCCTCCTACATATGAATTATGTGGGTATGCTTAATTTTAAGTTGGGATAAACAGGAGTTAAGTAAGGGTTCGTGTAGAATTTAAGCATGCCATTTTTTTTTTAATGTCACTGGGCTTTGGTTTCTTTAGCTCAGGCCCACCATTTTATATAGTGGTTCCCAGGCTTCCTGGCTGCCTCAATCTCCTGGGTCTTTGTTAAATAACCTTAAGCAAGCTCATTTTCCCCAGTGTATTCAGTTCACAGAAAGCTTTAAATGAGAGCTGTACAATGTGATTGTCAAGAAAGAGTTTGTCCTGTCTTCTTTCCAGGCGTGTTTGCTGGCACGGAACCACTTCCTGGTCATGGTCTTGCAGATAGCATCATTTTCTTATTTCAGTTAGGAAATTCTTGTGCATTAGTCCAGGTCCCTAGAGGCTGCTACGGTGACAGCTGATGAAATTTTACGTACCTCTCTGTAAAATGTACTTCCTTAAAACAATAAAATATATAAATTTCTAAAACCTCTACATTTAGAAACAGTGTATCTGGCAGTTGTGCTGCTCTGTAGTGAAAAGACTGAGCTTGGAGATGGACCAAGGTTCAGATCCTATTCCTACTACCAGCTGTGTGATGTTACAGAAATGACTAAACCTCTGTGGGGATGACGACACTTGCCTTCTCAGGACAAGGGGTTAAAGAAAGTGCTAAATAAAAGCATCCACTGCAAGGCCCAGAGTAGATGCTTAATTGGTGTTAATCGAATACTTACCTGTCTCTAGTCCTTCAAAAAAAAAAAGAAGGTGAGCAATGCCTTTCTTTGGCTTGTAAGATAAGTGTATAGTTATTTCCCAGGGGCTAGTTATGTTGTTGTAGTTATAGAGGGTCTGTGTCAGATACATTAATTCCTGCTCCACAGAAAGTTTTTAAAAGTGAGCCGCATTGACTCAAATGACACTGAAGCCAAAGAGACATAAGGGATGATCCAGTCTAGTGTCCCACCCCAGATACTCTGATTGAGTGTGTCTGGAGTACAGCCCAGAGAAGGTACTCTTAGGAGCATGTCTTCATGCTCTAGTTGAGGAAGATGATAACTGACGAGTGAAGGAATGACTGTTGCTCAGCAGATGGTGCACCAGGTCAGACGTTTCATCCCCTGTGAAGTCACTGAAATGATAGACAGGATAAGTATTCGTGCCTGTACCTCAGAGTGATCCAGATTGACACCTGACACTGTTTATCTGTGTGGAGATTAGAAACGAAAACCATTTTCATGGCTAGACATGGTGGCTCACGCCTCGAATCCCAGCTACTCAGGAGGCTGGGGCCCGAGAATGACTTGAACACGGTAGCTGAGGTGGCAGTGAGCCAAAATTGCACCACTGCGCTCCAGCAGCCAGGGCGACAAAGTGAAGACTGTCTCCCAAAAAAATGCAAACCATTTTCATACCTCACTTTAAGTTAATGAAATGTGACTTTGTTTCTCAGGTGTTATTTCCAATTTTGTCAGTTACGTGTGTAAAGTTGCCACAGGAAGATATGGACCATCACTTGGTGCAGTAAGTATTTCTATTTAAAATTTTTTAAAATTTGAGTTTTATGTTTACTTTGAAGTAATTTTAGACTTATAAGAATGTTGTAAAATTGATAAGGGGTTTTAATATACCCTTCACCCTACTGTTAACTAATATTGAAACCAAGAAATTAACGTTGAAACAATACAGTGGACTAATTTTCATCTAATTTAGAATGTATACATTTGTAAAGCTTTTGTAAATTTCAGGCTGTAGCTTTTAACCATTGGTTATATATATATGTGCTTACCAGAATAGAGTACAGCTCAGAACAGTGAGTATGCAATCCTCATAAACTTGGAAAATTCTGATTGCAGATTTGAATCTGGTCCTTCATCCTCCTGTTTGGTCAATATTGGAGTGCCTACTAGGCACTATGCTAGAGCCTGGGGCTACAGCAGTGAGCCAGATGGTCACGATTATTTGTGATGGTTTTAGAAAGTGGGGAAAACAACAACAGAAAAGGTTCCTGCCCCCTCAGAGCTCTTATATTCTGGATGCTTAAAAAACTTTTCTGAGGCAGTCAGGCACGGTAGCTCATGCCTGTAATCCCAACACATTGGAAGGCCAAGGTGGGAGAATGAGCCGAAGAGTTCGATACCAGTCACATAGCAAGATCCCATCTCTACAAAAAAATCAGAAAATTAACTGGGTATGGTGGCTCATGCCTGTAGTCTTAGCTACTCAGGAGGCGGAGGTAGGAGGATAGCTTGAGCCTAGGAGGTTGAGGCTGTGGTAAGCTGTGATTGAACCACTGCATTAGAGTCTGGGTGACATAGCAAGACTCTGTCTCAAAAAAAAAAAAAAAAAATTTTTTTTTAATGTGTTTTGAGTTTAGGCGCAGTGGCTCACACCTGTAATCCTAGCACTTTGGAAGGCTGAGGTGGGCAGATCACTTGAGGTCAAGAGTTCAAGACCAACCTGACCAACATGGTGAAACCCCCTCTCTACTAAAAATACAAAAATTTGCCGGGTGAGGTGGCGGGCACCTGTAAGTCCAGTGACTCGGGAGGCTGAGGCAGGAGAATCGCTTGAACCCAGGAGGCAGAGGTTGCAGTGAGCTGAGATCACGCCATTGCACTCCAGCCTGGGTGACAAAGCACGACTCTGCTTCAGGAAAAATAAATGTTTGCTCTGGTATAATTTATATATTTCAAATCATATTCTCTCATTCAATAGTTCATTCAGCAGTTAAGCACCTGATACATGGAGTGAAGACCACTAAGATGAATCATAGACTCAGAATTCAAGTTTAGCTGGGGAGAAAACATACACATCTCATACGCACTGAAAGGAGTGAAGATTCTCTGGAGGACTTGGGGCAGCTGAGGGTGGAGAGGCCTTTCTCTTCAGCTGAAAGGGTCTGCGAGGGCATTCCGAGGGGCTCTGAGACAACTGTGGTCCTCATTTACAGATAAGCTGAAGCGCAAAACTAGTAACGTCTGCCAGCATGATATTTGGAATTAGAGTGCAGGTGAATCCTGGTTCTGCTACTTACCTGTGATTTCTAAGACATATTACATATTTCTAGGAAACTCTGAACCTCAGTTTCCCCATAGAAAATGGGGATAACAGTGTGTATTTCTGATGTGCAAAGCAAGTTCACTTAGGATGCTTAGCACCATAAAAAGCACACAGCAAGAACTCTGGATGTGGTGCTTCCTGTTCTGTCATCAAAATCCTCCAGAGCCGTGGGAGGATATAATGTCCCCAAATATCTTCATGTAGCTTTGATTAAAATTAAAGGAAATCAAATTTTTAATGAGAAATCTAGAAAAAAAACCCTGTTGACAAAATTGTGTTGCTGCAAAATGTGAAGTGTTAGTCCTCTCCGTTTAGTGAGATGTTATAAAATGAAGGGGCACAGGCACAGTGGCCCACACCTGTAGTCCCCACACTTTGGGAGACGAGGCAGGAGGATCACTGGAGCCCAGGAGGTTTGAGACAAGCCTGGGCAACATAGTGAGACCCCATCTCTACAAAAAATGTCACAGCCAGCATGGTGGCATGCACTTGTAATCCTGCCTGCTTAGGAGACTGAGGTAGGAGGGCTGCTTGAGTCCAGGCAGTTGAGGCTGCTGTGAGCCATGAGCATGCCACTGTGCTCCAACCTGGGCAACATAGTGAGACCCTATCTCAAAAAAAGAAGTTGAATGGGACTTTAAAAATATGTTTGTAAATTACTGTATTGCTGCTATCCTGGATAATTATTAAGCTTTTCTGTAGAGTCAGGGTCTCCCTGTGTTGCCAAGATTGGTCTCAAACTCGTGGACTCGAGTGACCCTCCTGCCTGGGCCTCCCAAAGTGTTGGGATTGCTGGTAGGAGCCACTACACCCGGCCAGTTGTCTTTTCTTATTCCAGTTGAGATTTTTCAGTTGAAGCCTGCTCACTGGGGTATGATGAGACTTTGGATCCTATTGCGATCTGCTGTTTGAGTAGTCTTCCTCTGCCACTGTTCTGATGAGGAGAGGGGAGACTGCTGCTGGGTGGGAGTAGACGTCCGGGTTCCTCACGCAGCCGCCTTTGCCTCTGGAGGGAGAGGGGCTCTTCTGACTGCAAGGCAGGGGTGGGAGCTCAGGGCGTGCCGGCCACCTAGCAGACCTCTGCTAATGTTGCTGTGGCTAGGAGGATCAAGGGTGCTTCCCACTGACACTGCCCTGTGCGGCGTACTGGGATGCCTCATTACGTTCTGGCAAGGGTGGACATCTAGGCCTGCTCAGCCTTTGCTGGGCCACCGTTTCTCTAAATATTGTCTGAAAACTCTGTGCTAGGCTGTCCTCTTTTGTGCCTTGACTAGAGAGAACATGTCGGGGGATGATCAGTACGAGGCCAAAATAGAGCTCAGGGAGCTCACCACCACTTCACTGAATCTCAGGCTTCCTGGCTGGTCAGCTTTCCTGTCCTCTCAGAGTTCTCTTACATTTATTTCATAGGTAACACCAGGGTCTTCATCTCTACTTAGCTTTCGTAGGCAGAGGGAGCAGATTCACTTAAATTAGAATACCAACAAAGTTAAAAACCAAGTATGAGAGAGTTGAAGATTATACAGATGCAGAAAAATGTTTATGAGGCCGGGCACGGTGCTCATTACTGTAATCCCGGCACTTTGGGAGGCCGAGGTGGGCGGATCACTTGAGGCCAGGAGTTTGAAACCAGCTTGGCCGACTTAGTGAAACCCTGTCTCTACTAAAAATACAAAAATTAGCCAGTCATGGTGGTGTGTACCTGTAATCCCAACTACTCGGCAGGCTGAGGTAGGAGAAAAACTTGAACCCAGGAGGTGGAGGTTGCAGTGCGATCACCACCGCACTCCAGCTTGGTCAACAGCGAGACTGTCTCAAAAAAAAACATATGTTTATGAAATAAGTAAAATCAGATGTGCATATTGATTGCAAGTATATAACCAGTGTACCTAGAAATATTGATGGAGAACCAAAGACCTTCACCTCTTCCCATGGATCCAAACCCCTTAGGTCTCCTTGATCGGGGTCATGACTCATTGTACTTACACTATGTATGAATGTGAAAGTTCTCTGAGAAGAGAAGCGTTAATTTTCATTCAGTTCTTAAAAACTTCTTTCTGACTAGAAAAAGGGGAAAAAACCTCTCTGCATCGGAGTAAGCCTAGACTTTTATCAAAAAAAAAGTTGGGATTTATTCAAACATATAAATGTTTACATTTATGTAAAGTCACATTGAGAAAATTCTGGGAGGATGATGTTCTTTAATATGCGATAATTACAGTAAGTTATAATCACAAACCAGTGTTACATAGAATCTTATACAGATGATAATTTTCTTTAACAGATGGAGAATAATCATCTATAGGAAAGTAATTTGGAGGAACTTCATCAAATTTTAATGCTCTTCATACAGCTATTCAAATTATATTTCATCATTTTGGGGAAAAGTGTAATTTTGTTTTGTTTTGGAGTTTTGTTTTGTTTTGTTTTGTTTCTGAGACCAAGTCTCACTCTGTTGCCCTAACTGGGGTACAGTAGCACAATCTTGGCTCACTGCAACCTCAGCCTCCCAAGTATCTGGGACTACAGGCACACGCCACCATGCCTGGCTTATTTTTGTATTTTTAGTAGAGATGGGGTTTCACCACGTTGGCCAGGCTAGTCCCGAACTCCTGACCTCAGGTGATCCACCTGCCTCAGCCTCCCAACATGCTAGGATTACAGGCGTGAGCCACCGCGCCTGGCTGCAGTGACAGACTCTTGCACAGAAGCCAGCTTGGTTGAAATTCAGGTTGTCTTGGGTTCTCCTTTGGAGGAGTGTTCATGCCGTCCTTCCATCTTGCAGTTACCCCAACTTGCTCCTAGGAATGCAGCTTGAGCTTGTTTCCCTGTTTAGGCCACATGGCGGCTATGAGGGGCTGGGGACACCTGAGACCTCTGGGACTCATAATAATTTTCATAATTCCCCAAATGTAAGATAATCTTGTATTCTGAAGCAACCCTTCACATAGAAGACATTAAGAAAACAGTGATTAAGAGAGGTAGATGCTATTTTCCAAAACTAACCCTTTTAATATGAAAAGGTAGGAACCTTTCTTTTTAATGATAGGCACTTCTTTTAAAAGTTATTTTGCTCTTAGGTGTCTTTTTTTTTTTGAGATGGAGTCTCGCTCTACCCAGGCTGGAGTGCAGCGGCACAGTCTCTGCTCACTGCAACCTCTGCTTCCAGGGTTCGAGAAATTCGCGTGCCTCAGCCTCCTGAGTAGCTGGGATTATAAGTGCCCACCACCACACCTGGCTATTTTTTTTTTTTTGTATTTTTAGTAGAGAATGGGGTTTTACCACGTTGGTCAGGCTGGTCTCAAACTCTTGGCCTCCCAAAGTGCTGAGATTATAGGCTGAGCCACCACGCCCAGCCCATATAGTCTTTTTCTTTTTTTAAAAAAGCAGGTAACTCAGGTTTACTAGTTAACATGCCGAAAACTGCACATATTTAAAGTTATAATTTGGTAAGCTGTAAGATGTACCCATGAAACTATCACCACACTCAAGATCACGAACATGTTCATCAGCCCCAAAAGCTTCCCAGCGCTCCTGTGTGGCCGCTCCATGCTGCCCCTTCCCCTGGCCACAGCTTACCTACTTCCAGTAAAGGCAAATCAGTTTGCAAATGGAATCACAGCGTGTACGCCTTTTTATTGTCCTGGCCTCGTTTACTCTGTATAAATTTTTTCGAGACTCACCCATCTTCTGTATATCAATTTATTCCTTTATTTTTATTATTTTTGAGACAGGGTCTCACTCTGTTGCCCAGGCAGGAGTGCAGTGGTGCAGTCATAGCTCACTGTAACCTTGACCTCCTGGGCTCAAGGGATCCTCCTGCCTCCCAGTGTGCTGGAATCACAGGCGGGAGCCACCACGCTGGGCAGTGCTTCGTTTCTCTATGAAGAGTGATAGATTTCACATGAAGTTTTTAGGATGAAGCATACTTCGTGCGCGCGGGTTTCTTGGGGTGTATTCATGCTCACTCCCTCTGGTTGGGGAGCTTTGTCAGAGAAGTTTGAGCAGTTCTTTCCTAGGCCTTAGGTGCAGGGACGCACATGACACGCTTGGTGCTGTCCTTGCTGTTCAAAAGCACTCGCATGCTGGTGGTTATCACCTTACCGCCCTTGACAAAAGTTCAGTCTTTCTAAGCCATTATTGTGTGAAGGACATTTAGTTCCTTCACTGATACTGGGAACATTAGCACTGAACGCTTTTAAGCCTGTGCTCACCTGGAAATGTGTGGCATATAAACTTTCTAGGAAACGTGCCGCTCTTTAGACCTTGTAGCCACTAAGCAGTTGCGTCTGGAGTTTCCCACTCTCCCTGCTGTGTTCCTTTGCAGTCCGGTGCCATCATGACGGTCCTCGCTGCTGTCTGCACGAAGATGCCAGAAGGGAGGTTGGCCATTATTTTCCTTCCGATACTCACATTCACAGCAGGGAATGTAAGTATTTCTGTGAAGCGAAGTTCTGGGGATAGTGCTGGTGTTTTCTGTTGACTGGGCTCTTGCCCTTAGGTTAGAGATGTCAGTACTGGAGGATCACACTTGGGCCACTTCCCTTCTTTCTTGGTGGCTTTCAGGCCCTAAAAGCCATTATCGCCATGGACACAGCAGGACTGATCCTGGGATGGAAAGTTTTTGATCATGCAGCACATCTCGGAGGAGCTCTTTTTGGAATGTAAGTTTGACTGTGATTGATTGCTGAACTGCTTCCTTGGGTCACGCCCTCCTCCTACCCCCATCCCAGGGCAGAGTGAGGCATCCAGCTATGTGATGGAAGCAGCAGCAGGTGGGGTTGGGAGGGAGGAAACCTCAACATGGCTTGCTTTGGGCTTAGCCTACCTGGCTCATTTGTAGACAGTCTGTGCCTTTCTCCTACCCTTAACCTCACGTCACCCCAACTCCTGGCCTGTTCTCATTCCCACCCCCTCTTAGAAGACTGCTGCCGGCCCCCAGTCTGTGCTATCATCCCCCTTTTCCCCTTTGACTTTCTTGCCCTCCTCTCCCCGCCTGGTGTCCCACTCTGCTACTGCTGACCTCGGTCTCACCGGTGCTGTGCAGACACGCTGAGCTGGCAGAGCCATTAGTCTGCACGACTGCAGTACAGGCCAGTGACCGCAGACCAATGTGGACCACTTACTAAGCACCTGCTGTATGCAGACAGCAAGCTGGTTACCTTCTGTTAGACTATTACTGCTTCCATTCTACTGATGGGAAACCGAGGCTTAGACATAATCTTCCTGGGACAAACAGTTCCTGCATAGCAGAGCAGAGTTGTAAACCTACCTCTGTGAGCTCGCTCCACCCCGTCCCAGCATATCGAATACGATGGCGCTGTGGTTACAGGAGCTTCCAGGCGTGCTTTAATCAAGGGGGTTTCGTTGCCCTGACTAGCAGTTAGTAGCAACTGCGTTGTGGACACACAGTCAGGACCCTTGGCATCCATCTGACCGCGGGAGGCCTTTCAGCAGGAGCTGCCTGTCTGTTGAGATGGATTCCCTCAGGGCCTGTCTTTTCTTGCATAAATGTTGCCTTTTGCCCTGACTTGGTTTTTATTTTGTTCTGTGACAATGGAAGACTTTTTTTTTTTATTATTAAAAAGAAAAATCTGTTCTAAGTGAAGCAGTTTTTCCAGCAGGTGGCAGAACTAAATGCCATTATGCCTTTATAATTTTAAGGGACTAAAGAGGAGTGGTACATAGTGTATGCAGCGGTGCAGTATAAATGGTAGAGACCGACCTGACACTGCAGCGCGAGGAGCGTGACGGGCTCTGTTCTGTGAGCTCTGATCTTAACGGGATCTTACCGGGATCCTTCCATGTGTACCTCAAGGGGCTTCTCCCCAGCAGATTCTTATTCTTCTGAACTATAATTAGATGGCCTTAAAGTCCAGGGTCTGAAACCAGAGGAATCCTTACTCTTGACTGCTTCTAATTTAAACTGCTTTTCATTTACTAGATCTTAGTCGTGTCCAGAATTCATCTTTTCTAACAGTTTCAATCTAGATTTAGAAATCTAAACTCTTTCTTTTTTTAAGTGCCCTGATTTTGTTGGTGTAAAGACTGCATTAGCATCTCCTTACACATTTCCCTGACTTCGTCTCTGACCACACCTGACAGTCTTCACACTGTACTGTGGGGACAATAATAGCTGACTTATTACTACTGAATATTTGCTGCGTGCCTAAGCTACAGATTTAATTCTCTTAAAACCCTGTGAGGTATTTTATTTTACAGAAAAAGAAACTGCTTAAAGGAACTTATCCAGGTCACACAAGTGAGAATTGCAGAGCTGGAGTGTGAGATGGGCAGTGGCTCGCGTTGCTGCTACAGAGCAGAGTGCCCTAGAAATCACTCCCTCTGCATTTGCCGATTTTAGTTTAGCCCACGAAAAATTCCATTTGGATTTATGACTGTAATCAGAACAGTGTACCTGCAAAATTAAAGTATTTGACTCTTTGCTTGAAATAAGTAGATTAAAGAGATCTGAGTGGCTGGGCGCAGAGGCTCACACCTATAATCCTGGCACTTTGGGAGGCCGAGGCAGGCAGATCACCTGAGGTCAGCTGTTTGAGAGCAGCCTGACCAACATGCTGAAACCCTGCCTCTACTAAAAATACAAAAATTAGCCAGATGTGGTTGTACATGCCTATAATCCCAGCTACTCAGGAAGCTGAGGCAGGAGAATCGCTTGAACCCTGGGGGCGGAGGTTGCAGTGAGACGAGAGTGTGCCACTGCGCTCCAAACTGGGCGACAGAGCGAGACTCTGCCTCACCAAAAAAAAAAAAAAAAAAGATTTGGGAAGAAGGTTCGTAACAAAGTGTTTTTTTTTGGAGAATTCTTATAACTGCATTTGAATATTAGGGTGCTCCTTTTTCTCTTGTTCTGAGTTCACCAGAGACTGTTACTTTAATCACAGAGAATTTTATTACATGCCTATTAATTAATGTATATAATCAGATTTTCACTGTAGTGAATATTAAGATTCAGGTACAAATCAAGCCCTTTGTAATAAAACATACACATTCAGAACATTTTTAAAAATATTAAAACATTAACTGCTATCTTGATCCACTCTAAGTCAAACAGCATTTTTTCAGTCATAGATAGATGCAAGGTGACAAAATCTGGTCTCTGCCTCAGGGAATGTAGAATCTGTTTGGGGAAGCCGGAGTGAAAACAAAGGTGTCAGTAACAAGCTCTCACTAACTGCCATTGGGAATCCACCCCACATCCTCCAGGAAGCCTTCCTACACCCCCAGGTCCCCAGGAGCTTCTCCAAGGCGGGCCCTCCTCAGTGCCCGCTGTGCTGCTCGGCTCACAGGAGGCGCTCCCGGCTCCCTGCATGTGGCAGAGTAGTCCAGGGCTCGCGGCACAGGCTTCAGAGCTGGGCTCTAGTCTGTCTGCTGAGTCCTAGGTGGAGCCTGAGCAAGCGAAGTTCTCAGGCTCGTGCTTCAGGCCGCACTTAGGCTGCTGTGAACAGGAGAGAGGGGATCAGAACTGTGGATCTTAAAGCGGGGTGCAGTTTGGTTGCACAGCCCACCCTTGGTGTAGCGAGGAGGAAGATGTCGGGAGCCCTGTAAGCTGGGATAGCCATCCTCAGTGCTCATCCTGATGCGCTGGCCTGCGAGTGAGCCTTGACTGACCACTTAGAAAGCATGAGCATCTTGGACAAACTGCTTTCTTTCAGGTCCGATTGCCTCCTGTCTGCAGCGGGAGAAGTGAGACTTAACTTGCAGGTAGTGGTGAATGAAAAGCCGTATGTGTGAGGTACTTACATGTGGCAGGGCACGCAGCCACCGCCACATCCTCCTCCTGCCTTTGACCTGTTCTAATACCAAAGCTAGGTCGTTTCTCTACGTGAATCAGTTTTAGGCTGCACAGTGAGTGCCGTTCGACTTTAAAACTGTCAGCTTAGCTATCTCCATGCCACCTGTGTGTCACACTGTTTGAATGTGGGACCTGGCTGTTTTTCTTTCCTCCAGATGGTATGTTACTTATGGTCATGAACTGATTTGGAAGAACAGGGAGCCTCTAGTGAAAATCTGGCATGAAATAAGGACTGATGGCCCCAAAAAAGGAGGTGGCTCTAAGTAAAACTGGATTGGACTGTAGCGGTGTGTCTGGTCATGCGGCCCGAGAGCCCCGGAGACATCGGCCCTCGAGTGAGCACGGCTCTGCTCCCGCCTGGAAGACGCTGGCATCGGCCCCCCGGGGTTTTCACTGGGTCCCGCGGTCCGTGTCTTTAGAAAGTGAATTATGAAAAGTTGTGAATAAAGGCTTCTGTCCAGTTTGTAAGCAGATGTGTGTGTTCTCTCTTGAAGGGGCCGAACGGCTCTGGCATCTTGCTTCGGTTGTTGCATGGATGTCATGTGAGCCAGGACCTGGGGAGCGCACGCTGAAAGGCACGATCAAGCAGGAAGGTGCTGCGGCTTGTCTGCTGAGCCTCCAGCGCCTCTGCCTAGCGCTCACGCTTCCTTACCTACCCCTTCCCTGGGCGGGCTGCACCTAAGAGTCAAGAGGATCTCCTCCCTGGCGTGGTCTGAAATCACAGCCGCGGTATTTCCTAAATTTTTTTTCAGGAAAGGGAGTGTTTTCTGGCAGTGAGTGGCATATACAGAAAGCTATTTTCAGGTTTTGCTTTCTAGGTTAAATTTGAAGATAAATTAAGAGGTAGAAGGAATGATTTGGATAAATTCAGATTTGAATCTGAGCCGAGCTTTATCTTCTGTTTGAAAGTGTGTGTTCTAACTGAAGCGTCTTTCTGAGATGGCAGGTAGTGTCACAGCTGCACTGCCGTGGAATTCGTGTTACCCTCGCGACTGAGAAGTACGTCTAGGGAACGCGGTTTGAGAGTTTGTTCTCGAGGTGATTTACAGGAGAATTTTTAGTCTTTTGATGGCCTCAGAGTGTTATACCAAGTCTTGCACCTTTGTCCTGGGAGGAGTGAAGGCCCTGGCGTCAGCCTCACGTGGCCGACTTGTTTCTGCTGTGATGGACCAGTTACTCTTTGCAGGCACCGGGTTCTGTTCTAAACTGTCACTTCTGGGAGAGAATTCTTTTAACTCCGCCATCATTTTGCCAGTGAGGAAACAGGGCACACGTGGTGTAGGGGCACTGGCCAAGGTCACAGTGCTTTGCTCTGACATCTGCTAACAACACTGCAACATAGATGAGGCAAGATGGGATCTCCAGAGATGGGCTAGGAGGCTGAGTTCTCAGGGACATTCCCTCTAGAGTCCAGCATTAATTCACATCGTGCTTTGGGCAGACCAGGCAAAGAGGCAACGAAGACATCTCTCTGTCCCTGCTTTGTGACGGGGGAAAAGAAGTCCCCGTAGCACCTCCAGGTCCATAAAAGCCCTGGATGCCAGAGCCTCTGTGAGTGGCCAGAAAGCCTTGCTGTCCACAGCCCCACTCCTCATTGCCCACGAGGATGCTTCCCTTTCTCCTCTCAGCTTCTCTGGAGACCCTTGATCCCTGCCTTCAAGGCCATGCCCTCCAGCCTGTGGGCGTCTCGGGCTGTGCTGCCTCCACCGGCATCTGAAGTGCGGGCGCCTAGGAATGTGCCGTGGCTGCTGTCCCCTTATTCCGCACACGCTTGAACAGGCGCTCACTCTGGCCTCAGTTACCTGAGGATTCTGAGTTCAGGAGCCACAGAACCTCTCCATACTCTTACTAAATGTGTCTACTGCAACACAGGCATGGTTCCAGGCACTGGGACCACCCCTACCCTGCACAGGCCCCTCAAATAGCACTCGGCTTAAGGAGTAACATGAGTGATCAGTGAAGCCTGACACTTACTCCTAGACTCGCAGCTCTCCCAGTGCCTGTGCCTCTGCGGTGGTCCCCACCTCTTAGTCCCTGGACTGTTGAGCCTGCTCTTCCAGCTGGTCTCCAGTGCGTCCCTGTGCTGCTCCATATGGCTGCCCGAGTGCTGAAAACATCTCTGTCATTCCTTTGCGGTCACTTGTGAAAAGCTTTTATTTGAGACAGGGTCTCTCTCTCTCTTGTCCAAGCTGGAGTGCAATGGTGCAATCATAGCTCACTGTAGCCTTGAACTCCTGGGCTCAAGTGATCCTCCTGCCTCAGCCTCCTAACTAACTGGGACTACCAGCACACACTACCACGCCTGGCTATTTTTTAAAGGTTTTGCAGAGGTAGGGTCTCCCTATGTTGCCCAGGCAGATCTCAAACTTCTGGGCTGAAGCAGTCCTCCTGCCTTGACCTTCCAAAGTGCTGGGATTGTAGGCATGAGCCACCCGCACCCCAGACATATGAAAAACTAAAATTCCTTAGTGTGGCCACCAAGACCCTCCATGGTCTGGTCTCTGCTACCTCTGCTGAACCCTCCTCCCTTGTGACCTACATTCCACCAGGCCCAACCACCCTCACGACAGGTGGCAAGTGCAGCCTTCCCCAGCCCTCCTCCCTCATGCCGACCTGGCTTTGTCAGTTCAATTACACTTACTTCCATCTGTGACCACCACACTAAACCACCTGAAGGCACCAGGAATTATTCCTTGCACATAGTAGGTGCTCTTTGACTGTGATCAGTGAAGTAATAAGAAGAAAGCAGTTCTCTTTTCCTCCGAGATGGAGAACTTTAGTCACAAGCGTCATGTGCTAGGGCTAACCCAGGGCCGCGGGCGCACACTCCCCCAAGGCCAGCCCCCCAAGGGCGCACACTCTGACCCCGGTGTCCCCTACACGTGGCGCTGCGCCTGCTGCCACTTCAGGCCAGCCGTCTTGTCACTCTGCTACAACTTCAAGCTAAGATAGGCAGTATTTGGGGAAGTGAATCTGTTTTCTGACTGGCCAGGGCTGTTCCGCAGACCTCTCTGCCAGGCGCAGACTGGATGCCTTCCAAGTCCAACCTTGAAATGGAGCTCTGGGTAATTAATGCTGTCTCAATAGTGTTATTAGTAATTGGTCTGCAGTGTATACTGAGGGCATGTGTCAGATATTCAGAAAGGCGTTTGTGGGTGCTCAGGGGGTCGTCTGAGACTGTGTCGTGCATTGAACAGACCTGCCTTTCCGCTGGAGGATCCCGCAACAGCTCGGCCTAGAAACAGCCATGTGGGCGCAGGAGGAAGGGAACTCCATAGCGAAGTGGCCAGTTCTGTGGCCGCTTTCTAAAACTAACGCCTTTGCAAATGGCCATGCTTTAACATTAGGAATTTCAGAACCCAGGGAAAGGTCGATTGGTGGCCAGTGCTGATTCTAATGAAAAGTGGAGTGGTTGTCACAGGTGTAGACTAGCACTGTAAAGGCAGGTAGGCGGTGACTCACAGGCGGACTGAAAATCCTTGTTCTCCGGGAAGCAGGGCCCCGAGTCTTCCCTGACACCGTCATTGCTGCACCCGCCCCTGTGCCCGCGGAGTCCCTGCGGTGCAGCCTGGCACAAATGCACAGGGCCATTTGTAAGACAACTTTGAGGGGACTTTGGATTCAATTCTGAGCATTCTTCAAGTTGGACCCTCGTAAATGACTGCAGGCGGTTTCCAGTGTCCCCTGGAGACGGCGTAGCCTTCCCCCCCCGCCCCCCCGCCCCACCCAGCTCCAGCTGGGGCTGCTGCCGAGTGCGCCCCCTCCCGGGACCGCCACCCTCGGGGGACGGCGCTGCGGCGGCGCGCGGGGCGGGCCGCGGGGGCGGGGACACCAGGCGCGGGAGGCGCGGCCGGGAGCGCCGTGCGCGCGGGGAGCGGGGCGGCGGGCGCCGGGGCTGGCATGGCGTGGCCCTGCATCAGCCGCCTGTGCTGCCTGGCGCGGCGCTGGAACCAGCTGGACCGCTCCGACGTGGCGGTGCCGCTGACCCTGCACGGCTACTCGGACCTGGACAGCGAGGCGCCAGGCCCGGGCGGCGCAGTCTCGCGCAGGGTCCAGCCTCCCGAGGGCACCCGGGACCGTGGCCGGGACGTGCCGCTCACTCAGTACCAGCGTGACTTCGGCGTGTGGACGGCGCCCGCCGGGCCCAGGGATGCACCGCCGGGGCGCGGGCCGGGGACGGGCGGCCGCAGGGACAAGTCCTCCGCACCCCGCACGCCCGGCGCCCGCGGGGTCTACGTGCTGCCTGTTGGAGACGCGGACGCGGCTGCAGCAGCGACCACGTCGTACAGGTAAGGGCTGGGGAGGGACCGCAGCGAGTCCCCACCCTGTCGTGGGAGGGCGGAGGCGCCGGGAGCCCAGATCCCACGCGACCTCGGAGCTGCCAGCGGCCTCAGAGGTCACCCCCTGTGGTCCATGGGCACTGCAGGTGTCGCCTTCGCTGCTCCGTCCCCGGTCTCAGTGCTCCGGAACCCCCGAGCCGGGAGTGCACCGCGGCCCTCGCAGCGCCCTCCTGGGGGCGGCCGTCAGAATCGCCTCCCTTTCACTCTCACCACCGAGCCTGGCCATGCAAGGGGTGCAGAGGCCAAGGCACCCAGCTTCCGCCGGTCACTGCCCTCTGGGAGCGTTGGGGGTGAGGACCGAGCGCAGGGTCCCGCTGTGGCAGGGACTGCTGACGGCTTTCAGTTAAGACGGTCTGCGGGCCCTCCCACCTCCCAGCGCAGCTGTCCTGGACAGCCGAGGGCGTTCTTTTTCCCTCGCAATAAGTAATGTAGAAAAATGGGAAAGTACAGAAATGACAATATAAATACCTCCTGAGTCCCTCCCCAGACGAGTTCTTTCTACTCAGTAACATGCGCTGGGTGCATATGCACTGGTAGCTTTTTACATGGCTAGATTCTTACTGCATGCTCCTTTTCACCAATTGTAGAAGCCTGTCCCTGTTACTACATGTTCTGCAGTATTATTAATAAACGTGCAGTATTTTATCCTATGGACACGCCTCTGCATCTCTAAGCTGTATCTGTCTACTTCCTTACCACTGACGATTTCGGGTATTCTAAGGTGGGGCTAGTAACCACTACTTTTCCTTTGATGCAGCTGTTTCACTAAAAGGCATTTTCCCTGCAGGCATCCTACAAGGTGGGGTGGGAGCTCAGGAGTGTAAGATGCGTGGAGACTTCGTCCCACAACCCCGTCCTGCCGCTGCAGGGGACTGGGTAACTGCAGCATAGCCGCGGAATGCGATCTTAAATATACTCGTACCAAAAAAGCAAGGTGCACAGCAGCGCGGAGGCTATTTGTGTTTTAAGAAGGGGTATTAATATACACACATATGCTCAGATAAGCACAGAGGTCTCTGATGGATGTCTGAGATGGTACCATTGGGGAAAGGAACTTGAGCGATGGGGACTGCCAGGGGTGGGAGGAGGCTTTTCACTCTGCTCTTTTGAACCACTGCTTTTTTTTTTTTTCTTTCCCCTTTGTAACATGTCTATGTTATTACCTATCTTTTTCGCTTTTGTTTTTTTTTTTGGAGACAGAGTCTCACTCTGCTGCCCAGGTTGTAATACAGTGATGCAATCTCGGCTCACTGCAATGTCCACCTCCTGGGTTCCAGCGATTCTCCTGCCTCAGCCTCCTGAGTAGCTGGGACTACAGACACCCTCCACCACATCCAGCTAATTTTTAACAGAGATGGGGTTTCACCATGTTGGCCAGGATGATCTTGAACTCATGACCTCAGGTGATCCACCCATCCCGGCCTCCCAAAGTGCTGGGATTACAGGCGTGAGCCGCTTTGCCCAGCCAAAAAATAACTTCTGTGATAAGCATCCTTACAGCTAATCTTTGTTCTATAATCATTTCTTTGGGATAAATTCCTACCTGTGGAATTAAAGAGCCAAAAGGTATGAACTTATTCCCCCAATTTTATTAGTTTTAAAAACCAGCCTGGATACAGTGGATAATGCCTGTAATCCCAGCACTTTGGGAGGCCAAGGCAGGTGGATCACGAGGTCAGGAGTTTGAAACCAGCCTGAACAACATGGTGAAACCCTGTGTCTACTAAAAATACAAAAATTAGCCAGATGTGGTGGTGGGCACCTGTAATCCCAGCTACTTGGGAGGCTGAGGCAGGAGAATCGCTTGAACCTGGGAGGTGGAGGTTGCAGTGAGCCACGATGTGCCCCTGCACTCCAGCCTGGGTGACAGAGTAAGACTGTCTCAAAAAAAGAATGGATGAATGAATGTAGCAGTCCCTCATCTGTGTGGAACATCCAGTGAGTGAATGCCCTCCTGGGCCCTCCCAGCTCTGGTGGCAGTAAAGGTGCTAGCTGTCACCTTCTCTGCTTTAAGGCACAGCAGGCGCTGGGCTCAGCACCCTGAGATTAGCCCCTGCAGCCTTCGTGGAGTGCTTGCTATTCCCATTCTACAGATGAGAAAACTGCGAAGCTAGCACAGCTCTGAATGGCAGAGAAAGGAGCAGAGCCCGTCTGACTTGCCTCAGAGATCAAACTTGAACCCGCCAGGTTTTCATCCCCTAAGAGCTGCCTCCTGGGAGTCACTTGCTTCCTTGAACTGTGCCCCGGGGCCCCGGGGCCAGCCGTGGAAGAGCCTTGACAGACAGGAGTCAGCTCGCTGGAGCTCTCACCTCCTGCTGTGTCAGTCTAGGTGGGTCAGCCTCTCCAACCCTTTCTTCATCCAAAAAGCAGGAAGAGCAAGAGCTTGGCCGCCTGGATTCTGCCCTCAATTTGGACAGAAACACTGGATCACTGTTGAACGTGGCCCCCCAGCGCCATGCCGGTGGGCCTCTGGGACCCCTCACCTTCCAGCTCTGGGACCTGGCACAAGCCGTTCCATTCCACCTTGTCTTGCAAGATGCACATCATCTAAGCAAACCTTCAAGAAACTCAGAAAGCAAAGGAAACAAACAGAGCCAGGAGTCCCGAAGATGAGTGCTGTGTGGCCGCTCGTAAGCCAGGGTTCTCGAGGGAGTGCCCAGGGCTCCCCAGGCCTCCACTTCACCCCTGCAGGGCCTGCCTTGCTGGCCTGGCCACATGGGCACAGCAGCTCCTCCCACCGCCAGCCTGGCTCCCTCCACCTGACGGGCTCCCTCCGGATTCCTCCTCTGGACTGTTCGGCACCTTTGGCCCAGGTGCTTGCCCTGCCCGCTTCTGGAAGACAGTCCTCGCTCCCTGGTCGTTTCCCTCCTTCCTTCTAGGCAGGTCAGTCAAAGGCCTGACTGTTCGAGTTCCACAAGACTCGGCCCCACTTTTCTGAGTGCCTGCTGGGAAGACTCATGACCTCAGGCGTGTAGGTCAGCAGCCCCACTTTTAGTTAAGCAATTTTGTCTGAAGCCGTATTGGGCTGAGACCCAGGCCTCCTGATCCTCCATCCGGAGCTCTCCACAGTGCCCTGGGCAGCTCTGGCCCTGGCAGGAAGGACTGCAGCCCCCAGGTTCTGCTGAAGCCCACAGGAAGTGGCCGATGGAACATGCTGGAACACTGTAAGGGGGCAAAGCAGCCCTGCATTTCTTGTTCATCTTCTTGGCCTGAGCCATTAGTCTGTTTTCTTTCCCTCCAGGCAGTTACCGGGTCCTACGACTCTGACCTGGGCTCCAGCCCTGGGCCCCTCCTCTGGCGGCTGCAAGGATAGCTGAAGTCTATGGCTCTTGTCACTTCCTGCTCTGGCACCCCTGCAGCCACCTCAGAGCAGCAGGCTTAGGATGCCAGGCCCAAGGCTGAGCATCGGCATGCGAGGTGTTTTGGGGACAGAAGGGCACACCCAGGGTAGGACCTGCTTCCTCAGGAGAAACAGAGCAGCAGATGGTTTGGGCAGCTGGTCTTTTGAACCTTGAAGAGGTTCGGGAGTGAAAATTAACCTGATGGGGCCCGGCCCAGCTCTCCTCCTGGCACCCAAGTGCTGGCCATGGACACATCCATTCTCTGCCCATGCAGCCTGCCCAGTGGCGCCCCAGCTGCGCAACTGCCAAGGAGAAAGGCAGCTTTGTTGACCTCAGGGCCTGAAGCCCAACCGCAGCAGAATCCAACCTGGGCAGGAGCAACCCTGTGCACGTGGGTGCCAGCCCGGGCTGGCTGGACACCACACCTCGGCCAGGTGCTCCTAGGACACAGGGACTTCTGCCCTCCTGAGCTCCCCGTCTTGCAGAGGAGTGGGGAGAATTAAAGGAGGTCCCTTTTGTTCAGATAAATGGAGGCAGTCTTTTCATCAAGAAAGCTGCTCCCAGGACATGGAGCTAGCGGTGCCAGCCTCATCCTCTCCCTCCAGGGGGCTGCCTTCCCCCACCACGCCACCCTCCCCCACCACGCCACCCTCCCCCACCATGCCACCCTCCCCCACCACGCCACCCTCCCCACCACAGGCTCAGCAAGAGCGCATGACCCACTCCCTCCAACATGCAGAGAGCTTTGCAAAGACCGGGAGTTTTTTGAGATGGTCATTGTGTTCCCTTCTCTGCATGAATTAATAAGACAAAGTATAAAAAAACAAAGTTCTCACTTTGGGAGGCCGAGGCGGGTGGATCACGAGGTCAAGAGATCGAGACCATCCAGGTCAACATGGTGAAACCCCGTCTCTACTAAAGATACAAAAAATTAGCTGGGCATGGTGGCGCATGCCTGTAGTCCCAGCTACTCAGGAGGCTGAGGCAGGAGAATTGCCTGAACCCAGGAGGCGGAGGTTTTGGTGAGCCGAGATCGCGCCATTGCACTCCAGCCTGGGTAGCAAGAGCGAAACTCCGTCTCAAAAAAAAAAAAAGTTCTGAGCCTTATTTTTCTTTTTGGTCTTAAGCAGGTTTGGCAGGCCAGGGCTGTGCCCTATGCTGAGAGCAATTCCTCTTCAGGCATAAGGGGCCTGAAGCCGCCTGGCTTCAGGGGCAGCTGTGGGAGAAGCGCAGCGGGCAGGTGCACTGGGTCTGGTCCATCTCCAAGACTCGGCAGTACCAGGTGCTGACTGGGCTCTGCTCTGAGCCTGCCGCTCACCTGCAATGTGAGAATAAGTTTCCTCTCCTGCTTCCTTAGGGGCTGGGGTGAGCCCAGATGACCCAGCAGATGGCTGAGGTGAGGGCAGGGTGGCTGCACACCTCCTTTCTCCTGGAGCTGGGCCTGCCTGGGAGTGTACTGGTGTGCTGGCTGTGTCTTTGGGAAGAGGATAAGGACTGCTTGGAGCTCGGGAGGGTTTTAGCAGTGGACAGGGCTGTGCACGGGCAAAGCCGTAGCCCTGGGGAGCGGGGGAAGGGGCTGGCTGACCCTGTACGAGGTTGTGACCGTGGTCTCTGTTCTAGACAGGAATTCCAGGCTTGGACTGCAGTGATGCCCTCAAGACCCACAAAAGCAAAACCAGCTGGAGTCATCACAACCCACAGTTCGGTACGGGACAGCAGCCCTGGGACGGGCTTCCAGGTCAGCCTGAGGCTGGTGCCAGGGCTGTGGGTACAGAAACCTCTTTCCCAGGGCAGGGATTAGGAGCCAGATTTTCATGTTGTAAAATGGCATGACCAGGGACAGCAGTGCCCAACCACATGTCCCGAACAAAGACCCAGGGCACTTCTTCGTCCTAGCCAGCTGGGTGCCTCTCTGGTGCTGGCGTCTGGTGAGCAGGCTCTGTACCTCCTAAATCTCCATCTTACCGTTGACCACGGGCACAAGTGACCAGTCCCTTCACACACACAGCATCTGCGTTAAGACAAAAGAGGCACTGGAAAGGAGCGGGGGCGGAGCAAACGAGCACACGGGTGCTGTGTGGGGCGACACTGCGCGGGAGGCCGCTGGGGCTGAGCACGGGGCAGCGAGCTGGAGGCTGCTGGGAGCTGCAGGCGGGAACAGAGCTCCCTGACTCCCAGGTGGTTCCGGGAGCGTAATGGGAGGTCCGTGTGCCACTGAGCCCTTCACGCAGCGATGCCTGTGGTTCACAGTGCGAAGTCCCCTCCGGCCCTTCAGGTCTCAACTCCTGGAGGATGAAGAGGGCGGGAGGGCATTCTTTCCAGGTGTTGGGGGGTACGGAGTGAAGGAAAAGTCCCACTGACAATGTGGCCACACTTCATTTTTCAGGTCCCAGAGGTGAGGAAGAAGTTCACTCCTAACCCCTCCGCCATCTTTCAGGCCTCAGCGCCACGGATTCTCAATGTGTGACTGCCTGCGCCGTGACACCATGGCTGCTGAGAGGACTGGGGAGCAGCCTCAGGACCCACTGCCGCTGGGCCAGGTGAGAGCATGGCACAGGCCCCTCCTGGAGGGCACAGTCCTGTCAGAGCTGTTGCCAGGGACCAAGTGCTTGTGTGGAGGAGACACGCCAACAGACCTGGCACACCCAGCTCAGCCATCCTCCCGAGAAGCCCACAGAAGGCTCACACGTGTGTGACTGCCATGTGGCCATCTGAGGAGCCTGAGGATCAAGTCAATTGGGAACAAACTGGTCCAGAGAAGCTGAGGAATGTGGACGCATCAACCCTTGAAGAACCAGTGACGTCCACTTCTGGTGGATCTCCCAGGATGCATGACAACCACTTGATTTATTTTACAACCCATGCAAATCCAAGGTAAGACCCTTGGCTTTTCCTACAAATGGCCCCTGTGGTTGAAGCTCTAGGCATCTTGGGCCGTCACCTGCATGACTCATGGTGATGCTGAGTGTCCAGGAGGAAGTTTCCAGAAGAAACAGACCATCAGTCACGGGGCCTCCACCTCACAGACCTCCTTATGGCCACGATGAGCCTCACATTTTAACAAAATGTTTCTTGGGATTGAATGAATCACTTTTGCCTGTGGTAAGTGTCTAAGACTCAGTCCACATTTTATTACTAATTATTTTTTTCCCCCTAACATAAGGATGACAAAAAAGGCACTGCCATACATCTGGCTAAGAACTGGGAGCATTTTTGGGAAGGTGGCATTTGCCGCACTCCCCGAAATACCTTAAAATGGCATCTGCACCAACCCTTCTCTTCCTGTCTACCTGCTCGTGTGTACAGTGATGGGGACTCACCACCTTTTGAGGAGGTAGTTGATTTTCTCTGGCAAGCTCTCCTAACTTCCTCCGTAAATGCCAACCAGCGTGGCCACACAGGTCACACCTGGTCCCTTCTTTGCACAGCAGCCCTTCACACATTTGAAGGGTCTACATCCCCTTTTAAAGCCCAGAGGCACAAGCTGGGGACCATCTTCAGGAAGGCAATTTGTGGATTTCCCTTTGCATCTTTCTTGCTCTCCAGCCCCCAAGTGACTCTAGTCTGATGTCTAAGCTGCAGGTGGTGGCACTCGGGCCTCAGAGCCACCAGACATGCAGGTGGGGCCGTGCCTGCGGCTCTGGCTGCCTATGCAGCAGCCCTCCCAGGTGCTAGGCCTGGCAGGCACAGCCCTCCCGCCCTCATGCCAGCAAAGAAAACGCTCTTGATGAGAGGCTTGCTCTAACGAAACCCACATTGTATGCGCTTACCTAAGGGCTTCTGTTGTTTCAGACTTCACGGCTTACATGTCTGATGTTTCTAAGAGAAAAGAGGCTGCCTGCTGAGTGTTCTGTGGGAAATGGGATTAAACTGTACAACCTCAGATTTTACTAAAATGCAAAAATGTAGTTTCAATTTAAATGATAAACACAAGTCTTCTCATACTTTTCCACCAGTCTCTTGGTGCTAAGCACTTCAGTTTGGCCCGGCTGCTGCCACACCCCAGATCCTGAGTAGTTCTTGCTGTGAGCTGCAGGGCACGTGTCAGGGACAGTCCACAGAACCCAGCCTGTCCCCTGCACTCAACCAGGCACCTCGGGTAAAGGGATTCTCTGAAGCTCCTCTCAGACCCCAATCCTAACTTCTCCCCTTGCTAGCTGGGAGCAATTGGAGTTCCGTTCCTTCACCCCAAAAGCAAGGACGCTACCAGCTACACGCTACACTGTGTGGCTTGCCAAAAGCATCCGTGTTTATGGGTGAGGTGCTCAGTACAGGAAGTAACCAAGGCATAGGTGTTAGGATTAGTCTTTGCTGCCTCACTTGCCCGAGAGCTGGCTCTTCCCACCTGCAGTTCTCAGCATCCTCCAGCTCGCTGCTCTGTGCTCACAGACCCTCACCCTCTCCCGCCCAGTGTCACCCTGCACAGCGCCTAGGATGCTTGTTTGTTCCTATAATGGGCCGCTCAGCTCTGCTGCACCTCAGCCAGGACCAGCTGGGCCCGCCCCTTCCTGGCAGTACTGGTGGGCAGCAGCATTGGAGGCCTCAGCACACCCACCAGGCCTGACTGTAAGGCAGACAGATACCCCAGAGCCTTTCTGCAATGCACAGCACACAGCTTTTCACACACACCAGCTCCAGAGTCTTCCTGAAGGTGCATCATCATCACCATCAAGACAGGGTCCTGCTTTGTCACCCAGGCTAGAGTGCAGCGGTGAGAACGCTGCTGACTGCAGCCTCAACCTTCTGGTCTCAAACGATCCTCCCACCTCAGCCTCTTGAGTAGTTGGGACCACAGGGCCACCATGCCTGGCTTTTCTTTTTTTTTTTTCTGAGATGGACTCTTGCTCTGTTGCCCAGGCTGGAGTGCAATGGCATGATCTCGGCTCACTACAACCTCCACTTCCTGAGTTCAAGCGATTCTCCTGCCTTGGCCTCCCAGTAAGTGTTCAAGTGATTCTCACACCTCAGCCTCCCAAGTAGCTGGGATTACAGGTGCCTGCCACCACGCCCGGCTAAATTTTGTAGAGACAGGGTTGAGATACTTGTATCAAGGTCTCACCTCCCTGTGCTCCATGGGACAGGACTCAGGACAAGTTCTCGAGCAGCTTTTGAGAAAAGCAAGGCCCTACAGCCCAGCCCAAGCAGATGGAAGAACTTCCCCTCTGAACAGGGTCAAGATGAAGCCAAAAGCCAGCTTGCTGGCCCCGTTCACACAGGGCTGGCTCCTTCAACCAGTCACGTGGACTCCAAGCCATGTACAGTGCCACCTGTGACACGGATCTGTGCCTGCTCTGTCGCTCCTGCCCAAAGCTTGGCCAACAAAACAAACACTGATGAAGGTAAGCCCAGGCACACCCTGACTCCCAGCCTGCAGACCACCTGTCTCTCCATTCTGACTCTGAAATACGGTCCCCAGAAAGTTACAGGCTTGGACTGCATCATGATGCCTCCTTGCAGAAATTCTCGCCAAGAACCAAAGCTTTCAAAATCTTTCAGCTCTTCTGTTTCTGCATTTTTCATAATTTTTTAGCCATATGCTTTGCAGCAGATGGTCACGGCATGACTGTCACAGGAGTAACTGCTTTCAGACCTCACGGTCCAAGTTTATCCTGCAGACAAACCGGTATGTTTCTTGTTAGACATTCGGAGCTGATTTCTCTCTTTGCCTTGGCTTTAAGGAAGCTCTGAGCTCATCTATGCAGTTTTCTTTTGCCCCACGCTGTCAGAAATAATAATGCTCATTTCCAATTTTGTTTTTTTTAGACTTTTACATGACTATAATCCTTTATCTTGTATAGCTGCAATTTAAACATAGTGCAAGGGAACCCTGCCTCAGTACATCACCTCAGACTCAGAAAGACCCACCACAAATACCAAAAGATTTATTGTAGACAATTCTGTTACACAATTACACACATTATGATAAACATTTGAAACATTACACATGTGGAGACTGCTAAATCATTTAATGTTTCTTTTGCAAAAAGATAATTTCTTTAGGCTTTCAGGCCTGTAATAAATCTGTTCTCATCTGCATCAGACCTTCCTCCCTCCATCCTGTAGATCTCACAGTCCACTTAGCAGAAGGCATCAACCCACTTCCCTATGAACCTTGCTTATAGCAGTTCACTCACAGACTATCTGAGCCTTATACACACAACTGTTAAGCTAGTGTGTGCCCTATGCCCTACTTAGAAGATTCCTTCTGCGCTTGCAGCCCTCAGATGCTGAGTTATTATTTATTTTTGAGATGGGGTTTCACTCTATCCCCCAGGCTGGAGTGCAGTGGTGCGATCTCGGCTCACTACAACCTCCACCTCCTGGGTTCAAGTGATTCTCCTGCCTCAGCCTCCCAAGTAGCTAGGATTACAGGAGCCCGCCACCATGCCTGGCTAATTTTTAAATTTTCAGTAGAGATGATGGGGTTTCATCATGTTGAGGCTGGTCTCAATCTCCCAGCCTCAAGTGATCCACCTGCCTCGGCCTCCCAAAGTGATGGGATCATAGCTGTGAGCCAGCATGCCCGGCCCAGATGCTGAATTTTAAAAGGCGGATTTTATTCAGTCACTCCCTGCCCTATCTACCTGACTCAAACATCTACAGGACCCATGAAAACAGGAATTCTGTTGCTTGGATAAGCTTCTCTGATTCTGACTGAGGTTTCTGCTTTTCCTTGAGCGGAATAGGAATAGATTTCTGGCTGAGCATGCCTTTCTTCTGCCTTCTGCACAGGCCGTTAGGAAGTCTGGGACAGGGAACCGTCAGTGGCCCAGGCACCGGGCAGCGCCACCTGCTCCCCTTCTTCCCCTGCCTCCTGCTCCCTCTCATCAAGGGGGCCTTTGCTTATGGACACAGCCTAATCTCACTGCTTCTGGGTATGGGCAGTTACTTCCCCAACTTTAAGGCACTCACTGGTTTTTCTTTTAAATACTACCATTTTCTTCTTGGGAAAACAGAGAAGAGGATACATGATCCGTGGATAAGATAGGTGACCCCAGCAGGGCCTGCCGGGGGGCTGCTCTCCACTGCCCACTCAGCATAGGTCAGCAGCAGAAGCTCCTGCAGACGGCGTGGAGCCTGCGATCTGCTCCACACAGGTCACGCAGCTATGCTTCTGCCAAGTGTCCGGGACCGGTGCACGCTGTCCTATGTTCCTAGCATAGTCAGAGTTTTCTTGGTTATAATCAAACCTCTTCCTGACCCATGCTGGGGTCTCTCCGTCCCTTGCCACTGCTTTGACAGTGGTTCTAGTAATGCTCCTGTGCTCAAAAAGGGATTCTCAGTCTGCAGTCTCTCAGGCCTCCATGGTTCTTTGCTCTAGGTATGGCCTCTTCCTGTAGCTGACTCACTTGGGCTGAGAGTACAGCCCCTCCACAGCAAGGCCAGGCACGGGAGAGAACCACTCGCTGGCTGAAGCCCAGTCTCTCTTCAGGGTAACTGCTGGAGCTGCTGCTAACTCCAGCCCACAAAATGGGTGACACCTCTAGCTTGCCACTCATTTTCCACCTCCTGGGGAGGTGGGCCCAAGAAGCCCCCTTGAGCACACCCAGGGAGGACCTGAGGCACATGGCCTGGCCTGGCTCTCATGGGGCTTTTATAGAGACGACAGAAACGCTGGCCAACAAAGCACGTATCCACTCACAGCTTCACTCCACACTCAGAAAACAAACTCCTGTCCTAGGAGGATCTTGTCTGGAGGGAGCACGCTGCTGAAAGTCGGGAGGAGGCGGCAGCAACGGCTGGGTGGCTGGGACATCCCCAGGCGCGCCGGAAACCCCCTCCTCCCTGAGCAGCAGGTCCTCAGCCTCGCTGCGCCTTCAAATCCCGCTTCTCCAGGGGCACCTCACTCCATTCACTGGTCCTCATTCAATATTCCCATGTGTTTGTTTGTGAGGAAGTCCAGAAAAGGAATGTTGCAAATGGCCTGGTGAATATTACTCACTGTAATTTCTTTGGGAATCCTGGTCCAAAAAACAAAGGGTGTTACCAGGTAAAACTCTCTCACACATATCTCATTTATTCACTTAACTCACTGCAGGGACCATCCCAGGCAGAGGTCCCGGGGAGAGGGCTCCTTAGCCACAGGCATAGCTTAGGGGCACTCTGAGTGGGGGATCTGCCCTTCCCCCAGTCACTGTGCTAGTCAGGGCTCACGTCTGCCTTCCCACTCACAGGCCTGAGAAGAATGTCAAAAAAAGCTGGTTCAACGATTAGGAAAAAAGATTCTGAGGACTGAGAAAAGAGAAAGTAAATGGCAGAACAGAATGACACTAGTGAGCGATCTCAGCACACCAAGAGCTGAGTCAAAGCACCACAAAACCCTGGGACCCTATTTCCCACCTGGAGAGAGGGGAGATGGAGACACACGGTGCCAGGCGTGATGTTAACTGTTCCATCAAAAGCACCCCAGTCACTCTACCTCTCCAGAAAAGGGACCACGGAGGTGGGCAGGGGCCACAGGACGCCCCTGGCTCACTTGGGGGTTCAAGTAGGATGGCGGGTGGCAGGACCGGAACTCTTGGTTCCCCTTCCTTTTATATTGTCTGATATATTCCTGTGAAGTTTCGTCTAATATTCCCCTGATTTAGGCCTCTTCATGATGTCCTCAGGCACTTTGCTAAAATTTTATAAGTTTGTGACAGCCTTTAGCATAATGCAATAAAATAATCTTCGTTTCCTCTGAAAGCAAAGCAAATGTGGCCTATCTCCCATCCTTTCAGGGCCCAGGAAAAGACTGAAACTCAGTGTCTCAATCAAAGACAATGAGAGTCAGCAAAGGGCAGTGGTGAGCCCGGGGCCTCAGTGCCAAGAGCCCTGAGTTGGAGCCCAGATCTACACTGTATCTACTGGGAAAGCTGGGCAAGATTACCTCTCAAAGGCTAGTTTCCTGGTTTTTAAAAAAGGGAATAATAGTTCTGCAATGAAAAATTAGGTAATATACACAACGCTTGGCCCTTATGTCTGACATGTAATGGACACTGTTATCTTTAGTTGCAAAGCTAATATGTATTCAACCCTGTAACAAAACAGTCCCAGGTGTCTGTGAAGTAATGTGGGGGAGGACAGAACCCTCTGAGCAACGCTGAGTGAGCTTTCACAACCACGAGGTTCTCTGATAATGACAGGGCATTATCAGAGTCATCCGGCTTGAGTCATCTGGCTCTGAGAGTGTCCTAGCACTCACGCCATCTCCTACTGGATTGAAGTCATATAAAACACCTGCATGGGCGATTCAACTGTGAGGAAAGACGTGTAAGCCTCATACCACAGACTGCAGAGATAGTAATACCTGTTGTGAGAAGCTGTCTGGTATCCAGCTGCCAAGGCCTGTCTCAGGATATCATTCACCAGCTGTTCTGTAGCCTACAATAGAAAATGCTATTATTCTTCAAAATGGCCATCTGCTTGCTGGCAAGAAGGGACGCATCTAACCCCATCCCTTACCCCCAATGTTTGAAACAACTGCAACTAGGGATTAAAAAGTCCTTAATGAAAAATTAAAGGTCTCAATAATAGACCATAAATGATAAAGGCCATGATTCTGAGAAATTATGAACTAGAGTGATTTTCATTATTCATTGTTCTATTTATTTACTTGCTTACTTATTTTGAGATGGAGTCTCACTCTGTTGCCCAGGCTGGAGTGCAGTGGCACGATCTCAGCTCACTGCAACCTCTGCCTCCAGGTTCAAACGATTCTCCTGCCTCAGCCTCCCAAGTAGCTGGAGTACTAGGTGAGTGCCACCATGCCAGGCTAATTTTTTTATTTTCAGTAGAGACGGGGTTTCACCATGTTGGCCAGGCTGGTCTCAAAACTCCTGACCTCAAGTGATTTGCCTGCCTTGGCCTCCCAAAGTGCTGGGATTACAGGCGTGAGCCACTGTGCCCAGCCCCAGACATTGCTTTTAAGGAAAGCAGCTGTTACTGAGGTATCCCTATTTCTGGAGAGCATCCATGGGGAAAGGAAATGCTGAGCTAGGATCAGGCTGGGGAAAGAGGCTGCAGCATTTCCGTCCCCTTACCAGGGTCAGGACAGCTGGGGCTGTTGACCGTGGAGACATGTAGGAAAAACCCTAGGCTTTGTCCCTGCCGCCTCCTAAAGCAACGAGCAGGCTGACCACCACCCCATAGCACGTCTTAGGCAGCACCTGGAACCATATGGAAAAATATGTCCTCAGAGTGACATGAGCATTCAGAGGAAACATAACTTAGTCCATGGAGATATCAGAAAAAAAAACCAAAAAGGAGAACTTAGGCCCAAATAAGATAAGAAGTTTTAAAGCCTGTTATGTGTGTTCCTTTCTGTCCTTGGCCCTTACTCCAAATCGCCTGGGATACAACCATCCTTCCTGGCTGGCAGCGCCTGCAGGCACCCACCTTCAGGATCATGTCCTCCACCACGGATGCATACACATTCCCGTGGAGCGCCACAGGCTGCAGGGTGATCCCAATCTGGAAAAGCGAAGAGAGACATTTGTTCGTGTCGGTACTTTAAAAACAGCCTCTCTCCAAAGCAGCACACCTCTCAGACTCCCAAAGATGCCTGGTTGGAAGACGGACTTGATAAACATGCTGGGCAAGATTCACAGGAGAGTAACGCAGAATATGACAACTAGAAGAATATGTTTATCTTGTTTTTCTGCATTTCTGACCCACTGTTTAAAATGCTACCGTAATGCCATTTAACTCTCAAATCTCCTTCATGGGAGAACATGGTTGGGATCTTCCCTGAGTTCTGCTAAGCGATCAACACTCTGGAAGGTCTGGAATCAGAGTCCAATTACTGTTTGCACTTGGACACAGCATCCTGCCCATTTGTCATGGCATACAGTGAACGCGCTCTTCCACCTTGGGCCCTGAGCACTGACAGATGCCGACAAGCTATGAGGCTCCAGCAGGGCGATAAACACCTCTCCCCTGTGTAATGACGAAGGGGCACTCAGGATTCAGACACACAGCGGGGGAGGATTGCTCGCTGAAGCGCAGCTCAGAAATGCCTCATGAGGACAAGGTGCTTCTCCTGAGGCAGATGAGAAACGAGATGAAACATAATCAACTGTTTATATCCAGCCAGCTGTGCTTCAAGCTTGTTGCTGCGTTCAACGAGCAACCTTTCCATGTGTCATTAGTGTTCCTGCCCAAGCACGCTGATGCAGGAAGGTGGGAGCCCAGAGAGCAACCTGGGCCAACCAGGCAGAACATCTCAACGTCTGGGTGTAGGTCTGAGAGGTTGAACGTCTGGGTCTGGTTGTGAGAGGCTGAACGTCTTGGTCTGGATCTGGGTCTGGTTGTGAGAGGCCGAACGTCTGGGTCTGGGAGGCTGAACGTCCGAATGTCTAGCTCTGAGTCTGGTCTGCTGCATGAACTATTAACACCACAACCTTACCTTCTGTGTGACATCCCCAATAAATTCCGACCCTGGGGTTGGCGGCAGGAAGAACTTGACTTCCTCCTGCTTCTCCTCCTGCTCCTTCTTGATGTTTGTCTTTACTGGCTCGGAGAGGCTGAGGACGTCCACCTCCTCCTCATTCTCAGGTTCCCTTTTCTGGAACTGCTGCAGGTCCTCCAGTTTGCGGCAGAGGCTGTCAGCAGAGGAGAACGACGACGGGCACTCTAAACGAAAGGCAGCAGTGTTACGATGGCTGTGGGGACAGAGCAAAAGGACTTCCGTCTCCATGAGACCCATGGCCTGAGGAAGGGGGATATGTATCAGGGGAGCTGACCTTCCTTCTACTCTAAAATTCTATGGATCTGTAATGATGAGAACTAGTAATTCATGAGGGAGAAAGGCACAAAGACAGGCATCCTGTGTGTGATCTATGTAAGGTAACTGCCATCTAGACAAAACAGCATGGAATTCTCACTTCTGCCACCAAAAACCAGGCCATCCTCACTCAGTATTAAGGAATAACCTGATTTTTCTTCTTCTTAAATCTGGAAAATTTAGAAATGCAGAGTGAAGAAAATAAAAAGAGTCACAGCATCCTGCCCATTTTTCATGGCATGCAGTGAAAGCCCACTCTTCCACCGTGGGCCCTGAGCACTGACAGATGCTGACGAGCTATGAGGCTCCAGCAGGGCGATAAACACCTCTCCCCTGTGTGATAAGGTAGGGGCACTCAGGACCCAGACAAATAGCGCCAGGCTTTGTAAAGCCACAAAATCAAATCACAAAACCATTGTAGGTTAGGGGCTGTGTGCAACCAGTCAGATTAACAGGAAGCCTAATATGCAAATCATAAAACAGTTCGTTTCACCAGCAACATTATTCAAAACAGTTTCACAAGTGCCTCCAACACCAAGTGCTGTTCTCCAAGCTAGGCTTGGAAATGAAGTAACAGATGAGACACAGGCCTCACCTTCACAGAAACAGCACAGACCTGTCCGGGGCCTGGGGGGTTCCCTAAGATCATAAAAGATGGGGAAGCTGCTTGGACGTGCAGGAAAGGAGATGGATTAGGAGTCTTTGAAGAAGTGACGCTGGGCTGGGACTCCTCAGTGAGGGTGTGCCTGCTGCATGGCCCAGGCTGGGCTGGGACTCCTCAGTGAGGGCGTGCCTGCTGCATGGCCCGGGCCGGGCTGGGACTCCTCAGTGAGGGCGTGCCCACTGCATGGCCCGGGCCGGGCTGGGACTCCTCAGTGAGTGCATGCCCGCTGCATGGCCCGGGCTGGGCTGGGACTCCTCAGTGAGGGTGTGCCCGCTGCATGGCCCGGGCCGGGCTGGGACTCCTCAGTGAGGGTGTGCCCGCTGCATGGCCCGGGCTGGGATGCTTTCGGCTGGGGCACAACACTTGGGATACCTGGGTACCCACAGCTGCACAGGGACTGTAGGGTCCCAGGGAGGACCTGGCAGAGGTTGGCAGAGGCTCCTGTTCTCTGTGGCACCTCTTCCAAGTCCTCACCTCTCTCTACTCCAGCAAATGCCCCAGGCTGCCAGGTGCTCTGGGCAGTGCCACTGAAGGCCACCACAGGCTTACCGGGCTCGCTGTCGATCTGGGTCAGCACATCCTCGATGGAGTCCCCATCACTCCTCAGGCTCTCGGGGTCTGGTGGGGTGTAGCCATGGCAGCGGCACCAGTGGGCAATGTGCTTGGTTTTCAGGGGAGTCAGGTGGTGAAATCGTGGATTCTTCTCCAGGATTTCTTGTAAGACTTTGCGCATTGTCATTGCTCTTTGCCACTTTAAAAAAAATACATTTTTTGGAACCATAATTAAATCGTTCCGCTTAATACAACTACATATCATGCAATCATAAATCACCATGCTACTTCGCCTGTTAGAATTTTTTTTTAAAGAAAAAAAAGCCGGCTGGGCATGATGGCTGACACCTGTAATCCCAGCACTTTGGGAGGCCAAGGTGGGCAGATCACGTGGCCAGGAGTTCAAGAGCAGCCTGGCCAACATGGTGAAACCTGTCTCTACTGAAGACACAAAAATTAGCTGGGCATGGTGGCGCACGCCTGTAATCCCAGCTACTTGAGAGGCTGAAGCAGGAGAATTGCTTGAACTGGGACCCGGGAGATGGAGGTTGCAGTGAGCCGAGGTCACACCACTGCACTCCAGCCTGGGCTACAGAACAAGACTCTGTCTCGGGTAAAAAAAAAAAAAGTGAGTTTCCCAGCCTATCAGAAGAAATTCACACACAAAAAAATCTCTCTCATATATACACACACACACACACACACACACACACACACACACACACACACACACACACACACACACACTTTGCCATCTAAGACAAAACAGCATGGAATTCTCACTTCTGCCACCAAAAACCAGGCCATCCCCACTCCGAGTATTAAGGACTAACCTGATTTTTCAGGAAAAATCAAAGAAAAAAATCCTGGTTGTGTTATACCGGCTCCCGAATACTTATAAAGTAAAACAGCAACTCCTAGATTCGGCCTTCAAGGCTTTTCACCTGGTCTCAACCTATGACCTCCCAATTCCCCTCCCACCCCAGCCTGCCCTAAACCAACCCCAGCACCTTTCACTGCTCCCTGGGCAGGTGCTGCAGAGGCTGCTCCTGACACCAGCACACTGGCAGAACGGCTGCCAGACTGTAAGGGCTCAATACTTCAGTTCACTTAAACTTCTGAAACTCAGAAAAAAATTTAGAAAACGTGAGGGATGTTTCTATCAGTGCAGGAAAAAAAGGCAGCCCTGAAAGCTGGCTGGATACAGGTCTCTGAAAAATGAGATTCTTTTAACTGAGGAAAATATCCTGCCATTGAATATTTTAACAAAATGTGCTGCAATCTGCATCCCTGTTCCATAAGACAAGGTTCCTGGAGGCAGCCAGAAGGGACAGGCATTTCTGCCTGCATGTCAAACAGGCAGACGGGGGTTACCTCAGCGGCTCTCCTTTTTCCAATGTTCCAGCCATAGTACTGCTCCACAGACTTCGCAGAAAAGCAACTGGCATCTTCACCTAGAACACAGATACCCAGTAAACCCTGAATAAAGCTCTTACGAATCGAATCACATGTCATTTGCTGGAGGCCAGCCAGTAACTTCTTCAGACCTCTTTATTGCAGGTTATGTTCCTTCCTGGGCAAGCTCAGATGCAGCCTAACACAGGAGGGCGTCTCCTTAGAAGACAAGGTGCCTTGTCATGTGTACCCAAAGCAACACCCCTTATTGGGAGCTTGGCCTCTTTGGGAGAGAAGGTAATCACTGCCATAAGGTTGTTAAAGTCTGTGGAAGTAGTGCTCCACTAGGAGCCCTGGGCCTGCCATTAACTCACAAGGTGTCTGGGAGATGGTGTCTTGCTCTGTCACCCAGGCTGGAGTGCAGTGGTGCGATCTCAGCTCACTGCAACCTCCACCTACCGGGTTCAAGCAATTTTCCTGCCTCAGCCTCCCGAGTAGTTGGGACTATAGGCACACACCACCATACCTGGCTAATTTTTGTATTTTTAGTAAAGACGGGGTGGTTTCACCATGTTGGCCAGGCTGGTCTCCAACTCCTGACCTCAGGTGATCCACCCACCTCAGCCTCCCAATGTGCTGGGACTACAGGTGTGAGCCACTGTGGCCAGCTCAGTTTTCTTATCTATAAATTGAAAAAGCTAGGAAGACAGTTTCTGAGCTACCTTCCAGCTCTTCTATTCTGTATTTTTAAGGAGAGAGAAAAGAGTGTGTGTGTGTATGTGTGTGTGTATGTGTGTGTGTGTGTGTGTATATATATATATATGAATATGAATATGAGAAAGATGGTTTTTGTTTGAATTTGTTAGGCTGGGAAACTCACATCTACTCTAAGCTGTATCAAAATGATCCCCTAAACTTTACCTTATGAGAAGAGATTACTGCTTTGCTATTACAGTTGGAAAAAGTAAGTAGGTGGTCTGCATCTGGCATGTGTGTTCAGAGCCCTACAAATGGAGGTGGCATGGAGGTTGCCAGTGGCTTCCCTCTGAGGATGCATGGTGGTCTTGCCCATGAGCACGCTCCTGTGTCCACAGGCTGCTGCCCATCAGCAAGGGCTATGAATTCTGTTAGAACAACTGGGGCTAAGCAGCAAATTACTGAATCTAGCTGAGGATGGGTAGTGATAAAGCACACCACTTCTGGAGGTCTCATAACCTGTGCATGTCTACGAAGTGTGCCATACTGAGTTCCAGAGGAAAGATGAATGGCCTTAGAATCCAACAGAACTAGTGTGGTTCCTGTTTCACCACCCACGGCTATGTGATCTCGAGCAACTTATTCAACCTTGCTTACCCTCAGTTTCCTCATCTGTAAATGGAGATGACACCAGCTATCACACAGGAGGCTGGGATTACATGAGACAGTGAACGTCTCAAGCCTACACAGGACCTGGTGCACTGCAGGCAAATGCTAAATGCATTCCTCACTCACAAAGACCAAATGCTAATGCAGAGTTTTAACTGCATACGTAATAATTTATGATTGACATACGAAAAATGTAAAACATTCCTTCTACAGATCAACACAGTAAAAACAATAAAAAACTGGACGTCGATTCTAAAACCTCTGCATATGAGCTGTATCTCCAGCCGAAACCATACAAGATAACTGCGTATCAATATTAATTTACAATCCCAAGTGATTTCAGTTGACTCAATACCTTAAGTTCAAAGCTTTTAAAAATTCACCCTATATTCAGTGTAGTTGTCTTACTTTTTGCAGTGATTAACGGAATCTTCTTTACTACTGCTGTTAAGAGTTGCTGGATAGTCTCTAAATGGTCTAGCCTGAAAGGGATAAAAAAAAAAAAAAATTAAGGCAATAAATTAAATACCTGTAGCAGTTTCTATAGCCATATATATGCCATGTATTTAATATGTATATTCCATTCTGAGGGAATTAAAATGTAAAATCATCACGTTAGCCTGTCTTTCCTTCTATAGATTACCTTCCTTGTAAAGGAGGGGTGTTCTATACTTAAAAAGAAAATGTCAAGACTAAATAAATAAGATCCCAGGAACAGAAGATTATGCAAATATTACAGATACTTAATCTACACCTCAAAATTAAATAGCAATACAATCTTTTTGCAGACTGCTACTAGAGCAGAAAAATTCTGTATACCCATCTTAGGGTTATGACAGTTCCCGCCTCCATCTACCATGTTAAGGTGGCTAAGTTTCTACTGTCTCCAGCAATCTGAGATACTTACAGGTAGCTGTTTAGAAGTGGCTTCCTGATTTAGAAATTAGAAAACCTCAGGAAGCATTTTGAGAAGAACCAAAGAGTGTGTATGGCCCATGAAGAGGCAGCTAAGATTAGGCAGGTGAGTGGACACTCAGTCACAAAGCACGTCCACACCTGAGAGAAGGCAACAGGAGAAACTGTTTGCCCAAGAACTCGGCAGAGAAAGCCATGCTGGCAATCTCAGCTGAAGGGAAGTCTGATCCCATCTGAGGCTTCTAAGACTACAAATCAAGTGCCACGTCCAGTCACATCACTGTATAAAATGATGACCCTCAGCGTGTGTCAAGTGACAATACTTGTCCACTGCACAGGGATGGACAGTTCCTCCCATCAAGGGCTTAGAACTACACACACAACTCTGCACACACTAAGCTGTCACAGGCGTGACTGTCAGAAAGCCTCAGACAAACACCCAAAGCAGAATTCCTTTAGGAAAGATTGACAGAATTACTTAATGACATAGTTTCCCAGCTCGGAGCTCTCTTCTGTTTTCACTGCTGTCTGGCCCTCCTGAGAGAGGCAGCTTGGCCCAGGGGTTTCTGGTTCAGTCTTCACTACAAAGGAAGAGCAACAAAGAGGCAGCTGTTAGGGGTCAGCGGCGGAAGGACACGTGCAGGCAGAGACAAAGCTCTTGCAGTGAAGCTCAGCAAGGAAACTGCCACTCCAGCTGATGTGGGGACACAGCCAGGAGACTGAGATGGCTCCTACCATCCCAGGGTTATCAGACAAGGGAAGAACTGTTAGCCTGGGTCTCGGGGGGGATAACTCCAGTCTGATGACAGGGCAGGGGGCAATAAAATGGCTCCTTAGATATTTCTTAAAGGGCCACCACCCACTGCTATGTGAGACCCCTCCCCACACGTGATTTACCAACATTGAAGTACAAGGCTGACTTGTTCTAGTTTCTAATATTGTAACCTTTTCAACATCATCTCTCCGGCTAGTTTATCAACTTTCAGCATTATCTCAGTGTTCTGAGATATAAGGCAGAAAGATCAGATCCACTGTGCTTGGACATTTCCAAGCTAATCAAACCACACTTTTTGAGACAGGGTCACTCTGTCACCCAGGCTGGAGTATAGTGGTGCAATCTAGGCTCACTGCATCCTCTGCCTCCTGGGTTCAGGGTTCAAGCGATTCTCCTGCCTCAGACTCCCAAGTAGTTGGGACTACAGGCACACGCCACCATGTCCAGCTAATTTTTGTATTTTTTGTAGAGACAGGGTTTCACCATGTTGGCCAGGATGGTCTCGATCTCTTGACCTCAAATGATCCACCGGCCTCAGCCTCCCAAAGAACTGAGATTACAGGCAAGAGCCACCATACCTGCCATCTCTACCTCTTAATGGGGTAATACCTCATTATAAAAAGTTTATACAAAAAGTAACTATATTTCACTGAACAACATTTTACTTCAATTAAAATCAAAACAAATATGCTCTGGCCCAGTCCAAAATGAACTGAATGAGAATCTGTGTGAGGCAGGCCTATAACATGTCCCTCCTATTAAGAAATACTGGTCCAGACACCATTCTTTCACGAGCTATCTTCTGGCCAGGAGTTGGCAAACTTTTTCTATGCTAGGTAAATCAGTAAATATTTCAGGCTTTGTGGGTCATAGGATCTATGTAGAAACTGCGGTTGTAGTGCGAAAGTCTGAGGAGATAATGTATAAATGAATGGGCATGGCTATGTGCCAATAAAGCTTTATGCATAAAAACAGGCAGTGGGCCATAGTCTGCCAAATCCTTCTTTAGTAAGTTACAAAGCCACCTCCTTCCCAAGAGCATCATGGAGACCCTGGCATGTTTGAAAAGCAGCATGGCATGGGACTGGACAAATGTGCAGTTCAGTTTCCAGTTTTACTTCCGGCTTGTTAAACTTGGGACATATATACTTACATCTCCAAACTGGTTTCCTCATCTGCAAAATAGGCATAAGAGCTATGCTGAAGTGCTTATTTAAGAATGAGTTATACATACAAAGCAGCTAGTATGGTGACTGGTCCACTGTATGGTATTAACACTCAGGAGCTATCAATGTTACTGGAGACGTTATCAACGTCACACGTATTGCTCTAATCCACCGTGCTATCCTGATCTACTCCTGTGGGCAGGAATGTCTTCCACTGGCAGCTTGCCAAGGTCTGGTCCCTACCTAAACCTCCTTTATCGCAAAAGAGTCCCTCTAACTGGCCACTTCCCCAAAGGGGAAGCTGAGTCTATGTCTCTACTATGCCCCTAATCTGGCATGCCCCTTGACTCCCCACAGCTGAAATCTTCTACTCCTTTAAAGTCCAGGTTTTAATCCATCCTCAATACAAAGTCTTGCCCTTCTCCACACCCCCTGCCAACCCCGATCACACACTCCAGGGTGCGATACTTCAGCAATCATTTCCCTGGCCACGTCTTGTGTTTATCAATCACCGCTTGCCGTCTACAGCAATTCTATTCAACCTGATTATAAATTACTGAAGGGCAGTAATGATCCTTATACATCTCTGTGTTTCCCTCAATGTTAAGTCCACCATATGAGCATTTGGTACATATTTGCCAAGTGGCTGATTCGCAAATGCTGAAAAATCGAAAGATTTTTGAAAGATTCAGATTATAGTAATGTCCGGCATAAAACTTCTGGACTGGAACAAGCAAACCTGATAGACATTTACAGAACTCTCCACCCCAAATCCACAGAATATACATTCTTCTCAGCACCACATCACACCCACTCCAAAACTGACCACATAATTGGAAGTAAAGCACTCCTCAGCAAATGCAAAACAACTGAAATCATAACAAACAGTCTCTCAGACCATAGTGCAATCAAGTTAGAACTCAGAATTCAGAAACTAACTCAGAACCACACAGCTTCATGGAAACTGAACAACTGGTTCTTGAATGTTGATTGGATAAACAATAAAATGAAGGCAGAAATAAAGAAGTTCTTCGAAACCAACGAGAACGAAGACACAACATACCAGAATCTCTGGGACACATTTAAAGCAGTCTCTAGAGGAAAATATATAGCAATAAGTGCCCACATGAGAAGCAAGGCGAGATCCAAAATTGACACCCTATCGTCAAAATTGAAAGAGCTAGAGGAGCAAGATCAAAAAAGCTCAAAACCTAGCCGAAGACAAGAAATAACTAAGATCAGAGCAGAACTGAAGGAGATAGAGACAAGAAAAACCCTTCAAAAAAATCAATAAATCCAAGAGCTGGTTTTTCGAAAAGATCAACAAAATAGACCACTAGCCAGATTGGTAAAAAAGAAAAGGGAGAACAACCAAATAGATCCAATAAAAAACGATAAATGGGAAATCACCACAGATTCCACAGAAATTCAAACCATCATCAGAGAATACTACAAACAACTCTATGCACATAAACTAGTAAACCAGGAAGAAATGGATAAATTCCTGGACACCTGTGTCCTCCCAAGCCTAAACCAGGAGGAAGCCGAAACTATGAATAGACCAATAACAAGGTCTGAAGTTGAGGCAGCAATTAAGAGCCTACCACACAAAAAAAGCCCAGGTCCAGATGGGTTCACAGCCAAATTCTACCAGACACACAAAGAGGATCTGGTACCATTCCTTCTGAAACTATTCCAAATAATTCAAAAAGAGGGAACCCTTCCCAAATCATTTTATGAGACCAACATCATCCTGATACCAAAACCCGGCAGAGACTCAACAAGAAAAGAAAACTTCAGGCCAATATCCATGATGAACATAGATGCAAAAATCTTCAATAAAATACTGGCAAACAGATTGCAACAGCACATTAAAAAACTTATCCATAAAGATCAAGTAGGATTCATCTCGGGCATGCAAGGCTGGTTCAACATACACAAGTCTATAAATGTAATTCACCACATAAACAGAACCAAAAACAAAAACCACATGATTATCTCAATTGACGCAGAGAAGGCATTTGACAAAATTCAACAGCCCTTTATGCTAAAAACCCTCAATAAACTTGGTATTGATGGAACATATCTCAAAGTAATAAAAGCTATTTACGACAAACCAACAGCCAATATCATACTTAATGGACAAAAACTGGAAGCATTCCCTTTGAAATCCGGAACTAGACAAGGATGCCCTCTCTCACCACTCCTATTCAACATAGTACTGGAAGTTCTAGCCAGAGCAATCAGGCAAGAAAAAGAAATAAAGGGTATTCAAATAGGAAAGGTGGAAGCCAAATTGTCTCTATTTGCAGACGACATGAGAGTATACCTAGAAGACCCCATCGTCTCACCCCAAAAACTCCTGAAACTGATAAGCAACTTCAGCAAAGTCTCAGGATATAAAATCAATGTGCAAAAATCACAAGCATCCCTATACACCAATAACAGACTTAAAGAGAACCAAATCAAGAACGAACTGCCATTCACAATTGCTACAAAGAAAATAAAATACCTAGGAATACAAATCACAAGGAACGTAAGGGACCTCTTTAAGGAAAACTACAAACCACTGCTCAACGAAATAAGAGAGGACACAAACAGATGGAGAAACAATCCATGTTCGTGGTTAGGAAGAATCAATATCGTGAAAATGGCTATACTGCCTAAAGTAATTTACACAATCAATGCTATCCCCATCAAACTACCACTGAATTTCTTCACAGAACTGGAAAAAACCACCATGAACTTCATATGGAACCAAAAGAGAGCCCGCATAGCCAAGTCAATTCTAAACAAAAAGAACACAGCGGGAGGCATCACACTACCAGACTTCAAACTATACTACAAGGCTACAGTAATCAAAACAGCATGGTACCGGTACCAAAACAGAGATATAGACCAATGGAACAGAACAGAGGCATCGGAGGCAACACAACATATCTACAACCATACAATCTTTGATAAACCAGACAAAAACAAGCAATGGGGAAAGGATTCCCTGTTTAATAAATGCTGTTGGGAAAACTGGCCAGCCATGTGCAGAAAGCAGAAACTGGACCCCTTCCTGACACCTTACACTAAAATTAACTCCAGATGGATTAAAGACTTAAAACATAAGACCTGGCACCATAAAAACCCTAGAAGAAAATCTAGGCAAAACCATTCAGGACATAGGAGAAGGCAAGGACTTCATGACCAAAACACTAAAAGCACTGGCAACAAAAGCCAAAATAGACAAATGGGACCTAATCAAACTCCACAGCTTTTGCAGGGCAAAAGAAACAGTCACTAGAGTGAATCGGCAACCATCAGAAAAAATCTTTGCAGTTTACCCATCTGACAAAGGGCTGATATCCAGAATTTACAAAGAACTCAAACAGATTTACAGGAAAAAAAACAAACAAGCCCAGTCAAAAATGGGCAAAGGATATGAACAGACACTTTACAAAAGAAGACATACATGAGGCCAACAAACACATGAAAAAATGCTCATCATCACTGGTCATTAGAGAGATGCAAATCAAAACCACATTGAGATACCATCTCACGCCAGTTAGAATGGCGATCATTAAAAAATCTGGAGACAACAGATGCTGGAGAGGATGTGGAGAAATAGGAACACTCTTACACTGTTGGTGGGATTGTAAATTAGTTCAACCATTGTGGAAGACAGTGTGGCGATTCCTCAAGGACCTAGAAATAGAAATTCCATTTGACCCAGCAATCCCTTTAATGGGTATATATCCAAAGGACTATAAATTGTTCTACTATAAGGACACACGCACACGAATGTTCATTGCAGCACTGTTTACAATAGCAAAGATCTGGAACCAACCCAAATGCCCATCGATGATAGACTGGACTGGGAAAATGTGGCACATATACACCATGGAATATTATGCAGCAATCAAAAATGATGAGTTTTTGTCCTTTGTAAGGAAATGGGATGAATCTGGAGAACATCATTCTCAGCAAACTGACACAAGAACAGAAAATGAAATACCGCATATTCTCACTCATAGGCGGGTGAGAAAAATGATAACACATGGACAGAGGGAGGGGGTCTACTACACACAGGGGTCTACTGGGGGGAATATGGGAGGGACGGGGGGGGAGCTGGGGAGGGATAGCCTGGGGAGAAATGCCAAGTGTAGGTGAAGGGGAGGAAGGCAGCAAAACACACTGCCATGTGTGTACCTATGCAACTATCTTGCACGTTCTGCACATGTACCCCAAAACCTAAAATGCAATAAAAATTTAAAATTAAAATAAAAAACTTCTGGACATCATGAGAGAACATGAATGACAACAACAAAAAGGATAAATACAAAACTCTTGCACGAAAACTCTGTGAGATCCTATGAACCTTTTGCAACAGCTGCTGGAGCAGGGCTGGGCACGACTGGAGCTGGGGCAGCTACAGGCAGAATGGCAGGTGGCTTGCCGGCAGAAAATGACTGAACCACTGAAAGGATAAAAGGAGGGAGGGATACAACAAATACAGAAATTATCTTTAATAAGGGTAATTAACTCCCAGGTGACAACCCCATTAGACTAACAGCACAAATAACTTCAGGACAACAGGAACTGCAAAGTCCCTTTTTAATAGTGGCCGATGATTAGGTATGAGGGCAACTGAGGCATATCTTCAACTGCAGAAACGGGAGCTTGTCATTAAACTACGAAAATAATCCAGGCCAGGTGCAGTGGCTCACGCCTGTCTCAGCACTGTGGGAAGCTGAGGTGGGTAGATCACCTCAGGTCAGTTCAAGACAAGCCTGTACAAGACGGTGAAACCCCGTCTGTACTAAAAACACAAAAATTAGCCAGGCATGGTGGTGGGCGCCTACAGTCCCAGCTACTCAGCAGGCTGAGGTATGAGAATCGCTTGAACTCAGGAGGCGGAGGTTGCAGTGAGCGGAAATCGCACCACTGAACTCCAGCCTGGGTGACAGAAGGAAATTCTGTCTCCAAAAAAAAAAAAATCCAATTAACGTAAATTCTTATAAAACACTTAAAATGCTCCCCCTCAATTCAATTTTACATGAGAGCAGCTATTTATTTATTTATTTACTAACTAACTAACTAGAATAACCAGTTTAAAGAGCAGCTATTTACAAGCCAACAAACATTGGGTTTTGAGTCCTGGCGTTGGTGGCCTAGCGTTCAAGGTGAAGGAAGTACCGCAATGGCCGAAGGGTGGCTATATACAGGCAAAGCAGTCACCACCTGGAAAATGCTGGGAGATGTGGAGGCGGCCACAGTGCAGACAGCCCGTGGGCGAGGGACTCACCTTTATTCACAGGCATCAGGATCGTCTGTACCCCTCCAGACGTGTTTACACTGAGTGGTTTGAGCTGGCTGGGAATCGTCAGGACAGCCTGCTGGGGGTTGGACTGACTGGAGTGAATCTTTAACAATCCTAGAACAAAGTGGAAGATAAGGCCAAGCTGATGATCAGGTGCTTCTGAAAAGTTCCTTATCCTCTGTGCCACCCATATTCTCTCACAGGAGGAAGTTCCCAGGACATTTACCCTTCCAGTAAACAAAGAACAAGAAGCAGAACGCAACAGATGCTGTGGATTTCACAATAAACCATCAGCCTGACAATAATTATTTACTTACTTATTTATTTACTTTTTGAGATGGAGTCTTGCTCTGTCACCCAGGCTGGCACGATCTCGGCTTACTGCAATCTCTGCCTCCCAGGTTCAAGTGATTCTCCTGCCTCAGCCTCCCCAAGTGCTGGGACTACAGTCATGAACCACCATGGCCAGCCCCTACTTATTTATTTTTAGAGACAGGCTGTTGGCCAGGCTGGAGTACAGTGGTGTTATCATAGCTCGCTGTAATCTTGAACTGCTGGGCTCAAGTGATCCTCCTGTCTTAGCTTCCCGAGTAGCTGGGACTACAGGCATGTCACAACACACAGTTAATTTTTAATCTGTTTTTGTAGAGATGGGGGTCTTGCTTTGCTGCCCAGGCTGGTCTTGAAAATCCTGACCTTGAGCGATCCTCCCACCACGGCCTCCCAGAGTCCTGGGATTTTTTTTTTTTTGAGACAGATCTCGATCTGTCACCCAGGCTGGAGTGTAGTGGTGCCATCTCAGCTCACTGCAACCTCCACCTTCTGGGTTCAAGTGATTCTCCTGCCTCAGGCTCCCTAGTAGCTGGAATTACAGGTGCATGACACCACGCACAGCTAATTTTTATATTTTTAGTAGAGACAACGTTTCACCATGTTGGCCAAGCTGGTCTTGAACTCCTGACTTCAGGTGATCCACCCACCTCAGCCTTCCAAAGTGCTGAAATTACCACTCCTGCTCAGCACTGGGAATCTAGATGTGAACCACTGTGCCTGTCCATAATGATTTAAAGTACACTTGTCCCACAACGATGAAGTAGTACATTTTTGCTAGTAAAAAGGAGAAAATGTCACCCAAGGTCCTACTGCAGAGATAATCAGTACTAATGTTTTCAGATAGTATGTTCCATGTTTGCTTTCTATGACAATTTGTTTTGCACACAGCTCTGATGTGTACAAAATTTTGGATTTTGTACATCACTCTGAATATAAAATTCCATGTTTTGATATGAAATGTTGTCATTCTCCTAATTAAAAACCTATGCTGGCTCCTGAGTGCCTAAAACACATTCCCAAAATTAGCTTCAAGCTTTCAGGGTCCATTTTAACCTGGTCCCAATTTATGGGCATCTCCTTCATACCATCCCTACATATCTAACACATCCATCTGTCTCCACACCACACCTTATCATTTCCTAGCTCTGTGCAGCCCTTGTTTTTCAAACATCAGATGTTCTCTATTGTTTTAGAAAGGGTCACCTTCTCTCATTTTATTTTAAAGGTGATTTCCATATTCCCATTTCCCTGGTAAAACTGTTCTAGGCATTCAGAGGGCCATTTAAAAAATCACGAAGGGCATTTTAAGTGAGATCACAGTAAAGGGATCTCCTTCACTGTGAAGGAGCATCCGAGGCACAAACAATACAAAAACATTTTAAGAAATACTTAAAAACAGTGGCCAGGTACGGTGGTTCATGCCTATAATCCCAGCACTTTGGGAGGCCGAGGTGGGCGGATCACCTGAGGTCAGGAGTGTGAGATCAGCCTGGTCAACATGGTGAAACCCCCTCTCTACTTAAAATACAAAAAAAATTAGTTGGGCGTGGTGGCAGTTGCCTGAAACCCCAGCTACTTGGGAGGCTGAGGCAGGAGAATCACTTGAACTCAGGAGCCAGAGGTTTCAGTGAGCCAAGATTGTATCATTTACCTCCAGCCTGGGCAACAAGAGCAAAACTCTGTCTCAAAAAAAAACAAAAAAAAAAACAACCCAGCATCGGGGCTAAAGATACTTTAACGCACCGGAAAGCAGTTGGTTTGAGCTAAGGAAAGGAATAATCTTAAATACTTTCTAGAACAAAGCCTTAAATAAACAAAATCTTTCTTTGGAACAGAAGAGTGTTAGATCAGTCAAGTAGTAACACTTCCTGAGACATGATCTTGAGGAGTTTAACAACGATCTGAGTTTTCATATTTCTCTGCATGCTGATCAGATGAAAAATTAAAAAGTACCAAAAGGCTTATAAGTAAAAACAGCCAACCCCCATTCCACCTCCCATCTTCATCTAGTTCCCTAGTAACATCCACTTTTAACGCTTTGGGTTCTTTTTATTAATATTTATCTCAGTATATGTAGAAGAATGTGTCCAGGTGCAGCGGCTTACACCTGTAACCCCAGCACTTTGGATGGCCAAGAAGGGAGGACTGGTTGAGGCCAGAAGTTTCAGACCAGCCTGGGCAGCAAAGCGAGACCCATCTCTACAAATTAAAAAAAAAAAATTAGTCACATATGGTGGCATGCCCCTGTAGTACCAGCCACTTGGGAGGCTGAGGTGGGGAAATAGCCTGAAGGATTTCAGAGGCTACAGTGAGCTATGATCACATCCCTGCACTCCAGCCTGGGTAGCAGAGCAAGGCTCTGCTCTAAAAATAAAATAATAATAATTTAAAAAGGAATGTAAACACTGTAGGCCTTGATTCATCAATTTTTCATTTTACCTGCTGATTTAGTATTAGGGTAGTTTTTTTTTTTTTTTTTGAGACAACGTCTGGCTCTGTCACCCAGGCTAGAATGCAGTGATGCGATCATGGCTCTCTGCAACCTTGACCTCCCAGGGTCAAGTGATCCTCCCACCTCAGCCTCTCAAGTAGCCGGGAATACAGGCACTACCACCATGCCCAGCTAATTTTTAATTTTTTTTTTTTGTAGAGTTGGGGTCTTGCCACATTGCCCAGGCTTGTCTCAAACTCCCAAGCTCAAGCAATCCAACTGCCTTGGCCTCTCAAACTGTTGGGATAACAGGCGTGAGCCACCGCACCCAACTCCTAGATGGGGTCTTCAGTTGCTTCCTCCAGAGTCCAAGTCAAATCTAGCCAAAAAGGATTAAGAGCCTTAAAAAGTGCCCCTTTAAAGGCACTTATATGCCCTTTCTTCGCTATACAAACGTTCCCTTACAATGGTTGACTTTGGAGGTTTTGACTTCCGCATGGTGTGAAAGCGACAGGCGCTCAGTAGACTGGTGATGCTGGGCAGCGGTAGCAAGCCACAGCCCTGGCCAGCCATGCATTCTTTCCACTTAACGATATTTTCACCTTACAATGGCCGACTGGAGCATAACCCCACTGTAGGCTGAGGGCCATCTGTACTCCAATGCTGCTCTCTATCAATCCAAAGAAGTGCACTGTGATACCATGATTTTGTTTTATTTTCTGGAGTTAATTTCCTCCTCTTTCATTTCAGTATCTTTGTAAGTTTTCCTACCTCCTTCAAGAGCTCTGTCTGTAAGCCACTGCTTAGTATGAATCTCCTCAGTCAAATCTCCTACACAGAGTCTCATTTTCACATTAGGCTTCCCTCCCAGAGCTCTATGATCTGGGCCAATCGGGACTGTTGCTTTCTGGGCCTGCCGCAAAACTCTCACCCCTTCATCATTAGCCTGGGAATTCACTTTGCCTTCCTTCTATGCTGGATCTTCCATTTTCCCCTTTCTCGGTTTACACTTCTTCACTCTGGTAAAACACAGATTCTAGGAATGTCTTTGGAGAGTCTATGCAGAAAATACATTTCAAACTCTGCCTGCCAGAAATAGTTCTACCCTCATCTGTAATGATCTCCTTGGCTAGAGAATTCTAGACTGAAAGTCAGGTTCTTGCATTTTGAGAAGCAGTAGTATGCTAGCTTCTAGTGCTGCCATTCAGAAGCTCAATGATAAGTAATTTCTGAAATTTTCAATTTCTTTACACTGTACCTTTTGAACCTGGCAGTTCATGCCCTTCGCTTCTGGGAAAAATTCTCATCTGGCCAGAGTTCCCTGATCCATCATAGATTTTTCTTTCTTAATGTCTACGTCTTGGTCCATTCTCTGCTTCCACCTTGTGCCCAGAGCTTACTGTCAATGCTGCACCAATGATCCTGTGAAAAGGTAAGGCAGATCATACTGCACCTTAGCTTAAAACCCTACAGTGTCTTCCCCCAGAGTCCAAGTCCAAGTTCCCACACCCCACACAGGCTCTGCATGCTGACGGAATCTCCTCCTGCTCTCTCCTTTGCCTCACACAGCCTCTGTCCCAATGACACCTTGTTTAATGCAGTTTATGATGCACACAAAAAGCTTAATTGAAAAACTGCTGGTTATAAGTAGGAAACAGTTTGATCCTTTTATGAAAATGTGGGCCAGGTGCCGTGGCTCACGCCTGTAATCCCAGCACTTTGGGAGTCCGAGGCCGGTGGATCACCTGAGGTCAGGAGTTCAATACCAGCCTGGTCAACATGGTGAAGCCCTATCTCTACTAAAAATACAAAAATTAGGTGGGCATGGTGGCACATGCCTGTAATCCCAGCTACTCGGGAGGCTGAGGCAAGAGAATCACTGGAACCCGGAAGGCAGAGATTGCAGTGAGCCAAGATTGTTCCATGGCACCAGCCTGAGTGACAAGAGCAAAACTCGAACTCCAAAGGAAAGAAAGAAGAAAAGAAAAGGAAATGTGATACAGAAAGTTCCATCAGCAGCATCTCAGGCAAGCAGAACTTATAGCAGGGAGCCTTCATCTACTGCATGCCAAAAACATGACCAGAAAAGAGATAGGGGAGGGGCATTGATTATTTATAACCACTCCTTTTATTTCTACAATTTCTACTCCAGTGTCCAACACAGGGCCTCAAATTCAACATTCAGTTAGTAGAGAACAAGTACTCCCTATACTAGAAGTTGGTCAATTTCAACAGGGAGATAGAAATCAAGAGAAAAATATAATCAGCCTTAACTGTTGTTCTCTATCCAACAACAAGACACAAGGCAAAGTGATAATAGTAACGATAACAATTATCATCCACAACCTCTTATCCAAAGGCAGTAGGGGTGCGTGTGTGCGCGTGTGTGTATGCTTGTGTGTGTGTATCTCGGTAATACTCAGTTTTTCCTGTAGACCAGTGCCAGCGGTACGCTGGCTATTATCAATCTGCAACAAAATAATAGAGTGTTTAGAAACTTTAACAGTTCAACAGGGCTGCAACATTTTCATTGTATTTCACAGAAATATCTGTCTGTACAGGACTGTAGAAAAATGAAAACAAAACTGATCTTTCAAGTCTGAGAAGCAAAGCCACATAGTGTATCAGCTGCCTGGCAGCTGAGACAGTATGATGTAATCAAACACATCAATATTCTGTGGCAAAACCCACAAATATTGACATTAACTAATATAAACAGGCTGTCACTGGAGGTCAAATTGTGCCCTAAAATTAGTTATAAAAAACAAAATCTTACAGCCATAAAAAGGAATGAGTTCATGTCCTTTGCAGGGACATGGATGAAGTGGAAGCAATCATCCTCAGGAAACTAACACAGGACCAGAAAACCAAATACCACATATTCTCACTCATAAGTGGGAGCTGAACAATGAGGGAGGACACATGGACACAGGCAGGGGAACATCACACACTGGGGGGGTCTGTCGGGGGGAGGGGTGCAAGGGGAGGGAGAGCATTAGGACAAATACCTAATGCATGCAAGGCTTAAAACCTAGATGATGAGTTGATAGGTGCAGCAAACCTCCATGGCACATGTATACCTAGGTAACAAACCTGCACGTTCTGCACATGTATCTCAGAACTTAGAGTAAAATTAAAAAAAAAAATAAAATCTTTGGTTTTTACAGTTTTTGGGATTTTAGACTTGCAGATAAAGGATTATGGACCAACAACAAAAATGATGACACATGATAATGGCAGTGGCAATTGTTTATATAATGGCCACTACATGTCAGACAGTATTCTCAGCACTGACATAATTACTAACTCATTTAAACCTCTCAACCTTATGAAGTAGGTATTATCATCAATCTCATTTACAGCTGAGAAACTGAAGCAAATCACTTCCACTAAGGCAATCTGGTCTCAGGATGTGTGCTCTCTATTACTCAGAAGTACAAGGTACACTTTTCTGAGGCCCTCCAGCACAGACACAAAGACACCATCTCTCCTACCAGATCTCTATTCTACCATTCAGATACTGACCAAGGTAACAACTAATGTGAAAGATCATGATGTGGAGTCATCAAGGCTAAGACATATTTTATATACTTTGTTTATGAACGCAAAGAAAGGTATATGTTTTATAGTGAATTCTATTCAAAATTGATCATGAAAAAAAGAAATTAGTACTTTAAGGAAAGCAAACTCTTGGCTCTCCACAAAATTACATTATAAAACAGTTAAAATACCCAGTAGGGTTCTGCGTGGGTTTATTATAAAATTCAAAAATTCAAATAATAACGTTTAAATGATAATGTAAAGTCTCAGACAAAATCTGATACGTAGATTTTGCAACAAAAATAATTTATATAAAAAGTAGACGTTCAGAAAATGCTGCTGGATTAACTAATTTTAACAATTTATCATACAAAATACTGCTTAAAACCCTCCAAAAATAGCTGGGCACAGTGGCTCACACCTGTAATCCCAGCACTTTGGGAGGCCAAGGCAGGTGGATTGCTAGAGCTCAGGAGTTCAAGACCAGCCTGGGAAACATGATGAAACCCCATCTCTACTAAAAATATAAAAAATTAGCTGGGTGTGGTGACACACGCCCAGATACTCAAGAGGCTGAGGCGGGAGGATGGCTTGAGCCTGGAAGGCAGAGGTTGTGGTCAGCTGAGATCATGGTATTGCACTCTAGCTCGAGCGCCACAGAGAGACCTGTCTCAAACAAACAAACAAACCTTCCAAAAATATTCTAGCCCTATGAGAGAAAAGAAAAAGAAATAATACCACAATGCAACTCACCTGACACTGTGGCTTTCCCAGAGATGGGGTTTGGTGTGGACACGAGGGACGTGGTGCTGACGACAGTGGGGGTGGCAACCTTGCAGGTCCCCATGGTGGCCTGGCTCACGCACACTTGCGGTTGCCCAGAAGTTTTCGTCACAGAACTGACAGTAGATGAAGACATGGGAGCCGTTCCCTCAGACTGCTCACCCATGGGGCCAGAAACAACACAATTCAGGAAGAAAGTAGATCACTGACCAAGAACGGTGACTGCCACACCGCACACACAGTAAATACTATCTGTGACTATTTATTAAGTGCCATGCCATTTACAAAATATTACTTCTCTAGTTCAATGGTTCTTATACTTTTACATTTCGTGGAACAAGATAATTTTAAAAATTTAGAACAAGGAGGTATCACAGGGTGGTCATATTTTTAAAACTCACCACCTATTATATCCCTTTATAAGAGGCAACTGTATCACCAAAAAACTGGAAGGATATATTCTCAGAACATACACATGGACTAAAAATGAACTTTAGTGTTTCTTGGCAGAAGAGAGTATGCAGAAAGTTGGTGGGACACGAAAGAACACTGTATGTTCAAGGAACTGCAGAGCAGAGTGGTCTGACTAGTGAAGAGGCACAGGAAGAAAAGCAGCAGCTGAAGGAGACGAAGCTTGAGAGGTCAAGTCACATCATCCAAGCCCGTGGGCTTCCAAGACAATTGAGAGATGGTTTTTCAACAAATGTTGCTAGGCCAACTGGATATTTACATAAGTTTGGTGTCCATCTCACACCATGTACAGAAATTAACTTAAAATGAATCTGAGACCTAAATATAAGAGCTAAATGTATAACACTCTTAGAAGAAAACACAGACTTGAATTTTGTGGCTCTGAATGAGGCAATGGTTTCTCAGATGTGACATCAAAAGAATAAGCAATAAAAGAAAAACAGGTAAATTGAGACTTTTATTAAAATTAAAGACTTGTGCTGGGAAAACTGGATTATCCTTATGCAGAAGGATGAAACTAGACCCCTGGCTCTCACCATGCACAAAAATCATGGATGAAAGACTTAAATCTAAGACATCAAACTATGAAACTACTACAAGAAAACATTGGGGAACTCTCCAGGACATTGGTCTGGGCTAAGATTTCTTAATTCCTCGAAAGCACAGGCAACCAAACCAAAACGGAATAAATAGGAACACATCAAGTTAAAAAGCGTCTGCACAGCAAAGAGAACAATCAACAAACAGACCACCCACAGAATGGGAGGAAATACTGGCAAACTACATACACATCTGACAAGGGATTAATAATCAAAATATATAAGAGCTCAAAAGATGCTATAGAAAAAAGCCAAATAATCTCATTTGAAAATGGGCAAAAGATCTGAACAGATATTTCTCAAAAGAAGACACATAAGTGGCCCAACAGGTATATAAAAAAATGCTCAACATCATCAAAAAAATGACAACATCATTAATTGTCAGAGAAACACAAATCAAAACTACGAGAAGTCATCCCACCCCAGTTAAAACGGCTTTCAGCCAAAAGACAGGCTGGTGAGGATGTGGAGAAGAGGGAACCCTCGAACACTGCTGGTGGGAATGTAAGTTAGAACAACCACAGAGAACAGTATAGAGGTTCCTCAAAAACTAAAAACAGAACCATCATATGATCCATATCCCACCGCTAGGTATATAACCCAAAGAAAGGAGATTCAGTACACGATTTCTGCATGCCCATGTTTATTGCAGCACTATTCACAATAGCCAACATTTGGAATCAACCTAAGTGTCCACCAACAGATGAATGGATAAAGAAAATGTGGTACATATATATAATGCAATACTATTCAGCCATAAGAAAGAATAAATTCCTGTCATTTGCAAATGGATAGAACTGGAGGACATTATGTTACGTGAAATAACCCAGGCACAGAAAGAGAAATTTCACACGTTCTTACTCATGTGTGGGAACTAACAATTAAAACAACTGAACTCATGAAGACAGAAGAATGGTGGTTACCAGAACGTGGGAAGGGTAGCAGCAGGGGAGGGGGTGGGGCTGGTTAATGGGTACAAAAATATAGTTAGAACAGATGAGTAAGATCTAGGATTTAATAGCACCACAGGATAACCAAAATTTGCACTAATTTCTTGTATATTTTATAGTAATTAAAAGAGAATTGGTTAAAAAAATAATAATAAATGCTTGAAGTGGATACCTCAATTAACCTGATGTAATTATTACATATTGTATGCCTGCATCAGAACATCACATGTACCCTGTAAATATCTACATTGATTATGTACCAGTAATTTAAAATTTTTAAAAAGGAATGAAAAACAAAATTAAAAACTTTTGTGATTCAATACTACCAAGTAAGTAAAAAGACAGCTCAGAGAGTGAGAAAATTTTTGCAAATCTGGTAAGAGACATATCTAGAATATATAAAGTACTCCTACACCTCAATGATTAAAAGACAACCAACTAAAAAATGGGCAAGGATGTAGATGGATAAAAGATACACAAATAGCCAATAAATACACAAAAAGATGCCCAATATCATTAACTATCAGGGGACTACAAATGAAAATCACAACGAGATACTACTTTACACCCACTACAATGGCTATGTTTTTAAAAAAATGGAGAAGAACAAGTTTGGGTGAGTTTGTGGAAAAACTGGAACCCTCATATATTGCTAGTGGGAATCTAAAAGGATGTACCCACTTGGGAAAACAGTTTGTCAGTTCCTCCAAATGTTAAAAAGAATTGCCATATAATCCAGCTACTCCATTCCTAAGTATACAGCCAAGAGAAATAAAAACGTGTTTATACAGAAATGTGTACACAAATATTCACCACAGCATTATTCACAATAGTCAAAAAGTAGAAAATATTCCAAGTGCCCATCAACTGATGAATGGATAAACAAAATATGGTATATCCATCAAACTGAGTATGATCCAGCCATGAAAAGGAAAAAATATTGATGTAATCCACAACGGGGGATGAACTCTGAAAAGTAACGCTAAGCAACAGAAGCAGATCCAAAAGGCCATGTTATATGACTCCGTTTATAAGAAATGTCTGATAGGCAAATCCAGAGAGAGAAAGAAGGTCAGCAGTCGCCTAGAACTAGAGGAAAGGAGGAAAGGGAGTGACTGCTGGTGGGTATTGGGCCTCCTTCTTGGATGCTAAAATGTTCTGGGATTAGATGATGATAATGACAGTTGCACAGCCATGTGAATATTAACAAACACTACTGAACTGTATACTACACAATGGGGACTTGGATGGTATGTGAATATTTCTTTTTTTTTTAAGCAATAGTTGAGTTTTTTTAAAAGGTCCACTGGTGTGCCTGTGAATCTTCCCTGTATTTATAGCTTCATTAGGATTCTCTACTGATATGCTATTTCTCACCTGTTGTGCAGAACCGTTTGCGGAGAGGGCCACAGCTGGGGAAGTGGCAGTGGTGATAACCCCTCCAGCTACTCTCAGCATCGTGGTTCCAGGCTTTGAGAGCTGTGAGGTGGCTGGCACAGTCTTCAAGGTGCTATCGGATATTTTCATTAGAGATGCCTGTCCTCCATGGGTTGCCTGCAGAAACAAAAAGAGCAGAAGGAATAACACTGCCTTCAATAATGAGCATAACTGACTCCTTAGTGACAGTTGAGATACGCCCCAAGAACTGGAGAATATCCAAGAAAGTCTTACCAATCAAACCTACATAAGGTGTTTATATACCTTTCTAACAAGCTCTAAATTTTATGACCTTTCACCTGTAAATATCCCTTCATTCCTAACACAGAATAAGTAAATAAATGCACTTCCAAGTTACTATTTGGCAGCAGTGTCTTCAAAGGTAATAGGTCAGTTGTTTTCAAAATAATTGGTTACAATGTGCTCTTAAATGTACATATAATCTTTAAACACGAAAATCAATCCTAGACAGAACCAGATTTAAATGGGTAAGTCAATGGTCTTCTAAATTAGATACAGGCTTAGCATTTTAGTACTGGAGAACCATTTACATATTACCTATTTTTTATTTTATTCTTTGAGATGGAGTTTCGCTCTTGTTGCCCAGGGTGGAGTGTAATGGTGCAATCTTGGCTCACCACAACCTCCGCCTCCCGGGTTCAAAAAATTCTCCTGCCTCAGCCTCCCAAGTAGCTAGGATTACAGGCATGCATCACCATGCCTGGCTAATTTTGTATTTTTAGTAGAGACGAGGTTTCTCCATGTTGGTCAAGCTGGTTTTGAACTCCCAACCTCAGGTGATCCGCCCTCCTCAGCCTCCCAAAGTGGTGGGCTTACAGGTGTGAGCCACCATGCCCGGCCTTTTTTATTTCTTTAGAGACAGGGTCGAGGCTGCTGCACTCCAGCCTGGATGACAGAATGAAACCCTGTCTCAAAATCAAAACAAAAACTTAAAACAGAACTCCATATGATTCAGCAATCCATGTGTACATATCCAAAAGAAAATAAATCATTCTACCAAAAAGAGGCATGCACTCCTATGTCCATCACTGCACTACTCACAGTAGCAAAGACAAAGAATCAACCTAGGTACCCTTCAGTGGTGGACTGTATACAGGATACTACACAGCCATGAAAAGGTAAGAAATCATTTCTTTTGGAGCAACACAGATGCAACTGGAGGCCATTATCCTAAGTGAATTAATGCAGGACAGAAAACCAAATGTTACATATTCTCACTTATAAGTGGGAGCTAATCACTGGGTACATGTGGACACAAAGATGGCCACAGTTAAGACATGGGCGAATACTAGAGGGGTCAGAGAGGGAAGGGTTAAAAAACTATTGGGTACTATGCTCACTCCCTGGGTGACAAGATCAATCATGCCCCAAACCTCAGCTTCATGCAATATACCCATGTAACAAACCTGCACACGTACCCCCTGAATCTAAAAAAAAAAAAAAAAAAAAGCCGAAATTTAAAACAAACAGAAGCAACAACAAAAACGGGAAGCCTTGACCATAGTTTGCTGAAATCTGGTCTAAATGACTGCTCAGTGTCACAAATTAATGCACTCCACAAGCAGACACCATTTATCAGTTTCTGAAATCTTACTATGTGCCAGGAAGAACAGAAAGCAAGTGTACATATCTTTCATCATCATAAGTCACTACTTTCACTGTTAGATTAGTAGATTAAGACATGACTAAAATCATGTCTTAGCAATGAAGAGATTAATTTAAGCTCAGTGACTTAACCAGGGTCACACAGGTAGCAGTATCTGAAGAAGTTATGACTAGATTCCACAAGAAATAGCCATGGCATAATTTGCATTGGAGCTTTATGCAAACAATAACCACAACAAGATATGACTTTGCACTCACGACAATGGCTAAAATGAAAAAGAATGACAATCCTCCGTGTTGTTGAGGATACGGAGTAAATGCAACTTCTTCAGATTACTTTGGGATAGTCAAACAGGACAACCATTTTACTCAACCATTTGTCAGTTTCTAATAAACATGTTATCAACCCTATGATCAGGCTGTTCTGCACAAAAAGATCCGTGTAAGAACGTTTATAGCAGTTTTATTCACGACAGCAAAAAACAAACAAACGGAAATAATCCAAACGTCCATCAACAGGAAAGTGGAGTCATGGAACAAAAACAGAGTAACTCTGGCTGGGCGCAGTGGCTCACATCTGAAATCCCAGAACTTTGGGAGGCTGAGGCAGGTGGATCACCTGAAGTCAAGCGTTCAAAACCAGTCTGGCCAACATAGTGAAACCCTGTCTCTACTAAAAGTACAGAAATTAGCTGGGTGTGGTGACAGGTGCCTGTAATCCCAGCTACCTGGGACGCTGAGGCAGGACAACTGCTTGAACTTGGGAGCTGGAGGTTGCAGTGAGCTGAGATCATGCCACTGCACTCCAGCCTGGGCAACAACAACAACAAAAATACTGTCTCAAAAAACCCACAAAAACAAAAAAAACACACACACAACAAAAAACAAACAAAAATAGAATAACTCAAGAATAAAAAATAAACTATTATACATATGGATAAATCTCAAAACCACTATGTTGAATAACAGAAGCCAGACATAAAAGACTACGTACTATATAATTCCACTGATAAGAAGTTCAAGAAAGACAAAAGCTAATCTATGTTGAAAGAAAGAGAAACAGTGATAGGAAAATAATGTTTTTTTTCTTTAAAGACAGGGTGTTGCTCTATCACCCAGGCTGGAGAGCAGAGAGCATGGCTCACTATAGCCTCAACTTCCCAGGCTCAAGCCTCCCAAATGGCTAGAACCACAGGCATGTACCACCATGCCTAGCCAGTTGTTTTTTTGTTTTGTTTTGTTTTGTTGGTAGAGACAAGGTCTCCCTATGTCACCCAGGCTGACCTCTAATTCCTGGGCTCAAGTGATCCTCCTGCCTCAGCCCTGCAAAGTACTGGGATTACAGGCAGGAGCCATGGTGCCCAGCCCACAGAATGTTTTAGGAGTGATAAAACTATCCTGTATCTTTATTGTGATACTGATTGCATGAGTACATAAATTTGTCAAAACTCACCGAACAGTACACTTACAATCTATGCATTATTTTATTTTATCTGAAAGGATGAGGGGCTAAAAGGAAAAAACATTTAAAGCTTTGAATTTTTTTGAGCATGATTTGGGTTATTTCCATAGGTTTTAACATGAAGTACTGCTGTGATGGTTAATTTTATGTCAACTTGAGTGGGCTGAGGGATGCCCAGATACCTGATAAAATATTATTTCTGGAAGAAACCAGCATTTGAATCAGTAGACAGAGTAAAGAAGATCCGCCCTCACCAACGTGGGCAGATATCATCCAATCTGTCAAGGACCTGAATAGAACAAAAAGGCGGACAATGGGCGAATTCTCTCTCTCTCTCTTCTGAAGCTGAGACATCAATCTTCTCCTGCCCTTAGACATCAGAGCTCCTGGTTCTTGGGCCTTCAAACTCCAGAACTTAACACTGGTGTGCCCCTCACTCCCATCCCTGCCAGTTCTCAGGCCTTTGCAATCAGACTGAATCCACCACTAGCTTTCCTGATCCTCAGCCTGCTAACAGCATAACGTGGGACACCTTGGTCTCCAGAATCACATGAGCCAATTCCCATAAAAAATTTCCTCTAAATATATATATATGTGTGTATGTGTGTGTGTGTGTGTGTGTGTGTGTGTGTGTGTGTGTGTGTGTGTTTTCTATTTGTTCTGTTTCTCTGGAGAACCCTAATAAAATTGTCATTCGTATTAACAGCTAAATCATCCATAATTTATTTGGATTTTTTTGATCCAAGAATTTAGAAGAGTATTTTAAAGTTTTTTGGTAATTGTTATTGATTCGACTTAATACTGAGTAACAAAATGAAGCACATTGAATGCTACTTTTGAAATATGCTAACAGATTCTCATTGTGGCCAAGAAATTTGTTAATGTTCCATAGAGATACAAGCAAAATGTGTATTTGCTGTTTCAATGATACAGAATTAAGCCTGTTAGTAGTGTTATTCCAATACAAATCCTTTATAATACAAAAAGATTTATCCATTTGATTAGCTAAATGCTGAGACATGTTAAAACTCTTCTGTGACTGCAGTTTTATCAAATTCTCCTCATATGCCTAAGTCTTTGCACTTCATGTATTTTGCTGCCGCAGAGTTCACTGCATAAACATTTGTGCCATTTTATCTTCACTGTGGACAGCAATACTCCCCCCAGCATCAAATCCAAAAAAATAGAAAAGACACACACAAAAAATGTATTCTACTGGCTGTGCTCAAAAAACAGCTGAAGAGTCCAACAGTGGACAAGCAACTATGAAAAACAGACAAGAGGCTGCAGAAGAAAGCCCCACCAAGTGACAAGCCTTATGCAGGACATGCTGGGAGCATCCGCTACAGAGCGTGGAAAAAACGCTAGAGATATGCGCCACATCTGGAGACGGCAGAAGCTCGAGCAACCAGAAGGGTGGCATGTTGGGCGCTGCGGTAAGAGCAGCCAGTTCTGTTCAGCTCCCAGCACTCTCCAGGCCCTGCGCCTCGCCTCCTCCTTCCTGTGGAGCTTGCTGTGTTGGTTTGAGATACACACACATATGTAACTGGAAAAGGGAAGAGTATTTGAACAGCTCTTTCAAATACTGTTGTTATGCTTCTCTGATGCTACGCTAAAGCTAACCAAGTGGACGCTTCTTCAAGTTTAGTTGCATTATGTAACCTGAAACCACCGCAATTTAAAGTTTTCTCTGTTAAATCTCACGTCGGAAAGGTAAAAAAACAAAAAAATCAAAATAAATAAAGTTTTATCTGTTAAGTTAAAATCCGTTGGTCAGGGACTTTTGCTTCCACATAGGAAACAGAAGGCTGTAAAGCATGTTGCTCCTACCCTACCAAGAAAAGGCTGGATACACTACAAAATCTGATTTTTTTGAAACATATTTGAGGGCTGAAATCTCAAAGTAACCAAATAACCTAGAGATGAAAGACAGCCAGTCCCCGCAAGGAGGGAAGGGCAACAGTAACTGTCTCACCAAGCAAGTATGAAATCTGGGGACAATTTAAAAGAACTGCCTACAGTGAAGTGTGGGCCTTGGATCTATTTGATGTGGGTAAGGACATCCATCTGACGAAAAGGAAATTAGGACACCAAATGCTGGTAATCCAAAAAGATCAATACAACTGAGAAACCTCTAGAGCTAGACTGATCAATACAAAGAAAAGACACATCAATACCAAAAGCAAGAATGAAAACAGGGGCTGGGTGAGGTGACTTCTGCCTATAATCCTAGAATTTTGGGAGGCCGAGGTGGGTGGATAACCTGAGGTCAGGAGTTCGAGACCAGCCTGGCCAACATGGTGAAACCCCATCTCTACTAAAAATACAAAAGTTAGCCAGGCATGGTGGCGGGCGCCTGTAATCCCAGCTATTCGGGAGGATGAGGCAGAAAAATCACTTGAACCCAGGAGGCAGAGGATATACTGAGCTGAAATCGTGCCACTGCCCACAGCCTGACACCGAACAAGACTCCATCTCAACAAAAAAGAAAAGAAATAAACAACCTTAACAGTCCCATATCTGGTAAATAAAATGAAACTATAGTTTTAAACTGTAGTATAAAAACCTTCTCAAAACTCCAGGCCAATATGCCTTTTACTGGTATATTCAACTAAACAGTTAAGAAATAGTACCAATTCTATACAAATTCCTCCAATATAGAGAAAGGAAGGAAAAGCTTCCACTTCATTTTATGAGGCCAGTATTGCCCGGATACCAAACCAGATAGCAATTACTAAGAAAACTACTGACCAATATCCCTTGCAAAAATTCTAAAGAATTTTATCAAATCAAATCCAATAACGTATTAATAAAGGGTAATATATGACAACCAAGTGGGCTTTCTCCCAGGAATGTATGGCTGGTTTAACATTTGAAACATCCATCAATCCATCAATGCAATTCACCATATTAACAAACTAAAAAAGAAAAGCCAGAAAAAGCATCTGACAAAAATCTAATATTCATTACATGTTCTGATCTACATATAGGCATAGAAAATGCATTATTTGTGATGAATGATACCATGTTGTATGCATATATCCTTCTGTGCTTTTGTCTGTTTCATTTGTATGTTTCAGAGATCTAGGTATAGGATCCTCCTATAAATGATGATGGTATCCCTCACCCAGTTAAAATTCCTTGTCATTATTTGGCTTATGCTAAAGAATACTATAGAAATGTAAACCAAGCCACTGTAGCACTCACTGTCTGGATACTGTAGCTTAAACTGGCCCATTCTGGATCTTCTATGTGAAGTCCCTCTGGAGAAATTTTTACAACAAAGCATCAAGAAAGCTTCGTTTCTTTTAAAGAAATACATGTTTTTTCACTCTCACAAATAGTGTGACTTTAAAACTGACCATGCTTCTTATTTTGCCTTTGTTATCAAATTTACACCTAGATTTTATTAACTGTGCAAGATATCTTAACTGTTTGCCTATCAGCATAACCCCTGTGGTCTTGAACTCCCAACCTCAGGTGATCCGCCCGCCTCAGCCTCCCAAAGTGCTGGGATTACAGGCCTCAATGAGCCACTGCTGTAGTGGCATGATCTTTGCTCGCTGCAACCTCTATCTCCTGGGTTGAAGCAATTCTCCTGCTTTAGCATCCCAAGTAGCTGGGACTACAGGCATGCACCACCACACCCAGCTAATTTTTCTGTATTTTTAGTAGAGACAAGGTTTCACCGCATTAACCAGGCTGGTCTCCAACTCCTGACCTCAGGCTATCCGCCCACCTCAGCCTCCCAAAGTGCTGGGATTACAGGCAGGAGCCACCATGCCCGGCCTTATTGTTCACTTTCTTATGCAACCTTAATTTCCTTGTGAAAAGAGAGAAACTACATGTAAATATGTAAATAAATGCCACAATCACCACATATTTGTGGTGTGTGCATGGGTGTATTTACCTGTGTAAACAACGTGGTTTTCTGTCCAGAGATGACTTTCAGCGTTTGTTGTCCTTGTGCAGAAGATGTGCTAACTCCTAGTGTGCCTTGGACCACTGACCCAGTGGTGAGTTGTTTTCCAGAAGTCTGGGGTGATGGCTGGCCAACTAAAAATGTGCCCTAAGTAAGAAAGAAAATATAAAGAACTAACCAGTAATTTCTTAAATTCAAATGCACTGTTCTGATCCCTTAAATCACACGTAACATTCCAAGTTACAAGCTATGTAGGCAAAATAATCCAAAAGAATAGTTGTGCTCTAAGTGTCTCTTCTAATAATTCTCCCCACTTCTCAAACTGTACCACAGTTACAGACCAGCCTGCTGGAAACTCTAGTTTTGCAATTTAGTCCTCAAAGCTGGATTTAATCATCCAGACTGATAACTATCTACCTTTCTCAATAAGAATATCCAGAACCAAAATTCTATTACTTTCCTTAGAAAAGAGCCAAGACTTCAGCGACAAGAGGAGAGAAGGAGGAAACTCATTCCTCATCAAATCTAACCTAACTCTAAATATTACAACTTGATGCTGCCTCCTTATCACTCCCTTCTATGAGCAACTTTTCAACTGTAAATGAATACTGTTTATTACCTCATGGATATGGGAGGCAATCAGCATAGTAGATATCTTTCTTTAAGGCAGGAAGATCAGGGTTTAAACCCAAATTCTTTTTTTTTTTTTTGAGACAGTGTCTCACTCTGTTGCCCAGGCTAGAGTGCCACGGATCGATCTCAGCTCACTGCAACATCCATCTCCCAGGTTCAAGTGATGGTTCTGCCTCAGCCTCCCGAGTAGCTCAGATTACAGGTGCACAGCACCATGCCCAGCTGATTTGTGTATTTTTAGTAGACAGGATTTCACCATGTTGGCCAGGCTGGTCTTGAACACCTAACCTCAGGTGATCCGCCCACCTTGGCCTCCCAAAGTGCTGGGAATGCAGGCGTGAGCCACCACACCTGGCTTAAATCCAAATTCTACCATTAAGCTTAGCAGGAAGATGCTGGATAAGTTACTAAAATCTTTCTCAACCTCTATTTCCTCTTCTCTCAAAGCAAGCAAAAAAAGATATAGATTTTTTATTTTGTTTGAGATTCTTATTCTGTCACCTAGGCTGAAGTGCAGTGGTGCAATCTTGGCTCACTGCAGCATCCACTTCCTGGGTTCAAGCAATCCTCCCATGTCAGCCTTCTGAGTAGCTGAAACTACAGACCCACACCACCACACCCAGCTAATTTTGGTATTTTTAGTAGAGATGGGGTTTCGCCATGTTGCCCAGGCTGGTCTCAAACTCCTGGGCTCAATCGATCCACCCACCTCAGCCTCTCAAAGTGCTAGGATTACAGGAACAAGCTACCACACCTGGTCAAGATATAAATATAGATAACATGGCTAAAGTGTTAGTATTGAACCCTGATCCCAGAACTGTGAAGGTAAATCATATAATTAAGTGTCATTATCAAATAGCTAAATGATTTAAAATATCAGTTACAGATAACCAGACCTGGGGAGTTTGCTTGAGGATGTAAGATGTGTAAGTCAGGTGCTGAGCTATTCCTCCAGGGCCGGTGGTGCTCTGAGTTCCTCCTCCTGCTGTTCCTCCTCCTGCTCCTCCTGTTGCTCCTCCTCCTCCTCCTCCTCCTCCTCCACTGCTGCCTCCACCACTGCTACCACCTCCACTTCCTCCTCCTCCTCCTCCGGTACCACTCCCCGCACTGGCAGTTGAGCCAGACTGGAGATCTAAAAACACAATGAATGACAGCAACATCATAAAAAGTATCCAGTAAAGTTTTAACTGAAAAAACAAATGAGCCCAGACAGATGTTTCCCTTTTAGTGTCATTCCTTCTCCTTTCTCATTTTCCTCCTTCTTTTCTGTAATCTACCTATCCTGTGAAAAGAGTAAGGAGAAATTCCTAGATTTTAGATCAAAATCTGTTTCCGTTCAATGGAATGGCAGCTGACTATATTTCGGCTCTGAGTACAACGAAGGTATTTTGACCTGGTCATGGGAGATCAAGAGAAGGCTTCCTACTCACATTTTCTAGCTACGTATTTTAATCAACTCTTAAATGTGTTCAGGTAGGTGCTTCCCAACTTTTGGGCATCTCATTCGATGTCAGTGACTTGCTGGAATTTAGCGTAACTTTACAGTGTTTGATGCAGTCTCCCATCTGGGAAAACATGAAGAGTTTCCTTCATTTACAATGACTCCAGGACCCCATTCTTCTTTGCCTTTCAAATTCCACCTCAAAGCCTTCAATTCTTTTTACTTCTCTTTTGGTGAGATAATACATATGAACTACCTGGATTATGAATATTCACTCAACAAATATTAACAATTTCCTTCTCCACCTTCATTCCAGTGATTATTGGAAAAGCTTCCTTCCTGATGGTTTATTTTCACAAGGATATCACAAGAATCTAAGTAGCTCACTGGATGACTTTTGAAATATTTACATTGTCCTTTTCTTAAATGTTTAACTTTTGGACATATCACTGCGTAGGTATGAGGAAAAAATAACCAAAGTGAGCATGGAAACGACCCATCACAGTCAATGAACGCAAGGACGATTAGCTGACACGCTGCATTTTGGCAATGGTGGTTAACTTCTAATGACTCTGACTGCTGTACTCTTCTACTTCTAATTCAGAAGGAAATAATTTCCTTATATCATAACCTTTTCAAGACTGCCCAAATTGTTTTTCTCTCTCTGTCAAAGCAAAAGTTTCTGTAACGGTACATGAACTTAAGACAGACACACCTTGGTAGAATCTACATTTCTCTTTCCGTCTCCAAACCTAGAAGGAAGGAATACATCCAAACCAGCTGTCCCCAAGCTTTGTGGCACCAGGGACCAGTTTCATGGAAGACAATTTTTCCATGAACTGGGGCAGGAGGTGGGGGGTGGTTTTAGGATGAAACGGTTCCACCTCAGATCATCAGGCATTAGATTCTCATAAAGAGCAAGGAGCGTGCACAGCTCACAACAGGGTTCACGCCTCTATGAGAATCTAATGCTGCCATGATCTGATGGGAGGCCGAGCTCAGGCAGTGACGCTCCCTTGCTCACGGCTCACCTCCTGCTGTGCGGCCCCGGGGTTGGGGACCCCTGATCTAAGTAAAGCCAAACGGACACATGTGATTCCAATCCTCTGCCAGCTTATCCCCCAAAATAGACTTCCAGCTTCTGTAAGTAGATGGATCTTCCCTCAGGTATCACCAGACTGACTTTTCAGACACCATTTCATTCACAGTGTGCGTAGACAGCTTCCTCTCAACAGCCTCATGAGCCATCTCTCTCCAGTGTGATTCATCCCTAACCCCAAACTCCAAGAAGCAAACCCACTTCTGGTTAAATTATCACTTCTGTTAAATCCATTTGGGCAAATGCTACCATTATACCACCCAACAGAGTTACAGAAAAGCTTCCTGAAAAAGAAAGAACTGCCCTCAGGTGGACAGGATGAACACACAGAGAACCAAGAGTCAAATGATTCAACCCAATGGTTTCACTAACTAGCATGGTTTGTAGCCCGCAGGATGGCTCCTTGAGGGATCAGCAGCAGCTTTCCTTTTCCTGAAGGGTTCTTGCTGTTTGTAGTTAGGTAGAGTTTAGTGCCAGGAGGTAAATTTGCCAAGTTGGCCAAATTAGTGGCTGGCAGCTGCAACGTTGCCATTACTAAAATGGTAAAGGAGAAAAAAAGGAGAAAAAATGGTAAGATATATTGAAACTAAGGGCAACACTCTCTCTAAAATTAAAATATGAGGCAATAAAATCTTATTTTAGACCACTAACAAACAGTAAACTCAAGTTTGTTTTCCAGATGCACAATGCTTTAAAGGCTGATATTCTTAAATATCTTGCTAATTAGAAAATAATTTACAGCCGAAAGCCTGACGGAGGCTCTTTATATCTGAATACAAATAGGGTGATCATATGTCCTGCTTCTGCCTAGGACTGTTCTAGGTTACACCTGTCCCATTGTAATATGTTAACAGTGACTCTTTTTACTCTCAAAAGTACTGTGGCTTGGATGATTAATGAAATAATCACCCTACCTATGGGGGAATACATATTTTCCCCCATTTAAGTCAAAGTTAGGCAAAATTTGTGCTCCTAACTTGCAAGTACAGTTAGCCCTCTGTATCTGTGGATTTCACATCCATGGATGTAACCTACCTCAAATCAAAAATATTCATATATTTGGGAGATAAAAGGATGAGTACATCTGTACTGAACAGGTACAGATTTTTTTTTGTCATTATTCCTTAAACAATACAATGTAACAACTATTTACACAGCATTTACATTGTTATTAGGTGTTAAAATAACCTAGAGATGATGAGAAGTACACTACAGCATTTTACAGAGGGAACTCAAGCATCTGTGGACTTTGCTATCAGCAGCAGGGGGTCCTGGAACCAGTCCCCCACAGTACTGAGAAATGGGTGTGTGTGTGTGTGTGTGTGTGTGTGTGTGTGTGTGTGTGTGTGTGTGTGTGTGTGTGTGTGTGTGTGTAGAAACTTAAAGCTAAATACAGACCTTCATGTGAAATGTCCCATGAAAAAGAACAAACATTTTAATACACATCTTATAGCATCAACCTAACTAGGAAACCTAGAGAAGATCAAATAGCAAATTAAATCACTAGCAAAGGAAATCGGACAGAGCTGCTGCTGAAAGAGCTCCCAATGAGGAGCCGTTTTACCTGAACCCTGGGATCCACTCTTCTGAGGACCAGCGGCAGTGACCTGAGCCTTGGTTAAGGTCTGCACGGGCTGAGCAACAATTGTTCCTCCACCTCCACTCACAATTGCTTTTGCGACTCCTTGGGTCACAACTTGCTTTGGACCAACTGCTTTGGAGACAGAGGAGCTGGCCTTGGCTACCAGGATCTGGCCACCACTGATCGCCACAGCCTGCTTGACTGCTGAAGGTAAAGCAGACCCAACCGGTACTCCAACAACCTGTTCAAAACAAAGCACAGTCCAACGGTGCTTTAAGAGCTCTTAGAACAGCAGTCACTGTTTTGGCAAAGAGCAAAGCCAAGGCCTGCACATAATACATGCAGCCTAATCCGGTCATCTAGGAAAGCTAACTAGAGAGGTGTGAACGGCAAATGTATTTCTTACACTTGGGTATTATAATAATAGAAGCTTAACAACTGTTTTCTTACCTCAGCTACTTTTTATGACTTACTTTAATAGAAAATTTGGGAAACTCAGAAGTATAAAGAAAAATGTTCTACTCATCCAGAAATAATCTCCTAATATTTCCAATGTATCTACTTCCAATTCTTTCACACACACTTGAGACCGGGCACAGTGGCTCATGTCTGTAATCCCAGCACTTTGGGAGGCTGAGGCAGGCAGATCACTTGAGGTCAGCAGTTCAAGACCAGCCTGACCAACATAGTAAAATCCCGTCTCTACTAAAAATACAAAAATTAGCTGGGCGTGGTGGCACGCATCTATAGTCCCTCTGGAGGCTGAGGTGGGAGAATCACTTGAATCTGGGAGGCGGAGGTTGCAGTGAGCCAGGACCGTGCCACTGCACTCCAGCCTGGGAGACAGAACAAGACCCTGTCTCAAGGAAAAAAAAAAAGCAGGAATATTTAACTGACTTTTTTTATTTAAAAAAGACCTCAGTATCCAAATAATGAAAATGAAAATTAGAAGTATCTAGTTCTGAAAGTAAACTCTTTAGAGAAAATACTCAGGAGTGTTTTTTCTTGTTGTTGTTGTTGTTTTTAGACAGAGTCTCACTACGTTGCCCAGGCTGGGGTGTAATGGTGCAGTCTCAGCTCACCACAACCTCTGTCTCTCGGGTTCAAGCAGTTCTCCTGCCTCAGCCTCCCAAGTAGCTAGGACTACAGGTGCATGTCAGCATGCCCGGCTAATTTTTGTATTTTTAGTAGAGAAAAGGTTTCACTATATTGGCCAGGCTGGTCTTGAACTGCTGACCTCATGATCCGCCTGCCTTGGCCTCCCAAAGTGCTGTCAACAGTAGGATGTTAAAGAAAACGCTGAACGAATGGCAAATTGGGGCAGCGTTTCCCGCTCTGCAGCTCTTTATTTCATAAAAAGCACTTCTCACCAGAAACTCCACGAAACTTTCACAGGGTTAGAAGAAATGCAAATAATCTGCCTTCTTAAGGAGAAAAAGACAAAACAGGAGCCCATCAGATTAGGGAGAAAAGAGTTTAAAGTCTGATAACATCAAGAAGTTACCTGAGGCTGTGGGGGAAATAGGTACTTTTGTTCACTGCTGGTAGGAAGATAAATTTGTACAGCCACTCCAGAGAGGCTCTGGCCTATCTGCTAAAACTGAGAATTCACATACCCCCAATATAGGAGGAATTCTATTTTTAGAAATATATCCTAGGGAAACAGGCATGCGTTCAAGAGAACATATACAAGAATGTCCAACGTAACATTATTTTTTAAAAAAAACTGTTAGCAACCTTAATGTCTCCAGCATGTAACGACATTCTTAATGTCTACAGATAGAGGAATGGACAAACTGTGGCATAAAACGGACAATGAAAAGTCATACTAAGAATGAATGAACTAGAACCATATATATTAGCATAAACAGACTGGAAGAATGAAAGAGTGAAAAGGGAGGTGCAGAGAAATGTAAGTAGAAGTATCTTTTATGTAAACCTTCAAAACACAAACAACATCATGCTTCCCACGACTGTGTATTCACGTAATAAGCGCGAGCGCTGAAGCCAAACACCAAAGCCCCAACAGTGCTGCCTCTGGGAAGAAGAAAGCCGACTTCAGGGGTACCAGAAATGTCTTATTCGGAGAGAAAAAGGATCCGGAGTAAACATGAACATGTAAATTTGGGGTGGAGGATATGTGCGTATTGATTACTTAATTGTCTCTTTGTTTTCCTGGACTTTTAGAGTAGTTCTAAATTTTACAGTAAGATTATTTAGGAGGTGGAATGAAATGATAAACCTTATGGAACTGATAAGTAGGAAGTCTTAAATTAAAAAATTACTATATCATACAAGGTTTCTGCTCAAAGACTACGAGTACAGTAAAATACATTTGCCATGTACTTGGATAATACAGCTGATGTAAAGAAAACAGTCACTTAATCAAGTATTATTAAACCACAGTGTCACAAAGCGGAAAGACTGTAGGTTTTGGTAAGCGGAAAGACGTGGTTTCCCAGGTTAGTTATTGTTATGTTAGTAGCTAGGTAAGGTAAGTTATTTAACCTCTCTGAGTTTTAGCGTCAGCTTCCTCATCTACAAAATATGGAAAACATTTACACCCAAAATCATGAAGCAACACGAGAAAGAGTTTATAGGATGCCTAGCTAACATGATAGCTGTTACTGCTCATCACACCACGTCAACCGAAAAAGAATAATCCATAAGGGACGTGGACACCAGCAGACAACAGCCAAAGGACAGACAGACATTTGTGGCTGTCTTCCGCATCTGGCCAAGGCAGAGACCTTGATCTTAACCTCTGGATTCAGCGAGTGAAACAGAAATTAATTTTGAGTGAAATTACACAATACTAGGATCTGCCTGCTGCTTTAAAATATTCCAAGAAGAGAAATTAAGATGAGTAAAATGCCGGTAATTGTCGAAACTGGGTAACAGGCATGTGGGATTCATCACACTATTCTCTACTTTTCTGTATGTTTAAGAAAGGAGGGAAGGACAGAAGAAAAAAGAATAAAAGAACCACTTTTATAAAAGCAAGTTAACGAAGACAAGAAATTCCCCCGGCTCTCCTGGTTTGGTTGAAAACCCCCTTATTACCCACATCTCCATCTCTGTTCTAATTTAATTCTGCAGGGCACCTGTAGAGTTTCTGTGGCCACAGAGCAGGGTAAGGCCATCCTCTTAGTGATGTGGAAATACAGAAACTCTTCTTACTGATCAAGAACTTTTCTGTATATTTATGAAAGAAGAAAAAAAGCCTTCTTGGCTGGGCATGGTGGCTCACTTTGGGAAGCCAAGGTGGGCGGATCATGAGGTCAGGAGTTTGAGACCAGACTGACCAACATTAGGAAATGCCACCTCTACTAAAATACAAAAAATTAGCTAGGCATGATGGCAGGTGCCTATAATCCCAGCTACCTGGGAGGCTGAGGCAGGAGAACAGCTTGAACCCAAGAGGCCAAGTTTGGAGTGAGCCGAGATCACGCCACTGCACTTCAGCCTGGACGACAGTGAGAGACTCCATCTCAAAAAAACAAAACAAAACAAAACCAACTCCACACCATTAGCTGGGCATGGTGGCACAGGCCTGTGGTCCCAGCTACTTAGGAAGCTGAGGTAAGAATACGGCTTGAGCCCAGGAGGCGGAAGTTGCAGTGAGCTCAGAGTGCACAATTGCACTCCAGCCTGGCAACAGAGCTACAGTCTCAAAACAAACAAAAAACCCTGGTATCCCAAGTCAGCCACAGGAGGGCAGTCTTCACCAGCAGAGCTTATCCACCCTGTGCACACCGCCAGGGAGATGACTGACACTACCTCCCTACCTTCTTCCTTCAGGAAAACAGAAGAATGAGGAAGTCTGCATTCCATTGGGAAAAACTCTGCAGCTGATTATGGACTAATTTAAGAAGGGGTAAGAGCCCTTAAGTAAGACAGTATTAGCCCAAATTAGTTTATTTTTTTTAAACAACACACTTTGTCCAGGCTCATGCTTGTAACTCCAACACTTTGGGAGGCTGAGGCAGGCAGATCGCTTGAGCTCAGGAGTTCGAGACCAGCCTGGGCAACATAGTGAAAACCAGTCTCCACAAAATATAGGGGGGAAAAAAAACCTAGCTGGGTGTGATGGCATCACCTGTAGTCCTGGGAGGCTGAGGCGGGACTGCGGGAGCCCAGGGAGGCTGAGACTGCAGAGAGTTATGATCATAAAAAAAAACAAAAACCCACAACAGCAACCACCACCAAAAAATATAACATATTTCAGCCTAGAACCTGAACTCACCCCTACCAACTCTTCTCATTCAATAATTCTGTCTATTGCTAATTTCCATCTAGCTCGAGAAAGCAGACACCCATTGTTTTGTATTTGTTATACACTTAACTTCGATTCATGCTTTGATTAAATGTTATTTCTGCCTCCCTGTTTCCTACACGTACCTTTGGCAAGGCAGAATTTACCTCAGCAAACTGAAGGGGAAGAGTCTGTATCTGAGAATTTTCCCTCCAGGCATTAAAAAATACAGCTGTTTACAAGTTAATTGCTCAGCGAAAACCATTACTATGGTACTTAGGCATGGGATACACGATAGTCACATTAGTTACTATTTACTGAACACCTGCTCTGTGCCAGGTAGGTCCTTCATACACGATCTCTAATTCTTCTACAACCCTGAAAGACCAGGGCTCAGAGAGATTAAGCAACCCACACAGGCTACACCAATAACGAGTGGCTGAGATCTGAGATTTGCAACAAGCTCTAATGGCAAAGCTCATGCTCCTTTACTTTAACACACCGCTTTCTCCCTACACGGAACCACTTAATTTCAGTTGTCCCTTTTCATGTCAAAGGCAGCATCTCTTCCCACTTTCAGGAAAAAGATCAGCTGTGCTTCTGTTGAGTCCAAGTAAACAGTGCCATTTTTTGCCACCATCCTTTTTCTTTTTTTTTTTTTTTGGGTGATGGAGTCTTGCTCTGTCACCCAGGCTAGAGCACAGTGGTGCGATCTCAGTTCACTGCAATCTTGACCTCACAGGTTCAACCAATCTCCTGCCTCAGCCTCCTACAGGCACACACCACCATGCCCCGCTAATTTTTGTATTTTTAGTAGAGACAGGGTTTCACCACGTCGGTCACGCTGGTGTCAAACTCCTGACCTCAGGTGATCCTCCCACCTCTGCCTCCCAAAATGCTGGGATTACAGGCATGAACCATGGCGCTCAGCCATTTTTTTTTTTTTTTGAGATGGTCTCCCTCTGTCACCCAGGCTGGGTGCAGTGGCACAATCTTGGCTCACTGCAACCTCTGTCTCCTGGGTTCAAGTGATTCTCCTGTGTCAGCCTCCCAAGCACCTGGGATTACAGTTATACTCAGCTAATTATTATTATTATTATTATTAATATTTGTATTTTTAGTAAAGACAAGGTTCCACCATGTTGGACAGGCTAGTCTCAAACTCCTGACCTGAAGATATCTGCCTGCCTCGGCTTCCCAAGTGTTGGGTGACTCAGAGGTGTGAGCCACCAAGCCCAGTCCATATAATATTCTTAATAGCTTTAGAGTATACCTGCCAAAAGTTGAGACAATTTAACCTTGATGTTCTAAAAGCATACTGAGTTTAGAGACAATAGCTCACCACTTTCCAGTAGTTCTGGAATGGGGAGCAGAGTTAGCAGGCCTCAGTTTAAACACGCTGTCATTTATTAGCTGTAATGCTCCCAAGGAAGCCCTTTAACCTGTGACACAGTTTCCTCATTTGTAAAACAGGGGTAAAAATCCCATCCTCCAGGGTTGTGTGTGGATTATAATGGCACACAAAAGCACTCAATACTGATTCCAGTCATCGACCACATTCATGATGTTTCAGTCAATGACAGACTGCATATACAATAGTGGTCCCGTAAGATTATAAGACTGTATTTTTACAGTACCTTTTCTATGTTTAGGTATGTTGAGATCCACAAATACCTACTGTTTGTTGTATTACAACTTCCTATAGTATTCAATAGTAACACGCCAAAGAGGTTTACAGCCTATGAGCAATAGGCTATACCATGCAGCCTAGGGGTGTAGTTAGCTATTCTATCTAGATTGAAGTACACTGTGATGTTGACACAACAAAATCACCTAATGACACATTTCTCAGAACACCATCATAAGGTGATGCCATGGCTGCATTTCTAATTGATTTAGTAAAACATGGCTCTATGTGGCATTTTAAAATTCTCTCAGTACATTAATTCTCCCATACCTTCAAATTATAAAACAAGTGAACTCTACAAAAAGCTAAGAATCATTAAATAGATAACAGCCTGTACATCAGAGGTATAAACTACAGCATTCTCCTATCAGAAATAAACAAGTCAACAGCAGATCCCTTTGAGATATGAATCAAGTAGAAAGCTGTGCCCATGAGTCAGCTGCCTTCACTGCCAGAGATAGCAGCATCCCCCTGCCTCTTGGACCATTCCTGGACCCTTTGCAACATAATCCTGCTCTTGTCAACGATTACTACAGAAGCAAAAGAGTTTCACACCAACTGACTTGTTTTCCAACTGGGCTTTCACCCACAGGTTTTATGAGATCAGCAACACTGTTACCCTCAATCTTTTCAGCCCTTGTCAATTATTTAGGCAAACAACATCATTTACATGTTAGCTTTCCCAACACAAACCTTGGAGGGCTGAACCTTTGTTGACTGGGCAATCCCTTCTCCAGTAGTTATGACCTGTTTTTGAGGGGACACAGCTATCATGTGGCCCCCTTTCACAGTCACATACTGCGGGAGTGGTGACTGGCTGGCAGCTCCTGTTGCAGGCATGTGAGGGGCTTCACCAGGTTCCTGTTTGATGATCACCTTGCAAAAAACATGATAATGACACTGAAAAAACATCCATAAACATTCCATTTTTTAAAAGCTGCTAATATCTGAATCTTTTCTGTTTGCAGGGATTAATGAATTAATGAAACTTGATCTGTAAAGAACGACTCCACCAGAAGGGGAAATATACTGCCTAAATACAGTCCATAACAGCTATTAAAGGGACCAAAAGTAGGATCTGGACTTGATACTGTACTCCTGTAATAACACAGTCACTTGTTTTAGAGACTGTGGTAAATGACAGCAGAGAGAAACACACACACACACACACACACACACACACACACACACACACACACACACACACACACACAGTTTGTGCTCTAGATGAATTCATCCAGATGAATTCCCATCTTGCTGGACTCCCAAGGCTGCCCTGAGGATATCATTAAATTAGAGGAAGCACATCTCAGAATGAGAAGTTGAGAGTTACTAAAAAGTAACCCGTTGTAGGGAAAGTGTCAATCAACTCCAACATGCCACAGAAAGTATTATGACTTGTGGGATAATCCCCTAATACATACTCACTTTTGTGAAAGCTCCAAGTCCTCCTGTTATAGGTTTGGGGCTTTGAACCTTAGGGTGACTCCCAATTGGACAAAGAGGTGGCATAGATGCAAACAAAGAATCCTCCTGCTGTGTGTGTAAAAATACATAGTTTACAATTAGCATAAATGGGTGAGTTCAGATAATCTAGTCACTTAAAATTAATACAGACCTGTGACATTCTCTAGCAACATAAACAAACAAAAGACAAAAAAAAAACCTAAACTCCTTGGGGTCTCCCAAGCCTCTACACCTGCATTTTAATATTGTTTTAGAAACCAAATACAAAGAAAAGCTGTAACTTGGCAAGAATCTACTCATCTGTGTATTGCTGTATGCTGGAAAGACTTCTAATCTACCATCCTTAATATTTGGTTGAATTCACTGGTCGTCCCGACAGTTGGTAAACCATTAAAGGACAGGGACTGTATTTAGTTTATTTTATATCCCTGGAGCCTAGGTACTAAATTAATAAAGAAACAGGCAGCTGCAATGTTTCACTATATACTTATATAAAATTTACTCAATGAACACCTAGAATACAAAGGAAAAATTTTCAATACAAACTTAAAAAACAAAAAGAATGTGAATAATTGGCATAGGCAAAGACAACAAGTCAACATTCAACACTTCTGTAGTTTGTCTTTAATTCTCAAACACAAAATACAAATCTCAGAGGCAAACTGTCAAAATTCAGTTACAGCGTCAAGAAACAGAGTATTTCTTGATGGTACAGTAAAATGATCACCAACAAACAATAAAAATTAAACCAGCAGAGTTACAACTTTAAAGATTATTATAATTCAGACATTCATATGAAGTGCTAACAAACTGCACAGAATTTAGAGAACCTCGCCTTGGACTAGGAGATTACTCAGTATCATCATTAGTATCTAAATAAAAGAAATGCTGTGTTAGGCACCAGTCATTTGACTGGAACAGGTCAGATGATATTTAGAGTTTTAAATTCTGAAGGACTGCTTACTCAGAAAAAGGGGAGCAGGGGAGACTCTGGAGGTAAGCATTATTTTCAAACGAGGAACTAAAAGCTTGGCACATGGAAAAGGAAATAATGATGCTCCCTGGTGTAGGATGGGGTTACATCTGGATAAACCCATCATAAGGTGAAAACATCATAGGCCAGAAGTCCATTTTTGACTTCCCACATTTTCACCATATGGTGGATTTATCTAGATGTAACCCCACTGTAAGTGGAGGACTCACTAAATGCATATTGCTTTTGCACCAGGGTAAAGTCGAAAAATCTTAAGTTGGACCACTGTAGTTGGGACCCATTTGTATATTTACTTCTTGGTGGTGCAAATATAGAAAAGATAAGAACGTCCTGTCAGATGAATATTTTTATTTTTATTTACTTATTTATTTTATGGGTAAAGGAGCAGAAGTTTAATAGGCAGGAAAAAGGAGAGAGGAGAGCAGTTCTCTGTTGTGAGAGAAAGAGGTGTCCGAAAGGGAAGAGGTGAGATGAATACTTTTATAAGGAAATATTTTTAGCAAACTACCCAAATAAATAAGTAAATAAATAATCTTATCAGTAAGTTTTCAAATTGATACTGGGTGACTATTTGATACAAGTGTTGTGAAGCATTTTTGACACTATGAAAAGATCCAAGTGAGGTAATAAAGTCTGCAGTAGATGATCTTCTAGATGCTTAACAGCTTGAAGATTCAACTTTATGCAATTTGCATCACCAACAGACACATTCTTGCTGAGGCTGAACATACTTTGTTCAGAAACCAGCTAAGTGGCTGGGTGCGGCTCATGCCTGTAATCCCAGGACCTTGGGAGGCAATGTGGGAGGATCTCTTGAGGCCAGGAGTTCAATATAGCCTGTCTCATACAGGGGGAGACCCTATCTCTATTTTAAAAAATTGTTTTTAAAAAATGAAAAGAAAAAGAAGCTAGCAAAGTGTAATAATATAGTAAGAGTGTTACCTTGACAGCAGATGTTACAAAACTACTTCCATGAATTTTAGGAACAGGGGAACTTGTTCCTTGGGATATCTTGTTTGTAGGACTTCCTAATAAGCAAGGCACAATTAAAATATAAACAAGGTAAAATTTACAAAATGTGATTTTAATGCATTTCCACCATCCTCCCTTCTTTCCTATTATTTATTTTTCATTTTTTAAGGGTTGAAAACTCATTTTTAAGGCTAAAACTAGTATGGAAAAAAACCCTTAAGGACCCATCCCTGTGAAGCTGATCTCATGCTCAACTTGAATAAGGATAAGAAGCTGGTAAGGATATGCAGAAGAATAAGTAAGTATATCTTGTATATTCTAATCCTTATGCCATAAAAGACACTCTATCGTGATATTGATTGTTTAACAAATGTGCCAGAATATGTATTCTGCTAGCTCCTTCAAAGTAGCTTCACCAGAAAGTTATACCTATTCCAATGCTACCAACATTAAACATTTTTTTTTTCTTTTCTGAGATGAAGTCTCCCTCTGTCGCCCAGGCTGGAGTACAGTGGCACGATCTCAGCTCACTGCAACCTCCACCTACCAAGTTCAAGTGATTCTCCCACCTCAGCCTCCCCAGTAGCTGGGGCTTCAGGTACACACAACCACGCACAGCTAATTTTTTTTTTTTTTTGAGACAGAGTTTTACTCTGTCGCCCAAGCTGGAGTGCAGTGGTACGATCTCAGCTTACTGCAACCTCTGCCTCCTGGGTTTAAGTGATTCTTCTGCCTCAGCCTCGCAAATAGCTGGGACTACAGGCACGTGCCACCACACTGGGCTAATTTTTGTATTTTTAGTAGAGATGGGGTTTCACCATATTGGCTAGGATGGTCTCAAACTCCTAACCTCGTGATCTGTCTGTCTTGGCCTCCCAAAGTGCTGAGATTACAGGCGTGAGCCACTGCACCAAGCCAACATTAAACATTTTAGACTCCATTTGTAAAACTGCCTTTAGAGCCTGAAAAAATTTAGTCATATTATCTATAGAGAACAAGTCAAGACCCAAATAGTATTTAATCATCTACTCTATTTACCAAACTTGCCTCCAAAGATTTCTGGCTGATTCCTAAAACGAAATGTGAAATAACACCTATTTGGAATCCCTAAGTATGTCTGAAAGGTTACTGGGTAAGCCCTGAACACAGTAATTTTTAAGGGCATTCCATAATTATAGTCATTATTAAAGTTTAGCCTTTCCAAAAAAAAAATGCTTGGAAAAGTCCAACATACATTTGTATGTTAATTACAGTAAGTTAAACAAACAAACGGAAAAAATCAGGCTCATCTTATAAATCAACGCTTTTATTTCATTTATCTTCTAATTCTCTTAATTAGAAGTGAAAGCTACAGGGAAGTTTATAGTTAGGAGTGTGTGTTTAAATACAGGTTGAATGAGGGTGGGCACAGTGGCTCGTATTTGTAATCTCAGCACTTTGCGGGGCTGAGGTGGGTGGATCACCTGAGGTCAGGAGTTGAGACCTGCCTGGCCAAATGGTGAAACCCCATCTCTACTAAAAATAAAAAAATTAGCCAGGTGTGGTGGCATATGCCTGTAATTCCAGCCACAAGGGAGGCTGAGGCAAGAGAACTGCTTGAACCCAGAAGGCGGAGGTTGCAGTGAGCTGAGATCATGCCACTGAACTCCAGCTTGGGTGAAACAGCAAGACTGTCTCAAAAAGTAAATTAATAAATTAATAATAAATAAATACAAGTTAAATAAAGGGAATAAATAAAATAATGTTAGGGAAAGCATTCAAAAAAACCTAAAAAGCATGATATAGTTGCATGGGATTATAGTGGCAACCATGGTGAACTCAAGGATGACTTCTTCCTATGAGTTCTCTTTAAAACTGCAGGTTTCAATTTCCCCTCCCATAGCAGAATGGGTCTTCCCTGAAGAAAAGTAATTATCAATTTTTTATTTCACTGGGGAGAAATGTATGTGGTCCACAGTTAGCAAAAGCTTCATTTGGAAGAGAGGTAGTAGTAAGTCTTCTAAATGAAAACAAAATCAACTGTTCTTTTAAGGAAATTAATTATGGCTTACTTTGAATTTTTAGAAATTAAAAGAAAACTCAAGTAAATTCTACAAAATGAAACTTTTACAGAGTAAACCTCCCCTAAGAGGAACAGTGCTGGCTTTACTTTTATGTATTCCCTGTTCTCGCATTCTCCAGTTACATGGCTACTAAGTCATGATAGGACTGTTTTTAATAAAAGATCAAACCTTTTGGATTGTACAAATATTGATCTGATACACACCTGTACCTGGAGTGGTGGCTCCAATAACCTGACCAGGCTGCTTGTCCATGATAACATAAGGATTACTAATAACAGAGCCAGCAGTGCCTTGCTTCACATGGACTGGAGTGGAAGTCGGGGTTCGAGGCAATGGTGATGGGCTTGGAGTTGATATTGGGGAACCTTATTAATTAAAGAAAGGGAATAGAAATAAAATATACATATTCAACTCATGCAAGAAGATGTCCAGGACAAGGAAGGTCAGTGCCACTGGGACAAACTGGGAAAATAAAACGGAACTGCATGTTCCTAGTACTGAGCAGCAATAGAAGTATAAGGGAGGCAGAAGATGTATGTTTCACACTCTGCATCCTTATCCATGGACCAACAGCATCAGCATTGTTGAGGAAACTGTTAAGAAACAGACTTTATGGTCCCATCCTTGACCTACTGAACATAAATCTGCACTTTGACTAGATCTCCTGGTATGTACATTAAAGTTCAAAAAGCAGTACTTTACACAGCAGTGGGAAACTGCTGAACCTTTTTTTTAAAAAAACTCCTGTATCTTGATACGATAAACCTTTTAACACCAAAAGCAGGCTGTTATATAGTACTGGTTATATGTGAAGACACTAAAGTTAGGGAGAAACTTAGTAAGTAAATAGCTAGATTTAAGAACCTGGTGTCTTGTTTTGCAATTTATTTTGAATAGGAAAATATGAAATTAACCTACCCAGAGCAAAAGTCTCTGTCAATACTATGTCATAGTCATAATCCAGAAAGATTCGTGTTCCCACAAAATATTCTCAAAAGTTACTGACAGTTAAATATTCTCTACTGTCTTTTATTGATCAAACTTGTCATCCATGAATTTCTCTAAACTTCAAACCAATTTATATGTTCAGCCTATTCTACCTCCGAAGTAGCAAGTTCCAAAATTTTTCTACCTGGTAGGTAAAACTGCCTACCAATGGCTGGGCATAGTGGCTCACATCTGTAATCCCAGCACTTTGTGAGGCTGAGGTGGGTGAAGCCCCTGAAGTCAGGAGTTCAAGACCAGACTGGCCAACATGGTGAAACCCCATCTCTACAAAAAATACAAAAATTAGCCAGGAGTGGTGGTGTGAACCTGTAGTCCCAGCTACTTGGGAGGCTGAGGCAGAAGAATCGCTTAAACTCTGGAGGCAGAGGTTGCAGTGAGCCAAGATCGCACCACTGCACTTCGGCCTGGGTGACAACAGTGAAACTTGGTCTCAAGAAAAAAAAAAAAAAAGTCTATCAATTATTTATCTCTCATCAATTTCAAAGATTTGGATCATAATTTTGCTTAGCTGTCTACTTATAAAACCAAACATTCCTTTTCCCCCACTTTCATTTAAGCATTGTACGGAAGTCCTCATACTTCCTCGATGTTTTCAAGTGCCTTTTAACAAACACATTTTGTTCTAAGGTGGAACAGCCAAAACCATAAAGTATATATTCCTACTAAATTTTACTGAGCATAATGTGAAACTGTCACAAGGCAAAGGTCAATCCATCCTTAGTGAAAAAGATGACTCAGAACTACCTATTGACAATAGGAATGAACAATTTTCTAGTGTGGTTAGACAGAGAATAAAGCATTTCAATTCCCAACCAGTTCCAACTCTGAAAGCTTAACTCCACGCCAAAGGCCTCTAAATTTTTTCTATTAGTAGTCATTGTGGCTTCCATATATCTAATCCCCAAACACGATTCCGACACCTTAGTTTCAGCCATATATCCCAGCAAACATTTTACCTGTGCTGATTCCAGGAGACAGAAATTTGACCATTTGAGTTTCATTTATTGCCTCCATTCGAAAATAATTTCTCTATGAATGAACTTTGTTTTTGCCTGTGACAGCTTTGGCAGTCAACAGTGATAAACTTCCCTGTTAAACACTGCTTAGAAGAACTTAAGAGAAAAAAAGCCACAGTATTTTGTTTTGTTGTTCCAATAATTTTAACATCCAGTCAACTCCACATACACCACCTGCAACACATCTGCATACCTGAGACAATCTTGCAGCTCATGGTGATGGGCTGGAAGGACTTTCCAGGTGACTCAGGATTAGGAACCTGACTTTGTGGCACAATTTTGCAGCTTGATGCTATTGGCTGGAAAGCTGAATTGCCATGAGAACAAAAGGTAACTTTCTGGGATGTTGTCATTTTGGTGGGTGTTCTTTCCAATGAAGACGGCAAAGAATAAAACGGAGTGTGTCTTTCAGCTTCAGTGCTAGCTGGGAATCCTACTTGAGATGAAACAGACAAATGGCAAGTCATCATCAATCGCTTTGAAATAACAAAACCTTACCATTGTGGGAAAGAAGAAAAATGCCTTATTTCAAATACCCATTTTTAAACCACGTACTGGTAGCAAAATAAATACAATCCATCATCCCTCCATACTTCTTTTTGGTGAAAAATATATATGCTTAGAATCACATTTAAAGTGCTTTTAAAAGAAATTTGAAAACATATTAACTATAAACCATAACATTTAACATAAGAAGAACACGTATGTTTGTTCCTGTTTTTTAACATATAAACTGAAAAACGGTTTAGAAAAGAAAAGAAATCTCAGAAAGCATTCCCTTAATCTAATGATACCCTCCAATCTTATTTATTTATTTATTTATAGACATTGTTTCGCTCTTGTTGCGACTGCAGTGGTGCAATCTCAGCTCACTGTGCAACCTCCTCCTCGTTCAAGTTATTCTCGTGCCTCAGCCTATCGAGTAGCTGGGATGACAGGCGTGCACCACCACACCTGGCTACATTTTCTATTTTTGGTATTCATGGGATTTCATCATGTTGGCCAGGCGGCTCTCCAACTCCTGACCTCTGGTGATCCGCCCGTCTAGGCCTCCCAAAGTGCTGAGATTACAGGCGTGAGCCACTGTACCCAGCCCCTCTCCTATCTTATTAAATGCCCATAAAGAAGATGCAATTGAAATCTGAAGAGAAATAAAGTTGAGATTTTATAAAAGAACTAAAATACTAAAATCACATTAAAATATAGGCTTAGAAATAAAACATTCAAAAATCAATTTTATATCTTTTATGCTTACATATGTGAACATTTAAATATGTATTTATACACATATATTTGTTAAATTTAAAAATTGCATGGCCAAAATACATTGTTGGTGATGAATCTTTTACTTTAAGATCAGATATTTAATATTCAAGTTTCTTGCTCGCACAATCAGAAACTGAACTATAAAGTTGCCCTGTAATACATCAGAAGGAACCATTATAATCATCAAGTGATAAAAATCTAATGTTCTAGGCCAGGTGCAGTGGCTCATGACTGTAATCCCAGCACTTTGGGAGGCCGAGGCAGGTAGATCACCTGAGGTGCAGAGTTCAAGACATGCCTGACCAACATGGTGAAAACCCGTCTCTACTAAAAATACAAAAATTAGCCAGGTGTGGTGGTGGGCACCTGTAATCCCATCTCTACTAAAAATACAAAAATTGGCTAACGCCTGTTTTGGCCTTAGCCCACCTGTACCCAGGTGAATTAAAGGAAAAAAAAATATATATATATATATCTATATATATATCTATAGCTATATCTATATATATATATAAAGCAGCCAGGCGAGGTGGTGGGTGCCTGTAATCCCAGCTACTAGGGAGGCTGAGGCAGGAGAATTACTTGAACCAGGGAGGTGGAGGTTACAGTGAGGCAAGATTGCACCACTGCACACCAGCCTGGGCAACAGAGTTAGACTCCATCTCAAAAACAAACAAACGTTTAAACAACAACAACAACAACAATAAAATTAATGTTTTTAGTGATTTTTACATTTTATAAAATGTTGGTAGAACTTCATGGAGAAATATTTTTGACAGGAGTGGAGATTTGGCTTTCATAACAGAGCTCTGCAGTAGAGACAGCATGTCTACTTATGGCAAAGTTGTTTTCCATATACTATAGGTCTCTGAAAGCAGCAAATGGGAAAGGAATGCCTCAGAACAACTCTATGTAAGGAAAAATGCTGAATTACCTTTCTCCACGGAGGTATCGGGTATTGGCTCATGTGCCTGCTTTATTGGCGAAGACGCTTTCACTGGGGCTGGAATGGTCAAAGGCAAAGATGGAGGGGCATCAGAGATGTCAGACTCCGAGGACTGAGGATATACATAGTCTTCTCCGAGAGAATGGCGATGGAGTTCAACATCCACTACCTAGACAATTGGGCAACAATCGGGCTCATGAGTCCATCATCAATGACACAGAAAGCTCAAGTCCTGTCCAAGAATGTGATCTCAGGGAGGTGAGGGGTAATTTCTAACCACACTTCAAAGGCAATTTCAATCTGAAGAACTGAAGTATTTATCCTAGAAGGTCATCTAATCTGTCTTAACAGACACATGCCTCAGCAAAAATCTAATCTGGCTTGGCATGCAAATCTCAGTAAAATGAATCACAAAACTGGGGCCTTTTCATTATACTGTTGCTACTCCTTAGAACACTATTCCTACAAATCTTTGCATGGCTTAGAACACTATTCCTACAAATCTTTCTCAGCAGCAGGTCTCAATGAAGCACCAACTTCTCAGAGAGACGGTCCCTAACCACCCAAGCATAAGCATCACTTTCTCAGAGAGACCGTCCCTAACCACCCAAGCATAAGCATCACCTTCTCAGAGAGACCGTCCCTAACCACCCAAGCATAAGCATCACCTTCTCAGAGAGACCGTCCCTAACCACCCAAGCATAAGCATCACCTTCTCAGAGAGACCGTCCCTAACCACCCAAGCATAAGAATCACCTTCTCAGAGAGACCGTCCCTAACCACCCAAGCATAAGCATCACCTTTCTCAGAGAGACCGTCCCTAACCACCCAAGCATAAGCATCACCTTCTCAGAGAGACCGTCCCTAACCACCCAAGCATAAGCATCACCTTCTCAGAGAGACTGTCCCTAACCACCCAAGCATAAGAATCACCTTCTCAGAGAGACCATCCCTAACCACTCAAGCATAAGCATCACCTTCTCAGAGAGACAGTCCCTAACCACTCAAGCATAAGCATCACCTTCTCAGAGAGACCGTCCCTAACCACCCAAGCATAAGCATCACCTTCTCAGAGACCGTCCCTAACCACCCAAGCATAAGCATCACCTTCTCAGAGAGACCGTCCCTAACCACCCAAGCATAAGCAACTTCCTTACCCCACAGCTACTCTCATCTTCATAGCACTTACTTGAAACTGAAATAATTTTTTTTGCTTTTGTATTTACTCTCTGCCCTCCCCATTTTCAATGCCACTAAGAATATGACTCTTTGAGGGAAGAAGCTACCTTGTTCATTTCTGTATTCTCAGCACTTGGATCAGTGCTCGGTAAGCACCTTCTGATATAATACAGCAGATTTCTCTAGACAGAGTAAGATTTAATTGGTAAACTCTGATTAAATAGCAACTGCTGACATTATATCACGAATACAAAAAAAGGGGAAGAAGGTAATCGATAAAGTTGGAGGTCCCAGACTCCTGATTTCAAAATTTAGTACAAAGCTATAGTAATCAAAATAGTATGCTGCTGGCATAAAAACAGACATATGGAGCAATGGAATAAAAACAGACATACAGAGCAGTGGAATAGATTAAATCCTCACATAGATGGTCAGATATCTTTGACAAGGATTCCAAGACCATTCAGTGGGGGAAAAGACAGTATTTTCAGCAAATGGTGCTAAGAAAACTGATATCCACATGCAAAAGAACGCAACTGGAGCCTTACTTTACACTACATATCAAAATGAACTCGGAATGGATCAAAGACCATAAAATAAAACACTTAGAAGAAAATACAAGGGAAAAGCTTCATGACACTGAATTTGGTAATGGTTTCTTGGATATGACACCAAAAGCACAGGGAACAAAAGAAAAAATAGACAAATGGGACTACATCAAACTTAAAAACTTCTGTACATCAAAGGACACAATCAACAGAGTGAAAAGGCAAAAATATATCATGGAATGGACGTAAATACTTGCATCTACCTGGTAAGGGGTTACTATCCAGAATATATGAATAACTCCCATGACACTGCGACAACAAAAACCAAACCACCTAATTAAAAAATGTCTTTGAATAGACATTTCTCCAAAGAAGATAAACACATGGCCAAGGAGCACAGGAAGGGATCCTCAGTGTCACTAATGATTACAGAAACACAGGTCAAAACCACAAGACATCACAACACAACCATGAGAATGCCTACTATAAATTAAAAACAAAAGAAAGTTAGCAAATGCCAGTGAAGATGCGAAGAAGCTGGAACACCAGTGCACTGTTGGTGGGAGTGTAAAACGGTACAGCTGCCATAAAAAATACAGCAGTGCTTCCTCTAAAAATGCAATGACCATATGATCGAGCCCATTCCATTTCTAGGTATATACCCAAAAGAACTGAAAACAAGGATCTAAATAGATACCTGTACACCCACGTTCATAGCAGCACTATTAACAATAGCCAAAAGGTGAAAGCAACTCAAGCGTCCATCAGCAGATGAACAGATAAATAAAATGTGGTACATACATACAATGCAATACTATTCAGCCTAAAAAAGGAGGACGGGCTGGGCACAAAGGCTCATGCCTATAATCCCAACACTCTGGAAGGCCAAGGCAGGAGGATGGCTTGAGCCTAGGAGCTCAAGACAAGCCTGGACAACACAGTGAGACCCTGTCTCTACAAAAAATAAGTAAATAAATTAGCTGGTCATGGTGGCATATGCCTATAGTTCCAGCTACTTGACAGGCCGAAGACAGATTACTTGACCCTGGGAGTTCAAAGATGCAGTCAGCCATGATTGCACCACTGCACTCCAGCCTGGATGACAGAGCAAGACCCTTTCTCAAAAATAAATAAACGAAAATAAATTATTTTAAAAAGGAAGGAAATTCCGACATATGCTACAACATGGATGAAATCTGAGGACATTATGCAACGTGAAATAAGGCAATCACAAAAAGACACATACTATATGATTCCATTTATATGAGGTATTCTCATATAAATGGGAATTCTCATATGAATGGGAGCAGTCACATTCATAGAGACAGAAAGTAGACCAGCAGTTGCCAGGGCTGGAGCAGTGGGGGAGGAGTGGGTAGTCGTTGTTTAATGGGTACAGTTTCAGCTCTGCAAGATGAAAACAGTTCTAAAGATGGACTATGGTCATGGCTGCACAACAATATGAATGCACTTAATACCACTAGACTGTGCACTGAGAAATGGGTAAGATGGTAAATTTTGTGTTACATGTTTTTTAACAACAATTTTTTTAAAAATACATGAACCAAGGTGGGGTGCAGTGGCTCATGCTTATAATCCTGATGCTTTGGGAGGCTGAGGTGAGAGGACTGCTTGAAGCCAAGAGTTCGAGACCAGGCTGTGAGCATAGTGAGACACTGTCTCTATAAAAAATTTAAAAATTAGCTGGGCATGGTAGTGCAGGGCTACAGTCCTGGCTATTTGGAGGCTGAGGTGGGAGAATCGCTGGAATCTAGGAATTCAAGGTTGCAGTGAGCCATGATTATATTATGCACTCCAAGCTGGGTGACAGAGTTTCTCAATTAGAAAAAGAAAACAAAAGAGAAGGCCAGGCACAGTGGCTCACTCCAGTAATCCCAGCACTTTGGGAGGCCAAGGTGGGTGGATTGCCTGAGGTCAGGAGTTCAAGAGCAGCCTGACTGATAGGGTGAAACTAAAAATACAAAAATTAGCTGGGCATAGCGGTGTGTGCCTGTAGTCCCCAGCTACTCAGGAGGCTGAGGCAGGAGAATCGCTTGAACCTGGGAGGCAGAGGTTGCAGTGAGCCGAGATCACGCCACTGCACTCCAGCCTGGCAACAGAGTGACATTCGGTCTCAAAAAAAAAAAAAAAGAAAGAAACAGAGAGAAGAAACAAAACATGGGGTAGAGAAGTGATACAGTTTGGCTGTGCCCCCACTCAAATCTCAACTTAAACTGCAATCCCACCCCCCCCGTACCGCCCATATCGAAGGGCCTGGTGGGAGGTGATCAAATCATGGGGCCTATTTCCCCGCTGCTGTTCTCATAATACTGAATGAGTTCTCACGAGATCTGATGGTTGAAAAGCGTGTGGCACTTCCCTCTTCGCCCTATCTCTCCTGCTGCCATGAGAAGGTGTTCACTTCCCTTTCGCCCTCCATTGTGATTTTAAGTTTCCTGAGGCCTCCAACCCATGTTTCCTAGTAAGTCTGTGGAACTGTGAGTCAATTAACTTCTTTTCTTCATAGATTACCCAGTCTTCAGTAGTTCTTTAGAGCAGTCTGAGAATGGACTAACACAGAAAGACAAACTTAAAAAAAACTAACACTAATTTTTTGCCCTAATTATAAATGATCGGCCAGGTGCAGTGGCTACACCTGTAATCTCAGCACTTTGGAAGGACGAGGTGGGCACATCATCTGGGGTCAGGAGTTCAAGACCAGCCTGGCCAACATGGAGAATCCCCATCTCTACTAAAAATATAAAAATTAGCTGGGCATGGTTGTGCGTGCCTGTAGTCCCAGCTACTCAGGAGGCTGAGGTAGGAGAATCACCTGAACCTGGGAGGCAGAGGTTGCAGTGAGTCAAGATCATGCCACTGCACTCCAGCCTGGGTGACAGAACGAAGACACTGTCTCAAAACAAAACAAAACAAACAATGAAGATCAGTTTTCATCCTACTCATTCCCAGATAATAAGATGATACTGTAGGGAAAAAAAACCTACCGTCTCTGCTCCAAGAGTCTGCAAGCCAGTGTAAGTTCTATCCAGCTGTGGAAAGATGAAAGGGAGTGTTAAATTTCACTGCGCTTACTACGTATTATCATAGGATGCAATCTTATCTAAAGTTCTTTCACAAATCTTCATACCATAGGACCTACTTTTTCATAATGTAAAATATAAATTCATCACTTCAATAAAAAAACTGAGTTAAATCAAAAAACCTCAGACATAGTTACTATATTTTTAATATAAATTATACATTTTTAAAAACCTATTTTAAGAACAACGTAAAAATGGAGGAAGTTTTACACAAAAAGATGTTTATTGCAGCATTATTTATAACCAAACTAAAAACAATAAAAAAAATCCAAAATGAATGTGTAAGTAAACCATGGACCATCAAGCTGTGAAATATCATGAAGCCACACAGATGAGGTTTACAAAGACTGTGTATAGATATTTTAAATGACAGGCTTTATATATTTTAAACGCACACATTCTGTGATACAATTACATACTTGGAGTATATTTACTAAGCACTGAAAAAAATGAAATTTTAGGCAGTAGAGGCAATGCTAATGACTTCAAATATACTGGCACCATGACTTGTTTCTTGAGGAGAGAGGAGTATATACTGACGAAATGTAAACAAAAGAGTTTACAATTACACAGAAAAAGGTTAAGTTCTTATTTGTTTGTAAGTTTATACTCCACTATTTAAAAAAAAAGAACTTGGCTGAGTGTGGTGGCTCACGCCTGTAATCCCAGCACTTTGGGAAGGCAAGGCGGGCAGATCACCTGAGGTCTGGAGTTTGAGACCAGCCTGACAAACATGGAGAAACCCCATTTCTACCAAAAATAAAAAATTAGCAGGGTGTGGTGGCGCATGCCTGCAATCCCAGCTACTTAGGAGGCCAAGGCAGGAGAATCACTTGAACCCCGGAGGCAGAGGTTGCAGTGAGCTGAGATCACGCCATTGCCTGGGCAACAAGAGCAAAACTCTCTCAAAAAAAAAAAAAAAAAGAATATAAACATACAATAAGCTTCATAGGGAAAATTATTCAATTGGGTAGAATGGAAAGGAAAGATTAGAGAGGGAAAAAAATGAAGCCAGGGCAGGTTGGTGAATACCAGGTTTTAAAGGCTTAAGAGAGGTAGATGTCAAGTCTGGCTGAGTTTCTCAGCAGCCAACAAAGAGAACAACTCGGACAGTCATGAGATTTAGTGTTCACAAGATAAAAAGCAAGACAGGGTGGATTAGCAGTGGTTCCATGGAAAAAAGCTAGAGTTTTACTATTTAAACCTTAGCCAACAGTATGCCTGCTGAAGAGATATGGGCAATTTAGGTTACACCCATTTTCATAGTGGCCAGAGCATAGAAAGAATAGTGTCGATGTAATCTGCACTGGCGTATGTTTCATTGTGAGGACCAAAATTTAAGAGGGACATTGGATAGGACAGAACCATTATCAAAACAGGAAGAGGAACTGGAAAACGAAGCATACAAGAAATGTAACAGGAACAGGTTTCACCTGGAGTAGAAATGATTTCAGGAGACACGAAGGCTATTGTCAAAGATTTTTAGAGTTCTTATAAAACAAAGTCTTATTCTGTATTATTTCAAAAATCAGAAGTCTGACATCAGGCTCACTGGCTCACTTCTGTAATCCCAGAACTTTGGGAGGTTGAGGCAGGCTGACTTCTTCTTGAGTCCAGAAGTTCAATACTAGCCTGGACAACATGATGAAACCCTTTCTCTAAAAAAAATACAAAAATTAACCAGGCCTGGTGGTATGTAGTCTCAACTACTCAGGAGGCTGAGGCAGGAGGATCTCTTGAGCCCAAGAGGTTGACGCTGCAATGAGCCATGACCCATGATGACACCACCACACACCACCCTGGGTGAAAAAGGGAGATCCTATCTACAAAAACAAAAAACAAAAAAACCCAGCCTAGACAATATCTCTATAAAAAATAAACAAACAATTAGCTAGGCATGGTGGCACATGCCTGTGGTCCCAACTACTCAGGAGGCTGATGTGGGAGGATCGCTTGTTCATCTTTTTATAGGATATACATTACCTGTAAAGTGATTCTCCAACCATCAGAGGACAAAGTAGTATTGTAGCAGTAAGCACAACACACTCAAAATACTATCTCCTCCTCTCACTATTCTTAGCCACTTCTTGCAGAAGACCTAACAGGACTACTCTGAATAGGTGAATCCTTGAACATGGGTTGGAACTGCACAGATCTGCTTATGCATGGAGTTTCCTCCATCTCTTCCACCCGAGACAGCAAGACCAACCCCTTCTATTCCTCAGCCTACTCAATGTGAAGATGGTGAGGATAAAGACCTTCAAGATGATCCACTTCCACTTAATGAATAGTAAATATATGTTCTATTCCTTATGATTTTCTTAATAACAGTTCTTTTGTCCAGCTTTATTATCGAAATAGTCTATAATATATATAACATGCAAAATATGTGTTAACTGACTATTTACATTATTAGTAAGGCTTGCAGTGAACAGCAGGCTTTTAATAGCAAAGTTTTGGGGGAGTAAAAAATTATATGTGAATTTTTTATTGTGAGGAGGCCCTTAACCCCTATGTTATTCAAGAATCAACCGTAGCTGGTAAAAAGAGACTTCAAAACGAGAGAGCAATGTTTTGTTACAATACCTTCAGATTATGTATGATATCTATCCGCTTGTTCTGGCTGTCCTTAAAGTGAACTTGAACTCTGACAGGAAACTCACCCCAGCCTCTTCTGGTCAGGTGAAAAGGAGGTTCTCTATAGAAAAGCAGATATTAACACATTCATCCATGTTCACTCTCTTATCCTACACAAGAAGTTTTCTGACAACGGACAAATCAGAAATTCACTTTGTTCTGAGAATCATTTAGGTTTCCTCATTTAAAACTAAATCAACAAGCTGAATTTTGCTAAAATGCTAAATTATAAAAATTCAACTAAAAGCTCTGTTAAACTTTCAATTACTGAATGCTAAGAGCTAGAGTAAACTTAGACCATATAATCCAATGTCATTTTCATAGATGAGCGATCTAAGGGGATCTGATAAATGTCCCTAGAGAGCCAGCAACCTTAATTGGCATTTGACAGATACAGGTCATGGGGTAACCATTCCCTACCCTAAACCCTCATATTTATTACTCCCCACTGAGGCAGAAACAAAATAAATCAGGAACATGCTCAACTGAAAGTGCCAATATATTTGAAACTCTCTGCTAAGAAGACTTAAAAAAAGATAATACGTTCACAATATTACCTTCCCTGAACAGTGACTGATTTTAGTGGGCAGAGAGGAATGTGTGTGTATGCTAACTAGACTGGAGAATTCTCAGCACAATGTAATTTGTGAAGGAAAAAAAAGCGGGGGGAAATTGACAGAAAAGAAAAGAAAACTGGTGATGGGCACATGAGGGTTCATTATACTCTTTTTTTTTTTTTTTTGCCAATCAATGAGAGCTTGTAAGGTTGCTGAGGTTGGTTGGCCTTGAACTCTTGGCCTCGCCTTCGCAAGCGCCACGACATCCGGCCGGAGCCACTTTGGGCCCCCCGATTATACTCTTTACTTTCGTATATGTTTGAAATTTTCCACAGTAAAAAAATTAGAAATTTAATTGAGATATTTAGGTACTCAAAGCAATACGGTTTAAGTCCATAGGGAAGAGAGAGAATGCTTTTAACATGAAAACATTTGTTATACATCCTGGCTTAGAATTAGTGTAATGAGAGAAGATACCAAAATTACAAGGAGGTAGGGTGCAGCGGCTCACGCTTGTAATCCCAACACTTTGGGAGGCCTTGACAATTGCTTGAACCCGGGGATGGAGGCTGCAGTGAGCTGAGATCACACCACTGCACTCCAGCCTAGGTGACAGAGCAAGACCCTACCTCAAAAAAAAAAAAAAAAATTACAAGAAGAAAGAAACTCAACAGATAGTGTTTTTGGAAAACTGAATTTCAGTAAGTGCAGAGTACAAGAACGCAACCTGATAGGCACCTAACAGATGTGAATTAAAAAACACAGAGCGAGGAGCTCACCATGGAGCCTGAGTCAGGAAAAAGCGCTGCACATGAGGGTAGCCTAGAAAGCAGAGGAATTAATAAATACCTTAAAAACCAGAGAGAAAAGAAAGCAAAGCAGAGCAAATGGAAGTGCCCTGGATGGAAGAAACCAGCTGCACAGGAGCAAAGAGAAGCAGCCATGATGTGGGTATAGATTCAGGCCTGGGGGCAAATGAGAAGGCCAAGACAGTCTGAAATGAGACCCACAGCCAGAGATACAGGAGAGCCGAGGGGCATGGTGGACTTGTGAAGAGTAAATTAATGGCAATTCTAGTGACGTTAAGATTGCTCATTTAAATTCCAGTAAAGCTAAATGGTAAGTCTAAACTCATTTTGCAATATGCCTCAATCATGCTGAAAGCTGAACTTCTCTCACAATGAATGTGATAAATTAGGGATGTTTCTCAATGCATGTACACGGCCTAACCTTTAGTGAACAGACAGGAAAGACTGCTGCCAGAGAAGACAAACAGTGCAAAGTCAGGAAAAATGAACAATGCTTTTTACCAGGAAATTCCTCCATAAACGTATTTTTAAAAGCAAAAAAAAAAAAAAAAAAACCTAAGACCTAAAACAACATTATTTATGGAAATGTTATACTTCAAAAGACATTACTTCATACAATAAAGGACTGCCTCCCCTGAACAAACTTCAATATTACTAGATTCCTCATAGAAGGTGAAATAAATCAGTGACACCAAGAGGGAAAAAACGTAAGACTGTGGGGATTAAACAAAAATGGCTCTATTGGAAATACAGAATGAAGGACAACTCCTTGCTCAACTAATTTATTCAAATGGCCAATCACTCTTTTTTTTGAGACAGTCTCACTTTGTCACCAGGCGACAGGCTAGAGTGCAGTGGCGCGATCTCGGCTCACTGCAACCTCCGCCTCCCAGGTTCAAGCAATTTTCCTGCTTCAGCCTCCCGAGTAGCTGGGACTACAGGCACACACCACCATGCCCAGCTAATTTTTGTGTTTTTAGTAGAGACAGGGTTTCACCATGTTGGCCAAGATTGTCTCAATCTCTTGATCTTGTGATCTACCTGCCTCAGCCTCCCAAAGTGCTGGGACTACAGGCGTGAAGCCACCACACCAGCCCAATTATTGATTTTTTTTTTTTTTTCCCCCAGACGGAGTCTCACTCCATAGAGACAGGGTTTCACCACCTCGGCCAGGCTGGTCTCAAAATCCTGACCTCAGGTGATCCGCCCGCGTTGGCCTCCCAAAGTGCTGGGATTACAGATGTGAGCCATCATGCTTGGCCTGAGTGTTTGATTTTTAAGAGCCAAGATCACGCCACTGCACTCCAGCCATGTAACAGAGGCAGACTCTGTCTCAAAAAAAATAAAAAATTAAAATTAAAATTAAAAAAAAGGAATATAGGCAAACTGGAGTATGTCAAAGAACAACCTGAATGGCAAAGGAACACAAAACAAAGTCACATGAGTGACAACTGAAAGAAATATGGGTAAGACCCAATAACTGCTTTCAAATATCGAAACAACTGCACAAGGAAAGGGATGATGATGCTTCTGGGTGGTACAGAAGCCATATGAAAAGCTTCCTGTTCAGAAGTCAGAGAAGTTCAATCTCTGCTCAATACAATTAAAAATTTCCAAATGAAAACAGCCACCTCCAATGGAATGGTCTATTTCATGAATTCACTAATTCACTCAGTATCAAACACGAAACGAGGCTGGGTACATGGCTCACGCCTGTAATCCCAACACTTTGGGAAGCCAGGGCAGGAGCACTGTTTGAGGCCAGGAGTTCAAGACCAGCCTGGGTAAAAATTAGCCAGACGTAGGTGGCACATGCCTATAGTCCTAGCTACTCAGGAGGCTGAAATGGGAGGACAGCTTGAGCCCAGGAGTTTGAGGCTCTGTTGCCCAGACTGGAGTGCAATGGAACAATCCTGGCTCACTGCAACCTCTACCTCCCAAGTTAAAGCAACTCTCCTGCCTTCCTGCCTCAGCCTCCTAAGTACCTGGGACTATAGGCATGCACCACTGTGCTTGACGAATTTTTTTTTTTTTTTCTTTGGTAGAGACGGGGTTTCTCCAAGTTGGCCAGGCTGGTCTTCAACTCTTGACCTTTTGATCCACCTGCCTCGGCATCCCAAAGTGCTGGGATTACAGTAGTGAGCCACCTTGTACAGCGGACTCTGGGGATATTAAGACAAGATAAGGTCCCAAACATCAAAAAGCTGTAAATCTGGTGAGACATACATGTAAATGAATAAATGTAGTAATCAACTTACATACATCACCTGCTATTAAAAACCACAGAGCTATGGTGGATCACAGCACATTATTTCTCCAGGAGTTTTAAACACCAGAAGCACATAAGCAATAATCTCTTTTAAAATACTATTTAAAAATCGGCTGAGCGTGGTGGCTCACACCTGTAATCCCAGCACTCTGGGAGGCCGAGGCAGGTGGATAACAAGGTCAGGAGATCGAGACCATCCTGGCCAACATGGTGAAACCCTGTCTCTACTAAAAATACTATATACTATCTATATAAACTATTGCTAAACTATAAAAATTGTTAAAATCCCAACCATTCAAGTAAACAGTCATTCACTGTTAACTTAACCTGTGGAAGAAAGTGAGACAAGAAAAGATTGAGGCAGGAGCTTCTGATTGACCTCTTGAAGGATAAAGAGCAGATTTTCAGGCCGGGTGAGATGGCGCATGTCTGTAATCACAGCACTTTGGTAGGCGGAGGCAGGTGGATCTCCTGAGGTCAGGAATTCGAGACCATCCTGGCCAACATGGAGAAAACCCATCTCTACTAAAAATACAAAATTTGCCGGGGGTGGTGGCACATGCCTATAATCCCAGCTACTCGGGAGGCTGAGACAGGAGAATCGCTTGAACCCAGGAAGTGGGGGTTGCAGTGACCAGAGATCGCACCACTGCACACTCTAGCCTGGGCAACAAGAGCAAAACTCCATCTCAAAAACAAACAAGAAGCAGATCTTCAGATGGCCACACTGTGTATGTGTGTGGAAACGTGTGAGTATGCATGTGTGTGTGTGTGAAAACAGACAACAGGGAGAAAGATGGTATTCCAGGCAGAGAAAACAAGGGTATGTCACTAGAGGTTTTCTAGGAGAGGCTGCATGCTGAAGTTGGTTGTAGAAGGCATTTCTGAAAGGATTACATCAGGTATAGAGTTAAACCAAATTACAGACAAGGTCTTTCTAACACCAATGTTTGAGAGCCTATGAATCAAACTGCTTCTTTACCAAGCAAACTTTATTACTAGAATAAAATAGAGTATCAACACTTTTCTGCACTTCAACACTTTTCACTGCGCTTCCCAGTGAAATATATCAAGAAAATGAAGGAAGTTTTATAAATAGTAATAAAAGAAAAAAATCTTATTTGCATTAAAAAACTACTACATTGATCCTCTTGAGTAGACAAGAGAGAGAAAGACCCAATATCATTAAAAATGTGAAAATTAATCATTAATTCAGTGCAATTCCAATCTGTACCTTGACAATTTGATTCTAAGGTAATCTAGAAAAATATATAAATTCAAGATTGACCAAAAAAAGTTTAAAATAATAATCATGAGTAAAATATAATCTATCACATATCAGAATATGTTATCAAGCAATTACAACTATAATAGTATAGTACTGTTACAGGGGTGGTTATTAAAAATCTAGAATAGGATCCATGCTTGCAAGGGAATTTAATGTATATTAGATGCAGGGAAAGGACGGATCAACTGATAACCACGATAATTATTATGAAGAATATAAACATACTGTACCTACCTACAAAAATCTTATTTCCGAATATTCCACTTCCTCACCACCAAGCCCCTGTCTTTCCAGTTTCACCCCAATCCAACTATTATTTGACTTCATGGAGACTTCTATTTCTTGCTCACAAAACTTTTCACCAGCCATCACTGCTCTTACATAAGTATCTTCTCTCCCTACTCAGCTTAGATTCTATGATATATCACTACAATAACCTAAGCATCCAAGTGAAGAAATCAAAGAACCAAGAGACAAGGGTTTTGGATGAAATTGTCTCTACGTATGCAAAGTCTTTAAGAATGACAGCAAGAGTTATGATAGAGAGAAAATCAGCAAACCAAGTGTTGAAACCTTTCCTTTTCCAAAAAGCCTCAACTCCTTTGAGGCTGCTGCTCCTCCTCTGTTGCAATTATCTACTAATTTCCTCAGTCATCCTTGGCAGAGAGAGGTGGTCCAGAAGCCATAAATCCTATCAAGGAAGACACCCATCCCACCCTCAGGTGCAATGGTGTGTGTGAGAAAAAAACAGCCACCAACACTTTAAAGGGTTAAAAAAGAGCAGAGTTTTCAGGAGGCAGCATGTTTTAAGAGTTGGGGGTGAAGCAAGGCTCTGAACAGAGCAGAGAATAGAGATCTCACTGATAATAACCAACAACCACCTACACAGTGAACGTATACAATTAATATGGGTCAGGCGTTGTGGCTCATGCCTGTAATCTCAGCACTCTGGGAGGAGTTTGAGCTCAGGAGTTCAAGACCAGTCTAGCCAACATGGCGAAACTCCATTTCTGCAAAATACACAAAAATTAGCCAGGCATGGTGGTGTGCACCTGTAATCACAGCTACATGGAAGGCTGAGGCATGAGAACTGCTTGAACCCAGGAGATGGAGGTTGCAGTGAGTCAAGATTGTTCCACTGCACTCCAGCCTTGATGACAGAGCGAGACTCTGCCCCCCACCAAAAAAAACACCCACAATTAACGTGTATATGTGTAACTATGATGTAAAGAATACACCTAAATGATACAAGCAAATTTCCCAAAATATATACAATCATTCCATCTTGGTGAAATAAGAGTAACAACAAACAACTATACTACATTAAAATATGTACAGAGGAAATATGATTAGCAGTTACTTCTGAAGAGAGTGAAATCATCGGGAACTTTCAACATTAATTAGTCTATAGTGTTAGAATACTATATTTAGTTCTACTATATTCTGATATTCATAAAAAGAAATCACAATTTATTTTCTTTCTGTTTTTTCTGTTTTTGAGATGGAGTTTCTCTCTTTCACCCAGGCTGGAGTGAAGTGACATGAAGTCTTCTCACTGTAACCACGCCTACCAGGTACAAGCCATTCCTGTGCCTCAGGATCCTAAGTAGTGGGGATCACAGGCACCCACCATCATGCCCGGCTAATTTTTGTATTTTTGTAGAGATGGGCTTTCACCATGTTGGTCAGGCTAGTCTCAAACTCCTGACCTCAGGTGATCCACCTGCCTCAGCCTCCCAAAGTGCTGGGATTTCAAGTGTGAGCCATCGCGCTCAGCAAGAAGTAACATTTTCGTATGTATCTGTAACTATATAAACAAGTTTAGCTATTTCCAGAGGGGAGCAAAATCAGCTAATAGAATTAGTGTGGTAACAATCAGCTAGAAGAAGACAATGCCTGCTCAGTGAGACAGTAATCTCAAAGAGTGAACTACAACTAAAACTATATTGTGACTAAGAGCCAATTCTCAATTATTATTACATTTCCAGGAAATGTTCTGAAGTTAAATCACTTTTCTTCCACTTCAATAAATGTGTATTTCAATTTAGGTTAAATAACTCAAGTATGCTTACCTAACTTCCACAAGGTCATTTGGTTTATAGCTGGGATGTAGGAAGAACCAAACTTTCTTGACAAAATGATTAATGCTGGGTTCTCTACGAGACCCTCGGACGTATACCATCCACTTATGAGTTGACTGGTCATTTTCTTCCCTCTTATCTGGAGGTATATACCTAGAGAAAAAGAAAAAAGAAACCTGAATCCTTTTTGTCCTTCAAAAACCTAACAAAATAATTAACTCCTACTTAAAATTAAAAACAAGATTAAAATTCCCACAATATTCAACAGCTACATCACCATAACAAACAAAATGAGTCTTTGCAAGTTAATCATTTTTTCTTTCTTTCTTTCTAAAACATAGTTGGGGCTAGATGCAGTGACTGGAGCTGCACTAGCTCTACATGCTAGAGCTCACACTGTAATGCCAGCTCCTCAACTTCGGGCTGAGCTGGGAGGACTGCTTGAGGCCAGGAGTTACAGATCAGCCTGGGCAACATAGTGAGACCCTGTCACTGAGTTTAAAATTTTAAACTCAGCTGGGCACGGTGGCCCATACCTGTAGTCCCAGCTAGCTGAGAGGTTGAGGAGAGGGGAGGACTGCCTGAGTCCAGGAGCCTGGGGCTGCAGTGAGCTACGATCACATCACTGCACTTCAGTCTGTGTGACGGAGCAAGCCATTACCTCAGAAAAATTAAATTAATGAACTAAACCAAATTAACAAAGAAGTAAAACAAAAATTTGGTTTAAGGGGCATCCTGTTAAAAGTTTGTTTTGTTCTGCTCATTCAGCATGCAATTTAAAAAAGAGGCAAACTCGTTTTTCCTGCTAAATAGACATCTAAGGTGGAAATAAACTGACATATTTTTTATTCCTGGGTTAGGGAACCTCTAGCCTTAGAGTTGATTTCATTCAGGTTTCAGGGTGCTAGAGCTCTGGGCCTTTCTGGTGACTCTCATGGTTGCCAAGAAGGTTGCAGCTAGTCTCCTGCCCTCTGAAAGCTAAGACGTGCCATTCCCTGAAGTCCTGATCATGGTAAAACTAGCATCTTTAGCACTTCCCTTTATGGACCCTGTCTTCATTTCAGTATGACACCCCCTTCTTTGATTCATACAGAACATATGGTCATGGCCTTCTATGTGCTCGTCTCTGCCTAGCGCTAATCCTTAGTAATACGGGGTAGGGGGCAAACTGCCTAACCTAGATCTTGCAGAGTGTTCTTGTCCAATCTTGGCTCTTTACTCTTCTAGCCTATGAAAGTCACAAACACTGCTGGGATTTTTTTTTTTTTTTTTTTTTTTTTTGAGATAGAGTCTTGCTCTGATGCCAGGCTGGAGTACAATGGAACAATCTCGGCTCACTGCAACCTCCACCTCCTGGGTTCAAGTGAGTTTCCTGCCTCAGCCTCTCCAGTAGCTGGAACTACAGGCAAGTGCCACCACGCCCACCTAATTTTTGTATTTTTAGTAGAGATGGGGTTTCACTATGTTGGCTAGCATGGTCTTGATCTCTTGACTTTGTGATCCGCCTGCCTCAGCCTCCCAAAGTGCTGGGATTACAGGCATAAACCACTGCATCCAGCCCCCTGTTGGGATTTTAACTGTTATCTACAGAACGATATGGGAAGAGGTGATATCTTTACAAGAGAGGTCAGCCCAGAAAAGGCCATGCCTATAAATTCAGGCAGACCCACTAGACCGTAAGAAGATTTGGGCTACACAATTATCTAATTTTTTTAATGTATTGGCATAAAGAAGTTAATGGTTTCTTATCTCTTTAATGGTACACTATCTGAAGTTATGCCTTCTTTTTTATTTCTAAGATTATTTGTGCCTTCTCTTTTTTCTATGAGTAATTTTTGAAATTAATTTCACCAGGTTTGTGTATATTTATTTTTTTCCTTTTATCAATTAATCAATCAAATATTTACTAAATAAATACTGTAAGGTACAAAACCAGACAAGGCTGGGCATGGTGGCTCACATCTGTAATCCAGCACTTTTGGAGGCCAAAGCGGGTGGCTCACCCAAGGTCATGAGTTCCAGACCAGCCTGATCAACATAGTGAAATTCCATCTCTACTAAAAATACAAAATTATCCAGGTGTAGCAGTGCCTGCCTGTAATCCCAACTAATTGGGAAGCTGAGGCAGGAGAACTGCTCAAACCCAGAAGGTAGAGGGTGCAGTGAGCCGAGATCACGCCATTGCACGCCAGGCTGGGTAACAAGAGTGAAACTCCATCTCGAAAAAAAACAAAACAAAACCAGATTAAGACACAGTTTCCACCCTAAAAAGACTCCAGTCTGATTTGAGAAAAATATCTGAAAACAGAAAATGGCCACATAGTATGATAAAAATCACAGAGAGCATAGATGAATATACCTAATGAGGAAGGGATCAGCAAATGAAACTTCATGAGGAAATTAGTTAAAAATGTTACCGTTTAGAATCTTAACCACTGTAATCAATTTTTCTCCATCAAATTAATTTAATGCCTTCCATCTATTTACATCTGGGTCAAATATTTACTTAACATTCTTATGTTATGAGAGGATTTATGTCTTTAGCCCTAGATACTTGGCAAAAGTGATGAAGCTACTACAAGGTAACAAGGCAGCCTGAGATCACATCAAAGTACGTGGCTCTGGAGCTTGGAGGAATTCTGCCTTTAAGATCTGCTCCGCAACCTTTTGTTATGAACTAAAAACAATTTTGGGCAACCAAATCAACATTTTTAGAATTCACTAAGGCCCCTAAAGACAGAACTGGTTCAGAGTAGTCAAAAGTTCTTCCAAACTTTCACAAATTTACACAATTGGCCAATTATATTTGTGTAAGAGCTTATGTCTTAGAAATTTCTACCAAACACTGTTTCATTCTAAGGGAAAGACTGGCAGACACACTGGCAGAGACTCAAATCTCTGGACCTTTGTTCACTTTTGAAGCCACTAAGAGCTCAAAAAAACATTCCCAGAGGTCTCTTTCTGCTGTAATACCAGGATAATAAGAGTATTATGCCCAAGTATTAATATAAAGAGGTGACTAAGAAGGCTTTATCTACTTTATTCTCATGTCCTAATGACTTGTTAGATACAAACCTCTTTGGTTTGCCTTAGAGTCACAAAAAAGGACCTGAAGTAAGATTCTGAAGAAGAACAAAAGTCAAAGAAACCCATCACACTTACACCCTTCCATTTTAAACCAAAACAAAAGAACAAGAAATAGGTTTTCCAGGGAGAAGAATTTGGTTTCAGCTTTGGAAGTGCCAATCACAAGTAAATGGCTGATACGGTTTGCTGTGTCCCCACCCAAATCTCATCTTGAATTGTAGCTCCCAGAATTCCCACACATCCTGGGAGGAACCTACTGGGAGGTAACCAGGAATCATGGGGACGGGTCTTTCCCACGCTGTTCCCATGATAGTCTCACAAGATCTGATGGTTTTATAAACAAGAGTTCTACCCAAGTTCTCTTGCCTGCCTCCACTTAAGACATGACTTTGCTTGTCCTCTGCCTTCTGCCGTGACTGTGAGGCCTCCCCAGCCATGTGGAACTGTGAGTCCATTAAACCTCTTTCCTTTATAAATTACCCAGTCTCCAGTATATCTCTATTAGCAGTGTGAGAAGAGACTAACACAATGGTGGATACAGGAATGTAAATGTAGAGACAAAATGAAGATTTGAACATTCAAATTGAGGGCAGGATCTGAGGATTTACCATCCTCTACTGGCTTTCAAATACCTAACAATTAGCGTATTTTACAAACTACACAAGAAGGTCTAGGAGTTAATATACTGCCTCTTCTCTAGCAATATTCTGGAAAAAACATCGTCCCCTTATTTATCCTTTGTGGATATTTGTGGATATTGTGCAAGGCAAGGCATAATGGCACTCTATAGAAGCAGTACAAAGGAAATAATATCCAAAAGAAAGTTAGAAGATCTTGGCGCCCTGACCCTGGGGCTATTTGTTTAAAAAGAGTAATAAAGCTGGATGGGGTGGCTCCCACCTGTAATCCCAGAACTTTGGGAGGCCAGGGCAGGCAGATCATGAAGTCAGGAGTTCAACACCAGCCTGGCCAACATGATAAAACCCCGTCTTTACAAAAAATACAAAAATTAGCCAGGCATGGTGGCATGTGCCTGTAATCCCAGCTACTCCAGAGGCTGAGACAGAAGAATTACTTGAACTTGGAAAGTGGAGGTTGCAGTGAGCCAAGACTGAGCCACTGCTCTCCGGACTGGGTGAAAGAGTAATAAAAGGATTTTTTTAAAAAAGGCCAGGCATGATGGCTCACATCTGTACTCTCAGCACTTTGGGAGGCCAAGGCAGGCAGATCACAAGGTCAGGAGATAGACACCAATTTGGCCAACGTGGTGAAATCCCATCTCTATAAAAAATACAAAATTAACCAGGCGTGGTGGTGCACACCTGTAACCCCAGCAACTAGGGAGGCTGAGGCAGGAGAATCACTTGATTCTCCTGCAAGGCTGAGATCACACCACTGCACGCCAACCTGGGCAAGAAGAGTAAAACTCTGTCTCAAAATAAAAGAAAAACAGGAGACCTAGATTCAAATTCTGACTGTGCTCACTAATGAGCACAATTATCCTAATAAAGTCTCTACATTGTGGTTTACTTTTAAAACAACTAAAGGCTTCAGAAAAATAATCCCCGAGGCCTCTTCCTACTGTTATACTACAATGAGAGTATTAGTGCCAAAGTATTAACATAAATGGACAAATAAAAATAAATTCAACTGGATACTCACTTAGACACATTGCCCACTACTATTGTTTTCTTTACAAAAAGTCGTGAAGTCTCATCACCTGTGAGATCAGCATTCCGCTGTTCTGTTTTATGGGAGCTAGTAACACTAGAAGTATCCTGAAAAGAATCATAATCAACATGCATTCTCATTTCCAACAATTTTCATTAGGACAGAAACCACAAAATCACGAAAAGTATAAATAACTAAGATTTTTTTTTTTAATTATAAAATTATCTGGCTTCATGGCACCTCTCAAAGCATTTTAAAAATGCACCATATTTTGCTGGATACAAAGAAAAGAGAAAAAATGCACTATAGTGCCTAATTTGTACAAAATTTATATACTGTAATTCCCTGTGTGTTTTTAATAGTCATATACAACTGCTTTGGATATGCAAATAGCAAATAGGATTTGGAAGGATACACAATAAACTATTACAATGGTTACTTCTGGGAAACGGGAATAGAAAGAAAGGGGTCAATGGAATTTACCCTCTTTCTAACCTTTTCTAACAGTCAGGTTGGTCTCAAACTCACCTCAGGTGATCCGCCCACCTCAGCCTCCCAAAGTGCTGGGATTACACACATGAGCCACTGCACCCCACCTCCTAAATTCTTTTTAACTAAAAAAAGGAAGACACATGTAATATTTGCCCGGAAAAGATACTGGAAAGATAAGGTAAATCCCTACCGGGCACGGGGGCTCATGCCTGTAATCCCAGCACTTTGGGAGGCTGAGGCGGGCAGATCACCTGAGACTGGGAGTTCGAGACCAGCCTGACCAACATGGAGAAACTCCATCTCTACTAAAATACAAAATTAGCCAGGCATGGTGGCACATGCCTGTAATCCCAGCTCCTTGGAAGGCTGAGGCAGAAGAATCGCTTGAACACGGGAGGCAGAAGTTGCAGTGAGCTGAGATCACGCAACTGTACTCCAGCCTGGGTAATAGAGCAAGACTCCATCTCGAAAAAAAAAAAAAGGTAAATCTAAACAGTTAAGAGTTCTGATTTTGGGTGGTAGCCTCATGAATGAATTTTCTACTCTTTTTTACTTTTCCATATTTTATTTAACAATTTTCAAAAATGAACACGAGTTTAAAATCAGAAAAATAAATACAAACATATTTTTATCAAAAATAAATCAAGCACTTGATGTCTAGGTATGTGGAAAATAACTTGGAAATTTCCGCTACCACAGAACACCTGGCTGAGAAAAATCACTGCTCTAATCCAATGACTCTATAGTCAAATATTTTATCAAGAAATTCAGAGTAGGCCAGTCGCAGTGGCTCCCACCTGTAATCCCAGCACTTTGAGAGGCCGAGGCAGGCAGATCTCAAGGTCAGGAGATTAAGACCATCCTACATGGTGAAACCCCATCTCTACTAAAAATACAAAAAATTAGCTGAGCATGGTAGCACATGCCTGTACTCCCAGCTACTGGGGAGGCTGAGTCAGAAGAATCGCTTGAACCCGGGAGGCGGAGGTTGCAGTGAGCCAAGATCGCACCACTGCACTGCAGACTGGGCAAAGGAGCAGCACTCCATCTCAACAACAAAAAAAAGTTCAGAGTAGCTTGAGATGGGAGCTCATATTACCAACTGGTAGAATCAGAGAGCAATGTTTTTCAACTGTTTGTCAAATTTCCTCCATCTACTAAAGCATCTTAGAATATAAAGTCTCACAGAGGAAACTGTTGAAGAACGATTGCTCTCAAGAGAATAAGCATGACAGAGTGGAAAGACCTTAAGCAAGATCACAGAATTGCCAACTCTGGAAAGTTTCTTTCACACCTACATAAACAGCACCTAGGAGCTGTGCTGTGCACAGGAGCCCAGGCTCTAAAATTAGAAACACTCAGGTTTAGGCTGGGTGCAGTGGCTCACACCTGTAATCCCAGCACTTTGGGAGGCCAAGGTGGGTGGAACACCTGCAGCCAGGAGTTCAAGACCAGCCTGGCCAACATAGTGAAACCCTATCTCTACTAAAAATACAAAAATTAGCTGGGTGTGGTGGCTCACACCTGTAGTCCCAGCTACTCAGAAGGCTGAGGCAGGAAAATTGCTTGAACCTGGGAGGCAGAGGTTGCAGTGAGTCGAGATTGTACCACTGCACTCTAGCCTGGGTGATAAAGCAAGACTCCATCTCAGAAAAAAAAAAAAGAAACACTCAGGTTTAATTCTCAGTTCTGACACTTCTGAGCAAATAAAACCTCGACAAGATTTGGTTTCCCCACTATAAAAGGAAAACAAACCTATTTCCTAGGATTCCTGTGATAGTTCAGTGAGTGAACAGGTGCACACTTTAGTAAATACTAGCTCCCTTCTTCTGTAGCTCCCTCCCATATCCACCCAACTATGTACCCTTCTGGGATTTCGGCCTGGTCTCTGCTCCATGTTGTTTGAGAGTCTTTCCTCTATATCCATGTTGCTGTTATTATCTTTGTCAGATAAGAAGTCATTGTGCTGAGATAACGAATCACTTTCTGAATGATTGGCTGATGGTGTTTCTGCTCTCTGATTGGCAGGAGACGATGATCTAGAGGGTGATTCCAAAAATTTCTTGATAGCGGGATGATTAAAAACCATTGTATCACATGTCTTTGATCCCTACAAAAAAAGAAAGCAAGCAAATAAATTTTTAATCAAAGCCATCAAAAGCAGGCAAAAATCTGATCTCTCCAAAATCTTATCTATTACATGATCATGCTTAAAATCTTTCAAAATCTCCCCATACCCATAAAATGAAATCCGAACTCCTTAGCATGGCCTGAACCAACAAAACAAAAACTAGAATGATAAATAATTATATAAAGTTTCTAACACTAAAAGCTAGAGATACAGGGATACAGAGTATTCGGAAGGTAAATGAGAAGTAATACATGTTAACACAGAAAATAAAATTTGACTTTAAAAGTCTCACATTGTTTTACATGAATACATCAACTGCTCTAAATAAAATATCCCTGAAAGAAATATAAAAAACTTTTTTAAAGCTGTATGTGTGTCTGTGTGTGTGTGTGTGTGTGTGTGTGTGTGTGTGTGTCTGTGTGTGTGTATATATACCTATATATAAAAAACATGGTCCCCACATAGGAGTAAAATGCAATATGGAATATTTTTGAATGATTAATATTGATGTATGAAGTTTGTCTTCAGTTCCGTACAGACATCTATGGAATTTTTCTGCATCTTAGTTACTTGTATGCAAAATATGTTCCCTGATAACGTGATAACACTGCAGTTATGTTCCTAGGAAGCCTACCTTTTAAAAACTGTTATTAAACCAATGGTTTCAGTGAGAAAGAGGCAGAAGCTACTGTTTCAAAGCAACAAAGTTGTTGAATTTCAGTAACAAAGTTTTTCAGGGCTATAAATGTTTTGCCACTGAAAACTAAAAATAATTAAATGGTTGATCACAGGAGACAAAAGCATTCCTAAATATCCTTAAATAAATCCTAATCAGAACAGAAGAGGATAAAATCAGCACATGTCTAGACTATCAAACAGCACAGATCAGAACTGCTAACATTTCAAAGATAGCGTCGTTATGATGAAGTCAACGAAGTCCTCCTCGCTTATAAGAAGAGGGAAACTTGCGGCCCAGTGCGGCTGCTCATGCCTGTAACACCAGCATTTTGGGAAGCCAAAGCAGGTGGATCACAAGGTCAGAAGTTTGAGACCAGCCTGACTAACATGGTGAAACCCTGTCTCTACTAAAAATACAAAACTTAGCTGGGCGTGCTGGCATGCACCTGTAATCCCAGCTACTCAGGAGACTGAAGCAGGAGAATCACTTGAACCTGGAAGGCAGAATTTGCAGTGAGCTGAGACCGTGTCACTGCACTCCAGCCTGGGTGACAGAGTAAGGCTGTCTCAAAAAATAAATAAATAAGTAAGAGGGAAACTTGGACAGAGACACACAGAGAAGACACGCCCAGGAGGAAACAGCCACATCACGACAGAGGCAGAAGTTACAGCTGGGGAACACTGAGCATTGCCAGCAACCCTCGGAAGCTAGGAAGAGGCAAGGAAGATTCTTCCCTGGAGCCTTCGGAGGGACCATTGCCCTGCTGACACCTTCATTTTGGACTTCTAGACTTCAGAATGGTGAGATGATAAACCTGTCCTTTTATATCACAAAGCTTGGGCTAATTTGTTACGGTAGCCCTAGGAAAACAAATATGACTCTAAAATGCATCCTGGAAACTGTGCCACACTAAAAGAAGCACCTGTCTACTGTTTAAAATTGAACTCAAACAATGCTCTAGTTTCTATAGGACATCATCAGGAACAGCACCAATACCATAAGGAACAGCCTAGGGGCACCAAGGGTAACATGAAGGCCTAATTAAACATGACAACACCATTCACTGTCACCCTCCAGCCCTTCCCCGGTTCCCAGTGAGCCAGCACTGCTTCAGAAATGATTCAGCTGAGACTAATTCTAGTTGAAAACACTTAGGAAAAAGAAAATAAAAAGAGAAAAAACAGGCTGGGCACGGTGGCTCATACCTGTAATCCTAGCACTTTGGGAGGAATAGGTGGGCAGAGGTTGGGAGTTTGAGACCAGCTTGACCAACGTGGAGAAACCCCAACTCTACTAAAAATACAAAATTAACTGGGCATGGTGGCACATGCCTGTAATCCCAGCTACTTGGGAGGCTGAGGCAGAAGAATTGCTTGAACCCGGGGGGCGAAGCTTGCAGTGAGCCAAGATCATGCCACTGCACTCCAGCCTGGGCAACAAGAGTGAAACTCCGTCTCAAAAAAAGAAAAGAAACGAAAATTATGCTGAAATTTGAAATTGACAAAATATCAAAGAGGAAGAAATACTCCTATTTCAGGTCAATCCTAACCCCTATGTCTGAATTTAGACAGATTACTAGGATAAAAGAGCAGATATTTTTCATTTGCTTGTTAAAAACTAAATTAGGAAAAAACATTCTTTATAATTGGAATAATCTAGTGGTAATCACATCAACCACGTGGTCAAACTCAGTATCGTCAGCAGGACAACCTGGAACCATGTGCCTGCTGATGTGCTAGAATATCCAGCAGACAGTATCACTATGAAGTATTCTTGCCAGATATATTTAACCCAAATCTATTAATAACCAAGTGTTTAGACCCGATTTCCAGTTTATAAGAAAATAGAGAGGATGAAAATTTCAAGGAAAAGAATAAATCCAAAATCTGAGACATTCATAAACGTCCTGTTCTCTTTGAAAAGTCACTATCATGGAGGAAAAAAGGTAGGACAACCAATTTAAATTTTTAAAAATTTAGAGAATTTTGGAGAAAAATTTAGAGAAACAAAGCTGTAGTTCCACCTACTCAGAAGGCCGAGGCAAGAGGACTGCTTGAGCTCGGAGCTGGAGGCTGCAGTGAGCTACGATCGTGCTTGTGAATAGCCACTGCATTCTAGCCTGGCAACATAGTGAGACCTCTCTCTTTAAAAAAAAAAAAAAAGAAAGAAAGAAAGAAAAAAGAAAAAGTAGGAGAACTCAGGGTTCATTAAACAGGGTAAATCTGAAACTAAAAACTGCCATTCACTGGAGTAAAAGGTCAAAGAAAACTCAATCAATTTACAACTTACTCCAAAGTGAGCCACGCTCAAGTGAAGAGGCACTAGGGCCAGTCACAATGAGGTCTCAGTCATCTTTATATCTACAAAGCCTAGCATAACGCTAACAATTAGGAGAAAACAAATTAAGAGGAAAAAATGTTACTTAGGGTTATTGACAATGCAGAAAGGTGCGACTGAAGGACTGTGGTTGAACACAATGACAGTCTACGTATGGTCTATGTATATGCCCAGGAAGGTGGGCTAGGCTTATTGGATTCTGAAGATCAGTATAAGAAATGTTTCAGGCCAGACTCCATGGCTCACACTTGTAATCTGAGCACTCTAGGAGGCCAAGGTGGGCGGATCACTTGAGGTCAGGAGTTCGAGACCAGCCTGGCCAAAATGGTGAGACCCCTGTCTCTACTAAAAATACAAAAATGAGCTGGGCACGGTGGTGCACACCTGTAATACCAGCTACTTAGGAGGCTGAGGCAGGAGAATCACTTGAATCCAAAAGGCAAAAGTTGCAGTGAGCCGAGATTGTGCCATTGCACTTCAGCGTGGGCGATATACGGGTGGCTGGAAAATGACTGAATGTAAGGAACACTTACCTCAGAAACTTTTAGAAGACCTGCAGAAGCATAGTAGTTTGCTACAATGCAGGCACGGAGTTTATCCATCATTCTTCTTGCTTCAATCAGTCGCTAAACACAAATGTTAACTCATTACTTTTAAAAATGGCAATTATAAGAGATGTACAAACAATTCACAAAATAAGAAATGTGAATGACCCAAAAAAAGCTCAACTTCTCTAACAATCAAAGGAAAAACAAATAAAAGGACTTTTCCATCCATCAGATTCGCAAAGATTTAAAAGAATAGCAAAAAAGTGTTTCAATGAGTATGTACATTTACATGTAATATATTCACTGAGAAAAATCCACAAAGACGTTAAGCACAAGAGCAAAGAGGGATTATCTTTTTAAAAAAACTTTCTATTTTTAATTGTTGTGGGTACATAGTGTACATGTTTATGGGATACATGAGATATTTTGATGGAGACATACAACGCATAATACTCGTATCAGGGTGAATGGGATACCCATCACCTCAAGCATTTATTCTTCCTTTATGTTACAAACAATCCAATTGTACTCTGTTAATTATTTGTAAATGTGCGATAAGTTGTTGACTGTAGTCATCCTGCTGTGCTATCAGATTATCTTTTTGGATGGAATTCCACGTAATATTTTTCGATCCTTTCTGCAATTGTATTACTTAAAAAATAAGTTCTCTCCCCAAAAGAAAGCTACTTTAAAAAAACACACACACAGCCAAGAGGATAAAGCAAAATATGACTCTATCTCAATAGATTATTTTTCGATCATTTATAAATTTTTTTCAGGAGCTTTCGTGTTTTTTTCAGTTTATCATCATTATACCTGGTCAATGACTTCAATTTCATGTTCCTTATTCTTCATTTCAAGAGCAAACTGTTCCTTGATAATAGTCTCAATCTTCTGCACAGCAGCATCTCGAGCTGCACAAAGAACATAAAATACATCCAAGGCCTAATTAATCAGTGGCTGTCTGTAGTTCAGTCAGCAAGCAACAAAAGAAATCCAAGAAACAGTAACTCTCAAGTGGAGAAACCTAGTGGACATCACCTTAACCAAGTGATGAAAAAATAAAATCACTAATATTGGTGTAAAGTGACCTTGTGTACTTTCTGATATCATGCCCTAAAAAGACCGTATCATCATTCTGTGATTTTCCTGCCAAAAATGCTGAGTCTACTCACAAGGAAACATTAGACAAACTCAAACTGAAATACATTCTACAAAATTATTGGCCTATGCTATTTAAATATTAAAGACAAGAAAGACAAAGGAAAGAGCTGAGGAGACTGAGAGAGACTAAAGAGATATGACAGCCAGATGCCCTGTATGACCTGGACTGGATCCTAGAGGGAGGAAAATAGCTATGAAATACAATACTTACTGGGGGCTGGGTGCAGAGGCTCACACCTGTAATCCTAGCACTCGGAGAGGCCTATGCGGGCAGATCACCTGAGGTCAGGAGTTCGAGACCAGCCTGGCCAATACGGTTAAAACCCGTCTATAAGAAAATACAAAATTTAGCTGGGCGTGGTGGCAGGCACCTGTAATCCCAGCTACTCGGGAGGCTGAGGCAGGAGAATCGCTTGAACCTGGGAAGTGGAGGTTGCAGTGAGCTGAGATCATGCCACTGCACTCCAGCCTGGTCAATAGAGACTCTGTCTCAAAAACAAACAAACAAACAAAAACCCAACAATACAGGAACAACTAATAAAACTGGAATATGGACCATCAATTAGGTAACTGATATGGTTTGGATGAGGTCCCCTCCAAATCTCATGTTGAAATGTGAGCCCCAGTGTTAGAGGTGGGGCCTGGTGGGAGGTGACTGGATCATGGGGGTGGATCCCTCATGAATGCCTTAGTGCCATCCACTTGGTAATAAATGAGTTCTCACTCAGTTCACTTGAGACCTGGTTGTTTGAGAGCCTGGGAGGTTTTAAGAGCCTGGAACCTCCCCCGATTCTCTCTCCTGCTCACTCCTGCCATGTGGCATGCTGGCTCCACGGTGCCTTTGGTCGTGACTGTACACTTCCTGAGGCCCTCACCAGAAGCAGATGCTGGAGCCATCCTTATACAGCCTGCAGAACTATGAGCCAATTAAACTTCTTTGCTTTTTTTGGATAGGGTACTTTTTTTTTGAGATAGCCATACTTTGGCTATATAAGAGAACGTCCTTAGGGAATACACATAACTGTTTACAGGCGTCCAATTTATTCATCAGTGATTTAGAAAAAAATTATATGCTTATATATCTATATTCACGCATGTGGTGGTGGGTGGGGGATAAGTGATAAACCAAATGAGGCAAAATGTAAACAACTGGTGAATTAATCTGGATAACATTTACGTGCTCCTTAAAATTTTTCTCTTTAAAATTTTATTAAAATGTAATTACCAAAAAAGAATGAAAAAGGAGAAAAAACTCATGAAGATTCTCTGAGAAACATTTGGTGACCTCTGAAAGACCAAAGCCCCAAACAGAAAGAAAGAAAGGCCAAGCATAGTGACTCACACCTGTAATCCCAACACTTTGGGAGGTCAGGGCAGACTGATCTCTTGAGGTCAGGAGTTCAAGACCAGCCTGGCCAACAGGGTGAAACCCCATTTCTACTAAAAATACAAAAATTAGCCAGGTGTGGTGTAATCTCAGCTACTCCAGAAGCTGAGGAAGGAGAATTGCCTGAACCCAGGAGGCAGAGCCTGCAGTTAGTTGAGATCTCACCACTGTACTCCAGCCTAGGCAATAGAGAAGACGCTTATCTTTTAAAAAAAAAAAAGGTAAAGAGTTAGCTGGAGGGGGAGGGAGTCTGTGACACTGGAGCGGTTCACCAGAAGGCAGAGTTTCCTTCTGCAGCAGAGAGTCTAGCAAGCAATTTACAACTGGTCACAACTACCTGAAGAAATGAGCAAAGAAAGAAGTCAATGGGAAGAAAATGCTTCTGAAGGCAATACAATTCAGATGATACGCAACTCACAACAACGTGCACCTCAAAAAACTAAAAACATCAATATATGGAATGTGGCTTGATACAAGAGAAAAGAAGAGTCAAATGACACTTGAACATAAACCTGGGATTTTAGGTGGGGGGAAGTAATATGAAAAAAATCAGCACCCATGCTTTGGAATATATGAAAAACTAAAGAGACTATTTGACTCTGACACCCTTTGTGTCATTTTCTCTCCATAAACTATGCCATTTAGATAGGTAATTTAAAATTAGTAATGGTGGCCAGGCGTGGTGGCTCACGCCTGTAATCTCAGCACTTTGGGAGCAAGACGGGTGGATCTCCTGAGGTCACGAGTTTGAGACCAGCCTAGCCAACATGGTGAAACCCCATCTCTACTAAAAATACAAAAATTAGCCGGGCATGGTGGCACATGCCTGTAATCCCAACTACCCAGGAGGCCGAGCAGGAGAATCGCTGGAACCCAGGAGGCAGAGGCTTCAGTGAGCCAAGATTGTGCCACTGTACTCCAGCCTGGGTAACAGAGCAAGACTCTGTCTCAAAAAAAAATATTAATAATGGTATAAGCATTCTTGCAGCTATGTCTGCAGAGGCAAATGACTAATACAGTTCTCATATTAGAGGAAGAGTTATTTTCTAGTATTTCTAGGCTACGTGCACACTTTATATATACAAACCAGAAGACGCAATCACTGAAGACTTTTATACCATAAACACCTCAGAACTAAATTATCTCTTTCACAGAATAAGTAAAAACAAACCAAAAAAAAAAGACACAAACAAAACAAAACAACATATGCAAAGAGAAGCATCCCACCAAATCTACTCTGAGAAAAATTGGGTGGGGGGGAAAAGTCAGTATTAGGAAGAGTACAGACACCAAGAAAAAGCATAGCATATTGTCACTCAGTAACAGACAAAAAAACTGCCCCAGCTTGAATGGGGTATTTTGGAACTTAGATTCAATTTAAACTGGAGTTACAGTGTTATTAAGACAATCACTTTTCCCTATAATTGTTTTTATTTTAAAAAGTTATACCATGTGAAACTCTTGAGTAATGAATTAAGTTACATAATACTTGGACATTTATTTGGCTTATTGTTAAAAGGAAATGATACTTCCCCATAAATTAAATTAGAGCTGAATGAGGGAGGAACATTGCAGTGAAATGTTTTCATTACATGAGATTGGATTTAATAATCTTCCTTCTACATACTTTTTGGGATACGTGGGACTTCGGTGCTCTTAGAGGAATAGAAATTTTCTTCACCACTTCTGCTCTACAGATCCTAAATCTTTGTGGAACTGCAACACCTTAGCTATGACTGTGACACCTTCTTTACCCTGCTAAAAGTATTAACTTAGGTAGATTATTTAAATAAACATTAATGAAGTTCAGTAATAATTTGTTTTAAAAACGTAAATTGAGCAATTTTTTTTAGCTTGCTTAAGACATTCTGAGGAACTACAGACACCCAGTTAATGATTCGCTCTTCAACTATTTGTATGATGTTAGCTAAGTAATCCAATGTCTCTAAACCTTAATTTACCCACTATCTGCTAAGTACGGGGGTTGAACTAGATTGATGTTTCCTAATCTTCCACAATTCACATGCTTTCAAGATACCTACTACATCTGAGAACCATGTGACACATTTAATTCACACAAGTAAGCATTTAAAAATAATTTTAGCTAGGCCGGCTACGGTGGCTCACACCTGTAATCCCAGCACTTGGCCAACGTGGGCGGATCACCTGAGGTCAGGAGTTTGAGACCAGCCTGAGCAACATGGAGAAACCCTGTCTCTACTAAACATACAAAATTAGTTGGGCAGGGTGGCGCATGCCTGTAATCCCTGCTAGTCAGGAGGCTGAGACAGGAGAATCGCTTGAACCCAGGAGGCAGAGGTTGTAGTGAGCCGAGATCGTGTCACTGCATTCCAGGCTGGGCAACAAGAGTGAAACTGTCTCAAAAAAAAATAGTAATAATTTTAGCTTCATCCTTGTAGCTATGAAACCACAAGTTTGATGAGCTCATTCTTTTTTCTAGACACATTTAAAACGTTTCTTACTAAAATTGAAAACCTTAATCCATGTATCACCTAAAATCATCTCACGATTACACCACACCTTTATACATATCATGGACTTTATGATTACACCTCACATACAGTGACAGCTAAAACTCACAGCTTGTCTCGCTTACACTGTCTACTTGATCAGCCTTCTGCCAGCTCTTCTTCCACTTTTTATGGCACACATGGTGTATTACTATTAAATAGACCCCTTGGCTAATCTCTCTCACAAACCCCTTCAAAATCATACAAAACTGTGGAAATTCATTTCATTCTAGTTCCTGTAAGTCTTACAGTGGAGGCGTATGGCAATAAAGAAATAATTTCCTAAGGCAGGTCAATTTCTACCTGAATTCTCAATTGCTTTATGCCGCTTATTTGGAAGGGCCACAGATACATCCTCGTAATCAGGGTCGGTTTCTTTGATGGTTCGCTTGATTCCAGACATGATGACATTCAGTTTTCCACTGTGAAGTAATAATAAATAAATAATTTTTAATTGTTAAGTTAAATAATAGTTGGGCTGTTAATTAAAAAGAAACATGCATACCAATACTTACAAACGTATGTGTACATACAAAAATAAATAAATATTACATAATACTGGTACTTAACATCTGTGTGTGTATGTATACACATATATACATATTTCTTTTAAAGCCAAAAGCATAAGTTTAAAAGTTTCCACCAAAAAAAAAAAAAAAACAAAATTATCAGGCCAGGCGCGGTGGCTCAAGCCTGTAATCCCAGCACTTTGGGAGGCTGAGGCGGGTGGATCACGAGGTCAAGAGATCGAGACCATCCTGGTCAACATAGTGAAACCCCGTCTCTACTAAAAATACAAAAATTAGCTGGGCATGGTGGCGCATGCCTGTAATCCCAGCTACTCAGGAGGTTGAGGCAGGAGAATTGCTTGAACCCAGAAGGCAGAGGCTGCGGTGAGCCGAGATCGTGCCACTGTACTCCAGTCTGGGTAACAACAGCAAAACTCCACCTCAAAAAAAAAAAGTCTTATATAAAACACTCTAGACCGTCATTGTCCCAGTACATGAGCCACTAGCCTTGTGTGGCTATTTAAAATTAAATTAAAATTAAATCAAATTTAAAATTCTGTTCCATTTTTCCGTATTTCAACTTTTCACATTTCATAATTAGCCACATTTTAAGTGTTCAACAGTCACTGTGGCCAGTGGTGACCATGTTGTTCAGTGTACATATGGAACATTCACATCACTGCCCAAGTTCTACTGGATAGTGCTAGTCTTCCAAACTGTTTCACTGAGCACTAATACATATTTCATGAGTCAGTTTCAGAAATATCATCCAGACCAGTGCTGTCTGATAAAACATAACATGAGCCACATACAGAATTTTAAATTTTCTAGCAGTCATGTTTATTTATTTATTTATTTATTCATTCATTCATTCATTCACTTACTGTGACAGAGTCTCACTCTATTGCCCAGGTTGGAGTGCAGTGGCGCAATCTTGACTCACAGCAACCTCCGCCTCCAGGGCTCAAGCAATTCTGCTGCCTTAGCCTCCTGAGTAGCTGGGATTACAACAGCTGGGTACCACCACACCCAGCTAATTTTTGTATGTTTAGTAGAGTCAGGGTTTCATCACATTGGCCAGGCTGGTCTCAAACTCCTGACCTCGTGATCTGCCTGCCTTGGCCTCCGAAAGTGCTGGGACTACAGGCGTGAGCCACTTGTGCCTGGCCGCAGCGATGTTTTAAAAAGTAAAATGGGTGAAACTAATTTTAATAATATATTTTACCTAACCGATATATCTGTAATATTATCATCCTAACAATGTAATTGATATAAATTAGCAATGAGATTTTACGTTAATATTTTTACCAAGTCTTTAAAATCTGATGTGTGTTTTACACTTACAGGACATCTTAATTTGTATTAGAGGCTGGGCGAGGTGGCTCATGCCTATAACCCCAGCACTTTGGGAGGTCGAGTGGACAGATCATTTGAGGTCAGGAGTTCCAGACCAGCCTGGCCAACATGGTGAAAGCCTGTCTTTACTAAAACTACAAAAATTAGCTGGGCGTAGTGGCAGGCACCTGGAATCCCAGCTATCTGTGGGGGCTGAGGCAAGAGAACTGCTTGAATCCAGGAGGCAGAGGTTGCAATGAGCTGAGATCGAACCACTGCACTACAGCCTGGATGACAAGATCGAAAAACTCCGTCTCAAAAAAAATTTGTATTAGCCACAATTCTAAGGTTCAATAACCACTTGTGGCTGATGGCTCCCTTTCTTTGCAGCCTGGATCTATTAATTAAGAAAAGGAAACAGATCCAAGGTGGTTAGATTGTCCCTTATAGTGTTAATCTATGAAAGAGACCAGAAGAGCTTCCTGATTCCAAACCTCTGCTGTACCACTAAGGGAGATTACCTGGCCAGAGGCAGAATTACCAAGGTAACAACATGTTTTAAAATAAAATTAGTCTGGGTGTGATGGGCCTTGCGCCAATAATCCCAGCACTCTGGGAGGCTGAGGTGGGTGCATCACCTGAGGTCAGGAGTTGAAGACCAGTCTGGCCAACATGGTGAAACATCATCTCTACTAAAATACAAAAAAAATCAGCCAGGCATGGTGGCTCGTGCCTGTAATCCCAACTACTTGGGAGGCTGAGGTATGAAAATCATTTGAACCGAGGAGGCAGAGGTTGCAGTGAACCGAGATCATGCCACTGCATTGCACTCCAGTCTGGGCAAAAGAGTGAGACTCTGTCTCAAAAAATATAAATCAAATGAAGAAAAGAAAAGAAAAAAAAATAAAATGCTAAATCAAAAATACTCATTTTGGGGAGAGAGATTCAAGATGGCTGATTACTAGCAGCTCGGGATTGTAGCTCATGGTGAAAGCGCAGAGAACGAGAGGATGACACACTTTCAGATGAATTTTTGTTGCTCACGGATCAGGAGATTGCCAGAGGAGGAGCCCCACGGGTCACCAGTGTGACCCGGCACGGAAGTTTTGCTGGCGCCCCAGCACAATCGTTCTTAGCGCAGAGTGGGCGGGACTGCATCCCCTTTTGGTTGACATTTAGAGCTCTGGGAGGGCAGAGTTGCCTATTCGGCTGATTGAAGAAGGGACTCAAGAAGGAAGCCAGACCGGAGATTCCCGGGCAGAAAAGCACCATGAATCTTAACGCCACTGTTTTAGCTGGCGCAGTGGGTTGCTCGGATTCCGGGGATGGGAATCAACAAGTTGGACGTCCACTCAGAGACCTAATTTGAAAGTCTGTAATTACAAAGACGACTGGTGGGTAAATTTACAATGATGGGAGGAAACCAGCGTGAAAAGGCTGAGAATACCCAAAATCAGAATGCATTTCCCTCTACAGGGGATCACAGTTCCTCATCAACAAGGGAACAAGGCCTGATGGAGAATGAATGCATTCCAGTAACAGAATTAGGCTTCAGAAAGTGGATAATAAGAAACTTCTCTGAGTTAAAAGAACATGTTCTGAGAACGATCCAAGATGGCTGATTGCTAACATCTCGGGATTGCAGCTCCCAGTGAAAGCGCAGAGAACGAGAGGACGCCAAACTTTCAGACAAATTTTTGTCGCTCACGGAGCAGAAGATTCCCAGTGGAGAAGCCCCACGGGTCACCAGCGCAACTCTTGTGGCCAGTGCAGCAGTTTTGCTGGCACCTCGGTGTGGCAGCTCTTGGTGCAGAGTAAACGGGACTGGTTCCCCTTCTGACCAACGTTCAGAGCTCCGGGAAGGCAGAGTCACCTATTACGGACTCAAGAAGGAAGCCAGACTGGAGATTCCAGGGCAGAAAAGCACCATCGGTCTTAATGCTGCTGTTTTGGCCGGCGCAGTGGGTTGCTCATATTTTAACCCTGGGAATTAACAACTTGGACGTCCACTCAGAGACCTAATTTGAAAGTTGGTAATTACAAAGATGACAGGTGGATAAATTTACAATGATGGGAAGAAACCAGTGTAAAAAGGCTGAGAATACTCAAAATCAGAATGCCTCTCCCTCTAAAGAGGATCACAGTTCCTCATCAACAAGGGAACAAGGCTTGATGGAGAACGAGTGCATTCCATTAACAGAATCAGGCTTCAGAAGGTGGATAATAAGAAACTTCTGTGAGTTAAAAGAACATGTTGTAGCCCAATGTAAAGAAACTAAGAACCTAGAAAAAAGATTGACGAAATCCTAACGAGACTAGAGAATGTGGAGAGGAATATAAGTGAATTAATGGAACTGAATACAATACGAGAACTCCGCGAAGTATGCACAGGTTTTAACAGTTGAATTGATCAAGCAGAAGAAAGGATATCAGAGGTTGCCAAGACCAATTTAATGAAATGAAACGAGAAGACAAGATTAAAGAAGAAAGAGTGGACTATGTGAAAAGACCTAATTTACATTTGATAGGTGTACCTCAATGTCATGAAGAGAATGAATCCAAGCTGGAAAATATTCTTCAGTATATTATTCAGGAAAACTTTCCTAACCTAGTAAGGCAGGACAATACTCAACTCCAGGTAATACAGAGACCACCACAAAGATATTCCTCAAGTAGAGCAACCCCAAGACACATAATTGCTAGATTCACCAGGGTTGAAATAAAGGAGAAAATTCTAAGGGCAACTAGAGAGAAAGGTCAGGTTACCCATAAAGGGAAGCCTATCAGACTCACAGCAGATCTCTCAGCTGAAACCCTACAAACTAGAAGAGAGTGGGGGTCAATATTCAATATCCTCAAAGAAAAGAATTTTCAACCCAGAATCTCATATCCAGCCAAATTAAGCTTCATAAGTGAAGGAAAAATAAATTTTTTCACAAACAAGCAAGCACTCAGAGATTTCATCACCATCAGGTCTGCTTTACAAGAGCTTCTGAAAGAAGCATTATACACAGAAAGGAACAACCAGTATCAGTCATTCCAAAAACTTACCAAAAGGGAAAGAGTATCTCCACAATGAAGAATCTATATCAACTAATGGGCAAAATAGCCAGCTCGCATTAAACGACAATATTAAACGCACAAATATCAATATTAATCCTAAATTTAAATGGATTAAATGCCCCAATCAAAGACACAGACAGGAAAATTGAGTAAAAAGTCAAAACCCATCGGTATACTATATCCAGATCCATCTCATAAGCAAGGACACACAAAGACTCAAAACAAAGGATTGGTGGAAGACGTACCAATCAAATGGAGAGCAAAAAAAAAAAAAAAAACCAGGAGTTGTAATTTTCGTCTCTGACAAAACAGACTTTAGTAGTAACAATGACTAAAAGAAACAAAGAAGGACATTACATAATGGTAAAAGGCTCAATGCAACAACAGGAGTCAACAATCATAAATATATATGCACCCAATATACAAACACCCAGATACATAAGACAAGTTCTTAATGACTTATAAAGAGACTTGGACTCCCTCACAATAATAGCAGGAGACTATGACACCACATTGTTAATATTTGACGAATCAACGAGATAGAAAATTAACAGGGACATCTATGATTTGAACTCAGGCCTGGAACAAGTAAACTCAGTGAATATTTATAGAATTCTTCACCCCAGGTCCACTGAACATACATTTTTCTCAGTATCACATTACACCTATTTTGAAAGTGACCACATAATTGGAAGTAAATCACTCCAGCATTTGCATAGCATTTTACAGACTTAAATGAAATATTGGTTGGCTGCTTGTTTGTTGCTTTCTTCCCTTATTCCTTCCTGTATCCGCTGTTAAGCACAACAATCAGCATAAAAGAGGTTTTTAATACCTATTTTTAGATTGCATTTCAGCCTGGGCAATGGGGCAAGACTTTTGTTCTCTCTCCCCCTTTCTCTTTCTTTCAAAAAAAAAACTCATTTTGTGTCATTCAAAGTTAAAACAAAAATAACAATTTAGCCTAGGCACAGTGGCTCACACCTGTAATACCAACAATTTGGGAGACCAAGGCAGGTGGATCATGAGACGAGCCTGACCAACGTGGTAAAGCCCTGTCTCAACTAAAAATACAAAAATTAGCCAGGTATGGTGGTGCACGCCTACAGTCCCAGCTACTCAGGAGGCTGAGGCAGGAGAATCATTTGAACCTGGGAGGCGGAGGTGGCAGTGAGCTGAGATCACGCCATTGCATTCCAGTTCAGGGCGACAAAGAGAGACTCCATATGAAAAAAAAAAAATTTTAAAGTGCCTCAGCTCTTAGTCCAGTTCTTTCACCCATCCCAGAAACACTCACTTGATTCAACTGGAAGAATGACTCATTGTATAATGTTACATATCAAGTCCCACATCTGAGAGAACACTTTTCCTACAGCCGTTATCTGATGTAATACCATTAAGCTTAAAAATACTCCAAAAACCCCCAGCATTTATCAACATCCTGAATCAAGCCTTTTAATGTTTGTTCATATTCATTTGTTACTTGCTATAATTCAGAATATAAATGAATATTTTCGGACAGGCCTAGAACCCAACTATTAAATTCTAGGTTTAAAGCTTTTAAAAAGTAAGAGTAAGGTCTTCTTGTTTCTTCAGCCTTCTCCATCTGGTCTGCAATTAATTTTAGACGGCCTCAGAAAATCATGGGCCTTTACATAAAGAAAATCTTAAAAAAAAAATCAGTAAGCTTAATTTATTCTTCCTTAATGCAGATGGGAATCTAAAAACACCTAATTACCCATAAACCTAGAGGGGATATAGCCCAGCAGATATCTAAGCTCCTTGCACCATACTACTTCCTCAGCGGGCACCTGTCTTCCACAGTTGGCCAAGAGTCTTATAAGATTATCTACAAAGATGAGTCCCAGTCCAGCATCATCATCCCTCATCCACTCTACAGACTTCACAATCTGTATAGTCTTCTCCCACCTCCCAGGTAATCTCAAGAATAACAGTGGCTCCCACTAAAATGGCTGGGGTTCTTTAAAGAAAAGTTATTAGCCAGGCGCAGTGGCTCATGCCTGTAATCCCAACACTTTGGGAGGCCGAGGCGGGTGGATCACGAGGTCAAGAGATCAAGACCATCCTGGTCAACATGGTGAAACCCCGTCTCTACTAAAAATACAAAAAATTAGCTGGGCATGGTGGTGCGTGCCTGTAGTCCCAGCTACTCAGGAGGCTGTGGCAGGAGAATTACTTGAACCCAGGAGGCGGAGGTTGCGGTGAGCCGAGATCGCGCCATTGCACTCCAGCCTGGGTAACAAGAGCGAAACTCCGACTCAAAAAAAAGAAAACAGTTATTTTTATTTTATGCTCACTTAAGGGACTTAAAAGAAACTTTCTCTTTGACTTTTGCTGCAAAACTTGGGGACTAGAAGGAGAAAAGAGAGGAATTTGGGGAGAAGGGTGGGCAGAAAGGAAGAAATCAATGAGTTCATTTGTGCTGCTAAGGTAATTCATTTTTCATGCAGCATTTAGAAAAAAGTTTTTGCTGTCATATTTGGGCATACATTTGAGCTTCTGATAAACACGTTTAAGAGGATATAGCTCTGTACTGGGCATTTAAAAATAATCCAGGTCTGCTTCTGTCTCAAAATAATAATACTGAGTAATATGTACATGTCACATTCAAGTAAATGCTAGCTCAGCCTCTGCTGAGGCATGCTTTCATTCTGATGTAATAAACAAGTGAATGGAATGTGTAACAAATGACCAATGATAATATTACCTTCCCTGTCTTGTAGATTTTACAAAAGGAAATGTAAGCAGTTGTTAGATATTATCAAATCTACTTTGAAACACAATGTCTAGCTAACCCTCTTTAGGTTCTGAATCAGTTGAAATTGGAAATATTCAGATACTATGAACTGTTAGGGAAAAAAAATCTGCTTTTTTGTTTTGTTTTGAGATGGAGTCTTGCTTTTGTTGCCCAGGCTGGAGTGCAATGCAGTGATCTCAGCTCACTGCAACCTCTGCCTCCCGGGTTCAAGCGATTCTCCTGCCTCGCCTCCCAAAGTGATGGGATTACAGGCATGAGCCACCATGCTTGGCCAAAAAGTCTGTTTGACGTGAGAAAAATACAAAATACAATTTGACTGTGAGAAAGAATTTTCTCCATACTTTGAAACAAAAACTGAATACATAAATAAATACAATGCTAGGACTAAAATAAGACTACTGTCATCCATTTCTCCAATGTAAACTTTTTTATCTCCTTAAAACAGCCTAATAAAAAGTAAATGTGGGCAAGGTACAGAGACTCAGGCCTGTAATACTAGCATTTTGGGAAGCCAAGGCGGGTGGATCACCTGAGGTCAGCAGTTCAAGAACTGCCTGGCCAACATGGCAAAATCCCATCTTTCCTAGAAATACAAAAATTAGTCAGGTGTGGTGGTGGGCGCCTGTGATCCCAGCTACTTGAGAGGAGGAGGCAGAAGAACTCACTGAACCCAGGAGGTGGAGGTTGCAGTCAGCGGAGATTGAGCCACTGCACTCCAGCCTGGTGACAGAGGGCGATGCCATCTCAAAAAATATAACAACAATAAACAAAATTCCTAACAACTGCCAATAAAAGCAGTGCAGGTAAAGCTGAAGCCCTCCCCACCACATTCTCCTCACCCTCAGCTTTCATTACAACCACCTAACAAGTTCCCACACAGCTCACTCCTCAGACAAGCAGGATAAACAGCCCTTGCCTAGAACTGGTTCTACCTCTCCACGTCCTCAGTCATCAAAGCTCACATGCCTGAACATCTCACAATTACTTTCCAATGGCTCATATTTCACCTCTACCTTCTCCGCTTACTGAAGTGCTCTTCATCCTTCAAGAATCAAATTCCGACTCATCCAAGAAATGAACTCCAGTCTTTGAAAGCTATTTTTTCCCCTAACCACCACAGAACAGATGATATGGAAATAATCTGCTTCAGGCTGGGCATGATGGCTCACGCCTGTAGTCCCAGCACTTAGGGAGGCGGAGGCGGAAGCAGGCAGATCACTTGAGGTCAGGAGTTGGAGATCAGCCTGGCCAATGTGGTGAAACCCCACTTCTACTAAAAATACGAAAATCAGCCAGTCGTGGTGGCACATGCCTGTGATCCCAGCTACTGGGGAGGCTGAGGCAGGACAACCACTTGAACTCAGGAGGCAGAGGTTACAGTGAGCTGAGATCGTGCCACTGCACTCCTGCCTGGGCAACAGAGATGCTGACTCAAAAAAAAAAAAAAAAAAGAAAGAAAGAAAAGAAAAAAACAATCTGCTTCATAAGTCTCGTTTTCTAGAGAAAATTACAACAACCTCCACAGTCCACTGTGTATCACAACAGAAAACAGACCGAAAGCAAGGCAGAGGATGGGGAACAATCCAAGAATGTGGCCATGAACATTCATATAAAAATCTATGGTTGATGAAAAGAGGACAGGACCAACTATTTCTGAGAATCTATCCTAAGGAAATACAGGGTAATGTACATCATATGTGGGCTGCACTCAGAGACCAACAACCTAAATGTTAGTTCTCCTCTTCCTATGGATTTTATAATAGAAAATAACCCACAGCAAACTATAGTGCATCTAGTATGAACATGAACGCATTTGAAACTGAAAACCATGTGAGGAGAGCTCTGCATGCTGTATGTCAAGCTACATATTTTTTAATATCTAAAAAACTTTTGACAATCAATTAGGAAATAAGAGGCCAGAGAACAGGAAAATAAATTCACAAATAGCCAATAAATGTGAAAAAAAAACAGCCAGGCGCAGTGGTTCACGCCTATAATCCCAGCATTTTGGGAGGCTGAGGCGGGTGGATCATGAGGTCAAGAGATCCAGACCATCCTGGTCAACAAGGTGAAATCCCGTCTCTACTAAAAATACAAAAATTAGCTGGGCATGGTGGTGCACACCTGTAGTCCCAGCTACTCGGGAGTTTGAGGCAGGAGAATTGCTTGAACCCAGGGGGCGGAGGTTGTGGTGAGCCAAGATTGGGCCATTGCACTCCAGTCTAGGTAACAACAGCGAAACCCCCTCTCAAAAACAAAAAATGTGAAAAAAAAAGTTCAAACATACTAGTAATCAATAAATGAAAGAAACAAGCCAGGTGTGGTGGCTCACACCTGTAATCCCAGCGCTTTGGGAGGCTGAGGTGGGCGGATCACGAGGTCAGGAGCTCCAGACTAGCCTGGCCAACATGGTAAAACCCTGTCTTTACTAAAAATACAAAAAAAAAAAAAAATTAGCCGGTCGTGGTGGCACATGCCTGTAATCTCAGCTGCTCAGGAGGCTGAGGCAGGAGAATCACTTGAACCCTCGAGGCAGAGGTTGCAGTGAGCCAAGATAGCGCCACTGCACTCCAGCGTGAGCAACAGAGCAAGATTCTGTCTCAAAAAAAGAAAAAAAGAGTGAGAGGGAGTTCTGCCCAGGTTGCCCAGGCTGGTCTAGAACTTCCGGGGTCAAGCTACCCGCCCAGCCTCCTAAAATGCTGCTGGGATTACAGGTGTGAGCACCGCCCCCAGCCCAGCCACTACCAACATTTTATCTCTAGCTCTAGACTCTCTCTTCCTTGAGTTCCAGTCCTCTACCTCCAACTGCCTCAAAACACCGACTTCATAACTAATATGTATCTACAATTCAATACATCCAAAATAGAATTCGTTATTTTTCCCACCTTAAATTTATCTCTTCCATTCTTCATCTCAGTAAAAGGCACCATCATCTACTCAGTGCTCAAAACAGAAATCAAAAAAGCAAAGAGTCCTACCATTCCCTCACCAACCCAACTCTTGTTCATTCTACCTTCAAAACATTTAAAATCCATTTACTCTTCCCCATCTCCCCGCCACGGGCCTAGCAAGCTACTGCAAAGGGCATAGTAACTAACCTCGTGGGTTCCTCCCCAGCCCTCTTCCTCCACTCAGCAGTCAGATCATGCTATTCACCTTCTCAAAACCTTCAAAGGCTTCCTGGAAAAACTAAACTCCTAATCAGGGCATCATCCGCCCAATCTTTTAAAGAGTATACACAAAGAGGAGTATACATGTATAATGTAAGTATACACTTACATCCAAAGGTAATATCTCTAGACCCCTGGATGCGGGGCATTTTTTTCTTGTTTTGCTTGTATTTTGAAATTTTTCTACGCTGAATGCTCGTAACTCATTAAGAAAGGGGAAACGCTATTGCTAAATACTATGTAGTATTATTTCGCATTTTTTACATGTCAGAGAGAAAAGGGAATGGAAAATGTGGGTCAACTCTGCAACTGCTGCTGAAAATACTAGCAAACATCAAACTAAGAAAATGATGTGTCAGGCCTGTAGGATTTCTCTCCTTTGCATTTCTCAACAGAATCCCGCTGAAGACGGGAAGAGCCTCATTGTCTCTGCAGTCTGGCCACAGCCCTCCAAGCCAGCTTTTCCTGCAGGGGTCCTCACTTCCCGAGGCTCCCACTCTGGCCCGCACTGCCCCATCCCTGGAGCCCCCACTGCCTTCCCCACTCCTCCCCTCCTTCCCGGGGAGGGCTGCTCGAGATGGCGACAGGTTGGAGAGGAAGTGCAGAATCCTTTCGGTAAACCCACGACTTGCTGGTACTGGGGCCAAATCTTGCCGCCTCCAAGGCCAAGAGCTTAAGGTCCTGCAAGCCACGGCCGCGGTGGCTCCGGGCCCCGCCTCCCCTCAGCGCAGCGCCCGGCTGAGGAGGAAGCCCCCAACTCACGCTCCAATTCCAGGCTCCTGCTTCGGTGGCCCCCGGTCGCGCACCTGGGGTCCTCCCGGCCCTCCCCTCGGCCCCGGGGACTCACCGGGTCGGCCGGCCGATGGAGGAGGGGCAGGCACGTGCCCGCGCAGCCCCCGCCCAGACAATGCCCCGGAGAGCGGGGCGCGCGCCCGGCCGGCCCCTTCCTGCGACCGCCAACACTCACCCTTTCCCCGCGTCTCCGGCTGCAGCACTGGCCTCGCCGGGCGCCGCGAGAGGGCACGGCGAGGTGAGGGGGGGCGCGAAGCCCCGCGGAGCCGCCCCGCCACGAGGCTCCAGCGACCCCTCAGCCCGCGGAAGCACACGGCTCGGCGGCGCCCGCCCGGCCCGTTCCGTTCCGCTCCGCACGTCAGCAGCTGGGCGCGTCGGGGAGCGCGCGGCGGCGGCGGCGGCGGCGGCGGTAGTGTCTGCGGCGCGCGCGCGGCCCCGGGGCGGAGCTTGCAGGGATGGGGGCGGGGCGGGGCGGGGCGGGGCGGGTCCAGGCAGCAACCGCGGCGACAGGGGCCACTTCCTGGTCCGGGTGGGCGACGATTCTCGCAAAGGCACCGTCGTCCATCACTTTTCTGCCCTAGAAGATGGCGAATTCCAGCCCCGAATTTGACAGAATATTCATGCTGCCGGCGTGTATGACCTTCCGTATTAATCACAATAGTCACTATGATTTTTGTGTATGCCTTATTTTTTTTTTTTTGAGACAGAGTCTCGCAGTGTTGCCCGGGCTGGAGTGCAGTGGCGCGATCTCAACTCACTGCAACCTCCACCTCTCGGGTTCACGCGATGCCTCCCGAGTAACTGGGATTACAGGTGCCTGCCACCACACTGGCTAATTTTGTGCATTTTTAGTAGAGACGGGGTTTCGCTATGTTGGCCAGACTGATCTCGAACTCCTGACCTCGTGATCTGCCCGCCTCAGCCTCCCAAAGTGCTGGGATTACAGGCGTGAGCCACCACACCTGGCCGTGTGTGCCTTCTTTGTGCCAACCCATGTGCTGGGTACTGGGTATACAAATAACAATAGTTACTACTAGCCCATTTTACAAATGAAGAAACTGAGGCAGGGAACACTTGAGACTTATCTAAGTCACACTAGCGAGTGACAATCCAAGTCCAGTTTTCCATCTAAATATCTCTTGAGGCCAACATTCTCTTTCCTTCTAACTCTACCACCCTACCTGAGACCCTGTCATCTCTGCCCAAGACTATAAATAGCCTCCCAGCTGGTCTCTAGGACTCTCCTGTTCCCCTTCAATCCCTTCTCTTCACTGTATAAAGATTTACTACTGGAGCTGAGTGGTGAGTTTAGGAGGTTCACTGTATTTTTTATACTTTACATACATGTTATCAATTTTTTAATATATTTAATGTTTTTATCGATGTATAATAAATGTACGTTGTGTATTTTTTTTTTTTTTGAAACAGTCTCCCTCTGTTGCCCAGGATGGAGTGCAATGGTGAGATCTCAGCTCACTGTAACCTCTGCTTCCTAGGTTCAATCAACTCCCCTGCCTCAGTTTCCCAAGTAGCTGGGATTACTGGCACACACCACCATGCCCGGCTAATTTCCATATTTTTAGTAGAGACAGGGTTTCACCATGTTTGCCAGGCTGGTCTCGAACTCCTGACCTCAGGTGATCTACCCACCTCACCCCCCATGTGCTGGGATTACAGGCATAAGCCACCATGTCCGGCCGTACATGGTGTATTTAATGCTTAATAAAAATGTGCTAAAACATTTACTCCTATAACCCCAATAGCAAGGTCAGCAAATTGCACATAGTTTGTGCTCAAAAAGTATTTATCGAATGTATGGATAGTACGAACTAACTTCAAGGCCCTGCATAACCAAGGAATAGAGGAATGTATAATATGTCACCCCTGGCCTCCTGACCTGAAGGTCTATTAGAGGTAAAAGCAGATTAGCAATATTTGTTCAGGCCGGGCAAGGTGGGTCACGCCTGTAATCCTAGCACTTTGGGAGGTCAAGGAGGGTGGATTGCCTGAGGTCAGGAGTTTGAGATCAGACTGGGCAACATGGTGAAACCCTGTCTCTACTAAAATATTTTTAAAAATTAGCCAGGCACGGTGTTCTGCGCCTGTAATCCCAGCTACTCGGGAGGCTAAGGCACAAGAAACTGGGGAGCGGAGGTTGCAGTGAGCAGAGATCATGTCACTGCACTCCAGCCTGAACAGCAGAGCAAGACTCTGTCTCTAAAAACAAAACAAAACCAATATTTGTTCAACAATGTATTGCATTTCTATTCTGTGTTCTGAGACTGTGTTCCAAGCCCTATGCTAGGCACTGAGGCCTAAGAAGTAAATGAAACAGACTTTCTGCCCTTGTGAAATGTAGAGTCTAATTACCATCTGACAGGGAAATTTAATCAGAAAAGTCAAGAAAGGCATCCTTGGCCAAGCTGGGTGGCTCATGCCTATAATCAGTTCCAGTGCTTTGGGAGGTTGAGGTGGGAGGATCTCTTGAGCCAGAAGTATGGGACTAGTTGTGGTGATAGTGAGACCTGTCTCTAAAAAAATTTAGGCCGAATGTGGTGGCTCATGCCCATAATCCCAACACTTTGGGAGGCTGAGGTGGGTGGATCACCTGCGATCAGCAGTTTGAGACCAACCTGGCCAACATGGCTAAACCCCATCTCCACTAAAAATACAAAAAGTAGCTGGGCATGGTGGCACATGCGTGTAATCCCGGCTACTTGGGAAGCTGAGGCAGGAGAATCCCTTGAACCCAGGAGATGGAGGTTGCAGTGAGCCAAAATTGTGCCATTGCACTCCAGCATGGGCAACAACTGTAGCTCAAAAAAAAAAAAAAAGTCTTCCTTGAACCTTAAGCTAAGAACCAAGAGATAATAGGAACTGGGGAGATAAACATACATTTCATGGAAAAGGCGGTGAGGTGAGAGGTAAGGATGAGTGTGTTGATGTTCCCCACTCAAGGCTTAATGCTGAGGCAGGGAGCATAGAAATACCCAGGTAAGTGCGGAAGAAGCTGGAAATTAACTTCCTCTGGTCCAGCTTGGAAGGCTGTCCAGTTCTGTGAGAAGGCTCAGGCAGCGGGGCTTGGGAGCAGCCCATGGCATCGGAAGGAGCCTGCAGTAGTGCTGCCTTGTCGCCACCGCGTGCATATCAGTTATGTCAGAATTCCAGATTTCTCTTGTTGCTCCCTGCCTGGCATGCCGAAAGTAGCACGGTTGAGAGCTGTGGACAGACCAGTAGGCACTGTGCCAGGCTAGAGAAGAGGCCTTGTGATGGACTGATGGCCAGGGAATGGCTGCAGAATGTAGCTAAGACCCCGAGGATGGGCAGTACTGAAGATACCAATGATGCTGAAGCACCCGAGTCAGCTGGTAACAGCAGTGGGGATGGAGGAGTGGGGGTGAACGATGAGACATCAAACTCTGAAGCTGCTAAAGCCACAGGTCATGAGCTTGCCAGCCAACCACCTCAGCAGCTGATGCCCGCAGGGCAGTAGAGACCAGGAGTTGCCAGAGACATAGCAGCCGACGCCAGTGAGAGTTCAGGCTAAGCTCACAATGCTGCACACAGATCTCCTCTCCCAGCACTGCCTTGAGGCTTCCCCTGTATCCTACAGGCCCCCTTGGGAAGTCAAGGGGGAGAGTGTAAAGTTCTGATGAGAGTGCAACTTTGGGGCCCAGTGCGGTGGCTCACGCTTGTAATCCCAGCACTTTGGGAGGCTGAGGCGGGTGGATTATGAGGTCAGAAGATCGAGACCGTCCTGGCCAACATGGTGAAACCCCGTCTCTACTAAAAATACAAAGATTAGTCGGCCCTAGTGGCAGGCCTGTAGTCCCAGTTACTCGGGAGACTGAGGCAGGAGAATCACTTGAACCCGAGAGGCAGAGGTTGCAGTGAGCCGAGATGGTGCCACTGCACTCCAACCTGGCGACAGAGTGAGACTGTCTCAAAACAAAAACATAAAGAGAAAACTTAGCTACAGATTTCACACATATGCACGCAGTGTGGACATTTCAGAAACAGATAACCTCTGTGAGGGAAACGGGCAGGGCACTAAGAAGCCACAACACGGGGGGACCAAATGTAACGTGGAGGCAGAAAAGGCCTCCCTGAAAAAGATTAAGTCCAACCTTAACAAGTAGGAACCATTGTAGAGGGTAAGAAAGCTCGGAGCCACTACAGTCCAGCCAGTAGAACTTCTATGTATTTTTTTCTTTCTAAAGCATGTGTCTGGGATGGGCGCAGTGGCTCACGCCTATAATTCCAGTACTTTGGGGGTGGGAGGCAGGAGGATTGCCTGAACTCAGGAGTTCGAAACCAGTGTGGGCAACCTAGCAAGACCCCATCTCTACTAAAAATACAAAAAATTAGCTGGTCGTGGTAGCACTTGCCAGTAGTTGAAGCATACTCATGAGGTTGAGGTAGGAGGATCACTTGAGCCCAGGAGGCTGAGGCTACAGTGAGCTGTGGTCAGGCTACTGCACAGCACTCCAGCCTGGGTGACAGAGAGACACAGCCTCAAAAAAATAAATAAAATAAAAAGAAAAGAAAGTGCACTCTTGCTCAAGGCTCCTTAAGCAAGAGTGATGTGGCTGGGGCTGAGGCTGAGAGTTAGGCAGAAGGGAGGTGATGGTAAGATTTTAATTTTTACCATAAGAACAACAAAGGATTTTAAGCAGGAGAGTGGTATACAGTATTCTCTTTGCCCACGGAGTCTCCTGTCGCCCAGGCTGTAGTGCAGTGGCACGATCTTGGCTCACTGCAGCCTCCGCCTCCCGGGTTCAAGGGATTCTCCTCCCTCAGTCTCCCAAGTAGCTGGGACTACATGCGTGCGCCACCACGCCTGGCTAATTTTTGTACTTTTAGTAGAGATGGGGTTTCACCATGTTAGGCAGGCTGGTCTTGATCTCCTGACCTCGTGATCTGCCCACCTTGGCCTCCTAAAGTGCTGGGACTACAGGCATGAGCCACTATGCCTGGCCTATTTACCCTTTTAAAAATATCACTTGCTGCCAGTTACAGTGGCTCACGCCTGTAATCCCAGCACTTTGGGAGGCTGAGGCAAGTGGATCACAAGGTTAGGAGATCAAGACCAGCCTGGCTAACACAATGAAACCCTGTCTCTACTTAAAAAAAAAAAAAAAAGCAAAAATTACATGTCTGTAATCCTAGCTACTGGGGAGGCTAAGGCAGGAGAATTGCTTGAACCCAGAGGTGGAGGTTGCAGCAAGCCAAGACCGCTCCACTGCACTCCAACCTGGGTGACAAAGCAAGACTCCGTCTCAAAAACAAATAATCAGGGCTGGGCGCGGTGGCTCAAGCCTGTAATCCCAGCACTTTGGGAGGCCGAGGTGGGTGGATCACGCGGTCAAGAGATCAAGATCATCCTGGTCAACATGGTGAAACCCTGTCTCTACTACAAATACAAAAAATTAGCTGGTCATGGTGGTGCATGCCTCTAATCCCAGCTACTCAGGAGGCTGAGGCAGGAGAATTGCCTGAACCCAGGAGGCGGAGGTTGCAGTGAGCCGAGATCGGGCCATTGCACTCCAGCCTGGGTAATAAGAGCGAAACTCCGTCTCAAAAATAATAATAATAATAATAGCCCTTTCTTTGCGGAATCACCATGGCAGCTGGGACCCTGTACACGTATCCTGAAAACTGGAGGGCCTTCAAGGCCCTCATCGCTGCTCAGTACAGCAGGGCTCAGGTCCACGTGCTCTCCGCACCACCCCACTTCCACTTTGGCCAAACCAACCACACCCCTGAATTTCTCCGCAAATTTCCTGCCGGCAAGGTTCCAGCATTTGAGGGTGACGATGGATTCTGTGTGTTTGAGAGCAATGCCATTGCCTACTATGTGAGCAATGAGGAGCTGCGGGGAAGTACTCCAGAGGCAGCAGCCCAGGTGGTGCAGTGGGTGAGCTTTGCTGATAGCGACATAGTACCTCCGGCCAGTACCTGGCTGTTCCCCACCTTGGGCATCATGCACCACAACAAACAGGCCACTGAGAATGCAAAGGAGGAAGTGAGGCCCATTCCGGGGCTGCTGGATGCTCACTTGAAGACGAGGACTTTTCTGGTGGGCGAACGAGTGACACTGGCTGACATCACAGTTGTCTGCACTTTGTTGTGGCTTTATAAACAGGTCCTAGAGCCTTCTTTCCGCCAGGCCTTTCCCAATACCAACCGCTGCTTCCTCACCTGCATTAACCAGCCCCAGTTCCGGGCTGTCTTGGGGGAAGTGAAACTGTGTGAGAAGATGGCCCAGTTTGCTGCTAAAAAGTCTGCAGAGAGCCAACCTAAAAGGGACACTCCACGGAAAGAGAAGGGTTCACGGGAAGAGAAGCGGAAGCCCCAGGCTGAGCGGAAGGAGGAGAAAAAGGCAGCTGCCCCTGCTCCTGAGGAGGAGATGAATGAATGTGAGCAGGCACTGGCTGCTGAGCCCAAGGCCAAAGACCCCTTTGCTCACCTGCCCAAAAGTACCTTTGTGTTGGATGAATTTAAGCGCAAGTACTCCAATAAGGACACACTCTCTGTGGCACTGCCGTATTTCTGGGAGCACTTTGATAAGGACGGCTGGTCCCTGTGGTACTCAGAGTATCGTCTCCCTGAAGAACTCACTCAGACCTTCATGAGCTGCAATCTCATCACTGGAATGTTCCAGCGACTGGACAAGCTGAGGAAGAATGCCTTCACCAGTGTCGTCCTCTTTGGAACCAACAATAGTAGCTCCATTTCTGGAGTCTGGGTCTTCCGAGGCCAGGAGCTTGCCTTTCCGCTGAGTCCAGATTGGCAGGTGGACTACGAGTCATACACATGGCGGAAACTGGATCCTGGCAGCAAGGAGGCGCAGACGCTGGTTCGAGAGTACTTTTCCTGGGAGGGGGCCTTCCAGCATGTGGGCAAAGCCTTCAATCAGGGCAAGATCTTCAAGTGAACATCTCTTGCCATCGCCTTGCTGCCTGCACCTGCCCTTCAGGGAGGGCAGGGGTCATTAAAGCAAACTGAACATTGAAAAAAAAAAAAAATAATAATAATAATAATAATAATCGGGACAGGTGTGGTGGCTCACGCCTATAATCCCAGCACTTTGGGAGGCCAAGGCAGGTGGATCACGAGGTCAAGAGATCGAGACCATCCTGGTCAACATGGTGAAACCCCGTCTCTACTAAAAATACAAAGATTCGCTGGGCATGGTGGTGCATGACTGTACTCCCAGCTACTCGCAGAGGCTGAGGCAGGAGAATTGCCTGAACCCAGGAGGCAGAGGTTGCGGTGAGCCGAGATTGTGTCATTGCACTCCAGCCTGGGTAACAACAGCGAAACTCCGTGTCAAAAAATAATGATAATAATAATAATCATCATCATCATTTGCTGCAGAGAATAGATGGGGAATGACTGAAGGGGGTGTGAGAACATTGAATCAGTGAGACAGTTGGAAAACAATTTCAGTCTTCCAGGCAAAAAATGAGGGTGGTATTGGGTGTGGTCGCTCACACCTATAATTCTAGCACTTTGGGAGGTCAAGGTGGGTGGATCATCTGAAGTCAGGAGTTACCAGCCTGACCAATATGGTGAAACCCCATTTCTACTAAAAATACAAAAAATACAAAAAAAAAGTCAGCTGGGCGTGGTGGTGTGTGCTTGTAATCCCAGGCTGAGACATGAGAATTGCTTGAGTCCAGGAGCCAGAGGTTACAGTGAGCCAAGATCGTGCCATTGCACTCCAGCCTGGGTGACAAAAGTGAAACTCCATCTCAAAAAAAAAAAAAAAAAAAAAGGGTGGCTTACCACAGCAGTGGAGATGGTGGGAAGGCGATAGACACAAGAACTATGGAGAAAATATCAGAAGACTTGAGGATGATGAACTGTGAGGAGACTGGGAGCCAAGGGAAGGGACTGGCCTCTGCTAAGTCAAATGGCCTCTTAGGTAAACTGCCCCTTCCTCCCAGCAGACTCAGCCCTGCTCTCCTGGAGCTTGGCAAGTGGTTAGAGGCTGGTTTCGGCTCCTGGCTAGCCAGGCTCCCTTAGGCAGCACTCACCTGCACAGCCACTGGAGGTGGGCCTGGAGGGAGAAGGTTAGGAGGGGGACTGAGGATGGCTCACAGGTTTCCAGCAGTGGCCAATGGGGGATGATGGCGTCAAATCCTGAAAGGAGGGAGACTGAAGGAAGAACAGATTTGAATATTGGAGGTGGGAGAATCAAGATTCCGTCTGGGACAGTTTAAGTTTGAGGCATCCATTTGAAGATTTTTTTTTTTTTTTTGAGACAGACTCTCGCTCTGTTGCCTAGGCTGGAATGTAGTGGTGCGATCTCAGCTCACTGCAATATCTGCCTCACAGATTCAAGCGATTCTCCTATCTCAGCCTACTGAGTAGCTGGGACTACAGGTGCACACCACCATGCCTGGCTAATTTTCATATTTTTAGTAGAGACAGGGTTTCACCAGTTGGCGAGGCCCATCTCAGACTCCTGACCTCAGGTGATTCCCCTGCCTCGGCCTCCCAATGTGCTTGGATTACAGGCATAAACCACCGCACTTGGCCATGAAGATATTGAATCTGTACATAAGGCTTTGGGGCTCAGAAGAGACCTGATAGGTGGCACGGTCAATACACTGTTGTCAACAGGTAGTTAATGAGAGCTGGTGAGGTTGCCTTGAAAGAATACAGTTCAGAGACTGCACAGTCACAGGCTATAGATGTCACATTTGGATTTAAATGAGCCAACATTTCAAACATTGACAGATTTCACATAATAACCTGAATTTCTGCTTCTATGGAAAACAGAAGCTGTGGTAACCTGGGCATACCTTGTTATAATTGTATATAAGCTATTAATAACACTGCTTACCAGGCGGTGATCCAAGCACTTCACAGATTTAATCTTTCTAACAACTTTTATTATTATCATTCCTACTTTGAGTAAATTAAACACAAAAAGGTGGCGTAACTTAGCTGAGTCAGACAGGTAGGAAGAGTGGAGCTGCGTGGTAGACCCAGGCAGTCTGCCCCAGGGCCTGAGAGTTTAGCTGCCATGCCAGGAAGTAGCTGGAAAGCTGCACTCCCCTTTAGAGAAGCCCCATTATCTTCAGGGCAAAGGTCCCATACCAAGCCCTAGTGTTTTCCTGACACCTTCTTTATCCCAGTCTGGGCATGAGTTTGTTTTACTCACACTGCTATTTTCTCATACCAGAAAATTATTTCTCTGTACTCATGCCAAGTAGAAAATGAAAAATATTCAATTAAGATGTTTAACTTGGCCGGGCGCGGTGGCTCACGCCTATAATCCCGGCACTTTGGGAGGCTGAGGTGTGTGGATCACGAGGTCAAGAGATCGAGACCATCCTGGTCAACGAGGTGAAACCCCATCTCTACTAAAAATACAAAAAGTAGCTGGGCATGGTAGCATGCACCTCTAATCCCAGCTACTCGGGAGGGTGAGTCAGGAGAATTGCTTGAACCCAGAAGGCAGAGGTTGCGGTGAGCCGAGATCGTGCCATTGTACTCCAGTCTGGGTAACAACAGCGAAACTCCGTCTCAAAAAAAAAAAAAAAGATGTCTAACTTCAGCTGGGAGTGGTGGTGTGTGCATGTAGTCCCAGCTACTCAGGAGGCTGGGGCAGGAAGATCGCTTGAGCCCAGGAGTTCAAGGCCAGCCTGGGCAAAATAGCGAGAGACTCTATCTCTTTAAAAAAAAAAAAAAAAAAAGTCATTGACCAGGCGGTGGTGGTGCATGCCTGTAATCCCACCACTTTGGGAGGCTGAGGTGGGTGGATCACTTGAGTACAAGAGTTCAAGACCAGCCTGGGCACATGGCAAAACCCTATCTTTACAAAAAATACAAACATTAGTTGGGTGTGGCAGCATTCACCAGTAGTCCCAACTACCCAGGAGGCTGAGGTGGGATGATCACTTGAGCTCAGGAGGTCGAGGCTGCAGTGAGCTGAGAGTTTGTGCCATTGCACTGCAGCCTGGGCAACAGAGCGAGACCCTGTCTCACAAAAAACAAAAACAAAAACAAAAAAATGAAACAAAAACACAAAACTCCTACAGGCAAGAATTTAAAAATACATAATCTATCTGTGAAGCTTCTGTTTGTGTAATAACTGGTCAGATTAAAATTGGTAAAAATGGATTAATAAATATATATGAAAAACTCTTAAGTATGTTTCTATGCTTCTGAAACAATCGTATTTCTGAAGTAATCAATCATTCCCAAGGATATGAGATTAAAATGACCCAGAGACAGGGCAGCTACAATGTTAAATAACTTTTTATTTTAGATCGTTTTATTTAGGTAAGGTCAATCTCTTTAGACTGAGGTGGGGAAGATTTTGACAGTGTGCTTAAACTTGGTTTTTAGCCCCGGGGAGAAAACAGTTTTAGCCCTGCTGTGATCAGCGCTCACTGCAGCCTCAACATCCTGGACTCAAGCAATGCTCTTGCCTCAGTCTCCGGAGTAGCTAGGAGTGATTGTTAGGGCTGGACTGGAACTCCTGGGCTTAAGCAATCCTCCCACCTTGACCTCCCAAAGTATTGGGATTACAGGCATGAGCCACCGCTCCCAGCTGATTCTAGTCTTGTAGACTTTTTTTTTTTTCTTTTAAAGGCAGGACTCCTGTCCTGTCAGATCCTCACGTCTCAGGCTTCTGAGTAGCTGAGACTACAGGTCCTTGCCATCATGCTCAGCTTCTCTTGTAGACTCTTAACTGAGAAAGGAGAATGGGTGGTTCTGATTCTCACCAGTCTGTTAGAAAATTGGGAGAGTGGGGTGGGGATGGTGAATGTTAAATGTAAAATATTCATGAGAGGAAAAGCAACTGTTTCTCTCTCACACACTCTCTCAGCTCACTGCAACCTCCACCTTCCGGGTTCAAGCAGTTGTTGTGCCTCAGCCTCTGGAGTAGCTGAGATCACAGACATGCAGCACCACGCCTGGCTAATTTTTGTATTTTTAGTAGAGGTGGGGTTTCAACATGTTGGCCAGGCTGGTCCTGAACTCCTGACCTCAGGTGATCTGTCCGCCTCAGCCTCCCAAACTGCTGGGATTCCAGGCCTGAGCCACTGCGCCCAACGGAAAAGTAACTGTTACTAGAGTTAGTCCAGTGGTTCCAGGAATGCTGACGCTGACCCGGGAGAAGCAGCCCATGGCTGGGAGTCCTCCTGCTGGAAGCAGCTGCCCAACAGCTTGAGGGGATCAACTTGGGGGGAAGAGGGCATCAGAGGAACTAGGAGAGCTTAAGAAGGATGGTGGACCCAAAGCTGTGCCTGGCAGTGGGAGTGGGAGGCTGAGATGGAAAATTGTTGCTTGACTCTGATCCAGAGGTACCCATATCCCAGCCTCCTTCCTGGGAAGACCAATGGGACCCCCGTGATATTTAAGGTGATGAAATATACCCACCTGAATGCAAACATTAATTAGACTTGTAAAATGAGAACTCCACTTCTTAATAGCTCCAATAAAACTGCTGGCCGAGCCAGGCACGGTGGCTCACACCTGTAATCCCAGCACTTTGGGAGTCCGAGGTGGGCAGATCACGAGGTCAGCAGTTCGAGACCAGCCCAGCCACAATGGAGAAATCTTGTCTTTACTAAAAATACAAAAAATTTGCCAGGAGCAGTGATGAGCACCGTAATCCCAGCTACTCGGGAGGCTGAGGCAGAAGAATCACTTGAAGCTGGGAGATGGAGGTTGCAGTGAGCTGAGATCACACCATTGCAGTCCAGCCTAGACAACAGAGCGAGACAGTCTCAAAAATAAATAGCAGAGAAGCACAAGGCATCTATAGTTCATTTCCCTCCTCATTCCATTAAGACAGCAGGTGACTTTTATGTTTGTTTTAAGACAGTGTCTCACTCTGTTGCCAGGCTGAAGTGCAGTGGCACAATCTCGGCTCAGTGCAACCTCTGCTTCCTGGGTTCAAGCGAGTCTCCTGCCTCAGCCTCCAGAGTGGTTGGGACTACAGATAACTTCCTGCCGCCATGCCCAGCTAATTTTCATATTTTTAGTAGAGATGGGATTTCACCATGTTGGCCAGGATGGTCTCAATCTTTTGACCTCGTGATCCACACGACTTGACCTCCCAAAGTGCTGGGATTACAGGCCTGAGCCACCTCGCCCAGCCAGGTAATTTATTTTTAAAGAGAAAAATTAAAGTATAATACAAGAGGCTCCTATTTATCCATTGCCTAAGGCTTTTCAAATGAGCCGATGAATACTTTTAATTCTTCCAATTTCTTCCCTGCTTTGCACATTGCATTTCTGTCCTGAGCCAGCTATATGAAGTTATGTGTTGCTCATGTGTGTGAGAACTATGTTCACCCTTCAGTATACATTGCATAATCTCTTTTTTTTTTTTGCCAATCAATGAGAGCTTGTAAGGTTGCTGAGGTTGGTTGGCCTTGAACTCTTGGCCTCGCCTTCGCAAGCGCCACGACATCCGGCCGGAGCCACTTTGGGCCCCCATTGCATAATCTCTTTACAAGAAGCCTCTAAAAGCGGCTACATTTCCTAGAACCAGAAGAGCAAGACTGAGAGAGGTAAATGGCTCTACAGCAGAGCACTGGTTGGAATCAGGTCTGATGAACCCCATGCATTTTACAGACATAACTACAGGGGAATTAAATAAAATGAAAACACCTTTAACATTAAAAAGTACTCTTAAGAGGGGCTGGGCACAGTGGCTCACACTTGTAATCTCAGCACTTTGGGAGGCCAAAGTGGGCAGATCACTTGAGCCCTGGAGTTTGAGACCAGCCTGGATAACAGAGTGAGATCCCATCTCTACCAAATTAATAAATAAGAATTGGTCGGGCGTGGTGGTCCTCACCTGTAGTCCCATCTACTTGTGCGGCGGAGGTGGGAGGATTGCTTGAGCCTGGTAAGTTGAGGCTGCAGTGAGCTATGATCGCACCACGGCACTCCAGCCTGGGTGACACAGTGAGACCTTGTCTCAAAAATAACAAAATAAAACCCCTAACTGCCATTTTATTTTGATGGCACAACTCTAAAACAGCATAAAATCTAAGCATATATGTGCTTCTATGATATTTTTATATATTTTCAAAAACAATTTTGCCAATGCAAATTCAGACATTGCCTCTCCAGTACATAATAACTCCAGGCTGGATGTGGTGTCTCCTATCTGTAATCCCAGTGCTTTGGGAGGCAGAAGCATCGCTTAACGCCAGGAGTTGGAAACCAGCCTGGGAAAGATGACCTTGTCTCTACAAAAAATTATTAGCCAGGCATGGTGGCACACACCTGTAATTCCAGCAACTTAGGAGCCCAAGAGCAGCTAGCAGTGATACTGCCACTGCACTCTAGCCCCTGGATGACACAGTGAGACCCTGTCTCAAAAAAAAAAAAAAAAACTTCATGCTTTTTAAAAAAATTATTTGAAATAATAAATTAAGTCCCTTATCTTCAATGTGAGAACCAAATCAAAAGAACATTAGGTTGCAAATGTTATGGGTTACCTTGTGCTAATTTAAAAAATTTGGGGGCCGGGAGTAGTGGCTCATGCTTGTAACCCCAGCACTTTGGGAGGCTGAGGCAGGCAGATCACAAGGTTAGGAGTTTGAGACCAGCCTGGTCAATATGGTGAAACCGTGTTTCTACTAAAAAAAAAAAAAAAAAAAAAAAAAAAAAAATAGCCGGGCATGGTGGTGCATGCCTGTAATCCCAGCTACTTGGGAGATTGAGGCAGGAGAACTGCTCGAACCCAGCAGGTGGATGTTGCATGAGCTGAGATCCTGCCACACCACTACACCCCAGCCTGGATGACAGCGAGACTCAGTCTCAAATAAATAAAAAGAAAAGAAAATTTTGAATAGGTAATATTTTCGTGTTTCAGACATAAATACATAGAAAATCAGTTTTTAAAATTCCTGTGTGTGTGTGTGTGTGTGTGTGTGTGTGTGTAAAAAGTTTCCTTTTTATCTGTCCTTCGGCCACCATTTCCTTTCCTCTTATACACTAATGTTTTTAGTTTCTTATTTATCCTTCCAGTTATCTTATGGACATAAGATAACTATATACTAAATACTATATACTAATATATATAGTATTTCCCCCATCTCTATTTTATACAACCCTTAAATATATTTAAAATAAAACAGAACAACAAATTTTTGGTAAACAAAATTTAATACAACCATATAGTCAAGTAATCATGGTTAAAAGACATTTTATTAGATTACAACAACTTTAAAAAAATTAAACTATGCAAGAAATATATTTAAACAAAACATGTAAGTATTCACTTGCTAAACTTAACTGAGACCAATGAAATACAAAGCATTCTTTCCTCTATGAAGACTCTGGAGCCTCTAATTGAAAGCAAATGACCTTAGGTCTATGCTAGTTGTAAAGCAGATTATATTTTTGTTCAACTCTAAAATTGTATTGTCTTAGAACTCCAACAACTCTCAATAAAAATTTAAATAAAGAAATCATGGTGGAGGGGTGATAGGGAAGGGAAGAATAAGTGCTTTTTTAAGAAAGTTAAATTAAAAAGCCTAGAGAGGGAAATAACTGTCCTTAAGTATGGAACAAAAATAAGTAGATACACGTTTTTGACATTCGATGTAGATACTGCAAATGAATTTACACGGGTTTAATTAATGTAAGATAGATATTTGTCTGAATATCTTAAAAAGCACCTAGGCATCAAAAAATAAAAACAAAAAACATAATGAAATTCCAAACACCCAACAATCTCCCTTAACATTCTCATTCTGCCAAGCAACCACAAGCTGGTGCTTATTACACAATTTAAGAAGGGGAAGTTTATTCGCTCTACCAGAAACAAATATGAACCTTATCTAAGGTAAGCTTCATTCAGATGGAAACACAAAGTTCAAATAGCACTAGAGAACTTAAGGCACATAAACAAATTCAGGTGCAGTTATTTTGAAACCATCAAGACAGAGATTCTTTTCTTTGGAATAATATATAAGTTAAGAATGTTGCTGTTTTAAAAAATGTATGATAACCTTCAGCACTAGGAAAATTTAATATCTAAGGCAATCACACAAATGTAAAACGTTCGTATAAAACATTTAAAAATGTCTAAAGGATGTTGCAAGTATCTCTGGAATTGTTAATTCACACTCCTGGCTCAAATGGTTTCTGGTGCCTAGCATTAGATGTGACAATAACAATAGCTAGCTAGTCAACCTGCTGCCTTAAAGGTCAACCAAATTGCTCCATTCTGGTTACTTGGCATGGTGAGTTCATTCATTTAACTCAAAAGAAAAATAATGGGGTGAGGTGATGTAAACCTGGCTTTCAATAAGATGCACAACGAATTCTAATAAGGCCAAAACGCTGTTGAGGTTAACTGGTGTCTTGAGTTTACCAAAATAAAGGCAGTCCATAGGAAGCCTTGAAGAGACATTATCTTATCACTTGCACCACGTAAACAGCAAGCTCTCCTCTCTGAAAATACAGGTCAGGCTCAGTGTCTCACGCCTGTAATCCCAGCACTTTGGAAGGCCAAGTGGGCGGATCACGGGGTCAGGAGATCGAGACCATCCTGGCTAACATGATGAAACCCCGTCTCTACTAAAAACACACACAAAAAAATTAGCTGGGCACACGCCTGTAATCCCAGTCACGCCTATAATCCCAGTTACTCGGGAGGCTGAGGCAGGAGAATCTCTTGAACCTGGGAGGCAGAGGTTGCAGTGAGCCGGGATCTCGACACTGCACTCCAGCCTGGGTGACAGAGTGAGACTCCATCTCAGAAAAAAAGAAAAGAAAATACAGTTTGAAGTAGATGTCATCTTTTTCCACATATAAATTTCAAGACATAAAAGGCACACACAAACAATTCAACTCCTCTCTTTTCATATATGGGTTCTCACAGCAATTTAAAAAATCTATTGTCATATCCAGACAACAGGAAAAAAAAAAAATACCTGGTTTGCTTATTGACAAAAGTGGTGTAATTGAACCTTTGTCTTTCCTGAGTTTCAAAAAGGCTATTTGACAGTAGAGATACAAAAACAATTCATTTTCACTAAGAGAAAATGTATCACTCCACAAATATTTTCATCTTTTTAAATATAAAAGAATTAATGTTCGACCACCGCCACGTGTGAAGCCCCTTTATCAAATTAAACTTAACTCTAGAATCATGAATTGAAGATTATTTAGTTATGGCACTTTACACCCCAAACAGGCAAAAGTAACAAGTTAATACCCTCCCTGAGTATTTACATCATCTTAACACCTGGTTTAAATGGAGTAAATACCTATATTTCAGTCACCTAGGAAATCAAAAGGTTACTGATTCAATACACCGGTAATTCACACCTGTGCAGTGAAGTCAGTGGGAAGATTAGAGTAGAAAAGGAGGAAGTTCTACTGTTGTAAAAATTAGACCACTTGTGTAGCCAACTCACAAAGAGGAAAAACATAGAGAAGGGTTAAGGTTCATGGAAAAAAAAACACTGTACTTTTCTGTTCTACAAAGCATACCTTTTAATTCCCTTTCCAACTGATTTATCACAGCTAGGATTAGCAAACTCATCTCTTCTGACCTTGTAAAACTAAATTGTCATAAAGATTCTGATTATACACAAGTCATCTTTACTAATACTCATCATGTACTTTCAAATGTAAAAAAGTTCTAGAAATACCCAAATAAAAAAATCTTCCATAATTGAATTTAACATGGTCAACTAATTTTTACTTTATGAGTTTTTCTGATCATCACAGACTGCTAAAATTCATGGCGTTTGTATATATGTGTGTATACAACCATATGATCTATCTACATACATACACATGTACATATATAGTTTCTAAACCAAAGGTTCATATAATCATCTATCCAAAGAAAAACTTTATATGATGACAGAATGAATACAATCTGACACCAACTGATGTACCAATTTGACACCCTTTTGATATAAGAATTCTACTCTAAAATTCTTTTTTATCAAGGCTAATGCTATTATTTATCAAGAATTAGTAAAGGAAGATAATTTAAAAATTAAAATCATCAGTTGAATAACTTTAATAAGTTATTTAAATTTTTTAAGATTCCACCTAAGTTCCTGGTGGCCTTCAATATAAATTGTAACTACTTAATTTATGTAGTTTTAAATTATGTAGAGAAAAAAATTAACATTGGTGTGAGGTCTGTGTTTAAACAAATTCTGTTTTCAGGATTTCATTTCCAATTTACTATAATAAACAAATGGATATTAAAATAAATGTATAACAAGATAAAAGTAAATAGTTAATACTTTTTACAATAGACAAAAATGCTAGAATACAAAGTTATCTCAGAAAGTCTTTTTTTACGTGAAGTCCTGTATTCATGAAATGGGCATGATCTTACAAATACACATGAAAAATAACTATCATTTGTAGAATCTCAGCATTTACAAAATACTTTTTCACACATCTCATTTGCTGTAAAGAATTTCTGAACTAAGTAGATCATATCATCTATGAGTATAATGCAGATCTTTAAAATTAAAACACAAGTATCCAAACTGTACCTACCGTCTTTCAACTAAGATGATAGAAAATTGTTTTCTGAATTGCTGTTACCACAAAATGGTATATATCATTTTAAAATTGTAATTTGAAAAATAAAAATTCCTAAAAATTTATAACTTTTTTAGAATTTTCTTCAGAATGTAGATTCTAGCTAAGCATTAAAGCTTTAAAAATGTCTATTTGAAATCTCTGTATCATTCTAAGATGAGAAAAAAAATGTAGCTTACCAATGTTAGGCTTTTTATTTCAACCTTGGTTTTAACAGAATTCTGGTGACACTCTAATTACATATTTGCATCATCCCTCCTATCACAAGAAATATACAAATTATAATGTGAAGACAACAGTGCCTGGAGAGAAACTACAGCAGTCTACCTGGAACATCCCTAAATGCTGTAAATTATATCTGCCCACCCAGGATCACAATAATCACTGATGCTGCAGTTCCTGCCATATCTATCTATTTGCATTAGAAAAAAAATTCACATTCCTCTCTGAAAACTGATAAGCTTTATGAAGTGGAGTTGAGAAACCTAGACAAAAGCAGTCTGTTGTATAGAAGCTTGAAAATGTTGATTATTATTTTACACAATGGGTACCAAATGAAAGACTTACCTTAAAGATGGGAACCAAGATGGGAACTACTGCTAAGTCTTTTCAGATAACTAATTTTAAAAGAAAAATGGACCCACTGAGATAGGTGGTCCCTGCTTGATCCTATTAAAGGTAGCTTAACAGTAGAGATTCTCGGGAATTTTAGCTGTTCACTAGAAAGTAGGATAATCAAGGAAGAGGTCCTCACCAAAGCACCATACTACTCATGAGGTCAAACCCTACTGGGCTAGGGAAGAAACCTGTCCCTATTTTTCTTCTCCTTTCTCTTGTTGCCCAAGCTAGAGTACAGTGTGTGTTCATAGCTCACTGCAGCCTAAAACTCCTGGGCTCAAGTGATCCTCCTGCCCCAGCCTCCCTAGTAGCTGGAGTACAGGTGTGAGCCACTGGGCCTGGCTGTCCATCCCTGTTTTTCACAAGACGATATTGCAAAAATGGGTTTCAACTGCTTTATCAAGTTAAGAAAAGAAGCTTTCTTAGAGGATTTAAGAAAAGAAGCTTTCTTAGAGGATTTAAGAGATGATGCATAAAAACTTTGAGAGCCATAGTGGGTTATTTTTCCTTCAATGGCCATTCCATTTTTTCCCTAAGAATTAACTTGTAATTTTAATCCCCCTTGTAGGGGCACTTATTTTTATATCTCCTACCTAACTTCCCCTAAAAACATGTTTAATATAAGACAGAATTCTAAGAACAAAGTCACAATACTTCAGTATTTTATGATACCTGGATTGTTGTCATTACATTTTTATCAATTACAGAAAAAAATCCTTCAATAAAATTAATCAATCTGGATATACTTTGTTAACAACAAAGGTTTGTAAAACTGTTTTTTTCTCCTAGAATGCATTCTAAGCATTAACTTTTTCAACCTAAATGATGCCTCAAGTCATGCAATTTTCTCTACACATATGACAAAATAAGGAATATACATACAAATAAACATACATATTAAGTGAAGACACCATTGACACGTTCCTAAAAGGGATGCAGACAGGCATGATTTCCCAATTCACATAAGCTTCTCACAAATACTTACAAAGATACACTCTTCAAAGGCCAAGTAACAACCACCATTACCTTTAACAAAATAGTGCGGTTTTTTTTCATTACAGGAAAGGCTTTATTACAGTTTGAAAGATTGATATTTTGAAGAGAAAGGCACCAAATTATTATTTTACTGTTTTTTGCATATGGCACAAAGGAGATATGTTAAGTTCCCACTCTAGAGTTTTTAAAACCTCTCTCATCTTGGATCGGCGTGGCTTCTTCAGTGAGGTATCCTGGCTTTAGAGTTTAAAGCATTTCTCATTGTATCTATGAATAGTCACACAGCCATGATAGGACACTGGCCTGGGCATTGCAGCGACCCCTGTGATGATACTTGTTGCAGGATCATAACAGAGAATAGTGTCTGTGGCTTCTCCATTTTCCCGTCTTCCGCCCAGGATATATATCTTACCATTACAGACAGACATACCACAGTTTTCCTGTTTAACCAAATAGATAAAAATAAAATTAACCATTGAAGATAAAGGACTTTGTAACAAACAGGAAAGCAAAATAATGTTTTAACACAGTCAAAAAAAGGGAGACAAGATATAAGCTAAGCTCCTTTTGCCCAACTCTGTGCTGTGTGTGAGTGCTGGATAATTTTGCATGGATGAAATGAATGTTGAGATAGATCATATGTTCGTTGCAGCCATAAGAAATAATGAGATCATGTCCTTTGTAGGGACATGGATGGAGCTGGGGGCCATAACCAAACAAAATACTGCATGTTCTCATTTATAAGTGGGAGCCAAATGATGAGAACACAGGGACACACAGAGGGGAACAACACATACTAGGGCCTTTCAGAGAGTGGAGGGTGGGAGGAGGAAGAGGAGCAGGAATATAACTAACTAATGGGTACTAGGCTTAATACCTGGGTGATGAAACAATCTGTACAACAAACCCCCGTGACACAGTGTACCTACGTTAACAAACCTGCACTTGTGTCCCTGAACTTAAAAGTTGAAAAAAAAAAAAAAGATTCTATGTTAGTAATTGGGGCCAAGATGTGGAAGGTAAGATGTGGACTGATGAAATGGTTTTAACTTAATGGTAGTTAAGCAAAAGCAATTTAAAGAGTCTGGCTTGCTTCTCCTATTACAGGAAGGTTATTACAGAAAGTGGTGATTATATGACCAAGGAGTAGGAACAATATTCATTATATAGGATTACCCACAAATTGAATGAATGAATAAGAGAAAGATTTATAACTAAATTAACAAAACACTATTACTAGGAGCCTTGGCTGGGCCATGGAAATGACTCAAATAACATCTTACAGTTAACTTCCCACACAATGGCATTCTTAGCTAAATTTTACTATTCCCTGTCAATAATACAGTTACTATATACAAAACAAATATTCTTGCAAGAATGAGAGTGATTCTTCAAAAACCTGGTCGGGTGTGGTGGCTCATGCTTGCAATCCCAGAACTTTGGGAGGCCAAGGCAGGTGGATCACTTGAGGTCAAGAGTTCAAGACTAGCCTTGTCAACACAGTGAAACACCATCTCTATTAAAAATACAAAAAATTGGCTGGATGTGGTGGCGGGGTACCTGTAATCCCTGCTACTGGGGAGGCTGAGGCAGGAGAATCGCTTAATCCCGTAAGGCAGAGGTTGCAGTGAGCCGATATCATGCCACTGCACTCCAGTCTGGGTAACAAGAGCAAAACTCTGTCTCAAAACGCCCCCAAAAAACCAAAAACCTATACTAACAATTGACTCACTATCACACGGATCTGGTTATGCTGCAGGTCAAATATTATTCCATTTCCAATTAAAGTTTCACTTTAATTCAGATAGTTATTGCATCTTATAATCTTGGTTCCACATAACCAACAATGAAATAGGTTCTACCAATGAGTTCAATAAGCATTTTTACTTGACCAAATTTGCTGTATATAAATTTTGCTCTTTTAGAAGAAATCTTGGTGGATTTATATAATAGGATACTATCTTTAGGTCTGAAAGAATTTGTGAGTACTTAAAAATGCCTATATTATAGTTTGTTTTGTTTTTAGATGGAGTTTTGCTCTTGTTGCCCAAGCTGGAGTGCAATGGCACAATCTTGGCTCACTGCAACCTCTGCCTCCTGGGTTCAAGTGATTCTCCTGCTTCAGCCTCCCGAGTAGCTGGGATTACAGGCGTGCACCACCACGCCCGGCTAATGTTTTGTATTTTATTTTTTTTGAGACTGAGTCTGGCTCTGTCACCAGGCTGGAGTACAGCAGTGTGATCTCAGCTCACTGCAACCTCTGCCTCCTGGGTTCAAGTGATTCTTCTGCCTCAGCTTCCCGAGTAGCTGGGATTACAGGAGTGTACCACCACACCCAGCTAATTTTTATAGTTTTAGTAGAGACAGCGTTTCACCATTGAAAGAGATTGGCCAGGATGGTCTCAATCTCTTGACCATGTGACCTACTGACCTTGGCGTCCCAAAGTGCTGGGATTACAGGCGTGAGTCCCCACCCCCAGCAATTTTTTGTATTTTTAATAGAAATTAGATTTCACCATGTTAGCCAGGCTGGTCTCAAACTCCTGACCTCAGGTGATCCATCCACCTTGGTCTCCCAAAGTGCTGAGATTAGAGAAGTGAGCCACCCTATCTGGCGTATATTAGAGTTTACAGACACCCAGAATGACTTAGCCCATTGTCATATAGTGAATGACACTTTTATTCAGAATACCATACTCCCATGAATTGCACCAATTATGGAACAAACTCTAATATTTTTCATGTAAAAATGAGCTCTTTCTATAAATTCTAAAAGTTCTGAATATAATAAAAACAAACAAAAACCTTGGTTTTCAGGTATAAGCTAGTTCCCAATATTGAACCTTATAGTTATTTTGATGATGATTCTAAAACAATATATAATTACATGATCTGGTAATTAATATTAATTCAGATAATAATGCTCAGAATTAAATAAAGCAAACAACCTTGAAACCAAGTATTCATATCAGGAAATTACATCTATCAGATATAATAGTTTCTTTCATGCTATGTAAAATACCATTTACTCTATGTGTTTGTTTATACTATATGAAAAACTTAGTCTTCACTCAGGAGTAAGGGCAGCTAGTAGGAAAAATAATTTACATCAATTATGTACATCAATACATAAAGTTTTAATATTATTTTCAAAGACTGAAATATCCTAATATTGCAAAAAAACACACCTCTCCTTGTTATTTTTATATGCTTAAATGTTAAAATGTCAACAATAGAAAGAATCAGGTTTCTTTTCAATTAATTAATCTAATCTTGAATGACATTGTAAATATCTGGGGTCCACTGAAGAGAGAGAGAAAAAGTCTTCATCATTGACTTTTACAATTCATAGTTTTTTTAAAGGATGTTCCTGACCTAAGTTAAAAAGCAAAATATGTTTAGAATAATAAGTTGTAGTTTTAGGAATTATGAAAAGTCAAAAGAGGCATGGAGATGGTGAAGGACAAACAGAAATAAGCTGGGTCCATTAGGACTGTAAAAAATAAACAACTTATTTTTTTTAGCTCTTTTTTAAATTTAATATTCTAAGCACTTTAAAAAGCAATAGTACTGGGTTCATTTAACTGTATACAATGAAATTAGTTTGATTTATCCTTTTTCATTGGTTAGCATTAGAAGGGTAGATAATCACAAATGGCTCAAAAATTACCTATCAATAATAAGTGCATAGGGTGGGGCGTGGTGGCTCATGCCTATAATCCCAGCATTTTGAGAGGCCAAGGCGGGCAGATCACCTGAGATCAAGAGTTCAAGACCAGTCTGTCCAACATGGCAAAATCCTGTCTCCACTAAAAATACAAAAATTAGCCGGGTGTGGTGCCATGCACCTGTAATCCCAGCTACTTGGGCGTCTAAGAAAGGAGAATGGCTTGAACCTGGGAGGTGGAGGTTGCAGTGAGTCAAGGTTGATGCGTGCATAGATATATTTAGTAGTATTTGGAGTAAGAATGAACAGAGGAGAGAAAATAATCCCCTAAATCCCAGTACTAGATTTGAACTTCAACGATTTGTCTTTCTTAGACTTCATATACTTCGGATCCAAATGTTTATGTTCTCTATATTTCTAAAGTCAATGTTGTTTAATTACAGAAAATATACCATGTGTTGTGTCCTTTTTTTTCCCCTCAGTTTTATCTCAATAATCTAGTTAAAAAAAATTCATGTATGCCTTGCAATATGCTACATGCTGGCAATTATCTTCCTAAACTGTTATTGGTTTATATAATATAGCAAAGTTCTGAATAAATGATAATTCTTTTTCTCTTTTCTTTTTTTTTTTTTGATATAGGGTGTCACTCTGTCACCCAGGCTGGTCCCCTCACTCTTGGCCTCAAGTGATCCTCCTGCCTCAGCTTCTCAGAGTGCTAGGATTACATGCATGAGCCACTGCATCTGGCTTGAACAGTAATTCTTAATAAAATGCATTATTCTTTGCAATCTTCACTGAAATAAACCAATAAAAAGCAGCTTCAATTAAAAAAAATTACAAATAAGTCTCAATACTTGACCACATGAGGATCCTTATGCAAGCAGGGTATACTCGCACCTCTGTAGGGCTGAAGAATGATTTTCCAGGAGAGGTCACTGAGCTGGAGAAATGTGATTCATTTTTACTTAAATGTGATTATGAGAAGGATAAAAGGTAATGCTCATTTTGTACCACAAAGCTGAAGTGCCTATTATGTCTCTTTCATCAACTGGGCAATGTTACTTCATATATATTACTAATTGGAGACTATACCTCAATGTCAACAAATTTGGAAAAATGATGTTATATTCAAACCCTATTCACTATCCTTATAGTCTATGCTGTATCTCTAATGTCTCTTGCAAATAAGATTATCTGAAAATTAAGTCCCTCTGGTACTTCCTAATTTGTTTACTTATTCAATACATATATTTACTATGCACAGATAAATGCAAGATACAGACAAGATGAGTTAGAACAAATAGTGTCCTCAAGAAGACTAAATTCCAGTATAGGAAATAAATATTTATACTCACAAGGGAATATACAAGTGCCATAAGAGGTATGAGTGCTTTAACAGATCAGAAAGCAAAAAAGATTCATTTTGGCCAAGTTAAACTCTGTTGTAACTGAAGTGGTCCTTGAAAGATGAGTGGACTTTTAAGTAGAGAAGGTAAAAAAGGCATTACAGCCTAAGAAGACAGCATGAACCAAGGCAAGAACATTTATGATCTTTTTAGAGACTACAAATGACACATACTTAACATATCTGAGGTAAAGTTACAGAATGTGAAATGAAGGTCAGGTAACAGAAGGTCTAGAATGAAGCGGTAAAACTTTTAAATTTTATTTAATAGGTTTCTAATCAAGAAAGAGACAATAAATAGATATATTGAAAAATAACTGATAGCAAAATGAGCTAGAGAGACAAGATATTAAAGAAAGGAAGACTGAGTATTATTGGTTTTATCTAGGTAAAATTGATAAGAGCTTGAACAAAAATAGAAACAATAGGAATGAAAAAATAGGAGAAATGATAGGCTGGAGAAGAGAATCTAGTAAATTAAGTTTCTCAGTTATTTGGAAATATAGAAAGAGTAGGTTCGGGGAAGAAGGTGAATACTATTTTAAATGTAAAGTCTTGGCTGGGCGTGGTGGCTCACGCCTGTAATCCCAGCACTTTGGCAGGCCGAGGCAGGCGGATCATGAGGTCAGGAGTTTGAGACCAGCCTGGACAATATGGTGAAACCCGGTCTACTAAAAATACAAAAATAGCTAGGCATGGTGGTGCACACCGGTAGTCCCAGCTACTCAGGAAGCTGAGGTAGGAGAATCGCTTGAACATGGGAGCAGAGGTTGCAGTGAGCCAAGACTGTGCTACTGCACTCCAGCCTGGGTAACAGGGCAAGACTCCATCACAAAAAAAAAAAAAAATTTAAAGTCTTGAAATCCTATGTAAAATATCACATAAGCAGTTAGTAGAAATTTGAGTTTGGACCACAGGAGAGAGGCTCTGATGGTGACAAAAACTTGCAAATCATCACTGCTGAGGTGTAAATGAGATAATTCAGGAAAGAGTATAAACTGAGGACAGAAGACGCTCAAGGAGCACCCATGTTTAAGAACTGGGTAGAAAAAACAACAGAGTATGAAGGAGAGTGAGGAGATTATTAGCAATGACCTTTGAGAGTACATCTCCAGGGTATGCGTAGAACCAGATTTTCAGCATCAAAACCATCAAGTAGCAGGTGGAAGGAAAAAGAACAGAGCCATGAATCAAAAGGTCGAGAAAAGGCCTTTTGGGAGGTGGTGGTGTGGGAGGGAGTAGGGTTCTGGGTACAATTTATGGATGAAAGAGAGCTGCACACAGCCATTTCCTTTATAACAGAATTAACAGATTTCCTAGCTTCTAATCAAAAGAAGCAATCAGTTTGGGAACATTTTTTCTCTCCAGAAATATGAGAGAGGGGATAAAGACTGAAGTAGGATTGTGAAAAAGGTCAAGAGAGGAAAAAACAGAACAGCCCAAGTGCAACAGATACTTCACCATGGGATGGTAAAAATGAAGTTATTTCAATAAAATGACTCCTTGGAAGGAGTTCAAAACAGGTTGCCATATGCTTTATGTGGAGTTTAAGCAATATTATAAAATAATTCATGCAAACATGAAATATTTTATTTATTTAGTTACTTTTTGAGACAGAGTCTCACTCTGTTGCCCAGGCTGGAGTGCAGTTGCACAATCTTGGCTCACTGCAACCTCTGCCCCCCAGGTTCAAGTGATTCTCCCACCTCAGCCTCCTGAGCAGCTGGGATTATAGGTTCATGCCACCTCGCCTGGCTAATTTTTATATTTGTAGTAGAGATGGGTTTTCACCATGTTAGCCAGGCTGGTCTGGAACTCTTGCTCTCAAGTGATCCACCCATCTCAGCCTCCCAAAGTGCTGGGATTACAGGCATGAGCCACCGCGCCCGGCCTGAAATATTTTAAAGTTGATATTATAGTGTATTAATAATGATTATGTACTTGGTCCCTCTTAGATGTATTTTTCTTTTGTACTGTTTTATGTTATTACCTGACGGCTGAATGTATTCTGGACATGCATCCAGTAATCTTCAACTGGATCATAGCAATATATTGCCTTGGTCAGTCCACCAGCAACGTAGATCAGGTTGTTTAGGGATACGGCTGTTATACACCTCTTGGCAATTGGGATAGCTGCACGAAGTAGCCAAGAATTGGTTTCTGGATCATAAGATTGAACCTAATAACATACAGAAATATATAATTAAAATTTCTAAACAAAAATGGAAATGTACTTAATGAAGAGTCTACCAAATACAAACAAACATTATTTAAAATAAAATCCCATTCACTCAGAGAATTAAGAGAGGTTAGTCTGATAGTGAAATGTCTAAATTATGAACATTTTCAAATAAAATGCAAATGTTATTACTATAAGGCAGAACAGAGTACCAAACACATACAGATTGTTTCTAGAATGAACAGCCACCAGGTTTGTCCACTAAACTTAACAGTCTCAATTTTTTTACAATTGTGTTATGTAGGATAACTATGCCTCAAATCTGAATATAACTTCTTAATGCTTTTAGGGAGCCCTTTCTTCAAAAGAAAACGAGTACATCTAAATTCAGTCAGTATGCTCTGAATTATCACAAAGTCTGAATTAATACATTCTAAATAAGTAACATTTGATCACATTATTTGAAACTGAATTTAGAAAAATAATTAATAGATTGACAAAATTCAGTTAACATTGCTAAGCCAGCTAGGCATTAGAGACTTTTGCCAGAATAAACACAGTATTTCCTGAGATGTCAGGACAGCACATATTCTTTGGTCCCAGGAGTCTGATGAACCAGAGCAACTTTGAACCATCTTCTATTTACACTACAGAGGTTTCCTTTTCTTTTCTATGTTCTGAAAAATACTTCAAAAGTAAATAGAAAATGACCCAGTTGGAAGCAGCATATTTATTTACTGTGTCTTATCCTTTGCTAATTCACTTCCCAACTGTGTTTTCTATAGTTTTTAGATTCTGTAGATGAGCAAAGGCTCAGAACAACTTATTTAATATAAAAATCTCTACAGATAGTCTCATTTCAAAAAGACTGGATAACATTTGTTAGAGCAAATTGTTAGACATGAGAGTCTCACTTTAGCAACCCAGAATTCGATGTTTTTCTCTAAAAGCATATAGTACCAGAAAAAATTTAAAACACCCCACACACGAAGTGATCTGGTTACCTACTTGATGAACCTTCTGTATTTCCCTTCTTATACTTATCATTGGTGTTTTCTTTAAAAGTACATGGCTTACCTTATCAGAACAAGTATTATCATCAGGTCCTCCACCAATCACAAACAGTTTGCCTACACAGCTAGTCACTGCAGGAGAACTCACTGCTTCCTTAAGGGGAGCAACTTCAGTCCATCGATTTGAAAAGGAATCATAACATTCTACGCTGCTAAGTCTGTTTTGCCCATCATAGCCTCCAACAACATATACCTATATGTAAAATACATGGAAAAATCTTAATTATCAAAAGTCTGAATTTTGAAGTAGTTGGTTAAAGAATTAAGGGATCTCTTTTCTTTAAAATGCCTTTGTTAAATAAATATAATTGCAATATATTTAGCTCAGTTTCTGAGCCTTTTAAAAAAATCATCATCCCACTGCCACCATCACAATCCACCGAGCCTTTTTAATTCCTAATAGTCTTCCCTCAATGAAATTTTAATACCACAGATAAATTGTGTATCTATTTACCTTAATGTATGTATACCTATGCTTTATACATGAAAGATTTCATGTTTTTTTCACCTTCTAAGAACCAATCTTTGCCCCCTTGGGGGTAATATTGCTCACACTGAGAATTGTACAATTTAGCTTAAATAATCACACTTATGGGTAATACAATATTTGATTATTATAAAGTATTAAAGCTGTGAAACGAAAATATTAGGTAAGAATTACTAGACTATGAGAGTGTTGAAGGCGGGCCTTTCAGACCCTACAGTAGCTAGAAAAGTACCTGACACATAATGAACTCTAAAGTTCACAGAAGTTTTTTTTTTAAGACAGAGTTTCGCTCTTGTTGCCCAGGCTGGAGTGCAGTGGCATGATCACAGCTCAACACAACCTCCACCTCCCAGGTTTAATAGATTCTCCTGCCTCAGCCTCCCAAGTGGCTGGGATTACAGGCATGCGCCACCATGCCCAGCTAATTTTGTATTTTTAGTAGACACAAGGTTTCTCCATGTTGGTCAGGGTGGTGTCAAACTCCTGACCTCAGGTGATCTACCCGCCTCGGCCTCCTAAAGTACTGGGATTACAAGTGTGAGCCACTGCGCTGAGCCACAGAGCTTTAATGTACATTTTCTTTTCACAAAAACAAGAAAGGTAGGGCAAATTATCATCTTTATATGACAGGTGAACCAATCAGCAAGACATTTATTAAATGGTGCATATGCAGAAAATCCATTAAGCATCATGGTTTATATAGGGAACTTTCAACCTTACAAAGCTATCCAGCAGCTTCACTTCCACATCTCTCTCTCTCTCTTTTTTTAGACGGACTCTCACTCTTTCACCCAGGCTGGAGCGCAGTGGCGCATCTTGGCTCACTACAGCCTCCACCTCCTGAGTTCAGGCAATTCTTCTGCCTCAGCCTTCCGAGTAGCTAGGACTACAGACATGTGCCACCACGCCCAGCTAAATTTTTTTTTTTTTTTGTATTTTTAGTAGAGATGGGGTTTCACTATCTTGGCCAGGCTGGTCCCGAACTCCTGACCTCATGATCCACCTGCCTCAGCCTCCCAAAGTGCTGGGATTACAGGCCTGAGCCACTGCGCTCGGCATTCTTTTTCTTTTTTTGGAAACTGGGTCCCATTCTGTTGCCCAGGCCGGAGTGTGATGGCATGATAATAGCTCACTGCAGCCTCGACCTCCCAGCCTCAACCTCACCTCAGCCTCCCAAGTAGCTGAAACAACAGGTGGGCATCACCACACCCTACTACTTTATTTTTATTTTTCATAGAGTCAGCGTCTCCTCTGTTGTCTGTTGCCCAGGCTGGTCTCAACTCTTGGTCTCAAGCCATTCCCCCACCTTCAAACCATCCTCCTGCCTCATCCTGCCAGTGCTGGGATAACAGGCGTGAGCCATCGTGCCCAGCTCACATTTCTCTTAATGGACTGTCATCATCAACTCTTCCCTCCATAGCTAATTAACTATAGTAAGTCCCACTGAGTCTTCTGACACAGCATCTGTCACATCCACCCCTTCCTTTATGTTTGCCATAGCCAACATCCACTTCAGGGTTCACAACATTTCATACCTCTCAAATAACCTCCTGGCCTCCACTCTTGCTCTCTCTAAACCACAGATTATTCTTTCTAAAACACTTTATCAATTCCTCTTTATGTTTCAACAATGAATGTCTAAGGGTCAAGGCTAAACTTCATACCTTGTCATTCAAATTTGTCCACAATTTATCTTTCTGTGCACCCCCAAATTTCCACAGTACTCAGTGCCACTTCCATTATTCATTTCTCACGTTATGCTAAAATAATCTGTAGGTGAGTTTGTGTCCCCAGCACTACGTGGCTCAGACAGGTTAAGTAACTTACAAAAGACCGCATAGCTCTAAGGAGTATGGAACCTATGGCATGAAGTAGCAATTAAGGGCCCAGGCTTTGATAACCAGCTCTGCCGTCCAATGGAAGGGCAATTTCTCTATCCTTCTAGAGACTCGAATTTCTTCCTCAATTTTACATACATATATATATATATATATATTTTTTTTTTTTTTTTTTTTAAGACAGAGTTTCGCTCTTGTAGCCTAGGCTGGAGTGCAATGGTGTGATCTCGGCTCACTGCAACCTTTACCTCCCAGGTTCAAGCAATTCTCCTGCCTCAGCCTCCCAAGTAGCTGGGATTACAGACACCAGCTACCATGCCTGGCTATATTTCCTCAATTTTAAGATGTAGACAACCATAGTATCATTACATGGCATAATTTTGAGGATGAAACTTTAATACATACTCCTATATGTGTAAATCAAAATACAATAAAGGCCTCTAGTTAAGAAAAGTCTGAGCTTTTGCCTCTGCTTTATCACTTTTTGTGTGATCTTGGGAAATGACTTATCTCTTTGGGATTATTTATAAGATGATCCAGTTACATTAAATATTCTCTGTTATTCCATCATCCCTTCCTACTCTAAGATTTTTTTTTTTTTTTTTAAACAGAGTCTCACTCCTTTACCCAGGCTGGAGTGTAGTGGTGTGATCTTGGCTCACTGCAGCCTCCACCTCCCCGGTTCAAGCAATTCCCCCGCTTCAGCCTCCCACGCAGCTGGGAATACAAGTGTGCACCACCATGCCCAGCTAATTGTTTTCTTTTTTCATTTTTAGTAGAGATGGGTTTCACCATGTTGGTCAGGCTGGTCTCAAACTCTTGACCTCATCATCTGCCCGATTCGGCCTTCCAAAGTGCCGGGATTATAGGCATGAGCCACCGCACCTGGCCTACTCTAAGAGTAGGCTTTTATTTTTTCTTGAGGATTGCAGCCCATGATACACTTCTAAGTTGCCTTGGGGAGTGCTCCCCTAAGATTCTATATTCTAAACCATCCCAGGTTTCCTTGAACAGAGTATTTATAAATTTAAATACATTTTATAAGCTTGAATTAAACCTATACGGCAATTTTAGCAAAATGGTTTCCATGAAATGTGTACCCCCACGCCTGGCTAATTTTTTGTATTTGTAGTAGAGACAGGATTTCACCATATTAGCCAGGATGGTCTCCATCTCCTAACCTTGTGATCCACCATCCTTGGCCTCCTAAAGTGCTGGGATTACAGGCGTGAGCCACTGTGCCTGGATATAATTATAAATTTTTAAGTCAGACAGCATCTCCTTCCAACCCTTGGATTATTTTAGCCCCTGTTTTCCAGTAATGTTGTGTCCTTCTTGAGGCACAGCTACAAATACTATATATAATATAGTAGGTAGTGATAAACCAAATGGTTTTAGAAAAGATTCTATTAATGTTTTATTTCCAGTAAATCGGTCTCAAGGTCCTCATTATTTCATTGGCCTTGTAGATAGCAGCAGCACACTAGATCCAGGACCTTAGGAATTAACAGCTTTTAAACTGTGTTTTGACCTGGGCATGGTGGCTCATTCCTATAATCCCAGTACTTTGGGAGGCTGAGGCAGGAGGATTGCTTGAATCCAGGAGTCTGAGACCAGCCCAGGCAACAAGACAAAACATTATCTCAAAATACAAAAACTAGCTGGGTGTGATGGTGTGTGCCCGTATTCCTAGCTACTAGGGAGGCTAAGGTAGAAGGATCACTTGAGCCCAGGATGTTGAGGCTGCAGTGAGCCATGACTGTGCTGCTGTACTACAGCCTCAGTAACACAGCAAGACCCTATCTCAAAAAACAATATAAACTCTGTTTTGAGAAGCTCAGTATTCTATGCAGCAGTTCCCAACCTTTCTGGCACCAGGGACCAGTTTCATGGAAGACAATTTTTCCACAGGTCTGGGTTGGAGGCTGGTGCAGGTGGGATGATTTGGGGATGAAACTGTTCTACCTCAGATTATCAGGCATTAGATTCTCATAAGAAGCTGCAACCTAGATATCCCTCATACGTGCAGTTCATGCTCCTATGAGAATCTACTGCGCACTGATCTGACAGAAGGTGGAGTTGAGGTAGTAAAACTCACTCAGTGCAATTAGGCTCCTAACAGAACACTGACTGGTACCTATATGCAGCCCCGGGGGTGGGGGGGTGGGGTGGGGGGAGTTTGGAGACACCTGTTCTATAGTAGAGAGGTTTGAAGAAATCCCTGTGGGGAAAGAGAGGAAGGAGGACTAATAAGAGGCCAATCAAAAAGGGTTCCTGGTCACCATTTCCGTTTCAACAAGAGCTTTGTTTTTTTTTATTGGTGGTACTTAACTGTCTCCATAGGAGGGCCTATGAGACAACAATCTTTTTTTTTTAAATTTTTATTTTATTTATTTACTTAATTTTTGAGACAGAGTCTTGCTGTATTGCCCAGGCTGGAGTGCAGTGGTGGGACCTTGGCTCACTGCCACCTCTGCCTCCCAGGTTCAAGTGATTCTCCTGCCTCAGAGTCCCGAGTAGCTACCATCATGCCCAGCTAATTTTTTGTGTTTTAAGTGGAGACAGGTTTCACCGTATTGGCCAGAATGGTCTCAATCTCCTGACCTCGTGATCTGCCCACTTGGGCATCTCAAAGTGCTGGGATTACAGGCGTGAGCCACCGCACTAAGCCCAACAATCTTTTTAGAAGGGAGTACTAGGAGATCAAAGACATGTGCAAAAGCAAGTATGCTGCTTTTACTTGTTCATTAATTTGAGGTGGTTTTGGAGAAGCAGATGGAGACAGGGGTAGGGAGAAACGAAAGACTCCAAGATAATCTTTGGTATAACTGCTGTATTTTCATCTGTTATGTAATACATTTTTATATAAGACATGACTTTTTAAAAGATAGTATACAGGTTGAATTTGCCAAATCTTAAAATCTGAAATCCAAAATGCTCCAAATCTGAAACTTTATGAGTGATGACATGAATGCTCAAAGGAAGTGCTCACTGGAATGATTCAAATTTTAGATTTTTTTGATTTGGGATGCTCAACTAATACAATGAAAATACTCCAAAATATGGGGAAAAAAATCCAAAATATTTGGCCCGTTTTGCAGTGGCTTACTCCTGTAATCCCAGCACTTTGGGAGGCTGAGGCAGAGAGACCACTTGAGCCCAGGAGTTCAATACCAGCCTGGGCAATAGGGAGAAATCCCATCTCTACAAAAAATACTAAATTAGCCACGCGTGGTAGTGTGCACCTGTGGCCATGGGGTACTTGGAAGGCTGATGTAGGAGGATAGTTTGGGTCCAGGAGGTCAAGGCTGCATTGAGTAGTGATGGTGTCACTATCTTCTAGCCAGGGCAACAGAATGAGAACCTGTCTTTAAAAAATAATAATAAAAAGTAAACAAAATCAGAAACACTTTTGGTCCTAAGCACTTTGGAAACTCCACCTGCAGTTGCTTTTAAAGTTTGGAAACTGCTAGGTGTGGTGGCTCATGCCTATAATCCCAGCACTCTGGGAGGCTGAGGGGGGAGGATCACTTGAGCTCAAGAGTTGGAGACCAGCCTGGCCAACATGGTGAAACCTCATCTCTACTAAAAATACAAAAATATAGGCATGGTGGTGCGCACCTGTAATCCCAGCTACTCAAGTGGCTGAGGCAGGAGAACAGCTTGAACCCAGGAGGCAGAGGTTGCAGTGAACCGAGATGATGCCACTGCATTCCAGCCTACAGAGTGAGAGACCCTGTTTCAAAAAGAAAAAAAAAAGTTTGGTTCTTAGGTTCCTAAGGACAGTAAATGGTTCAGAACCCAAATAATGTATTGTTTATAATAATCAATAGCTGCAGTCAAGAATAGTTTTCTTTAAAAATGTTAGTGAGTTTATCTATTTATTTAAATTAAAAAAGAGAAAGTAACATCACTTTGGACAAATGTATCTCTGCCCGACTGGCAAAATTAGTAAAAAGAAAACAAACTGCTTGGCTTAGAAGTTGGCCTGTCTGTATCTGATGTAACTCCTTTATTTTCCAACGCTTCTTAGGCATTTGGCCTCCAACGGTGCATGAGAAGACAAATGTGCTGCACTGCCATGAATTCCAAATTAGGAGAACAAAATATCCATTCAAAAGTACAGTGTCATATTGTTTATCTCTTTGGTTTATCTATTGAGGTTAGAAATGGAAGGAAATATAATTTGAATCCAAAATACCCAGAGGGAGAGTAAAATGAAAAATTCAGCTGTGGTATTTACTTTGGAAATGTACCAGCAATAGTAATAAAAAGTGGGAAATGTACCAGCAATCGTAATAAAAAGTGGTTTCTCTTACTTTACCAAGGAGAACAGCCATTTTGTGACGCCATCTGCCTTTATTGAGAGAGGCAACTCTGATCCAAATATTTAACTGTGAGTTATAAATCCAGACATCACGGCTATTGATTCTTCCACCTTTAAATGCAAAACAATGCATACACAATAACTTATCACGATATAGCTGTCACTAAGAGATCTATACCACCAAGGCATAGGTAAAGATAACATGGCATTCATCTAATTCAAGTATTTGAGAATTCAGCTCAACAAGTAAAACAAAATCCTCTTAAAGTTTAATGGAAATAATTCTACAGAGTAAATTTAAACTTTGCCAATTGTTATCTTGATAAGTGATAATTATATATCCAAAATAATAAAATACAGGATGTGAACTTTACAAACATAAAAGATTGTTAATTTAAGAGTAAGACATCAAAAGCACCCAAATAATGCTATTATTCTAAAAGTATTTTTTAAAAATCACCCATTTTTCAAAAAGCATATTATTGTAAAGTATGTATTATCAGCGTGTATAATATACATAATAATCTGCAGAGCTGATAAAATTATTTTGCCTATTAATAGACTTCCCACCATAGATACTATAGTTATACTTTGTATAAGTCTGTCATTTTATTGTCTGTCTAATTTTAAAGGTAACATATGACATATCATAAAGAAGTTCAAGTTAAGACTTTTAAAGCAAATCTTATTTCATAAACTTTGGGCAGAATTTCAGAAAACATGGGTGAATTAGAGATGCTTAATTCTATGAGTACTTCTGACTTTGCAAAGTAAAGAGGTAAAGTTTAAAAAAATTATAGCATATTCTAAATACACTTCAGAGCATTTAAAATATGACATGATTAAAAGCATTTTCTGGTGGATCTTTTGTAAATCATTCTATGTCATCTTGTACCTGTTTTCTTTTTTCTTTTTTGAGACAGAGTCTCGCTCTGTCGCCAGGCTGGAGTGCAGTGGCCCAATCTCGGCTCACTGCAACCTCCACCTCCTGGGTTCAAGCGATTCTCTTGCCTCAGCCTCTCAAGTAGCTGGGACTATAAGCACCCCTCACCATACCCGGCTAATTTTTGTATTTTTTAGTAGACCTGGGGTTTCACCATGTTGGCCAGATGGTCTCTTGGCCTCCCAAAGTGCTGGGATTACAGGCATGAGCCACCATGCCCAGCCTTGTACCTGCTTTTAAGAGCAAAAAGTCATTATTGGTTTTATTTGTTGTAAACTGATCTCCCTAAAGTGCAAGTATTCACGTTTCACTATTTTAAGACACTGTCATTGTTTAAAATTACAAAGCTGTGTCCAAATTAAAAGTACCTACTGTAATAATTTTGTATTTACCTGAAACGAGAATGTCATTCCTTAGAGCACAGACTGCATACTCTGATTTGGTAAATTCTGGAAGCTTAGCCAAAGACTTCCATTCTCCTGTTACAGGATCATAGCACTCAGTGTATGGAAGATTAAATCCTCCAACTCGCTCACATCCTCCAACGACAACTATTACCTCAGAATAGCCAGTGGACCTAAAATAATAATTATTAGAGGACAGAAATAATATTACATTAAAATACACTCAAGATTTCTTCTTAAAACTCTAAAATCAAACCATATAATACTATAAACAGTGAAGTTTCTTCTCTGTGTATGTGCCGAACAGTACAGACTGGAAATTACTTACTTTGAGAACTTTTACAGGGGATGTAGTGATATCATTATTCCACCGAAAATTTCTGTTGCTATTTTTTTCTATTGGTTTTGACCTGAAAACTGTAAAGCAGTCCAAAGATCCTATCTAACCCAATCAGAGCCCTGGTAATATTAAGGATGACTTTCAAATGCAGTTTTGCAGTGATTCAGATATGCATAACCATACAAGGTAAAATAATGTATTTTTTCTAAATGTAGGAAAATGATGCTTTTTCATCTGCTTGCTAGTTCTAAAAAAAACCTAATTCATAGTATAATCCAAGTATCCTTTAAAGAAATACATATATGTACTTGTTCAGAAATTAATTTTTAAAATACCAAGTCAAGTAAATTAAGGTAATCCAACTCAAAATGTTGGACAATCACTAAAGACTAACAGAGCTTATAACAAAGAATGTTAAAGGAGAAAAGCAAGATGAAAAATTGTACATTAGGTATGTTCAATACTATCTAAAAAATGTGTGTAGAAAGAATATACCAAAATGTTAAAGATAGTTGTCTCTGGCCGGGCGCGGTGGCTCAAGCCTGTAATCCCAGCACTTTGGGAGGCCGAGGCAGGTGGATCACCAGGTCAAGAGAACGAGACCATCCTGGTCAACATGCTGAAACCCCATCTCTACTAAAAATACAAAAAATTAGCTGGGCATGGTGGCATGTGCCTGTAATCCCAGCTACTCAGGAGGCTGAGGCAGGAGAATTGCCTGAACCCAGGAGGCGGAGGTTGCAGTAAGCCGAGATCGCGCCATTGCACTCCAGCCTGGGTAACGAGAGTGAAACTCCATCTAAAAAAAAAAAAAAAAGATAGTTGTCTCTGAATTGTGTGGCTCCCCCATTTCTATCATTTCCAACCCAATAATGAGCCTGAGCTATTTTTAGAATGCAAAACAGCTTTTAACACCACTAAAAGAATTCTAATGTTTATGTTAATCACTGGCTTCTCTGATTTTATAGTTCAAATTTAAAATAGAGACAGGAATAAGCAAAAGCTTATCCACAATTTATTTATTTATTTATTTTGAGACGGGGTTTCGCTCTTGTTACCCAGGGTGGAGTGCAATGGCGCAATCTCGGCTCACTGCAACCACCACCTCCTGGGTTCAGGCAATTCTCCTGCCTCAGCCTCCTGAGTAGCTGGGATTACAGGCACGCGCCACCATGCCCAGCTAATTTTTTTTTTTTGTATTTTTAGTAGAGACGGGGTTTTACCATGTTGACCAGGATGGTCTCGATCTCCTGACCTCGTGATCCACCCGCCTCGGCCTCCCAAAGTGCTGGGATTACAGGCTTGAGCCATTGGTGCCTGGCCCACGATTTTTTTTGGTTCACAAAGTTCAACTGACAGTTTAGGAATTTTAAAATTCTTTAGCTTTTATATTTTTCACAAACATAATCTAAATATTTTATAGTTACATTTTATGGTTGCTACAAGTCAAGTCTCACAAAGAAAAACACCAATGATCCTTCTCCTCTTACTTAAATATAGAGGGAAAAAAAACCCACAACAGAATAGTGATTTGTAATTTTAGTCTGTGTGCTGTTATGCAATTGTAGTAAGTAAAAACAAGCAATATTGGCCATGTCTCCTTTAACAGAGCTATTTTAGCTACATTTACTCAGAGCTATGTCAACTAACTGAATCGTTTACCTATTCTACACCAGGCATACTTTTTCCAGTATAAAAACAGAAATACATTTGGGAGAAAAGAATGTTCTCCATACATGCAATAAAAACTACTTTTAGGAATCCAGGAAATTATATAACTTTTACCTAGTATTTAGTAAAACATTAACAGAAGGACCTAAATGTTATCAGTAATACTGACTATTTTCCAAGTAATTCCAAAATAAAAATATTAAAACTAAAGAGAGCACAGCACTAGATACTTTAGTAGTATAACTACTGACTTATCATTTTTTCCATAGAAGTATTATTTCTTAAGAAACACTTAAAATCTAAGACAAATCCTCAAAAAAAGTGGTATTCCTCAAAGTCTTACTTTTTGATCAATCAAAACAGTCACTGAGGTTGAATTGCTTCTAATTGTCCTGACATAAAATCCAGAGAAATGATTCTATAATCGTAGGATTCTGTTTTATACCTGTTTTATACTTTCCCTTTGCTTGAACTTGCTTGCCTTTTTCAAAGCTTCTTAGCCCAATAGACATAGATTATCTGTTTTTGTACTTTGAAACAGAAAGGGAAAACAGCACGAAAAGCTAATGGCTAAGACATTTAGTCCCAATAAATAAAGGGTAACTTCAATGTCTACTAGAACGTGCATTTACCTGAAAGAATTAGCAAGTTAGCAGTTTTGCCTGTATTAAATATCCTATTTGCAACCAAATGGCTTTTAGCTTAATTAGATATATCTGATCATTAGAGACTATTAACCCAATAAAAGCATTATTTCTCAAGCTTGGAGAAATACTTATCTCAGGTAAACAGCTGATGGCCTTAAAGGAATAGGTTACTCCAGCTGATAATGGCAAGTAAAACAAAATGGCAGGCAAGATGTTAGTGTAGCATAAACAAAATGCTGGATACCCATGTAATCTATTTCTAGAGTGAATGTCATGTCACTCTATTTCATTAATTTTTTTTTTTTTTTCTTTTTTTTTGAGACGGAGTTTCACTCTTGTTACCCAGGCTGGAGTGCAATGGCGCGATCTTGGCTCACCGCAACCTCCGCCTCCTGGGTTCAGGCAATTCTCCTGCCTCAGCCTCCTGAGTAGCTGGGATTACAGGCACGCGCCACCATGCCCAGCTAAGTTTTTGTATTTTTAGTAGAGACAGGGTTTCACCATGTTGACCAGGATGGTCTCGATCTCTTGACCTCGTGATCCACCTGCCTCGGCCTCCCAAAGTGCTGGGATTACAGGTTTGAGCCACCACGCCCGGCCTTTTTTTTTTTTTTTAATAGAGACAGGGTCTTACTCTGTTGCCAAGGCTGGAGTGCAGTGGCAGGATCGTGGCTCACTGCAATTCCAACTCCTGACTGAAGTGATTCTCTCACCTCAGCCTCCCAAGTCGTTAGGACTATAGGCGCATGCCACCACATCCAGTGAATTTTTTTTTTTGTAGATACAGGGTCTCACAATGTTGCCCAGGCTGGTCTCAAACTGATGCGCTCAAGCCATTCTCCTGCCTTGGCCTCACAAAGCACGAAGATTACAGGCATCAGTCACCGTGCCCAGCTTCATTAATTCTTTAGGAAATCTGATTTTCTGCTATGATGCAATAATAATTATTTGTCACTTTAGTATTAATTCTCACCATTTGCTTCTATTAAAGTGTGATGACCAAATTATCCTTTTTACAATGGCAATATATTTTTTAAAAAATCACCTTCTTTTATCATTAGAGAAAATATCAAATTAAAAGTTCATAGTCTTTTATTTATGTTAAAGATAAAATAATTATAAATCCACAGGATAGGGCTGGGCACAGTGGCTGACAGCTGTAATCCCTGCACTTTGGAGGCCGAGGTGGGCAGATCATGAGGTCAAGAGTTCAAGACCAGCCTGGCCAACCTGGTGAACCCTCCTTGTCTCTACTAAGAATACAAAAATTAGCCCAGCATGGTGGTGGGCGCCTCTAATCACAGCTACTTGGGAGGCTGAGGCAGGAGAATTGCTTGAACCCAGGAGGTGGAGTTGCAGTGAACTGAGATTGTGCCACTGCATTCCAACCTGGGTGACAGAGCAAGACTCCACCTAGAAAAAAAATCCACAGGATTTTCTAAACCAAATTTTAAAATATAATAATTATTGGATTTAGTTTAAAAATCTCAAAAGGTGAAATCAAGGAATTGCTGGCTGAAATAACAGACCTACTGTTAATATTAATATGCTAATATTAATATGTTAATATTAATGCCAAATATGCTAGACATGTGGACAGCCACAAAAAGAAAAAAAGGGTTGAAAAGTGATCCTGGCTAATAAGAACATCTGAATATATATATATTTAAACATATTCAAAAGGAAAGGAAGTGTTTCATGTAGTAAGAAATTGGAAAGGAGAAGGGAGAGATATTAGTGATAGTCTGTTCACCATTCTGAAACCCAGAAATACCTGAAAATGAAACCATCAAACCAAAATAATGAACTAAAATAGACATGAGACTTGAAGCCTTAAAGAGGCAGAATGGTTGTCTAGTCTGTAAGATATGCCAGTTACCAAACACAATGTATTAATTTAGCTAAAGAAGAAATTATATATCAAAAGAAGGGATTGGTCAGCTGTAGAAGCAATAAACAAATGAAGAAATCAATCAAAGAAATAGACGATAACCAGAGGCAAACATTTGCTGTGCCCATTCAAGTTATTATCTAAGGGAGAGACAATCTAAGCTAGGCTACCCTTGAATATTATTGCTTTTTTGACAGGAATATTTCATGGTGGGTGAGACTTCCTCAAGCTATACTAGCTGAGGGACTTCAGTTCTAAAGGTCTATAAACTCTGTTTGAATTTCATGCTTGCCAAATGACTTTTGAAAACTTTGGCTTCCCATGTAGTGACTTGTCCATAGTAAGAGAAGGTTACTGGGAAGATTGACTTAAAATATATAGCCTGCTTGTTAATTCCATTTCTTACTGCAAACAGATATATACAGACTAGGAGATGAGTTAATGGGTCTGTCATACTTAATGTTAAATCTACCTCTAATAATCTGATCTAGTCTTACCATATAAAAAGAAAAAGTTCCTGAGCCTAGAGGAATTACCAGATCATGATTAATTCACCAATATAAGTGACCCCATTAGATGCTTACACCAGCCACAAGCCTTCAAGCTTTTAAACTTGGTGAGGACAAAGGTATCAATTTGTGTGGTAAGGCTTCCACCTGAAGCTGCAGTGGGTGGGACTGCTTCTATAAGAAAATGGCTATAGTGACCAAAAGACTCAAATGCCAACTTTTCAAATCAGCAATTATCTAAGAATGTATCATCAGAAACTAATCATAGACATGCTGAAATATGTAGCCACAAAGATGCACATCTTACTTAATGGTAAAAAGTTAAAAACAAATGTTGGAGAGGGTGGGTTACAGAATATTGTAGTAGACTTCGTGTCACGGAAAGACGTTTACTACATAGCAACCGGTAAAAAGTCTATATAGATTACGACCCTGTAAATAAAATAATAAATTCATATAGAAAAAAAAGAGAGAATATACTTTGGTAGGCTAAAACAGGAGGAGGATCACTTGAGCCAAAGGGTTGAGACCAGCCTGAGCAAGAGTGAGATCCTGTCTCTATAAAAAAAATACAAAAATTAGTCAGGCATGGTGGCGTGTGCCTACAGACCCAGTTACTCAGGAGGCTGGGGTGGAAAAATGCTCGAGCCAGGGATGTATAAGCTGCAACCAGCCATGATCGGGCCATTGCACTCTAGCCTGGGTAACAGACAGAGACCCTGTCTCAACAAAAAGAAGAGAAACACCAAAGGTTTACAATGTTACTTCTTCAAAGTGAAAATAAGGGTAATATTTTTGCTTCTTCCATTCTCTAAATTTTCTCCAATTAATATATAAATTGCTCCTTTCCCACCCTCCCACAAGTTAAGAAAGAACAAAAGAAAAAAAAAGCACACACACCTCAGTATTAGCGGTTACTACTGGGCATCTCCTCAACCTAGCACGGGATGGGATTTTCAATGACCACATTTCTGCTACATGATTCTGCTCCCATAACAATAGGTAAATGTCCAGAAAATGTTGTCTGGCTAAGTTAGAGATTATGTCCCCCCAAGGGAAAGAGAGATTCCTTCTCTCTGGCTGCCTGAACTTGTAATACGTCAACCCCAAACTCATGAGTGACCATACTCTGCCAGACGTGGGAGAGAATGACGCAGACACGCAGAAAAAGGCAGAGGCGAGAGGTAGAGAGAAGGCCCGGCTCAGTTTCCGATGGCTTTTTAGTCGCCTGTCCTAATTTTCTTTGAGGTTCTATTGAATTTTTGCTCTTAGGTTCTACAAGACACTGATTCTTGAATCTTTGTTGTTGTTGTTGAGATGGAGTCTCACTCTGTTGCCCAGGGTGGAGTGCAGTGGCACGATCTTGCAATCTCCGCCTCCAGGGTTCAAGCCATTCTCCTGCCTCAGCCTCCAGAGTAGCTGGGATTATAGGCATAAGCCACCACGCCCAGCTAATTTTTGTATTTTTAGCAGAGACAGGGTTTCACCATGTCGGCCAGGCTGGATCGAACTCCTGACCTCAAGTGATCCACCCACCTCAGCCTCCCAAAGTGCTGGGACTACAGGTGTGAGCCACCGTACCCAGCCTTCGGCATCCTTTTGATAAATTTCCCTTTTATGCTAGTGAGTTTGTTTCTATTTGCGATCAGAATTTGGATACGTTAGAGTTCAATGGATTGCAGATAAAACCAACAACCTACAAATGGCTTTCTAACTCAGGAAAAGATACTGAATCTTCTACACTTAAAAAAAAAAAATGCACACAGCCGGGCACGGTGGCTCACGCCTGTAATCCCAGCACTCTGGGACGCTGAGGTGGGTGGATCATGAGGTCAAGAGATCGAGACCATCCTGGTCAACATTGTGAAACCCCGTCTCTACTAAAAATGCAAAAAATTAGCTGGGCATGGTGGCCTGTGCCTGTAATCCCAGCTACTCAGGTGGCTGAGGCAGGAGAATTGCCCGAACCCAGGAGGTGGAGGTTGCAGTGAGCCGAGATCACGCCATTGCACTCCAGCCTGGGTAACAAGAGCGAAATTCCGTCTCAAAAAAAAAAAAAAAAAATGCACACTTTGGGAGACCAAGGTGGGAGGATCACTTGAGCTCAGGAGTTTGAGACCAGCATAGGCAACAAAGTGAGACCCTGTCTCTATAAAAAATAAATAATAATTAGCATGGTGATCCACGCCTGTAGTTCTAGCTACTCAGAAGGCTGAGGCAGGTAGGTTGCTGGAGTCTGAGAGATCGAGGCTACAATGAGCTACAATTGCTTCACTACACTCTAGCTTGGATGACCAGAGTGAGAACCTGATGAAAAAAAAAAAAAAGAAGAAAGAGACAAAGAGAGCGAGAAGGAAAAGAAAGGAAAGGAAAGGAAGGTGGGTGAAAATTATGAGATACCCGCACTTTGACTTTCCAGAGTAGCAAAGATTTACAAAAGCTAATGTAAACAAACTACATTGGCAAAGAAGTTCAGAAATAGGCACTTTCATATTTTTGTTGAAGTATAAATTGAAAAGCAATTTTAATAATACCTGAAGAGATTAAAAACGCACATATCCTATGACTGAGCAATTCTACTTCTAGTAATTCAAACTATAACAGTATATGTATGCAAAGACAATGTACAAGAACATTCACTGAGTATCATTTGCAATGGCAAAAAAAGTGAATTAGAAGCAACCTCTAAGCATCCATAAGGAGATGGATTAAATAAATTATGGTATATCCATAAATAGGACACTATGTAACTCTTTCAAAAGAACAAGTTTGAAATTTTCCATAATAGTATTAATAATGAGATCTCTATGTAATGATACAGAACAATTTCCAAGATATTTTTAAGTAGGAAATGCAAGGTGCGGAAATGTGAGTGCTGTACCCTGCTATCTGTGTAAAAGAAGTAGGGAGGCATACACACACAACTATACAAAGAATATTTCTTTTTTTTTTTTTTTTTTGAGATGGAGTCTTGCTCTGTTGTCTAGGCTGGAGGGCAATGGTGTGATCTCAGCTCACTGCAACCTGTGTCCTGGGTTCAAGTGATTCTCCAGCCTCATCCTCCCCAGGTGCCCTCCACCATGCCCAGCTAATTTTTGTATTTTGGTAGAGATGGGGTTTCACCATGTTGGCTAGGCTGGTCTCGAACTCCTGACCTCATGATCTGTCCACCTCAGCCTCCCAAAGGGCTGGGATTACAGGCGTGAGCCACCACATCAGACCAAAACACCATTTCTTAAGAAAAGAATATATTTAGAACTCTCTTGGTCTTCTCATTTGTTTTCAACAGGAACTTGAGGCTTGCCCTCATTATGGCAATTAGATTTCTAGATTCATTATATAGTAACTGATTATCAGGTAAGAGATATAGAAAATATTAGAAGAGACAAGTACTTAATTAATGGCTGATTCCAACCTCAAAATGATGAACTTATTAAGTCTTAGCTGTCTCTATTGCTCAGTGGAGTTTGGCAAAGGGCATCAGTTTTTTTATAGACATGAACAACTTGCCGTGTATGGTCAATATCTATCAGAAGACACTTGCCCAGTTTAATACCATCCATGTTTCCTCTTGGGAACCTCATTTTGTAGGCAGTCCAGGCCTACAAAAATAAAAAACTAGCAACTACCAGGGAAAATGACTCTTTCCAGGGAATCATTATGGTAGGTAGTAACGACGTGGATCAAGACAGGATGCAAAAGCAGCAGCATCAGAACCACACTGCCAAGCAATCGTGAGTTTAAAAGTCTGGTATTTAGGCTGGTATGGGAAATATGGAAATCAGTACTTAGAGAAAAGCAGGGGCAAGAAACGGTAATTAGGTGTACTAGAGATCAGAATCAGATTGTTAAATAATAGTCAGGAATGTGAAACATCAGTCAGAGGCTGTAAATATCATAGTTGATTCATGAGTTGGGATGAGGGTGGGGTGGAGAGGCCCATCACAAGCAGAAAAGTAAGTTCCTTTTCTCCAGATGAACAGTGTGCTGAAGCCTAGCACTCGGCATACTGAGATGGTACATAAAGGTTACTCAAAGATTTATTAGATGAAATTTAAGACCTGCTTAAGTTAGCTACTATATCAATTCTCTATAGAGTTCAAAAGTACTCCTGAGCCCAAACATGCATATAAGTATTAATATGTACTCTTTTTACGTCAAATGTTTTCCACACTAAGATTTAATTTTTGACCTAGAAACAAGTTTCCAAATCATGCTGGGGACTCAGGAAGAGGGCCGAAGGAAGAAAGGAGGAAAGAGAGGAAATTAAGAATGCTAAGGGCAGCCTGGCATAGTGACTCATGCCTGCAATCCTAGCACTTTGGGAAGCTGAAGTGGGAGGATCTCTTGAACCCAGGAGTCAGGGACCAGCTGAGCAACATGGGAAACCCCATTTCTACAAAAAATAAGCTGGGGATGGTGATGCATGCCTGTAGTCCCAGCTACTTGGGAGGCTGAGGTGGGAAAATCACCTGAGCATAGGAAGTGGAGGCTGCAGTGAGCCATGATGGTGCCACCACACTCCAGTCTGGGTGACAGAGTGAGACCTTTTCTCAGAAAAAAAAAAAGATGCTAAGGGTACTCTGAATAAAGGCAGAGTATGTAGTGCAGTCTTACATAGCATCATTATTTTTGAAGAATGTCTATTTTAAAATTTTTAGTTCAACCATTGTGGAAGACAGTGTGGCAGTTCCTCAGGGACCTAGAAATAGAAATTCCATTTAACCCAGCAATCCCATTACTGGGTATATATCCAAAGGACTATAAATCGTTCTACTATAAGGACACATGCACACGAATGTTCATTGCAGCACTGTTTACAATAGCAAAGAACTGGAACCAACCCAAATGCCCATCGATGATAGACTGGACTGGGAAAATGTGGCACATATACACCATGGAATATTATGCAGCAATCAAAAATGACAAGTTTATGTCCTTTGTAAGGACATGGATGAATCTGGAGAACATCATTCTCAGCAAACTGACACTAGAACAGAAAAGGAAATACCACATATTCTCACTCATAGGCGGGTGAGAAAAATGAGAACACATGAACACAGGGAGGGGGGTAGTACACACTGGGGGTCTATTGGGGGGAATAGGGGAGGGACAGCGGGGGGGAGCTGGGGAGGGATAGCCTGGGGAGAAATGCCAAATGTGGGTTAAGGGGAGGAAGGCAGCAAAACACGCTGCCATGTGTGTACCTATGCAACTATCTTGCACGTTCTGCACATGTACCCCAAAACCTAAAATGCAATAAAAATTAAAAAAATAATAATAAAATAAAATATTTAGTTAATAAATATTTTTTGAGTCAGGGTATTGCTCTGCTGCCCAGGCTAGAATGCAGTGGCCTACTCACTGTAACCTCAAAGTCCTAGGCTCAAGTGATTCTCCTGCCTCAGCCTCCTAAGTAGTTGGGACTACAGGTGCATGCCACAATGCCTGGCTAATTTTTTTTCTGCATTAACAGAGTGTCATTATGTTGCCCAGGCTGGTCTTGAACTTCTGGGCTCAAGTAATCCTCATGCCTCAGACTCCCAAAGTGCTTGATTACACAGGTGTGAGCCACTGCACCTGGCCTACAACCATTGTTTCTATGCTTTACTCCTTCTGTGATTAGTCTCTACTATTTTTTCCATACACCTAAGGCTTTACAACTGGCAGGGCAGATTATCAAAGCTTTCATGCTCTTAAATTGGCCTATGTCCTCTTTCTGGGAAAATACCACCACACTGTTTTTAATATGCGTTTTTGGGTTTTCTCTGTCATCTAAGAGACATGTGGGTATACAGGGAGAATTTCTATTATGGGTTGAGCTCTGGACAATACTTGGCACAGAACAGATATTAAAGGATCACTGGCTGATACGGAGAGTATAACTTAACTGTACATTGGAGAGATTAGACTGCCAGCACCCTAAACCAGAGTTCATCTCTCCATCAGTAATGGTGGGACACCCAGATATGCTGTGACTCCTAATATGATGCAATATAATATACACATTACATAGGATTAATTCTAGCTATAAATATTTAACTTACAGCCGGGTGCGGTGGCTCAAGCCTGTAATCCCAGCACTTTGGGAGGCCGAGGCAGGTGGATCACGAGGTCAAGAGATGGAGACCATCCTGGTCAACATGGTGAAACCCCATCTCTATTAAAAATACAAAAAATTAGCTGGGCATGGTGGCACGTGCCTGTAATCCCAGCTACTCAGGAGGCTGAGGCAGGAAAATTGCCTGATCCCAGGAGGCGGAGATTGCGGTGACCCGGGATTGTGCCATTGCACTCCAGCCTGGGTAACAAGAGCAAAACTCTGTCTCAAAAAAACAAAAAAAAAATATTTAACTTATATTCATCAAACTGAAGCTTGTGGAGCCAACTTCCAGTTTGCAGGAAATGCAGCTAAATAATACCAAAAAGATACTGATCCAAAAGGCAGAATATTTTTCTGGACAATTTCCCCACTGACAAATCAGAATCATGAAAAAGAAACTGTTTTGAAGTAAAAGAGAATTTCATAGAAATAACCAGATATAATGAGTAATCCCAGACTGGATCCAGGCCTATTAAAGAGCAGTTTGGAAGACTGGGGGAGTCTGAAAACGGATTGGGTATTAGATGAGATGAATTATCATTAAGGGTGTTAATGTTATTTTGCCTGTTATTTTAAAAAGATGCACAGTCAAGTAAAAAACATGTAAAAATTTAAAAAGAAGTGTACACATACAATCAAAAATAAATAAAACATATGAAATTTGAAAAAGAAATATGAATGAATGAAAGAGAAAATTCTGGGCTGGTTTGGTAGTCAACAGCATGCATGGTAATTAAAACGATGAAAATAGATGAGATAAGGTCACCTAGGCAAGTACATAAGGGAAGACAAAGAGATGTGAATCATGCAGATAGTATTTCAGACTAGATGCAGGAGTAAGAATAATTAAGTTGAAAAAGAGTAACTGGAGAAATAGGAGGACCATGAGGGGAATGGTATTCCAGAAGCCAATGGAGGTACTTCAAGATGGATAAGGCAATTAATAACATCAAATTCGAAAGAGCTCAAGCTGGATAAAGACTGAAGAGAGGCCAGCAAATAACAAATAGAAGGTCAGTGATGACCTGAGTGAGAGGAGTTTCAGTAGACGTGACTGGAGCAGAAGTCAGAGGAATGAACTGCTGTTGAAGTGGAGACATCACTCCTCTTTCAAAGTTTGGAGTTTCTCAAAAAGATGAGAACCAGTACAAAAAATATACATTGTTCAGATAATGAAATTCCTAGTGATTAATGCTAACATGCATAAGTGAAAGATAGATGTAAGGGACAGAAGGTGATGGCAGAGTTATAAAATAAAGGATTCCTCTTGTAATGCCCACATAAAATAAATATCTGCTCTTGTATTTTTAAGTGTGTAAATTCAGTAAACTATAGTTTGATTTTTATACCTGTCTCCTAAAGAAAGGTGATACTGCAATTTATAAACAGATGTTTCACTGTGGAAATAGATTAGTTCCCTGAAAAACTGGGTATAAAATACATTTTTGGAAATCAATTAATTCAGTAAATTAGGGTAAGTGTCTCTTTAAAGGAGTGATGGATCCCTTAGGCTGCAATCTGATTGCATTCAGGTTATGTCTTCACAAAGATTAGTAAGAAATGACTTATCTTGATTTTACAACATATAACGCTTGGTTCCTACTCTGTAGGCTGGGTATTACTAGCCCCATCTGACATCAGACCATTCTGTCTGCTACAGGGGCATTTGTCTTGGAAAAGGAGTGATTTTTCCTTTAGAGGGATACTGTGTGTCCACAAAGTTCTTGAAGAGCTAATAATCACACAGCTCTGAAGCTGTTTAGTTTTCTTAATTAAGCTCAGCTCAGGGTCTTAATGATCCTTAAAGAAAAAAAAAAAACCTTAAAATCAGTATACTTATAGATTGGGATTTTATGTTTTCTGTCCTTTGTTAAAAGACTAGGAATAAAAATGTTTTACACGTTTATTTCTTTTAAAACAATTAATTTTAACTAAAATCAACTAACTTTGAAGAAAAAAAGTCCTCTTACCTTTATAAATAAATATTATGTTTTTTGTAATAATAATTCTCCAATAGTATATCTAATTTATAGAAAGTTCAGACTTTCAGGTACTGGAGTTTTCTTAAAGTGGGGCAGGCCTACATTATACTGTATAAATAATAATAGCTAATAATAATTAAGCACTTTCAATGTGCCAAGCATTATGCTAGTACGTAAGAATTATCACTTTTTCAGTGGCAAAATCTGTGATGTAAATAGTTTATCATCATTCTCATTTTATGTATGAGGAAATATATTAAATCTTGCTATATTCAAACTAGTATAAATTTTAAAAACAAGCTATCTCACAATATGCTGAATTTTAATCATATTCCAAAACAATGATAGTCAAAATTTAAGGTAAAAATGTGGTTTGTGAGCTATGCTATAGTAAATTTACAGAAAAAAATGGAGATGGCTTAATAATAAACCAATAAACTAATAAAAATACTAATTTCACAACAATGTAAATATACCCAACATTAGTGAACTGTATAATTAAAAATGATTAAGACAGTAAAGTTGGTTTTTTTACCACAATTAAAAAAATCAACACCGTCATTACCTTTGTTAGAAAAATATTAAAAGGACAATTTACTGTAATATTTCTCAACAGGCGTTTTTTTGCTTATTCACAATAAAGTACAATTAACAGTATTCCTTCCACTATTAAGGCATGGAGATTATTTTTCTATAGCTTAGGAATTAAAATCTATAGGTATTTTATAGAAATAATATATTGTAAGAAAACACAAATATACTACAGTATTTAACTGCATTCTACCCGCTAAACACATTTTCAAATTCTCTATAATGATAATTTTCACATTCAGAAAACATATTTTAAAATTGAGATTGACATTAAATATAGTAACTGTGGCAATTAAACAAGATTTGAGGTCTGGATTTTACATCTGAGAATTCACTCAATGTATACCAGCTCATTTACTTCACCTCCATATTTCATGCTTCTGTGTTAGGACAAAAGTCAGTCTACAGATGTGCAAATAGGTTTTTTTTGCGGGGGACAGACTTTCACCCTATTGCCCAGGCTGGAAAGCAGTAAGAGCATGGCTCATAGCAGCCTCAAACTCCTGGGCTCAAGCAACCCTCCCACCTCAGCCTCCTGAGTAACTGGGACTACAGGTGCGTGCCACCATGTCTAGCTAATTGTTTTTAGTAGAGATAAGGTCTTGCTATGGTGTCCAGGCTGGTCTTGAACTCCTGAGCTCAAGCACTCCACCACTTTGGCCTCCCAAAGTACTGGGATTACAGGTGTGAGCCCCTGTGCCCAGGAGCAAATTGATTTTTTAGGTAGAGGCAGTCCAAGAGAGCCTACTAAAGTGTTAGCTAACCTGTATCCAAAGACTCTTTGGAAAGAAAAGTGAAATGGTTTGGGGCCCTACAAAAGTTAAGAGAAATTCATAGAAACATGTTGAGATATGCACAGTTGCAAAGACCCTTTGCTACACTGTTTGGTAGCACAGAACGACAATAACAAAAAATGCTACTGTCGAATCTAGAATTCACTAGAAGAGATTTACACAATCCAAAATAAATCTAAAATTATATAAAGCCACAGGTAGACAGTGCACACTATACTGAGATTGCATTCAGGAGGTTTAAAGATATATTTAAAACTTTTGCTAATAATATTTGAAAACAGTCTTCTCACCTGCGTGGCCTCGTCCTTGGGGACATCATTTCATTCCCAAGTATGTGGTACCGCCTTGCTTCATGCAACAACTGATAACACTCGGGAGAATTCTGGATCAATTGGTCCACTTCAACTGTTTGAACAAAGTAGTTGGGATGCAGCAGAGGGAGTCTCACATGTGTCAGGAGCTCATGTAACAGTGGTCTTCTCAGATCAACGGCACGATAGACCCAACGCATGACGGCTTCAAAAACCATCTCCTCTTTACCAATAACAAGTTCATCACTACAAATATAATCAATAAGTTCATCTTTGTCAAGCTCAAGAAATTCTTCATGCTGGGACACATCCTCAAAAGTCTGTAATGCAAAAGTTTTGCATTTTGTGAAGAGTGTTTTGAGTGAATGGGTATCAGCAAAGCGCTGGATTCCTAAGCAATTACAAGGATCAAGTTGCTCCTCTAAAAACTTGGCACATGCATCACGGAGTACACTAATCTGAAAGAGGCTCGATGTCTCAAAGAGATATTGTACATTCTCTGTAGTGATCTTCACTTTTCCAGTATAAACATACTGCAAAAAACATTCCATAGCTTCAGCTAAAATACCATTGATCTCAACCAACATTTCTCGGCTTTCCCTGTGGTCGTTACAAAACATAGCTCTGAAGTAGCTACTACAAGCTGAGAGCACAGCTCTATGGCAAGGAAACTCTTTTCCTTCCACACAAATGATGACATCTGTGAATAAGCGGCTATCTCGAAATTCATTAAATATCTGGAGTATGTTTTCAGCATGGGATGATCCTGAAGAGAAGTCAAAAAACTCATGACCTGTCAGAGATTTGGGGTCCATTTCAAAAACTTTACGCTTCGTTGCTGGGGAATCACGCACCCCAAGATCCTCTCTGTTTAGTCTGCGTCCCAATATTAGTACCATTGTTACATCAGGTGACTATATGATTGTTGAGAAATGACTGTTAGGGATCTTCTTTATATGGCTAAAAGTGAAAAAAAAAAGGAAAACATTTCAATGTGCAAAAAATTCAGTATTCAAAATGCATAATTTCATTTTGATAGAAACACTACAATATCACATAATCAATATATTTCACATAGGGTACAAGCACTATCTCAAGTTAATAAAAACTGATAAAAATTTGCATTTGGACAACTAGAACATTAGGGGTAACTTGCAATAGTACTCCTTAAGCTCCCCTTTTTAGCTGAAAGGATACTATGTACTTAGTGGGTTACTAATAACCTTCTGTTTCCTTCCATTTACAGAGCTGAGTTTCACACTATGGACTGTAGAGTTCAGTCAGAATGGTGTAGGACAGAATTTGACTACAGTCAGAATTCTAACATAGTCATCTTTCTTTTTAAAATCTTTTTTTATTTTTGAGACAGGGTCTCACTCTGTCACCAAGGTTGGAGTAAAGCGACATGATCATAGCTCACTGTTACCTCAAACTCCTAGGCTCAAGTGATCTTCCTGCCTCAGCTATGAAAAGCTGTGAGTAGCTGTGACTATGGGTGCGCACCACCATGCCTGGCTATTTTTTTTTTTTTTTACTTTTTTGTAGAGATGGGATCTTGAACTCCTAGCCTCAAGGGATTCTCTCACCTCAGTCAGCCTCTCAAAGTACTGAGATTGCAGACATGAGCCACCATGGCTGGCCAAATAATTATTATCTTAATAAAGAATTCCTAGAGAGAAATTTAGCTGTATCTATCAATAGTCTTTAAAGATACATATATTGTTTGACCAGCAAGTCCATTTTTTTTTGCACTCTCTCCTAAGGAAATAATCAGAATTATGTGGCAAGGTTAATCTATACAGATGCCCAATGTTGTATTAATAGAAAATACTCAAAACAACCTAAATGCCCTGTAGGAGGAGACTGGTTAAACCACAGTACATCTTCTGGATAGAGCACAGTTGATGCAGTCATTAAAAATTATATAGATTATTTAATGACACAGGGAAGTAGTAACCACACAGTAAGTAAAAAAGCAGATGACAAAACATATGGCAACAGAAAAAAATAATGTATCAGTGAATCTAGGGATAAGATATACATAAGCCAAAATGTTAAGTGATTTATTTATCTTCATTTTCCATCCAAATATCTATTACAAAATGTACTATCCATTTAAAAAGTGTTCATGCAGGTTATCTAGGTCTCGTTCCCCTTCACAGCCCAAACCCCCCTCAGAAATTACTAACAGCAAGTAACTGAGGAATAGAGGCACTCGGCTATAGCTATCAATTCTCTCTCTTTCTCTCTGCACCTTCTTTTGGAGACAGGGTCTCACTCTGTCACCCAGGCTGGAGTACAATGGTGCGATCCTGGCTCACTGCAACCTCCAGCTCCTGGGTTCGAGATTCTCCTGCCTCAGCCTCCCGAGTAAATGGGACTACAGGTGTGCACCACCAAACCCAGCTAATTTTTGCATTTTTGGTAGAGATGGGGTTTTGCCATGTTGCCCAGGCTGGGCTTAAAGGGATCTGCCTACCTTGGCCTCCCAGAGTGCTGGGATTATAGGCATGAGCCACGGCGTCTGGTCCAATTCTCTCTAACATTAATTTTAAAGTGATTCTTCTACTCTCTTTCCACATCTCCAGAAGTTGATACATGATTCAGAATGTATGAGTAACTGGTTTAAGACCACTCATAGTAACTCTCATCTATTGCCACACCCCAAAAATCTCACACACATCCCTTCTAACATTCACAGCTTCTTGAAATATTTCAGGTCAGACGTTCAGGCCTGAGTATGGCAGCAAAAGGAAGGCAGCTAAAGGATATCAGAGAGAATATAATCCAAAAAATCAGATGCCATCCTACATTGGCAAGCCACAAATAAAACTGAGACTTGAAAGTTAACAATCTTAAGACTGCATTTTGTGTACCCTGTCACATATTAAATTGTACCCTACTTTTTAAGTCAAGTGACATAAAGACAACTAAAATATGTAATATCAAAATAAAAAAGCAACTCATTATTTCATATACAACAGTCTCTTCTTTTTCATGTTCTTATGTATCTCCATCCTTTCTTCTTAATCACTGTAATGCCTCAGATACCCTAGTTCCAATACTCACTAGATACTTCCAACTTTCATGAATTCTCTCACTGAATTTACTTAACATTGTAGCTTCTACCATCATCATCATCATCAACAAATATTTATTATATGCCCACTATTGTCAAGCTACAATACTAGGCCTACGGTTTACAGAGATGTAAGATGTAAGATACTGCTATGGGAGTTTTTTGGTTTTGCTTTTTTGAGACAGGGTCTACTTGTGTCACTCAGGCTGGAGTGGAGTGCAGTGACCTTGGCTCACTGCAACCTCCTCCTCCCGGGTTCAAGCAATTCTTGTGTCTCTGGGATTACAGGTACATGCCACCACGCCTGGCTAATTTTTATATATTTTTTTTAGTAAAGACGGGTTTTGCCATGTTGGCTAGGCTGGTCTCGAACTCCTAAGCTCGAGATTCTCCTGCCTCGGCCTCCCAAAGTGCTGGGATTGTAGGCATAAGCCACTCCGCCCAGCCTGTTTCGTTTTGTTTTGAGACTAAGTCTTGCTCTGTCGCCAGGCTGGAGTGCAGTGGCGTGATCTCAGCTCACTGCAACCTCCACTTCTCAGGTTCAAGAGATTCCCCTGCCTCAGCCTCCTGGGATTCCTCTGCCTCAGCCTCCTGGGACTATAGGCACGAGCCACCACGCCTGGATAATTTTTTTGTATTTTAGTAGAGATGGGGTTTCACCATATTGGCCAGGATGGTCTCGATCTCTTGACCTCATGATCCGCCCACCTCGGCCTCCCTAAATGCTGGGATTACAGGTGTGAGCCACTGTTCCTGGCTATTTTTTTTAATCAAATAGAACTGCAAAAAACATATTCAAACAAGATAAATAATAACATAAGGCAGCACAGACAATATGTCACATCGGTACAGACAGCCTAGTTCCTCCTTAAACTTCTATTACATTTTAAAAAATCTCTTCAAATCTATTAGCACTTAATCTTCCTGAAGTCTAGATGATAAGATTGTCTCTGGCAGATGTACGCCAGGTTACTCTGATCATTCAGGTGAAAATACCTGGCTAAAATGGATCTGGAGGACACCTAAGTGCTTGCATGCTATCCAGGACCTTTTCTGTTTCTCTGTCTATCCCCCAGTTGTGCAGGGAAAGTCGGAAAAATCCAAGCAATTTTATCAGTCAAATGGAAGAAAGACTAAAATAAAATAAACATTAGTTTTAATTGAAATCCCTAGGGTGGAGAGTCAGAGGCACTACGTTGACACCTTTTTCAGTTTTTGTTTTTTTGAGATGGAGTCTTGCCCAGGCTGGAATGCAGTGGCACAATCTCGGCTCATTGCAACCTCTACCTCCAAGTTTCAAGCTATTCTGTCTCAGCTGTCTGAGTAGCTGGGACTACAGGCACATGCCACCATGCCTGGCTAATTTTTGTATTTTTAGAAGAGACAGGGTTTCACTATGTTGGCCAGGCTCGTCTCGAACTCCTGACCTCAAGTGAGCCTCCCAAAGGCTGGGATTACAGGCGTGAGCCACCGTGCCCAGCCGCCCTCATTTGTAAGTTAAAGAAAGAAAACAGAAAATTTCAAATGTACAAATATACATGCATTTTCTAAACATATAACAAAGCTTTGTGATGTAATATAATAGTTATGGCAATGGAAGCTCATGGAGAAGGCCTATTTAAATCAACACACATAAAAGTAAAGGTAACACGTGACAAGGCTTACCAACGGCTGGTTTTGGAGTAAACGTCAACAAGTAACTCCCACAAACTTAGGAAGGTTAGTTTCTCTTAAATTTGAGGAAATATTTTCTGCTACATATATGTTATGGTCCAAACAAGCTAGATTTTTAACTTTAACCCAATTATGTCTTACAGATTTTAGGTAAAAGAGTTGCCTGAGAAGAAAATAAAAGCTCTATTTAATTTTGTTAATTTTAATACCTAAATGAATAAAAATATATTTGAGTTTAAAATATTTTATTCGTTTTAAAATTTATTATCACGAACTAAAAAAAGGGATTTCTTCCCATCTCTTTTAAGACTTTTCTGATTACTCAGAGAAGTCATATTTGCCTCATTACTGATCATCCAGCTTGGGTCACAGATGCCCATGTGTATGTGTGCGTGCCTGGATGCATGCACACATGCACAGCTTCACATTTAAAACTCCATTTATAATGCAGAGAATGACTTCCAAATTCTAGGCTTCCACACACGAGCAGCAGCATCTCTATCAAATATGATTTTAATTTGAAGTTATCTCAGTAACAGTTCTATAAACAGAAATCTATCCCCCATGGCAAGATAGACCACTACTGTGCCTGAATGTCAATTTTTTGTTGTTGTTCAAAATCCAAAAAGTTCAATGCATGTAGTATCACAAGTACTTAAAAAAGGGAACATTTCAATTATGATAAACATAAACTGTGATGACATGGACTATAACTAATATTTTAATCTTAATGTCTTACTAATCTAGATTCAAATTATGGTTGAATTAGCCACAAGTCAGATACCCAAATCAAAAACCAGCTTATCTAATTTAAACTCTATTCATTCCGGCTTATCTAATTTAAATTCTTATTGCATTTCAGGTTCAAAAAATTCACACAAGTGGTTGTGACTTTGATTAGTGATATAATTATTGGTATTAACAATGACAAAAATTATGAGGTTCTTCCTGCATACATTTTCATTTTCTCAATGTTTAAATGAAAATTTGTTCAGAATACGAAACAAAAATAGCACATTCTAAGAAAGAATAATTTCCCTTTGGTTAGAATGGACAAGTAGGAAAACATATATGAAAGTATACTTTGTTTTCAGCATTCAATGATCTTACTCTGTCTAGTATTTGTTAGATAAATTTGGGGATTGTGAGTTAAGTATTAATATAAAGTTGATTAAACTTTGTATTGATACAAATTAATCTTTGTATCAACTGATCAATTAACTTTGTATCAATATCAAGTTTCTGCCCCTATTTTCATAGTTGGCTTCTTGATTTGTTCACTGACCAAAGAGGTCTTCCTCTCCACTACTTTTACCCCATAAAAAATGGGAAATCCTAGCTTGGAACACCTATAAAATTACTTTGTATTACACGGTCTTCAACAGCAATGAGGTATTTGTTCACTGCTCTGTATGTAAGAGAGACCCTCTCCTGCATCTTTCCAAACAGCCTTACCTGCTGCCTCCTGACTTTGGGCATCTTGACTTTCTCTGGATTGAGAACTCTCCCATTACCAGTCTCCACAACTGCACCAAATGTAAACACTTCTTATGTATAAATGATTTGCACCAGGGCATCTTAGGAGTGTGAGATGCATGCAGGATATATCTTTTGGGCTTCCAGATGTAATTTACTAGCTTTTGTCTTCCCATTCTATACAATCAAGTATTTTATTTTAATCCGTAATGGTTAAAAATGTAACCAAAAATCGTATCGTATTTCAAAGTACAGTGTGTAATATAGGTTCATGATTGATCAAAATGAACTCATAATGCCTAATCAAGCAAACATAAAATTACAGACTGAACCATTATAACATTTTTGCAAATATCACAGTAGAATTATTTCTATCAGGAAAAAGTAAACTAAGTAGGAATCTCTAGACAAAATAAGTAGGAAAAGCTTCTTTCCAAAGGAACATAATGACTGAAACTTGTATCTACATGAGTTAATGGATACAAGTTGATCAGACAGAAATGAGGCTCTCAGGAAGAAGGCACAGCAAAGAGCAGGTGAATATTTAGTAACAGAAATGATTGTCACACTGCTGTCTTGTATTGTGCCTTGTTCCTCTGATTGGCTTAAGGGATCCCTGGTTAAAGAAAGGAAAATGGTTTAAATTCTGTAATAACAATGTTTAGATACTCCATAAATATTATAAATATACCTTTTTAGCATTTGCTTGATTAAAGCCCCAGTCAAAATATGTGTGTTGTTTTAATTTCCACACCTAAAATAAAGGAAGAATAGCAACATGTAAATCAGATAGTTGTCAGTTTGTGTACAGCTGGCATTATTTACTAACATACTAAACAAAGTTTTTACTAAATTCTAGTTTCTGACTGGAAGTTCATTTTTGTATAAAAAATAATTAGTGAATAACATCTCCTTAAAGCAAATTAACAATTTAACATTATTTTACATAACTAGTTTTCTTATTTATCAACTTCCTTACTTGACAATTTTGTCCTGCAGTAAGATTTCTTGAGTGAAAAATGAGTAAAAGATAATTCATGTTAATAGCAAGCTAATGGTAGCATGGATAAAACATATATCTGTGATAATTCTGCATTGGATATTTGAAGAGTATCTGGAAATTGATGTTTCATCCAAGTTTGGGGTCATTAAATAATTCTAAGAGTTGGTCTATCAATGTTAGCAAAAATAAACCAGTTAAGTCCCTATGTGTTAGATAACGATGGAATCCGTTTGAGAAAAATTTCAATAATTCTGGGTAATTCAGAAAAAAAGTCCATTTTTAAAAATCCTTATGTAGATTTTCTACATAAAATCTCAAGCTTAGCAAATAATTATTTTTATCGTTTAATATGTAAATATATATTTCTTCTGCCTGGAATCTTATAGAAACTTAATCCTCATAGAAACCAACTAATTCGGCACAATTCCTTTTGTGTGTGTGTGTGTGGAAGGGGAAAAGAGGAATGCTTAAGAGTAAATACCAAAACCTTGAGCTGTGTACAGAATAGCAATAGTATTAAAACGCAAGTGGTTCTGGTTTCTAGCCCAGACATCTTTAAATAGAACTTGTAAATTCTTAACAAGTTGAGACAAATTCAAAAGTTGATTCCAAAACCAAATATAAATGACTTTTTAAAAAAAGTATACACACAAATACATCTGTATACCCAGACTGTGTTATGATCATGAAGTGAATGCTATCTGTGTTTCCTTATTTTCAGGAGTGAGCCTAACTTGTATGTGCCCTCAGTAAAAAAATTTTGCAACTAGGGCAAATTTGGGAATTGTTACTCCTAGCTAAGTAAGTCTTCCTTCCAATGGACAATAAGATCCTGAATCAATGTAGGGATTCAGGTCAATTCATGAAACATTTATAAAGAGCCTAGTCTATGTCTGTGACTGGATGGCAAATACTGGATTCAGATCCAATTTAGACTCTGTGGGGTTGGGTAAGAGTAGAGCCAAACAAGAACGCCAAGATTGGTACTAAAATAGATTCAAATTCTCAGCAGGTGCAGGCTAGAATAGAGCCTCTCATAACCCATCTGGTCTAGAATTATACCTTATGGGGTAGAAAGCATAAGGTAATTCACCTGGGCATTTTCTATGGATTTTTAGGTATTACCAACCTAATTGATAAGAGTAAGGGATGGGAGAGAGAGGGTACAAAGTCTAAAGGAGATGTGTAATATCAGAATTAATCTACAGAGTGAGTGTACTGAAACAAGCTTATGTTTCCTCTGGAATGCAGAAATTCTAGACAAAGAGGTTTCTAACAGCCTTAAAGATAGTATGGATTAATGAGGGGCTTCTAAAATCTAATAACAGAAAATGAAGGAACCAAGAACCACTGACATCCTGACTAGCAAGGCCCCTACACCTTGTAGTAGTGAACTGCATGCTATGTTCTACACTACTCCACTTCCTCAAGTTGAACCCTGAAAGACCACAGCAGACAAGAATGGTGAACAAGGAGGCTTATCTTGAAAGATATATAGTAACTCAAAAGAAGGAAAGTCAGAAAATAATTGCAATATAGTAAATATTTTATTTTTTAAATAACCAGAAAATTATATTCAATAAGGTACTATACAAAACCAAGCAATTTTTATACATTTCACATATTTTCATCCTATAGTATCAAAAGCTAATTTATTTGATGACCATTTTTAAAAAATTATAAACTTGCACTACCGAAATTTCAGTTTAAAGCATTACTCTGCAGCAGTGGTTCCTGAACCATGTTTTACAAATGTAATGTTTAAAGTCCAGTCTTCAAGCTATTTTCAGTATTTCCAATTCCTTAATGGAACCACCAAGACCATATTTACCCACCACCACAAGATAACAGAAACCAGCTCAGCACGGTGTCTCACACCTGCAATCCCAGCACCTTTGGGAGGACCAGGCAGGCAGATCACGAGAGTCAGGAGTTCAAGACCAGCCTGGCCAACATAGTGAAACCCTGTTTCTACTAAAAATCCAAAATAATTAGCCAGGCATGGTGGTGGGCACCTGTAATCCCAGTAATCTGGAGGCTGAGGTTGCAGCGAGCCGAGATGGTGTCACTGTACTCCAGCCCGGGTGGACAGTGCGAGATGCTGTCTCAAAAAGAAAAAAAAAAAAGATAACAGAAACCAACTAAAATCTTGAGTTTCTTTGGCTAGAATGATAGCAGCTAGTGGTTCTCCCGTGTTTACTAGAACCTCAAATGGGCGATATGCTATATGACTTTGCTTGATGAGAAAGAAATAAAAGATAGCTGTTGATGACAAATTTAGGAGAGCTTAAACAATGTGTCAGACTAAACAATGTGATTCTTCAACTAAAAAAGAATACTATTGTCTCTTAAATTACAGGAAAAAAAGAAAACTGAATTTCTCCATCCCTCGACTTAAAACTTCTGGCTACTGATAATCCCCAACCCTAAAGGAAGAAAACAACTTGCAAACCATCAGACAACACCTGGCATACCAAGCTGCCATACTGAGTCTACCCATGCTTCTGACTAGACTTGATATGTAAACTTAATGTTGTCTGGTTTTATCTTGCTAACATGTTTCTTTTAGGTATTTAATGCATTGTTTTATTTTACAATCAAAATACCTATAGCGTTATGATATAGCTATGTTTTCTGTTAGCAAAATGGTTTTGGTTTCTTATTTTTTTAATCTATTTTTTATTTATTTATTTTTTCTGAGATGGAGTCTTGCTCTGTTGCCCAGGCTGGAATACAGTGACACAAGTTCCACTCACTGCAACTGCGTCTCCCGGGTTCAAGCGATTCTCCTGCCTCAGCCTCCTGAGTAGATGGGATTACCGGAGTGTGCCAACACACCCAGCTAATATCTTTCGTAATTTTTCTTTTTTAAGTAGATATGTGGTTTCACTATGTTGGCCAGGCTGGTCTCAAACTCCTGACCTCATTATCCACCCACCTCGGCCTCCCAAAGTGCTGGGATTACAAGCGTGAGTCACCGCGCCCAGCCAGGTTTTGTTTTTTTAATTAAAATTAAATCTGCAAGGATGCCACCAAGGCACTTGAATAAATTTGTGATCTAGTATTTTACATGACTTCTCTATGAATAAAAGCACATAGTCAGTTGTTTATATTTACCTTAGTGGTAACAGGAATTATTTACTGATTATTAATTATTTAATTAAACTTTTAGAAACCTCAGTAAAGAGTAAAGCCCACTTTTTCTTTTTGAGACCGAGTTTCGTTCCTATTGCCCAGGCCAGAGTGCAACGGTGCAATCTTGCCTCATTGCAACCTCTGCCTCCTGGGTTCAAGCAATTCTCCTGCCTCAGGCTTTCAAGTAGCTGGGATTACAGGCAACTGCCACATATGGCTAATTTTTTTATTTTTAGTAGAGACAGGGTTTCACCATGTTGGCCAGGCTGGTCTTGAACTCCTGACCTCAGGTGATCCACCTGCCTCAGCCTCCCAAAGCCCAGGGATTACTCGTGTGAACCTCTGCATCAGGCCAAGGCCCACTTTTAAAACATCAGTTTAGTAGTCTTTAAGATGTACCAAATGTTGAAAAACTTTAACCGCAGGATGAATATAGGCAGAGTGCCGAACTCTTCAATTTAAAAAAGTCTGCTTAGCTATTGCTTTATTGTGTTTTGAGAAAGGATCTCACTATGTTGCCCAGTCTGGTCTCAAACTGATTCTCCTGTCTCAGCCTCTGAGGTAGCTAGGATGACAGGCAAGTACTTAACGTGTTTTTAATAGGAGAAAGAATAGGGGCTTGTAAATGTCAGCAGTTGTCAAGTGGCTACATACTCTCTAGTTGTTTCAGTCACACCAAAAAAATAAACTCACACAAAAAAGTATTTTTCATATGTATACTTGTGAAGATATTTACTTTCATTTTTCTATTATACAGTCCACACCCAAATATTTATTGAAAAATGTGTCCCAAATTTCTAGAGAAAAGTATAGACAAAAATTTTGGTCACTTATTTAATAAACAGTATTTATTTTTCACAGGCTTGACCTTTAGGTTTTAATGAAATGGCAGAAAAACAAGGAAGTTTAAAAAAAAAGTTATTGAAAAAGCATTAAGGTTTAACAACTTGGACAACTGCCAGGCAAGTTTAAGTTAAGCTTGTAGTCAGCCCTAACTCAAAATATTATTTCTTCTTTCTGTTTAGAGACTTATGTTGCTGACTTTCTTTGAATACTGAGTGATGGTTTTATTTTTTCAAAAGGTCCTAGACGGTCGCATTTGATTTAGATACATTAAATACTCTCAATGCACAAGTGATGAGGCAGTTCTGATCACAGGAGCTACTTATTCCAGTAGCTGGAATTTTAAAAATATATTAAGAATGCATAACCAATAGGAACTGTTCATATTCAATTCCTGCGTCACCCAGGGGAGCTCAAGCTTCCTTCTACAAAAATGTAAGTCTTTTCTGGACACGGTGGCTTACGCCTGTAATCCCAGCACTTTGGGAGGCTGAGGCGGGTGGATCACCTCAGGTCAGGACTTTCGAAACCAGCCTGGCCAACATGGTGAAACCTCGTCTCTAGTAAACATACAAAAATTAGCCAGGCATGGTGGCGGGCGTCTGTAATCCCAGTTACTTGGGAAACTGGGGAGGGAAAATTGCTGGAACCCGGGAGGCAGAGACTGCAGTGAGCTGAGATGGCCTGTGTGACAGAGAGAGACCACCCCACTCCAGCTTGGGTGACAGAGTGAGACCCCGTCTCAAAAACAAAACAAAACAAGTGTATTAAATCCTGGGTGGATTCCTACATCTGTAGGAATTCTACATCTGCCGGAGAAGAAAATCTGACAAAACGCAAATACCCGCTGAAGAGATTAGAAAAACCATTTTCAACACACTATGGCTAAAAATGATTGGTCTTGAAGATTTTATTACTGTCATCTTAATTTACAATATTAAAACGACATAGTCGCAACCCACTTCTCAAACATTTTGAATTACCATGGGAATTAAAACATAGAAGTGTGTGACTTAGAATCCTGCAAACAAGACAAGTAAGGAGGGATTTTACCTTTTAGGGGAGTATCTTCAAACTATCTTTTTTAAATAGTAGAAATCTGCTTTTAAATCTCAGCCAACAACAGGCAGATTTTAAATGTATTTTACGACCCTAGTAAAAACCAACCTCTTAGCTGGTGGACCCAGTCTATCGCTGCAAATACAAAGACTTAATTTTTGAAAAGCTGTCCACAGTGCAAGTGATTAATCATTACAATCCACTAAAATCAATTGTGAACAGTTACTGCCTCGGGGTGACCGTGAGGCCCCATTAAGAGATGGCACTGTAGTCTATATTTAGCTGTCTAAACACGTTTACACAACGGGCAACAACGAATTCGCAGGACTTCCTGCGCAGCACCGCGGCAGACAACACACTAGTTAAAGGATGCTAATTGGCCCGGCTCGGTGGCTCACGCCAGTAATCCCAGCACTGCGGGAAGCCGAGGCGGGTGAATCACCTGAGCTCAGGACTTGAAACAGTCTGGCTAACTTGGTGAAACCCCGTCTCTACTAAAAATCCAAAAAATTAGCCGGGCGTGGTGGCGCGCGCCTGTAATCCCAGCTACTCCGGAGGCAGAGGCAGAATTGCTTGAACCCGGGAGGAGCAGGTTTGCAGTAAGCCGAGATCGCACCATTGCACTCCAGCTTGGGCAACAAGAGCGACACTGCGTCTCAAAACGAAAAAAAAGGGTGTTAATTTTCAGGTCCTCGGAGGGAGGGCCACGGTTGCCGACCGCTGCGAGCCCAGAACTGCCTGCAGGATCACGCAGCAGCCACCGCAGCCACCGAGGCACCCAGCCGCCCCCAAGCCGGGGCGAGAGCGCGCGCCTTCCGGACCCGCGCCGCCCGGCTCCACTCCGGCCGCAGGGGCAAGAGCAGCGAGAGCGCGCGTCCTACAGATCACCTTCAAGGGGGCGGGGAGAAAGGCCCCGGGCGGGCCCACCTAGTGACAAGACATCCGCCAATAAAAACACTAATTCGCTCTCAGGTCCCGCCCACAAGCAGCCGCAGATGCCCAATCCCCGCTGCGCTAACAGTCTTAGCCCCGGGTGTCCAGAACATGGGGGCGGGTCCATTAGGGACTAAATTAAGAAACCAAGGCCTGGAGTGGTAAGAAGGTGGGGAGGTGAGGCGGGGACTGCGCCCGCGGAACGCCCGCTCCCCCGCCCGCCCCGGCTCCCCTGGGACGGCCGCTGCGGGCCGGGTGTCGCGATCGTGGTAAACAAAGGCTGGCGGGGGGCGGGGGTAACGGTCAGGTGACAGCGCCGAGAGCATTTCGCAATCGCTTTAATGGGGCTTCGCTGGCCCGCGGCCCTGGGGACCCCAGCTTGACCCCGTCATTCCTCCCGGGGACAGAACCAACGGTCGTCCCACGGAACGGGAAGGCTGGATCTGAGGCGGTCGCACTCCCCCGCGCTTCCTGAAATAAAAAGCGGCGCCCGGTTCGCAGCCCGGCGGCAACAAGCAGGACCCGTCTGCCCAGCCACGTCTCCCAGCGGCGCCCGGCTCCACGGCGACCAGGCCACCGCACCTGCGGCCACCCCCAGTCCCGGCGGCCACCCGCTCCCACCCCGCCCCCGCCAGGCCGCGCCAGCCGCGCCGCGGTTCCGGGCCGTGGTGCAGGAAGCGCAGGCGCCCTCCCTCACGGCTGTAGCCAACGAGCGGGGCAGGAAGACCCCCAGGTGAGCCCCGGAGGCCCCTCGCCTCAGAAAAGGGTCCTGCAGCTCAGCCGCAGCCTCTCCGCACACCGCCCGTCTGGCTCCGAGAGGCCGGCCGCCGCTGGCTGCCCTCCCGCGGACACCCCTGGTCAGGACCGCCACCGCCCCTCCGCCCCGAGGACTCGGGCTCTGGCTGGTTCCTCGCCTTTCGGCCGGTCCTGGAGCTGCCACCCCCGGTACCTCTACGCGAAGGCTGGAAGCGGCCAGCAGCGGCGAACCCCGCGGTCCCTCAGCGGCCAGCGGCGCAGCGCACTCCCAGCGCCGGTGTCTGCTGCAGCTCACAACAAAGGAAACATGTGACCGTCCGGGCCAAAACACTGAGCGTCACCGACCCCTGGCCAATCCGAGTGGGCGTCCTCCGCCGCGGGGCACCCCGGGAGATGTAGTTCTCGCTTCCCGGGGGCCTCCGGGGCCACCTGGGGGTTGCGCAATGGGGGTGGGTGTCGGGCGCCCAGGAAGACGAGACCCACTCCAAGGGCTTCTGACGCAAAAGGTTTTAAGTAGAGACAGTTAAAGAAATGCATCTTGTGTAAGGACTCGAGTGAGAAGCCAGAGTCGTTCGTTTCTTGCCCTCAAAGGCCCCTGCCACGTCCCAAGGAAAAAGCCCGCGACCAGCTTGAGTCCAAGCTTAGAGATCTTTTTATTTGACCCTTTGATATACAATCGGATATCAGGCTTCAGGGTCTGAAGAGTGGAAGAGACGAAAACCCTAGTTCCTCGAAGGAGCAAGGAAAACCAACTCTTTTTTTTTTTTTTTTTTTTAAATCTGTTACTGGTATCAAATCCTAGGTTACCTTTTTACATTAAACGCACAGGCACGTGGACCAAAGCTGTCACAAATCCCTGTTTTCCAAGGTAGATGGGAGTCCCTAAAGGACATTATTTTGTCGTTTTGTGTCTGTAAGTTTTTTGTTTTGTTTTGCTTGAGACAGAGTCTCGCTCTGTTGCTCAGGCTGGAGTGCAATGGCGCAATCTCAGCTCATTGCAACCTCTGCCTCCTGGGTTCAAGCGATTCTCCTGCCAGTCTTCCCAGTAGCTGGGATTCCGGGTGCCCAGAACCTGTAATCTCAGCTTTTTAATAATATAATTAAAAATTTTGAACCCAGGAGGAGCAGATTAATTATAAAAAATTATATATTTTTTAGTAGAGGCGGGTTGGCCAGGCAGGTCTTGAACTCCTGGCCTTAAGTGATCTGCCCGCCTCAGCCTCTCAAAGTGCTGGGATTGCAGGCGTGAGTCCCTGCGCCCGGCCTGCAAGTATTCTTTTAAAGGATGAGTATGCCTCCTGATTTTGCAACCACTTAACTTGTTTTTGGTTTCTGATACCAAATTTAAAAATCTGTATTTTCTTTTTCTTCTTCTTTCTTCTTCTTCTTCTTCTTCTTCTTCTTCTTCTTTTTTTTTTTTTGAGACGGAGTTTCTTTCGCTCTTGTTACCCAGGCTGGAGTGCAATGGCGAGATCTTGGCTCACTGCAACCTCCACCTTCCGGGTTCAGGCAATTCTCCTGCCTCAACCTCCTGAGTAGCTGGGATTACAGGCACGCGCCACCGCGCCCAGCTAATTTTTGTATGTTTAGTAGAGACTAGGTTTCACCATGTTGGTCAGGCTGGTCTTGAACTACTGACCTCGTGATCCATCCGCCTCAGCCTCCCAAAGTGCTGGGATTACAGGCATGAGCCGCTGCACCCGGCCCTCATTGCGTATTTTATTGTGTATCTATTACAATGTCCTCTCAGTTTTTCTAAAACGGTAAAATGCTTTCAGTACAACTCCATACAATCAAACCCGTCAGACAATCCATTGTGTGTGTGTGTGTGTGTGTGTGTGTGTGTGTGTCCGTACTTTTTTTCTTAGAGTCATTGGTCCGTAGGTCCTTTTTGGGAAGCTTGCTTCTCTGTCTTGGGTCTTCCTTTCTCCAGCATCTAGCATTTTCTTCTGTGATTTCTAGTGTTGCCTCATATTTTGGTAGAGCATATTCCTCTTAAATAGGTTCCTTAGTAAAGGTTCACAAGAAGTAAATCTTTTTGAACTTTTCATGTCCAAAAATATCATCGCTCTACTTTTACTTTTGAATGATGATGTTGCCTAGGTATACAATCTAGATTATAAATTATGTTTATTCAGGATTTCAAAGATACTGCTTAATTAACACCTAGATTCTGGTATTGCTGTCAAGAAGTACAATGCCATTCTTATACTGATCTTTTGTATTTGTTGATGTCTGCTTAATAATTCCCAGTCCTCAGGGGGTAACTGCTGAATAGGTTCACGTGGTCTTCTCTTAGCCGCTTCTTCACTTATGAGCACCCCAGACTCACGGATTAGCCTTCTTCAGTTTTGTTATTCCTTGTGGTTTAAGACAATTTCTGGACTTTGGAACTTTTATTTATTTATTTATAATTTATTTTTATTTTTGAGACAGAGTCTCGCTCTGTCACCCAGGCTGGAGTGCAGTGGCAATCTTGGCTCACTGCAACCTCTGCCTCCTGGGTTCAGTAATTCTCCTGTCTCAGCCTCCTGAGTACCTGGGACTACAGGTGCCCACCAGCATGCCCAGCTAATTTTTGTATTTTTAGTAGAGATGGGGTTACACCATATCGGTCAGGCTGGTCTCGAACTCCTGACCTCAGGTAATCTGCCTTACTCTGCATTCACTAGGCTAGCTCCAGCTCCCCCTTCTGGGAGGCAGCTTGGGAGTTGCTCTTCTGGGGAACTCTCCTTTCCCCCTTATCCCCCCCCGGGCTAAGTATCTTCCTTCTATCTTCCCACAGTAGCCTTTCCTGACACATCACATTCATTGTTCGAGTGTATTGTATTGTATTGTATTGTATTGTATTGTATTGTATTGTATTGTATTGTATTGTATTATTTTTTAGAGACAGATTCTTTCTCTCTTACCCAGGCTGGAGTGCAGTGCCATGATCTTGGCTCACTGAAACCTTGAACTCCTAGGCTCAAGTGATCCTCCTCTCCCAGCTTCCTGAATAGCTAGAATACAAGTGCATGCCACCTTGCTTAGATAATTTTTAATTTTTTAAAAAGGATGGGGGGTCTTGCTATGTTCCCAGGCTGGTCTCCAGCTCCTGGCCTCAAGTGAACCTCCTGCCTCAACCTTCCAAAGTGTTGGGATTACAGGTGTGAACCACCTTGCCCAGCCTGTCCAGGTTTATTTATGTGCCTTTCCCAACTGAGTACCCTTTGAGGTCAGGGATCATCATATTCATTTTGTATCCCAGTGCACCTAACAGGTGTTCAATATGTATCTGTTAACTGATGGAATGATCTCTGCTTTTTAAAGGGACCTGAGAGACAGAAAAAGTGCCAGTAGACCCTTTGGGATCAACTTGAAGCTCACGTACATGATGAGGTCCTCACATTCTCTTGGGGAGAGTGCAGGATCATCAAACACAACGCTGAGAGAGGGAGGGAGAGGGCCACAGGCAGGCAGCCTTGGAGACAGGAGGCCCAGTGGGTGGGGGCTCCTTGGGCACCCAGAATATGGGTGGTCCTGGCATTGGTGGAGGGCCCTGGGGTGATGCCTATCCCACAGGTCAGTCAGCGTGGTTGGGTAGCAGCCTTTTCCTCAGCTGCAACTGGAACAGAATCCGAGCTGTCAAGTCCAGAGGGAATCTGCTGAAATTGAGTGAGATGAAGCCATCATGTGATTTATTTTGTACATTGTTTACAACCCAAGTCTGCCTGGAGGTAGACAGCTGGAGTCGAGGGAACTAGAAGGTCTTCAGACCTATTGCCTCTCCTTTCAGGGATAGAGGATATCATGCCATATTTTGTCTTCTTGCAAACCTCTGAGAGTCATCCTTGTTTTGCTCTCCATAGCATCCATTACAGCCCTTAAGATTTGAAGGTGGCCGGGCCAGATGCGGTGGCTCATGTCTGTAATTCCTGCACTTTGGGAGGCTGAGGCAGGTGGATCATGAGGTCAAGAGATTGAGACCATCCTGGCCAACATGGTGAAACTCCGTCTCTACTAAAGATACAAAAAATTAGCTGGGCATGTTGGCTCGTGCATGTAATCCCAGCTACTCAGGAAGCTGAGGCAGGAAAATTGCTTGAACTTGGGAGGCAGAGGTTGCAGTGAGCCGAGATTGTGCCATTGGACTCCAGCCTGGTGACAGAGTGAGACTCTGTCACAAAATAAACAAACAAAACATGATTTGAAGGTGGCCAAGCATCCCTAGTTCCAGCCACTCATTTCTTCCCCTTGCAGCCTCTTCCCCACGCAGTGGTCTCAACCATTTCCTAGACATCCCAAATACTTTCAGACCTCGCTGCCTCCCCTCTTGGCCTCTAGCTCTTGGGGTCTCCCCTATCCCCAATTGTAGCAGAAACACTGGTCATCCTTTAAGGCCCATCTCTGGTGCCACCTCTTTTGTGGGGTCTTCTCTGATTCACTCCTCTCTCCCTGACTTGCTACGAAGCGGTGCACACCTTCCAGTCCTTTAGAAAGTGACACCTGTGCTGTTTTCACCCAGGGTCCTTTCACGAGCTACAGGGTCAGCGCTTTGAGCTCCTTTCCCATAGCAAATCCCAGTCAAAAAGCACTGGTGAATAGATTGTACTGAAGGCTTCACAAAGAGAGAACTGTATGGTATATCATGCTACGAAACTCCGCAGCAATCCTGCCTCTGCTCCCTCACCTCAGTGCCCGTCTTTCCCCACTGATCCCCTCTCTGGGCCTTTCTCCAGTCACACACTTGGGTTTCCTCCCTTTGCATGATCTCTGCCACCTTCTTCCCAAACACTCTCCCTCCTCCCATCTCTGTTTCTGGAATATGTATTTTCACCCTCATCACCTTGCAAACAAGAAAGCTCCCCTCTTCAGAAGACAGAGAACATCGTAAATAAAATGATCCCTGTCCACCCAACCCCCACCCCGTTTTCCTTCAACCATATTTAACATCTCAGCAAGCCTGCTATGCAATACTCCCCTCACCAGAGTGTTGAGTGAAGGGGAAAGTAAACACACTATTTGCTCAGGCACCTAAGCCTCTGAGGTCTTGAGGGCCACACCCCTCCCTGCCTCCCTTCTTCTCTGGTGAGGTCAGGTGAAGCATTTCTGAAGCCCTATCGGATGAAGAGGTCTGACCCTCCCTAGCTATTTAGATACCAGGAAAATTTTGAATTGCCCTTCTGGGGCCCCACTCCCACTCCAGCCCAGCCACTCATGGGCCTCTCTAGGCCAGGCAAAGCTTGTGATCAGATACACCAGCATTAAATTTCAAGAAGGAAAGACATAGCTGGAAATTTTGCTTTGAGATTTGGGTAAAAAGGAAATCTGCCACCTGGAATGCGAGCTCCCCCTACTCCTTCACGAGCTTTTTCCCTCGTGGGTGCCATCTGCTTCACAGTGTCCTTCCTCACAGCAGAAGGATGAAGTGGGCCTTTCCATCTCATGGGAAGGGGAGGGAAGTGGCAATCCTTGGTTTGTTCCTAAAACTGTCCTTTGCAGGTTGAAGTCGATGAGGTGCCAGGCTATCGGTGCCTGAGTGGCCTCAGGATTTTCTTTGTGACCAAACCTACCCAGATGCAGATAAGGTGGTGGTCATCACCAGGAGCCCCGGGTTCTGACTTCAGAGGGGTAAGGCACACTTGCATGCTTCCTCCACTGTGATGCCAGGCCTAGCTACACCCTTTTATTCTGCCCTGCGGACATCTGATTTCATCTCTATGTAGAGTTCCTGCTGTTGCCTGGATGACATTTAGGAGGCATGTACTAATGTTAACTGATTTTTCTCTGCCGTACCTGGCACTGCTCTCCTTCCAAGTGCTTGGAGTTTCTGAGAGTGTGTCTGGTCCACCTGTGGTCTTTGTTGCCTGGGCAGCCCTCCCAGGAATCCTGCAGTGGGTACGAAGGGACGGGGTTGGACCTATCCAAGGATATGTGCAGCAGACCTCCTCTTCTGTTCTTGAAAGACCCCATCCAGTTTCTTAACAAATCAACTGTTAAGGCTGAAACAATAGTCTCTGGCCCAAGAATGATCAATGTAGTAATCTCACCTGAGGCTGTGCTCATCAGAGGCTCCCTCTGAAGCATCCATTCAGAACAATGCGACCACCCAAAAGCTGCAGTGCAGTCCACAGGGCAGTTTCCACAAACGGGGAGTCCACGGACTACCCTAGTGTATGTCGTGCCATTTTCACTCTCTCACATAAGCTCAGCAATGGGACCCTCATATCCTCTCTCTCCCTATAAAGACTTAAAATTTCAGTGTTCCCAGTTTAGCTTTAAAGTTGAAAAGTCTTGTTTCAAAATTTAGATTTGCTTCTGGTAGCTATACGTCTTCGAGTAAATGAATCTTTTTCAGCCTCGGTTTTCTCATCTCTAAAATGGGATAAAAACACTTCATAGAATTGTCATGAGGATTAAATGAGAAAAACTGTGTATAGATCCCACGCTTGGGATATAACAAATGCTCAGTAACAGCCAGAACTGTTGTGGTTGTTACTTTCTCCACCAATTCTGTGTCCCCCAGGATTTGTCCTTTGCTTTAAGAACAGGAGAGGTAAAGAAGGAAAGAAATGAAAAGTAGAAGAATACATAACCTCTATGATATACATGTGAAAAACAACGCTGGAGAAATGAAATGATTTTAAAACCTGGAAACCAAAGCCAGCTCTTCCAAACACCCATCCAGGATTCCATCCTCTAAAGAGAGACTGTCAACCAAGTGGAGCGAAGCAATCTGCCTCTGTTCTTAAAATATATCCACTCCAAGGCCAAATCGCTGGGCTTCAACTTGATTGCCTCTGGGTTGCTGACCAAGAATTGTGGAATGAGGAGTCATGGATTGATGAAACCTACATTTCTTTCACTAACCTTCTGACATCAAAAAAAAAAAAAAAAGAAAAAGAAAAGAAAAAACAACCATGGGCATATATGTACTATTCAAATGTTTTTAAAAACATTAATGACTTGTGATCAAAATGAGCACCTGTGTTCACTATTGCACAGTCGCTTTTGCTTCCAACCCCGGAGTGCTCAGAGACTGGCCTAGTAAACAAGGAGGCCTCCCAGGTCACCAGCACAGAGGGACAGAGCCTCTTGACCCCGCTTGTGACAGCGTTGCAAGCACATGCCTGACATACTTTGGAAAGCCTGCCCGGTTCTATTGCTGGTACATGAAAGTTTTGCTCCAGCAGCAAATCTCTAAATTTAGATGCTTTTCAGGATGAACTCTGTGTGATCTTTGTCCCGAAGACTAGTGAGAAGTTGGAGGGCACTTTGCTTTTCATTTATTAACTCAAATGCCAGAGTTGATAGTTTATAGTGCAAGACTTGTGAAGATTACCGTATTAATGGAAAATCAAACAAACAACATTCTGGCTATATAGTTCTCACAAAAATTTTACCCTGGATTTGTTTTATTTGATGTGAGTTAGCAAAGTATTGCCATGATCTCTTATTATACTATGGTATTGTAATACGGGAATACTTTGCAAAGTCAAGTGAAATAAAAACAAACCCAAAAGTTCTTTTCCTATTAACTCTATGGGAGTGTCTCAGATTAATACAATTTAGGAATTTTACCCCTGCTATAAATGTCTTGATGCCTGAAATTTGCCGTTTTGATTGAAGAAAAGATACTTTCCCAATAAATTAAGAAGAAATTAAAGACAGAACCTTTAAGGAATGCTGCATATACTTTAGCAAAGAACTGGCTCCCGGCAAGGCCAGCTCCACCAGTGTGTCTTTATGCAGAGTCAAGAATATACCTTTGGGGCCGGGCACAGCAGCTCACACCTGTAAACCCAGCACTGGGAGGCTGAGGTCAGGAGTTCAAGACCAGCCTGGCCAACATGGTGAAATCCTGTCTCTACTAAAAATACAAAAATCAGCCAGGGGTGGTGGCGTGCACCTATAGTTCCAGCTGAGGGAAGGCTGAGGCAGGAGAACCACTTGAACCTGGAGGTGGAGGTTGCAGTGAGCCAAGATCACACATTGCACTCCAGCCTGGGCGACAGAGCGAGACTCTGTCTCAAAACTAAGGGAAAAAAAAAGAATATACTTTTGGATTTGGATTCAGACCCTGGCTCTGGTAGGGTAATGTTGGGTGGTTTATTTAACTGCTTTGATAGAATCTAGTAACACCTTCTTATAAGAATTAAATGACAGCTTATTAAAAAAGAGCACCTCGCTCTCAATAAATGGTACGAATTATTCCGTGAAGACATAATGGTGAGTGTAATTCCATCAGGATGTGATGGTTAAGTGCTACTGTGACAGGCCCTAACACTGCATTGACATATCCTAGCAAAGGAAGTTTCTTATCAGAGAACATCATGGGGTAATGGAAGAAGATACACAGAAGAAGAGAGGGGCTCTGGGGAGCCCCACCAGAACTTTCTCAGCCACTCAGATACCCTGGACAAATCACCTAATTCCCTTGGTTCCTAGTTTTGTCATATCTAAAGGGAGCACTGTTCCTTGCACCCGAGAGAGTGTCAGTCTAAACCACTTCCAAAGGTCTGTTAGGTTTATAAGTACTGCTTTATAATGTCCCTTGGTAGATATTCTACACTTCGTTCATCTACTCCATTGGTTTTAAATACTGATGTTGGTGGGTTTTTTTCTCTATTTTGATACAGAAAACTAGTCTTGCTCTGTTGCCCAGGCTGGAATGCAGTGGCGCAACCTTGGCTCACTGCGACCTCCACTTCCTGGGTTCAAGCAATTCTCGTGCCTTACTTAGCCTCCCAAGTAGCTGGGACTACAGGTGCCTGCCACCACGCCCAGCTCATTTTTGTATTTTTAGTAGAGACGAGGTTTTGCCATGTTGGTCAGGCTGATCTTGGACTCCTGACCTCAGGTGATCCACCCATCTCAGCCTCCCAAAGTGCTGGGATTACAGGCGTGAGCTACCGCGCCCCGCCCAGTCCTGGGTAGTTTTTGATTGAAGGAACTTTGGTGGAAAAGTTATTTTGGTACAAGAAACACCCAATTCATGACATACCTGGGGGCTCATGAATTCTTTGGGAAGGAATAATGTGGATAACAGAGGTTACAAATGACCAGAAATCTGGTTCCAGTTCTGGAAGTGAAAATCCAGCTTTCTAGGCTAATGGGAGATGGGGAGGACATAGCTGCTCACTTTGGGATCAAACTGAATGAACCCAGTTCCTACTCCGAACCTTCACAACATCTCTCCCACTCCTTAAGTAAAGCTGTCCTCAAAGGCTTTCCAAGCTAGGTCCTGGGGGAGCACCTCTTCCTATGCAGACCCCACTGCTCAGGGACAGCCCTGAGCCAACCTGCCTCCCACTGCTGTAGCTAACTGAAGTTCGCCCTGCTCACCACCCTTCTGGTGGGACACTGCCTCCCCCAGCTGTGCCCCAAGCTGTTTCTATTTTTAGCTCTCAACTCTGGGACGTTTTAGAATAAACAATCACATGCACTATGACATTTGTGACATTGCTGGCTTGTGCATGCTCCCTGCTATCTTCTCATTAATTATCCCTTGTTTTAAAATGAAGCAATTAATAGTTTTTAAAGTCCCTTTCCCCTCAATTTGAAAGTATTACACAACAGTTGTAGAAAAATCTATAAAGCATAAAGAAGAAATTGGGCATCATCTATGATTTTCTGACCCAAAGTCAGCCACTGTTTAGTCCTTTATATCCATGTTTATAGTATATTTATATCTATTGTATAGATTTCTGCATATTTGAGCTTATGCTACGCATGTAAAATAAACCCAGGTCAGTATGTAGCATGTGGTTTTCTGTTCCCTTCTCTCTGGGCTGTCTGGATCGGCTGCCTCTTCCCAGTTCCAATGACATGGATCTGCAACTTGGAGCTAGCTTCTGTCAGCATGTTATTACCAAACACTGAGAGAAATGAGGGGTAAAAAAAAGTCCTTCTCCAAGTTGAAGATGGTTTCGGCTCGTCAACTCTGCCGACATGATTCCTAGGATGACTTTATTTTTGCTGTTTTTTAAATTTCTTTTTTTTTTTTTTTAAGTACAGAAAGCTCATTTAACTCACTTCACAAAAGCATTAACAGATGACGTATCCCTTCTGTAACTATTTAAAGACAAAGTGAGTTTCCACTAACACCAAGTGTGAATAGACAGAGGGATACTGAACTGCAAGAACTCAAAAACTCTACCCTGACAAAGTTGTAATGGTAACTAACAAACCATTGAAGACACGGAGTCCCAAGCATGGCTAAATATGGGTCACAGGACAGACCACAGGGTGACCTGCTGCACCTCACGACACAGCAACGCAGACGGGTTGGGGACAGGAGCCTGGAGGGCCAGCTGACATGTTAACTGTGATGCATAAAACTCGATCTTCCGATGGGGAGTAAGTGCAGAAGGTAGAAATCTCCGCCCCTCGGGGGCTTATCTGTGTTGGTAGTTCATGTTGTGGTCTGCGTTTCTGCCATAGCCGCCTTGTGAGGACTGGTAGGAGCTGGGAGGGCCACTGTAGTTCTGGCCAGACCCGGGGGAGTTGTAGTTGGACTGTGAGTAGCGTCCTTGTTTGCCTTGGTATGAGGAGCCGCCCCCGTGTGACCCTGGGTTGTAGGATGCCCGCCTGAGCCGTAGCTGTCCCCGCCGCTTCAGCCTCCACTACCACTGTAGTTGAATTTGCTCTGGTAGTTGTAGTCCGATCCGCCCCCGCCCCCACCCCCGGGACAGTTGTAGGAGTTCGAGTAGGAGGAGTAGTTGCCTTGTCCATGGTTAGAGCCCTTCTGCTTACCCTGCGGGGGGCCACAGTTGCTGTAGGGGCTCTGGCTGTAGGACTGCTGCTGGCCCTGGTGGGACTGGTAGCCTGAGCCGTAGGAGGGTTTCTGTTGGCCCCCCTGTGTGGCTCCTTCTTCCCAACGTGTTTTGGGGGCACTGGTGACTTGTAGTTGTCACCTTGGTAGTAGGAGCCGTAGCTGGAGGAGCCACCACCGCCCCAGCCACCACCGCCACCAGCATTCCCAGAGTGCCCTCCGTTGCTGTAGAACTGACTGTAGCCCGCTGTTGCTGAGTTGCCTCCGTACCTGTAGCTTCCATACCCAGCGCCGGCATTCATGTAACCTCCATGGTTGGCGCCACCAAATCCTCGCCCGCGCCCTCGCCCCCAGATGTTCCCACCTCTTCCCCGACCTCGAAGGTTGGGGGGTGGGGGCACTTCATTGTGCATGGGGCCTCCCATGCCAAAACCAGGATTATGTGGCTTAGCAGGAAATTTCGGCCCTCCTCTGACAGGTACTGGGGCTCTCTTCTTTTTATTGGCATCGAGGGCGAGAGGGGTGTCAGGGAAAAGCTTTTCTAGGGCAGCAAGGGCAGCGTAGGCCTTTGCCACCTTTTTGTGGGAACCAGCACCTTGGAACTTCTGTCCATCAACTTCAACCTCCATGAAGAAACGCTTGTCATGGCTGCCCCCGGTCTCAGAGATGAGCTGTACTTGAGCCCACGCCTCTTCTCATTCAGCTCCACGACTGGGTTCTTGCAGCGCTCTGTCAGGGTCGGCCCCTGCTGTTTTACGTTCTCAGCAGTGGCATCTGAGGGAAAGGCAGCGCTGGGGATTGAGACAGCTTCTACCACTGGGGCAGGGGCCACCACTGCTGGCTTCGCCTCAGTTCTCCTCGGCTGAGTCCTCCCCCTTGCTTGAGTCCCTGCCTTCGGCACCCGTTGGTAAGCCCATGTTCTGTAACACCTTAACAGCCACGTGCAGCTTGGCCGTCTTTCTGGAGGGCCCAGAGGCCTCAAATGAATTGCCATCAACCTCCACAGACATGGTAAAGATGGGGGCATGGACAGGCCCAGTCTGGGACACCAGCTTGTACTGCACCCCTGGCTTCAGCTGATTCAACCGCATCAGGGCGTTCATAGCTTGGGGAGCCTCTGCCTTCTCCTCTTTCTTCTGAATCTTCTTCTTCTTTTTGCTGGGAGACTTCTCCTCCCCGTCCTCCTCCGCTGGACGTTTCATGGGCGTAATGGCACAGGTGGTGCTAGGTGGGATCTGAACGGTATAGTCCACTGGGTTTTCATCCTTTGGTTTCTTGCACATCTTGGAAGGCAGAGGGTCCATGCCCAGGACTTTATGGAGCTGGCCGAAGGCAGCGAGCCGCAGTGCGTGCTGCACACTCTGTGTGATATCTTCCCCTTGCTGTCTGTCTAGATGCCCAATAGCATCAGTGGCTTCTTTTTCACAAGGGTCATAAATGCCAGAACCATCTGGCATCACGATGCCCGATGCCAGCACTCCAGTACTCTCCGCAAGGCCTCGCCAGCACCCATCGGTCTGTTGGCCTTGCCAATGGATTTCTCACACAGGAGCTCGAGAGGCCAGCCTCGGAGGGGACCCCAGGTGGGCACACGAGTGCACAGGTCCCTCAGGACCCGGATCACAATGACACATGACTCCAGCCCATCGGCTCTGGCCTGGAACCACTCGGCGTGTCGGAGAGATGCCAGGGCAGCAAGGCATTTCTGCCTGTCCAGAACGTCCGGGGGGTCGTTGACTGATAGCGTTTCTCCCGCTAATACTTTCTCCATTTCTTCTCTGACAACAGGGGATGTCAGGTGGATGGTCAGTGACAACGGAGGCTCTTTTGTGTTTTTTATCAGAATTGCAGCATCGTCGACGGATTGCAGTATTTCTACTGTACTTGTCTTCTGTTACAGCAGCAACCTGGATGGCCAAGTTGTCGGCCACCTTATCCAGGAGGGCGGTGGTAGGCTTCTCCTTACACAGCAGCACCAGCTCCAGATCCAAGTCCCCTTTGAGTAGGAGACCCTTTTGCCACAAGGCCCACCCGCATCACTCCCCGCAGGGTTCTTCTATTCCCCAGCCCCTTCTTTACTGTCGTCCTCCGGGGGTACATCCATGTTATCAGATTCTGCTTGCTCGCTGCTACCCTTTTCCTGCTCATCTATCCAGTCGGACACAGCTTTGAGCGTTCCCGCTCCGTGTGGGACACCATGTTCTGGACTGCCTCCAGTTCCTCTTGCGTTGGATAAACGGAAGAATGCTTTGCCATCACATGGCGGTCATCATGCGCAAAAATTCCCATCGGATGCATTTTTACTTCTTCTGTAGTGTCTGGAAATCAAACCTTTGCTTATCTTTTCAAATTGTGATAGATTTCCTTGGTGTTGTCAATATTTCAACTCTTGTCGGCGTCCCCTTCTCCGACCGACCGCAGCCACCGCCACCGCCCTCCTGCCACAGCCCGCTGGGGTCTTCCCCCAAAAGCCACGCGGTGCGCGCCGGGCTGCTGAGTCCAACTGCAATAGCGAGAAGAGGAGGAGGAGTCCGGGGCGAGCGGGCGGGCTGGCGGGCGCGCGACGGGGAGGTGCGGGAACACCTACATTTCTTAATATATTATTGCTTCTGGTGTTCCCCTAAATTTTTATTTTTATATTTCCCCTTTTTCCTTTTTTATGAAAGAGATTTGTAATAACATCAAAATAAATATTTCATTCAATATTACTCATAATGACATGATGCTATCTAAGTATTTCACGTACCTTTTTCAGAGGGTCAGAACTTGCCTACATACTGCTTTACGTTGTTTTTTTTTTTTCATTTAAGGCTGCTAGGAATGTTTTCCACGTTTTATTAGGTCCACCCAATTATCCCGTTTCCTTGACCTCATATTAATAATAGCAGTAATGGCCCACATTTCCTGAGCACCATCGTAGGTACTTTAAATGCTTTACCTGTATTATCTTATATAATCTCCAGACAAGGCCATGAGGTAGTGACTACTGTTAGCTGCCCGCAATTGACAAACAGAAAAACTAAGAGCTGGAATCCTTAACAAGCTTGCCCACAAAGTTGAAGTTAGGAAGTCTGACTCTAGATTGGGTGCTTTCTCTGATCCAGTATAGAGTTCTGCTTGCTTTATAACCTCCCTTGGTAGATATTCTACACTTCGTTCAACCACTCCATTGGTTTTAGATACTGATGTTGGTGTTTTCTTTTCTATTTTGACAACTCTGCAAGGAACATTTACGTGCACATACATAGTTTTGTTGCTTCCAGTGCCGGATTTTTTCTTTCTTTATTTTTTTATTTTTGAAACAGAGTCTTACTCTATCACCCAGACTGGAGTGCAGTGATGCCATCTCGGCTCACTGCAACCTTTGCCTCCCAGGTTCGAGTGATTCTCCTACCTCAGCCTCCCTAGTAGCTGGGACTACAGGTGCAAGCCACCACATCCTATGTAGAGACAGGGTTTCACCATGTTGGTCTCAAACTCCTGACCTCAAGTGATCCACCTGCCTTCGCCTCCCAAAGTGCTAGGATTACAGGCATGAGCCACTGCGCCTGGCCCCAATGCTTGATTTTTTCATGGTTAATTCTAGGAAATGGAAAGGGAGAAACATTCTGTTCAAAGGTCTCTTTTTTCTTTTTCTTTTTCTTTTTTTTTTTGAGATGGAGTCTTGCTCTGTCACCAGGCCGGAGTGCAGTGGCACAATTTCAGCTCACTGAACCTCTGCCTTCTGGGTTCAAGTGATTCTCCTGCCTCAGCCTCCCAACTAGCTGTGTTTATAGGTGCGTGCCACCAGGCCTGGCAAATGTTTGTAGTTTTAGTAGAGACGGGGTTTCACCATGTTGGTCAGGATGGTCTCAATCTCTTGACCTCATGATCCGCCCACCTCGGCCTCCCAAAGTGCTGGGATTACAGGTGTGAGCCACTGCACCTGACTTCAAAGGTTTTATTCTGAAGGACTTTATTGAATGAACCAATGGGAGAAGATGAAGAGAATTTAGCTCTTTTTCCACAGGCTGGCTTCCTGAGCTCCACACTATGGAGTTAGGGGACTGAAGGAGAGGCACTGAGGAATAGGGTCCCTTCCAGGCTGTTTGGGACCTCTCCCATTATGGAATAGTCCAGGCTTCCTGCTGTCATAACATTTACCACATGTTTTGTAACTTGTTTCATGATGTTACCCACGATTAAATAAAAGGACTGTTTTTCTTCTTTGTACCCTGGGGCTTAACATAATGCGCAGCTCATAGTGGGTGCTTAATAGATGCTTGTTGAATGAAGAATGAAGGGTGGAGAAAGACCTCTTTTAACTGTGAACTCTCATTTTCAATCAGGTCAACTGTGATGGGAGGAATACTTAGCTGGGGGGTGTAAGCATGTCTTTTTATTCGGATGCTCTGGCAGCTTGGGGCCTTGTGAATTCCCACAGGAACTCCATGTCGGGGTTAGGGACTTCTTGAGAGATAGCAGTCAACTTGCCCAGGAGCATGCCTTACGTATGCAAACCGACCATCCAAGACCGTACTGTTGCAGTGTTGCGTGTGACAGTTTTTGTTGTTTGAGATAATACCTGGAGTTTTTTGTTTTATGTTTAAGATGATTAAGGAGCTTGGACACAAGGGTGAGGTTGGAGTTAAAGTTTAATAAGTGAAAGAAGAAAGCTCTGTGCAGCAGAGAGGGGGGCACGCTGTGTTTATGCCCGCAAAAGGAGAAGAAACTTTTTTGGGGGAGCCTACTGATTACACAAAGGGCTCTCCAAACCCCTTCCCTTGCTATCTACCTAAAGCAAGCTAGCTAACTCCTCTCAATACCCCACCACCTCCCTTATGAGGCTCTGACACTTGGGCTTCTAATGCCCTACTCTAAGTACCCTAGAGCTAGATAACAGGCAAGTCGGGACAACCCTCATGTTCTAGAGCCTACTGAAATTATTCAAACTAGCCGATCCTAAGCCTGTTTGCCCTGCCTTGCCCATGCCATCCTGTGAAAAGCATGATAAAAGCTCTTGCCCACGTTTTCCCTTTGCTCCCACCGGCTGGTGACCAACCCTGGCACTTCCCCCATGTGGCCTTGCCTGGCATGGTGTGGCCTCTTAGGAACTGTGAGTAATGAACTTTTTTTTTTGGTGGATTGCAGGTTTTCCTGGGTGAATTTTCTTTTCTTTTGCAACAGAGTCTCTCTCTGTCGCCAGGCTGCAGTGAGTGGTGCAATCTCAGCTCACTGCAACCTCTGCCTCCCGGGTTCAAGCAATTCTTCTGCCTCACCCTCCCAAGTAGCTGGGACTACAGGCTCCCACCACTACGCCCAGCTAATTTTTGTATTTTTAGTAGAGATGGGGTTTCACTATGTTGGCCAGAATGGTCTCAACCTCTTGACCTCATGATCCACTTGCCTTGGACTCCCAAAGTGCTGGGATTACAGGTGTGAGTCACCGCAACTGGCCTATTTTCTTAATTTTTTTAAAAAAAATTTTGATTTTAAGTTCTGGAATACATGTGCAGAATGTGAAGGTTTGTTACATAGGTATACATGTGCCATGGTGGTTTGCTGCACCTATCAACCCATCATCTAGGTTTGAAGCCCCACATGCATTAGGTATTTGTCCTAATTCTCTCCCTCCCCTCCCCCCTCTTCCCCCAACAGGCCCTGGTGTGTGATGTTCCCCTCCCTGTAGCCGTGTGTTCTCATTGACAAACTATCTTTTCAATGGCAGTCATTTCATCTATTGGCCTCACTATACCTGAATTATGACAATAAAACCTATTATTTTTTAAGATAGAGTCTTGCTCTTTCGCTCAGGCTAGAGTGCAATGACACAATCTCAGCTCACTGCAACCTCCATTTCCTGGATTCAAGCAATTCTCCTGCCTCAGCCTCCCGAGCAGCTGGGACTACCGGCATGCACCACCACGCCCAGCTAATTTTTGTATTTTTAGTAGTGATGGGGTTTCACCATGTTGGCCAGGTTGGTCTCAAACTCCTGACCTCATGATCTGCCCACCTCGGCCTCCCAAAGTGCTGGAATTACAAGCATGAGCCACCTTGCCCAGCCCAAAAACATTTTTTAAAACAGAGTGCTAAAGTTGACAGTGACTGAGATGGTGGTGGCTGAAACATTGTGACAATGTAGGGGAACATTGCAGTAGGGTTGCAAGATGTGACAGAAATAGCAGCATTAACTAACAGAGTATAATGGTTAACAGCCCTGGAGACAGCATGATAATTATGATAATTAATAGCAATTAGTCTTATAAGCATAAGGCTTATTGCTTCACGGAACGGTTTACACATATTATCTACTTTGTTTCTCACAAGATAAAGATTATAATGGGAAAGGCCTTCTAGTGGGTTCATAGGACCAGAAATAAAATTGGAGATCACCTGATCCAATCTTCTCAGAATACGATTGATGGAACTGAGGACCAGTGAGTGGAAGGGAGTCTGGCTTTGTCTGACCCCATCCCGCCTGGCTGTGTTCACAGATGTTCTCTGCTAATTAAGCACAACCTGATTAAGGAGCCATCTCATAGTCTGGCAGGAGGTAGAGCTCCAGCAGCTGGGCTTTTTTTTTTTTTTTTTTGAGACGGAGTTTCGCTCTTGTTACCCAGGCTGGAGTGCAATGGCGCGATCTCGGCTCACCGCAACCTCCGCCTCCTGGGTTCAGGCAATTCTCCTGCCTCAGCCTCCCCAGTAGCTGCGATTACAGGCGCACGCCACCATGCCCAGCTAATTTTTTGTATTTTTAGTAGAGACGGGGTTTCCCCGTGTTGACCAGGATGGTCTCGATCTCTTGACCTCGTGATCCACCCGCCTCGGCCTCCCAAAGTGCTGGGATTACAGGCTTGAGCCACCGCGCCCGGCCGCAGCTGGGGGTTTTGAGATAAGTCCCTCAGGCTTCTTTCCCTCTGAAGTCTGGCTGATGCCCCTTGGTTACCACCCAAGCTCCACCATCTCTGGCTTGGGCCAGGGTTAAGCCAAGACCCCAGGCTGGGTCCTTTCACGTCTGCTCACAACACTTTACAACAACAGCACCTCTCACAGTCCCTGTGACAGTGACTGAGAAGGACCTGGCCCTCCTACAGGGTAATTGCCTTTATGTCCTTGAGATGCCAGGCTAGTCTGGCATTAGGAACCCAGGCAGGAGATCCAGGTCACATGTGGTTTCGTGGCAGTGGCTTGCTTACAAGTCATTTCCATTCCATAAGCCAGTTCAGAGTGGAACTAGACACAACACCAGGGATAGGAGACCTGAATTACTGCTCCAGATGCCTCAAATTGCCTCAAAATGAAATTCGCCTTCGAGCCTAATGGTAGGTGGAATTTGTCGCCTAAGAAGTTGGAGATAAAGTTTAAAGTCCTCTGGGCAGGGAGCTGGAGACATTTCCCTCTGATTTCACAAGCACCCACATGTATGAAAGAACCACTGGGAGTGGGGGCATTTAAGGCACAATTGATGGATCTGACTCTGTTCAGAATTCAAGAGCTTCCATTTGAGACAACATTTAATGGTAATGGCAAAGCTCGGTGGCAAAAGAAAGTGGCCGGTGCAGTCAAAGAGACAGAAACAGCAACAAATAAAAAGCACTTGAATTGTCTGAGCTAGTTTCTGCGTCATTAACTATAGCCAGGACCAAGGCAGACTCCTGTTGATGCCACCACCAGTAATAAAATCTGATGGCTTCCTCTGGATCACCACTTTCACCAACAAAACACCGTGCTGTACGTGTGCTGAGGACAGGGCCCAGAGCTGGTGTGACAGTGCTGGCTCGTGGGAATTCCAGTCTGAGAGGTGGTGGCCGGCAGGGCAGGGACCAGGGAGGCAGGAGCATGGTGGCCAATGGCTGGGTCACCAACCGGCTCAAACAGGATCCGGGTGAACTGTGGGCGTAAAGAACTACCAGATCAGTTAATGACAGAAGGAAACTGCCTTTTCTGATTTACAAAGTAATCCTGAACCAGGGAAGTGGGTAAGGCAGAAATGAAGGCTGGGGGTCCAAGACAGCACCGGGAAAACTCCGAATTCCCCTGACAGGAGCTCACAGCCCTGTGGCCTTGGATCTGGGATGGCTAAGGTTTTTAAAAATTAAATTCTAAATCAAATTTTGTAGATAGCTTCACCTGCAAGATGGTCTTTCTAGGCTTTCAATGGACCAGGTCTCTCAGGGAAGCCCAACGCCCACCTCTGTCCTTAGTTCCCAAAGGTCCAATGTCCGTGACAGGTGGCAGTGCTGTGGCATTGGGCACGGGGGATATATTTGAGCCTCAGTGATATTCTTTGAATTTTTCCTTCAGGATCCTGCCTCCCACTCCCTGGGATGAGAGCAAGGGGTGTGATTATAGATAAATATATAGCAGTAAGAATAATTGGAATAAGCCACCCACGATTCCTCTAGAGGCAACCACTCTGCTCCTTCATCTGTGAAATGAACATAGTTCTTGTAAAGGATTGAGAGAGAAGCTATTTTAACATTTGGCATATTCCTTTTTTTTTTCCTTTTGAGACAGAGTCTTACTCTGTCACCCAGGCCGAAGTGCAGTGGCGTGATCTCTGCTCACTGCAACCTCTGCATCCCGGATTCAAGTGATTCTCCTGCCTCAGCCTCCCCAGTGGCTGGGATTACAGGTAGATGCCACTACCACCATGCTTAGATAATTTTTATATTTTTAGTAGAGATAGGGTTTCACTGTGTTGGCCAGGCTGGTCTTGAACTCTTGGCCTCAAGTGATCTGCCTGCCTCTGCCTCCCAAAGTGCTGGGATTACAGGCGTGAGCCACCACACACTTGGCCCGTTTCTTTTATAAGCATTTAAACATGATTGGAATCACAATGTATGCATAATTTTCATATCTTTTTTCTTAATAATTATCATTTACTGTTCTTGTAATCACAAAAATACTGTGTGTGTGTGTGTGTGTGTGTGTGTGTGTGTGTGTGTGTGTGTGTGTGTGTGTGTGTGTTCCAATGAAAGCTCACTGGCAAAAGACACAGTGGGCTGGCTTTTTCCTGTGGGTGGCAGCTTGCTGACCTCAGGTGTAGAGAGTGCAGTGCGCTCAGCCCCATCCTGGTACAGAACAAGGGGCAGCATTGATAAAATCACGATTAACAACAGTGAAAACAATGCTACCCTCCTCTGGGAGGCAGAGGTGAATCGGTCACATCTGTACCTGCCAGAAACTCACCATCTAGGATGTGCAGGGTGCTGTGGGGTAAGCGGCCGAGAGGTGAGATTGACACATAACTGCTTTCTGCTTAAATCTGTTTAAGCCCCATTTAATTTGGAGTCTCCTGGACTCAGAGTTATTCCCTAACAGAGGGCTAAATTCCCTGAGAGAGGAAAGCTAGGACTTTAACTCATAACTGAGATTGCCCAGGAAGCCCCAGTAGAGGTGGCTAATTTTTGTCCTCTGCCTCATGAGATGGACTAATCAGGACCTCAGCCAATCCAATTGACCTGAATGACAATCACTGTTGCTTTACTGAGGTGGCTGGAGTTTTCCATCTTCTAAAATCAACACCCCTGTTCAATCGCCTTGGGTAGTTTCTGGAGTATTCTCTTAGGGATGGAGACCGAAGCAGCTGTGTGAAACTGTAACGTTTCTGTTAGGTACCATCTGAGGAGGGTAAACAGGAGAAAGTGCACCTTTCAAATGTCAATCAGATGCTGTAAACAGCAGCTGACTCTCATTTACATGGGCAAAACACTTTATTTTAGCAACTTCCTTACGTAAGACAGAAAGAGGATTTTGATGGTTAATGCTACATTTTAAACACATTATCTCCACAGTGACTATCTGAAGAAATAATAATTTTTGCACTTGCATCCGCTTTTTTTTCTTGCATTGAACTGTCCTCTAACCAAACTGACCGGCAGGGAGTGCAGACGTTGGACAAGGTCGTCTGTAAAGTCGGTGTATCTCTGTGGCTGGGATGGAGGGACCAATTTGTCCAAGAAAATATCCTTTTGCTCTGAGTCGGAAGAGGGACGAGAAGGAGGAACACCAGAAATCCCAGAAATCTCTTCACTCCTGGGTACATATGAATGGTCGGAAGTGGATGGGCATTCTAATATAGAGGCTGGCCTTCTGGATGTATGCTTGGATTTCCTGCACACTTTTATTCCACATAAATTATGTGGAGTTGTAGAGCTGCAGTCTGTCCTTGGGAGATTATTCTCTTTCTGTAAGAATATTTGGATGTTGTCAGAGTGGGACTTTCTGCTTCTCCTGTGGAATGGCGATGAGATCTGGATCTCCTCTCTTCAAGAAGGTACACCAGGTCTTGTCACTCATAGGACGCTGCCTGAACTTGATGTTGTAGTTTCCATTGTCAGTGACATCACCTGACCTTTTGTGGTCTGGATTGAGACTTGGATTGTCTGGGTACTGGCAGATGTACCAGTTTTTCTTCAGGCATGATTTTTTTTTTCTAGACAAAATTCTGAACTTAGACTCTTTAAGGACTCTGCACTTCGATGCAGCAGAGTTTAAAGTTTCCATACTGCTGATTTGCTCACAATCTTCTGCCTCCGTTTTTTTTCAGAGTTTGCAGAGAATATAAGAATGACCTCAGCTTGCTTCATCCATCCACTGAAGCTACTGTGATGTTGGACAAAGCCAAAGAATCCACAGAATCTTGAGCATGTTGCTCTGGTTTCAAGTCTGACAAAAACACCAGGGGATTTTCCTACCCCTGTGTCTGATCATTAGCATACCCTGAAGGCCCATGGTCCAGATCCAATTTCTGGAGCCTTCTACTGCTTGCAGGGCCTGGGTGGTTGCCACAAGCAGAAACTGTTCGTCTTGTGCCCAGTCCATATCAGATCAGTAACTTTTACTTGCAAGACTCTGGTTGTTTTGCTTTAGTTTGTTCTTATTTTCAAACATGTTATCAGATACCCAATGCTGATTGGCTGGAATATCCTTCTCACTGGGCTGCTGCTGAAGACACTTTTATCACCAAATTTGAGGAAGAACTAGGTCATGTAATCTTCATGCCCACCCCACCCTTTAGGGTCTTTGAGGGATTAATGCTCTACTCTGTCTTTCCAAAATTCTTCATTGATAAAAATGTTCCTTGCCTGGAGAGACTCAGATAATCCAATTTCTGAGAAAGGGTGTCATCAGCATCACCTGAAAGGCCAGAACACTTGTAGTTCAAAGCAGGGGACAAGACCGTCTACACTGATCTGCTGACCACCTGCTTTTGTCCATTCAGATACTTTTTCTGGTGTTTCTTGATCAAGCTGATCAAAATGCATAATTGGAAGAATTGGAGGCATGGATGTCTTTACTGAGGCTGCATTTTTTTGAGTAATAAATCTGACTTTGGGGAATAAGAGACATACAACAAAAAGGATTAATGCTAGGCATGAGAAAAGCATGCTTCTGCAGCACACCAGCACTTCCCATCATAGGTCTATGTTCTAATATGTTCCCACAGATTTCACAGCACTCTGCATAGACAGGCTCAAAACAGCCACAGCAGAATGGGTGGCCATCCTTCGTAACACACTGTCTTCTAGGGACCATTTCATGCTCAAGGCAGCAGAAGAGTTTCATGTGCCACTGGTGACTCTCAATTTCTGTGCAAACATCAACAAAATTATCTCAGCATATGCTGAGCATCAGGGTTTCAACAATTCAGCATGGTGCCTGCCACAGTGAATTGTTCATCCTGATAAAAATAGACAAGGTTGACCCACAGCTCTTTACAGGTGAAACAGACAAAACAGAATGAGCAGCAGCACACTCCAGGGCCCGCTCGAGGGCAAACACTGCAATTCTACCTCAGTTGATCTTCAACCCACGTTGCTCACACATAGTGCGCAATACTGCTCTAGACAAAAGTTTAACCATGCCTCTTCTGAGTGCTTCTTTGTACTGCTAAGCACTGACCACTTGGAATTTTTTTTTTTCTCATCTTCATTCAAAGACTGACAATACCATGCCTCATTATCATGTGGTGGCAACTGGTTTACAAGCCCTTTTTCAGATGTTTCTCTCCCAGGATGTTAAATTAAGGACATTTCCTCTGATAAGCAAGCAAGAGAGAGCTGGGTCTGCTCTGGTCTAAGGCTCAGGGGACCTCGGAGTACTCCTCCCGTGCACAGCCAGAATCATTATCTGATATGGAATGTCTCTCATACCTAAAGGCAAATTTGCTCATTTTGGGCTCTATCTCCAAAGGCATAATAATAAAGTCAAAAAGTCAGTTTTGCAGTCACAGGACATCAAACAATGGCTGCTCTGTCAGCCTGCTCCATTCCAGGAGTCTTAGTGAGTGGAGCTGCTGAAATGCCCTAACTTCTTTATCTTGAGCTGTTTTTCCTGGAAGCAGAGAAAACTCACTGGGTTCCGGAGTCAGAGAGAACTGGGTTCAAATCCCAGTTCTGGTACTTACTAGTTGAGTGAGGTTGGGCAAGCTCTGTAACCTCTCAGAACCTCAACTTCCATATCTGTGAAATGGATATGACATTAATAATATAGCTGTAGTAAGGATTAGATAAGAGAAACAATGCGAAGCATAGGGCCTGGTGTACACTCTGCGTTTAATGAATAATAGTTTTTCCTATTCTATTTGTCTGTTAAACAAGAATTGAACTAGGTCTGGTGTTGCCGTCTCTGACAGGCACCAGGATCGCCATTCTCATATTTGGAGTACAGCTTGGAGAAGACCACATTCTCTCCGTGCCTTCGTACATGTTCCTCAGTCCAGAGTCATGATTCTCAAACTTTATCATTCATCAGAATCACCTGTAAGATTTGCTAAAACTCACATTTCTGGAACCCACATCTAGAATTTCTGACTGTATGTCTGGGGAAGGGTCTGAGAATTTGCTTTTTTTTTTTTTGAGACAGAGTCTTGCTCTGTTACCCAAGCTGGAGTGTAGTGGCATGATCTTGGCTCACTGCAACCTCCACCTCCTGGGTTCATGAGATTCTCCTGCCTCAACCTCTTGAGTAGCTGGGATTACAGGCACACGCCACCACACCCGGCTAACTTTTTGTATTTTTAGTAGAGATGGGGTTTCACCATGTTAGCCAGGATGGTCTCGATCTCCTGACCTCATGATCCGCCTGCCTCCACCTCCCAAAGTGCTGGGATTATAGGCATGAGCCACCACACCCAGCTGAAACTGGGACCTTGATTCAATTCATTTGTCCTTTTGGATGAAAATGGATGAAGCTCAGTCTTCTGTAATTGCTTCCCACTGACAATGGGGCAGTGGTGGTTCTGTGGGTCTTGGCCTCTTGTTAGCTGTCAGTGCAGGAGGGTGACTCTGAGTTGGTGAAAGTAGTATCTAGCCAGGTCCCAGGGAAATGGGCAGGGCTTCAGCTCCTTCCTATCCCCCGATGGGCAGTCTAAGGGTCCCCTACAGAATGGTGCCTCTGGAATATTGAGAGGATGATATTCCTTACTGAGAATCATCTGGAGCTTGATGTCCTGAAGGTGAGAGGAGAGACAAATTGGGTTGTTAGAATTAGAAGAATGTTAAATCAAGATAAGAAAATGAGGTCAGCCTCAGAAATTCCGGGCTGCTGACATGCCCAGGTAACTGGTGGCTATCGTCATGCTTGCTAAGACTTGGGTGCATGGGGCTGAGGGAGCTAAATGTTTAAGTATGAAGTATGTTCAGGTGCTGACTTTAATATACTATGCCTGGAAAATAAATAAATTTAGTATTAAAATGCTTTGATATTACTTCTTGGCCTTTTGGCTAAGATCAAGTGCAAGATGCTTGAATAGCTTGTAATTCCAACTAATGGAGAGCCTGAGGCTGGAGGATCACTTGAAGCCAGGAATTCAAGACCAGCCTGGGCAATTCAGGGAGACCCTGTCCTAGCTACTCAGGAGGCTGAGGTGGAAGGATCACTTGATCTCAAGATTTCAATTCTGTAGTGAGCTATGAGTGCCACAGCCTGGGTAACAGTGAGATCTTGTCTCTGAAAATAAATAAATAAATGAAAATTAAAATATGTTTTAATATGAAATATTAACATTTTCAAGCACGATTTAGTAGTTTGAATTACTGTCTTAAGTGAAAAATAAAAATCTCATTTCTCATGTTTCCAGGTAAATGCAGAGATTTTTTTAAAGTGATCATATTGTTCATTTCTTTTTACTTATACACAATCTGAATTTTAGCCAAAACTACATTGGTAGAAAACGTTGTTATTGAACCAAACTGGGGTCGGCTTGCTGGACACAGTAAGGCCAAAACATCCACGCTGAGGTTTGCAGTGAGAGAAAAGAACAAGCAAAGAGATGTGAGTAGTTTATGCTGCAGACCCAAGCCCCTGATGGCTCAGAGGTAAAGGTCAAAGGTAGGGAGGCAGAGGTTACAGGCAAATTCATCAGTCAATACAGGGAGGCTATACATTGGTTTGGCCTGAAAGGGAGGATATCTTGAAGCCGGGGCTTACAGGTCACAGGTAGGTTCAAAGATTTTTCTTATTTGTGATTGGTTAATGTATTTTTAAAAAAATTTTTATTGCATTTTAGGTTTTGGGGTACATGTGCAGAACGTGCAAGATAGTTGCATAGGTACACACATGGCAGTGTGTTTTGCTGCCTTCCTCCCCTTCACCCACATTTGGCATTTCTCCCCAGGCTATCCCTCCCCAGCTCCCCCCCGCTGTCCCTCCCCTATTCCCCCCAATAGACCCCAGTGTGTAGTACCCCCCTCCCTGTGTCCATGTGTTCTCATTTTTCTCACCCGCCTATAAGCGAGAATATGTGGTATTTCCTTTTCTGTTCTTGTGTCAGTTTGCTGAGAATAATGTTCTCCAGATTCATCCATGTCCTTACAAAGGACACAAACTCATCATTTTTGATTGCTGCATAATATTCCATGGTATATATGTGCCACATTTTCCCAGTCCAGTCTATCATTGATGGCATTTGGGTTGGTTCCATGTCTTTGCTATTGTAAACAGTGCTGCAATGAACATTTGTGTGCATGTGTCCTTATAGTAGAACGATTTATAGTCCTTTGGATATATACCCAGTAATGGGATTGCTGGGTCAAATGGAATTTCTATTTCTAGGTCCTTGAGAAATCGCCACACTGTCTTCCACAATGGTTGAACTAATTTACACTCCCACCAACAGTGTAAGAGTGTTCCTATTTCTCCACATCCTCTCCAGCATCTGCTGTCTCCAGATTTTTTAATGATCGCCATTCTAACTGGCGTGAGATGGTATCTCAATGTGGTTTTGATTTGCATCTCTCTAATGACCAGTGATGATGAGCATTTTTTCATGTGCTTGTTGGCCTCATGTATGTCTTCTTTTGTAAATTGTCTGTTCATATCCTTCGCCCATTTTTGAATGGGCTTGTTTGTTTTTTTCCTGTAAATCTGTTTGAGTTCTTTGTAAATTCTGGATATCAGCCCTTTGTCAGACGGGTAAACTGCAAAGATTTTTTTCCCATTCTTTTGGTTGCCAATTCACTCTAGTGACTGTTTCTTTTGCTGTGCAAAAGCTGTGGAGTTTGATTAGGTCCCATTTGTCTATTTTGGCTTTTGTTGCCAATGCTTTTGGTGTTTTGGCCATGAAGTCCTTGCCTATGCCTATGTCCTGAATGGTTTTGCCTAGATTTTCTTCTAGGGTTTTTATGGTGCCAGGTCTTATGTTTAAGTCTTTAATCCATCTGGAGTTAATTTTAGTGTAAGGTGTCAGGAAGGGGTCCAGTTTCTGCTTTCTGCACATGGCTAACCAGTTTTCCCAACACCATTTATTGAGCAGGGAATCCTTTCCCCATTGCTTGTTTTTGTCTGGTTAATCAAAGATTATATGGTTGTAGATATGTTGTGTTGCCTCCGATGCCTCTGTTCTGTTCCATTGGTCTATATCTCTGTTTTGGTACCAGTACCATGCTGTTTTGATTACTGTAGCCTTGTAGTATAGTTTGAAGTCTGGTAGTGTGATGCCTCCCACTGTGTTCTTTTTGCTTAGAATTGACTTGGCTATGCGGGCTCTCTTTTGGTTCCATATGAAGTTCATGGTGGTTTTTTCCAGTTCTGTGAAGAAATTCAATGGTAGCTTGATGGGGATAGCGTTGATTCTGTGAATTACTTTGGGCAGTATAGCCATTTTCATGATATTGATTCTTCCTAACCATGAACATGGAATGTTTCTCCATCTGTTTGTGTCCTCTCTTATTTCGTTGAGCAGTGGTTTGTAGTTTTCCTCGAAGAGGTCCCTTACGTTCCTTGTAAGTTGTATTCCTAGGTATTTTATTCTCTTTGTAGCAATTGTGAATGACAGTTCGTTCTTGATTTGGTTCTCTTTAAGTCTGTTATCGGTGTATAGGAATGCTTGTGATTTTTGCACATTGATTTTATATCCTGAGACTTTGCTGAAGTTGCTTATCAGTTTCAGGAGTTTTGGGGCTGAGATGATGGGGTCTTCTAGGTATACTATCATGTCGTCTGCAAACAGAGACAATTTGGCTTCCCGATTAATGTATTAGTCTGTTCTTGCTCTGCTATCAAGAATTGCCTGAGACTGGGTAATTTATAAGAAAAGAGGTTTCACTGGCTCATGGTTCCATGGGCTATACAGGTGGCAGGACTGGGGAGGCCTCAGGAAACTCACAGTCATGGTGGAAAATGAAGGGGAAACAGGCACATCTTACATGGCCGGAGCAGGAGCCAGAGCGGGAGGCGGGGAGGTGCTACCCACTTCTAAATGAGATCTCAAGATAACTCACTACTCACTATCACAAGAACAGTACCTAGGCAGTGGTGCTAACCCATTCATGAGAACTCTGCCCCATGATTCAATCACCTCCTACCAGGCCCCACCTCCAGTACCATGGATTACAATTCCACATGAGATTTGCTGGTGATACAGATCCAAACCATATAAATTAAGGGTATGCTAAACATTTGGGATCAGCAGAAAAGACTGTTAGCACTGGCTTGTAGTGTGACCTCCACCAGTGCCCTGAGGAAGAAATTTAGAACAAAGAAGGGGCGTTGGAGTTTAGTCCTCATTTACCCCTTGTCTGAGGTTCACGTGTCAGTGGATCTATTGGGTGGGGATACACGTTTCTGAACAAAACTCAGGGACGTATGTTAAGATGCCTCTGTTGGAAGCCAACGTCCTCGTGGCTCTGACTTCCTTGGTTACTGCTTTAAGCTACCGTTGCCTTCTTATCAATTCACTCATTTACTTTTCAGCGTTAGCTAGGTGCCTGGAATTTTCCTTAAAGAAACTCAAGATTTTTCTTCATTTCCATGCTCGAGGGGCCCACAGTCCCCTACGAGGGGCCTCCAGTCCATTTCAATGTCATAAAACAAGGCTTGGGGCATCAGTTTGAATTTAACCAACAGAGGGAGCCAGTTTTAGCTGTTTAAAATATTTTGGTCAATGTGATGTTTTAGTTAACGAATTGTTGAAATTTCATAAGGAAATGAAACTCAGTTGTCTGGCTTTTACCAGGTGTCTCTATTTGACTGTACATAATTGTACCTCACAGCATGGGTGCTAAACAGTGTTGGCTAAACAGTTTCTTGTACTGCTACATGAGGAGGGGAAGTGAAATACGGAACAAATCGTGACTCTGGACAGGAAGCAATAGAAAGGCAAATCAACATGGTTCTTGACCGGTCCTTTGCCTTGTTGTCATAGTTCTGCTGGAAATGCTTCACGGCAATGCCCTTGTACATCGTTATTTAGATGTTCAGTAAATATGTCGTCTGATATAGCTCATGCCCCAGCGGAGACTGAATGTTTCTGTTCCCCTAGGGAGAGACCTTGTACCTTGAGTTAATTTGCATGTGAATTCAAGTGGCCGGGGAAGTGGGAGCGCTGCTGACTCAAGTCAATCTGCCCGTCTCTGGGCGAGAGGGGTTAATATTCCGACAGGCATCGATGTATATATTTTTTGTGCAATTATAATTGGGAAGTAGAATGGCAAGGGGAGGGTTAAGTAACAACAAACTTCATTAGGTTGAGCTGGTCTGCAGCCCCAGGCCAAGTGGGGCTTGGAAGACAAACCGAATAACTGCAAGCTAGACGCTTGGATAATCTGTATTTCTCTGCGAGAGGAAGTCACAATTTATAAGATTGGGCATTTCTTGGGAAGAACTTCAAGAGAATGAAAAGCTGGGCTCCTGTCAGCCCTCTGGAGCAGGGCTTATCCTGGAGATGTAGATCGGCCCCGCAGGGATCAGCTACTGCCTCTTCTCCAGACAAAGAAGGAGCTCAGCGATGGCTGGAGGGATTCCGTCCACAGGTCTCCGGGACAGAGCTTGCAAGCAGTGGTAGTCACAATAGTGTCAAAACTGGCAGCTGTTCCTTGTAGGGGCATCAGCAGGATCACTGCAGAAGAATCCAGGAAAGGATGACCAGGCTTGGTGGCTCACACCTGTAATCCCAGCACTTCGAGAGGCCGAAGTGGGCGGATCACTTGAGGTCAGGAATTCAAGACCAGTCTGGCCAACATGAAGAAACCCCATCTCTACTAAAAATACAAACATTAGCCAGGCATCATGGCACATGCCTGTAATCCCAGCTACTCAGGAAGCCAAGGCAGGAGAATAGCTTGAACCTGGGAGGTGGAGGTTGCAGTGAGCCAAGATTGTGCCACTGCACTCCAGCCTGGGCAACAGGGTGAGACTGTCTCAAAAAAAAAAAAAAAAAGAGAGAGAGAACTTTATAGAAATCCTTCAACAGACATCCCCCACATCTTGTTGGCCAGAATGGCAGGATGGCACCAGATGGCCATTGCCAGAGAAAAGTGGATCATAGTGTTTGGTTTAAACCAGTTAGGATTTACAGTGGAGCTGGCAGTAGGGATTATTTTTGCAAGGTAAAAGGGGTGAACAGATTCTGGGAAGTATCTAACATTTACATACACCTTTTGTTCCCAACACTACATTGAAATGGAACTGCACAAGTCTTCAAATCCAGTGGGCATCTCTTTTTTTTTTTTTTTTTTTTTTTTTAAGCAGAATCTCAATCTGTCACCCAGGCTGGAGTGCAGTGGCATGATCTTGGCTCACTGCAGCCTCTTTCCCCCGGGTTCAAGCAATTCTACTGCCTCAGCCTTCTGAGTAGCTGGGATTACAGGCACATGCCACCCCTCCTGGCTAATTTTTAGATTTTTAGTAGAGACGGGGTTTCTCCATGTTGGTCAGGCTGGTCTCAAACTCCTGACCTCGAGTGATCTGCCCGCCTCAGCCTCCCTAAGTGTTGGGATTACAGGCGTGAGCCACCACACCCGGCCTGTCACCTTCAATTTTCTTTAAGGGAGCAGGGAATAACTAGTTCCATGGAGGGGATGGTTGAATAGGTAGTGGAGGAAAAGAATCAAGTGGTTTTCTGATTACACTGCATGCTTCTGTCTTGCTTAATGTACTATTAAAACCGGCGATTTCTTCTTCCGTGAATGAACTTACGCACCAAGTCCTGCCCTGGGTCTTCTCTCTTTTTCCATTTCACGTCTTTGACTTCTCCTTACATGGGTGACTTCCAAAGGTGTAACTTTATCCCAAATATTTCCTCTGGGTCCCAGAATCATGACCAATTGCCACCAAGAGCTTCACATGCATCTCTAATAGCATCTTCATATGCCCACACTTCCCTGCCCCATCTTCGCCATCTGTTTTTTGCAATTCTTTCCATATAATTTGTTAAATTATAAAGAGCATAATCTTCCAAACAGTTGCTTAAACCCAAAGGAATTATTTTAGATTTCTCCCTTGTCCTTCCCTGCTGCATTCAGCTCATGACCAAGTCTTGCCAATTCTACCTGAAGAATATGTCCCAAATGCATCCTCTTCCTGCCATCTCTGCTGTCACCCCCCAGTCCAAGGCACCATAATCTTTTGCCTGGACTGCAGTCAGACCCTCCTATCTGGTCTCCCTTCTTCCACCTTCCACTTCCCTCCCTGTTTAGTCTGTTTTCTACATCACAAAGGTTAATTTTTTTTTTTTTTTTTTTTTTTTTTTTTTTTTTTTTTGGAGATGGATTCTCCCTCTGTCACCCAGGCTGGAGTACAGTGGCACGATCTTGGCTCACTGCAACGTCTGCCTCCCAGGTTCAAGCAATTCTCCTGCCTCAGCCTCCCCGAGTAGCTGGGACTACAGGCTCATGCCACCACACCCAGCTATCCTTTTTTTGTATTTTTAGTAGAGACGGGGTTTCACCATGTTGGCCAGGCTGGTCTCAAACTCTTGACCTCAGGTGATCCACTGGCCTTGGCCTCCTAAAGTGCTAGGATTACAGGCATGAGCCATAGTGCCCAGTCACGAGTGGATTTTTAAACATTTAAATCTAATCATGTATGTCACTGCCCTACTTAAATCTTCTATTATTTTTCTTCTTCATGTAGAATAAACTTCAAAGTGCTAACCATGACTTACAAAGCCTCCACGACCTAGCCTCATCTTCCTCTTTCATTCCATTGACCACTCTCTCTTGCTCACTAAGCTGCAGCTGCTTTTGCTGGACTGTCCCAGTTTCTTGCCTACTTCCTGTTCTCCCTGCCTAGAATGTTCTTCTACTGATTCTTAGAAGGCTGGGTCTTTCTCAACCTTCAGATCTCTGCTCAAATATCACCTTCTTGGGGAGGCTTTTTCTAGGCAAACTTTCTTTCCTCTTCTTTTCCTTTGTTCTTAGAGACAGCGCTCCGCTCCGTCACCCACGCTGGAGTTCAGTAGCACCGTCATAGCTCATCGCATCCTCGAAGCCCCGGGCCTCCCACCTTAGCTTCCCAAGTAGCTGGGGCTAAGGTGTACGTCATCATGCCTGGCTGATTTTTCTTATATTTTTGTAGAGATGGCACCTTGCTGTGGTGCCAGTGATCTCCCTGTCTTGGCTTCCCAAAATGCTGGGATTACAGGCATAAGCCAGCTTGTCTGGCCCTGAGCACTCTTTCTAAAGCAGGTGCTCCCGCACCCTCTGTTACTCTCTATCTACCCACTATATTTCTTTTGTCCATTGCACTAGTCAAACATTTAAATTATCTTACTACTCATTTAATTCTTTCATTGTCTATCTCTTTTACCACAATATAAATTTCATTGAGATAGAGACCTTTCTGTCCTATTCACACAAGTATTCTTGGCACCTAGGATAGTATCTGGCAGATAGTAGGTGCTCAATAAATCATTTGGTTGAGGTGCTCAACCAAATGAATCAAAGGGGCAATATCCAACCATGTGTAAGTGTCCTCTGGAGGAACCACGTAGACTGAATTAGGTGAGCCCAGAGTGAACCACAAGGCCTTAAAGCTTATTTAGGGGAGAGGATGTTGCTTCAAAGTGTGGTTTCCTCCAACTGAGTGAGCCACTGCCCTACACCACTATGTTACCTGGGAAGAGAAGGATGGGGGAATGTTCGGGTCAGGGGAAGCTAAATGTTAACAGAGATTCGTTTTGTTTTCTTTTGAGTTGGAAGATGAAAGATAAAACTTCTCAAGCTTGGGCAGCCCGTCTCTAAGAAAATCCTGCTAGAATGGCAAGAAGGGTAATACTTTAAGCATTTCACCCTTTGATGGCCATACAGAGTGACAATCCCTTCCATGCAGAGGACCCAGATGGAGACCTTCCTCCTTGTGATCAGAGCATGTACCTACACTGGAACCCTCAAGACCTTCAAGGGTGAATATGTCTAGTGTACACCTAACTAACAGAAGATCCAAGGTGACTTGGATGAGGTGCTGTGAGTCACAGAAGCAATGGGAGATTTGGAGATATCAGAGTGTGTTTATAACCCACGTTCCCTCCTTCACAAGCAAATTCAAATTGCAAATAGCAATAGATGCCAATGACCATTTGATCAATGTGCTATGGTGGAAAACACATGGGCTTTGGGGGGTCAGAGACACCTGGGCTCAGATTTAATCTCTGTCACGTATGGCTGAATGATCTCGGGAAATTTGTTTAACCTCTCTGAACCTTAATCTCCATCTATGACAAAATTACCCTTTTGCAAAGTTGTTTGGGTTCTGTGGTTTGATACGTGGAAAGGACCCAACAAACAGTGGTAAGATCATTATGGTGGTAGATTTTTGGCTTTCAGCTCAGCACGCTAAGACACTTCATAGGCATAATAAAATGCAAATTCTGCTTTACCTTTCACTTCCTGTCTCTGTAAACCTTAGAAGATTTGAGCCTTGTAAAGAAACTAAATAGTTTAAAACAAAAAGTTTAATTTCAAGTGAATTTTGGTAAAGGTTGATATCCAGCGTGTCAATTTGAGTTGGGTTTTGTTACTCACTGCAGCAAGAATCCTAATACAGCATATAACGCAATGCTTGACCGTGGCGGAACCCTCTAACAAACGGTTGCTGTTCCGGCTGTTGCCTTGGCCCATGAAGTCCATGAAGGTCATACCCCTAGCCTCACTGGGGCATTCCCGAAACTCAGTCCAACTGTCCTTAAAATATTTGCTATTGGTTCTATCCATAGAGTCCACCTGTGGTTCTACCCATCGAGTACACCTGTTTCTACTTCCCTCTCTTATTCATTAAGACAGCCATTGATCCATTTATTATGTCCCAAACTAGGAAAAAGAGTTTCCTGTTAGTGAAATCATCTGATAACAAGAAACACAGGGGTTCTTCAGTATCCCCAAAAGAGCCTTCAGTCGAAGCCAACGGGGAGTGAGACAGGGGATCTGGTGTTGGTGCTCTATGAGGAAGCCTTGTTCTGTCCCTGCGGTTGGCCGTTCTCTTACCTTGGGGGAATGTTCGGGTCAGGGGAAGCTAGATGTTAACAGAGATTCGTTTTGTTTTCTTTTGAGTTGGAAGATGAAAGATAAAACTTCTCAAGCTTGGGGAGCTCGTCTCCAAGAAAATCCTGCTAGAATGGCAAGAAGGGTAATACTTTAAGCATTTCACCCTTTGATGGCCATACAGATGGCCAGGCTGCTCCTGTCTGCTGTTGACAGCTAATGGTCTTTTACAGGCCTGAGCTGATTCATGTCCTGCCTGACCCTGACTGATTCTCACATCAGCCTCCTGGACTTGTCTGTCCTTGGCCTAACTTTAATTATTCCGTAACAGCTGCTGCCTCCTTCTCTGGTGCAGCCCCAAGCTGGGCCTGGCTTCCAGCTGGCTTGATGAGAGCAGGCCTCCAGGGGGGCTGGAAGATAGATTCTGCATGTCTTTGCAGAGGGGTGTTTTCCCTGATAGTATATCCCCTTGAAGTGGCAGAGAGTTACTCTTCTGCAATCCTTGCCATTCGCAGAAGAGTTTTCTTCGATCTGAGTTCACCATTGCCAGAGAAGGCCGGAGGAGCAGTGTTTATCACATAAGGAAAGTGGCCTTGGATGTGAATCACCCTCATCCGGCAGCGAACCAAAAACACCACTCATTCTGCCTCTCCTGAGAACCAGAGCCAAGAAATTACAAACTGCATTAATGTGCTAGAAAAATACCCCAGCAAAGCCTTCAGGGCAGGGAGTGACTGGGGTCAGCGCCATGTCATTAGTCAGGTCTCAGTCAGCAAGGCTGAAGTCTCTTCTTTCAGCAGCCTGTGGGTCCAGTAATACTGGGAATGTGCCTCCATGGTGTTAAGAAGGTGGGACGAGGGACTCAGGGAGGAGTGAGTGCTCCTGGGCCTGGGACTGAGCATTCCAGATGGCCCGGTGCCATTCTCAGGACTGGAGATAGTTCTACTTGCAGGAATGGAGCCAGGGTACAAGGATCACAGTCAGGTCAGATGGGGGAGGGCTGATTGCTTGAAGCAACCTGATGCCACGTGGCCAGGGTGGGGAGCCGAAATCACCCCCAGAACAAGCAGCATAAGCAGAATGAAGAAAGAGTGAGGAATGGCCACAGGGGCTGGTTCCACAGGAAGGCTGTGGACAGCAAATCTGTGAGGGGTTTCCTTCCCTGTGGGGCTGGTGTGACTCTGGGGACGGGTGTGAGGGTTTAAAGTAGCTGCACAGGGCACAGCTGGAAGGGAACCTGGTGGCAGGGGACTCCCTCAGTTTCCTAGGGCTATGGCAGTGTAGGGCTGATCCAATTCCAGACGTAGTCTGCTGCTCTGACTGCAAAAGTGTCTTCTACAGATCTGTAGGATTTTTTTTTTTCAGATGGAGTCTCACTCTGTCTCCCAGGCTGGAGCGCAGTGGCATGGTCTCGACTCACTGCAACCTCCGCCTCCTGGGTTCAGGCAATTCTCCTGCCTCAGCCTCCTGAGTAGCTGGGATTACAGGCACGCGCCACCATGCCCAGCTAATTTTTGTATTTTTAGTAGAGACGGGGTTTCACCATGTTGACCAGGATGGTCTTGATCTCTTGACCTCGTGATCCACCTGCCTCGGCTTCCCAAAGTGCTGGGATTACAGGTGTGAGCCACCGCGCCCGGCCTGATTTTTTTTTTATTATTATTTCCATGATCTGTGATGATGAAGTGTGGACTGTTCTCATCCCAAACGTACCCATGAAATTTGCAAGCCTATAAACAACCACCCCGATGTTTTAGGTGCTTTTCTCAGGTCCAAGATGAAGGCTTTGGTGTCTCACCCACGCTGAGCTCTGAGCTGTCACAGAGGCACAGTTGCTCGATTTTAGACAGTCTCCGATCTCTTTATCAAGATCAGCTACAGCCCTGCAACCTTCTGATCCGAAAATCAGGTGGCGATCGCTTTGCTATCTGTCTTCCATCTTTTCTTTATATCTATCTGTGATGCCCTTCTCAAATATTTTCTGTCATGCCATCTAATCATTTTGTTGTCTACCAGCAGAAAATAAAACCTTAAATGTTTTTTAAATGTGATTTTGTGTTTCTGTGTGTGAACAGAGGAAATCAGAGAGAGCTGTGATAAACCTGAGAAAGACGACAACATTTTGAGGAATATCTGACCATGGGCTGAATTTGAACAATAACAATGTGATGGCAATAGCAGCCGAGAGATCCAGGCTCCATGACCCCTGAAATCACTCAGCCTCTCTGGGCCCCATCTGACAAATGAAATAGCGATTAGGTCACGGCTTCTCAAGTTGTAACGTGCACACAAATTACTGGGCTTTGTTAAAATGCAGATTCTGATTCAGTAGGTCTGGGATGTGTCCTGAGACTCTGCATCCCAGATAATGCTGTTGCTGCTGGTCAGACTTCCCTAGCAAGGGCTTAGAGGACCTCCAAGTAGTTCTCAATCCTAGACATACATCAGTATCTCCTTGGGAGTTTTAAAAGTACCAAGGCAAAATATACCTGCCCAGGCCCTACTTCCAGACAGAAGGATATAATTGGTTTGGGATGGGATCCAGGCATCATTCTCTTTACGAAAGTTCTGACCAAGTGCTGTGGCTCAAGCCTGTAATCCCAGCACTTTGGGAGGCCAAGGTGGGTGGATCACCTGAGGTCAGGAGTTCGAGACCAGCCTAGCCAACACGGTAAAAGCCCATCTCTACTAAAAATATGAAAATTTGCTGAGTGTGGTGGTGTACACCTATAATCCCAGCTACTCGGGGGGCTGAGGCAGGCGAATCGCTTGAGCCCGGGAGGCAGAGGTTGCAATGAGCTGAGATCGTGCCATTGCATTCCAGCCTGGGTGACAGAGCAAGACTCTGTCTCCAAAAAATAAGAATGCTCTTCAGGTGATTTTAACATGCTGTCCAAGGCTGACTATTACTATGCTGAGCTCTAGGAGTCTATGAACACATGTAAATGCACATACACATGTATGCATACATATACATATGTGCATACATGTGTATGAATGTGTATATACATACACACATGAAAGGGAGTGTTTAATTTTTTTTCAGAGAATGTAGAAAATTAGAATCTGCTCTCTTTTGGCTTTTGACGTGTGGGGAGGGAGGGCAGAGAAGGATCAGAGGAAAGAGCAAAATGACTGTCCAGCCACAAAGGACACGAGGGTAACAAAGCCAGCCACTTGCCCTGTTTGTAAGCTGCCCAGTGTCCAGATGGCAGAGCTCCTGAGACAGGCTGACACACAGCTTGTCAACCAAATGGGGTCTGTCACACCTTGGGCTGTGACCTGGTCTGACCAGGATTTTAAACTAAAACCCTTTCTGTTTTTATTTATATTTTTATTTTTTTTGAGATGGAGTGTCACTTTATTGCCCAGGTTGGAGTGCAGACATGATCTCAGCTCACTGCAACCTGCCTCGGCCTCCCCAGGTGCTGGGATTACAGATGTGACCCCCCACCCCCCACCCCTTTCTGTTTTAAACCTAAGTAGCTAGCACTGTAAACCGGTAGGGCCAAACCACCTGCCAGTTTGTAATTTCAGCAGTTTATTCTAAGCTTGGAAAACTGGAGGGCACTTACCAGTCACCTGCAGCAGAAAGGCTGGGCAAAGGGAAGGTTTCCACTGTTGACTGAAGATGAAGATCTTGCCCGATTTTCATTGTATCATTCATCAGAAAAGCAGAAACAGAGTCAATGGCTCTTTGAAACGGCAGCTGTCTTCCAGGAAGATGAGCATTAGAGAAAAACCGCTATGAAGTCAAGGCCTCTCCTTGAAGGGTTTGCTGGAAGGTCAGCCTGGGTGACTTGGAAGGAGGAGCTGAGTGGCTCATCTGAAATCCTAAGGCAAGTTTGCCGTTGAGGGTTGGTGGTGACTGAAAAGATAGGAGAGGAGAAGGAGGGAGAGAAATGAGCAAAGCCGGGGGCCCCCCCGGGCCGGGGATGGGTGGTGAGAGATGCCTGCTTCTGGATGTTTTTGCAAAGGAACTTTTGAGAACGAGTGGTCTCAGGAGTGTTGAGCTGGTGCGGGCAGCTCTGTGTGTCCCTTGCAGCAGCAATCTGCAAGTGAAAGAGCTGGTGCTGGAATAACAGCAGCGCCAAGATAAAGGAACAACCCCAGGGCAGAACGCAGAGCCCCAGTGCGGAGGAGGTCGGGAACAGAGCTGCCGGAACGTGTGCACAGTCCTCCCTGCCCTGCCCCGTCTGCAGGAATCTCAGGAAGAGTCCTGGACTTTCCACAGGACACAGGGTTGGAATGGGAAACTCTGTTATCCAGACCTTAAAAGAGCAGGGCTACGCCAGCTGACACGGGGCCATATTTCAAGCCAGGTTTATCGAATGATGTGATGGAGGAAATGCTTAAGATTCTGCATTTTCCTTCTGCCTGCACTCTGACCCATCGCCAGTTTATGGACATGTGGAAGTAGTTGAACTCAAAACGTGTGAGAGTAGCTTATTTTAACACAGTGAGCGACCAGGATGAGGGGACTTGCTGACCTGCTTCTTGAGAAAGGGGACTTATTGGGAACATAAGCTCTAAGGCGCTCAAAGGTCAGTAGCCTGCACTTCCTTAGCGATAGAACTTCGGGAAATTGTCAGAACGCTGAGCTTGATACTTATCCGGGGAGGTGCGGGGCCTCAGTTTCACACCGCCCCACTGGAGACGCTGCTCATTTTCCATTTCTGGACTTCCAAGAGATTGGCGAATCACAGGTTTTGAAGAGTTACAGAGTTATTTGAAGGAAGTAAGTTGCCATCTTGGAAGAAGTTTGAGGAGTTTGAATCATGCTTAAGTTTCTGTGGCTGCTGCTGGAATCTTAGGAAATGATTTCCATACAGCTCAATAATTTCCCAGAAAACTGGCTTCCCTAGTTCTGAGTGTTAATTTACAACACGTGCAATGTAACTGCACAGATGGATTTTGCACCCAGTGAGTGGGCCTGGGAGTGGATAGCAGGGCCTCAGTGTGGGACTCTGCTGAGGGGCTGCACGGAATTAAAATCTGCCACTGAGCTGTGAACCCTTGACTGGGCTGCATCTTGGGGGAGGAAGGGGTGCCTTTTTCTAACACACCTACCCCATGGTCCCTCCCCCAAATTTGCCCAAGGGTGGCATCTAAGCAGGTGCATGCCTGTAGTTCCAGCTACTGGGGAGGCTGAGGCAGAACGATTGCATGAACCTGGGAGTCGGAGGTTGCAGTGAGCTGAGATTGTGCCACTGCACTCCGGCCCGGGCAACAGATCGAGACTCTATTTCAATAAAAAAAAAGTATTATGCCCATGAGGCAGTCTCAGGGTCCCTGAGGTTTTGAAGGTGAGTAGGTGCCAGTGGACATCGGAGTCTAAGCTCCACAAAGGTATGGGCCTGCGTCTATCATGCTGCACAGCGCACCGTCAGCACGGTAGTTACTGGGAGTATGCACTCAATATGTATCTTTTGAATGGAAATAGGTACAAATGGGGCCCCGTAGAGGTGGATCAGAGCAAAGAAGAAACGGAAAACTTCATATAGTCACTGACTAGAGAGAAAACCACATTTATTTGGGGCACATATAAAAGCCCTTCTTAAAAAGAACTTTTCAGGGACTGGGTCAAGTGTAAGTAGTGGAGCCAAGACTCAATAAGATTTTATAAAATTACATGTTGGCCGGGCGCAGTGGCTCACGCCTGTAATCCCAGCACTTTGGGAGGCCGAGGCGGGTGGATCACGAGGTCAAGAGATCGAGACCATCCTGGTCAACATGGTGAAACCCCGTCTCTACTAAAGATACAAAAATTAGCTGGGCATGGTGGCGCGTGCCTGTAATCCCAGCTACTCAGGAGGCTGAGGCAGGAGAATTGCCTGAACCCAGGAGGCGGAGGTTGTGGTGAGCCGAGATCGCACCATTGCACTCCAGCCTGGGTAATAAGAGCGAAACTCCGTCTCAAAAAAAAAAAAAAAAAAAAAAAAATTACATGTTGATATGTATGCAAGTAAGTATCACAGTGACTGTATTGATGATAGAGTTGCTTGAGAAACATGTCCAGGGCATCCACTCTTTTAGTTATCAGATTTTATTGAGCATCTCCTATATGCCAGACACTGTGCCTGATACTGGGGAGATACACATGTCCAAGACACAGCTCTGCCCTCACATTGCACTTGGTAGTAGTAGGGGAATGGCCACTCCAACAGATATTTCCAATGGAATGTCAATGCCATGACAGAGAAGCTCAGGGTTCTATGTGAGCAAATGGGAAGCATGGTTCACCCAACCTGAAAGGGGTAAGGGAGGCAAGCTTCCTGGAGGAAGTGGCCTTCTTGAAACTCCCTCAACATATAAGGTTCCTTTGGGTTGGGTGGGTTGTGGCTCTGCTGTTCTCCCAGCCTTCAAAGGCGCAGTCCTGCTGAAAGTTCTGTCCAGGGCTCCAACACCCCTACCTCCACAGAAAATAGCTCCCACCAGGGAAAGTCCTACACCTGAGTGAACTCTGTCACCCTCCTCCCCAGATGCTGCTACTCAACACACCGTGCAGAAGACCAGAATTTTATTTAAATCTCTGTCTTCCAACACAGGCCAAATTTGTGAAGAAGAGATCTGTGTGTAGGACAGTCTGAATTAAAAGTAACCACTCATTACAGTGTTTTACCTGTAATTTTTCTCACTCTGATGCTGCCACATTCTCAGATTAGGAAACCTAATTTCACATTGTGGAGCTTACAGTTTTCCTTTGAAGAAATAAAAATTTAAATAATTGGCGTTCCAGTCTGCAGTGCTCAGTTTTGTGAAGAGTAATAATACAAGGAAATGTTACAAAAAAATGGGACCCTTGGCTGGGCGCGGTGGCTCACGCCTGTAATCCCAGCACTTTGAAAGGCCGAGGTGGGTGGATCATGAGGTCAGGAGATCGAGACCATCCTGGTCAACATGGTGAAACCCTGTATCTACTAAAATTCAAAAAACTAGCCAGGCATGGTGGCGCACGCCTGTAGTCCCAGCTACTCAGGAGGCTGAGGCAGGGGAATTGCTTGAACCTGGGAGGCCGAGGTTGCAGTGAGCTGAGATCGCACCACTGCACTCTAGCCTGGTGACAGAGCAAGACCCCGTTCCAAAAAAGAAAGAAAAATGTGGAGGGACCCTCTATTCTGGTTGGTGGTAGCAAAATAAAGAATATAAATTTGGTTTGGGTTTAGAAAGTACCCGCCAATTGAATAACAATTGTTTCATTTTTTAAAAGAAATTGATCGAATGAGAAAAGCCACAATCGCTTCATTTCAAATCCAGCGGGAGTACCCACATCCTGTTCTCACTTAGGATGAATTTTGGGGAAGAGTAAATTTAAATGTGTTAGTTATTAAAATGGAGGCTAATAATATCCAGACAACAGGTGGTACTCAAAGCACTTAAGGTTGGTGTATGGAGAGCTGTGCACCTTAGAGAGGAGGACCTTGGTCACCAGTTAAGCGGGAAGCAGACATGTGAGGGCTTGTAGAGAATCCAGTTACCTACGGTTCTTCCCCATCGCGATCACCCCCATACACTTCAGACTCAACCCATCAAAACCTGAACCCGTATCTCCTTCCTCAAACTTCCTCTGCCTCCTGCACCCTCGTCCAGGTAAAGGATATCACCATCTGTCCAATACCCTAAGTAGAACTTGGATGTTTTCCGTGATTTCTCTCTTTTCCCTACCTTGTCCCCAGCTCCCCAGGTTCCTCATTGACTGAATCTGTCGACTCTACCTTTTAAAGATTTCTTGAATCCGTTCACTTTTCTCCAAGCCCTCAGCCTCTTCCCTGCTTCGGACCTCTGTCTTCTCTCATCTGCAGACAGCAGGAAGCAGCCTTCTGATTTCCTCACTGCTTGTCATACCTCACTTCAAGCCATCCTCCATACAACAGCCACAGTGGATCTTAAGTGTACATTTGATTGTCACTGTTTTCTTTTTTTGAGATGGAATCTCGCTCTGTCTCACAGACTGGAGTGCAGTGGTTCAGTCTCGGCTCACTGAAATCTCTGCCTCCCGGGTTCAAGTGATTCTCCTGCCTCAGCCTCCCAAGTAGCTGGGATTACAGGCACCTTCCACCACGCCCAGCTAATATTTGTATTTTAAGTAGAGACGGGGTTTCACCATGTTGGTCAGGCTAGTCTCGAACGCCTGACCTTGTGATCTATCCACCTCGGCCTCCCAAAGAGCTAGGATTACAGGCATGAGCCACAGTGCCCGGCCTCACTGGCTTTCTTAAAGACCAGTGTCCTACACTGCCCTCCAGTTCATGCCCAGGGTCCTCTGGCTCACATGTCCCTTCAGAAACAGGCACCGGGGCCCTCTCCAGTTTCACCTGTTGGCCACCCCAACCTCCACGCCAGTCAGCTTTCTTTAGTTCTCTGGAACTAAAGAAAGGAGTTCTCTGCTCCTCCTTCCCTCTTGCCTCTAGGTGTTTTTTTTCCCCCTTTCACGTTGGTCCCTCTGTTTAGAATGCTTAGCAATCTTCTACGTGTCTTTCAGCTTTCAACTTCGATGTAACTTCCTCTGGCTTCCTCAAGTCCAGTCAGTTTCCCCTGTTATAGGCTCCCGGAGCATCTGGTATGTCCTCCATCACAGCCGTCACCCTGCAGCATCTCTGCTGCCTAAGTCCGCAGAGAGATGATGAGATGCTCGAAGGTGGGGCTGTGACTGTCTCAGTGTTATGTCTCCAGATATGGCTGGTACTCAGTAAGTATTTGCCTATAATTGAGAGTCTGTAACGGATGTTGCCCTCAGAAAGATTTGGTAGCAAATATATTATGATTAAAAGAATTTTTAAGCTGGGCGCGGTGGCTCACACCTGTAATCTCAGCACTTTGGGAGGCTGAGGCGGGCAGATCACCAGGTCAGGGGTTTGAGACCAGCCTGACCAACATGGTGAAGCCTGGTCTCTACTTAAAAATACAAAAATTAGCCAGGCATGGTGGTGCACACCTATAATTCCAGCTAGTTGGGAGGCTGAGGCAGGAGAATTGCTTGAACCTGGGAGGCAGAGGTTGCGTGAGCTGAGAGAGTGCCATTTACTCCAGCCTGGGAGACAGAACGAGACTCCGTCTCAAAAAATAATAATAATAATAATTAAAAAAAATTTTTTTTTCCAACTTCATCTCTCTTCTTGTTTGCAATTTCATCCTGAAAATGCTATAAAGTTTTGACAAGGCATGCATGCATGGGCTCGCCTGGTGTGAGAAACAGCTCCAGACTTGGAATTTGAACAATGGCCAACATTTGCTGAAGTCTCGCTCTGCGCCAGGCTATGTCCCAAACCCATTACATACATCAACTCCTTTAGCCCTCTCACAGCTCTGTGGGACAGCTGCTCATCTTCATTTAGCAGACAGGAAGTAGAGGCGCAGGACTCAGCCCTCCGCTCAGATCCCTGCACTGCCACGTACTGGCTGTGGGACTTGAGTGAACAACCGTGCCTTCATTTCCTGAGCTACAAACTAGAGGGGCTACTTGCTGAGTCCTTGACCCGCACATTTTGTTTTCTTATATCACGTACATATCACACACGCATTTACATGCTGGCCTTTCATAGGTCAATTTTGAAGCCACTGATACGCTCCTGTGACCTGCTGCACGGCGATATTCCAGTCTGCCACCCATTGGTTCAGCTTCAGCAGTGTATGCGTGTGTGTGTTCAATTATTTAAATGATTGACTGCACCTTGCCAATATTATATTATAAAAACGTGCGTAATGGAAATAAAATTGTGATACTAGCAATTGATCAGAATAAATAGCAATTATTGAGCACCATGCCAGCTATGAAACTCTTGCCTCTCAGCTTCAAACTCTTGTCTTCTACTCTTGTATATTTGGCTGTGCGATGCGGGGGCTGGGACTCCGCAAAGTACATTTTTCCTTTGTCCCCTTCTTCCTGTTAGGCTCTATTAATAAAGGCCATTATCGGGAGATGGCAGGACTGGAGGAGAAAGACGGGACTGTTTCCCGCTGGCTTTCCATTATTTCGGGATGACTTCCTGTACCTGTCACCACCATCCAGCAATGCTGCTGCTTCCCTCTAGGAGAAGCAGTTCAGTCCAGCTCGAGGTTTTTCCGACGTGCACAGTGGGCCCCGCTGCATCTCTGGAGAGATGGCTGACAGCCAGCTGGCACCTCATCCTCAGAAGTCTGTGTCTCAGACCCACGGGACTCGCTTCTGAGCTTCTAAGTCTGAATGGCAACCTCTTCCCTTTGTTCCCTCAGCCCGCCAAGCTGCTTCCTGCAGTTCTTACCTCTGCGATAGCTTACTGTCCTCTTTCTCCCTTTTCAGTCAGATTGTTAACAATTCTTTATTACCTTGTTAAGCATTCTCTGCATTAAATTCTCTGTTAAAACAACTGATCAGTTTTCATCTCCTAATTGGACCCTGACTGACATAATCATTTATCCAATTCACTTCATTCTAACAATAATCCTAAGAAATAGCATATATCTATCTATCTATCGTAATTTTTTAAAAATTTACGTCACTATTATTACCTCTTTACAGATAGAAAACTGAAGGATACAGTGGTTGAGCAACCAGCTCATTTACACTGCTAGGAAGCAGCACAGCTTGGCTTTGAGTCCATGCAGGCTAGTTTAGGGCCCTTCGTCTTAAACAGAGACAGTGGTTCTCAAAACTTTAGTGAGCATTACAATCACTTGGATGGTTTCTTGTCTTTCTTGTCTTACTTTTCTTTTTTTGATGGTGTCTCCCTCTGTTGTCCAGGCTGGAGTGCAATGGCATGATCTTGACTCACTTCAACCTCCGCTTCCTAGGTTCAAGTGATTCTCCTGCCTCAGCCTCCAGAGCAGCTGGGATTGCAAGCGCCTGCCAGCACACCTGGCTGATTTTTGTATTTTCAGTAGAGACCGGGTTTCACCATGTTGACCTGGCTGGTCTTGAGCTCCTGACCTCAGGTGATCCGCCTGCCTTGGTTTCCCAAAGTGCTGGGATTACAGGCATGAGCCACTGTGCCCTGGCCTGAATGGTTTCTTAAAACCTGAGTTTCTGGGTTTCATTCCCAGAGCCTCTGATTCAGTGGGACTGGAGTGGGGTCTGAGAATTTGCATTTTTAACAAGCTCTCAGGTGATGCTCCTCTCAGGAGCAATTTGAGGAATGTTGCACTGGGCTACAGGTATCAGGCTTAATACAAGAAGACAAAGATGGAAACAATTAAGCAGGCTTGACCTGTGACTATCTTATCCTCGGTTTAAGTTTATTGGACTTAAATCTGTCAAGCGTATATTATAAAGGAAGATAAGTAAATGTTTAATTGAAGAGTTTGTCAGTCCTGTGAGCTAGGTACCATTACCATCAATGTTATATTACAAATAAGAAAACGGAGACACAGAACATTTAAATAACTTGTCCAAGATCACATAACTAATAAATGATAAAGATGAGATTCCGACTCAGGCACTCTGACCCCAAGCACCTTCTCTTAGCAATTGCCCTCTACTAATTCTCATAGGAGTGAGAAATAACAGTGTGTCTCTGGGGAAAAAGACCCAACTTGTTTTTTATTTTTAGAGATGGGGTCTCATTTTGACACCCAGGATGGCACACAGTGATCATAGCTCACTGCTGCCTCAAACTCTTGGGCTCAAGGGATGCTCTTGCTTCAGCCTCCTGAGTACCTGGGACTACAGGTGCCTGCCACTGGGCCTGACTAATATTTTTATGTTTTGTAGAAATGGAGTCTCACTTTGTTGCCCAGGTTGGTCTCCAACTCCTGGGCTCAAGTGGTCCTCCTGCCGTGGCCTCCCAAAGTGCTGGGATTACAGGTGTGAGCCATCACACCCAGCGGGACACAATTTAGAATACTAGGATTGTCCTGGGAAAGATTGCTGCTTTCCTCTGTGGACCAGCTTCACCAGTAGAGGGTCACTTGATGCATCCTCCACTGGGGATCTTTGGGGCAACCCAATTCAGTAGCACTCTGCAAACTGTGTCTGCAGCTGTGAGTGCAGTCCTGCCCTATGGCAGGCAAGTGGACCACTGGAGAGTTCCACAGAGATCCTTCGAGAATAGCCTTCCCTAGATGGAATTAGGTGCCTCTCCTCTGATGCTAGTAGCACTCGTAAATTTAACACAATTTAGACAAAGACCATCAGTTCTGAGCAAACTAAGAATAGTGGGTTTTGTTTTCTCATTTGAATGTACATTAGACATAAGCCCATTTGCTGTTTGATTTTTTTTTTTTTTTTTTTTTTTTTGAGACAGAGTCTTGCTCTGTTGCCCAGGCTAGAGTGCAGTGGCACAATCTCGGCTCACCACAACCTCTGCCTCCCAGGTTCAAGCAATTTTCCTGCCTCACCCTCCCGATTAGCTGGGAAAACAGGTGCCTGCCACCACACCCTGCTAGTTTTGTACTTTTAGTAGAGACTGGGTTTCTACATGTTGGTCAGGCTGGTCTCAAACTCCCGACCTCAGGTGATCCACCCACCTCGGCCTTCCAAAGTGCTGGGATTACAGGTGTGAGCCACAGTGCCTGGCCTGAGTGTTTACTTTTAAGAAAAAGAACTAAATTGAAGACTAGCATAAAATGCTGAAAATATATAATTAAAGATTGGGTCTAGGCCAGGCACGGTGGCTCACGCATGTAACCCCAGCACTTTGGGAGGCTGAGGCAGGAGGATCACCTGAGGTCAGGAGTTTGAGACCAGCCTGGCCAACATAGCGAAACATCATCTCTACTAAAAATACAAAAATTAACCGGGCACGGTGGCACACCCCTGTAGTCCCAGCTACTTGGGAGACTGAGGCAGGAGAATTGCTTGAACCAAGGAGGCTGAGGTTGCGGTGAGCCAAGACAGTGCCATTGCACTCTAGCCTGGGCAACAAGAGCAAAACTCCATCTCAAAAAAGAAAAAAAAAAAAGATTGGGTCTAAAAGGCTTTGTACAATTTAGGACACCCTATTTTCTCCTAGTGGTCTGGATGTTCCATGTTCTATGAGAGTTTTTCTGCCCACAGGTTGGGTGGAAGAGGCTGGAAGCGCTTCGAGAGCAGGGCTAGTCACCTGTACATCCCCTTGTGTCTAGCACCGTGGCTGGTGCACGCTTGACATTTGATAAATATTGCTTAAACTCCAATTCTGGAAAGGGACCGGCTTGAAAGTCTTCTTTGTTCATATTCTCTTGGACATGGCAATGACTCAGAACAAAGCCCACAGAGAAAGGGGAGGCCTGGTGAAAGGGGTGCACTTTTCCGATTTAGACATAGAAATGACTTTCCGTTAAAGTGGGTTATTTTGAGAGGGTTAGAAGTGATTTACATGTCAGGCAGTCAGTAGCCAAAATGGTTTTCATGATGTCTGGAGGAAATGTACATCTCTGTTCTTCTTTGCCTAGGGTTTGAAACTGTGGTGATATATTAATAGTTGCTATTTATTTAGCACTGCTGTATGTCAGATGCAGCGCTAAGAACTTTCCATAATGAGCTGTCATTTAACAGCCGCGACAATGTGCTGAAATAAGTAACCCATTTTATAGATGAACAAACTGAGGGTCCAAAAACGTAAGCAAATTCCCCAGGGCCTCGCTCTGGTAGATGCTGCATGCGGTGTTCCAATTCAGGCCTGTCTGACCCTAGAGTTTGTGTCCTTTCTGGTGGCCATCGGCCCGCCTTCCCGCTTCTCACATGGAGCCCCTAGACCCCTAAAATAAGGTGATGGGTCCTCTGGCTCTCTCCATGCTAGAATTCGTTCCCAAGTCTGAGCACTCAAAATCCCAGTGGTCTCTCTGAGAACGTGATGGCTAAATTTTTCAGTCTCCAGTTTGACTCTGATGCGCTGCCTTCACCTTCCCACACCACGATGAAGTAGCACTTTGCAAAGTGACTAGCGGTGGGATGGTCAGAAGTGAGCAGGGAGCTTTCAGTCCTGCCACCCTCAATTTCTCTTGCCATGTTTACACCTGGAAGGATTAGCGTGATGATAAACTATATTATGGATAAATTATATTGGCTACTTAGGGCACCTTTGAATAACGTTTTCTCATGCATGCTGCCTACAACGCTGAGCAGCAGTGCTGTTAACCCTAATTGGGGCTTGTCTAAAAATCTTTCTTTCTTTTTGTTTTCTTTCCTTCTTTCTTTCTTTTTTTTTTGAGATGGAGTTTTGTTTGTGTCGCCCAGGCTGGAGTGCAATGGCACGATCTTGGCTCACTGCAACCTCTGCCTTCCAGGTTCAAGCGATTCTCCTGCCTCAGCCTCCCCAGTAGCTGGGACTACAGATGTCTGCCACCATGCCCAACTAGTTTTTGTATTTTTAGTAGAGACGAGGTTTTACCATGTTGGCCATGCTGGTCTTGAACTCCTGACCTTGAGATCCACCCACCTCAGCCTCCCAAGGTGCGGCGATTACAGGCGTGCACCACTGCTCCTGGCCTAAAAGTCTTTCTTAAATGGCTTTGGAATGTGTTAAAATGCTTCTACGGATTTTTTTTTCAGAATTATAAAACATCAGAGCTACTTTGTCGTATTTATTATATCAGGTTTCAAGACGTTAAGTCTAGAAGAATTTTGGTTAATTCAGCGATCTCTGCATAATGTAGATGCTACTTCCATGGAAATATTCGAAAGCTTTCCTTGAAATGGAGAGTGAAAAACCAGGTTTTATTAACCTATTATTTTCCTCATTTTCTCCCCTCTCATCTAAAAGTATCTCTGTAGCTTGAGATTTCAAACAGACTCGAACAGATTTCTTTGCTCTAGATGAAGTATCTTAAAGATGGAAAGGCCACCGACTGCTTCAGAATGAGACTGACTAGAAGTCCCTGGCCTCTAACTTCCCGCCCTGTGTGATACCTTGGTCTTGTCCTTAGCTGATCAGGTTCACAACATTAATTCTTATAGCACCGGCACACCCAGAGGTGACCATCCCTTGGAGGGATTCAGTAGTACTCAATTGAGTTCTGGGCGAAGCAATGACAGTGGGTGTAGGTAGCAGTGGCATCCAGTGGCCGGCACCAGCAGGGTCGGTGGTGCAAACTGCAGCATCTCATACTGGGGTGTGATGAAAGTGGTATCCTCACCAGGCAAGTCCTTGAGAGTGATTTTGAGCCTTGTTCTTGGCTGCGTCTTTCAAGTCTAGTTCTTTCTCCATGCTGAATTTTTGTGTGACTCCCATGAGATCCCTCAAGTGGGCAGGTGCAGTGGCTCACACCTGTACTCCCAGCACTGTGGGAGGCCGAGGCAGGCAGATCACCTGAGGTCAGGAGTGCGAGACCAGCCTGACCAACATGGTGAAACCCTGTCTGTACTAAAAATACAAAATTAGCTGGGCGTGGTGGTGCGCACCTGTAATCCCAGCTACTCAGGAGACTGAGGCACAAGAATTATTTGAACCCAGGAGGTGGAGGTTGCAGTGAGCTGAGATGGCACCATTGCACTCCAGCCTGTGATACAAGAGTGAAATTCTGTCTCCAAAAAAATTAAATAAATAAATAAAATAATACGATAATGAGATCCCATCTATTCTTTGCTTGATCTCGCTTTTTTTATTTTTTAATAAAATATGTCCTTTTGTTGAACTGCTAAAAGGTAAATGGCAGACGTTGTGATGCTTCACTGCTGAAAGAGCATGCATCTCCTGGGAACATCCTCTGGCATGGTGGCAATGCCATGATCACAGTCAGGAAACATAACCTTGACGCAACGTCACTGAATATTATGCTCATATTCTAATTTCCCTTCTTTCCCCAAAAATATCATTTAGGGCTACTTTTTGGGGACAATGTAATCAACCTTTTAATATCACTTTTATAGCAGATTAATTCACACATAAATTGACAATGTCTTAGATGGCTTCAGATATCCCAGTACCCAACTTTCATTCATATTCAACGTCAAGTGCAGACCCACATTCCATATGCTTCATCTTAGGATATTTTGAAACACACACCTGATGTAAATACTTTTGGGACTCTGGAATACCCCTTGCCTAGTATTTGCACTACGTTAAACCTAGAATGAAAATTATTTTTCTTGGAGTGAAATCATGTTCTTTGCAGCAATGTGGGTGCAGCTGGAAGCCATTATCCTAAGTGATTAGTGCAGGAAAAAAAACATATACTGCATGTTCTCACTTACAAGAGGGAGTTAAGCATGGAGAACACATGGACATAAAGATGGGAAGAAGAGACTCTGGGACTACTAGAGGAGGGAGGGGGGGTCTGTGGGCTGAAAACTAGGCATTGGGTCCTGTGGTCATGACCTGGGTGATCAGCTCATCCATATTCCAAACCCCAGCGTCACACAGTATACCCATGTAACATACCTGCACATGTACTCTCTGAATCTGAAATAAAAATTAAGCCAGGTGCAGTGGCTCACGCCTATAATCCCAACACTTTGGGAGGCTGAGGTGGGCAGATCACAAGGTCAGGAGTTCAATACCAGCCTGACGAACACGGTGAAACCCCATCCCTACTAAAAATACAAAAAATTAGCCGGGTGTGGTGGTGGATGCCTGTAGTCCCAGCTACTCAGGAGGCTGAGGCAGGAGAATCACTTGAACCTGGGAGGTGGAGGTTGCAGTGAGCTGAGATCTCACCACTGCACTCCAGCCTGGGTGACAGAGTGAGACTCTATCTCAAAAAATAAATACATAAATAAAAGTTGAAATTATTTTTTTAAAAAAGAAAGATACTTTTCTTTAGCTGATTTTTTTAATTAAAAAAAGAAACCAACATTTTAAAGTGTAGGGTTTGGCAGTGTTAGATTACATACACATTGTTATGCAGCCAATCTCCAAAACTTTTTCTTTTTCTTTGCCTCTCTCTCTCTTTCTTTCTCTCTCTCTCTCTGTCTCTTTGAGACAGGGTCTTCCTCTCTCGCCCAGTCTGGAATAGATGCAGTGGTGCGATCACAGCTCACTGCAGCATTGACCTCCCAGGCTCAAGAGATCCTCCTGCTTCAGCCTCCCCAGTAGTTGGGACCATGGGTGCATGCCATCACACCCAGCTGACTTTATTATTTTTTGTAGAGACAAGGTCTCACTATGTTGCCCAGGCTGGTCTTGGGAACTCTTGGGGTGAAGCGGTCTTCCTGCCTTGGCCTCCCAAAGTGCTGGGATTACAGGCATGAGCCACTGAGTCTAGCCCAAAACATTTTTCATCTTGCAAAACTGAAACTCTGTACAAGCTTAAGACCCATCTACATCTTTTCAAAAATAATAATAAAAAAACAAAAAACAAAAAATTGAAACTCTGTACCCATTAAACAATAACTACCCATTTCCACTTCCTTCCAGCCCCTGCAGCCGCCATTCTTTCTGTCTCTATGAATTTGAGAACCCTAGGTCCCTCATATTAGTGGGATTATGCAGCATTTGTCCTTTTGCATCTGGCTTATTTCACTTAGCACAATGTCCTTCAGGTTCATTATGTTGTAGTATGTGTCAGAATTTTCTCTCTTTTCTTAGAAACTGGAAAGGAATCCACATGCCCACAGTGAACTCATTTTTGGCAAAGTTTCCAAAAACGTATATACACTGGGGAAAAGAGCATCTCTTCAGTACATGGTGCTGGGAAAACTGGATATCCACAGGCAGAAGAAGGAAACTGGACCCCTATTATTTTGCCATATAAGAAAATAAAATCAAAATGGATTGAAGACTTAAGTCTAAGATCTCAAGCTGTGAAACTACTAGAAGAAAACACTGGGGGAAAATCTCCAGGACATTGGTCTGGGCAAAGATTTCTTGAGCAATGCCCCACAAGCACAGGAAACTGAAGTAAAGATGGACAAACGGGCTGACATTGAGTGAAAAAGCTTCTGCACAGCAAAGGAAACAACAAAGTGAAGAGACAACCCACAGAATGGGAGGAAGCATTTGCAAACTCCCCATCTGACAAGGAATTAGTAACCAGAATATATAAGGAGCTCACACAACCCTATAGGAAAAGGTCTAATAATCTGATCAAAAACGGGCCAAATATTTGAATAAACATTTCTCAAAAGAAGACATACAAAAGGCTAGGCACGGTGGCTTATGCCTGTAATCCCAGCACTTTGGGAGGCGGAGGCGGGTGGATCACAAGGTCAAGAGATCGAGACCATCCTGGTCAACATGGTGAAACCTCATCTCTACTAAAAATACAAAAATTAGCCGGGCATGGTGGCGCATGCGTGTAATCCCAGCTACTGGGGAGGCTGAGGCAGGAGAATTGCTTGAACCCAGGAGGTGGAGGTTGCGGTGAGCCGGGATTGCGCCATTGCACTCCAGCCTGGGTAACAAGAGCAAAACTCCGTCTCAAAAAAAAAAAAAAGACATACAAATGACAAACTGGCATAGGAAAAGGTGCTCAGCATCACTGATCATCAGAGAAATGCAAATCAACACTACAGCGACATATCATCTGACCCCAGTTAAGATGGCTTATATTCAAAAGGCAGTAAGAAATGCTGGTGAGGGGCCAGGCGCAGTGGCTCATGCCTGTAATCCCAGCACTGTGGGAGGCCGAGGCGGGTGGATCACTCCAGCCTGACCAACATAGTGAAACCCTGTCTCCACTAAAGACATAAAAATTAGCCGGGCATGGTGGTGCATGCCTGTAGTTCCAGCTACTTGGGAGGCCGAGGCAGGAGAATTGCATGAACCTGGGAGGCAGAGGTTGCAGTGAGCTGAGATCATGCCACTGCACTCCAGCCTGGGCAACAGAGCAAGACTCCATCTCAAAAAGAAAAAAGAAAAAGAAATGTTGGTGAGGATGTGGAGAAAAGGGAACCGTCCTCACTGTTGGTGGGAATGTAAATTAGTACAGTCACTATGGAGAACAGTTTAGAGGTTCCTCAAAAAACTAAAAATCGAGTTACCATAGGATCCAGCAAGCCCACTGCTGGGTATGTACCCAAAAGAAAGGAAATCTGTATATCGAAGGGATATCTGCACTCCTGCGTTTGTGGCAGCACTGTTGACAACATCTAAGATTTGGAAGCAATCTGAGTGTATAAAGAAAAGGTGGTACATATACACAATGAACTAGACTATTCAGCCATAAAAAAGAATGAGATCCAGTCATCTGCAACAACCTGGACAGAACTGGAGATCATTATGTTAAGTGAAATAAGCCAGGCTCAGAAAGACAAATATCGCATGTTCTCACTTATCTGTGGGATTTAAAAATCAAAACAAGGCCAGGCGTGGTGGCTCACACCTTTAATCCCAGGTGGAGAAACCCCATCTCTACTAAAAATACAAAAGTTAGCTGGGTGTGGTGGCACATGCCTGTGATCCCAGCTACTCGTGAGGCTGAGGCTGGAGAATCGCCTGAATCTGGGAGGCGGAGGTTGAGGTGACGGAGATAGCGCCTCAGTGGGGCTTTGCCCATGCTGCAGCCCCTTCCTGGACAACTCTTTTCCCTGCTGTTCATGTGGGTGGTGCATATTTACCCATCACATCCGGGTCATCAGACAGGCCTCCACTGGTCTCTTCGACCACGTCAGATTGGCCCTGATAAAGGTCCTTCAGCGAGTGCAGCTGCCTTAGAGCGTTTAGAATGATTGCAATGTGTGAGCTTCTTTCTTACTATTGATCTCCCTCACTGGACTGTATGCTCCTTGAGGGTAGGAACTGTGTTACTTTTTGTTCAGCATTGTATCTGCAGAACAGATTTTTGCACACTGTTCTATCATTAACTATTAAATATTTGGTGAATGAGTGAAGGCCTTTCCTTCTGGTCTTTATCATACACACACACACACACACACACACACACACACACACACACACTCATATCTGCAAAAATGGCAACATAATGTACATTACTTTTTGGTTTTGAGATGGAGTGTCACCCTATCACCCAGGGTTCACTGCAACATCCACCTACCGGGTTCAAGCAATTCTCCTGTCTCAGCCTTCTGAGTAGCTGAGATGACAGCTACCCACCACCATACCCGGCTGATTTTTTTTTATTTTTAGTAGAGATGGGGTTTCACCATGTTGGCCAGGTTGGTCCTGAATTTCTGACTTCAAGTGATCCGCTTGCCTTGGCCTCCCAAAGTGCTGGGATTACAGGTGTGAGCCACCACACCCGGCCATGATGTACACTGCTTTTTCATAGCTTTCCTCCCCTTAGCAATAAGTGAACATTGGGGGGCTGTTCTTGTTGAAAAAATTCACGTTTTAGAATGTCGCTGTTTCCCGTTTATTCCTTGACTCTTCATTTGCAAGTGCACTTCAGATTTGGATACAGATAGCAGACCTCAATTAGCCCCGGCTGCGGCTGTGACATCTGACCCTTTTCTAGGGCCCATCTTGCATCTGGAGATAGCTCTGGTCTGTGGAGGACGGGAGCGCAGAGGACAGTGCGTGTGAGGTCAGATGGATGAACTTCACACCACTGCTCTGCTTCTGTTCCAGAGAGCCACATTTGGATGAAAGGAACAATCTCAATCAAGCCGCTTTGAGAAAAGTGGGCGCCAGGCAGAAATCTCTCTAAAGTCCACGAGCTGAGCCGTAACTGGAGCAGGAGCATGAGTCCAGAGCCACGGTGGTCTCAGGACTTCATCAACAGGAGCCCATCACCTTTCTTCCACCCAGTCTCGGGGGCCCTATCTCCGCCACTTCCTGCATGTTGGCAGTCTCCTTTCCATGCCTTCAGGGTTCCTCTGCTTACTAACAGTTTCTGCTTTTCGGAAGTTTGGCTTGCACAGGGCTTTAGCTTGTCGTGGCTCTGACTCTATCTTGTGGATCTCTTGATGAATCCTTTTGCCTCCTGTTTCTGCTGCCAAATGGCAAACTCTGTGCTCCTTATTTCAAATTTCAGAGAGAGGGAGGGAGGCAGAGAGAGAGAGAGAGAGAGAGAGAGAGAGAGAGAGAGAGAGAGAGTCCACTGATTCTATCTGATTTTTTTTTTTTTGAGGCAGGGTCTTGCTCTGTTGCCCAGTCTAACGTGCAGTGGTGTCTGATCATGGCTCACTGTAGCCTCCCAGTCTCAAGAGATCCTGCCGCCTCAGCCTTCTGAGTAGCTGGAAGCATAGGTGTGCACTACCACACCCAGCTAATTAAAAAAATTTTTTTTTTGTGGAGCATGGCCTCCCTATTTTGCCCAGGGTGGTCTTGAACTCCTTGGCACAAGCTGTCCACCTGCCTTGGCCTCCCAAACTGCTGGGATTACAGGCACGAGGTACCAGGTAAGGCCGCATCTGATATGTTTGAGCCAGCTGTACGTGTCCTTGAACTAATCTCTGTGCTTGGCTGTCTTTGGGTGGGGGCTACTCACTCTAGTTCAATTAATAAGGGGAAACGGCTGAGTCATATGGCACTGAAAAATGGCTTTCTGGGCAATAGAGGATGTGGGCTGGTAACTTTTCATTAGAATAGGACATGGGCAGCCAAATACTACTACTGACTCACCTGGTATAGCCTGTGTGACCTGGGACAAAACAGCCAACTCCAGTTTTAAGCCTTGGTTTCCTCAGTTGTAAAAAGAGGAAAGTCATCTATTTTTTCAAGTTATCAGAATAAAAGGAAATAAAACGAGGAAAGGTACACAGAAAACTTATTAACATCTCAGTAAGTGGTGCTCTTAGTACTGGCATCATCTGTAAAATATATTTTTTTCAAAATGCCTCTCTAATTCAGGCTCCTTAAGGGAACATTTTCCCAGATGGAGAAATCCTTCTATGGATTGTTATGACTTTGGTTAGAAAAATCTTTCTGATGCAGAGGGTTTGGTGATAGAAATCTTTATTTCCCTGGGGAGGTGGTGGTGTATGCACCCATCTACTCTGACTATGTGAAAATTGATCCAAGATAACATGGGAAAAACAGACAGCCTGTAGATACTAACAAAGGGCATTGAAGGACTTTTTGGTCTGAAGCCAGAAGCCCAATTTAGAATGAAATGTACACACTTTTCTTCTACAGGAGGGTTTGCATAATAATAGCTAATGCTTACGTAGTGCTCAATACATGCCAGCCATTGTTCCAAAGGCTTCACGTATTTCCTCATTTCTACAACACACTGAGGTGGATACTATTATTACTTCCAATTTGTAGGTATATGGAACAGAGGCATTGACCTGGTTTTTTTTTTTTAGACGGAGTTTCACTCTTGTCGCCCAGGCTGGAATGCAACCTCTGCCTCCCAGGTACAAGCGATACTCCTGCCTCAGCCTCCCAAGTAGCTGGGATTACAGGCATGTGCCACATGCCCAGCTAATTTTGTATTTTAGTAGAGACGGGATTTCTCCATGTTGGCCAGGCTGGTCTTGAACTCCCGACCTCAGGTGATCCACTTGCCTCGACTTCTCAAAGTGCTGAGATTATAGACGTGAGCCACCGTGCCTGGCTGGCATTGATCTGGTTTTAAAACCCTTTCAAGAAACCATCATCAACGGACCTTATGCCCGTCTTGGCTCTCTGGTACCATAGCTTGTGTTGCTGTTCCTCCATGATTGGAGTCTCGCCTTGTTCCTCCCACTTCCTGCCAGAGACAATGTTCTTCCATGAACTCCAAACCGGAAGGCTAGTCCCTTTAGGGCTGCCACCAGACCCCTTAATAACTTGGGCAAGCCTGGCGAAGAGGCAAACCAGGACACACGCCATGCTGGGACGGCAAGTGTGAGGCCACATGGGATGGTCCAAAAGTCAGTATCTGTCGGGAAATCCCTGTATGAGAAAACTAGATTTGCCCCAGGGCAGGTATAGAAGCTGGAAGGGGCCATGCTGGGCTGTAGAAGTGGCTTCATTTTCACTTTTTTTTTTTTTTGCCCATTGTGGCTGATGAGAGCAGATGTGGCTTCTGTAGCGAGTGTTTGGAGGCCAGGGCCACAGTGGGGGCTGCGGAGGAAGGGCGGTGCCGTGGTTAGTTAGCATGTGGGCCTGGCAGATGAGTGTCTCAGTACTGCTCTGCCTCTGTTTCGGGGAAGCTCATTTGCATGTAAGGAGCAGCGACACAATCAGTCTACCTCATGAAAAGGGGGTCAGGCAGAATTTCTCTGAAATCCAAGAGTAGTGCCTGAACTGGAGCTAGGGGGTGGTGCACATCCGTGGAGGCCCCAGGACCTCGGCAATCTAAAGAGGGTGGGTCACGGTGGGGTGGTAGTGAATGTTCAACAACTGATCTCAAGGACAAAGCCCTGATAGGTAGCATTTATCAATTTCTAGGGTGTAAATATCCCTATCATGGCCAATTTCAAGGACAAGGTCCTGATGTGTAGCATTTATCAATTTCTAGGGTGTAAATATCCCTATCATGGACAGTTTCAAGGACAAAGCCCTGATGTGTAGCATTTCTCCTTTTTCTCCTTCTCCTTTTCCTTCTTCTCTTTCTTGAGGCTGGGTCTGGTTCTGTTGCCCAGGCTGGAGTGCACTGGTGTGATCTTGGCTCACTTCAACCTCCACCTCCAGGGTTCCAGTGATTCTCCTGCCTCAGCCTCCCAAGTAGCTGGAGTTACAGGCCCCTGCCACCATGCCTGCGTAATTTTTTTTTTTTTTGTATTTTTAGGAGTGATAGGATTTTACCGTGTTGGCCAGGCTGAACTCCTAACCTCAAATGATCTGCCCACCTCAGCCGTGATTGCAGGCATGAGCCACAGCGCACGGCCTCAATCAATCCTATCTCAGCCTCCCATGTAGCTGGAACTATAGGCACGTGCCACTATGCCCTGATAATTTTTGTATTTTTGGCAGAGACAGGCTTTCATCATGTTGCCCAGGCTGATCTCTAACTCCTGAGCTCCAGTGATCTGCCCACCTCAGCTTCCCAAAGTACCGGGATTACAGGTGTGAGTCACCACACCCGGCCTTACTTCCACCATTTTGTGGGCATTGTTTTGAGGAGAGGTTGCTCAGAACCACCTGGAAGGGGTCTTGGGAATGCCTGGCTTTCCATAAGATCAGGGCTGCAGGGCACATGCCAGGCTAACGCTCAGGGACCAGGCTGGGTGGTCTCGAATAGAAAGTTTTAAAAAATTACAACTCATATATGACAAGCCTTTTACTCTGTTGGCTAGAAACATTATGCTATAGAAAGTGTATGTTGTATGCAGAATTTATAAGAGGAAATAAAGCCTTAACACTGATCTTTTAAGAAGAATCCCCTCTGGATTAAGTTATAAAACCCTTGGCCAGGTGTGCTGGCTCATGCCTGTAATCTCAGCACTTTGGGAGGCCGAGGCGGGTGGATCACCTGAGGTTAGGAGTTCAAGACCAGCCTGGCCAACATGGTGAAACCCTGTCTTTTTAAAGAAAGAAAGAAAGAAAGAAAAATTAAAAAAATAGAAAACCCTTGGCTCTGCGCTCTGCTTTGTTCTCGGGTTTTGATATTTGGGCTCACCACTTAGATCAGCCTTGTCCTCCCCCTCGGGCAACTTTCCAGCTTCCTGTTTGGGATTCAGGCATTTGAGACATCCTCCAACTAAATACATTGTTTTGGATGAAAGCATTTATCTTTCATTATTATTATGACAGGATGTGCTGGCAAGAGGAGTTGGCCTGAGGAGCCCAGGGCCAGCCATTTGATGGGCAGGGCCTGGGGGCACTGGGCAGCCTGGAATTGGGTAGAGGGAGACGCCAGGCCAGCGGCGTCTGCAGAATGCGAGATTGGGAGAGGCCGGCGCACTCTACCTGGGAGCTGAGGATCCTCAGAGGAGCCCTGACCTCAGATAAAAGCTGTAGCTTCTCTGTTTTCTGGGCCCTCGGGTATTAACCAGAACCAGAAAGAGGCCGCAGGATGGCAGGCAAAGCTGCTCTTGTCCGAGGCATGGGTGGACGTTTCATTTGCCTCACATTTACCAGGAATGGGCCACTTCAGCATGGGGTGGGGGTCAGGCACTGGCTCAGGAGCTGGGAGTCCGGAACTGTGGTCCCATTCAGCTACTAACTGGCAAAGCCCTGGCATCGATCCAGGTCGACTGTTATTGTTACGCTTGTTGCTACCATTTTGTTGTCAGATAAAACATGGAAAATGACAGAAACCAATGCATAGCTTAGTGAACTAGTATAAGGCACACAACACCTTTGTAAAGGCCACTAAGGCCAAGAAATTGAACTTTGCCAACCACCCCAAAGCTCTCTCCTGTGTCCCTGCCCAAACACAGCCCGGCGAAGGAACGTGTTTGCTGTGTTCCGTCCAGATGTTGGCTTGGGATGTATTTTGTTGGAGGATGTCTCAAATGCCAGACCCTCAAGTGCAGCTGTTAAGTGAGCAGCTGGATACCAGTATTGATCTTGTTCTTGTAGCACAGAGCCTGGAGGGAGTCCGAGTCATCCAAGCCTACAGATAATCCAAGTTATCTCTAGGCTTTGTCCTGTAATAATTGGATCAATATTGCTTTCCTATTTGTTTAAACGTCACTGCAACCACCAGAAGCATTAAGAAAAGATGGCTACCTCCCATAACACAGCAGAACAGGCAAAGATATATTAGGAAAAGTAAACACAAAGGAAGCAGGGGTGGTGACAGAAACTACAGACAAATGGGAAAATTATTTAAAGACAAAAATTAACAGCATAAAGAGGGCCATTTACTACTAATAAAAGGAACAATCAATGCAAGGATAAAACAGCACAGCACTTTTTGTTTAGTTCTGTTTTGTTTTGAGACAGAGTTTTGCTCCTGTTGCCCAGGCTGGAGTGCAATGGCACCATCTCTGCTCAACGCAACCTCTGCCCCCCAGTTCAAGAGATTCTCCTGCTCAGCCTCCCGAGTAGCTGGGATCACAGGCATGCACCACCAAGCCTGGCTTATTTATTTTATTTTATTTTATTTGTATTTTTAGTAGAGACAGGGTGTCACCATGTTGATCTGGCTGGTGTTGAACTCCTGACCTCAGGTGATCCACCCACTTCGGCCTCCCAAAGTGCTGGGATTACAGGTGTGAGCCACCATGCCCGGCCAGCAAAGCAGTACTTTTAACACAGATTCAGAACATTAAAACATATACGGTAGAGGAGAGTGACCAGGGAGAAGGTTGGACATCTATGCACAGGAGCGAGGTCACAGAACCTGCGGCTGGGGTAAGGCGTGGGATCTGTGTTGATCCTACATCTTTTGGTGAGGTCCTCTTAGCCAAGCAGAAGGCCACCAGTAGGGCTAAGTGGGCGTCCTGGGGCCCAGCTCTGACATATGCAAAAATCCTACACTGTGTTGCATTCCCGCCTTGTTCCTTTCACCCTCTATCCCGTCTTACCTAGTTCTCCCTCACTCACCTGGCTTCATCTCTCATCTCTACTTCACCTTGACATGAAGTCTGACGACAGATTCAGTTTAACTAGCTGGATCCTCCATAGTTCTCTTGAACACAGCTCAACATATGACATTTTTTTTTTTTTTGAGACAAGGTCTCTTCCTGTTGCCCAGGCTGGAATGCAGTGGTGAGAACATGGCTCACTGCAGCCTCCACCTCCTGGGCTCAAGCAGTCCTCCTGCCTCAGCCTTCCAAGTAGCTGGGACTACAGATGCATGCCATCACATCTGACTAATTTGTTTAATTTATATTTTTTTATAGAGATGGGGTTTCGTCATGTTGCTCTGGCTAGTCTGGAACTTCTTGGTTCAAGGAATTTTCTTGCCTCTGTCTCCCCAAGTGCTGGGATTACAGACATGAGCCACCACACCCAGCCTAAGCATGTGAGTTTTGGAAGCTGATCTCAATTTACATTCATGACTATTAATCTTAAAAGGGCTGAGAAAGAAAAGGTCAGATCGGAAAGTAAAAACCTGCCCTCCCTTTCATCAGGCTAGGAAGTCAGACAGGGATGAAATGTTAAAAAGAAAGAAACAATGTTTCTTTTTTTTTTCTTTTATTTATTTATTTTTTTATTTTAGATATTTTTATTTCTCCAAATTTGGTATTTATCAGGAGTGACTGAAATAAAAAATATAATTGAGTCCCATCATCATCATCATGGAAATGGCTTTAAGAGAAAACTGGTCAGATGAATATTATTGCTTCCCATTTTCAACCAGTAAATAGTTGCCACAGGTAAATTGACAGCCAGGAGTCTGTCGAGAATGCTCAAGATACATCATATAATAAAACATGCCTGTTCACAGGGGGAAAATTCCCAGGAAATAACTTACGTGTATTTCTTGATTTCATCATACAAGACAAGTACAAAAGCACCACCCATGCCTCTGAGAACATTGAACCATGCACCCTTGAAGAAAGCTTTGCCTCCTTCATCACGAGCAATCTTCCTCCAGCAGTCAAGCGTGCCTGTGTACATGATGTCAGTTCTTTGCGCCCTGACTGCATCATCATGCAGTGGCGAACAGTGCCAAATGGATAGGAGTCAACCCGGCAACAGCAGTGACAGTCTGTGCGATCATCCAGCTGATAACGATGTGAGTGTTCTTGGGATCCAGAAGCATTCCCTTTGCAGTGTCATAGATACCGAAGTAGGCAGCTCGGTAGATGATAATACCCTGCACAGCCACGTTAAAGCCTTGGTACAGGCCCTTAATCCCATCAGATTTGTAGATCTTAACCAGGCGGTCGCCGAGGCCTCGGAATTCCCTTTCAGCTCCAGCTTTACCCACATCTGCTGCTAGATGGGTACGGGCAAAATCAAGAGGGTACACAAAACACAAGGATGTGGCCCCAGCAGCACCGCCGGATGCCAGATTCCCTGTAAAGTAGCGCCAAAACTGGGTCCTCTTGTCCACACCACCCAGGAAGATCTGCTTGTATTTATCTTTGAAGGCGAAGTTAAGGGCCTGGGTGGGGAAGTATCTGATGACATTGGCCAGGTTACTGCGCCAGAAGGACAGGACTCCCTGCTCCTTGGGAATATGGACCACGCAGTCTATAATGCCCTTGTGTTGCTTATCTGCAGTGATCTGCTTGCTGGCATACTGTACCTGCAGCAGCAGCTTGACCCGCTCGATGGGCGCTACCGCCATCTTGGAGATGGCTGCGGCCACTCCACCTGCCAGGAAGTCCTTGGCGAAGAACACAGCGGCATCTGTCATGTTGAAAGGAAAGAGGAGGCAGGCTGCTGCAGGACGGGACTGGGCCGGGAACCGGCTTTGACTCCCTGGCTGCGGGAAAGAAACAATGTTTCTTCAAGCGAGTCCTTGCAACTATAAACGTGTCATAAGAATATCCTTCTTTGTGGGGAACATCATTTCCTAAAAATCACATCAGAAACTTTGCTGTTTGCCACTGGATCCGTGAGAATGAGACATCTCAGTTGTCTGGAAGATCCACATCACTTTGACACTGGGAAGCAGTCTCAACTTCCAACTCAGATACCGGGCTTCTGAATATGACATTCCACATTTGTTTCAATTTTGTAGTTTCCAGGGAGAAAAGACTCTGGGTCTACTTTAAAGTCGATTCCTAATGTTTGTCCTTTTACGTATGGTCCCACTGTGCTTTGACCTTATCTTGGTACCATTCGTTTAAATTTAACCTAACCTCGGGGAAGGTGTGGTGGCTCTGCCTGTAGTCCTAGCACTTCAGGAGGCCGAGGCGGTGGATCGCTTGAGCCCAGCAGTTTGAGACCAATCTGGCCAACATGTCAAAACCCCATCTCTACTAAAAATACCAAAAATTAGCCAAGTGTGGTGGTGTATGCCTGCAGTCCCAGCTACTTGGGAGGCTGAGGCAGGAAAAACCTTTGGACTCAGTTCTTACCCTGGTCTCCCCCTCCCGCTGGATCCTCAGGCCTTTGGCCTTGGACTGAGAGTTAAACCATCTTCCCTGGTTCTGAGGCCTTTGGACTTGCACTGAGCCCTCAGGGGCCTATCATTCGACTTCTCAGCCTCCATTATCATGTGAGCAGTTCCCCTAATAATTTTCCTCTGCTGTGTCTCTCTGGAGAACACTAACTAATACGCTCCTAAAAAATCCCCAGGATATCATGAGATTTTAATAATGACAGTAACCTGGGAGGCGGAGGTTACGGTGAGCTGAGATCAGGCCACTGTACCCCAGACTGGGCGACAGAGCAAGACTCTGTCAACAAAACAAAACAAAACAGAAAACCTGAACTCCAAATTTTCTTGTAATTTTTATTAGAGTAAAATAAACCTACAAATGCATTTGGAAAGAACTGGTCCTTTTAGTAATATTCAGTCTTTCCATAAAGGACTTGATATATTTATTTAAGTTTTCTTTCACATCTCTTCGTGGAGTCTGTCAGTTTTCTCCATGTGGCTGGTTGCGGTGATCCCTAGGCATTTACATCTGTTTTGTTACCATCGTGAATGGCATTACTCTCCTCTTGCATTTTCTCACTGACTATGGCTGGTATGTGGGCTCTCAAAATGGCACTGTGTTGCAGTTGCTGGGGTCTTCGGGGTGAGTAGGACCCAGTACCAGCCTCCTTTCTGCAACAGTGCAGTTGCGTGGACTCCAGGCGCATCCCCATATCAGGCTCAGGGCCTGTGGGAGCTAAGGAGCTTTTCTGTGGCTAGAATCACAAGCATCCAGGGTGGGGATATGGACTGCTAGGGACCTGCTGCTTACCTTTTCTCCACAATGGAGACTCCCTCTTGGCTCTGAGCCAGTCTCAGCCAGCAAGGCCGTCTGCTTTACTTCCCAGCTGTTTTCTTTCCATGCCTTTATGGGTCTCTGTTGATTTCTTGTGGAATTGCAGTGTTCTCTCTTAGAGACGTCATGCAGTGTGCGGTTATCTGCTTACTGGGTTGGTTGTTCTTTGTGGAGGAGGTAAGTGTTGGGCACTTCTAGTCAGCTATCTTGATGGCTCTTCCTCCTTGGCTTCTCAGCATGTGCGATTCCTATTGGTTTAAACCACTTTCGATGAACTATTCCATTACAAAAGCAAAAGGCATGTTAATTGATAGAACTGTGGATAAAGAACGTTGAGGGGGTAATATCAAAGATTTTGATTGTAGGAGTGATGATCCATATCAGAAGAGAAACAGAGCTGAGCCGAACTGAAACTCCTGGAGGGGCTTCAATCTCCACTGAGCAGGACGGAGAAAAAGGCTGAGACTGTTGATTGGGAGGACTGGTAGTGCTCCCAACTGCTAGGGGGTGAATGAGAGCAGCACCGTTACTGAAATTAGCCATTTCCCCGACTTGATCTGTCATGCCAGTACGCGCCATATGTCAGGTTTCTTTATATGCTCCATTGTAATCTTATGGGACCACGATTGTATATGCAGTCCATCACCAACTGAAATATCACTGTGCTGGACATGACTGTACTTGTGACAGTTAATTTTAGATGTCAAGTTTACTGGGCTAAGAAACACCTAGCAACCTGGGAAAGCAATTGTGTTGGGCGTGTCTGGGAGGTTGTTTCTAGGAGAGCTTGGTGTGTGAGTCTGAGTGGACTCGGTAGAGAAGATTCACTCTCAGTGTGGGTGGGCACCGTCCAGTCAGTCAGGGGCCCCAAGAAAACAAAAACGGAGGAAAGCTGAATGTCTCTGCCTCCTGGAGCTGGACAGTCATCTACTACACTGAGCAACAGAATTCCAGGATCCCCCGCCTCCAGGATCCCCCGCCTCCAGGATCTCCCGCCTCTGGACTCAAGACGTACACCAGCCTCCCTCTCCCCCTGGATTCTCAGGCCTTTGGCCTTGGACTGAGAGTTACACCATCTTCCCTGGTTCTGAGGCTTTTGGATTTGCACTGAGCCCTCAGGGGCCTGTCATGCGACTTCTGAGCCTCCATAATCATGTGAGCAGTTCCCCTAATAATTTTCCTCTGCTGTGTCTCTCTGGGTATCCTTTTGGTTCTGTCTCTCTGGAGAACACTAATATGCTCCTACAGATTCCCCAGTATATCATGAGATTTGAATAATGACAGTAATTACTAGTTAACCGAGACCTGCAGAGGTAATAAAAAGACTTCAGGATCCCCCGTTAGATTCATGATCAGTGGACGCTGGGCTACTTTGAGACTTGCTGGGCCGACTAAGTGTGGACCTATCCTGACTCCTCTTTTGAGAAGATGCTGGTGATGGAGTTTCAGAAATCATTTCCTTTGTGCCCCCAAAGCATATCTGAAACAATAGACTTTTTTTTTTTTAGATGGAGTTTTGCTCTTATCGCCCAGGCATGATCTCAGCTCACTGTAACCTCTGCCTCCTGGGTTTAAGCAATTCTCCTGCCTCAGCCTCCTAGTAGCTGGGATTACAGGCACCCGCCACCATGCTTGGCTAATTTTTGTATTTTTTTAGTAGAGACAGGGTTTCTCCGTGTCGGTCAGGCTAGTCTTGAACTCCCAACCTCAGGCATCCGCCCACCTTGGCTTCCCAAGTGCTGGGATTACAGGCATGAGCCACTGTGCCTGGCCTAGACATTTTTCTGTGGGGAGAAGACATTAATGTTTGCCACGACATTGTTTTTCCCTGAGCAGGGAGGAGGATGAAGATGCATGACTGCAGTGCTGCCAGGAATGAGACTACCAGGGGTAAGTGGGGGTTTCCAAGGTGTGCAAAGGGCAGGGTCGGATCATTGCGGGGTTTCAGACTCCTGGGAGCATTATGGAATGTCTCCTGTCCATCCCCTCATTGATGACTTGGGTTATGGAAGCACTAGGGATGCACATGTCCTAGCCACCAACGGAGGCTTCCTGCTCACGGATGTGAGGTGGGAGATGCACCAAAATGAACACACAGCACTCACAGTGGACTCGAAGAGGCCACTCCTCCTCCAGAGCACCCTCCCACGTGCCTATTCTAAGTAATTTCTAACCCTGTGATTATTCACAGAAAGAAGAAGAATAGAAGTTGCTGGCATTTGTAGTAACAGGATGAGAAAGTGCGAGACTTCCTGTTATGGGTGTGTGACAGCTGGTGATAAGTGGAGGGCCCTGCACAGGAAATCCGCTCAGCTTCTGCAATGGGGCCTGCCTGACACTTGGGCACTCCTTCAGAATCCATGTTGACGGCAGGACAAAGGGGCGCCTGGACCATGGATGATGTGGTAGAGAAGAGTTTGGAAGGGCCCCTGGCACCTTCTGCAGATGAGCCTTCCCAGAAGAGGGGAGACTTGGTGGAGATCTTAAATGGGGAAAAGGTAAAATTTGACGACGCGGGACTCTCCTTAATTCTTCAGAATGGCCTGGAGACCCTGCGAATGGAAAACGCGCTGACAGATGTCATCCTGTGTGTGGACATTCAGGAATTCTCCTGCCACCGCGTGGTGCTTGCCGCGGCCAGCAACTATTTCAGGTTAGCACGCCTAGGACCGGAGTCAAATTGGGTGCAAGGAACAGCTGTATTAGTGTGAGAACCCACTCTTAAATAGTTGGCTGCGATATTTATGGCTTACACATATATTAAGGCTTGTGTGTTTACTTAAAATATAAGAACGGACACAATCACACTTTAAATTTTTAGGATTCAGGCTACATTAAAAGAGAGACTGGCATCATTTATAAAGCAACGTTTGTGTTTTATGGTAAACCTTCTGTGTATATTTCCTTGTTCCAAAGGATGGAAAATCCCTGAAGTCAGGGTTTTTTCCCCCTCTGTCTGACTAATGTGTTGGAAGCATAGTGCTGTCTTCGTTAATCAACAGACATAGAGAAAAAGGATGTGGCCCCTCTCTTGGAGTTATCAAATGACTTGTTACAAATTAGGGGCTTCTGTGTGCGCAGGCAGAGTGTAGAAAGGGAAAGCAGTTACAACCATGCTTTAGATGCGAGAGGCCTCCAGCTGCGATAAACTGGTGGTCTCACAGTGGGAAGACCCGGAGTCAGGAGACCCGGTTCCTTCTCAACAGTGAAACTCTAGGCAAGGCACAAAGTGCTCTGGATGTGTGTTTCATCATCTGTAAGGTGAGGACAATGGTGGTGACCTCTCAGGACTGTCATCGTTAAATGAGAGCACGGAAGGGGTCCTACCCAGTGTCTAGCCTATAGTAAGTAGATGCTCAATATATCTTCCTTGGAATTCTTTTCCTGATTCTGCCTGGTTCAGCTAAGAACAATTTATTGAGAGTTTTGCATGAGTACGTCCCTGGGGTAGGAATTTTATAGTACCAGGAACCCAGTAAATACTCCTGGATCCAGCGTTCTCCATGTCAGCATGGACATGGGGGAAGCAGCCTGCAAGGGCAATGTGGATAAGGAAGAAGGCATTTTGGGAACTTGAAAAGAAATCCCCTTACAATTCGTAATGAAGTTCTTCTTAACTGTTGATTCTGGCTGAGGAAATGAAAGCCATTAGCCTGTGAAAGTATTAGGGAAGGTGTTCTCTTTTTTTTTTTTTTTCCTGAGGTGCCTAGGGAAAAACCTTTCTTTGTAACTCACAGAGCAGGATCCGCAGTTGTTGCCGGACCGATGAGGTCCCTGGTGCTGATAAGGCAACGGGACAGCTGGCTTTGGGAAAAGCAGTGGCTGTTATATGCCAGACAGACATAGTTACCTCATTTTTTTTTTTTTTTTTTTTTTTGAGACGGAGTTTCCCTGCTGTTACCCAGGCTGGAGTGCAATGGCGCGACCTCGGCTCACCGCAACCTCCACCTCCTGGGTTCAGGCAATTCTCCTGCCTCAGCCTCCCGAGTAGCCGGGATTACAGGCACATGCCACCATGCCCAGCTAATTTTTGTATTTTTAGTAGAGACGGGGTTTCACCATGTTGACCAGGATGGCCTCGATCTCTTGACCTCATGATCCACCCGCCTCGGCCTCCCAAAGTGCTGGGATTACAGGCTTGAGCCACCGCGCCCGGCCCCTGATTTTGGTTTTATAACAGCATGATGAAGGTGGCTGATATCTCCTTTCACAAATGAGGACATGAAAGCTCAGCATTACATATCTAGTCATTGCTGGAGCAGGGATGGAGTACATTCTAGAAATCCTTGTTACTGCAATGCAAGCTGCCACCAGGTTTGGGGTTTCATTCCACGGGAAGTGTGTACAAGGTAAAGCGTCCATACAGCCATCAAAATGGGTTGACAGAAACACCTTGCTTTCTCCACCAACCTCAGTCACATGCTTTACATTGATTATGGTCCTTTAAGGAGTGAGTCAAATGAGGTTAGTTCAATGCCCTGGGCACTCACATCTAGGTTCATTCTTTTGTGTTCCTCGCTATGGCGAAATGCACACCTGGCAGCAGTTTTGTGGGTTGGCCTGGCTGTGGACCAGGTCCGCTGGCTGTGTGGCCTTGAGTTCATCCCTGGCCTTCTCTGGTCCTTGGTTTTCTCATTCTAAACGGGTATTTGGGCTCCGGTCCTTTTAGCCCTGCTGACCCAGGGTACTTAGGAGTCTCTGCCAGTCATCAGAGGAGGCGATAGCAATGAGAAGCTGGAGAACACGAGGGCGTAGTTATCTCCTGTGTATGCAGAGCCTCTCCCAAAACCGCCTGAGCATGAGAGGAAATTCCTTCAATTCTTCTACTCAGAGCAGTGACTTTTGCTTATTCTCTTGAGATTTCCAACATGACTTTCCTTCTACAATGAATACAGCCCTGGAGACAGGATTCTTTTTTCCGGTGCTACTATTAATATCAACTCCTGTTTGCGGAGCGCGTATGGTGGGCCAGGCCGTGTAGCTTCCGTATCACATACACTAGTCCACTCCATTCCCACAGCAACCCGGCAAGGCCGGGAGTCTTATCCCCGTCCTACTGATGAGGAGCCAAGGGCCAGAGTGTCACCGTGAATCAAAAAGTAGCCAAGCTGGGGTTTAGACCTTGGGCTGACGTTAAATCTGACGTGATCTCATTGCTTCTCCTGCTTTGTGTCTAAGGTTTCAAAAGGGGTTCTTCTTATGCTCAGGTTTACGAAGGTCAGGGAGTCTGCTCTATCTGGGAGGCTCTTTTCTTTTTGAGATGGAGTTTCATTCTGTCACCAGGCTGGAGTGCAGTGACGCACTCTCGGCTCACTGCAACCGCCACTTCTGGGAGGCTTCTGACATAGCTCTCTGTGCTTGGAAGGCCTGGAAGCCGGTTGTAAAATTATGTCATTTTTTTCCCCTTTATTCATTGAGAAAATAAATACTTTCCACTAAGGGACTGAGCATAGTTTATTGAACACTCCCCCATTGACAGACATTTGGATCATTTCTAATCTACATTTTGCTGTGATAAACCACGTTGTAATGAATAACCTTAAAAGTAAGTCTTTTTCATGTGCATGTCCTGAAGAGGATTTGCTGAGTCAAATGTATCTTCAGTCTTAGTGGTTATTGCATCTTCTCCTTGATAGGGGTTGAATCATGTTGCATTCCCCACAGCCTTACCAAAAAAGGGTGTCATCCAACTGCTGAATTTTTACCAATCTGATAAATGAGAAAGAATATCTCTACTTAGCTTGAATTTGCATTTTTCTTATTTTTAAGGAGATCAAACGTCTCTTCACATGTTTAAGGGTCAGCTGCAGTTTTTTTTAGTGAACTGTCTCTTCATTGCCTTTCCATTTTTCATGTATATTTTTTATTACAGATATGCAAATAGTAAGCAAAGAGTTAAATAGTATTTAAAGGCTTATGATGAAAAACAAAAATTCCTCTTTCCTCCTCCACCCTGTCTCATGCACCAAAGGCTACCACTTTCTTTCTTTCTTTTTTTTCTGAGACAAAGTCTTGCTCTGTCCCCCAGGCTGGAGTGCAGTGTGCAATCTTGACTCACTGCAATCTTCACCTCTCAGGCTCGAGAGATTCTTCTGCCTCAGCCTCCTGAGTATCTGGGATCACAGGCGTGTGCCACCATGTCCGGCTAAGTTTTTTTTTTTTTTTTTTTTTTTTTTTTTTTTTTTTTTTAGTAGAGACGGGGTTTCATCATTGTAGTCAGGCTGGTCTCGAACTCCTGACCTCATGATTCTCCTGCCTTGGCCTCCCAAAATGCTGGGATTACAGGCGTGAGCCACCACACCCAGCAAGGCTGCCATTTTCAACTTCTATTTGTTTCTTCTGGCATCAGCTCTATATTTCTAGAAAATACGCGGATACTGCTCTTTCTTGATTTTTCCGTGTTAGACATCGTTTATTGATTTCAGATGAGGATTTAGCATCTCTACCTAACCCTCTTACCATATGCTTTCCTTCCATGTAATCTTTCAACATAATGTTACCACAACACGCGTTTCCATGATTATATTCATGAAAACATTGTTCTCTGTTGAGCCCAGATGCTCAATGACGACATTTCCTTTCCCGTAAATCTTTTTGTCTTTCCTGAAGTTTTTAATTCACTCAAATGGAAAATCTGCTTTGTCTTTGGGGTGTCTTTTGTTCACAGAAATCTTTTATGTGGTCCAATGCTTCAAAAAATCTGCCAGTTCCATTTTCCTCGGGATCTTCCTCCCTTGCACCATCTGACATGTGTTCCCTGGATTTGCAGGCTGGCCAGGACTCAGCTACTTCTCCATCATCCCTGTGGCTGTCTGCTGTTGAATAGAGCCTTCTCCCATCAACCCCTGTCTTCTTTTCTGGCTTACCCTCTTATCCTGATAAGCACATTCTCCAATAATTTCCTAGGAAACGGTGCACGGGAAGTAAATTTTTAAGGCCTTGCATATTTTTAGATTTTTTTTTTTTTGAGACAGGGTCTCACTCTGTTGCCTATGCTGGAGTATAGGATCTTGATCATAGCTCACTGCAGCGTGGAAGTGAGCTGCCCCCGACCCTGCCCCTCGAGTAGCTGGGACCAAGGCATGTACCACCACGCCTGGCTGATTTTTGTATTTTTTTTAGTAGAGACTCGGTTTCACTATGTTGGCCAGGCTGGTCTCGAACTCCTGACCTCAGGTGATCTACCTACCTCAGTCTCCCAAAGTGCTGGGATTACAGGCATGAGTCACCATGCCCGGCTTTTTTTTTTCAAACATTTAAATCATTTTGATATTTCTCAGTGATGTGCCTTGGAGGAGTGTGTGTGTGTGTGTGTGTGTGTGTGTGTGTGTGTGTATGTGTGTTTGTGTGTGTATGTATGTTTGTGCCTGCATGTGTATATGTGTGTGTTTGTGCATGTGTGTGTATGTGTATGTGTGTATGATTGTGCCTGCATGTGTGTATGTTTGTGTGTATATATGTGTGTGTGTATCTGTATGTGTGTATGTTTGTGCCTGCATGTATGTGTGTGTTTGTGCATGTGTATGTGTGTATGATTGTGCCTGCATGTGTGTGTATGTTTGTGCCTGCATGTGTATGTTTGTGTGTGTGTATGTGTGTACATGTGTGTATGTGTGTGTGTGTGTGTTTTACTCCAACCATTATGCTATGCGTTTGATGAAATCTTTTAAACTGGAGAGTCACAGCCTTAAGTTCTAAACATTTCCTCATATGACTCCCTGGTAATTACATAGTCACTTTTTCCTTGTTCTCTATTTCTGTATCACCTACTCACACATGTGGCCTTCTAGAACAGTCCTCCAGCTTTCTCAACTTCTCTCTCCTGTTGTCCATCCTCTGATCTTCCTGTTTTACTTTACGGAAGGTTTTTCTCAATTTTATCTTCCAACCTGTTGAGAATCTCAGTTTCTGGTTTCCAAGAGTTTTTTTCTATTTTATTTGTGAAGCTTCATTTTTATAACATTCTGTTCTTATTTCGTGTAGGTCATATTTTTCTTGATCTCTTTGAGGTTTATATTTTTAAAAAACTCTCTCCTACTTTCGTTTGCTTGTTTTTGTTTGTTTCCACTGTATTTATTTTTTTCTTTGTTTTAGTCTCTTTTATTTTATGCTGTTTAATTTATTTACTTCCTGGAGACAAGGTCTACCTATGTTGCCCAGATGGTCTCAAACTCCTGGGCTCAAGGGATCCTCCTGACTCGGCCTCCCAAAGTGCTAGGATGACAGGCATGAGCCACCATACCTGGCCTCTGTCTTTATTTTACAGGCTATCCTTAAATATCTGGTAGTCTTTAGGTAGCTTTCATATGTAAGAGTCAAGCGCTAAAGAGCCAAATGGTTTCTGGGGTGGGGTGAGGTGAAGGCTTTGCAATGGGGTCATTGGATATTGAGCTCACTTTGTTATTGGAAATCCACAGATGCCAGTATTTTCAGGTCTTTGCCTTGGTAGCTTTCAGTATTTCCTTGGGTCTTACTTTCTTCTTGTTCTCTTGTGTGTGATAACCCCTGATTTTTGCAAAGACCTACTTCCTTAAAGAATAAGGAAAATGCAGAGGAAGTTTGTGGAAATAGCTATTGTTACCCAGTGACAATTCAGTGTTTCGTTAGTTAGAGAGACAATGAAACCAATGAGCTGTGTCATTTTTTATGTGAGGGAGAAAACCTGTTTGGCCACTGGTCATCCTATTGGCTCTGCCACAAACTGCCTCAGTCCCCAACCACACACACAGAAAAAGCAGTTTCAAGCATGTATCTGCGGTGTCAGAGGACTGTGACGTGGGACTATGTCAACCTAGAAATGTCACCATGGTGGCTGTAAACAGGGGGTCTATATTAGTAACTCAGACAATGCATTTCCCTTTGGGAGCTTATTTAAAAGCCTTGAGTAGAATGAGGAGGTTAGGAAAAATGTATAGCTGACACTGAGAAAAGGATGAGGGTTAATAAATCTTAAAGAGTCATCCAAAACATATGTTTAAATGTCAAACAGCCAGTGTCAAGGTATTCAAATAGTTCACAGCAGAAAAATTGGGGAAAGCATCAATTTAGCATTCATTATATAGATACACACATACACACACACACACATATACACATATATGTATAATGTGTTAAATGTTATATCTATATATGTGTGTGTATATATATACATATATATGTGTGTGTATATATATATACATATATATGTGTGTATATATATATATATATATATATATATATATACATATTTTTTTTTTGAGATGGAGTCTCGCTCTGTTGCCCAGGCTGGAGTGCAATGGCGTGATCTCAGCTTACTGCAACCTTACCTCCCAGGTTAAAGCGATTCTCCAGAGTAACTTCTGCAATTACAGGTGTGTGCCACCATGCCTAGCTAATTTTTGGATTTTCAGTAGAGACAGGGTTTTACCATGTTGGTCAGGTTGGTCTCGAACTTCTGACCTCGTGATCTGCCTGCCTCGGCCTCCTAAAGTGCTGGAATTACAGGCATGATCCACTGTGCCTGGCCCGTAACATATTTTCAAATTTTATAAGACTTCTCATGTTTCTTAGAAGTCTACTAGGAAAATGCCCTTTGCGTAATGCCTTTAGGCATGTGCCCAAATCGAAGTCATTGGAGGAGACTGTGCATACTACACACTGAACCCTGCTTCCCGATGGATCTCCATCTAAACCACTGGTTCTCACCATTTGAGGAGCCCAACTCGCCGTAAGATGTGGTATACTCTATAAGTGACAGTGACTTGTGACAGCAGCCATGCTATGATTCCCAGGGCTAGCAGAGGGAGGGGAGTCATAGTGATGAGGGGAGGGGTATCAGGCTTTTCTCTGTCCTGTCTCATGGGCCCTTCCTACATGCATAGAAAAGCTTCCAGGCAAGGCTGAACCAACACAGGCTTCTTTGTTGATGCTGGTGCCTGGAAGCCTTGTCTGAACTCTTACCCCTGTCTTGTACCCCTTGAGGGTTCCTTGAGGCTATACTGAGAGGACTTTGCCCACCAGCTACAAAAATCAACATGAGGTCAGGACCGGGAAGTGTATTATGAGCACAAACTATGCACTTGTTAATAATTATTACATATTAACCAGTTACTAGGTGGCAGAAAGTGGGACAAGAGACTACTCTTAATCCAGGTATAGATGTTATAATCCTGAGATTTTTCTGCATAATGGGGTAAGATGTCAGAAAAGAGCCAGCAAGTCCAGGTGATAGAATAAAAATGCCAAGAACATATACACCATAGAATATTATGCAGCCATAAAAAGGAATAAGACCATGTCCTTTGCAGGGACATGGATGAAGCTGGAAACCGTCATTCTCAGCAAACTAACACAGGAACAGAAAACCAAACACCACATGTTCTTACTCATAAGTGGGAGTTGAAAAATGAGAACACATGGACACAGGGAGGGGAACATCACACTCTGGGGACTGTCGAGGGGTGGGGGTCAAGGGGAGGAAGAGCCTCAGGAGAAATACTTAATGCATGTGGGGCTTTAAACCTAGATGACAGGTTCACAGGTGCTGCAAACCACCACTGCACATGTATACATACGTAACAAACCTGTACATTCTGCACATGTATTCTGGAACTTAAAATAAAATAAAAAAATTAAAACAAAAAGTGCCAAGAAAAACAAAAAGGAGTTAAGGCCATGTAGGTCTGGATTGGAATCTGGCGAAGAGCAAATGCGTTGAGGATTGCTGCTGCCGCCGGGGGTACACTGTGAACTCAGGTGAAGCTGATGACCCTAACACCAGGGTCAGGCCCTGCATTTTCCACCTTTAATGGTTTCCAATACTGTGGATCCGAACCAATATGATGGTGAATATTTCAGTATGACATGTCGATAATCCCTTACCTGCAGTTCCAAAATTCCCGAAGTGCTGATAAATGAGAAGTTCTTCATAGTTATTTCATGGCCAAATCCAATTTGAATGGCACCCATCAGGTCGGGACGCCTGTCCTGAACTGAGGTGAAGCTACTTACAGAGTGCAGAGTCTTTATTTATTCCACTTAGGGCTACTATCCATGTTCTCACTGCTGAAGTACTAATGCATTCAAGAGTGCTGGAGGTGCTACAGAATATTTAAGATATGATAATATCCAAAGAATTCTGAATCCCGAAGCACATGCGGCTACCAGATTTTTGGGTAAGGGATCATGGGACTTTCCGATAATGTTAACGATTTTCATTTTGGTGTTGTCTATGTCTTCTCACATGCATATCTTTCCATACTTATAAACATAGTTTACATGCAATTTTGCATCTTGCTTTGCTCCCTTTTTTCATTAGGATATTTTTCCAACGGTGCTCCATACTTTTCTTAATTACTGTTTATGATATCGCTACCAGTTTCAACAGAGGCATACTATGAAAATCATTCTCTCACTGTGGACATTTAGGTTGCTTCCAGTACTTTGTTGTTATAAGTGATGTGGTAATCTTCGTATTAAGCATTTTTCTCAGTTTGGAATATGGATGCCAACACATTTTCAGGGGCTTTGCTGGATTCCTTTTCTTTCATTCAGTCTTCATAATATCAAGTAGATAGCAGGGTGTCCATTTCATCTTCGGGGGAACTCACTTTAATGGGAAGAATCACTTTCCCATGTCTCTAAACTGAAAACAGGCCTCTTCATAGGGAACAAAAATGTGGCTAACAAGGCATTTCCTGTGACCCCTAAGCTCCCCAAGACCCTTTTGCTAGTGTAGGCTACATAAGCTGCAAATGAGGAGGAAATGTAAGTCAGAGTCTCCATGCGCTCACACACACATACACAGGCAGGATATTGTTTGAACGTTCATTCCAACTTACGTCCAGGGGCTGAGCTGACAGACCCCTGTGGCAGCATGGACCCCCATGCCTTAGGACATTGGTCTGGATCAAAGGGTTAAAAAAGAAATAAGGAAGCAGGGTCAGGGTGTGCAAGGCGAAAAGACAGTGTGCTCTGAAAATACAGGGCCTCAGGAACCTATGGGACATCACTGTGGCAAGAACCAGACAACTGCTTGGTACCGCAGAAACAATTTATGGCACGGGGCGCGGTGGCTCACGCCTGTAATCCCAGCACTTTGGGAGGCCGAGGTGGGTGGATCACCTGAAGTCAGGAGTTCAACACCAGCCTGGCCAACGTGGTGAAACCCCGTCTCTACTAAAAGATACAAAAATCGGCTGGGCGTGGTGGTAAGCGCCTGTAGTCCCAGCTACTTGGGAGGCTGAGGCAGGAGAATGGCTTGAACCTGAGAAATGGAGGTTGCAGTGAGCTAAGATTGTGCCACTGCACTCCAGCCTAGGTGACAGAGCGAAACTCTGTCTCAATAAAAAATAAAAGAAAAGAAAAGAAAGAAAGAGAGAAAAAACTTCCAGCACTGAGATTTAAGTCCAGATTCTGCCAGTTACTGGCTCTGTAAATCTTGGAGGAATTGCTTGGCTTCTCTGAGGCTCAACACCAACATCTACAATAGAGTGAGGCGAACACTATGTCCACTGGTCCCAGCGAGTTGTGAAATGCACATAGTAAAATGGATTCATTTATTAATTTGTTTGCCTCAACACTTTATGCATGGCGATGAATCAGATTTCTTAGTTCTGAGAAACATAAATAAACTCTGGCTTATTCGAGAAGAGGAATTTATGTAAATGATGGTAGGAACTCACAAAATCCCCGCAGAAGTTTGGAGAACCAAACCCAGAAGGCTAACAGGTGCAAGGGAGGCCAGACAGGGGCCAGGACTGCAGCCCGAAGCCACCCAGGACGCATGTGGGGAGGACTTCCTGCTGCTGCGCAATGCTGGGGCCACAGCTGCACAGATGCAGCCACAGGCACTGCTGTCGAGGCTGTCTCTGGAGGCCGGAGGCTGCTGCTGCTTGTCCCACCTCCACCCGAGCAGGCTCTCCTCCATCCGGTCTTCTGGTATCACTGGCCTCCAATTCAAAACTATTTGCTAGGCCTGCAACAGGTGCAGAACAGATGTTAACGTATCATGAAAACTACCCAGTTATGAGGAAATTCCATGACCCTTGTCACGTAGGCATCAGAGATATGGATCCTGAGATCCAACTAGGCAAGAAGGTTGGCGCTTTCACTCCTGCTCCCAGCAAGACTTTGAGTAGCCCTGGATACACTCCTGGATGCTTTCTGTGGTCTGGCACAGAGATCGCAGAGGGGAGGTGTTGCGTGAAGGCATCATCCGGCATGGCTGGACTAAACTAGGTTGAAAATGGAAGCCCTGTGAAGGCAGTGACCACCTGATTGTTCTCCTTGGTGCCATGGCAATGGCTGGCATTCAGCAGACACCCTACCCTGTAAACGGTTGAAGTGAATGAAAACGTGGATCCCGTCACTGATGAAGCATCCTGGCCGGAGCAGGAAGGCCTCACAGAGCTGGGTGGGAAGCTGTTGGGAAACTTCAGAAAACGGGAAAGAAAGATGATAAAATGTGGGTATCACGGGAAAAATGGGAAGGAGCAGTTACAAAACCCAAAATGCCTCAGAGTATTATGGATTCAACAGGTTGCTCATGTGACCACCTGCATATAGATGTGCCATGCATACACTGTGACTCTTGCAGACCTTTTTCTTTTGCACTGGGAGTGGGGAGGGGGTTCTGCACCAGGGCAGAAAGTGTGATCAGGTCCTTTGATTTTTCAAGGAATTGTCTCTGTCACCCCTACCCCTAGTGTCTACAGCATGGGGATCTTCTTTTAATCAAGATTCAAAGATCTATTCTTTAATTTTAAATGACCTTCTATGGAGCTCCCAACTAAAGCAAAACAGAGAAATATTTTCATCACTCATAGCTCAAGTTGTGAGTTTCATCCCTGCCTCAAATCCATGGATATGCAACTGTCCCTCCGTGAAAATATTTTTTCAGGACAAGATTGCAACATGGTAAACACCGAACAACAGTCCACGAGGAGAGCTGGCCACCTGCAGAGCATTCGTGTTTTTGGTAAAACATCCATTTGTGCTGCTGCATCTCCCTTTATCGGTGAGCATTCTTTTGGTTTCAAGGGATAGGAAATCAAGTCAATCTGCTTAGGCAAAGAGAAGGGTATTGGGTCACATTACCAAATCACAGGAAGGGCTGGGATGCAGCCGAGCCCAGGGAGGAGAGGACTCAGACCCTGGCATGCTGTCGGGGTGCTCTTTCCCCACCTCTCACCTCTCTCAGGTTGGATTTCTCAGGTTGGCTTCTGCCACATTGTTGAGGGTTTGCCCGTTGGCTGCTGTGAGACTCCTAGCCTTGGCTGTAGAGGGAAAACGAGGGACTTCCTCTACGTGGCTTGCAAAGCCCCCTCAGAAAGACTCTGATTGGCTCAGTTCCATTCAGTTATCCAATCGTACATCAATCACTGTGCCAGGGAGGTGGGGCCCAATGATCAGCCCAGCCTAGGTCTGAAGGCCACCCTTGGCCAGAGAGCTGTGCGCCTGCGGGCGTGCGTGACAAAGAGAGAGAGAGACAGAAGACAGAGACAGAGACAGACAGAGGACAGCAGGGCAGAGAGGTCTCTAATGACGTGGGAGCTCCTGCCTAAACCACATGATTTGAGTGGGGCCTGGGTGGGGAAATTTCTGGTAATAGGCTGATTTACTCAGCTTCAGGGCTTTTTCCTGTGTTATACTTCCATCACATTCTCCCAGAGCCTTTAGTAGTAAAGTAGTAAAGTCTCGTTACACTTTTATTTTGAGACGGTCTCACTCTGTTACCCAGGCTGGAGTATAGTGGCGTGATCATGGCTCACTACAGCCTTGACCTCCCAGGCTCAAGTGATCCTTGAAAGATAAAGTCTGCTAAAGAGGGATAACAAACACTGCTTTACTTTCTTAATCAGCCCATTTGTTGTACTTTCACCTTCGCGTTGGCCGTCAGGAAGCTCCGTGCACTCATTTTCCTTAGCCTGGGTTTCAGTGACATATTCTCCTTCGGCTTTAATTTCTTAATTCTTGTCTTCTTATTTTCGTTGTTACTGTTTTGTATTTTATGATACCTCTGCATCATAGGCCTTCTTAAATTCTTCTGGTGAGGCCATCTCCTTATAAAGATAAGTCTCCTTTGCTGTGAATGAGTATCATTTAGGCAACCTACCTGCCCTCTGCCAGCTGTAAAGGCCAGTATTCTTTTATTGTATTCAACTTCGGTGGAAAACTTGAAGGCCACAATAATTACAAGAGTGCTGATAGCGCTATGGCTTTAAAATACAATTAAACCAAACTAACAGGCTGCATCATGGCCCTTTCTGAGGAGACTCTCTGGGATCTATAGTAAATAATAGACACTCTGAAGGTTTGTGCATAATGATTCAGGTCCAATGTCAAGTGAGACCTTACTGGATTGAAAAGATTACATGTCTTGTAGAGTAAGCTCAGGTTTTCGGAGGGCTGAGTATCAAGGGTGTTTTGGTGTTGGGGGAATTATGGGAGGGGCAGAGGCCCAGTGGATAATTCCTGGAAGGTGGAATTTTATTGTGTTTTTGTGTATAGTGGGCACAATACAAAAAAATGGAACAGAAGAGAACAGAGATTAGGGAAAGTTAGGAAAGTGTCAGGTGACTAACAGTGTCTTTAAAACTCGGGATAGCAGGCTGGGTTGGCAGATGGTATCTGTCTCATTTGCAGGTGGGCCTAGAGTTGGAGGGGCAGAGAATTCTTAGTAAATGCTATGAAAATCTTCATTCCTCCCATGCTCCTCCAGTGTGCCACCGATGATTAGCAGGCCTTCAGTTAAGAAACACTCTGTAGTATTCTCTCTTTCTTTTTTTTTGAGACGGAGTCTCACTTGTTGCCCAGGCTGGAGTGCAGTGGCATGATCTTGGCTCCTTGCAACTTCCATCTCTTGGGTTCAAGTGATTCTCCTGCCTCAGCCTCCTGAGTAGCTGGGATTTCAGGCTACCACACCCAGCTAGTTTTTGTATTTTTAGTAGAGATGGGGGTTTTGCCATGTTGGCCAGGCTGGTCTTGAACTCCTGACCTCAGGTGATCCGCCCACCTTGGCCTCCAAAAATGCTGGGATTGCAGGTGTGAGCCACCATGCCCGGCCAGTATTATCTCTCTTAAAGTGCAAAAACCTGGAGGTTAAGGAATGCAAAATATTTAACTTTCAGAACTATATTACTGAGTGGACTTAGTGAATGTCATCCGTTCATCCATCCATCCATCCATCCATCCATTCATCCATTCATGTATCTGTCCATCTATCCATCCATCCATCCATCCATGTATGCATCCATTTGACACAAATTTATTAAGTGCCTACTCTGTGGCAGACATAGGGTTTACAAAGATGAATGAATTATGGTTCCTGGTTGACCTGGAAGTCACAATCTAGTTAGGGGAGAGAGACAAGTAAATTGATGTTTACCACACAGGGAGGTAAGTGCGATGATTGGCGGAGCTCTGCACAGGGGCTCTGGGAGGTTCGCTATATGGGAGCTATGGGAGCTTACAGAAGGACATTAAATCAGACTAGAGGAAGAGCAGTCTGAGAAAGATTCCTGGCAGAGGTGATAGCTGAACAGAGTTTTGAAGGATGAGTAGGCATTGGCCAGAAGCGGCCAGAGGGGAGAAAGGAAAAGAGAGGAGCATTCCAGGCAAAGAGAAACACACCTGGGAAGGTGCCACATAGTGTAAGTACAGGTAGAAGAGCAGGTTGAAGTAAAGGATATGTGTGGGCCAATAAGGTTGAGAGATGGGCGTGGTTTGACCAGGAAAGGCTTTGCTGGGTGAGGCTGAGGGGTTTGAAGCATATCTTATGGATAGCGGGAAGCCATGGGAGAGTTTTTGTTCTTTTGTTTTATTTTGTTTTTTGCTCTGTTGCTTAGGCTGGAGTGCGGTGGCACGATCTCGGCTCGCTGCAACCCCTGGCTCCCGGGTTCAAGTGATTCTCCTGCCTCAGCCTCTCGAGTAGCTGGGATTTCAGGCCCACACCACCACACCCTGCTAATTTTTATATTTTTAATAGAGACGTGTTTTTACCATGGTTGCGAACTCCCGACCTTGTGATCTGCCCATCTCGGCCTCCCCAAAGTACTGGGATTATAGGCATGAGCCACGGAGCCTGGCCAGAAGAGTCTTTTTTTTTTTTTTTTTGAGACGGAATTTCGCCCTTGTTACCCAGGCTGGAGTGCAATGGCGCAATCTCGGCTCACTGCAACCTCCGCCTCCTGGGTTCAGGCAATTCTCCTGCCTCAGCCTCCTGAGTAGCTGGGATTACAGGCACCCGCCACCATGCCCAGCTAATATTTTGTATTTTTAGTAGAGACGGGGTTTCACCATGTTGACCAGGATGGTCTCGATATCTTGACCTCGTGATCCTCCCGCCTCGGCCTCCCAAAGTGCTGGGATTACAGGCCTGAGCCACCGCGCCCGGCCAGAAGAGTCTAAGCAGGAAAGAAATGTGATCTAAGATCTCCAGGAAAATAATCCTTTGCACTGTGGGTATGGAGGGTCCCTTCAATCTAGGCAGAGCCTCAGGTAAGTTGCAAGAAATTGCAGTGAGAGGAGATGAGGTTTGGAATGAAGGTGTAGGCAGTGTGGCTGGGGAGAAGGCCCCCAGCAACATTCAGAGTCCTTTCTGCTGGCCCTCAGGGCAGCCAGACCACAGAGAGCATCAGGGAGAGGCAGCACTGCCCAGCAGGGAAGGTAGGGGAAGTGAGGTCAGGAGGGCTGGAACATGCCGAGGGCCAGCTCTGAGCCTCAGGACTCTTTCTCTTCCACGAAAGAGAAAGTGGTGTAACCTTATCAACCCTTTGCTTCCCAGGCGATCCCATTTTAGAGCAAAGCTCAGAAACCAAACAACTCAGATTCTGAACTTGCAATTTTTGAACACCTTGGAGATACACGCCACAGCTGTTGTTAAAATATGTTCTCCTCTCTTATCCACATCTCTGACAGAGACCACTGCTGGCTTTTAGGGTGTTTTCCTTTGATTTTTATTTTTTGTTTTTGTTGTTTTGTGTTTTTTAAGAGTCTTGCTATGTTGCCCAGGCTGGACTTGAACTCCTGGCCTCAAGTGATCCTCCTGGCTTGGCCTCCCAAGTAGCTGGGACTACAGGCATGTGCCACCACACCCAACTTCTTCCTTTGAATTTAAGTAAGTTTTCTGGGAGGACCGATTAGAAATGGCGGCTCCTTTCTCAAGGACTGTTGCAGTGGAGATGGGCTTTCACCATCTCATTTTCAGTAGAGATGGGGTTTCACCGTGTTGGTAAGTGTAAGGGGCACTGGATTTGAGCTCAAGTCAAGCCCGGCCCATGTACCCTGCGTGTAGCCGAACTGTGGCAGCTTCTCCTCCCCGTCTAGACCCATAACTGCTCCCCATCTCTAGCTGGAGGAGCTCCTGAATTCCTTCCCTTTCCCTTTGGATTCTGTGTCATGAAAGCCCAAGGGACAGATCTGGCAGTCCAGATTCCTCTGTGGCAGCTGGCAGAGGCAGCAGCCTAGAACACAATACCATCATCTTTGCCCTGTCACAAGGGATAACTTTTATGACTGGAGGAGCCTTAGCATTGGAAAACCTTGGGGTTAAGATTGGGACCAGTGCCAACTTGCAGGTTTCTGAGTGGTTAGAACCAGGGAATGCTCAGAAAAAAAATCTTTAAGCAGAGGCTGATCCATAACTTCTGGACAATGACATAGGGAAGCCATAGAGTCCTGGAAGTGGGCCTGGAAAGTGTTTGGGAAAAGGGGGTGATGTGGAGCCTCCGGGCAACAGCCTGGTCAGGACAGGGCAGTGGACAGTGAGCACAAATGCGGACCCTGCTCCCGGTCCAGAGGGGAAGTGAGAACCTGAGCCGACCTCGCTGCGCTGTGAGGGAAGTGGTATTTCGTTAGGGGAAGCCAGGTTTCATCTGGCTTCAGCAGGAGGTGGAAGATGTGTAAAAGCAAAAGCAAACGAAGGTAAAGAGTAACCACCATGTTTTGTAAGTTAAACTCTCAGCACTGCAGCCTGGGCGACAGAGTGAGACCCTGTCTGAAAAAAAAAAAAGACTCAATAAAGTATATAGAGAGGGTCCTGTCTGCAGCCAAGGGTGCTGATGGGAACAAGGGCATGTGCCGGAGACTGTCCATGGCTGAGTGCAGCTGCTGTCAGGAAGGAGAAGAGATTACACAGTCCAGACTGTCAAGGACCTTGGATACCAGTGTTGAGAGTACTTTTTTTTTTTTTTTGAGACAGAGTTTCGCTCTTGTTACCCAGGCTGGAGTGCAATGGCGCGATCTCGGCTCACCCCAACCTCCGTCTCCTGGGTTCAGGCAATTCTCCTGCCTCAGCCTCCTGAGTAGCTGGGATTACAGGCATGCGCCACCATGCCCAGCTAATTTTTTGTATTTTTAGTAGAGACGGGGTTTCACCATGTTGACCAGAATGGTCTTGATCTCTTGACCTCGTGATCCACCCGCCTCAGCCTCCCAAAGTGCTGGGATTACAGGCTTGAGCCACCGTGCCCAGCCGAGAGTACTTAAAACTTTTTTTTTTTTAGACAGAGTCTCCCTCTGTCACCCAGGCTGGAGAGCGGTGATGCAGTCTTGGCTCACTGGAACCTCCGCCTCCCAGGTTCAAGCGATTCTCCTGCCTCAGCCTCCCGAGTAGCTGGGACTGTAGGTGTGCACCACCATGTTCAGCTAATTTTTGTATTTTCAGTAGAGGTGGGTTTTCACCATGTTGGCCAGGTGTTGGTCTTGAACTCCTGACTTCAAGTGATCCACCTGCCTTGGCCTCCCCAAGTGCTGGGATTACAGGCGTGAGCTACCACACCCAGCCAAGAGTACCTAAGACTTTCTTTTCCTGACCACTTTTAATTCATCTTTGGCATTTGGGCCCATTCGCTGGTCAGGGTTTCTTTTGTCCAATCGTATCCTGCCGCCCTGCAAGTGGCAGATGTTTCGTTCAAACTGGTCCAAGCACAGGGGGAAAAGAATAATGTATTTGCTCATGGAATTAAAAAAAAACTCTATGGGTAATGGTTCTAGGTATAGTTGGGTCCTTGTGCCCAAATGAATGTTACCACGACTCAGTTTCTCTCTCCATCTTAGTTCCTCTTTCTTCTGTGTGAGTTTCTCTCTTAGGGAATGTCTTTACACGTGGGCCCAGCAGGTAACCAGCATGTCCAAACTTGCATTTCCACCAGCCCAGCAATTCTAGTGGGAAGACAGCTTCTCTTTCTCAGTAATTCCAAGGAAAGTTTGGAATTGGTTCCAACTGAATTGGCTTCTTTCTATTCCCATACCTGAACCAATCACTGTGGCATGGGGGACATAATCTATGACTTGGACGGTGCTCACCACTGGTCTAAGAGGTGGGGCTGGCTTCACCCATCTCTCTCAGCCTGATATTGGAGGAGGGGTGGTTCCCAGTGGAAGATCTGGGCATTCCTACTAAAAGAGGCAGGAGTAAGTTGGGCAGACGAAACAAAAACTGCCCATTGTATCTTTGTCACTGAAGCCTGACCACGGGTATTTGTTGTAATTGATGTTCTAGCTCGACTGATCTTGCAGGATGGAACAAGCCCTTCTTTCTGTCATCAGCTTGGATGGTGGAGTTTCGTGGCATGCTGAGACGTCAGCAATGGTCCAGGGGGACTTAGAGGGATTCTGCTTGCCTGGGAACACAGCCAGAGTTTTCCTCTCCACACGGGCTGTGGGCAGTGTCCTTGAGGAGTGGTGAACTAGGGCAGGAAGCTTGGCGGAAGGGAGTTCTTTTGAGGCCTGCTGATGCTTAGTCAGGAGGGGGCAGCTCTGGGGTTCTGGCTCCTCTGTCAATTTGCAGCAAAGCTGGCAAACAGAATGGGATTGCCACCCGATTTGGGAGGCAGCCCTAGGCCTCGTGGAATTCTAGGAAGAGTGCGTCTCAGAAGATGAAAGGAAGGCTCCGTGGTGAGGGAGGACTTTCCAGGGACATATCTGTCCCAGCACCGTGGCCGATCATTTCCATGACCTTGATCTTCATTCAATCTCCTTCTCAGGAGGAGGACTGTGTTGGGAAGTAGGGGTGACCTCTTTTTAGGGCAGAGGTTCTCAGAGTTTGTTTTGCAAAGGAATTATGAGTGGGAGCCAGGGACACCTAATTAAAGGGGTACCTCCAGCGCCCCATGCTAGGGAATTGGCTTCAGCAAGTCTAAGGTAGGTGGGGTACAGGATTCTGCGTTCTGAATAAGCACCCAGAGGCTGTGATGAGGTTGTTTTCATTGGTTCAGGGAATACCCTTTGAGATCCATCTCTTGAGGCTGGAGTATCTGGGGCCAAGGATGTAAGCCAGACTCCAGCATTGAGACAGTGCATATGATAAAACTGAGGGGACCACTTGAACTCAGAAACAGGGCAGAGCAGAATGCTCATGTGCTTCCCGTGGTTAGTACTGGCTCGGGTTTTGGTGCCTTGGACTAAGAGGTGCTGAGGACCATAGAGAGAGATGCCATGTCATGCTAGGTCACACTTGCATCTGCTGACTCCCTGCTTTCTCTGCAATGGAACCCCCTTTGATGGACTTCATTGTGTTTATATCCAATAATCCTTTCTTAACAATAGTGCTCATTGTGTAGCACATGCTGACTTGTTTAAAAAATGTTTAGACTGATTGTATACATATGGACAGTGCATTCTTAAGTAGAATTTAACACATTTTGCAACTGTTAAAGCCACCCCAACACAGAATATCTCAGTGAAAGAGAGGAGTTAGTTCCTGCTGTAAATGCGGATGGTGAAGGAATAAGAGGAAGGAGAGAACGGGGGCAGACAGGGGTGGAGCCGGTGTGGGAGTGAGATAGTGGGGGTGATGGGTGGGTATTTGTCTATAGGGCTATGATTAGTGTTACAGGAGGCAGGGAGTTCAGAGGCGTGGAGTTCTAGGGAAAGGGTCAGCCACAAGGGAGTTGGGCTGGGTGAAATATTCTGAGTTGGTGAAGTTTAGGGACTACAGGAGCTTGTAGAACTCATCGAAGTAGTGCAATGAGTAAGTCGGATGCTCGAGTGTCCTCTCCAAGCCCTAGGCCCTAGACTCAGGAGTGTGATAGGTGTTCCCTAGTTGGGGTGGGAGGGCCTCATCCTCCAGGGATGTTTGATAATTCTTGGAGGCACGGATTCTTAACAAAAGCAAGTGGGAAGGGACCGAAGGACAAGTTGATTGATTGATTCATTCATTCACTCACTCTCTCTAGGGACCATCCCTTCTTGGTGGTGGGCATTGCTCGGCCCCTAGATACAGTGCTGAGCATGGTACACTCTCACTCAGCTGGCATTCTAGTAGGATGACAATACTTAACAAATAGATACATAATATAATTTCAGGATGTGCAGAGCCATGAAGAAAAATAAAGGAAGTGAAGAGGTGAGGGAGTGGCAATTTCAGATTCGGGGGAGCGTCAGGGAGAGCCTCTCTGAGAAGGTGATGGTTGACAGAGACCTGAGGGGAGGAGGCAGCCTGATGGACACTGGGAGGCGGGCAGCCAGGCCTCACTTCATGCTGGGAGATTGTTGGGCCTGTGGATATTTCATGACTGTGTGGGAGACGAGCTCACTGGCTCAGGCTCTATTTTGGGGGCAGCACTGACTCACCACCCAAGTGTTAGGCAGCTGGTACACGGCTGTGAGCTTGTTTCTGCTGCAAAATGAGGATCCTCCTAGCTCTTCTTGTTTTACAAGAATCTCATGAGAATTGGTCAGTGTCTTTCTAGAAAGTGTTTTTATTACACAATATCTTACATGTATGCCACGGGGTAAATTGTTAGCAACTAATCCAGCTGTCTTCTCGGAGAGCAAAGTTTGGGCTGGTCTACTGAGCACTGACACTGAGTTGACCCCCCCGAAGAGACCTTGAATGCCTGCTGATTTCTGTTGGGGTTACTGCTTGTGGGGATTTGTCCTGCAGACTTTGACTTAGTAGGAGCACTCCTACTAAAAGGGACAGGAGTAAGCTGGGCAGATGAAACAAAAACTGTCCACCGTATCTTTGTGACTGTATTGTCACTGAAGCCTGACCACAGGTATTTGTTGTAATTGATGTTCTAGCTCGACTGCTCTTGCAGGACGGAACAAGCCCTTCTTTCTGTCATCAACTTGGATGGGGGAGTTTCGTGGCATGCTGAGACATCAGCAATGGTCCAGGGGGACTTAGAGGGATTCTGCTTGCCTGGGAACACGGCCAGAGTTTTCCTCTCCACACGGGCTGTGGGCAGCGCTCTCGAGGAGTGCACTTATACACAGATCGTATGTTTTGCTAGTTTGGCTGAGGGACTGGGTGGTTTACAGACTCATTGGAGAGTGCTGTAAACAGCCGCAACTGCCAGCCTTCCTAGTAGTGAGACTTGCACTTTGGGAGGCCAAGGAAGGAGGATCTTCTGAACCCCAGCGTTCAACACCAGCCTGGGCAGCAGAGTGAGACCTCGTCTCTACAAAAATTAAAGAAAAACATTGTCTGGATGTGGGTATTTATAGTCCTAGCTACTGGGGAGCCTGAGGCAAGAGGATCGCTTGAGCCCAGGAAGAGAAAGAAAGAAAGAGAGAAAGAAAGGAAGGAAGGAAGGAAAGAAAGAAAGAAGAAAGGAAGGTAGGAAGGAAGGAAAGAGAGAGAGAAAGAAAGAAGGGAGAGAGGGAGGGAAAAAGAAATAAGGAAGGAAGGAAAGAAAGAAGGAAGGAATGTAGGAAGGAAGGAAGGAAAGAGAGAGAGAAAGAAGGAAGGGAGAGGGAGGGAAAAAGAAAGGAAGGAAGGAAGGAAAGAAGGAAGGAAGGAACAGATTATTGATTTCCAGAGCCCAGAAAAAATAAGAAAGAAAGAGAGAAACTGATTATTGATTTTCAGAGACAAATAGGATGTGTGGGATAGAGAGGAGGAGCACGACTGAGGGGTGTAATCCCCTCGGTGTTGAGATGGAAGTCCTAGCGTTGGGAATCACATCGCCAGAGCTCCACCCGGGCCTTCACGTTTCAAAGACTTGGCTGGGAGTTAATGGCTCCCTAAGGCACATGTTCATGTGTCCGTAGCTCAGAAAGTCCAGTGACAAATGTTTGGAGACATTCCCTAGCTGTGTGGCTACTGCCTCAATTAGAACATTTTCTGACAAAAGGCTTCCACATTGACACAGCCTCCCAGCTCTTTTTGGGTTCATTTGTTGCTTGACTCAGTAGTGCCCATCACCTACAAAAAAGTGAGAAAACGTCTGTTAAATGTTCTCTGTGACTCCTGCCTTCGCTCTCAACCTTCAGTGGCTCACCATTGCTCACTGAGTAAAAACCTAACTCCCTCTCCGGGGCCCCCCACAAGCAGGATCCAGCTTATCTTGCCAGACCATCTTTTCATCACTCTGTCTCTTATCTCCTGAGCTCTAACTGATTCACGTATCTGCTAGTTTCTCTACATGTTGAAATGCAAGTCCTAACACTGGAAATTCCATCACCAGCGGCCTTCGCCGACTTGCAATGACTTGGCTGGGCGATAATGGCTCCCTAAGGCACCTGTCAGATACCACATGTCTGTCTGCTAGTTTCTCTGCTGTCCAATGCTCTTACACCTTCATGGCTTTACTCACTGGGCTTTTTACCTAGAAATCCTACCCACCGTCTTCACATTTCAGGATTTTCCTTCTCCATGAGCAGCCACTCCTGGCCTCCGCTGCACTCCGTAGCTCTCTATGGCCCTCGTAGACTGTTATTAGGGCATCAGTGCCCTCGCTGGGTTGTGAACTGTGAGGGTCTGGGGTGTACAGACTGCTGGCATTAGTCAGCTTGGGCTGCCGTAACAAAAACCTTAGAGTGTGTGGCTTAAGCGGCAGAAATGTGCATTTCCTCTCAGTTCCATGGAGTCTGGAAGCTAGCATGAAGTTGCTGGCATGATCTGGTTTGTGGTGAGGGCTTCCTTCCTGGCTTGCAGATGGCCACGTTCTCACTGTGTCCTCACATGGCCTTTGCTCGGTGCGTGAGCAGGCGTGGTGGGGTGCGTGTGGAACCTCTCTCTTCTTATAAGGACACTAATCCTTTCAAATTGAGACCCATCCTTATGATCTCATTTCCCTTTAATTACCTCCTAAAGATCTTATCTCCGAATACAGTCACATTAGGGGTTAAGGCTTCAACATATGAATTTTGTGGGGGACCTAATTCAACCCATGACATTCTGTACTTGGCCCCCAAGTTCATGTCCTTCTTATATGCAAAATACATTCATTACATCCCAGCAGCTTCCCAAGTCTTAATTTATCCCAGCCTCAACTCTGAAGTCCAAATTCTCGTCTAAATATCATCTAGATCAGATATGGGTGAGACTCGAAGTACAATTCATCCTGAAGCAAAACTCCTCACCAGCTGTGAATCTGTGGAACAAGACAAGTTATATGCTTCTAAGATATGATAATGGGGCAAGTGTGGGATAGACATTCTCGTTCCAAAAGGGAGAAATGTGAAAGAAGGAAGAAGTGATGTGGCCCAAGAAAGCCCGGAACTAGGAGATAAAACTCTAGTAGAGTTTAAGGCTTCAGAATAACCCTTCATGGTCTGTCTTCCCTTCCGGCCCGCTGAGGTGGCCATGTCACCTCCATGGCTGTAGGTGTGAGTCCTCCCAACAACCCCCTCCCCCGACTCCCAGGCATCACATGGAGGCTGTCTGGCTTCTTGAACTGAGGCAGTGGCCCTGATTATTTCTAAATCACACTTACGGTAATTTTTCACTCTTAAAGGGCTGGGTGTGGTGGCTCATGCCTGTAATCCCAGCACTTTGGGAGGCCGAGGTGGGTGGATCACCAGACATCAGGCGTTCGAGACCAGCCTGGCATAGTGAAACCCCGTCTCTACTAAAAATGTAAAAATTAGCCAGGCGTGCTGGCAGACGCCTATAATCCCAGCTACTCTGGAGGCTGAGGAAGGAAAATCACTTGAACTTGAGAGGCAGAGGTTGCAGGGAGCCGAGATGGTGCCACTGTACTCCAGCCTGGGTGACAGAGTGAGACTCTGTCTCAAAACATAAAAATAGTGCATGTTCACAGCTGAGTACCTCATTGTTTTTTACTGTGAGATCCAAGAAGTCTGACAGCCTTCCTTCAATTGTCTTGTCTGTTTCCCTTCAGTTCAAACTGGCAGTGTTTCTCTCTGTCCCTGTAAGTCCATGAGCATTTTATTAAGTGATGGTCCAGCCACACTTTTGGTGTTCACTTCAGAACACGCTTCCTCGTTTTTCTCAGTATGGGTGGGCTGAGAGTTTTCCAACTTTTCATTTTTGCTTCTAATTCATCCCTCTCCCAGGAGGAAGGAAGCTGCTTTTTCCACGTTTGCTCGGAAGTATCCTCAGCTAAATACCCAGTTTCATTGTTTGCAAGTCCCACCTCTTGCAACACAGCAGAGCACAGTTTAGTCCAGACTTTGCAACTTTATAACAAGGATCAGTTTTCCTCCAGTCTCCAATACATGTTCCTCATTTCCATTTGAGACCTCACCAGAATGACCTTTAATGCCCATATTTCTGCCAACATTCTATTCACGGCAATCTAGACTTTTTCTAGCATTCACCTCAAAAGCTCCTCTGACCTATACCCAATACTCAGTTCCAAAGCAGTTTTCACATTTTGTAGGTATTTATGACAGCAGCACCCCACTTCTCAGGACCAAAATGTGCCTTATTCAGCTTGGGTTGCCATAACCAACACCATAGACTGGACGGATTCGCCATGTTTCCATTTATTTTCTCCCAGTTCTGGATGCTGAAAGTCTGAGATGGGGGTGCTAGCATGGACCGGCGCTAGGGAAGTCCCCTTCCTGGCTTCAGATGGCCACCTCATCGCTGAGCCCTCACATGGGCAGAGCGGCCACTCGGGAGAATTCTAGTCTCTTCCTCTCCTTGTAAGAACCTCCATCCTATCCCATTAGGACCTCACTTTTCTTAATTACCTCCTAAAACCCCTACTTCCAAATAGAGTCACGCACTGGGGCATTGGGTGTTAGAGTTTCTTTTCTTTTCTTTTTTTTTTTTGAGAAGGGTCTTGCTCTGTTGCCCAAGCTGGAGTGCAGTGGCTGAATCTCAGCTCACTGCAACCTCTGCCTCCCGGGTTCAAGCCATTAACCACACCTGGCTCATTTTTGTATTGTTGTAGAGATAGAGTTTCACCATGTTGGCCAGGCTGGTCTTGAACTCCTGACTTCAACGGATCCACCCACGTCGGCCTCCCAAAGTGCTGAGATGACAGGCATGAGCCACCACACCCAGCCGTAGAGTTTCAACATACAAATTTGTGGGGCACACAGTTCAGTCCAGAGTACTGTCTAGAAGAAGATTTAAACCTCTTCCAGCACCACCCTGATGCGTGCTCTGCAAATGCATGGTCAACTGAAAGACGTGGAATTACAGAGCCTCCAAGGAGTTGTTTTTATAACTCTGCTGCCCCAGCTTATGGGATTGCTGAGGTCTCACAACCACTGGAAGGACACGCAGAGTGAACAGGTTTCTGTGGGAGTGGGACTAAAGGGGCTGTCTCAGCTGTATCTATTAAAGACCGGCCTCATGGGGTGAGAATGTTGTGAGGCTGTTGTTGTTCAGCCCATCTAATTTTTAATGCTGAGAACAACAATAATTATTCTGAGCATTTGGATTTGTTAAAATACATACGCACACAGAGTGAGGATTGTGAGTTGTGTAACTAGCCATATTGTCTCTGATGCACTTGGTCAACCCACCTAAAATGACAGTATAGCAGCCACGTGGTGGGCACTGCTAGCCTCATTCATAGATTACCTTCATGCTCCCACTCATGTTTTTCTATCTTTTCCCTACCTACTTTTTCTTTGAGATGGAGTTTTGCTCTGTCATCTAGGTTGGAGTGCAGTGGTACAATCTTGGCTCACTGTAACCTCCGCCTCCTAGGTTCAAGTGATTCTCCTGCCTCAGTCTCCCAAGTAATTGGAATTACAGGAGAACGCCACCACAACTGGCTAATTTTTTCTGTTTTTAGTACAGACAGGGTTTCACCATGTTGGCCAGGCTGGTCTTGAACTCCTGACCTCAAGTGATCCTCCCAAAGTGCTGCGATTACAGGTGTGAGCTCCCACGCCCGGCCCCCCACCTACTTTTAATTCATGCATTCTTGCTGTATTTTAGGTGCCATTCAGGTTTCCAGAATTCCGGAAATCTTTTCAGAGCATGGTTAGGTTATATACACTTTAGCAATGTTTTTTTCTGACACGGAATCTCATGCTGTTGCCCACGCTGGAGTGCAGTGGCATGATCTCAGCTCGCTGCAACCCCTGCCTCCTGGGTTCAAGTGATTCTCCTGACTTAGCCTCCTGAGTAGCTGGGATTACAGGCATGTGTCACCATGTCCCGCTAATTTTTGTGTTTTTAGTAGAGACAGGGTTTCACCATGTTGATCAGGCTGGTCTCGGACTCCTGACCTGGTGATCCACACGCCTTGGCCTCCCAAAGTGCTGGGATTACAGGCATGAGACACCATGCCTGGCCTACATATACTTTAAAAGTAAATAAAATTGCTCACGCATACGCTGGGAAGGGCCAACAGTTTAAATGTCAAAGTCGAAGAAGTACGATAAATTCATGTCTGAGCCTGGTGTGGGGTTAAAAAAAATCTCTCTATCTCTCTTTTTTTAACTTTGGTTTTAAGTTTAGGGTATATATGCAGATTTGTTATAAAGGTAAACTTATGTCATGGGGAGTTGTGCAGATTATTTCATCACCCAGGTACTAAGCCTAGTACTCATTATTTTTCCTGATCCTCTACCTCCTCCCACCCTCCACCCTCCGATAGGACTCAGTGTGTCCTGTTCCCCTCTATGTGTCCACTTGTGCTCATCATTTAGCTCCTACTTATAAGTGAGAACGTGAGGCATTTGGTTTTCTGCTCCTGGGTTAGTTTGCTAAGGATAACGGCCCCCAGCTCCTTCCATATCCTTGCAAAGGAATGATCTTGTTCTTTTTTATGGCTGCATAGTATTCCACGGTGTTTATGCACCACCATGGTGTTTTCTTTATCCAGTCTACCACCAGTGGACATTTGGGTTGATTCTATGTCTTTGTATTGTGAACAGTGTCTTTATGGAAGAATGATTTATAGTTCTTTGGGTCCTAATCCTTACAATAAACTTAAAAAATAGCTATTAAAATCCCCATTCCAGATAAGAGCACTGAAGGTCATGGAGATTAAATAACCTGTCCAACTCTGGGCTTGGTGGAGCTGGTGTTCAAATCCTGGTCCATCGGATGCTGTAATAGAACCTGCAGCCTGTCGGAGGCTAAGTATCTGGAAGTCCAGTCCTGGGGAGGGAGCAGGAAAGGCAGAATCCAGAGGTGAGACAGAGTCCTGGAATGAGGGAAGTCAGGGCTCCCACATGCATCTGGGAACCACAGACATGAGGTTCAGCATGTGGGGTGAGAGGCAGCTGCAGGGCCACTCGCACTTCTGGCAGGTATCGGGGCCTCAAGCTGGCCAGGCCAGAATGCGGGGCCAGGCTCCAGGCCAGAAGACAGCTACTGTGAGGGTCAGAAGCCCTGTCTGGGCTCTGGGGGAGGAAGAAAAGATGAAGCCTGGGGATCCTACAATGCCCTCACGTGAATCACCTGCGCTTTGAGCCAATAAAAGCCAATAAAATAGATCTGGGACTGACTTCGGGGATCACAGTCGGGCATGGAATTCCGTTCAGCTTGGTGAGCTCTGATGGAATGTCTAACGTGTAGGGGGTGCTGGGGAACAGAGAGCCGCAAGCCCAGGACCTGACCTTGGGAAACTCCCTGTTCCCTGAGGGCCGAGGAATCTGAAATGGGATCTCTTGAGGCCTGGAACCTCGGGTTCCAGCAGGATTCACATTCACACATTTCTCTTCCAGGGCCATGTTCTGCAATGATTTAAAGGAAAAGTATGAGAAGAGGATCGTTATTAAGGGGGTTGATGCTGAGACCATGCACACTCTCCTGGACTACACGTACACCAGCAAGGCGCTGATCACCAAGCAGAACGTCCAGCGGGTCCTGGAGGCTGCTAACCTCTTCCAGGTGTGTGAACAAACTGGCTCATTGCTCTTCTGTGAGGCAGGTGAATGCAGGAGTTCTCCAGAAGCCAGGCCTGTGCCTGGGACAGATACATACACACACACACACACACACACACACACACCTGCTAGCTGGGTTTGTGCTTACTTGAAAGCTAGAAGATGCTCATTTGGACATTTCCTGAGAGGTGGTGAGATGGGCAGACTCCTCAGTAAGATGAAGCCAGGCGAGCTTGGTGCCCAGAACCTAGGCTGGGGCCCTGACTCTAAAAACAATGGCTACAGTGTGCAGAAGCTTAGCTGGGGCCGGTGGCTGCAGCCAGCACCACTTCCACACACAACTTCTAATTCACAACACGATTTGGGGAGGTGATTATTTTCCCCATTTTACAAGTAGAAAAGGAAGGTGCATAGAGAAGAATTGGCAAAGCTGTGACGTGAACCCTGGGCTTGCTGAGTGCAGGGTCCACACGCTGGCCGCCACACCACGCAGCCTCCTAGGCAGCAGGATCGAGGTCCTGGGGGAGGCAGGACCTTGCGTGGCCAGCACTTGGTGGTGGCTGTGAAAGAAGGTCATTGAGAAGTAAGGGTGTCATAGAAGGTGAGGGACAGACCCACAGGATTAAGGCTTATTTTACAATCATGTGTATTGCTTCCATTCAACAATGTTTGCTCCAATCTGATTATAATAATTAGATATAGCTTCATAAAAGACCCATAGATTATGTCAGTTGCACCCACAGTTATCACAGGGATCCCATCCCAAGTTACCATCTTGGTTTAGGTCTGAGATTACACCACTGAACCTGATTCCACTGGATGAAGGCAGAGATGGTTGCATTGCCTGGATGTTGAGACTTATGCAAATCAGGGTCCAGGGATAGGCCAGGTCATTCCCAGAGACCAGGGCACACATCAGATCTGGACCATGGTTTGGGATTTGGGGAAGTAGTGTCCACTTGGGTCATCAACACATCTGGGAGTTGAGGGGAGTGGAAAGTCAGTCTGGAAAGGTAAGGGATGAGGGGTCCAGGGTCTAAGACCGTTGGCCATGGGGTTAGCTTTGTTGAGGCTGGAGTCAGGGCAGGATTTATGAAGTCTGGCAAAGAAGGAAGAGTGGACGGAGGAAGGAAAATCAACTGCGAACAAGCTCTGATGCATTCTGAGTGAGGGGTTGCTGCAATTTTAGTCAATTTCATGGGCTTAATTTCCCCCAGGACATCTTAAAGAGACAGAGCAAGTATCTCTGTAAACACCCACACACCGATGCCCTGTCTTTTCTCTGTCCTCACCTGCTTACACCCTTATTATGTGAGGAAGGGACTCACTCAGCAAGTTCATGTCAGCAGCATCCTCTCATCCCCCCCTTAGACTGCCACTACTCCAACAGTCTAACTTCAGGGAAATCCTTTCCATGTCAGAGGGTATGGGTTTTTTTTCCTCCTGAACTTTCTAGAAAAGGCAAATATCCTTGCTCTTAACTGCCTCTCTGAAAAAGGCTCATACCTGGAGCAGAATCACCCCACTCACCATTGTTTAGTGAAGCCACAGCTGCCATTGATATTTTCTTTTTTTTTTTTTTAAATTTTTATTGCATTATAGGTTTGGGGTACATGTGCAGAACGTGCAAGATAGTTGCATAGGTACACACATGGCAGTGTGATTTGCTGCCTTCCTCCCCTTCACCCACATTTGGCATTTCTCCCCAGGCTATCCCTCCCCTGCTCCCCCCCGCTGTCCCTCCCCTATTCCCCCCAATAGACCCCAGTGTGTAGTACCCCCCTCCCTGTGTCCATGTGTTCACGCTAATCTTTACTGGGGCCCAGAGGGTTGCTAACGCGTAGCGCTGACAATAATGATAGTAATCGCACTTGCTGATTTACGTAAGGTTTCAACACCAAAGTAGATGCTCAGTGAATACAAATTTTATTCAGCGCTTATCCACATGCCTTGAGTTACAGAGCTGGGACTAGTAGCCAAGTCTCTTGATTTTCCCACTAGCTGAAAGCAAGTCTTATACAATAAGCTAAGGAGAAGTGCTTTGGTTTTCAAAATCCAGTTTTTAGTGTTTTTAATTTAATTACAAACTTACTACAGAAAAATCAGAAACCCATACAAGTAAAAAGACATAAAAATTACTACAGTTCCTTCCTTTCCACAGACAATACAGCAGCCTCCTCAGTGTATACACTTATGGGTCCTCTCCTGTGCACTGACATGGACAGAGGCAGCTGGGAGGGTGGTTAATGACACAGCTTTGGGCTCAGCCTGCCTAGATGTAAATCCCAGCTCCACCACTCACGGTGAACTTTGAAAAAGTTTCCTAATTTCTTTGTGCTCCAGTTTCCTTTTTGGTAAACAAGGATTAAAATAGAGCCCATCATTACACAGAATTGTTGTACTACTTACAGAATGTTTAAACAATGCTTGGTAAATGATAAATGCTATATAAATGTTTATAATATTGCCTATTACATATCCTTTAGGAAAATAGTGTCCCATTAGATACACTGTTTTTTTGTTTCATTTTGAGACAAAGCTTCTCTCTTGTCACCTAGCCTGGAGTGCAATGGCACAATCTCAGCTCGCTGCAACCTCCGCCTTCTGGGTTCAAGCCATTCTCCTGGCTCAGCCTCCTGAGTAGCTGGGATTCCAGGCGTGTGCTGCCATGCCCGGCTAATTTTTGTATTTTTAGTAGAGATGGGGTTTCACCATGTTGGCCAAGCTGGTCTCGAACTCCTGACCTCAGGTGATCCACCTGCCTCGACCTCCCAAAGTGCTGGGATTACAGGAGTGAGCCACCCACCCAGCCTGGATACACTGTTTTTAATCTATTTATTTTACCTGTAATCAATTCTCATGCTAGATGCATTTCTGTAATGACACATTTCTGTAATGACATAATAGCTTAATGGAATCCAATAGTATAATAATTTAGTGAATCAATTTCTGTGGCTGAAAGTTTAGGCTGTTTTCATGTACTTGACTATTTAAAACAATGTTTTCATAACATCTTTTTACTTTTATTTTATATGGATGAGATAAATGTCCTAATAGAAATAAGATGAACTAAGGACATGAACAGGTAATTTACCAAAGAAGAAGACCAAATGGTACATGAATATATTTTTAAGTGCCAAACATCATTAGTAATCCAAAAGACACATTGAGTCAACAATAAAATAACATTTGTGTATTATTTTGGCCAAGAGTGTGTACAATATAATGTGCAGTGTTTGTACAGGGAAGGAAAACAGAGACTTCCATTCATTGCTGGTAGAAGTATACATGGAAATCTCTTTCTGGAAGTTGCCTTGGAAATAGATGCTAACAACTTTTAAAATGTACGTGCTAAATAAATAAGTACAAATATGCAAAGTAGTTCATATATATAGCTTTGTAGTGGGTTGGATTGTGTCTCCTAGAAAGGCACATCCACGCCCCAACCCTGATTGCGGTGAGTGTGACCTTATTTGGAAATAGGGGCTTTGCAGATGTAACTGAGTTAAGGACCTCGAGATGAGTACCTATTGGATTTAGGGTGAGTCCTGAGTCCAGTGAGTGGTGTCCTTATAAAAGAAAGGAGGGGACATTTGACACAGAGACACAGAAAGAAGGCCATAGTTGCCAAGCTTATGTTAATTTGTTAATGACAGTCCTAGGAGACTAATACAAGCTTAAAAAGTCAACAATCTTTGTTCCCATGCCCTCTTCCAGTTCACTCTTCTGGGGCAATGAATTTCACTTGTGTTCGATATTTCTTTTATTTACTTCTGTAGTTCTGAATGACTTGTGTACACTGCTGTCTCCTGATGCCACGATTTTAGATAACTGATTCCCCTTTGTCCTCCTCTCTCTGAACTGGCTGCCCTCCAGATCCTTTGCCCAGCTGCCCCCTTGCTCTTTCCTTTGCTGTTATTCTGGCAGTTCCTCTTACCTATTTTGTATGTAAATTTTCTGTTCCTGCATCCCCTGTGCAATGGACTGTATATTTGTGTTCCCCTAAAATTCACACTAGAATGTGATGGTACTAGGAGATGAGGCCTTTGGGAGGTAATTAGGTCAAGAGCATGGAGCCTTTGTTAACAGGATTATTGCCCCTGTAAAAGAGGCCCAGGTGATCTCTGTAGCCTTCTTCTGCCATATGAGAATACAGCAAAAAGTTGACAACCTGCAACCTGGAAGATGCCCCTCACCAGAACCTGACCAGTGTGGCACCCTGAACCTCCAGCTTCCAGAACTGTGAGAAATAGATTTGCATCATTTATTACCCTGTTAGTCAATGGTAATCTGTCATAGCAGCCTAAACTAAGTCACCATGTCTTCTTTCTTGTACATTCCTTCATTTTAGTGAATCACAACCTTTAACAGCTTACCATAAAAGAGTATGTGAGAGATGAATTTTTGGAGACTTTTATGTCTAAAAATGTCTTTTTTTCTACCTTTATACTTGATTGATAGTTTGAGTATAAAATTTAAGGTTGAGGCCGGGCATGGTGGTTCATGCCTGTAATCCCAGCACTTTGGGAGGCTGAGGTGGGCAGATCATCTGAGTTCAGGAGTTTGATCAGCCTGGCCAACATGGCGAAACCCTGTCTCTGCTAAAAATACAAAACGTAGCTGGACGTGGTGGCAGGTGCCTGTAATCCCAGCTATTCGTGAGGCTGAGACAGGAGAATCACTTGAACTCTGGAGGCAGAGTTTGTAGCGAGCTGAGATCATGCCATTACAGTCCATGCTGGGCAACAAGAGTGAAACTCTGTCTCATATAAATAAATAAATAAAATGTAAGGTTGAAAATATTTTTCTTTGGGCATTTTGAAGGCATTGCTTCATATTACCTGTTGCATATCTTATAAGAATGGGTTCCTATTGGATACTTGGTTTTTAACCTGTTTATTTCCACCTGTACTGTATTATGATCTTTTAAAATGTCCATTGATGCATTTCCGCAATGGCACTTACGATAGTTGTGGTCTTTTCCCCATTCGTGGTGTTTGACACGATAGGTTATTGCAATTTGGAGACTCGTGTCTTTCAATTCTGGGAAATTTTCTTGTATTATCTCTGATTCCTTCATTTCACTCTTTATTATCTCTTCTGGAGCTATTGTTAGTTAGGTGGTGAACCTCCTGGATTTATTTTTATTTTTTATGTATCTTCTGTCTCCTACTGACCTCTCTAGCTTTTGTTTTATTTTCTAGGTGATTTCCTCAACTTTGTCTTTAAACTTTTCTGTGAATTGTTCATTTCTGCCACCATAGCCTTAGCTTCTAAGAGTCTGTTATTTTATTAGACTCCTACTCCTGCTTCTTATTTTGTTTTGTTTTGTTTGAGGACATTATATTTGAAGTTTCTGTCTGCTCTCACTCTTCCTTTTGCATTTCTTTACTCTGTATGCTTAGGTCGCCAACTTCCAACTCAGAGCATGGATCAGTTTCCTGGGGCTGCCGTAAGAAATCAGCACAAAGTGGGTGGCTTCAAACAACACAGGCTTATTCATTCAGAGTTCTTGAGACCAGACGCTCACAATCAACGCGTCATCAGGCCTGCACTCCTGCTAGAGGCTCTGGGGAAGAAACTTTCCTTTGCCTCTTCCTGTTTCTGGTGGCTGCTCACATTCCTTTGCTTGCGGCTGCACCACTCGATTCCCGCATTCGTAGCCACATTGCCTCCTCGTCTGTAGGTGTTCTCCGCCGTGTGATTTTATAAAGGCATGTGTGATTACATGCAGTGCCCATCCAGATCATCCTGGGTCAGCTCCTCCTCTCAAACTTCTTACCTTAATCACATCTTGCGCAAGTAGATAGCAAGTAATATCTACCCTTTTGCCATCGAAGCTAATATTCACAGATTCTCAGGATTATGACATGGACGTATCTTTTGCGGGGTCACCATTCAACCCATTACAGTAAGTTTCTTCAAATACCTTTTTGATTATTTGATCCTTGGCTGTGGAATCATGTTTAAGATGGAGTTTGATGCTTGGTGCACAGGGACTAGGGTGAGAGGCTAGAGTACTGGGGGATTTTAGCAGGGCCGTTGGGTAGCTTGCCAGTTTTTTTGTAGGGGAAGATTCCCAGAAGTCTGTGTTGATTGGATTTTTTTCCCTAGGTTGTTCAGTTTCTCCAGATAAGGATCTTCAGTTTCTTGCGTGGGGGTAATAAGGCAGCTGCGTTGTATCCTGGACTGGGTGTGTATGTGTGGATGCAAATCTTTACCTAACCCCTTTTCAGTATGATGTCACAGGTGTCTTTCTCCGTTTTTGGTGTCCCTGAGTCTAGAACCTTTTCTGCTGCCTTCTCCAAAGAATAATCCGTCTTCTCCAAAGAGCGTGGGAGTGGGATTATTGGACTGCTAGAGGTGGGGAGTGGACAGGAGGTTGAACTTCTTAAACCAACTCCCTGCCACCAGCCCCACCTGCCATTTCCTTCCTGCTTCCTTGAGACTTCACTATTCCCACTGTTTTGGTCTGTGAGATGCAAATCTGTTCCTCTTTAGGCACTTGATCTGACCTCCCTCCTCTCAGCAAAGTCTTCATCTTCTGTGGTCTGGGGTTACTGAGGTCTTTTGGTTTTATCAAGGGTGGTGTTTATGTTTCTGTTTTTTGTTCTCCTTTCAGTTTTGGGTGACATTTCAAAAGAGCTAGAAAACCTTTTTAAATAATAAAGACTATAATCTTTTGTAATGTATGTTTCAGATATTTTCCTACTAGTCACTTGATCCATCATTTTTAAATACAGCTTTTTTAACGTACAAAAGTTGAAAACCAGTATTTAGTCATAGCTATTGATCATATCCTGGAAGACTTTTGTCTTCCATGTGAATTTTTAGCTTTCCCCATTGCTTAATCATATCCTTATTCACTTATAATTTCATTTTGTCTTGTTATGTTTACATCAATTTTTTTTTTTTTTTGAGACAGAGTCTTACTGCAAGGCCCAGGCTGGAGTGCAATGGCACGATCTTGGCTTACTGCAACTTCTGCCTCCCAGGTTCAAGCAATTCTCCTGCCCCAGCCTCCCAAGTGGCCAGGACTACAGGCACATGCACCAAGCCCAGCTGATTTTTTTATTTTCACTAGAGACAGGTTTTCACCATATTGGCCAGGCTGTTCTCGAACTCCTGACCTCAAGTGATCTGCCAACCTGGGCCCCCCAAAATGCCTCAGCCTCCTTAAAGTGCTGGGATTGCAGGCGTGAGCCACCATGCCAATCCAACTTTAATATACTCAGAATCACTTAGCATAAAGTATTTTTATTATTTTTCTCCACTCCCCTGATGCCCTGCCCCATTTTTCATTTATTTTCTCCCAAGTGATGAACTTCTATAGAGATGTTGGTTTTAATAAGAAAAGTAGGAGAGGACAGACACAGCACAGAGGCAGGGCAAGCTTTATTTATTGTTAATTTCCCTATTCTGGTAATCCCTCGCCTCAGAAAAAACCCAAATCTCTTTTACTTTCTAGGCAAAAATTAGTTAAGTTTCTCACTGAAGCAATTGTACTCAGTTTCCTTATGAGTGTCAATTCTAGAGAAGCCAAGGTCCTCCTGTTCCTTAACCAGATTGTTAGGCTTCTGCATCATAGATAAGCAAGCCAGCCCCAAACTACTGACCTGGAAAATGACTGGAAGGACTTGAGCAAATTTCTCCATCTTAAAGGAGAATGATTTCTTAATCAGAGCACTGCCATGTTTGTTTAAGAAATTTGCCATGTGTGTTACTTTTATTTTTATTATTAAAAACTCATGAGGCAGGATGCTGTGGCTCATGCCTGTAATCCCTGAGCTTTGGGAGGGTGAGGCAGGTGGGCCACCTGAGGTCAGGAGTTCCAGACCAGCCTGGCCAACACTATGAAACCCTGTCTCTACTAAACATACAAAAAATTAGACAAGTGTGGTGGTGGGCACCTGTGAGTGGACATCCTGCTTTGTTGATGATGAAGTTATTTCTTTCTGTTTCTTAGTTTTCCTTCTAACTGTCAGGCCCCTCTGCTGTAAGACTGCTGAGGTCTGCTCCAGATCCTGCTTGCCTGGGGCTCACCTGCAGTGGCTGCAGAACAGTAAGGGTTGCTGCCAGTTTCTTCTTCTGCTATCTTTGTCCCAGGATACCTGCCAGATGTCAGTCTGAGCTCTCCTTCATGAGGTGACTCTTTGGATATATGGGGGTCGGGGAGCTGCTTGAGGATACAGTCTGTCCTTTATAGGAGCTCAAGTGCTGAGCTGTGAGCTCCCTTGTTTCATTCAGAGCTGCTGGGCATGTACATTTAAGTCTGCTGCAGCAGAACTCATAACAGTCTTTTTTTTCCCAGGTGCTCTGTCCCAGGAAGGTAGGGCTTTATTTATAAGTTTCTGTCGTGCTGCTGCCTTTTTTCAGGGCTGCCCTGCCCAGCAAGGAAGCAGCCTAGTCACTGTCTGCCTGCAGAGGCTTTGCTGAGCTGCTGTGGGCTCTGCCCAGCTGCCATGTGAACTTCCCTACAGTCCTGTTTATAGGGGTATAGTTAGAACTGCTTTGGCAATGGTGGCCCACTTCCATAATGGTGGACTCTCTCTATAATGATGGACTGCCTCAGCAATGGTGGGCTGCCTCTGCAATGGCGGGCTGCCTCTGCAATGGCGGGCTGCCTCAGCAAAGGTGGACTGCCTCAGCAATGGCAGATTACCTCAGTAGTGGTGGACTGCCTCAGTAACGGCAGATGCCCCTCCCCCACAGAGCTGGACTGTCCCAGGTTCAGCTGTGCTTGCAGTGAAACTCTCAATCCTGAGCGTTTCAGATTGCTGCTCTTTGTGGGGAAGGGACCGCCTGTGCCTGATCACCTGGCTCCCTGCCTCAGACCCCTTTTATTTTAGTTAAATGGGTGACTCTGTCTCCCAGGCATTCCAGTCACCAGTTGAAACGGTGCCTGGATTGCACTGGGGGCTCGTGGTGCTTTTTCACCTGGGAATCTCGTGGCCTGGCTCCCTGTTTCAGTCCCCTTTTCTTCAGTTGAATGGGGGACTTTGTCTCCCAGGCGTTCCAGTCGCCAGTTGAAAAAGCACCCAGATTTGTGTGAGATTTTGTGTGGAGACCCACTGTGCTGGCTGAAACAGCCATGCTGGAGGCGCTTTTCCACCCAGAATCTCCTGCCTGGCTCCCTGTTTCAGTCCACTCTTTATCAGTTGAATGGCGACTCTCCCAGGTGCTCCAGTCACCAGCTGAAATGGTGCCTGGACCCGTGTGAGTTGTTTTTGTGCAGAGACCTGCCACACCTACTGAAACAGCCACACCAGCTGAAACAGCCACGTTGGAGACCCATGGCACTCCTCTGCCTGGGGAATCTCCTGGTCTGTGGGCAATAAAAATCCATCTGGAAATGCCGTGACTACTCACCCTCCGTGCTTTTGCTGGGAGCTGCAATCCTGAGCTGCTCCTACTCGGCCATCTTGGATCTACTGGTGGTGCACACCTGTAATCCCAGCTACTCAGGAGGCTGAGGCAGGAGAATCACTTGAACCCGGGAGGTGGAGGTTACAGTGAGGCACTGCACTTCAGCCTGGGTGACAGAGTAAGACTCCGTCTCAAGAAAAAAAAAACAACAACTGCTCAAGACCCCAACAGAAATTACTTGGTCTCCTTCCAGGGGACACTAAGAAGCCCAGTCCTTGCCTCCAGGGTGGGAAAAGCTAGCTCTTGCATTATCATCCATTCTCCCCCGTCTCCTGTTTCAGTATAAACTTTCTGCCTAGACTCTTGAGAATTCTGACTTTTGAGGCTGAAAAGGCTAGGTTCTTGCCACTAACTGGTATTTCTTTAAAAACCTCTTTTCTAGTGTAAGTTCTGAAAGCCTATTTAGAAACTCAAAAGCCAAGAGTGATCTTCTTTTTTCTGCTCTCTCACCCTCTCCTGAGTAAGCCTGTACTCAGTTGCTGCCTATAGCTCATAGAGTACAGGAAGTGGGGTGCAGGCTTTTAATCGTAATGAAAACCCATATTGCTACCAGATTCTGACTTTAACTGCTCCTAACAGCCACAAATTACTAAGTATGTTCTAAGTGCAAGGTGATTTGTGAGACGCTGTGAGGAGAAAATAAAGATTATAAATGTGGAGTACGGATCACATTTATGTAGCAACTTTGTCTCCTCCGTATCTCATTTGATGTTGACGATGACTCTGTGGGTCAGCAGACCAGGTAGTACCCTCACAATTAGCCTGCAAGGCGGGTTTTAGGTTCTCAGCACTTTCCAAAGGAGAAAACTGGCTGAGAGAGAGACAGGGGTAGGGGTGGGGTGGAATTCGGCTCATCATGTGGTGGAGCAATGGGTGGGATTCTGCAAGAAAACCCAGAACCTCCAACTCCATCTATCCACTGCCCTCCACTATCCCTGAAAGATTCTCAATGAGCCTCCAGCCCACTGGACAAACCAAGTACAGCCCAAGGCAGAAAGGAGGGGACATTGAATTGGATGTCATAGAATGGGTGGCAGTAGGATGGGGAGAAAAGTATTCCAGGCAGAGAGAACCTGGCAGTGGTCTTGTTTCAGCCTTCCATACCCGTGGCTGCCTGCATTCACAGGCTTGCTTCTCAGCACTTGGCTTCTGCTTCCATGCCTGCCCCCGTGCCCTCCACACACATACCCCACACCCTGAGCATCAACCATGTCCCAGATGTAATCATTCCACCTCATCTTTACAATGGTGTTTCTCCCTGGTCTTTACCTTGTCGCTGGGCTGAATCACTGTGCCCCAGCCGTGCCACCTGCCCCTTGAATATGTGTCTCACACGTACTGCCCGTTGTGCTCTGCTAGCTTGCTGGGGCCACCGCCGTCACCTCTGGAAACTCAGGGGATGTTTACTGCTTGAATCTTGACTACGCTGGCCACATTGCGGGTCTTTTCCCTCTGATTCCACTGCTGAGGTCAGTTCACTTCCACAGTTGCCTCAGCCCCCACACCTGCCCTGCCTTAGTGACAGGTCTTTTGCAGGTCTTAGTTCCTCCCTTTTCTGCCCACTCCATGAGGCTTCCAGGAAGCAGCAGATTTCTCAGTCAAATCTAGAGCAAGGACTGAAAGGAGGGAGCAGAGGACGTCCCTCCTGGGGGCTGTGGGGCACGCGGCCACAGGATTGAGACTAGAGCGTCGGCTGGGATAGGGAAGAGAGATAAGGAAGGAAGATTGGGATCAAAGGTAATTCACAATTTCTTAGCATGAAGACCCCTTTTAAACACCAATACAGACCTCACAGGAGAGGAGCTTTACTTTTAGTATCTATTGACAAAGAAGAAAAGTATTGACAAAAAGTTTACAATTGGCCAGGCACAGTGGCTCACACCCATAATCCCAGCACTTTGGGAGGCCAAGGCAGGTGGATCCCTTGAGGCCAGGAGTTCGAGACCAGCCTGGCCAGTATGGCAAAACCCTGTTTCTACTAAAAATATTACACAAAAATTAGCTGGGCGTGGTGGTGCAAGCCTGTAGTCCCAGCTACTTGGGAGGCTGAGGCACGAGAATTGCTTAACCCAGGAGGTGGAGGTTGTAGTGAGCCAAGATCACAGCATGCACTCCAGCCTGAGTGACAGAGCAAGATTCTGTCTCAAAAACAAAACAAAACAAAAAACCATTACAATGAATTCAGAAACACTTTGAAATAAATTTAAATTTTATTAATCTCATCAACTTGCCCTTCACACACGCTGATTTGTCAGAGCTGAAGGTAAGAATATCAATGTCCTTATAGAACCTTTGCAATAACTCCAAGGCCACTTGGACACCATGATCCATGGACTTGCGGATGTAAACTAAAATAGGATTTCAGTGATCCTGAAGTGGATTTGAAGGCGCCTTGAGAGAGACATGGAGTCACATGGGTGAAGTCCCCTAGGACCTCAGATTTTGGAGGACATCAAGGAGAAGCAGAGGAGGGCAGTGGCGGTGAGGAGCAGGCAGTGCGTTCTCTTGGAGGCAGACGCTTCTCAAGTGTTTTCTTTGGTTGTATTTTTAGCCTCCCCGTTTGAGAGTCAGGTGCCTGGCTGCAACCTTTTGCTCACATGTCCCCCCAAACAGGAAGTTGGCTGTCTTTCGCCATTATCTGTCATCTCTCAGCTCTAACAAACAAGTGCGTGTGTCATCGGGACAGGCTGAGACAGAAAACTTAGTCTTGAACAAACTTGAATGTGAAACAGCAAAAGCATAGCCTGTAATCCCAGCACTATGGGAGGCTGAGGCGGGCGGACCACGAGGTCAGGAGATTGAGACAATCTGGCCAACATGGTGAAATCCCGTCTCTACTAAAAATACAAAAATTAGCTGGGCGTGGTGGCATGTGCCTGTGATCTCAGCTACTTGGGAGGCTGAGGCAGGAAAATCGCTTGAACCAGGGAGTCGGAGGTTGCAGTGAGCCAAGATTGCACCACTATACTCCAGCCTAGCAACACAGCGACACTCCATCTTAAGAAAAAAAAAATCCACTTCTGGTTCCCACAATTGCCATGCACATCAACAATTTCCCAGCCATTGGTTGGGATGACGTGATGCTGCCTGACACCCCTCACACTCAGAAGTGTTTATTAAAATATATTTTGGGAGAATTTTGGCAACTTGGAGGTCCCCCACCTACCCTTGTCCTCATAAAGCCTCTTCAGACCCCCAGGCATTTTGTTAGCTCAACAATGCAGCAAGTTACAAAGGCAGTGCGATGCTGACTGGAGCATCCCCTACCACCTCCACCAGTGTGAACGTGCACAGCTCTTCACATTCTTTATTCGTGCTTCTCTACACATGCTAATTTTAACACTTCCCTTTTTTACCTGTTAAATAAAATAGACTTGTTAAAAATAAAATTTGTTAGGTGAAATCAGGAATGGGAACGTGTCTAGCACAGATGTTGGTACCCGGTAGGCGATACATATGTCCTTCCTCTGTCTCCCTCTTCTTTTGCCAGGCTCTGTGCTAGATGCTGCTAGAAATAAATACACAAGTATGACCTAGAAGCTGCTTTGAGATGCTTGTCTCAGCTGTCCATAGTACAAGACGGAAATGCTCTGGGTGCTCCACAAACGGGGCAAATGAGGTCCCCAGTGGAACACAGAGAGGGATTCCATGTTAGAATCACTAGGAGAAGCCATCAAGGAAGAGGTAGCTTTTAGGAATGAACTTCATGAATAGGCAGGATTTCTCTACAGTTCTTCCTTTTCCTTTTTACTGTATTTTAATTTTTTAGAGACAGAGTCTTGCTCCAATACCCAGGCTAGAGTACAGTGGTATGATCATAGCTCACTGCAGCCTTGAACTCCCAGGCTCAAGCGATCCTCCCTCCTCGGCTTCCCATGTAGCTGGGACTACAGGCATGCATTGCATGCCAGGCTAATTTTTACATTTTTGTGAAGACAAGGTCTCACTATGTTGCTCAGGCTGGTCTTAAATCCTGGGTTCAGTCAATTCTCCTACCCTGGCCTCCCAAAGTGCTGGGATTCCAGGGCTAAGCCATTGTGCTCAGCCCTTAAACAATTACTGACCCAGAAGTTTAAATATCCAGAGGTGGGGTTCCAACCACATCAGGACTCTGGCTCCCTTCCTGTCTGGCTCTCCCTCTTGTGTTGGTTTTTGTCCTCAGGTGGATGGATACCAGGGAGTAACTCACCTGCCCCTGCCAACTAAATTCCCAGAAAAATGCCACATGTGCGGATGTTCACATATTATTGTAGGGGTTGACAGACTCTCTGGATCCATCCATTGATCCCAGATGCAATAACTGAATCAAGAAAATAGCCCTGCCTGGGCGCAGTGGCTCATGCCTGTAATCCCAGCACTTTGGGAGGCCAAGGCAGGTGGATCACTTGAGATCAGGAGTTCGAGACCATCCTGGCCAACATGATAATATTCTGTCTCTACTAAAAATACAAACAAACAAACAAAAAATAGCTGGGTGTGGTAGCAGGTGCCTATAATCCCAGCTACTCGGGAGGCTGAGGCAGGAGAATCACTTAAACCCAGGAGGCAGAGGTTGCAATGAGCTGAGATCATGCCACTGCACTCCAGCTTGGGCAAGAAGAGAGAGAGTCTGTCTCAAAAAAAAAATTTTTTTTTTTTAAATAAAGAGAGAAACGACCCTATGTGAATAGAGTCACAGCTGTAAGATTCACGTCGTCCTCTTTCTTGAGGTAAACTTGCATTTCTCTGTTGAAAATGAGGTGGGCAATCCTGAGTCTTTCCTTTAAAAGTTGGGTTCTGGAGTTGCACTTGCCTGGGTGAGGGGCATAGGATTATAACAGATGGTGACAATGGGGAAAGGCAGCCAGGCTGAGGGATGGCAGGAGTGCCGGAATGCACGGCAACAGGACGGCTTCGGGACTCCTTGGAGAAGGCGAGGAGACGGGTGTGAACGTAGCTGAGGTCCTGTCGGGGAGAGTCCTGGTGAGGACTGACAGCCAGACTGTGGGAGATGGAAGGGTGGGAGTGGGACCGTCCCTGGTTTCAGGTGGTGGAATCCCTGGCCTTGGGTGTGTAGCCTTTGTCTCCGCTGTCCGTCGCACTCCGTATTGTATCACTCGGTTAGTGTCTGCTGCCTCCGCTAGTCTGCCGGCTTCAGTGAGCACAGGCACTTTGTCTCTGCTCACCTCTGTACTCCCAGCACTAGTTGAAAGCCGCCTAGGTAATATTAATAGATGCTCGCAGCCATAAAATGAATGAGTTCACGTCCTTTACAGGGACATAAATGAAGCTGGATACCATCATTCTCAGCAAACTAACACAGGAACAGAAAACCAAATACCGCATGTTCTCACTCAGAAGTGGGAGCTGAACCATGAGAACTCATGGACACAGGGAGGGGAACATCACACACCAGGGCCTGTCCAGGGGTGCGGGGCTAGGGGAGGGAGAGCATTAGGACAAATACCTAATGCCTGCGGGACTTAAAATCTAAATGATGCGTTGCTAAGTGCAGCAGATCACCGTGGCACAGGTATACCTAGGTAACAAACCTGCACATTCTGCCTGCACATGTATTCCAGAACATGAAGTAAAATAAAAAAATACACATGCTTGATTCACATTTGGTCCATACACAGGTGGCTGGAGGGTGAGTTGACAGGTGGAGGGAAGAGAGACGAGTTTGGGTCAATGCTTCTGACAAATGTGAGCTTCAGTATTTGATTGGATTCTCCTCTGTGGTTTCCTTCTTGGCTCATCAATAGCCATCAAGCAGGACTAGGAATTGGCTGGTCCTTTCTGTGCCGGGGAAGATCAGGTCATCTGAGCTACCCAGTGACTTGTGCAAATGACATTTGGCATCTGGCAAGCCTTTGCCCACCACACGTGTTATTCGACCTGAAGCAGCTTGAAAAATAACAGAAAAAACCTGCGTTTTTGGAATCAGAGATGACTGGTTCAAACTTTAGTTCTATCTTTGATTAACTGTAAGTCTCTGAGGAGATTAGTCCTCTGGCTCTGGCTTCCTCAGGGATGATAATAAATTCCTCTTTCAGGGTGTTGCGGTGAGAATCGAGTAACTCTTAGTGTGTACAGTCTGGCCTACAGTTAGTACTCTTAGTTTTTACCTTTTATTTTTTCTTTTTTCCCTATCAATGAGAGCTTGTAAGGCTGCTCAGGTTGGCCTTGAACTCATGGCCTCGCCTTCGCAAGCGCCACGACATCCGGCCGGAGTCACTTTGGGCCCTACCTTTTATTTTTTCGTTGTGTCCTTTAAAATCACAATAAAGTGTTTACTTTACGTATTTTTTTCCTGAGTTTACAATGTTCATGCTCAATATAGTAAACTTGGTCATACAATAAACTCAAACAATTAAAAACTTTATAACCACTGCTAGCATTTTGTATGTTACCTTCTAGTATTCTTTCTATAAGTGAGAAAATTGGCTGGGAATTACAGGTGTGAGCCACTGTGCCTGGCCTCTGTGACTTTATTCTATTTTTTATAAAAATAGGATCATAATGTACATATGATTTGTGAAGTGCTTTTCTCATTTTATCCACAAATATTTCAGTTGTGTGTCTAAAAGATAAGGATTCTTCTTAAACACAAACATAAAACCATTATTGCACCTAAATGAATAATAATCGTTTCATTATCACCAACAGAGGCAATCACTGTTACCAGGTCTTGTGCGGGCTCCCAGAGATAGTTTAAGTACCTAGAAATATCTATTCAGTTTTTCCCTCATGCAAACACTGGCACGATGGTCATGGCCTTTTGCACTGGGGGCTACCATTGAAGTGAGTTTCCTTTCAGCTCGCATAGACGTCTCTGTGAACAGGGCCAGATAGGGCTCTGGTGTCCGGTTCGGAGGGCTCAAGGGGCTTGGTCTTGGTTGCATGTTTTTACTCTTTGAACTGAAAAATCTGCTAACGACCAAGCAGGTGTTAGCAGCCTCAGTCTCAACCGTTTCCATGGTTGCTCATGCGAAGAGCAGAGCTGCTGGCGGTCGAGGCCAGCAGACACAGGCTCTGAGGCAGAATTCAGGCCTTCTCCAACTTTGCATTGACCCTCAAATAAATGCTTTTATTATTTATTTATTTATTTTTGAGATGGAGTTTTGCTCTTGTCGCCCAGCGAGTGCAATGGTGTGATCTTGGCTCACCGCAACTTCCACCTCCCAGATTCAAGCAATTTTCCTACCTCAGCCTCCCAAGTAGCTGGGATTTCAGGCACCTGCCACCACACCCAGCTAATTTTTTGTATTTTTCTTAGAGACGGGTTTCTCCATGTTGGTCAGGCTGGTCTCGAAATCCTGACTTCAGGTGATCTGCCTGCCTTGGCCTCCCAAAGAGTTGGGATTATGGGCATGAGCCACTGCACCCAGCCGGAGAAATGCTTTTTAAACTGTCAATTCTATGTGGTCTGACACAGAAAATATTTTGCAATAGAGATTGATCCAAAAAGTTAGGGATGTGTTCCCTGGCATGCTCTGGAGTAAAGTCCAGAGCCTGGGTCACCTTGGTCCACTCTTAGAACCAGTCCTGCCCACCCTCAACCTTCAGGCTCCATAGCCCCCCTCACCCCCTGCTCCTGCCATCCCTCCCCAGTCAGGTCTGTACCATCCCTACTCTCACCAGAACCTGCCTTCACAAGGCCTCCCCCACCAGGTCGTGCCTCCTTAGCCTCCCTTTTCCTCTCCTCCCATTAATCGATCAATCCATGCGCACCAAGAACTTGACCCTATAAGGAGTCCAGTCGACAGGGAAGGGAGCTAGGAGGCTGAACTGTTCAAAGCTAAGCTCCAGAGAACAACAAATAAGAATGAACCAATGCATTGGAGACACCTCATCTGTAAAATGGATATTAAAAAATACAATGCATATAACAGCGCTTTGTCATCTGTAAAGTGCTGTACAAGCATAAGGGACTTGAATTTTTTTTCTTTTTTTTGAGACGGAGTCTTGCTCTGTCACCAGGCTGCAGTGCAGTGGCACAGTCTCGGCTCACTGCAACCTCCACCTCCTGGGTTCAAGCGCTTCTTCTGCCTCAGCCTCCCGAGTAGCTGGGACCACAGGCACGCGCCACCACGCCCGGCTAATTTTTTTGTATTTTTAGTAGAGACGGGGTTTCACCGTGTTGGCCAGGATGGTCTCGATCTCTTGACTTCGTGATCCACCCAGCCCGGCTGGGACTTGAATTTTTATGAGAATGCTGATAACTTAAAAATGGGATCTGACAGCTAATCAATAATTTTATGAATTAATTTTTAATGACAAAAGTGGTACTTATTCATCTTAGAGTGTATAAATAAAATATATAAATAAACCAAACTAGAAAAATTCTCATAGTCTTATTAGTGTGTTGTACCTCCTGTTATCTGTATAGTATATTCCCTGTCTATCTCATGATACCTGTTTCTCTGGGAGAACTGTGGTTCCCTTGATGACAAATTTTGCCATGTGACTTACTCTGAATGGTTTTGCATAAATGAATGTAGCATGTGCCCCATCTGAGCAGAAGTTTTAAAAGCCTTTGTGTGGTTCTGCCATCTTTTTTCCCCTTCTGTCATGAGACCAGCTTATCTCAGGTAAGGGCTTTTCCACATTCCTGGGCCCTGGAATGAAGATCCCTGGGAAGAACATATATGGTGTTTTCCACAGTCTGGATTTTGCTGATCCTGTTCCTATGGCGTCATTTAGCAGTTTCCTCTTTCCTCTGTATTTCCCATAAATTGCTGATTAAATGTAGAATCTTAATCAGATCCAAAGAACAGATTTTAAAACTCAATACATTATAAACATTTTCCATTTCATTTAATATTCTCCTACCACGTGTTTTTTAAGTGTCTATGGTGCTGTCGACTGTGTGAATGTATTACATGTGAGAGAGAAGCATTTATGGTTGTAAGCCCCTGAGACGTGGGGGTTGTTTGCTACTGCAGAATAATTTGCCTTAAGATACCCAATAGCCTATATCTTTTTTTTTTTTTTTTTGAAAGAAAGCGAAAGAGAAAAGGGGGAGAGAGAACAGGAGTCTTGCTCTATTGCCCAGGCTGGAATGCAATCTAGAAATAGGTGTTAAAAACCTCTTTTATGCTGATGATTGTGCTTAACAGCAGAGACAAGAAGGAATAAGGAAAGAAAATAACAAACAAACAGCCAACCAATATTTCATTTAAATCTGTGAAATGCTGTGCAAGTGCTGAAGAGTGATTTACTTCCAATTATGTGGTCACTTTCAAAATAGGTGTAATGTGATACTAAAAGAAAATGTATGTTCAGTGGACCTGGGGTGTAGAATTCTGTAAATATTCACTGAGTTTACTTGTTCCAGGTCTGAGTTCAAATCGTAAATGTCTCTGTTAATTTTCTATCCCATTGATCCGTCGAATATTAACAGTGGTGTCAAAGTCTCCCGCTATTAGTGTGGGAGTCCAAGTCTCTTTATAAGTCATTGAAAATTTGTCTTATGTATCTGGGTGCCCCTATATTGGGTACATATATATTTATGATTATTGACTCCCATTGTTGCATTGGTCCTTTCACCATTATGTAATGTCCTTCTTTGTTTCTTTTAGTCTTGGTTACTATTGTAGTCTATTTTGTCAGAGACGAAAGTTAGGACTCCTGTTTTTTTGTTTGTTTTGTTTTTCTTTCCTCTCCATTTGATTGGCGAGTCTTCCTCCAACCTTTTGTTTTGAGTCTTTGTTGTCCTTGCTCGTGAGATGGATCTGGATACAGAGTGCCGATGTGTTTTGACTTTTTAATTCAGTTTGCGTGTCTGTGTCTTTGATTGGGGCATTTAATCCACTTAAATTCAGGATTAATATTGATATTTGTGAGTTTAATATTGTCGTTTAATGCTGGCTGGCTATTTTGCCCATTAGTTGATATAGATTCTTCATTATGGAGATACTCTTTCCCTTTTGTAAGTTTTTGGGATGACTGATATTGGTTGTTCCTTTCTGTGTATAATGCTTCTTTCAGAAGCTGTTGTAAAGCAGGCCTGGTGGTGATGAAATCTCTGAGTACTTGCTTGTTTGTGAAAAATTTTATTTTTCCTTCATTTATAAAGCTTAGTTTGGCTTGATATATGAGATTCTGGGTTGAAAATTCTTTTCTTTGAGGATATTGAATATTGACCCCCACTCTCTTCTAGCTTGTAGGGTTTCTGCTGAGAGATCTGCTGTGAGTCTGGTAGGCTTCCCTTTATGGGTAACCTGACCTTTCTCTCTAGCTGCCCTTATAATTTTCTCCTTTATTTCAACCCTAGTGAATCTAACAATTATGTGTCTTGGGGTTGCTCTACTTGAGGAATATCTTTGTGGTGTTCTCTGTATTACCTGGAGATGAGTATTGTCCCACCTTACTAGGTTAGGGAAGTTTTCCTGAATAATATACTGAAGAATACATTCCAGCTTGGATTCATTCTCTTCATGACATTGAGGTACACCTATCAATTGTAAATTAGGTCTTTTCACATAGTCCCATATTTCTTGGAGACTTTGCTCATTCCTTTTTACTTTTCCTTCTCTAATCTTGTCTTCTCGTTTCATTTCATTAAGTTGGTCTTTGACCTCTGATATCCTTTCTTCTGCTTGATCAATTCGAGTGTTAAAACCTGTGCATACTTCTCGGAGTTCTCGTATTGTATTCTTCAGTTCCATTAATTCACTTATATTCCTCTCTAGATTGTCTATTCTCGTTAGGATTTCGTCAAACCTTTTTTCAAAGTTCTTAGTTTCTTTACATTGGGCTAGAACATGTTCTTTTAACTCACAGAAGTTTCTTATTATCCATCTTCTGAAGCCTGATTCTGTTATTGGGATGCGCTCATTTTCCATCAGGCCTTGTTCCCCTGTTGATGAGGAACTGTGATCCTCTGTAGAGGGAGAAGCATTCTGATTTTGAGTATTCTCAGCCTTTTTACGTTGGTTTCTTCCCATCGTTGTAAATTTATCCACCTGTAGTCTTTGTAATTACCAACTTTCAAATTAGGTCTCTTAGTGGACGTCCAACTTGTTAATTCCCAGGGCTGAAATGTGAGCAACCCACTGCGCTGGCTAAAACAGCAGCATCAAGATTCTTGGTGCTTTTCTGTCCGGGAGTCTCCTGTCTGGCTTCCCTCCTGAATCTCTTCTTCAATCAGCTCCAAATGTCGGCCAAAAGGGGAACCAGTCCCGTTTACTCTGCACCAAGAACCGCCGCGCTGGGGCACCGGCAAAACTGCAGAGCCTGCTGCAAGAGTCACGCTGGCGACCCGTGGGGCTCCTCCGCTGGGAATCTCCTGGTCCTTGTGCAAGAAAGATTCATTTGAAAGTGTGGCGTCCTCTCGTTCTCTGCGCTTTTACTGGGAGCGACAAGCCTGAGCTGCTAGTGGTCAGCCATCTTGGATCTCTCTTAACCTATATCCTTTAGTCTTTTTTCTATGACTTTATTCTGTATATGTTTTCCTTATAAAAATAGAATCCTCACATACATATGATTTACAAAGTGTTTTTCTCATCTTATCTGCAAATATTTCTGTTATATCTCTAAAAAATAAGGATTCTTCTTAAACATAAACATGAAACCATTATTGCACCTAAAATGAATAATTGTTGCATTATCACCAAATATTAGTCATTGTATACATTTCTCCAACTTCAAAAAATATATATTGTTTATATATATATATACATATATATATATATACATATATATATATACATATATATATATATATATATAGTTTAAATCAGGAATCCAAATAAAATCTGTACTTTGCAATTGGTTGACGTGTCTTAAATCTCTTTTTATCTTTAGGTTCTCCTTCTCCTCTCTCTCTCTTTTTTCCCCCTTGTAATGTTTTTGTTGAAGAAACTGAATAAGTTGTTCTGTCGAGTTTTCCAGTCTGGATTTTGCTGATTGTGTTCCCATGGCATCATTTAGCAGGCTCCTCCTTCCCCTGTATTTCTCATAAATTGCTGATTAAATGTAGAGGCTTAATCAGATCCAATGAATGGATTTTAAAACTCAATACATTATGAACATTTTCCATTTTGTTTAATATTCTCCTACAACATGTGTTTAAGTATCTGTAGAGCTGTCAACTGTATGAATGTATCACATGTATTTCAGTACTGTTGGACAAATGTTGTTTCCAGTTTTTGGCTACTACACTCACTGATAAACCTCCTGTGGACTCATCATTTTCTGGCATCCTTTCTGCCCTTTCTATTCCATCAGTTTCTGCGGATGGTGGATGCCTGTGCCAGCTTCCTCACTGAAGCCTTGAACCCAGAAAACTGTGTTGGAATACTGAAGCTGGCTGATACACACTCGTTGGACACTCTGAAGAAGCAGGTTCAGAGTTACATTGTTCAAAATTTTGTGCAGATTCTGAACTCTGAGGAGTTCCTTGACCTACCCGTGGACACTCTGTACCACATCCTGAAGAGTGATGACCTTTATGTGACTGAGGAGGCTCAGGTGTTTGAGACCGTGATGAGCTGGGTCCGGCACAAGCCATCAGAACGACTCTGCTTACTCCCCTACGTCCTTGAGAACGTGCGCTTACCGCTTCTGGACCCATGGTACTTTGTGGAGACGGTAGAAGCAGATCCTCTCATCAGGCAGTGTCCAGAGGTCTTCTCGCTGCTCCAGGAAGCCAGGATGTACCACCTTTCCGGCAATGAGGTGAGTCAAAGATAAGGGGTGCTATATTTAACCAGCGAAGTGAGGAGTTAGCTAGGGACTCATAGAGATGCAAGTGAAGCGGATTCAAAAGTCCTTAGGGCACTAAGGAGAAAACACTGCCCTGCCCATTGCTGAGTCAGGCAGTTCCAGAATCCCTGATTCCCGATCTGTGAGGCCGATCCCATGTGTTCAGACAGTTATTGAGAGGATTAGGTGAGATGTAGAAATCACTCATCACCAAGCCTGGCCCATGCTTCCTCTTCCCAGTTGTGGAAGGGTGGGAGGTTGGGGGCTACACTGCACACACAAATAAGAACATGCCCTGGGCCAGGTGCAGTGGCTCATGCCTATAATCCTAGCACTTTCAGAGGCCGAGGCAGGCGGATCACAAGATGAAGAGATTGAGACCATCCTGGCCAACATTGTGAAACCCCATCTCTACTAAAAATACAAAAAATTCGCTGGCCATGAAGGGGCGTGCCTATAGTCCCAGCTACAGCTACTTGGGAGGCTGAGGCAGGAGAATCGCTTGAACCTGGGAGGAGGTTGCAGTGAGCCAAGATCACATCACTGAATTCCAGCTTGGCAACAGAGTGAGACCCCATCTCCAAAGAAACAAACAAAACAAAACAAAAACAAAAAGAACGTACCCTGTCTAGTCACTATTCCATGGGGGTGGTGCTCGTCCTCGCCCAACTCTGATGAAACCTTGGATCTCTTGGATTTGGACTCTCATCATCTAAATTTCTGGAAATTTTTCAAAACTCATCTCCCTGCCCCAAGTCTGGCCTCCCTCCAATTTATTCACCAGCTGGAAGATCTGAAACCCAAGTCTGATCCTCCTGCTCCTGGGCTTGCCTTCTTCACTGGCTCCCCATCACCTTCAGAATAAAGCCCATACTTCCTGCTGGTGTTCCCAGAGCCTGGTCTTGCATCATTAACCTCCTGCCTGCTTCTTCAGCATCCTCTCCAGCCTCCCGCTTCTGCTGCAGTCCTAATGCACTGCTTGGGTTTCCCCAAAGTAGATGTGCTTTCTCTGCCTCCAGGTCAATACGAGTGTTGTTCAAATGCTTTTCTCCTCTTCTTCATCTAGCTGACTTCTACTATTTCAAAACCCAGTCCACACATCACTTTCTCCAGAGACTTTTCCATTTATTTATTTATTTTTGAGACGGAGTTTCGCTCTTGTTTACCCAGACTGGAGTGCAATGGCACGACCTCGGCTCACCGCAACCTCCGCCTCCTGGGTTCAGGCAATTCTCCTGCCTCAGCCTCCTGAGTAGCTGGGATTATGGCATGCACCACTATGCCCAGCTAAATTTTTGTATTTTTAGTAGAGACGGGGTTTCACCATGTTGACCAGGATGGTCTCGATCTCTTGACCTCGTGATCCACCCACCTCGGCCTCCCAAAGTGCTGGGATTACAGGTGTGAGTCATCCATTTATTTATTTATTTTAGATGAGGTCTTGCTCTGTTGCCCAGGCTGGAATATAGTGGTACAATCACAGCTCACTGCAGCCTCGACCTCCCAGGTTTAAGTGATCCTCCCACCTCAGCCATCCAAGTAGCTGGGACTATAGGCATGCACTACCACACCCAGCTAATTTCTAATTTTTTTGTGGAGACAAGGTCTCACTATGTTGCCCAGGCAGGTCTTGAACTCCTGAGCTTAAGTGATCTTCCCACCTCAGCTCCCAAAGTGCTATCGTTGCAGGTGTGAGCCCCACACCCAGCCACTCTCCATGTTTTCACAGCACTTGGTGCATTGCTCTATCAAGCACCAATTGCTGCACGATAACCATTTGAAGTTATCATCTGTAAATATCTCTAGACTGGGAGCTTGTTATAGCAGGAAATATGTCTTATTATACTTTTCATCTCCAGATCTTAGGAGAGAGTTCTAATACTTCTATATAGTGAATCAGTAATTGGTAAATACTTGTTCAATGATTAAATGGGTACTATGAATGGTGAATAAACCTATCATTTGGATCTACCTGGTTCTCCTTAACAATTCTTGAAGAAGATTTTTATTCAGAACTTCATAAAGACAAGAACAAATTTAGTGGAGAGGAAGTAATGATATAGGAACAGCTTGTTAACAGTGTGTACACATGAACACTCATGCCTCACTATGCAGTGGTTCTGGGATTCGCTACCAAGCCTTCTTCATTAGGCCATTGATATAAGCCTTAGCCAAATGTGGCCCAGTGATGGTCTGAGTTTCTTTTGGAGTTTCTCCCTTTTTCTGTGTGTTCTTTTCTAATTTTTTTGGTTGTCTTTAGAGGCACTCTTCACTCATTCACTCTGCAAACATACCCTTAAATGTGTAGTAGAATTTGCCAGAGCCTGGTGTTTTCTTTGTGGAAAGTTTTAAAACTGTAATGTATATTTTTTTTAACAGATATAGGACTATTTAGGATCTCTGTTTCTTCTAGCATGAACTTTGATAGTTTGTGTCTCAAAGAGCTTTTTCATTTCATGTAAGTTGCTGAATTTATTGGCATAAAGTTGTCCACAGCATTTCTTTATTATCCTGTTAATACCTGCAGAATCTATAGTATTGTCACATCTCTCATTCCAAATATTGGTAATTTGTGTCCCCCACTTTTTTTTTTCCTGAGCAATCTGGTTAGAAGTTTATCAATTTTATTGATTTTTCTCAAATAACTAATGTTTGGTTTCATTTGATTTTCTCTATTGTTTTTCTGTTTTCACTCTGATCATTATTTTCTTTCTTTCTGCTTAGTTTGGTTTAATTTGCACTTCTTTCTCTAGTTTCTTAAGGTGGAAGTGGAGGCCACTGATTTGAGACTTTCTTTCTAATATTGGCTTTTATGCTATAAATTTCCCCCTAAAAACTACTTAAACAGCATCCCATGTATTTAAAGATGCTATGCCTTCATTTTTTGCAAATAAATTCTGAACACCAACTCTATGCCAGATATGGCACTAGGTACTGCAAAAACAGTCTCTGTGTCAGAGAAGATGGGACATTTAACAAATGAAGAATTATGAGTGGATTGATGGGGAAAGCCTAGGAAACCACATAGGCCCTATTCCATGCTGGATGTCTAGCAGATAGCCTGCATATAATTGCAACTGTCCTCAGTTCGGCATTTATTCAGTGTCTCCCATGGAATACTACACAACCATAAAAAAGAATGCTATGATGTTCTTTGCAGCAACATGGATGGAGCTGGGGGCCATTCTCCTAAGTGAATTGACACAGGAACAGAAAACCAAATGCTGCACGTTTTCAATTATAAGTGAGAGCTAAACATTGAGTACACATGAACACAAAGAAGAGAACCAAAGATACCAGGGCCCACTTGAGGGTAGAGGATGAGAGGAGGGTGAGGATTGAAAATCTACCTATCAGATACTAAGCTTATTGGATATGGATGATGCAATAATCTGTACACCAAACCCCCATGACACGCAGTTTACCTATATAACAAACCTGCACATGCTCCTGAACCTAAAATAAAAGTTAAAATAAATAAATAGCACTTTAAAAACAATTTAAAAATAAACAGTGCCTTGCTCAACTATACTTGCAATGTTTGTGCTATTTTTCTTTCTCCTTCCTATTTTCTAAGTCCTTGAAATGCAGATGATAAAGGCTTTTCTCTGGCATAAAAGATCCCTACCCTGTCTTCTGCAAAATTGCTACAATGAAATATTTTCATTGCCTTTTGTATTTCCAAGGTGCTGGGGGCAGAGTCAGATGTTATAAACTTTAGATTTAGGAGGAGAGAGAATTCTGACATCTGGAAAATTCTTTGGTGGTGAGAACCTGGGCTTTGAGTCAGGCAGAGATAGGGTGTTTATCTTGATGGCATCATCTATTGACAGTGTAACCTCAGGCAATTACGGAGCTACTCTAAGACTCAGTTCTGATCTGTTACATGGGATAATAATACCTCCCAACTGACAGAACTGTTTTGAGAATTAAGTAATGAACGGAATGCTCAGTACAGTGTCTGGTGCATGCTAAGTGTCCCACAAGTGGAAGCTATGGTCACTGCCATTGGATCCTTTATCGTTGCTTCATCTCTCACAATCATTTTTCTTCTTTGGGGCTAAAATCAGTCCTTTCACTGTGTCCCAGGATTTTGCGGCCTTATTTTCCCAAATCCTTCTCAAGGTGCTGTCTCATCCTCATTTTATAATTTGGGCAACTGAACCAACCAACCAATGACCAAGGCCTCCCAATTGGGGTCTCATTGCCAGTTGATTCCCTGGGAATCCAGTCTGCTCACTGTGGGCATGGCCTTGGGTTGACTCCTGATGGCAGCGGAGTAAGCCTGAAGGCTAATCTGTGAACACACTTCTCCCCCTACCCTTCAGTTACCAAACGTTAACGCTCTCGTCCTATCATCACCTTTCTTTTTTAACCTTGCCTGTCCTCTACACGGGTGTTAACAACGGGAAATTTTAGAACACCAAAAGCAAATGTCAATCTCCATTTGATTTGGGAGTGGTAGCTGGAACCTTCATTGAAGAGGTCTTTGGGGACAAAGGAAACTTGCCTCTTCACTTAATTGCCGCCTATGTTTTCAGACATTAACTTGGTCTATGGCAAAGGTGACTCTGATGTGTGTGATATGGGAAAGGGGGCAGAGGCTCCAGCCCAATGACATCTTTGCTGAAACAATATGATCACTCTGTCCCCTGTACAGGGTCTGCAGAGAGTGAGCAGGCACTAGGGTGGAAGTATCTGCTCTGTTTTCAACAATCTGAAAGTAAACTGGTTATGCTTGATTGTCGCATGCAGTTCACTGGCAAACACTTCTGTGTCTGCAACAACCTGGCACGCCTCAGACTTCAGACTGACATTTGTCATGACTTTGGGGTTAATATTTTGCCAAATGTAGCTGAACTTCCAATGCGGTGACGGTGCCACCACTTGGCAGTTCTGTGGCGCAGAGTTCTAAGGCAGGTCTCATTACCCCAGCCAAGCCCATCAGCTAGATGATTGTTATTTACCAATTGCTGCATAACAAATTACCCCCAAACTGAAAAGTTTAAAATAACAAATACTTACTATCTAACAGGCTCTGAGTGTCAGGAATCTAGGAGTGGTTTAGCCCGGTGCTTCTGGTTCAGGGTCTCTTAGGAAGTTGCAGTAGAACTGTTGGCTGGGGCTGCAGTAATCTCAAAGTTCCGGTGGGATTCAAGCTCACTCACTGGACTGTTGGCGGGCATCAGATCCTTGCTGGCTGCTGGTTGGGAGCCTCAGTCTCTTGCCACATCTTAACAGCTGGCCTCCCCAGAACAAATGATCTAAGAAAGACGGCAAGAGCAATCCGGATGCAAGCTGGAAGTGCCTGTTACAGCCTCACTTCAGAAGTGATATTTCACCACTTCTGCTGTGATCTGTTCATCATAGAGACCAATTCTAGAACAGTGTGGAGGGAACTACACAAGATGTGAATACCAGGAAGAAGGGTCACCGCGGACCACTGTGGGTGCTCACTACCACAATGGTTTAGACTGAGTTACCTTGCTTGCCCATTCATTCACTCTTCCATTCACTTTTTGTTTTATTTTGTTTTTTGAGAGGGAGTTTCCCTCTTATTGCCTCCGGAGTGCAATGGTGGTGTGACCTCAGCTCACCACAGCCTCTGCCTCCTGGGTTCAAGAGATCCTTCTGCCTCAGCCTCCTGAGTAGGTGGGATTACAGGTGCCCATAACACCCAGCTAATTTTTTAAAATTTTTAGTAGAGACAGGGTTTCACCATGGTGGCCAGGCTGGTCTTGAACTCCTGACCTCAGTGATCCACCCGCCTCGACCTCCCAACGTGCTGGGATTACAGGCATGAGCCACTGCACCCAGCTCGTTCACTCATTTAATCCATGGTTATAGACGTCCACAAGCTCCAGGTACTATTCTTGGTGCTGAGGATCCACTGGAGAAAAAGGGCCGTTCCTGCCATCAGGGTCTTACAATAAATTACAATGATGCATGAACAGTGCCGTTGTGGGGAAATTCAGGGTTATGGGAATGTGTGCAAAGTTAGGAATGGCTTCCTGGAGAAAGGGACAAAGTGTTACATGGTAAATTACTCACCATGCTTTAAAGGGTAAGTGGATTGGAGTGGTAGCATGGGGAATTGAGAATATAATATTATGGGGAGATCCAGGCAGCAGGCAGGAACCCAGGGATTTCAGTCAGTACGAGGAGAGCCTTTCATTGGTCAGGACCAAGGAACAAGGTGCCAGCCCTGGGGGTCAGAGGTAAGACCATGGCTAGTCCAGTTCTCCTAGTGGCCTCTCAATCATCCAACCGGTTACTGGGGCAGGAGAGCAGGCATTGCAAATAAGATGGGGGAAGCTTTGGAGTGAAGGCCGAGGCCTGGTTCCCAGAACAGAAGAAAGGGTCACAAGGGAATCCATTCTGGGAGGCCCATGCTGTTTTCAAAGCATTGCCTGCAACACCTAAATCCCCTCTAAAAGAGGACCAGATTGGTGCTGGAGGCTGTGCCTCGGCTGTGGGGCATGGGGTTTAGGGACAGGAACCAGGGCTGACAGCTGGAGAGAAAGTTGCAGAGCAGCAAAGCTTGGCTTTGGCGCCATTGCCCAGACCTTGTCCTGCCAGCTTGGTGCTCTCATGGTGCCTCCAGGTTCCCCGGCCCACCCCTCCACCGTTCCCCCAGTACCATTCTGCTGTCCACACCCTCACCCAGTCCATTGCCTGGGCTTTGTCCCCCAGCCACACCCATCCCCACTCTGCTGACCTGTAAGGAATAGCCGCCACAGATGTTACGGCCATGGTCCAGCCTCAAGAACTGAGGACGCAGAATTCACTGTACCAGGCTCCGAGGTGCAGAAAGCTGACTAACCGAACAAAGACTGTTACAGAAGAGTCGAGGCTGGGAGTCGGCTGGTCTGATCATTTGTGGCTCCAGGTTGCATTCACTACTTGAGGGCTCAGTGTTTGCTACTGTAACCTATTTATCACCACCTGTGGGCAAAATTGAAGTTCTGTAGTCTGTATTAGATCAGCCTAATTTTGTAGGGAAACAGGTGACTTTGGCCATCTGGAAAATGGTGGCTGCCTTTCTGCCTCCCATCAGCACTCCTATGGAACCTTCACCACGGAGCCCAGGGGGCCAATGGAAGCAGGGAAGGGCAGCTCTTCCTTTTATAGCAATATCAAGATGGTACCTGCCACTGCTCCTACAGGCATGACTGTCTGTTGAGGAGCAAGTATGTGCTGGCTGCTCTGCTCACACCTCCACCTCATGACCTTACGAATGCTCACAATCATCTGGGAGCAGAGCAATGAACAAGCCGTTTGCAAAGGTTGTGTTGCTTCTCCAAGGCCACATGGCCATCGGTGATAGGACCCTGGGACCTCTGACTTGCAAGCCTGTGCTCTTTCAGCGGGGTCCAAATGCCCGCAGCATGGATGTCTTCACTTGTCGGAAGCTCTGCGAGGTCATACACTGTATGTTGGAACCAGTCTTCCTGCCTCCCTGGCCACACCCTGATTCCTTCCAGTTCTTGTTTCCTGAGTCTCTGAATGCTCTATGTGTCACTGTCCAGGATGTTTCTTCCAGAAGGCTGACAGGGAGCAAAGTCTGAGATCTCATCAAGAAATTAAAGGCAAGGGGGAAAGTCCAAAATGAAATTCCAGGATTTAAGGTTTCAGACCAGGCAGGAGAGGAGAGGCAGGAAGTGCCTCTGATGGTATAGACCCCGACCTGTTAAAACAGCAACAAAAACAGGTAACATTTATTGAGCACGTATGATGTACCAGGCCCTGGGTGAAGCACACTACATACATTATCCCACTTCATCCTGGAAACACACCTACGAGGTAGTTGCCTCTAATACTGCATGATACACATGATGAAACGGAGGCTTGGGGAGGTGAAGTCACGTGGTCATGCCGTGGCAGGTGTGGGAATTGGAGCCTGCTCCTATTGGCTTCGTGGCCTGAGCTCTGAAGGACAACATTGTGTTGTCCTGCCTCTATGGACCCCTGTTGATTTCCAGATCATTTCGGAGCGCACCAAGCCCAGGATGCACGAGTTCCAGTCTGAGGTGTTCATGATCATTGGCGGCTGCACGAAGGACGAACGGTTTGTGGCAGAGGTGACCTGCCTGGACCCCCTGAGGCGCAGCCGCCTGGAGGTGGCCAAGCTCCCGCTAACGGAGCACGAGCTGGAGAGTGAGAATAAGAAGTGGGTGGAGTTCGCATGCGTGACACTGAAAAATGAGGTCTACATCTCAGGTAAGCCAACCCCCAGTAGCACTATGTATGTTGCTGAGTGGCAGCCAGGCAACCATCCTAGAAGAATGACTGTGACGTGGCGATGATCTGGCTCTGAGTAAGACAGGATATGGACCCAGGAGCTCAGGTGGTCTTATCTTAAGGGCACATTGCTACTCAATAAACACTAAACTGTAAGCAGCATTGCACTAGCTTTTTTCTTTTTTTTTTTTGAGATGGAATCTTGCTCTGTCCCCCAGGCTGAAGTGCAGTGGTGCGATCCTGACTAGCTGCAACCTCCAAGCAGACTCCCTGATTCAAGCAATTCTCCTGCCTCAGCCTCCCAAGTAGCTGGGATTACAGGCACCTGCCACCATGTCCAGCTAATTTTTGTATTTTTAGTAGAGACGGGTTTCACCCTGTTGGCCAGGCTGATGATCTTGAACTCCGGACCACAGGAGATCCACCCACCTCGGCCTCCCATAGTGCTGGGATTACAGGCATGAGCCACCTCGTCCAGCTAGCGTTGTATTATTAATAGAAAACCTGGAGAGGAGGCAGACAAATCTAGTCCTTCACAGAAAAAGAAGAGGGAAAGTGATCAGGGGTTTATTCAGTGTCTGGTATGGGCATAGGTCCCTGAGCTACACAGTGGGAATTCAGTAATCAGTAAACACATCTGCTCTTCCCCCAAACCGGACCCCTCCCATGTTAATTAGGCTGTAACTGGGTATACTTCAGCAGGACCCAATGCTTTTTCATTAGGAACATGTTTGCTTAAGTATTGATGGTGACTTTATGCCCGCCTTTCCCATTAGACCTGAAGTTTCGTGACCATCAACACTCTAGCCTGTGTACCTAGCACTGTGCCTGACCGCAGGGTACATGTCCAGTAAATATTTATTGAGTGACACAGTTTCAACCATCTTTAATGAGTGGTAGATATGTTTAAACTTAAGTAACATTTAATTGTTTGCCTCTCACATCGACTCTGTAAGGTAGGAGTTTTTTTTTTTTTTTTGAGACGGAGTTTCGCTCTTGTTACCCAGGCTGGAGTGCAATGGCGCGATCTCGGCTCACCGCAACCTCCGCCTCCTGGGTTCAGGCAATTCTCCTGCCTCAGCCTCCTGAGTAGCTGGGATTACAGGCACACGCCACCATGCCCAGCTAATTTTTGTATTTTTAGTAGAGACGGGATTTCACCTTGTTGACCAGGATGGTCTCGATCTCTTGACCTCGTGATCCACCTGCCTCGGCCTCCCAAAGTGCTGGGATTACAGGCTTGAGCCACTGCACCCGGCCTGGTAGGTGTTTTTAAGGTAGGTGCAAATGGAGGCTCAGAGGGATTCTCAGACGTACCTAAGGTCGCACACTGGTAGGTGTCAGGCGGGACTTCAACCCAAGTTCGGAGTCTAACTCCCATGCTCTCCACATCACATCAAAAGCCACCTGGCTCTTCCTGGGACCCTAAGGAAGGAGACAAGCGTCCCTTCCCCTCTTAGAGGCTTCTCTGGAATCTGAACTTGTTGTGGGGAAAGGGGCATCCCAGACCGTGCTTCCTCCAAAACCAAGGGTGGGTTGTTCTTCCAATGCGTTCATACCATTCATTAGGCTCTAGCTTTCTTTTCATCTTGTAGAAATATTTTTTAAATTGTTGTAGAAGATCCAAACAGTACAGAGGAGGTAAAGTAAAACCTGGCAGTTCTGTGCCATCACAATACTATGGGTTTTCATTTTGTACAAAAATTGTTTTCTGTTTTCACAGGGTAAATACTTTTAGCTGCTGTAACAAATTCTAAGTCTCAGTGAATGAACACAACAGCATGCAGGGGTCGTGGGGAGGACAGTCAGCTCCACTCAGGCACTCAGAGGCCTAGGGTCCTGCCTTCTCATGACACTGCCTCTTCCTACACATGGCCTCGATTTGGGGACGAGAAATAAGCTGAGCGAGTTGAGAAGTCACATCTGCTCATAAAAGCTTCAGCCTGGAAGTGCCATCTATTCTGCTCACATTCCACTGGCAAAAACTAGCAGCATGACCTCCCTTACCCTCCCCTACCCACTCCAGGCACAGGAGGCTGGGAAATGTAGTTTTTCTATGTGCCCAGGAGGTATCAACAGGTGTGGTCATCAGAGCCAGTCTTTGATACATACACTACATATGTTACTCTTTTTTTTTGAGATGGAGTCTTACTCTGTTGTCAAGGCTGGAGTGCAATGGTGTGATCTTCGCTCACTACAACCTCCATCTCCCAGGTTCAAGTGCCTCAGTCTTCCAAGTAGCTGGGATTATAGGCACATGTCACTGTGCCTGGCTAATTTTTGTATTCTTGGTAGAGAGGGGGTTTTACTGTGTGGCCAGGCTGGTCTCAAAGTCCTGACCTCATGAACCACCCACCTCACTCTCACCCAAAGTGCTAGGATTACTATAAATTGAACCACTGTGCCTGGCCCAATTTTTATGTATTTTAAGTAGAGATGGGGTTTCACCATGTTAGCCAGGCTGGTCCAGAACTCCTGATCTCAGGTGATCCACCTGCCTCAGTCTCCCAAAGGGCTGGGATTACAGGCGTCAGCCACTGCACCCGACCCACATGTTATTCTTTTGTCAGAAATGTGTTGTTCACTTTTTAATGATACATGCAGAACCTGAAAGCATGCTTGTTATACACAGTTAAGTAAACAGAAACTTGTACTTCAGTTAACAATATAATCTAGGCCTGCTGGCATGTTGGTTTAATGGATATACATATTGAGTGAGAGAGTCACCACATGCCAAGCACAACGTCCTGCCAGGCACGTGGTGGGAGCTTCATTACACTGGCCGAAATCATCACTACTGACACTCCTTTTACCAACTATATCGAAGTCTACCAAATGGAGGAGCCATAATTGTTTCAGCTTTCTTTTAAAAATCTCTTTAAAAAATACTGCAGTAGGCATTCTTAGACACATATATTTTTTCATACTTGTGCTCCTACTGGAAAGTTTCCTGGAAGTGGTCATATGTGAACTGGTAATTTTGTATATGTTGCAAAATCGTCCTGCAGAAAAGTCGGACCAATTTACAGTTCAATCAGTGATGAATGGTGGTGCCCATTTTCTTTATCCTTGGTAACAATTTTTATTATTACTCATTTAAATTTTTAATAGACTATTTAATTTTCATCCAAATGAATAACCAGTTGTTCTAATAACATTTATTTAATGATCTGTATGTATTTTAGTCTGTTCTGTGCTCTTGTCAGTTTGTCTAGTACCACGCTGTTTGTATTATAATAGCCTTTTAGTATATTTTAATATTTGACAAGGAAAGCCTTCTTCTATTTTCTTTTTCAAAAGTTTCTTAGAAATTTTTCCAAACTTAATATTCCCCGTGAAATTTAAAATTACCTCATTAAGTTCCCCCCAAAAGTCCTGAAGGCATTGTGTATATAGATTAACCTAGGGAGGGCTGACATCTTCACAATAATGTGTCACACAATATGCTTTCTCAGGTTTTTTTTTTTTTTGTCCTAAAATAAAATCATAGGTTTTTTTTGTTTTTCTCTTATAAAGGTTACATACATTTCTTTGAAATTTTATAGTTATTTTATACTTTTTGATGCTACCTAAATGGGATCAGTATCACAGTGTTTCGAATAAATGGAGACCTCTGAAAGGTACCCCACGCGTAGAAAAATGGCCAAACTATGTGAACAAAAGATTCATGGAAGGGGAAGCTCAGCCTCCCTTGTAGTGAGAAAAAAACCAAACTGACATAGTTTTTCTCTGTCAGACTGTTAAAAAAAATTTTTTTTAAAGACAGAAAACAAAACCACCACCACCCACAAAAAGTGGGCATGAGGAAAAGTCGACCAGCACAGCTGTGGAGGATGCTTTGGCTACACCTATAAAAGTTCAGGTGTACATGCCTTTGACTTGAAAACCTGCTTCCGGGCTCCACACTAGAGAAACACCCCGACACGAGCCTGGTCAGCAATGGTCGTTTCTGCACTATTGCACACATGTACGTCTGCAAGTAAACCTGTGCTTCCAGTAGTTGCTGGTACTCTATGGGAAAATGGAAAAACAGAGCTGTGAAATCGTTGATTAAAATCACAGAAAGTCAGTTCTCCCTTTTCTTTGTCTCTTTCCCCAGCTGCTGAATTACATATTTTCTGTTTTTTAAGAGAGCTGCCTTCAAGAAAATATTTACCAGGCCACTCTCAAATGATCTGTTGTGAGCATCTTGTACTTTTCTAACAAATATTAATTTAGAAATAGGATAAGTCCCACTGATCTTTCTATACAGATCAGAAAGACAAACCAAGAGAATGTTGTACAATTTCTTGGTGATTTTTGCAGGTCCGTATCTTTGCTTTTTTCTTTAAATAAATAAGTCAACATAGAACTTAAGCTGCCATGTAATTTGCCTTCTGGACAAAGCCCACTGTCCCTGCCCAGCCTTACTTCCTGCTCCTTGTGAGCACGAACGCTGAGCCCAGGTTCCCCCGGGCCCCTACCCACCTAGGCTGACTTGGGACCTGCCCTCTGAAGGCTTCCTGGGACACCGCTCACTTAGCTACCTCTTCTCTGAACTTTGCCTGCACTGAGGTAGCACGCAGCACCGTGTGTGCACAATGCATTCTGTCTCCCGCTGTCCCCCTACGTCTGCCTTGACTCCCCACCAGACCGCACACACACCTTCGGGGCTGCTTTGATCTCCGCTCAAGGTGGGGCTGGTCCCCTCATTTTTGGACATGCGGGATATTATGGGAGATGCTGTATTTCTGACACATCCGGTGGTTTCTTAAATGCTTTTTATCTCTTGCAGGTGGCAAAGAAACACAGCATGATGTTTGGAAATATAACTCTTCGATCAACAAATGGATTCAGATTGAGTATTTAAACATAGGCCGCTGGAGGCATAAGATGGTGGTGCTGGGCGGTAAGGTCTATGTGATCGGAGGCTTCGACGGCTTACAGAGAATCAACAACGTGGAGACCTACGACCCCTTTCACAACTGCTGGTCAGAGGTAGAGGAGATGGTTTCTTTTCTCTTTTCTTTTTCTTTCCTTTTTTGTTTTTGAGAGGGAGTCTCACTCTGTTGCCCAGGCTGGAGTGCAGTGGCACAATCTTGGCTAACTGCAACCTCAAGTGATTCTCCTGTCTCAGCCTCCTGAGTAGCTGGGACTACAGGCACCCACGACCACACCCAGCTAATTTTTATATTTTCAGTAGAGACGGGGTTTCACCACATTGGCCAGGCTGGTCTTGATCTCTTGACCTCGTGATCTGCCTGCCTTGGCCTCCCAAAGTGCTGGGATTACAGGCGTGAGGTATCGTCGTGCCCGGCCAGGAGATGATTTCTATGACTGTCTGTATTATTACTTCAATTTTTTTGTTTTAAAGAAAAGCTTGGGAATGTACCCACAGTGGTGGCCAGCTTTCTGATCACATTACTTCCGAGGAGAACATTTCTGGTGGCTCTGAGCTTCCCTCCCCCTGGAAGCCCATGCTTTTTGCTGATTAAGTCACAGAAACAATGTCTTCCAGAAGGTGAAGGTCTGTCCTAATCTGGCCAGAGCCCCAGATGTGGGCGGAGGCTCATACTGTCGTGCACAGCAGCTCTCTTGGTCTGCATGTCCTGACCTAGGGTCCTGTCCCCTCAGATGCCTTCTCTCCTATTCTTCTCCACACTGGACACGTGCAGATCACTTTACTACACCATTTGTGAACCCAGAGTTATTCTGTCATGTTAGAAATCGTCCCCTCGTTATTTCCTCATCCATAAAGAGCCACTTACAGGCCTGCATGTCAGACTTCAGCAGCACAACCTCAGGTATATATCACACCAGGAAAAGAAAAGCCACCTGATCTCATTTCCAGGTTATTCCCAGTTTCCAATTTTCTTTCTCCTTATCAAATCAGATGTCCGAGCATGTCCCAGTTTAATGGAGAGTACAACCCCGTCATTGCAGGCACAAGCAGAGGCAGCCAGGTCACCACATCATCTAGCCAAGACGGTCAGCCTGAAAAGTGCTATATGGACAGCTCTTAGCATTTGTGGGGGACCTGCCCAAGATCTTCTCAAAACAAGTCCTATCCCAGAGCTGCTCCATGATCGAAAGGGTCATGTAACTGGGCAAGAGGCTCCTTTAGTGTCCAGGGGTTCCCAGGGTAGAAGCACATGTCTGCCTTAATCTCAAAAGCCTCAGTGTTGCCCTATAGTGGAAGAGCCTGCTTACCTGTGGCCACCTTAAACCCATATACCAGCTTTTCTTCCTAGACATAAGCACCAAGGAAAATCAATGCTGGTACACAGTAGGCACTCCATAAATATTTTTTGAGTGGATGAGCACATGAATTAATATGAACATGCATGTATAAAAAATCATTTTCCTGGGCTGGGCATGGTGGCTCACACCTGTAATCCTGACACTTTGGGAAGCCAAAGCAGCCGGATCACCTGAGATCGGGAGTTAGACTCCAGCCTGATCAACATGGAGAAACCCCATCTCTACTAAAAATACAAAATTAGCCAGGCGTGATGGCTCATGCCTGTAGTCCCAGCTACTCGGTAGGCTGAGGTAGGCTGAGGCAGGAGAATCGCTTGAACCCAGGAGGTGAAGGTTACAGTGAGCTGAGATCGCCCCATTGCACTCCAGCCTGGGCAACAAGAGCTAAACTCTGTCTCCAAAATTAACAATAATAATAATAATAATAATTTTCCTCCAACATTGGCTGACTTCATCTGTATAAACTTATTCTTGCCTATCCTCCTCCCCTAAGAGCTGGACTCTGGGAGAGGCTCGCACATCGCACATCCCAGCACACAGCTTGCTCTAGATTGTGTGGAGCCTGGAGGGAGGGTGGGAAATGAATGCTTTCATTCTCGCTGAGTCTTTTTTTTTTTTTTTTTTGAGACGGAGTTTCGCTGTTGTTACCCAGACTGGCGTGCAATGGCACGATCTCGGCTCACCGCACCCTCCGCCTTCTGGGTTCAAGCAATTCTCCTGCCTCAGCCTCCTGAGTAGCTGGGACTACAGGCGCACACCACCATGCCCAGCTAATTTTTCGTATTTTTAGTAGAGACGGGGTTTCACCATGTTGACCAGGATGGTCTCGATCTCTTGACCTTGTGATCCACCCACCTTGGCCTCCCAAAGTGCTGGGATTATAGGCATGAGCCACCGTGCCCGGCCATCTCGCTGAGTCTTAAGAGGAGTGAAGCGCAGGGGCCTTGTGACTTTAGGCAAAAGCTGCCCAGTTCTGTGTCCTGGAGCTCCGTCCTGCACCCTGGGAGCTAATGCAGCAACCTGGGCAGCGTGACTGACAGCTGCTTCTTGTGCACTGTGCCTCCACAGGCCGCGCCCCTCCTTGTCCATGTCAGCTCCTTTGCAGCCACCAGCCATAAGAAGAAGCTCTATGTGATTGGGGGAGGGCCCAATGGGAAACTGGCCACAGACAAGACTCAGTGTTATGACCCTTCAACCAACAAGTGGAATCTGAAGGCGGCCATGCCGGTGGAGGCGAAATGCATCAATGCAGTGAGTTTCCGGGACCGCATCTATGTTGTTGGTGAGTAAGGGCTTCTTCTTCATCTGAATAGCTTAGAGCTGGATTCGTGTCTGGCTGCAGCACAGAAAGGGTGTGTCTCCAGCACTGGCCACTCACTGCCCCTGGGACCCACTCTGGTTTTCAGAGGAGCCATCAATCTACTGTTTCTCTTGGGAAGAGGGTAGACATGGCCTAACCAGAAGCTGAGTTTTAGTGGTTAAGAGCGAAGAAAGCAGAAACTGGAGGGATGCCCACCGTGTTCCCTCCCTGTCCTCAGGTGGAGCCATGAGAGCGCTGTATGCCTATAGCCCCCTGGAAGACAGCTGGTGCCTGGTCACCCAGCTCAGCCACGAGCGGGCCAGCTGCGGCATCGCGCCCTGTAACAACCGGCTCTACATCACCGGCGGGAGGGACGAGAAGAACGAGGTCATCGCCACTGTGCTGTGCTGGGACCCTGAGACCCAGAGACTGACAGAGGAGTGTGTCCTGCCCCGGGGCGTGTCACACCATGGCAGTGTCACCATCAGAAAGTCGTACACCCACATCCGCAGGATCGTGCCTGGAGCGGTGTCTGTCTGAGCGCAGAATGGGGAGCTGGGGAGCTGCTCAGACTCTCAGCGTGCCCGCCTCACCTTTTACCCTCCTCCAGCCCCACTTCAAGCAGCAGCCTCGAGTTGGAGGCTGTACATCAGGGGCTCACTTTGGGGGAATCTTGGAAGTTGCAGTCTGGGGACACTTGAGACCAGCCAGAAATGTTTGCATGACCTACCTCAGAAGGGGAGGCAAGGAAGAGTAATAGCATCTCAGGATCCACCTACCCTATGCCAGCTCTGTGCCAGGCACTTCCTTATATCAGTTCATTCAACCTGGTGGTGACTCGGTTTCACTGAGGGAACCTAGTTCACAGAGGCTAAGTGGTGTCCTCTGGTCACTCAGCAAGTACCTACCCCAGGAGTCTAAAACCCAGGTCTTTCAGCTTCGGAGTCAATGCCCTTTCCACCATGCTGCCTATCTCAGAGCAGGAAAAACCAAATGCCAAAAACCAAACCTGGTTCATGCTGGGCACGGTGACTCACATCTGTAATCCCAGCACTTTCAGAGGCTAACTTGGGGGGATCACCTGACCAGGCTGGTCAACATGGTGATCCCCTCCCCCCCATCTCTACTAAAGATAGAAAAATTAGCCAGGTTCAGTGGCAGGCACCTGTAATCCCAGCTACTCGGGAGGCTACGGCAGGAGGATCACTTGAACTTGGGAAGTGGAGGTTGCAGTGAGCCAAGATTGCTCCACTGCACTGCAGCCTGGGTGACAAAAGTGAAACTCTTGTCTCAAAAACAAAAAGAACAAAAACAAAAATGTAGCTCATTTCTTGCTTTGGCGAGTCTGCTAAAGATTCACTCAGCAAGGCAGGGAAATCAAGGCGTTCCCTGCTTTCTTTCCTTTTCTTATTCTGCATCCCCCTTCATACCCCTCCTTTACCAAAATTTAAACCAAGGAGTCATTTGGGCTCCTGGTCAAGAACATCTCATAGGTTCTTCCACTTGAAAGGTCTGTAGGGATGGGCTTGGGAAGGCCTGTTTGCTTTGAAAGAGGTGAAATACTTGTGTTCCGTCCTCCTCCATCGAAAGCCTCTTTTTTGAGACAGAGTCTCACTCTGTCACCCAGGCTGGAGTGCAGTAGCGTGATCTTGGCTCACCGCAACCTCCGCCTCCCGGGTTCAAGTGATTCTTCTGCCTCAGCCTCCCGAGTAGCTGGGATTACAGACACCTGCTACCGTGCCCAGCTAATTTCTGTAGTTTTAGTAGAGACAGGGTTTCACAATCTTGGCCAGGCTGGTCTTGAACTCCTGACCTCATGATCCACCCACCTCAGCCTCCCAAAGTGCTGGGATTACAGGTGTGAGCCACCGCGGCTGGTCTTTTCTTCTTTTAATGATCATCAGATGGCCCATTTTGGACCAGAACTATCATTGCCAGACAGAATTGTCCCTTTAGCATGGTCTGGTGCCTGGCCTCTTAGCGTCCACCAGTTGCACTGTAATGTAGCAAACATGTTTCTAGAGACTCAAACTACTGTTTTATTTAAAAAGTAAACACCTGAACACAGCTGGCCTCCGCAGGAACGACAGATACACTTGCTGGTTTTTAGACAGTGATTTAGATCCGTGTTCCTGATACCCCATCCTCCTGAAACCTTCGTTTTCAGGACTTTTTAAAAAGCACTTCGACTTGGTTTTTTGATCAGTGTAGCTCAACTGTGACTTAAAGAACAGAATCTGTCCTTCACTGTAAGAGCTAGAGCTCTCAAATGAGCTCACTGGAAATTCCTTCTAATCCCCAAGCTGGAGAAACAGGTTAAGAGATCCTGTTTCATATGCTGTATTTAAAAAGCAACAATGATAGCAACATAGTGACTGCTTACCCAGTGGACTTTATTTTCATCTATGATTTCAGTTCTCTTTATAGAGTTTATTTCATAGCCAGAGTGGCTTGTTCCTCTCAGCAGTTTGGGAAGTTAGAGTATTGGAGTTGACAGTGAATTTAATTTTCATTAAATTTAATTTAAATTTAATTTTTCATTAAAAAGTCATGGTTAGAAGCTAATATCTGAAACAGATTTTAAACCCTTGGAAACTTACAGGTGAGATTTCTGTTTATGCCAGATTGTTGAAGATAAATATAAATGTGTATTGGTGTGTGAAAGGCTCTTGCCTTAGAGGCATGACAGTTCAGCTCTCTGCTGTGAAAAGTAAGACAGGGCAATATAAGCATATTTGTGGAAATTTAGGACAAACTATCACTTAGTCATGAGCACTATAATAACCATCACAGCTCCCAGTGGAAGCAATGTCATCTAGGTCAGTTCAGCAAACATTCATGGAGTTCTTCATGTTTTTCAAGCCTTGAGGACACCAATGAATGACAAATCTCCATGCTAGACACTCAATACGTAAAAATAGGCCACTAGTTATATTATTGTTTTTCTTTTCTTCAAGTTAGCTAAAATTAGATCATATAAAGTTATAAGGCTGGATCCAAGTCTTGATTGCCTCAAGGGGTCAAGGTGGTAAGCAGTGCAGAAAAGTCAACCAGTGGCCATTGCTTATATGTTTGTCTTTCCGAGGTCACCACCAGAACCATTTGTGAACTACAGGAAAAAAATCAGTGTTGCTCCAAACACTACTGCAGGGAGGAACTTCCAGAGACAGCGGTATGGCACACACAGGGAGCCTCCGCTCAGAAAGAGAGCGCTCCTTGTCAGGGAGCGGATGGCAGGCCTTCGATAAGACCCATTGACAAACTTCCAGCCCACCAACAGGTCAACCCTATACTGACTTAGGTCAGTTCAGGTCACTCCTATACTGGGAAAGAGAGGATTTGGGATTTCTGTGTTCTAAACCTGATTCTAAATGTAGGACCCAAGTTTTTTGACTACTTCAGAATACCTACATGAATCATGGAAGCAGTCTTTATGATTTCTTACGGCACCAGATATGCAGGTGAATGGTGCAAAATTTCATGTAGCTGGCACTCAAGCAATAGGGATTCCTAATGACGGCATGGGGAATATTGCCCGTGCACACCTGGGCAATACACAAGAGTCTCTTTCTCATGCCAACTTAGTCAGAGTCTCATTCAATAAGACACACCTGGGGAAGAGCTAATAGTCTACTTGATGTAGCCACACATTTAGAGTCTCAGTAAATAATGCACACCAGGGAACAGACACACCTATTTACAGGGTTCTGTATGTGAAGCTGCCCTTGAACTCAAAGCCAGTCTGTAGCTCTTAGAGAAAGAAAGTTCAAGTCATTTGGGGGAAACTTAAGTATAGTAATCAGGGCTTTGGTTTCTAGGCACTTGCCAGGGATGAGAGCTTCTAAAATCTGAAATCCATTCCAAAAAATAAAGACAAACACATTTGCCGGAAGGTAACTGTTATCACCCACACCATCAGTTGGGGGAAAGCCAAGCTGGGAATTAACCCAGAGACAGAGAGCCCTCAGACTCGGGCAGGACGTGGCAGGGTATTCCAGCACAGCAGGCTGGATAAGGCAGATCCTAGGAGTGGACAGAGCGCCCCAGGCTGGGAAGACACAGAAGGGATAGGAGGAGTTCAGGTTCCAAGGATGCGGGGCTGGAAAATGATATGAGGGGCCCTGGAGTTTGTGAGCTTGACTCTAGTCCCAAGAAGGGTGAAGGAAAATTCCAGGCAAGGAAACAAGGAAGCAATCCACTTTTTAGAGCAGAGGCACAAGTTGGAGCAGACCCAGCATTTGGGCCCACTTGCTGTGGGGCCTCTGAGCTGCTCAGCTGGGTCTCCTGTCCTAGAGAGAAGGTGGCCCAGAGTTGTGGTGGAGCAGAATCTGTAGATGAGGTGAAGGGACCCTGGTTGCCAAGGCTGATCTGAAACGGCAGGGAGCTAAGCTCATCACAACACCAACAGGTTCATGTTCTTGGCTTTCATCTATTCCGATCTCAATGGCTTCAGGAAACACACACATACACCGTGCCCTTGAACTCAAAACAAACTATGCACTCAGGGCAATACAAATAACATGTTGTTATAGCTGTAAAGTATAGCTTAGCTGTTTATAGAAGTCGTTGAGGTACTGTTGTTATTTACTTAGCCTGTTTTATTTTGAAAAATAAACGTACTCAATAGAATTTTAAACTCTGTAAACACCACAGGGATTTCTTGTGTAAGTCCCAATGTGGGTTGCCAAATCATGTTTTCCCTTAATATCTAGGTGTTATATTACATCTCATAGTTTTAAGAGTCAATCTTTACAGAAATCCACACATATCCAAATACGGCTACTGCAAAGCCAGTTCTGACAGGTCAGATTTTCATATACACAGGTATAAATAGTCAACACCCAGTGAACAAAATCCTTTAGCATTTTGGTTACATAAAGTTGTATATTTTAAGTGATCAAACAAAGATGAAACTATATTGTTTATAGGTTTTAAAAACCAACCCAATAAAGTTTTTATTTATTCAATAAAATATGCACAGAATGGCTGAAAATGTGTTCTATACAATCACAAGGGGATTTTTTTTTTTTTTTTTTTGCTGTTTTTGGTGTATATAAATAAGTGGTGTCTGAATAGAATTAGAGGACAGAAATTTAAATAAGTTCAGTCGGTTCAAGAGGTTTTAGATAGGTTCATAGGTTAACATTCACCAGGCTTGATTTCTAAAATGTCAAAGAGTAGACAGCGTTTCCCTCCCTAAGGATGCCTTGCCTGGCTGAGCAAGCTTTCACCAACCTATATGCAAACTGTGTGACTCTCCTCCTGCCCGGCCTCACCTCTTCTTACTGGGGACCCCTTCTAGGCTTTTGATCTCGGGTCTGCTTCTCAGCTCACCTCCACCCTGGCTCCTGTGTTGTCTCTGAAGCTCTCCCTCATCTGTGCTTCTCAAATTGGGACACATGTAACTTGGGGTATGAGACTTCCCTCTGAACACTGGAAAATTGTCATCAATTTAGTTTGCTTTGGTTGCAATGCAAGAGTCCTATGTATCCGAAAAGGAAAATTTAGGCTTTAAAGAAATCTGGGGTTCCAGGAATAGCTTCAGACCTTTCCCCTGGGCCTCCCCAGAGGTAGCTGTTCTGCCTTAGGAGTTCTTGGTGGAAACCTTGGGAAGCACAGGCCCAGCTCCCTCACTGGTTGGGGGGTATTCCAGGGTGATCTTGGGCCCCGGATCTGACTGCCAGAGCACCAGCTGTGAGTCCAACGGAATTTTGACCTTAACTTTGCTGCGGAGCCTTCCAATTTCCCGGCTGGGTCTAAGTGATAATCTCATGTCTGGGCAGTTTGGCCGGGGCCAGGCATCTGCCCAGCTTTTCTTGGCACCTCCCACTGCACCTGCTGCTCCCTGCTGGTGTGTGGCACCCTCCTGCACCAGCCTCCTTTTCACTGGACGTGCAGCCTTCATACAGGATCCCAGTTCTCTCCCTGCCCTCCAGAGGCCCGTGCCTCATTTTCCCGCCCTGCAGGTGGCCATGCTTGAAGACTCGGGGTTAGGGACGAACCCAGGCCTGGCCCCCATTCCCAAGCTCCCCGCCCTCGGCCTGCCTGCTTACCCGTCACCCTGCTTTTCACTTCCATGTTTGTATCCCGGCACCAGGGGATCTTCCCTTTCTTTCCGCATGTTCAGATACCTACTTTGCTACTGATTCCTGCATGAAATGCTGCCTTGAAACCCACGTCCAACCATCTCTACTCATCTCCCTGGATAGACAGTATGCGACTTCCTGGCTACAAAGTCTTTAGGAAAGGTAAACCAGGTAGAGGCAAAGGGGGTGGCCTCCGATGTGTAAGACAACTGGAAGTCTCCCTTCAAACGTGAATCTGGTTCCTCCACATCTGGCAGTAGAAGCTTCCAGTGGGTACAGAAAGTTGGACATCATAGCCCTCGTGCTTGTCCCTGTAAGGAAAGAGTCCTGGATACAACTCTTCATTTAGTTTCCTAAGGGACATCTAAGAGCAGGCTGGAACAGTTAAGTAAAATTTTACTTGTGACTTAGAGATGACACAGAGGATAAACACAGGAAGGGAAAACACTCTAGGTTATGAGGAAGGCAAGAGTCAGCTACCCCTGAGAAGCAGCGTTTGTCCTAAGAAGACGAATGTGTGTGTGTGTGTGGGGGGGGGGGGTGCTGTGTGTGCGTGCGTGTGCAGGTGTGCATGCATGTGTGTACATGTATGTACATGCTTTAAAAATAAAAATGAACAAGCCGCACATTAGTTTAAGCAGTGAAAACAGATTTTGTTCAGTAACTGCTGACAGTAGGGGAAAGAGCTGAGCCCCATTCTGATTTGTGCGGAGGTGATGACTGGGCCTTTTAAAGGGAGAATGACGAGTCAGGAGGTGGAGCCAGCAGGGTTCAGGTAGAGTCAGGGAAGTGAAAGATCACAAAGTGTTGGGCAGTGTCAGTGTGATGAGGCCAGCTGTGTCTGCTAGCTGGCAGTTCTCCAAGCTAGGATCCTCTTCTGGAAGCTAGGACCCTCTTCCCCGACGGAGCCTGCGAATCAGGGCCTCTGTCCTTCTTGATAAAGACCTTGAGAGGAATGGCTTTCAGGTCCTTGAGAAAAACACTCCTGAGCTGTAGGTGACATATACACAGGAGCTCAGAGCTATAGAGGAAGGATCACAACGGTGGGCCTCCTTTTTTAGCAAATGCTCTAAAAAAAGGGTGGTCAGGGGCCTATTGTCAGATGTTGGAGAAACAAACTCAGTTCTTTTGACAGCCTTAAGCTTTTCCAGACAGCAACTGGAAAGGGAGCTGGGCCAGCCCTAGGCCGTGGCCTCAGGCTGCCAGAGGCCATGTTATGGTTTCGTGGAGTCTCTGAGGGCAGGGTGTGAGATACAGTTGAAAGAACAGGTGTGCCCACCACCTACACTGCTGTTGGCAGCATTTTAAAAGAGTACTGACCATTCTCTACAACCCACGATGGGCCCACTGTGGCAGGCCAGGACTGCCGCAACCCCTCCCTCTAGAATCTGTTGAAGACAGCTAAAGAGAAAAATAGTACTAAAGCTTCTTTGACCCATACAGACCAGAGCAGTGCGTTCAAACTCTCTTGAACATGTATCAAAATAATAAACACATTTTCTGTATTTCCTATTCTATTTTTTTCTTAAAACGCTGTTCACAATCCATCAAGTTTGTTTCATAACCCACTAATGTGTCACCCAAATCTGAAAGGTACAAGGTGGAAGGCATTGAGCTGGGCACACAGGGCAGGGGTGAAGGGAGAGGAGGTTGGCAAAGCCTTGTGTATTAGTCTATTTTCTTTTCTTTCTTTTTTTCCAAGATGGAGTCTTGCTCTGTCACCCAGGCTGGAGTGCAGTGGTGCAATCTCGGCACACTGCAACCTCCGCCTCCTGGGTTCAAGCAATTCTCCTGTCTCAGCCTCCTGAGTAGCTGGGTTTATAGGCATGCATCACCACACCCAGCTATTATTATTATTATTTTTTTTTTGTATTTTTAGTAGAGACAGGGTTTCACCATGTTTTCCAGGCTGGTCTGGAACTCCTGACCTTGTTACTCACCCACCTCGACCAAAGTGCTGGGATCACAGATGTGAGCCGCCGCGCCCGACTAGTCCATTTTCATATGCTATGAAGAAATACCCGAGACTGGGTAATTTATCCAGGAAAGAGGTTTAATGGACTCACAGTGCCACATGGCTGGGGAGGCCTCACAGTCATGGCAGGAGGCAAAGGAGGAGCAAAGGCATCACTTCCATGGCCTCAGGCAAGAGAGCATGTGCAGGGGAACTGCCCTTTATAAAACCATCAGATCTCACGAGACTTGTTCACCATCACGAGACCAGCATGGGTAAAACCCGCCCCCATGATTCAATGACCTCCCGCCAGGTCCCTCCCACAACACATGGGGATTATGGGAGCTACAATTCAAGATGAGATTTGGGTGGGGACACAGCCAAGCCATGTTGCCTTGATTTAACAAAGTGGCGCTACATAGAAGGCAGAGGGAAAAACGTGACTGTACAGAGAAGTCTATAATTCTGACCTTAGATAAACAGGATTTTTGTGGGTAAAATTCTGTTCTTTCATAATAAAAATGTAGTAAAAAGAGCATCTACTAATTTCCCAGAAATACGAGACCAAGCCAGAAATAGGAAAAAAAAAAAAAAAAGATTATGACAGTGATGAAACTCATCTAGGTAGAAATGCTGAGGTTTTTAATTGTCAAAGTGCATTCTGGTAGAATCTCACATTCCCGGAAAAGGGTCACTGGAGGAATCTGGAGGAAAAATGATGTCTTAGACTTTGTTCTAAGTAGACATTAGTGAAAGAAGGATTGGAATGAGTCTTCGTGAAGCAATGCAACAAATATTCAGAGGGCCTACTATGTGCCAGGCATGATTTTTGCCCATCTGTGAGCAAAACAAAGCCCCTGATCACATGAGCTAACATTCTAGCAGAGAGACAGGCAAGACATCAAACAAGCACGGGATATAATGTCACGCAGAGAAAAATGGCCAAAGAACAGGAACTCAGGGAAAGCGTGATGCTCGCTACTTGAGATAGGATGAGCAGAGGTGTCTTTTCTGATAGAGACACTTAAATAGAGGCTTGAGTGAAGACACAGTGAGAGGCCCCAGAGTGTCTGGGGAAGCTTACTCCAGGCAGCGGAAAGAGCTAATGCAAAGGCTCTGAGGCAGGAGGCTTCTTTCTTGGTATTTAAGGAACAGTCATGGCTGGGTGCAGTGGCTCACGCCTGTAATGAGTGTCAATCTGCACTTCAGGCCAAGGTGGCAGACCACTTGAGGTCAGAGTTTGAGACCAGCCTGGTCAAATGGTGAAACTCCATCTCTACTAAAAACATAAAAAAATTAGCAGTCATGGTGGCACATCTATAATCTCAGCTACTCGGGAGGCTGAGGCAGGAGGATCGCTTGAACCTGGGAGGCAGAGGTTGCTGTGAAGCAAGATTGAGCCACTGCACTCCAGCCTGGGTGACAGAGTGAGACTCTGTCTCAAAAACAAACAAAAAAAGTAACAGTCAAGAGGCCTGTGTAGCCGGAATGAATTCATTCAGCGCCATGGCAGGTTCAGAGGCCTCCGTAAACAGTTTGAATGTCATCAGAGTATTGTGATAGCTCTTAAGACAAGTTCAGAAATGCTACTTTTAAGACAAGTTCAGAAATGCTAAAGACTCACAAATGTTCCACACCCAAGCTTGCAGCTTGCAAATCCAAGTCAGCTGTGTTCGCAGAAGGTGGTTAACCGCAAGGAACTGCCACCCTGAGCCCAATGTTAACCCAACGTATACTGAGTTCTCCAAATCCATGCTCTGTCCTGGGCATGAGCCTGTCCTGGGCACTCCTATTACGGTGGGCTGGGGCTGGGTCTCCAAACTGCCTCGTCACACACCCTCAGGGTGTGGAGGCAGCCTCTCCAGGAGCTACGATCCTCCCCTCATTCCCCGTGTAGGTGGAAGGCAGTACTCTGATCATATGACTGCTTATCCATTCAGCATCCTGGTGGTAATGGAAACATCAGTGCTGGTGTTAGTGGGGGTGAGCAAAAGGGGACAAAAGTCAGAAGCCTTAAATTAGTGGCCCAGTTAATTTTTGAAAAGATCTGATTGGCAGCCTAAAATAATGTGAACTGAGATTTAGCACACTGAAAAACAAATTAATAAAAATTTCAATGGCTAAATGCAAAGCAACAAACTATTTTTAAAAACCTGGCTGGGCGTGGTAGCTCACACCCATAATCCCAGCACTTTGGGAGGCTGAGGGAGGCAGATCACAAGGTCAAGAGTTCAAGACAAGCCTGGCCAATATGGCGAAACCTCATCTCTACTAAAAGTACAAAAAATTAGCTGGGCATGGTGGTGGGTGCCTGTAAACCCAGTTACTTGGGAGGCTGAGGCAGGAGAATCACTTAAAACCAGGAGGCAGAGGTTGCAGTCAGCTGAGATTGTGCCACTGCAGTCTAGCCTGGGCGAAAGAGCGAAACTGTCTCAAAACAAACCAACCAAAAACACCTGTAAAAAATGTGTGGCGATTCAGATGCAAGCTAGAAATCAGGTGCTGAAATTGTTGTTTCCAATTTTAGAGACTTCATCTTCCTGGGAGGTGGGTAGCAATCCTTAGTAGGAAGAAAGCCTGAAGATGTGCTGAGGGTTAGAAAAGGGCTCTGTCACTCACCTCCACTCTAAGTCACCTCATCTGAAAGCAGAGTAATCACAGACCATGCCTCACAGAGTCTGGGTGAGGATTAGCCGAGATCACACACGTGGAATGCTTAGCTCATCGGCTGACAGATGGTAAATGTGCCGCACGTGTTAGCTGCTGTAATTGTTCTTACTTGACTGAAGGCCCACGGGGCTGGGGGCTATTTTCTTGCTGGTGTTTGTATCTACAGCACTTAGCACAGTGCCAGGTACACAGTGACACTCAAGGAATGTTACTATGTCAACATTTGTCAGGAGTAATATATGGGTAGCGTTAGGGTGGGGGTGGGGGTGGGGGTGGGGGTGGGGGTCTTGAGAAGCTGCAACCCCAGTAATTACCACTACCATTATTTATTTATTTTTATGTTTTGAGATGAAGTCTCGCTCTGTCACCCAGGCTGGAGTGCAGTGGCGTGATGTCAGTTCACTGCAACCTCTGCCTCCTGGGTTCAAGCAATTCTGCCTCAGCCTCCCAAGTAGCTGGGATTACAGGCACCCACCACCACACCTGGCTAAGTTTTGTATTTTTAGTAGAGACAGGCTTTTGCCATATTGGCCAGGCTGGTCTTGAACTTTTGACCTCGTGATCCGCCTGCCTCAGCCTCCCAAAATGCTCGGATTACAGGTGTGAGTCACTGTGCCTGGCCACCAGCACCATTATTAATCATGCCTTGGACACTTGGCACACACCAGAGACTGAACGATGAAAACCACAGATGTCTTTTTGGACTGTGCCATATTTTTTTAAATTGGCAACACAGGGTCCACACTCCTTCTTCACTGGACAGAAAGGAACAGGGACTGTGCCCTTTAGAAAAGGGCTTGTAAGTCTGGTTTGCCAGTGTCCACCGACCTGCTTGGCCCTGAAGGTGCTTGAGTTTGCAGCCTCTGACATACACCATCTTAATTCCTGCGTGAACTCCGTGAAGTAAATTGATGCTATATGGTTGAGAAAATGGAGGCTGAGAGACTTCCCAGAGTCAAGACTGAATGAAGGTGTGCGGGTCTCCAAGGCTGGCGATGCTTCTGCTCTGCTCATTGCTGATTGCAGAGAGGGGTACAGGGAATGCCGGGAGGTGATGTCACGGGTTTCATCTAGGACCTTACGATTCAAAGATTTTATTTTATTAATCTATTTTTTTTGAGATGGAGAACTGCTCTGTTGCCCAGGCTGAAGTGCAATGGCGTGATCTCGGCTCACTGCAACCTCCGACTCCTGGATTCAAGGGATTCTCTTGCCTCAGTCTCCTGAGTAGCTAGGATTACAGGCGACTGCCAACAAGCCCGGCTAATTTTTTTTTGCATTTTTAGTAGACAGGGGTTCTCCATGTTGGCCAGGCTGGTCTCGAGCTTCTGACCTCAGGTGATCCGCCTGCCTCAGCCTCCCAAAATGCCGAGATTATAGGCGTGAGCCACCGCGCCTAGACAGGGCTGCACTTATGTCCACGAGGGGGCGAAAGGTGACCACGAGCTCCTTAGTTACACTCCTAGTGATGGGGCTGCCAAGGACAGCCTGCGGTAATTTTCCTAAAAGGAAAGAAGCTCCAGTCTGAACTGCCAGCCCTAGAGCTCTGTTCTGTCCTCACACTTCCCTGCCAGGCCTCCTCTCCCACAGGGAGCTCTTAGATTATAGTTCTATCCTGGGACTACTGAGTCTTAGAAGCCATTGTTTGAAAGATAGGTGACCCCACGGCAGGAGAAATGGTACAATGCCGTAATGTTAGGCTTCAGAATTCATGAATCAGCCCGCCAGCTTTTCTTTGCTTTGAAAGGTGTCCTCTCCCTTCAGGGATTTACCCTTTGCCCTACCCTTCCCTTGCGTTGTTTAGCACAATCTAGGTCCTTTTGCAGGTTCTCAGTGACAAAGCATAACAGCACTGTTTCCTTGGGTGTTCTACAGCATTTAGTTGTTACCTGGCAAGAAAGTGTGAGGCTTTCTCGGAGGCGGAGTCTCATCCTCAAGCCTTCTGAGAACCGCAGCCCTGGCTGAAAGCTGCTCACCAGAGACCCTGAGGTAGAACCCCCCAGCTAACCTGCCCCTCAGAAACTATGAGATAATACATGATCGTTGCTTTAAGCTACTAAGGTTTGGGAAATTTACTGCATAGCTTAGAAAACTAATATCTGGGGAATCAGCAAAGAGTGGAGGGAGGTCAGGGGGAGAAACTGCCTCAGGGATGTGCCCCCACCTCCCTCCTCCAGACGGGACTTGGGGGCATCTGAGGAAAATCCAAGAGATTCCTCTCCAGGGAAGTCATCCTGGGGTACCCTTATGCCAGGAGCAAACAGTGAGGACAGGAGAATTACCATCTATCTTGCTGAAAGCTCTGTGAGGGAGGGATGGAGGGACGGAGGGAGCTGTGCCCTTGACCTTCCCGAGTGAATGGGAAGGGCTGTGTCTCCAGGGTCCATGGCCTCTGTGCCCTGGATGATGCCGGGCTGCCAGGGACCACAGAGCCACCCACTGGGAGGGAGGGGGTTGGCCTGGCTCAGGGGACTTGGTCATCCATAGACACCCACAGTCTGGGGTGGGCAGAGCTGGGATATGACACAGGAACTGAAAAGCCTGAGAAGCTCCAGCCCCTCTGAAGGGTAAGTGGCACCTCCAGGAAAAATGATCAGCTGGTTCCAGCCCCTCGCCAGGAGGTTGCACCTCTGGGTAAGACGACTGCCTGGAGCTGGCAGCTCCTTTCTCTGCTCTCCTGAGGGCCCTGTGGGGAATTGTGGGAAGGGGAGGGGCACACGCTGGGCACAGAGGGGCTCTCAGACGCTGGACTGAACTGTTTCAGGGTCATCTGGGCCATTCCCCACCTCCAGGTGAGGATTTGCAGAGCCTGGAAAGAGGAAGGATGCTCCCAGTGCTGCTGAGCCTGATCCCACCTCCCTGTGGGTGGACCGTCAGTGCAGTCCCTGACAACGCAGAGAAAGACACACGACCCACCTGGGCCAGTGACAGCAGGAGCTCCCGATGCCACAGGGGAGGGTGGGACGCCTGGAGCACCACGGGGGCCCGGGTCAGTCTGGAGCCAGGTTTTCCTCACTCCTGAGAGTGCAGCCTCAGGGAGATACCAACTGTACCCCAACACAGCAGACACGCAGAAATACATTTACACAATCCAAACTCAAGCGCGCAGAACAATGTTCACCCTCACAGTGTGTGACGTCCTCGTCTGTCCCACCCCATCCTATGCTGTCCTATTCTAGGAGACAAAGCAGGAGGGGGCTGCGGAGGCCGAGGAGTCTCATCCAGGCCCGTGGGCGGCAAGTCTCTCCGGAGAGAAACTGCAGCTGCTCAGAGTGTGCCCTCACCTGTCTCTCCCGGGGCACGGGTTCCTGGCAGCAGAGACAGTAACCCATTCCCAGGGCTCTGGAAGAAACCCAGAATTCTCAGAACCAGAAAACCTTAGAGAACATCCTGCAGGCAGAGCCTCTGGTTCAATGGAGAGGAAAGTGTGGCTCCCGGGGCCCTGCCAGGGACAGAGATTGAACACCAGGCTGTGGGCACAGTGGGGACTGGCTTGAGGCCCTGTGAGGGCCAGGACCAGGGCGTCCTGACTCCTAGAGATCATGCCCCCTTCCTCACCCAGGCCTTCCAATCCCCGCCCCTTTTCATGTATTTATTTTGGAGATAGGGTCTGGCTTGTCACTCAGGCTGGAGTGCAGTGGTGTGATCACGGCTCACTGCAGCCTTGACTTCCTGGGTTAAACTGATCCTCCCACATCAGCCTCTCTACTAATTTTTTAGTAGAGACGGGGTTTCAGCATGTTAGCCAGGTTGGTCTCGAACTCCTGAGCCCAACTGATCTGCCCACCTCTGCCTCCCACAGTGCTGGGATTACAGGTGTGAGCCATGTCGCCCGGCCCCTGGGCTGACTTTTGCTGCCTTACACCATCTGCATATTTAATCCCCTGCTGGATTCACTGGCCACGGGCTCTGGGTCCTAAGAGTCTTAGGCACTGAGGAGCTGGCAGCACTGAGGGGACCCCAGCATCTCAGACTCAGGTTTGGCCAGTCCCAGGCGTGTGAGGGAACAACTGAGAGGCCCACAGCCCCGTGGCATGAGGGGGCTCTGGAGTCCGTCAGACCCGATTCCCACTGTCACTCACTAGCTATGTGATCTTGGGTATGTCACTTAAGGTCTCTGAGCATCAGCTTCCTGATCTGTAACATTAGGATAAAAAAGATCTATTTTGCAGGGTTGGTGTGAGGATTAGCAAAAATGTATATGATGTACAGTACATGACACATATGGGAACTAAAAAATAGCACTTGTTGGCCGGGCACGGAGAGTCATGGCTGTAATCTCAGCACTTTGGGAGGTCAAGGTGGGTGGGTCACTTGAGGTCAGGAGTTCAAGACCAGCCTGACCAACATGGCAAAACCCCGTATCCATTAAAATATATATATACAAAAATTGGCTGGGCATGCTGGTGGGTACCTGTCATACCAGCTACTTGGGAGCCAAGATCTCGATACTGCACTCCAGCCTGGGTGACAGACTGAGACTGTCTCAAAGAAAAAACAAAAAAGAGCAGGATTGAGTCAGTGTGATGAGACTATATGACCCCTAGAGCCTAAAGTGTTTACTATCTGACCCTTTACAGAAAAAGCATTCTGCCCTCTGAGTTAGGCCAGTGTCACATCATTGCTTTCCGTGTCTCTAACCATCCATAACTGCTCAGTTCCATAAAGCAGCTTCTTTAACAAATGCAGCCCAAATCAGCACCACAGCCTTGATCCTGCTTCCCAGTGTAAAATAATCAAATTGCTGACAGCAGCAACTGCCACCTCAGGTCCCTTCCCCTTGTCCTTTAATTCTCTTTTCTTTCTTTCCTTTTTTTTTTTCTTTTTTGAGATGGAGTCTTGCTCTGTTGCCCAGGCTGGAGTGCAGTGGTGCGACCTCGGCTACCTGTAACCTGTGCCTCCTGGGTTCAGGCAATTCTCCTGCCTCAGTCTCCTGAGTAGCTGGGATTACAGGCACTCGCCACCATGCTCAGCTAATTGTTGTATTTTTAATAGAGACGGAGTTTTACCATGTTGGCCACGATGGTCTCAATCTCTTGACCTCATGATCCACCTGCCGCAGCCTCCCAAAGTGCTGGGATTACAGGTGTGAGCCACTGCACCTGGCCCATCCTTTAACTTTCTTTCTAGGGGAAATCTGTAGGTACATAAAGGAGGGTTGTTCACTCTTTTTCTAGCAAAGTGGTGCTACTTAGGTGAAGATGAAGGGCTAGGAAAAGGTTATATTACAAAGGAAATGAGAACAAGAACTAGCAAAATGCAGGTGGTAGCAAAACATAAATGATCCCAAACTTCAGGCAGTGAAGCAAATTCTCTTCCTCCTTGGATTGCCTCTCTTGACCCCACCCAGCTGCTCCCCTGCCCTCCCCTCCTGATGGGAACTTGGGATGATCTGTGCAGCCTGGAGGAGGAAGGGCAGTGAGGACGAGACCTGGGCTGAACCAGCTGGCTGTTCTGAGCTGCCATGGGGTCTGTCTGGAATTTATAGATATTATGTGATAACCTAGCATCTCCATGCCTCAGTTGCTTCTGAGGAGCTCATTTCCCCCCTCATTGGTTGTGCTGAGGCTTAAAGAGCTGCTATATTTTAAGTATTCATAACTTGAACCCAGGAGGCAGACGTTGCAGGAGCTGAGATCGCACCACTGCACTCCAGGCTGGGCAACAGAGCGAGACTCTGTATCAAAAAAAAAAAAAAAGAAAGAAAGAAAAAGAAAAGTGGTTTAATTGGCTGATGGTTCCACAGGCTGTCCAGGATGCACAGCTCCAGCATCTGCTTCTGGAGAGGACTCGGGAAGCTTTCACTCTTGGTGGAAAGTGAAGAAAGAATGCACTTGACTGGGCCAGAGCAGGAGCAAGAGAGTGGGGCGGGCAGCGGTGGGGGTGGGGAGCCACAGACTTTTAAACGACCAGACCTCACGGGAACCCACTCTCTACCTTGAGGACAGCACCAAAGCGTTCATGAGGGATCCGCCCATGACCCAAACAACCCCCACCAGCCCCAACCTCCAGCACCGGGGATTGCACTTCCATGTGCGATTTGGGCAGGAACAAATACCCAAACTGTGTCAACATGGAAATAAGTAACCTGGAAAAGGAGAGCTTTGTTTTCTAAGTGGGCAAGAAAAGACAGCGACAAGAATTCTATTTAGAAAAGGCAGCAGATGTCAGTAAAACAACCATGTCCCAAGAATCAACACTTACGGCCAATTAAGAAAAGCAAATGTTTGACTTCAGCCTTTTTGATGAGTTTCAAATTCTGCATAATCAGATCCGTTACTGGGAATTTTAAAATGGCTTTTAACATAACTCCTTGAGACTGGATAACACTCTATAGTCCCGGTGTTATCAGTGTGCCGAGTGAAGACTCAGGGCTTGTCTTTGCCTATTTGTTCACTTGGCATTTCCCTGCTTTTATTTCTTCATGCCAGTGAACACAAATCTACACCCATGTTTAACCTGTAAGGAAAGATATAACAGTTTATATCTTTTTGGGGATTTTGGTGGGGATTTTGTTGAATTTAGACAGTAGGTCTTACATTGCCAGCAGCGAGACACAATAAAGTAATCCAGGCTTCCCCTCTGACACACACCCAGGCTAATTCAAGAATGAATTCTAATACAAATGCTTTATGTGCGCACGTGTGCGTGCGTGCGTGTGTGTGTGCGTGGCCCCCTAATCTTTGCCCTTGACTTGAGCTAAAGTTTCCTGGCTCAAGTCATAGCCACCAAATACCCCAAGACAGCTACTGAGTAGAATTTTATCTCTTCTAGTCAAACAAATTGGAACCTCTCAAATTGAATTAATAAATGATACAACAGCTGAGAGAATATATCATTTCCACACATTTTTTTTTTTTTTTGAGACAGAGTCTTGCTCTGTCACCAGGCTGCAGTGCAATGGCGCAATCTCGGCTCACTGCAACCTCCGCCTCCTGGGTTCAAGCGATTCTTCTGCCTCAGCCTCCCGAGTAGCTGGGACCACAAGCACATGCCACCATGCCTGGCTGTTTTTTGTATTTTTAGTAGAAACGGAGTTTCACCATGTTGGCCAGGATGGTCTCAATCTCTTGACCTTGTGATCCACCTGCCTCGATCTCCCAAAGTGCTGGGATTACAGGCGTGAGCCACCGCACCTGACCCGTTTCCACACTTAAAATGTAGGTTACAAATCCAAATGTTAGGTAGGTCCCTTCTTACTTAGGGGGACAGGATAAGTAACTACTACTAAATGGTAACCATTTATGCTTCCTAGCGTCAGTTACTACAATGGATTTACTAAGAAAAACTTAAGAAGTTGAAATTATAAGCTTTCCAGTAAACTCTGAGTGATTTGTGATTTTTAAAAACATGTCAGTATGGCCTCTGGACTAGTGGATAGCAGGGGCATATTTGTTTAACAAGGAATAGATCACAACAAACTTAGGGAAAAAATACTTAACATGTAGAAATGGATGTAACAAAGCATTACAGGTAGTTTTACCTCCCTCCATCCCTCTGTTCCTTCCCTCTTTCCTTCCTTCCTTCCCTCCCTCCCTCTCTCTTTTCTCTCTCTTTCTTTCTTCTTTTTCTCTTTATTTTGATGGAGTCTCACTCTGTCATCCAGGTTGGAGTACAGTGACACAATATCAGCTCACTGCAACCTCTGCCTCCCAGGTTCAAGCGATTCTCCTGCCTCAGCCTCCCCAGTAGCTGGGATTACAAGTCCCTGCCACCACACCCAACTAATTTTTCTATTTTTAGCAGAGACAGGTTTTGCCATTTTAGCCAGACTGGTCTCAAACTCCTGACCTGAGGTGATCCACCTGCCTCAGCCTCCTAAAGTACTGGAATTGCAGGCGTGAGCCACCACACCTGGCCATTATTTTTCTTTTCTTTGCCACCCCGAGTAAGAGCCAAGATTGGCCCAACCATGGGACTTGAAAGAGTAAAATAAAAGGTACAAAGAAGACAGATTTTTATTAAGGCTTTTTCTAGGATTCTTATCAGTTTATGATCATGACTTTTTTTTTTTAATTTTTATTTTTGAGATGGAGTCTCACTCTGTCACCCAGGCCGGAGTGCAGTGGCATGATCCTGGCTTACTGCAACCTCTGCTGCCTGGGTTCAGGTGATTCTCCTGCCTCAGCCTCCCGAGTAGCTGAGATTACAGGCATGTGCCACCACCCCTGGCTAATTTTTGTATTTTTAGTAAAGATGGGGTTTTGCCATGTTGGCCAGGCTGGTCTTGAACTCCTGACCCCAGGTGATATGATCATAACTTTTAAGCCTCTCAGTTTCATCTTTAATACTGATGTGACTCATGGAGCATTTTGAATGTCAAATTGATTCTTCTTTTTTTTTTTTAGAGATGGGGGTTTCACCATGTTGGCCAGGATGGTCTCAATCTCCTGACCTCATAATTTGCCTGCCTTGGCCTCCCAAAGTGCTGGGATTACAAACATGAGCCACTATGCCTGGCCCCAAATTGATTTTTAATTAGAACACCAGTTCCATTTCCTAATTCATATGAGACTATTCAGACTAGAACAAGAGACCTAAAATTTGAGTGTCTTTTCCATTAAGACAGAGAAACATTCAGAAGAGCAGGTTTTATTATAATATTTTCTCAACAAAGGAAAAACGAGTCAGAATGGAATGATTAAACTAATTAATTTACTTCTGATAGTCATAGAATATCCCCTGATCATAGTCCACTAGTTTTTCTTTTTGATGATGTTACCTACTTATATGAACTCTGGGGTTTTCTGCACTGGAGTGCAGTGGCAGGATCTCAGCCTCCACCTCCCAGGATCAAGCGATTCTCCTGCCTCAGCCTCCCGAGTAGCTGGGATTACAGGCGTGCGCTACCACGCCCAGCTAATTTTTGTATTTTTAGTAGCGATGAAACCCCATCACCGTGGGGTTTATTTCTGTTTTGGCAATGATCAAGCGTTAGGATCGCTTTGTAGTTGGATGGAACTCTGGATCCCCCTAGTGGCGTTCTCTTCAAAATGCCGGTTTCCACTAAATCGTTCATGGAATTTTGAGTTACCATCAGAACTGAAAAAAGGAAGCAGGAATGTATCACACATAACAAGAGTAAACATTGTTTGGTGCAACTTGGTTCCAGTTATGTATCTATGAATGCACCATCAAGAGCACCTTTCAGTCAGAAACCTTCAGTGTCCAGGAAGCTACAGTAAGCAGGGTGGAGACCAGGCTGTGCCCTGTGAGGCCACAGGGTTCCCAGGCAACCCTTCCCAGTACATGAACAGTCCACTTCTTTTCCAGGTTACTTATTTCCATGTTGACACAATTTGGGTATCTGTTCCTGCTCAAATCTCATGGGGAACTGCAATCCCCAGTGCTGGAGGTGGGAGCTGGTGGGGATTCTTTGATCGTGAACGGTTTGGTGCTGTCCTCACACGGTAGTGAATGGGTTCCCGTGAGGTCTGGTCGTTTAAAAGTGTGTGGCCCCTACCCCCTCCACACACACTCTTGCTCCTGCTCTGGGCCTGTGAAGTGCGTTCTCCCTTCACCTTCCACCAAGAGTAAAACTTTCCTGAGGTCTCCCCAGAAGCAGATAGTCTCTGTTGCCCAGGCTGGAGTGCAGTGGTGCAATCTCGGCTCACTGCAACCTCCGCCTCCTGACTTCAAGTGATTCTCCTGCCTCAGTCTTCTTAGTAACTGGGATTACAGGCATGTGTCACCATGTCCAGCTAATTTTTGTGTTTTTAGTAGAGACAGGGTTTCACCGTGTTGGCCAGGACCTTGTGATCCACACACCTTGGCCTCCCAAACTGCTGGGAATATAGGTGTGAGCCACCATGTCCAGCCTGCTAGTTTAATTTTAACACAGCAAGTAATGCGATCATATTTTCTAAGAGTTTGGAAAATGAAAATGAGAAGGATTGCAATACCAAGGCTGGCACGATGTAAACATCACCATAAAAGAGAGTTAAATGACTGTTATTTTAACGATGGATGGAAGGATTCATACAACTGGATTAGGACGGTAAATAAACAAAATGGTACATTCTATACACTAGTTAGAATAGGATTTGGGATTCAGAATGGTGAAGAGAATGGGAAAGCATTTATGAAGAATGAATCTCACAAGTCCAAGCGCAGACAGGCAAGTCCTTCTAAATCAATAAAACATCTCATCACCTCCAAAAGACACTTACCAGTTGAAAATGGCAGCTGCTAAATTAGTTCGGGCAGAACACCTGAAGGACCATACATTACCATTATTTTGACTGCTTTGTGAGATCGAATAAAGTCACATTCAGGTGACTGATTCAGGTTCCAACTAAAATCTCCCAAGGGTGAAAAAAGGGAATTTTTTTTTCAGACAAGGTTTTGCTCTGTTACCAGGCTAGAGTACAGTGGCATGATCATAGTTCACCACAGCCTCGATCCTAGGTTCAAGTGACCCTCCTGCCTTAGCCTCCCCAGTGTCTAGGAGTATAGGTGTGTGCCTCCATACTCAGCTCATTTTAATATTTTTAGTAGAGACAGGGGTCTTGCTATATTGCCCCAGCTAATCTTGAACTCCCGGCCTTAAGCGATTCTTCTGCCTTGGCCTCCCACAGTGATGGCATGAGCCACCACACCAACCCAGAGGAAAATTTTGATATGTGGGCCTCTTACAGTGGAGAACTGTGTCTGTCAGATATTACTGCAATCAAAGTGCAGCAGCTGCAGTTCTCCCTAGTCTGTAGCTACCATTTGCTTATCGTGAAAGATGAAGTTTGGAGCCAAGCGCGGTGGCTCATGCCTGTAATCCCAGCACTTTGGGAGGCTGAGGTGGGCAGATCACCTGAGGGTGAAAGTTCGAGACCAGCCTGAACATGGAGAAACCCCGTCTCTATTAAAAATACAAAATTAGCCAGGCGTGGTGATGGGCACCTGTAATCCCAGCTACTCGGGAGGCTGGGGCAGGAGAATCGCTTGAACCCGGGAGGCGGAGGTTATGGTCAGCTGAAATCGTGCCATTGCACTCCAGCCTGGGCAACAAAAGTGAAACTCCATCTCAAAAAGAAAAAAAAAAAAAAAGAAAGAAAAATGGAGTTTGAAATTATCTTCTTTATTTCTATGAAAATTTTCATAAAATGGCAGAAAACAAAAATTGTTGCTCTCTTATCCAAATAAATACAAACTGGACTTCGACTGTCTCTGCGTATATTTGGCAGATAGTACATATAATTTTGGCAAACTCGATTCTGTTTATGAACTTCTTATGCAAAGATCTTACCTGCATAGCCATGTATACATGACACTGTTAAAAAGGGTTGTGATTTGCTTATCGTGATTCTGCAGGTTTCACAATGAAAGTTTTGGTCATTTTTCAGTGTTCTCAAAATGTGCAGAAGCACTGAATGAAATTTTGACATTATAGAAATGGAAGGAGACGGCTTCCTTAGAGTGTGCCCACAAGGTGCCTATCACTGCTGCCAGTCACATACTAACAGAAGCAAAGGACCCGACCGACAAACGCCTCATCAGCCGGAACAAGCCTGTAGCTACGAGGTGAGTGGGCACCCTTGGAGGGTTGGGAACAAACTCCTACAGGTCTAAAAACCTGTTCTTGCTGCTAAGTAAATCCCAAGTACTCCGCGCTCAAACACTTCTGTTGAGAGGATACTGAGCTTGAAGTCCTCATCAACTGGCACCAGGAATCAGTGTAATGGGGGTGTTGTATAAGAGCAGCGCCACAAGGCAAAGTGAACTTTTACACAAGAATGGATTCAGGTTTTTCACTCTATAAAAGACAAGACAGATGCCCTAAACTGGCTGCAGGTAGTTAGAGAATACTATTGGAAAAGGAAACAGAAAAAGTATTCTACTGTATTATGGGATTTTAAATTAAATATAGGCCATAAACTGCTTGGTCCAATTGTATTCATGTTCCATTTTTAAAAAGTGCTCATTTTAAGAACAGATTAGGGCTGAGCACAGTGGCTCACAGCTGTAATCCCAGCACTTTGGGAAGCCAAGGTGGGTGGATCACCTGAGGTCAAGAGTTCAAGACCAGCCTGGCTAACATGCTAAAACCCCATCTCGACTAAAAATACAAAAATCAGTCGGACATGGTGGCGCCCACCTGTAGTCCCAGCTATTCAGCAGGCTGAGGCAGAAGAATTGCTTGAACCCGGGAGGTGGAGATTGCAGTGAGCCAAGATTGAGCCACTGCACTCCAGCAACAAAGACAATTAAAAGAAGTTGCTATAGCAGAGAATACAAACATTATAAAGTATTGTTGTATTTTTCTCACACATATTATTTGTTTAATCGGTACTATTATTTGCTACTACTAAATGTCACAACCACAGGGTCTAACTCTAAAGAGGAGAAAACCACTTGCTTTCCTCACAAGAGCTCATGACTAATGATGGCATAAATCTCTGCTATCAAAACCTACATCTCTGATCTGTTATGAGTATTCAGACAAGATTCAAATATTCTCAAAGAAAGAAACCCAGTGCACGTTGTGACTGCCTGTTCAGCAACAGTGAGCACCGTATCCTGAGCTATCTCATCCCAGGAACTGAATGTCAGCTATGTACACTGTCATTTCCTCCACTGCAGAAAGTCTCAGTGTCACAAAGAATCCTTTCATCTTAACAATTACGGTCACAGCTGTCTTCCCAAGTTGACCTGACTACCAGTTCTGAACAAAAGAAAAAGTATTAATCAGAATATTATTTAGCAAGTACTACATGAACTACTGAACAATCTGAGCTACCAGTTAGTTAACCATCGGCGGCTGTTTATTTGCCAAAATTGTATGTAGAGTGCTTCTAAATGGAATACAAGATACTGATCAAGATATCTACAGAAAAAGAAAAGATTTCTTTTGCAGTTGGTACAATAGGAGTTAAGGCTCATCTGGCTGCAAAATGAACATTATGACTTATAAAGCAGATGAAAATATTGGGTTTTGGGTATAAAATTAAAGCCCCTACGAAAGTAGGCCAGCCAAGAGTGGGTATCATGTCAGTCTGGGGCAGATGTAAACACCAGGCACAAAACAAAAGACACAGTTATGAATCTATTTTGATATACTTTCAGAATTAACTACAGATGTAAGCTCTGAAATGTACACTGTTGTTTAGGACTGGGCTGTCCAATAAATAGTCACTAGCCACATACAGCTATTTAAATTTAAATTAATTAAAAATAAATGAAAGAGGCTGGGTGCGGTGGCTCAGGCCTGTAATTCCAGCACTTAGGGAGGCTGAGGTAGGTGGATCACTTGAGGTCAGGAGTTCGAGAACAGCCTTGCCAACATGGTGGAACCCCATCTCTACTAAAAATACAAAAATTAGCTGGGAATGGTGGCGGGCACCTGTAATCCCACCTACTAGGGAGGCTAAGGCAGGAGAATCACTTGAACCCAGGAGGCAGAGGTTGTAGTGAGCCGAGATCACACCATTGCACTCCAGCCTGGACAACAAGAGCAAAACTGCATCTCAAAAAAAAAAAAAATCAAATTAAATAGAAAACTCATTTCCTCAGTTGCATTAGGTGCATTTCAATATTCACATGTTATCTGTCACTCCTGTATTAGACAGGACAAATACAGAAGCTTTCCATCATCACAGAAACTTCTACTGGGTAGCCTTGGTCTAGAAACTTTTACCAGTAGAGGGAAATCTGGAAAAATGTATTGTGGTAAACCATATTTATCACTCCTTTCTGCTCAGTTCATCCCACAGACTCTAACACAAATAACAAAAATATGTTTGCCACTATAGTTCTCTACTAAAATGGATCACACAACCAATCAAAAATGTTCTTGCTTTAGGAACTTAAAATATCAAATAATCAGAACAAGAGAAAAACAAATATGGAAAGACTCCTTCTTTACCCAAACAAGCTGCTGTTTTGCTTATAAATCTACTTCTGAAATCAGGCCCATGCCATTTCAGACCACGACCTGGTCACCCACTTCTATGAAATACCGCATTTTTTTTAAAACTAAGTCATTCTTACACTGGTAACAAGGCATAGTTGAATTTTCTATTGATGAAGCCAATATAACTAGGCTAGGGTCAATATAAACTGCGGCCAGAAAATGCTGAGAATATTCGTTATAGAGGAATCATCAAGGAAGCACAAGCTATGGGCAAACATGACTCTAAGAAAGACTGACAGGTAAGTTAAAGACAACCAAATCTAATAGGATGATTGACTTTTCCCTGAAACAGCAATGGCATATAGAGTCTAGAATCTGAGCTGCATTTCACATTTGCTTTCCCCTGTGTTCTGACTATGAGTCCTCCCAAGTGTAGCTTAAATATCATGTTACAATGTGATAAAATTATTTTCCTGATTCATCTGCCTGGCTGACAAGACCTTGAGAAACAATACAGTCATGCACTGGATAATGACATTTTGGTCAACTACAAATTGCATTTCCAGTGGTGGTCCCATAAGTTTATACTGGAGCTGAGAAATTCTTGTCGCCTAATGACTTCATAGCTGTTATAAAGTTATAGCCTAATTACTTTATTTTTATATTTATTAACTTATTTATTTGAGACAAAGTTTCACTCTTGTTGCCCAGGCTGGAGTGCAATGGTACGATCTTGGCTCACCACAACCTCTGCCTCCTGGGTTCAAGCGATTCTTCTGCCTCAGCCTCCCAAGTAGCTAGGATTATAGGCATGCACCACCAGGCCAGGCTAATTTTGTATTTTTAGTAGAGACAGGGTTTCTCCATGTTGGTCATGCTGGTCTCGAAAGCCTGATCTCAGGTGATGTGCCTGCCTCAGCCTCCCAAAGTGCTGGGATTACAGTCGTGAGCCACCGCACCCAGCAATTACTTTATTTTTTATTTTTATTTTTATTTATTTATTTATTTTGAGACGGAGGTTTGCTCGTTACCCAGGCTGGAGTGCAATGGCGCGATCTCGGCTCACTGCAACCTCTGCCTCCTGGGTTGAGGCAATTCTCCTGCCTCAGCCTCCTGAGTAGCTGGGATTACAGGCACACGCCACCGTGCCCAGCTAATTTTTTGTATTTTTAGTAGAGACGGGGTTTCACCATGTTGACCAGGATGGTCTCGATCTCTTGACCTCGTGATCCACCCACCTCAGCCTCCCAAAGAGCTGGGATTACAGGCATGAGCCACTGCGCCCGGCCCAATTACTTTATTTTTAAAAATAAATGTAGTATAGCCTACATGCAGAGTGTTTATAAAGGCTACTGTAGTTTTGCTTTGTTTTTGAGACAGAGTTTCACTCTTGTTGCCCAGGCTGGAGGGCAATGGTACTACCTCAACTCACTGCAGCCTCCATCTCCCGGTTCAAGTAATTTTCCTCCCTCAGGCTCCTGAGTAGCTGAGATTACAGGCATGCACCACCATGCCCAGCTAATTTTGTATTTTTAGTAGAGATGAGGTTTCTTCATGTTGGTCAGGCTGGTCTCGAACTCCCGACCTTAGGTGATCCACCTGCCTTAGCCTCCCAAAGTGTTGGGATTACAGGCGTCAGGCATGAGCCACCACACCCAGCAATTACTTCATCTTAAAAATAAACGTAATGTAGCCTGCGTGGAGAGTGTTTATAAAGTTTACTATAGCATATAGCAATGTCCTAGGCCTTCACATTCGCTCACCACTCACTCACTGACTCAGACAGAGCAACTTCCAGTGCTACAAGTTTCTCCACTGTAAGTGCCCTATACAAGGGTGCTGTTTTTATCATTGATGCTGTTGTCTTCACTCTACCTTTTCTGTGTTTAGATATACAGATACCATTGTGCTACAACCGCCTACAGTATTCAGTATAGAGGAGCAACGGGCTACAGCACACAGCCTAGGTTTGTAGTAGGCTACACCATCTACGTTTGTGTAAGTCACTCTGTGATCTTTCAGAACACACCCCAGTTGTTTAGTGACACATAACGTCTATGAATTTATTTCACCGGAATAAAAGCAAGGAATTCAAAGATAACAAATAATCAATTATACAGTTTTCACAAGTAGTGGGCAGATCACAGCTAATGATCACCATAACACTACTAAACGTAAAAATCAAGAACCTCAGATGTGATAGTACATATTGAAATTATGCTTCAAAAAGCAACTTCTGCACACTCTTCTAGGCCCCAAAAGAGTAATGAACTAGGCCAGGCACAGTGGCTCACTCCTGTAATCCTAGCATTTTGGGAGGCCGAGATGGGCGGATCATGAGGTCAAGAGAGTGAGATCATTCTGGCCAATATGGTGAAACCCCGTCTCTCCTAAAAATATAAAAATTAGCTAGGTGTAGTGGCATGCACCGGTAGTCCCAGCTACTTGGGAGGCTGAGGCAGGAGAATCACTTGAACCCGGGAGGCAGAGGTTGCAGTGAGCCAAAATCATGCCACTGTACTCCAGCCTGGTGACAGAAGGAAACTCAGTCGTAAAAACAAAGAGTAATGAACTATATATAATGGCATAGTTCACTGTGGATCTTTATCCCCCTACAACTTAACTGGCAAAGTCTACTATAAACTTTTCCCCTAAACCAGCTTTTGCTAGACAGATACTGTAATTAAATAAAGAACTGGAATACTTACCAATAAGTCAGTAGCAGTCAGGGGTTTGTCCTTTATCTGAATTCCCTCCATAATGTTTTCTTCCTTCTATCACTACCTGCAAAACATCACCAACCCTTAATTCTCAAGAGTCATTTGTCAAAGTCAGTACTTAAACTGGTAAACATGTCTGAGACCAAACATCCCTGCTGCTAGCGCACCATGGCAGACAGGGCTTGAAAGGTAACCGTTTTATTTTGAGCAGGGGGCAAAGACAATGTAGCACTTCACAGCTACAGTGTAATTAGATCCTGCCTCAGTTTACTAAGAAAACACAGTGCACCCTTGAAGGCAACAGGTCTGAACTGGGCAGGACCACTTGTAAGTGGATTCTCTTCTGCCTCTACCACCCTTTAGACAGCAAGAACCCCTCCTGTCCCTCCTCTTCCTTAGCCTACTTGACATGAACATGAGGAAGATGAAGGCCTTTATGATGATCTACTTCCAACTAATGAACAGTAAATATATTTTCTCTTCCTTACCATTTTCTTAATAACATTTTCTTCTCTCTAGCTTACTTTAAGAATACAGTGTATTATACATATAACTTACAAAACACGTGCTTAATCGACTGTTAGTAGGGCTTCTGGCCAACATTGTTGGTAGTTAAGTTTTTGGGGAGTCAAAAATTATATGCAGATTTTTGACTGTATGGGGGTTGGTGCCCCAATCATGTTGTTTAAGGCTCAAATATAATCAGATATTAATAGCATCTTAATTAGCAATACTAGGGAAGAATAGCCCTTATCATACCAAAAGCAGAGGTGCTTTTTCTCAGAAGCCGGGATATCTTTCACTGTGGTCTGCAAGGAACAACCTGACTGGTTAATCTCTCATCTGTCAAAAGCACATACAATTTCCTTCCTTACAGTATTTACAAGAGGAAAATGTTAATTCATGTTAAAGTTGGAATAAAAAGTCGTTTGATTTCTATACCTTATCCCTACCGTTGGAAAAGACTCGTTATTCATTGATTTTACTAATTCTGCCTAAATATAGATATTACTGGACCAAATCTTAGAACAAAGTACTCTGCTGTTAAAAAAGAGGTTCAACTCAGGCTGGGCGCAGTGGCTCACGCCTGTAATCCCAGGACTTTGGGAGGCCGAGACAGGCAGATCACCTGATGTCAGCAGTTCCAGACCAGGCTGGGCAACATGGTGAAATCCCATCGCTACTAAAAATATAAAAAATTAGCTGGGTGTGGTGATGGGCACCTGTGATCCCAGCTGCTTGGGAGGCTGAGGCAGGAGAATCGCTTGAACCCGGGAGTCAGAGATTGCAGTGAGCTGAGAGATTGCGCCATTGCACTCCAGCCTAGGTGACAGAGTAAGACTCCATCTCAAAACAAAAACAAAAACAAACAAATAAAAGAGGGTTCAACTCAGTTTTTCTTCTATCTGGTAGTTGTTTAGTTGTTTTTTCTTCTTGTGTTTTCTCTCATAGCTTTAATACAAATGCTAAGAAATGATACTAGTTTTGCAATTTTAGAACAGAGCCTAAACAAGAAGGTAAATTTTAAATCCCTGGCTATGGCTTTTATTATGTCAATTAGAAAAACGTTACCGTCTTTCAAAATTATTGTAAAACATTGATCCTATCAAGGGCCAATTCTTCTTTCTTCACCAGAATTTGAAATACATCTGTCAGGAACTTCTTGGTAACTTCCAACATATTGATTAGTATTGAGGCAGAAAGCAACACAATCTTTAAAAAAGACAATGACTGGACGGGCGCAGTGGCTCACGCCTGTAATCCCAGCACTTTGTAACGCCAAGGTGGGCGGATCACTTGAGGTCAGGAGTTTGAGACCAGCCAAACTGGCTGACAAGGTGGAACTGGGTCTCTATTGAAAACAAAAAAATTAGCTGGGCATGGTGGCTCATGCTTGTACTTCCAAATACTAGTCGGGAGGCTGTGGCACAAGACTAGAGGCGGAGACTGAACCCAAGAGGCAGAGATTGCAGTGATCTCAGATAGCGCCAGTTCACTCCAGCCTGGGTGATGAAGTGAGATTCTGGAAAAAAAAAAAAAAAAAGACAATGACTAATTATGTAGACAAATCAATTAGGCAGAGGTAATAGTTTCATAACAATACTTAGAGAAATAATGTTTGAGACCAAGCGTCCATGTCTTACTATAGAACTGAGTGAGACAGAGATTGTGGGAAACAATTGCTTTGAGCAGGGGGAAAGGACCATATAGCACTTCACAGCTATATCGTAGCAATTAACCCAACCTGCCAGCGGGAGAAAAATCATGTGCACACCTGAATACTTGTATTTAATTTCTAGTTAATCTCATGGATTTGATCCTTAATTCGTTGGTTCAACATTTTTATCTGCTTCATCCAAAACAAGCTGATCCATTTGAAAAGTTAGAAAACAATGTTTCACTTAACTGTGAGTTGGACATCACGCCTTCCTTCCAATTAGTAGAGTGTGGAAGGAGGGTAGAAGAGTAACTTTCCAGCACAGAACCCTTCTGAATACTACCTCAGCCACGTAACACCACTGACAGTCTTAACTCTCAATCTGATGTGATGAGAATTGCACTTTATTATCTGTGGTCTTTTTCAGATATAAAAGACCCAAATCCAAGTTTAATCCAGAGGAAAACGTCAGTCAATCCTAACAGAAGAATATCCTACAAAATACCTAATACTCCTCAAAACTGTCAAGGTCATCAAAACTAAAAAATTCTGAGACTGTCACAGCGTAGAGGAGTCTAAAGACACATAACACCAAAGTGTAATGAATGTGGTATCCTGGATAAGATTCTGGATAAAAAGTAACTTACATAAAAACTAAGAAAACCTGAATAGGTTGTGGACCTTAGTTCATAATTACACATCAATGTTGCTTCATTAATTGTGTCACATTGGCCAGGCCCGGTGACTCACACCTATAATCCCAGCACTCTGGGAGGCCGAGGTGGGTGGATCATGAGGTCAGGAGTTTGAGACCAGCCTGGCTAATATGGTGAAACCCCGTCTCTACTAAAAATAAAAAACTTAGCTGGGCATAATGGCATGTGCCTGTAGTCCCAGCTGCTTGGGAGGCTGAGGCAGGAAAATCACTTGAACCCAGGAGGCAGAGGTTGCAGTGAGCCGAGATCGTGCCACTGCAGTCCAGCCTGGGCAACAGAAAAAGACTCTGTCTCAAAAAAAAAAAAAAAGTATCATATTAACCATAATATAGTTACACCACAAATTTACCATACTAACATAAAATGTTAATAACAGGAATAGCAGGGTGCAAGGTAGATGAGGACTCTTGTATTATCTTCTCTGTAAACCTGTAACTTTTTTCTGGAAACCTAAAACTGTTTTAAAAATAAAACAAAGTCTATTTTTTAAGTCTTAGTATCCCCTCTAGATATTCATGTGTAGCAACTTGCTTCTTTAGGCTATTTTCCTTCCTCTACCCTACATATGACTCACTAAAAAATGTCTTAGGAAAAATCAAAATAGACATTTTCTACATTATTCTTCTGTGTTTAAGATGTACAAACAGTGAATACGCTCCACATTTACATCTCTGGGGCAAGTTCTTCCTGATATATATACTCACTGGTTTTCATTCACTTTAAAGACAAGTCTCTTTCCAGTAGGAAACTATGACTTATGCAGCCCTGATCTTAATGAAGCGTACCACTTTGTTAAAACAAGCTTCTACTTCATAGCTAATACAGCAGTGAGCTTTGAAAACAGACAGCATGCAGATATCACCAACGACAAAGATTCCCAACTAATAACACGTCACTGCGGGTTTCCACGTTGGACACTGCATTTAAATTTGACAACAGTGAACACAAAAGGCATGGATCCTAGTCCACCCAGAAAGAAAGCTTCAGTGTGTCAATCTGTTGAGATACAGCCCCTATATACCTGTATCTGCAAACCTAGTTTCTGTTTAATTTGAAACAAAAACTCCCTGCGTGCAGGGACAACAGTTAAAAAGAATGTTCTAAATAGACTACTTTATACTAAGCCTTAAGTATAAAGTTTTGCATTTTTATAAAACCCGAGGTATCTGGGAAGTTAGGTCCTCTGAGGGCAGACCTTAACCAATGACTTGGTAGAGATGTAAACACACCAGCTTGCTGGTTCTCTTGTAAGGACAACTACAAAGATTGACAGTGCACACTGACTTCAGAGTTCAGCAGCACAGAGCCACCTCCAGGGGAACAGGCTTAGAGCAGCTTGCTCAGTGGCTTTCCTTCCCTTTCTATTCTATTTCCCTACTCCCTTGCGATTTTTTTCCTGAAAACTTTCTAATTATTTTCACAGGAATTCCTGTCTTAGGATTTACTTCTGGGCTTCTACGACACATGATATAATAAGTTTTTTGGTTTTTTTTTGTTTGTTTGTTGAGACAGAATCTTGCACTGTTGCCCAGGCTGAAGTGCAATGGTGCAATCTGGGCTCACTGCAAACACTCTGCCTCCCGAGTTCAAGGGATTCTTCTGCCTCAGCCTCCCAAGTAGCTGGGATTACAGGTGTGTGCCACCACGACCAGCTAACTTTTTTTATTTTTAGTAGAGACAGGGTTTCGCCATGTTGGCCAGGCTAGTCTCGAACTCCTGACCTCGTGATCCCTGCCCCCTCGCCCTCCCAAAGTGCTGGTATTACGGGCCTGAGCCACCATGCCTGGCCCATAAAAAGTATTTTTAAGCAGATGACTCTTATCTTTAAAAGCAGTATAACTTACTATTTTTTTGACATATTCCGATGTAAAAGATAAAGTCACTTTGTCATTGCTGAATAAATAGAGAAAATTGATTTAGAAAAGTTTTCAAATTCAAATTTAAATATGAAAGATCTTCATTCTTTACCTGTGATACGGGCGTGCTACAGGTATTTTTTTCCCAATTCAGTTTTTTTTGTTGTCTTTTGACTTTATGATGTATTCATCACACCATTTGTTTATGGTTTTTATTTTACTGCCTATGGGTTTTTGAGTCAGAGTTAGAAAGCCGTTTTCTTTTAGTTTTTGTATTGTTTCATTTTTCACATTTAGACCCCTGATCCATTTAGACTTTATTTTTGTTATGCTATGAGTTGTAGATCTAACTTTATCTTTTTCCAAACAGCCAACCAGTTTTGGCCCAGCTCTGTGTATTACAAAGCCCAACTCTGCCCCAATGTTATGTGATACCACCTTTATCTTTAACTTTCCATGTGCACTTGGGATTATTTCTGGATTTTCTATGAGATTCTACTTGTCTTTTTATATATTCACACACTAGTTCCACATGTTATAGAGATTTTGTAACCTCTATCATCATAAAACCTCTGTGACTGCCTTTAGAACCTGTATAATACAGTTTTAGTTACAGAAGCTAAGGACAAAAATAACTGTAAACCAATATGGAATTCTGGCTAGTTGGTCTGTTTTTCAAAGTAATACAGGTTAGCAATTTTGAAACTACTTTTTGTATACGATGGAGCAAATTAAGTGAGTACCCTGTGGATAACAAGAGCCAGCTTTCTACTCTCAGAAAACACAGTTACAATTACAGAAAGGGCAGATCTGATTGAACCTTGAGATGTTGCATTGGAACTGAGGTTACAGTAAGAACTCAGCTGTTTTTTAAACATACATGTAGGTAGGTAGGCAAGTACACAGATAGATAGAGATAAAACATATATAGATGAGCCTGGACTGAAGTGCGTATGGAAGTGAGGGGGTGTGTGCCTGTGTACACATATAAATATACATGTATATATGCATACATACACATACATAAACACGCGTGTGTGTATAAATTCCTAGCGTTGTCTGCTGAGACAGTCTAGAAGCAATGGCATCCTAGTAGCAACAAACAACCTACACAGCCCAGATAGCGGCTGTAAAATAGCATTCTCCAGAAAAAAGGAACAGGAATCTTTGGAGAAATGTCTGATTCCAAGGCAGGAGCAAAGTACACGATGAGCTTGGAACATCCTTTGCCCTTAAACAGGGAATGACGGGGACATGTTAAAAAGACACGGGAACCAGAAGTAAACAAATGAATACACGGGGGAGAAGGGAAAGCGCTTCCTTACTGGAGAAAAAGAGAAACTAGCAAAGCATTCCGTAGGTCGTGCCGCGTGGGGCGGGGGAGGACGCCCTGCGGAAGGGGGACCGGAAGCCGAATCCCAGGACTAGCGGTCGCCGCCCGTCCTCCAGGAGGAGTCGCGTTCTCCCCGCACCTGCTACTGCCCCGCCCCCGCTACTGCCCCGCCCCCACGCACCGCTCCCCGTCGCTTTTCGTCCCGTCACCTTGGCAACAGCAGCCGGCTCAGGCAGTGCCGCCACCAGTTTCTCGCCGCCGCCAGCAGCACTGACGCTGCAGAGGCTGCCGCCATGGCCCCGGGGCCTGGCCGCTAGTTGAAGTACGGCTGCGTCTGCGTCGCCCGCCTCACCGCCGTTCGTTATGAAAGGCTCTTGTCCTCCTCTGGCCACCGTCCAGGTCTGAACCAAGAAATGAGCCAATCCCAGGGAGGCATTCGGGCGGGAGCGTCCCTGTGGAAACCTCTCGGCGACGCTCTGCCAATCGGGCTGATGCCCGCGGGTTGAGGTCCGGGCCCGGGGGACCCTCGGGGTCTGCGCCTACGCTGGGGTGGTGTTGGGGGCTGGGAGGATCTGCTTTGTCCCCAGCCTTCCTGGGCCCTGGGTGTCCGTATCGCTGTTTCCGCGCGTGAACCGCAAGGGCCCACCCTTTAGCAGGCTCCAGGGCTAGAAACCCTCCTCTTGACCTTTGATCTTTAGAGAACCGAGGTGAAGAAGCAGGGCGGGAGACTGTCGTAGGATACAAAGCAGTAGAGAATAAAACAATGCAAAATTGTGTAAGGTTTTCAAAATGTTTTTTAAAAATGCATTAGGAAATCCTTTTAACCGTCTCAAAACTGAAATTACTGAATATCTTAAAAATGGAGAAAAAAAGGCACTGCATATTAGTACCTGTGGGATATCCCAATGCAGTGCTTTTAAAAATCAAAATAAAAGTAACTTGAAAAACTTAGAAAAAATTAGCAAGGTAAACCTAAGAAAAACAGAAAGAAGGAATTCGTAAGAAGAAAATAAATTAGAAAATAGAAATGGGAGTGAGAATACTAATAAGCAAAATATTTGAAAAAAGCAACAATAGGGTGGTTGGCTAACCTAATTCAGAAAGAGAGAGGAGCACAATCAAAATACAAATGATAAAGGGGAGATAACTATAGGCACAGAAAAACTTAAAAGAACTGCATGATCAGTCAGTTCAATGTAATAAATCTGAAAACTTGAATGAAATGGACAAGATTCCAAGAAAATATAATTTACCAAAATATTCCAGAGATAGAAATTCTAAGTAGATTACTGTAGAAGAAATCGATGATGTCAGAGACCTGCATTTCCCATAGCTGAATCCGCAAAAGCACCAGGCCCAAAATATTCCATAGGAAAATTCTACTGTGAAAATTTGAGGAACAGAGAGTTGGTTGCTGTTGATTCTGTCTTAAGCACAGGAAAAAAAGGGAAACATTTCAAATTCTATATATGAAGTGAGCCTAACACCTACACCAAAATCTCACAAAACACACATGCAGCATATACACATACACCGACCACAGAAATTCTTACTCATGAATATTACTGGAAAAATGCTAAATCAAATAAAAAAGATCTTAAAGTCTTTCTATCTTACTAGAAATAGCAGGGTACAGTGGCTTGTGCCTGTAGTCCCAGCTACTTGGGAGGCTGAAGTGGGAGGATCCCTTGAGCCCAGGAGTTCGAAGCCAGCCTGGGCAACATAGTAAGACCTCCTGTCTCTAAAAAGCATTAATTGCAAAGAAAAAAAATTTGGCATCTTCAAGATGCAAAAAACGTATTTCATAAAATTCAACATACGTTCTTGATTTTTTAAAAAAATGTTTAAAAATTTAGCAAATGATGACACAACTAGGTAGCCATCTAGAAAAAATAAAGTTAGATCCCAACTCAACTCATACCTCACATCAAAGTAAGTTCCAGATAAAGAGTACAGTGTACATCAGGCAGTCCAAGTTTGTAGGACTGTATGGCAGATGACAGTTAATGTGCCTGAGGCAAACTGTATGAGTCTTAAAAAAAAAAAAGAGTACAATGTACAGATTATTTTGTTACCCGTATAATAAGTATAGTAACTGGTAGGTAGTTCTTTTTTTTTTTTTTTTTTTTTTTTGAGATGGAGTCTTGCTCTGTTACCCAGGCTGGAGTACAGTGGTGTGATCTCAGCTCACTGCAGCCTCCGCCTCCCAGGTTCAAGCCATTCTGCCTCAGCCTCCCAGGTAGCTGGAACTACAGGCATGCACACCATGCCTGGCTAATTTTGTTGTATTTTTAGTAGAGATGGGTTTTCACCATGCTGGCCAGGCTGTTCTTGAACTCCTGATCTCAAATGATCTGCCTACCTCAGCCTCCCAAAGTGCTGGGGTTACAGATGTGAGCCACTGCGCCCGGCCGCCCCTAGTAGGTAGTTTTTCTGTCCTCTCCCTTTTCCCACCATTTACCCTCAGGTAGGCCCTGGTGTCTGTTCCCCTCTTTGTGTCCATGTGTTCTCATTGTTTAGCTCCCATTTATAAGTGAGAACATATGGTATTTGGTTTTTTGTTCCTGTGTTAGTTTGGATATGTCCTTCAGCTCCATGCATGTTGCAGCAAAAGACGTGATCTCATTCTTTTTTATGGCTGTGTGGTTTTTTATGGTGTATATGTATTATATATTCATTACCCAGTTTACTATTGATGGGCATTTAGCTTGAGTCCATGTCTTTGCTGTTGTGAACAGTGTTGCAATAAACATACAGGTGCATGTGTCTTTGTGGCAGAATGATTTATATTACTTTGGGTATATCTACAATAATGGGATTACTGTGTTGAATAGTAATTCTGATTTAAGTTATTTCAGAAATTGCCACACTGCTTTCCACAGTGGCTGAACTAATTTACATCCCTACCAGCAGTGTATAAACATTCCCATTTTCACCCCTTGATTCCTGGACCCATGAATTCTGCCAATGGGAAAAAGGATATCATATTTGGAATGCTAATTCAGAGCATAGGCATATCTTGCCCCAGCCCCGCAAGGTATCACCACCTCGCTGGTGCTGTAACTACGTCTTCAAGAAGCCATTCCACTATACTATCAAGCCAGCTGCTCCAGGATTGTGGGGAATGTAAGATCAGTAAATTCTATGATCGTGGGTCATTCCACACTTTATTTTCTGTTAAGTGAGTTCCTTGATGGAAGCAATGCTGTGTGGAATACAATGGCAGTAGATGAGGCATTCTTTAAGTCCAGGGATGGCAGTTTTAGCAGAAGCATTGTGTGCATGGAAGGCGGATCTGTATTGAGAGTGTCTATTCCAGAAATTAAAAAATGCTGCTGCCCATTCCAGGATGGAAGTAGTCCAGTATGATCAACCTGCACCAGGTAGCTGGCTGATCTCTTCAGGGAATGGTACCTTATCAGTGTTGGTCTCTGCTGCTGGCAGATTGGGCACTCTGCCAATTGCAGGTTGGGTGAATGGAAGTGCATGTTGCTCAGGTCATGATTACTCTCTGTTTCTTTCACCATGGCTGCTTTGTTCTTGAGCCCATTGGGCAATGATAGGAATGGCTGAGGAAAGAGGCTGGCTCATATCCACAAAACAAGTTATTTACTTGACTATTAAAATCCTCTGCTATCACCCTTCTGTGAGCATTCACATGGGACACAAATATCTTCACATTTTTGCCTATTCAGAGAGGTCTATCCATATACCTTTTCCCCAAATTTCCCTGCCTTTTTAATTATGTTCCTTCCAAGTTTCTGACCGTTCAGCCAGACCATTGGCTACAGCTCATAAATTGGTATATAATCACGTCTGTACATTTCTCCTTCATGACAAAGTGAACAACCATGTGTACTGCTTGAAGTTCTGCCCACTGGAGTGGGGGGCGGATTTCCCTTCACTACTCTCCTTCAAGCATTTGTCCACTTTCAGGTGGTGCCTGCATATCGTGCTGCATCTGTAAACCAGGCCCAAGTTTTCTCTTCCTGTCAACTGATCATAGGGAGCGTCACGTGAGGTCATCTGTGGAGGCTGGGAGAGAGGAGAGAGTGTAGCAGGCTACAATGAGCATTGGAGCCCTTCTTGTAACTCACCTGTGCCTTCAGAGCTTGGGCCTGATCACATATGTGTCACTTTCATTTGGTGTTGGAGTGCTCTGTTCATGCCCAGCTGCATGGCTTGGTGGGTCAGATAACACCTCACTGACGTTGCCCAGCTCAGGCTGGATGGTAACTTGGTTGTCCTTGGTTAAGCATGGAGTCAGTAGCATGCCAAGAGCCATTTCTCAAAACAAGTGTAGTTACTTGTAGAGAGTGGCCCCGCTCTGCTGAAAACATTCTCAGGGCCTGCACTGCAGTTCAGATGGGTGCCTGCCAGAGCCTCCACACAGCATCCATCTGCTGCTGACATTTGGATCCTCCGAATCACGTGGCTCAAGTGGCAGAGAGGCTTGCACGGCAGCCTGGACCTGTGGCAGAGCCTTCTCTTACTCTGGGCCCCACTCGAAACGATCAGCTTTTCAGGTCACTTGGTAGAGGAATTGGAGTAACACACCCAAACGAGGAATATGTTGCTTTTGACATCCAAAGAGGCCCATTAGGTGTTGTGCCTCTTTTTTTTGGTTGTGGGCCAGATGTGACAACTTATTCTTTACCTTAGAAGGGATATTGGGCCAGGCATGGTGACTCACAACTGTAATCCCAGCACTTTGGGAGGCCAAGGTGGGCAAATCATGAGGTCAGGAGATTGAGACCATCCTGGGCAACATGGTGAAACCCCGTCTCTGCTAAAATACAAAAAATTAGCTGGGCGTGGTAGCATTCACCTGTAGAACCAGCTACTCGGGAGGCTGAGGCAGGGGAATCACTTGAACCCGGGAGGCAGAGGTTGCAGTGAGCCAAGACTGCGCCACTGCACTCCAGACTGGGTGACTCAGTGACACTCTGTCTCCAAAAAAAAAAGGGGGAGATCTTGGCATGCTCTACACTACTGGACCTATAGAAATTTCACTGGTGTGGGCATGTTCTCACTCATAAGTGGGTATTGAACAATGAGAACACACAGACACAGGGAGGGGAACATTGCACACCAGGGCCTGGGGGCCTAGGGGAGGAATAGCAGGGAGTGGGGGGATTGGGGAGGGATAGCATTAGGAGAAATACCTAATGTCGATGACAGGGAGATGGATGCAGCAAATCACCACCATGTAATGTGTATACCTATGTAACAAACCTGCACGATCTGCACATGTACCCCAGAACTTATAGTAAATAAATTTTTAAAAATTTTACTGGTGGAGAGGGTCTCTGAATTTTAGTTAAATTTATTTCCCAACTTCTGACATGCAAATGTCTTCCCAATAAATTTAGACTAGTTGCTACTTTTTGCTAAGTCACTTCAGCATAATGTCATCAATGTAAGAGACCAGCATGGTATCTCGAGGATGAGAAGGATAATCAAGACCACTGTGAATTGAATTATGACATAGAGCTGGAGAGTCAATGTGCCCCTGAGGTACGAAAGTAGAGGTATATTGTTGGCCTCGCTAGCTGAAAGCAAACTGCTGCTGGTGGTCTTATTATTATTTTAACAGATCTAGAGAAGAAAGCAAATTTATTAATTTGCTCAAGCAAGGACACCACATCTGGTACAGCAGCTGCAATTGGAGTCACAACCTGGCTAAGCTTCTGATAATCCACTGTCATTCTCCAAGATCCATCTGCCTTCTGCACAGGCCAAATAGGCAAGTTAATCGGATATGGTGGGAATCACCACCCCTGCATCTTTCAAGTTCTTAATGGTGGCACTAAGCTCTGCGGGAATACCGCGTTCCTTCAGAGATGCGATATTACTTTTGATTTACTATTTTCCTAGGTAGAAGCAGTTCTAGTGGCTTCCACTTGGCCTCTCCAGCATAGCCTTCACCCCACAGGTTAGGAAACATATGGGAATTCTGCCAGCTGCTGAGAGTATCTATTCCAATTACACATTCTGGAACTGGGGAAGAAACCACAGGATGGAGTCAGAGGCCCCAGCTAGGCCCACTGTAGGACAGACTTGAGCTAGAACTCTTATTTAGGCTGCTCTAACAAGATACCTTAGACCTGGGGCTTATAAACAACAGAAATTTCTTCTTACATATCAGGAGGCTGAGAAGTATGAGATCAGGGTGCCAGCATGGCCAGGTTCTGGCAAAGGCCCTCTTCCAGGTTGCAAAATGCCAACTTCTTGCTGTGTCCTCATGTGGCAGAGGGGGCAACCAAGCTCCCCTCAGGCCTCTTTTATAAAAAGCACCAATCCCATTCATGAGGGTTCTACCATTATGACCAAATCATACCCCAGAACCTCCACCTCCAATTCCTATCACTTTGGGGGTTATGATTTCAACATATGAATCTTGGAAAGACACAAACATTCAGACTATAGCAAACTTCAGTGACCACCTGATCTCCATTAGCCCCTATTTTGTCTAGTGGGTCACAATGATGTTTTTGGTGTCCTGGAATTAGTGCCAGTTCAGAGTCCTATAATCCCCAAAAAGCCTCATTATTTCCTTTTCCCTAATGTACAGCTACCTTAGTAAACTGCCACAGGTCCTTTGGGGGAGGCTGGGAGAAAGATTAACAGTATAAAATTTTGGCTGATAAGGTGTTCTTTCCCAAAGGGGACCCAATTTGATCTTCATACAAGGGGTTCTGGGACTGTAAACTGACTCAAATCCTGGAATTAAATCAGGGCTTATTTTTTTAAGATTCCATTTTTAAGATTCAAGTTAGACTTTTGTTCACTTGACCTAGAAACCTTTCTGCTGATGCAAATCAAGTAAGAATTTAGGAGGCCTCCTATCTATTCTACTTTTTGAAAGATCATGATCAACTAACAGATGCTGAGGTCTGCAAGAGTCAGACCATTTCAGGTACTGCTTTGACTCTACCGTCCCTTGTGGTAATCACATTCACCTCACCTTTGATGACTGAGTGCTGCCATTTGGTCCCTGCCACCCGGAGATCCAATTATTCCTGTGGCATTTCCGTTTTCCAACTCAGCGACTGTACTTCCCACTGTAAGACCTGGCCTACAGAAAACAATGATCACAGAGCTCTTCAAGAAGGCTACCCTCAGATATTCCTCACAGTTGTGGTGAAAGGTATCTCTTGTACCCTGCCAAGTGGTGAGTAGATCTTAAATGATGAGTCGGCTCCAACAATCCAATCTCCCCAAGCCTTTGAATCCCTTCCTCTACATTACGCCAAGGCAGGTCAGGAATTTCTAACTCACTTTGGGGATTAGGATTTCAACATATAAACCTATGTGTAGAATGCATGGGCCATCTTTTTGTCCAGGTGTCTGCCAATCAACCAAACAGACTGTTTGAATCCCTTCTAACTCAGCTGCAGTGTTAAGGGCAGAATCTCTGCTTTGTGGGCCCTTCTCAGTAAATTCAGCCTGACCAACTTTATGTTCTTTATGTCAATATCTCATGCCCTTAATTCCATTGCCACATATGCTCCCCAGATTGTGTCTGTATTAATTAGAAAACTAGAGAAGTTCTTTTGAAGCATAGTATCCCCCTGCACTTTGTAACTCACCTTTGGAGCCTGCTGGGACTTGAGTTTAGTTTTAGGTCTAGAAGCAAAGAAGGGTGGTGTGCGTGGATCCTGAAGAGAATCTGCATTGCCCTGCAAAGGCAGCTGACCCAGGGGAGGCCATCACAGTTTCCTCTGGCAATGCAGGGTTAATCCTCTCAGATGGTGGTGAGGAGGATACTTGTACTGGCAAAGAAGACTGCTAAGAATTTCGGGGCAAAATGTCCACAGCTCCATCAGGGTCTTTCCATGTGTCTGCATTCCAGCTTTCGGGATCCCATCCTTCCCAATGTGCTCACTTTAAAAGTAGAACTTTTCAAGGTTGGGAATTCAATGTGTGTTGTAATTAAGTCACTCGTGGGATGAGAGAAAACCACACAGGGAAACACATTGGAAAAGAGCGTGGCAGGTGCAGAGGTAGAGGCAGATGTGCGGCCCACCCCCGACGTGTGCACATGCGTGCACACTCCACCCTGATGTCAGGGTGGCAGACTGATTTCAGAAACCAAAAAGAAGGCAGTGCAATGGCTGTTAGGATGGCGTGAGCTCAAATAACACATCACTTCTTAGGTCTGCCTATTCAATCAGCTGTGGAGTAAGTGGGATCTTTTCCAATGCCATTTTTCAGTCTCTGGCACCAACTGGGTGTCCAGCAATTCAATTCGAATGTATTTTAACTATCTGGAGTTAGAATAGACACCACAGGCTAAGGGCACAGTCCCATAAGACTGCCCCTTAATTCAGACACCAATTACACATCCTCAGCCTTCCATACTTACGGTTGGCTATAAATACAGAGTTCCCTGGCTTCCTCCTCTAGCTTGGTAATGAACTCAGGAAAGTGCTTTACTATGAGGGATACACCTCAGGAAAACCAAACAGAAGAGGTACGTAGGGCAAAGTGAGAGAGGTCGTGGGACGCAAGCTTCTGCGCCCTCCAGGTGTACCACCCTCTCGGCACTGCATGCGTTCTCCAATCCAGAAGCTCACAGACACCATCATTTAGGAATTTATTTATTTATTTTTGAGACAGGGTCTCATTTTGTCACACAGGCTGGAGGGCCGTGGTGTGACCTCAGATCACTGCAGCCTCAGCCTCCTGGGTTCAAGAGATTCTCTCTCCTCAGCCCCCCAAGCAGTTGAAACTACAGGTGTGTGGCTACCATGCCCGGCTAATTTTTTGATTTTTTTGTACAGATGGGGTTTCGCCATGTTACCTGGCTAGTCTCAAATTCCTGAGCTCAACAGATCTGCCTGCCTTGTCCTTCCAAAGTGCTGGGATTTATAGGCGTTGGTCACATGTCTGGCCTCATTTAGGGATTTTTACGGAGGCTCTGCTCTGTAAGCATGATTGATTAAATCATTGGCCCTTGTCGTTAACTCTACCTGCAGCACTTTTCCCCTTCCTAGAGGCTGGGGGATAAGGCCGAGAGTTCCAACCTTCTTCAAAGGCTTGCTCTTTCTGGTGACCAGGCTGTGTTCTGAAGCTATCTAGGGATCTGCTAAGAGTCTCTTCATTAGAACAAAAGACACTCTTACCACACTATCAACCAGGAAATTCCTGAGATTTAGGAGCTGTATGCCAGGACCTTGGGGCAAAGACCAAATATCTTCCCCATAGCACGTTCATACTAAGATTTGCAATCTAAGAAGTTTGAAGAGCTGTAGTCTAGGCCAGTGGTGCTCAAAGGGTAATCCCAGGACTTTAGTACCATCAATTTTCCTGGGGACTTGTGAGAAATGAAGATTCTTGAGTACCATTCCAGACTACTAAATCAGAATCCTGGAGGTGGGGCCCAGAAATCTGTGTTTTAGTAAAAATGAATTCTGTTCCCAGATGATGCTGCTAAAGTTTGAGAACCACAGATGCAGATAAAACTGGGGGCCTTCTTGGTGCCCAGGAATCTCCACCCTCACCTGTGGCACCAGGAGCTGAGGAGGCTGGAGTGCCAGCCACTGCTAGCCAAGGTAGGTCCTTTGTCTGTCTTTCCTTTGTCAGAGGCTGCACTGACCGTTCACCCACGGGGAGGTGGGGCCTACAGGGATGTGGAGCTTGGGCAATTTTTTTACTGGAAGGCAGAGAATGGTCTAGGTTTTTACTACACGGTTTAGTCCTTTACAGTGGCACCTGCAAATGAGGCAGGGTGCTGTTGTGAGGCCTCAATGGTGTTCGTAAAATGTCTAACACCATGCTAGACATAGAACAGTCACTTGCTATATGGCAGTGGTAGTTGCTGTACCTGACACTGCCTGTCACAACCATAATAGATGTTCAGTAGATAGGAGTGATTGTTAATTGGTTCACTGGAGAAGGAAGCAGGCTTTTCCAGCTTGTTTCTCTGATTTTGCCAGCCAAGATGTCTTAGTCCGTTTTGTGCTGCTGTAACAAAAAACCATGGACTGCGTAATTGATAATGAACAGAAATTGCTTTGGCTCATGGTTTAGGGGGCTGGGAAGTCTAAGATCGAGGGGCTGCACCTGCTGAGAGCCTTCATGCTGCATCATAACATGGTGGAAGGTATCACAAGGGTGAGAGGAAGAGAAAAAGGAACCAAACACATCCTTTTATCAGGAACTCGCTTCCAAGATAATGGCATAATCCATTCATGAGGGTGGAGCCCTCATGACCTAATCGCCTCTTAAAGGTCCTCTTTCTCAATGCTGTTGCATTGAGGATCCAACACATGAACCTTTGGGAACACATTCAAACCACAGCACAAATAGGCATAATATAAGAGATCATAATTAGGAAGGAGAAAAGCAGGCAGGGAAGGTGGGAGTGTGGAAAGGAAGAAGACAAAGGATGTCAGTATTCACAAAAGCAATAGAGACAATGATCATTTTCTTGGAAGAACAAGGAGGTTTGGGCTATTGAACACTATGTGGTCATTTCTTAGACTTTTTTTTTTGAGACAGAGTCTCACTCTGTTGTTGCCCAGGCTGGAGTGCAATGGCTGATCTCAGCTCACTGCATCCTCTGCTTCCCGGGCTCAAGCAATTCTCCTGCCTCAGCCTCCCAAGTAGTTGTGATTACAGGTGCCCACCACCACACTTGGCTAATTTTTGTATTTTTAGTAAAGACAGGGTTTTGCCATGTTGGCCAGGCTGGTTTCGAACTCCTGACCTCAGGTGATCCACCCTCCTTGGCCTCCCAAAGTGCTGGGATTACAGGCATGAGCTACTGCACCCAGCTGGTCATTTCTTTTTAATTCTAGTTATAGGATTTCAGAGCTGGAAAAGGGAAGCTGGAGGTCACAGAGCTACCTCCTTACTGCCCAGGGGAAGCAGTGAAGGCCCTGAGAGAGCAAGTGTATTAGAGCAGAATTAGTTTCCAAGGATAGGCACTGCCTGCTACATCTCACCATAACATGAGCTCAGTTATCTGACATGGAAACCTTTGAAGACTGTGAAAGTACCAAAGATGTGACCAGCACTCTGAGAGTGATTTATTTCCTTTCTCTTTCCGTTCTCATTCTTATTTGTAAGCTCCGCCTCCCTCTGTTCTCTTCTCCATTCCTTCTCTCTTCATTTTCATGATTCTCATCCATAAGGACCTGGCCTAAGCCAGGAAGCTGTTACTGGATCTTCGAAGTGGCCCTGATACTCCCAGCCCAGCATACCCCACGTCATTGTCTTCTTTACAAAGTGCTGGTTTCTGCTGACGAAAACTCACAATTGGCTCTGACTGGGCAGCAGGGTTCTGACTACTCTCAATAGGAAACACGTCATTTGGTTCCTTGAAAATACTTGTGATCCTTCAATAGCCAGAAACCACCATGTAAACATAATTCAAAAGCTGCCTCACTTCTTGTGGTTCTTTAACCCTTTTCTTCTGAGATAGAGTCTCACTGTTGCCAGGCTGGAGTAAAATGGCACGGTTTTGGCTCACTGCAACCTCTGCCTCCCATTCAAGCAGTTCTCCTGCCTCAGCCTCCTGAGTAGCTGGGATTACAGGTGTGTGCCACCATACCCAGCTAGTTTTTGTATTTTTAGTAGAGACGGGGTTATGCTGTGTTGGCCAGGCTGGTGTTGAACTCCTGACCTCGTGATTCACCCGCCTAAGCTTCCCAAAGTGCTAAGATTACAGGTGTGGGCCACCACGCCCGGCCTTTTAACCCTTTTTTGAATCTCTTGCAAAAGGTGGCTGTGAAAATGGTTGCTCTGTGGCCGAGGATGATGGTTCACGCAGGTAATCTCAGCACTCTGGGAGGCAGAGGCAGATGGGTCTCTTGAGCCCAGGAGTTCGAGACCAGCCTGGGCAACATAGTGAAACCCCATCTCTAAAAAAAAATAATAAAATAAAATAAGGAAAGAAAAAATCCTTGCTCTGCTTTGCAGGCAGAGTGCAAAGTGCCCAACTTCACAGGGGGAAGAACCTTTCTACAAATCTCATGTCACAGATTAACGTCATTTCTCAACCACAGCCCACACTTGTTAGAGAAAGCATTAAAAAATGTCCTCAACCCCCTGGGATGGGTGGCTATTCCTAGAATTTGGATCCAGGGTGTTCACAGCTTGGCTTTTTACATACCGAAGAGGAAAGACATGGCTGAGAACATCCGCATGGGTGGTCCCGGCACTCTGCCTGCTGAGAATTCAGGGACTCCAGCTGTAGAAAGGATTGGGGGACAACCTGACCGTATTCGCATTTGCTCAGGCGTTTCCCGTGGAGCTCTGCTAACTGGGGTCTTTTGCTGCCAGTCAGAAAGTGTCTGGGCCTACCTAGGGAAACCACGGGATAATGGGCTAATGGGGAGGAGGACCGGCATGGAGGATGCGCCACAGCCTCTCCAGAAGGTAGCACTGGAGCGCCCAACTGGTGACAGACGGAGCGGTGGCAAGGGCGCAGCTGCACCGCGGAAGAGACCCGCGCAGGGGAGCCGCGAGCGCCCAAGCATGCCCAGCTTTGTCGGATGCAGCCCGCGAGCCGGGCTCCAGCGCAGGTGCGGCCAGCGGAGGCGAAGAACCGCGTGGGACAACCCCAGTGGCGGGGGGAAACACACGCCAGCCACCCCCTGGTCAGGAGCTGGGGCCTGCAGCGGGGCCTCACCCAGCCTCGCGCCCCGAGTCCTGCGGGATGGCAGCACCTCTCCGGGTCAGCCCGCTTCTCTCCGCGGCTCCTCCGCGGACACCGCGCGGGAAAGGAGGGGCGGAGACCCGGCCGGCGCGCGTCTGGGGATCTCAACCCCTGTGCGGCTGGAGCGCCTCCGTCGCTGTCTCCCCGCCCCACGGTTCCGAGGAAGGACCGTGAGTAGCCCCCACCCTGGGGGCTGGAGCGCGGGCTCCCCGTAGAGAAAGGGGCGCTGCGTTCCCAACCCCAAAACGGGCGGCGCATGGACGCGTGCGCGCCTCCGCGAGAGCCCCCAGCTGCCTCCGCGGGCTGGAAGAGGTGGGCGCCGGGGTGTGGGGGGTGTGGGGGCTGTGGGGCGTGCGGGGCGTGCGGGGCGTGCGGGGCGTGGGGGGCGTGGGGCGTACGGCGCCTGGGCGTGGGGGGCGTGGAGCGGGCGGCGCCGGGGCGTGCGAGGCGTGCGGCCCTGGGGCGTGGGGCGTGGGGCGTGGGGCGGGCGGTGCCGGGGTGTGGGGGGCGTGGGGCGTGGGGCGGGCGGTGCCGGGGTGTGGGGGGCGTGGGCGGGCGGTGCCGGGGTGTGGGGGGCGTGGGGCGGGCGACACTGGGGCGTGGGGGGCGTGGGGGGCGTGGGGCGGGCGGTGCCGAGGAGCCGCTACCACCTGCCGCCATCCCTGCGCGCTGCGGGGCCTCCCTCACCCCCCCAGTCCCGGGAGGCGGCGCCGGAGACCCAGGGGCCGAGACCGCGAATCTGGAGTCCGCGGCGCTCGCCCCGCCAGGCTGGCGACTCGCTTCGTTTTGCAGAGCGGCCGCTCCCCTCCCGGTCCCGCTGCGACGCTAGGAAAGCGTCAGACTCGGTCTGTCACGGGAGCCCGCGCGTGGCGTGCGAGGGAGAGCTGGGCTCGGCAGCGAGGGACTCGTTTCGCGCCTGGAGAGGCAGGAAGAGGGCGCGGGGAGAGCATCCTCGGGCGGGGACGCCGTAAAAACAGCTACCGCAGCGGTGGACACAGTTTGGCTTTATTTGTATGGAGTGGATTTTCAGTGACGTACGGTCTTGCTTAAAAGAAGAAATGCCCCCCCAAGAGCTCAGCCGGCGACTGGCCGCAGTGACCACGCATGTCGGTAAACGAAGCTTTCATTTTTCCTGCGTTGTATGAATGGCGGGTGGGGACCTGGTCTATGGGCTCTATCTGGGCCTCGTCGCTCCAGGTCCTGCCTGCGCGCCCAGCGGGGGGCATCCTGGGGCGCGCCGCTGGTGGGGGTCGGGGGTCCGAGGCAGGCGCCTTCGCCAGGTGGTTGCCGAGTCCGTTGAGCCCCAAGCCCAGGGCTGCTGGACTATTAGCATCCGTCACCTGCTTAGCACGGGAGTGGCGTGGGTGGGAAGTTACGTTCTGGTTTTGGGGTTACTGAGAAGGGAGAGGGCATAAGAGGAACAAATGCTGATGCATTTCGGCAGAAATGACTGCCACGCCGCTGACGGCTTGTGTATAAGAAAGTGCAGGGAGAGGCAGGTTTCATGGGAGGGCCCTGCGCAGCCGGGCCCCAAACCTGTTACTGTGCTGCCTGGAGGGGTCAGGACGCCCCTGATGATCCCATTGAGAAACCTTTGCAAGCCAGAGAGACTGAGCATTTTAATCCTCTTCCCTGAGTTGAAAAGAGGAGCAAAACATGCGTTCCTTACTCCTGAAGGGTTGTGATGGACCATCAGGCCCCGCAGACTAAGGGAAAGGGGACATCGAGAGAGTTCCCAATCAGCATTTTCTTATCCCCCCGCCCCCCCCCCCCCACGCCTTCCCTGGACCTCACTCAGTAAAGACGCGTTCAGTTTGAGAACCTTTGGATGTGGGCGACCGGATTTATGGGGATCATTTTCCCTCTTGCTGATTGCACTTAGAGGTCCTCCCGTGAATGCAAATCAGCTTTTATTGATAAAGCCAGGAACTATTTGCCTTCATTTTCTACACATTTGTTAAAGCTGCTTTCTTGTTGTCTGCACGTTAAATGTTGCTTCATAGCTGGGCATGGTGGCGCACGCCTGTAGTCCCAGCACCTTAGGAGGCTGAGGCAGGAGAATCGCTTGAACCCGGGAGGCGGAGGCTGCAGTGAGCCGAGATCACGCCACTGCACTCCAGCCTGAGAAACAAGAGTGAAACTGTCTCAAGAGAAAAAAAAAATGTTGCTTCATAATCATGCAGATCTCAAATGATACACTTGTAAGGACTTTGTAAAGATAATTTATATGGGAAGTCCCAGTTTTGATCATTCAGTTTTAGGGAAAAGTTTCTAGTGCCAAAGGTGGACACTGAACTTTTAAGACAAAAGGCCAGTCAGATCCTACCAGGTAAAGCTGAATGTGAAATATGGCTGAAGGCAGTGAGAAATAAGAGGGAAAAGAAACTTTTTTTTTTTTTTTTTTTTTTTTTTGAGATGTAGTTTCACTCTTGTTGCCCAGGCTGGAGTGCAATGGTGTGATCTCGGCTCACTGCAACCTCCACCTCCCCGGTTCAAGAGATTCTCCTGCCTCAGCCTCCCAAATAGCTGGGATTACGGGCAACGCACCGCCATGCCCGGCTAATTTTGTATTTTTAGTAGAGGCGGGGTTTCACCATGTTGGTCAGGCTGGTTTCAAACTCCTGACCTCAGGTGATCCACCCACCTCGGGCTCCCAAAATGTTGGGATTACAGGCGTGAGCCACCGTGTCCAGCTAAGAACTAATGAAAGTGAATTTGGAATTTGAAATATGACGAAAGCTGGAATGATTGTGCTGAAACCCAGCATGTGTGTGCAACTGTGGTATAGGGAAAGAGCAGTGGGCTGGGGGCATCCTGGATTCGAATCCTTCCCCGGACAAGTCATTCAGCCTCAGGTTGAAAAATAGGCATTTTAATAATACTTACCTACCCAGCTCAAAGGCTCCTGGTGAAGATAAGTGAAATAATGTGGGTAGAAATACTGTGTGTACCGTGACGGTACAGACATTCTGGTTATTGGACATAGCCTGGGTCCCTCTGTCACGCTCTAAGATCTTTGTTGGTTACTGGGCCTCCCTCGGGGTGAAGCCTCCCATCTGTCAAAAGGAGATTGACCTGGATGATTTTCAAGGACGCTGCTACTTCTCTGGAGCAGGCTCTTCTGGAAATCTGGCAGGCAGTGTTCCTTGGTGGACACTCAGCTGCCTGAGGTACCCCGGCCGTGGTGTTTTCTTGCCTACCTTGCTCCTCCCTCCTTCCATAGGCAGCTCCATGCAGAATACACATATGAATTTGCTGTAGTTTCTACTCTCAACTTCTGATGACCCTTGGCTTCATTGTGTCTCCTCATACTTAATCTACTAAAACCTGTGAAATGGGTGGAGTACTCATTACCTCTTATTATCAGATCTTACAAATGAAATCAGATCCTACAACTCATTAACAGATCTTATAAATGAAGGAGTTGACTCAGAGAGGATCATCTTTTAAGGTCTCAGGGGGAGTGAGTGGCAGGCTCAGGCCAGAAGGAAGTTCTTCATATGTCCTGTTGGGGGATCTCAAGGTGGAGGAGGCGTTTCTCTAACCCTGCAACAGCCTCTGCCTTTACAGAGGGTTGCCTTGAGTAGCCAGGGAGCTTCTCAAGGGTGGATTGGCTCTATGCTTGCCTGTTCTTTTCAGGTATTTCCTTATCAAGTACCTTCTGAGGAGGCGACCATGAGTTGGGGAAGGTTTGAGAGGTGCTTGCAGCAAGGCTTTGGGTTAGAACATTCTCCTGGTTCTGTCCTAGCCACTTGCCAGGGTGGCCACACTGTCTTCGGTATTCACGGGCTCCTCTGACCCTGACTCAGTTTCTCCCCCAGCAGGCGTTTCTGCTCTTTCTACATCCCTTAGACTTGATCACTCGGTCATCCCTCCCTACCCACTCCCGTGTTTTCTTAAGTGTCTTGGGTGCTGTTGATTCAGTTTCTGAAATACCTCGCAGCGTTCTTTCCTCATGTTCATTTCCACTACTACCTGCCTCTTTCCCACTTCGGGACTTCATTTCCTTCTAACTTACCATTGTACAAACCTGTCTCTCTGTGTCTGCCTCTGATCTATACTACGAGTCAAACAAACATGGCACTCTATATGCCAAAGCCTTTAATAATACCTGCAGCTCGCCGTTCTCCGCTGCCTGAGATGCAAGCTCTTCACTGTTTGGCCTGTAAAGTTCTAGCTTTATCCCCTAATACCTGAGATGTCTATGCCTATTGTTGGTCAGCTTGAACTCCTCAGGTCTTTGGCTCTGTCCCTTTATGCTTTCTAGCTCTTTTCTCACCTCTGAGTATTTCCCCTTCTTTTTCTCTCCACCTGAAATTGTTGTAACCGAGCGAGTTAGAAGGAATGTGCCACACACTGAGTTCCAAATTAAGAGCCCTTTTTTAATTAGCCAGCAACTGAGAGATGGCTAATGCTCAAAATTCTCTTGGCCCGAGGAAGGGGCTTGATTGTCTTTTATAGCTTGATTTAGGTACAGGAGGGGGAGCCTAGCTGAAGCGGAATTTTACAGAAGGAGAGAAGTAGGTTAGAGGAAGGGGCTGCGGGCACAGGTGTCACCAAGAAGGGGGGTGTTCAGCCTCCTTCTACACAACGATCAAAGGGAAATTTGTTTCTTACAATAGCGGGGGGTGGGGTGTGCCAAGTAGGATTAGGTTACAGTGGTTACAAGTGTTAGTAACAGTACGCTTCACTTCTAAGTGCAGCATGACCCAGTTATGTACTCAGAGGGGCTGTGGTAGGGAGGGGGAAGGTAGGCTGGAGTTTACAGCTAAGATGGAGTCAGTGATGCTAGCCCAGGGTAGGTTATTACAGAATAGGTCTTCAGTGTATTTCTCCTCACAGAACCAGTAAACATCTTTGAAACCCAGTGCAGTGCCATCTCCTTCATGGTGTCATTTCTGATCTTGCTAGTGGGATATGACACCTGATTCTGAATTCCAAAGTAAGCTTTGTTCTGCTCACATGATGCCTTCCATACTTTCCCCTGTGTTATGATTGCTTGGTTGGTTGTGTGCTTGTTTAACCTGCTCTGCTTCTAGACTCTTCATTACTTATCTGTGTACCCAGGGCCTCACTCTAAGGAGATGCAGAATAAATGATCGCTGAGTAGATGAATCATTGTGTTTTGGAATGGAGCTGGGGTATTGAGTACTAGGCAGTTTTTACACTTTTAAGGACAGCTATATTTGTAGGTAACTATTTTGTCTCCAAAACCCCATTTTAAAGCAAACATGAAGCCCTTTGTGTGTTCTTCATGTGATGTGCTTACTGGAGGGTTCTCCTTCTTTGGATTTTGTCCATTTGTCAGGAACCCTTATAAAATATGTGATTCACATGTGAACAGTGTCTAGATGTGTTTTTATCCGTGCAGGACACATGTAGGACCATCCTTTCCCCTTTATTCTGGACTATAGAGTCACATTGGTTTACAGAATTTCAGTGTCAGAAGAGTGTTGTTTGACTTTCCCCATCCTATCCCTTTCAGTTGTTGAAATATCTGCAACTTTTGCTGTACCACTGTTTGTATATGGAGGTGCTGAGTAACCTGGACTTTTTAGGCATCTCAGATTGCTTTAGGATTTTGATAGACAGGGCTCGTACGGCTCACATGGGGCCTCCAGTCACTGGAAACCCGTAGTCATCAAGATGGTCCATGTCAGTAACTCCCCATAGAGGTTTTGCGTTTCCAGCCTGGCTCACTTTCCACCTTGCCCCCTCATATCAGAAGCAGTCATTTTACATTTCGATCTTATCATTGTTCTAAAATGACTTCATATGTTTGGCTACACCCAATTAACTGTGAAGCATAAAGAATATCCTTTGAAACATTCCTTATGTAATTGGAGATTGGGTTGGTGACAGAGGCTCTGATCTGTAACCCAGGTTGCTACTTTTGGGACACAGTCAGCATTGATAACATGTAGCCAGAAGAATACTCAACTGAGACAATCAGCCCATGGCTCATTATTATACAATGGAGTTAGCAGCTGAAATGTCTAGGGTCCATGCCTCAGCTGTTGATACTGAAAGAAGAGTCTAATTAGAGTGGGGAATCTGCTACTCAGGTGGGAATGTGCCTAGTAGGGATGGCTGGACATGTTCCCCCATCCGACTACATTTGACTTATTTTTCCATTAGGCTCTGTAGAGACTGTGCCTAGTGTTCACAGATTCTTCAAGAGCAACTCAAAATGTTTGAAACCTAAAAAAAAATTGATAGACAAATTTAAAAGTGCAAAATAAAATTTAAGAAATGTTTAAATGTCTACAGAAGCTTTCTTGCCTGTAACATTTCATTTCATTAAAAAAAAAAAAAAACAGCTGTGGAGTTGGAGTTCCATTTCCAGAAATGCCAGTGTGAGGAGTCCTGGGATCCATTCCTCAGTGAAGCAACTGTACTTTGTGAACATTATTTTCAAAACCAGCTTTTTAAAGTCTCTGGAAGTTGTTTGAAGGGCATACAGCAAATGAAAAAATACACTGATTCAAGAAAATCTCCTAAATCTTGGTAATAATAGTCAGTGTCTGTGGTACCTGAGCTTGACTGCTCTCTCCTCATCCCTCCCAGCTCCTCTCTCCTCAGCTTTCAGTCAAGGGATGTAGTCCCTTGTCAGGAGGGGCAAGTTTCCAGCATTTCCTTTTTTTTTTTTTTTTTAGATGGAATCTCGCTCTGTCTCTAGGCTGGAGTGCAGTGGTGCTATCTAGGTTCACTGCAACCTCCGCCTCCTGGGTTCAAGCGATTCTCCTGCCTCAGCCTCCCAAATAGTTTGGACTATAGGCATGCACCACCACACCCAGCTAATTTTTGTATTTTTAGTAGAGACTGGGTTTCACCATGTTGGCCAGGATGGAGTGTCCAGCATTTTTTATCTTAACTCCAAGTTGCAGAGGCCAAGTTCCTGCAGAGCCTCCAGCTGAGAGGTCAAGATCCACTTTCTTCTGCCCAGCCCCCACTCATAGGACAGAAGCTTTATGCCAGGTGCAGCAGCCTGAGAATACTGAGACCTGGTTGCTTTTGCCCCAGCTCCCACATAAATGGTAGTTCGACATTGAGAGAGGTAAGCCAAGACCAGTCTGCCACCCTGGCTGAGATTTTGCTTAGAAGTAGAGACAGTCTGGAAGAATTGAGGATTTGAAGCTCCTCCTAGCTAAAGCAGAGTATGGGAAAGTTAAAGTCTAAAGGTACTCTTGAATACAATGGAGATTTTTAGAGCAAGAAATTAAGAGGAGCCTAGTAGCTTTGTGAGAGCAACAAGCTAAACCATAGGCCAGCTTTTTATCAGAGAGAACCAGAGAAAGAGGCAGCTAAGAAGAACCTTATTAGGATTACAAGTAACCTAAGATTGGCCTCAAAAATAATATTTGCCTGAATTTAACTGGATAAGACTGGAGCAATTTATGCCCAGGGCATAGGTGAAAACAATAGAGCAAGCAGTGAGTAAGTGGAATTTTAACAGCTGGGTGTGATATCAATGAAGGCAGACAGCAGAGAGATCAGAAAGGGAGACAGGCAGTACAACTGTTAAAACTACACAGACTACCCGCACAACCAGAGTGACACTGTCTGAGGAGGGCCATCGGTGTCTTTACACTTCAAGGGAAATATACGTCACTAAAACAGTCTAGCTGTGTCACTAAACAGACAAGCAAACCACAAGCCCCAGACGTGGGGAGAAGAGGAATCAGTATTTGTGGTTGCTGTAGTGTATTACCTAAAATGTCAAATTTTCAACCAAAATTTATGAGACCTTCAAACAAACCGGAAAGTGTAACCCTTAAACAAAAAGCAGGCATCAGAAACTGCCTGTGAGAAAGCCCAGATGTCAGATTTAGCAAAAACTTCAATACAGCTACAATAAATATATTCGAAGAGCCCAGATGTGGCTTATGCCTGTAATCCCAAGCTCAGGCAGGAGGATTGCTTGAGGCTAGGAGTTCAAGATCAGCCAGAGCAACATAGCAAGACCTTATCTGTATAAAAAACCTAAAATAACTGAAATGAAAAATTTACTAGAGGAGCTTAACAGTGGATCTGAACTGGAAGAACAAAGACTCGAGGAACTGAAGATAGATTGACAGATTAGGCAATCTTAAGAAGAGAGAAAAATGAGTAGAGCCTTAAAAATGTGAGACACTATTAAGTGCACCAATATACATGGAATGTAAAGAGAGGAGCTACAGGAGGAGCAGAAAAAGTGTCAGAAGAAATAATGCTTTAAAAATTTTCCCAAATTGATGAAAAACATTATACATCAAAGAAGCTCAATGAAGTTCAAGTAGGATAAAGGCAAAGAGTTCCACGCCCAAACACATTATTGGAAAAAATGCTGAAAGTGAAATATGAGAAAATTTTGAAAGAAGAGAAAAATGACTCATCATGTACAAAGTAACTTTAATAAGGGCAACAACCAACTATCATCAGAAACTGGAGGCCAGAAAGCAGCAGGATGACATATTCAGTGTTAAAGGAAGAAAATTGTCAACCAAGAATCTTATATTCAGCAAAACTATCTGATACGGTTTGACTCTGTGTCCCCACCCACTGTAATCCCCACAGGTTGAGGAAGGGACCTGGTTGGGGGTGACTGGGTAATGGGAATGGTTTCCTCCAGACTATTCTTGTGGTGATGAGGGAGCTCTCACAGGTTCTGATGGTTTTAAAAGTGGCAGGTCTCCCTGCAGGTGCACTCTCTCTTCTGCTGCCTTGTAAAGATGTGCCTCGCTTCCCCTTTGCCTTCTGCCATGATTATAAGTCTCCTGAGGCTTCCCCAACCATGCAGAACTATGAGTCAGTTAAACTTCTTTCCTTTATAAGTTACCTCATCTCAGGTTGTACCTTTATAGCAGTGTGAAAACAGACTAATACAGAGAATTAGAACTAAGAGTAGGGGTACTGCTATAAAGATAACCTGAAAATGTGAAAGTGACGTTGGAATTGGGTAACAGGCAGAGGTTGGAACAATGTGGAGGGCTCAAAAGAGGACAGGAAGCTGTGGAAAAGTTTGGAACTTCCTATAGACTTGTTGAATGGTTTGGACGAAAATGTTGATAATGATATACACAATGAAGTCCAGGCTGAGGTGGTCTCAGATGGAGATAAGGAACTTATTGGGAACTGGAGTAAGGGTCACTCATGCTATGCTTTAGTAAAGAAACTCGTGGCATTTTGCCCTTGCCCTAGAGATCTGTGGAACTTTGAACTTGAGAGAGATGATTTAGTGTATCTGGCAGAAGAAATTTCTAAGCAGCAAAGCATTCTTTTTCTTTCTTTCTTTTTTTCCCCCTGAGATGGAGTCTCACTCTGATGCCCAGGCTGGAGTGCAGTGGCATGATCTCAGCTCACTGCAACCTCTGCCCCTCAGGTTCAAGTGATTCTCATGCTTCAGCTTTCCAAGTAGATGGGACTACAGGCGAATGCCACCAAGGCTGGCTAATTTTTGTAATTTTAGTAGAGACAGGGTTTCACCATGTTGGCCAGACTGGTCCTGAACTCCTGACCTCAAGTGACACACCCTCCTCGACCTCCCAAAGTGCTGGGATTACAGCCATGAGCCACCATGCCCAGCTGCAGCAAAGCATTCAAGGCTTATTCTGAAACTTTTCAGTTATATGCATTCACAAAGAGATGGTTTGAAATTGGAATTTATGTTTAAAAGGGAAGCAGAGCATAGAGTTTTGGAAATTTTGCAGCCTACCTGACCATGTGGTAGAAAAGGAAAACCCATTTTCTGAGGAGGAATTCAAGCTAGCTGCAGAGATTTGCATAAGTAGTGAGGAGCTGAATGTTAATAGCTAAGACAGTGGGGAAAATGTCCTTAGGCCATGTCAGAGACCTTCACGGTAGCCCTTCTCATCACAGGCCCATAGGCCTAGGAGAAAAAGATGGTTTCATGGGTCAGGCCTAGGGCTCCACTGCTCTCTGTAGCCTTGGGACATGGTATCCTGCATCCCAGCCACTCCAGCTGCACTCATGGCTAAAAGGGGCCAACGTACAGCTCAGGCCATTGCTTCAGAGGGCACAAGCCCCAAGCTTTGGCAGCTTCCACGTGGTGTTGAGTCTGTAGGTGCTCAGAAGACAGGAGGTGAGGTTTGGGAAACTGCCTAGATTTCAGAGGAGGTATGGAAATGCTTGGATGTCCAGGCAGAAGTCTGCTGCAGGGGTGGAGACTTCACGGAGAACCTCTGCCAGGGAAGTGTGGAGGAGAAATGTTGGGTTGGAGCCCCCACATAGAGTCCCCACTCGGGAACTGCCTAGTGAAGCTGTGAGGAGAGGGCTACCATCCTCCAGAGCCCAGAATGATAGATCCACAAACAGCTTGCACTGTGCCCAGAAAAGCTGCAGGCATTCAACACCAGCCTGTGAAAGCAGCTGTGGTGGCTGTACCCAGCAGAGAGCCACAGGAGCAGAGATGCCCAAGGTCTTGGGAGCCCACACCTTGCATCAGTGTGTCCTGGACGTGAGATGTTAAGTCAAAGGAGATCATTTTGGAGCTTTATCTTTTTTTTTTTTTTTTATGATGGAAATGGCTGAGGTGACACTATGTTGTGACCTGTGGAGCTTTAATATTTAATGACTGCCCTGTTGAATTTCAGACTTGCGTGAGGCCTGTAGCCCCTTTGTTTTCACCAATTTCTCCCAATTGGAATGGGAACATTTACCCAATGCTACAACCCATTGTATCTTGGAACTAACTAATTTGCTTTTGATTTTACAAGCTCATAGGCAGAAGGGACTTGCCTTGTCTCAGATGAGACTTTGGACTTGCAATTTTGAGTTAATGCTAAAGTGAGTGAAGACTTTGGGGGACTATTGGGAAGGCATTATTGGTTTTGAAATGTGAAAATCTCCCATGAGATTTGGGAGGAGCCAGGGTTGGAATAATATGGTTTGGCTCTGTGTACCCATCCAAATCTCGTCTTAAATTGTGATCCCCACATGTAGAGGAAGGGACCCAGTGGCAGGTGATTGGATCATGGGGGTGTTTCCCCCCATGCTGTTCTCATGATAGTAATGGAGTTCTCACAAGATCTGATGGTTTTATTTTATTTTATTTATTTTGAGATGGAGTTTCACTCTTATTGCCCTGGCTGGAGTGCAGTGGCGAGGTCTTGACTCACTGCAACCTCCGCCTCCCAGATTCAAGTGATTCTCCTGCCTCAGCCTCCAGAGTAGCTGGGATTATAGGTACATGCCACCATGCCTGGCTAATTTTTGTATTTTTAGTAGATACAGGGTTTCACCATGTTGGTCAGGCTGGTCTCAAACTCCTTACCTCAGATGATCCACCCACCTTGGCCTCCAAAAGTGCTGGGATTACAGGCATGAGCCACTTCGCCCAGCCTATTTATTTTATTTTTTGAGACAGAGTCTTACTTTGTCACCCATGCTGTAGTGCAGTGACATGATCTCAGCTCACTGCAGCCTCTGCCTCCTGGGTCTAAGTGATTCTCCTGCTTCAGCTCCCAAGTAGCTGTTGGGACTGTAGGTGCATGCCACCACACCCAGCAAATTTTTGCATTTTTAATAGAGATAGGGTTTCACCATGTTGGCCAGACTGGTCTCAGCCTCTGATCTGCCTGTCTCAGCCTCTCAAAGTGCTGGAATTATAGGCCCGGCCACAAGATTTGATGGTTTTAAAAGTGGCAGTTTCCACTGCACACACACTCTCAATCCTGCTACCCTGTAAAGATATGCCTTGCCTCCCCTTCACCTTCCACCATGATTGTGAGTTTCCTGAGATGACCTTAGCCATGTGGAACCATGAGTCAATTTAATCTCTTTCCTTTATAAATTACTCAGTTTCAGGTAGTATCTTTATAGCAGTGTGAAAACGGACTAATACAGTATCTTTAAGAAATGAAGGCAAAATAAAGATATTCCTGGATAAACAAAAACAGATAATTAATTGCTAACAGAACTACCTTTTAAGAAATATTAAAGGAAGTTATTCAGGCTGAAAGCAAGTAATTCAAATCCATATGGAAAACAAAGCATCAGTAAAGGTAATTATGAAAGACACTGTAAATGCATATTTCTTCTTTATTCTCTTAACTGATTTAAAAAGCAATTACGTTAAACAAAAGTACAGATGGTCCTCAGCTTACAATGATTCAACTTAAAACTTTACAATGGATTTATCAGGATTTTACTTCATAATAAGTTGAAGAGCTTCATGTGACTTACTACAGTTAAGTTTCTGCTGAATGCATACAGCAATCCCTTGTGATCAAAGGGGGATTGGTTCCAGTATTCCCAATGGATACCAAAATCTTTGGATGCTCAAGTCCATTTTATAAATGATGTAGTATTACATTAACCTATGCACATCCTCTTGTATGCTTTAGATGATCTCTAAATTACTTTTTTTTTTTTTGAGATGCAGTCTCGCTCTGTTGCCAGGTTGGAGTGCAGTGGCATGATCTCAGCTCAGTGCCATTTCTGACTCCCTGATACAGGTGATTCTCCTGCCTCAACCTCCCGAGTAGCTGGGAGTACAGGCGTGCACCACCATGCCCAGCTAATTTTTTTTTTTGTATTTTTAGTAGAGATGGGGTTTCACCCTGTTGGCCAGGATAGTCTTGGTCTCCTGACCTTGTGATCCACCTGCTTCAGTCTCCCAAGGTGCTGGGATTACAGGTGTGAGCCACCATGCCCGGCCTGATCTCTGAATTATTTATTCTACCAAATACAATATAAATGCTATGTAAATAGTTGCTGTACTTTATATTTAGAATTTGTATTATTTTTTATTGTTGTATTTTTTGTTTTTTGAATATTTTTGATCTTCAGTTGGTTGAATTCATGGATACAGAGCCCACAGATACAGAGGACCAACTATATCACTTTTGCACCATTATAAAGTTGAAAAATCATAAATCAAGCCATCATAAGTCAGGGATTGTCTGCTGTGTTGCCAGGATTAAGTGCATTTTTGACTTACAATTATTTTGACTTACAACGGGGTTATTTCTTGATACAGCCATTATAAGTTGAGGAGCATCTACATATAATGTACTGTTGGGTTTATAATATTCAGTAACATAATATGTTTAACAACAGAACAGAGGAAGTGGGTAGGAGAAAAGCTGCATTTAGAATAAAGAAATGACTCCAGAGCGTAGCTTAAATCCATAGGAACAAATGAAGAGAACCAGGAATAGTAAGTAAGGTTAATGTTACAAACTCTATAAATATATACATGTCTTCCTTTCTTGTCTCGGATTCTATAATAAACATAAAATTATATAACAGTAATTATAACAATGTATTGTTCAGTTTATAACATATGCAGATATAGTATCAATACTAGTAGCAATAAGAGTAACAGTAATAGTAGCAAAGTGGGAAGAGGGGTTAGCACTATATATAAGTAACATTTCTATATCTCATTTAATTAAGTTAGTATAAATCAGAAGTAGATTTTGATAAGATCTGTATGATAAACTGTAGAATAACCACTAATAAAACTTAAAACATATAATGAAATATTCTCAAAGGAATTAAAATCCTACACTGGAAATTTTTATTTAATGCAAAAGAAAGCAGTAAATGAAGAAAAATGTGAGATACAGAGAAAACAAGTAAAATGGCAGACATGGATCCCACTATATCAATAATAAATATGAATGGATAAATGATGCAATTGAAAAGCAGAAATTGTCAGGCTGGATTTTAAAAATAAGAGCCAACTATATGGTGTCTCCTGAAGACACACTTTATATTCAAAGATATAAAAAAGTAAAAGGATGGGAAAAGACATATAATACAAATTGTAACTATACAAAAGCTGGGAGGATGATACTAATACCAGACTTTAAAACAAAAAAAGTAGACTTTAAAACAAAAAAAAGTCACTAGAGATAATCAAGGATATTTTATAGTGATAAAAGGGTTAGTCTATCAGCAAGATATAATAATTACAAACACCTAAAAACAGAGCTTCCAAATATGTGAAGCAAAACTGACGGAATTGAAGAGAGTCATAGAAAATTCAACTATTGGCTGGGCGTGGTGGCTCACTCCTGTAATCCCAGCACTTTGGGAGGCCTTGGTGGGTAGATCACTTGAGGTCAGGAGTTTGAGACCAGCCTGGCCAACATTGTGAAACCTGTTTCTACTAAAAATACAAAAATTAATCAGGTGTGGTGGCACGTGCCTATAGTCCCAACTACTTGGGAGGCTGACGCAACAGAATCACTTGAACCCAGGAGGCGAAGGTTGCAGTGAGCAGAGATCGCACCACTGCACTCCAGCCTGGGCGACAGAACAAGACTTCATCTCAAAAAGAAAAATTCAATTCAATGATTAAATATAATAGTTGGAGACTTCAATATACCACTTTCAATAATGTGTAGAACAAACAGGTGGAAGAACAACAAGGAAATGGAAAACCTGCACAATATTGTAAGTCAGCCAGACCTATACTCCATTTAGCAATAGCAGAATATACATTTGGAACATTCTCAAGTGTTCCAAGGAACATGGAGCATTCTCCAGGACAGACCATATTCTGGACTCTAAAACAGCCTCAACAAATTTAAAATGATTGAAATTATACAAAGGATGTTCTTTAATCAAAATGGAATAAAATGAGAAATCAACAATAAGGAAATGTGAAAAATTCTCAAAAATGTGAAAGTTTAAATAGCATGCCTATGAAGAGCAAATGAGTCAAACAAGAAATCACAAGGGAAATACTTTAAGAGGAGTGAGAATCAAGACATAAATCAAGCAGTACTAAGAGGGAAATTTATAGCTGAAAATGCTTACATTAAAAAAGAAGGAAGATCTCAAATCAATAATCCAAGCTTCCACATTCAAGACACTAGGAAAAGAAGAGCAATCGAAGTCTAAAGTGGAAGGAAGAAAATAGTAAAGAGGAAGTCAATGAGGTACAGAGCAGAAAATCAAAACAGGAAATAACAGAATCAGGCCGGGTGCGGCCACACCTGCAATCCAGCACGTTGGGAGGCGAGGCAGGCGGACCACCTCAGGTCAGGAGTTTGAGACCAGCCTGGCCAACATGGAGAAACTCCATCTCTATAAATAAATAAGAAAAGGAAAACAAGCAGAATCAGAAGTTGATTAATTGAAAAAAGTAATGAAATTGATAAACCTTTAGCTATAGAGTAACGAGAAAAAGAAGACTTAAATAACTGAATGAAAGAGGGAGCATTTGTACCATCCTTACATAAATAGACTTGGAATAATATGAATAACTATATGCCAACAAATAAGATAACCTGGATAAAGCAGACAAATTTCTAAAAATATACAAACTACCAAAAATGACTCAAGAAAGAGAAAAATCTGAATAGAACTATAGCAAGTAATGGTACTGAATTAGTAATTTTTTAAAAACTTTCCGCCACACAAAAGGAGGTCAGGACTAGCTAGCTTCACTGGTGAATTCTTATCAACCATTTAAAGAAAAATTAGTGGGGCCCAAAGTGGCTCCGGCCGGATGTCGTGGCGCTTGCGAAGGCGAGGCCAAGAGTTCAAGGCCAACCAACCTCAGCAACCTTACAAGCTCTCAATGATTGGCAGAAAAAAAAAAAAAAAAAAGAATTAGTACCAATCGCGCACCAACTCTTCCAAAAATGAAGAAGTGGGAATACGACACAACTCATTTTATGGGGTCACGATTACTTTAATACCAAAACTAGAGAAAAATGCAACAGGAAAGCAAACTACAACTTAAATCTGTTATGAATGTACAGTTGACCCTTGAACAACATAGTTTGAACTGTATGGGTTGACTTACATATGGATTTTTTTTTCCTCCTCCGTAACCCTGAGATAGCAAGACCAACCCCTCTTTTTCTTCCTCCTCCTCAGCCCACTTAAGGTAAAGACAATGAGGATAAAGACCTTTATGGTAGTCCTCTTAATACTTAATGAACAGTAAATATATTTTCCCTTATTTTCTTTTAACATTTCCTTTAGGTTTATTATAAGAATACAGTTTATAATACATATAACATACAAAATTTGTGTTAATCCACCGTTAATGTTGTTGGTAAGGCTTCCAGTCAACGGTAGGCATTAGTAGCTAAGTTTTGGGGGAATCAAAAGTTATACAGATATTTTCAACTGTTAGGGTGTTTGGCACCCTAGCTCCCATATTGTTCAAGGGTCAACTCTAGACACAAAAGCCTCAATAAAATTCTAGCACCAAATCCAGCAACATACAAAATAGACTATACATCATGAACAAGTGGGATTTTTCCCAGGACTGTAAGGTTGGTTCAACATCCAAAAATCAATCAATGTAATACATATATCAATAGAATAAACCCACATAAGCATCTCAGTAGAGGCAGAAAAGTCATATGACAAGTTTCAACACCCTATCTTGGTAAAAAACAAACGAACACTTCTAGGAGTAAAAGGAAGTTTCCTCAAGCTGATAAAAGGTATTTATGCGAAGCCCACAGTTAACATCATAGTTAGTGCTGAATGACTGATTGCTTTCCCCTAAAGATCAGGAACAAGACAAGATCTCCATCTTCATCACTTTTTTTTTTTTTTGAGATGGAGTTTTGCTCGTTACCCAGGCTGGAGTGCAATGGCGCAATCTTGGCTCACTGCAACCTCCACCTCCTGGGTTCAGGCAATTCTCCTGCCTCAGCCTCCCCAGTAGCTGAGATTACAGGCGCGCACCACCACGCCCAGCTAATTTTTTGTATTTTTAGTAGAGACGGGGATTCACTATGTTGACGATGATGGTCTCGATCTCTTGACCTCGTGATCCACCCGCCTCAGCCTCCCAAAGTGCTGGGATTACAGGCATGCGCCACTGCGCCCGGCCCATCATCATCACTTCTATTCAACGTTGTACTGAATGTTCTAACCAGAGCAGTAGGCAAAAAAAAAAAAAAATGCATCCAGATTGGAAAGGAAGTAAAACTATCTCTGTTTGCAGATGACATGATCTTGTATATAGAAAATCTTAAGGAATGCACTAAATATACAATAAGAGAAGGCTGGATGTGGTGGTTCACGCCTATAATACCAGCAATTTGGGAGGCCGAAGTGGGTGGATCACCTGAGGTCAGGAGTTTGTAACCAGCCTGGTCAATATGGTGAAACCCTGTCTCTACTAAAAATACAAAAGTTATCCAGGGGTGGTAGCGCATGCTTGTAATCCCAGCTATTCCAGAGGCTGAGGCAGGAGAATCACATGAACCCGGGAGGCAGAGGTTGCAGTGAACTGAGACCGTGCCACTGCACTCTAGCCTGGGCGACAGAGGGAGACCCCATTTCAAAACAAACACACACTATTAGAGAGGAGCCTGCAAGTGGCTGTAAATTCCATTTACACTGACTTCTGGGGGCGTCCCATTAGTCTACTCTCACTCAGTCTTATACAATTAATTTAAAACTTAGAGGTGATTGCTTCTTAATTGCTTGTATCCATTTAAGGAAAGTTATGATTTTGTAGTTTATCTGAGCTTTTGTTGTTGTTAGGGTAGGACTGAGCCTGTCTGTAGCATTCTGGCTTCCAATGGAAGCAGAACATCTTGGCTTTTTACCTTCTGCGCATCTCACAGAGAAAATGTCATTCGTGTACACAGCCTGACTTCATCGAAGCGTTTTCCACCGTGTTACAGTGCTTGCCATACTGCGACTTTTGCAAGCTATACCAGAAAACTGGGTCTCAAAGTTTTTCTCTGTTTAGCCAAGGGTCAAGGATCTTGAATGTGAAACAACTATAATTCATTTTCAAGGATGCTGAGCTTGATGAAAGTGCTTCTTCTCATTTGTTATCCAAGAACCAACTAGAGCAAGGATCTCTGATGTCAGGGAGTCCGGGTAGCTGTAGCTGGCATCTTATCAGGGCTTCTTGTACTTCTCAGCTATGGCCACAGGCTTGTGTTCCAAAGGCTTATGTGTGTGCCCTATAAACAAAATGTTTTAGGTAGCCTAACATTTCTGCTAAAATTACACTTAATTAATATGGCTACTTTAAAAATCTCTGCCAGATAGTTGAAATCATTTAGGATCAAAATGGAAATGGTGCTGCTTGTCCTGGAATTTTTCTTTGAAGGGTGAGGCTCTTGTCACATTTACTTCCCTTTGGGTGTTAGTGAATATGACCCAGCCAGACGGCCTCTGAGCCCAAATCTGGCACGGTGGACCAGCTCTTCCTAAATGAGTGCTCTTTCTGCTTATTGTGAGAAATGGGGATTGATTGATTTTAATGAGTCTGAAAAGGAGGACTATCTCATTATTATAGACTTGCGAAATTCAAGCACTTATTTCATACTGGCAGGCGATAATTATAATAAACGTAAGAGATTTTGGAATTGAACACACTGATATTACCAAAAACATGTATATTTAATTCAAATTAACAAGGGCAAAAAAAAAAAAATTCCTTTTGGAGCATTTTTTCTGGTAAGCAGCAGGACCAGGGTTTGAACCTAGGTGGTCTTGGCCTTAGAGTCTGAGTTCCTGACTACTACTACTCCATGCTGCGTGCTCTCCAGGCTGTGGAGTATCTCACAGAACCTAGGAACAGGAGGCCTCCCCTGGGCCTCATCAGCAAGGTGCACGGTCAGGAGCTAAGACAGGTGTTCTCTCTCTGGTGTCACTCGGTCGCTGTGCTCTGCTTCCCTTCTGTGTCTATACCATTCTTCTGCTTTTCTCTGCAGATCAGCTCTTTATTCAGCTGTAGCTGGGTCTTGGGATGGGGGTAGAAGTCCTCAGGGAAGAGGGCTTTGGGCTGAACAGCAAGGCTAATAACCTGGGAAGTGCTGGCCTTATGCTTTCAACTTTTAGAATCAGTAAGAATGTAAAATACTTAGTTTTAATGGCTGGCCCTGGGAAAAATAGGAACCTTGCTCTATGTTCAGGATGCTACCTCCCCTGTGTAACTGTCTAGGCGCTTAGACACCATAGCTACATTAAGGTACCACTGGTCAATGAACAGATGGTATTTAGACAGCACCCACCATGACCAAGGCACTGGGCCAGGCATATGGCGCACAAGCTGTCTTAGGGAGAGAATTGTGGAGAATCTGAGGTCCTGAGCTCTTAACACCAGCTGAATCACCCATGAGTCCCTGCTTTACCCAGATGACAAAGGATCTGAGGGATTTGGAGAGGACGCTTGTAGGCCACTGGACTGGAGGCCCAATCTGATAGTTATATTAAGAAAGACTGCAAAAAGTCACAAGTTGATGCTTGATCAATTGCCAATATGGATAATTCTGTGAGCGATTGGAGGCTGAAGTTATTGTGAGCCTCAGTGATTTGAAAAAGCTTCATATGAGATGTGACTCAAGCTGACCTTGAAGGAAGGAAATGATTTAGGTAGATGGAGAGGGGAAAGCTGTTTAATTGGCGGGATAAGGGGAATAGCCACTTTTAGAAATTGCATTGGTCTTTCTGCACTAGTTGTTCAATTTATTGTATTCTCTGCTTAGGCCTCCATGGCCCATAACCCTTCCCTGGACAACAAAGCTCAACAGTGAGCTTTGTCTTGAAAGAAAGAATGACCTCAAGCTTGAAGGCAGATCTATGGTGTCTCACTTTTTTTCCTTCCTCACATAGTTCTTTTCTGGTGGGGAAGAGATTGGAGAGCCTAGAGGATATGGAAATAATATTTAAAATGATGTTATTGGCCAAGTGCAGTGACTCACACTTGTAACCCCTAGCAGTTAGGGAAGTCGAGGTAGGTGGATCACCTATGGTCAAGAGTTTGAGACCAGCCTGGCCACTACGGTAAAACCCTGTCTACTAAAAATACAAAAATTAGCCAGGCATCGTGTTGCAGGTCTGTAACAGCTACTTGGGAGGCTGAGGCCGAGAATCGCTTGAACCCGGGAGGTGGAGGTTACAGTGAGCCAAGATCACACCACTGTACTCCAGCCTGGGCAACAGAGTAAGACTCCATCTCAATGAAATAAATAAAGAATTTAATTAATTCATTTTCATTTGAATCTATGGGGTTTATGAGCCACTTGAAATGTTGACTTAATTAATAGTCACTTTATTCCAAAGAAAATCTGTTAGCTAAAGCTAGAGGATTTACTTTGCAGTCTTTAAACATGCAGAAGTAATAAATGCATAACTCTTAGATAAGAAGACACCTGTTAAGGAAGAAATGTTTAGGAGTGTTGCCTAATTGCACTTCCTATGTAAGCACCAGAGTCTTAAAAAGTCTAATAGCCGGGCACGGTGGTGTGTGCCTGTAGTCCCAGCTACTCGGGAGGCTCAGGTGGGAGGATCACTTGAGCCCAGGAGTTCTGGGCTGCAGTGTGCTATGCCAGTCAGGTGTCCGCACTAAGTTTGGCATCAATATGGTGGCCTCCCGGGAGCAGGGACCACCAGGTTGCCTAAGGAGGGGTGAACTGGCCCAGGTTGGAAACGGAGCAGGTCAGAACTCCCATGCTGATCAGTAGTGGGATCACGCCTGTGAATAGCCACTGCACTCCAGCCTGGGCAACATATCGAGACCCCGTCTCTTAAAAAAAAAAGTCTAATAATCTAATAAAGTTATAACCTCCCATTATCATGGCAAGGTGGCAGCACCACTGTGTGCTTTTATTTAGTATAGAAGACTCCCTGTATTTAGGGGACTTTACTCTGAGGAGGTTGTAAGTACAAAGTATATGCAGGTGGACAAACTACAGATGTTCAAAATGTTTGAGCACAGGGGCCTAGAAGAGTTGCCTCTGGGCTGGGTGAGTTGGCTCACCCCTGTAATCCCAGCACTTTGGGAGGCTGAGACAGGCGGATCACCTGAGGTCAGGAGTTCGAGACCAGCCTGACCAATATGGAGAAACTCCATCTCTACTAAAAATACAAAATTAGCTGGGCATGGTGGCGCACAACTCTAATCCCAGCCATTCGGGAGGGAGGTTGAGGCAGGAGAATTGCTTGCACCTGGGAGGCTGATGTTGCAGCAAGCTGAGATCACACCATTGCACTCCAGCCTGGGCAACAAGAGCGAAACTTCGTCTCAAAAAAAAAAAAAAAAAGAGTTGCCTCTCAGGTTTTGGTTTATGTGTCTGTTTTTTCTACCTATTGTTAGATTAGTTCACATTCATTTTAGCTTTCTCTTTCTGTACCCTGGGAAGCTAGAATTAATTAAATTGCTGTGGGGGAAAGAGGTCAGCCTGTTTCTCCTCATTAATCCCCAATTTAAGACTAACCACATTTCCTAAAGGCCTGCAGGAGCTGGGCACTGGGCCAGGTCTGAGGATGAGGTATGAAGGAGTGGGCATAACCCCTGCCCACGGCCATAGGCCCCTGAGTTCCAGAACCTGGCCCCACCTCCGCTGCTGCAGCTGCAGCATCCTGCACAGCTCCTTAGGTGTAATGGGGGCCTGGAGGAATGAATGAATGTCTTTCTGGAGCCTGCAGTCTAATGGGGAGATAGGCGTTAAGCAAACATAAGACAGTATTTAGGGAAAGTCAGCCATCATTCCTAGGTCGCTCATGGAGTCCCAAGCCTCCCAGAGCTCTTTCATCGTTGGGCTGATTTTGTGGTCTCCTGGCCTCTCTTGATTACTTTGCTTTAATTGATTACTTTGGGCTGATCTTGTGGTCTCCTGGCCTCTTTGCTCTGGCCTCCAGTTTTCACAGTGGCTGCCTTTCTTTTGCATTTGGCTGGTTTAGTTGTGAAATCCATCTCTTTCTCCCAGTATCTTAAAAATCATGCACACAGAAGATCAGGGGTGCAAAAGGTAATTTTTCGAAGATGGGAGAGCAAATGTTTACCATCTAGCAACACAGACACTCTGAAATGGAGCTGGAGGCATCTTTGTGTTGAAAGTGTCCTCTGGCCACCCTAGGACCTCTGGGTTTCACAGGCCCTCACCGTCATCAATTTACTGGTACCTCCCATGCCCCATAGCACCTTTCTCATTCCTGTTTCTTCTCCCCCACTGTGAAGAAGATTTGGTGCAGGGCCTAGACTAGAATGACAGGCCTTATGAACGCTTGCATCCTCATCCTTCTATTCTTCATTCCATTTTATTTCTATTGCAATGTTTATCCCTCTGGCAACCCAAAGTAGCCTTGCTTACAAAGGAGGAATGAGCCTGCAGGCTGTGAAATGGGATTTTAGACCTTGACATATGGTGCAGAAACGAGAAGGAAAATTCCACTACACAAACCTCCTGTGTGAGGTGAGCCTTTTCTCCCCCAGTGCCTTGGGGAAAACTGACCCAGATTTTAAAGAGAAAGATCATGTTTCCTGGTCATTTTCTGTGGCTTTGTAGTAGAACCTAAAAAAGAAACAGAAGAAAGAGGGAGGAGAATGAGTATTATGTAATATTTCATAAGGGCTTTAAAAACTCTGTTTATAAAACTACCATATCATCTGCATTTAAGGTTTGGAAGACTCAATATTAAGATGTCGATTCATCCCCAATTGATGTATAAATTAAACACAACTTCAATCAAAAGCCTATCATGTGTTTTTGTAGATACCGAGAATCAGCTAAAAGAGATACTATGGTAGGCAAAAAGAACTATAATAACAATTTTTTTTTTTTAAGAACAAATTTGGATGATTCTCATTACCTAGTTTTAAAACTTACTTTAAAGCAAAGTAATCAAGACAGTGTGGTATTGGCAAGAGGATAGACATGTAGATCAGTGAAGCGAAGTAGATAATCCAGAATAGTCCCATACAAATATGGCCAAATGGTTTTTGACCAAGGTATAAAGGCAGTTCAATGGAGTATGATGTAATGGCAATTTCAACAAATGGTGCTGGGACAATTGGACTTCTGTGTGCAAAACAATTGAACCCTTACCTCACTCCATATAGAAAAATTAACTCAAAGTTGATCATGGATCTAAATGTAATACCTAATTAGAAATTCATTAGAAAACATAGGAGAAAATCTTTGTGACCTTAGTTGGTCACAAAGACCAAAAGTCTGATTTATAAAAGAAATTTGATTAAGTTAGATTTTGGTAACATTGACGTTTTTTTCTCTGAAAAAGATACTGTTAAGAAAATGAAAAGGCAACCCACCAACTGGGCAAAAAAGATTTGTGACTATGCCAGACGTGATGGCTCACGCCTGTAATCCCAACACTTTGGCAGGCCCAGGTGGGTGGATCACCTGAGGTCGGGAGTTCAAGACCAGCCTGGCCAACATGGTGAAACCTGGTCTATACTAAAAATACAAAAATTAGCTGGGCATGGTGGCAGGTGCCTGTAATCCCAGCTACTCAGGAGGCTGAGGCAGGAGAATCTCTTGAACCCGAGAGGTAGAGTTTGCAGTGAGCTGAGATCGCACCATGGTACTCCAGCCTGGATGACAAGAGTGAAACTCCATCTGAAAAAAAAAAAAAAAAAGATACATGAAGAGCATATCTGACAAAGAACTTGATCCAGAATGTATAAATAACTCTCAAACTCAATAATAAAAAAACTCAAATGACCCAATTTAAAATGGGCAAAAGATTTGAATGGATACTTTATTAAGGAAGATGTAAGATATACAGATGGCAAAAAAAAAAACCACATGAAAATATGGTTAATATCAGTAGTCATCAGTGAAGCTGCTTACCTATTAGAGTGACTAAAAAAAATGACAATACTAAGTCATGGTGAAGACAACAAGGGACTGGATGTCTTAACATGCACTGTTGGCGGGAATGTAAAATGGTACAGCCACATTGGAAAACAGTTGGCAGTTTCTTATAAAGTTAAACATACACTTAATATACGACTGAGGAATCCCAACCCAAGAAAATGAAAACTCATGGTCACTCAAAAATCTGTTCATGAATATTTATAGCAGTTTTATTCTTAATCACTAAAAATTAGAAGCAGGGCCAGGTGTGGTGGCTAATGCCTATAATCTCAGCACTTTGGGAGGCTGAGGCAAGGCAGGCGGATCACTTGAGGTTAGGAGTTCTAGATAGCCTGGCCAGCAAGGTGAAACCCTGTCTCTACTAAAAATACAAAAATTAGCTGGGAATGGTCACACTCACCTATAGTCCCAGCTAACTGGGAGGCTGAGGCAGGAGGATTGCTTGAACCCAGTGGAGGTTGCAGCGAGCCGAGATTGCATCACTGCACTCCAGCCTGGGTGACAGAGCAAGACCCTATCTAAAAAAACAAAACCATAAGCAACTCAGCTGTCCCTCACCTGAGGAATTGATAAACTGTGGTCCATCTGTCCAGTGGAATATTCAATAGTAAAAAGAAATGAATTATTGATACAGATGATAATGTGAATAAATCTGAAATGTATTACGCTACGATAAAAATATCAGATTCAAAAGGTACATACTAATCTTTTTATGATATTGGGAAAAGGTAAAACTATAGAAATGCATTGCTGGGGGTAGAGTGGGGGGTGGGTGGTTAGACTATACAGGGACAATCAACTGTCTTGTATCCTGATTGTGTTGATGCTTAACTCCATACATTTGTCAAAACTCAGAACTGTATACCCAAAAGAGACTTTTACTATTGGTTAAAAAAACAAATTTAAGAAGGATTAGCAAACAAAAACAAGACAGAAAAAAATAACACATTCTCATTGTTCAATTTTTGGAAAATACAGAAAAGTACAAGAAAGAAATTCTATAATCCCATCTTCTAATAATAATCACTGTTACCTTTTGAGCTATTTCCTTCTAGCTTTTTGTTCCTTTGGCATTTTTACTTAGTTAAAATGATGTGATCTGGCTTGCTTTATTTGTATCATACATTTTACAGATAGAATTATATAGATTGTATTCTGCTTTTGAAAACAATACTGTACATTCAATTATATTGTAAATTCTATTAAGACATCTCCATAGATAATATTTTAAGGGCTTTATAATTTTTTGCTACATGATTGTACCATAATTTATGTTGTTCATGTAGGTTATTCCCAGTTTCTCAATGTTGTTTTTAGATGCAAGGAGCATCTTTATTCAGAAACTTTTGCACACATTTCAGATTGTTTCTTTCAGAAGTAGAGTTCTAGAAAATATTATTGGGTTAGAGTGTATTAGTGTTAAGTTTTTAAATATGTGTTGGTGAGACTGCCTTCTGGGAAACTTAGTCCCATCAGCAAGATGTGAGGGTGCTTGTTTTCACTTGTCTCTTCATCGGCATTTGTGATTCTGTATGCCATGTGAGCTAATGGCGGAACTTGCAGAGTTGTTGTGAAACAATGCATGTTAAGGGAATGATGCAGTACCTGTAATGTTAGCCCTCGGCTGATGCATATTTTTATTGTTTTTTATTTGAATTTTTGCTTGTTTGATAGATAAATGTGTTATCGTATTCATTTTAATTGAATTTTAAAAATTACAAGTGAACATTAATGATTTTAATATTTTTATTCGCTGTTTTACTTTTTGCTCTGTGGCTTGTTCATATTTGGCTTGGGACCAAAGTATTTGTGCATACATTAAAAAAAAAATATATATATATTTTTTAGATGGAGTCTTGCTTTGTTGCCAGGCTGGAATGCAGTGGCACAATCTCGGCTCATTGCAGCCTCTGCCTCCCAGGTTCAAGCAATTCCCCTGCCCCAGCCTCACGAGTAGCTGGGACTACAGATGCGTGCCACACCTGGCTAATTTTTTGTATTTTAGTAAAGATGGGGTTTTACCATGTTGTCCAAGCTGGTCTTGATCTCCTGTCCTCAGGTAATCTGCCCACCTCGGCCTCTCAAAGTGCTGGGATTACAGGTTAAATGTTAAAGCTATTAAACCTTTGTTAAGTTTATAGAACGTATTTTTTCATTTTCCAGTTTGCTGTTTACAATTTTGTTTTTGATGTCTTTTAACATACAAAGATTTAAAATTTTATGTAGTCAAATCTGTAGATGTTTTATTTGGTGATCACTTTGTGTAGTCACATCTATAGATGTTTTATTTTGTAACCATCTGCTTAGCTGGGCCTCAAACCACTTTTCAAACGTTTTTTTCTTCTTTCCCTTTTCCTCTTTCCCTTGTCGGTTTTAAGATACAACTTCGAGACCAACTGCATGTGTGTTACCTCTCATCTTAAAAGACAGGGCGGAACATGTGAACCTCCACTCCCTTTGCTTTCCAATTCTGCACTCCCACGCCTTAGGAACATGGATTTACTTAAGTGCTTATTAAGCACAGACCATGCTGTCTTATCTGGTCATATATTTCCTTAGAAGCTTCAGGAGTCAGATCCTGATAGGGACCAGGCATCTCTGGAATTCTGTCTTCAAAAAAAGATTCCTTCGAGGATGGAACCCACACCCGGCTGAAGACTCACTAATTTACAACCTGGCAGGAACCACAAAGGCACCAGCACCATTACCAAATGGGACAATAATTCAAGAGGGTCTCTGGAGCAAGTCACGCCACCCGGCACCTTGCAGCCCCACTTGCCTCTTCTGCTTTCCAAGCTCTTTGTTGAAAAACCCCCACGTTCCCTCCACGAATTGAAAAGTGGAATTGCTTTCTGCTCGTCCCCTGCTAGCCCGGATAATACAATCTCTCTCTCTCATCATAACTCGTTATTATTTTTGACTTCTTTCCACAAGCAGTGAGCAACCAGACCCCTTTGCTGGTTATAGTTTCTTCTATTGCTTTTATTTTATTTATTTTGAGAAAGAGTCTCACTGTCACCCAGGCTGCAGTGCAGTGGTGCCATCTCAGCTCACTGCAATGTCCGTTTTCCAGATTCAAGCCATTCTCCTGCCTCAGCCTCCAGAGTAGCTGGGATTACAGGCATCCAGCACCATGTCCGGTGAGTTTTTATATTTTAGCAGAGATGGGGTTTCATCATGTTGGCCAGGGTGGTCTCGAACTCCTGACTTCAGGTGATCCACTCGCCTCAGCCTCCCAAAGTGCTGGGATTACAGGGGTGCGACACCACACCTGGCCCCTTCTTTTGCTTTTATATTCTTCTTCAAGTAAAGAATAAGTAAATAATCATTTTTTTTTTAGTATCTTTTAGTGTTTTTTTCCACACAACTTTTAAATTTCTGATATATATTTTTGTCTATGATAGGAGGCGAGACTCAGTTTCCTCAGTAGCATTTATTAAGCATTTCTTCACTGATGGGCAGTGCCTCATTCTTTACATGTTGTTATTTTTGAATTTATAATCTGTTTCTGGGTCTTGTTTCATTCTTTTTATTTTATTACTGATAACAATTTTAAAATATCTTCCAGGAGAAATTCCCTTTTTCTAGCAATTGTTTTTTAAAAAACTTTTTTTTTTCCTTGAGACATGGTCTCTGTGTTGCCCAGGCTTGCCTCAAACTCCTGGGCTAAAGTGATCTCCTGCCTCAGCCTCTCAATGTGCTAGGATTACAGGTGGAAGCCACTGTGCCTGGACAAAAAACCATTTTCTTAACCCTTCTGGCCACACACACACACACACACACACACAAACACACATACACAGACACACACACAAACACACACACATACTTTTTTTTTTTTTTTTTTGAGATGGAGTGTAGCTCTGTCACCAGGCTGGAGTGCAGTGTCGCAATCTTGACTCACTGCAAACTCCTCCTCCTGGGTTCAAGCGATTCTCCTATTTCAGCCTCCCAATTAGCTGGAATTACAGACACATGCCGACACGCCCAGCTAATTTTGTATTTTTAGTAGAGACGGGATTTCACCATCTTGGCCATGTTGGTCTCCATCTCCTAACCTCAGGTGATCCGCCTGCCTCAGCCTCCCAAAGTTCTGGGATTACAGGCGTGAGCCACCATGGCCGGCCTTGTGTATTCTTTCAATTAAACTTGATAATCATTTCATCTATCCCCCTCATCCCCACAAGCTTACTGTAATTTTAACCACAACAAAGAACTAGCTCTAATTACTCAACAGAGTTGTCTCTAATCTTAAAGTGCTTTCTAGTACAACTGCTTTGGGAAAAGATTTGACACTTTCTTGTAAGTTAAGAAATATACCTACCCTTTGGCTCATCAATACCACATCTAGATGTTTGTCTGAGAGACACATAAACATGTCTACACACAGGCCTTTACATGAAGGTTCATAGTAACTTCATTTATAACAACCCAAATTGAGAAAAAACATGAACGTCCATGAGCAGGAGAATGAACAAGTGGTAGCTATTCATACGATGACATGTAACTCAGCAATGAAAATGAATGAATAGCCGGGCACTGGGGCTCACGCCTGTAATCCCAGCATGTTGGGAGGCCAAGGCAAGCAGATCACTTGAGGTTAGGAGTTTGAGACCAGCCTGGCCAACATGGTGAAACCCCGTCTCTATTAAAAATAGAAAAATTAGCCGGGTGTGGTGGTGCGCACCTGTAATCTCAGGTACTCAGGAGGCTGAGGCACAAGAATCACTTGAACCCAGGAGACAGAGGTTGCAGTGAGTGGAGCTCATGCCGTTGCACTCTAGTCTGGGTGACAGAGCCAGACTCCATCTCAAAAAAATACGGCCGGGCACGGTGGCTCACGCCTGTAATCTCAGCACTTTGCGAGGCCAAGGCGGATGGATCACAAGGTCAAGAGATCAAGACCATCCTGGTCAACATGGTGAAACCCCGTCTCTACTAAAAATACAAAAAATTAGCTGGGCATGGTGGCGCATGCCTGTAATCCCAGCCACTCAGGAGGCTGAGGCAGGAGAATTGCCTGAACCCAGGAGGCGGAGGTTGCGGTGAGCCGAGCGTGCCATTGCACTCCAGCCTGGGTAACAAGAGCGAAACTCTGTCTCAAATAAACAAATAATAAATACATAAAATGAACTACTGATACCACTGTGGATGAATCTCAAATGCATGATCCTCGCAGAAAGAAGCTAGACTTGAAAGAATCAGTACTGTTTGATTAAACCATATGAAGTTTTTGAACAGGCAATACTAGTCTCTATCGAAGAAAGTCACTGTGGTGGTTGCCTGGGAAGGGACTTGAAGGTATCTTACAGGGTTATGGAGATGGTCTACATCTTGAAAGAGGTGTGGGTTATGTGGATGTATTGTTTTGTCAAAGCTCATTGAAATGTATAGTTTAATATTTGTATATTTTTATCCCCCCCAATAAAGTGAAAAACCTTTTAAATTAAAAAAAAAAATGTCTTTCCAGTTTCTCTTTGGCCAATTGCAAGGGTTACTCTGAAATTTTAGCTTGAATGATACAAACAAAAATGAGAAGTTTGTATAAAAACATTTATTACTTGCTTATTGGCTATTTCACATTGTGTTCTTTCTTTAAATATGGACGCCCATCATTAATAAATACCATTAAGCATGAAGAACCAAAATAAAATGCATTAGGAAAAAGCAGCCACTCCCTGCATAGGTCATCCTTTCTGCATGGCACAATTTGAAAGGTGAACTCACTTTTCCCCAAGTGATAGTAGGATCTTGGTCACATCATGACAAGCAGAGAATATCCTTGGTTTGAGAATCCGATTATACTTGAACTTGATTTTCAGGAGTAGTTCAGGAGACACTCTACGTCCCGTCTCAGGATCTGAGCCTTTACCATTTGCTGCATCAACCTGAGTTGGCTGCTCAGATAGTGAATCCTACTGGCTGGAGCATTAAGCCCCTGGATTTTATCAGTGGCAGCCTAGAGAGGTTCGAAGAGAAGGAGGGTGGAATTGTGGCCGAGACTTAGGTTTTTTAAGATCATCCTTTAAAATTTTATCCCTATCATTTTATTTTAAATATCCAGTGGCCTGATTTGTGCCTCATGATATGATAATGTAATACTTCTAAAAAACAAATTCTGATTCTCATTGAGGCTAGGATGTCCCCCTCTGTCATCCCCCAGTTTTCCTTTTGTTTCTAAATGAGTGCATCTGATAATCTGCTGGGGCTGTAATCCTGTGAGCACTTGCCAATCAAAAGGATCAGCTCTTGACCAGGAAATGACCTTGAGTGAACTTCAGGGAGATTAACAAGGAGAAAGGATTGAAGTTTATGTGTGGGTGCAGTGCCTAGAGAGAGATGGAGAGCGAGAGAGGTGGTGCTGTTTCCTGGAATCCAGTGGTGGTCTGGTGCACGAAGTGTGAGCAGCAAGACCCTAGATTCTCACCTTACAGCTTCGTGCGGATAACAGAGGCAGAGATGAGGGCCTATCACCACTTAGTGGGAAGTTGCCTCAGGCTAGAATATATGGCAAAAAAAGGTAGTGTGGAAGCAGTGATGCATGGGTTTTATGTATGTGTTTTATTTCTCCTCATTCTTAGCATAATGATTTAAAACTAAGAAATTTTACATTTAAAAAAATCTTACTTTGCTGTACTGTCTCAAGTATTTTGTGAATAATTTTTTAAATGACTTTAAAAAATGCGTTAATTAGCTAATATGGTCATTTATTGATATGTTAATAAATTCATAATGTAAAATTTTCTGAAAAAATTAGGTTGTAATATGGAATGTGTAAGTATGAGCTTGTTTTGAAAGCCTACATATGTCTGTTCATACATATGTGTGCAATGAATATTGTATACCAGTGAGATAACAGGTTAATTTCGGGTAAAGGAATAAGTTTTACTTTGGTTGTATTTTCTATTTTTTTTTTTTTAAATAACCGACATACCTTGCTTTTGTCCAAGTGGTAGTAAGTAGGATCTTGGTTACACCATGACAGGCAAAGAATATCCCTCATTTGAGAATCAGAGTGTCATCACGCCTGATCTTCAGGAGCAGTTCAGGACCTAAACCTTTATCATTTCATTATTTCTGTATTTCTATGAAAATGAAAATAAGAATCCAGATTGTGAAATTCGTATTCCTGAAGAGAAGTATTAAGTCTGAAAGGCTTCATGTTAGATGCATGAACTGATAACAAACTGATGGTCTCAGAACAGAAAAAGAAAAGCCCTTTCCTTCAGCAGGCTGGTGAGGAGAAACATTTCTAATTGTACTTTCCACGTACTTAGAAGCCAGCAGGACAGACGTTCTCAAAGCTCAAGCAGTCACGTGCTTCTAAGACTGCTTCTTTTAGAAATGCACTTATTGGTATGCTCCCACCTTTTTTTTTTTGCCTTAAAAATGTTTTAATACATTTATTCCCCTTGGATCACAGGCTAGAATAGGTGATTAAAGCAAATGTCTTAGACTCTCTCATTACTCTTTATTTATACTTGGAAGTTGTTTCTTCAGGAGTGGGGAGTTATTAAATGAAGTGTGCATTAAAAATAATCATTGTTGCAGTATACTTTCTGATTGAGACATGATTCATAGTTATATACCATATATTTAAATAGTATGTAATGCATAAATTATATTCTCAAAGGCAAGGGCTATTATATGTTTTCTACTTAGAGAAGGACAACTTGTGAAATAGATTTTGCTTTCCACATTTAAACGTGTGCTCATCAGTGCATGCACACAAATCCTTACAAGGCTTGAATTGAAGTGTATATGATTGCCCTAATTTTATTAAAATTAAATTATTGGTCGGGTGCGGTGGCTCACGCCTATAATCCCAGCACTTTGGGAGGCCGAGGCAGGTGGATCATGAGGTCAGGAGATAGAGACCATCCCAGTCAACATGGTGAAACCCCATCTCTACTAAAAATACAAAAATTAGCTGGGCATGGTGGCACGCGCCTGTAATCCCAGCTACTCAGGAGGCTGAGGCAGGAGAATTGCTTGAACCTAGGAGGTGGAAGTTGCGGTGAGCCAAGATTGCGTCATTTCACTCCAGCCTGGGCAACAAGAGCGAAACTCTGCCTCAAAATAATTAAATTATTGCAAGAGCTTTACAACTCTGTTAATAGTGAGGAGAGGAATTAATTTGAAAGAAGAGGCCGGGCGCGGTGGCTCAAGCCTGTAATCCCAGCACTTTGGGAGGCCGAGGCGGGTGGATCACGAGGTCGAGAGATCGAGACCATCCTGGTCAACATGGTGAAACCCCGTCTCTACTAAAAATACAGAAAAATCAGCTGGGCATGGTGGCGTGTGCCTGTAATCCCAGCTACTCAGGAGGCTGAGGCAGGAGAATTTCCTGAACCCAGGAGGCGGAGGTTGTGGTGAGCCGAGATCGCGCCATTGCACTCCAGCCTGGGTAACAAGAGCGAAACTCCGTCTCAAAAAAAAAAAGAATTTCCAAATCCTGAGCTTACAGCATTATATATGCTATTGTTGCCTTCTTTTTTTCCTTACTAAAGAAGATTATGAAACGTTCACCTATATGCTTTAGCTGTCAGTCATTTTATTCTGTGACTAAAGACAACAATGAAAGGTTGAGTATGTTAATGTAAGTTTTGTGAGTATCTAAAAGATCTTTTTGACATTACTGCAGTGTTAACGTTCATAAGATACTGTCGGTTGACTTTTCAGACTAAAGTAACATTGATTCCTTGGGATTAGGGAAATGAAACTCCAGATGGAGTTTCTGATTGGAATTTGTGTTCATCAAGACAAATATTTTATGTAATTGTTGGGGGGATCAGGGAGAGTTGGCAGTTGGAGGTTTGCTTTTCCACTGACTGTACCCCCCTCTTTTTTCTCTTTTTAAAGAAAAAGAATATACATAATATTATAAAATGAATGCCTCTAAGTTAGAGTAGTGCCAGCTGCTGTAACAAACACCCAAATTTCAATGGATTAATAGATTCCAATACACTGTCCTCGGTCAGAGAGCTGTTTTCTTTCAGCGTTTTAGGGACCCTGGCCGCCTCTATCTTGTGGGTCTGCCATTCACCATACTTGGAGTTTTCACCTGTAGCCTGGAAGAGAGAAGAGAGAGTGGCGAAAGCACACTTTTTTTTTTTGAGACGAGGTCTTGCTCTGTCACCAGGCTGGAGTGCAATGACTCAATCTCAGTTCACTGCAACCTCCACCTTCCGGGTTCAAGTGATTCTCCTGTCTCAGCCTCCCAAGTAGCTGGGATTACAGGCACGCACCACCACGCCCAGCTAATTTTTTGTATTTTTATTAGAGATGAGGTTTCCCCATGTTGGCCAGGATAGTCTCGTTCTCCTGACCTCATGATCCTCCCGCCTCAGCCTCCAAAAGTGCTGGGATGACAGGCGTGAACCACTGCACCCGGCCAGCAAACTTGTTTTTTAAATACCCCAGCTTAGAAGTAAGACCACATTTTTGCTTACCTCCTGTTGGCATTCACAGTCACTTGACCGTAACTGAAGGGAAGGGGGTGAGTGGGAGATTGAGAGTCCCTGGCTAGGCAACTGCCTCTCAGTGGTAAAGCCAATGCATGAAAGAGGAACTGTGACATGTTGATGGGCAGCTAGCCATCTCTGCTTCAATTGTTCATTGCAATTCACCTTAAGCAGTACCTCTATACATACATATACATAAATGCAAACAACATTCTATTCTGTATCTCACTTTCTTTTTTAAACACTTAGTATGTTTGAAACTTCCTTTCCTGTCAGTAACATAGATACATCTGATTTTATTTAATGCCTCCATAGTATTCTGTTATATGCCTTTATCATTTATTTAACTAATCCTCTATTAATGGTCATTTGCAACAAAAGCACAAACTATAATAAATATCTTCGAACTCCTTTATTTTGTACTTCTGTTAATATTACCTTAGGTTAAATCCCTAGACATGGAAGGTCTTGGCTAAAATGCTGTATATTTAATATTTTGACAGATATTTTCAAGTTAATCAACAGAAAGATTGTACCTATTTATACCTTCATACATAGAAAATCTGCCTACACTCTTACCAACGCAATCTTATTCATTAAGATAATCAGTAATCCATCAGGCAGGAAATATCTCATTTTGTTTTAATTTACATTTCTTTTTCTTTTCTTTTTTTTTTTTTTTTGAGGTGGAGTCTTGCTTTGTTGCTTGGGCTGGAGTACAGTGGCAAGATCTCGGCTCACTGTAACCTCTGCCTCCCAGGTTCAAGTGATTCTCCTGCCTTAGCCTCCCGAATAGCTGGGACTACAGGTGGTCACCACCATGCCCAGCTAATTTTTGTGTTTTCAGTAGAGATGAGGTTTCACCATATTGGCCAGACTGGCCTTGAACTCCTGACCTCATGATTTACCTGCCTGGGCCTCCCAAAGTGCTGGGATTACAGGTGGGAGCCACCGTGCCCGGCCTAATTTATATTTCTTTATCTGCGATTTGAATGTATGTGTCCCTCCAAAATTCGTATGTTGAAACCTAACCCCCAAGGTGATGATATTAGAAGGTAGGGCCTCTGGGAGGTGGTCATGGGGAATCCACCTTTGTGAATGGAATTAGTGCCCTTATAAAAGGAGTTTCAGATAGCTGCCTCCCTCTTCCATCCCTCCTGCCACATGAGGACTTGGCATTCATCCCTTTTGCCCTTCCACCATGTGAGGATGCAGCAAGAACACACTACCTGGAAGCAGGAAGTCCTTGCCAGACACTGAATCTGCTGGGGCCTTCCTTAGACTTCCCAGTCTCCACAACTGTGAGAAATAAAATTTTGCATTTACAAATTACCCAGCTGGAGGTATTTTGTTATAGCAGCAAGAACAGACTAAGACATGAGGTTAAACAAGTTTCGATATAAATTTATTGGCTCTATTTTTTCTATGATTGTCTGTTTTCAGTTTATGCCTATTACATTAGCTTCCTATAACAGCTGACCACAAAACTCCATGGCTTACAAGATAAATTAATTTTTCTCACAGTCCTACTGGCCACAAGTCCACAATGAAGGTGCCGGCAGGGCCACTCTCTGCGGGTTCTAGGGATGATTCCATCTCTTGACTCTTCTGGCTTCTGGGCTTCCTGTCTCCAACTTCACATGGTTTCCTCCGTGTTTCTGTCTTCCTCTGCTTCTCTGTCTAATCTCCTGTCCTCATCTCATCATACTATGCCATATTATTGTATGTATACTGAATACACAATAATAATTATTATTTTGTCCATACATTGTTTCCAGCCAATAGGAGTCACTGTTGATGGGCCAGTGACACGTGAATGAATAATAAATACATAGTCCATAAGTCATTACTTATTTCATAAAATATATTTTTTCTTGCCTGCATGTCAGCAAAATCAGGGTTGCTATAACAGATTTTCACTTCGAACTATTGAGAGCAGTGATACAAAGTAAATGTGATCTAAGTAAAATGTGATTGAGTTTAACAAGTTCAAACATTGTATATATGCATGATGAATTACAAAAAGAAAAGTAAGAGCATTGACACTTGGTTCTACTGGACTGGATATGTCATGACTAAATAATCTACAGTATCATGCTATGCGAGAGGAAGGATTTCTCAGGTTAATTCATTTGTTTTTTTCTCTTACCTAAGCACTTCCTCAGTTCAAATCCTCCCTGCACTCTGAAGCAGTGTGTGTCCCTGATGTCAGCAGTGGCACAACCCACAAAGCACCGTAGCATTTGGATGCAGTCGATTTTCTTTTGAGGACATAGACCAAGAGCTGTGGAGTATTTCCCTGGCCTGAGCAGCATTAAGAGATGAGATGTTCAGGGTTGTGTGCACCTGCCAGCACTGAGCACTGGACCATGAGAGCCTGAGGCAGCCAAGTGTTCTTTAATACATATGTTCATGGGGGGAGGGTGTGAGATACCGAGCCCTCCAAAGTGAGGGCCTGGGCAGGCAGGGGTCACAGGAGCTCTCTGGAGGGGGTGGGAGGGGAATATTCCATTTGTTTTTTTTTTTTTTTTTTTTCTTTTTTGGAGAAAGGAGTCTTGCTCTTTTGCCCAGGCCAGAGTGCAGTGGCACAATCTCAGCTCACTGCAACCTCTGCCTCCCAGGTTCAAGTGATTCTCCTGCCTCAGCCTGCTGAGTAGCTGGGATTACAAGTATCTGCCACCACACCCAGCTAGTTTTTATATTTTTAGTAGAGATGGGGTTTTACCATGTTGGCCAGGGTAGTCTAAAACTCCTGACCTCAGGTGATCCTCCTGCCTCAGCCTGCCAAAGTGGTGGGATTACAGGTGTGAGCCACCACACCCAGCCGAATGTTCCATTCTTGATCTTTTTGATGGTTATATCAGTGAATATATTTGTCAAAATTCCTCAAACTGTACACTTAAGGCTTTGTACATTGTATTGCTTGTAAATTATACTTCAATAAAGTATCGATGGCATAAAAAATAAAGACTACCAGTGCATACTTCTTTGTACGTAAACTAAAGGGGGTAACCACATATGATTCCATCACTTTAACACAACTGTTTCGTATATTCTTTCCACATATGCCCACATGCATGTACACAGACATATCACACACTTGCTTGCTTCTTTCTTTTTTTAAATCTGGCTATAATCTCACCATTTGTAGGATTTTTGTGTCCTCGACATTATATCTTAAATCTTTTTCGACGGATATGGTCTTTATACTTGTATAATGATTGCTTTCATTTTTTCACTCTGATAAAAATAATTACATTCTACACTTTACATATAAAGTTTTTATTATGTTCTTGTGATACATTTTCAGATATAGAATGAATGGGTAAAGGATTATGGAGACTGAGATTTTTAGACAAGTAATTTGAAAGTAAAGAGAAAAAAGATTATGGAGACTTTAATGACCGGAATCGTTAAGATGTGGGCTTTGGAGGTCAGAATGTGCTGGGTTCGAGTTCTGGCTTTGCATGCTCTTGGATAAGCTACTTCAGATCTAGTTCAATATCAGCCTTAGGGTTGTTTTGAGGATTGGATGAGGTCACATATATAAAGTCTGTGTATGGAATTGACCTGTAAGTGCTCAGTCGTCACCAGGTAAAAGATTGTGAAACTACTTTCTCAGCGGATGCCACCTGCTTCACTCCCTCAGGTTATGCAGAAGGACTAATTTTCCAATATAACCCCAGCATTGCGTTTTAGAATCTCAATATTCTATGGATGAAATGAGATATTCTATTGCTGTTTAAGTTTCATCAGTAGATGACTAGAAAGTTGGACATTTTCTAATGCTTTTGATTTTAAAAATCTTTAAAATTCCTTCTAAACAACTATTCTGTCTGCTTTCAAAAGCCTTTAATTCATTATTTGTTTATGGACAAGACAAAAGTCATTGTTTATTTTATTTTAAGATGGGAGTCTCACTCTGTTGCCCAGGCTGGAGTGCAGTGGTACCATCTCGGCTCACTGCGAACTCTGCTTCCTGGGTTCAAGCGATTCTCCTGCCTCAGCCTCCCGAGTAGCTGAGATTACAGGTGCCCACTACCGCACCCAACTAATTTTTGTATTTTTAGTAGAGATGTGGTTTCAGCATCCTGGCCAGGCTGGTCTTGAACTCCTGACCTCGTGATCTACCTGCCTTGGCCTCCCAAAGTGCTGGGATTACCGGTGTGAGCCACCACAACCGGCCGACAAAAGTCATTATTATGGGGCAGGTTAGGTTAAACATTGCTATAGCACAGGACCCAGTAAAGGAAGGAAATATGTTTGTGTTATTTCTGACCTGGCCAATAACACAGCAGTGAAATGCATTATGCCCATGGGCGGGCTTATTGTACCAGCAGTGGTGTGAGCTAGCTCAATATCACCCTTAGAGTTGTTTTGAGGATTCAATGAGGTCACACATATACAATATGTGATATGGAATTGACCATACCACATACTGACTTGTACCAACCCAGCAACTGGTGCCTCCGAGCCCCTGATCCAGAGTTTCCTCAGTCAACTCTAGTCTAGTTGTGGAGGTGGGAGGGTGGGGCGGGCTGGAGGAGCTTCATTTGCGTGTTAGGGCACTTTTCTTCCCTTTCATGGTGTAACTAATAGAGCCAGTTAAATCTGTGACATGCAAAGTTAGTGTCCAGCTCACAGCTGGTATCCTATTCATGTTATTAAAGGCTAGAGTCCTGTTACACAGCGCCTGAGAGCGGAGATCCTGGTTCGTGGCTTGTTAGACGTTGTTGCAAATTCAGTTGGTGAGATCTAGTTTGATCGACTGGCAGACCCTTCTCTTCTTTCTTTCCCCTTGTTCTCTGGGCAAAGTAGGGATGTCACAGGGTCTGCCAAACTCAGACTGCTGTCCTTCTCTGCTCCAGGCCATCCCTTTCCCCATTTACCCTAGGTATTTATTTAGCTAGCTCTTTTCTTTCCCCCTCAGATCATACTTGAATCTTTAAAATCACAGTGTGACAGAAATCTCAGAACAGCAAGAGTGGGAGACCAAGGGTTTTACTGTCCTTTATCCCTTACCAGTTGCTGCAGTCAGACGGCGTTGAGACATCATCAGCCGTTTCCTGCCCTCTGTAGTACGGAGGTTGGCGCCCATGATGAGCCCAGGTCCTGCTCTCTCAGACTGGGGAGTGGGCAGCACAGGGATATTGTTTGCTGCCTGTCGTGGAATTCCCATGGGAATAGCCAGACTTACTTCCTCGCCGAAGAGGCTGTAGGCTGTGTGCTGCCTTTGATACCGTCTGTATTTCTGGAATTGTGAGTCCAGGGTAAAAGAGAGTCACACTTCTGTGTACTTATCAAGGATAGAAAAGAGACAGGTTTTTCCCTAGTGTATTTCTAACTTTGCTTGGGATAGAAATTGTGTTGATGTTGAATTATCACTTTACTTTGCCTTATATGGGTAACAAAGAGACAAGTTTCCCCCTAATCTATGCACGCCAGAAATGGCAAAGAACAAGCAGGAAGCCTCCACAGACCTGTGAAGCCAGGGGAGATGTGTTACACCAGTGCCTTGGTGGGTCACGGTTCTGCTCACCTGTTCCTGGGAGAAGGAAAAACCCTTTTACTGCTAGGAACACTGAGACTCAGAGTGTCCTTGCCTGATCGCCCATCTAGAAGGTGGCAGAAAGGGCGTTTGCATGCAAGGCTGTCTGGATCTGAAGCAGGCCCTTTCCTATTGCAGTGGAGGTGTTCCTTTGTGACCGGAGACCTCCTGCGCTACCTCCCCTACCCAACGTCTGCAGGAGTGGGAGGCAGGGCCTGCCAGCTGTGGGGTGGTCTTTGTGTCTCTTGGTATAGGGCATAAGTGTGCCTTGTTGGGGGCAGAACTGAGCATGCCCTATTCCAACAGGCCCACAGGTGTCAGGCAACTGAAGGCTGGGTATCTGCAGTCATCTCCATGCTGAGTCAGGATGGGTCCGAGGAAGCCTCATGATCTGTTGCCAGGCTGGGTCATGTGGCTCCTTTGCTAGGAAGACTTAAAGGATAACCATGTCACCTCTTGGCTGGAGGCTAAGCACTCTCAGCAAAACCTGCCCTAAAAGCAAGCCAGCTCATTGCTATTCTTAGAAAAACAACTCATGAGTTTTAGTCCTGTTCATTTGATAGCCACAGGAGACTGGTGAGAAAGGTCTACTGTCAAGGGTGGGGAGCTGGGCAGACCTCAGATTCCCATGACTTTAGTCAGCCTTTCAGGGTGGCAGGAGCCATTGCAACTCCGGGCCAAGGGCCTGGGAACGATCACCTGTGGCTGAGGTTTGCCTCCTAGAGTCGGGACCTGGGCTGTACAGTTCATTTGTTGTGTAACCACAGGCAAGTTCAGGATGTCTCTGGATTTCCATGTTGTCATTTGAGGAGGGTTGACTTAGCTAATTTCTGTTCCCTTTTCAGATCTCACATCTTCAAGATGTTTAATTTAAAGCACTCCTCGAATATTGACGTATAAGAACAATAAATTACGCCTTATGATTTTTGTTTTTCTTTGGGTCCATCATCTCTTAAATATGCTCGTTTGGCCGGGGGTGGTGGCTTGTGCCTCTAATTCTAGTAGTTTGGGAGCCCAAGGCAGGAGGATTGCTTGAGCACAGGAATTCAAGGCCGCAGTGAGCTGTGATTGTGCCACTATACTCTAGTCTGGGTGACAGAGCAAGATTCTATATCTAAAAACAACAAAAAAATATTTTAAATGCTCAGATGTGAAAAAATAATAGCACTATTTCTGAGTATGCCACTTTCCTAGACTGCTCAGAGATTGTACTCTGAAAAACTCTTTAATTACATAACTTCTGTTTCTGCTGAAATTCTCTATGTTGTTGTCTGCTTGTATTTTACATTTTATTACAGAAAATTTGACGTGTAGCAAAAGAATTACATAAGAAACCCCTGTGGACCCATCAACAGCTTCAACAATTACCCATGTTTTGTCAGTCATGTTTCATCCACCCCCGACTTCCACCCCACGCATACTTTTAGCGGAGGGGAGTGCTGGCGGGCTTTTAAGCAGATCTCAGACTTCATATCAGTTCACTGTTAAATGCTTTAATTTGTGTTTCTAACAGAGAAGGCCCTCTTTTCTATAAAATATGACTACCATGCCACTGCTGCATCTACTGAATTAACAGCGATGCAGGAGTTCTTTGAACTTTTAGTAAGTTCAGGGTGGAAGCGGTATTGGGATGAAGCAGCTCTGGTCTGGATTTGGCCCTTTTACCCAAAAACAATGGAATAATTCGTTGAAGGTGGTCTTGGGGCTTCAGCTGGCACTTGGTCCACCGCTTACAAGGTGGACCAAAGGATTATAAATCATTCTATTATAAAGATACATGCACACATACATTCATTGCAGCACTGTTTACAATAGCAAAGACCTGGAACCAACCCAAATGCCCATCAATGATAGAATGGACAAAGAAAATGTGGCACTTTCAGAAAGCAAATTTGGGAAAGGCCTGTCTGTTCAGAGCAAGGGATATAACTAGCATTTGCTGAGCACCCTCTGTGTACATCTCCATATACACGATCTCCTTTAACCTCCACACCAAAGCTGAGAGCAGAAACCAAGGCTCCAGGAGGGCCTTCCCAAATATTACCTTCTGACTGGTCAACACTGGAATATCATCATGTCACTATGACCCCACACTGAGTCATTAGGAAATTCCCACCTAGCATCAGAGCACAGGTTGTTTGGTTCATGCCTTAATCTAACCAGATGTCTAACTCCTGTAGAAACAGTAACCATGTTGTTGGTTTTTTGTTTTGTTTGAGACAGGGTCTCCACCTGTTGTCCAGGTTGGAGTGCAGTGGCGCAGTCATGGCTCACTGCAGCCTCAAACTCCTAGGCTCAAGAGATCCTCCTGTCTCAGCCTCCCAAGTAGTTGGGACCACAGGCATATACCACCACGCCTGGCTAATTTTTAAATTTTCTGTGCAGACAAGATCTTACTCTGTTGACCAGGCTGGTCTCGAACTTCTGGCCTCAAGCAGTCCTCCTGCCTCAGCCTCCCAAAGTACTGGAATGACAGGCATGAGCCACGTACCCAGCCACCAGTATTTTATTTAAGACTCTCTGGGAAATAGTTAAAGGAAGATAATATCTTAGGCAGAGAGGCATGAAAATGCCTTCCTCTCTTCAGCCCAGGTTGAAGGATTGCAGTCACTCCTCCCCTCTCCCTAATCCCCTTGCCAAGATGGATATGAAGGTGAATCACAGGGTTTAGAAGTCCCTTGCTAGGAGGACCTTTGTAGATTTGTGCTGGAAAGGATTGGATTTTTGAGTTGGAAAACCTGTAACTTCTTATTCAGTAAGGAGAATCTTTAAATAGCAAGATGAAAAATTGCCTCTTTATATACATTTAGCAGTGGGAAGAGACCCCATAGAGTATTCTGGAAGGGGGAAAAGAGGGAATGGAGATAGGGGGTGGGGAAGGAAGTGAGGGAGGGAGGAAAATAAAAATTAAAGAACCCTCATGAGTCCCAGATTGATTTTATGACCTGTTTTGAGAGGAGCTCTAATAAGTTATGTTGTTTGTGTTTAAAATGTCCTTCTGCAGACCAAAGGTAAAGGCAAATACCTGCCTTCGTAATGAGATCATCCAGCAGGTTTAATATGAAGCTGCTGAAGCTTAAACTTCAGGATTCCTTCCTTGTATTGGGAGAGGCCCTAGAAATGTGTTCCACGTTCAGACTCATAAGCTCCAAAGCACAGAAACCCAGATGCAGCGCTGAATCCCAGGAATCTAGTTCTCAAGGGAGTGATGTGCCACCACCATCTCTTGATAAGTCCCAGATTTCCCTAGGAGTACAACTTGCCTTTGTTTCTTTTTCATTTCTTTTTGTAATTTGCACGTCTTTAACCCACTTTGTATTTCATTTGTGCAGATGAAATTCTGCAGCAGGAGGTCAGGCCCTTGATGGCGGTGGAGATAATAGAACAGCTTCACAGACAATTTGCCATTCTTTCAGGTAAGGGGTACATTCGCTGGCATTTCCAGATTTTGATGGGGGATCTTGGTGGGAGGGCCCAGCCTCTTGAACCTTGAGGAATATTATACCCAAGTCTCACTCACCCCTTAGACCCCACCCGGGACTAGAACAGGCTGAGGCCTGTCCTGCCGGAAGAGGGTGGGGTCTCATAGATATTACTTCTTTTGCTGTTGGATGCAATCTGATCTTTCCCAGACGAGTACATTTCTTTGTGGTTTTAAATAACAGAGATGAAAAGATTCTGAGGAAAGAAAAAGAGATAATTACCGACATCAGCTGCCACCGTGATGTTCTTCCAATGTTCCTGTTGGATGTTCTTCCAAGATTCAGCCTTGAGAAGGTCTTAGTTCTTTTTTTTTCAAATTGTACTTTAGGTTCTGGGGTCCATAGGCAGATCATGCAGAATTGTTGCATAGGTACATACATAGCAAGGTGGTTTGCTGCCTCCATCCCCCGATCACCTATATCTGGCATTTCTCCCCATGTTATCCTTCCCCACCCTCCCCACCCCCTGCTGTCCCTCCCCTATTCCCCACCAACAGACCCCAGTGTGTGATGCTCCCCTCCCTGTGTCCATGTGTTCTCATTGTTCAACACCTGCCTATGAGTGAGAACATGCAGTGTTCGGTTTTCTGTTCTTGTGTCAGTTTGCTGAGAATGATGGTTTCCAGATCCATCCATGTCCCTACAAAGGACACGAACTCATCATTTTTTATGGCTGTATAGTATTCCATGGTGTATATGTGCCACATTTTCTTTGTCCAGTCTATCATTGATGGGCATTTGGGTTGGTTCCAGGTCTTTGCTATTGTAAACAGTGCTGCAGTGAACATATGTGTGCATGTATCTTTATAATAGAATGATTTATAATCCTTTGGTTATATACCCAGTAATGGGATTGCTGGGTCAAATGGCATTTCTATTTCTAGGTCCTTGAGGAATCGCCACACTGTCTTCCACAATGGTTGAACTAATTTACACTCCCACCAACAGTGTAAGAGTGTTCCTATTTCTCCACATCCTCTCCAGCATCTGTTGTCTCCAGATTTTTTAATGATCACGATTCTAACTGAAATCTGAAGGTCTTAGTTCTAAGGGTTCCCAAGTGTTGCTGAGGTTGCTCGTTCTTTGGGAGAATTGTCTTATTTTTAAGCTCATTTAAGGAGAGTTCCATCAAGCATTTGATTGGGAATAAAGAGAGGCTGTTATGAATAAAAGTTGAGCCTTTTTTTTTTTTTTTTTTTTTTTTTTTGAGACGGAGTTTCGCTTTTGTTACCCAGGCTGGAGTGCAATGGCGCGATCTCGGCTCACCGCAACCTCCGCCTCCTGGGTTCAGGCAATTCTCCTGCCTCAGCCTCCTGAGTAGCTGGGATTACAGGCACGCGCCACCATGCCCAGCTAATTTTTTGTACTTTTAGTAGAGACGGGGTTTCACCATGTTGACCAGGATGGTCTCGATCTCTCGACCTCGTGATCCACCCACCTCGGCCTCCCAAAGTGCTGGGATTACAGGCTTGAGCCACCGCGCCCGGCCAAGTTGAGCCATTTTTTGAGCCTAGACACAACCCTGAAAAGCTGTCATGACTGGAATACTGTTCTTTCTTATTTACTTAGTCAAGGGTGACATGACTTTAATTACTTAAACTAGTTAAATGGAGATAATATCTTAGGCAGAGAGTTTCAGACTCTCTACAACTATTTTAGAGTCTTCCAAACTCTAAATTGTAGTTAGACCAAACTTAGAAAAATGAAGTAGTAATATGAGACGTCCTTAGTGTATGTCATGGAGGAGTAAAGTGGCAGTGACTCTTTTCAACTTTTACATCTGTTCTGAAAAAAACAACAGAGCCTCCTTAGTTGCGTCACAGAGAGAATATGCAGTTGGTGTGAATTTTATTGTACATGATGGAAAGTAAAAAAAAAAAGTCACATCTCTTTCTTTTCTCCAAATAACATTTAATCTGCTCCAAGCTCCTCATCCCACTGATTTGAAGGAGATGTGAACTCAGTTATTACTGCGATACTTCTCCCCATCCAAGCATTTCCTCCTGCGTGGGCACATCCTATGCAATTCGGGACATTCTGGGGGGATTCTCTGGTCTTTCCTCCACATTAGTCACTACTCACATAGTCACTGAAAGCTCCATAAATACAGTTAAGCATGCTCTGAATGAAGAGACCCCCCCCCCCCCGGAAACAGACTGTGTGTGAGGAGCAAGCCTGTTTATTCACCTGGGTGTGGGCAGGCTGAGTCCAAAAAGAGAGTCAGCAGAGGGTGGTGGGATAGGAGTTGGTTTTATAGGTTTTGGATAGGCAGTGGAAAGTTACAGAAGTTACAGTTCAGGGTGGTTTTTGCAAGCTAGCGAGGTGTTGCCCAGGGAGGGGGTGTCACAAGGTCCAAGGTCCAATGTCACAAGGTTGGCTTATCAGTTGAGGCAGGAACGGTTGAGGTAGGAAAAATGGCAGAATGTTGCAAGGTCGGTTCATCAAGTACTGCTGGAGCTAGCCATTCTTCTCCTTTCATGGTTTCCCTGTTACTTCAGACTTTCCGGCTCCTGGAGGCCATCTGGAGGTGTATGAGTGGGTCACAGGAGTCACCATGGTGCAGTCAATTCAAAGAAACTTACATACAGGGTCCACTTTTTTCTTCTTTCTGTCTGCATTGCCACTGCTTAGATCAGAGACTGGAACATAAAAGTAGCCAAGTCCTCGTGGTCTATTCTGTGAGACCAGTGGTCATGCTGCTCCCCAGGTGGCCAGGTAGGCACCACTGACCCTGGTGGGAGGGCCTAGCCAGCCTCCCGAAGGTGCAGTCTCACAGCTCCCACTGTGGGTCTAGGCTTGTGCAAGACAAAGGCAGAATGGGGTCTGTCCTCGGGTTCCTGGAAACTGTCGCCGTGGCCCTACCGCAGAAGGCCCCAAGACCACCATGCTGCTCAAGGTCTGCAGTGGACTGGGGTCAGGGAGATTCCTGTGGCCTTAGAATAAAGTCCTCAGTACATGATTCTGTACTCAGTACATGATTCTGGCATATAATTACACAATGGCTCATCTCAGGAATCAGTCTAGTGACTGATAAAGTAATCCATTTATGATCCAAATGTATCTCCTTTGGGTGTTATTGAGGCATTTCTTTCTGTTCCTATGACTTAGAGGCAATATAGGAAAAACAGGAACTGGTACCAGACGACTCTAGATGTGAATTTGGATTCTGCACTTACTAGCAGCATGAGCAACTTACTTCTCTAAGCCTGTTTCCTCATCTGTATAATGGAGTTACTGTAATATATATATATATATATATATATATTTTTTTTTTTGACATAGAGTCTCACTCTGTCACCCAGGCTGGAGTGCAATGGCACAATCTCACTCACTGCAACCTCCGCCTCCCAGGTTCAAGTGATTATCTTGCCTCAGCCTACTGAGTAGCTGGGATTACAGGTGCGTACCATCATGCCCAGCTAATTTTTGTGTTTTTGTAGAGACAAGTTTCACCATGTTGGCCAGGCAAGGTCTCGATCTCCTGACCTCAGGTGATCCACCTGCCTTGGCCTCCCAAAGTTCTGGGATTACAGGCATGAGCCACTGCTCCCAGCCAGTAATTTTGAGGATTAAATGACAAAATATATGAAAAATGGTTAGTATTGCAACTGCTAAATAGGTGTTTCTCTTTTTTTTCTGATGTTTTTCTATAGTTCTGTAAGAATGTTTATTTTGGGGTTTTATTACAAAAAATAGTTTTTAGTAAGATACAGTTTTTGTAAGAAACCAAAGTCATGCTTGTAATAAATATGGTATAAGATGCCACCATCTTATTGAGTCAGGAATAGAGAGAATTGTCAGTCCTTAATGTAGAACGGAGCACTGCAAACACACTGGACTGAGAAGACACTGCTGCTTTTGGAAGGTACTTTGACCATAATAAAGATAACCCTTCGTTACTGAGTTTCTTTTGTCATTTAAGTTTATCGTCGTCGTCGTCGTCTTTTTCTGAGACAGCGTCTTGCTCTGTTGCCCAGGCTGGGGTGCAGTGGCACAATCTCAGCAGCCTTGACTTACCAGGCTCAATTGATCCTCCTATCTCAGCCTTCTGAGACTACACCACCATGCCCGGCTAACTTTTAAATTTTTGGTAGAGATGGGTTTTTGCCATGTTGCCCAGGCTGGTCTGGAACACCTGGGCTCAAACAGTCCTTCCACCTCAGCCTTCCAAAGTGCTGGGATTACAGGCATGAACCAGCCTGCCTGGCCCAAGTTTGCCTTTCCTGTGAAGGAGAAGCCTGGATTCACTGTGACAGCGCTCACAACCTTGCATGTCTGTGGGAACAGCAGCTGCCAGGGGTCTCTCTGAGTCAGAAGCCCGGACTCACCGTGACAGCACTCACAACCTTGCACGTCTGCGGGAACAGCAGCTGCCAGGGGTCTCTCTGAGTCAGAAGCCCGGACTCACTGTGACAGCACTCACAACCTTGCACGTCTGTGGGAACAGCAGCTGCCAGGGGTCTCTCTGAGTCAGAAGCCCGGACTCACTGTGACAGCACTCACAACCTTGCACGTCTGCGGGAACAGCAGCTGCCAGGGGTCCTTCTGAGTCAGGAGAAGCCCGGACTCACTGTGACAGCGCTCACAACCTTGCACGTCTGCGGGAACAGCAGCTGCCAGGGGTCTCTCTGGGTCACCACTTTGTTTGGGATCAGAGGTTTCTTTTCATCTTTAACCATCTCTTTTTTTCTGGCAGAAACAGCAAGCGTCAGCAGTGAGGCTGCTGTGGAGGCCTGTGTGGTTGTTGTGAAACAGGAATCTCTGTAATTAGGTCTTTTCCCATGGCTGTGGCAGCCCAAGAGCTGCAGCCTTAGTCCTGAGTCACAGCAGTTTCCTTCTCCTGATTCAGGCAAGGAAGGTAAAGCTTTTCCCTGCAGAATTTTCTACCAGTTTCACTGAGCTCTGGAAGGAGCCAGAGGGAAGGCTGCGAAGGAGAGGACAGAGCCTTTTCTTCACTGCACCCTGGTTGCCTCGTCCGCCGAACTGTGCATCGGTTCCCATGGCTGCTAGAAGAGCAGGGGCTCATTACGTGAAGCCTGACCCAGATCTGTGGCCAGATGTTTTGCAGTCTCTGGATGCGAAGCCTGTGAGCAGGGTCACCATCAGCAATTGGATATTGACCCGGGCTGGGGCCTCTGGAAGCCCTTGAGACGCTGACCACCACCTGCGGAAGTCTGGCCTGCAGGACCGTGACTCAATGACAGATGAATGAACACACTCTTACATCATTACAGTGATTCAGGTGGGCTAGGGATGGCCGTTGGCTGCTTTTAGAGGGCAAAATGCAACCAATCCACACAGACTCCCTTTCCATTGTTAGATTTATTCAGTCAGATTTTACAGCAGAGGTTCTGAGTTAGCACACTTGTGGATAATTGACATGGCTACAGGAATGGTTTTATGACTGCTAAAAGCTGTAGGTTCTGGGGGCCCAGAGTAAACACTATTAACAGGTAATTTCCCTTTGATCTCCCCGTGAGATGGCCACCCAGCACAAAATTTACATGAGTAAACAGTAGAGACAAAGGGATGTGGGGTAAACAGACAGACGGGGAAAGCCTCTCTCTTTCCTATTCTAATGTAAATGAGGTGGCTGCCAGCAGTAAAACCTGTGGGCTTCCAAAAGGTTTGAGATGACAATCTTTAACTTTCGCTAGTATTTTGCCAGCCACCCTGAGTGAATATCAAGAAGCTCTGACACTAGTATTCACCTGCGTGTTCACAGTGAACTTGAGATAGTTCTAAAGTCAGGGCTTAGCTAGGAAATGAGAGTATAAACACGTTAGTGTGGTGGAAACACTCTAGGCGGTGGACTCGACAGTTCTGGGTTCACATTCCCACACAACCAGTAGGTGGCTCCAAACCTCAGATTTTCAACTATACAAAGAGAAGTTAGCAGCATGGTACCGCCCTACAAGAGATCTTAGCCCATGAGACTTGTTTTTTAAAATTGCATAACGAGGTCTGAAGATAGAAACTCTTGGTATTGGATCAGTGGCTCAGTGACATTAAGGCCGACGTTTTTCTGATTCTCTTGATGTTTCCTTCTTATTTGTTAAACCTTGATTCCAAGGTGCCTGCTGCAATTCCAGACATCAGGTCAGAGTCCAAAGCAGGAAGAAGGAGAAGGAAAACGCTGGCTTCTTCTCTTCCTTTTGTAGAAACTCTTGGCTGCCTTCTGCGTATGTCTCATTCCAGAATTATGTCACACAGCCACTCCCTGGCAGCAAGAGAATCTCAGAAGGCAAGCATTTAGCTTTCTAACTGCCTCTGGAGATGGTGGTCAAGGAAAAGGGGATTGGGAGTGAATTAGCCATTTATCAATGTTTGCCACAGCTCCTTTCCTTTAATTATAAGGAATTGTCCTTTTATATTTATCTTAATGGTTGTTTCCCACTTGGAATCATCATGTCTGAATCTCTCTCTTTTACTTTCTCTCCCTCTTTGCTCTCTTTCTCTGTCTCTCTCTTGTGGCAGCTTGAATCCTTTTAAAAGTCACTGATGAAGAAATAAACATCAATACTCTTAGGCTTGTGGAGTCCCCAGTCTCCCCTCATACACACCAGTGAAGCCCAGCTTTGGTGAGGGGGGGGCAGTGGGGCTCCCACCTGAAACAATGGAGAATGGCAAACCAAGGAAGAGCTCGGAGCCCAGACTCCTAACTTACATGTGGAGCTGGTGACTTGAAACCTGGGAGGTGAGAATCAAGGAGAGATACCTAGAGCAGGGCTGTTTCATAGAAATACAGCATGGCCCACACACGTACTTTATTTTTTTTGAGATGGAGTGCCGTGGTGTGATCTCGGCTTACCACAACCTCCACCTCCCGAGTTCAAGTGATTCTCCTGCCTCAGCCTTCTGAGTAGCTGGGATTACAGGCATGCGCCACCATACCTGGATGATTTTGTATTTTTAGTAGAGATGGGGTTTTTTCTATGTTGGTCAGGCTGGTCTGAACCCCTGACCTCAGGTGATCCACCTGCCTTGGCCTCCCAAAGTGCTGGGATGACAGGTATGAGGCACTGTGCCCAGCTTTAAAATTTTAGAGTAACCATATTAAAAAGGTAAAAATAAATATATATAATTGATTTTAATAATATATTTTAAATTTACCCATATCTAAAATAGCATTTCAACATGTAATCGATATTCAAAATTATTGAGATTTTACCTTTTTTCTTCTAAGCTTTTGAAATCTACTTTGTATTTTATACTTACAGCATATTTCAATTTGGACTGGCTACATTTCAAGTGCTTAATAGACACATGTGTCTAGTGGCTATTGGATTCCATAGCGCAGGTGAGAGAGAAGGTTCTCAGTCATGTTTGACTGAATATCTCCTTTTTATAACAAATGATTTTTATTGCCCTCTGCCATCCTAACATTAAATTTATAGATACTATAACTTGTATCTGCAAGGGTGGGCTAAACAACTACAACAAACAGACTTCAAAATGTGTAGAGCTCAAACCGGGACTGCTCAGGGGGTTCACACTGCCTGCTGCCCAGACAGAGCCAATTCCTCAAGACAGGGGAATTGAAATGGAGAAAGAGTAATTCATTCAGAGCCGGTTCTGTGGGAGACCAGAGGTTTATTACTACTCAAATCAGTCTCCCCGAGCATTCAGGGAGCAGAGTTTTTAAGGATAACATGGTGGATTGGGGGAAGCCAGTGAGCCAGGAGCGCTGATTGGTCAGAGATGAAATGATGGGGAGTGGGACTTATCTTCTTCAGGAACTGCTGAGTCAGTTCCTGGGTGGGGGCTGCAAGATCAGATGAGCCGGTTTATTGATCTGGGTGGTGCCTGCTGATCCAGCAAGTGCAGGGTCCGTGAAATACCTCAAACACCGATCTTGGGAGCGTTGAGGGAGGGTCAGAATCTTGTAGCCTCCAGCTGCATGACTGCTAAACCGTAAGTTCTAATGGTCAGAAATGGCTAATGGTTTCTAATGGCTAATGTTAGTCCTACAAAGGCAATCTAGTCCCCAGGCAAGAAGGAGGTCTGCCTTGCGAAAGGGCTGTTACTGTCTTTGTTTAAACTATAAACTAAGTTTCTCCCAAAGTACACCCAGGAATGAACAAGGACAGCTTGGAGGTTAGAAGCAAGATGGGGTCGGTTAAGTTAGATCTCTTTCACTGTCTCAGTCATGATTTTGCAAAGGTGGTTTCAAAGGAAACGTAACAGCAATTAAGTTCTCACTCTGTCCATTCTGCATGTATGATCCTGGTCAGCAGACAACTTTTCTCCACGTGGAGGTTCAGTTTGTGGCTCGTATTATTGTTATGCATGTTGCATGTGTCCAGGGAGCACACAGGCTAAGAGAACATGGAAGGATCATAGTGCTTCTTAGAATTCTCAGCCCAGAGATAGCATACAGCACATTCCATTGACCTGAACTTGTCACTGTCATTTTAACACACTTAACAGCAAGAGAAGCTGGGAAATGTAGTGTAGCTGTGTGCCCAGGAAGAGAAAACCTAGGTGAACGACCACCCCTACCTATGCACATATTTTAAAAAAATTAAAAAAATAGACTGGGCATGGTGGCTCAAGCCTGTAATCCCAGCACTTTGGGAGGCTAAGGCAGGCAGATCATGAGGTCAAGAGATCAGGGACCATCCTGGCCAACATTAGTGAAACCCTGTCTTTACTAAAAATACACAAATTAACCGGGTGTGATGGTGGGCACCTGTAATCCCAGCTTCTCAGGAGGTTCAGGCAGGAGAATCACTTGAACCTGGGCGGTGGGGGGGGGGGGGGGGAGGTTGCAGTGAGCCAAGATCGTGGCACTGTACTCCAGCCTGGTGACTGAGTGAGACTCTATCTCAAATTTTTTTTTTTCAAATAAAATATAAGGAACTGTAATGTAAAGGAGAAATCAAAGGAAACTAATGATAGTAAAGTAATATATCTTCCAATAATATGTATTTCCACATGCATTTCTAGCTACATGAGAATAATGGAAGAGGTGCTTGCGCCTCGATTTGGAGTCACCATGAATGTGATGGGTGCCAATGCTGGGGTGAGGTGATCAGATACCTTCAGTGACTTTAGTAAGACCTAACAATTTCTTTATGATTATTTGTAAAAACAGAGTTAAAGTCTAGGTTCAAAGCATTTTATCTTATTTACTTTTTTTTTGAGATGAAGTCTCACTCTTGTCCCCCAGGCTGGAATGCAATGGCATGATCTCGGCTCACTGCAACTTCCGCATCCTGGGTTCAGGAGATTCTCCTGCCTCAGATGCGCCTGCCGTCACACCTGGCTAATTTTTGTATTTTCAATAGAGAAGGAATTTCACCATGTTGACCAGGCTGTTCTTGAACTCCTGACTTTAGGTGATCCACCTGCCTCGGCCTCCCGAAGTGCTGGGATTACAGGCTTGAGCCACGGAACCCAGCCCAGAACATTTTAAATGGATTTTTCTGTTAAATTAAGCCTCTGGTAAGACATTTGGAAGTCCCGTAGCATTTGGAGGCAATTCTTCGTTTTGTTACATAGAATGAGTCATTTAGTATCCCAGGCCACGAGATTTCCAAAGTGCCTCCCAGGTAATGGTTCTGCCATTTCCCCAGTTAAAACCTTGTGGGGAGTAGACAGGGAAAATAGGTACTGGGAGGCAAAGAGCAGCAGGAAGATGCTCTGCACCCGTCCCCATCACTGGTCTTTGCCATCTTCCTGTAGGATTTCCCGTATTCTCAATTCACCTTCGTATGAAGCCTTCGTGCCAGCTATCACCAGGGCCCTTTCAGCAATCACCTATATATCCCAAGGACTTAATGTTTTCTGCACTAAAACTAGTTGTCTTTCACTTAATGAAAAAGTACAGAATCGTACTAGGAGGATTAAGTTTATTTTATTTATTTAAGTTACCATTTTACTTAGTACCAAATAATTGGGGTTTTTTGTATTCCTTGAATGGGACTTCGGAATAATCGTTTTCTTTCTATTGCATTACCATGTTTCTTCAGAAGGTGGCACTAGATGCCATGTTGTGGGTTGCTCCAGCTCTGTTTCCTTGATGCTTCTGCCTCTTAAGACTAATATTCGACAGTGGGTGGGCGTCCACAGTTAACCTTAGGGCCTCTCCGCTGTTCAGTATTGGTAGTAGCCAAGATAGAAGAAAACTTCAGTTTTTTTCATTTAAGTGGGGATAGCTTTAATATAGTCAACTATAAAAAGGTCAAATTGGCCAGGCACAGTGGTTCACGCCTGTAATCCTAGCACTTTAGGAGGCCGAGATACACAAATCACTTGAGGTCAGGAGTTCAAGACCAGCCTGGCCAACATGGTGAAACCCTGTCTCTACTAAAAATACAAAAATCAGCCTGGCGTGGTGGCGTGTGCCTGTAATACCGGCTACTCAGGAGGCTGAGGCAGGAGAATCACTTGAACCCGGGAGGCAGAGGTTGCAGTGAGTGGAGATCGTGCCACTGTGCCCTAGCCTGGGAGACAGAGCAAGACTCCATCTCATAAAAAATAAGCCTGGGCATGATGGCTCACACCTGTAACCCCAGCACTTTGGAAGGCAAAGGTAGGCAGATCACTTGAGGTCAGGAGTTTGAGACCAGCCTGGCCAAGACACTGAAACTCCATCTCTACTAAAAATACAAAAATTAGCCTGGCATGGTGGTGTGTGCCTATAATCCCAGCTGCTCAGGAGGCAGTAGAGAATCGCTTGAAACCAGGAGGCGGAGGTTGCGGTGAGCCGAGATCACGCCACTTTACTCCAGCCTGGGCAACAGAGCGAGACTCTGCCCCAAAATAATAATAATAAAAGGTAAAATTAAATGGCATAATTACATTCTAATTAATATTTTAGGCTGTTTTGGTTCCTTGAAATGTCTTAGCCGTTCCCTCAGCAGATGTTGATTACACAATTATTACAGTGTCATAATGCATCTAAATTTAGCTTTCTTTCATTTTTTCTTTTTTTCAACCCCTCCACCCCCTTAGCTTTCTTAAAGACACAAATTATCTGAATTCACATTTCTCTGAAACTTCCCATGGTTGTGAACCTGCGGAGAGGAAGAATATTATTAGATAAAAGCTTTTAATATCCTCATCAGTCACTGTAATGAGGTACTCAATATACCTGTCTTGATAAACATCTAATCTGTGGGTATCATTTTTGGAAGTTTAGAGTAAACCTATAGGATGAATAAAGAGGTGCCTCCTGGGGAGGGATGACTGACCATCAAGACGGTTTCATCCCACCGCAGTTGGTCTCTAAGTACCTAAGACCCATATTAACAACTCACAAGAGACTTGTGCAGAAAACCCACAGTGCTAACTCCTTCTTTACATAATACACTTCTGGTTGCTCAATAACACATTCCTTTTCCTGAAATCAATTTACAAGGCAAAATTCTAAACAGAAGATTCTTACCAGGCTTGGAGGCAGCACAAGAGAGCTGGCTGGCTGATCTTCCAGCGGTGCCATCAGATAGACTGGCGATGTGGATTGGATTCTCAGGATGGGCTGGCCCTCTCCCCTGAGGATGGCGGACAGCATTGACTGTACACTGCCCGCCTTTGCTTCTCCTCTTCTGTAGTTTCTTCATTGACCACACATCCTCATTCATCACACAATCCTCACCAATCACACCCCACGCTGAAATGTGTTTCTTAGATACGTTAAAGGCATTCAGTCATTTGTAGCTGGCCTTGTCTTGAGGGCCATTATTGTTCAAGTGGTTTCTCTTCGAGGACTTGGTAGGTGCATGCAGCTGAAGTTCCTATACCACTGGCTCAGGCAGAGTTCCCTAAACCCTCTCAATTCTCTGTGCGTTAGTAGCTCAGTCTTCATGGCCCCTCTGGGCCAAAAGCAATAACTAACATTTCACACAACTTAACTTGCATCTATGTTCAAACAACTTAGTAACTGTTTGAAAAAATCATACATATACATTAAAACATTTTTTTCTCTCAATTTCGTTCTTAAATAACTACAACTATCTTAAATCTTGCAATCAGACTAGATATCACCACCTTTATGTCTTGTTCCACATTGATTTTCATACTGTTTTTGCTTTTTATTTCAGCCCACACCAAACCCCCAGCTCTATAAAGATGCAGCACCATCTACAAGAATATAATGCAATTTAATGTTGAAATCGGGAAATACTGGGGCGGGCGTGGTGGCTCATGCCTGCAATCCCAACACTTTGGGAGGTTGAGGCGGGTGGGTCATCTAAGGTTGGGAGTTCAAGACCAGCTTGGCCAACATGGTGAAAACCTGTGTCTACTAAAAATACAAAAATTAGCTGGGTGTGGTGGTGCATGCCTGTAGTCCCAGCTGCTTGGGAGGCTGAGGCACGAGAATTGCTTGAACCTGGGAGGCAGATGTTGCAGTGAGCTGAGATTGGGTCACTGTACTCCAGCCTGGGCAACAGAGTGAAATTCTATCTCAAAAAAAAAAAAAAAAGGAAAAAGGAAATTGTGAATTACCTCAAGCCAGTAGTAGGACATATGGTGTCTGACAGATGTCAACTATCACTGTATTTCCCTCAAAAATTTAAAATATTTACAGTGCTCCCATGAGTTTACGGTGGTTCCCGGGGTACCTGTGACACAGTTTGGGGACTTTGGGGCTGGAACTTAGTCAAATGGCTACACGTCTGCCAGAGGACTGGGAAATAGAACCTACTGAATTTGGAGGCCTCTGCCCTGAATTAAATGTTACTTTTTATATTTTTACTTTCACAGGGATATCTTAAATTGCTATTTATGAATTGTTGAAGGGAAGCTGATGATTGCTTCCTTGTAATAATGATTATTATAATCATGGTCACCATTTTCTTAGCAGTTTTATGTAATAAGCACTCTGCTAAGGTGCTTCTCATTTGTCTCATCACTTAATCCTCACATATATTTATTCCTATATAATACAGTGGTAGGAAGTATATATATATGAAAGAAACACATTAAGTATCTTGCCCAAAATCATATAGCAATTAAGTGGCAAAGCGGATTTGAACCAGGCTGTTTGATTTTAGCGTTAACTCTCTTAACCACCATGCAGTTTTACTTTTGACATTTACTGACTGCAAAAATGAAGAGCAGTATTACATGTTTGTGTTGGCATTATTTGCTATTCTTCCTATGCTAAGTAATTAAATCAGTATTACCTTTTGCACAGTAACTGTCTTCAAAGGATTCAAAGATTGAATTCTTACAATGCCCCAGAGCCAGCATGAATGAGAAGAGAGACTTGCTCAAAATCACTCGATTAACTTCTCCCAAATTCTGGTCTTCAATAATATAGGTAGGAAAAGAGGTGACCGATACGCTTTCACCCAAATTCCCTGCAGAAGTGAGACACGACATCATTTTGCTAACATATTGACCGCCTGTTTTTGTTGCAGGAGGCCGAGGGGAGGACGGCGCCCCCATCATCACGTTCCCAGAGTTTTCAGGGTTCAAACACATCCCAGATGAAGACTTCCTGAATGTCATGACCTACCTGACCAGCATCCCCAGGTGAGCTGAGCGCAGTGTTCTCTGCCGCCTTAGGCACTGGCTGTATTCCACACTTCCCATGCGGCAGGGCTGGGTTGAGACAGACTTCCATGCGCACAGTTTGCCCTGGTGTGTATAATAACTCAGCTGGCTTCTGTCACCTGTCAGTCACGAACAAGGAATGTGGGAAGGGCCTGGAAAACAATGAAAAACAGTCTCAGTTTTGACTATGTCATACACACAGGAGGGACAGAATAAACACTGTCGAGTGGAGGGAAAACTGATGGAGCAACTATGTTGCCTTTTTCGCTATTGCTTTTTGTTTTTTATTTTTGAGATGGAGTCTTGCTCTGTTGCCCAGGCTGGAGAGCAGTGGCGCGGTCTTGGCTTACCGCAACCTCCGCCTTCCGGGTTCAAGCGATTTCCAGCTAAATTTTGTTTTTGTTTAGTAGAGATGGGGTTTCACCATGTTGGCCAGGCTGGTCTCGAACTCCTGACCTCAAGTGATCCGCCTGCCTCAGACTCCCAAACATCAATACACGCCCAGGTCTTCCAACGGGACAGACTGTGGGCAGAGTCCACACTGGTCACCACATTTCACAGACAGGGGCAGAGCGGGGTCCAAAGCCCCTCCTCAGGCAGTGCTGTGTTTACTCTCTAGCGGAGAAGACTTGGCTGGGAAAGGCTTTTCCTGCTTGGGTTTGCGTTGGTGATGACCCCCCACCCCTCCTTGACTATGGTGTGGTTTAGAATGTACACAGTGGCCAGGCGTCTGGTGTTTTGTCCGCTTTCCGTCTGCCTTATATGAACTAGAGGTAAACAGCAGCTCTGTGACTGGGAGGCCACCTGGAGTCTGATACCACCTGTGGGATTAGGAAGTTGATTAGAAAGTGCTTTAGCCAAACCCACTTGAAAAATAAGTTTTTTTTTTTCTTTGAGACAGAGTTTTGCTCTTGTTACCCAGGCTGGAGTGCAATGGCATGATCTCGGCTCACCGCAACCTCCGCCTTCTGGGGTTCAAGCAATTCTTCCTGCCTCAGCCTCCCGAGTAGCTGGGACTACAGGCGCGCACCACTATGCCCAGCTAATTTTTGTATTTTTAGTAGAGATGGGGTTTCACCTTGTTGACCAGGATGGTCTCGATCTGTTGACCTCGTGATCCACCCGCCTCGGCCTCCCAAAGTGCTGGGATTACAGGCGTGAGCCACCGCGCCCGGTGAAAAATAAGTTTTTTCTTTTACACCTTTTTCTTTCATCCATCTTATTTCTTCAGAGAAGGTTTTGGATTTATTTTTAATGCATTTCTTCAAAATTAGGACTTAAATATATTTCGCCAATATCCTCCTGTCCCCTCCCTGCCAGCCCCATATGACATGTGCTAATGTGGCTTTGAGAATGTGGGGACTCCTTTGTTGCTGTGAGGGAGAGAGCGCACCTGTCTCGTGGCGCTCAGGTGTTTCTCTGTCACCTCTGCCCTCCTCTAGACCTGATTCCTACACATTCATCAGCGTCAGCTCTGACCTCACTTCTTTGATGAAACCTTCCCTCACCCCAGTTCTGCTTTCAAAGAATCTTTTTTCAATTTCCACAAAACCCCGAGCTTTGTCTTTGTCTATGGAAATTATTTGTCTGTGGTAATTATTTCTGCCTCTCCCATTAAACTGTGAACTTCTTAAGAGGGTGCTTTGCTTTTCTGCTCTTTCTTTTTAAAAATCTCCAGCCCTAGCACAGTGCCCAGCTCATGATTGGTTTTCAAAGTAATGGTGGTGGAGTTTCCAGTTTTGATAATGATTCCTTCCAAACGGTATTTGTTGTAGGGTGATGAAGGGGTTAAAATATGCTATTCTGTACTATGCAGCCATAAAAAAGAATGAGTTCATGTCCTTTGCGGGGACATGTATGAAGCTGGAAGCCGTCATCCTCAGTGAACTAACACAGGAGCAGAAAACCAAACACTGCACGTTCTCACTCATAAGTGGGAGCTGAACCATGAGAACTCATGGACACAGGGAGGGGAACATCACACACCAGGGCCTGTCCAGGGGTGCGGGGCTAGGGGAGGGAGAGCATTAGGACAAATACCTAATGCCTGTTGGGCTTAAAACCTAGGTGACGGGTTTTAAGGTGCAGCAAACCTCCATGGCACATGTATACCTACATAACAAACCTGCACGTTGTATCCCAGAACTTAAAGTAAAATTTAAAAAAATGCCATTCTGGCATATTGACTATTTAAATTAAAAGCACTTGAAACACAGCAGGTACAAGAAGATCACTTTGACCTTCGTGCTGTTTCTTAAGAGCAGAAGATGGAATTTCCATGTGAAAGACTCTCTTGGTACTAGAAGGAAAGGTAACGTCCTTATCTTCGATGAGAAGCTGAAATAGAATATTGCACAGACCTTGTTAGAAGCTCTTATCTTTTAAGCTTCCCCACATAATTTAGTCACATTTTCATCGTTTACTGTTCTTTGTTCAATCCAATATATAAGTAACTGACCCTCACTGATTCTTTGGGTCTGCATTTCTTTATGAGGGTTCTTGTGCCATGTGAAACATTTATGACTTTATGAGGGTTCTTGTGCCACGTGAAACATTTATGAATACATTTCTATGCTTTTCTCATGCCAGTCTGTTTTGTCAGTTGAACTCCTGGACCGACCCTAAGACAGTGGAGGTGAAGGTTTTCCACTCCTGCAGTGAGAAGGGGGGCCCTGACGGAGAGGGGAGCCCAGCTCTCTCCATTCCTGCCTTTGTCAACCTGGGTTTTAAGAAGTCGAACTTGAACTCCCTCTTCGGCCCAGCTGCATTAAAGGAAAATGACCCCTCAGTTTAGCAACTTCTTCTTCTGCGGGAGCGGCAGGGAACAGGGTGAACAGGGACACAGAGAATGGGTGGAAGGGTTCCCTGTCCCCATTCTCCTTGTATTTGCTTTAAGTTTTACGTAATCCCCAGGGATGCAGTCAAACGCTGAGTTAAATGGAGGATTTTCAGCTTGCATTTGCAGCCTTTTCCAAATCACACCAAGGACAGCTCCGGGAGTGCGGGACCCTGTGGTCAGAAGCAGGGAGGGTCAGCAACCCGTCTCACAGGCGGAGGTGAGGAGGGCAAACAGGGGCTACTGTTTTGGATTTCTTTGTTCTACTGTAGGCTCCTTGTACAATTGCTGGGGACCTGGGGAGTATTTTCCTGTCCTAGAATGCTGTTTGTCTTCTGGGAAAGAGCGGCTGTCTGGCCAGTCGCTCTCCTTTCTTTTGGTTTTTGCTCACACTACTTGCAGCTCCTCCCCTTGTTCCCTTTCCACAAAAAGTGGAGACAAAGGGTGAGAAGGCCTGAAGGGGAACGTGACCTGGACCTTGATGTCTGATTTCCATTTCAGGGTCCAAAGAATGAAACCGCCCTTGTTTATGACCCCTGCTTATCACAATTTGCATCTTTTTGTAAGTCATGTGATTATCCGGGACCAGAGTCCTTCCCAGCTGCAAAATGCTTTTTTTTTTTTTTTTTTTTTTTTTGGAGACAGAATTTTGCTCTTGTTGCCCAGGCTGGAGTGCAATGGCCCAATCTCAGCTCACCACAACCTCTGCCTCCTGGGTTCAAGCGATTCTCCTGCCTCAGCCTCCTGAGTGGCTGGGATTACAGGCATGCACCACCATGCTCAGGTAATTTCGTATTTTCAGTAGAGATGGGGTTTCTCCATGTTGGTCAGGCTGGTCTTAAACTCCCGACCTCAGGTGATCCTCCTGTCTCAGCCTCCCAAAGTGTTGGGATTACAGGCGTGAGCCACTGCACCCGTCGTGAGTGGGTTTGGCAGGTACAGAAAGGCTTCCCAGAGTAACTCACTCTTGAGCTGACCTCTCTGAGAGCCCACAGCATGTAGGACACTGCATACAATGCTGTAAGAGACTGAAAAACCTCAAGGCAATGTCTCAGACTGCAGGAAACTCATCACATGACTCTGTTATCAGTGTTTTGTGGAATGTGTAAATAAAGTGCTATAGGAGCTCAGAAGACAGAAAGTCACTTTGGACGGGCGGTGGTGGGGGGGAGGGGAAGGAAAACGTCAGTAATAACTTGTTACCAGGAAAAGGGGGTTTCAATCCAGACAGTAAGAGAAGGTTCTTGGATCTTGAGTGGGAAAGAAGTCACAAAATGCTGTGAAAGAAGCAAGCTTGTTAGAAGCTACTCTGTTACAGAGTCGGGCGCTCTCAGAAAGCAAGAAGAGGAATGTATCCTCTTTAAGTTTTTCCTTTCTTTTCTTTTCTTTTTTTTTTTTGAGACAGAGTTTCCCTCTTGTTACCCAGACTGGAGTGCAATGGCGCGATCTCGGCTCACCACAACCTCCGCCTCCTGGGTTCAGGCAATTCTCCTGCCTCAGCCTCCCGAGTAGCTGGGATTACAGGCACGCACCACACTGCCCAGCTAATTTTTGTATTTTTAGTAGAGACGGGGTTTCACCATGTTGACCAGGATGGTCTCTATCTCTTGACCTCGTGATTCACCCACCTCAGCCTCCCAAAGTGCTGGGATTATAGGCGTGAGCCACCGCGCCCGGCCTTTCTTTTCTTTTCTTTTTTTGAGACTGAGTCTCGCACTGTCACTCAGGCTGGAGTGCAGTGCCGAGATCTCGGCTCACTGCAACCTCTGCCCCCACCCAACCTGGATTCAAGTGATTCTCCTGCTTCAGCCTCCCAAGTAGCTGGGATTACAGGCATCCGTCACCACTCCTGGCTAATATTTTGTATTTTTAGTAGAGACGGGGTTTCACTATGTTGTCCAGGCTTGTCTCGAACTCCTGACCTTGTGATCTGCCTGCCTCAGCCTCCCAAAGTGCTGGGATTACAGGCGTGAGCCACTGCGCCTGGTTCTCTTTAAGTTTTTCTTATGTAGGAGTCTTGTTTATATAAAGATTAAACTAAACTGTGCCTCAGTTGGCACATGTGCAGATGGCGGGACAGTGTGTAACTGGCTATCCCAGGTTCTTGGCCTCCTCTACTCCAGGAATGGGGGAAGAGGCTCTGGAGGTGCGGTGGGCTTGTTCAAGTAAATATTGGACCCAAACAGTTTTGCAGAAAGCCATTTATTAGGCAGAGAGAGAAAGAGAGAGAGCGAGCGAGCTGTCGTGGGGTCATGGGAGGGGATCTGGAGATGGAGTCCGCACAGGTGAGGGGCAGGGGGACTTTTAATATAGGAGTTACTCACGCCCCATTCAAGTTCTTGTCCCATGAGAGGAGTTTCTTCAAACTTCCACTGGAGTGATTGATCTTTGACTTTGATATCCGATTGGCTGCCCGGCCCACAAGTGTGACAAAACTTACTATTCTATTGGTTTAAAGAAAACTATCCTTGACATTTTAGTGTCTGAGTACATCAAAGCATAACTACAATTTTTTGAAAACATATATTGTTAAGATATTGGGACACCTGGACTTCCTGTTGTTGTAGGAGTGTCCTTGCAGGTATCCTTAGGCTGTTTTCTTAGCTACAAACATCCTATGACCATGGGTCATGGTTGGCAAGGAATGTGCCTTGCTAGGCTCAAGATGGAGCTGAATTTAAAATAGTGTCACTGTCGTTCTCCTAGGCTCCTGCCTCCCTAACAAAATATCCTTAAAGATGGTACAGTTTCTGCAGATAGATATAGAAGGGGACATTCCAGAGAGAGAATAGGATAATGTTGAAGAGCTTTGAACACAGCCCACACCTGGATTGAAATCCCCATCTTACTGCTTTGCTCACTAGCTAGATGATCTGGGCCAAATGACCTGGCTTCTATTTCTATTTAATGCAGGGTCTGAAGTTTTCAACAGAGCATATTTGGGGAATTACAGAGCATCCCGGTTGACCAGAACAGAGCGAGGCTGCGTTTCAGATGGTCTTGCTATGTTTCCCAGGCTGGAGTGCAGTGGCATGATCTCGGCTCACTGCATCCTCCGCTTCCCAGGTTCAAGAGATTCTCCTGCCTCAGCCTCCCCAGTAGCTGGGATTATAGGCATGTACCACCATGCCTGGCTAATTTTTGTATTTTTAGTAGAGACAAGGTTTCTCTGTGTTGGTCAGGATGGTCTCAAACTCTCGACCTCAGGTGATCTGCCCGCCTCAGCCTCCCAAAGTGCTGGGATTACAGGCGTGAGCCACCGAGCCAGCCTTACCGTTGCTCTCTTAGGCTCCTGCCTCCCTGACAAAGTGTCCTTGGAGGATGATACAGTCAACTACCTTTCAACCATAGGTGTTTGTCCCACAGTCAACATTTGTATAACTAAGCATGGATATTTATTACTCTGTTTCTCTACTGCGTTTCCTTACTGTAACTCACAGTTCTGGGTTCATGATTAGAAATAGATTGGAGAAAGTACTTTTATTAGATGGTGTAAGAGCAGCATTTCATATCAGTGTGAAGTTTGTGATTGTTTCTGTTTTTTTTCTTTTTTTGAGACCGAGCCTCACTTTGTCACACAGGCTGGAGTGCAGTGGCGCAATCTCAGCTCACTGCAACCTCTGCCTCCCAGGTTCAAGTGATTCTCCTGCCTCAGCCTCCCAAGTAGCTGGGATTACAGGCGCCCGCCACCACGCCCGGCTAATTTTTTTATTTTTAGTAGACACAGGGTTTCACCGTGTTGGCAAGGCTGGGATTGTTTCTATTTCTAAAGGACTTTTCTTTTCTTTAGAGGCAGGGTCTCGCTGTGCTGCCCAGGCTGGAGTGCAGTAGCTATTCGTAGGCATGACCCTGCTACCGATCAGAGTTTTGACCTGCTCTGTTTCCAACCTGGGCCTGTTCACCCCTCCTTAGGCAACCTAAAGGACTTTTCTATACTGACTCTGTTGAGGGAACTATTTAAAGTTGGAAGAATTTTTCTACATTCATCTTCTTCACATACAGCGTGATGAATAGTCTTTGGAATTAGTTGTGTCTTCTTTTATGACAAGTGGCCTAAATGCAGCCTGATATTTGTACTCTAGGAATGAACAGGAAAACAGTGTTATTATTTGGCCTGTGAATTGTGATGAGACTCACTTTTTTGTATTGAAAGACTCAGTGGGATTATAACACCTTCTCAGCTTTAGAAACCAGCCTCACCAGAGAAGTGAGTGCAATCTGGGCCTCTTACTGTTGTGAGTATGAAGGGAGAATAAATCTTGGGACCCCCAAATCATTAAGCCAAATGGAAGTCAAGCTGGGAAGTGTGTCAGGCAAACCTGCCTCTCATTTTATTTCTAAATAAGGTAGCTACAAAGATTAAAAAACCATATACCTCCCTCACAATTTGCCCGTGGAAGAATTCCTTGAGGACAAAAGACAGACAGAACTCAGTCATCCTGCTCATGTGAGACAAATGCCTATATGACTGCTCCCTCTGCCCTGCAGTTTCACGAAGCCAGACTGAGGCATAAGTGACTATTACTCCACTCTGTTCTCACATGTAAATTGTGCATTGCATAAAAGGCTAATCAGAGGCCCTGAGTGGAGGCTCACACCTGTAATCCAGCACTTTGGAAGGCTGAGGCGGGCAAATCACTTAAATTCAGGAGTTTAAGACCAGCCTGGCCAACATGGTGAAACCCCATCTCTACTAAAAAAATACATATATAAATTAGCCAGGCATGGTGGCACACACTTGTAATCCCAGCTACTTGGGAGGCTGAGGCAGGAAAAGTGCTTGGACCCAGGAGGCAGAGGTTGCAGTGAGCTGAGCTCACACCACTGCACTATGGCCTGGGTGACACAGTGAGACTGTGTCTCAGAAAAAAAGTGCTAATAAGAGACCCAAAAGAATGCTTTTGTCTCTTATCTCCCTATGAACTGGAAGGCCTGCCCCCACCCCCAGCCTTCGTGTTGTCCTGCCTTTCTGGAATGACTAAGGTACAGCTTACGTGTATGGATTGATGTCTCATGTCTCCTTAAAATGTATAAAAGTAAGCTGTGCCTCGAGCATCTTGGGCACATGTTGTCAGGACCTCCTGAGGCTGTGTCATGGGTGCGACCTTACCCTTGGCAAAATAAACTTTCTAAGTTGATGGAGATCTGTCTCATAGTTTTGGGTTCACGGAAGGCAATGGAAAATACTGTTTTCAAGTGTTTAAACAACACTAATGAGCAAAAGTGCTGCTTTGACGGAGTAGCTGGGTGGGGTATGTTTTTCCCTGGATTTGCTCCCAAAGGGTCAGGGAGACGAGTTCATCCATCTGACTCGTAGGGATAGGAATCCAGAGTGCACAGCCACGTTGGCTGTTGTGTTACCCAAGGAGGACAGATTTGCTTCAGAGCCCTCAGGGAGGATACTTGAGAGGCTAGATTTTGGGCACCCAACTGAAGCCTGGAATTAGAAGGTGCTCCATGGGTTTATTATGAATAAATGGTGGCACTGGCAAGTAAGTCTAACATGTCATGGGCATTTAAGTAAACTCTACCAAAGGGCAGAAAACAAATTCAATGCCAGGTTCCCGTCCTCCTCTATTTGAAAACTAAGGGTCTGATGTTACTTCTTCCCAGTAGAATGACCTTGTGTGTGTATGATGGCTTTTCTTTGTTCATTTGCGAGGTGATTCTTCTAGAACACCTCTACTATGTCCTGCCTTTGTGTCATCTATTCTGTTCTGTTCAGGTAGAAACCCACTTTTCATCTTTTGACATTTCAATTTCAATTTCTTCAGAAATTCAAAACACAACCTTTGCTTGAATGTATGGGTGCTAATGATTGTAAGTATCTGGAATTTGGTCTTAGTGGTATTGTTGATGCCAGATTTTTCTTCTTGGTCACTTGGTGATCCAGAGACCCTAGGCCAGCAATGCTCCAGGGTCGGCCATACTGCTGAGCCCCAGCTCACCGGTGTTATAGCTTGTACCCACATCCGCCAGTTCTACATGACAGTGTGGAAAACCAATTAGGAAAGGGTAGGTAAAATAGGTGGTATGTAAAAGAGGGGAAGGATGGGGATCCATCACAGAAAAGTGGGACAAGTGGGAAGACAAGCTCTCAATCCAGGCTGAGAATTTAACGTGTAGCTTGGCTTTCAGGCTTTATACTACCTTGGGCTTGGGGTGGGGTTTCACCAGGGACCCACCCCTATCTGCCTAGGCATTTGGCTGCCACCTGCTGTACTCATTATCAGTTAGAAAGATGATAGTCACACACCATCACAGCCTATTTATTACGTGATATGGGTTGTTATGGTGATGGGGTGGTCTGGGGAACTGAGATGAAGTTGGAGACGTTGGTGGGTGAGGGATTAGCTATAAAGTTTGGGAATCTTGCCTTTTTGGCGGGGGTTTCACCATGTTGGGCAGGCTGGTCTCAAACTCTTGACCTCAAGTGATTTGCCCGACTCGGCCTCCCAAATGCTGGGATTACAGATGTGAGCCACTGCACCTGGCCTGCTTTAGGCTGTTGGAGTCATAGTGTCTCTACCGCAGCTACTGAACTCTGCTGTGTGGCTCAAAAGCAACCACACACAATATTTAAATAACTGTGGCTGTGTTCCAATTAAACTTTATTTACAAAGATGAGAGTGGGGTGGATTTGGCAGATATATAGTGGTTTGTTGGCCTGTGGTCTAGATTAATGGTTCTCGTATGGCAGCACACAATAGAATCAGTTGGAGGACTTTCTAGGACACAGATTTCTGGTCCCACCTGAGATTTCTGATTCAGTAAGTCTAGGGGTAGGGCCAAATAGTTTGCATTTCAAACAAGTTCCCCAGATGAGCTGATGCTGAAGAAAGGACTTGTGCAAACTCACAGGCTGGTAAAGGAAAAACTTGGGGCTTGATTAGGATTTAGATTTTCTGGCTCCTGGCTCAGTGCTGTTCCACCACATCATGCTGTTTTCAAATGATGTGACGGTGGTTAGCTCTATGATACTAACTAGTATATTTATGTCTGTATTTCTTGATTAATCAACTTTAGACCATATATTGTGTTTCTTTACTATGAAAAATGAGTTTTGCATATTATGATGCTTTCTTTCTTGTCACTCCCTCTCACTATCTAATTATTTGTTAAGTTATATTTTTATTTTTAGATCACCTACTGATCATCTAAATTGAAACAACATACTTCTTTTTGGTGACGCAGCTGCCTTAGATAGTATCTGTTGATTTCCTATCACGTTTCCATCTTTCTTTGTGCTCATCCTTCACGCTCTTCCATCTATATGATGTTTCGAATATCTAAAATGTATTTACATTTATTCTACAACTAGATTCTTTTTTCTCTGACTATGGATTCATTTTAAGTAATAGAAATCAGGAGGCCGGGCACAGCGGCTCTCGCCTTTAATTTTCACACTTGGGGAGGCCAAGGCAGGTGTAAATCACCTGAGGTCAGGAGTTTGAGACCAGCCCGGCCAACACAGTGAAACCCTGTCTCTGCTAAAAATACACACACACAAAAAAAATAACGAGGCGTGGTGACAGGCACCTGTAATCCCCAGCTACTTGGGAGGCTGAGGCAGGAGAATTGCTTGAACCCAGGAGGCAGGGGTTGCAGTGAGCTGAGTAAGACTGCACCATTGCACTCCAGCCTGGGCTACAAGAAAGAAACTTTGTCTCAAGAAAAAAGAAAAGAAAAATCAGTAAAATGCATTTGTGTGCATTCTGTGATATATATTATGTATACAGATTGGACCTCTGAAGTGACAGATGTAATCGTATGTCATTAAACCTGTGTCACTGAAAGGAGGAACTACAAAAGGTAAAGTAAAATGGGTCCTCTTTTCTCACACCCCATCAGTTACTCAAAATCATGTCATAATTTCATTCATTTCAGATAATGACTTTTTTATGTGCATCTCCACCTGCCGTTTCTAATTGCCCTTCTTTTTCCCTTATTTACAGAAGTGGCATACGTCTTTACCGCATTGTTACTATCTCGCAGATTCTTTATTATAGAGTGTGTAATGCGTACACTGGCTTCTTGAAGATATTCTTTTGAGGCCCTCTGGTCTTCCCTTATAGTTCAGGGTTGTTGCTATCTGTCTAGATTTGCTGCAAGCTGTCAGCCTGGGGCTGTGTTTCATTGTGTCTCTGGGAAAGTCCCCTCTATTTTGGATTTCATTTTCACTGAAACTCTTAAAAATTATTTTTTCTTCCAAAAGCACGTATGATAAATAAATCTTAACAGGACTTTGAACATTTGAAAATGGCTATATTTGTCCTCATGCTTGATTAGTAGTTTGGCCGGGAATGGAATTTTTTATGTAAAAAACATTGATCCATTGATTTGTAGCATCTGGTGTTACTGATGTGCTAATCCCTCTCACAAAGGTCTGTCTCATTTCTTTATAGGTAAACTGTTTATCTCTCCTCACAGGAAACTTTTAGAGTGTTTTCTTTATCTGTTCTAGGTTGGAAATTTCACATCTTTTTCCTTCTTTCTCCTGGGACTTCAGATCTGAGTGAAGTCTTTCTTAGGCTTAGAATTCTTTTTGCTGTTGTTTCTTTGAGTATTTCTTCCCTCCAACTCTGTTTTCTGTTTCTATTTTTCATCTCTTTTTATCACTTTGCTTTTTTCTCATATATATGTACTAAATTGTCTATTCATGTTTTTGTTTTTTTCTTCTATTGAGTTTTTGATTTTTATTTTTCTCTCAGTTTTTAAGAATTCTTTATGTAATTGGTATGTTAGCTCTTTATCTGTGATGTATATTGCATATATTTTTCTCTCACTTTTTAGTTTGTCCTTTGCCTTTGCTTAGGATGTTTTTTGTCATGAAAAATTTTTATGTCATTAAACGTCCTGATTTTCTTTTATTGTATCTGAGTTTTGAGTCATCATTAGAAAGCTTTCCTAAGTCTAGGTTATAGAGTAATTCATCCAGGCTTTCTTGTAGTAAAGTATGCTTTCTGTTTCCACAGTCAGCTCTGATGAGATTGTTTATTTTTGTGGCTGGTATGAAGTATAGAACCAAGTTTATCTTTCTCTAAATGGCTATTCAGTTATCTGAACACCGTTAATTTTAGAAGTCCATATTTGCCTGAGTGACTTGAGAATTAATTGATGTGTTTGTTTGTAAATGAGCAACAAACTTTTAATGATAGAGGATTTAGGTTGTTTAATATCTAGTGAGATTAATCACTTCTCCCATCCCTTAAGCTTTACCTTCTTTTCTAGTGTTTTCCTAACTGTTCTTTTCTGTTTTCTTTCTGTCCAGCTTCATAAAAAAAAAAAGAAAAGAAAAGCTCGTTGATCTTGTTATGGGACTGTGTTAAATGTATAAATCAATGGAAAAGTGAAATTGTTCATGTGTTAAAATTATCCTATCAAGGAGTGTCTTTCTATTTGTTCAAGTCCATTTTTATGTCTTTGAATGTTTACAATTTTTTTTTTTTTTTGAGACAGAGTTTCGCTCTTGTTACCCAGGCTGGAGTGCAATGGAGCGATCTCGGCTCACTGCAACCTCTGCCTCCTGGGTTTAGGCAATTCTCCTGCCTCAGCCTCCTGAGTAGCTGGGATTACAGGCACATGCCACCACACCCAGCTAATTTTTTTGTATTTTCAGTAGAGACGGGGTTTCACCATGTTGACCAGGATGGTCTCGATCTCTTGACCTCGTGATCCACCTGCCTCGGTCTCCCAAAGTGCTGGGATTACAGGCTTGAGCCACCACGCCCGGCCTACACTTTTGTTTTTTGGCATAGTTTTGTACTTTTATTGTTAAGTGTTTGATCTCTTGTTGCCATTGTAAATGGGACCTGTCCACTATTATATCCTCTACCCAGTAATTTTACTTTTTGTACTGCCTTTAAGTTTAGATATCAATGTTAAACTTGCTTTATAAATAGTATTTTAAAGTCTTCTTTTATTTTTTAAAGCTCTGAAATAATTTTTGTGGCATTGAGACCATATACATATGGTCATTGATTTTGTAGAATTCCCCTCTGAAACCATTTGGGCCTTGATAACTTTCTTTTTCCTTTAAATTGGTCCTGTTTAAGTTTTATATTTCTGATGAGGTTATTTTAAGTATCCTCATTAAGTTAATTTAAGTAACCTGTATTTTACTTAAATTAATTTAAGTAACCTGTATTTTCATAGGGAATTACTTATTTATATCTAAGTTTTCAAATGTATTTGCGTAGAGAGGTGCAAGGTTGTTTCTTGGGGATTTTTAATTTTGTTTCAGTTCCTTTTGCCATTTCTTATTTTGTGGGCCCTCCCTCCCTTTCTGTGTTTTCTTCTTAAGTTAGCTAGTGGCTGATTTAAAATTATTTTGTTAATTTTTAAAGTGGGACTTTGATTTACTAATTAGATCTATCATTTTCCCATTGTTCATTCGTTTCTGCCTTTATCATTAGTGTTTCTTCCTTGTTCTTCCTTTTGGTTTGCTTATTTTCTCTCATTTTTTGAGTTGATAATTTATTTTCATTCATTTATCTTGATTTAAATGTTTAAGTCTATGAATTTTCTCCAATGACTGCTTTAAGCAAACCCATAAATTCTGATATGTAGTGTTTTCTTTGTCATTACATTTTAGAAATTTGGAAATTTTACATTTTCCCTTTACCAAAGAGTTATTAATGGTAAATTTTTAAAATTTGCAAGTGTTTTCTTTACATTGTGATCAGTTTCTGTGGATGTTCCATGCGTACTTAGAAGATGGTGAATCCTCTTTATCAAAATGTGAAGCTTAAGACATAGTCATTGTTTCTTCCTTATTGATTATGTTGCGTAGGCCTTTTATAACTTTATTGATCTGTCATCTGTTTGCTTTGTCTTGTACTGAAAATAGTATAGTAAAATCTCCTATGTAAAGTGTATTTCTGCGGCGTGGGAGCTGAGGTCCGAGTCGTGCGTGGGTCCTTGGCAGGGGGAGAAGCTTGGTGCTGGGTTCCTGCCTCGGGGAAGTCCTGGCGAGGATGGGCCAGGGGCCGGCATGGCGGCACTGGGGAGCGACTGAGGCCTGGCACCCGACCGACCCGGCCACGTCTGGGCCTGAGCGGGGCTCCTCAGCATGGACTGGGAGCCTTCGGGCTAAGGAGCTCCGCAGACCTGAGGATGGCGTCGGGTCGGGGATCCCAGGAACGGGAAGAGCTCCAGATGGTGAAGCTGGAGGAGGAGCTGCCCCGCCTGACCCAGGGCGGAGCCCGAGGCCTCCGCCTTGCGCTGCGGACAGTTCCGCTCCCAAGAGGCAGCTGGTCCCCGGGAAGCCCTCACGGCTCCAAGAGCTTTGCCGTGGGTGGCTTTGGCCTGAGAGGCGCTCGAAGGAGCAGACCCTAGACTGCAGGTGCTGGAGCAGTTCCTGACCCCCCTGCCCCGGAGACCACAGCAGGGCACAGGAGCTGCGTCCGGAGCGCGGCGCAGAGGCGTGACCCTCGCGGAGGATATGCAGAGACCACGTGGGGGGCCGAGACAGCAGAGATCGCGTGAGGGGGCGAGACAGCAGAGACCACGTGGGGGGCCGTGAGGGGCTGAGACAGCAGAGACCGCATGGAGGACCGAGACAGCAGAGACAGCATGGGGGGCTGAGACAGCAGAGCCTCACAGCCCCAGTCAGGAGGCCCCAAGTGCCCCAGTGGCACAAGGAGGAAAGCTGTGGGTGCCAGTGTCCAGAGCTGCGAGGGGGGCCTGAGCCCCCGAGGCCCAGCTGCAGGAGAAATTTGAGAACCTGGAAGAAGGCGTTAGTCTGTGTCCCCTGAGAACACCCGCCCTCAGGTGCTGCTTCCTGACCAGGCCCGAGGGGAGGTGCCCTGGAGTCCTGAGCTGAGAAGACCTCGTTAGCGGCCTCAATGGGACTGGGTGGAAGGGAGCGGTCCTTGGCAGGAGCCTCACTCAAGTGCCAGAGAACTGGGGCGATCGAAGGAACTGCAGCCAAAGAAACTCCATGTGTGTCCCTTGTGTGGCAAAAATTTCTCTAACAGCTCGACCCTAATTAGGTACCAGAGAATCCGTGTAGCGGAAAGACTGTGTCTGGGTGTGGACTGCAGTGAAATCTTTGGTGGAAGCCCACGTTTCCTGTCACTGTGCAGAGCACACATGGGAGAAGAGGCCCACACGTGCCTCGAATGTGGGAAGTGCTTCAGTCGGAACACCCATCTGACTCGCCACCAGCGCACCAACCTGGGGGAGAAGCCCTGTCAGTATAACATAGGCAGAAAATGTTTCTCCTGCGACTCCAGCCTCCACAGACACCAGAGAATGCACAGAGGGGAGAAGCCTTACAAGTGTCCCGAGTGTGGGGAGATCTTTGCTCACGGTTCAAGCCTCCTTCAGCACCAGAGAATTCACACTGGAGAGCGACCTTATAAGTGTCACCAGTGTGGGAAAAGCTTCGCTCAGAGTTCACAGCTTGGAGTTCATGAATTCATGAAAGAACTCATGAGAGAGGCTTTAACCCTTCACTGAGTGTGGGGAAGCCGTGACTGACAGCACCCACTTTCTTACAAACCATGGAGCCCACAAGGCAGAGAAGAAGCTCTTTGAATGTTTGACTTGTGGGAAAAGCTCCGGCAGGGCATGGACCTTACCAGACATCAGAGAACACACACAGGAGAGAAACCATATAAATGTACCATTTCATGAATGTGGAGACAGTTTTGCTCACAGCTCCAATCAGATTCACCACCTGAGAACACATACAGGAGACAGACCCTATAAATGTTCTGACTGTGGAGAAAGCTTCTCTCAGAGTTTCCATCTTATGTGCCATCAGAGAACTCACATGGGTTAATGAAAGTGGGGTTTCTCTTTGCCCCAGGTGAGGTGGCATATTCACAGGAGCCTGTTGGCAAGAGCTGGTATTCTCTGCCCACCCGACCAAATGACCCTGTGTTCTTCAGGTAATGGGGACTCATTGTAAGGGAGGTGCAGAGGCAGCAGAGGATTGGTGTAAAACTGAGAAGGAGTTCTGTCTGTATGAGAAAGGATGGCAAGTCTCTGAGATGACCTCAGGGTGGGATCCTCTAAGTCCGCTCTGCCCCAGGGAGCTCCTACCCTCTTGATGTTTTTAGCCAATATGTGATTTCAGTGCCTGACTGTCCAGTTTAACAACTTTGGGAATTCATGTGATGTTTTTGACACTTCTTCCTTACTTGAGACATTCAGCAGGAGCATTTGGGGTTCTGGGGCACCTGAGACTGGGCCAAGTCCCCTGGGGAATCAGCTGAAGGTCAACAAAAGACTGGTTGTGAGTTGCAGCTGTCCTGATGGCCCCAGTTGGGAAGTCATGGGCAATCCAGATCAAGCCACCATGTGCCCCATGATGGCCTAACAGGGGTATCCTTGGCAGATCACACGTGTAAATGTGACCTCAGACAAAGGAACCAGGGACCCAAGGGCAATAATAAGGTGGAATTGGCAGAGGAAGTGAGGGTCTGATTACCCTTTGTGGAGAATGAGATTCCCCCGGCCTGCATGAGAAAAATAAACAGCTCTGGAGTCTTGTTCCCGACTCCAAAGGAACAAGAGGGCTCCAAGAAGGTGGGAAACTGAAAATGTGGATCCTAGGGGGAAATTAGGGATTGTGTCTTTGCCTGTTGAAAATATGTTTGGATGAAAATATCTTCAGGAAACATTAAAAAAAAAAAAAAGTAAAGTGTAGTTTTTTTCTATCTGCCTTTGAGATGGTCTTGCCCTGTCTCCCAGGCTGGAGTGCAGTGGCGTGATCATGGCTCACTATAGCCTCGACCTTCCCAAGCTCAAGTGATTCTCTTACCTCAGCCTCCTGAATAGCTGGGTTTACAGACATGCACCACCATGCCTGGCTAATTATTTACTTTTTTTTGTAGAGATGGGGTCTTCCTATGTTGCCCAGGCTGGTCTCAGACACTTGGGCTTGAGCAATCCTCCTGTCTCGGCCTCCCAAAAAATGGGGATTACAGGCACAAGCCATCACGCCCAGCCCACTTCCTTTGTAGGAATTGGTTTATTTCATAGGACCTTGGTATAGCAGGGAAATTAATAATTTCTGCTCTGGGTCTTCCTCTTGTAGACTGCAGGTACAGATGGTCCCTGATTTACTATGATTCAATCTGTGATTTTTAAACTTTATGATGTAAACCATTCTGTTTTCTGCTGTCAGTACAGTATTTAATAAATTACACGAGATATTCAATACTTTATTAAAAAATAAGCTTTTGTGTTAGATGATTTTGCTCAACTGTAGGCTGATGTAAGTGTTCTTAACACATTTAAGGTAGGCTAGGGTAAGTTATGATGTTCAGTAGTTTAGGTGTATTAAATGCATCTTTGATTTAGGATTATTTTCAACTCAAGATGATTTTGTCAAGATGTAACCCCATTGTAAGTCAAGGAGCATCTGCAGTTGGTTCTTTCTTTGTGAGTTAAATTGAAAATCTTTTTCTTAGAAAAAGTGAATTAAGCCCATTCATGTAAATTGATATGGCTGATATGTTGGGTGTCAATTTTGTCATTATTTTGTGTTATAACTGCTAGATGGATTATATTTACTATGTTTTTATACATGTCTTTTCTTTTCTGTTTAGTTTTAACTTCTTTTGGTATTTAAGAAGATTGGGAATTTTGTCCTTGTATTTATACCTTTTAAAAATGTTCTTAGTCTCTATTTTTATTTATTTTTTTTTGAGATGGAGTTTCGCTCTCCTTATCCAGGCTGGAGTGCAATGGCGTGATCTTGGCTCACCGCAACCTCCACCTCCTGGGTTCAGGCAATTCTCCTGCCTCAGCCTCCTGAGGAGCTGGGATTACAGGCATGTGCCATCATGCCCAGCTAATAGTTTGTATTTTTAGTAGAGAGGGGGTTTTACCATGTTGATCAGGATGGTCTCAATCTCTTGACCGCGTGATCCACTCGCCTCGGCCTCCCAAAGTGCTGGGATTACAGGCGTGAGCCACCGCGCCCGGCCCAGTCTCTATTTTTAATTGTAATCTTTTGCTGTCTAGTTTGTTCATTTTTAATAATATTATCTGACTCCTGCCTATTGCCTATACATGAAGCAATGAGCTTATTCTTTTCTCTTCTCCCATCTTTCCTTCTTCCATTTTTAAACTTGCATTATTGTATATATTTTTATTCTACCCTGTTTGATATTAGACCTACCATTAAATATGTTAAATATATTGTTTTGCTGAAGTTCCCTTATCTTTGATTGGATGAAGATCAACCTCTACTAGATTCTTCAAGAAGGGCTTATAGCTACAAAATTTTCTGAGTTTTTGCATGTTTATACTGTTTTTCTATTGCTTCATACTTGAAGGCAAGCTTGTCTTGATAAAAAATTCTTGGTTCACAGTTTTTGCTAACGAGTTATCCTGGAATGCTATTACGTTCTTGCCATGAATTGTATGTTGCCTTTGAGAAGTGTTATTGCTGCCTGATTCTCTTATCCTGTTAAATTGTTTCATTTTTGCCTGAAGGTGTTAAGAATTTTTATTTTATCTTTAAAGCCAGGCAATTCACTAAAATATGTGTCACGGTTTATTGGTTCAGGTAGATTTTTCCGGGTTCCTGCTGGGCCCTTTCAGTTATTGTAGATTTTTTTTTTTAATTTCTTGGATTATCTTACTTATATTTAAAATATTATTTCTGTTGTTAGTTTTTAGTTTTTATAGGGACTCCAGTTGTAAGCATATTGGTTCTCTTCTGTCAGGCTTTCATTTTGTCCACTTTGTTTCTGACCCTTTTCACTTAAAAAAATTTTTTTTTTTTCATTTTCATTCTCTCTCTCTTTTTTTTTAAAAGACGGGGTTTCACCATGTTGGTCAGGCTGGTCTTGAACTCCCGACCTCAGGTGGTCTGCCCGCCTTGGCCTCCAAAGTGCTTGGATTACAGGTGTGAGCCACCATGCCCGGCATTCATTTTCATTCTCTTGTTTGTTTTCTTGTTGTTATTCACTGCCTCTTATTAAGTTTTTTGTTCAAATAGGATATCCTTTGGGTATCTTGTAATTTAGACTCCTTTTCTCATATGAGGTTGTCTTTTCCTTTTATTTTCTGTCTTCAGTTAACTCTGATTTCATTTCTTCCATTTTTAAATATTAAGAAGTTTACTTCTGTTCTTGTTTTTTGAGTCTCTTATTTAAAGTGCCACCCACTCCCCTACTTCCGAGTGTTTGTTTGAAGACATGTAATTCAATTTGGAAAGCTATGGTTTTTTTTCTGCTTAATGACTAATTTTTTGGAGCAATTTCATTACCTAAAAAGGTTATTTAAAGAAATGTTTTATTTCTAGAGCAGTTTTCAGCAAAATTGAATGGAAAGTACAGAGAGTTCCCATAAACCCCTGACCCACATGCATGTGTAATCTTTCTCACCATTAACATTCCCCACCAGAGCAGTACATTTGTCACAGTCGATGAAACTGCACTGACACATCATTGTTACCCAAAGTCCATCATTTACATATGGTTCATTCTTGGTATAATACATGCTATGAATTTTGACAAATGTGCTATTAAATGTATCTACCATTGTAGTAACATACAGAATAGTTTTGTCCTAAAAATCACCTGTGCCCCACCTGTTCATCTCCCCATCCCAGACCCTAGCAATCACTGATCCTTTTACTGTTTCCATAGTTTTGCCTTTTCCAGAATGTCATGCAGTTGGACTTATGCAATACGTAGACTTTTCAAATTGGCATCTTTCACCTAGTTATGTATTTAAGTTTTTCCATGTCTTCTCATGGCTTAAAGCTCATTTCTTTTTAGTGCCAAATAATATTCCAGTGTCTGGGTATGTCAAAGTCTGTTTTTCCATTCATCTGCATTGTGGTTATTTTCAGGTTTTGGCAATTATGAATAAAGCTTTTATAAACTTCTGTGTGCAGGTTTTTGTGTAGATACATATTTCTGGCTCATTTGGGTAAATACTAAAGAGCAAAATTAATGGATCTTATGGTAAGAGTAGTAAGAAACTGCCCAACTGTCTTCTAAAGTAACTGTGCCATTTTGCATCCCTACCAGAAGTGAATGAGAGTTCCTGTTGCTCTTTGCTGATATTTGGTATATTGTCAATGTTTAGGATTTTGATCATTCTAATAAATATTTGGTAGTGTCTCGTTGTTTTAATTTGCAGTTCCCCGATGACATACTATGTTGAACATCTTTTATATGTTTGTCGTCTGTAAATCTTCTTTAGTGAGGTGTCTGTTCAGGTCTTTTGCCTTATGATGTTTATTGTTTTTTGAGATGGAGTCTCATTCTGCTGCCCAAGCTGGAGTGCAGTAGTGCAATCTTGACTCACTGTAACCTCCATCTCCCGGGTTCAAGTGATTCTCCTGCCTCAGCCTCCCGAGTAGCTGGGATTACAGGCATGTGCCACCACCCCTGGTTAGTTTTTGTATTTTTATTAGAGACAGGGTGTCACCATGTTGGCCAGGCTGGTCTTGAACTCCTGACCTCAAGTGATTCGTCCACCTTGGCCTCCCAAAGTGCTGGGATTACAGGTGTGAGCCACCATGCCTGGCCTTTTGCCTGTTTTTAAATTGGGTTGTTCATTTCCTTATTGCTGAGTTTAAACAGTTCTTTGATATTTTGATAACATTTCTTTATATCTTGTAGATATAAAGATATAAAGAAATGTGTCTTGTCTTCTCATTCTATTGAAAGTAAACATTTTTTATTCTTATTTTCTTTTTTCCTCCTCATAGTAGCTTTCTGTAAATGGCTGCTGCTTGCATCTTGCATTTGATTGACAGGGTTGGTGGTTTGGGGTGGTTTACAAGATTTCTAGTTCAAGAATATCATGTACTGTTAGTGTATCTAAAAGTTGTTTGATAGATGGCCTTAAAAAATTTTTTTTTCAGAGGTTAAGGGAAGTATCCTTGTCTTTTTGTCTTTTTTTTCATCTTGTAAGGTTCTAAATTTTACCTATTACTAATTTTTGCCTTTACTACACAGGTACCATCTCTCCTTTCCTTTCCTTTTCTCTCCCAGAAACTTGCCTTTCCAAGACTGCCCATTTGATTCCTTCTCTAGTCGGTGCCCTGATGCCCCAGAACTCTTCTTGTTCAGTACAGATTATCTCTTCTCCAGAGTTCCTGAGACAAGAAGTATTTCAGATTTTTTTCAGATTTTGGAATATTTGCATACACCTAGTGAGATATCTTGGGGATGGGACCAAAGTCTAAGCACAAAATTGCCTCATATTCCACAAGCACATACCCTGAGGCAATTTTATACACTATTTTAAATAATTTTGCACGTGAAACGAAGTGTGTATACGTGGATCCATCAGAAAGCAAAGATGTGACTGTCTCACCACCCATGTGGACAGTCTGTGGTTGTTTGGCATCACTGTTATTCCTGAATCTGAACTTATATGCTGCTGATAATCAACTAGTATCTTATACTTATTCACACTTAAGTATTTAACAGTAAATGGTAAGAGGTACCATTATTACAGCAAAAACAAATGATATGTTCAGGGTAACTGTATTAGTCCATTCTCACACTGCTATAAAGGACTGCCTGAGACTGGGTAATTTAGGAAGAAAAGAGGCTTAATTGACTCACATTTCCACAGGCTGTACAGGAAGTATGGCTGGGCGGCCTCAGGAAACTTAATCATGGTGGAAGGGGAAGGGGAGGCAAGCATGTCCTACATGGTGGCAGGAGAGAGAGAGAGAGAGTGATTGGGGAGGTGCTGTACACTTTTAAACCGTCAGATCTCATGAGAACTCACCGACTATCATGAGAACAGCAAGGGGAAAGTCTGCCCCCATGATCCAGTCACCTCCCACCAGGTCCCTCCTCAACACTGAGGATTACAATTCAACATGAGATGCGGGTGGGAACACAGAGCCGAACCGTAATGGTGACTAAGCAGTACAGTAGCATTACCAGCATGCGGTATCCGCTGTTGAACAACAACAACAAGGACAAATGACGGCAGGCTTTCAGTTTCCACCTACGATGCCATGTTTTGATTAAAAGGTCATTGTACGCTATGTGTTATTTTTCTCTATTCTCATTTTTCTTTTTTTTGAGATGGAATTTCACTCTTGTTGCCCAGGCTGGAGTGCAGTGGTGCGATCTCAGCTCACTGCAACCTCTGCCTCCTGTGTTCAAGCAATTCTCCTGCCTCAGCCTAATGAGTAGTTGGGATTACAGGCTCCTGCCACCAGGCCTAGCTAATTTTTGTATTTTTAGTAGAGATGGGATTTCACCATGTTGGCCAGGCTGGTCTCAAACTCCTGACCTCAGGAGATCTACCTCTCTCAGCCTCCCAAAGTGCTGGGATTATAGGAGTGAGCCACCACACCCAGCCTAGTACACTACATGTTATTTTCTAGGTGAGAAGAAACATCAGAAATAGTTGAAGGAAAAGGAAGAAGTGGGTCCTCTGTCTAGGGATGAAGAGGTCTTCTCCCAAATGGCTGTTTTTTTTCTCTTGTTTTCTTTTTAGAGACTGGTTCTCATTCTGTCGCCTATGCTGGAGTACAGTGGCATGATCTTAGCTAATTGCAGCCTTGACCTCCTGGGCTCAAGCAGTCCTCCTACTTCAGCCTCCCAAGTAGCTAGGACTACAGGCATGCCACCACACTCAGCTGATTTTTAATTTTTTTGTGGAGACAGGGTTTCATTCTGTTGCCCAGGCTGATCATGAACTCCTGGGCTCAAGTGACCCTCCTGCCTCAGTGTCCCAGAGTCTGGGATTACAGGCATGAATCACCCCCTCCTACCCCTGTCTGGCCTGGATGTTTTTAAAATGTTTGCTCCAGTCATCTGCCTCATTAACAATGGGTTTTATCTTAGAAGGCTCTCTTTGATTTTATAAACTGGCATAATTTCTTGTTTTGTTTTGAATGCATGCTACTCTAGTCCTTCAATAAGCCCATTATACATTTTCGCCATGTCTTCTAGGCACCTTTTTCTGGAGTGTTAACAATACCATCTTTTTTTTTATCACTATTATCACAATCAGCTTGATTCAGAACCATTTTGGCTATTTCATCATTGGTTAATGAATGAACAATTGGAGCCTCATTATCAATGTTAAAAATGTCGATACCAACGTTTTCCAGCTTACTGATGGACTCTGAAGATACATCTTTTGCATATGTAAAAAGGTTAGACATCATGGTTTCCTCACTTGACATATGGAATTCTTCAAAGTCACCACCTTATTCATCATCATCACTGAACAAGCCAGAGGTTGTGTCAGGTCTTGGCGCAAAACTCTGTCTTTAGTCACTATGTTCCAAGCGTTGACAGCACCTATACAGCATCCTTCATGCTAAACTCTTTTTGAAAACCTCCATACCTGTGCCTTAGTTTACTGCTGCTAGCATGCTGTTCCAGAAAGTGTTTATATATTTACTTTTCATTGACCTAAGGATGCCCTGTTCATGGCTGAATTAGTGTAGTCACATTTGCGGGAAGTACGTGACATAGACATGATTTCTGTGAAATCAGATGTGATCAGGTGTGTTCAGGGTGGTACGCCTGTAGACAGTAAATGTTATTTTTGATGAGAATTTCAGCTGGAGGGTGAGCAGAACAGTTGTTAAGAAATAAGAAAATCTTTCCATCATCACTCAGTCCAGGTTCCCTGCAGAGTGCGTGAGCCACTGGTACAAAATCTTCATTAAACCAACCAGAAAGGGTGTCCTTGGTGATCCATGACCTGTTAGTGTAGTAAGGACCGGTAAGAAGTTCAGTCCGTGAAAGCTTTGCCTTCTGAGTGCCTGCTGTATTAGCACATCCCAGCGTGGTCATTCTGTCTTTCACATCCTTAATTCCTGTAGTGGCTGTTTCATCAGTGCAGTCAATGTCTTTCTGGGGGAATAGTGCAAAACAGTGTTGTTTCATCAGCATCCCAGGCTTGTTCTGGTGGAAAGTTTTCATCAGCAGGGACCTTGGCAAACTCATCAGTGAATTTCTCCACTGCTTCAGTAAAGATTTAGAATTTAAGAAAAAACAGAAAAAACCCAGTGAATTTTTCCACTGCTTCATGATCAGCAGATGCTTTTTCTTTTAATGAATGTTTTAACATTTAATGCTGTTTCTTTTCTTATATTTCTGGACCAGGCATGGTGGTAATCATATCCTGTAATCCCAGCACCTCAGGTGGCCAAGGCAAAAGGATTGCTTGAAGCCTGGGGTTCAAGAATAGCCTGGGCAACACAGCGAGACACTGTCTCTATTAAAAAATGAGCTGGAAGTGGTGGCAGATGCCTGTAGTCTCAGCTACTAGAGAGGCTGAGGTGGAAGAACTTCTTGAGCCCTGGAGGTCAAGGTTGCAGTGAGCTGTGATCAAGCCATTGCACTCCAGCCTGAGAGGCAGAATGAGATTCTGTCTCTTAACAACAACAACAACAAAATTTCTGTAACCAGCCTGTCAAATATTCAGAGTTCCCTTCAGTTTTCTGTTTGGTGTGATAGATGTTTGTGTCGTGATCAGCATACCGTTAAGGGGCACTAGTTCACTGCAGTGCTTATGGATCCACTCTTTCAATACATGATCAAGCTCTTCATTTTTAACTTCATGTACTGTTTTTGTATTTTTTGTTCATTTCTGTTCATCACTTTTAGCATGGAGCATCTACAATTTATTATTTTGTATCTTTAGGTCATGTATGGTGTATATATGGTGTGCATACTTTTTTTTTTTTTTTTTTTTTTAAATAGAGTCTCACACTGTTGCCCAGGCTGTAGTGCAGTGGCACTGTCTTGGCTCACTGCAATCTCCGCCTCCTGGGTTCATGCAATTCTCTTGCCTCACCCTCCTTAGTAGCTAGGACTACAGGCATACGCCACCAAGCCCGGCTATTTTTTTTGTATTTTTAGTAGAGACGGGGTTTCATCATGTTGTCCAGGATGGTTTTGATCTCCTGACCTCGTGATCTGCCTGCCTTGGCTTCCCAAAGTGCTGGGATTACAGGCGTGAGCCACCGCGCCTGGCCAGTGTGCATTCTTTCTAACAGCATGCTCTTCTTTTTTTTTTTTTTTGAGATGAAATCTCACTTTTTCACCCAGGCTGCAGTGCAGTGGCGCAATCTTGGCTCACTGCAGCTTCCGCCTCCCAGGTTCAAGCAATTCTCCCTGCCTTAGCCTCCTGAGTAGCTGGGATTACAGGCACCGCCTCTACACTTGGCTAATTTTTGTATTTTTAGTAGAGATAGGGTTTCGCCACGTTGGCCAGGCTGGTCTTGAACTCCTGACGTCGGGTGATCCACTCTTCCTGGTCTCCCAAAGTGCTGGGATTACAGGCATGAGACACCGCACCCGGCTACAAACCCCATACTCTTCTGTAAGATGTTTTTCACTTATGCTGCTATCTAGTTTATCCAACAGCTTGAATTTCTGTGCTATAGATAAATCTAAGTGCTTCCTCTTTTTCTTATCACTGTTACTCATAGGGGTATCTGTCGGACTTTTTTTTTATTTGACATTTTGAAAAATATCTTTACATCATGGAGAAGAGAATAAGCAGAAAACCCCAATGAGTAATACTCGTAGGTCTTGGTCCCACATAGAGCATCATAGGGAACCTGCTGTTGATGCACCCTTCATGGGCTTGCTTGCGTAGGGAGTCAGGGTATGCATGGAAAAGATACACTGCAGCTGAACAGGGCTGGGAGCGTCTTCATTCCCATGAGGATGCTGAATAAATGGTGTGTCGTGTGCTTGCGTTTTAACTGAAGTGAGGTGTTGGATTTTTCCACTTTTGGCATCATGTCAGTGCTCAAGAAGTTTCAGATTTGGGGGCATTTTGGATTTTGGATTTTTGGATTAAGGATGATTGACCTGCATCTTTGCACTTAAAATGGACTCTTCGTTTTTGTTTTTTTCCTCTGAGTGGTTTTATCTCAATGGCCTCTTCTCTTGGCACTCCTTAGCTCTCTGCAGAAGCTAGTAGCAAGAGCTTAAGGAATGGTTCTGTTGAAAATTAGTATCTTGTTTGTTTTTTAAGAAATTTTGTAAGTAGCTTGAAGTTTGTAGTGTTCTTAATCTTCTAGTTACTCTCAGGGCATGGGATTCTTGTGGCTCTATTTGTTCTTTTGGTTTATCTGCATAGTTCTGAGAGGATGTGTAATGATTCAGATTTTGCTCAGCTCCCCAGAAGCCCCTCTGTTTTGTTTTTGATAAACTTCAAATCACTGATTTTAGATCACTGATGATTTCATCACTAGATGACTAATCCGTGATCTCAGAGGATCACTGATTTTGTTAGCAGCCATGTGCATTTTTAAAAAAACTCTTCTATACATTTTTAGGTTCTAGCATCATATGTTTAATTTCTGAGAACTATTTCTCATTCTCCCGTTGCTCCCTTTTCATAAAAGTGTATTCTTGTTTTATGGATGCAGTATTCTTTCAAGAGTCTGAGATAACTAACTAGAAAAAATAGAAACATTTCTTTGTAGTTGTTTTCATTGTTTCTAGATTGGCTATTCTGTTTGTTCACCTCAATCCTTCTCTTTGATGCTTTGCTTTTATTCAGTTCAGAAGACCTCTGGTTGGCCTTTTATATTTATAAAGGCTTATGTTAATACAATTATCTGGCTTGGATTTCCTCTTCAGTTGGGTAGATCTGTTTAACCAAAGCACTTGCACTTTCTGAATGAGAAGAAATTGAGGTCAGTAGACTCTGCAACACTGGGTGGGTCCTATAAACAGATTTTCCTTTAGGGATGCTTGATTAGGGAGTTGGCAATATTTTATCTTTTATAATAAAGAGCACTTTGCTCTAGAGGCAGAGACTTTTTGTTTAAGTCAATTTTATATCTAGAAAGACCTGCTTTCTGTAATCTTCTTCTGAGTCTTTCTGGCATGTGGTCCAAGGTTTCTTCAAGCACTGCTCTTCCTCTTCCTTAGCTTCAACTCCTATAGCCTACACACTCCTGGCAAATCTACTTTGTGAAGGAAGAGGTTTGCAAGACTACAGATGGGGCAGATGCTACAGCCAGCTGCTCCTTATTCACAAGGAGTGGGGAGGGAGGGAAGGAAGGGCACTGCCTCAGTCACTGCAAGGCCCCAGAATGGACATCACCTGGAAGCTTGGCAGAAATGCAGAATCTGGGGCATCACCCCCAACTTCATGACTTGAAATTGGTATGTTTAACAGGACCCTCAGGTGATTGGTCTGGACTTGAAACCCCTTGTTGATTGTGGTATCTAAGTAATTATTCTGCTACTCCTGCTTTCTGCCCCAGTCTACTGCAAGAGTAAGACTGTCTTGGAGTGGCCACTAAGAAGCCTTCAAGCATTTTCCCCTTCATTTTTTAAGATCAGCATCCTTAGAAAGAGGAATTCGTTCATATCCATGATCCCAACAAGATCTGATCCTTTTCTAATGACATTACCTATCCCTTGCTTGCCCCTCAGAATCCCCTAGTTTTTTTCATTTTCAGATATTTAATGTGAATTCTAGAAATCGATATCATGTAAATAAAGTTGTGATGGAGTGTATGGAGAGGATGGGATCCTAGAGTTCCTAGAAGCATTTTATGCCAATGCTTTAAACAATCATTTTATTTTATATTGCTTTACACAGTGCAAAGACCTGGAAACATGCTTTAACTCTTATATTTATTCATTCATTCATGATGGATTTATTCCCTTTGCATGCTTATAGAGACCGTGTTATTGATCAGTAACATACTTATGTTGACCCAAAAAAGCCAAACTCTGTAAAATATTTGAAGAACTTTATTTGGAGCCACATGTAAGAACACCACCATGACACAGCCTCAGGAGGTCCTGGGAACATGTGCCCAAAGTGATTAGGTAATGGCTTCATTTTATACACTTTAGGGAGACAGAAGTTATAGGCAAACATCAGTCAATGCATGTAAGATGTACATTGGTTTGGTCCAGAAAGGTGGGACAACTTGAAAACTTGAAGCGTCGGGAAGAGACTTGCAGATCAGAGGTGGATTCAGACATTTTCTGATTGGCAGTTGGTTGATAGAGTTAAGTTATTATCTAAAGAGTGAAAGTCAGCAGAAAGAAATGCTTGGGGTTAAGATAAGCAGGGTGGGGTGGGGGGGTGCGGTTGTAGAAGCCAAGGTTCTTGATATGTAGCAGGCTTCAGAGAGAATAGATGATAAATGTCTCTTATTAGACCTTAAAAGGTGCCAGACTCTCAGTGAAATCTCTCCTGAATCAGGAGAAGACCTGGGAAGGGAAGGGGATTCTCTACAGAATGTAGATTTTCCCCATGAGAGATGGCTTTGCAGGGCCATTTCAACATATGGCAAAGAAATATATTTTGCAGTAAAAATACTTCTATGTATTTCAGGGCCTGCTGTCATGTGATACTATACTAGAGTCAGGTTAGAATTGGCGTGTTCTTGTTATAAAGAATCTGCTGTGTTAAGATCTCTTTTAATGTTAATTCTGGACAGTTGTGCCTGAATTCCAAAGGGAAGAGGGTATAACGAGGCATGTCCTACCCCACTTCCCGTTATGGCCTAAACTAGTATTTTAGGTTTCTTTGAAATCCACTTGGTCAAGAAGAGGGGTCCATTCAGTTGGTTGGAGAACGCAGAATTTTATTTTTGATTTACACCTACTTCTCTTCCTATTAAAAAAGGTGTGACGAAAGGATGGAATTTGAAATGTGGAAGCGCTATAGGAAGGAGTATCTGACTGAATGTGGGGAAGGGGCTGCCTCATTCTCTGGACAGCCTAGTAGAGAACTGGGTTGGCTTGGAGGCAATAGAGGACCTGCCCAAATCTCAGGTCAAGTTGTTATGCAGCATTGGAGGTGGGGCCTGGTGGGAGATGAATGGACCCTGGGGGCAGATTTCCACTTTGGTGGTATTCTCGTGATCTGGTTCTAACAAGATCTGGTTGTTTAAAATTGTGTGGCACCTCTTCCCTCACTCTCTTCCTCCTGCTTCAGTCATGATAAGATGTGCCTGCTTCCCCTTTGCCTTCCACCGTGATTTTAAGTTTCCTGAGGCCTCCCCAGCCATGCTTCCCATATAGCCGATAGAACCGTGAGCCAATTAAACCTCTTTTTGCGGTGGCTCAAGCCTGTAATCCCAGCACTTTGGGAGGCCGAGGTGGGTGGATCATGAGGTCAAGAGATCGAGACCATCCTGGTCAACATGGTGAAACCCCGTCTCTACTAAAAATACAAAAAATAGCTGGGCATGGTGGCATGTGCCTGTAATCCCAGCTACTCAGGAGGCTGAGGCAGGAGAATTGCCTGAACCCAGGAGGCGGAGGTTGCGGTGAGCCGAGATCACGCCATTGCACTCCAGCCTGGGTAACAAGAGCGAAACTCCGTCTCAAAAAATATATATAATAATAATAATACATTACCCAGCTTCAGATATTTCTTTGTAGCAGTGCAGGAACGGGTTAATACATCCTGTTATTGGATGTGTCTGGTGGAACTGGGTGGGCATCTTGCAGGGATATGGAAGGGGATTCCTTAATTGTTAAAGCATGGAACTCAGTCACTGGCGGTGTTCCTTCCTCCTGTAAAGAGGAAGTATTCTCTAAGTATAGTCTGTTCTATGAATGAGGGTAGCTGATTCCTAAAGCTTCAGTTTTCTATAACTCTAGATTGTTCATTCATGAATAACTCAAGACGTTTTGGGTTTCTTTTTAATCTTTAATTTTTTTTTTAAATGGAAAATACAGAAAAATTTAAACATTGGCAAAAGCCCACAGACTAGTCTCATAAACACCTAAGTTTCTATCACCCAGCTTCGACAATTACCAGCTCATGGACAGTTTGTCTCCACCCATGTTTTCTCTCATCGTTACCTTGAAGCAGATAACGTATCACTTTGCCTGTAAAGATTTCAGCATGTATTTCTACAAGATAGAGGTTATTTTTAAAACATAATGATAATACAATCATCATATCACAAAATAGACTTTAATGTAACCAAATAGTTAAGCCATTTTTCGTATATCTTCAATTATCTTTTTTTCCCCTAATAAGTTAGTTGAAATCAGGATCCAGAAAAGAGGTGAGGAGGAGGGGCGTGTCTTGCCATTGGTTGCTCTGCAGGTGCTCTGTCCTTTTACTCAAGAGCTTTGATGTCCCTCAAAGCCCGGTTCTTTGCTGGCTTTCCTGTGCAGCAGGAACACATGTGCTTCTTTCCAGTAGATTGGGCAGGGACTTGCCCTTATTATCAAAGAGAACACTAGAGTCACAGCCTTTAGTCTGTTCCTTTTTTTTTTCCTTCAAGATGGAGTCTTTCTCTGTCACCCAGACTGGAGTGCAGTGGCACAATCTCAGCTCGCTACAACCTCTGCCTCTTGCATTCAAGCAATTCTCCTGTCTCAGCCTCCCAAGTAGCTGAGATTACAGGCACATGCCACTGTGCCTGGCTAATTTTTATATTTTTAGTAGAGATGGGGTTTTGCCATGTTGGCCAGGATGGTCTCAAACTCCTGACCTCAGATGATCCGCCCACCTCGGCCTCCCAATGTGCTGGGAACACAGGTGTGAGCCACGGCACCCGGCTCACTTTTGTATTTTTAGTAGAGATGGGGTTTCGCCACATTGGCCACGCTGGTCTCGAGCTCCTGACCTCAAGTGATTTGCCCGCCTCATCCTCCCAAAGTGCTGGAATTACCGGCATGAGCCATGGCACCCGGCCTTGCCTTTAGTCCGTTCTAAGATGTTAGTTCTTCTACACAAATCATGGAGAGTGACTTTCCACTCAGGATGAGACATTTAAGAAAATAGCAAAAGATAAAGTGAGGTGAGATAAGACAGAAAGTATGATGAAGATGCTGAGGTACTTGAGAGATGGACAAAATTATCCCCTGTGTCTTCCATTCTTAATTTGGTTGTATCTCATAATATCATCCAAACCCTGTAAAAATGATCAACTGAATTCAACTGAATTTGTAGAAGTATTTCCGTGGTCCCTAGGGACTTGAAGTCACTGTACAGAATCAGTGAATCATAAAATATTACCATCGGAAGGAGAGTTTGAGATGGGCTTCTGTTAGCCCCCACCAGTTTGCAGATGAAGATGACAAAAGAATGCTGCAAGACTAGAAAGCATTATGGATACTTTATTTCTGAATGGGAATAAGAAATTTAAAAAGACATAAGCTAATCATCTTACCTCCTATACCAGGAACAACTCTGGGCACTGCCATTCAAAAGGGAATTCCTAAATTTTCCTAAGTTCACAGTATAAGCATCAACAAACCTAGACAGTCCGGAAGAGTAGTTTGATTTCTTCCAGGGAGAAGGCCCATATGCAGTATATCTGCGACGATCATATCGGTGCTTGGAATTAGGTATTTGAATCAGGGGTATCAAGTGTCCTGGTTTTCCTGAGACTGTTGTTTTTAGCACTGAAAATAATGTGTCCCAGGAAGTTCTCAGTGCGGGGCAAACAGGATGGTTTGTCATGCTACTTTTGACTCAGTTCTGATGGCAATGCAATAGATTTCCATTGACCAAAATATTTTCTATACCTTGCTTACCAAAAAAGGTAAATCATAGGAAAATATATTAACATAAGAGCAAGCCTGGCACAGTGGTATGACCTGTAGTCCCAGCTATTTGGGAGGCTGACATGGGAGGATTGCTTGAGCCATGGGGATTCTCTTACAAACATATAAATATGTATATTTATATCATAACTTAAGAAAATAAATACCACACCCACCACAACCCTTCTTTGCTATTTTGAGGTCAGAATATATTTGCCTCAATCTCTTATACTTATATATTTATATTTAGTGAGTTTCAAAATATCAGGTGTGACTCATCAAAAGTTCAATTATGTTTGTGACACAGGAATTACTACGATTGGAAAGTGGAGTATAGTGTTAATATTTTCTATAGCAAGACAGAGTGAATATTGTGGCATGAGCACTGATCTTGGAGCTGGAAGACATCTGATGACTCTTAACTCGCGTATAGGGAGTGACTTTCACAAGTTATTTTTCAAAACCTTCTTGAGGATTAGTTTCCTTGTCTATAACAAGGACAAAGAACAAGAGGGGTAAAACAACCACGTGTTACCTAAAGAAATACGTTGGCCAGAAACCCCATTTCCTGTCCATTTTGTTTAGTTGAAATTTTCATCCCTTTGTTGAATAAGAGAGGGTTAAAAATGTCCTACCACAGTAGTCATTAGTGTTGTCTAGTGTGTATACCTTATGGGAGGACGATTTAAGTCATTGTCGGGCTGGGTGCAGCGGCTCACGCCTGTAATCCCAGCATTTTGGAAGGCCAAGGCCGGTGGATCACAAGGTCAGGAGTTCGAGACCAGCCTAGCCATTATGGTGAAATCCTGTCTCTAGTAAAAAAACAAAAATAAGCTGGGCATGGTGGCACTCACCTGTAGTCCCAGCTACCCTGGAGACTGAGGCAGCAGAATCGCTTGAACCTGGGAGGTGGAGGTTGCAGTGAGCCGAGATGGTGCCATGGCCCTCCAGCCTGGGTGACAGAGTGAGACTCAGTCTCAAAAAAAGAAAAAAGTCGTTTTCATGATTCATTGTCTTTTCTTTCTGAACTGTGGCCTATACACAATTATGTCATGAGACACAGCCCTTTCTGTTCGCAGGTATTTTTCCAGCAGATCCCCCACTCCATTTACCCAGATGCTCTGGTTGCGTCTTAGTCTGTATGGAGCTAAGAGGGGCCTTGTTCTGAGGAACGCTTGCCCTCGGTTTGGCTGGAGAGACCATAGATGCTGGCAGCTGCTTATTTCACAGGTGAAAGAACAGCCTGTGTTTATGGTGTTTATGAGTGATATAATATTTGCTGAGCCTCTCCCAGCTTTGCCTTGTTTAAGAGTTCTGGTGGCTCCCTTAGAACTTCCTTCAATGATTACTTGGTTTAAGTAGAAAAGAGAAAAAAAAGGAGCAGGAAAATATACAGAATCAAGCTGCCGCAAGGTACAAGCAGATTCGCTGTGAAGAAACCATGGAAGGGGACCCATGGAATAGGATGAAGAGCGTCAGTGTCAGAGCTCTGAGGGTGAGAGCCAGGCTTGCTAATGTGACGTCAGGCAACTTGTATTCTATCAGTCTTTGCTTCTTCCTCTGCTAAATGGAGGTAATATCTATTTCAATAAGTGCAATAAAACACAAGTAAGTCTGACAAATGGTAGGATCTCAATAAATAGTAGCTATTACCACCTAGAATGATTGCTGCTGTGTTTGACATTCATGCGTTTTTGCTAATGCAGCAGAACTGTTTAGCTCATTCTGTGTCCCATTTGATCAGAGTGCAGTGACATTCGGAAGGTAAGCAACCACCTCCACGTAACCTGTGAATCAAAGAAGAAATCACAAACGAAGTGACAAAACATTTTTACTGAGCAATAACAAAACCAGTATATCAAAATGTACGTGATATAGATAAAAGCAGTGCTTAGGAGGAAATTGTGACTTGAAATACATATATTGGAAAAGAAGAAAGGCTTAGAGTCAGTGCTCTAATCTTCTGCCTTAAGAAGTCAGAAAAGAGAGAAGCAATTAAACCCAAAGAAAAGAGAAGGAAGGAAATTGTAAAAAAAAAAAAAAAAAAAAAAAAAAAAACCAACAAAGATAAATGAAATGGAAAAGAGAATACTAAAGTTCCATTTAATTCCATGGCGATCAGAAGTGCACCCTCTAAGATTACAAACATTTAAAATTTGGTGATACTTGCTTTATGACCCAGACAGTGGTCTGTTTTGATAAATATTCTGTGAGCATTTAAAAAGAATCCATGTTCTGCAGTTGCTCGATGTTGAGTTCTTCCAGTTCAGGTCTGTATTCTCACTAATTTCTGCCTGCTTGTTCCATCAGTTACTGAGAGAGGAATACTAACATCTCGAACTTCGTGGAGTTGTCTGTTTTTCTTTTAGCTCTATTCATTTTCGCTTAGGGTCTTTTGGGGCAACGTTATTGCACACACAGACATTTAGGATTCTTATGTCTTCCTGATAAATTGGCCCTTTTATACTTGTGAATAATTTATCTCTGCCAGTATTCTTTGTCATAAATACTACTTTAAAAAATGCTAATATAGCTGCACTGGCTTTCTTATGATGAGTGATAACATGTATATATATTTTCCTATCCTTTTCTTTCAATCTAACTCTGTCCTCATACACAAAAGAGTATCTTTTGTAAGCAGTGTATTTACCCTGTCACTGTTTGCCTTTTTAAAATATTTATTTATTATACCTTAAGTTCTAGGATACATGTTCAGAACGAGCAGGTGTGCTATGTAAGTATACATATGCCATGGTGGTTTGCTGCACCCATCAACCCATCATCTACATTAGGTATTTCTCCTAATGCTTCCCTCCCCTTGCCAGTCCCCACCCCGAGACAGGCCCCAGTGTGTGATGTTCTCCTCCCTGTGTCCATGTGTTCTCAGTGTTCAACTCTCATTTATGAGCAAGAATATGCCACGTTTGATTTTCTGTTCCTGTGTCAGTTTGCTGAGAATGATGGTTTCCAGCTTCATCCATGTCCCTGCAAAGGACATGAACTCATTCTTTTTTATGGCTGCATAGTATTCCATGGTGTATATGTGCCACATTTTCTTTATCCAGTCTATCATTGATGGGCATTTGGGTTGGTTCCAAGTCTTTGTTATTGTAAATAGTGCTACAGTAAACCTATGCGTGCATGTATCTTTATAATAGAATGATTTATAGCCCTTCGGGTATAATTTATACCCAGTAATGGGATTGCTGGGTCAAATGGTATTTCTGGTTCTGCATCCTTGAGAAATTGCCACACTGTCTTCCACAATGGTTGAACTAATTTACACTCCCACCAACAGTGTAAACGCATTCCTATTTCTCCACATCCTCTCCAGCATCTGTTGTGTCCTGACTTTTTAATAATTGCCATTCTAACTGGCATGAGATGGTATCTCATTGTGGTTTTGATTTGCATTTCTCTGACCAGTGATGATGAACGTTTTTTATGTTTGTTGACCACATAAATGTCTTCTTTTGAGAAGTGTCTGTTCATCTCCTTCATCCACATTTTGATGGGGTTGTTTTTTTTCTTGTAAATTTGTTTAAGTTTCTTGCAGATTCTGGATATTAGTCCTTTGTCAGATGGATAGATTGCAAAACTTTTCTCCCATTCTGTAGGTTGCCTGTTCACTCTGATGATAGTTTCTTTTGCTATGCAGAAGCTCTTTAGTTTAATTAGATCCCATTTGCCAATTCTGGCTTTTGTTGCAATTGCTTTTGGTGTTTTAGTCATGAAGTCCTTGCCTATGCCTATGTCCTGAATGGTATTGCCTAGGTTTTCTCCTAGGATTTTTATGGTGTTAGGTCTTATGTTTAAGTCTTTAATCCATCTTGAGTTAATTTTCGTATAAGGTGTAAGGAAGGGGTCCAATTTCAGCTTTCTGCATATGGCTAGCTAATTTTCCCAACACCATTTATTAAATGTGGAATCCTTTCCCCATCGCTTGTTTTTGTCAGGTTTGTCAACGATGAGATGGTTATAGGTGTGTGGCATTACTTCTGAGGCCTCTGTCCTTTTCCACTGGTCTGTGTGTCCGTTTTGGTGCCAGTACATGCTGTTTTAGTTGCTGTAGCCCTGTATAGTGTGAAGTCAGGTAGCGTGATGCCTCCAGCTTTGTTCTTTTTGCTTAGGATTGTCTTGGCTACATGGGCTCTTTTTTGGTTCCATATGATAGTTAAAGTAGTTTTTTCTAATTCTGTGAAGAAAGTCAGTGGTAGCTTGATGGGAATAACATTGAATCTATAGATTACTTTGGGCAGTATGCCCATTTTCACAATATTGATTCTTCCTATCCATGAGCATGGAATGTTGCTCCATCTGTTTGTGTCCTCTCTTATTTCCTTGAGAAGTGGTTGTAGTTCTCCTTGAAGAGGTCCTTCACATCCCTTGTAAGTTATATCCCTAGGTACTTTATTCTCTTTGTAGCAATTGCAAATGGGAGTTCACTCGTGATTCGGCTATTTGTTTATTATTGGTAAATAGGAATGCTTGTGATTTTTGCACATTGATTTTGTATCCTGAGACTTTGCTGAAGTTGATTGTCAGCTTAAGGAGTTTTGGGGCTGAGAGAGTGGGATTTTTCTAAATATACAGTCATGCCATCTGCAAAAAGAGACAATTTGATTCCTCTCTTCCTATTTGAATACACTTTATTTCTTTCTCTTGCCTGACTGCCATGGCCAGAACTTCCAGTATTATGTTGAATAAAAGTGGTGACAGAGGGCATCCTTGTCTTGTGCTGTTTTTAAAGGAAATGCTTCCATTCGGTATGATATTGGCTGTGGGTTTGTCATAAGTAGCTCTTATTATTTTGAGATAAGTTCCATCAATACCTAGTTTATTGAATGTTTTTAGTATGAAGGGGTGATGAATTTTATCGAAAGCCTTTTCTGTATCTCTTGAGATAATCATGTGATTTTTTGTCGTTGGTTCTGTTTATGTAATGAGTCACATATACTGATTCAGTATTTTATTGAGGATTTTCACATCAATGTTCATCAGGGATATTTACCTGAAATTGTCTTTTTTTGTGTGTCTTTGCCAGGTTTTGCTATCAGGATGATGCTGGCCTCATAAAATGAGTTGGGGAAGAGTCCCTCTTTTTCTGTTGTTCGGAATAGTTTTAGAAGGAATGGTACCAGCTCCTCTTTGTACCTCTGGTAGAATTCGGCTGTGAATCTGTCTGGTCCTGGCCTTTTTTTTTAATGTAGTAGATTATTAATTACTGCCTCAGTTTCGGAGCTTGTTATTGGTCTATTCAGGCATTTGACTTCTTCCTGATTTAGTCTTGGGAGGGTGTTTGCAACCGGGAATTTATCCATTTCTTCTAGATTTTCTAGTTTATTTGCATAGAGGTGTTTATAATATTTGCTGATGGTAGTTTCTATTTCTGTGGGATCAGTGGTGATATCCCCTTCATCATTTTCTATTGTGTCTATTTGATTCTTCTCTCTTTTCTTCTTCATTAGTCTGGCTAGCAGTCTATTTTGTTAATCTTTTCAAAAAACCAGCTCCTGGATCCATTTTTTTTTTTAAGGGTTTTTCGTGTCTCTATCTCCTTCAGTTCTGCTCTTAACTTCGTACTTTCATGTCTCCTGCTGGCTTTTGAATTTGCTTGCTCTTGCTTCTCTAGTTCTTTTAATTGTGATGTTAGGGTGTTGATTTTAGATCTTTTTTGCTTTCTCATGTGGGCATTTAGTGCTATAAACGTCCCTCTAAACACTGCTATGGCTGTGTCCCAGAGACTCTGGCACGTTGTGTCTTTCTTCTCATTGGTTTCAAATAACTTATTTCTGCCTTAATTTCATTATTTACCCAGTAGTTAATCGGGAGCAGGTTGTTCAGTTTCCATGTAGTGGTGCAGTTTTGAGTGAGTTTCTTAATCCTGAGTTCTGTTTGTTATTATTTCTGTTCTTTTGCATTTGCTGAGGAGTGTTTACTTCCAATTATGTGATCAATTTTAGAATAAATACAATGTGATGCTGAGAAGAATATATATTCTGTTGATTTGGGGTGGAGAGGTCTGTAGATGTCTGTTAGGTTCCCTTGGTCTGGAGCTGAGTTCAGGTCCTGAATATCGTTGTTAATTTTCTGTCTCCATCTAATATTGACAGTGGTGTGTTAAAGTCTCCCAGTATTATTATGTGGGAGTCTAAGTCTCTTTGTAGGTCTCTAAGAACTTGCTCTATGCATCTGGGTGCTGCTGTATTGGGTGCATATGTATTTAGGATAGTTAGCTCTTCTTGTTGCATTGATCTCTTTACCATTATGTAATGCCCTTCTCTGTCTTTTTTGATCTTTGTTAGTTTAAAGTCTATTTTATCAGAGACTAAGATGGCAACCTCTGCTTTTTTTTTCTTTCCATTTGCTTGGTAAATATTCCTCCATCCTTTTATTTTGAGCCAATGTGTGTCTTTGCACATGAGTTGGGTCTCCTGGATACAGCACACCGGTGAGTCTTGACTCTTTATCCAATTACCAGTCTGTGTCTTTTGATTGGGGCATTTAGCCCATTTACATTTAAGGTTTATTTTGTTATATGTGAATTTAATCCTGTCATTAAATCCTGTCATCCTGATGCTAGCTGGTTATTTTGCGCATTAGTTGATGCTGTTTCTTCATAGTGTCCATGGCCTTTACATTTTGGTATGTTTCTGCAGTGTCTATTTGCCTTTTAAGTGGCATGTTACAGTTTATTTCCAATTAATGTGATTATTAAGATGGTTGAGTTTTAATCTGCCCATCTGTGACTTGTTCCATTATTTCTCCTTTTCTACCTTCTTTTGAATTATTCAAATATTTTCAGTATTCTGTTTATCTTCTTTATTAAGTTTTTAACAATTATTTCCTAATGTTACAGTATGTGTTTTTAAATTAGCACATCTACCTGGGATTAATTTCATACCACTTTCTATACAATATAAATAGTACAGTTTAATTTCATCCAATACTAATTTTAATAGTCCTTTTTTTTTTTTATTGAGCCCAATCTGTCTCCTGGGCTCAAGCAATCCTCCTGCAACAACCTACTGAGGAGCTGAGACAGCAGGCACACGCTACCATACCCAGCTAATTTTTTAAATTTTTAGTAGAGATATTGTCTCACTACATTGCTCAGGCTGGTCTTGAACTTCTGAGCTCAAGCGATCCTCCTGCCTTGGCCTCCTAAGGTGCTGGGATTACAGGTGTGAGCCACCGTGGCTGGCTAATAGTAAGTAAAAGTAATTTTACTTACTCCATTCAATTCTTAATGCTATTGTTGTGACATAGTTTATTTTATAATAATACTTTGTTATTTTTACTTTGATTAGTCAGGTTTCAGTGAAATAAAAAACATGGTTGATAATATTTAGCCACATATTTAACATTTACATGACTGTTCATTCCTTCTTGCAGATTCAAGTTATCATGTTAGATTATTTCCCTTCAGATTAATTCATTTGCCTGCGTATTCCCAGAATAGGCAATCAGCACTTTGTATAAAAGTCACCTCTAGTACTTGCTCTCTGTGGAAGGTCTTAAGTCTTTCTGGAATTTGTTCATTCATATTTCTTTGTCTTCAGAGTTCTCTCATATTTAAGGAAAGATATGAGCTTTTAAATCCACCAGTGTTTTGTTTTTGATAAGAGTGAACGTCTTCGAAACAGCAGCTAAACCTCTGTTTCTTGAAGTGTTTGTCTAATGATAATAAATTCTCTCACCTCTAGTTGTCTGGAAATGTCTTTGTTTTACTTTCATTTTAAAAATGAATTTTAAGTGGGTATGGAATTTTAAATGGAGTTTTTTCTAAAGATATCAGTCCATTGAATAGCAGCTTCCATAGTTTGTACTGAAAAGTCAGTTTTTTTTGGGTTTTTTTTTTTTTTTGAGACGGAGTTTTGCTCCTGTTACCGAGGCTGGAGTGCAATGGCGTGATCTTGTCTCACTTCAACCTCTGCCTCCAGGGTTCAAGCAATTCTCCTGCCTCAGCCTCCCGAGTAGTTGGGATTACAGGCACGCGCCACCATGCCCAGCTAATTTTTGTATTTTTAGTAGAGACGGAGTTTCACCATGTTGACCAGGATGGTCTCAATCTCTTGACCTCATGATTCAGCTGCCTCGGCCTCCCAAAGTGCTGGGATTATAGGCGTTAGCCACTGTGCCCGGCCCCTTATTTTTTAATGATGTTTTTCTGAAGATGATGTCTGTTTTCACTGGTTGTTTGACAACTGACCCTACAAACCCTGGCTGCCTTTGCATTCATAATCTCCAGTCTCAGCCTCTTCCACCTAGTTAGACCACTCCTTGTGCTGTCCTGGAAAATTTCCCCAGCAAGATAACTTGGGTCAGTATGGGGCTGTGAGAATCGATTAACCCACTGATGCTTACCTGAGATTAGCTACTTATGTTTTCTTGCAGGTTTTGCTTAGACCTTCTGTCTCATTCACATATACACACATTTTTGGGGTAAAGTCCACCTTTTACCCAATATTGGAGAGTTACTGAAGGTTTATAATAGGCCAGCCACTTTTCATGTACTATATCTCTTTTAATCTTTGTGACAAGCACATAAGACACAATAATGGAAGTGGAGAAAAGAAAGAATAATAGTACTTAAACAGTATTTCTAAGTACCTGACATTGTTCTGAGCATTTTACATGTTTGTGCAAACATATATGTACATGTGTACATATGCATGTATACATACACTTGTACATCACGCACACACATGTACACACACACGCATGCATATGCATACACATGTGTGCATGTGCACATGCATGTACACATACATATATTGCACACATGTGTGCACACATACATATACACGCACGTGTGTATATGCGTGCATATATGTGTATGTGCATGTATGTAGATTTGAATGTACATGTATGTGTGTGCATATGTATGCATATATGTGTAAGTATATTTGTATGTGTGTGCATGTATGTGTACATGTACATGTATATGTACAAACATACAATGCTCAAAACAGTGTTTGTATATATGTATATATGTGTATATGTGTATATGTATTGTTCTGAGCATTTTATGTGTGTGTACATGTATGTGTGTGCATGATGTACAAGTGTATGTATACATGCATATGTACACATGTACATATATGTTTGCACAAACATGTAAAATGCTCAGAACAATGTCAGGTACTTAGAAATACTGTTTAAGTACTATTATTCTTTCTTTTCTCCACTTCCATTATTGTGTCTTATGTGCTTGTCACAAAGATTAAAAGAGATATAGTACATGAAAAGTGGCTGGCCTATTATAAACCTTCAGTTTATATATATACACACACACACACACACACACACACACACACACACACACATATATAATCCTTACATCGACCTCATAGATAGGTACTATTTTATAACTTTTGCTTTACAAACAAATAGTCCAAGAAACGATAGGGGTTAGGTAACTACCCCTCAGACCCCCAAAAGCACACACAATATATAAATAGAATTCGTAATTCAAATCTAGTCAGGTTGGTTCCAGAATTGGTGCTTTTAACCATCTCATGACTGGTCATATTGTTCTCATTTTACAGAGCAGACGACTGAATTTTATTTATTTATTTATTTATTTTTTTGTTAATCGATGAGAGCTTGTAACGTTGCTCAGGTTGGCCTTGAACTCATGGCCTCACCTCCTCAAGCTCCAGGACCTCTGGCCGGAGTCACTGCGGCCCCCTTGACGACTGAATTTTAAAGGAGTCAGGTGAACTCCTGAGTGTCAGTGGTAGGAAGTGGCGACACTGGGGTTTGAACCAGGCTCCAAAGCCCTTGCTCTTTCCCCTGTACCATGCTTCTTCCCAAAGAAGAGAAGAAAAATGTTTTCACTTTTAGAATTCTACTTTAGAAGGATCCTGTGAGTTTCATGAGGACCTGAGAGGGGAGCAAACAGCACCGTTTTGCTCTTCGTGACAGTGATGTCTTCTCAAGCATGTGGTCTGTTTGGCCTATTTATAGCCAGGCACTGCATGGGGTGGTTTTTCCCGCTGACATGTATTATCTCCAACACCTCCAGGATTGATAGCCGAGCACTTTACTGTATTGATAGCTCCATGAATGTCTGCTTTGGGAGTGGAAGGATGGCAGAGCTCAGTCTTGAGGTTCTCTGCCTACACTGGGGACATGTGAGGCTCACGTGATATGTGCATATTCTTTTGGGCTTGAACACATGTATTCCTTGGGTGTTTCATGCATTGGCCAGCCAGAAAGGGAGTCCTTGAGAGGGTCTGAGGACAGTATCTGTTGTGTGAGGATTCCCAGGCTCAGTCTGGGAGAGGGAGTTGATTGTGCTGTGTAGGGTGTTTACAAGGTGAGCCTGGAGTGCTGTGGAAGCTGCAGGGTGTAATTCTGCTGTGGGAGCCCCGTGGAGCGTGTGGGTCACACCTGATCTCTGACACTGACCACCCTTCTTTGCAGTGTGGAGGCTGCCAGCATTGGATTCATTGTTGTTATCGACAGACGAAGAGACAAGTGGAGCTCCATAAAGGCATCCTTGACACGAATAGCTGTAAATATTTATTTTTGTGCTATTATTATAAAAGTCACTTTAATTGTCTGGTCACCTATTTCATATCAAAGTCCTGGGGAAAAGGCAATTATGATTACTATTATTTTGAGACAGAGTTTCGCTCTCATCCCCTAGGCTGAGTGCAGTGGTGCAATCTCTGCTCACTGCAACCCCTACCTCCCTGGTTCAAGCGATTCTCCTGTCTCAGCCTCCTGAGTAGCTGGGATGACAGGCATGCACCACCATGCCCAGCTCATTTTGTAATTTTAGTAGAGACAGGTTTTCTCCATGTTGGTCAGGCTGGTCTCAAACTCCCAACCTCAGCTGATCCTCCCGCCTCGGCCTCCCAAAGTGCTGGGATTACAGGCGTGAGCCACTGCGCCCAGCCAAGGCAGTTATTTTTATGTCAAATTTTGGGAAGATCTTTGTAACAGGTGCTGTTATGCAACATCCCTATCTCCTCTGCCATCTGCAGGTCACCTGCAAACAATTCTGAGCATGTCAAAGACTTCCTAAGGCTCTCTGCCTTACTGACTTCTCTGCTTACTGAAGAGGGGCAGGTGGGGAGTGCTGGGAAGTGAATGTCCCGGGGGTAACACCCGTGACCATTGAGTTATAGGATTTGTTAGATAAACACCCCAGCTTCCATACCTGCACTGGCGCAGTTCTGAGGTGTGTTCCACACCATACCCCAGAGAGTCTCCACCTGCTCAGCCTGTGCAGTAACCCCCTCACTGACACGCTGGCACTCTATTCATTGTCTTCTCTCCACTCCCTCATTCATGCTTCCTGGAATCACTTCCACGACAAACTGCTTGGACTGAAATCCTTGTCTGAGGATTTGCTTTGGGGGCGATTCAGTTTAAGACAGTCTTTATTTCAGTATTCAAATTATTATTATTATTATTGAGACATAGTCTCGCTCTGCCGCCCAGGCTGGAATGCAGTGGCTCAGCTCACTGCAACCTCCGCCTCCCAGGTTCAAGTGACTCTCATGCCTCAGCCTCCCGAGTAGCTGGGATTACAGGCATGCGCCACCACTTCAGCTGATTTTTGTATTTTTAGTAGAGATTGGGTTTCACCATGTTGGCCAGGCTAGTCTCAAACTCCTGACCTCAAGTGATCCACCCGCCTTGGCCTCCCAAAGTGCTGGGATTATAGGCGTGAGCCACTGTGCCTGGCCAAATTATTTCTTCTTATTTAGAAAGACAATGGCAAAACCAGACACAATGATATTTAAGTAGCGTGGTGGGAGGTGTGCTTGCACTCGGCATTAAATTCTATCACCTTGGATTGGCCTCCTTTTCCTTATAGTCTGATTTTGATCTCTGCTTTTTTGTCTTTCAACAAGTAGATGTGTCCTTCCTCTGTAGGGACCTCAGACTTGTGAACTCCGCCACAAGCAGAGACACCTTAGGGCCAGCTAAGTCAGCATTTTTACCTGAGAATAGTCTCTCTGGGGCAATTGGGACTGGCTAAAGAGGATGGATGTGGTAGAGTGGGAGAGCTTGAGCAGGAGGCAGGACACTAGAGGGATATTTGCAACCTCACCTAAACCTGCTTCCAGAAGGACTCAAACGTGCAAACATGCACACACGCCGAGTCCCTCTCAGGTTGCTCTGGAGCCTCATCCAAACACACAGATCACGTCTCAGCTAAGACCTTCTGTCTTGGCACAACACCGCGCAAGGTTCTTCAGTTAGGAGCTAGCGTTTGGAGATAAGGAAGGGAGTCCTTTCACTGCAGCAGCAACCGTTTCCTCCCTTTAGTTTAGTTTTAGATATGGGGTTTCTTTGGGATGACTGCAGCCACGGTTGATGCCCATGACTATTCCAGGGGTCTGGCCTCTAGAGTGTTCTGGTTATCCAGGGTCCATACATAATACATGAGTAATCTAATGTCTGACCCTAATGTGTCCCAGAATTACATTGATCATTTCTTATGTAAAATATGCTATAGTCGGGGGGATCCCCAGATCTGGCCACCTGCCAGAATCTCTTCAAGTGCTCATGAAAATGCCTAGATTTCATCCCAGTCCTGATGAATCAAAATAGTCTGGAGTAAAGACCTGATTAGAGGGGGAAAGAAAAGCCCTGTAGGAGGTTGCTTTGGGGAACCCTGGAAGAACGGAAAGCTGTGGCAATTCCCATGCAGACCTGGGTTCCTGAGTTTGCCCCTAAGCAATTACATGAATCTGGACTATCTCATTGCTCAGAACCCTGCCTTGAGATGAGGGCAACACTTTCTGAAAGCAACTTAGCAATAATATACATCAAGAATACTTAAAATACTGACTCTTTGATTCAGTAATTATTCTATAAATATAGTCTAAGAAAATATTCCAAGATGTGGCTAGTGTTCATTTCAGTATTACTTACAATAGCAAAATTATCAAAAAGCCAAAATACTAACAACAAGGGATTGGTTAAAAAATAATATTTTCAAAGAATTTATTAACAGGAAGGAACAAAAGTCTATGGTATAATAAGTGAAAAGGCAGGTTACAAAATACTTTAATAATATGAGCTTAACCATGAGACAGATATTCAAACAGAGAAAACATTCTGTTTACATTCTATAAGTAAATAGATGGAAATACTAAGTATAGCAATGAAAACCCATGAGTGAATTTTCACTTTCTAATATATACTTTTATTAATTTCCCAACTCTTCTATAAGTAATATGAATTATTTTTATAATCAGAAAACATTTTTCCTTGCTTGGTTTCCTTTGGTTTTTCAGGAGGGGTTAGGATTATCTGACCTCTGAGGTCTCTTTCAGCCCTGAAATCTGGTGAAATTGACAACCATGGCACCCATGTTAACTTCTCCTTCTGTGATCTTGGGTGAGGGAGACCAAAGTAGATCCTGGTCATGGATGTGACGTTTTCTCTCTTTCCTGACACTTTTCATTGATGCTCGCAGGTGGCATTTCCAGGAAACTTACAGCTCATATTCATCCTTCGTCCATCTCGCTTTATCCAGAGGACATTCACTGACATTGGCATTAAATACTATCGAAATGAATTTAAAACAAAAGTGCCGGTAAGCATGACCTTTCATCTTGCCTCGTTTGGTAAGGGCATCTGGCAAAGATGGCATTTGGGCAGGGTCTCTGGGAAAGGTAAGATTCAACAGGGAGAGAGGGAGAGAAGGATTTTCTGGGCTAAGGGACCTGCACGTGTGAAGGCACAGAGGCAGGAAGTACATGCCTTACTAAGGCCCATGGAAAGCTTCATTTCTGTTGGAGTTCAAAAACAGTAATCTTTCAGAAGAAAGAGTAAGAAACATGAAGTAGGTCTTAGTGTGAGGACACAGGGTTTGGGTTTTATTCGGTAGACAGTGAGGATCCGGGGAAGGTTTTCTAGGTGGGGAGTGGCATGGTAAAATTAGTCTGAAGGTGGCGTCTAACAGGATAGAAAGACGCTTTGGAGGAAGCTAAACTGTACAGATGAAACAAAACACAGCTATAAAATACAGGGGTGACATAAATATAGGAAACCGGATAGAGAGCATGTGATGTTCTTGGTGCTGTGTTCTTATTCTTGCAACTTTTCTGTGAGTTTGAAATTAGTTTCAACTAAACATAGAAAAAGAAGAATAGATATTAGAAAATGTAATATGTAATCACTATAGACTTATCTATGTTTTATTGTTCAATGGAGATAATTTGCATGACTAATGTGCCTACATTTTAAGGATAGAATTCAATTCATTTTGATAAATGTATATAGACATGTAACACCACCCAGTCAGGATATGGAACAGTAATCTTTTGGAAAAAAGAGTAAGAAACTGAAGACAGAGAGACTCTGTCTTAAAAAAAGAAAATAGGCATGGTGGCTCACGCCTGTAATCCCAGCACTTTGGGAGGCTGAGGCGGGATCACAAGGTCAGGAGATCGAGACCATCCTGGCCAACATGCTTAAATCCTGTCTCTACTAAAAATACAAACATTAGCTGGGCATGGTGGTGCACACCTATAGTCCCAGCTACTCGGGAGGCTGAGGCCGGGAAATCACTTGAACTCAGGAGGCAGAGGTTGCCGTGAGCCAGGATAGCACCACTGCACCATCCTGCCAGCTATTTTTTGTATTTTTTGTAGAGATGGAGTTTCACCATGTTGCCCAGGCTGGTCTCAAACTCTTGGGCTCAAGCCATCTGCCCGTCTTGGCCTCCCAAAGAGCTGGGACTACAAGCATGAGCCACCACGCCCGGCCCTTTCTTTGTCTTTTATGCTACTTAAGCATATCACCTGGAGGCCCACGGTACTTACCTGTTCCCTACTGGTGATGTGAATGTTGATCCCCTAATCAAAATGCTTCCACTTTCCCAAATATTAAATAGATTATTTCCCTTGCAACTAATAATCTTTGCAGAGACACTTTAAGACCATGCAAATATCCTACTCCTTAAGAAAGTTCAATTCAGGCTGGGCTCGGTGGTTCATGCCTATAATCCTGGCACTTTGGGAGGCTGAGGCAGGCGGATCTCCTGAGGTCAGGAGTTCTATGCCAGCCTGACCAACATGGAAAAACCTGTCTCTATTAAAAATACAAAATTAGCTGGGCATGGTGGTTAATGCCTATAATCCCAGCTACTTGGGAGGTTGAGAGAATTGCTTGAACCCGGGAGGTGGAGATTACGGTGAGCCGAGATCGCACCATTGCACTCCAACTTGGGGAGCAAGAGTAAAACTCAGTCTCAGAAAAAAAAGGTTTTTTGTATTTTTAGTGGAGATGGAGTTTCACCATGTTGGCCAAGCTGGTCTTGAACTCCTGACCTCAGGTGATCCACCCGCCTCCGCCTCCCAAAGTGCTGGTTTTACAGGCGTGAGCCTAGCCCTGCTAGGCTAGGGCTAGCTAGCCGTGCTGTTCTTAATTATTGTGGTTCTCCAGCTGTCCCAGGTTTGGCCAGTGGGAACCCCCTCAGGCTGACTCCTATGTCCTTGTGACATGTCTCTATCATGGTTTTTTTTTCAGCACTTCCTTAGTTCTGGCCTGATGAGATCATCAGGCCCCTCTCATGCATGCTGTGATGCAGCTTTGTTACTGGCCCTTTTTCTCCAGAGCCCGGGCTCCTTTTGGTGTGGAATAGTATTCGTCCAAGATCTGGATGCAAGACGTGCAGTTACTACTTGGTAGCTTTGCTTTCAGCAGACAGAAGCTGTAAATATATGCATGTATATGCACATATATATGTACATATTTGTAATTGCAAATATTCTAGAAATTGTAAGTTCATACTGATACCTTAAATTTCAGCCCATGTAAGATGTATATTTAAGTGAGGGTAAAGTCAAGGGAGAACCGTATGTCCAGTAGGTTTCCATTTGGGTAAAATAAGAGGTCTGTATGTATGATTGTGCATTGATCATTTTGAGAAGGATATACAAGATACACAAAACCTGGTTAAAAGTGTTTGCCTTCTGGATCTCCACCGGCTGGGGGTGAGTGGGAGGTGGGAAGATTTTTCTATTTAGATAGACTTTTTCTGTTCGAATTTATTACTATGTATAAATATTATCTATTCAAAATAAAAAAATAGCTTTAATTAAAATTACTCTCAAAGAGGGCTGGGTGTGGTGGCTTACACCTATAATCCCAACACTTTGAGAGGCCAAGGTGGGCGGATCGTCTGAGGTAAGGAGTTCAAGACCAGCATGGCCAACATGGCAAAACCCCATCTCTACTAAAAATACAAATATTAGTTGGGCGTGGTGATGTGCACCTGTATTCCCAGCTACTTGGGGGGCTGAGGCAGGAGAATCGCTTGAACCCAGGAGGCAGAGGCTGCAATGAGCTGAGATTGCACCGCTGCACTCCAGCCTGGGCGACTGAGCAAGGACTTGTCTCAGTACATACATACATACATACATACATACATACTCTGAAAGAATATTTAACCCATCTCAGTGAAGACTTATCATCTTAGACAAGGGATTTTTCTCAGTTTTCTCTCTCCTTTCTTACTTTTATTTTTCTTGTTTTGGTTCCATCTTATATTAATAATCAAATTTTTGAAAATCCTTTCTTTCATACTTTGGGGATTAACTGAACTCAAAATAGATTTCCCATTCTATTGTAAATACTCATTTTGAAATCCTTGCGTGTTTAAGGAAAATGTGAGGCCTGAGTTCCTTGCTCCGTTTTCCTAACTTTAGTAACAGTTGATGTTTGGGAAGAGATGGTGACCGACAAGCAGCCAGTGACTTGTCATTGTTATGCATTTGCCTCCCCTTCGGAAATGAAGGCTCATCAGTTCTTCTTGCCACTCAAACATTTGGAGTTGGAACTGAGCATTGGGCCAAATGTCATACATATTTCCCTGATTGCATATAAAACACTTGTGTTTTGTATGTATCGTACATGTGATCTAGGAGTGCTCGTATGTACACAGACGCATTTGTACACAGACTTCTGCCCTCCTTTTCACAGGGCTCGTCTACACTGTGAAGGGACTGAACGTCCCCATACTCTGACTTCAGCTGCTGCTATTTGTAGTAGTGTATGTTAATTCCCTACCTGTCCTGCTTTTAATTTTAAACTTAAAATCAACTTTTTTTTTCCTTTTGAGATGGAGTTTTTGCTCTTGTTGCCCAGGCTGGAGTGCAATGGCACAATCTCGGCTCACTGTGACCTCTGCCCCCTGGGTTAAAGTGATTCTCCTGCCTCAGCCTCCTGAGAGGCTGGGATTACAAGCACACACCACCACACCCAGCTAATTTATGTAGTTTTAGTAGGGATGGGGTTTTGCCATGTTGGCTAGGCTGGTCTAGAACTCCTGACCTCATGATCCGCCCACCTTGGCCTCCCAAAGTGCTGGGATTATAGGCATGAGCCACCATACCCAGCCAAAATCAACTTTTGAAAAAGCTCTCAGTCACCCAAACCCTGGGTACACGGGTGGAGGTTTACCCTATAAGTTACCGTTTCACCTGACGCACAAGATCACACTCCCTGGTAGTGCTGATGCTCCAGAATGTCAGAGTCTAAAGTTACCAAGCCCGATGAAATCTATCTTGAAAATATATGTTGCCTTCTTAATGGCAGTTATTAACACTTTACTTTGGAGCTTCCTAGCCTCTCTTATTACGTCTTCCTGCTCATTTATAGTTAGATGATTCTATTTTCACTGGTAGGGGAGTAAAGGAGTTTATTTCGCATGACTGGTACAGGAATCAGGTGGGCCAGGGATGTGATTGTGGTCAAGTGACAGCCTCCCTCTACCTTTACATATGGAGGGGAAGTACTTTGATGTAGTAAATGGTTTTTGTTTTGTTTTGTTTGAGAGAGTCTTGCTCCGTCACCCAGGCTGGGGTCCAGTGGCACCATCATGACTCACTGCAGCCTCAGCCTCCTGGGCTCAAGTGATTCTCTCACCTTGGCCTCCCAGTAAATGCTTTCTGAGTCCCTGTTGCTGGCCAGGCACTTCCTTATTCTGGAACAGCTGTACTCATAGCAGCCTCACAAAACTATTAATGTGAAGTCACCAAGGCAGTCTTGCAAACCCCCTGAAGAGTCTGTGATTGTGGTAATTGGTTACTTAAAATTGAGTTTGTGTCAGAATACAGGAAATTCTTCTTGTGCAGTTAAAAGATCATGTATTTCTTTGAAAAAAACAGTTTTAAGCATCTATAGATAAGAACACAAATATATACAGAAAAGGGAAAAAGACATTTTTAGCTTATAACAATTGTTCTAAGAGTATGCATTTATGGTAAAGTCAGTGGAGCCACAGGAGAAACCAGGTTTGGAAGAAAGAAGTTTATTATATTCACACGTCCCAGAGGTGGGGCTCACCTCACACCACATGGGCCACTGGGGATGCACCAGCTTTGGTCAGGAGGCAGTAGAAGGAGGCAGAGGCGAGAGCCTTTACTGGAGTTTCTGCATGCAAAGCAAGGGGACAGTTTAGGATGCCTTGGCTTCCTCTGGATGCATCCCTCTGGGTGTTTGCTCATGGGCTGAATTGCTAGTTTATAAAACCAACTCCCTGTTACCTCCAGATCCCCTCTGTACAAGCTAATGTAGGGGCACGTCGACATTCTTCATGGAGGGGCATCAGTGTAGTGAATCTTTTCAATGCATGCTCTGTGTTTCCCTGTGTTCTAATTTTATTTTGATATTTACTCGACCACCTTTGATTGGGCTTCTCATGGCAGGTTTTCAGGCCATAGAACAATACTTGATTTTGGCAGCTGAAGAGTGTACCTTAGTTTGGGAACTTTTGACTAAAAATTCACATAAAGTGAGACCTGGCTTCTAGGTAGCCTGAAACTGCACTCCCTGAGCCAAGCCAACATTCTGTCACAGGATATACAACACTTGGGTATTTCTCATTCAAAAGGGAAAGCTGGAAACAAACTAGAATATTTCCCTGCTGGAGATAGTAATTTGTTTTTCTTTCGAGGTAGGGTCTCGTTCTGTCACCCAGGCTGGAGTGCCACGGTGCCATCACTGCTCACGGCAGCATTTTAACCTCCCAGGCTCAGCAATCCTCCTGCCTCAGCTTCCCCAGTAGCTGGGGCCACACATGCAGGCCACCATGCCCGGCTAGTTTTTTTATTTTTCTAGTGATGGGGTCTTGTTATGTTGCTCTGGCTTGTCTCAAACTCCAGGCCTCAAATGATTCTCCCACCTCAGCTTTCCAAAGTGCTGAGATTACAGGCCTGACCCACTGTGCTTGGCTGTAACCATTTTTAAATATAAATGCCTGATAAGGCAAAGTTGAGGTATCATTTAAATAATAATAGAATATAAAAATATAATTATGATAAGAATAGAATCTAAATGAGCAATTATTTAATGATCAATGAGGAATACATTTAATTAAATTTTTACCTTACAGATCATCTTGTTAAACTCTGTCTCTGACCTTCATGGCTACATCGACAAAAGCCAACTGACCCGGGAGTTAGGGGGGACTTTGGAATATCGCCATAGTCAGTGGGTAAATCACCGCACTGTGAGTACCAGCTTATGTGTGCTTTTCACTGTCTCTCCTTGTTTTCCAGAAGATGGGGTGGGCAGTTAGAGATCAGCTGCTGGGAGGTCACCCTGAGACTGCCTGATCTTGGGATGGCTGGAATTTCTCAGCCACAGTCTAGGGAAGAAGGAGCATGGAAGGGACAAAGGCTGGGGTTTCTCCTGTTGACCACTTTACCCGCTGCATCTCCTGGCAGGGGTTTCGGGACACTTACCTTTGAATGCACCTGGGAAGGTTCCAGAAACACCAGTACCCTGTTATACTTCAGAGAAATTAATTTACTTCATCTGGGATGGGTCTTAGACATTAACATGCCACGAAACTTCAGCTGACTCTAATGTGCAGACATATTGACACTGATGAAGTCAGGAGAACCACATTTAAATATTGTCACCCCTCAGGGCTACTGTAGGTGAGGAGATGGGAAGGGGACAAGGATTGTAAAACTGTTGGGTGCTGTCCTCACTTCCTGGTTCACAGGATCAGCTGTGCCCCAGAAGTCAGCATCATACAATGTATCCATGTAACAAACCTGCACATGTACCCCCGAGTCTAAAATCAAAGTTGAAATTAATTTTTAAAAATTGACTGGGCACGGTGGCTCATGCCTGTAATTCCAGCACTTTGGGAGGCCGAGGTGGGCAGATCCCGAGGTCAGGAGGTCGAAACCATCCTGGTCAGTGTGGCGAAATCCCATCTCTACTAAAAATGCAAAAAATTAGCCGGGTATGGTGGTGGGTGCCTGTAGTCCCAGCTACTCAGGAGGCTGAGGCAGGAGGATCACTTGAAACCAGGAGGCGGAGGTTGCAGTGAGCCAATATCATGCCATTGCACCCCAGCCTGGGCAACAGAGTGAGACGCCATCTCAAAAAAAAAAAATTGTCACAATGACATATTGTCTGATGTCGGGTGAGTTACTAAGCATTTCTGACTCGTTTCTTCCTCTGTTAAAATGGGACTAACACAGCATTTCTCGACTGGAGATAATTTTGCCTGCCCCCTACATTTGTCAATATCTTCAGATATTTTTTGTAGTCATAACTTAGTCGGGGGCAGGCTGAGTATCTAACTGGTATCTAGTGGGTAGAGGTCAGGGGGTCTGCTGAACACCTTGCAATGCTCAAGACAGCCTTCCACAGCAGAGACTCAGCTGGTCCAAAATGTGAATACCTAATGCTAAGAAACCCTGGACCGACAAAAGCCTCCCGAAAGTTTGATGTGGCGAATAAGTGATATATTATCTGTGAAAGTACTTGAAATGTAGTATTTTACTTTTTCTTATCTACTGATATTGGTGATTGTTATGCTGGGTTAGAAGTTTCAGTAATACTGAGGAAACAGTGAGATCAAAACTCATTGTCATGGCTTGAATGCTGGTGTCCACTCAAAATTCACGTGTTGGTACCCAATGTGATGATGGCATTTAGAGGGGGTCTTTGGAGACATATTAAGTCATGAAGGCTCTGGCATCATAAATGGAGTTGGTGCCCTTGCAACAGAGGTTGAAGGGAGCTGTCATACCCCTTCTCTTCTGTGAGGGCAAAGAAGGCATCCTTTGTGAGGAGCAGACCTCCACCAGACACCAGGTCTACTGGGGTCTTGATCTTGAACTTCCCATCTGCCAAAACTGTGAGAAACCAATTTCCGTTACTTATAAATTACCCAGGTTAAAGTTGTTACACGTGCTCTGAATGAAGAGATGCCCCCCGCCCCCCCCGCCCCCGCCACAACAGGCTTTGTGTGAGCAACATGGCTGTTTATTCACCTGGATGCAGGTGGGCTGAGTCCAAAAAGAGAGTCAGTGGAGGGCAGTGGGATAGAGGTTGGTTTTATGGGTTTGGAGTAGGCAGTGGAAAGTTACAGAAGTTACAGTTCATGGCAGTTTTTGCAAGCTGAGAGGGGTTGTAGGATCTGGAGTCACAAGGTTGACCTATCAGTTGAGCAAGTTTGGTTACAAAGTCCAGTTGCCTTATCAGTTGAGGCCGGAATTGGGAACAATAGAAGAATGTCTCAGAGTTAATTAGGCACTTCAGGGGTTAGTCATTCTTCTCCTTTTTGTGGTTTTCCAGTTACTTCAGACTTTCTATTTTAAGGAACCCATCTGGAGGTGTTTGTACAGGTCACAGAGGTTACCGTGCAGTCCATGGCACAGTCAGCCAGCCTAAAAGACCTTACAAAGGTGTTTTTGTTATAGGCTATCCCTGGCCTAGTGAGTAGCCAGGGCTTGTGGTTGTGCTTGTGCCAGACATTTAACAGTGAACTTTAAAAAATACAACTAGTATTGAAAGACCAGAGATACTCTTTACATGCCTTTTACATGTTCTTTGTATATGTTTTATATACACACACTTACAGTCATATCTCATCTTATGCTTCACATTAGTAGGCTTTGCAGATACTGCAATTTTTAAAAATTGAAGTTTTTTGGTAACTTTGTGTTGAATGAGTCTATCAACACCATTTTCCCAACAGTGTGTGCTCACTTTGTGCCTCTCTGACAAATTTTGGCAATTCTTGCAATATTTCTAAGTTTATTATTATTATTATTATTATTTATTTATTTATTTATTTATTTATTTTTGGAGACGGAGTTTTGCTCTTGTTACCCAGGCTGGAGTGCAATGGTGCGATCTCGGCTCACCACAACCTCCACCTCCTGGGTTCAGGCAATTCTCCTGCCTCAGCCTTCTGAGTAGCTGGGATTACAGGCATGCGCCACCATGCCCAGCTAATTTTTTGTATCTTTAGTAGAGACGGGGTTTCACCATGTTGACCAGGATGGCTCGCTATCTTGACCTCGTGATCTACCCGCCTCGGCCTCCCAAAGTGCTGGGATTACAGACTTGAGCCACCGTGCCCGGCCCTAAGTTTATTATTATTATTTTATTTGTTTTTTCTTTATTTCTTTTTTGAGACAGAGTCTTGCTGTGTCACCCAGGCTGGAATGCAGTGGTGCAATCTTGGCTCACTGCAACCTCAGCCTCCCAAGTAGCTGGGATTACAGGCACTCACCACCATGCCAGGCTAATTTTTGTATTTTCAGTAGAGATGGGGGTTTTACCATGTTGGTCAGGCTGGTCTCGAACTCCTGACCTCAAGTGATCCTCCTGCCTCAGCCTCCCAACATGCTGAGATTCCAGGCATGAGCCACTGTGCCCAGCCAGTTATTGTATTTGTAACAGTGATCTGTGATCAGCAGTCTTTGATGTTACTGTTGAATTGGGGTGCCAAAAACTGCACACATCTGAGACAGTGAACTTAGTGGATATGTGCTGTGTGTGTACTGACTGCTCCACCAGACGACCATCACATCACCCATCTCTCCCCCTCAGCTCGGGCCTCCCTATTCTCTAAGAAAGAACAAAATAGAAATTAGGCCAATTAATTACCTTACAATGACCTCTAAGTGTTCTAGTGAAGGGAAGAACGGCTTGTCTCTCACTTTAAATCAAAAGGTTGAAACGATTAAGCTTAATGAGGAAGGCATGTTAAAAGTTGCGGTGAGCCGAGGTCGCGCCATTGCACTCCAGCCTGGGTAACAAGAGCGAAACTCTGTCTCAAAAAAAAAAAAAAAAAGCTGAGATAGGCAGAAAGCCAGGCCTCTTGGCCTAGCCAGTTAGCCTGTGGTGAATTCAAAGGAAAAGTTCTTGAAGGAAATTAAAAATGCTACTCCAGCGGATACATGAATGATAAGAAAGCAAAATTGCCTTCTTGCTGATACAGAGAAAGTTTTAGTGGTCTGGGCCTGGATGGAAGATCAGCCACAAAATTGCCTTAAGCCAAAGCTTTATCCAGAGCAAGGCCCTAACTCTCTTCAATTCTATTAAAGTTGAGAGAGTGAAGAAGCTGCAGAAGAAAAATTTGAAGTGGGCAGGGCACAGTGGCTCACGCCTGTAATCCCAGCACTTTGGGAGGCCGAGGCAGGGGATCACGAGGTCAGGAGTTTGAGACCAGCCTGACCAACATGGTGAAACTCTGTCTGTACTAAAAATACAAAAATTAGCCAGGTGTGATGGCATGTGCCTGTAGTCCCCGATACTCAGGAGGCTGAGGCAAGAGAATTGCTTGAACCTGGAGGTGGAGGTTGCAGTGAGCCAAGATCTCGCCACTGCACTCCAGCCTGGGTGACAGAATGAGACTCCATCTCAAAAAAAAAAAGAGTCTGAAGCTAGCAGGGGCTGGTGTGTGAGGTGTAAGGAAAGAATTCATCTCTATAGCATACAAGTGGAAGGTGCTGATAGAGAAGCTGCATCAACTTATCCAGAAGATCTAACTAACATCATTGGGTGAAAGTGGTTATGCTCAGCAACAGATTTTCAATGTCAATGAAACAGCCTTTTTGAAAGAAGACGCCACCTAAGACTTCCATAGCTAGAGAAGAGAAGTCAGCACCTGGCTTCAAAGCTTAAAAGCACGGGCTGACTGTCTTGTTAGGGGCTAATGCAATTGGTGACCTTAAATGGAAGCCAATGCTCATCTACCACTCCCAGAATTTTAGGGCCCTTAAGAATGATGCTGCATTGACTCTGCCTGTGCTCTACATAGAACAACAAAGCCTGGATGGCAGCACTTCCGTTCATGGCATGGTTTCCTGCATACTTTAAGCCATCTGTTAAGACCTACTGCTTAGACAAAAAGGTTTTTCCAGAATATTGCTGCTTATTGGCGATGTGCCTGGTCACCTGGGAGCTCTGATGGAGACGTACAAGGAGATGAATGTTGTTTTCATGCCTGCTAACGCAACTTCTACTCTGCAGCTTTCAGTTGTATGATTTTAGAAATATATTTTGTAAAGCTATTCCTGCCTTACGTAGTGATTCCTCCGATAGGTGTGAGTAGAGCAAACTGCAAACCTTCTGAAAGGACTCATCATTCTGGATGCCATTAAGAACATTAATGATTCATGGGAGGAAGTCAAAATATCAATATTAACAGGAGTCTGAGAGAAGCTGATTCCCACCCTCATGGATGACTGAGGGGTTCAGGACTTTAGTGGGGGAAGTAACTGCAGGGGTGGTAGAAATAGGAAGAGAACTAGAATTGGGAGTGGAGCCTGAAGATGTGACTGAATTGTCACAACCTCATGATGAAGCTTCAGTGAATGAGGAGCTGTTTTTTAACAGATGAGCAAAAAAAGTGATTTCTTCATCTTTCTGGTGACGATGTTGTGGACATTGTTGAAATAACAACAAAGGAATCAGAATATTCCATAAACTTAGTCTATAAAGCAGTGGCACAGTTTGAGAGGATTAGCTCCAAAAAAAGTTCTATTGTGGGCAAACTGCTGTCAGATAGTATCGCATGCTACAGAGAAATCTTTCATGAAAGGAAGTCAATTGATGTGACAACTTCATTGTTGTCTTATTTTAAGAAATTGCCACTGCCACTCCAGCCTTTAGCAAATGTCACCCTCGTCAGTCAGCAGCCATCCACAATAAGGCAAGACCCTCCAATCCTCCAGCAGCAAAAAAGATTGTGATTTGATGAAGGCCCAGAAGATTGTTAGCATTTTTTTAACAATAAAGTATTTTAAAATTAAGGTATGTGCATTTTTTAGACATAATGCTATTGCACATTTAATAGACTGTCGTGTAATATAACTTGCATCTGCAATGGGACACAAAGGAAGTTGTGTGACTCACTGTATTGTAATTGGCTCTGTTGCTGTGGCCTAGAGCCAAACCCGTAATAGCTTTGAGGTTTGCCTGTATATAAAACTAGGAATAACATAACCACACATATACAGTACCTACTGTTTTATATGTGAGATGTATAGATTCCTTTCTGTGTGACAGTGTATTTTCTGGGTGTCAGTGCATTTTCTGGGTGTCAGCTCTTTGAACGAGAGACTCAGAAAGTTAGAACTCAGAGGAATCTTAAAGATCAGGTGGTTCAATCACTTTATTTTACAGGTAAATAAACTGACATTCAGTGTAAATCCAAAGTCATTTGGTCAACTAGTGTTGAGACTAAGACCGGGGTCTTTTTATAAATGTCCCTATCAGGATCAGGTCGTCTATACCGTTTCCAAGGTGAGGTGATTATTCACTAATTTTATCACCTGTCTTTCCATCAGGAGAGCATGTTGGTGAATGTTAATCTCTCCACATTGTTAAAATTGTCTGACCTTCCAGGCCATCGAAAACTTTGCCTTGACCTTGAAGACCACTGTCCAGATGCTGCAGACGTTCGGGGCCTCCCTGGCCACAACAGAGCTGCCCAGAAGCATGCTATCCACAGAAGACCTTCTCATGTCCCACACGAGGCAGTGGGACAAGCTGCAGGTGAGTGGCCAGTGACCTCTCAGAGGCCGGCGTCTGTGCCAGCAGGTATGCCTGCCTCTTGGAGAGAGCTGGGAGCAGAATTAACAGTGCAGCCCTCGTTTTTCTTCTTCTTTGAGTGACTTGGAAGCCACTGGCCATCTTAAACCTTCCAGACAGGTAGTTTGTAATGAAAGAAGTCTCTTGAGACTGGGTGGTGCATGAAGAAGCACGGGGAAGGGCTTTTCCAGCTTTGTCCTGGTGAGCTGAGGCACGTGAGCACCCTTTTAAGGGTTGCACTCCCGTGATCCTGCTCAACAGAGCAAGACAGAACGTGCTGAAATTGCAGGGGGCAGGGGCTGGCTTTTCAAGTGTAAGCTTTCCAGCAGTGGTTGTAAAGTTTGGGGGCAGACTAATAAGCTGACTTACTGTTTAACTTTCTCAGGAGTGTGTGTTTTCATTTGGGGACGAATTTGAGAAGAAGGACTATGGAAGATTTCCTGACCTGGGTTTAAGGAGAGGCACCTATTAGATGATTCATAAAAGCACATCAGAACCTGCTGAGAAAGGGAGCTTGGTGGGTTCTTTCGATCATGCAACACAGGGAAATCTTCCTGGGCTTCTCACTGGATGAGTTTCGGTACCTTTTTACCTTGAGAAGCACAAACAGACCAAATCCAGTATTTCACAGAAGCCCGGTTTTCAATAGGGCAGCAAAATGAGGATTGGACATTCAGTATGTGTCCCGGTGTGGGAAGAGTTGAACTGTTGTATCTGTGACCAAAAATTTGCAAAAATGCTTTGCTAGATGGTTGATTTGTTCATTTATTCAACATTTATTGAGCACCCACCACTACCTGCCAGGCAAACCAAAAATGCAGCCTCAAGGAACACATAGTCTAGTTAGGAGGGTCTCAGAGTCTAGTAATTGAGGCAAATTAATGTTTCCATGTGCCAGGAAACAGTGTGAAATTCAGTCTTTAAGGAGGTTGTTATTCAAAAAAGAGATAGACAGGTCTGGTGGCTCATGCCTATAATCCTGGCACTTTGGGAGGCCAAGGCAGGTGGATCACCTTAGGTCAGAGTTCAAGACCAGCCTGACCAACATGGTGAAACCTCGTCTCTACTAAAAATACAAAAATTTGCCGGGAATGATGGCAGGTGCGTGTAATCCCAGCTACTCAGGAGGCTGAGGTGAGAGAATCATTTGAACCTGGGAGGCGAAAATTGCAGTGAGCCGAGATTTCCCCACCACACTCCATCCTGGGTGACAGAGGAAGACTCCATCTCAAAAAAAACAAACAAAAAGAAAGAGAGAAATATATTCCAAAGATAATATGAGTATGAGTAATCAAAATATCTGGACTGACGACATCCTGAAAATTTTCCCTGAAAACGCCTTTGAGACGGTTGGCCTTTGCTTTTCCAAACCTACTGGCTGAGTTCACATCACGTGATTCCTGGGAGGCGCGAGTTACAGACAGCAGGTCTAGGTACCTCTGTGAAGTGTGCGAGGAAGAAGTTTGCGGTTGCACAGGCCAAAAGGTGGTCCCTGACCTAAAGTAGTCTGCAGAGCGTCCCCTTGGTGCGATCGGATGTGATGGGAAGATGCCCAGCGTGGCAAGGACAGCGAAACTGAGTCGCGCCTAGGGCTTCTGAGCACAGTGCGTTCTTTGCCTCTGCCCAAGAAGGGCATGGAGAGGTCGAAGCGTAGAAACACTGAGATGACGCTGCTCAGGCAGGAGGGTCTCTGGAGGAAAGGTTACAAAGTTTGGATTTTAGATAAGGACATATAACCGGGGGTGTGAAAACCAGCCAGTCAGGTCTTGTTGTATGTGCTGGTGGGCAGGGCAGAGGAGTGGGGACAGGAAAGGCAGGTGAGTGGGTGTTCTCTAGTTTCTCTACACAGGCAGAGTTCTGCAAAGATAAGGAGGTGGGACAGAACCAGTTTCCAAGATGGAGTAAGAGGATTTCCTTATACATGCTAACCAGGTGCTCTCAGAAGTAAAACAGGCCGCACTGAGCAGAGGAGGTTAAGACTTCTCTCAGATTACGGGGTGGAGTAGCCTTGGAGGCCACATAGTTAGAAGTATTATTTGACATTTATACTCTAATTACATTAATTTGGTTAAACACCCCCATCCAACCTGTAAGACAAGTGAAAGGAAATTAGAAGATCCATTTAATTGGCCTTTTAGTAAAAGAAGTGCTTGCATTTATATTCCATGCTGCCCTAAAATCATGGTGAAGACCTCAAATTATTCTAAGACAAAATTCACAAAGCAATTTAATTTGTCCAAGTCTTTACCTCAATGAAGAATATTAAGTGAATTTGGATTTAAAAATATTATCATCCTTATTTTACCAAGTAATATTAATTAACATCCTTTAAAAGATAATATAGCCTGGGCTTGGTGGCTCATGCCTGTAATCCCAGCACTTTGGGAGGCTGAGGCAGATAGATCGCCTGAGGTCAGGAGTTTGTGACCAGCCTGGCCAACATGGTGAAACCTCGTCTCTACTAAAAATACAGAAATTAGCCAGGTGTGATGGCTGGTGCCTATAATCCCAGCTGCTTGGGAAGCTGAGGCAGGAGAATGGCTTGAACCTGGGAGGCAGAGGTTGCAGTGAGCCGAGATCATGTCACTGCACTCCAGCCTGGGCAACAAGAGTGAAACTCCATCTTAAAAACAAAAAACAAAAAACAAAAAACAGAGCATTTCTTAAGGCCTTTTTGTGATCACTGATTATTGGACCAATGCAAATTTGACTTCTTTGTTCCTTATCTTGTAGCTTAGAAGCAAGAATACCAAAATCATTAAACAAGAGTTACATTTTTCCTCTTTCTCATCCAAAAATGCCTTAAAGAGAGAAATGGTTTACATTATCAAAAAAGAGACACTGTTTAAACTTGTATTAATAACTTAGTAGTTTTGTGGTTATTTATACATATTTTCCTCTTATTGGTCTTCTACCTAGTTTTCAATCAAAGATTCTGTATGTCATTGAATAAGTTTTTTTCCAGCTGGAAAGTGAAAAATTATTATAAGATTCCTTGTTCAATACGGAGTACTTTTAAATCTATGTAAGGATCATAAAAGTTACAGGGCGTGGTTTACCGTTTTTCTCCCAGCCTGGAGAGGGTTTTTTCCTAAACAGCTGGCACAGCTTAGGGGATTTGGCTTGATTTCTTGACCTTCTTTCTCCTGGGATCTTTGAGACCCCTTATCTTAGAAATATACACGTAGCTGCCTCTACAGTCAAACAATAGGAGAACCATTGACTTGGAGAGGTTTTCAGCCTCACTTGCTATTTCTCTAGGGAGTTGTTACTATTTTGTTCAAAATATCTTTCAATAGAATCTCTTTTATTTCGGCCCTTCAGTTTATTAAGCCAGTCTATTCACACAGAAAAAAAGTCTCAAAACATCCACAGTGGAACAATCGTGTCAAACTTTTAAGCGAACTGATGACTTTAAAGAAGGCTCTTCCCCGGAAACCTAAACTTTCCCCCAGCCGGAGCCACGGTTTGGGCCTTTGTGTATCTTACAGTCAGAGAGTGCTCCCGACTTCAGTAGGTGTTATCTTCTGTCCAGTCAAATGGTGGGCACTTGGGCTTCATGCTAAGATTTGAAACCTCATTTTCTCTGAGGGACAGAAAGGAAAAGCAAGTCTGGTGAACCCAAGCAGCTTTAGCCTTCCCTGGGAGAGCTCAGCTCCTGATGAATGAGGCAGACGGGACTCAGCCCGCCGTCATTCCTGCTGTGTGCCTTTCCACGTGTCGAGAGTACCAGCAGGTGCCCAGAGCACGTGCGTGGGCACCATGACCTCTTCTGCCGGTTGGATCCTGACCGAGGTGGTGGTGGTGGTGGGGATCCCATTTTCTGAGGAAAGGCAACTTTGGAAGGCAGTGAGCTGTCTCTCAGTTTACAACAGTCCTCACCCTGCCACCAGCTGGACTCAGTCTGCCCAGAGAAAGGAGACTCCGAAAGGGAGTGTCAACCGATACACATGTTGCCCTGAGTTCCTCCTCCAGCCTGAGTGCAGGTAGTAAAAAAAATTAAATACCCAGAAAGATGATCTTCTTCCCATGGAAACCGAAGCTCCATTTTTAGGCTGAGCAACTTCCCCTTTTCAAGTACCATCGTTGCTCCATCTTTCCCTCTGAGTTCTGGGAAGACTTTTGTAACCCTACTCAAGTTGACCATGTTGGTTCAATACCAAAGCAGTAACCAGGCCACGATTCCTGCTCGTAGCCTTTTTGAACGGTGTGAAGGGGATATGCGGTATGTGACATCACTGGTGAAGATTCACCTTTCCTGCCTCACACATTTTCCCCAGGCTCTGCCACACTTTGGGCATGTCCCTCTTCCCAGCTTCCCCCTTCAGCGTCTCCTTCTGCCATACCAAAATGGCGCTTCTCCTTTAGCCTCTCTACCTTTCTTCCCAGCTCTTCATCACATATTGATGTGTGTGTGTGTGTGTGTGTGTGTGTGTTTGTGTCTGTGTGTGCACATTCATATATATGGATATGGATATATATGTGGATAATGCCAGAATCCTGCTGGAAACTCAGCAGCAGTTAAGAAAATGAGTGGGAAAAGCCAAGAGTCCCTTTAGTGGGTGGGGTGAGGGAATGGCTAAGACACTGACTCAGGAGGACATTTTTTCCATCACGTCTAATTTGTCTGTATTCATTTGCAACCTGACTTCTTTTAGGCCGTTATTAATTTAACCAACCTACAAATATTTAATGAGCATTGATGAGATAAGAAATGCAGGCTGACACATGAGAATGGAAAAGAAGAGATACGCCTGATTCCCAGGCAAGAGTGCCAGCCACATGGCTAATGTGGGACACGGTTTGGAGTGGACAGGGCCAGAGGAGGTATCCAAAAAACCCTGAAGGGCTAGCTCAGAGAAGCCAAGTCCATCATCAGCCAGATCCAGGGCCAGGTTTGAGGATGGGTAGGCAGCGTAACCCTTCCAAGGGAAATTGTGGAGTAGAATGGGACACAGGAACAAAGGTACAAGCTTCACAGAGCACAGGCCTTCTGTGTGATCAGAGTGGGGAAGTGTGAAACTCTGCCAACAGGGAATGAGCTCTAGGCTGTGTGGAGACCACACAGGTGGCTGGGCCTAGAGGAAGTGATTCAGTGTTCACATGGGCAGAGGTGATCAAAAAGCAGATGTGGCTTTGGAAGACAAAAAAAAAAAATACTTTTTTTGGTGTTATAGGCTTTTGGATATTTGGAATTTTGTATCATGTGGATGCATTACCTCTCAAGGATAAGTTAATTGGTTAGTTTTAAAACTGCATTTTGACTTCATCAGCATTTAATTTCCTAAATGAAAAATATACTGATCTATTCTCTTCACCCCAGTTCTCTCAAGAACTTGTTTTTCCTAATTCTTTCTAAGAGAGACTACTTTTATTCTCTAGGATGAGCTGAAATTACTTGGGAAGCAGGGGGCCACATTGCTGTCATGCATCCGAGAACCAGCAACCAAATATCCCAACAGCAAACTCAATCTCAATCAACTTGAGAATATAGCTGCCATGGAAAGGTGAGTGCGTGAGGTGAGATCCAACTTTTCAGGAGGGAAAATATAGACCTAGATATTCTAGAGCAATCAAGAACAGATTGGAACAGCCAAGAGTGGGTCTTGGTCGGGCCAAGGAAGAGGAAAAATATTTTAGACAGCAAAGGAGAAGAGATATGTCCCTCTGCCATCGACTTACAGAGATCTTTTAATGAGAGCTCCATTCCTCCCTCTTCAATGCATGTGACATGCTCCCATCCTAGGATTTTGAGGGAGAGGGTAGTACGTATTGAGCTTCATTTCCAAATTACAGTTTGGCTTGGTGCTGTGCTTTATATTCACGTAGCCTCAGGTAGAAAGAATGAAGGCAGGAAGGTAAGATCGCCGGAGCGCATTCTAAAGCACAGCAGCTGCATCTGGAGGGAAGTTGCTGCCTGCGCTGTGGGTGTCCTGACTGGCAAATGAAAGGTGAAAACCCTGCTGAGCCCAAAGAGAGGCACAGGTGACACATACGTTCATAGTAAGGAGAGGATCACAACTGGTAACGCTGACTGAAAACACAGGTTCCTCTCCGTAGGCCTGTATGGATGCCAGTGGAAATGATTGCTAACGGAATGTCACTTTCTCCTTCTTTCTTGAAAGGTTATTAGTTCAACTGCATGAAACAGAAAAAGCCTTTAGTGAGTTTTGGTCCCGGCATCATCTGAAGCTTAACCAGTGCCTACAGCTGCAGCATTTTGAGCACGATTTTTGTAAGGTATTCTTTTCTTGTTTAATGTAACTTCCTTTTCTGGTTCGGTGAGCTCGGCTTTTCTCTCCGCCCTCCCTCTTTGGTATGGGAGTTCCCTCTTTTCCTAATCCAGCTTCCTCCTCACCTCCTTGCTTCTTTACAGTCCGCTCCTCCAGCCCCCTTCTCACTTTTTCAGCAGAGCAGCAGCGTTCTAGGGTCCCATTTTCCTGTTGATGTACATGGCATTTCAGTGTTGGTTGATCTTGCTTTTTTTTTTTGAAACAAGGTCTTGCTCTGTCACTCAGGCTGGAGTGCAGTGATGCAGTCATGGCCTTCTGCAGCTTTGATCTTCTGGGCTCAAGCGATCCTCCCACCTCAGCCTCCCAAGTAGCTGAGCTACATGCATGCCCCACCACCACACCAGGTCATTATTTTTACATTTTTGCAGAGACGAGGTCTCCCTGTGTTCCCCAGGCTGTTCTCAAACTTCTAAGCACAAACAATCCTCCTGCCTCGCCTCTCAACCTGCTGGGATTACAGGCATGAGCCACCGGACCCAGCTATCTTCCTTTTTGATTGATAATCTGTTGAATATAGTTCTAATAAACCAGCTATAGGTGTCTGCACCCCCAGCTTAATTTGAAAGTTGGTGAGCTGCAAAAAAACTTTTTAAACATATAAACAAGTCGTGAATCCTTTCTGGAGCTCTGCATTTTCTCGAAGCATAACAACCCACGCCTCCAGGTGAGTATGTGTTGGTTTACTCCCGGACTGTTCTGATGTGTCTCGTAGGTTAAGATTGCCCTGGATAGTTTGCTGGAAGAGCAAGCAGAGTTTACAGGCATTGGAGACAGCGTGAGGCACGTGGAGCAACTTCTTAAGGAACACAGAAAACTGGAGGAGAAAAGCCAGGTTTGCTTTCTGACATTTGCGTGTACTGGGAAGGGGGCTGCTGTGGACGATGATGGATCGTGTCCAGTCATCGCTGTTGGATGCTCGCTAAAGGACACCAGAGTACACAGTCCTGCCCTTCAGTCACCCCATTCTCCCCTCAGGATCCCATGGAGAGAAGCACATTAACAACTGCCATGAATAATACGGGCGGCACAGAGTTCTGTCAAAGCCACCAGAGTGTACAGTTGCAGTTGGATGCTCAGGTGGGCTGAGGACTCTGAACCAGCCCTGCCCCCTCACATAGTCAGCAACCAAGTGGGGGAAGGTCCCAACAGGCTCATCACTCACCAGAACATTTAACTCAGAGTCTCACCAATCAGCTTGAGCTCATCCCTGGAGCCTGGACTAGGGGACTGGGGGCTGTGGGGTTGGTAGTAAGGATGGGAAACTTTCAAAGGGGAAACCAGAAAAATACAACTAGTTTTATACCTGGAGCAGGATGGTGAGATGGGTCCACGTGAGTTCCCTTGCTACACACAATTGGCCAAGCTTTCTCCTTCCTCATGTCCCAAGTGTTGTAAATATGGAACTTGTAAAAGAATATGTACTTTACAATTCCCACACTGGAATTAAGCAGTGCCCCAGATCTGCACACACGTCAGCATTTAGAAATGATTCCATTTTAAGTGTTAACAAATTTGGTGTATTACAAATGAAGAAAACTGGCTGGGTATGGTGGTTCACTCCTGTAATCCCAGCACCTTGGGAGGCCAAGATGGGAGGATCATGAGGTCAGGAGATCGAGACCATCCTGGCCAACATGGTGAAACCCCATCCCTACTAAATACAAAAAAATTAGCTGGGTGTGGTGGCACACACCTGTAGTCCCAGCTACTCAAAAGGCTGAGGCAGGAGAATCGCTTGAACCCGGGCGACAGAGGTTGCAGTGAGCCGAGATCATGCCACTGCACTCCAGCTGGGTGACAGAGCAAGACTCTGTCTCAAAAAACAAAAATTAAAAAAAAAGAAAAGAAAACTGAGTCATCTCTTTTCAGAGAAGTGCCTTTCTGCTTGTTTAAAATTAGATTCTCTATATTTTTGTGACTTGGGGACCAAGTCCCCTATGATTAGCACTTCCTTCCTTAGCTGATCTCAAAGCATGTTTCTCAGATGGCAATTTTGCAGTACTAGAGATTTGCTTCTCAAAGTGTGGGCCTCTGGCCAGCAGCACAGATGTCACCTGAGTGAGTGCTAATTAGAAATATAAAATCTCAGACCCCACCCTGGAATTGGAATCTGCATTTTAAGGAGATCCCCAGGAGACTGACTTGTATATTACAGTTGGAGACACCACCCCTAAAGTATGCCAAGGCCACACTGACTAAGAGCTGTGGGTTGTGGATTCTGAGCTGGGGGTGCTTGTGCACATGCATGAACACACGAACCCACGTGCATGTCCAGATCCCCACTCAAGAATCCCATCCCTCCCTAGTGAGCACTCTCTTACCAGTGATCATTTGACAGATAAACTAGTGCTCAAGACATACGAGTCATCAGGAACATTTACCAAACGATGGAAAAGTTGAACTTCATATACATGATGACTGTATGTCTTAGATTCTCCAGGACAGCTCCAATCTTATAATTTTAGTTTTTTCTAAAGAATTTTTTACTGAATAATAAATACTGCATATTTTTGTTTATTCATTTATTAAGAAAAAGTGCCATGAAAGCACATATATATATATATATATATATATATATATATATATATATATATATGAAGGATGTGTGTGTGTGTGTGTGTGTGCGCGCGTGTGTGTGTGTGAATGTGTGTACTATCCTAGGTTGTGTGGATACTAATATATATATATACACGTGTGTATATATATATATATATATATATATTAGGTTGTGTGGATGCAGTGGTGAATCAGACAGTCCAGACTCTGCCCTCATGGAGCTTACATTCTACTGGAAAGAGACAATTCATTAAAAAGCAGTCAAATTAATAATAACATCAGATAGTAGCAAGTGATATTAAAAAGAAAACAAGATGTAATAGAAAGTGACTGGGGGTGCTGCTTTAGCTAGAGGGATCCAGAGAGGCCTGAGAAGGCGACCTTTGATCTGAGAGCTCTGTAATCATGCAAAGACCTGGGGAATAGCCTCAAGGTGGGTGCAGAGGTCTTAAAGCAGGAATGAGCTTGGTGAGTTCAAGGAACTTTGCTAGAGCAGGTGGGCCAGGAGGAAATGAGGGGATAGAGATGAGCAGAGGCCAGGTGGTCCTGTTGCACCCTGAGATCTTTTGTGGGAATTTGAATTTTTTTCTCAGTGGAACAGAAAGCCCTTGGAAGGCGCTCCGGGCTGTGTTTTGAATAGTGGTGATGGATCTGCGTGACTGCATCACATTCCGTCTTCTGCCCACCTCCTTGAACTTGTAGTCCTTGGTATATACTTCAAAAATGGATGGTCAGAGCTAGGGATGAAAGCTATGGTTATGGGACACAGGAATGCTCTGTGAGGCCGTGACCCACCTGTCATGGGCAAGATTCTCAAAGCAGCCGGGCCAGCCCCCGTGGATGACCTTGACTTGCCAGCCTTGTAGAGCCTGTAGGATTTGCAGACCGGTCACATCCTGTGACTTGCAGACCTGGTTTCTAAACTTCCTTCCTGAAGGATGCAGCACACCTGTTTTTCCGCCTTTGGGTGAATCAGAGCTGTCTCGTCATAACCAAGATTGTTTTTAGTATCTCTTCTCTCAGACTTCTCAGATGGGTGGCCTGGCTAGTCTTTCCATTTGTCTTTTAAAGTGTTAAAGCAACAAGGCTGTGTCTGGCCACAGTCTGAAATGTCTGCTTGGGGTTTGTCCTTTACTCAGCACTAAGAAGCCAGCTCCCTCCCAGCACGGCTGCACGCTGACTCTGGGGATGGTGCCAGTTTCCGTATTCCACAGAGTGACATCATCCTCACAAGTAACCTCAGAGTCAACTCACTAAGCGGGCTCCAGTCGCATGCTGATTCAGCCTCTTTTTTGTCTTGTTCTAGTTTGAGAGTTTAGCAGTCTTTTGAATTTTCCTTCCTGATTCTGAAGAACAATGGTTTCAACCACTTACCGAAGATCTTCCATAAAAGCAGAATTTGCTGCATTGTTTTGACTGTGGGGCCATGCTGAGACCTTTGCTGATGGATCAGCAGGGAACAGACCAGGGCGGGGTGAAGGAACCACCTGGTTTCAGCCTTGACCTCTCCCCACGAGGGTGCTGTGTCTAAGAAAGCACGGAACCCAGGCCACCAACATCCAAGGATGCCGTCTAGTTGGAGGGTCATGGCTTTGTGTATGTGTGTGAAATTTTCAAACACACACACAAGCAGATAGATGGGCACAGTGAACTCCACGTATCCATCATTCAGTTTCAACACTTTCTTGTTTCATCTGGGCCACCTCCCCACACACGCCACCCCGATGGACCATCTGTGGGTTTGTTCCGGAGTTCCTGAATACAGAAGCATCACTCGCCTTCTCAGTGTTTTCTCTCTGAGTAGGCACTCTCGTCTCTCGTCTGTTATACCAGTAGCGTCCTCGGGGGGAAGCAAACGGCTACTTTGATAAAGATTTCTGAATTGCAGCTTCTAAGCTGCAGCTTGACTATCCAGCCTTCTGGAATTTTCAGCTTCTAAAAGATCCCAGATGGGCTTGTGATCAGAGTACCAGATTTTAGCCATTTTTCCCTCACTCTTTTTTTTTTTTTTTTTTTTTTTTTACTTTGGAGAGTTTGTTGCTATTTATCTTGAGTGGGAATTATATAAACTAAAAAAAAATAAACTTCCATTTGGAGGTTTCACCGCACATTTCTTTGCAGGCACCGGAAGGATTGCACGGCACATGCGGAGAGGCCAGTGGGTTGGAAGGTGACAAGAACACAGGTTTTGGGGCCAGATAGAGAGGGGTTCGAATCTTGGCTCTAAGAACCACCAGCTGTATGACCCTAGTTGTGTTTCTTGGCCTTTCTGAATATGGTCCCCTCAGCTGTAAAGCAGAGATAATAATTCCTACCTCACAGAGACCCTGTGGAGATTAAAGGAGTTAGACGCGTGGTAGGAACTTAATGTGGTTGGCCTGCAGTGTGGTCGGTGGTCAGTGGTCAGTGGTCAGTAGTCAGTGGCCAGAAGCTACTGTCATTGTCCTTTCATTTCCGCGATAGTGACCTTCCAGCCATGCAGCTGAATCCGGTCTGCTCCTCAGTTGCCTTTATGGACGTTTTTCTCTAGACCTACTTGGACCTGTTACTCACACCTTCCTCTAACACCTCGAATGTCTTCTGGACAGCTCTGAAGGGTGAGATACTGCAAGCCAAGGGAAGGCCAGGCTCTGATCACCACAGGGCACTTTGGAAGTATCCTGCGGTGAATTTTCCTGGACCCAGAAAAGTCTGCACTGTTCTTAATCAATTAGGCAACTGGACTTAAAAAAAAAAAAAGTCAACAGAGACTTTCTTGCCAAGTTTCATGTTTCTATATTTGACTAAAGTCAGACAAGTTCAAGCAACCAAATGAGGCCTCTGAGCGGCAGCAGAACAAGGACAGCCATTTTTCTCTGTGCCTGTCGGTCTGAGCCAGATCCTGGAGCCAGACTGCCTGGGTTTGAAGCCTGGCTCTTCTCTTTCATAGCTGGGTCACCTTGGACCATGGTGCCTCCACTTCCCATTGGTAAAACGGTACCTGTGTCAAAGGATTTGTTGTGAAGAGCTAAGGAAATAAGCAGTCATAAAGCATTCAGAACAGTGCCTAGCGTGTAGTAAGCTCTCAGGGAATGTTGTCTGTCATTATCAGTATTACACAGGTAGAGGGATACATTCTGTGCTATGCAACGTGTCCTAGGTTCAGTCTGCAGTAGCTGAGCAGTGCTGGGAAAGGTCTGTCATTCATTCTACATTTATTCATTTCCTACCATGCTAGGTACTGTTTAAGTTCTGAGGACACAGCAGTGAACCAAAGAATAAAAAAAATCACTGGCCGGGCGTGATGGCTCACACCTGTAATCCCAGTGGTTTGGGAGGCCAAGGCCAGTGGATTACCTGAGATCGGGAGTTCAAGACCAACCTGACCAACATGGAGAAACCCCGTCTCTACTAAAAATACAAAAAATTAGCCAGGCGTGGTGACAGATGCCTGTAATCCCAGCTACGGGAGGCTGAGGCAGGAGAATCATCTGAACCCAGGAGGCAGAGGTTGCAGTGAGCTGAGATCGCGCCATTGCCCTCCAGCCTGGACAACAAGAGCGAAACTCTGTCTCAAAAATAAAAATAAATAAAAATTACTGCCCAGGGAATGAGTATTCCAATCTTCTTGTAGGGCAGGTAACCAGCGTGCCTGGGCCTCTGCTGTTTAGAACAAGTGCTCTGTGTATTTTTGCCTCAGTCCTTGACTAGCCACTGCTTGATTTGTGTCGCTTGATTCCATGCCAGTACTCCTCTCTGTTTTGTGCAGCATTTATTTGTAAGTTCCTAAGATGCACCGTGCCCTGTTTTCAGTTGAATATGAGCTGGTTCTGGACCGTGAGGGTCTGTGGCATCGTGCAGGCAGCAGATAAATGGTCACAACATAATGAAGCAGGTGCTCTGATCAAGAGAAACACAGAGAAAGTTTTCGGGAGAAGGTGAAGTCTGAAATGTGATGCAGATGGAGTTGGCCCCAGAGGAGGGTGGGCGTGGTAGAGGATGGCTGAGGGGGAGTAGGGAAGGACGGGCTTTCTGGGCAGACAGCAGATGGAGAAGGCGTGGAGGCCTGAAGCTGCCTGAGTATTTGGGGAACAACACGTGGGTCATTAGTATGGTTGCAGCAGAGAATGGAGTCGAGGAAGTGGGGGAGGACTTGTTAAGAGGCACACCCAGGTATGAGCTAGATAAAGAGGCCCTGTTTGCATTGCTCAAAAGTTTAAGCTTGCTCCTGAAGACCTTGGGGGCCCAGGAAAGGGCGGGAAGCTTGGGAGTGAGGTAACTTGATATGTCGGGATTGCCTGGAGGCTGATTTGAAGGAGAACCTGAGAAAGGCAGGGAGGCCAACTGTCCCCATGAGAAGGCGTGAGGCTGGAGCCAACAGCGGCAAGGAGGTGGCAGATGGGGTCAGAATCTGAAAGGCATTAAGAGGCGATGGGCCCTGGAGGGCTTTGTGAAAGCGTGCGGGGGTAGGAGAGGGGTTTGGAAATCGTGGAAACCATGAACAGTGCAAGTGACGAGAGGGGCAGGTTACCGTGACTCCTTACGTTACTGCAAACAGCTAAAGCAGAGCGGATGTGATGCGCTGGGTGCCTAATGTGGCTGGCAAGAGGGCCCGCGGGCTCTCTGCTCCTGGAGACCTTTTGGAATGTGGCAGTCGTCTGTGTTGATGCCAAAGTCAAGATCGCATCGGGTAGTTCCAGCCAAGCAGATCCCTGCCTCATCTAGCTTGTTGGCTCATTCATTCGTTGATAAATATTTATTGGATGTCTATAAATGCCCCTGTGGAACTTACATGTTGGTGGGAGTGAGTGGAGGAGGGAGGAATTCTACACTAAAGTAAATAAAGAAAACAGTGTTTAGATAAAGTGTGTTAAAGAGTTAAAGTGAGGGAGAGGGTCTAGGTGAGTGTGTGTTGGGTTGTAGATCATGACTTAAGATCCAGTAGCCGGGGAAGCCCTGTGAGGAGGTGACCCAGGAGCTCAGCTCTGCAGGAACCAGGAAGAGCAATCCAGGGAAGAGCAGTCCAGAGAAGGGCCCTGAGTCAGGCACAAGCCGGATCTCTCAGCTGGATTCCTGCAGCAGCCGGGTCTCCAGGTCTCTTGCGTTTCCTCTTACTCTGGATACTGTACATGAAGCAGTCCAAACATGAGCGCGATCCTCCCTCTAAACCCAGGGCCTTTCCTCTCACAATGAGAATAAAGCCACAGTGCTCACAAGGGCAGCGAGGCCCTCCCCACGGAACCCCCTCTTTCCTCTGGTTGCTGCTACTCACTTCCTGCTTGCTCCCTGGGCTGCAGCCACACTGGCCTCCTTCCTGCTACCCAAACTTGTCAGACGCTCCCTCACCTCCCAGCCAACTACCCTGTGGCCTGTCCCTGACTTCAGGTCTCGGCTTGTGTCCAGAGCACTCCCAGGACTGTGTGCAAATTTGAAGATTCACTGGAAGGACTCTGCATATAACTGTATTAGAGTTATGAGCTATGATGATGAAAAAGTACTGAGCAAAATCAGCAAATGGGAAGAGGCATGCGAGGTGAGGTCTGGAGGAAACCAGTCACAAGCTTCTTAGAATCCTCTCCTGTGGGAGTAACACAGGACATACTTCCTGCCCCCCATCTGTGGGTTGTGACAACACGTGTGAAATGTTGTCTGCCAGGGAAGCTCATGACAGAATCAATGCCCAGAGCTTTTACTGGTGGCTGGTCATGTGGGCAACTTCTGTCTGGCAAGTACCAAGTTTGCAGACTCCCGGAAGGAAAGCAGGTAATCACCATAAACCATACTGTTTGCACAAACAGTTCAAGCATCGTGAACTATTCATATCAGGAAATGGAGGGAACCTTCCCAAAATTTAAGTTCCTAGATGCCAGCAAAGGGCCAATCTTGCAGTCAGCTCTTTCTAAGGCTGGTAGTCTCCGGCTTTCTCTTTTTTTTGTTTTTCCTTTTTTTTTTTTTTTTTTGGAGATAGCATCTTGCTCTGTTACCCAGGCTGGAGTGACAGTCTCAGCTCGCTGCAACCTCCACCTCCCAGGTTCAAGCAATTCTCCTGCCTCAGCTTCCAGAGTAGCTGGTACTACAGGCACATGCTGCCACACCTGGCTAATTTTTTATGTTTTAGTAGAGATGGGGTTTCACTATGTTGCCCAGACTGGTCTCGAACTCCTGAGCTCAGGCAATCCACCCGCCTCAGCCTCCCAAAGTGCCGGGATTACAGGCCAGCCTCTGCACCTGACCTACTCTCAGGCTTTCTATGAGAAGTCTTTTCTGCACAGCTTGAGTAGCTCCTCCTCAGGGACACCTTCTCTAGCAATCCAATTTAAAACCCTAGCTCCAGCACTCCCTGTTCTCCCCTGTCTAATCTTTCTCCATATACTCATCACTGTCTAAGATATTGTATAATCTGCACATGCAAGTGTTTATTGCCTCCATCTCCCATTAAAATGTAAGCTTCATTTCATGAAGCCGGAATTTTTGCCTACGTTCTTTACCAATGAACCCCCAGCATCTATGACAGTGTTTGGCACATAGGAGGTTCTCAGTAATATGAGACAGATGAATGAAGGAATGCTTAACAAACAGGAAACTTGGCACATGGTTAGAGCGAAGTGTCATGCAGAAAGAGGTAGGAAATGTGATGAGCAGACGGGATCAGTGCAGACAGGATCAGTGCAGACGGGGTCAGTGCGGATGCGGTCAGTGCAGACGGGGTCAGTGTAGGCAGACGGGGTCAGTGCAGATGGGGTCACTGTAGACGGGATCAGTGTAGACGGGATTAGTGCAGGCGGGGTGAGTGCAGACATGGTCAGTGCTGATGGGATCAGTGCAGACAGTGCAGACGGGGTCAGTGGAGACGGAGTCGGTGCAGACGGGGTCAGTGCAGACGTGGTCAGTGATGACGGGATCAGTGCAGACAGTGCAGACGGGGTCAGTGCAGACGGGATCAGTGCAGACGGGATCAGTGCAGATGGGATCAGCGCAGACGGGGTCAGCGCAGACAGGGTCAGCACAGACAGGGTCACTGTAGACGGGGTCAGTGCAGACGGGATCAGTGCAGACGGGATCAGCGCAGATGGGATCAGCGCAGACGGGGTCAGCACAGACGGGGTCAGCACAGACAGGGTCACTGTAGACGGGGTCAGTGCAGACGGGGTCACTGTAGACGGGGTCAGCGCAGACAGGGTCAGCACAGACGGGGTCACTGTAGACGGGGTCAGTGCAGATGAGGTCAGTGCAGACGGGATCAGTGCAGACGGGGTCAGTGCAGATGGGGTCAGTGCAGTGCAGACGGGATCAGTGCAGACGGGGTCACTGTAGACGGGGTCACTGTAGACGGGGTCAGTGCAGATGGGATCAGTGCAGATGGGGTCAGTGCAGACGGGGTCAGTGCAGATGAGGTCAGTGCAGTGCAGACGGGGTCACTGTAGACGGGGTCAGTGCGGATGGGATCAGTGCAGACAGGGTCAGTGGAGACGGGGTCAGTGCAGACGGGATCAGTGGAGACAGAGTCAGTGGAGACGGGATCAGTCCAGATGGGGTCAGTGCAGACAGGGTCAGTGCAGATGGGGTCAGTGCAGACTGGATCAGTGCAGACGGGGTAAGTGCAGACTGACTCCACGGGGTCAGTGCAGACAGAGTCAGTGCAGACGGGATCAGTGAAGACGGGGTCAGTGCAGACAGGATCAGTGCAGACAGAGTCAGTGTAGACGGGATCGTGCAGAAGGGATCAGCGCAGACGGGGTCAGCGCAGACGGGGTCACTGTAGACGGGGTCAGTGCAGACGGGATCAGTGCAGATGGGATCAGTGCAGACAGGGTCACTGTAGACAGGGTCAGTGCAGACGGGGTCAGTGCAGATGGGGTCAGTGGAGATGGGGTCAGTGGAGACGGGATCAGTGGAGACAGAGTCAGTGCAGACGGGATCAGTGCAGACAGAGTCAGTGGAGACGGGATCAGTCCAGATGGGGTCAGTGCAGACGGGGTCAGTGGAGACGGGGTCAGTGTAGGCATGGTCCTTTCAGGCCTTGGGAAGGGGTTTAAACAAGTGTATTTCTTTTCCTCCCTCCCTCCCTCCTTTCATTCTTTTGTTATTTTGTTCTTTCTTTTGACAGAGTCTTGCTCTGTTACCCAGGCTGGAGTGCAGTGGCGTGATCTCAGATCACTACAATCACCGCCTCCCATGTTCAAGTGATTCCCCTGCCTCAGCCTCCTGAGTAGCTGGGATTACAGGCACCCACCACCACACGCGGTTAATTATTGTATTTTTAGTAGAGACAGGGTTTCACCATGTTGGTCAGGCTGGTCTCAAACTCCTGACCTTGGGCTCCCAGGGTGCTGGGATTACAGGCATGAGCCACCGCGCCCGGCCTAGATAAGCATATTTCTTAAGTGTCATGACCACGTTTGAGTTGTCCAAACCCAATGTTCACCAGTGTCTCCACCTCAGCTCACCCAACTCTCCTCAAAGACAAGTGTGAGTCCCCCTTCTTGTTCCTGTAGTTAATGGGGCTATTCAGGATCTCTTATGATGTGCAGTTCATGCTTCTCTGCCCTAGTTTATTGCAACTGTAATAATTTCATAATTTGTATGATTTAGTTAAGATCTGAATTCTCCATTAACCTGACAGTGTTGGACTTGTTAACACTGCATCCTCAGTGCCTAGCCCAGAACTCAGTAGGTATATGAATGAATGACTGCTGTTGTTGAGAGTGTGGACATCTCTGGGCCAGGCTCAGCTTCCTGGGGCCGGAACCATTCAGAGCTTTCTGAGGTTCCCCAGCCTTCGTCCTGGGTCAGCATCTCCCCCGCCTCCCTCCAGGCTTGGAGCCTCACGATGCCCTGACTTCTGATGCCTGGCTGTGCATGTTCACTTTGCAGGAGCCCCTGGAAAGGGCCCAGCTGCTGGCACTGGTTGGGGACCAGCTCATCCAAAGCCACCATGATGCAGCAGACGCCATCAGGTCCCGGTGCGTGGAGCTCAGGCACCTCTGTGACGATTTCATCAATGAAAACAAGAAAAAACAGGATGTTTTCGGAAAGTCCCTGGAGTTGCACAGACAGCTGGACAAGGTGAGCAGAGCACAGCCAAGAACATGACGTCTGCAGGATTTTCTGTGGAGAAGCTTCTGTCATACTTGTCCTCCCTTCCTTACGTGACTGTGACAGGTTCAAGTTCAAGGGGCATGAAAACCTGTGCAGATCCGAGGTCGTAGAGGTGTTGAAGGTAACAAGTGCTCTGGCCGTCCCACCGCATCCCATTAGCATGAACTAAAGCCCGTGTCTGTCTGTGTGGAGCCAGGCTTAGTGGGTTTGGCCTGGCTCCATGGGAACGCTTCTTGATTTCCTTTCAGGTGGACGGAGAACCAAGCACTATACCTGCAGAGTGCTTCCCTCATGGAAAGGCAAGGGTTTTGACTCTCTTTGGAGAAGCTTAAGTCATAATGACCATTTTATACCCCCTACCAGTTACTGAGCACCGATTCTCTTCCTGTCAGGAACCTAATTATGTCATCTATTTCTAATCCTCAAGATGCCCTCTGAGGAAGGTGTTAATGGCCTCATTGTGCAGAGGCAGAAGTTGATGCTCTGCTGGGTTGGAAGTTTAGCACACGAGAATCACCTAGCAAGCTGTTATGTGGCAGATTCCCTCATGCACCGCCCTGGAGACAGCGTCAGTAGGTCTGGAATATTGTCCAGGAACGAGTATTTTAGTAAAGTGCCCAAGTGATTCTGGTGCAGGTGGTGCAGGGATGACATCAGGAAACCTTGGGATAAGTGACTGCCCAAGACCACACATGGTGCAGACGGGGAAGGCAGAATCGGAGGCAGGCCTGCCAGATGCCACACCCAGGCTTGACAGGATAGACGGCAAGGCCGAATGCAAGGGGCCTCGCAGGGGCAGGGGTGTGCAGACACTGGTGCCCTTTGGAGGTGACCTCTAGGATGTGTTCCCAGTCAGCAGGAGCACTGTTTCTGGAGCCTTCCCCTTCAAGCTGTTCCCAGCCAGCCTGTGGCTGATGGCAGTGAGTCGGCATGCTCCATCCCCACAGCTGCTCCTCTCACATGGCAGAGGGCACCCACCTGGGCTGCTTACCTCATCCCATGGCAAAAGGGATTTTAGTATCAATGAAATCCAGTTGTTCCAGAAGCAAGTGGCTCCGAAGGGGCTGGGGCACAGCCAGCTGTGTGTGCTGAGCTCACTGCGGAATCAGCTGCTGCTTTCCCAACTCCATTCCTGCTCCAGAGATAATAACCTGGTGTGTGTGTGTGTGTGTGTGTGTGTGTGTGTGTGAGAGAGAGAGAGAGAGAGAGAGAGAGAGAGAGAGAGAGGGAAAGAGACAGAAAGCAAGTAGCTATAGTAACTCTACAGAAGCCCCCGGCCTATTGTTTTTGCACATCTAAACATGATATGTAAAGTTTTCACAGCATATATCAAAGCATGAGTTCATGTTATTGTGGAAATCCAAAAATACAGGAAGAAAAAGGTTACTCATGGGTACATACATATCCCACTATCCCACATCCCTACATAATGGTAGCTATTAATTCTGAAATCTCTTTATTTTTATTATTCTAAATATAGTACATATTCACTTAATCTAGGAAAAAAATAAGATAAACATTTAAGTTGTCTATCATATTTATCTTAAATTGCCTATCACAAATATTTAACTTAGCTAAATGTAAGTGATATATTTATTTTATTTTAAATATAATCCTCTTTCCCACTTAGATAACTGCTTTGAAGTGTTCCATTTCGATCTTTTGTCTCAGGATAGTTATATTGCTTTTTGGGTCACATGAAACACGGATGTGCTTGCGCTGGGAGCTTCTTTTCACATCACTCTTCAAGTGGCATAAGGGTCCCTGTCTTTCTGTTCAAGTGTCTCGTGGAGTTCAAAAGAGCAACGAACATGAATCTTTTTTATAAATTGGATAATTAGAATTCATCGCCTATCTGATGTCCTCCCAGCATCCAGAAACTTTGAATATTGCTGTGCTGAGTTACAAAGCTTTGCGTTCTTGCTTCCTTAGGAAAGACAAACACCACTAAATGCAAATAGGCATCACCTGGGAATCCAGAGAGGAAGGTTGTGTTTTTGTTAAAAGGGACACTCGCTTCTCCCAGGAAATGTTAGGGCCAAGTCTAATGTCCCATTTATCACCTTGTGTTCTGGTAACCAGTTAGGATGGTTACCAAGTGGCCCAGCAGGTAAACCTGAAAAGCCATTCATTACCTTGCTCTGTGGTCAGACCAGCCTAAGGGTTATTTAGCTATAAGGCTGGGCAGTGCAGTGCCTTACACCTGTAATCCCAGCACTTTGGGAGTCTGAGGTGGGAGGATTGCTTGAGCCCAAGAGTTCAAGACCAGCCTGGGCAACATGGCTAAAACCTGTCAAAAGAAAGAAAGCAAAGAAAAGGAAAGAAAGAAAGAGAAAAGGAAGGAGAAAAAGAAAAAGAACAGAGAGAAAGAAAAAGGAAGAAAGAGAAAGAGAAAGGAAGGAAAGAAAAGAAAGATTAGCCTGGTGTGGTTGCATGCATCTGCAGCCCCAGCTACTTGGGAGGCTAAGGTGGGAGGATCACCTGAGGCTGGGATGGACCTCTCCGGGCTGCAGTAAGCCATGATCACACTGCTGCACTCCAGCCTGGGTGACAGAGTGAGACCTTGTCTGAAATTAAATATATATTTAGCTGTCTCCTCCTGGAGATGTAGCAACTACTGTCAGTGGAAGAGAGAAGAATGTTGTATGACTTGCTGACCAAGTGCCTTCCCTGATAAGTGAACAGGTGTAAATTGGTTTGGGCTTGTCCACCTCACTGTATAATTTACTGTGGTTAGACCCCTTATACTTTATGCTGTCCCATGACAATTTCCCATTGTCTCAGAATCCTTGTAGACCTCTTAGAAGCTCAGACATGCTGAGAATGATGGTGGCTCTGAGTTGTGGTCAGGCTAAGCACACAGGGCACTGTTTCTTTCCTAAAGGTCAGTCAATGGTGTGAGGCAGGGATCTACCTCTTGGCTTCCCAAGCTGTAGACAAGTGCCAGTCTCGAGAGGGGGTTGACATCGCCTTGAACGACATTGCGACATTTCTGGGCACAGCCAAGGAGGACCCGTTGCTCAGCCCCAAGGAGTTTTACGACGAGTTTGAGTTGCTACTCACCCTCGATGCAAAGGTAATGCTTCTGGGTTGATTCTGTGGTTGGGAAACAGAAGGGGAGGGAGGCACCATACCTTCTTCCTGATAAAGTACATGCAGGGTGTCTTGACCAGGCAGTATCGAGTAGGCTAACCGGTTCTGAAGCCCTCCCATGACCTCTTAGCCTCCTGGCCTGAACATCCTGGCACACTGACCCTTTGTCTGACTAAATCAGTCATTTCTCTATTAATGCTTATGAGCATTCCTGATGTAGCGCATGCTGTGCTGCGTGCTAGGCCACCACGGTGAACAGAAACAGGCATTATTCCAACCCTCACTGAGCTTACAGTTTCGTGGGAGAGGCTGACATTAACAAAAGAATCACACAAAAATGTGTTAGAAGCTGATGTAAGTGCTGTCAAGGAGGGATTAGGGTCAGGCATGTGATAGAGGAACCTGGCCTGGACCGGAGTCAGAGAAGGCTCTGAGGAAGAGTCACTTCAGCTAAAGCCTGGAGAACGAGAAGACGCGAGAGCCTTTCCAGACAGGAGGAACAGCCTGTGCAAAGTGTCCAGGCTGGAGGGTGCAGACCAAAAGGCCAGGCTGCTGGAAGCTGGAAAGCAATGGAAGTGTGTTTGGGGTGAGGTCAGAGAGAGGCAGGCAAGGTGGGCTTTGTGGGCCACATGAAGAGTGTGGATTTACGCAGGGGAATAAATTGATTGGATTTGAGTTTGTGAAGTGCATTCTTCCATGAAGCCAGCAGGGTTGGCCATAGATCACCTTCCTCTGTGAGCCACAGGGCCTGGTCTCACCTCTGCTTTAGGAGCTTCTTGTAGTCAGCTTCCTGGGCAGAGGGCAGGGGAGAGAGGATGCCGTGGAGGAGCAGGCTGGAACAGGGAGGGTCCAGCCTGTCTTAACTGTTGATGTCATTCTGGGGAATGCTCTGAAGTTGATTCATGGACTCAGGCCAAGAGCCTTTGCTCTATCTAACATGACACAAACCGCACTGTACTCTAATTGGTTGTTTATTTATATTTTTATTTTCTAGACAGAGTCTTGCTCTGTTGCCCAGGCTGGAGTGCAGTGGTGCAATCTCAGCTCACTGCAGCCTCCACCTCCCAAGTTCAAGCTATTCTCCTGTCTCAGCCTCCCGAGTACCCGGGATTACAGGCACCTGCTACCACACTTGGCTAATTTTGTGTTTTTGGTAGAGATGGGGTTTCACCGAGTTGACCAGGCTGGTCTCGAACTCCTGTGCCAGGGTGTTCCAGGCACTGGAGACGCCATAGTGAAAGGATGCATTGCCCTCGAGGGTCTCAAGTAGGAGAGGCTGATCCTTAGAAGCACAATTCTGAAGCATGGCAGGACACATCTTGCATAATGATGCCTAGATGGGGGTCACCTGAGGGAGGTAGGGATGTGGGGAGTAGGGAAGGTGGGAGAAAGGAAATGCTTTGTGTCCTCAGGCTGTATGCACAGAGACACTTTCATCATGATTTGCTTTATTACTGCAGGCCAAAGCCCAGCAAGTCCTGCAGAGGCTGGGCGATGTGCAGGAAATATTTCACAAGAGGCAAGTGAGTCTGATGAAACTGGCAGCCAAACAGACTCGTCCGGTGCAACCTGTGGCCCCACATCCCGAGTCGTCACCAAAATGGTTGTCATCAAAAAGCAGCCAGCCCCCCACCTCGGGTACGTTATTTCAGGAAAAGCAGCTCTGTGGCTCTTGTGTTTCATCAGCACCATGAGGACCGAGACTGGTTGTCTATGACGGATAATGGTCACTGTTTTAACAGACACTATTAAAACAGACAGATAGGGCATAGCGCAGACATGGATGACGTGAACACTTAGATAACACCACGTGCCTGGATGCAGGGAGAAACACACAATCTACTGAAGGAATAGCAAAAATGCATCATAGGCTGGGCTCGGTGGCTCACGCCTGAATCCCAGCACTTTGGGAGGCTAAGGTGGGCGGATCACCTGAGGTCAGGAGTTTGAGACCAAACTGGTCAACATCATAAAATCTCGTCTCTACTAAAAATATGAAAATTAGCCCGGCATGATGGCGGACACCTGTAATCCCAGCTACTTGGGAGGCTGAGGCAGGAGAATTGCTTGTACATGAGGCAGAGTTTGCAGTGAGCAGAGATCACACTGCTGCACTCCATCCAGCCTGGGCAACAGAGTGAGACTCTGTCTCAAAAAGCAAATAAAATTAAAATGCTTTGTAATAATAACAGCATAGTAATAACAGCATAAAACAGACCTCATTTAGGACCTTTAGAAGGCCCACATTTTATTAGCAGTGGAATAGTAAAATTGGTTGACAAGATTTAAAAAAATAGGTAAGTTCTTAACGCTCGTCCCACAGGGTCTTGATTACCATAGCTTATTAGTTAGCCTTTAAGACCAGGTCATGTAATGTTCCAACATTGTTCTTTTTCAACGTCGTTTTGGCTATTTTAAGTCCTTTTCATTTTTCCTTGAATTTTAGAATCAGCTTTCAATTTCTGCTAGGATTATGATAGGGATGATACCGACTATATGAGCCCATTTGGAGAGAACTATTATCTTACAAATACGGAGTTTTCCAATTCATGAATAGGTTAGAACTTGTGATTTAGGTCATCTTTAATTTCTCTCAACAATGCAGTAGTTTTGAGTGCAAAGGCTTTAGGCTTTTCACATTTTTTTAACCCTATAATGAATGGAATTTACCATATATAATTAAGAATAGGAATAGATTTCTATGTAGAAATATAATCCTATCATCTGCGAATAGGGATGCTTTTACTTTTTCTGTTTCGATCTTTATACTTTTTTTGTCATATTATAATGACTGGGCCCTCTGCTACAACGTCAACTAGAAATGCTGAGAGCGGACATCCTTGTCTTTTCCCAGTATTAGGGAAAGAGTTCACATTCACCTTTAAGTATGATGTTAGCTATAGGTTTTTTTGCAGATGTCTTTTATCAGATTGAGGAAATTCCCTTCTATTTCTATTTTTTTTTGAGAGTTTTTATTGTAAATGATTATTGACTTTTTCAAATGTTTATTTGGTCCATGTATGGAGATTCTGATATGGTTTTTCTTCTCTATTTGTTAATATGGTAAATTACAATGATTTGTTTTCAGATGTTAAAACAACTTGACGTTCTTGGAATAACTGGCCTTGGGCAGGATGTACATGTCATTTGTCGTGTTGTGTATTGTGAAGCTCTGTCATTAAGCAAATACATATTCATGGTTTTTAATGTCTATCATATATATTAGCCCTTTTATAATTATGAAATGTCTCTCCTTTCCTCCTTATCTCTAGAAATACTCTTAAAGTCTACTTTGTCTGATATTGTCACAGCCATTCCAGTTTTCTCATGTTTAGTGTTTGTACAATGTATTTTTTTCATTCTTCTGTCTTTGCATTTAAAGTATATTTGTTGTAGGCAGCATATAGTTGGGCCTTACCTTTTTGTACATTGTTACCTCTGCCCTGTGATTGGAGTGATGAGATTTTTATGTTTATAGCCTACATAATTATTGATATAGTTGGATTTCGAGCTCCTGTTTTGATATCCTATATGTCTCATGTGCTTTTTATTCCTCTTCCTCCCTTTGGGTTAGTAAATATTTTTTAATATTTTGTTTTAATTCCTCTGTTGGCTTGTTATCATATCTCTTTGCATTGCTTTTCACCCAGACTAGGGATTATCATATGCGTCCTTAACTTGTTAGGATCTGTTGAGTTAGTTTCATTCCACTGTATGCAGAATATAGGAAATTTACCATGTTGTACTTCCGTATGCTCCCCATCTATCCGCTGTGCTATTCTTATTATAAATCTTACGTCTATATATGTTAATTCCCCCAATAAGGCATTATAATTTCTGCTTTAAATAGTCATATATCAAATTAAGAGAAATGTGTGTGTGTGTGTGTGTGTACATACCCCCTTATTCACCATTTTTGGGGTTCTTCATTCCTTATTATAGATTGAATTAATACTTTGTGTCATTTCTCTTCAGAATAAAGAGCTTCTGTTAGTATTTATTGTTGGGGAGTCTATTAGTATCAATTTTTTTGTTGTCTTTATTTTTTCCTTTTTGTGGACAGCGGTGTCTCGCTGTATTGCCCAGGCAGGTTTTGAACTCCTGGGCTCAAGCTGTCCTCCTGCCTCTGCCTCCCTATGAGCTGGAATTATAGTTGTGAGCCACCATGCCTGGCCTGTTAGCAATATATTCTTTCATTTTTTGCTTATTGGGAAATTCTGGGGTGTTTTGGTAGTTCTCCACTGAGGACAATTTACCGTTCCTTGTCTTCCATCACGTATCCTAGGATCCTGAGAATGAAGCCTTGGTAACAGTGTATTTCTTTCCTGAACTTTCGTCTGCAAACACACACACATCCACATCCACACTCTAACACACATGCATACACCACAGACATACCCAAACATGGTTGGAAACAGAGCTTGGTTCTCTTGACCTTTCATCTTTCCTCAAGCTCAACTATGCTCACACCTGTGACTTGGCCTCAGTCATTGTTTCAAGGCGCATATGTTTGTTTCAGGTAAATAAAGCAGGAATTATATATTTGTTTCTCAGCTTTTTCAAATACAAGATTTCATAATAGATAACACTCCTTCCCAGAATAAACAGGTCTTCGTCAAGTCTGAACAGGTTGTCAGTGACCTAAGTCGGACAACTAGCTTGTTGGGCAGAACAATCCTGTGCTTTTGTTACTGGCGAGTATCTACTGAGTGTGGACTCCAGTAAGTCACTAAAAGAATTTTCAAACATTTTTATCTGATTCCTTAGTAACTGAGTCTGTGCCAAGATAAGCAATGGTATTTCACAGTGTAAAGAAAGATGGGTGGAGGGGCTTAAGAGCTGGAATGTCAGCTCCGACTTTTGTTAGCTGGATGCCTTGGCTACAACTTTTAACACTTCTGACGTTCATAAGGAATGTGAAAAAGCTTTTTAATGCCATGTGGCTACAATAATAGCTAAAATGTGTTATGCATTGTATATGATCTACATTCTTCACATATTAACTCATTCAAGCCTCAGAACAGCCCTTTACTGTGGGATTTCTCATTTTTCCCTACTTTACAGATGAAGAGGGTAAGGCACAGAGCTGATTGTGATCATGTGTGGCTCGTGCATGGAAGAACAAGGTGTGAACACTGGCCATGTGGCATCTGTACTCCTCCCTTTCACTCGTTCACTCTATTTACAGTATCAAGGGCAGGCTCTTCTCAGGGATGGCGTCACTGGCAATAGTGCATGCATTTCTAACATCTAGTTACTATGCCTGGAATCACATACTTTAATAGATCCACAGGGAGGGAGGAGCCCAAAGGATTGTCTGTTATGACTCAGCAGCATTAATGGTCATATATATAACCTGGGGTGGCAGTGTACTTTTCTACAATTTTCTTTTTTTTAGATGAAATTTTGCTCTTTTTGCCCAGGCAGGAGTCCAGTGGCTCCATCTCAGCTCCTTGCAACCTCCGCCTCCCTAGTTCAAGCAATTCTGCTGCCTCAGTCTCCCAAGTAGATGGAATTACAGGCACCCACGACCATACCCAGCTAATTTCTGTATTTTTGGTAGAGACGGGGTTTCACCATGTGGGCCAGGTTGGTCTTGAACTCCTGACCTCAGGGGATCCACCTGCCTCGGCCTCCCAAAGTACTGGTGTGAGCCACCACGCTTGATCTTTTCTACAATTTTCAACATAACATCTATGAAAAACCCACAGAAAGCCCAAGCTGCTTCCAGTTGGCTCACAGAATGCGAGGGTTGGGAGGGGCCTCTGGAGGTCAGAGGGTCAACCTCCATCAAGTCTACCGTAGTTAAGAATCAGGGTGATATCTTGATGGCATTCGATGAATGGCATTTTGGCCTTGGGACCTAGAAATCCTCAAATCCTGGGATTAACCACATGTCTCCTGTGAGTTTCCCAAGGGAACAGCATATACTGAACACCACTTAAGGGTGGTAACTGTGACAAATAAGAACTCAGAGTACCGCTTATCTGTTAGCCTTGTGGCCGTCGCCCTCAGTGCTTGGCAAAGCTGGTAAGGTGCGTTAAGAAACCTCGAGGCCTAACCAGGGCTTCTCCTCTTCAAGTCCCGCTTTTACTACCAAATGGCCACAGAGCTTGAGAAAAGATGTTTCCCAGGTGTCTAGGCCCTCGTGGGGAGGGGAGAAGGGAGATAGAGTGGCTGAGAGAAAGGAGCGAGGGCAAGACAGCCCAGTCTCTTCCTGACTCAGCCAACCGATTCTAACTCATAATCCTCCCATCCACTGGTAAGCATGGGTCCATCAGTAGTGGAATCCAATGATGACACCATCAGATTAGCTGCAACAGCTTCTGGCTAGGGCAGGCACAGCCATCCCCTTACAATATAATCATAGTATGATTGCGTGTGTACACGTATGTGTGTCAACAGAGGGAGAGCATTCAAAAGAAGACTGTAAGGAAATATACCAAGTGATTATGCTTCAGTGTTAAGATCTTAGTGTTTTTCAGATTTTCTGTAATAAGCACAAATTATTACCTTTATAGTGGAAAATATCTTCAATACAATGTGGTACCTAGAATTGAGTCTTCAAACCAAGAACAACATCAAGTGCAAAATTATGCTGTGCACGTGATGTGTGCCAAAGCAGCGGTACATAGGAGAATCCATATGGGATTCCTACGCTGGGATTCCCTATCCATAGGGAAGACTTCATGAGGAAAGTGTCCTTTTTTTGTTTGTTTGAGATGGAGTCTCGCTCTGTTGCTCAGGCTGGAGTACAGTGGTGTGATCTTGGCTCACTGCAACCTCCGCCTCCCAGGTTCAAGCGATTCTCCTGCCTCAACCTCCCAAGAAGATGGGATTACAGGTGTGAGCCACCAAGCCTGGCTGAAAGTAGCCTCTTAGCTGGGCCTTAAAAATGGGAATGACGGAAACTCTACTGCTCTTTGCTAACATTACTGTATTTGCTGATTTGTTGTAGTTTGATGTTTGGTGTGGTGCTGGGTGAGACTTTTTTCTCTTCTGCTGAAATGTCAAGTCCCTGCAGTCAAGGATTCTGTTTCTTTTCTGTGTCTCTCCCTCACCTCCAGTTTCATCCACCACCTAGGAAATCAACGCAGCGGCTCCGCTGGGCTTGTTTTAGTTAACTGCATTGACTGGGTCCAGCTAATTGTCCAAGTCAGACAAAGTGAGTTATAATTTATAAGTCGAATAACCAAATTAATGGCAGGTTTTCTTCGTCCCTCTAGCTCCTCCTCTGAGAACATCCGAGGAACCTTATACCGAGGCAGAGTTGAACTCCTGGGGAAAGGAAGACCGTGAGACTAACTTGGAAGTCAAGGTAAAATTATCTTTACTTTACTTACAGAACTTTCTGACAAGAGAGAAGATTGCTATCATAATTATCAATAAATCAACAAGTTGTGTTCCCTTAATGTGTGCCTACTGTCACCTCCAGAAGATGAGCCCATCAAGGCGCATAGCACAGACTAATACTTTGAAAAACTGGGGTTTGTAGGTTTTGTTTCTTTTCTCCCTTTTTTTCCCTTCTTAATGGTGACTAGAAATGAAAGCTGTTCGGTCGTGTATGTAATATTGGTAGATACTGTTGTAGTAAAGGAGAAATCATTTTATTCATTTCTGACTTCATATTTAAAATTGGTAGAACGGTGAATGGTTCATGTATAAAAAGAGCATGACAAAATTGCATAGAGCTGCACACACATGTGCACACACACAAGTGTGTGAATAACTGGTGAACTCTGAGTAGGCTCTTTGGATCATGCCAATGTCAATTTCTTAGATGCAACATTGGAGGAGGTTGGGGAAAGGGCACATGAGACCTTCCATTTCTTTGCAACCTCATGTGACTTAATATAATTATTTCAAAATAGAAGTTTTTTTAAAAAAAGCATAAGCTTTGGAATCAGGCAGATCTGGGTTTAAGCGACATGACCTCTTTAAGCCTTAGCTTCTTGCTTGTGCAAATGGGCATGACAGCAGCTACCTCCTGAGAATATTTTGAGCATGAAATGAAAATTTTTAAATTGCTAAGCACTCTATGAATGTTAAAGTAACATATGTTTAGAAGCTGGAGTGTAATTAATTGTGAATTGTGAGTATGTGCTGCTGCATAGCAACCTTCAAGGGGGTTTCCTTTCCCCTACCTCAATGAAAATGAAACATTTGACTGGCTGAATAGTTCTGAAACCAGAGGCCATGGACTCACATGAGCTTCAGCCACATTTATGATCCATCATCAATCCCCAAAGTATCTGAATATAGAACCCCATAGGAAGGAACCCCACTGACCTTTAGAGAGCCCAGAAGAAAGCAAGTTTTAGGTTTTTCTTCTTGGAAGTCGAAACTGTGAGAATGAGAGTTCTCAGCAGACTTTTCTTAGAGAGAGAGAAAGTTGTGTCCTTCTGCCAATTTGTTTAGTCATCCTGTATTCAGGGCAGATTAGGACGTAGCCACTGCTGTCCACAAATCCCTTGTGGTTGGAGGAATCGCATCGTCATGTTTTCTCAAGTTAGGAAACTGTATGAAATTTCACACTGTCTTGATCAGCCACCTAAAAAAGTAAAGAGCAACTTTTAAAAATAGATTCACCTGATTTAATACCCAGGAAGCTGTGGCACCATTAAGTACTATTAAAAGGGTTCCACTGTGGTCCTCTTCAAAAGTGAACATCCGCCTATCCATTTCTGCACCCTAGACTTCTGGGAGAATGCCATCTCTGAAGGTGAGGACTGTGTCGCAGCCATCAGAGCTCATATGAGCCCTGAACTCATATGCTCTTGCCGTTAACTCACGGTGTGATTTGAACTCACTTTCTGTCTTGATGACCTACTTTGCCCATCTTCAGACAGCATATTGATGACCTGCACACTATGGAGATGCCACAGGAATTTAAGTATATGGAAGTTCTCATATAGAGGAATCCAAGTTGGAGAGACTTATTTCAATAATTGTGAATAATAAACAGGCGCTATTGTTTTATTTGTTGTAAAAGGAAAAAATAGACGGTGTAGGAGCAGCGGTGGGGATAGAATCAGAGGCCTATAGGCGTGGGAAGTGTTGAGTAGAATCCCAGAAACCCTGGTCACCAGCTGTTGGGTTCTTCCTTCTTTTGCCAAGTCGTTTATTTAATTCAGACTCCAAACCCATCCTGTAAAGGTGCTGTCTCCCTCTGTACTTAGATAACTCACCAGATAGTATGATTACTGTTCAACAAGCGTAAGTCCAGGCTAAAACCATCCTTCTGTGCTTCAGCTGTTTTCTTCCTTATTGTTGATTTGTTTGTGTGTTTAACGAAAAGCTTTCCGCACAACAGCCTATGTGTTAACAGTCAAGGTGGTGGAGGAGGCAGAGTGGGAACAGAGGCTGGTCGGATTTCTGTTTAGAAAGACCAAGGCTTTGGGGGGAAATGTAAGCAGAATCCATAAAGTCAAGAACAACATGAGCAGAAACAAAGTGGATTTGTGCACAGAATCCCCAAATCCTAGACTTAGGAATGTATTTAGGACCAATAAATGCAATCAGTGTTTCACACATTGGGTATCATAACCAGGGAACGTGTCACTCCAAAATATGTAAGAAAACTAGTAAGAAAAAGGTAGGTTCGAAAGAAAGGTTTCGATTCATGTCTGTGCAGATGATGGACTATTAAAAGGGGACAAGTCAGTTGACTAGCATCAGCAGTCATGACTGCAGCTTCTGTAGTGGCCACTGTCCAGGCCAGATTACCAGGATGTGCAGAGCATGCATCTAACTCTGGGTGTGTAATTCTGACATCCTTTTGACCTTAGTTCTAGCACTCAGAGATGAAATGACATCACAGCCAGTCTAGTAGAGTGAATCATAATGTTGTGATAAATGCTACCCCTCTGCCCTTAAGAGTAAATACACAGAGAAAAAAATAGCCATGAACCAAAACCATTTATACTACAGTCACTGATACTCACCACCTGCAACTAAAATCATGACATGGCTTGATCATGATCGGATAAATCATTTTCTTTTCTGGCGGGGTGATCCTTGCCATGCTGGTTCTGGGGAACTTGAGAAGCCAAACTTGGCAAGGCAGCTGAGAGTCTCCCGGGGCCATCTGGTGAGGGTGATGCTCTGAGCTCGGCTCATTGACGTCATCTGGGAAAGCCATGCGCTGGAAGAGACTCATGGTGGTTGTTGGCAATAGTGATATGACTGTTTCCTGTTCTTCACTGACTGGAAGCATGACTCACGGGAGGGAGCTGCTTTTCCCAGGCTGCCAACACCACAACCTTTTTGTAAGCTGGAAAGAAGTCAGAGGCTGACAATTACTTTTTCCTAAGTGTGAACCTACAGAATTAAGAAAGAGTTAACAGTGTTCCTTGGCACCTGTCAAAGTTATTTAAAGGAGCAGAAGCCTGTTTTGTGCTCGCAGAGGTTGAAAAATAAATAAATATAGTATAGGCCGCGCACAGTGGCTCACGTCTATAATCCCAGCACTCCGCAGGCTGAGGTGAGCAGATTACGATGTCAGGAGTTTGAGACCAGCCTGGCCAACATAGTGATATCCCGTCTCTACTAAAAATACAAAAATTAGCCAGGCATGGTGGAGGGTGCCTGTAATCCCAACCACTTGGGAGGCTGAGTCAGGAGAATCATTTGAACCTGGGAGGCAGAGGTGGTAGTGAGCTGAGATTGTGCCACTGCACTCCAGCCTGGGCGACAAAGCAAGACTCTATCTCAAAAACAATAAATAAAATAAAGTAACAGAAGCCTTTTCAGGTTTCTAAGCAAAGAGGCTCCTACGTTAAAAGAAAAAGTTTTTGAATGCAGGGGCTGGAAGGGAGTGGAGAGGAGAGTGGAGACTCACTACCGCTGATTGAAGGCCAGGCTTCGTCCTGGGTGCTCTGTGTGCCTGGGTCCATCTCTAGTCCTCAGAACCTTGTGAGACAATGTTTTCCATTTGATCAGCAGTGCTATGAGACTCAGAGGTTGAGTTTCCCCAAGGGTCATGCAACATGCAAATCCCAGATGGAGCTGGGATTTGAAACTAGCAGTTTACTAATCTGGCAGCTTATGTAACTACCTAACTTATCCATCTGATTATTTATTAATGCTGAATCTACCCAACCAGCAGCTTATTTACACTCTTGTGCCCTGAATGTCCTCTTCCACCAGATGGTGGTAAATCATATCAGTTTCATTGGTGGCTGGTTCAATGAGGTGTGTGTGGAAAGCACCTTGCACTGTGCCTGGCACCTAGCAGGTTCTTGGTGGATTTAAGTTCCTCATTTAATCCTGTGTTTATGGACAGAGTGGTCAGTGTGAAAGATGAAGGAAGGTCAGATTCAGGGCTTCCATGGGATTATCCTAATGTTGAATATGTACCTTACTGCCAAACGATAACAGATCAGGGGCCAAATTCAGTTCCTGTCTTCTCTTTAACTCTGAATCCCAAAAGGTTTTATTAATATTTCTGAGAACTACAAACAAATTTCAGTGCTTGCCTTCTATGATATTTGAAGTGTTGTCAGTGTCAGAGCTAATAGGAGATTCAGGGACTCCACCAAATCCTGGGGTAGCCCCCAGCCAAGCTCTCCGAAGTTTCCAGAACAGAGATTCTAATGGTTTCCTGTATACCACAGCTCTGAGAAGCTTTTGAATTATGCAGATTCCCAGGGCCCACCCTCTGAGATTCTAATTAGGGAGGTGTAGGGTTGGCTCCTGGAATCCGAAAGATTTTTTTTTTTTTTTTAAACAGAGTCTCACTTTGTCGTGCAGGCTGGAGTGCAATGGTGTGATCTCGGCTCACTGCAGCCTCCACCTCCTGGGTTCAAGTGATTCTCCTGCCTCAGCCAGGATTGCAGGTGCCTGTCACCAGGCCCAGCTCATTTTTGTAGTTTTAGTAGAGACAGGGTTTCACCATGTTGGCCAGGCTGGTCTCGAACTCCTGACCTCAGTGCTGGGATTACAGGTGTGAGCTACCGTGCTCAGAATCTGACTTTTTAACTTACACGTTTGGTGACAAGAATGCAGGTGGTGTAAAGATACCACTCTTTGTAACATTGTCCTAGAGGTTACATTTATGGGCCACGAGGAATTGGGACAAAGAGAGCTCACTGAGTTGGATCTGGATTTCTCAGGCTAATATTGAGTCTAAAGTTTAGAGGAGTGAGGTGGTGATTATAGTAAGCGATAAGAATGTATTTTTGTTGAGGGAGCTGAATAAGATAAAAGAGAATAACATTAAAATTGCTGTTGGCCTTGCTCTTTCACCAATAAACAAATGACAACACTAAAATATTTCGTGGGTTCAACAGGGTACATGGCTTATTCGGCTCAATTTAATATATATTAAGGCAGTTGCTCTGGCTTATATGAAAATGATTGTACCATCAGGCCTAAACTCAGGAAGCTTGAAACTTACATGGGGGGAACTAATTATTTCCAATAATTTATAATATAAAGCAGAATGACGTTTCTACCGTGAAAGAAATACATAATGTCATAGACAGACAAGTTCCTCACAAGGACATCAGGGATGGCTTTTAAAGGAGGTAGCATTTGAATTCAACTCTAAAGAATAAATAGGACCGGGTGTGGTAGCTCATGCCTATAATCCCAGCACTTTGGGAGGCTAAGGTGGGTGAATCACGAGGTCAGAAGTTCGAGACCAGCCTGGCCAACATGGTGAAACCCCATCTCTACTAAAAAAACAAAAATTCGCTGGGCCTGGTGGCAGACACCTGTAATCCCAGCTACTTGGAGGCTGGAATTGGGAGGCTGAGGCAGGAGAATCACTTGAACCCGGGAGGCAGAGGATGCAGTGAGCCGAGATGGCTCCATGCTCCCCAGCCTCCGTGACAGAGCGAGACTTCATCTCAAAGGGAAGGTAGATGAGAGAGAGTTTACTGAGGCTTTGGTTGAGGAATGCTGACAGGAGGGAGGGCACCTGTGTACCAGGAAGCTGACTCTGAGACAGTGAAGAGCAGCTTAGGTGAAGGCAGGCAGGCTGACCAGCTGCTGGCAGTTGTCACAGTCAGCTGAGACATCAGTGGTGAGAGTTTGCTAGTAGCCGTGGCAAAAAGAGATGAGCAGAAATCCTACCCATTGACTGAAACATTCTCCCTAGAAAACGACTGTCCGAGAAAATGCGTAGAATGAAAGAATGAATCAAGGCAGGAAAGGTAGGGAGAGGGAGCGTGATACTGAAGACACCTTCGAGGCTCCTTCTTCGATTCCTCATGGGATGAATTTGTTGGCTCAGATAAAGTACTTAGCGGGAACAGTAGGAAGTAAAGGCTTATGACAGCTGAGTCCAGGTTCGGGGGTCTTGTAGATTGGTAAGACCACCCTATACCCTCTGTCAGTGCAGCAAATGCTGCCCCAGAGGCTGCAGCCCTCCCACACCATTGATGCTAGGATAATTAACCCACTGGCCTTGTAGCTGTGCGGCAAGTATTTGTAAACTAGCTTTGGGAGCAAATTCGCTGGGACAGAGACTGGCCTAATAAAGTACTTTTCTGATTTGTGACTTTTATTTATGGGTTAAGATTTACAGACATAAAAATTGTTACAATGAAATTTATCCATGAAGATTAAAATCAGATGAAACCAAACAGCCTGAGAAGACTCAAGCTGTACAGACAGCCCCTTGCCAGTGCCCCGGCGCACTACGGACAGCCCCTTGCCAGTGCCCTGGCACACTTACTTCCTTTTCGTTGTCTTGGTTTGGGAATGCGAAAAAGTTACCACATAACGTGTTTCTCACCTCCTGATACTTTAAACAGAATTACATATCTGCAAATCATTGTTAAAACATTTGCAGTCAGTTTTATAAGAAGATGTTTTTCCTGGAAACGAAACATTATCAATAGCGTTTAGAGTATCAATCCAAAGCATAAAAGCCAATTTAACCAGTAAGCAAATTGAACTAATTACTAACAATAGGAGCTGGGAAATTTCAGATCTTAGATTAAAAAGGCTCTGAGGCCTGGCGTGGTGCCTTATGCCTCTAATCCCAGTGCTTTGGGAGGCTGAAGCAGGATGATTGCTTGAGCTCAGGAGTTCGAGGCTGCAGGGTGCAGTGAGCTATTATCACACCACTGCACTTCAGCTTGGATCACAGAGCAAGACCTTTTCTCAAAAAAAAAAAAAAAAAAAAAAGTGAAAACTTTGAAATAGGCAAAATTGGCCTTGTGTGGTGGCTCATGCCTGTTATCCCAGCACTTTGGGAGGCCGAGGTGGGCATATTATGAGGTTAGGAGTTCGAGACCAGGCTGACGAACATGGTAAAACTCCGTCTCTACTAAAAATACAAAAATTAGCCAAGCGTGGTGGCGCACGCCTGTAGTCCCAACTACTCAGGAGGCTGAGGGAGGAGACTTGCTTGAACCTGGGTGGCAGAGGTGGCATTGAGCCAAGATCGTGCCACTGCACTCCAGCCTGGGCGACAAAGCAAGATGCCGTCTCAATAAACAAACAAACAAGAAATAGGCAAAATTGCATTTAGGACCCAGTCTCTTCTCTTTCTCTCTTCATTTCCCATTTCCACAAAGCCTCGGGACCACGTAGGCTTGTTCCCCAAGCCTGCCCTTCCCCTCCAAAGGGGCTTCAGGCTATATGATGTCCTAAAATCTTCCTCTCTCCATCCCTTCCTCCGACGCCCCTCCCAAGGCAGCTGACCTGGACTAGAGGTAGAGGCAGTCTGAGCTAGTTCAATGCAGTGCAGGGGTGATGGGCAGTCCGAAAGCCCTTAAACTCTCCTTGAAATATTTGCAGTTTTAAAAAAGGAGACAGACTGCCCAGTTTTCCAAAGCAATATTTAAGTGGCTTTTGCAGGCAATGAAATGGAAAGTAGGAAAAGAAGTGCTAGGAAGAGCCAGGAAGCTGGAGTGAATGGTGCAGACAAAGCAGCTGTGAACACACCGCTGGATTCACGGATTCTCCACCTGCAACCAGCTGGGGACGCACCGCTGGATTCACGGGATTCTCCACCTGCAACCAGCTGGGGACGCACCGCTGGATTCACGGGATTCTCCACCTGCAACCAGCTGGGGACGCACCGCTGGATTCACGGGATTCTCCACCTGCAACCAGCTGGGGACGCACCGCTGGATTCACGGGATTCTCCACCTGCAACCAGCTGGGGACGCACCGCTGGATTCACGGGATTCTCCACCTGCAACCAGCTGGGGACGCACCGCTGGATTCACGGGATTCTCCACCTGCAACCAGCTGGGGACGCACCGCTGGATTCACGGGATTCTCCACCTGCAACCAGCTGGGGACGCACCGCTGGATTCACGGGATTCTCCCCCTGCAACCAGCTGGGGACGCACCGCTGGATTCACGGGATTCTCCCCCTGCAACCAGCTGGGGACGCACCGCTGGATTCACGGGATTCTCCCCCTGCAACCAGCTGGGGACGCACCGCTGGATTCACGGGATTCTCCCCCTGCAACCAGCTGGGGACGCACCGCTGGATTCACGGGATTCTCCCCCTGCAACCAGCTGGGGACGCACCGCTGGATTCACGGGATTCTCCCCCTGCAACCAGCTGGGGACGCACCGCTGGATTCACGGGATTCTCCACCTGCAACCAGCTGGGGACGCACCGCTGGATTCACGGGATTCTCCCCCTGCAACCAGCTGGGGACGCACCGCTGGATTCACGGGATTCTCCACCTGCAACCAGCTGGGGACGCACCGCTGGATTCACGGGATTCTCCACCTGCAACCAGCTGTGAACGCACTGCTGGGCAGGATTCTCTTCCCGCTCTCCACAGCAAAACCCAGTGGGCCTCAAAAAAGGAAACAGTTGAGGGTTCCCCTCTTCAGCATCAGTTCTGGAGAGGAAGACAGAGCCACTTGTTCCTGAGGCTTGTATCTGTCACCCTGGGACGGCGTCCTGTAGAACGCCCTGGACTGAGGCTGTGGGTACCTGCCTTTGCCTCTGTTCCTTCCTGTCCCTTTCTTCCTCACTACCCTCCCCTGCATCCCATTTCGTAGAGACACTTTGATAACTGTTGATTCTCGGCATATCTTTTCATTTTATTTCCCAGTTCCATCATTAATCTACATAATTTATTAATTTTACAACACCAGAAAATGCTGAGCTTTTAACACTTTCTTATCACTCTTCACACTTTAAACAAAGAGGGTAGCACAGGCCCTTGAAATCTGCTTTTTTTTTCTCTCTCTCTCCTCAGAATTGGGCCTAATAGCTTCTGTTTTTAAGAAAAGTGATTATAATAGTAAATAATACTTTCATCTTAAATTACCAGACATTCTTGCCTTTTTTTTTTTTTTTTTTAGAGAGAGTCTCTCTGTCACCCAGACTGGATGGAGTGCAGTGGCATGATCTCAGCTCACTTCAACCTCTGGCTCCTGGGTTCAAGCAATTCTCCGGCCTCAGCCTCCAGGGTAGCTGGAAGTACAGGCGCTCACCACTAATTCTGTATTTTTAATAGAGACGTGGTTTCACCATGTTGGCCAGGCTGATCTCAAACTCCTGACCTCAGGTGACGGGATTACAGGCATGAGCCACCGCGCCTAGCCCAGACCCTGGCTTTAAAAGACTTGGAACTGAAATCGCTTTCTACACATTCCTAAAACCATGAAGTAAAATCATTTAAGTTTGGGGAAAAGGAAATTTAATTCTGCTCAAAGGTTGCTGTCTCCCCTTTAGGGAAGAAAAAAACAATTTCAAAAATCAACTGAAAATTAGCTATTGGGACTGTTCAAAATATAAGTTTAAAAAAGATTTATATATCCTTTAGAGAAACTGAAAAAAATTTGTTTATAAAATTCCTGCAGGCTAGGAACTTAGACTTTTTTTTTTTCGATTTTGAGAGCATGTATTTCCTCAAAATGTAGGGGAAAAAGCACAATTAGATTAGAAGTGTGTTGAGAAGATGTAAGAAGTTACCATGCAAGGTGGCCCTGGAGAGCTGTGTGTTGGTTGGCGTCACTTTGGAACTGGAGAGAGGCTGGAACTGGGAGGCTGAGGTTTGCGGGTGGGTATGGGTTGGGGTGTGAGGGGAGCTGCACACAGAGCTTCGTTCCTGCCTTCACTGCCACCCTTTTTCTTCAGGATAAAATGACCATTAGGGGAGAGGCGCTGCTCCGCCTGACTGGCCTCCCAATAGGGCAGGCATGAGTGACTGTCCTTTCACAGCCCCCTCTGGCTGCCAGCCCTCCGTCTCCTAGGGTTATCCTAGGGGCAGCTCAGGGTGAATGAAGGCAGGGAAAAGATGCAAGGTCACAAGAAAGAACTGTTGGTCTGCTTGAGAAGAGCTGCCTTCTGTCCTTCAGTGGAGCTCCTAAGGAATCCCTCACTAAGAAATATGGCAGCAATTGCTGAGTTAGTCTGTGGTCATTATTTTTGTCTACTCTTTGAATAAAAGAAAGCTTTTACTTGAATATGCCCTCTTCCTCCTAGAGCTTTCAAAATGTGTAATTTTAGATTTTCCCAAAAGTACTTTGGCTACAATTCAGTTTTCATCTCAAAATCATAAGGAATAGCACCAGTCTTGGGGTGTGTGTGTGTATATATATATATACACACCAAGGTATACCAAGGCACATTTTTTGTGTATATATACACACACAAATACATAGATAGACACATGTATATACCAAGATTATCTAAATTAATCTACTTTTCAATGGCAAAAACCTTAATTACTTTTGCACCAACATACAGAGGTGAGGTTTCCTAGCAAATCACACATCTCCCTCATTTTGCAAAGAAGAGAATGAATGAACAGGAGGTTGGGTGACTTAGCTACCATCTCACAGCTAGTGAGAAACAGGAGTCTATATTATACATGAACAGGCAGCTATTGCTCAGTACCTGCTGGAGGTCAGGCAGTACCTCCTTTAGTCCCCAAAAGGTAGACATCAAAGGGCCAACCGTAAGTGCCATTTATTGAGCCTTTCTTTGTGCTAAGACATCACCTCTAATTGCCACATCAGTCCTCTGATAAAGATGTAATTATCCCAGTTTTACAGATGAGGGAACTAAGGTACAGAATTCTTGCCCAAGGTCACTTTTAAATAAAAAGCCAGAAACTCCCATCAAGAACTGCTTCTCACACCCAAATGTGTGCTCTTTTCGCTCTTGATGAGGCTTCCAAATTGCAGGTCACAGTGGTGATAGTGAACTCAGTTTGGTGGATTCACTAGCACTTAAAAAGAAATCAGTAAGAGCAGAAAGAAAACAGGGAACATTTAAAAATAGGCCAGGCGCAGTGGCTCATGCCTGTAATCCCAACACTTTGGGAGTCCAAGGGGGGCAGACAGCTTGGGAGTTCGAGACTAGCCTGGCCAACATGGTGAAACCCTGTCTCTACTAAAAATGCCAAAATTAACCAGGCATGGTGGCAAGTGCCTATGATCCCAGCTACTCGAGAGGCTGAGGCAGGAGAATCGCTTGAACCCAGGAGGCAGAGGTTGCAGTGAGGCAAGATCACACCACTGCACTCCAACCTGGGCAATGAGAGCAAAACTCCATCAAAATAAGATAAAATAATTTAAAAAAGAAAAATAGAAGATACCACATTAGTTATGCTGTAAATGAAAAAATGTGTGTGCGTGTGTGTGTGTGTGTGTGTGTGTGTGTGTGTAAGGATGTACTTCTTATGAGTTATGGTCAGACTTTGAAAGCCACTATGCTAGAACACAGCTAATCTGTCTACACCTTAATAAAACATTGGTGTACAGTGCAGCTTTCATGAATGCAGCCTCTGGATCTGCTGTGGGTCCTTCCCATTCCCTCAATGGCACCAGTGTTCTATTCCACTGGACTTGCTTGGCAGAGGACACTTTCTCTACCCACATGCCAACTGTCTGCACATGTCAGCAAGAGCCAGGGTTGATGCAGCTGAGTCTGTGCCAAAGCATTTCTGCAAGCTCCTGAGGGCACCTCATGCATGACGATCTATAAATTAGGGAGATGTCATCATTCACTGTAAAAGATGACAAAGTCCATTACCTATACCTGAGTCATTGTTACTTTTCCATCACTAGGTTATTACGAAATAAGACTCCATAATCCACTCTGCATACAATAGATCAATAGAGTTCCAAAGAGCACAATGCATTTTATAACCCGGAGCAGGTTTCACAGTGAGAGGAAGTTTTGTTAGTAATAATGGTCACTCTTTATGAAGGGCCTATATTACAGGCTGGGGATCCAAAGATGAGTAAGACTGAGTTCAAAGTCTAGTGTGGGATTGGGGCATAGGAATGTCATAGGCGAGAAACTGCAAGAGGATAGGATACAATGTAACATTCACTGCCCTATGAATTAGTTCAACTTTACATAGAAAATGTGAGAAAGACTTGGTAGTGTGGTGAAAATAATTAGACTGAATTTGAATCCTGGGACTGGTTTGAATGTGAATCCTGGGACTGGTATTTACTCAGAAATATATATATATATATATATATATATATATATATATATATATATATGTAATTAGATTAAATTATATTTATATATTTAATATATTTATATATTATATATTTAAAATATAAAATATAAATATATGTTATATATTTATATATAAGTATATCAATATAATGCATAAATATAAAAATTTTTAAATCTAAATATAAATCTATATTTTAATATAATATAAAGTATATGTTATATAAAATTACATATAAATAATAAATATAAAATATAAATATATATTAGTATTTATATTATATTTATATATATTAAATACATTTATATGTTAAATATGTTAAGTATATTATATGATATATATTTCATTATATTAATTAAATATATATTTAATTAAATTAGTATTTTTATATATATATATATTTTTTGAGACAGGATTTCACTCTGTCACCCAGAGTGGAGTGCAGTGGCGTGGTACCACCTCGCCACAACCTCCACCTCCCAGGCTCAAGTGATTGTCTTGCCTTAGTCTCGCTAATAGCTGGGATTACAGGCACATGCCATTACTGCCCAGCTAATATTTGTACTTTTAGTAGAGACAGGGTTTCATCATGTTGGCCAGGCTGGTCTTGAACTCCTGATCTCAAATAATCCACCGACCTCAGCCTCCCAAAGTGCTGGGATTGTAGGTGTGAGCCACTGCACCTGGTCAACTTCCATATATTGACTCATGAAAAATATTATCTGGTCCCTGGTTTTATATATATATATATGGATATACAAATGGATATATATGTGGATATGGATATATATATATATAGTAGAGGGAACTAAAATTTAGATTATTGGACTGACATTCTATTTTAAAAAGAAAACACGTGTGTGTGTGTGTGTGTGTGTGTGTCTATGTGTGTGTGTGTGTGTGTGTGTGTGTGTGTGTGTGTGTGTGTATGCAGACCTGGAATATAAGAATATAAGATTGCCATATTGTTTTACAGCTGAATTGGCAAAACTAGTATCCCAGATACTTCTTTAGTTAGCTTGCTTTCTGGATATGATACCAGAATTGGGAAGACACCTACAAAAAAGATGAAAGATCCACAGTTTTCTTTTTTTTATAGAGACGGAGTTTTGCTCTTGTTACCCAGGCTGGAGTGCAATGGCGTGATCTTGGCTCACCACAACCTCCGCCTCCTGGGCTCAAGCAATTCTCTTGCCTCAGCCTCCCAAGTAGCTGGGACTACAGGTGTGCGCCACCATGCCCAGCTAATTTTTTTGTATTTTTAGTTGAGACGGGATTTCACCATGTTGACCAGGATGGTCTCGATCTCTTGACCTCGTGATCCACCCACCTCAACCTCCCAAAGTGCTGGGATTATAGGCGTGTGCCACCGCACCCGGCCAAGATCCACAGTTTTCTTTAGTCCACTCAACATTTTAAATTGCAGACCCCGTGATCAGCATTGTGGATGCTGGGGTCTTGCCTGGACCGCTTTCTAGGACCCAGGAAGCGTACTCTAGCTGCAGTGTCAATCACTCGCTGAGCAGTGGGCTGTCCCTCTCACCTACTTTGCAAGGAGATTTCCCATCTATATTCCTCAGTCAGGGGAGAGCTCATCCTTCAACTTGTAGTTCAAATTACCTGGAACCTTTGTGTTTACTCATAAAATTACCCTTAACAATACTTTTGCAAGAGGGCCTTTTCTGAATCTATACTACCTTTTTTGAGAATGTAAATTAACACATCTAAACAGAACCCTAACATGATTTATAAAGTGTAAATGATGTTTCCCTGGTGTGTGTTGTAAAATATTGACTGCAAAGGGTAAACAAACTGTGGTACCTTCAAACAATATAAAATAGTCGTTAAAAAGTCATTGACTACTGATAGAGGCAACACCAGGGATGGATCACAAAAGCCTTTTGCTACGTGAAAGAAGCCAGACTCAAAAGGCTGTATACCCTACTCCGTGATGCTATTTACATGACATTCTGGGAAAGGCCAAGCATGTGGACAGAAATCAGAGCAGTGGCTGCCAGAAGCTGGAGGTGGAGGGACAGGAGTGACTGCAAAGGGAATTTGGGGATAGGGAAGTTGTTCTGTCTTTTCATTGTGGTGGTTTCGTAGCTATGTACATGTATGAAAATGTAACCAACTCTACATATAAAAAGGTTAATTTTTTGGTACGTAACTTATACCTCAATAAAACTAAATAAACCTCGATAAAACTAAAAAGAAGACTTAATAAAATGGATTGAAATGGAAGTGCCTGGCCCTGCTCTGTTACCTGCCACCACTGCCCGGGCCTGAGCGGTCCACTGCACCGTGAAGACAGACAGATTCCAGACGCGATGCCGGGAACTCGCGCCTCCAATCCCAGATGCTGTGTCCAGCGAAGGCTCTGTGGTTCTGGCCTATAGTGGTGGCCTGGACACCTCCTGCGTCCTCGTGTGGCTGAAGGAACAAGGCTATGACATCACTGCCTACCTGACCAACAATGGCCAGAAGAAAGACTTTGAGGAAGCCAGGAAGAAGGCATTGAAGCTTGGGGCCAAAGAGGTGTTCGAGGGGGTTTGTGGAGTTGTTCATCTGGCCGGCCATCCTGTCCAGCGCGCTGTATGAGGACCGCTACCTCCTGGGCACCTCTCTCATTAGGCCCTGTGTCGCCTGCAAACAAGTGGAAATTGCCCAGCGGGAGGCGCACAACTATGTGTCGCACAGCGCCACGGGAAAGGGGAACAGTCAGGTCCGGTTTGAGCTCACCTGCTACTCGCTGGCCCCCAAGATAAAGGTCATTCTTCCTGAGGATGCCCGAGTTCTACAACTGGCTCAAAGGCCATAGTGACCTGATGGAATACGCAAAGCAACATGGGATTCCCATCCGGGTCACTCCCAAGAACCCGTGGAGCATGGACGGGAACCTCATGCACATCAGCCTTGAGGCTGGAGTCCTGAAGAACCCCAAGAACCAAAGCACCCCCAGGTCTCTAAACAAAGGCCCAGGACCTGGCCATAGCCCCCAACACCTCTGATATTCTTGAGATCCAGTTCAAAAAAGGGGTCCCTGAAGGTGACCAACGTCAAGGATTGGCACCACCCACCAGACCTCCTTGGAGCTCTTCAGATACCTGAACAAAGTCGCAGGCAAGCACAGTGTGGGCCGTATTGACATCATGGAGAACTGCTTCATTGGAATGAAGTTCCACGGTATCAACGAGACCCCAGCAGACACCATCCTTTACCACGCTCATTAAGACATCGAGGCCTTCACCGTAATCAGGAAGTATGCAAAATCAAACAAGGCCTGGGCTTGAAATTTGCTGAGCTGGTGTACACTGGTTTCTGGCACAGCCCTGAGTATGAATTTGTCTACCACTGCATTGCCTAGTTCCAGGACTGAGTGGAAGGGAAAGTGCAGGTGTCCGTCTTCAAGGGCTGGGTGTCCATCCTAGGCTGGGAGTCCCCACTGTCTCTCTACGACGAGGAGCTGATGAGTGTGAAGGTGCAGGGCGATTATGAGCCAATTGATACCACCAGGTTCATCAACATCACTTCCCTCAGGCTGAAGGAATATTGTCTCCAGAGTAAGGTCACTGCCAAATAGACCCCTGTACAGTGAGGAGCTGGGGCCTCCTCACTTTGCAGATCCCCCAAGTACAGGTGCTAATTGCAGTGATAATCTGTAATTTTGACGTGTTCTCCCCAGCAGGCAGGATAGTGGGGCTTCCAGGCCCCAGCTTTGTTCCCTGGTCCCCCTGAAGCCTGTAAATGCATCAACGGCAAAGGTGGGAGGGCAGTTGTGGTGAGGAGCTATAAAATAACAAAAGATTAAAAAAATGGAAGTGCTTTTTCAGAACTAAGGACAATTCACCATCTAATCTCTGTTCACTCACTAATATGTATTTTGATTCTGGATAAATTATGCTGATTCTCAGGAATTTGTTTACCATAAATAGGAAAATAAAGAATTGCTTCATAGAAATTGAATCTCTAAATCTAAAATATCTAAATCTTGCCTGTAATCCCAGCACTTTGGGAGGCCAAGGCGGGCAGATCACCTGAGGTCACGAGTTCGAGACCAGGCTGGCCGACATGGCGGAAACCCGTCTCTCCTGGGTTCAAGCAATTCTCCTGCCTCAGCCTCCTGAGTAGTGGGACTACAGGCACCTGCCACCATACCCGCCAGGCTGGCCTTGAACTCCTGACCTCAGGTGATCTGTCTGCCTTGGCCTCCCAAAGTGTTGGAATTACTGGCGTGAGCCACTGCTCCCAGCCGATATCTGCTTTTCAGAATGAGTTTTTAGTGTGCCTAATGGATGCCAAAAATGGCAAACCGTAATGGATCCACAGAGTGGTTGGGGAAACCCAAGAAAGAGCAGCATGGGAAACTGGATCTTTTACTCATTGAGAGAATCAAAACCAAAATCAAACACAGAAATTAGGAGAGAGAAAAATATAGATTAGGAGGTCCCCACAGTATCAAATCTTAACAAAATTTCTTTCACTTCAGAATGAAGAAGTCTTTGAAAGCCATCGTGAGAGAGGGAACCCTCAGCTGGAGCAGCCGGCCAGGCTCGGAGACCCTTCCCCCAGCAGGTAAGACTGCAGACTCATGGGTGCGGGGTGGGGGGTGCGGGTGGCGAGGATCCCCTTTTACATCTCAGCACTGTCTTTCCCAGGTAGGAATCATAATATTTATCCTACATACTAACTTTCATTTATGTACCCGAGAACGAAACTTGTGAATCTTACGAAAGCAACAAGCATAAGAGCGTCAAGTGATACCTTAGAAACCAAACTTGTAAGAATACACTGTTTTAAAAAATGGACTGTCAAGAGACTATTCCATGTCAGCCTATGTTGCTAGTGACTGGATTATTGGTTTAAACACATTATTTAAAGTCTGTTGGTTCCCCAAAGACACAATTCATGCAAATGCTGTTTTTGCTCTGTAGAAAGGTGTCTGCATCCATGCAAACATCATGCCATTGAGAAAGCCTAAATTAGGGAGGTAAAAGCCAAAAGTACAAGGAGAAATTGATTTTTAAAAAATATTTATACTCAGAATTCCCATCATGACACCCGTGCTAGTGCTAGTCACATTATTTATAGCCACACTGTTTGACTTGTAAGCTGCTCTTATCTGTGGGGTCTATCATAATGCTTGACTCTCGGCAGGCCTCTTAAAAATGTCTGTAGAATGAATGAACAGACATATTTACAAACTTGCTCCTTGATTAAAGATATATTAATTAGACTACTTTATATTTTTTCACTTAAGTTGTATTCAAAGAAACATCTGTGGGCTCTTACTGACTGAAGTGTGTTCCTGAGTTATAATGAATGCCTCAATTCAGTGTTATCAGAACGTGAGTGTTGAATGGTGTGATTGCTGAAAAATACCATTTGGCAATGGTATGTCCTATTGTTTTCCTTAAGTGACAGTTTATCTTTTGAGACTTTCACTAAAACTTATACCTACTTTTATAAGAGTCTTAGTTAAAAGCATTAAGTTAGTTGATGAATTATTGTATTAACTTATAGCAGGCCAGATGCGGTGGCTCATGCCTGTAATCCCAACACTTTCCAACTCTTTGGGAGGCTGAGGTAGGAGGATTACTTGAGCCCAGGAGTTCAAGACCAGCCTGGGCAACGTAGTGAGACCCCCATCTCCACAAAAATTTAAAACATTAGCTGGGTGTGGTGGCATACACCTGTAGTCTCAGCTACTCAGGACACTGAAAAGACTGCTTGAGCCCAGGAGGCTGAGGCTGCGGTAATCACACAGCTGCACTGCAGTCTGGGTGACAGAGTGAGACCCTGTCTCAAAGAAAAAAACAAAACAAAAAACTTACGGTAGACTGCTAGATAATACTTCTTATGAGAAACACAAAGGAAAAAAGTTAACTAATAAAACAAAAGTATCTTTGTGTTCTTGCAAAAGGACTTTGAGAAAAGGCAAACTTAGCCACTGAGTTAGTCAAGAGGTCGAATCAAAGACTGCCGTTTTCATTCTACCACCAGCTTTTGAATAAACACCTTAAAATCACTAGTCTTTGCTGCAACTGTTGAATCTCTATTTCCTTACTCCTTTTTGATTTTGTAGAGTTGAGTTTTGCTGTGTAACTAATGCAAACTTGCTTGGCATGTAGAAGGCATTCGGATTTTGGGGGGATGAATTATTCAGAACCCTAAGTGGACATTACACAAGGCATGGTTGCCTTCAAAACTTATAGCTAAGTAAAAAAAAAAAAAAAACCATGGAATGATTAGTAGGAGCACAATAATGTATGTGTCCAGGTATCAATCTGGGGAGGAGGGAAGGAAGAGATGCTTAAGGAAAAAGAAAGTAGGATTGGATTTCCAAAATTTTAACAGGTACAGAAAAGGTGTTCTTGGCAAGGAAAACCATCTTAAGCAAGGTATGGTCATGAATGACAATAATAGATAACAGTGGCAGTGGTAAAAACCAAGCTATAGGGATGAAGGTGGAAAAGATTATTACACAGGGCCTTGAAAAGCAGGTAGAAGAGTTTAATTTGATGCTGGAGGCAGTAAGGAGTCTTTGAAGTCTGGAGTAAAGGAATACTGTAATGAAAGCTATGATTAAGGATTTTGTCACTGCAGAATGCAGAAGTGATTGAAAGGAAAACCGACTCAAAGAGACACCAAATATTCCTCTCATCGTTATAGCAGAATGAATAACCTTGCATATCAAGAGTTCTCTGGTTCTATTCTTATTGTAGCTATAGTATCCAATTAAAGTCCCCAAATGTAGGTCGTTAATTCTTCCAAGTAATCACATTTTAGCAACAACTACCAACACTCCTACCATGCCTTGCAAGTAAAAGTTTTACCATAACCAAATAATTCAGATGCTCACAAGTTATAAATATGGATTGAGTTACACAATATACTATGTGAAGAATTGAGCAGGAATCGGGTAAAAAACCGATGAGCGCACACTGCATGCAAATATATCGAAGCACCAAACACTCCAAAGTATAAAGGCATTCCTGATATTAGGAGATTACGGCTAAAATTGCCTGTATTTCGGACAGCTAACAATATCAAAGAAAAGGAAAATGTAACCTTTTCAAAGGGTATCTTAAGGTGCTATAGCTACAGGTGATTTCATCCCTTTCTGAACAGAATATAGCCATGCATTCCTTAATGAGGATAAGTTCTGAGAAATGCATCTTTTTTTTTGAGACAGAGTCTTGCTCTGTCGCCTAGGCTGGAGCGCAGTGGCGCTATCTCGGCTCACTGCAACCTCCATCCTCCAGGTGCAGTGATTCTCATGCCTCAGCCTGCCAAGTAGCTGGGATTACCAGTGTTCGCCATCACACCCAGCTAACTTTTATATTTTTCAGAGTTGGGGTTTCAGCATGTTGGCCAGACTGGTCTCAATCTCCCGACCTCAGGTGGTCTGCCTGCCTTGGCCCACCAAAGTGCTGGGATTACAGGTGTGAGCCACCACACCTGGCCAAGAAATGCATCTTTAGGTGAGCATATTGATGTGCAAACATCGCAGGGAATACATGCGAGCACCTAGATGGAACAGCCTACTAGACGCCTAGCTATATGGTAGAGCCCATTGCTCCTGGGCTACAAACCTGTACAGCATGTTACTCTACTGAATGCTGCAGACAACTGTAAGACAGTGGAAAGTATTTGTGTATCTAAACACATCTAAATATACAAAAGGTACAGCAAAAATATGGTATAAAAGATTAAAAATGGTACACCTGTATAGGGCGGCTCTGTTACTATTTCATGGGACTGTCATCATATATGTGGTCCACTGTTGACCGAAATGTCATTTTGTGGCACAGGACCATATGAGGAAAGACATCTCCCCATCTAGACATTCTAGCATGAGTCATTTAAGAAGAGTAGCATCTTAGATGGCTCTACAATGCAGAGAACATGAAAATCCTACAGGAATCAAGCTAAGACCATGTAGTACATTAAAACAGAATGAATGATTATATAAACAATGTTCATGAAAAAGTTTAAATACATATCTCCTGATAATTTTTCAGTTGTTTATTGGAAATCATAATTTTTTTTTAAACCCACCAATTAGTTTGCCATATGAGAGCAAAATTCAAATAATACAAATATTTAACATTTTGGTACAAAATTAACAATATGGAAAAAAGATGCAAACCAACCAAAAGGTAAACAAATTTTAACAATAACACTGTGTATAACCATCTTCTATTCAAGTGACCATCCAAGCTGATAGTTTATTTTCCCTTTGTTGACATTTTTAAAAAAGATAGTCCTTCATTGGAGCACCAAAAAGTTTTTTCCTTCTTTTTTAAAAGGTTGGAACCCTTTTATTTACAAATACTCTTTCCAGTACTTTAAGTGTGATGAAGGAATCATCTAGCAACTTGCTTCTTAGAAAAAAAAAGGAAGTGCCTTCATATTTCCTTGAAATTTAAACCTGCTCCATTCTATTCTAAGCAAAGTTAAAAAGGACGCGGTTCAGAAGAGCTCTTTCAGCAAATAAATAATTGTTTCACAAAAGCATTGCTGTAAACAAGATCACTTTGATGGCCAGAGACACGGATGTTTTCAACCACTGGGAACTCTGAACACTTCCAAGTCTAGATACACAGGGTATATATGGCCAAAAGGCAAAACATTATTAAAGATCAACTAATACAAATTAATTATAAGCCTGTTGCTTGGTCAAATATGCTTTTATTCTCTACAGTTTTTTTTTTTAATTTTATTGGTCAGAAAACTCAAACTGTAATGATCTAAAACCCTGTATCTACTCTGAAAGTAACTACAACGTAGAATGTTTGACACTGTCGTTTTGACATTAGTTAAAAATGCTAAATTAAGCAATGTAAACAAGCCTCAAATTTCAAAATAGAAAAAAAATTAAAATTTCTGTAAACATTAAAATGCTACCTGCTAAAAATGGTAAATATCATCATCCAGTTGTGTATACTGAGGCTTTTTTTCAGTTTTGTTTTGCATGTTTCAGACACATCTTATTATATGAGACATTTTATTTTCTCTAACAGGTCCCTCCTGCAGGCAAAGGCCTTAGAGTCAGTTCAGCCCCTTTTGCTGATGTCATTATTTTCGCCTTCATATAATCTCCCTAGCAGTAGACACCACCTTGTTCTTTCTGTAGTGAGGGGAGGTAGTGTGTATTATAGCCACGTTTTTATCCTGCTTTATAAAAGAAACGTAACTTACTTTATTAGATCTCAGACACAACTCTTTGATTACAAGGAACGTGCAGCTTTAAAAATGCTTTAAACTTCAAACTGGCAACTTTTCTATCACGTTTTTACTCTCTTTTCAAGTTTGAAATATTTAGAAAATAAAGATCGCCTCTAACAGTTATTTGATGAAAATAGATTGTTTTAGATATTATAACTTTGACGTTTAATGCTCTCAATTTAAAACTCTAAACTTGGAACAAAGTGCTGTGTTTATAAGACCTTTTGGGGAGGGGTGGGTTAATTTTAGTAATCAGTACAATGATTTAGACACTCAGATTTCATCTTATAAAATTATGGAGAAATTAGGCTTTTAATGGTCTGTCTTTCCATTTGAAGTCTGTCCATTATTATATTCCTCTATGGAAACTACATTCAAATAACAACCTTAGACACAGGCCAATAATGAATACTTAAAAACCAGTTGAAAAATTCATTAAAATGAGCTTATTTGAATTAAAAATGGTTTCTCCCCAGAGAAGGCCCCTGTGAGCAACCAGCTGCCCATTTTATGAGTCATTTTCTAATATTTTAAAAAATCCATTAAAAACATATATAAAGTATTAGCTAGGGCAGTGTTAATGACTTTTCTCAAAATTTGCATTAAACTTTGAAAAAAGATACAAATATATTTTAATAACTCTAACACCATCTAGGTAAAATAGCTATATGGATATGATAATAAGGGATTTGTCTGTGTATAATAAAATTGTACACATTTTCCTACATCTCCTTTTAAGAACAGAGGCTTTCTTTTACCAGATTTATGTACTTTCTCTCCTATGCTGATCTTTCCCTGCCCCTATCACCTCCACCAAGTGCTCTTTAACAAAAATAAACTGGTTTACCTGGTCTAATAATATATACATTTCCTTGAAATGCTGTACTATACATTCATTTGATATTTTCCAAAAGCAATTATTCTAACACCAAGACTTCTTAAGAACATCTCTACACCTCAAGTATATTTGTGGCATTAAATGAGAACGTGAGCTTCCCTTTCCTTTCGTTTTCATTAAGAATATAAACCTTTTCTAAATACAAATTCTTCGAAACAAATTTAGGCAATGAAGTAGGTAAGTTATATTAAACGGCTTCTAGAATCAAAGAAACATTCTGATGGCCTAGGCTATCAAAACATATGTCTTTCATGTTCATTTTACTTAGGGTACAGACAAACATTTAAAGGGTTTTTTCAACCATGTTTGACTCAGTGACAGTGAAAACATACAACATTCAAGTACTGTTATTAGACAAATGCGGCCCTGCAAGGATATGTGTCCATATAGCTAATTTTACAAAGGAGAATTATCTTAATTAACCTGCAGTATATTTGACCCAAGAAACCTTTTGAAATGGTTTTGACTTTTGGATCTGTAGCATTCTTCCAAAGGTCCTGGAGATCTTGTAAATGTCCATGAGATGTCATCATTTTATCATAGATGCAGGGATGATAAGGAGTTTTACCCTCTCCAGAAAAAAATACATGGTACTGTGGTACTATTCCCATTTTATTGGCACACAGGCCCATGAACACATCGTCTATGTAAAGACTAGAATTAAGTGTCTGTGATGCCTCATAGACTTTGGCAGCTACATCACCAGAGATGACATAGGCAGCTCCAGCTGTATAGTCAGGGTAGGCTGGCCACTGGTACATTTCATAAGACACATAATATTTGCTGCTTTTGTCTCTAATGGGAGGAGCACCACGATGAACACGACCAATCCAAAAGTCCTGAACACCAATCTGTTCTAAACTTTGAAGGTATTCAATCAGATTTGGCATGTGAATAAATATGTCATCATCAGCAGTCATAAGAAATTTGGCATGTGGACAATACGTGTTTGCCCAACTGAACTGCAGAAGTAATTTCAGAGTAAGATTGTAGAAGGAATCCACAAAGTCTTGCTGAATTATATCACTGTACTTTTGATCTTCCAGAACCAGTTTTCTTTGCATTTCTTTTCCCTCCAGTGGATTAGGAGTTCCTAAGGCAAACAGAGTTTTGATGTTGGCTTTCAGCTGAGACCGAGCATAATTCTCATTGCCCCAGGTCTTTCTAATTGCGGAACGTCGATCATAGTTTTCAGGAGCAGTTTTTACAAACAGTAAAAGGAGGACATCTTGAGCTTTACACTTTTCCTTGTGGTTAATCAAGTATTGGTAGCGAGGCCCAGCTGAGATGTGCTTAAGAGACAGGGTATCATTCACAAAGTCATAGCTATTTATGAGGTATCTGTAAGAATACGACTTCATATGGCTCACAATGTGATTATCGATCGGTTCCCAAAAAAACATGAGGCTCAGTATAAAACAAGTGGCGAATAACCGAATAATAAACTGCCATTTTTTGACTCTTCTGCCACTAACCAACATTCTCATATCCACTCCAGTGCTTTTATTTAGGATCAGTTTTAAACAGGCACTTGCTTCTTCGCCACCATAGAGCTTCGTATTGCGTGGAGTAGATGTCCATCTTAATACGTGTTGGCCATTAAAAATGAAAAACAGTCTTCTTATTTTAAAAAATAGTTTATTTTAATCCCATTTTTCTGAGATTGCAAAGGAATGGAATACCCTATAGAATGAGGACACTGGCACGTCGAAATTCTTCCACATGGGCATCCTTCAGGAAGCGTGGTGAGCGGCCTCAGGCGGCAATTCCATGTGAGCCTTCCATGCCACCTAGCAAAGTCAAGAAGAGAATCACAATTGCTTGGGTTATTGAGGGGCTGGAAAGAAACGTATTCTGAATTCCTTAAAACCAAATGTAACCTGTCTGATGTAGACAAAAGGTGATGAGGCAGTTAGTATTTAGCAGAGGCAAACAGCTGTTTACTTTTTTTTTAAAGAAGGACAGGAAAAGGGAAAAAATGCTTTACACCATCTTCCCATTCAGAATACAGAGACCTTTTTCTACTCCTATTCTTAAAAAAAAAAAAAAAAGCCTCCCAAATGGCTATAATCTTGTATACTTAAGTTCAAATTTCACTCCAAATGGGCATATTCATGAATATATTGACTTGAATATAGTCAGGATGAAAGGATACACAGATCAAGGCAAAATCTTAAATGAAAAGAAAATTCACAGCAGTAAAAATCCATCAAGACTCGCCCCAGACAAGGCAGGAATAAGAGTGAGTTGTTTTTTTTTTAATTAAAGTTCATAATCAAGGAGTCACAGCTTGCTCCTTGAAAGCAAACACTCCGTAATCAAAATTACTTTTTGAGCTCCAGAGTCATACAGCCACCTTCTTTCTTTACTTTTTTATTTGGAAATACAACAGGCGCCTCAGTGAAACATGTTCTAAACTGAGAAGCAAGAGAACGTAGCCAACAAGCACTCTTTGTAGTCAGGCCATTTGCACGCCAGTGCTGCCTCAGCCACTTACCGTTCCTTGTACAGTATGATGCATCTAAGGCAGACATCTGACAAACTGGGATATGACAGTTTCACTCAAAGTCTTCATGCAGATTCAATGGAAATATACATGATAAATGGAGGGAAGCAGACAGATAATTACCTAGCGTACTAGGGTACTCAAGTGCCGTTTCTTCTGACCCATTCTGTTTTCTTCTCCCCTAAAACCTGCTGTTCCTATTTCCCTTTATTTGTGCCTAACTGCACTTCTTTCATCTATACCTGAAATCTGAAAACTCCCCTTTTCCTCCACTTTCGTATCTAAATGTTTAATCCTGCGAATCACTTCTTCTAAATCTCTTACCTCTTCATGTTATCATCACTTTTCACCCAGACTAGATGATCCCCCAGCCAACCCGTCTTCCACTGTACAGTCAGTGAGCGACCTTTGTAAAACTTGGATTTAACCACGAGACTACCAGAGCTCTCTTAACTCCCTTCAGTGCCTCTCCGTTAGTTAGTGACAAGATGAAGTCTAGCCTGGCACACAGGACCCTTTAGGGTCTGCCTCTCCAGCTGTCTGGTCACATCATTTGATAATACCAAATGACTGGATGAAAGCACAGTCACACTTGCCATTTCACATGCTGGTCTTTACACCAGCAGTCCTGTGGCCTGGCTACCCTACATCCCTTGCTAATACGACGTCTACGGGCATTTCTCTGGGAAGCCTGAACTGGGATCAACCCATTTCCTGAAAGATGCTTCTCACCTGTATTGTCCCAGCACCTTCTTATACCCCATACAGAGACTTTTTAGGCACGATATTGTAGACACCCTACACTCAGCATCCAGGACAGGCTGTGACCCCTGGTAGGCATTCACCAAATGTTTGTGCAAAGAACCATGCTGGGGCTGGAGCCACCGTTCAATCAAAATGATGGTTACTGGGGAAGGACTGGGGGTCAGGACACCCAGCCAAGTGCCACCTCAGATGAGGTCCATGCCATGGCTGCCTACCGCAGGTCCTCTCTTTTCTTCTACCCCTGGGACGAAGCACCCTCCTTCCTCAAGGATTCTGTCCCCCATGCTTACCACAAGCACAACACTTTTTCTTGGCAGGAGAAGTAGGCTCTCTTCCTCAGGGGTGGTGCATTAGTTTCCTGGGCTTTGGACAGGACTGACAGGGAGAGAGCCATGTAGGCTTAGCCACACAGCAAGCCCAGGGCCAAGGCCCTGCTTTGTGCCAGAGATCTATCCTCAAGTCCCCCCACCATTGACCCCTGATAGAAAACCAACTGCACACACTGAGCGCCCTGCAGAATGGGCCCAGCCTCAGCCTTCCCGACTTTAGGGCTTTGGGATCCAGCTGTATTTCCCACCCCCATCAGCACTCCACATCAGGGTGGAGGCAAAGTCCAGGCATGTAAAATGTCCAAGGAAGACTACAGATTAGAGACAAGCCCCATTTAGACTTCGTCCAGAGATAATCAGTATGGGGCACGCTTTACCCCCGACGGCATTGATATAAAAACTGCATGCACCACTTAGGAAGCCACAGCCAGCACTGCTTTTGCTTTCAATTTTAAATGCAGAGTGTACTGAAAGTAGTAAGAGCAAAAATCATTTTGTGAAACTTCTGGGGTTTATGTTTGTGAACGAGATTCAGGGGTGTGATGGGAAATGTGTTACTGTGCTTTACCGTCAAAAAGGCTGAAGGGTGGGCGCGGTGGCTCACGCCTATAATCCCAGCACTTTGCGGGGCCAAGGCAGGCGAATCACTTGAGGTTAGGAGTTAAAGACAGGCCTGGCAATATGGTGAAACCTCATCTCTATTAAAAATACAAGTTAGCCGGGTGTGGTGGCTTACACTTGTAATTCCAGCTACTTGGCAGACTGAGGCAGGGGAATCACTTGAACCAGGAAGGTGGAGGCTGCAATGAGCTGACATCATGCCACCGCACTCCAGCCTGGGTGACAGAATGAGATTCTGTCTCAAAAAACCAAAAAACAAACAAACAAAAAGCCGAAACACTGCTCTAATAAACAGATTAATATCAGTAATTTCCCCCTTGGATAGGCTGCTCATTTCTGGACTGGATGCTCTAGAAGAAGGTGAGAAAGACGGCAGAAAATATCAGTTTCTGCTGGTGGCATCTGCCTAAACTTTGCAAAATCACTTTCATTCAGGGGGGCACTCCCTGTCAGTCTTTCCATAGTGCTCATCCAGTTAAGGACCATCCTCTGAAGCCCCAAGGCAAGGGCCCTCTGGCCTCCTCCACAATACACCCTGAAGGAACTGAAGGCTTAAAGCAAGGTAACAGAATTCTTGATGGCAGATTGTAAGCCAGCATATATTTTAATAATTCTAGGAATACTCTCAATTGAAACGCCTCTGCAGTTTCTACTCTGATTGACCCTGGGATGGGAATCAAGAGGAAAGTAACCTTTGGAATCTCAGGGATCAAAGGCAAAACAAGCTACCTAGTCCTGAGCAGCTGTGCCGAGCAAGCTCCAATGCCAGCATGCTCTGCAGGTTCTACCGTTGTTTGCAAGTCTGAGCTTCGTGCTAGACTCTCCGCCTACAAGTCCAGCTGCTCCTGTGCCCAGCATGCACCTGACTCATTCAAGGTGCTGGTGTGTCTCCATGAATCAGGCCTAGTATTCACCACGTTGGTGCGTGGCTGCTGCTGTTTACATGGCTACTGTAAGCTGGCAGCTGGTTCAAAACATTCATTTTATCCCCACCCTCAGTATGTATGTAGTTACCTTATTTTCCTATATTTTTTCAACTGATCCAAATTGACATCACAAGTCAAAATGCTTTCTGAAAAATGACAGAAGACCTGTCACAAAGCCAACATCCTATGTAGGATACTTAGTTCAGCACAGCATGTGAAGTTCTAAAGTTAGAATTCTCCCCCTCAGCAGTTTGAATGTTTTAGCCATGCTTTACATAAATCATAACCAGATCTCACTAATAATACTAGACTGATAAGGGGAAGATTTACTTAGGAAAGGTAAACTCCTCATTTGTATCACACAGCTTCACTTGTATAACAAAAGAACATCTGAATTCCTCCAAATTGAACAGTCACTAGGAGGCCTTTCCCAGCCTAAATCAAAAGCACTGCTCCCCCTCCCCCCGCCACCCCGCCATCTGCCCTTCACCCACCCCCATCTAAATTCATCAATTAAAAGTCAACAGTGTGGCACCCAGCTCCGGCATTGTGGATGGAGACCACGGACAGACAACTGGCGCTCACTCTTCTGGTTTCCTACAGCGTCTTAAAGCTTGTCTAAAGCACAGCTTCCAACTTTCCTAGCCAGAGTGCAGGAGAGGGCCCTGGGAAGAAGCCCACAAGCCTGCCGATCTGGTGGAAGAAAATGCTGGGCCTGGCAGGAAACAAAGCAAGCGCAATGCCGAATGCAAAGCTCAGCAACCGTCCACAACAGAGTGCTGTGGGTGCAGCTCCTTTGTGTGCCTGCCGCACGGGTCAGTTACCAATCAACAGGCTAGAAACTCAGGGGTTACCCCTGTTTGGGGCCAGATTTATTGTGTTACCTCGGGCAACTCCCGCTTCACTCTGATTCAGTGCTTTAATCTGCAAATCAGGGATGAATATCCATGTAATGGTACTGAGGAGCAGTAAAAAGTACAGATGACTTCAGAGCCTGCTGCAAATAGGAAATAGAGCATGGGAGAGAAGAGGATAAAGAATTGCTTAGAAGAAAATATGCAGATATCTCAAATGCAACTTGGGTTTGCTTCTGTTCGGACTGAGAAGGAACAGGTATTCTTAGTGTTATCTTTTCTAATAGAGGTAGTCAGAAGAATAAATAATAGAAGTAGGAACATCAGAAAAGAGGTGACAGACCCCAAATACTTTTCAGTCTGGGAGCCGTGCCCCTCAGTTACTCCCAAGAATATTCTTTCACAATAGAGCTAACTTTTTGGGAAAATAACGAGTTAGCACACCCAAAGGCTACCAGTTTCCCTGTAATAATCCCTGATTTTTTTAAACCTTATCCCTGTGTCAGCTCCTTTCTTTGTTGAGTCTACTTTTGTGACCCTGAGAAAATACAGAAAACCTGTTATCCATTTTGAAGTTTTAATCAAGATGGGGAGGTCTGCACTTTTCAGTTCAAGTTAAACAGTCTCCAGTGTTTCAATTAATCCTACAGGTATACGAGTATTTACTCTGCGGGTTCTTCAACCAGACACAGTGGGAGATAGATCATAAAGGAGATTTTGCAGTCTCCAGTCTCAAAGCATTTACACTCTATTTGTGACAAGACTGCTAGTTCCCACATGAAAGCATAGTTCCCACAGACAACAATGGGCAAACCTCCGCAAGGTAGTCTGTCAGCACTAATTTACATGATACCAACCCCAGGCACCAGAGGAAAGTCTCTGGGAGTGGAGAGATCAGTGGGGGTTGGATGAGTCAGGATTTTAGAAGGGCCTGGGGATGACCAGGATTTAAGTGGCTGTGGGAGTAGGAACAACCTTTGTTTCAGACAAGAAAGGAAAGAACTGCATATGGCAGATATTCAAGTAACAGGCATAGATTTGAAAGCAGAGAGGTGGGAACCTGCTTATGGAGAACCTTGAAAATCAGGTAGAGGAGTCTTAAGGGTAGAGAAAGCAGCAAGAAGTCATAGGAATGTCTGGTTTTGTTTGTAATGGTAACTCCCTTGATCAGTATTTATTAAGTTTGAGCAAGAGGGATTCCACTGGCAATGGTGTACCGGGTGAAAGGCAGAATGCCTGGAGATCAGGATGCTGGTTTCTCAGGGCTCATACTGAGGCTGGATGAGGTGAGGAAGGCCTAGTCGAGGGTGGTGAAAGTGGGGAGGGAAGGAAGGTGTAAAGACGACCGTTTTCAAGAAAAACAAAGATCTAGTGGGACCTGATGAATGACCTGAGATGGGAAGTAACTGAGGAAGAGGAGTGAGCAGTAATTTCAAGCATTGCTGACAAGGGAGGGAAAACTGGTCTCCTGATTTAGGAGTGAATGGGGACTGCCATTTGATTTTAGACTTGTGTTGAGCTCGAGGTAATACAGAGTAATAGAGAGACAAAAAGGTACAAATGTCCAGGGGGTAATTTCAGGTGAGTTAGACAGGACTGGAGAGGTCCAGGCGGGTACTCTGAGCATGAAGATGACTCATTTCATGAATGTGGATGAGCTCTCTACAGGGCGAGAGAGCAATGGGCCTGGAGGAAAAATAAACTCTGGAGAAGGAGAAAAAGGAGGAGTCAATGAAAAAAGGGCTTGGTCATCAGAAAGTTAAGGCGGGGTTAACAAGTGGGTAGAGAGAGAAAGCATGACTAACAAGGCTCTAGTCTTGGAGTGCTAAGTGGGGAAGAGAGACATTGACCACATAGGTAGGTTGGGTGCCACAGGAGGGTCTAAAGATGGACCCTGTCACACCTGGGGTGGGTTCGAGGTTGAGGATGGCAATTTCCAGGAAGAGAAGCAACAGTGAACTGTATTTCTGCATTTTATTTAGTAGACATACGACACACTGATGTCTAAGGGAAGCTTATGATGTGTGACCATTTTGATCATGTTATCTCCCGACACTCAAGACAGCTTATCAGCCAGGAAGTTGTTTACATGGCTTCACTGAGAACTGCATTTCTTCTGAGACCTCAAATTCCAGGACACTCACTCTATAGTACACTCACTCCTCCATTGCAACTTCTAAATATTCATCGAGAACCTTCTGCCCACCCCTGCCATGCCTGCCCATCGAGAACCTTCTGCCACCCCACCGCGCCCAGTAGTCTCCTGACCTTTCTTTCTCACACACCTCCCCTATGTCAGATGCAGAATCACCAGACACCTTTGCCCTCCCACCCCAGTAACCCTAGACCCCAGTGCCCACCCATCTTCCTACTCCCACGACACCTCCAGGGCTGCTGGGAAAATAGAACTTACCAGGCAGGCAGCGTCACCACAAATGGCGCTCTCTAGCTTTGGGCAGAGTTTTCAGTGCTGCGTGACTGTTCTCTTACTTGTCCCGGACCTTCTCCCTTTCCCAGTCTCCTCGGCGGCCATGCTAACTCTCTCCCTCCCAGGGTCAGTCCCCTCACTCTTAAGACTTCACCTCCGTCTGCTTCCTAGAGAAAGGAGAAGACATCAGACACACCAGCCACTCCTTCTCCCAAAGCTCCCAGTACACCAACAGTCACCATTCCCCCTGTACAACATACTGATCAGGACCCGGACTAGGGGGAGACAAGGGAGCCATTTACTTTAGGAGCAAAATTTAAGGGAGTACCAATAACTCAGTATAATTTGATTTAATAAAAAAATTCTTTAATGCAAAAAATCCACAATAAACAAAATGTCAAAACTGTAAACCAAGACAGGATCCAGCCCTACACTTGCACAGCCCTGCCTCACCTGACTCCCCAATCCCTGTCCTGGTGACTGGGGCCTACTGTGGGCTGAATACTGCTGACTTCTATGGACATGTAGTATATGTATATATACCAAATTAAAGTACCATAAAATAGTACTAACCCTTACTGTATACAATGAAGTATCATAAAACAATGATACTTTATGTACAAAATATATATGTGTGTGTGTACATATATGTATATATAGACATGAAACCTCCTAAAATGGCTGTATGAACCATGAATGGATTATGTTCCACACAGCCGAAACCCCCAATCTAGAATGGAATCCAACCTCTACCATAAAACCATCCTGTTACTTCAACTGCTGCCAAAACAAGAACCCAGAAATTCTATGTAAGAAGGCAGTATAATTTCATGGAAAGACTAACCATTAGAAGAAAACTAAGAAATTTAATCATTCCATTCTAGCTCTGGTTTTTTCCTTGCTGGGAAATAAAATATTGTAGTGAAACCTATATAGAAAATAAGACTGAATTGATGATTTTCTTCATTTTAACCATCAATTTAATATTTGGAACATCTCTGTGAGTCATGAAAATATAATGATCCCTTTAAAAGTGACATGCTTATAAAGCAGGACTATATGAGACTCCTCCAGTGAGTCACAGTTTTTTAAAAAAAATTCCTTTATATCCTCATTCTTTTCTATCTTTTACATTCAAACTTTTATTACTTAATAAAGTCCCATGTTGAGAGGGTTTTCAGTTCCTGTCCAGACATATCTAAAGGAAACAAAGATAAAGTTTTCTGTACCATCTCGATGCTGCATTTTGCTCTACATTCCAAGTTTTTTCCTGGCTTCTTCTCATCATCTGTGTCCTGTTAAGTATAGCTAGGACCAATCTTCAGAAGCCAAACTTTGTTGAGAGAGATCAGGAATGATAAGCCCCAGATTTACTGGAAAAGCTATAATTTCATCTTTATAGATTTTTTTCCTTAATAAATTAGTTACAGTAAATAATTGGTGTTAAGAAATGTAACTGGTAACTATTTCGTACTAATTGCCTATTCTGTTTGCTCAAGAAGGAAGGGGACAATGTGAAATTTGAATTTATAGCTCACATTTTAAGATGAAACATTAGATATCTTTGCAACTATTATATTTCCAATATAAGACCTGTAAAAAAGAAAAAGAAATCTACGTAATGGCTGTCTGCAAGTGTTTCTGTGGCCTGGGACTTTAGCTATATAAAACTTTATTTCAAGCCATGGGCAAAAGTTAGAAGTCATTTGGAGTTCTTATCCTTCTGCAGAGAATACATTTATAGAGTTAGTTCTCGATTCAGTGTTAGTCCAAAGACTTTACATTCCACTTTAGCAATCATGGCTTTGGGACAGAGGTGAAAAGTGGGTAATAAAACCTACAATGTGAATCCAGGTTCAAGATCTCCACCTATATAAACTAAGTTATATCTTTCTTTATAATATAAGGTAAACATGGCTGTACATTTCTGTTTGCGGGTTATGGGGGAAATAAAGACAGGGAAATATCAAATGAACAAATGGGTAAAGACAGACCCAAAGTATTTACTAAGGGAACTGGTGGCATGGGATTATATTGTTTTATTTTAGAGAAGTTATATTAAACCAATAATAATTCCCAGTAACCAGTTTGATTATGCAAAATTTGAAACAAGAAAAAGGCTGTCATATAAAGGAGGTCTCAGAGAGGTCAAACACTTGCTTTTCTAAGCTTGACCCTCTGTGTTCATTCTTGCAACACAGTTGTTTGGGTTGTCAGGGTGCTTGCTCTTTTAAATACAATTCTTGTCTTTTTTTCTTGCCTACTTAGGAAACGAACTTTTTTTACCCAATCTAGCAACAGTTGCTACCATGGGTATGTTTACCGTACACCAGGCCCTGTTGCAAATGCTTTACAAATATGGTAGCTCTTTAAGCCTTACAAAAACCTTTGTGGGAGAAAGGATCTCCCCATTTTGCAGAAGATACTGAGGCTCCAAGATACCGAGTTAACCATGTAATGTCTACAAGTTCCATAGCAGCTTAGAGCAGCTGGCCGGCCCCAGCCCCACCCCTGTGTTCTTCAACTGCTCCTTCTCCCTGACATGGGCACAGGATTTCCTGTACTTCTCATCAGGAGGGGAGGGCAGGGGAGCAGGTGGGCAGGGTCCAGAGAAGCGACCCAAGATGGAAGAGAATTTGCTTCACTGCCAGAAGTTTGGAGTCCTTTATGTTTTGCTGCATTTTGTTAGCATATTTGTTCTTATTTTCTTTACTAACATCCTCTTTTTCAAACCTTCCATTTCAGTTTTCCCTCCTTCTTCTTGGTCTCAATAGTACTAGACAATGGGCAGAAGTGACTTCATCAGTCTGTGTCCTTTGGGTATAATCTTTCAACCACAAAAAAGATTCAGGGACTCTAAGAACGGAGATATGAAGTTGCAGAAGGGGGAAAAAAGAGGTGGGGAGGAAGGAAGAAGAGGCAAAAGTACAGGACTCGAGGAGGATGTTTTAAGCAAGTATTGGGTAAAATGAGAGATGAGGAGTCAGACACAGACACCCGCACCTGGAAAAGCTGTCATTCTCTAATGAAAAAGCTGTATCAAAATTGTTTTCATGTGTAAAGGCAGGGAAAATCTGAAGACATATTTGAAGTCAGCTCATAAAATGACACATGTTAAGTAAACCTGATGAACAGCTGTAAACCAGTTATGCATCATAAGGTAGATGAATCAAAAATACAAGTTCATCTATCAATAAGAGTAAGAATTATTGCCTAAAATGCATGCCCATCCCTTCAATGTGATACAAAACATGCTGGAAATAGCTACCATGCCCAACCCCACCCCTGCCACCCCACTAGGACTCCCCAGACACAATGACTGCTTTATTTGAGTCACTAGAAGAACAACATTGACTCCAGCTAGAATTTTTCAAACATTCTTGAGATTTTTTAAGATGGCTTTGCCCCAGAAAAACTAAGATATATTTGAAACGTTGCATTACATTTGGTAGCCTTCCTCCACGAATCTGAATTGGAAACCCATATCCAGTTGGCCCTGGTACATTCATGGGTTCTGCATCCTCAGAGTCAACCAACTGTGGATCAAAAATATTAAAAAAAAAAAGTATAGTTTTGTCTATACTGAACATGTACAGACATTTTTTTCATGTCATTTCTGTGTAACAATTGTGTAAATAGCATTTACGTTGCAGTAGGTATTATAAGTCATTTAGAGATGATTTAAAATACATGGGCCAGGCATGGTGGCTCATACTTGTAATCTCATTACTTGGGAGGCTGAGGCAGAAGGATCACTTGAGCTCAGGTGTTCACGGCTATATGCTTCTAGACTCCAGCCTGGGCAACACAGTGAGACCCCGTCTCTAAAAACATAAAAATAAAAAATAAAGTGTATATGGGAATATTGCATAGGTTATAATGCAAATGATACACCATTTTATATAAGGGACTCGAGCATGTGTGGATATGGGGGTGTCCTGGGACTAATTCCCAAATGATACCGAGGGACAACAAAACGTGAACCCCAAATCAGGTGCTCTGTGAATGAGAGCTCTCCTCTGAGATGAGGGAAGTGGGGGAAGGCTTTGTGGGAGAGGTGGCAAATGAGCAGGAGCTAGAACAGAATTCAAATGTGGGTTTGGGGAGGAAAGGAGGAAGACACAGGTCAGAAAGAGAAGGAGAAGTCTATGGTCATACCACCAGGAATGCGACCGGTCTTGGCTGATCTCAGAAGCTAAGTAGGGTTGGGCCTGATTAGTATTTGGATAGGAGAAAGAGAAGAGAGGAGTGGGGCAGCGAGCATTTCAGCTGGCTTAAAAGGGTCAAGTAGGCTGGACGCAGTGGCTCATGCCTGTAATCCCAGCACTTTGGGAGGCCAAGGAGGGTGGATCACAAAGTCAGGAGATCGAAACCATCCTGGCCAACATGGTGAAGCCCTGTCTCTACTAAAAATACAAAAATTAGCTGGGTGTGGTGGCATGCGCCCGTAATCCCAGCTACTCAGGAGGCTGAGGCACAAAAATCGCTTGAACCTGGGAGGCAGAGGTTGCAGTGAGCCAAGATCATCGCACCACTGTACTCCAACCTGGTGACAGAGATTCTGTTTCCAAAAAAAATGAAACAGGATGAAGTAGAGGGATCAGGAAATAAGACATTCCAAAAAAGACTACACAGGAATTTTTTTAAGCACATAAGAGAAAAAGTTGTGGCTTGAGTGGGTAAATGTCAAATCACTTAGTTTGGCTAGAAGTTAGGGTAAAGTGAAAAGAGGGGAAAAAGGAGATCAGAAGGGTTAGCTGTGGTCAAATCACAGTAAGAAAAACCATGATTGAGAAACAGCGTGACGATCCAACAGTGTCTGCCTGTTATCCAATGGCAGTTCCTGCGTCCCATTCTGGACACTGTATTTAGAAGCACCCCTTGATAGAGGGCTTATAACACAGAGGTAACAAAAGTAGAATATGGTGTAAAACAAGAGGTACATGTCACATGTTTCTGTCTTGGTTGATCCACATTTAGTGTAAGTTAACTACCCTTTATTAAGTGCCTGCCCTGTTCTAGGCATTACAGTGGGCAGCCCTGAAAGTAGGCTAATACCAACATTTAACTAATTCAACAAATATTAACTTGTCACATACTGGGTAGCAGGCCATGGGCAGGATGCTAAAAAGACCTCAGAGATGTTTCAGGTGTACAACTTCTACCAAAGAGTCAGTGAATATTCCAGTGCAAGCTGGAATCTGGACCTGAATGGAGGCGAAAGAGAGTCAAAAAGCTGAGAGCGTTTAAATGCAAACAAAAGGAGATGTGCACTGTGCCTCCATTTACTGGTCACATGAGCTTGACTTGTCTCTAAACTAGGTACCAGACAGTGTTTTCTGAGGATCATTTGAGATAACTTATTGACAATGTCAGTCCAGATGAGATGTTCCATATCTGTAAATTTCCTTTCTCCAGAACCTGTTCATGTAGCTTTACCAGGATGGGTTAGTTAGTGGATGGCTGATTTTTTTTTCAGGAGGTTTTCTCTTTTCAGAATGCTGAGCTATATTCATAATATGCTTCTTCTCAAAAAACATTAATCAGGTAGGAGTTTTTTAAAATACCGATCTGATTGCTAAGGGCCATTTAACACTTCGCAAATACTGTTGAAGCAGAAGTATCGTCCCTAATTGACTGAATATGGTCTTCCCATGTTTCCCATGATTCCATTAATGGAATAATGGTCTTCCATTATTATTGGCAGGAAAGAACATGGTTCCCACAAGCACTTAAAATATATTTCAATTAGGACGACACAAGTATAAGATCATACAGTCCTCTAAAGTAAGAGAAGGAAACCTGAGGTGAGTCCATCTTTTAACTTATTTTGCTTAGAGCACTGTGAGGAAGTTATAGAAAGTTATAGGAAAGGAGCAAAAGAAATCCAATCTGAAATATTAGATGGATCTTAGGCTGTGGACCACTATTGTGAACTTGAACTTTTGGGCTTTGCTGTCTACACACTGGGTAGAACATTCTCTTCTGTAGAGGGCTTCTAGTGTGAAGGCCTTCCATGGAAGAGAAATCTCAATACATTACGTATCAAAGCCAGCATCTGAATTTGTAGAATTTAGTTTTTAAAAATTGCTTTTTTATTCAAATCTCATATCTCACCTGATCAAGTTGCTTATCCTTTAAATATAAAGATTCTTACATCCCCTGTATATAAACTAATACATAATAGTTAGATATTGCATACTGTAAGGAAAGTATTTAATTCTAGGTTTACACTGTTCTGGCTATATCTTTGCTTACAGAGATTTGATGTCAAAAGGCAGAGCTCTTGTAATGATTTACCATGCCTCAGTTTCTGGAACACAGATACAATGAATTCCTCCCTACAAGGTTATTATAACAATGAATTAAAATAATGGCTATTGAAATATTTCAGAAAAGGTATAATGTATTATAAAATGCAAAGCTGAGATCTATTTACTTGAGCATACATAAAATTCCCCCAAAACAGGGTAAATTTATTATTCTGAGAAGAGACAATTTCCTCCTGAATTTCTCCCAGTTTCTTCCTGACACCTCCTGTGTTCTGAAATGCAGATTCTAGTGCAATTGGGCCTCAGAAGGAACTTGACCCTTTACAATGTGAAAGTCACCAAGTGCAAGGATTCTAGCCAAAGTGACCCATTTTAATAGATGACCCATTTCAAAACCCATGAGTTATTACTCAAGCTGTTCTATTTTTGAGAATTAGAAAGTTATTTTCTTTTTTTACAATCTTACCATTTGAATGTCTTTTATGAAGAGAGATAAGTGATCTCCACTTTAATGAAATGTAATGTTTCATTTTTTATTTGATAGCGCCTGCACTTTATTTTGAAAATTCTTCTGCACCTTCTGAGTTTTCTCTGGGCAGAGCAGTGATACGCATTTCTACCTCCTACTCATCTTCATCTCCCACTTTCTGGGGAGCAGCTGCTCTGGGCTCTGGCTTGGGCTTTTCCCGTAATAACACTGGTTCTACCTTAGGTGCCACAGGGAGCCTTGCAGGGCCGGGAAGGGTCAGCCTGAGTCAGCCTCCTCCTCAGGCTCAGAGCGTGTCCGGGAGGAGAAGGAAGCTGAGAAAGGGCAAAAGAGAGGACAAGCAGGTTAAACACAAAACGGAAACATTTCAGGTTTTGCATTTAGCTTGCTTTAAAAGCAAAGAGTTGGCCCCAAAAAGCAGCTTTCACTTCCTCACTTGTGACCAGATAGAAAATCTACCATACATTTTTTTTTTTTTTGAGAAAGTTAAAAGGTCAGCTGCTGATCACTAATCACCCTTTCAGAAAGTTGAGGGTGGGATCATTTCGGTGCCACCGCTTAACACGACTACCTTCAATCATCCTTTTCTGGGTCAACTTCAGCTTTTCACATTCCTCTCCCTTCCCCCGCAGGGACCAGGCAAGGTTTCCCAAAATACAGGCACAGAGGAACAAATCCAGTTCTGATGGATGTACTTTCATCAGACAATTACCATAAATATGAGCTACAGGCCACCGCCAGCCTCGGTGCGGTTACCACGTCGGTGTCCCTGTGACAGGACCATAACCTCAGAAAACCAGCACTGGCCAAGAACGTAGTGTGTAGAGTCGAGTTGAAAATGGTTACTTTTACCTGTATGGTATCCAAGCAAGCAACTGCCTCTGCCACACTAGGATTCAAAATGAAATTCCGCAGAGTCAGAGGCAAGAGCCGTCACGACCTCCCGGCCAGGGAGACTCGCGGCTCCAGCCTCCCCGCTGCCCGATTCCCCGTCCCCAGTTCCCCCACCACAAACCGCCCCCAAAAGTGCACGAGGCTGGCGGTTTCCTCTTTCCAGCCCCACACGGGCTTTCGACTCGAATTCCCTCCAGCCGGGGGCCCTCGGCCGGAAACCGAACCGGCGGGCGCGGCATTCACCTCGCGGCTCCCGCGTCCGGGCCGGTCCCGCCACCGAGGAGCCGGAGCTCCCCAGGGAGGGGGCCCCCGCCAGCCCCGGGAAGCGCCCCAAGCTGGAGCCGTCCGGCCCTAGCCTACCTGCCGCACCTGGGCGGGGACCCGACCCGGGTCACAGCCGCTGGGCACCCTCGCGGCTGGGCGGGAGGAAACAAAGGCACTCCGAGAGGGGACGAGGCTCCTTCCCCGCCACGCCTTCAGAGGGCGGCGGGCCGGGCCGCGGTGGGAGGGCCTCCCCGGCTCCCCAGCGCTGGGCCGAGCGGTCCGGGCCAGGGCGGCGGGCCCCAAGCCGGAGTGCACTCCAGCTGCGCGCCACCGGCCTGAAGTCCTGGCGCCACCCGCCGGGCGAGGGCTGGCGGGCCCTCACCTCCTCGCCACCCTTCTCCACGAGCCCTCGCCCGGCCCGGAGCGGGCACACTCGGAGCCTCCCGCGCCGGAGACCGCGAGCCGCTGAGGCGAGGAGGCGCGGCGGAGCAGAGGTGGGGCGGAGGGGGCGGCGCGCTGCCGCAAAACCCGGACCGCGCAGGGGACCCAGGTAGCCCGCCTTGGGGCCGTGGCACGAAGGCAAACCATCCGAGGCCTTGGGACCTATCCCGCCGAGCCGCCACAATGTTCCCACTTCGGGATCTGGAAGGGGAGCCACATTCCCACCCTCAGAGGGGCCTCGGCCCGCGGCGAGATGCGGCACCGCCGGTGTCACCGCGTAACTGACCCCAGACGGCCTCCGCGCGGAACCTCCGGCCCAGCGAACCTCCGGCCCGGGGCGCCGCGCCAGGTGGCGGACTGTGTGGCTGCGCGCCCCTGCGCCCAGGGCACGCCGCCTCCCTCACGAGGGACCCCGGCTCTGCGCGCCGCGGAGGAGGAAGGACGGGCTTTTCCTCTCCGAGTGAGGGCTCCCGCGCGGGCCTGGCGAAAAGCGTTCTGCTCACAGCACTTCTACCGGGAGCTTCTGGGGGCCCAAGTAACAAAGGAAAGGAACTCACTCCGTCAAGCGAGGGCTGCCCGGCGCGCTCCGTGTTTAAAACACGAGCGGATGGGAGGCCCCGCCCCCGGCTAGCTTCCCAGCGACTTTACTCCCATTCAACTTCCACGGCCAGGGCGGTTTAACGCGAAACTCACCGAATCCAAGTCCAGCTCTTTAAACGCCCAAATCGGAGGTCGGCTCTTCTTCCCGTACCGAAGCAAAAGTCACTGGTCCCAAGAGCAAAACTTGCGGCTTTAAATCTCGGGCGAGGGGCCGCACAGAACTGGGCTCGCTTCCCCTGCGGGATGCGGGCGGGATGCGGGCGGGAAGGGGCGGACCCGGGGCGGGGTGGGGGGGCCCCGAGGCTCCCAGCCCAGCGCCCCGCACCTCTCGGTGGCGTCATGGCCGAGCCCGGCCCCACCCGCCAGGCCGCTACCCTCCTGGCGCTTAGGTGAAGGGGTTGGGCCCCGCCCCAGTTTGTTCTTGTCTGTGGGTGAGAATTCCAGGAAGTGTTTCCCTGCGGCTCTTCGGTTAATTGCGATCAGTTACTCAGATGACCAGCTGGAAGCCAGAGTGCACATGAACGTCCTCTTTGACCTGTTTCCCTTCTTCGGAATACTTCATGCAGGTAGCTACACCAGGCCGAGAGATGCGGACTTCTACTCAAGGAGAGACATTAGAAAGGGATCCTTTATGCGCTTGGTTTCTTGTTCCCCACGGGAACCTCTCCCTAAAGCCACAGAACATTTATCGGAGGTAATATTTCGAGAGATTCTGTTATTGCACATATTTCAGAACATGACAGAAAAGCAAAAGATGAACCCAAACACTTCCGTAAAATGAAATTTTTGAGTTTGTCGTAAAAGGAATAAGACAGATGATGAGTTAAAAGTATAATTGTCGAATCAGAGTTGAAAACAGGCCGGGCACGGTGGCTCACGCCTGTAATCCCAGCACTTTGGGAGGCTGAGCAGCAGGAGGATTGCTTGATCCCAGAAGTTAGAGACCAGCCAGGCCTACATAACAAGACCCCGTCTCTAAAAGAAAACCACACACACAAAATGAAACCTGTAAACAGTGTACTTGTTAATTCAAACTAGATTTTTAGGAAGTTTTGTAATTGCTTTCCTTAAGCCAGTGGGCATCTTTTCAGTCATGCAGTTCTTTTCATATGCTGCCTACAGAGGGCATGGCTCAGCACCTCCTACACCACAGGCAGAAATATTTACATATGTGATTTGCAAAGGAGTCACCGCAGTGACCCACAAATAGGCTGATTCATTGTTAATACAGCACTAATCGCAAACCTTATCTAATAAAATGCTAGCTGAAACCCCACCTGCATTCCCCCCCATCACAAGTATGTTGTATTTATATGCAAGTATTCAATTACAATTATATGCCTTTCAGATCATTTGGAACTAGGTCCATGTGTCAGCATGCATATGTTCCACATACATGAGCACCTAGAACTTGTATCCACAAGAAATACACACCAAAACAGTGATAGACACACATAAAAATCACATATTCACGTCATGCTAGATACAGATGAGGACACCAGATAGAGAAATGGTTTCAAAATTATGCCTGGAGAATGGAGAGACGATGTAAGATTTTTGGTGGTAGGAGGAAGAGAGGAGAGGGTGTGAAGGAGAGATGGGCAAGGTCAGGTAGTCTAGAATGCCAACCCTGAGATCCATACAAGTTCAGGTCACACATCGGAGGGGACAGGGAAGTCCCCTTTGCTTGTTTGGGAAGATTTCCTAAAGCAGCCTGGCTTCCTGTCCCATCCAGAGAGAGGGGAAGAGAATGATAGATTTGATGGTCTTGATGGTGTTACGCTCAGTTACTTTTATCGAGAGGGAGTACCTGAAGATGTTGAGATATGTTAGAAATAAACTTAGGTAATAATAATGGTGCTGACTTGCCGGCATGAAGAAAGAGGACCATGTGGGCATGCTTCCCTTATCCAGGCCGCTGCTGGAAGCAGAGAGTCCTGTGATTAGATCTATACACGACTTTGGAATGACCAAAATCTGCATGTTGGACTGGGCAGGGACTGATAAGGCACAGAAAACACAGGAGCAGCAGATTTAGGAGAGGATCAGAGAGTAAGGCAATACATGCATCATTAGCTGTAGGGAGGGAAGACTAAACCCTGAGTGCAAGAGAACCTAGGAGATGGCAGGAGCCACGTGGCCCAAGGAAGAGGCCAGTGTTACTGAAATCATGAAAGGAGAAGCAGGTTTGTTAAACGATTGGCTTAACACAACTCAAGCGTAGCAGCATAGTGGCAGGCTTGACCCGTTTAGCTAAATTTATCTTTCTGGATTCTGTTAGACCAGATTTCCTCATAGGCCCCATATGGAAGCTGTCCTGTGAATTCGCACATACCACAGGCCCAATATTCTGAAGCAGGCCAGTGTTCATTTAACGCCTAGGCTGTTGGAGAGACTGGTTGGATCCTGACCTGGTTTCCTACACAGGATCTCTGACAAGTTATCAAACCTCTCTGTGCCCACAGTAATACCTGCCTGCGAGAGTGGCTGAAGATGAGTGCAATTGCAATGACGGGTGCAGTGCTGAGCTCAGAGCCTGGGCTATCCCAGTGGGCCGCATGAATGGGTGGAGTGCTGAGCTCAGAGCCTGGGCTATCCCAGTGGGCCGCATGAATGGGTGGAGTGCTGAGCTCAGAGCCTGGGCTATCCCAGCGGGCCGCATGAACGGGTGGAGTGCTGAGCTCAGAGCCTGGGCTATCCCAGCGGGCCGCATGAACGGGTGCAGTGCTGAGCTCAGAGCCTGGGCTATCCCAGCGGGCCGCATGAATGGGTGCAGTGCTGAGCTCAGAGCCTGGGCTATCCCAGCGGGCCGCATGAACGGGTGGACTGCTGAGCTCAGAGCCTGGGCTATCCCAGCGGGCCGCATGAACAGGTGGACTGCTGAGCTCAGAGCCTGGGCTATCCCAGCGGGCCGCATGAACAGGTGGACTGCTGAGCTCAGAGCCTGGGCTATCCCAGCAGGCCGCATGAATGGGTGGACTGCTGAGCTCAGAGCCTGGGCTATCCCAGCGGGCCACATGAATGGTCCGCATCCTGGAGCCCACTACAGGCTGCAGAAAGCTCCTCTCACCTGGCAGAGGTGAGCTCATGGTGTGTCCCATCATCACGCTGTAAAGAGTCTGCTGTGTTTCACACCTCTGGAAATTTCATTTCTGTTGGTACAGCATCACCATTCAAACAACACCCCATCTCCTTGGCTCGCCTCTTTCACTGACCGCCGGCCACCTCCCACCATACCTACCCTCCCTTGGTGTCCTTTTCTCTCCACACTTGCCCCTTGCTGATATCACCCATTGTCTTTAATCCTGACTGAGCTAAGGCTCCCAACCAATCCTGATTTACATTTCTAGCCCAGATTCTCAGCTTCAAACTTAAGTGTCTTCATTTGGGTATGTCACATCAATCTTCAGCTTAATTTGTCTAAAATGGGATATATGAATCTGGCATTGGGAAATGGTTAATGAACAGGACTTGAATGCCCCGAAGGCCAGAATCCTCCTCCTTCTCACCTGTGACCCAGCCCAGGGTGTTAGGTGTCAGTAACAATCAGTAGTATTTTGTGACTGTATAAGTTATATGTGTTTTGCCTCACCTAGCTGCGGGGAGGAAAAAACAGTTGTATGTCTCTTTTCCCAACTATTTTGAAAGTCTTCAGACCTGTTGAGGGTGAAGACCATGTCCTGCTCTTTTCTGATTCCCTCAAAGACCCCCCATCTCCCTGCCACCCCAACAATGCCTGACACAGAATGAATGCCTGGGAACTGCAAGTTGAGTGGGATTTTGGGGTAGCACTTCCACATTCATCAGTTATTCAAACTTCTGTTCCAAGAATCCCATGCATAGTACAGTGGCCCTGTGTACTTCTCCCTCAATGCCACCAAGGCCCAAAAGCTGACCCTGGAGGCACACTAGCCCTTTCCTGCAGCTCCTGCTACTGCTTCTGTGGCCTGGCACCATTCAGCATCCTCCCTCGATTCCAAGACCTCGGCAGTTTGATGAAACCATACTAGGTACACCCAGAACTGGAAGATGAAGGGAACCGACAGCACAAGGAGGCACTCGCCCACAGGCCATTCTGAGAACCCGGTTTGTTCCATTTTCTTCTCTGTGTGGTGGAGGGGCTTCCTGTAACTGATCATCTCCTTCATACCAACACATAAGGAAATCTCTTCTGTGCCATCTAATACTCAATGGGGCCTCTCAGGGACAGGGGCCATCTGCAGGGGCAGGCCCTGCTGGCTGGGACCCTCACGGGTCCAGTAGAGCAGTGCTGTCCGTAGATCAACAGCCCCTGTGAAAATGACCTGATTCCAGTCCCTGGCAGTGAGCCTCTCGGCACTTCTCCTTTTCACACCAGCAGATCAGACACACACCCCACACCCCCAGGAGCACGCAGGGTTCTGTGCAGGTTCCAAAGGGCTGCCTCTAATGCAGCTCTCTCTCCTACTCAGGAGGGCACATGCAAACTGAGTGAGGGAGGGACATTTTCATAGGAACAATCTTGAGTGCTGTCTGATTAACACATATTTAAAAAGACAATTGGCACTTAATCTAGTCACAGCTATCTATACTGAGCAAAACAATTTGCGTCCTGTGATGGGGAGGTACAGGGGAAGAAAGATACTTACAGCCCCTGGAGATGTTCAGAAAATGGTTATTGACAAGGCTACATTCCTGGCCCAGAGGCAATCATTAGCATTGGGATATTTGCACTTAGGTTTGGTTGTACTGATATTTAAGGAACAATTAAAATGTAATTTTCTTTTTGAAAAAAATATACATTTTTTTGAAACAGGGTCTGTGGCTCAGGCTGGAATGCAATGGCCAATCACAGCTCACTGCAGCCTTGACCTCCTAGGCTCAAGCAATCTTCCCGCCGCAGTCCTTCCTTCTTGAGTAGTGGGGACTACACTACAGGTGCACACCATCATGCCCAGCTAATTTTTTTTATATTTAGTAGAATGGAGTTGGTCACTATGTTGCCCACGCTGATCTCGAACTCCTGGGCTCAAGCGATCCACCTGCCTCCACCTGCCAATGTGTTAGGATTACAGGTGTAAGCCACTGCACCAGGTCTAAAATGTGATTTTCTATTTACCATTTTGAAATACTTAGTAATTACTAAGTGCTAATTTCCTGCTTTACAGAGAGTACCTGGTTCAAATCCCACTCAACCCACTTCCAAAAGACAGTTAAAAGCCTTCCTGGAGGCCGGGCGCGGTGGCTCAAGCCTGTAATCCCAGCACTTTGGGAGGCCGAGGCAGGTGGATCACGAGGTCAAGAGATCAAGACCATCCTGGTCAACATGGTGAAACCCCGTCTCTACTAAGATACAAAAAATTAGCTGGGCATGGTGGTGCGTGCCTGTAATCCCAGCTACTCGGGAGGCTGAGGCAGGAGAATTGCCTGAACCCAGGAGGCGGAGGTTGCCGTGAGCCGAGATCGTGCCATTGCACTCCAGCCTGGGTAACAAGAGCGAAACTCCGTCTCAAAAAAAACAAAACAAAACAAAAAAAAAAAAAAAAAAAAAAAAAAAAAAAGCCTTCCTGGGGTTTATATTGAGTACTATTTAATACAAGTAGACTATTAGATAAAACTTGCTATACTGAGATTTTCTTTAAAGCAGTACTTCTAAAAGGCCAGTTCTGAAGTCCATGATAAATTCACATGATCTGAAACCATATACATTTCATGAATCCATCTTGGTTGGTCTGATGGTCCAAAGTTGTAAAGCCCAATGTTAATACCCAATGGCTCTACAGATTTAGGGCTAAGGAATCGTAGGAAGAGAGAGCAATATCTCAGAGAGAGATGTCTGCATCATACTTAATAAATAAGCAAACCCTCTTAGGAAAGAAGGGATCTATTAGAATAATAGAGTATCTGCTGGTAGGTAGATAAAGATGCACATAGATCTGCAAAAAGGGGCACAGAGCAGAGAAAGCAGAGTGTGTCTCTTAACATTTTTGGCTCTTTGGCTATTTCACAGACATATTTTTTATCTTTGGGAATTTCCTTTTTGCAATAGATTTCCTTTTTTTTTCATGAGGTAGAAGCTCTTGGTACCACTGACCCTCAGTATCCATGGGGAATTGGTTCCACGACCCTTGTGTATAATGAGGTCCACAGATGCTCAAGTCTCTTATGTAAAATGGTGCAGTATTTGCATATAACCTATGCACACTCTTCCATATCCTTCAAATAATCTCTAGATTACTTATGATACCTGTTACAATAGAAACACTATGTAAATAGTTGTTACACTGTATTGCTTTTAAAATTTGCATTATTTTGTTATAGTGTTATTATTTATTAATATTTTAAATACGAGGTTCGTTGAATCCACAGATATGGAACCTACACAGAAGGAGGACTGACCGTAATTGTTTCACAGTTTATTTTCTTGACTGAAGATTACTGAGTTACTTGGATACTCCTGTTGGGATTGTTGCCAGTACTGCTTTGCTGGGGTTGGAGTAATGAGGCCTTCCTGTCAGCTGTATTCTGGAAATCTCCTTGGTATACTGGGCATCTCTCACACTATGTGTTGTTATATTTGACAGTAGATGTGCCTCTGCACCAGAGTGTTGAGATTTCAGCCACGTTCCTCGAATCCCAGGCATACATGGATAATGGTCTGAGCCAGCCCTTTTTCTGTAACCTGCTTCTCTATGTCCTTGTTGTATAGGCCCTGACTCTTCTGGAGCAGAGTCAGAAAAGTGGGTACCGTTTCAATGGACTGGCATTCATCCTTGACACATCAGCTCCCCTGTCACTGGGCTTGGAGCTGGAAGGCAGTTTGACCTCAGCTAAGTCACTTAGTGCCCAGAGTCCTGATCTGCTCTTCTGTGAAATGACAATCACAGTTAATACCTATTCTTGTCCACAGAATTGGCTTGCATCCAATAAATCTCTCAGCAACCATTCAATTGACACTTATTAAGAATTTCCTTGCTTGCAAGGCACTGGGGCTAAGGATGAATAAGATAGGACACCTGCCCTGGAGGAGCTGTTTGTTAGGGAGGCAGTGGATCAAGTAAGATAATGCACACATTAAAAACAAAAAACAGCCTTACTTCACTCCCATTGGGTTAGCCGTTTTAAAAAAAAAGAATAGTAATCTAAATGTTGACCAGATTGTGGAGAAATTAGAACCTTTGTGCACTGTTGTTGGTAATATAAAAGGTGCAGCTGCTGTGGAGGGTGGTATGGCAATTGCTCAAAAAAGTTAAAAATAGAATGATCCTGTGGTCCAGCAATTCCACTTCTAGGTATATGCTCAAAATTGAAGGTAGAGACTTAGATACTTCCACATCAGTGTTCATAACAGCATTATCCACAAGAGCCAAAAAGTGAAAACAACCCAGGTATTCATCGACAGACGAATGCATAAGCCAAATGTGGTAGATACAGAAAATGGAAGATAGCCTTAAAAACGCATCAAATTCTGATACATGCTACAACGTGGATGAACCTTGAAAACAGTGCGCTATGTGAAGTAAGCCGGACACCAAAGGATGAATATTGTATGATTCCACTGATATGAGATACCTAGAGTAGGAAAATTCATACAGAAAGTAGAATAGAGGTTCCCAGGAGGGGTAGGGAGGTAGAGAATGGGGTCATGTTTAATAGGTACAGAACTTCGGTTTGGGATGATGAAAAAGTCTGGAAATGGTAGCAGTGATGGTTACACAACATTGTGAATGTACTTAACACTTCTGAACTATGCACTTAAGAAAGGTTTAAATAGGAAATTTTATGCATATCTTACCACAACTTTTTTTTAAAAAAACATTATAATACCTAAAATGCCATGCAAATGCAAGGATTGTTAACTTGAATTAAGATTTTTTTTTTTTTTTGAGACGGAGTTTCGCTCTTGTTACCCAGGCTGGAGGGCAATGGCATGATCTTGGCTCACCGCAACCTCTGCCTCCTGGGTTCAGGCAATTCTCCTGCCTCAGCCTCCTGAGTAGCCAGGATTACAAGTGCACACCACTATGCCCAGCTAATTTTTTTGTATTTTTAGTAGAGACGGGGTTTCACCATGTTGACCAGGATGGTCTCGATCTCTTGAGCTCGTGATCCACCTGCCTCAGCCTCCCAAAGTGCTGGGATTACAGGCTTCAGCCACCGCGCCCGGCCTTGAATTAAGATTAATGGGATTGTGTTTATAATCAGTCTCTTAAAGTGCTATATGCACAAAATTACATTGTCACTGTTTATTGTGTGATATCAAAGAACATCTGTCCAGATAAACTTTAATAATAATTTATATCCCATCTTCTTTCAAAAAGAATTTGAGGTAGTTTACTGTACAATCATAGGGGTAATGAGACCAAATCCCATTAATATGAGACAAAATATAGAAACTAAGATACAAAGCAGAGAGGAAGAAAGAGAAGGCAGGTCTACTGAACAAAACTCAACAGTTCTCCTAGGAACCAGGGAAGTGTTCATATTAATCAGATCTTTTATTCTTAAAATGTCATTAGTTTCAATATGATCCTTGTATGGCTCTGTAGTGTTTCGTGTTGTTACCATGAACAGTTCTAGGAATGTATTTTGTAAACAGGGAACACCTAATCAAAGCAGGAAAAGGATGTGAAACCAAGAACAGGTTTTCCTGAGACTGAGCCCTCAGGACCATATTCTGTATTTAATATGTTCCTGGTTCCTGGAAGGGTATCTGCCCTGCTTGCCATGGCCCCATCAATCTCGTACACCTTCCCTGGCCTGTACTCGTCCACACTCGTGGCCTGTCATGGCAACCATATCCTCATCTGGCTCCCCCAGTCTTCCAGCCCCCATCCAAACCCTGCTCTGGCAGCCTGGATCCTGTAAGGCCCCATGTGTGGCCGTGACTCCAGCCCCTGCTGGAGTTTTCTCCTCCTGGCACTCCTGTCTTCCTGGACAGGCCCTTTACCTCTTGCAGAGGATAGGTCAGACTGCACTTTCTCCAACCCAATCCATTTCCCTTCTCTGTGTTGTTCCCATGTAGTGCTCCAATTACACATTAACTGGGTTGCAAATAAATAGAGAGTCTTGTGACCTTTGTTTCATTTCTTGTGAAAAATGTAAAGCAGGGGCCATTAGACCAAAGATCACAGCATACATCCTATTAGAAATAATAACATTTATAGAATGACATATGAGGGCCAAGAAGGGAAGTCAGGTTTATCTAATCCAGCCCTTTGACAACAGAAAAACAGACTCTGAGAAAGGAAGTGACTTACCTTGTATGCTAGAGGTAGAAATAGACTTGGAACCCCAGTTTCTTAAAAACCTGTATTTTTATAACACCATGCTAATTTCATTCTAATTTGCATTTTATTTAATAATCAGCAAACAGTTCTTTAGATGCACCCCAAATATAGGCCAAGAGCAACGAGGTAAAGTAGCAGAAAGAGTAATTGCTTTGCAAAAGCCGTAGACCTTGGCCAAGTTGTTTCACGGCCCTGGACCTCTACTGGAACTGTTTCCTGATTATTAAATAAAACACAAATTAGAATGAAATTAGCATGGTGTTATACAAATACTGGGTTTCGAGAAACTGGGGTTCCAATTCTATTTCTACTTCTGTTTTCTCATCTGTAAAATGAAGAGATGAGCTGGATCAGCCTTAAGTTTATATATGCTTATAGCATTTTATTATCTTACTAGATGATTGGCTTAACCCACTGTATTGGTCAGGGTTCTCTAAAGGTACAGAACTAATAGGTTAGATGAATATCTGAAGGGGAGTTTATTAGGAGAACTGACTCACACGATCACAAGATGAAGTCCCACAATAGACATCTGCAAGCTGAGGGGCCAGGAAGCCAGTCTGAGTCCCCAAACCTCAAAAGTAGGGAAGCTGATTGTGCAGTCTTCAGGCTGCAGCTGAATGCTGGAGAGCCCCTGGCAAACCACTGGTGTAAGTCCAAGAGTCCAAAAGCTGAGAACTTGGAATCTGATGTTCCAGGGCTGGAAGCATCCAGCACCAAAGAAAGATCTAGTCCTTCCACCTTCCTCTGCCTGCTTTTTTTTTTTTTTTTAAATCAGATCTTGGTACTAGGAATGGTTCTAGAGGAACAGAGTTTTAAGGATGGATTTCTTTAGTTGGTTTTGGAGTTTCTAGAGTTGGCTGCTTAATATGATTAGCCTCAAAAATGCTAAGAACTCTACTTCTAATTGTGTGGAGAACACTGAGAATCCTTGTCATGAACTGTTTAAAGAGTTATGCAAAAGAAATGCATTCATTACTCCTGATTCACCACTCCTGAGAGGCAAGGAGTTTAATAACTGTGTACGTAATACCTTTGATCATTTGTAGGGAACCAAGGAATATAATGAAGTTGGCTGGTTGCTCTAAGTTCACTGGACAGAGTGATGGAAGAAAACAATGAACTCAGGGATTTTAACTCCTGGCTCCAGAAGCATACTCTGAGCCTCAAATCTTCTAAGATTGCCTGGAGTGAGAGTCTTATCTCCTGTAGGAAAAGTGCTGAAATTCTGGAAAGCCAGACACAAGCTCTTATCATGGGAGTGGCTGACCTGCAATGAAAGGTGTATGCACAGCCTCACTAGATGTCTATTGTTAAAAGTGAGGGCATTGACTGGAAAAGAATGGGACCCTGCAACTTAGAATGGGGATGTGCGAGAGGATCCTGATCAAGCTGGGGACATAGAGACAAACCATATCATTCCACCCCCAGCCCCTCCCAAATCTCATGTCCTCACATTTCCAAATAAATCTTGCTTTCCCAGCAGTCCCCTGAAGTCTTAACTCATTTCAGCATTAACTGAAAAGTACACAGTCCAAAGTTTCATTTGAAACAAGGCAAGTCCCTCCCACCTATGAACCTGTAACAAAAGCAAAGTTAGCTATTTCCCAGATAAAATGGGGGTACACTCATTGGGTAAATATATCTGTTCCAAATGGGAGAAATTGTCCAAAACAAAAGGGCTATCAGCCTCATGCAAGTCCGAAATCCAATAAGGCAGTCATTAAACCTTAAAGTTCCAAAATGATCTCCTTTGACTCTATGTCTCATATCCATGAGATACGATGATGCAAGAGGTGGGTTCCCATGGCCTTGGGCAGCTCTGCCTCTGTGGCTTTGCAGGATACAGCCTCCCTCCTGGTTGCTTTCATCAGCTAGCATTGAGTGTCTGCAGCTTCTCCAAGTGCACAATGCAAGCTGTTGGTGGATCTACCATTCTGTGGTCTGGAGGATGGTGTCTCTCTTCTCACAGCTCCTCCAGGTAATGCCCCAATGGGCACTCTGTATGGGGACTCCAGCCCCATATTTCCCTTCCATACTGCCCTAGCAGAGATCCTCTATGACGGCCCTGCCCCTGCAGCAAACTTCTGCCTGGACATCCAGGCATTTCCATACATTCTCTGAAGTCTAGGTGGAGGTTCCCAAACCTCAATTCCTGACTTCTCTGAACCCAGAGGCCCAACACCACGTGTAAGCCACCAAGGCTTGGGGCCTGCACCTCTGAAGCAATGGCCCAAGCTCTACCTTGGGCCCTTTCAGCCATTACTGGAGCAACTGAGACACAGGATACCAAATCCCTAGACTACACAGAGAAGGGGTCCATGGGCCTGGCCCACAAAAACTATTTTTTCCTCCTAGGTTTGGGCCTGTGATGAGAAGGGTTGCTGCAAAGGTCTCTGACTTGCCCTGAAGACATTTTCCCCATTGTCTTGGCGATTAACATTTGGCTCCTCATTACTTATGTAAATTTCTGCAGCCGGCTTGAACTTCTCCTCAGAAAATCAGTTTTTCTTTTCTGTCACATCATCAGGCTGCAAATTTTCTGAACTTTTATGCTGCTCTTCTTCTCTTTTAAATATAAGTTCCAATTCCAAACCATATCTTTGTGAATACATAAAACTGAATGCTATTAACACCACTCAAATCACCTCTGAATGCTCTGCTGCTTAGAAATTTCTTCTGTCAGATGCCCCGAATCATCTCTCTCAAGTTCCCCACAGATCTCGAGGGCGGGAGAAAAATGCTGCCAGGCTCTTTGCTAAAACATAACAAGAGTCTCCTTTGCTCCAGTTCCCAACAAGTTTCTCATCTCCATCTGAGACCACCTCAGCGTGGACTTTATTGCCCATATCACTATCAGCATTTTGGTCAAAGCCATTCAACAAGTCTCCAGGAAGTTCCAAACTTTCCCATATCTTCCTGTCTTCTGAACCCTCACACTGTTTTAACCTCTGCCTGTTACCCAGTTCCAAAGTCACTTCCACATTTTCAGGTACTGCAGCATCCCACTCCACCAGTACCAATTTACTGCATTAGTCCATTCTCATGATCCTAATAAAGACATACCTGAGACTGGGTAATTTATAAAGGAAAGAGGTTTAATGCACACTCACAGTTCCATGTGGTTGGGGAGGCCTCACAATCATGGCAGAAGGCAAAGGAGGAGAGAGGCATGTCTTCCATGGCATCAGGCAAGAGAGCGTGTGCAGAGGAACTGCCCTTTATAAAATCATCACATCTCCTGAGATGTATTCACTATCATGAGATCAGCACAGGAAAAACCTACCCCTATGATTCAGTTACCTTCCATCGGGTCCCTCCTATGGCACATGGGGACTGTTACAATTCAGGGTGAGATATGGGTGGGGACACAGAGCCAAACCCTATCACTGTGAATTTGCCATTACACAGAATACACTTTCACCTTCTCTCCTCCGCCATACTGTTCCCCTTAGTCTGGGACAAACATCCTTCTTTTCCCCCTTACTTTAAAAAAAACTTTTTATCTTAAAAAACTGATTTTTCACTTAAAGAAAAATCTCTGCTTAAACTTCGCTCAACGCAGAGTTGGCAGTGTCTACCCCAACCCCTAGTTTAATTAGTTGCTCCTCCTCTGCACCTGACTTTCTGACTACCCTCACCTTATCACATGCATTAGAATTATTGATTTTCTGATCTCTTCCATTCAACTCTGAATTCATTAAAGTCGGGATTATGGTACATTTCTCTATCTCAAGTGCCTATCACGGAGCCAGCCTCATCATAGGGCGTCAATACATGTCTGGCCAATGAATGTAATGGCTTTTTGGTGGGAAATAAGGATGAGAGTGTGGTTGGAGTTTTTAAGGATGATTAGAACTTGGAATATATTGGAAAATAGTGATAACACTGGCTTAACAAAAGTGGGGGGCTAAAAGGAGTGGGTCAGATGAGTGTTCTTTAGTTGAATAGGGACCATCCACAGTAGAATCATCCAGGGAATTTGTGAAAATTACAGATTCCATCTTCATTTCCACCCACCACTCCCCATTCTGGGTATGCAAATCTTTAAAGCAAGCTCCTTAAGAAGATTCTTATCACATGAGCAGAGAGTCTTAAACTCCTGGAAGGAACTCTGGCAGCTGTGGGCAAGTTCTTGAAGAGAGAGAATGATGACAGGTTAAAAATGGAGCTTTGGGTGGCTGGGCATGGTGTCTCACACCTGCAATCCCAGCACCTTTTGGAAGGCCTAGGTGGGTGGATCACCTGAGGTCAGGAGTTCGAGACCAGCCTGGTCAACATGGTGAAACCCCGTCTCTACTAGAAACACAAAAATTAGCCTGGTGTGGTAGCAGGCACTTGTAATCCTAGCTACTGGTGAGGCTGAGGCACAAGAATCGCTTGAACCTGAGAGGCAGAGGTTGCAGTGAGCTGTGATCACACCATTGCACTCCAGCCTGGGTGACAAGAGTGAAACTCCATCCCAAAAAAAAAAAAAAAAAAAAAAAAAAAAGGAGCTTTTGGAAGGGTATAGCTTGGTGGTCTGCAAAACAGATTTGTGGGAGAGAGATCTCAGAAGCAAGGATAAGCTTCTAGGAGTGCACCAAAATGTTCAAATGACAGGAATTGAGAGCTTGCTCTGCAGGGTGTCATCAGAAATGGAGAGTTAGCAGTCACCCAGGAAGCATGTTGAGGGATGAAAGAAGGAGCTTGAGTGACAGACAGAATATAAGGGATGTTGGTGTGGGGAGTTTGAAACAACAACTATGTTTTAGGGACCCTAGAAAAATGTCAGTTCCACTGATAAACTTGCTACTTCTGGTCTAATTATTTCTATTTCAACCTGTGATTGAGGTGTCTGGGAGGCATCCAAGTGAAAATGATGTAGCCACTGGCAATTGGGCACAAGAACGACCAAAGGTCTAGGAGGAAGAAAAAGATGTGGGACAGTCAGCAGCATGAGGCAGGAGTGATGGGAACCTGGAAACCTGAGCTCAGGTTCTTAGAAAGCAAAAATCTGTAATACTTCTTGACATGCATAATGTGAGAGGATAGCAGGAGGAAATGAAAACTCTGGATGGCAAATAGTGTTGACAATAATGAGCAAAAGCAGACCTCTGGCAGACTGGATCCCCAGAGGTTACTCTTCTATTGGAGAGCTGAAAAATGAGGGGTGACAGGGGCACCTGTCCCAAAGTGGGAGCAGAGGAGGGCACACGAACAGGAAATCCTAACATGTATCTACTTTAATGATCTCTCTTGCTAAACAGGATTGCTTTTTCTTTTCTTTCTTTCTTTTTTTTTTTTTTTTTTGAGATGGAATCTTGCTCTGTCACCCAGGCAGGAGTACAGTGGTGTGATCTCGGCTCACTACAACTTCCGCCTCCCAGGTTCAAGTGATTCTCCTGCCTCAGCCTTCCGAGTAGCTGGGACTACAGGCGTCTGCCACCACGCCCAGCTAATTTTTTGTATTTCTAGTAGAGACGGGGTGTCACCATGTTAGCCAGGATGGTCTCGATCTCCTGACCTCATGATCTGCTCGCCTCGGCCTCCCAAAGTGCTGGGATTGCGGGGGTGAGCTACCCCACCTGGCTGATTGCATTTTTTTAAGCATATTCTTTTTGTTCTTGCCCATCATTTATGGTGTCATTTGAAACAAGCATGAGGTATCATGTAGAATGGAAACAGATATCCAGAGCTCTGTTCTCATGCTACTGTGAAATGTGGCTTCAGAGAAGAAACATTCCTTTCAAACTCATTATGCCTCCATTTCCCCTTTATTGTGCTAAGGGGGGCCGTCTATGTTGAAGTGTCAAACCAAGTGCCCAGATGTAGACTAACACAGAGTACATAGTGCAGGCTGCTCTTGCATCAGAAGCTCCATTTGGTATCCTAAGTGCAGTCCTCTGCCTCTGAGTAGATTGTCATCAGGACAGAAATTGCTGTCAGTGCTGAAAGGTTTTTTAATTACTTGAATACTCCCAGTGTTTTCTGTTGTTCATCTGCATTATATACACTTGATTTTGGATAGTAAATCCTTGAGAGTCTTTTCTGTGAATAAAGTTACATGCTTTGGAAAGGAGTGTCCAATCTTTTGGCTTCCCTGGGCCTTACTGGAAAAAGAAGAATTTCTTGGGCCACACATGAAATACATTAACAGTAATGATAGCTGATGAGATTTTTTTAAAAAAAATCACAAAAAAGTCTCCTAATTTTTTTTTTTTTTTTTTTTTTGAGATGTAGTCTCACTCTGTAGCCCAAGCTGGAGTGCAGTGGCTCAGTCTTGGCTCACTGCAACCTCTGCCTCCCGGGTCCCGGTTCAAGCAATTCTCCTACCTCAGCCTCCTGAGTAGCTGGGATTACGGGGATGAGCCACCACACCCAGCTAATTTTTGTATTTTTTAGTAGAGATGGGGTTTCACCATGTTGGCCAGTCTGGTGTTAAACTCCTGACCTTGTGATCCACCCTCCTCGGCCTCCCAAAGTGCTAGGATTACAGGCGTAGGTGAGCCACCATGCCCGGCCTCTCATAAAGTTTTAAGAGGTTAGACAAGCTTGCTTTGGAATAATAAAGCAGCGAATCATGAGTAAGAGTCATACATTTTCTCCTATTTCATAAAGGCATTTGAAAGGAAAAACTATGGCCTTACAGTGGTGTGAGGACTTTTTATGTTATGTATTAATTTGAATGTATATTAATTTGCCTACATTCTTCAGTGAGATTCTTATCATTGACATTTTATCTGTCACACTCCAACAGGTAAAATGAAGCAGTTGGATGAGGTTTCTAGACTATTTTCCAGACTGTAATTCAGAACATGACCAAAAGATTTCTTTTTCTTCAGAGCTGTGAATATTTTCCTGAATTAGAGTCCTAAAAGCTCCTAAGAGTCTCTTAAGCTCATAGATCATTTAGATAATGAGCTTGACCTCTGCCCCTCTCCTGGTTATTTCTGCCTTCTGACTTTCTTTAATCACTGACACATCCTGAAGCCAACTTGCCAGGTTGCTTAAGCCCAGTGATTCATGAGGGCGTGAGAGGCTGATTGTACTCAGGTTTTCCATGCATGCTTACCTGTTGCTGTGGTCCCACTTGATGCCATCGCTCATGAAACATATTGGTATTGAGGCCTGAATCGCCTTCTGCCATAGAAACCGTCATTTCAGGGTGATTTATAAAAGGCATAGGAACCTCCTTCTCAGTAACTTAGTGAACCATGATCTTATAGCAACCTTTGGGGAGTTTTAGACTTCTGGAAATTGCATCCTCTGTTGTGCATCTCGCTTATCACTCTTGTGTTATAACAAGCATTTATAAATAGACACAAAAATGATTATAAGAAGGAATAATGAGCTGTAAAATACGTTAATTGTATTATTTACTTACATCTATCAAATAGGGTTTACTTATCATTACCTGTAGTAACATTCATTTAAAAATATTATGTAAACCATATTTTTTCCATTATAAATGCAGTAAATGTTTCATTTAAAAAATATTGTAGAAGGGTATAGAGTAAGATGTAGAAATTCTCCTTCCCCATATTTTAGGTTTCAGTACAATTCTCCAAAAGCAGTCACTTTTAACAATGTATTCTTTGCACAAATTTTCTAAGCATATGCAATTTTACATATATTTATACATATATACTCATTTTTACACAGTCATATTACGCTTACTTGTCTATATCTTGCTTGTTTTTTCACTCTTGTGGCTCTGACTTCTGACAGGCTGGAGTGCAATGGTGTGATCTTGGCTCACTGCAACCTCCGCCTCCTGGGTTCAAGTCATTCTCCTGCCTCAGCCTCCCAAATAGCTAGGATTACAAGCATGCGCCACCACACCTACCTACTTTTTTATTTTATTATTATTATTATTATTATTATTATTATTATTTTGAGACAGAGTCTTGCCCTGTCACCCAGGCTGGAGTGCAGTGGCACAATCTCAGCTCACTGCAACCTCCGCCTCCCAGGTTCAAGTGATTCTCCTGCTTCAGGCTCCCAAGTAGCTGGGACTACAGTGCCCACCACCACACCTGGCTAATTTTTGTATTTTTAGTAGAGATGGGGTTTCACTATTGGCCAGGCTGGTCTCAAACTCCTGACCTTGTGATCCACCTGCCTCAGCCTCCCAAAGTGCTGGGGTTGTAGGCGTGAGCCACTGCACCCGGCCTAATTATTGTATTTTTAGTAGAGACAGGATTTCACCATGTTGGCCGGGCTGGTCTTGAATTTCTGGCCTCAAGTGATCCACCCACCTCGGCCTCCCAAAGTGCTGGGATTACAGGTGTGAGCCACCATGCCTGGCCTATGTACCATGATTTTTTGATGAGCATATAAGTTTATATCTGGTTTATACAACTAGTTTATATGTGGTTGTTGTTGAAGTTATATTGTCCTAAACAATGAACATTCCTAGAAGTGAAATTACTGAACCCAGGAGCATGTGTTTTACATTTCAATAATATGTTTCCAAATTACCTTCCAAAGAGCTTGCACAAATTTACACTTTTACCATATTGTCTGAGGGGTTTTCCACATCCTCATTTACCAGTCTTTTTTTGGTAATTTTTAATATTCTAATAGATGAAAATTGTTGCTCTTTTAAAATATGCCTTTGTCGAATGTATGTACTGAGTGTTTTTCCACAAGTCTGACAGCCATTTGAGTATTTGTGTGACTCTCTTATTTTGTGTCCTTTCCCCATTGTTTTTTTCTATTGGATCATTTGTCTCTTGCCAAATCCGTTTTTATGAGAGAAAAACAGATCATTTTCTAGGAGAGGCTGCCATTTAATAGATAATCCATCAATAGTTAACAGGAATAAATATATATACCTTACACAAGGACACATGTAAACATTCACCTACTTGGACCCCTAAACAAAATAATAAATATGGCCACATAACCTAAAGAGAAAAAGAAGGTCTTTCTGGGTTAGATGTAAGACTGGCTCACATCTAGTATGGGACAGGCCTCACTCTTTCTACTGGTTTTCTATTGCTCCATAAAAACTGACCACAAAGTTAGGAGACTGAAAGTTTCCCTGGGACAGGAGTCCCACAAGGCTAAGGTCGAGTTGTTGGCTGGCTGTGTTTTCACGTGGAGCTGTGGATCCTCTTCTGAATTCACGTGGTTATGGCAGGACTTGGTTCCTTGCAACTGTAGAACTGACTTCCCTGATTCCTTGCTGGCTGTCAGCTGGGGGCCACTTGCGGTTCCTATAGGCTGCCCACATTCCATGCCATCTGGCCCCCTCCATCTCAGAAGTCATCAAAGGGGAATCTCCTTTGTGTTCAATCCTTTTTATGCTTCCAGTCTCTGTCCTCTTTACCCAGATCTGAGTTCATGTGATCAGGACGGGCTCAACTGTATTCCCTATCTTAATGTTAACTAAACAGCAAAATCCTGTGTTTGATTGGAAGAGGCGTATGTCCAGTGGGGTCAGAAGTCTTGGAGACCATCTTAAATTCTGCCCACCACATCTTCCATCTGACTTCCTTGATGGAAGCAGACAGAACTCATATCTTTTGCCTTAGGAAATCACAGTGAAACATCCAATGCCAGAGGAAGGAGCTAGCATCAGTCTAACCCTATGTACAACAAAATACATCCATATGGTTCAAAGATCTGGATGTGACGAGCTGGCACAGTGGCTCACACCTGTAATCCCAGCAGTCAGCAGTTTGGGAGGCCAAGGCAGGAGGATTGCTTGAAGGTAGCAGTTTAAGACCAGCCTAGGCAACATAACGAGAACTCATCTCTACCAAAAAAAAAAAAAAAAAGGTGTTAGCTGGGTGTGGTGATGCACATCTGTAGTCCTAGCTACTTGAGAGGCTGAGGTGGGAGGGTTCCTGGAGCCCAGAAGTTCAAGGCTGCAGTGAGCGATGATCATGCTACTGCACTCATTCCTGGGAAACAGGGCAAGACCCTGTCTCTTGAAAAGAAAATAACCAGCTGGGCATGGTGGCAGGCACCTGTAATCCTAGCTACTCGAGAGACTGAGGCAGGAGAATCACTTGAACCCAAGAGGCGGAGGTTGCAGTGAGCCGAAACTGCGCCATTGCACTCCAGCCTGGGCAATAGAGTGATACTCCATCTTAAAAAGAAAAAAAAAAAGAAAGAAAGAAAAAAAGAAAAAAAAAAATCTTGATGCGAGCAGAAACCTGGAGAGAAAATCTAGGAAACCATTTCTACAACTTATACAATGTAGGGGGTGGGGGCGGGGTCAGGCAGACTTTCCTTGACTAAGAGTCCGAACCTGGTATTTCTGACTCCAACATCTCCCCTCTTGACCCCACACTATAGGGAGCACCCAGAGGACAGGCTGTTCACCGGCTGCACGAAAGGACTTTGAGTTCTCTAACGTTGCTGTTTCTTCTTGGTACCAGTGTGAACACAGTATGTGTTTGTGAGACGCTTACCTTGGGTGTTCAATAGAACAGAATGAATTGACCAGAAACCAAGTAGGTGAACCACTAAGGGGAACTGTGTTGACGAGCATTGTTCTAACATAATTCTAAAAGAACACTCTCCCCTCCCTCTGTCTCTCTCTCTTTCACCCTCCCACCTGCTGCTGTGATTCAGGCGCATTATATGTGACTTGCTGGAGACGGAGGAGATTTATATAAAAGAGATTAAAAGCATAATTGATGTAAGTAGATTTGGGGAGTGGGTACCCAGCATGTGTTCACACTGCAGACGTGTTGTACAAAGAGACTCAAAATGATTGCCATAAGTCTCCAGAATTCCCACCAAGGTTTCAGGTTTTATAATATGACAGCTGTCTCCAGGAGAAATAACAGCCTTCCTGTGGTTTCTTGATCCACGTAGCCAAATCGTTTCCAAAGAATTATTTCAGTTCACCCTGATTCCAGCAGTGCCCAAATAGGTTTACCATATTCTTGCCAACAAAGTATATTATAAATTGTTTTTGACACTTTAATAAGGAAAGATTATTTCTGGTTTGGTTTTGTTTTTGTTGTGAGACAGAGTTTCGCTCTTGTTGCCCAGGCTGGAGTGCAATGGCACAATCTCGGCTCACCGCAACCTCCACTTCCCAGATTCAAGCAATTCTCCTGTCTCAGCCTCCCAAGTAGCTGGGATTACAGGCACGCACCACCACGCTCAGCTAATTTTGTATGTTTTTAGCAGAGACTGGGTTTCTCCATTTGGTCAGGGTGGTCTTGAACTCCCAACGTCAGGTGATCTACCCACCTCAGCCTCCCAAAGTTCTGGGATCACAGGCATAAGCCACCATGCCTGGCCTAGTTCTTGTTTTTTTAAAGTAGCCTTTTTTTCTTAAGAGTAAAACTGCTTATTGTCCCTCATTTCTAAGGGAATAATCTTAAGGAAAAAATTGTATGTACACGATTATTTATAATCACATTTTTTTTTTTTTGAGACGGAGTTTCGCTCTTGTTACCCAGGCTGGAGTGCAATGGCACGATCTCAGCTCACCGCAACCTCCGCCTCCTGGGTTCAGGCAATTCTCCTGCCTCAGCCTCCTGAGTAGCCGGGATTACAGGCACGCGCCACCGTGCCCAGCTAATTTTTTGTATTTTTAGTAGAGACGGGGTTTCACTGTATTGACCAGGATGGTCTTGATCTCTTGACCTCGTGATCCACCCGCCTCGGCCTCCCAAAGTGCTGGGATTACAGGCTTGAGCCACCGTGCCCGACCTATAATCACATTTTTAACCATAAAATATTAGAAGCAACCCAAATGTCCAATAAAAAGGGAATGTTTAATAAATTATGATATACATGCCAAATAAACATTATCCAGCTATTACAAAGTAATTATTTTGGATATGAAATTTTTACATATCCAAAATAATTACTTTTTAATAGCTGAATAATGTTGAAAATTTATTTCAACATTGAAAATTTTAAACTTAGATATAAGTTTAAATTAAAAACAACATATATATTTACAAGATGAGTCTAAAATGTATGTGGAAAAACAATACAAAATTGTATATGTACTACGATTATAACCATATAAAATGAGCGTTTTTAAATTCATGAAGGTAATATAATAAAACGTAATAGTGACCAGGCGCAGTGGCTTACACCTGTAATCCCAGCATTGTGGAAGCCTGAAGTGGGCAGATCGCCTGAGGTCAGGAGTTCGAGACCAGCCTGGCCAACACGGTGAAACCCCATCTCTACTAAAAGTACAAACATTAGCCAGGTGTGGTGGTGCGTGCCTATAACCCCAGCTACTTGGGAGGCTGAAATGGGAGAATCACTTGAACCCAGGAGGCAGAGTTGCAGTGAGTTGAGATCACACCACTGCATTCCAGCCTGGGCAAGAAAAGCAAAACTCACTACAGTTGCAGTGAGCTGAGATCACACCATTGCATTCCAGCCTGGGCAAAAAAAGCAAAACTCCCTCTCAAAAATAATAATTATTATAATAATAGTAATTGTATCAGTTCATAAAACAATGGGTACATTTTCCCTTCTTTTACATTAAACCTGCATAACATAAACATTTTTAAATATATTTTCTCTTCCCATGAAAATGCCATTTTATTATCATTGCCACTAAGCTCTCTCCTTCTGAAAGGAGGCACATGAGAAAAATGAAATCAAAAGGAAGTATTTGATACAGTAACTTTCAAGAAACAAGTGTGCCGTATTCTCCTGTGATTTCACTCAAGTTTTGGTTTTGGGAGTAGCTGATTCAGATGGTCTCTGGCATGTTCCTGTCTGTAAAACCTGCCTTGTTCCCACTTCCACAGGGATACATCACTCCAATGGATTTTATTTGGCTAAAGCATCTAATTCCAGACGTCCTTCAGAATAACAAGGACTTTCTCTTTGGGAATATTAGAGAACTTTACGAATTTCACAGCAGGTATACAGTAATTCACATTATCAGAAGGAATGGAGAGTAAGAGAAGGGTGGAAGTGAGACTGATGGAATTGGGGGATGAAACGCTTAGATGTTTTCAGGTGTAAGCAAGCTGTTTGGGGTCAGTGGATTGGATTGGGTGGGTTGGCGTGAAAGGAGGGGAGAAGCCCCACAGGCTCCCGGGGAGGCAGGGAAGAGACATCAAAGGAACGTGCACCCGGCGTCAGACATCCGTGTTGGATGCAGTTGAGTGTTCCTTTGCTTATTTATTCATGCATCAGCATTTTTTGAGCACCTGTTCTGTGCCAGGCACTGTGCTCAGCATTGGGAATAGAAACACACATCTACATACCATTATCATAAGGGGATGCAGGGAACTAGGGTGTTAGGAAATGCTGACTCTCAAACAAGTTGTACTTTGAACCCAAGGCTGCTTGGATATTGAATTCTAGAGAACTGCAGGAGTGACTCACACCTGTAATCCCAGCACTGGAAGGCTGAGGTGGGCAGATCACCTGAGGTCAGGAGTTCGAGACCCACCTGGCCAACATGGTGAAACCCCCTTCCTACTAAAAATACAAAAATTAGCCACATATGGTGGTGCGTGCCTGTAATTCCAGCTACTTGGGAGACTGAAACAGGAGAATCACTTGAACCTGGGATGTTCTTGGAGGAACCTGGGAGGACTTTGGAAATCGTCTTCAAACCCTTTCATTTTACACATGTGGGAATGGTAACTTGTTGACTCTCTTTATTCACTATGATGACCCAAAGATTGCGCACCTAATTCACAGAGGGAGAAAAGCTGCTTGGCGAATTCAACCACAGGTGTTCCTAACCCCACCCCTCGTCCATTGGTCAGACACAAAACTGAAATGGAAACCCACTTCTGCTGCTTCCCCTAGAGAAGTTGTATAGCCTCTTTGGGCCTCAGGTTTTATATTTATGAAACCCTATCGATTTGCAGGGTTTGGTGGAGGATTAAATGAGATATTATTTGTGGAGCACCCAGCTTATGCCTGGGTGGTAGTAAGCTCTCAATGATATTAGTGATAGCAACAGCAGCAGCAGTTCCTATAAATATTATTTTCTTTTTTTTTTTTGAGATGGAGTTTCGCTCTTGTTACCCAGGCTGGAGTGCAATGGCGTGATCTCGGCTCACTGCAACCTCCGCCCTCTGGGTTCAGGCAATTCTCCTGCCTCAGCCTCCTGAGTAGCTGGGATTACAGGCATGCGCCACCATGCCCAGCTAATTTTTTTTTTTGTATTTTTAGTAGAGACAGGGTTTCACCATGTCGACCAGGATGGTCTCGATCTCTTGACCTCGTGATCCACCCGCCTCGGCCTCCCAAAGTGCTGGGATTACAGGCTTGAGCCACCGTGCCCAGCCATATTATTTTCATGTAACAGGGAGCATCGATGAGTGTATCCTGGCTGTCTATGACTAGTGCTTAGAATTATCAGAACAGCTGTGAGTGATTTCAGGGTAATCATAGTAATGCCTCAGAATATGGCTTTTTCTTCTGAGTCAATGTGTAGAAGATAAGGCAAGAAGGCCTGGAGAACATTTTTCTAGGCACCTCTTAAAACCTTACAGGATTGTACTTAAAAAAATTAATTATCAGCTTTGTGCAGTGGCAATATTGTAGCCAATGAGGCGCGATTATTGCTAACTGAAAACTTTTCCCAATACCCTGCCGTGACGACTTGCAATGTCTCTATGGAGACTGAAAAAAAATGAATTATTGCTGGGTGTGGTAGCTCACGCTTGTAATCTCAGCACTTTGGGAGGCCGAGGCAGGCCTCACAAGGCCCTTGACCTTGATCACAAAGTCAGGAGTTCGAGACCAGCCTGGCCAGTATGGTAAAATCCAGTCTCTACTAAAAATACAAAACTTGCCTGGGCTTGGTGGGACGCCTGTAGTCCCAGCTATTCAGGAGGCTGAGGCAGGAGTATCACTTAAACCCAAGAGGCAGACGCTGAGGCAGGAGAATCACTTGAACCCAAGAGACAGAGGTTGTAGTGAGCCAAGATCACACCACTGCATTCCAGCCTGGGCCACAGGACAAAACTCTTGTCTCAAAAAAATATTAATTATCTACATGTAAAAATTAAAACATTGTTACTTGCATACTTTTATTTTTCCAGGACTTTTCTGAAAGACTTGGAAAAGTGTGCTGAGAACCCTGAACTTCTGGCACATTGCTTTCTCAAGAGAGTAAGTCAGCGCTCCCAGTAAATCAAAATAATCATGTTAAAGTCAGCCCTTACTTTTCTGTGTAAATGGCAAGCACAAATGGAAACACCAATGGTCTAAAAACATACCTGCTTCCCCTCCACACTCCAACTTTACTAAAATATAATTGGCAAATAAAAATCGCATATATTCAAACTTCACAACATGATGGTTTGATATGCTTATACCCTAAACTTCTGGCACGCTGCTTTCTCCAGAGAGTAAGTCAGTGCTCCCAGTAAATCAAAATAATCATGTGAAAGTCAGCCCTTCCTTTCCTGTGTAAATGGCAAGCACAAATGAATACATTTGTTACCATGTGTGTGCATGTAATCTAAAAAGTTGAGCTCATTGAAGTAGAAGGGTGATTGCCAGGGGCTGGAGGCTAGCAGAAATAGGGAGATACTGGTCACAGGGTATAAACGTGCAGTTACGAGATGAATATGTTCTGGAGATGTAATGCACAGCATGGTGACTATGGTGAATAATACTGTCCTGTATACTTGAAATTTCCCAAGATGGCAGATCTCGTATCTGCCCTTTGAATGGAAAACCTGAGTCGGCCTTCCGACTTTACCTGACTTTATGTTGCTGGTTAGTGGACATCCTTTCTCCAGGGAACTTTGGACTGTTAGCCTTTAGAAGAGCAATTTAGGTCAATACTCTACTGTTGTCAAGCTCTGAGTTATTATTCTAGTTCCTTAACCAGTCGGAACATTTCTCAGGGGCTCTCTCTCTCTCTCTCTCTCTCTCTCTCTCTCTCTCTCTCTCTCTCTCTCTCTCTCTGTGTGTGTGTGTGTGTGTGTGTGTGTGTGTGTATGTGATATTTTTCCTGGAGGGAATAGCAAGTGACAGAGTTGCTATCGTTCTTATGCTGAAATGACCACTTAGAACCTACTGGGAGAGAGGAAGAGCCACAGAAATGGAAGTCATCCACTATAGCCATGTATTTGGAAGCAGAACAGACATCATTGAAGCTGTGAGGGAAGAAGTAATCTGTGTTACATGAAAGAAATCCAGAGTCGGCCTGAGCAGGAGGATAGGGACACAGACTTCTGTAAGGAGGTGGCTGCATGGGCTCCTCCACCAGAGCAGCATAGGGTCTGTGGCCAGCACAGACGCTGTGGGCCAGGCTGCCTGGTAGAGCGAGTGAAGCTGACGCCAGAAGCTTGGAGCATCCTTTCTCTCCGGGATATTGCAGATGTGGGCCCACGTCTCAGTGTCTTTGATAGCATGAGAATACAGGTTGAACAGCGTGTCGAGTCCTCCTTGCTCTCCAGCTCTGAAATAGTCACATCACTTTTCCTGTCTCAGAGTCTTGTGCTACAGGTTGAAGGTGGTGTTTCAGGCAGAGCTTGGCACTTTGAGTGTTGCCCAAATGACTGAGATCTGAGTTGGTTGCCCAGTATGCCCCATCTCCCCTCTGGGGTGTTTCCATCTTTGGATTGTTTCTTGGCCTCTTTGCAGGGTTGACGTCACGATGACCACAAGGAGCTTGAGGGTGGGGAGAGAGAAGACGGGGCCGTCCACCACCAGCCTGTTTTCTGCCTGTTTTATCACTCATTGCAGATCTGTTGTGGGAGATGGTGATGTCCTGGGCAAAGAGCAGGAAAAGAATGGTTTTCATTTGAGATAAAAACCAATTCCTGTTTGCGAGTCTGCTTACTTATGTCCCAGTAGCCCTTGCAGATGCTCCCACAGCACTCTGTGCCTACCTGTGTCTCGTAGTTATGGTTGTTCATAGCCTTCTGTCTATCTCTCCATCACACACACACCCCAACATAAGATTACTTATCGTGCACCCCCAATTCCTTATGTATTAGAGTACTCTGGCTTGTTGAATGAATGAATAAACTGTATTATCCTGTCCACTTACTGAAAAATACTACCTGATTCATTTGTTCTAATTTTTTCCTACCTAGAAAGAAGATCTTCAGATATATTTTAAATACCACAAGAATCTGCCCCGAGCTAGGGCAATCTGGCAAGAGTGTCAGGACTGCGCATACTTTGGGGTAATGTTGAGAAGACAAAGTCTCCCACGGATTGTTCCTGGAAAATGTTTCTGTGCATCAAATAGTTAAAGAGATCAAAAGTGGGACCAGGCAGAGGAATTTGGCATTGGGATTTCATTGTTTATGGTGTCCCATACTTTGAAATGATGCATGAAAAATTTTGACACTGCCTTTGGTCTCTGTGGGATCGGCCTGTGAGGATCACCTGTAGTCTGGTGAGAAAACCAGTGTCCTCTTCCAGGATGGGTTTTAAAAATGAAACTGAGTCCAAAATGTCACACTTTGGGCTCCTTGGAGTGATATCTAGCTCCAAATGGCCCAAACAGACTCTGCCAGCCCCCAGCTTGAAGACAGGCCACCTCCTTTTCAGAAGGACTTGAAATGCCCCACTTTCTTCTAGCGAACTTGGTTACTAAAAGAAATAAATGGTTCTGCTTCCCTAGATGGCTGTAAAAATATCAGCCAAGCCGTCTCTTTCCTCTTTCTCTTATTTCACACACTGTCCCAAGGAGACAGAACAGCCCCACCGCCTCATGGAGCTGCTCGGCACAGCTGCCCCAGTTGGCCGTGAAAAGCAGTTATCTTCCGTACCTAGATGCTGCCACCTTTGTTCTGTGTGTGTTGTTGGTTTTGTTTTATGTTGGTTTTTTTTGGCTTTTAAAGGTATGTCAGCGCCAACTGGATCACAAGCTCCCTCTCTTTAAGTATCTTAGAGGACCAAGCCAGAGGCTTCTAAAATACCAGATGCTGTTGAAGGTAAATCAACGAGACAGTGCCTTTTGGTGCTAGGAAAGCAGATGCCTGCACCAGGCTGCTGTTTGTTTAGATGTGTAGAGCTGTGCTGTGGTCTTCTAAGGCTGAAGATATGTCCATCCTGTAGGCTTTTTCTTTCCGCCAGTTCTAAATCAACTCCTCTTTGTGGAGTAAGAACAGAGAATCACAGAGTTGACAGGACCTGAGGGCCTCATAAGTCCAATGTCTAGCCCAGAGCGTGAGTCACTAAGGAGTTTGGGTTGGGGAGGAGAGCTCTTTGGGAGCAAGAGTGTGATTTTCCCCAAAGTTACTGTTTTATGGGCATTTTCATTTATGGAAGGGAGAAGACAAAACTGGAGTCTTCTCTCCTTTTGCAGCACTGACCTCCATTCTAGATTTAGGGTCTTACCCTGAGAGCAGCCTAACAGAGTGGACTTCAATATATCTGAACCCTGAACGCCTAAGTGGCTTATCTCTTTCTCTCTCTGATTCTTACCCCTCCTTAGTGGTAAGTCATTGACACCAGCGCATCTGCAGGCACACATTCTCAGGCACCCCAAACGGGATATAAGGGCCTATCATGGTTTCCTATGTGTGAGCTTGAGGGAAAGGTTTAGGTCATCACTATAAGTTGTCTGTTGAATTAACCTCTATGAGGCATTCAGGTAGCTCTTGCCCAGTGGCCACTGTCTCCTAATAAAAAACAAAGAAAAACAAGCCCCTCCTGTTCACTGGGTACTTTCCCATGTGTATGTCTTATTTGATCCCACAATCAGACATTCCAGCAAAGCTCTGGCCTGTGAAGAAACTGGGACTCAGGAAGGATAAGTTCATTGCCCAACAATCTGGCTCAGAAAAACTGACTCCTTTCAGGCCCAGCATGATGACACACACCTGCAGCCCCAGCTACTCAGGAGGCAGAGACAGGCACCTCCCTTGAGTCCAGGAGTTCAAGGCCAGCCTGGGCACCATAGCAAGACCTCATCTGTAAAAATAATTTTTAAAACAATTTTTTTTCAAAGTTATTCCTTTCAAGCTTTCCATGAACAGTTTCAGCCTTGGCATACTCTGCCATTTGCTAGTGATGAGACCTTGACCTCTTGGGCCTTAGTTTTCCTCTGTGTAAAATGAGGGAACTAGAACCGCCTCCGTAAGAGGGTTGTGGAGCAGATGATGGGCACATGTGGAGGGCTTGGCACAGTGCCCCAGGAAGCTCTGCGTGCCATGTAGCTGTCATCTTAGACGTTGAGACTGTCACGCCACCATAGAGTTGAGGATAATAATCTGCTTCCTCCAGCGAGCAGCACCTCTGAGCATGTTTGACACAGCACTCACTTAGGGCCTCATGCTCCTCTGCCCGGCCCATCATCACTGACATTCCCATTCTAGAAGTCCGACCTCTGGGCCCAGTGAGGAGTGAGCAGGACGTAAGTGATGGTCTTCCCTACCTCAGCCCGGACTCCAGCTTTCCCACAGAGGTGACCTTTACACACCAGCCAGGTTCGGTAGCAGACACAGAGGACTGTGGGGCGTAGTAACTGGAAGCACAGACTTCAGGGTTTAGCAGCCCTGGTCTGGCCCCAGGCTCTGACTCTTCCAGGCTGCGTGAACTCAGACGAATTACTTAACCTCTCTCAGCCTCAGATATCTCACCTTAGAATTAAGAAAACAATAGCACTTTCCCGATATGATTGTTGGGAGCATTAAATGAGGTAATACAGGTTAAAAACACTTAGAAGGGGCCAGGCGTGGTGGCTCAAGCCTGTAATCCCAGCACTTTGGGAGGCCAAGGCGGGTGGATCACGAGGTCAAGAGATCGAGACCATCCTGGTTGACATGGTGAAACCCCGTCTCTACTAAAAATACAAAAAAAAATTAGCTGGGCATGGTGGCGCGTGCCTGTAATCCCAGCTACTCAGGAGGCTGAGGCAGGAGAATTGCCTGAACTCAGGGGGCGGAGGTTGCGGTGAGCCGAGATCGCGCCATTGCACTCCAGCCTGGGTAACAAGAGCGAAACTCCGTCTCAAAAAAAAAAAAAAAACACTTAGAAGGTTTTGTTAGCTGCCTTTCACTGAAGAAACAAGAGATAGAACTACTACAAAACATTCCTTGGGGGATGTGTGGGGGCTACCCAAGGCAGACCAGAGCAGCGTCCCCACAGCTAAGCTTGATGGTGCCTGTGAAACCAGCTCAAGCCATCACATGCCCGCGAAGAAAGGAAGGACCTTGTATTCCTCTGTAGGACTGTCTCTGTCTGCGGGGCGGAGCTTCTTTTGCGTCTCCCACACAGGAGCTGTCTTGAAAGAGCATGAATGTTGGACTGATTGCCTCGTGCTTCAGAAAGAATCATGGGATCTTGGTGTGGGAAAGTATAAGAGAGCGGGTGATGGGTGATAGCTTATACTGTTAAAGACAAAGACTCATGAAACAGTGGGGAAGTGTGAGTAAAATGTATAGCAGATGGTCAGTATGCTTAATGAATTATGAGCTCTTGGAAATTACAATAAAAAGATGTGCAAAAGACATACCAGTGTGCAAAAGAATAAATACTAATAGCAAACTTTTTTAAACAAAAAAAAACTTCTACACCTCTGGTTATCTGAGGAATTCCGGTAACAGTGAGGTGGATTTCTCTTTTCATTCAGTTGGTAAAGATGTTTGATTAAATGATTACCCCTTGTAGGCTAGGGGCTGGTGAAACAGTCTTTCCTATATAGCTGGCAGGGGCACACACAGTCCTTCTCTAAAGAACTTGGAAATATGCCCCAAATTCTTAACATTTACAATTCCACTCTAGGAATTTGGCTTTAGGAAAAGTGCACTAAAGTTATTATCATTATTATAGTAAAAATATTATTGAACCTAAATGTTTAATGATAAGGGAGACTATAATTCAACTGTGGTTATCTATAAGATACAACACTGTGCCACAATCAAAGCTCATGTTTTAGAAAAATATAATATGGGAATATACTCATGATATATTGTTGAATGAGAAAAAGCAGTCTACAAAATACCATGTACAATGTGATTCTAAGTTTGTAGAAAGAGCTCTGTGCCAAGTACATCATTTATTCTTTCCCTCTTACAAATTTACACACGTTCTCAGTCAGCTTAGCACTGGTTGCAGGTAGTTTGCACCGTGGATTTTCTTGGCAATCTACATTTTGATTTTCAACAAGGCTTTTGGGTTAATGCAGGGTCTGCTGGATTTCGAGTCTCCTGAAGATACGGAGATAGACCCAAGTGAACTAGAAGGCTCGGCTAAGGTACTGGATGTTAAATATTATGTTTTACGTAACTAGCTGTTAATGGTATTTGTCTATGGGTCAGAGGATTTACAGCAATTTTAGTTTATGATCTTTATTATCTAGATTTTCAAAAATAGTGTGTATCCTATAACTTATAGTCAAGAAAAAAACAGAAAAGTTAAAGGCAATTTTAAAGTAGGGATTTGCAGCCCCAAAGGGAAGTGGTGATATATTTTCTTCCTTCCACATAATTTTTTTTTTTTTTACTTTTTGAGACAGAGTCTTACTCTGTCTCCCAGGCTGGAGTGCAATGGTGTGATCTCGGCTCACTGCAACCTCTGCCTCCTGGGTTCAAGCAGTTCTCCCTGCCTCAGCCTCCAGAGTAGCTGGGATTACAGGTGCTCACCACCATGCCCAGCTAATTTTTATATTTTTAGTAGAGACGGGGTTTCACCATGTTGGCCAGGCTGGTCTCAAACTCCTGACCTCAGTTGATCTGCCTGCCTCAGCCTCTCAAAGTGCTGGGATTACAGGTGTGAGCCATCTCGCCCAGCCAAGAGAATTTTAATGGAAACAAAATTAAGGGATAAAATGCATACATAAAAGCCTGGAAGTAAAAAAGTGTCTGCTGTGTTTTTCCTGAATGGTAGGATTTATGTTTCCTTCTTTGTACCTCTTAGTATATCTAATTTGTATATGTTATGCCTTGTTCTCGTGTGTGTGTGTGTGTGTGTGTGTGTGTGTGTGAACTCCAAGAGTCCACCAGAGATCCCTTAGAAGAAGTGGTGACCGTGACCACACCAGGTTAGGAAGAAATCTGTGGCTTAGCAATGGGGTTTCTTTTCCATTTCCTATAGAATATTCTGGTTTTAACAAGAAACACTTGAGACATGCCTCATGGGGCAGTCATTTGCATGCCCTTTCCGCTCAGAATGGATGACAAGGACCCCTTGAAAACAGAAGCAGCTCAGGACACAGGTAATATTTTTATAGCCTGGAGCAAGAGAAGCTAGCCCTAGTCAGAGGAGTTTCATAATGTTTTTAAGGATTTTTCTGAACCCTGCATCACCCGGTGTAAAACAAGCCACCTCGTGTTTGGTGAAGGAGGGTTAGTAGAAGAAGGAGGGATGGGAGCAGGTGAGTATCTGAAAGGAAACTGAGCATTCAGTGTTAGGTAAGGAGGAAGATGCCTGATATAAGAACTTTTAATCCCGTATTGATGATGTTAAAATAAATCCAGGTGAGACTCTGTTGTCTTTTACAAGTAAGTGAAGCTTCTTTATTATGAATGAGAAGCTACGAATCCCTGGCATGATGTCCAGAGGTGGCAGCATGATCTCTTCCATTCATCAGCCCTGTCACTCTTGTCTCTCATCCAAAGATGCAAATGCCCAGTGCTTCCACATAGATTAAGAAAACCGTAAACCCTTTGACTACGTTGTGCTGTAGAGGACAAAAAGAGTCAGGGCTGGATGGGGAGAAGCAAAGGGCTAGCTGTTCTTCATTGTAGAAATTGAATTGAGATGTTAAAAAAAATACATAGACTAAACCAAAACCATTGGTGTGCATTTACCAGATAACAGATAAATACAGCATGTAGGTAGCAGGGTGATAAAATACCACCAGCCCATGCTAAGGCCTTTTGACCTGAAACAGTCATCCCAATTGCATCCTAAATGTCACTGTGGTTAGAATTGCAACATTGGTCTCTTCAATTAGTTACTGCTTTTCCACTGAATGCTGTGTTTTTATGTTCGGGAGGTGCAGAGAACTGGTGCATCTCTTAGGTATCTTTAATGGTGAAGCAACGTGGGGAGGGCCGGGGACGAGTGGAGGAAGGAAGGGCAGAGTTGGTGGAGATTTCAGCATGCAAATGTTACGTTATGGGCTTACAAGGAAATCATTAGTAAATGTCCACATTGCAGCTTCTGTAGAGTTCTTTGTCTCTGTAGGAGTTTACAGATGTCCTCCTCTGGGATGGTTTTAAGTATAATTTTACCAGTAGGAATAAGGCTGTCTGTCACATTAAATATAGGAATATGATGCTCAGATTGTATTTCTTTTCTTTTCTTTTCTTTTTTTTTTTTTTTTTTGTTGTGAGACGACTCTCACTTTGTTGCCCAGGCTGGTGTGCAATGGCGCAGTCTCGTCTCACTGCAACCTCCGCCTCCTGGGTTCAGGCAATTCTCCTGCCTCAGCCTCTTGAGCAGCTGGGATTACAGGAGCGTGCAACCACACCTGGCTAATTTTTGTGAGTTGTTTTGTTTTGTTTTTTGAGTTGGGATTTCACTCTTGTTACCCAGGCTGGAGTGCAATAGTGTGATCTCAGCTCACTGTAGCCTCCGCCTCCTGGGTTCAAGCAATTCTCCTGCCTCAGCCTCCCAAGTAGCTGGGATTACAGGTGTGTGCCACTATGCCCAGCTAATTTTTGTATTTTTAGTAGAGACGGGGTTTCACTGCGTTGGCCAGGCTGGTCTCGAACACCTGACCTCAGATGATCCACCCACCTTGGCCTCCCAAAGTGCTGGGAATATGGGCATGAGCCACTGCACCTGGCCAGATCGTATTTTTTTCAACAAGCCCCAGGGAATAGGAGTATAAAAGAGTGAAAAGCCAATTTAAAAGGAGACAGGATTTTCCATTCTTTAAAAAGGTTGAGTTCTGGCTGGGTGTGGTGGCTCACACCTGTAATCCCAGCACTTTGGGACGCCGAGGTGGACAGATCACCTGAGGTTTGGAGTTTGAGACCAGCCTGGCCAACATGACGAAACCCTGTCTCTACTAAAAATATAAAAAGTAGCTGAGCATGGTGGCACACACCTGTAATCCCAGCTACTCGGAAGGCTGAGACAGAAGAATTGCTTGAACCCATGAGGCAGAGGTTGCGGGTTGCTGAGATCACACCACTGTACTCCAGCCTGGGTGACAAAGTGAAACTCCGTCTCAAAAAAAAAAAAAAAAACTGAGTTCTATATATTTCTTATATAGCAGGGATATAATGTCCATGATTTATGAACTTCATTCTTCACTAGTACAATGCACAGATATAGACGATTTTGCTTGTCTCTCTATCATAACCTAAACCAGCAATATCTTTAGCTACCATGTTTTGGGAGCAGGGAGACAGATCAATATCCACCTTCTCAGTAGGTGTTGGCTGGATCCCTGGCTCCTCGTCTCTCTCCTGTTTTGCTTCTTCACTTTTAGATGGCACACTTTTGATTTGTAGATGGCACACTTTTGATTTCCAACAAGGCATGTGTTTTCCACAGGATGGGCCAAAGAGAACCAAGGATTCAGCGTTCTCAACTGAACTACAGCAAGCTTTGGCAGTGATAGAGGATTTGATCCAGTCCTGTGAGTTGGCTGTGGACCCAGCAGCAGTGACTGAATATCCGGTATGTTCCATAGCAAGCGTTAGAGCATCTCACTCAAAAGGCAGGTGCAGTACTCCACAGGGAGGAAATGCCCTGGCAAAGTCAGCGAGATTGTCTATGGTAAAGGAACCGGACTCTGAGGAAGGCCACCTAAATCGCTCAGGAAACCTGGGCTACGAGATTCCAGCAGCACCTTGGCATCCTTAGGAATCTTGGGTTTATTCCTTAGAGTTCTGAACATGGGACTGACCCACTGTCTGGACAAACCGGAAGGTCAACGGCCAGAGCATACAGGGGCAGGGGGAAAGTACTGAAGGAGTAATTCATTTTCTAATTTGTGACGCTATTAAAATAGTAAAAGATTTTTCTTCTTGCTTCAGAGTTTCTCTGAGAAAAGTATTTTGGAAACAGGTCCTATATTCTTGCCCCAGTTTTATATCACAGATCCCAGAAGAGGCCCCAAAAGTATATTAAAGTATATATGCTTTAATCCAAATAGTCTAAAGAAAAACAAGAGATGCATTTAGAGGCTGACGCTGGGGAGTTGAGCTCCAGCACCTGTGTCAATCCAGAGCAGGCTGGTCCCAGGCATTCCGGGCAAAACATCCCGTATAACGGTATGGTCTCTGTGGGACTGGGGCAGAGGTAATACTCAACTTTTTTGTTTTTTACTTTGAAGTACTCTAGATTTTGATTCAGATGTATTTGTCTTCTTTCGCTGTCATAATAAATCAGCGTAAACTTGGTGGCTTACAGCAACACGCGTTTTATTATTATTACTGTCTTGCAGTTCCAGGGTTAGAAGTTCAACACAGACTCATGGGCTAAAATCAAGGGGTTTCCTTTCCCTTCTGGAGACTACAAATGCATCTGTCTCCTTGAGTTTTCTAGCTTAAAAAGGCCACCCACACTCCGCGGCTCACGCCGTCTTCCTCCAGCTTCAAGGCCAGTAACGGCAGGTTGGATTCTTATTACACCTCATCGCTGTGACCCCCCTTCTGCTTTTTGGTCACTTGTGATTACATTGCCCTTTTTCCTTCCTTTTTTTTCTTCTTACCTGGTTTTGCACATACCTTGTACTGAGGTCTTGGTGGAGGAAATGACTTTTCTTTCCTTGTTATGAATCAAACGCTTCAAGTTATTAGGGGCTGAAAAAGAAGGTATTTTTACTTCCCGCCTGCTGTTTCTCGGCTCTGGATCTCAGAAACTTAGCCCCATGGGGTTTGCTGTGATCCCAGCTGTGATGCTGTTACTGTCCCCTGGGACACCAGGGTGTCTATGCTGACGACCAATGCATGATTCAAGAGAGTGTTCTTAAGCTGCAGAGCAAGGTTAGGGTGTGTATAAGGATCATTTTCTTGGTAATAGTGCTTCCTTCTTCAGCTAAGAAAGTCAAGGGAACAATTGTTAGATCAATCTGGGGCATCTTTCTGTTCTTCTTTTTTTTTTAATCTGGAATCACGTTAGCCACCCCCATGAAATGTTCATTTCCCTGAATCTAATGAATGTCCTGGAAACAATACGCAGAGCAGGACACTCTTAGTATAGATAATGGAGGAGGAGGCTGTGAGAAAAGAATGGTTAAAACTTGAAGAAATAACAATCTGCCCTAATTTCATTCCCAGCCAGTTTGTATGCAAATAGGATGAATCCATTTGTAGAATTTGGAGATTTTACACCCAAAGCAAAGGACCTTTTTTGACCATGTGTCCTCAGAATTGTGCCCTTGCCAGGTGCTTTTTGGTACCTTTTCCTCTAAGACTTAACTTACTTTGACATCTAATACATTAGCTAATTTCTCCTGACAGTTTTGTTAATAATCCTGTTAATAATAATCCTGTTGAATTATGGAGGAGTCGGCATTGGAATTTTCAACTTTCTGATTCATGGATCTTTCCATGGAAAGAAGAGTTAACTCACTTAAGATTACATGGCTGTCACCTTGGACTATTTCTTGTTCATCCCCTATCCAGGGTTTATCTGATTCTGACTGGAGTTGACTAACAACTACCTGTAACTCAGATGGAATGATCCTGAGACTCTTTGTCCCCATTTTGTTGCGTTTTATTCCAGGTGTTTATAATCACATGCTATATGCAGGGCTGAATCCAGAGTTTAACCACTTAGTTTCTCTGCTTGAAATTCAGTATTAACCTGGTTTTATAAAGGAAAGAAATTGAATGTGATAATCAGATTATCATAATTAAACAACTAGAAAAAAATTCCCTTCTGATTTTTTTTTTTTTTTTTTTTTTGAGATGTAGTCTCTGTCACCCAGGCTGGAGTACAGTGTTGCAATCTTGGCTCACTACTGCCTCCGCCTCCCAGGTTCAAGCAATTCTCCTGCCTCAGCCTCCTGAGTGGCTGGGACTACAGGCACGTGCCACCATGTCCAGCTAATTTTTTGTATTTTTGGTAGAAATGGGGTTTCACCATGTTAGCCAGGATGGTCTGGGTCTCCTTTCCTCGTGATCCACCCACCTTGGCCTCCCAAAGTGCTAGGATTATAGGCATGAGCCACCACACCAGGCTCTCCCTTCTGATGTTTATATTTTCTCCCTTTTATGCATACTCAATTAGTCCTGGGTCTAATTTAATCACAAAAGTTGAAAATTTTTTTCCAAACAAGTTTGTATTGTGGAACACTGAGATATTTTACTTCTATCCATTTGCAAAACAACCAAACAAACAAGAAAGGTTTTTTTCAAATCAAATGCATAATTGAGATGCATGTAAATTTGGACTTGTCAGGAGTAAGTTCCAAGCTGAATGAACTGTAAAGATTGAATGAAATGGTCTTCCTTTTTGGAGGACATTTATATAAATCACTAAAGGATGTATTTTTATTACAAGTTCATTGTGGGCTAGGGCTGGCTTTTATTTCTATTTCAGTTCCCTCTCTCTTACAACACTGTTAGCTGCAGAAATAGGGCTGAGTAAATAATCCTAGAGATGGCCAGGCCCGGTGGCTCCCGCCTATGATCCCAGCACTTTGGGAGGCCTAGGTGGGCAGATCACCTGAGGTCAGCAGTTCGAGACCAGTCTGGCCAATGTGGTGAAACCCTGTCTCTACTAAAATACAAAATTAGCCTGATGTGGTGGTGGGCACCTGTAATGCCAGCTACCTAGGCGGAGGTTGCAGTGAGCCGAGATCGCGCCACTGCACTCCAGCCTGGGCGACAGAGCAAGCCTCCATCTAAAAAAAAAAAAATCCTAGTGACTCAGGCAGTGTCTTGCGCATCTTTCCCTCTCACAATACCTGTATCACAGGTGGTTGTCAGGAGTGAATGAGGATTAAACAGTGAGTAAGGCCCCAAGCCCTGTGCCTGGTGCCCAGCAGATGCCAAATGAACAGCCCCAGCGCTCTATAGGGACCTGCTCAGGCTGGAAAGGAAGAAACCTCTTTGCCCCTGGCTGTGTCATCACAGACTCCCACAGCTTCTGCTTTTCATTATTTCTGGACACAGGCTCTGTGTGGACACATTTATACAGATGTTTCCTTCTTCTTTAAGCAAGAAGTTTCTGCCAGTCCCATCAGCTGTTACTACCAGGAATGGAAATGTGGGCACCCAAAACAGGCTCTTGCTGAGGCTAGCTCCCCCGGGTTCGCGCTCCCAGCCAGACTCTTCATTGGGCCGATGTAGTCACATTTGAAATCCTTGTATCGGGGCTCTTACCCACAGAATGCCCAAGCATGAAAATGGCAGCATTTGCCGGTTGATTTTGCTATCACCTCTTGTACAGAGGAGGCCATCTAACTTATCGCTTGCTCGTTTGAGGTAGCCCCTGTATTCCATCTCAGAGTTCGCGACCATCAGGTTCTTCCACACGCCATGTGACATGCCCACACTTCTTTGTTACTGGTGGGAAACAGTTGGTAGTATATTCGTTCCCTAGGGCTGATGGAACAAAGAACCACAAACTATGTGACCTGAAACAACAGAAATGTATTCTCTCACAGTTTTGAAGCCTAACCGTCCAAAGTCAAGGTGTGAGCAGGCCATGCTCCCTCTGAAGGCTTTCGGGAAGAACGCTTCGTATGTCTTCCGAGCTTCCGGTGACGGCTGGCAGTTCTTGAGTTCCTTGGCCGGCTGACAGCTGCGCCACTCCAGTGTCTGCCTCTGCTTCCCGCTGTCTTCCTTCAGTGTGTGTCTCCATTTCTTTGTTTTCTCTTTTTATAAGGACACCAGTCATTGGAATGTGAACCCATCCTGACCCACTGCGACTTCATCCTCACTAATTCCATCTGCAAAGACCCTGTTTCTGAACAAGGTCATATTTTGAGGTTCTCATAGACATGTGTTATGGGGGAAACACTGTTCCCCCAGTACAGGGCCATCGCTGAACGAGCTCCTTGGATAAATCAATATTCCCTCACAGTGATCAGTATTTTCTTTCCCGTCCCCTACTCCCAGGCACCACTAAATGCCAATAAATAAATACATACTAGGGAGCAGTATCTGAAAGGTTGCACAGCGTGATCTCCGACCTTGAGATTAACTATAGTCTAGTTAGAAAGAAAAGGGACACGTGGTGGAAAAGGTCATTCTCACTCCAGCTCAGGGACTGTCCCTGCAGTTTCCCATTGGAGATGGGGCAGCTCCACACAGCACACACCCTGATGACAATGAATGCACCTGCCTGCCCTTTGCCAGCACCGCTGGAGTTTGGCCCTTGGACGTGGAGATGGGCAGTCCCATCACTGATGTGGTCCTGAGAACATTTGTGCAATATGACCCAGAGGATATGTGCCTGTACATTTAAGCCAGACAGAAGACCCAGCCACTCCCTCCAGTGACTTCCAGGGACAATGGGCTTACTGGAAAGCTGATCTGAAGAGCCTCAAGAAGTCACGACATGGATGAAATCTGGAAACCATCATTCTCAGCAAACTGACACAAGAACAGAAAACCAAACACTGCATGTTCTCATTCATAAATGGGTGTCGAACAGTGAGAACACATGGACACAGGGAGGGGAACATCACACACTGGGGTCTCTTGGGGGTGGGGGTGTAGGGGAGGGAAAGCAGGGGGTGGGGAGGTTGGAGAAGGATAACAGAAGAAATACCTAATGAAGGTGACGGGGCGGGGATGGAGGCAGCAAACCAGCATGGCCTGTGTTTACCTACGTAACAATCCTGCAAGATCTGCACATGTACCCCAGAACTTAAAGTATAAAAAAAAAAGTCACAACGATGGCAAAGCCAGGCTCATGGAGATGGGAACTGAGCAAATCCGGGACCCACAGCAGCTCTGGGGCCTTGGCCTGGGGAGGGAGCCAGGTTCTCACCTGTGTGCCCTGCCTGTATGTGCCGAGTGCACCCACACACTTGCTCGCCCTCCTCTTGCCACCTACTGACTGTTTCTTTCCACTCTGTCCACGTCCGTGTCTTTCCCTCTTCCTGGTAATTTCTAATGACTCACCTTCTTCACAACCCCGTTTCCTTCTCATTTATTCCACTGCCTGCTTTCCTGCAAAGCATCTGACAGCTACACCTCCTGCTGGTCACTGCCTTCTGCAGTTAGTTCTCTGCAGTTCAGGGAGAGAGCACATTGTTTTTATGCTGGGACCCTGCGTCAGCTGCTGGCGCCACTCTGGGTTCGCATCCCCTGCCTGGTTTCTTGCCTATGAAGGTGCAGCAGCATGGCTGTGGGTGGGAGGGAAAGCTCAGAGGCTTGCCTCTTCAGCAGTTCTGGTCGGGGCCGTTTCCTCTGCAACAGCCCGCAGCCTTGGCGGATGCCTTCACTGAGGTCCCCCCATCTTCTACAGTCATTAGAGAGTGTACAGCTGGTCGTATCCCCCTCCTCCCCCATCCTAGCCTCTTCTAGAATTCCTTTACAGCTGAGCCTCCTCACTGACCAAATGTGTCCTTATGAGCAGCTTTACCCAAAACATGTTCCTCTGTCTGTCACAGGGCGTGGTTGAGGATGCTGCTCAGTGACAACGCATTACTGGGAGAAATTTTTCTCGTGTGTTATGAACAGGAATAGCTGTGCTTCTCCTGAACAGCTGGTTTGCGCATGTCTTCAGATATAAATCCTATCACTCAACATGTTTCCCTCTGTATTCTACTAGCAGGTCAGAGCCAAGTCTACAGCAAGTTTAAATGGCTTTATTATATGCATTTTACATTCAGCCTCTTCATTTTATTTTTTTTCACCTTCTACACCTTCTAGAGTAGCTCATCTGATTTCTTATCTTTATTTTTAGAGATGGGGATCTCACTTTGTTGCCCAGGCTGGCCTCAAATTCCCAGACTCAGGTGATCCTCCTGCCTCAGCCTCCCAAGTAGTTGTGACTACAAGCAAGCACCATGCTCTCAACTTCATTTTTTCTCCACCCTAATTTCTTCAGTTATTTTCTGTCTGCCTATACTGTATCTATTTCCATAAGAAAAGTCAAATGTTTAAAATGAGGTAGAGAGTGAATACATTTTAAGATAGAAACTACAAGTTTGAGTATCTCTTAGCTGAAATGCTTGAGACGAAAAGTGTTTTGGGCTTTTTTTTAGAGGAGGATTGGAATATCTGCATAATGAGTTATGTTGGGGATGGAACCCAAGTCTAAACACAAAATCCATTCATGTTTCATATACACCTTGTACATGTAGACTGAAGGTAATTTTATATAATGTTTTAAATAATTTTGTGCGTGAAGGCCTGGCGCAGTGGCTCACACCTGTAATCCCAGCACTTTGGGAGGCCGAGGCAGGCAGATCACGAGGTCAGGAGATCGAGAGCATCCTGGCCAACATGGTGAAACCCTGTCTCTACTGAAAATACAAAAATTAGCCAGGTGTGGTGGTGCATGCCTGTAATCCCAGCTACTCAGGAGGCTGAGGCAGGAGAATTGCTTGAACCCAGGAGAAAGAGGTTGCAGTGGGCCAAGATTGTGCCACTGCACTCCAGCTTGGGAAACAGAGCAAGACTCTGTCTCAAAAAAATAAATAAATAAAAAATAATTTTGTGCATGAAGCAAAATTTTGACTGTGTTTCCACTCCCACCCATCACATGTGGTCAGGGAGGGAATTTTCCACCTCCACTGTCATGTTGGTGCTCAGAAATTTCCAGATTTTGGAGAATTTCAGTTTTGAATTATGGATGTTCAACCTCTACTGATAACATTTGTTTATGCGGCAAATATCAAGTACCTACTTCTACCAGTTGCTTTGATTAAAACATATTTCTTGCACGATTTATGTTGATATTGAATACAGATTGAATGGGTTTAAAGGAAAAAGCAATCACGAAGGTCTGGAGTGATTACCTTTGAGTGGGTCCTCGATGGATGCAGATAGAGGGAAAAAATTCTGCAGGGTCCTCATGGACAAATCTACCCTTCTGCTTTGGAATGTGGTGAAGCCCAGCCTGTGAACACAGAACAGGAGCATTGCCCTTTAGGGGAGAAGGCCTCATGGCTGGGAGTTTGAGGGTTTTATTCACCACAGTCTACATACGTACATTTTCCAAAGAAGAAAATGGAAAATTAACATAGAAAATAACACCATAGACACCATAGAAATGATGAGAGTTTCTTGCTCTTGAAGTTTTTCTTTTAATGTTTCAGAAGTAAAGTCAATTCTTTTTAAAAAGATATCTAGAGTTTACCCAACATATCAATAATAAATTATAAAAATGCCCAGTCAATTATGAATGAAGTACATATTTCCAGTCTTAACTCAGAAATCACAGGGATTTCTCTCAGCTAGAGGTAACTTTATGGAGATTTGTCTTAGTTCCCTTCAAATAATTTATTCCTTTTGGTGTTTTTATTCAGGGAAATGAAGTCTTCTCTGCTTTAAGCAATGGAAGTTTTGAAAAATACCAGATAAAAATACCATGCTCCCAGCTCGTCTTAGACCACTATCTTTTGAAGAGAGCTCAGAGAAGGCAGGCTCACCTCATTTGGACTTTCAGCCAGACATATGACAAAGGCACGCTTGCTGGTGGAGAGAGAGGCCTCGCAGTGTCTGCCCTAGAGTCAAACAGACTTTTTAAAAATCTGTCAGCTGGGTGCAGTGGCTCACACCTGTAATCCCAGCACTTTGGGAGGCTGAGACGGGTGGATCACGTGGTCAGGAGTTCAAGAGTGTCCTGGCCAACATGGTGAAACCCCATCTCTACTAAAATTAAATTTAAAAAAAATTAGCCAAGCGTGGTGGTGCACGCCTACAGTCCCAGCTACTTGGGAGGCTGAGGCAGGGGAATCCCTTGAACCTGGGAGGTGGAAGTTACAGTGAGCCAAATTCTCACTATTACACTCTAGCCTGGCAACGGATGGAGGCTCCGTATCAAAAAAAAAAAAAAAAAATCTGTCATTTGGTATTATTTTGGCACTGTTGACTCACTCTGAAAAACTCAGAGTCGAATGCAGTTACTGTTTCCATTGTAACGTTATGAAGATTAGATCATGCTAAACTTTCTCTTTCCAGAACAAGCTTCACATCCTCAGGTTCTCATACACCTGAAGCAGAAGTTAGGATGCAGGTGGAACACACAGATGCTCATGGGTCCATAATGCAGCCACAATTCTGTCTCTCTCGGACAGAATTAAAATGATAATTTCTTGTCCCTTTGAAGGAGACTGTCTTGTACCAAACATCATGCAGAGGAAATTGAATTCTGCTAGTTAAAATTAATTATGAGTCAAAAATATCACAATACCCGCATCTCTAGTTTAAGTAATTCCAACATTCTTTACGTATAGTATTACCTTTCACAGCTGAATTGATTTCCTTATGTAACTAAACGGCACCACGTTCAGTGAAGCTCACAAAATTGTAGTTTTGATTTAGTGACAGACCAGCCTGAACAGCTCTTTTAGAATTGTAAACCTCAGAAGCATGCTCTAGAAAATTTAAAAAACAGGCCACATAAGGGTTTTCTCTGCCAACTAGTTTTACAGCTTTTTTTCCTGTATATGTGTTTCCAAAAGGATGATATTGGAAAACTAGGTGAGCTGTTGATGCACAGCCCTTTCAGCGTCTGGACAATTCACAAGGACCGTTATAAAATGAAGGATCTGATTCGATTTAAGCCCAGTCAGAGGCAAGTCTACCTATTTGAAAAGGGAATAGTGTTCTGTAAGATCCAAATGGAGCCCGGGGACCAGGGACCATCTCCTCATTACAGCTTCAAGAAGTCCCTGAAGGTAAAGAGTCCTGTTGCATCTGGCAGTCACCTTATGCAGAAAGAGAGAGATTGTTTTCCTTATTTTATAGACGAGGTAGCAGCAGTGCAGAGAGGTGAAGTTCACTTGCCAAATACCACACAGCAGAGCTAGAATCCATACTCGGATCCGTCTGACACGAGTCAGAGCTTATAACCAGTCTCTGGACAGGACCAGGGCTGGCACAGAAGTGCCTTTGTACTAGACAGAGAAAAAAGACTGTATGGTAGTTGGTCTGGAAAAACTAATTAGCAAAAGTACCCTCGTTCCTCCAGGCAGAGAGGTGAAAGACTTAGTGATTAGAACATGGGCTGGATTTCATCTTAAACTTGCCCTTCTCAACTGTGCATCTTTGTGTCTAAGTGCAGACGTTATCCTGACCCTGGGTCTAAGGGACCCATGCCCACACCAAGCTTTGTTTTCTCGCCTGTTTAGAAACTGTTTTATAGTCAGTTAGCTATGAGGTACACACACACGCACACGAGCCACACACAAATACGTTTATGCTCTTGGGATTAAAGCTGATAATTGGCCGGGCATGCTGGCTCACGCCTGTAATCCCAGCACTTTGGGAGGCCGAGGCAGGCGGATCACAAGGTCAGGAGATCAAGACCATCCTGGCCAACATGGCCAACATGGTGAAACCCCGTCTCTACTAAAAATACAAAAATTAGCTGGGCGTGGTGGCACCTGCCTGTAGTCCCAGCTACTTGGGAGGCTGAGGCAGGAGAATTGCTTGAACCCGGGAGGCGGAGGTTGCGGTGAGCTGAGATTGTACCACTGCACTCCAGCCTGGCACCTGGTGACAGAGGAAGACTCTGTCTCAAAAAAAAAAGGCTGTTAATTTGTTCATAGTAGCCTTTGTTACTTGTTTCTTTTCTTTCTTTCTTTCTTTCTTTCTTTTTTTTTTTGAGATGGAGTTTCACTCTTGTTGCACAGGCTGAAGTGCAATGGCATGATCTTGGCTCACTGCAACCTCTGCCTCCCGGGTCCAAGCAATTCTCCTGCGTCAACCTCCTGAATACCTGGGATTACAGGCGCGCGCCACCACACCTGGCTAATTTTGCATTTTTAGTAGAGACAGGGTTTCACCGTGTTGGTCAGGCTGGCTTTGAACTCCCAACCTCAGGTGACCCACCCACCTCAGCCTCCCAAAGTGCTGGGATTCCAGGACTGATTACTGGCTTATGAGCCACCATACCTGGCCTTGTTATTTATGTTTCTTAATGGCTGCTTATTCAATTACTATTATGTAGAAATTTGTAAAACAGGTGTTGAAGGAGAAAGGATCTCTTCACGTAAAGGTTGAGGGCTGCAGCCCCTCCTGCAGGAAGATACAGTGGAAAGTTAATAGTCTGTGTTACCTTCTGAAACAGACAAGACAGAAGACACTGTACCAGACTGAGCTTTCTGCTGCCTTGGGGTCACTAAGAGAGGAAAGCAAAAATTTGAAAGGAAGATGAAAGAAGAGAGCTGTCAAGAGTAGAACAGATTAGAGTGATTGACAGAGACTACTTTAAAATCAGAAAAGGATGACATAGAACATTTCTCTTTCCTTTTTACAATAGTTAATGTCACTTTCAATTCACCAACTTGGAAGGGGGAACCATAGAAAGTTTGAGATTGCCAACCGAAATGGACTTGAGAAATACATCCTGCAGGTACAGCTCATGCTTTCCCCATGGGTCTCCTCTACTCTTCCCTTATTGTGTTCCCATGACTTGACAAGTGTTTTCTGTCTCGTTATTCTAATGGTCGCTGGCAGAATAAAAACTCTGCCATTAATACTCAGGGTGATCTTATACTCACAGTATTTTCTTATGTGTAATTGCAGGCAGCTTCAAAAGAAATCAGAGACTGTTGGTTTTCCGAAATAAGTAAATTATTGATGGAACAACAAAATGATGTTAAAGGTAGGTTACTCCTGCTGACTTCCATCTGTAGGGTTAGACTTCCTTGAGCTCAGTGGGGGATGTGCAGATGGGGGATATTGTTGAAGAAAATGGTTTGCTGGGAAAACCACTGTGGCCACATTTTCACAGTCCCTGGAAGCACCTGTGCTTCTGTCGATCGTGGTGGAGACGGAGGGGTTGTGTGATTGTGTGTGATTGTGTTGGTGTGTCTCTTTTGGTTGCATTCCCTCCACACACCTAATTGCCAGATCCACTTCTTAATAAATCTGAAGGTCACCCAAGAAAATGTTAACAGAGATTCAAATGGCCAATACTACCTTTCGGACATTGTACTACTCTTTTTAAACATCAAGATATAATTAACATACCAGAAAACTCACTGTCTTAAAGTTTACAATTCTGTGGGTTTTAGACTATTCACAAGGTTCAGTAACCATCCCCAGTCTAATTCTAGGTTTTTTTAATTTTTTACTTTTGTTTTTTGTTTTAAAGTATTTAACAAATTAATTCTAATTCTACTTCCAAAATCATAACTCTCTCCCAACAAAAAAATTCTGTACCAATTAGCAATCATTCCCTATCTTTCCTTCCCCCAGCCCCTGGCAATCACTAATGTATTTTTCGTCTCTATTGGATTTTCCTCTCGGCATTGTATATATGGTCCTTTCTGTCTGGCTTCTTTCACTTCGCATATTTTTTTAAGTTTCATTTCTGTTGCCACATCTCTCAGTACCTCATCTTTCTCTGGCTGAGTAACAGTCTGTTGTATGGATATACCATCTTTGTTTACCCATTCATTAGTTGATGAAGATTTGGGCTATTTCCACTTTTTGGATATTGTAAGTAATGCTACTGTAGATATTTGTGTACAGATTTTTGTGCAAATCTTTATTTCCAATTTTCTTGGGTGTATATATGTGGAATTGCCAGACCATATGGTAACGTTTGTTAACTTTCTGAGGAACTTCCAAATCATCTTTCAAAAGAATACCACCATTTCACATTCACATCAACGATATGTGAGGGTTTGATTTTCTCCATTGCCTTACTAACACTTGTATTGTTAATTGTAATAACGATTATTATTATTGCCATCCTCGTGGGCATGTACTGGTATCTCATTGTGATCTTGATTTGCATTTCCCTTATGGCTAGTGAAGTTGAACATCATTTAACATGCATATTGGCCGTTGGTATATCTTCTTTGTAAAAATGTCTATTCAGCCAGGCACGGTGGCTCACGTCTATAATCCCAGCACTTTGGGAGGCCGAGGTGGGCGGATCATGAGGTCAAGAGATGAAGACCATCCTGGTCAATGAGGTGAAACCCTGTCTTTACTAAAAATACAAAAATTAGCTGGGCATGATGGTGCATGCCTGTAGTCCCAGCTACTCGGGAGGCTGAGGCAGGAGAATTGCTTGAACCCAGAAGGCAGAGGTTGCAGTGAGCCGAGATCGTGCCATTGCACTCCAGTCTGGGTAACAACAGCGAAACTCCATCTCAAAAAAAAAAAAGTCTATTCAACTCCTTTGTACATTTTTTAATTGGCTTGTCATTTTATGGTTGAATTGTAAGAGTTATTTATATATTCTGGATACTGGACTTTTACCGGACATATTGTTTGCAAGTATTTTTTCCCACACCATGCATTGTCTTTTCACTCTCTTTGGTAGAGTTCTTTACAAAGCATTTGTAGTTTTAACTCTTACAGTTAGGTCTTTGATTCATTCTGAGTTAATTTTTGTATATGATGTGAATTAGGAGCCCAAGTTCATTTTTTTACATGTGGATATCCGTTGTCCCAGAACCATTGGTTGAAAAGACTATCGTTTCCCTGCTTTGAATGGTCTTAGCATCCTTGTTGAAAATAAATTGACTTTGGGTATAGAATTCTTTGTTGACACTCTTTTTCTTTAAGCACTTTGACTATGTCATCCCGTTGCCTTCCGGACTCTGTGATCTCTGATAGCAATCAGCTGTTAATCTTATTGAAGTGTCCTTGTATGTGCTTGCTGCTTTCAAGATTCTTTCTCTGTCTTTGTTGACAGTTTGATTATGATATGTCTAGCTGTGGATCTTGATCTCTTTGAATTTATATTTCTTGGGGTTTATAGACTTCCTTGAAGGTATAGCTTAATGTTTTTCATCAAATTTGGGAAATGATCAGCTATTTTTTCTTTAAATATTCTTTTATCACATTTGCTTCTCTCTCCTTCTACAACTGCCGTTATGCATCATTAGCATGCTTGAAGGTATCTCACAGTCCCTGAGGCTCTATTCATTTTTCCTTCATTCCTCTTTCTCTTCCTCAAGCTGGATAGTTTCAATTGACTTATATCTAAGTTCTCTAATTCTTTCTTCTGCCTGCTCAGATCTGCAATTTCTCTTTCAGTTATTATACTTTTCAAATCTGTAATTTCTGTTTGGTCCTTTAAAATAAGTCTTTATTTATATTCTCTATTTAATGAGGGTTTGTTCTTTTACTTTCCCTTAGTCTTCATATATGATTTCCTTTAACTTCTTGAACATATAAAAATAGTTAAAGTATTTGTCTAGTAAGGTCAGTATCTTGGCTTCCTCAGGAACAGTTTTTATTGACCAATTTTCCTTTTTCCCTGGGTATAGACTGCATTTTCTTATTTCTTTACATGTCTCATTAATTTTAAAATTAATGAGACATGTAAAGAAATAAGGACATTAAATTGGACATTTTAAATGACATAATGTAGCAACTCTGGAAACTGGACGTTCCCACCTCTCCTGTTGGTTGTTTTTGCTGTTTATTGATGTTTGTTGTTTAGTGACTCTTCTAAACTAGTTCTGTGAAGTCTGTATTCCCGTGCAGCCATTGAAGCCTTGGCTCAGTTAGCTTAGTGCTCTAAATGCTAATGACGTGACAAAGATTTCTTTAAACACCTGAAACCAGTAATTCTTCCCGTATTTGCCAAGGGGCTGTGTGTGAAGATTAGGACATACCTTCAAGCTCAGCCTGGCACTTGACAGTTCTGTCCTAGCCTTCACTTTCTGTTGTGCAGCTCATCAGGATCAGCGGGAGGTAAGATCACAGGGCCTTCTCAGAGCTGTCCTGAACATGCTCACAGGGAATGTCTGCGTGGCCTTCTAGAGTCTCTCAAATATTTCGGAGCCTTTACAAGCCTCTATGAGCAACTTATTCCTGAGCTTTTCCTTTTAAACTTTTTGATTAGCCCACGTTTGCCCCACTGTTAGCCAATACCTCAAGCAACCAAGAAGTTAAACAATTGCCTATAATCATTTTCTACAAAGGCCTTTGGGGAAAAGACTTTTCACACTGGGCAAGTTCTGAGTCAGGCCTAAAGACAGCCTGGCAGGTAGGGTATTCCTAGAAACCCCTGGACAGGTCAACTAACGATAGTTCTCTGGGAATGAGGCTCCGTCGGTGCCGCATTCCTGTTCTTCCCCTCCCATGGCTGCCAGACTGCTGATTTACACCGTCGTTCAGGCTGTTCATTTCTACAGTTACCCCCAAGGAAGGGGAGGACAGGAACAGGGCAAGTTAAAATGCCACAAAGCTCACCGTGCATACTGAAACACAGCCATTTTCCTTGAATAAACGTTCTCCACATTGCTGCAAGCCTTTGTTTAATATCCAGTGTTCTGAAAATAAATTTTCTGACCATTTCTTGACAGTTTTTTTTCATGCTTTTGCAAAGAAGAGAATTGGGGGCGGGGGTGGGGTTCCTCCACCATTTTCACTGGTGTCACACACTGTACTTTTTTCAATATTAAAAATCATCTTTAAGTAGGCTTTATCCTTTCACATATGTTTTTTTTTTTGAACCAGTTCTCACAACAGTAGGGATATTTGGTGGGAAAATCCTCAGGAAGTTTTATGGATTAAGTTCTGATGCTCCCTTCAGGTGATGTTACTAGGGTTAAAAAATGCCAGTCTCGTGTGGAAAGTCTGTCTTCCATCATGTATACTGGCAGTGGTTTGCATTTTCAGTGAGAAAAAGTGTGTAAAATGAAAAGATAAATTTTGTCTTTAGAGATAGCAGAAATGCAACCATTTCACACTTTTTCTAGGTCTTCTCTGATCATCAGCTGCTCAGGAATGTGCAAGGCTGGGTGTGCCTTATAAGATAAGGGAAAAGATAAACCATGTAGTGTAACTGGAAAGCCACCACATCGATTCTCCATCAAAAAAACCAAGCAACATAAGTTCTTGATTTAAACTGTAGGCATCTGCCAGGAACTAGTAACAAGATTATGTCACTGATTTTACTTTCTATAAAGATAAAATGGGAAAAAACTAGGATTTCCTTTTGTTTTTCAACTAGTAATACTTTGTTAAATATATGTTATGTTAATTGAGTAGGAGTGTCCTAGAGGCTTAACACGGAATGGTATGGCAACTCTAGTAGAAAAAGTCACTAGTTTACTGCAGAAGCAACATTCTAGTCACAAGCTTGTTTAGAAATCCTTACTTACTAGGTCAATGTTGTTCAAAGGGTGGTTTAAGCACTACCTGCATGTGAGTTATTTGAAGGGCTTGTTACAAATGCAGATTTCTGGATCCCACCCCAGAACTATAGAATAGCTAGGCTTAGTCCTGGGGACATACATTTTAGTTTATTAAAGTTTCTAGGTAGAGACCTTTTACTATAATTTTTTAAACTCCTTTACTGAGGTATAGTGACACGATAAATCACACAAATTTAAAGTATACAATTTGGTAAGTTTTGCCATCTGTATACATCTATGGGGCATCACCACAGTCAGGAAAATGAACATGTCTATCACCCCCAAAGGTTTGCTCACACCCCTTTGCATTCCGTTTCTCCTGCCCACCCCCATCATCCACCCTGGGTGGTCGCCAATCTCCTTTCTATCACTATAGGTTAGTTTGCATTTTCTAGAATTTTGTATGACACGATAAAGTATATACTTTTTTTTGGTCTGGCTTCTCTCCTCAGCATAATTATTCTGAGATTGATCTATGTTGCATTTTGTAAACAATAGTACATATTTTTGTTGTTGAGTAGTATTTCAGTAATATTTCATTGTTTGGCTAGATCCCATTTTCTTTATCCATTTACTTGTTAATGAACACCCGATTTGTTTCTGCTTTGGGGCTATTTTGAATAATGCTGCTATGAACGTGCAAGTACAAGTCTTTGTGTGAACATGTGTTTTCATTTCTCTTGGATAAATGCCTAAGAGTATAATGGTTGGGCCATATGGTAGGTGTACAGTTAATATTTTAGGAAATTGCTAACTACTTTCCAAAGTGATTATATCATTCTCCATTTCCATAGTGTGAGTGTTCCTCTTGTGCCATGTCCTCACCAATACTTGATATTGTCAGTCTTTTACATTTTCAGATTTCTAATAGGGACATAGTGGTATGTCATTAAGGGTTTAATTTGCCTTTCCCTAGTAACTAATGGTTGAACTCACTTTATGTGCTTCTTTGCCATTTTATATCTTCTTTAGTGAAGAGTCTGTTCAAATCTTTTGCTCATTGTTTTCTTATTATTGAGTTTTGAGAGTTTTTATGTATATCCTAGATACATGTCCTTTTAATGCCTCGTAAATATTTTCTTTTAGTTTGTGGCATATCTTTTTCTCCTTTTCTCTCTTTCCAAAAGAGTAACTTTTGAAGAGCAAAAGTCTAATTCTTATAATATTTTAATTATTATAGTATTAAATATTTTCTTTTAGTGTGTGGCATATCTTTTTCTCCTATTCCTCTTATTCCAAAAGAGTAACTTTTGAAGAGCAAAAGACTAATTCTTATAATATTTAATTTTAAAAATTTGTATGCATTATGCTTTTGGTGTCCTGCCTAAGAAATCATTATTCAAATGCCACAAAGATTTTCTCCCTCTGTTTTCTTATAGAAGTATTATAGTTTTACATTTAGGTCTCTGATACATTTTGGGTTTGTTTCTTTCTGTTTTTGGTTTGTATATGGTGTGAGGTATGGATCAAACTTCAGTTCTTTGCATATTGATGTTCTAGTTTTTCCATTGCCGATTGCTAAAAACACTATTCTTTCTCCTACTGTTTATGTAAGTGTATCTATTTCTGGATACCTGATTCCTTTCCACTGATCTGTTTGTCTACCTTGCCATCATTACCTCACTATGTTGGTTATTGCTGCTTTCTAATAAGTCTTAAAATGAGGTAGTTTGAGTACTCTAATTTTGTTCCTCCTTTTAAAAATTATTTGATTATTCAGGGTCCTTTATACTTCCACACATATTTTAGAATCTGCTTGCCAACTTCTCAAAAAAGCTTATTGGGATTTTGATTAGGATTGTGTAAAATCTATAGACCAATTTGGTGAGAATTGACTTCTCAACACTATAAAGCTTAATCTAAAATTTAAATTTTAACTGGTTCCCTGCCACCTTCCCTGCCTTGAAGAAAAAGACAAGTTTGTTATGATGTTTATTTGGTTGACAGTTCAGAAACGGATTTCTCAAGCCCTTCTTAAGATTGCACTGTGCTCTCTAGTTGTGACAGGATTGCAAAATCTAGATAAGAAGCAAAACCAGGCCCCAGCATATAGTATAAAGGCCCAGAGGAGTTGTCCCAGCCCCTTCCTTTTGCAGATGTACAATCACAGGGTCAATTTCATATAATTTGTCAGCAGCAGAACTGAGACTTCTGAGCCTGGTGCACCAAGTAGGGTCTGATGAAATGTCTCTGTGAGTGATGCAAACAGCAAGGGTTCTAAGAATTCAGAGAGGGCCCACAGTGGATGGTGAGTGAGCAGGAACCAGGGCCCTGGGCTGGACTGGGGGCAGAATGCAGACTCAGGCTCAAAGATACCCAGGCATTGTTGAGAAGATGGTGTCCGGGGTTCCAAGATCAGGAATATCAGGACTGTCATACCTCATGCCTGCTGAGCACTTTACAAAGCTCTGACATATAAACATTATCACCTAGATTCATTTTTACACCACCCTACAACATCTTTCAACCATTGGGGATTGTTAAGCATAATAACCCTATACACTGGGCAATATACAGGGACCTCAGGGCCATGCGTGAGAGGAAGGACACTGCGAGCCAACGAGGGATGTAGAGAGAGGGCCTCTTGAGATAACCAGGGAGAAGAGGACACTGTACCCAGGTATGATGGAGTCAGCTAGGGCTTGGGCAGGGAAGAGAAGAGTGTCGCTGATGGTTGAGACACAGACGCAGGAGAAGCCAAAGAGGGAGGCAGGCGCTGAGGTTTGGGACAAGCTCCTCAGCTGTGGCATCACTGCCTGAGATCAGGAAGTGTAGCAAGACTGCCAGGAAAGATCAGTCCCCACCTAGAAGAATGCAAGGGCAGGCAGTGCGGTGGGTGAGAAATACAAGGTGAAGCCCCAGTCCTGGCAGAAATAAAGGCCACCGTCCCATCCTAGGAACTGGGCAACACGTGCCAGTCACATCAGTAGTAAAAGGGGGCCCAGGAACCTTGAAAACCACAGAGCTGCCTCAAAGTGAGCACGTTCAGTGATCTGGAGCCCAGCTTGAGAGAGTCAGGGATAGGGTGGAAGGAAATTGAGATGGAGAGGTACACCTCAAATATCCGGCCGAGGAATTTGGCATTTATGCTGTGGGAGGTGGTGGAGGGTCCCTAGAGATTGAGATCTGGTATTATTCTCATACCTGGGACAACACTTGAGTAAAGAATGATTCTTATCACTGTCCCCAGGACTCGTGACGTTTTCCCTCATCAAGTCACATAATTTGGGCTCACATGGAAAAAATCAGCATTTGATGGGCATACTGTTTATTTATTGATGCAGTATAATGGAGCTAACTGTAGGAACTTGGTTGGACCCAGAATCAATGCATGTGGGAAACTCAACAGGACAGACAGAGAGAAGGGGACGATGCCAGGATGTGAGCCAGGGGCTGCAGCAATGTTTTCTGAACTCCTGGGAAAATAAGATCAAGACCTACACACCTTTATAGATCTTTATAGTATTCTCTCTATGCACATATGTGTATTTAAAAATCAGTATGTAAAGCTAATTCAAATTAGCTTAAATTTGAGAGTGTTGTTTTTTGGTGTTTTTTTTTTTTTTAATCTTAGACCAAGGAAATCCACAGTTTGAAATGAGCACTGGGTGAGTACTGATTTTTTATTTTAAAGACGTGTCAAATGCTTTGGCTATTTCATATTGAGTCCATGTCATTGCTTTTATGGCTTTTTTTTGTCCCCCTAACGCTTAGCTTATTACAAGGGATTTCCAATTTTTAAAACATATTGGCCAGGTGCAGTGGCTCATGCCTGTAATCCCAGCCCTTTGGGAGGCTAAGGCAGATGGATTGCTTGAGTCCAGGAGTTTGAGACCAGCCTGGGCAACATGGTGAAACCCTGTCTCTACAAAAAAAAAAATACAAAAATTAGCCTCTCATGGTAGTGCGCTTGCAGTCCCAGCTACTTGGGAGGCTGAGGTGGGAGGATCACTTGAGCCCAGGAGGTCGAAGCTGTAGTGAGCCTGGATCATGTCACTGCACTATAGCCTGGGTGACAGAGCGGGAGCCTATCTCAGAAATAAATAAGTGCATAAGTACATAAATAAACATAAAAAATAAAATAATAAATCAGTTCCCAACCTCACTGCTAGCCTAGGATATTAAATCAGTTTCAAACCCCGCTGCTAGCTAGGATATCTTTTCTGGTGCTTGCTTGCTGTATTGCCAGTTGAGGTAGACCTGCCGGTTCGAAACCTCCCCTAATTGCCCTTGCTTTTGGCTGTTTTCTTGAGCTTTCTATTCCATTCCTATTTTCACAAGGCTGCCCTGCCTCCTACTTGGCTGAGTAGGCACACGCACCGTCTGATGTTAACTCCCAGGCTTCCTCCTCTCCGCTCAAAACTCCCGATCATCTTCCCTTCTTTATTCCCCCTTGTCTGGGAGGAAGATGTGCTCACATTTCTTTCAGGGTTAAGTTCTCACTGGTGCTCCTTGCCCCGTCTGTTCCTACAACTTACAAACAATGTGCATTGGTAATTCCTCTTCCTGTCCAAAGCACTCAGTGAGTTCTCAGTATATGATTATTGAAAATGCCTGTCGACTGTGAGCCAGTTCTGGTACAGGAGTCTGCTTAGTTTTTCTAAAGCTTACTTGGCCCGCTCCTCTGTGGAAACCTCCCAGACCGTAACCCCAAAAGATGAGGGCTCCAGAAAACAGCTGTTTCTCCCCCTCCTCTCTGCCCCCACACTCTTACATAGTACTCTATTGCAGTGTTTAATATGCTAGAATTTTATGACGTGTTTACATTTCCTCCCTATAGACCATGAATTCCTCTAGGGCATGGAGCCTGTCTTATTAATTTTAGCTTCCCTCAGGCCTCATCTACCAGAGCCTGGCACTTGTGTAGGTGCTCAGTAAATGTTTAGTGAGTCAACAAATGAAAGAACTCATAGAATAATCAGATAAGGCCAGCAAACCACGCTACAAGCAAGGCCGGGGGTGATAGGCTTGGCTCAGGCGTATCTTATTCCTCTTGGACCTCCAGTGCTTAGTAGGTGTTTATTCTCTGGATTTGTCTAACCCAAAAGAGTCACTCTAATAGTTGACATTTCGGGTCAATAAAGAGGAAGGAAGGAGGTGTAGTGAGCCAGTGAAGACAGTTTTGAGAAGACAAAGGGGATTCTTCCTCCTCAGCTCTTGCCCTTTAAGATTTCTAGCCGATTAGAGGGGTGCTGTGTAATCCAACAAGGAGTGTCCTTTGGACATTTCCTTACTGCCCATCACCCGCCGAGCTGAGGCAGGTCTTCAACTACAGGTTAGGGAGGAGCAGCGGTCCTGGAGACCCAGACTGGAGATGTACTAGGTGAGCCAGCGCTCCTCCGACTGGTAGGGGAGGGATGTGTGTCATTCCTTCCAGTGACTCAATGTTCATGTCGATTTCTCTAAAGCAAAGGCAGTGGAGTGGGCTGCGGACCATGGATTGAAAATATGGAAAGAGCTGCCACCAGCAAGGAAGACCCAGCCTCCAGCACCTGAGGGGTTAAAGGTAAGGTGGGTCCCATAGGAGGGTGGAGCACAGAAGCAGTGGGGTGATGCCTGCTGCTTAGATGCTAAGGAAGACACCACCTAGGGCCCAGCCCTTCTTTAGTTAAATGAGGGAGAAAAAAGAAAGCATTTTACCATTATGTGGTATAAAATCGATTTCCTGCTGTTCGCTTGTGTGAACTAATTGGGCCAGAATTAACATGAAGGGCAAATGTCTCACACCGAGAAGTCTGGGAGCACCCCCTTATCCACGGTTTCCCTTTCCAGGTTTCAGTTACTCGTAGTCGACGGCTGTCCAAATAGCAAGTGGAAAATTACAGAAATAAACAATCAGTGAGTTTTAAATGATGCGCCATCCCGAGCAGAGTGATGAAGTCTCGTGCCTTCTGCTGTGTCTTGCTTGGGACATGAATTATCCCTGTGTCCAGGGTGTTCCTGCTGTCTGTGCTCCCCACCCTGCCAGCCTTAGTCACTTGTAGCCATCTTGGTGATTAAATGGACTGTCTTAGAGTAACAGTGCTTGTGTTCACGTTACGCTTATTTTACTTAGTAATGGCCCCCAAAGCATAGTAGGCATGCTGGAAATTCAGATATGCCAAAGAGAAGCCGCCAAATGCTTCCTTTAAGTGAAAAGGTGAAAGTTCTTGACTTAACAAGAAAGAAAAAAAATCACATGCTGAGGTTGCTGAGGTCTACGGTGAGGAGGAATCGTCTACCCCTGACATTGTGAAGAAGGAGAAAGAAATTTTTACAGGTTTTGCTGTTGCATCTCAAACTGCCAAAGTTACGCAGCAGGACCAAGATGAGAAAGGAGTTACATCGGTGTGGGTGGAAGACGAACAGAAACGTGTTCCCGCTGAGGGCAGTTCAGTTTGGGAATCGCTGCGGTTTCAGGCATCCACCGGGGATCCTGGAAGGTAGCCCCCCAGGATAAAGGGGGATTGCTGTGCATGTGGTAACAAATGTGTCCCAACCCAAGGACTGCACACCAAGCGTGAACCATGATGTGAGCTACAGACTGTGGGTTAATGTGGTATCTTCAGGGTAGGTTTGTCCATCGTAACCCATGTGCTTCTCTGGACATGGATAGTCGGGGAGGCCGTGCACGTGTGAGCACAGAGGATGTGTGGGGAACCTTTGTACCTTCCTCTCAGTTTTCCTGTGAACCTAAAACTGCTCTAAAAAAATTAAGTCAGCTGGGCGCGGTGGCTCATGCCTGTAATCCCAGCACTTTGGAAGCCCGAGGTGGGTGGATCATCTGAGGTCAGGAGTTCGAGACCATCCTGGTCAACATGGTGAAACGTCATCTCTGCTAAAAATACAAAAATTAGCTGGGCGTGGTGGTGCGTGCCTGTAATACCAGCTACTTGAGAGGCTAAGGCGGGAGAACCACTTGAACCAAGGAGTCTAAGGTTGCCGTGAGCCGAGTTCGCACTACTACACTCCAGCCTGGTGAAAGAGCAAGACTCCGTCTCAAAAAGAAAAAAAAATAGCCAGGTGTGATGATAGGCACCTGTAATCCCAGCTACTCCAGAGGCCAAGGGAGGAGAATTGCTTGAACCTGGGAGGCAGAGGTTGCAGTGAGCAGAGATCACACCATTGCACTCCAGCCTGGGCAATAAGAGAGAAACTCCTTCTCAAACAAATTAATTAAATTAAATTAAGTCTCTTAAAAAAGTTTTTAAAACAAACCACACATGGAATTAGGGTAGAGAGTATTGGCAGCCTGCCCAGATCCTCCTTCTGGGCTGTTGCCCCACATTTCTGCTTCTGACAGCTGACCTCAGTATCTCTATACATTTGAGAGGTTAGAGGTTAGCTGACAACGGCTCACAGTTGTGCCCTTCAGGTAGCTGCCCTCACCTAACCAGGGCCGTCCAGCCAGGAAAAGCCTGTGAGGTCAAGGCGGAGCAGGCCACTGCTGTCAGCCCAGGAGGTCAAGGGCATCTACCCAGACATCCTCATTCCCAGGGAGGCTTACGGCCCACCATGGCTTACTGATTCAGGGTATGGAGGCCAGTCCTGTCTCAGGATGGTGACCTGTGGTGGTGTCCATGCTCCAGCACTGCCCAGGGGCTCGGGCTGATGCTAGACTTCCGCCAAGGCCACGTCTGTGCCTGGCTTCCTCCCTGCCCTGGCTTCAGCCCTCACTGTCTCCAGGCTTCATCTGAAAGCCCTTTCTCAATAACACATTTGCAAAGGCTGCTTCTGGGGAACCTGACTGAAGACTGTTAGCACCAGGAGGGGTCCTAAAATGGATGGGATTCTGGTGTTGGCTCCCAGCTGGCCAAACGGCCACGAGGACCTCCCTACTGGTGTTAAGTAGAGTGCTGAGAGTCCCAGGTCACCACAGGGGAAGGTCTGAGCAACTAAAGTGCTCCAGCAAGCCGGGGACTCTCAATGCTCCACTCAATACCACTAACAAGAGGTTTGAGGAAACTGTGCCTGGCCATATAACATTGCTTTGATCAGGGGACTCAGTGTGGCAAAAGAGGATCAGCCCTGGACATGTGATCACAAGATACTTTTTTTTTTTAAGATGAAATCTCACCTTGTTGCCCAGGAGGCTGGAGTGCACTGGCATGATCTCCGCTCACTGCAACCTCCACCTCCTAAGTTCAAGCGATTCTCCTGCCTCAGCCTCCCCTACAGCCTCAGACTACAGGCACCTGTCACCATGCCCGGCTAATTTTTTCTACTTTTAGTAGAAACGGGATTTCACCATGTTGACCAGGCTGGTCTCGAACTTCTGACCTCATCCACCCGCCCCAGCCTCTCAAAGTGCTGGGATTACAGTCATGAGCCACCACACCCAGCAGGACACAGTCTTACCACCCCATTCAGAAGCTGGCAGCCTGATAGAGTAGTGGGACAGGTTCTGGAAAGTGAGCCTGGGCAGCAGTTTGGACATGGCACTGTGGGATGGGGTGTGTACTCAGGATGCAGTATACCCAGCTGAACCAATGGCTGTTTTATGGCGCCATGCCCCCAGGGCGCAGAGTACATGAATCTGGGAGACAAGAAGTCAAATGAGTTGTGACCTTGCCCATGGTGACTCCAGTGATCCACATGGGGAAATTTGCTTCTCCCCATGTCTCCAACTTTAGCCTCAGTGAGTCTCAACAAGGGAGACACTTGCACCAGGGAGCACGGCAAGAATCCTACTTAACTGAATCTGTGGCTCCCACCGGCTGCTGCACTTGGTCCTTGACTGTACCGTGTAGTCATTCTCTCCCTCCTACTCATTCTACACACCCCTCTCCCCATCTGGCCCTTCCGCTGGTGACAGGCACAGTGGGCGTCCTAGACTCCATCAGGCTATGGTTCTTGGAGTTAGAACTGGGCATGTCATCGTTATGGTTACAGCTGGGCATGGGCGTATTGCAAGATGTCCTAGCGGACCACCTGAGCATCAGACATGTCCCTCTCTGCCTCCGTCAAGCAGCAGCCCTACCTCCTCATAATGACCAGGACCCGTTTCCCTGTCCATTATGGTAACTGCTGTCTTTGCCTGCTGGTGTACTGACATGAGCACAAAGGGAAAGAATTCCTTGTGCCAGCTGGGATAGAGTCTGGGTAGGGGAAGGGAAGAAAGCGAGATTCACCTAAGGACCGACACAATTTCCGGACGGGGAGTCAGCGGACAGGTGGGTGTACTGTTTTTAGTGCTGTTGGTTAGCCAACCTCTCTCTGGCACCTTACGGTGAAAATAAAGGATGTAAACTAATACTGTTTTACTAGCTTGGATTGTGCTGGAAATTTTAAATTCTGAATTCACTTTGTCCCTGATTTGCAAAGTCCTGTTCATATGAAATACATAAAATGAGAGTAACTGTTCTACCTCAGAGCTAACAGAAAGAACCTGTCTACCAGCTGCTATAGGTCCCTGTCGGGCCCCTCAGGGTCTCCAAGGTGGCCTGGGAGGTGTCCACTGTGGCATGTAATGGTTGTTTCTTTGCTGATTTTTGTGGCATTTCCTTTTAGACCTAGATAATTTAGTTACTTTCATTATCATTATTATTTATTGTTATTCAAACTTATTTGGGGCACTCTAGTATTTCAATGAAGAAAATAAATTCTAACAAACAGTCCTCTCTGGAGAGATGGTTATTTTTGGATATCCAATCAATTGGTTCGAACTATTTTAAGTTTCCTTTTCTGATTATAAAAGGAACACACATGCAGAGTGTCAGAAATTTGGAAAGTACAGATAAAAGTACAAATCCGACATACCCAGATATAATCACTGTTAATATCTTCTCACAGACGTCGTCTATAGAAATGCATGATTTGGTCAGTTGTGGCGGCTCATGCGTGTAATCCCAACACTTTGAGAGGCCAAAGCAGGAGAATCACTTGATACCCAGGAGTTTGAGACCAGCCTGGGCAAAATAGCAAGACCCCATCTCTATGAAAACTTTTTTTTTTTGAGACAGAGTTTCACTCTTGTTGCCCAGGCTGGAATGCAATGATGCGATCTCAGCCCACTGCAACCTCCGCCTCCTGGGTTCAAGCCATTCTCCTGCTTCAGTCTCCTGAGTAGCTGGGATTATGCATCCACCACCATGCCCAGCTAATTTTTGTACTTTTAGTAGAGACAGGGTTTCACCATGTTGGCCAGGATGGTCTCGAACTCCTGACCTCAGGTGATCTGCCCGCCTCAGTCTCCCAAGTGGTAGGATTACAGGTGTGAGCCACTGCGCCCCTCCTACAAAAGCTTTTTTTTTTTAATTGGCTGGGCATGGTTGTGGGTGCCTGTAATCCTAGTCACTTGCCAGGCTGAGATGAAAGGATTGCTTGAGCCCAGGAGTTTGAGGCTGCAGTGAGCCATGATGGTACCGCTGCACTCCTGGGCAACAGAGTGAGACATCACTGCAAAACAAAGATATACATGTCTTTTTTAAAAAAAAAAAACAAATGGAGCCATGCTAAAGTTTGAGTGACTTTATATTTTAATCTTATTGAAAATTTTCCATTAAAATTCTGATGAAATGGGCAAGGCTCTGACTGAACCAAACTAGACATGTTGGCTTGCCCTTCCCTCCTGCCACTCATCTTTGAGCTTATTCCATCCAGAACATTTGAGAGCAGCTGGTGGCTGAGCTGGGAGGTTAAGCTAGATTATAAAGTTTCTTTGACCCCCCGCTGCCCAGCTTCCAGCAGCTCTGGAAGTCTAAGACAGCCAGCTCAGACTGCCGTAAGAGCTGGCAGGGACTTTGACAATAGAAATGAACAGAAAAAAGTGTGCCCTGAGAATGCCAACATGTGGAATCTGAAAGCAAATAATGAAATGCTCTCAAGAGTGATTCACTTCCTCTTGGCCAAAGATAGGCTTGCAAATGAAACAGACGCTTCGGCTATAGACCAGCCTGAGATATCCATGTTTATACACTGGGCCACCAAGCAAAAGATTATAACCGAGCCTAGTACCCCTAGTGCTCCTAGTACCCCTGGAAACATGTTGGAACTCTCCTGTTGTGAGCTCTGGAGAGCTACTGGGATCGATCAGACAGAATGTGACCCCGTGTGTTAAATCCTAGAAGACAGAGAGGGAAATTGGCTAGCAGGGCAACGTAACAGTGAAGAGCTCAAACTCAGGTCTGAAAGACCCAACCTCAAGTCCAGCTCCATCTCTTTGGATGAATTCTGTAGCGTTTCTGTGCTTACGTTCTTTTTATCGTTTATTTTACAAAATGGAGAGAATACTGTACAGTCTTGCTGTGAGGAGTCGATGAGATGACGCCCTTAGGCCAGATCTCTGATAGCATGGAATTCTCAGCAATTAGTTACGGAGTTCCTCCAGGGGCAAGGAAGGCAAGCCCAGAGCGTGAGGCATTGCTTTTAGGCAGCACCTACCCCCCAAGTGAAAATGATATCCTTTAGTTTACGTGATAGAGCTGATCCTTAAAAAGCTGTGCATAACTGTAAGGAATAGAGAGAAATCTAGTTTGAAAGACAATGAAAATAGAACTTGCCCATTTATTATCTATGGGGTGAGAGCTACCGCTGAACCAGCAGGACCTACAGTGGTCTCTTTGTGCCATCCAGTGGACAGGAAGGGAAATGCCATGATTTTGTTTTCAAAGTCTATCAGTTACCAAAAATATGTATGCTGGTGAGAAGAATCTCAGCTCACTACTAGGTTCACTTGTTAATAAATTTCATTCCGTTTGTTTAAGCAAAATAAATAAAACCACACCAGTAGATCTTGACTGGGACCAGAGTCGTTCCATTCATTTACCAAGAATGCAACTATTACTTAAAATTTTGTTATAATCAGCTGGGCATGGTGGCTCGCACCTGTAATCCCAGCACTTTGGGAGGCCGAGGCGGTTAGATCACCTGAGGTCAGGAGTTTGAGACCAGCCTGACCAATATGGTGAAACCCCGTCTCTACTAAGAAGACAACAATTAGCTGGGTATAGTGGTGCATGTAGGTAATCCCTGCTACGTGGGAGGCTGAGGCAGGAGAATCGCTTGAACCTGGGAGGCGGAGGTTGCGGTGAGCCGAGATCACGCCACTGCACTCCAGCCTGGGCAACAAAGTGAGACTCCATCTCAAAAAAACAAAAGAAAGTTTTGCTATGATCCAATTGAATACTTGTCAAGAACCTGTGTGTTTGGCATGGTTTTTCTGAGAGGTGTGTGGATGTGTGGGTGTGCTCTGTTTCTCTGTAAAGCCATTTATTATCTTTATGTTTCCTTCCCTGAGTGTTTATGAGGACAAGACAATGGATGGACAAACCTCCCCTTGCTGTAAGTAATAACAGCACACCTGGAGTGCCCGGAGCTGCTTTGAGCCCCTGTCTTTAGTATTATTGTAATTGCTGTGAACAATAATCATCACAAGTACTATTTGTCGAATTCCTATGATGTACCAGGCATTTTTCTTTATCAGAAGATTTGTTAATCCTCATACCAAGACTGCAAAATTGATGTCATCATCTCCATTTTAGAAATAAGGAAGCTGATGCTCAGCGAGCTTAAGTGATACACCCAAGATCACACAGCTAGTGAGTGACAGGTCACAATCGGGTCTGGCAGACTCCAGAGCCCCCTCGTGCCACGGGCTGTGGGCCTCTCAGTTGTTCCCTCACATGCCCGAGACTGGCCAGACCCTGAGTCTGAGATGCTGGGGTCCCCTCAGTGCTGCCAGCTCCTCAGTGCCTAAGACTCTTAGGACCCAGAGCCCGTGGCCAGTGAATCCAGCAGGGGGTTAAATATGCAGATGGTGTAAGGCAGCAAAAGTCAGCCCAGGGGCTGGGCAACATGGCTCACACCTGTAATCCCAGCTCTGTGGGAGGCAGAGGTGGGCAGATCAGTTGGGCTCAGGAGTTCGAGACCAACCTGGCCAACATGCTGAAACCCCGTCTCTACTAAAAAATTAGTAGAGACTCCATTTCTACAAAAACTAGCTGGGTGTGGTGGCCTGTGCCTGTGGTCCCAGCCACTCAGGAGGCTGATGAGGGAGGATCAGTTCAACCCAGGAAGTCAAGGCTGCAGTGAGCCGTGATCACACCACTGCACTCCAGCCTGAGTGACAAGCCAGACCCTGTCTCCAAAATAAATACATGAAAAGGGGCTGGGACTGGAAGGCCTGGGTGAGGAAGGGGACATTGTCTCTAGGAGTCATTATGCCCCGGTCCTGGCCCTCACTCAGCCCCCACAGGGCCTCGAGCCAGTCCCCACTGTGCCCACAGCCTGGTGGTCAATCTCTGTCCCTGGCAGGGCCCCAGGAGCCACACTTTCCTCTCCATTGAACCAGAGGCTCTGCCTGCAGGATGTTCTCTAAGGTTTTCTGGTTCTGAGAATTCTGGGTTTCTTCCAGAGCCCTGGGAATAGGTTACTGTCTCTGCTGCCAGGAACCCGGGCCCCGGGGAAGACAGGTGAGGGCACACTCCGAGCAGCTGCAGTTTCTCTCCAGAGAGACTTGCCGCCCACGGGCCTGGATGAGACTCCTCGGCCTCCGCAGCCCCCTCCTGCTTTGTCTCCTAGAATAGGACAGCATAGGATGGGGTGGGACAGACGAGGACGTCACACACTGTGAGGGTGAACATTGTTCTGCGCGCTTGAGTTTGGATTGTGTAAATGTATTTCTGCGTGTCTGCTGTGTTGGGGTACAGTTGGTATCTCCCTGAGGCTGCACTCTCAGGAGTGAGGAAAACCTGGCTCCAGACTGACCCGGGCCCCCGTGGTGCTCCAGGCGTCCCACCCTCCCCTGTGGCATCGGGAGCTCCTGCTGTCACTGGCCCAGGTGGGTCGTGTGTCTTTCTCTGCGTTGTGAGGGGCTGCGCTGACGGTCCACCCACAGGGAGGTGGGATCAGGCTCAGCAGCGCTGGGAGCATCCTTCCTCTTTCCCGGCTCTGCAAATCCTCACCTGGAGGCGGGGAATGGCCCAGATGACCCTGAAACAGTGCAGAGAACCCCTCTGTGCCCAGCGTGTGCCCCTCCCCTTCCCACAATTCCCAGCAGGGCCCCTGGGAGAGCAGGGAAAAGAGCTGCCAGCTCCAGGCAGTTGTCTTACCTGGAGGTGCCACTACCCTGCAGAGGGGCTGGAGCTTCTCAGGCTTTTCAGTTCCTGTGTCACCTCCCAGCTCTGCCCACCCCAGACTGTGGCTGATGAAGTCCCTGAGCCAGGCCAACCCCCTCCCTCCCATTGGGTGGCTCTGTGGTCCCTGGCAGCCCAGCAGCCTGAGCACAGAGGCCATGGAGACACAGCCCTTCCTGTTCACTCAGGGGGAGGTCAAGGGCACAGCTCCCTCCGTCCCTCCATCCCTCCCTCACAGAGCTTTTAGCAAGATAGAGGTCATTCTCCTGTCCTCACTGTTTGCTCCTGGCATAAGGGGACCCCAGGATGACTTCCCTGGAGAGGAATCTCTTGAGTTTTCCTCAGATGCCCCCAAGTCCCATCTGGAGGAGGGAGGTGGGGGGAAAAAGTGAACACATACGCTGTCTAAAAGGGACACGCAACACTCAAATCTACTAAACAGGTTCTAGTGTTGACAGATTGTCTGATTTTTTTCGGGAGATAAATTTGAGTCTTTATGTAGAAATCGTTTGATTTGTTAAAATTATAGACAACCAATTTGCTAAAAATGTCAGTCCCTGCGGGAATAAAACAAAATGGGCAAGAAGACTCCCTCTCACTGTGTCTGTTCTACATAAATATTCAAACTGGGAATCCTCCTTCCACAAGCATTAGTTGTTTATTATATATACTACACATCTGTGTTTGAGATCGAAGCATAAGGAGAGAGAACATTGAACTGGTGGAAATGATATACTTTTTTGATAACTAAAAGGAACGAAAATAACAATGTTACCCAGTCATACTATATGATGCTTACAAAGACATAATATTCATGTTGTCACATTAAATAAGAAAACAGGTGTAAGTGTGAAAATGCCATTAACTACAATCATGCAAGAATATGTCCAGTCAAAAAAGACTAGAAAGAAATACACCAAAATGCCATAAAATATAATATGACTGTTATCACTACCTTCCGTTGAGTATTAGATATGCATGCTAAAAAGATAAGAAAGACAAGAAGATGGATTTAAGCAAATCTTTTATTAGAGCATTATTTCCATTGCATTATGAAATTGGTTTGTTTAAAAGTTAAATGTAAAAATTCAGCTTGGGCTGGAATGAAAAATTGTGTGTGTGTGTGTGTGTGTGTGTGTGTGTGTAGACATGTATATACACATATACACATATGCACACATATACATACATATATATTATTGACTTAAAAATTTCAGTTTTTTATCTCTTTGGAGAAAGAAAAGTTACATACATTCCTTTCAATGCAAAAAAAAATGAGCCTATTTCCCCCATCTTTATATCCACAATTCAAATGCGTGGTTCCTGATTTATGCAAATAAGCCCCTCAGCTGCTTTAGTTCAGCGTCTTCTTACTCCTGTCTACCTACACATAGCTGCAAGGATCATCTTTCTCAAAGTGGTGTGGTCCTACTACATTTTCCTTAATTCATACCCTCCTTCCAGCTTAGATTCTGGATTCTCCAAGACTGATTCTTCCTCTGAAATCCTAAATTCAACCTTCCTACACTCTGACACCTCTTATTCTTTTAGCTTTCATTTTGTCATGGCCACATCTATTGTTCAACATTATAGGAATGTGTTTTTCCACTTATTCTCCCTGTTTCTCACTGTCAGTACTTTCAGTTATTTCGCTTCCTTCATGGCTCATGACTTCAACCATTCTCTTGCCAATGAATTTAACTTCCTCGCCTAGATGACCTGCTATCACGTTCTCCTGGCAAAAACCCAGCCCAGGCTTGCTAGGCCAAGCAGCTTAGCACTACTCTAGCAAATCGCACAACTGTACATATTGGTGCCACTGCAAGTCCATTCGTGATTTTCAACTTCAGTAGAATCCTTAACACCATCCAGCAAGACTTTGTTTCTCTAGTCAGTTCTCTCTTTCTCCCATTCTCTACAGTATCTATTTATAAAGTCTACAAAATCTAAAAAATTTTTCAAAATTCAATTCCCCAATTCTACAGCCACTTCCTTCACTCTCAGAAGATAATCTTACCTCTTTCTTTACAAAATCTCGCATCTTCAATGACCACGTAAACTGCTGGCAAACAAATCTACAAACTTACTAACTTTTCTTTCATTCTTTTTGTCCATAGGTGTCCTTCCCCTTTGTCTTAGGCTAAACTTTCTGTCTCTTCTCGTAATTGCATTCCCTCTGACCTCTTCAAAGGGTGGATTAGATGCATTGATTGTTCTGTCTCCTACAGCTTCCATTTTTCTTGATCTACTGGCTCCTTTCTATCAAAACTGATACATGTTCTAAGATGTTACCTGTTACTATATATTCCTTCTTTCCTACTCTTCTGCTTTCCCATCTCACCACCTTAAATGAGTTGACTATAATTATCTTAAATTCCTCACCTCCCATTCACTCTTCCACCTACAATGGTCTGACTTCCAACAATGCTGCTGGCATCTTCCTTATTTCACCGGATGGTGAAGACTTCTTCCAACTTACTCAGCACTGTCGACCACTCTCTCTTACTGGAAATACTCTCTTCCATTGGCTTTCTAGTTTTCTTTTTTTCTCTCTCTCTATCTGGCTGTTCCTTCTAAGACTCCTCTAGGCATCTCCTTCTACCACTCGTCTATGCTAGTTCCAAGAGCAACAGTGATCTCTACTCTGTGGCTTCAATTACCATTCCAACACTAATAATTAGCACATGTATATTTCCAGCCCAAACTCTTTCTCCTGAGTACTTGGACATAACTTAAGTACCTAAACTGAATTTGTCTTTTTTCTGCAAACAGGTCCTTACCATCTCAGAGGATTGTATTTTCATCTGGCCATTGGTCCAAGTCAGAAACCCATGCATATCCCAGACTGCTCACTCTCCATCATTCCTTGCATTCAGCCACTCACCAAGTTTTCTCAGGCCACTGTTCTATTCCTCAGGGATTATTACAACAGTTCTCCAACCAGACTGATTTCCCCCAGTCTGCCACCCTCCAATCTATTCTCCACTGTTCATAAGAGTAGCATCCTTCCTTAAACTCTCTAATGACTTTTTAAAAATTGAAACTGTTTAACTTAACAGAAAAAAACGTCTATTTTATTTACTTTCCTGATCACTTACAACCTCATTGCTTACGACTCTTCACACTCCACTCTGTAATCCAGCCAGTTTGAACTTTATTCAGTTATTCAAAGGTGCTCCAAGGGCCAGGGTCAGTGGCTCACACCTGTAATCCCAGCACTTTAGGAGGCTGAGGCAGGTGGATCACTTGAGGACAGGAGTTCGAGACCACCCTGACCAAAATGGCAAAACCCTGTAGCTACTAAAAATACAAATATTAGCCTGGCATGGTGGTTCATGCCTGTAATCCCAGCTACTCGGGAGGCTGAGATGTGACAATCACTTAAACACAAAAGGAAGAGGTTACCATGAGCTGAGATGACACCACTGCACTCCAGCCTAGCCAAATGCGTAAGACTCTTTCAAAAAAAAAAAAGTGCTCCTCTTGCCTTCCTGTTTTTTCATTTTCTCTCTCACTCCCACCTACATATAGAATGAGAGATGATATACAGATAGAGATATTCACTGTATATACATATGTATATATACTATATAAAATGCTTGTAAGTATAGTGTCTGCTAAGAGGGAGTTTGGAGCCAGACTTCTAAAGTTCATATCTCATTTTTGTCATCTTTTATGCTGTGGATATGCTATTTAGCTTTTTTGCCTTTGTTTTCTCATTTGTAAAATGAGATGCCAGTACCTACCTACTTAGGTTATTATAGGGAAAATAGATCCATGTAAATCTCTTGGAACAGTGCTTAGTATATAAAGGACTCTTACATGTGATATATTTTTAACTATCATTTAAATTATTCCTAGCTAACAAGGTAGATTTAGAAATCTCAGGTATGTAGCCCTCATACCAATAGAAGCAGCAAAGGCTTAGAGAAGGCAGCATTCATTAAAATTGCCCTTAGAGAGAAGATCCAAGATGGCCCTTTAGGAGCAGCTCAGGATTGCAGCTCCCAGTGAAAGTGCAGAGAGTGAGTGGACGCCGCATTTCCGCACGGATCTTTATTGCCTAAAGACCAGCAGATTCCCAAGTGGAGGAGCCCCACATGTTGCCAACGTGGCTGTTTTGGCCAGTGCAGCTGTTTTGGCCAGTGTTGCGGTTCTCCGTACAAAATACACTGGTCTGGTTGCCCTTGTAAGCTGGCAATTGGAGCTCCAAGAAGGCAGATTCGTGCATTCATCTGATTAAACAGGGGTCTGAAACAGGGAGCCAGGCCAGGAGATTCCCGGGCAGCACCGTTGTTTCAGCTGGAGCGGTGGGTCGCCGCATGGGAAATCACACAGATCCTGGCACCCTTTCAGCAGGCAACTGGAACACTTGGGAGAGAGTCAACTGTTCAACTTAAGAAAAAAAGGCTCTGAGGCAGGGAGCCAGGTGATCAGGCTCGGTGGGTCCCACCCCGACAAAAACAAAAACAGCAATTGGAAATGCTCATGGTTGAGAGTTTCATGGCAAGCTCAGCTGAAACTGGATGGCGCAGCTCTGTGGGGAGGGGCGTCTGCCATTACCAAAGCAATCAGCTTCTATGGAGGTAGTCTGCCATTGCCGAGGCAGCCTGCCATTGCCGAGGCAGCCTGCCATTGCTGAGGCAACCTGCCATTGCCAAGGTAACCCGCTATAACAGAGAGAGTCCGCCACTACAGAGGCGGGCCACCATTGCTGAGGCAGTTCTAACCACACCCATATAAATAGGACTGCAGGGAAGTTCACACGGCAGCAGGGCAGAGCCCATAGCTGCTCAGCAAAGCTTCTGCAGGCAGACAGTGACTAAGCTGCCTCCTTGCTGGGCAGGGCAGCCCTGAAAAAGAAAAAAAAAGGCAGCAGCACAATGGATACTCATAAATAAAGCCCTAACTCCCCGGGACAGAGCACCTGGGAAAAAGAAAAAGGGGTTTATGAGTTCTGCTGCAGCCGACTTAAACGTACCTGTCTAGCAACTCTGAATGAACAATGGAGCTCACAGCTCAGCACTTGAGCTCCTATAAAGAACAGACTGTCTCCTCAAGGAGCTCCCTGACCCCCATATATCCAAAGAGTCACCTCACAAAGGACTGATCAGACTGACATTTGGCAGGCATCATTCTGGTACAAAGATAGCAGAAGAAGAAACTGGTAGCAACCCTTACTGTTCTGCAGCTGCTACAGGTGATCCCCAGGCAAGCAGGGCCAGGAATGGACCTCAGCAGTCCTACAGCAGAGGGGCCAGACTGTTAGAAGGAAAACTAAGAAACAGAAATAACTTCATCATCAACAATCTGGACGTTCACTCAGAGACCCAATCTGAAAATCAGTAACTACACAGACAACAGCTGGATAAATCCACAAAGATGGGAAGAAACCAGCGCAAAAAGGTGGAAAACACCCAAAACCAGAACACCTCTCCTCCTACAAGAGATCACAACTCCTCACCAGCAAGGGAACAAAGCTGGATGGAGAATGAGTGTGATGAAATGACAGAATCAGACTTCAGAAGGTGGGTAATGAGAAACTTCTGTGAGCTAAAAGAACATGTTCTAACTCAATGCAAACTAAGAACCTTGAAAAAAGATTTGAAAAAATGATAACAAGAATGGACAACTTGGAGAGGAATATGAGTGAATTGATGGAGCTGAAAAACAACACGAGAACTTCACAAAGCATGCACAAGTTTCAACAACCGAATTGACCAAGCAGAAGAAAGAATATCAGAGGTCGAAGATTAACTCAGTGAAATAAAACGAGAAGGCAAGATTAGAGAAAAAAGTGCAAAAAGGAATGAATAAAGTCTCCAAGAAATGTGGGACTATGTGAAGAGACCTAATCTATGTTTGATAGGTGTACCTGAATGTGACAAAGAGAATGAATCCAAGCTGGAAAATACTCTTCAGGATATTATCCAGGAAAACTTCCCCAACCTAGCAAGGCAGGCCAATATTCAAGTCCAGGAAATACAGAAAACACCACAAAGATATTCCTCAAGAAGAGCAACCCCAAGGCACATAATTGTCAGATTCACCAGGGTTGAAATGAAGGAGAAAATGTTAATGGGAGCCAGAGAGAAAGGTCGGGTTACCCACAAAGGGAGAGATCAGACTCACAGCAGATCTCTCGGCAGAAACCCTACAAGCCAGAATAGAGTGGGGGCCAATATTCAACATCCTTAAAGAAAAGAACTTTCAACCCAGAATTTCATATCCAGCCAAACTAAGCTTCATAATTGGAGGAAAAATAAAATCCTTTGCAAAGAAGCAAGTACTCAGAGATTTCACCACCACCAGGCCTGCTTTACAAGAGCTCCTGAAAGAGGCACTACACATAGAAAGGAACAACCAGTACCAGCCATTCCAAAAACATACCAAATGCTAAAGAGCATCAACAAAATGAAGAATCTGCATCAACTAACAAGCAAAACAGCCAGCTAGCATCAAAATGGCAGTATCAAATTCACACATAACAATATTAACCCTAAATGTAAATGGGCTGAATCCACCAATCAAAAGACACAGACTGGCAAATTGGATAAAAAGCCAAAACCCATTGGCATGCTGTATCCAGGAAACCCACCTCACACGCAAGGATACCCAAAGGCTCAAAATAAAGAGATGGAGGAAGATTTACCAAGCAAATGGAGAGAAAAAAAAAAAAAAGCCGGAGTTGCAATTCTCGTCTCTGATAAAATAGACTTTAAAGCAACAAAGATCAAAAGAGACAAAGAAGACCACTTCGTAATTGTAAAAGGATCAATAAAACAAGAAAAGCTAATGATCCTAAATATCTACAGACCCATACAGGAGCACCCAGATACATAAGGCAAGTTCTTAATGACTTACAAAGAGACTTAGACTCCCACACAATAATAGTGGGAGACTTTAACACTCCACCGTCAATATTAGACAGATCAACCAGACAGAAAATTAACAAGGATATCCAGGACTTGAACTCAGACCTGGAACAAGCAAACCTGACAGACATTTACAGACCTTTCCACCCCAAATCCACAGAATATACATTCTTCTCAGCACCACATCACACCTACTCGAAAATTGACCACATACGTGGAAGTAAATCACTCCTCAGCAAATGCAAAAGAATGGAAATCATAACAAACAGTCTCTCAGACCACGGTTCAATCAAGTTAGAACTCAGAATTCAGAAACTAACTCAGAACCACACAGCTTCATGGAAACTGAACAACTGGCTCTTGAATGTTGACTGCATAAACAATGAAATGAAGGCAGATATAAAGAAGTTATTTGAAACCAACAAGAACGAAGACACAACATACCAGAATCTCTAGGACACATTTAAAGCAGTCTGTAGAGGAAAATAAATAGCAATAAGTGCCCACATTAGAAGAAAGGAGAGATCCCAAATTGACACCCTATCATCAAAATTGAAAGAGCTAGAGGAGCAAGATCAAAAAAAACTCAACCTAGCAGAAGACAAGAAATAACTAAGATCAGAGCAGAACTGAAGGAGATAGAGAGACGAAAAACCCTTCAAAAAATCAATAAATCCAAGAGCTGGTTTTTCAGAAAGATCAACAAAATAGACCACTAGCCAGAATAATAAAAAGAAAAGAGAGAATAACCAAATAGATGCAATAAAAAATGATAAAGGGGAAATCACCACAGATCCCACAGAAATTCAAACCATAATCAGAGAATATTACAAACAACTCTATGCATATAAACTAGTAAACCAGGAAGAAATGGATACATTCCTGGACACTTGCGTCCTCCCAATTTTAAACCAGGAAGAAACCGAAACCCTGAACAGACCAATAACAAGATCTGAAGTTGAGGCAGCAATTAAGAGCCTACCACACACAAAAAAAAGCCCAGGTCCAGATGGGTTCAGAGCCAAATTCTACCAGACACACAAGGAGGAACTGTTACCATTCCTTCTGAAACTATTCCAAATAATCCAAAAAGAGGGAACCGTTCCCAAATCATTTTATGAGACCAACATCATCCTGATACCAAAACCTGGCAGAGATTCAACAAGAAAAGAAAACTTCAGGCCAATATCCATGATGAACATAGATGCAAAAATCTTCAATAAAATACTGGCAAGCTGATTGCAACAGCACATCAAAAACTTATCCACCATGATCAAGTAGGATTCATCCCGGGGATGCAAGGCTGGTTCAATATACGCAAGACTATAAACCTAATTCACCACATAAACAGAACCAAAAACAAAAACCACATGATTATCTCAATTGATACAGAGAAGACCTTTGATAAAACTCAACAGCCCTTTATGCTAAAAACCCTCAATAAACTCGGTATTGACGGAATGTATCTCAAAATAATAAAAGCTATTTACAACAAACTAACAGCCAATATCATACTGAATGGGCAAAAACTGGAAGCATTCCCTTTGAAATCTGGCACTAGACAAGGATGCCCTATCTCACCACTTTTATTCAATATAGTACTGGAAGTTCTAGCCAGAGCAATCAGGCAAGAAAAAGAAATAAAGGGTGTTCAAATAGGAAAGGAAGAAGCCAAATTGTCTCTATTTGCAGACGACATGATAGTATATCTAGAAGACCCCATCATCTCAGCCCCAAATCTCCTGAAACTGATAAGCAACTTCAGCAAAGTCTCAGGATACAAAATCCATGTGCAAAAATCACAAGCATCCCTATACACCAATAACAGACTGAAAGAGAGCCAAATAAAGAACCAACTACCATTCACAATTGCTACAAAGAGAATAAAATACCTAGGAATACAAATCACAAGGAACATAAAGGACCTCTTCAAGGAGAACTACAAACCACTGCTCAACGAAATAAGAGAGGACACAAACAGATGGAGAAACATTCCATGTTCATGGTTAGGAAGAATCAATATCATGAAAATGGCCATACTGCCCAAAGTAATTTACAGATTCAACGCTATCCCCATCAAGCTACAAATGACCTTCTTCACAGAATTGGAGAAAACCACCTTAAACTTCATATGGAACCAAAAGAGAGCCTGCATAGCCAAGTCAATTCTAAGCAAAAAGAACACAGCAGGAGGCCTCACACTACCGGACCTCAAAGTATACTACAAGGCTACAGTAATCAAAACAGCATGGTACTGGTACCAAAACAGAAATATAGACCAATGGAACAGAACAGAGGCCTCGGAGGCAACACAACATATCTACAACCATATGATCTTTGATAAACCTGACAAAAACAAGCAATGGGGAAAGGATTCCCTGTTTAATAAATGGTGTTGAGAAAACTGGCTACCTATGTGCAGAAAGCAGAAACTGGACCCCTTCCTGACACCTTACACTAAAATTAACTCCAGATGGATTAAAGACTTAAACATAAGACCTAACACCATAAAAACCCTAGAAGAAAATTTAGGCAAAACCATTCAGGGCATTGGAGTAGGCAAGGACTTCATGACCAAAACACCAAAAGCATTGGCAACAAAAGCCAAAATAGACAAATGGGACCTAATCAAACTCCACAGCTTCGGCACAGTGAAAGAAACAGTCATTAGAGTGAATCCGCAACCAACAGAATGGGAAAAAATTTTTGCAGTTTACCCATCTGACAAGGGACTGATGTCCAGAATTTACAAAGAGCTAAAACAGATTTACAAGAAAAAAAACAAGTATCCTTGTACTTGTACTTGTTGTACAAGTATCCTTGTAGTATCCTTGCCAAAAATGGGCAAAGGATATGAACAGACACTTTGCAAAAGAAGACATACATGAGGTCAGCAAACATATTAAAAAAATGCTTATCATCACTGGTCATTAGAGAAATGCAAATCAAAACTACGTTGAGATACCATCTCATGCCAATTAGAATGGCGATCATTAAAAAATCTGGAGACCACAGATGCTGGAGCGGATGTGGAGAAATAGGAACACTTTTACACTGCTGGTGGGAGTGCAAATTAGTTCAACCATTGTGGAAGACGGTGTGGCGATTCCTCAAGGACCTAGAAATGGAAATTCCATTTGACCCAGCAATCCCATTACTGGGTATATATCCAAAGGACTATAAATCGTTCTACTACAAGGACACATGCACACGAATGTTCATTGCAGCACTGTTTACAATAGCAAAGACCTGGAACCAACCCAAATGCCCATCGATGATAGACTGGACAGGGAAAATGTGGCACATATACACCATGGAATACTATGCAGCAATCAAAAATGATGAGTTTGTGTCCTTTGGAGGGACATGGATGAACCTGGAAACCATCATTCTTAGCAAACTGACACAAGAACAGAAAATCAAACACCAAATGTTCTCACTCATAGGTGGGTGTTGAACAATGAGAACACACGGACACAGGGAGGGGAGCATCACACACTGGGGTCTCTCAGGGGGAAATAGGGGAAGGACAGCTGGCGGTGGGGAGTTGGGGAGAAATAGCATGAGGAGAAATGCCAGATATAGGTGAAGGGGAGGAAGGCAGCAAATCACACTGCCATGTGTGTACCTATGCAACTATCTTGCATGTTCTTCACATGTACCCCAAAACCTAAAATGCAATTAAAAAAATAAAAAGTAAAACAGTGTCGATGATTTGTTTTTACATATATACATATATAAACATACATATATACATGTATATGCACACACACATCCACATATATATAATCAGTTGCTATTCTGAAAAATAGATTAAACAAACTGTAAAGTGTTAGAACCCTGTGAGCCTCTAGGGAAACTTGGCCCTTAAGAAGAAGAGCACACCACAGGCACCAGCAGATGCGGCAGGTCATCAATGGTGAGTGACACGGAATTCAGCTGAGAGCAGCTGGAGGCCAGCCCTGCTGCTGAGAGGCTGTACTTCAGGGGAAGACCACCTTCCTACCCCATCCTCCTCTGGCACCCCATTTATCTGCTGAAAGCTACTTTCACCACTCAGTAGAACCGTGCACTCCTTCTCCAAGCCCACAAGTGAAACTTCTAGGCTCAACTGATCCTCCTGCCTTGACCCCCAAAAGTGCTGAGATGACAGACTCTAGCTGCTGTGCCAAGCTCCAACTTATAAATTTGATATTCAATCCTGATATGTGTATTACAAGAAATGAAAATTGCCATACAGATGCTAAAGTAAATATTGGTGCACAATTCAAAACAGTTATCAGCTGGCCGGGCACAGTGGCTCACACCTGTAATAACAGCAATTTGGGAGGCTGAGGAGGGAGGATCACCTGAGGTCAGGAGTTCCATACCAGCCTGACCAACATGGTGAGCAGTGTTTTTCTATTTTCTTTAAAGAAAAACAATCTTTATGGCCTCTTCATCTTCCTAACTTAACTCACTATGTGCAAAGACCTTTGGGATGGGTTGGGCTGTTTTCAGATTATGACAACATAGTTGAGAGCTTTTATGATGTTTGTAAAGCTTCCCTCATATATAGCTTCTTTTTCTCTTTTTTTGCTGACACCTTTCTTTTGTCTTGGCTCTCCATGATAGTTTGGTTTCATGAAGATTTCTTGAAAGGGACACACCTGTTCAAAGAAACTTCAATCCCAAACCTTCTCTTGTGAGACAGTAGGACAATGTGTGACTGTCTTTCATTCATTATAACTTGAGATTCAACAAAATTGTTGTGTGGGCATGAAATGGGATAAGCACATTGAGCATATACATTTCTTTATCAATTTTTATTATTTAAATAAACATCTGTGCAACAATCATAACTGTCTGATTCCAGGACGATTTCTGTGCCCCAAAAGGAAACCGAATAACCTTTAATGTTACTCTTTATTCTTTTCAGCTCCCCATGCCGACCCACCTGACAACCCCTTACATACTTTAGATCCTTATGAATTTGTGCATTGTAGACATTTTGTGCAAATCAAATGATACAATATGTGGTCCTTTGTGTCTTGTTTCTGGCATTTCGCATAAGTTATCCAAGGCATTCCCATTGTAAACTGTGTGTTTTACTCACCTATTTAAACCAGGTTGGGGTAGAAGAATAAAGGCTGAATATCTCAGTTACTGAACCCACCAGAGCTCTTAGTTTTCTCTTGAAGTTTGATCTAGATGGGTAGATCCAAGTATCTGGCAGATTATGTCTCTAAATCCTAATCATTCATTACTTTTCAGAAAACCTCAAACAAAAGCATTTAGGAAATTCCTCCCATCCTCTGTAGGCCAGACAGTTATTATTCCACACTCTAAGCATATTATGCTAGCTCCTCATAATATCCAACAAACTCTCATTCAGTTTGTAGATATTACTATGAGACTGTCCATTCTAAAATGGTAAGGCCAGAATTTGTCTTATTTGTTACTATATTCTCACTTTCTAATGCAATTCTTAGAACATAGTACATAGTACATGTGTAGCTAACAAACAAATATATGAAAAAATAAAAGAGCTAATATAAAGAAATACTGCATTCAAGCTTCCAAGAACATAATAGAATGCAAATTCTAAGTGACAAATGTCAACAAAATCAAGAAATAGATTGAATGCCAGATTCACAGTCTAAGAAAATATCATTATGTTTAGGTCTTAAATAATTACAGCAAAGTTTTATTTCATAGCGCTGATTTTGAAACTCTGCCTGGATCTTCAATTTGTGAAAAAAAGATAAAGTGATAAGGAAGGAGAAAATGAAACTTAAAATGATGGAGACTGTCATCATTTAAACTATCATATGTTCTATGGTTTGGCTCCTCCCTGTGAAATCCCATGTTGAAACTCATCTCCAATTTATCAGTGTTGAGAGGTAGGGCCTACTGGGAGGTGTTTGGGTCACGGAAATGCCTTCATGTTGTTGGGGTGAGATGGGGTGGTGAAGTTTAGCTTCAGCAGGAATTAGTATGTTTCTGAGAGAGTGAGTTGTTTAAAAAGAGTCTGTCTTCCTGGTTTCTCTCTCTTGCTTTCTCTCTCTTCACGTAATGTCTTTGGACCTGCCTGCTTCTTCTCCACTTCCTGGAATAAATCAACTCCACCTGAGTCCCTCAGCAGGTCCATCTGCCCAATCTTAGACTTACAGTAGCCAGGATTGTGGGCATTTACTTCTTTCTTTTTTAAATTTTATTTATTTATTTATTTATTTTAAATTTTTATTGCATTTTAGGTTTTGGGGTACATGTGCAGAACATGCAAGATAGTTGCATAGGTACACACATGGCAGTGTGTTTTGCTGCCTTCCTCCCCTTCACCCACACTTGGCATTCATCCCCAGGCTATCCCTCCCCAGCTCCCCCCCCGCTGTCCCTCCCCCATTCCCCCCAATAGACCCCAGTGTGTAGTAGACCCCCTCCATGTGTCCATGTGTTCTCATTTTTCTCACCCGCCTATGAGTGAGAATATGCGGTATTTCCTTTTCTGTTCTTGTGTCAGTTTGCTGAGAACGATATTCTCCGGATTCATCCATGTCCTTACAAAGGACACAAACTCATCATTTTTGATTGCTGCATAATATTCCATGGTGTATATGTGCCACATTTTCCCAGTCCAGTCTATCATCGATGGGCATTTGGGTTGGTTCCAGATCTTTGCTATTGTAAACAGTGCTGCAATGAACATTCATGTGCATGTTTCCTTATAGTAGAATGATTTATAGTCCTTTGGATATATACCCAGTAAAGGGATTGCTGGGTCAAATGGAATTTCTATTTCTAGGTCCTTGAGGAATCACCACACTGTCTTCCACAATGGTTGAACTAATTTACACTCCCACCAACAGTGTAAGAGTGTTCCTATTTCTCCACATCCTCTCCAGCATCTGTTGTCTCCAGATTTTTTAATGATCGCCATTCTAACTGGCATGAGATGATATCTCAATGTGGTTTTGATTTGCATCTCTCTAATGACCAGCGATGATGAGCATTTTTTCATGTGTTTGTTGGCCTCATGTATGTCTTCTTTTGTAAAGTGTCTGTTCATATCCTTTGCCCATTTTTGAATGGGCTTTTTTTTTTCTGTAAATCTGTTTGAGTTCTTTGTAAATTCTGGATATCAGCCCTTTGTCAGATGGGTAAACTGCAAAGATTTTTTCCCATTCTGATGGTTGCCGATTCACTCTAGTGACTGTTTCTTTTGCCGTGCAGAAGCTATGGAGTTTGATTAGGTCCCATTTGTCTATTTTGGCTTTTGTTGCTGATGCTTTTGGTGTTTTGGTCATGAAGTCCTTGCCTACTCCTATGTCCTGAATGGTTTTGCCTAGATTTTCTTCTAGGGTTTTTATGGTGCCAGGTCCTATGTTTAAGTCTTTAATCCATCTGGAGTTAATTTTAGTATAAGGTGTCAGGAAGGGGTCCAGTTTCTGCTTTCTGCACATGGCTAGCCAGTTTTCCCAACACCATTTATTAAACAGGGAATCCTTTCCCCATTGCTTGTTTTTGTCAGGTTTATCAAAGATCATATTGTTGTAGATATGTTGTGTTGCCTCCGATGCCTCTGTTCTGTTCCATTGGTCTATATCTCTGTTTTGGTACCAGTACCATGCTGTTTTGATTACTGTAGCCTTGTAGTATAGTTTGAAGTCTGGTAGTGTGATGCCTCCCACTGTGTTCTTTTTGCTCAGAATTGACTTGGCTATGCGGGCTCTCTTTTGGTTCCATATTAAGTTCATGGTGGTTTTTTCCAGTTCTGTGAAGAAATTCAATGGTAGTTTGATGGAGATAGCATTGATTGTGTAAATTACTTTGGGCAGTATAGCCATTTTCACGATACTGATTCTTCCTAACCATGAACGTGGAATGTTTCTCCATCTGTTTGTGTCCTCTCTTATTTTGTTGAGCAGTGGTTTGTAGTTTTCCTTAAAGAGGTCCCGTCCATTCCTTGTGAGTTGTATTCCTAGGTATTTTATTTTCTTTGTCGCAATTGTGAATGGCAGTTCATTCTTGATTTGGTTCTCTTTAAGTCTGTTATTGTTGTATAGGAATGCTTGTAATTTTTGCACATTGATTTTATATCCTGAGACTTTGCTGAAGTTGCTTATCAGTTTCAGGAGTTTTTGGGCTGAGGTGATGGGGTGTTCTAGGTATACTATCATGTCGTCTGCAAATAGAGACAATTTGGCTTCCACCTTTCCTATTTGAATACCCTTTATTTCTTTTTCTTGACTGATTGCTCTGGCTAGAACTTCCAGTACTATGTTGAATAGGAGTGATGAGAGAGGGCATCCTTGTCTAGTGCCAGATTTCAAAGGGAATGCTTCCAGTTTTTGCCCATTAAGGATGATATTGGCTGTTGGTTTGTCATAAATAGCTTTTATTACTTTGAGATATGTTCCATCAATACCAAGTTTATTGAGGCTTTTTAGCATAAAGGGCTGTTGAATTTTGTCAAATGCCTTCTCTGCATCAATTGAGATAATCATGTGGTTTTTGTTTTTGGTTCTGTTTATGTGGTGAATTACATTTATAGACTTGCATATGTTGAACCAGCCTTGCATCCCCGGGATGAATCCTAACTGATCATGATGGATAAGTTTTTTAATGTGCTGTTGCAATCGGTTTGCCAGTATTTTATTGAAGATTTTTGCATCTATGTTCATCATTGATTTTGGCCTGAAGTTTTCTTTTCTTGTTGAGTCTCTGCCGGGTTTTGTTATCAGGATGATGTTGGTCTCATAAAATGATTTGGGAAGGGTTCCCTCTTTTTGAATTATTTGGAATAGTTTCAGAAGGAATGGTACCAGATCCTCTTTGTGTGTCTGGTAGAATTTGGCTGTGAACCCATCTGGACCTGGGCTTTTTTTATGTGGTAGGCTCTTAATTGCTGCCTCAACTTCAGACCTTGTCATTGGTCTATTCGTAGTTTTGGCTTCCTCCTGGTTTAGGCTTGGGAGGACACAGGTGTCCAGGAATTTATCCATTTCTTCCAGGTTTACTAGTTTATGTGCATAGAGTTGTTTGTAGTATTCTCTGATGATGGTTTGAATTTCTGTGGAATCTGTGGTGATTTCCCCATTATCGTTTTTTATTGCATCTATTTGGTTGTTCTCTCTTTTCTGTTTTATCAGTCTGGCTAGTGGTCTGTCTATTTTGTTGATCTTTTTGAAAAACCAGCTCTTGGATTTATGGATTTTTTGAAGGGTTTTTCGTGTCTCTATCTCCTTCAGTTCTGCTCTGATCTTAGTTATTTCTTGTCTTCGGCTAGGTTTTGAGGTTTTTGATCTTGCTCCTCTAGCTCTTTCAATTTTGACGATAGGGTGTCAATTTGGGATCTCTCCACTCTTCTCATGTGGGCACTTATTGCTATATATTTTCCTCTACAGACTGCTTTAAATGTGTCCCAGAGATTCTGGTATGTTGTGTCTTCGTTCTTGTTGGTTTCAAAGAACTTCTTTATTTCTGCCTTCATTTCATTGTTTATCCAATCAACATTCAAAAGCCAGTTGTTCAGTTTCCATGAAGCTGTGTGGTTCTGAGTTAGTTTCTGAATTCTGAGTTCTAACTTGATTGCACTATGGTCTGAGAGACTGTTTGTTATGATTTCAGTTGTTTTGCACTTGCTGAGGAGTGCTTTACTTCCAATTATGTGGTCAATTTTGAAGTAGGTGTGATGTGGTGCTGAGAAGAATATATATTCTGTGGATTTGGGGTGGAGAGTTCTGTAAATGTCTATCAGGTTTGCTTGTTCCAGGTCTGAGTTCAAGTTCTGGATATCCTTGTTAGTTTTCTGTCTGGTTGATCTGTCTGATATTGACAGTGGAGTGTTAAAGTCTCCCACTATTATTGTGTGGGAGTCTAAGTCTCTTTGTAAGTCATTAAGAACTTGCCTTATATATCTGGGTGCTCCTGCATTGGGTCCATATATATTTAGGATCATTAGCTCTTCTTGTTGTATCAATCCTTTTACCATTATGTAATGACCTTCTTTTTCTCTTTTGATCTTTGTTGCTTTAAGGTCTATTTTATCAGAGACGAGAATTGCAACTCCTGCTTTTTTTTTTCTCTCCATTTGCTTGGTAAATCTTCCTCCATCCCTTTATTTTGAGCGTTTGGGTATCCTTGCATGTGAGATGGGTTTCCTGGATACAGCACACCAATGGGTTTTGGTTTTTTATCCAATTTGCCAGTCTGTGTCTTTTGATTGGTGCATTTAGCCCATTTACATTTAGGGTTAATATTGTTATGTGTGAATTTGATACTGCCATTTTGATGCTAGCTGGCTGTTTTGCCCATTGGTTCATGTAGATTCTTCATTTTGTTGATACTCTTTATCATTTGGTATGCTTTTAGGATGGCTGGTACTGGTTGTTTCTTTCTATGTGTAGTGCCTCTTTCAGGAGCTCTTGTAAAGCAGGCCTAGTGTTGACAAAATCTCTGAGTACTTGCTTGTTCATGAAGGCTATTATTTTTCCTTCACTTATGAAGCTCAGTTTGGCTGGATATGAAATTCTGGGTTGAAAGTTCTTTTCTTTAGGGATGTTGAATATTGGCCCCCACTCTATTCTGGCTTGTAGAGTCTCTGCCGAGAGATCTGCTGTGATTCTGATGGGCTTCCCTTTGTGGGTGACCCGACCTTTCTCTCTGGCTGCCCTTAGTATTTTCTCCTTCATTTCAACCCTGGTGAATCTGACAATTATGTGCCTTGGGGTTGCTCTTCTTGTGGAGTATCTTTGTGGTGTTCTCTGCATTTCCTGGAGTTGAGTATTGGCCTGCCTTGCTAGGTTGGGGAAATTTTCCTGGATAATATCCTGAAGAGTATTTTCCAGCTTGGATTCATTCTCTTCATCACATTCTGGTACACCTATCAAACGTAGATTGGGTCTCTTCACATAGTCCCACATTTCTTGGAGATTTTGTTCATTCCTTTTTGCACTTCTTTCTCTAATCTTGGTTTCTCATTTTATTTCATTGAGTTGATCTTCGACTTCTGATATTCTTTCTTCTGCTTGGTCAATTCGGCTGTTGAAACTTGTGCATGCTTCGTGAAGTTCTCGTATTGTGTTTTTCAGCTCCTTCAATTCATTCATATTCCTCTCTAAGTTGTCCATTCTTGTTATCATTTCCTCGATCTTTTTTCAAATCTTTTTTCAAGGTTCTTAGTTGCTTTGCATTGATTTAGAACATGTTCTTTTAGCTCACTGAAGTTTCTCATTATCCACCTTCTGAAGTCTGATTCTGTCATTTCGTCACACTCATTCTCCATCCAGCTTTGTTCCCTTGCTGGTGAGGAGTTTGGTCCTTTGTCGGAGGTGAGGTGTTTTGGTTTCGGGTGTTTTCCTCCTTTTTGCGCTGGTTTCTTCCCATCTTTGTGGATTTATCCACCTGTCATCTTAGTAGTTGCTGATTTTTCAATTGGGTCTCTGAGTGGACGCCCAGATTGTTGATGATGAAGTATTTCTGTTACTTAGTTTTCCTTCTAATGGTCTAGCCCCTCTGCTGTACGAGTGCTGAGGTCCACTCCAGGCCCTACTTGTCTGGGGTACACCTGTAGCAGCTGCGGAACAGTGAGGGATGCTACCAGTTTCTTCTTCTGCTATTTTTGTCCCAGAATGATGCCTGCCAAATGTCAGTCTGATTAGTCCTTTTTTGAGGTGACTCTTTGGATATACAGGGGTCAGGGAGCTGCTTGAGCAGACGGTCTGTACTTTATAGGAGCTCCAGTGCTGAGCTGTGAGCTCCGTTGTTCATTCAGGGTTGTTGGGCACCTGTGTTTCGGTCTGCTGCAGCAGAACTTATAAACCCCCCCCTTTTTTTTCCCCTCAGATGCTCTGTCTCAGGGAGTTGGAGCTTTCTTTATGAGTATCTGTTGCCCTGTCCTGCCCGGCTAGGAGGTAGTCTATTCACTATTTGCCTGCCGAGGCTCCGCCCTGCTAGCGCGGGTCCGCCCTGCTGCCACGGGGCTCCGTTCTACTGTGATGCGCTCCGCCCTGCTGGTGGAGTCTCTCTGTTATGGCGGGTTGCCTCGGCAACGGGAGGCTGCGTCAGCACTGGGCGTGTACCTCAGTAAGGGCGGATTGCGTCCGTAGTGGCGGACGCCCCTCCCCCACCGGGCTGCACCGTCCTGGATTCAGCTGAGCCCACAGCAAAACTCTCAACCCCGAGCGCCTCCAATCACCACCCTGCTTGTCCCCGTGAGGGTGGGACCCGCCAAGCCCAATCACCTGGCTCCCTGCCTCAGAGTTCGTCCTCTCTCTCTCTCTCTTTTTCTCCCCAGTTTGAACGGTTGACTCTCTCACTGGTGCCCCAGTAGCCTGCTGATAGGACACTGGGATCCGTGTGATCTCCCATGCCGCTGCCCACTGCACCAGCTCAGATCACACTTCCCAGGAATCTCCTGGTCTGGCTCACTGTCCAAGTCCCATTTAATCAGATGGACATGTCAATCTGCCCTTCCAAATCTCAGATTGCTGGTTTAACAGGGCACCCAGGCCAGTGAGTTTTGTGCCGGGTGCCGCTGTGCTGCAGCGCCGGCCAAACCGGCCACACAAGCCAAAACACCAGCTGCGCTGGCGTCCCGTGTCTCTCCTACACCTGGGAATTTCCCCGTTCTGTGAGCAACAAAGGTCTGTCTGAGAATGTGGCTAGGACTCACCCTCTGCACCTTCACTGAGAGCTGCAATCCTGAGTTGTTTCTATGGCGCCATCTTGGAAATCAACAATTATTTTTTGTTCAGCTTTGTTATGTTACAACTTTCATCACAGAATGATACTCAGGACATGAGCTGGAATCTGAGAAGCTCAAATGTAGCTAATAAAGAACTAATGAAAAATATAAGGTAAGAGAATTATTAATGTGTTTCTAAAAACAAAACAAAGTAAAACAAAACTGGTACATTCCATTTGGACTCTTAGACATGGTTTTTGGAATTGTTTTGTTTTATATTATTGCCTACTTCACTGTCTTAACAATGTGAAGACCAGGGTGTCAAAGGGCATGAAGCATGTGGTGAGAGTTGTGTTATGCCAGTTAGCCCAAGGGGGTCAGGTGGGGCTTCAGATTCCACATACTCAGCTACATTTCCTCACTGAGGCACAGCAACGTGATCTAGAAAGTCTTACCCGACTCTGAGAATGCTGTCCTTATTCTGAAAGTCACCTGAAAAGGTGAAATATTAAATAATTTTGACTGCCATCTGGATTATATACTGATATATCAATTTCATTCGTTGAGTGGTTTGTTCACTGTCAGCCTGTCAATTCCACAGAAGAGGAGGGCCAACTTTTTATATATACACGTGTCTTTTCTGCAGGACATGAGTATGCACGAATTTTGAGATCTATCAAAGTCCTGGGACCAATCCCCAGAGATGACTGATTAAATTCAGTTCTGTTCTGAAATTCTATTTTGTGTATGGAAATACATTTTCATGAAGTTAAAACTATATTCACTTTATTTCTCATTCCAATATGTTTGACAATTATTAATGATCACCTGATGTTTCTGTTTCTGTAATGAGCATTTATCGATCTTTAGGGTTCCCAGATATGTTTTTTTATAGGTAGGAAAAGAAAACATAAGTCCTGGAGGGAGGCAAGATGGCGTCGTAGAGGTGACTCAGGATTGCAGCTCTCGGTGAAGGCGCAGAGGGTGAGTCCTAGCCGCATTCTCGGATGTTCCTTTTATGCCCACAGAGCGTTGAAAGTCCCAGGTGTGGGAGAGACACGGGACGCTAGCAGCCGGCTAACGCAACCGGCTCCCGCCGCCTCTTCGGCCGGCGCCGCAGCGGGACCCGGCGCGGAACTCACTGGTCTGGGTGCCCTGTTAAACCGGCAATCTGAGATTTGGAAGGGCAGATTGGCATGTCCATCTGATTGAACAGGACTTGGACAATGAGCCAGACCAGGAGTTTCCTGGGAAGCGTGATCTGAGCCGGGGTAGTGGGCAGCGGCACGGGAGATCGCACGGATCCCAGTGCCCTATCGGCAGGCTCCTGGGGCGCCAGTGAGAGAGTCGACCTTTCAGCTTGGGGAGAGGAAGAGAGAGAGAGAGAGGACGGACTCTGAGGCAGGGAGCAGGGTGATCGGGCTCGGCGGGTCCCACGCTCACGGGGACAAGCAGGGCGGCGACTGGAGGCGCTTGGGGCTGAGAGTTTTGTTGCCGGCATTTAGGACGGTGCAGCCCGGTCAGGGAGGGGCGTCCACCATTCCTGACAAAGTGCACCCCCACTTAAGTACCGCCCAGGACTGACGCAGCCTGCCGTTGCCGAGGCAACCTGCCATAACAGAGAGAGTCCGCCGGGCCGCAACAGGGCGGACCCGCCTTAGGAGGTCAGAGCCCCGGCAGGCAAATAGTGAATAGACTGCCACCTAGTGGGGCAGGACAGTGCAACAGATACTCATAAAGAAAGCCCCAACTCCCTGAGACAGAGCATCTAAGGGTGAAAAAAAAAAAAAAAAAAAAAAAAGAGTGGTGTTTTATGAGTTCTATTGCAGCAGACATAACCTCCCAACAACCCTGAATGAACAACGGAGCTCACAGCTCAGCACTGGAGCTCCTATAAAGCACAGACTGTCTCCTCAAGCAGCTCCCTGACCTCTGTATATCCAAGGAGTCACCCCAGAAAAGGACTAATCAGACTGACATTTGGCTGGCATCATTCTGGAACAAGGGCAGCAGAAAAAGAAACTGATATCATCCCTCACTGTTCTGCAGCTGCTGCAGGTATACCCCAGACAAGCAGGGCCTGGAGTGGACCTCAGCACTCATACAGCAGAGAGGATAGATCATTAGAGGGAAAACTAAGTAACAGAAATACTTCATCATCAACAATCTCAGTGTCCACACAGAGACCCAATTGAAAAATCAGCCACTACTAAGACAACAGGCGGATAAATCCATAAAGATGGGAAGAAACCAGCGCAAAAAGGAGGAAAGCACCCGAAACCAAAACACCTCACCTCCAAAAAAGGACCAAAACTCCTCACCAGCAAGGGAACAAAGCTGGATGGAGAATGAATGTGACGAAATGACGGAATCAGACTTCAGAAAGTGGATAATGAGAAACTTCAGTGAGCTAAAGGAACATGTTCTAAACCAGTGCAAAGAAACTAAGAACCTTGAAAAAAGATTTGAAAAAAGATTCGAGGAATTGATAACGAGAATGGACAACTTAGAGAGGAATATGAATGAATTGAAGGAGCTGAAAAACTCAACACGAGAACTTCGCGAAGCATGCACAAGTATCAACAGCCGAATTGACCAAGCAGAAGAAAGAATATCAGAAGTTGAAGATCAACTCAATGAAATAAAACGAGAAACCAAGATTAAAGAAAAAAGCACAAAAAGGAATGAACAAAATCTCCAAGAAATGTGGGACTATGTGAAGAGACCCAACCTACGTTTGATAGGTGTACCAGAAAGTGACGAAGAGAATGAATCCAAGCTGGAAAACACTCTTCAGGATATTATCCAGGAAAATTTCCCCAACCTAGCAAGACAGGTCAATACTCAACTCCAGGAAATACAGAGAACACCACAAAGATACTCTGCAAGAAGAGCAACCCCAAGGCACATAATCGTCAGATTCACCAGGGTTGAAACAAAGGAGAAAATACTAAGGGCAGCCAGAGAGAAAGGTCGGGTCACCCACAAAGGGAAGCCCATCAGACTCACAGCAGATCTCTCAGCAGAGACTCTACAAGCCAGAAGAGAGTGGGGGCCAATATTCAACATCCTTAAAGAAAAGAGCTTTCAACCCAGAATTTCATATCCAGCGAAACTGAGCTTCATAAGTGAAGGAAAAATAAAATCCTTCACGAACAAGCAAGTACTCAGAGATTTTGTCACCACTAGGCCTGCTTTACAAGAGCTCCTGAAAGAGGCACTACACATAGAAAGAAACAACCAGTTCTAGCCATTCTAAAAGCATACCAAATGCTAAAGACCATCAACAAAATGAAGAATGTACATGAACCAACGGGCAAAACAGCCAGCTAGCATCAAAATGGCAGTATCAAATTCACACATAACAATATTAACCCTGAATGTAAATGGGCTAAATGCACCAATCAAAAGACACAGACTGGCAAATTGGATAAAAAACCAAAACCCATCGGTGTGCTGTATCCAGGAAACCCACCTCACATGCAAAGATACACAAAGGCTCAAAATAAAGGGATGGAGGAAGATTTACCAAGCAAATGGAGAGCAAAAAAAAGCAGGAGTTGCAATTCTCATCTCTGATAAAATAGACTTTAAAGTAACAAAGATCAAAAGGGACAAAGAAGGTCATTACATAATGGTAAAAGGATCGATACAACAAGAAGAGATAACGATTCTAAATATATATGGACCCAATGTAGGAGCACCCAGATATATAAGGCAAGTTCTTAATGACTTACAAAGGGACTTAGACTCCCACACAATAATAGTGGGAGACTTTAACACTCCACTGTCAATAGCAGACAGATCAACCAGACAGAAAATTAACAAGGATATCCAGGACTTGAACTCAGACCTGGAACAAGCAAACCTGATAGACATTTACAGAACTCTCCACCCCAAATCCACAGAATATACATTCTTCTCAGCACCACATCACACCTACTCCAAAATTGACCACATAATTGGAAGTAAAGCACTCCTCAGCAAATGCAAAACAACTGAAATCATAACAAACAGTCTCTCAGACCATAGTGCAATCAAGTTGGAACTCAGAATTCAGAAAATAACTCAGAACCGCACAGCTTCATGGAAACTGAACAATTGGCTCTTGAATGTTGATTGGATAAACAATGAAATGAAGGCAGAAATAAAGAAGTTCTTTGAAACCAATGAGAATGAAGACACAACGTACCAGAATCTCTGGGACACATTTAAAGCAGTCTGTAGAGGAAAATATATAGCAATAAGTGCCCACATGAGAAGAGTGGAGAGATCCAAAATTGACACCCTATCGTCAAAATTGAAAGAGCTAGAGGAGCAAGATCAAAAAAGCTCAAAACCTAGCCGAAGACAAGAAATAACTAAGATCAGAGCAGAACTGAAGGAGATAGAGACAAGAAAAACCCTTCAAAAAATCAATAAATCTAAGAGCTGGTTTTTCGAAAAGATCAACAAAATAGACAGACCACTAGCCAGACTGATAAAAAAGAAGAGAGAGAACAACCAAATAGATGCAATAAAAAACGATAAAGGGGAAATCACCACAGATTCCACAGAAATTCAAACCATCATCAGAGAATACTACAAACAACTCTATGCACATAAACCAGTAAATCAGGAAGAAATGGATAAATTCCTGGATGCCTGTGTCCTCCCAAGCCTAAACCAGGAGGAAGCCGAAACTATGAATAGACCAATAACAAGGTCTGAAGTTGAGGCAGCAATTAAGAGCCTACCACACAAAAAAAGCCCAGGTCCAGATGGGTTCACAGCCGAATTCTACCAGACACACAAAGAGGATCTGGTACCATTCCTTCTGAAACTATTCCAAATAATCCAAAAAGAGGGAACCCTTCCCAAATCATTTTATGAGACCAACATCATCCTGATACCAAAACCTGGCAGAGACTCAACAAGAAAAGAAAACTTCAGGCCAATATCCATGATGAACATAGATGCAAAAATCTTCAATAAAATACTGGCAAACCGATTGCAACAGCACATTAAAAAACTTATCCATCATGATCAAGTAGGATTTATCCCGGGGATGCAAGGCTGGTTCAACATACGCAAGTCTATAAATGTAATTCACCACATAAACAGAAGCAAAAACAAAAACCACATGATTATCTCAATTGATGCAGAGAAGGCATTTGACAAAATTCAACAGCCCTTTATGCTAAAAACCCTCAATAAACTTGGTATTGATGGAACATATCTCAAAGTAATAAAAGCTATTTATGACAAACCAACAGCCAATATCATACTTAATGGGCAAAAACTGGAAGCATTCCCTTTGAAATCTGGCACTAGACAAGGATGCCCTCTCTCACCACTTCTATTCAACATAGTACTGGAAGTTCTAGCCAGAGCAATCAGGCAAGAAAAAGAAATAAAGGGTATTCAAATAGGAAAGGTGGAAGCCAAATTGTCTCTATTTGCAGACGACATGATAGTATACCTAGAAGACCCCATCACCTCAGCCCAAAAGCTCCTGCAACTGATAAGCAACTTCAGCAAAGTCTCAGGATATAAAATCAATGTGCAAAAATCACAAGCATTCCTATACACCAATAACAGACTTAAAGAGAACCAAATCAAGAACGAACTGCCATTCACAATTGCTACAAAGAAAATAAAATACCTAGGAATACAACTCACTAGGAATGTAAGGGACCTCTTTAAGGAAAACTACAAACAACTGCTCAATGAAATAAGAGAGGACACAAACAGATGGAGAAACATTCCATGTTCGTGGTTAGGAAGAATCAATATCGTGAAAATGGCTATACTGCCCAAAGTAATTTACACAATCAATGCTATCCCCATCAAACTACCATTGAATTTCTTCACAGAACTGGAAAAAACCACCATGAATTTCATATGGAACCAAAAAAGAGCCCGCATAGCCAAGTCAATTCTAAGCAAAAAGAACACAGCGGGAGGCATCACGCTACCAGACTTCAAACTATACTACAAGGCTACAGTAATCAAAACAGCATGGTACTGGTACCAAAACAGAGATATAGACCAATGGAACAGAACAGAGGCATCGGAGGCAACACAACACATCTACAACCATATTATCTTTGATAAACCAGACAAAAACAGGCAATGGGGAAAGGATTCCCTATTTAATAAATGGTGTTGGGAAAACTGGCTAGCCATGTGCAGAAAGCAGAAATTGGACCCCTTCCTGACACCTTACACTAAAATTAACTCCAGATGGATTAAAGACTTAAACATAAGACCTGACACCATAAAAACCCTAGAAGAAAATCTAGGCAAAACCATTCAGGACATAGGAGTAGGCAAGGACTTCATGAACAAAACTCCCAAAGCATTGGCAACAAAAGCCAAAATAGACAAATGGGACCTAATCAAACTCCACAGCTTCTGCACAGCAAAACAAACAGTCACTAGAGTGAATCGGCAACCATCAGAATGGGAAAAAATCTTTGCAGTTTACGCATCCGACAAAGGGCTGATATCCAGAATTTACAAAGAACTCAAACAGATTTACAGGAAAAAAACAAACAAGCCCATTCAAAAATGGGCAAAGGATATGAATAGAAACTTTACGAAAGCAGACATACACGAGGCCAGCAAACATATGAAAAAGTGCTCATCGTCATTGGTCATTAGAGAGATGCAAATCAAAACCACATTGAGATACCATCTCACACCAGTTAGAATGGCGATCATTAAAAAATCTGGAGACAGCAGATGCTGGAGAGGATGTGAAGAAATAGGAACACTCTTACACTGTTGGTGGGAGTGTAAATTAGTTCAACCATTGTGGAAGACAGTGTGGCGATTCCTCAGGGACCTAGAAATAGAAATTCCATTTGACCCAGCAATCCCATTACTGGGTATCTATCCAAAGGATTATAAATCGTTCTACTATAAGGACACATGCACACGAATGTTCATTGCAGCACTGTTTACAATAGCAAAGACCTGGAACCAACCCAAATGCCCAACGATGATAGACTGGACTGGGAAAATGTGGCACATATACACCATGGAATATTATGCAGCAATCAAAAATGATGAGTTTGTGTCCTTTGTAGGGACATGGATGAATCTGGAGAACATCATTCTCAGCAAACTGACACAAGAACAGAAAAAGAAATACCGCATATACTCGCTCATAGGTGGGTGAGAAAAATGAGAACATGTGGACACAGAGAGGCAGTCTACTATACACTGGGGACTGTTGGGGGGAATGGGGGAGGGACAGCGGGGGGGGCTGGGGGGGATAGCCTGGGGATGAATACCAAGTGTGGGTGAAGGGGAGGAAAGCAGCAAAGCACACTGCCATGTGTGTACCTATGCAACTATCTTGCTCGTTCTGCACATGTACCCCCAAACCTATAATGCAATAAAAATAAATAAATAAATAAATAAATAAAAAAAAAAAAAAGAAAACATAAGTCCTTCTTATAATATCAATTTTCCTCTTTTTTTTGTACTGTGGAAAAATATCATAGTTGATTTCTTGCAAGCCATTAGAACATTTCAAAATATATGAAGTAAATGATAAATATATTGCCATACAATGTAAGATTTTTGCATATCTTTATTTTCAGTATCTGTTTCTTATTTTAAAAGAATGTATGTTTATTTTAGAAAATGTAAAGATCAAGTAAGCCACAGTAGAAATTAAATATCTCCCTAGTTCCATCAGAAAAATATAAAATCATGGCTATATTCTTATGTGTATAATTCTAGACCCTTTCCTATTTTAAATATACTTTTGTTTCTGTATAGACAAAACCCAGTAAATCCTTCGATGTGTAATGTATATAATCAACATATATTTATTTTTTCCTATGTTTGGTATTTAGAGGTGCTTTTCCCCTACATCTTGACTATTACATTTTTTTCTGCCAAACATTGACTATCTGCACGTTGATCTTATATGTATTGCAGAAGCGGTTAGGTCATTGGACAGCCAGAAATGGCTCTGTCTTTCTGTCCAGGGATTATCAAAGGGTCAGGCTCAGGAATAAGAGGGTGTTTTAGGAATTTTGATTAGTTGGGCAATGGCAGGATATGTTTAACTTACCCATCGCCCCCGCTTATTTCATTGTTGTTCTTAAGCTACAGGTTCTCACACTGTCTCCCAAGCTGGAGGTCAGTGGTGCAATCTTAGCTCACTGCAGCCTCAAACACCTGGGCTCAATCAATCTTTCCACCTCAGGCTCCAAAATCACTAGGACTAGTCACGTGCCACAATGCTCAGCTAATATTTGTACTTTTATTTGTCGATATAGGGTGTCCCTATGTTGCCGAGGATGGTCTCCAACTCCTGGCCTCAAGCAATCCTCCCACCTCAGCCTCCCAAATTTATGGGATTAAAAGCATGAGCTACCACTCCGGAGCTTATTTATTTCAGAGTTTGTTTTTCTCTTTCTGGTCTACTGCATGAACTCTCTTAGCTTGTTTTATAAAACATTCTTCTGCCGTGGTCATGTGAAACATTACCAAATTGTTTCTGATGATTCTTTATGTTTTATGTTAAGTATTCTAACATGATAGTGTGACTTTTTAAAAAAGAACAAAAAAAAAATAGAAGTTTGGCTAATCACAAACAAGACTTTAATGATCACTGTTGTGCTATAACTTATTATAATGCATTAAAAATCAGGACTTATTTGTAATGTGCCTTGAGACAGAAAATATTCAGTCACTTGATTTCTCAGACCTCAGTTTTCTCCTCTGTGAAATACTAATACCAACTGTGTGTAGTTTATTCTGAAGAACTTGGAAAATTGTAACTAAATACTCTGGTATCAAGCATGATTGCTGTGTTTCCTATATTGTTGTTACTGTGGTAGCACTGAACCACTTACCAACTTAAGTTTTTGCTCAAAGTGAAAATATAATTTATCAATACATATTTCATAGACTAGCATTTTTGTTTTGAGACCGAGTCTCTCTTTGTAGCTCAGGCTGGAGTTCACTGGTGTGATTGGGGCTCACTGCAACCTCTGCCTACTGGGTTCAAGGAATTCTCCCGCCTCCTGAATGGCTGGCACTACAGTTCTGCACCACCATGCCTGGCTAATTTTTTGTATTTTTAGTAGATTTGGGGTTTCACCATGCTTTCCACGCTAGTCTCACACCCCTGACCTTGTGATCGGGCCACCTCAAGCTCCCAACGTGCTGTGATTACAGGCTTGTGCTACCTTCCCTGGCCAGACTGGTCTTTAGAGATGATTGAATGTGGAAGTTCAGTTGACAAGTGACTTGTTCAAATTGTTAAATTAGAAATATTCTATGTTAAAATTGTAGCATGCTCTTGTGTTTCTCTTCTATATCATTTAGGCAACTAATAAACACCATTACTGTTTTATCAACAGGCATGTCAGCCATGCTCCAAGCAGCCACGGCAAGTATTCAAGGGAGTCATTTTCAGAAATTTCTGATGCTCTGTTTGATATTGAAATCAAAGCAGATCCTTGCAAAGCTAGGGGAGAAGTGAAGAGAAAGATTGCTGTTGCAGGCTTCACAGTGCAGGCAGCTGCAGAGGCTTTGAAAGAAGCAGCCTGAGAGGATTCTTTAGAGTGCCCATATTGAATTTGTGTGGTGTATCACTCACAAAGACTCATGATGGGTATATTGATGAAGTTTAAAATAGTATATTAGAAATAAAACTAGCCATTATATAGCCATGTGAGTGTTCATATATTTATCTGTGTATATATTTTTCTTTTATTTTCTTGTTATGGACTAAAAATTAAAAAAAAATTATAATTAGACAAGGTTATTCTGAAATGGAAGAATTAAACTCTGTATTACATTCAAGAGGAATGGGTAAATATGGTAAAACTCTCATCTGGCATTATCAGAGAATCAAGTCTAATCTGTTCATGTCACTTCACACATAGGAAAACATCAGCATGTTACAGAACAAACTGGGGAATATGCACAACTGCTCCAAGCCAGAGGCCTCATGCCCTGGCTGGCCTTCCAGGGCTGAGAGGATCACTGTCTCTGATTGGGAAACTGATTAAATTACACTTTTAGTAAATGTAATCACTATAGCATAAGAAATAATTTTTTATTAAAAATATTTTGTTTGTATAAAACACTATCATATAACACACAAGGATAGAGAAAAATAGTAATGAACATTTGTGAACCTACTAGCTGTGTTAAGAAAACAGTATTTTCAACATCTTTGGGTCCCGCATGTACTCATGACTGTGCTTTTTCACTGTTTTGAACTGTATGTTTATCTTTATTTCCTGTGTTATGATTTCATCACACATGGCCATATTATTTACATGTTTTGGTTTGATGTAGTTTACTATTTTATATAAGTGAAATCATACCATGTATATTTTTATGCTACTTTTTTTTTTCACAGGTCTTCAGGGGTTCAGATAGATAGATAGATAGATAGACACATAGATAGATAGATAGATAGATAGATAGATAGATAGATAGATAGATAGCATTTATTCAAATGAAAGTAAGATTCATGGTCCATCAAGACAGAGAAAACATATAATAATGTGAATAGGGAAAGTTAATATAAAGAATGATGAATTATAACAATTTGAACAATGAAATATTGTCTAGTAAAATGTAAGAAGTCTAAATAATACGTGATGAGCACATATAAGGAACTGCCATTGTTTCCAGGGTGAAGTTTGAGAAGCCAATGAACAGTCCCCTCCTACCTTGGCCTCACTGAATGTTAACAAGTCTCTGTGGTGTTGCATGTGAAAAACTTGGTGTAAATCCACACTTCAGGACTCCCCAGAAACTTGCCTTCTGGGCCACTTGTAAAGCCGTTTAGTAAGAAATGTCATCTCAGAGGGGCTCCACTGCAAGTTTGAAAAAAGTCCAGTATCAGAAGCAGCTCTTGGCTGCTGAGTTCTCCCGGCCACCGCGAACTTGAAGAAGTCGCTGTAGCAGCAGCCTGAGCTACAGAACCTGGGAACTGGTGTACCCGGGCATACCCTCTGGGCCAGATACCAGACATGTCATTTCCAAAGCAGCTCGGAAGCACTTTTTTTGGAATTTCTCTCCAATGTCTTCTATCACAGAGATGGACATCTTAACACTTGGCAAAGAAAAAAATTATTTAAAGCGTCCAAATCTATTTACATAAATAATCAAGAGTGAGTTTGTGGTGGATAACCCAAAGGTGGATACATGATGCATCATAAACTATATTTGTTCATTTTCTGCTGATGTACACTTGGAAGTTTTCTGGTTTTGTGAGCACGTCTGCTAATGCAAATAGTCAAGAGATTCCTTTTCCTGACAGGATCTTCCGATAGGTGGAATATCTGGGTTATAAAATTTGTGGATCTTCAATTCTACTGGGCAATGCCACGTATCATTTTAAAGTGATTTTATTTATTTATATTTCTACTAACAGGGTAATTATATTATATAAAACAATAAACATATGGGTTATTGTGGCAAGTTAAAGAAATATAAATAGTTCACTCTTATTAAAATCCGAGGCATTTGAGGGAAGAACAATTTATACATTGAGCATCAAATACTTCAAAAGTTTTGAAGACATACAGAGGAGTGTAACTACTTTCTTGTAGTTTATCAAAATCCTGTAATAGGGTAAAGCAGGTAGGAATATAGGCATATCTACATTTCAGAAAGCGTTCTAACCTAGATGAAACAGAAGGGCATCAAGCCAGCAGGAGAACATGAGTAATTGTGTGTGTGTGTGTGTGTGTGTGTGTGTGTGTGTGTGTGTGTGTGTCAGGGTCTCACTTTGTTACCCAGGCTAGAGCCAGTGGCTCAATGCAACCTCTACCTCCCGGGCTCAGGCAATCGTCCAACATAAGACTCCCAAGTAGATGAGATTACAGGCATGCACCATCATGCCTGTCTAATTTTTGTACTTTTTGTGGAGATAGTTTCTTTTTTGGGGGGGGGCGGAGTTTTGCTCTTGTTACCCAGGCTGGAGTGCAATGGCACAATCTCGGCTTACTGCAACCTCCACCTCCTGGCTTCAAGCAATTCTCCTTCCTCAGCCTCCTGAGTAGCTGGGATTACAGGCACGCGTGACCATGCCCAGCTAATTTTTTGTATTTTTAGTAGAGACGGGGTTTCACCATGTTGACCAGGGTGGTCTTGATCTCTTGGCCTCGTGATCCACCTGCCTCGGCCTCCCGAAGTGCTGAGATTACAGGCTTGAGCCACCGCGCCTGGCCAGAGATAGAGTTTCACCATGTTGCCCAGGCTGGTCTTGAACTTCTCGGCTCGACTAGTCGATCCATCCAGGCCTCCCAAAGTGCTGGGATTACAGGCATGAGTTACTATTCCAGGTCCCAAAATCTTTTATCATGGCAACCGCTGTCATGCAGACTTTACCCTCAGAAAAGATAAAACTACCCTCGTCTGTTGGATTTCAGCTTGGGTGTTACTTCTATTAGGAAGACGTTCAGGATGACCGTCACTTCCTTTGTATCACCTACTAGACCATGAGCTCCTTAAGGACTGAGTTTTGACTTTTTTTTAATATACTTTAATTTTTGAAACTCACGTGCAGAACACATAGGTTTGTTACTATTTTGGCTCCAATCCCTACCAGTATGGAAAGTCCATAGTAGACACTCATTTTGTGAGTAACCAGAGAAGCACACATGAGACCCTCTGAGACATTCTGTGCTTTGAACAGAAGAGCTGCACTTCATTGTAGGAATTGCACAATGCCCTTGTTATGGGGTTTGGCTGAGCGTGCAATAGGCTTTTTGTGATGTCATTGACGGAGACTTGGACAGTATTATAGATGTGGGACAAGGTGAATTATTATTATTCTATAAAATGGACCAAAATCCTGCACAACACTTGAAAGCTTTGTTAACTTTCAATCAATTCTGCCAGCATGCAAGAAGCATTTCCCCCAAAATATTGTATGCAGTTCGGTGGCTTAGGAACATACTGTGGCAACATATTTAATGTCACTGATAGGAAAACAGTTTTCAGAGACAGACTTCCTGGGTTCAAACCCTACCATTTGAGTATGACTATTGGCAAATTATTGAAGTCTCCTGTTCTTAGGTTTCTTAATCTTTAAATGAGTATAAAATGTTATTTATTTCATGGGGTTGCTGTAAGAATTAAGTAAGCTAGAACATGTAAAGCACTTAGAACAATCTGTAGCATAGAATTCATAATTAATAAATGTGTGATATTTTCACTGGAATGACAGTAATTTTTAGTTAGGTAATGAAATACAATCTTTCCCTCTTACCTATTCTGCATGATGACACGGTTGTGGTATAATAGATGGTAACATTTTTAGCCTTGAGCACTAGAATTTGCAACTATTATTTCTTTTTTATGCATCTCATAAGTTGCTTATTGTTTATTTCTCTCTAGTACAGGGCATTCTACACAACATAGCATTGAAATTTTACTGAAAAGTTAGAATACTAGAAAGTCTTTCTTCTCTATACTTAGGTAGATAATATACAAGTTTTAAAGAAGTGATTCACATTTAAATGCATCAAAGAACGTTTCTGGAAAACTCTCCATATATGTATCTAGCGTTACCCTTTCTTAACTTTTTTGGATCTATCTTTTGAAGCCCAATGCTCATCAAATGACACTTCAGAAAACACACTAATTTGCAATGCCATGGATGGATTAAAAAGACAGCCACTTGATCTTTTTCTAGGATACGCTGACTTTTATAAAGTATGTAATTGTTTTAATGTCTGTTAGTATGTAAAGGGTGACTTTTATTTAGATTTTTACTTTTCCAATTTCTAGCAAGGTTTGTTAATTTTAAGTTTATAGAAATCACCTAAATTCCCAAACATTAGATAATTTATTAATACAATTATGTGTAAACATTGGTGATTTATTAAATCATGGTAAATGACAACAAAACCTATTAGTATGACAACTGTGTTAAAAATATCTTTTATACACTATTAAAGATAATTATGCATATAACTATTGTGTAAATAGCAGTCAGGTGCCTTGACTAATGCCTGAAATTCCAGCACTTTGGGAGGTGGAGGTTGGTAGATCACCTGAGGTCAGCAGTTTGAGACCAGCCTGGCCAAGATGGTGAAACCCCATCTCTACTAAAAATACAAAAATTAGCCAGGCATGGTGGCAGACACCTGTAATCCCAGCCACTTGGGAGGCTGAGGCAGGAGAATTGCTTGAATCTGGGAGGCAGAGGTTGCAGTGAACTGAGATCATGCCATTGCACTCCAGTCTGGGTGACAGAGGGAGACTCTGTCTCAAAAAAAGGTAATAATAATAATAATGATTATTATTGTGTAAATAATATATAATTTTTAAATATGGATACATCATTGTTATTTATGTACATGTATATGTAAAGTATCTGTCTTAAAATTATTCAAAAAGTTGTGTGAATTGAAAAACTGTTTTATTTTTATATAAAACAATCATCATGAAATAGTCATAAAATAGTAAAGATAAGAAAAAAAGGCTGATACAACTAAATCCAAAAGCATTATATATACAATTATATGAAACACAATTGAGTTCCTCGAGACACTTTTTGTCTTTGGCTGGGCCTTGCACCTTGCCTTACCTGTGGCTGGGCCTTGCCTGTGGCTGGGCCTTACCTGTGGCCGGGCCTTACCTGTGGCCGGGCCTTGCCTGTGGCCGGGCCTTGCCTGTGGTCGTGCCTTACCTGTGGCCGGGCCTTGCCTGTGGCCGGGCCTTGCCTGTGGCCGGGCCTTGCCTGTGGTCGTGCCTTGCCTGTGGCCGGGCCTTGCCTGTGGCCGTGCCTTACCTGTGGCCGGGCCTTGCCTGTGGCCGGGCCTTGCCTGTGGCCGGGCCTTGCCTGTGGTCGTGCCTTACCTGTGGCCGGGCCTTGCCTGTGGCCGTGCCTTACCTGTGGCCGGACCTTGCCTGTGGTCGGGCCTTACCTGTGGCTGGGCCTTGCCTGTGGCTGTGCCTTACCTGTGGCCGGGTCTTGCCTGTAGCCGTGCCTTACCTGTGGCCGTGCCATGCCTGTGGCTGGGCCTTACCTGTGGCCGTGCCTTACCTGTGGCCGTGCCATGCCTGTGGCTGGGCCTTACCTGTGGCCGTGCCTTACCTGTGGCCAGGCCTTGCCTGTGGTCGTGCCTTGCCTTTGACCGGGCCTCACCTGTGGCCGGGCCTTGAGCCAGGCCATGCCTGCAACCGGGCCTTGCACCCTCCTTTGCCTTGCCTCTGGCCGGGCCTTGCCTGTGGCCGTGTCTTGCTTTTGGCCGGGCCTTGCCTATGTCCAGGTCTTGTGCCCAAACTTGCCTGTGGCCAGGCCTTGTGCCTTTCCTTGCCTGTGGCCTGGCCTTGCGTCTTGCCTTGCATTTGGTTGGGCCTTGCCTGTGGCCGGGCCTTGCCTGTGGCCAGGTCTTGCGCCTTGCCTTACTGTAGGCCCAGCCTTGCGCCTTGCCTTGCCTGTGGCTGGGTCTTGCCTGTAGCCAGGTCTTGCCTTTTTCTGGGCCTTGCGCTGGGCCATACCTTTCCCCAGGCCTTGCCTTGTTTGTGGCTGGGCCTTGCACCTTGCTTGCCTTTGGCCAGGCCCTGCGCCTTGCCTTACCTGTGGCCAGGCCTTGCCTGTGGCTGGGCCTTGCCAGATGAGCTAGGTGGGGACCAGAGCATGGGATGGGAGATGCGGCGCACAGGCAGGGTGGGAGTGATTCTGGCTGCTCCAGGCATCGCCAAGCTATACCTTAGCTTCCTGCCCTCAAATCTGCAAATGGAGAGTTTTCTTTCATTTTTTATTTTTTGAAATGGAGTCTCACTCTGTCTCCCAGGCCGAAGTGCAGTGATGCAATCTCAGCTCACTGCTACCTCTGCCTTTCATATTCAAGCTATTCTCCTCCTCAGCCTCCCAGGTAGCTTTGATTACAGTTCCACACCACCATGCCCCGTTAATTTTTGTATTTTCAGTAGAAACAGAGTTTCATCATGTTAGCCAGCCTAGTCTCGAACTCCTAACCACAGATTATCCACCCACCTGTGCCTCCCAAAGTGCTAGAATTACAGTTGCGAGCCACCACACCAGGCCCCACGAAGGGTGAGTCTTTCTTGCCTGCTGAGCTACACTGGCATGGGAGTATTGGGGCCTGCAGGAAATGCCCCACTCCTGGCTGCTTTGCCTCGATCCTAGAGTTCCGGGATGCCTCTGTGCCACAAGGCCTGACACCCCCACCCTGTTCGCCCCTGCTACCTAGTCCACTGTTCAGGCTGCCATCACACCTCTCTGCCCCGTATGGCCCTCAGGAACTCACACCTCTGTCCAATCTGCCATCTTCCTGATGAGATCCCAGAGGAGGCCCAAGAGCGTGGAGAACGTCTGCTGCATCCACAACCTGAGGTGTGTGATTACCTGTGCAAGGAGGAGGAGGTGCTCAGGAAGGCCAATGTGTTACTTCCCTGGGGAGCCAGGACACTGCTGAGCTCTAACTGCTCCCTGGGCTCCCCAAGGTTGGGACAGCATGGAGCAGTGGGATGGAGGGGCTAGAGGCACCTGGTCATTCTGGCTGCATCCCGTGTACAGCTTTTCTGCAGTTTTGCCAATGAGCTCCTGGAGAAAAAGAAAAGACCAGGGTCACAGTCTGTATGTCCAGAGGGGTCAACCCAGGCAGGGCAGAGTTCATCAGCCCTGCCAACCTCCCTGTCTACCCCAGGGCCCCGGTTCTTGCCCAAATCTCTCGCCATTTCTGCTGAGACCTTTTTAAAATTTTTTGTAGTTATGGAACCTTGTTATATTGCCCAGACTGGTCTCAAACTCCTGGCCTCAAGTAATCCTCCCACCTCAGCCTCCCAAAGTGCTAGGATTACAGGTACAAGTGTGAGCCACTGTGCCAGGCCCACTTTTTCCTTTTTCTTTCCCTTTTTTTTTTTTTTTTTTTTTTTTTTGGAGACAGAGTCTTGCTCTGTAGCCCAGGCTGGAATGCAGTGGCACAATCTTGGCTCACTGCAACCTCTGTCTCCTGAGTTTAAGTGATTCTCCTGCCTCAGCCTCCCAAGTAGCTGGGACTACAAGCATGTGCCACCACACCTGGCTAATTTTTGTATTTTTAGTAGAGACAGGGTTTCACCATATTGGCCAGGCTGGTCTCGAACTCCTGACCTCGCCATCTGCCTGCCTCAGCCTCCCAAAGTGCTGGGACTACACGCAAGAGCCACCATGCCTGGTCCCATTGTTTCAAATGAGAGTTTGTTACTTTTCACTTTCAAATGAGAATAGTTACTTGTCCAAATGAGTCAGAATGAGGAACTGGGATGTGCCCAGACCTACTCTAGTGTTTCTCTTGCACCCATCCCTCGAATCATCCCATGACTCAGTGCCCATTCTAAAATGTACACGCTCCTCTCTTTTGGTCTAGTGAGGAGGCTCCACCAAACAGGAACATGATTCTGGATTCTAGGTTTAAAAGTGACTGTAGGGCCAGATGCGGTAGCTGACACCTATAATCTCAGCATTCTGGAAGGCCGAGGCAGGCACATCACCTGAGGTCAGGAGTTCAAGACCAGCCTGGCTAACATGGTGAAACCTCATCTCTATTAAAACTATAAAAATTAGCTGGGCATGGTGGCATGTGCCTGTAATCCCAGCTACGTGGGAGGCTGAGGCAGGAGAATCACTTTTACCTGAGAGGCGGAGGTTGCAGTAAGCTGAGATCATGCCATTGCACGTCAGTCTGGGTGACAAAGTGAGATTCTCTGGAGAAGGAGGAGAAAGATGAGGAGAAGAATAAGGAGGAGAAGGAGAAGGAGGAGGAGAAGGAGAAGGAGGAGGAGAAGGAGGAAGAGGAGGAAGAGGAGGAGGAGGAGAAGGAGGAAGGGAAGGAACAAGAGGAGGAAGAGAAGGAGGAAGAGAAGAGGAGGAGAAGGAGGAGAAAGAGGAGAAGAAAGAAGAGAAGGAAGAGGAGGAGGAGAAGGAGGAGAAGGAAGAGGAGGAGGAGAAGGAGAAGGAAGAGGAGGAGGAGAAGGAGGAAGGGAAGAAGAGGAGGAGAAGGAGGAGAAAGAGGAGAAGGAAGAAGAGGAGGAAGAGAAGGAGGAAGAAGGAGGAAGAGAATGAAGAAGAGGAGGAGGAGAAGGAGGAAGGGAAGGAAGAAGAGGAGGAGGAGAAGGAGGAAGAGAAGAGGAGGAGGAGAAGGAGGAGAAAGAGGAGGAGAAGAAAGAGGAGGAGGAAGAGGAGAAGGAAGAGGAGGAGGAGAAGGAGGAAGAGAAGGAACAAGAGGAGGAGGAGGAGAAGGAGGAAGGGAAGAAGAGGAGGAGGAGAAGGAGGAAGGGAAGAAGAGGAGGAGGGGAAGGAGAAGGAAGAGGAAAGGAGGAAGAGGGGGAGGAGAAGGAGAAGGATGAAAAGGAGGAGGAGGGGAAGCAGCAGCAGAAGAGTAGAAGCAGCAGAAACAGAAGCAGCAGCAGAATGAGAATCACCTGAGCCTGGGGAGGTGAGACCCTGTTGAAAAAGAAGAGGAGGCGGCGGAAGAGGAATAAGGAGGAGGAGCAGGAGGAGGAAGAAGTAGAAGAAGAAAGAGGAGGAGGAGGAGGAAGGCGAAGAAGAAATAGAAGGAGGAGGAGAAGAAGAAATGGTCTCTGAGTAGCCATAATGAGTAGGAAGAAAACCCAACCTACCTCTCCCTGGGTCCATTGGGAAAACATTAAGGCAGAGAAGGTCTTCCCAGAGAGACCAGGTTTGGTGAATAAGAGATTCAAAAAGCTAGAAGGAAAGGAGAATATTTAAGTTACTATTACTGAATAATATGTAGCCCCAAAACTTTAGGTGTTTAAAATAACAATCATGCTGGGTGTGGTGGCTCACGCCTGTAATCCCAGCACTTTGGGAGGCCAATGTGGGTGGATCACCTGAGGTTGAGAGTTCGAGAGCTGTCTGACCAACATGGAGAATCACCGTCTCTATTAAAAACACAAAATTAGCTGGGTGTGGTGGCTGGCACATGCCAGTAATCCCAGCTACTTGTGTGGCTGAGGCAAGAGAATTATTTGAACCTGGGAGGCAGAGGCTGCAGTGAGCTGAGACCATGCCATTGCACTCCACCCTGGGCAACAAGAGCCAAACACCATCTAAAAAAGAAAAAAATAACAATCTCTTATTTTTCATGGTTCTGCATGCTGACTGGATTCACGTAGGTGTGATTTTCACTCGGGAACTCTCATGCGTTGCAGTGGCTGGGGCTGGAGTCATCGCAAAGCCTTTTTCAGTCTCATGTCTGACTACTGATGTTGACTGTCATCTGAAACCTGTGCTGGGACTGTTGATTGGAAGATCAAAATGTGGCCTCTCCCTGTGATCTGGCTTCCTCGCTACATAGTGACTGGGTAAAAAGAGCACTCCCAGGAAGACCACAGAGAAATGGTGTCACCTTTTAGGACCTACCTTGAATCACTTCTGCCAGTCACAGACCTTCTTGAATTCAGGGGGAAGGAGCACAGACCTGACCTCATCATGGGAGTAATGCTAAGGTCATGTCTGAAGAAGAGCACATGCTATTATTATTATTACTATTGTTGTTATTATTAAGAGGGAATCTTGCTCTGTCACCCAGGCTGGAGTGCAGTGGTGCAATCTCGACTCACTGTAACTTCCACCTTCCGGGTTCAAGTGATTCTCCTGCCTTGGCCTCCCAACTATCTGGGATTACATACAGGTGCCTGCCACCATGCCCCGCTAATTTTTGTACTTTTAGTAGAGATTAGGTTTCATCATGTTGGTCAGGCTGATCTCAAACTCCTGACCTCAGGTGATCTGCCCACCTCAGCTTCCCAAGGTGCTGGGATTACGGGCATGAGCCACCACACCTAGCACGTGCTATTATTAAAAAGCCAGAAAGCATCCAGGTGTGGTAGTTCATGCCTATAACCCTGCACTTTGAGAGAATGAGGAGGGCAGATCACTTGAGGTCAGGAGTTTGAGACCATCCCAGGCAACATAATGAGACCTCCCATCTCTATAAAAATTAAAAAAAAGCCAGGCATGGTGGCTCACACCTGTAATCCCAGCACTTAGGAGGCTGAGGTGGGTGGATCACAATGTCAAGAGATTGAGACCAGCCTGGCCAACATGGTGAAACCCCACCACCACTAAAAAAATACAAAAATTAGCCAGGCATGGTGGTGGACACCTGTAATCCCAGCTACTCGTAAGGCTGAGGCAGGAGAATCACTTGGACCGGGAGGTGAAGGTTGCAGTGAACCGAGATCACACTACACTCTAGCCTGGGTGACAGAGTGAACTCCCTCTCAAAAAAAAAAAAAAAAATCCACTTTTGTCCGGTTATGGTGGCTCACACCTATGATCCTAGCACCTTGAGAGGCCAAGGTGGGTGGATCAACTGAGGCTGGGGAATTTTAGACCAGCCTGATGACATGGCAAAACCTTGTCTCTACTACAAATACAAAAATTACCTGGCCTGTGGTGATGCATGCCTGTAATCCCAGCTACTCAGGAACCTGAGGTAGGAGAAACACTTGAAACCCGGAGGTGGAGTTTGCAGTGAACCAGGATCGTGCCATTGTACTCCAGCCTAGATGACAGAGTGAGAGTCCATATCAAGAGGGGAAAAAATGTAAATTTTGGCCAGGTGCAGTAGCTTATACCTGTAACCTTGCACTTTGGGAGGCTGAAGCAGGCAGATCACTTGAGGTCAGGACTTCCGAGATGAGCCTGGCCAATATGGCGAAACCCTGTTCCTACTGAAAATACAAATATTAGCTGGGCATGGTGGTGCATACCTGTAATCCCAGCTACTCAGGAGACTGAGGCAGAAGAATCACTTGAACCCAGGAGGCAGAAATTGCGGTGAGCCCAGACTGTGCCACTGTACTCCAGCTTGAGTGACAGAGCAAGAGTGTCTCAAAAAAAATTCAACTTTTATTTAACTGTTATTGTTGAGTCAGGGTCTCACTCTGTCACTCAAGCTGGAGTGCAGTGGTGTGATCATGGTTCACTGCAACCTTGACCTCCTGGATTCAAGCAATCTTCACCTCAGCCTCCTGAGTATCTGGAACTACAGGTGCACGCCACCATGCCTGGCTAATTCTTGTATTTTTGTAAAGATAGGGTGTCACCACATTGCTCAGGCTGGTCTTGAACTCCTGAGCTCAAGTGATCCACCCAACTTGGCTTCCCAAAGTGCTGGGATTACAGGTTTGAGCCATTGCACCAGCTCTCAACTTTTGTGTTAGATGCAGGGGGTACATGTACAGTTTTGTTACAAGGGTATTTTGCACCCAGGTAGTGAGTATAGCACATAATAGGTAGTTTTTCAACCCACACCCCCCTTCCCTCCCACCCATCTAGTAGCCCAAAGTTTCTACTGCTTCCTATTTTAAAAATTTAAAAATTAGGCCAGGTGTGGTGGCTCAGGTTTGTAATCAAGACACTTTGGGAGGCAGAGGCAGGCAGGTCATCTGAGGTCAGGAGTTTGAGACAAGCCTGGCCAACATGGTGAAACCCCATCTCTACTAAAAACACAAAATTTAGCCAGGCATGGTGGCACACGCCTGTAATCCCAGCTACTCAGGAGGCTGAGCAGGAGAATTGCTTGAATTCAGGAGATGGATGTTGCAGAGAGCCAAGATTACACCACTGCACTCCAGCCTGGGTGACGGAGTGAGACTCCAGTCTCAAAACATAAAGATAAATAAACAAAAATTTGAAAAAAATTTAAAATTTTTAAAACAAGAAGGGCACACAGGATGGCAGAACGTGTTGTAGCCACCTTGGAAACTATAATCTGCCACAGAGGGCAAGTAGAAAGAATGTTGGAGTTTAGGATTTCAGAAATCGAGCCATCTGAAAGACGTCACAAGAGCCATTCCTGTGGCAGCTTAAGGGGAGTGGAAGCAAAAGTCATCAGAGCTGAGGAAGACGTCGGATAGTGAGTCAGGCAAATTGCATGTTCATCCACGTGGATGCTGACATCCTCAGGAAAGCAGAAGGACTTCAGAGAACGGAGGGCAAAACACAATCTTATTATTATTTTTCTTAAAAGACAGGGTCTGTTTTTGTCACCCAGGCTGGAGTGCAGTGGCACAATCATAGCTCACTGTAGTTCTGAACTCCCGGTCTCAGGCAATTCTTCTGTCTCTGCCTCCTGAATAGCTAGGGCTACAGTGTGTGCCACTATGCATGGCTAATTTTGTATTTTTATTTTTTGTAGAGATGGGGTCTTGCTATGTTGCCCACGCTGGTTTGCAACTCCTGGCCTCAACTGATCCTCCCACGTTGGCCTCCCAAAGCGTTGGGATTATAGGCATGAGCCACTGTGTTCCACTAGAAAACACTTTTTTTTTTTTGAGACGGAGTTTCGCTCTTGTTACCCAGGCTGGACTGCAATGGCACGATCTTGGCTCTCCGCAATCTCTGCCTCCTGGGTTCAAGCAATCCTCCCACCTCAGCCTCCTGAGTAACTGGGATTACAGGCACATGCCACCACGCCCAGCTAATTTTTTGTATTTTTAGTAGAGACGGGGTTTCACCATGTTGACCAGGATGGTCTCGATCTCTTGACATCATGATCCACCCGCCTCGGCCTCCCAAAGTGCTGGGATTACAGGCTTGAGCCACTGTGCCTGGCCCCCAGCAGCTTCTTTTGGCTCGGCTCCTGGCCAGCTCCCAGCAGCCTTTCTTCTGTCGGCCCAAAGCTTCCTCAGTTGGGGCCTTCCGGGTGTCCCTTCTACCTTCCGGTGGCCTCGACAAAAGGGACACCCAGAAGGCTGCACCTGAGGAAGCTTCTGGCCAATAGATGTAAGGCCACTGGGAGATGGCCAAGAACTGAGCCAAAAGAGGCTGCTGGGGACAAAACTTGGGCCTGTAGTCGTGGCCAGGAGGAGAATCCAGGCCCGGAGAGGCTGCCAGTAGGGAGGCAGAGGCTGGGCCTCTTGGAGAGGCTGATGGGAATCAGGAGCTGGGCCCCAGGGGGCCACTGGGATGCAGGAGGTGGCCCTGGACGGGACCACGTGATGATGTATTGCGCCCACGTTGGGGGTGCTACCGGGAGGGCAGGAGCTGGAACTGCAGAGGCAGACTTTATGACCCAATGCTTGGGCCTCCCAAGGCCAGTGGGAGGACGAAGCAGGACTGGGCCTCAGGGCCGAGCTCTGGACTCCCTGCAGCCTCCCCAGCCCCAGCTGCTGCCTGCCTGCCTGTATCCCGGCTGTATCCACAGGCCCAGCACCTCCCTCACACTGGCCAGTTGAGGCCCAATTCATGCCTCTGAAAGACGTCTCTGGAGCCAGCTATCGCTTGGCACTGGCCTTGACTCTGGGTGCAGGTCCTCCCTCATACGGGCCTTTCTCGGCCCAGCTCACCTGTCACGGACTCTCCCAGGCCAGCTCCTATCTCCCTTGAGGCCCAGCTCATGGCATCACCGTGGCCTCTGCTCAGGCCCAGCTCCTGCCTCTGGGGCAGTCTTTATCCTCAGGCCTGCCCCTGGCCTCCCGTGGCCCCATCGGACCAAGCTGGTGCCTCCCAGTGGCCCTCCTGGGCCCGGCATTGGCCTTCTGGCATCCTCTCTGTGCCCAGAACGTCTTCAGGTCAGCCTCTTTTGGCCCAGCTCTTCCTCCCTGCTGTGTCTGGAAGCCCAAGTCTTTCCTTGCAAGAAGCATCATAGGCGCAGCTTCTTCCCACCTCTCGGTAACCTCTGTACACCTCAGCCTTCCTCAAATGGACTTTTCAGGCCCTGCTTCGGCCTCCTGGTGGTCCAGACAGATGCAGCGCTTACCTCAAAGCAGTCTATCAAAGCCTAGCTATTACCTCATGTGGGCCTTCTGAGGCTCATTTCATACCTGTTTTTCAACCCTTTTGGGAGGTCTTTCTTTTGTACACACTGGCGTCTCCAAGACCCTCTGCTTAGTCATGTCTGCCTCTGAAAATGCAACTTCTGTTTTGCCGTGGACTTTTGTACCTCAGTTCCTGCCTCACGATGGCCTCTTCGGGCTTTTCTCCTGCCTCTTAATGGACACTCAAGTCTCATCTCCTCTCGTGGTGACTTTTTCTGCAGTGCACTTGCATTATAATGGCCTCATCACGATCCAGCTCTATATGTCTTTGATTTTCAATCGCATCTAGAATCCCAAAGCTTCCCTGGACTCTCATGTGCTTAGTTCCTAGCAGTGTGCCTTGACTAAATGCCTGTGTCTACTTTGAATCTTAAAAGTGTATTTCTGACCGATTTGTAGTAAATTCTGCCTATGTCATTTTACAGTGTGGTCTGTTTTATTTAATGTGTCATTGCTTTTCTTGTCTTCTGGGGGTTCAGAGCGGAATGGGCCTCTGCTTCGGCTGTTTGTCTTTGCCCTGGACATGGTAGCTGCTCATTTCATGTCTTCTTTTTTTATATTTTTTACTGTTAACTTTTTTTTTATCCTCTTGCTCTGTCACCCAGGCTTGGGTGTCATCATGTGATCATGGCTTCACTGCAGCCTTGGCCTTTTGGCCTCCACTGATTTTCCCCAGTCATTCATTTCTTGAAAAATTCTCAGAAATGTAGGAATAGGAGGAATATTGTCAACCTGATAAATAGCATCTATGAAACATCTAATGCTAACATTACGCTTAATAATCAAAGTATGCTGTCCTCCTCAAATCAGGAACAAAACACAAATTTCTAATCTAATGGCTGCTATTTCACAATGTCCTGGAGGTTCAAGCCTCAACAAAAGGCTTTTCAAGAAGAAAAGATTTAAAAAAAATCCAAATTGGAAAGTTAAAACTCTATGCTGGACACAGTGGCTCATGCCTGTAATTCCAGCACTTTGGGAGGCTGAGGCAGGAGGATCACCAGAGGCTGGAAGTTCGAGACCAGCCTGACCAAAATGGAGAAACCCCGTCTCTACTAAAAATACAAAATTAGCCAGGCATGGTGGCACATGCCTGTAATCCCAGCTACTCTGGAGGCTGAGGCAGGAGAATTGCTTGAACCCCGGAGGCAGAGGTTGCAGTGAGCTGAGATTGCACCATTCCACTCCAGCCTGGGCAACGATCAAAACTCTGTCTCAAAAAAAAAACTGTCTTTATTCATAGATATGATAGACTATATAGAAAATCCAATGGAGTTTACCAAGAAAAATTACTAGAACTAAAAAGTGAGTTTAGCAAGATTGCAGGATATGAGATTAGCATATAAAAATAAATGGTATTGGCTGGGCACGGTGGCTCAAGCCTGTAATCCCAGCACTTTGGGAGGCCGAGGCGGGTGGATCACGAGGTCAAGAGATAGAGACCATCCTGGTCAGCATGGTGGAACCCCGTCTCTACTAAGAATACAAAAGATTAGCTGGGCATAGTGGCGCGTGCCTGTAATCCCAGCTTCTGGGTAGGCTAAGGCAGGAGAATTGCCTGAACCCAGGAGGCGGAGGTTGCAGTGAGCCAAGATCGCACCATTGCACTCCAGCCTGGGTAACAAGAGCAAAACTCCGTCTAAATAAATAAATAAATAAATAAATAAATAAATAAATGGTATTTATACATGTAGAGCCATGCACCACATAACCATATTTCAGTCAATGACTGACCATATGTGTAATGGTGGTCTGATATGATTATAATGGGACTGAAAAATTTCTATCAGCTACTGATGTAGCCATCATGATGTCGAAGTGGAAGGCATCACTCATGAGCTTGTGGTGAGAAACTACGATTATAGTGCCAGTCATATAAAAGTATAGCACATACACTTACGTACAATGCGTAATACTTCATCATGATAAACAACTATTTTACTGGTGTATGTATTTACTATATTATGTTTTGTCATTACTTCGAGTGTATTCCTCCTACTTAAAAAAAATTAACTGTAAAACACTCTTGGGAAGGTCCTTCAGGAGATATTCTGGAAGACGGCATTTTTATCACAGGAGATGGCCACTCTATGGGTGTTATTGCCCCTGAAGACCTTCTAGCGGGACAAGATGTACAGGTGGAAGACAGAGTATTGATGATCCTGATGCCCTGTAGGTGTAGACGTGTGTGTGTGTGTGTGTGTGTGTGTGTGTGTCTTTGTTTTTAACAGCAACAAAAAAAGTTTTGAAAGTTTTAAAAAATTGTTAAAATAGAATACAGAAAAAGAAAATATTTTTATACAGCCATACAATGTGTTTGTCTTTTAAGCTGTGTTGTTATAAAATTTGCTGAGCACAGTGGCTCATGCCTGTAATTCCAGTACTTGGGAGGCTGAGGCAGGCGAATCAGGAGGAGAGGAGATTGAGACCACCCTGGCTAACACAGTAAAACCTTGTCTCTACCTAAAATACAAAAAATTAGCCGGGCATGGTGGCACACGCCTGTAGTCCCAGCTACTCGGGAGGCGGAGGCAGGAGTATGGCTTGAACCCAGGAGGCAGAGGTTGCAGTGAGCCGAGATCACGCCACTGCACTCCAGCCTGGACAACAAGAACAAAACTCTGTCTCAAAATAAATTTTTAAAATAGCATCAAAAACGTCAAGTACTTAGGGCAAAACTCAAAACAATAGTTAAGAAATCTGGAAAAAAAGAAACAGAAGACACGAATAAAAGGAGAGATATACCATATTTATCCCACAAGACTCAATATTGTTCTGATGTCAGCTCTTGAATTTACTTATAGATCTAATGCAATCCTAATAAAAATCTCAGTTGGATTTTTGGTAGAAATTGGCAAATGATTCTATTTTTTCTTTCTTTTTTTGACACAGAGTTTCGCTTTTGTTACCCAGGCTGGAGTGCAGTGGCGCGATCTCGGCTCACCGCAACCTCCGCCTCCTGGGTTCAGGCAATTCTCCTGCCTCAGCCTCCTGAGTAGCTGGGATTACAGGCACGTGCCACCGTGCCCAGCTAATTTTTTGTATTTTTAGTAGAGACGGGGTTTCATCATGTTGACCGGGATGGTCTCGATCTTTTTACCTCGTGATCCACCCACCTCGGCCTCACAAAGTGCTGGGATTACAGGCATGAGCTACAGCGCCCGGCCTAATGATTCTAAAATTAATATGGAAATGCAGAGAACTTAGAATAGCCAAAACAATGCTGAAGAAGAACAAGATTGGAGAGCCGACCACCATGAGGTCATCTCCTTTGAATATCCCATTCCTCATCGAGGGTGGCTCTCAGCAGCCAATAATCCATCAATCACTCTCTCCATATTGTATATTAATGTCTCTCAACGAGGCAGTAAGCAACTTAAAAGCATATGATATTCTAGTCACGATCACCTCTTCAGTAGTAAGGCATAGTGCTTAAAATCCTAGACTCTCCAGGCAGTCAGGATTCACGGCCCCGTTTCTGTATTTATTATCTAACTGACTCTGGCAACTTTCTTCTCTCTGGTTAGTTTCTCCATCTGCGACATGAGTCAGCAATAATAAGAAGAGTATCCATATAGAGTGTTTATGGCGCTTAAACGAAATAAGAATGCCTAGCATACAGTATATATCTACTTAATTGTGTTTTGAATAAACTGACTCAAAGATCAGAAAGCAGGTAGTTACTGAAATTAGGTTGATTGGCACAGGTTAACCTTCACCTTTGACTATAAAAATTTTATTCTGAAACACACTACAAGCTTTGGTTAAATTTACATGATTAAAGTGTTTGGAGCAACGTAGTAAGATACAGTAGTTGTAGTCAAAGTTATTTTTCAGAAAATGACTTGAGACTAGGCTGAAAGTCCTCAATCTAGTGTTAAGGAGCATGTCCTAATATACTGCCTAAATGTGTATTCCCCACTGGGACTCAAGCCCGGACAGATAGTCCAATAAGACATTAAAAGGTTGCCTGTCAACGATATTGAGACTTGGGCCATAGCTCACGCCTGTAATCCCAATGACTGGCTAACTAGGGAGGATCGTTTGAGGCCAGGAACTCGAGACCAGCCTGGGCAACACAGCAAGACCTCCTCTCTACATAAAATAAAATAGCTAGGCATGGTGGCACGCACCTGTGGTCCCAGCTACTCCGGAGGCTGAGGTGGGAGAATCGCTTGAGGCCAGGAGGTCGAAGTTGCAGGGAGCTGAGATCAAGCCACTGCACTCTGACCTGGGTGATAGAGCGAGACGCTGACTCAATAAATTAATAAATAAAATAAAAGATATTGAGTGTTTCCTGTTCCCGGAATTTCTGGTTTGTAAAACCACCTGGGGCCGAGCACAGTGGTTCACGCCTGTAATCCCAGCTCCTTGGGAGGCTTAGGTGGGCGGATCACCTGAGGTGAAGAGTTCAAGACCAGCCTGGCCAACATGGTGAAACCCCATCTCTACTTTTAAAAAAATAAAAATAAAAAAATTAGCTGGTCGTGGTGGCAGGTGCCTGTAGTCCCAGCCACTTGGGAGGCTGAGGCAGAAGAATCGCTTGAACCTGGGAGGTGAAGAGATGGCGCCATTGCACTCCAGCCTGGGAGACAGAGGGAGACTCTGTCTCAACACACACACATTTCCGACGGGGAGTTGGCAGTGCGGTGGCCGTAGGAGCGGCCAGACCTCCGGCCTCTGGGCTGTGCTCCTGCACTCCCGCAGCCCGAGATCCCAGCGAGGCCTGGGTGTGGAGCGCGGCAGTCGCAGAACCCCGGGAAGACAGGGATTCAGGGTCCTCAGGGATTTTTAGGCTCCTGCTCGCCTAGTGACCAAGGGGCTGGCTTCCTCCAGGCCGAGAAGTGTCTCCGGGTTCCCAGAAAGGTACCTAGCCGGTTAGAAAAGAGGAGACCCAGCCGGGCGCAGTGGCTCACGCCTGTAATCCCAGCACTTTGGGAGGCCGCGGCGGGTGAATCACGGGATCAGCAGTTCGAGACCAGCCTGACCAACATGGAGAAACCCCGTCTCTACTAAAAATACAAAATCAGCTGGGCGTGGTGGTGTATGCCTGTAATCCCAGCTGCTCTGGAGGCTGAGGCAGGAGAATTGCTTGAACCCAGGAGGCAGAGGTTGCAGCGAGCTAAGACCACACCACTGCACTCCAGCCTGGGCGACAGAGCGAGACTCCATCACAACCCAAAACGGAAAGGGGAAGGGGAAGTGGAAGAGGAAGGGAAGGCGGAAGGGAGACCAGGGGGATGAGCGCGGAAGAGGCCGGCGCTGCCCGGGCCCGGCGCGTGAAGGAAACAGCCCCGAAGACCCGCCGGTCCCGCCCTGAGAGGAAGGAGGGCGCCTGCGCTCCCGCGGGGGCCGGCGGACTTTCCTCCCCGCCCAGCTGCCCGGGGCGGGCTTTTCGGCTGCTTCTCATAAGCAGGCGGCTTCGGGTCTCCAGGACAGGTGGGTGCGGAGCGCAGCCGCGTCGTCCTGGGCGTTTGGGGCCTGCCCAGACCTCGCCACGCACCGCAAAACCTGCCCCGCGCCCGCGATGTCCCGGCAGCTCCGCGCGGCGGCCGCGCTCTTGGCGTCCCTGGCGGGTGAGTGGCGCGGGGCTTCCCGCGGTGGCCCTGCCCCATGGGTCCCCTTCATCTAACGCGCCCTGGAGCCACCGGCGCTACAGGACCGCCTGCGGGTGGGGACACGGGGCGCGGCTAAGGGCGTCCCGGCTGGACTCTGTTTTCCGTGAGTTACTCAGAGCAGGTGTCAACTCCAAAGACGATGACATTGTCCCTGGCTCCCAACAGGGTTCTGGGCGCCTTCTCAGGGATTGGATTTGAGAGATGGAGACCTGAGCCAGGGCTTGGGAATGGGGGTCTTGGCTTTGGTGCCGGGAAAAGAGGTCCTCACTTGCCTTCCTCCACATCAGATGGGGTCTGACAGATCGTGCCATTTCAGAAAGGTGTAGGACAGAGTCTCAAAGACTTTTTTAAATTTATTTTTATTTATTTTATTATTATTATTATTTCGAGACAGAGTCTCACTCTGTCGCCCAGGCTGGAGTGCAATGGTGTGGTCTCAGCTCACTGCAACCTCTGCCTCCTGGGTTCAAGCAATTCTGCCTCAGCCTCCCGAGCAGCTGTGGGGACCACAGGTATGCCCCACCACACCCGGCTTTTTTTTTATTTTTTATTTTTTATTTTTAGTAGAGTCAGGGTGTCACCGTGTTGGCTAGGCTGGTCTCGAACCCTTGACCTCAGGTGATCCACCTGCTTCGGCTTCCAAAGTGCTGACATTACAGGCTTGTAATACCATTGCGTCCAGTTTTGTTGTTGCTGTTTTATGATCATTGTACTTCCCATCCCAGATGCTGTCTGGGACGCTGAGTTTTTGATTATTTTATGTTCCGACCCTCCGCTTTCACCAGAGCTTGTCCCCTTAGATGTTGAGTCCTCCTGGGTGCTGCGGTTCTGTTCCTGTGAGGAGGTTTACTGGTCATGTGAGAACTGCCCCCATCTGCACCGCCCAGCTAACTGGCTCAAGCAGGGTGCGCGGTGGCCCTTGCTTGTAACTGAATGCCAGGGATGTTACGAAAGCGGTGGGAAGGGTCGTGTCAGCTGTCCTCACTGAGGCAGTTCTCCCTGTGCCACGCTTTCAGACTTACAGTTTCAGGTTCTCTTAGGAAATAGAAGAGGAAGTCATCATTATGCTTTACAGGTCAAGCTATTAAGCAGAAAATCTCAGCCTAGCGGTAACCCACAGAGACCGGTCTGTGAGCATTGGTTGCATGGATGGATAGGTTCAGAAACTGATTTATGTAGACAGGCTGGGTGCGGTGGCTCAGCCTGCAATCCCAGCACTTTGGGAGGCCGAGGTGGGTGGATCACTTGAGGTCAGGAGTTCAAGACCAGCCTCGCCAACACGGTGAAACCTTGTCTCTACTAAAAATACAAAAATTAGTTGGGCATGGTGGTGTGCGCCTATAATTCCCAGCTACTTGGGAGGCTGAGGCAGGAGAATTGCTTGAACCTGGGAGGCAGAGGTTGCAGTGAGCCGAGATCGTGCCAATGCACCCTTAACCTGGGTGACAGAGTGAGACTCTGTCTCAAAAAATAAATAAATATATAAAAATAAAAACACAGTGAGTATTGACAACCGCAAGGGCAAATGGAGGGACAACACCCACATTACCAGTTCCTTTCTGAGCTGCTAATTCTCAGAGGTGAGCTGGGTGAAGGGTGCATGAGAGGTTTCTTCCTCAGAGGTGTGCTAGGTCCCTAGGCAGGTCAGTGTTGCATGGCCATCGTGGGAACTGGATTCAAACCCTTGCCCTGACCCTTACCAGCAGGGAGGCCTTGTTCATGTCACCCAAGCTTTCAGGTGCCCAGTTCTCTCACTGAAAAATGGGGAGAATAATATCCTCTGCCAGGAGCACGTGGGAAACAAATGAGATGGCGCCTGGAAAGCAGCTGCGGCAATTTTCTCAGTGATGTCAACCCACTTCTCCTGTGTTTCTCTCCAGTCCCTCTCCCCATTCACCTCTCAGCCTCCTGCCTGTGAGTCCCTTCCAGCTCCTGTGGTGATTTTCTCAGTGAGGTCAACCCGCTTCTCCTGTGTGTCTCCAGTCCCTCTCCCCATTCACCTCTCGGCCTCCTGCCCGTGAGTCCCCTCTTCACTCAGTACAGGCTCATCAGCATACAGTAATAACAATGATGGCCATGGCTGACTGGCACTTTCTAGGTGCCAGGCTCCGTTCTCAGTACTTTCATCCACAGAACAGCTTTGTAAGTTCTGCTTAGCATCTCCATTTGACTTGTGAGGAAACAGAAGCACAAAGAGGTTAAATAACTTGCCCATGGTCACATAGCTAGCTAGTGACAGAGTCGAGCTTCGAACCAGAGTCTGTGCCCACAGCAGCTAACCTGTGTGCTTTATTCATACATCTACTTACCTATAACTTATTTAGTCTCATAAGAACCCTGAGAAGTAGATGCTATTCTTATCCCCATTTTACAGATGAGGGTACTGAGGCAGAGGCAGGTTAGGAAATTGTTCGTGGTCTCCCAGTTAGTGAGTGGCATTTCTTGACCGGCATTCAAGACGTCTGGCTTTGGCTGTGTGCAGTGATTCATGCCTAAGATCTCAGCACTTCGGGACCCTGAGGTGGAAGGTCGCTTGAGGCGAGGAGTTTGAGACCAGCCTGGACAACTTAGTAGACTGTGTCTCAAGCAAAACAAAACAAAAACCAAATCTGGCCTTGGGGTTCAGGCTCTGTACTACATGCAGGCCCCACATGGCCCTGCATGCGCAGGCTCCAGAAATACTTGTCAAATTGGAAATGAGCAAAAATCATCAGAAAGTTGTTGTTGTTGTTGTTGTTGTTTGAGATGGAGTTTCGCTCTTCTTGCGCAGGCTGGAGTGCAGTGGCACAATCTTGGCTCACCGCAACCTTCGCCTCCCAGGCTCAAGTGATCCTCTGGCCTCAGCCTCCTGAGTAGCTGGGGTTACAGACACCCACCACCAAGCCCGGCTAATTTTGTATTTTCAGTAGAGATGGGGTTTCTCCATGTTGGTCAGGCTGGTCTCGAACTCCCGACCTCAGGTGATCCACCTGCCTTGGCCTCCCAAACTGCTGGGATTACAGGCATGAGCCACCATGCCCAGTCAAATCATCAGAAAATTTTGCTAGGAGAGACAGACTTTTGGGTAAACTCTCTGAGTAATCTTTATCTAGTTAACTTGCTTCCCTGATCTCAAATTTTTCCCCCAGAAAATGAGGGGATTTAAGTTCATATCAGTTAAGTGTACGTTCAGTTACACGTAGGAGACAAGCCCAGAATAACAGTAGATTAAACAAGATAGTTGCTTGTCACACCCTCACATGAAAACATGTCCAGAGAAATTCAAGTCAGTTCTAGTGTGGGGGTGCTCCACTGAGGACCCGTCATACTATATGTGAGTGCGGGGGTGCCCCACTGAGGACCCGTCATACTATATGTGAGTGCGGGGGTGCTCTACTGGGGACCTGCCATCCTCTATGTGAGTGTGTGGGTGCTCCACTGGGGACCTGCCATCCTCTATGTGAGCGTGGGGTTGCTCCACTGGGGACCCGCCATCCTCTATGTGAGCATGGGGGTGCTCCACTGGGGATCCGTCATCTATGTGAGCGTGGGGGTGCTCCACTGGGGACCCGTCATCCTCTATGTGAGCGTGGGGGTGCTCCACTGGGGACCCACCATCCTATATGTGAGCGTGGGGGTGCTCCACTGGGGACCCGTCATACTATATGTGAGTGCGGAGGTGCTCCACTGGGGACCTGCCATCCTCTATGTGAGTGTGGGGGTGCTCCACTGGGGACCCGCCATCCTCTATGTGAGCGTGGGTGTGCTCCACTGGGGACCCACCATCTTATATGTGAGTGTGGGGGTGCTCCACTGGGGATCCGTCATCCTATATGTGAGTGTGGGGGTGCTCCACTGGGGATCCATCATCCTCTATGTGAGTGTGGGGGTGCTCTACTGGGGACCCATCATCTTATATGTGAGTGTGGAGGTGCTCCGCTGGGGACCCACCATCCTATATGTGAGTGTGGGGGTGCTCCACTGGGGACCCACCATCCTATATGTGAGTGTGGGGGTGCTCTACTGTGGATCCATCATCCTATATGTGAGTGTGGGGGTGCTCTACTGGGGACCCATCATCTTATATGTGAGTGTGGAGGTGCTCCGCTGGGGACCCACCATCCTATATGTGAGTGTGGGGGTGCTCCACTGGGGACCCACCATCCTATATGTGAGTGTGGGGGTGCTTCACTGGGGACCCGCCATCCTGTACGTGACTTCTACCTTCAAGGTCTCCTAATGGTTCCACATGTCCACTGAAGCTCCAGCTGTCACATACAAGTTGCAGACTGGCCAAAGGAGGAAAAACAGAAGGACTATAGAAGGCAGGCCACACAGGCGCTTGAGCTGCCTTTGCCCAGCCTTCCCAGAAGGCCCACAGGAACTTGTCACTTCTCTTGCTTTTGCTAAAACTCAGTCACCTGCTCCCACCCAGCCAGAAAGGAAGCTTAGACATAGAGCTCTTTATTCCAGGCAGAAAGTGCTCAGCGGAAGCTTGAGATTCTGTTAGAAAGAAGGGGAGGCTGAATTTGGGAAGAGTCGGCCAGCAGTCTGTCGCAGGGCTAGAACCCTTTCTGCTCTAGGGTTTCCTCTGCTGTCTCTGCTGCACTCTGCTGGGACCACTTCTGCTGCCCCCGCAGGTGCCAGAAAAGGTGCTGGGGGCTAAACTGTGATTTCCTGAACCTGGACATGGGCCATGGGGCTCCTATTACTCGCTGACTGTGCTCCGCAGAGCTCTGCAGACAGAGTGCAGTCTCCGAGGCCCGCCAGGCCTGCTCCCTGCTGACCTCTTCTCCTCACCCCTCCTTCCCCATACTGTCCCTGTGTTCCCATGATGCTGACCTCCTTGCTGTTCTTCAGACATGCAAGTCTTCTGAATCCTCTGCATCTTTACCCACCCTCGCTCTCCTATCTGGAAACCATCTCCTCTCTTGTCTGCCTGAAGAATTTATCCTTGTGTTGTAATCCCAGGGATTACAGGGCGTCTGAGGCAGGCGGATCGCTTCAGCCTAGGAGTTTGTCCGGCCTGAGCAACGTGGTGAAACTCCGTACAAAAAAATGCAAAGATCAGCTTGGTGTGGTGGCACATGCCTGTAGTCCCAGCTACTAGGGAGGCTGAGGTGGGAGGATTGCTTGAACCCAGGAAGCTGGGGCTACAGTGAGCCCTGAGCATGCCACTGCATTCCATCCTGGGTGACAATGAGACCTTGTCTCACGGAGAAAAAAATAACAAAATAACAAAAACCACTTGTCACACTTCTGTGTCTACCTCACAGGGCCCCTGAGAACAAAGACCTACCCTGCAGTGCCTGGTGTGGGGCCTGCCTGAGAGGGGAACCCCTACATACTGTTGAGTGGTGTGGCAGGGCAACTAACCAAAGGCTGTGTGGGAAGGGACTGGCTGTCAGGAAAATACCTGGGAAAGGTCCCTTGTGAGATCACTGACCTTCCCAGGGGACTGGGCAATGACTCATCTCACACCCACTGGTTGGAGGCGAACCAAAACCCCCCAACGCCTCTTCATGCAAATTTCCATCTAGTGGAGTCCAAGCAATGGGTCAAGGGCCTGGGGTGCTTGTTTGCCGAGTCTCCTGAATTCTAGAGAAGACAGGCTAGGGTGGGGTGGGGTGGGTGGGGGTGGGCAGAGGAGTGTGTGAACACCAGTGTACATTCTGCAAATAGAGGGAGGGTCGAGACAGAGTCTGAGCTACACCTGCCTTTGCTTCTTTTTTTTTTTTTTTTCTTAGACGGAGTCTCTCTCTGTCGCCAGGCCGGAAATCAGTGGTGCAATCTCAGCTCACTGCAACCTCCACCTCCTGGGTTCAAGTGATTCTCCTGCCTCAGCCTCCCAAGTAGCTGGGACTACAGGCATGCACCACCATGCCTGGCTAATTATTGTATTTTTAGTAGAGACAGGGTTTCACCATGTTAGCCAGGATGGTCTCGATCTCTTGACCTCGTGATCCGCCCTCCTGGGCCTCCCAAAGTGCGGGATTACAGGCCGCCCACCACCCTCTTTCTAGGCCTCAGACAGACCTGTGAAGTTGATTAAATCTCTACAGGGCCAAGCATCTCTTTTAAAAACTGTGACCCAATTGTGACAGAAATCAGTCATATATGTGTGGTCATATACATAAACCATGTGTGTGGTCATGTACATATATAAAGTGACTCATATGGGCTTTCTGAGCTACTTTACAATACAGAGCAGCCCTACCCCAGTCGAATCACCTGCCCATCATTTTTCCACCACACTCCTACAGGGAGAGGAGGAGAGGCACGGAGGGCCAGTAGAGGGAAGGAGAAGGGGTGAGAACTAAACTCCTCTGACAGGTTCAGTCTGTAACATCTGTGAACTTAGTACTTGTGGTTGAGCCATCTGCCAGCCCAGCCTTCTGTCCACCACCCAGAGACATACCTACACCTACACACCGTATCTAGACATCTCAACTGCCATCACCTCCAGCCACCCCACCAACGCTTCCCACATAGCAGGCACACCTTGACCAGGTACCACATGTTTTCTTGACTGGTTTAGGATGCTGTTCACTTGTGAACAACTAAGTGCTTCTTTTATTTATTTGAGTTCACTCATTACCATGAAAGAAGAGTCCTACTTGCATCTTGAGGAAGACATTTTTTTCTTTCTTTTTTTTTTTTTTGAAGACAGGGTTTCACCGTGTTGGTCAGGCTGGTCTTGAACTCCTGACCTCAGGTGATCCGCCTGCCTTGGCCTCCAAAGTGCTTGGATTACAGGCATGAGCCACCACGCCCGGCCTGACTTTTTTTTTCAAAGGGTGCACTACTCAGTTTAGGAAATTGTACTCAGTTGAGAAGATTCTCTATTGCTTCTAAATACCAGCCACACACAGTAGGATTTTAGCAGAGATATGATCGCCTCCCTAAGAGAATGACTCGCTAGTGATTTCTAGTCTCCTGGAGTTCTCTGAAGCCATCTTTATTTTTCACCACGAGTTAGTCCTGGAAGACACATTTGAGAGTGAATTCTCTTTCTCCATAGTAATAGTATGAACCTAACGAGACTCTTGGTGTTTGAGCCAAGAACCAGCAATGCAGGTTTTGCCCAAATGAATCTCAGCAACACTCAACCTCCATTATAATCTTGAAGTGAAAAGTTTTTCTCCAAGCTCCACATTTGTATAAAGGTTCTACACGTAGGGGTTTCACAAAAAATTGCAAAGTAAACCTATAGCTCATCAAACCTCTAACTCTCAAGTATCATGCATTTAACTTGTCCAAATGAATACTTTGGATTCAAGAAAAGACTCTTAAATAATGATCTCAAATAACTTCATGCCACTAATAACAGTCGGTCTTTTTCAAAGGTTTTTAAGGCAACGTGAACTGATGCTTTCCTATTTTGCAAACCAGCTGTACAGAAGTAATTCATGGGTCTTACTACTGGGCTTAAAGTTAGACCTCCTCTGGAAAAGAATCCCCATTTCAGCCCATGAACTTTTGAGATCCTCACTCAGGGTCATCATTATGCGGTTTTCCTGAATTGGGATCACTGGAGGGCACCCTCCTATTCCTCTCCCCTCTGCTTTTGCGTCTTCTCTCACCATTCTTCCCTGAGTCGCTCCACCTGCACCATCCCTCGAATCCAAGGGCAAGCTTTGAAGCAGCTGCACAAGTGCCAGAGACTCAGCCCCGGCTTCGACTCGTTGTGTCATGAAATCCTCGGCTGAAATCCTCCAAGCCCGAGTTTCCTCATTTGAAAGATGGATGACGTGGTACCCACCAAAGGGTTTTTGTGAGAACTTGGTAAAAGGTGACCCTTGGCCTGAGGCCTTCCATGTAGTAAGCGTCCAGTAACTTGGAATTTTGATTGTTATTAATATGAGAAAAGTAACCGCTTCGAAATGTATTGAATAGAGGAGGGAGATAGAAAAGTCAGGTATTGGAAATAATTCCGATTGGGTATGAACTTTGGGACTTTGTAAATACTAGCATGGCGTGATCTCCTTTCCCTTACTCTGTGTTTTCCCAAGTCCCAGCCCAGCATAGGACAGCTCCAGCTCTCCTGAGTGTCTGTGGGTAAACACAGAGAAACCACAGAATTGAAGGGACACAGCCATCTCTCAGTGTGCCTGACCATAGACTCCTAAAATCATCATCTGTTTTCATTGTTGCTGTTGTTGTTTTGAGATGGAGTTTTGCTCTTGTTGGCCAGGCTGGAATACAATGGCACGATCTCAGCTCACTGCAACCTCTGTCTCCCAGGTTCAAGCCATTCTCCTTCCTCAGCCTCCCAAGTAGCTAGAATTATAGGTGCACACCACCACGCCTAGCTAATTTTTATCTTTTTAGTACAGGCGGGGTTTCACCATGTCAGCCAGGCTGGTCTTGAACTCCTGACCTCAGGTGATCGGCCCCTTGGCCTCCCAGAGTGCTGGCGTAACAGACGTGAGCCACCGTGCCCGGCCCATCATCTGTGTTTTGTTCACTTTTCTGGACCCGTATGTGCCTGGAAGGAGGCAAGGGCAGACCTATTCTAGTTGGAAAGGAAGCAGAGGCCTTTGGCCCTTACGGACAGGCTCTGGAGAGAATCCCTGACCACAGTAGACGCTGTCTGTGTGCCTAATGGTCCATGAAGGGTTTTACTTAAATCAATTCATTTGAGCCTTACAATCATCCTAAAAGGCCTACTGTGAGCACATTCAGTCATTTGTATTTGTTCGACCCACATTTACTGAACTCCCTCTCCGCAAGTCACTGGTGGTGAAAACAGCACACAGTCCTCCCCTTCAGAGTACTCTGAAGCTACGAGGAAGGATCCTCGCCCAACAGATAAACCAAGAAGCAAACGTTTCATCAGGGAAGACATTCGGCGGGTACGTACCGGCCAGGGGATTATGAAATGTGTGCATGCCATCCCCATATCTAATTACAAGTTGTAATCAACGTGGCGAAAGCCACGAATGTAACACTGCAGTGAAGAATCATGGATATGACGACCTATTTTTTATGAGAGGACAAGATGCCCTGAGGAGCTGACATGGAAGCCAGAACAGAAAGGGCCGCTTTCTGAAGTATCAGAGTAGCCATGCCTTTGCTTTCTTGGTTGAGAAACACTGGGCCACTCCGAAAGTTAAGTAAGAAAATGACAGGAATTGGTCTATATTGAGAAAACAACAGGTGACAAGATTTTTTTAAAAAATGAAAAGGACTATGTTGTGAAGAGATGAATCTCCTGTCATTGGGAACATTTAAGGCTCCATTTGATGAACACATGGCAAAGATCTGTAGGGATAATTTAGACATCAGATTAGGGTTCAGGTCTGGGCACAGTGGCTCATGCCTGTAATCCCAGCACTTTGGGAGGCCAAGGCAGGCAGATCATAAGATCAGGAGTTCGAGACCAGCCTGGATAACATGGTGAAACCTGTCTCTACTAAAAATACGAAAATTAGCCAGGCATGTTGGTTCACATCTGCCATCCCAGCTACTCACGAGGCTGAAGCAGGAGAATTGTTTGAACCTGGGAGGTGGAGGTTGCAGTGAGCCAAGATTGCACCACTGCACTCCAGCCTGGGTGACAAAGTGAGACTCTGTTTCAGAAAAATAAAAATAAAAAGATTAGGGTTTGGACTAAATGAGTTTTAAAACCCCTTTCAAACCTGGGATTATATGATTCTATGAAAACCGTCTAACTCTGTAAAGCTTTATTACCATTTTTCCTGCTGCCCAGCTCTGTCAGGTCACACAGCAGCTGTTTATCCAGGAACACTATTTTATGTCAACTGTCTGGACTCACATTTAAAGGAGGACGATGAAGAGGCATTGACACTTAGATACCTAGCTGAGCACGATTGCTTTGGTGTGTATTCGTACCGCACCCCACACAGGCAAAGGGGCTGGGTGCGGAAGAACATCTGCGGGACGGTCATCACCCTGTAGAAGACGTGGATACGACCAGAACATGACCACCGCAGCCGAGTGGTAGACTCTGGTGATGTTTACTTTGTTTTTACACCCTCGTAAACTTCGCCCAACTATAAAAATATGCATGTCAGGGTTTTTTTAATGAAGAAATATCGAGATGGGGATGGGAGAGGGACCTTGTAAGAAACTGGTTAGTGGTTTTAACACTTTTATCTCCTGATTTTCAGTGATTTTGCAGGATGGCAGTCAAATGAGAGCAAAGGCATTTCTGGAAACCAGAGATTATTCTCAGCTAGCAGCCATGGTACAGGACACAGCAAAACCTGTCCTGCAGCCAGCTAATCAAGCACCTCCGCAAACCTTAGCAGCAAGACTGGTGGACGGTCACATCACCTCTCAAATGGCGTCCACAATGAAAACCCCAACAGCCACCTGGGTAACTGCAAAGAGCACCGCAGCCACCAGCCCAGTTATCCACACCCTGGTCACAACCCAGCACACATCCGACCACTCACACACGGCTGCTCCAGTTACTGAAGCGACGGTCAGCCCCAGCTCAGCCCCTCATTCACAGCCAGCCACCATCACTCCACCGGCTCATACAGCCGGAACCAGTTCATCGACTGTCAGCCACACAGCTAGGAACGCCACCCAACCCAGTAACCAGACCATCCTTCCAGCAACTTTACCCACAACACCACGCAAAAGCACAGGCAGTCAGAAGCCCATTCAACCCACCCATGCCCCAGGCACAACTGCGGCCACACGGAGTACCACCGGGACAGCCCTGCCTGTCTCCACCATTCCTGCACCCACCCTCGCCCCTCGGCCAACGTCAGCCAAGACTGGAACTTACCAGGTTCTGAATGGAAGCAGACTCTGTATAAAAGCAGAGATGGGAATACAGCTGATCGTTCAAGACAAGGATTCGGTAAGTGGGGGCCACAGGACCACAACACTACCTTCAGAAAGTCCGAGTGGAGTTTGCCTTGCTAGGAATGAGCATTCCCCACATCCCATGTCTTTAAATGAAGCAAATCGCTGTGAGCTCATTGAAAGGTACTCCATTAAAAGGTGATTATATTGTAGGATATACATGGAGATAGAAACTAATTTTCTATTTTCTGTTTGGAGAGAGGAAGGCAAACAAATAAATAAATATTCATACCCCTCACTTTTAGCCAGCATGGGCAGAGTGTCCTGGAAGGTCCAGCGTTGATCTGAGCCCCTCCCTGCCACTCCAGGATTTCCAGGCCTCCTATCCTTTTCTGTGAAATGAGAGCTTTCAGTCAGATGGTCCCTACGGCTCCAGGCATTATTATGTGACATTAATATGGAAATCCACATTAATAAGAAGACGGAGAGGGAAAGGGGTTGTGATCACTTGAGGTACTGAAGGAATCACTAAAACAATATTTTCTTTGTCTGCAAACTAATGATTTCAAATGAAACTTCCACATCCAGGTTGTCATTTTACACAAAGGTACCTTACAGAGCAAAGCCTTCCCTACAGTATCATTTACCATGTATGACTTAACATAAATTCCATGCCGTTTCTCAGGAATATACCTGCCATCAATTATTTACAAAGGAACTCCTCTTTGTGGGAGAATTCCTCTTTTTTTTGAGATGGAGTCTCACTCTGTCACCCAGGCTGGAGTGCAGTGGCGTGATCTCGGCTCACCGCAACCTCCACCTCCTGGGTTCAGGCAATTCTCCTGCCTCAGCCTCCCGAGTAGCTGGGATTACAGGCGCCTGCCACCATCCCCGGCTAATTTTTTATAGTTTTAGTAGAGATGGGGTTTCACCATCTTGGCCAGGCTAGTCTTGAACTCCTGACCTCAGGTGATCCACCCACCTCAGCCTCCCAAAGTGCTGGGATTACAGGCATGAGCCCCCATGCCCGGTGAGAACTCTTTAAGAAAGCTTTCCAACAGGACAGTTTGGAAATGAGAGGTGTTGTCTGGGGACTGTGCAGTTCTCCAGTGAATACTCAGCTTCAAGTTCCAGGCTCATATACTAGCCTGTGCTCTGGTTCTCTAGCTAGAGTTTTCTTTTACCTCTCACTTAGCTAATCTCTCTTGCTTGGTTTAGGTTTTTTCGCCTCGGAGATACTTCAACATCGACCCCAACGCAACCCAAGCCTCTGGGAACTGTGGCACCCGAAAATCCAAACTTCTGTTGAATTTTCAGGGTGGATTTGTGAATTTCACATTTACCAAGGTGAGGCCTGAGCTCCTTTGCACAAACTACGCAAACAGAATACTCAGCTTTCCCTCTCCCTCATCCTGGGGCCCCGGGGTGCAACCTCACACTTCAGTTTGAGATCTTTGTTGATAAGAGTGAGGCTCTTGGAGATGGAGAGGAGGAAGTGTTGACATCTTATATTTGCCTTCTTCCCTCTTCAGCTCCTTCCCTGCAGCCCAAGAAGGGTTTCAGGGCCTCTTAGGGGAGACTTGGCCTCTGGGGAACTTAAGCACCCATGTCCTTTGCAAACCAGCCAAAGGAGGAAGTGTGCAGATGAATAAACCTGCAGAAATTCCCAGTGGACACCAGAGGAACAGGGTTATTCAAAAGGCAAAATCAAATGTCAGAACAGGTTCTTTCCAACCACAGCAGGCAGAATTCAGGGCTGGACCAGGCACTGAGTTTCCCAGAGCATACCCTGGAAGGGGCAGGCAGTGAAGCAACGTGGACAGAGACTGAGGTCAGAGAGTCTCACTGCAGATTTGGCTCTGTCGCTTGCTCTCCTTGTGATACTGCGCAGGCAACTTCACCTGTCTGGGCTTTATTTTAGCCTTTGAAAAATGGAGGAAAGGACTTCGAGTTCGCCTCTGTAAAGAGCATGCCCCGTACATGGGAAGTGGTGGGTACTCAAGAGGCACAGCTGCAGTTGCAGTGATTGAAGCGGGCAAATGTCTTGCAGACCAGAGGGGGCTGGGCTGGTTGTCCCACTCCCCAGGGAGAGACTTGCCTCTGCTCACTGCGGAGTGTCCTTCAAATAGCCCCAGGAAGAGCTGGGAGGAGGCGCTGAGAGGCCCCTTGCAGCTGGGATTAGCTGCAGGATCTCAGGGGAGCTGCAGCTTGTTTCCCAGTCTGTAAGATGGAAATAATTACATCTACTTAGTAGGGCCTTTGGGAGGATTAGAAGGTGGTTTGTAAACTGTCTAGCATAGCATGTAACAACGTTCATTGGAGGGTGGTGGTTCTGATTGTTGTCATTATTACCTTGGTCTCAAAGGCTTTATTCTCCTGGTGCATGCTAAGGTAGAGTTTGCATTTGAGAAATCAATGGTTTCCTTTTGGGACCAATGAGGACACAATCCTTCATACGTAACCCCTTAGACCAAACGGGGAAGACATTCAGGGTAGAATAACTGCTTTATCCCTGGAAAATTGAAGTTAAACTATAGAGATGACAAGAATTTCTTTTTTTCTTTCTTTCTTTTTTTTTTTTTTTGAGATGGCGTTTCGCTCTTGTTGCCCAGGCTGGAGTTCGATGGCACGAACTCAGCTCAGTGCAACCTCTGCCTCCCAGGTTCAAGCGATTCTCCTGCCTCAGCCTCCCAAGTAACTGAGATTACAGGCGTGAACTACCACACCCGGCTAATTTAATATTTTTAGTAGAAAAGGGATTTCATCATGTTGGTCAGGCTGGTCTTGAACTCCCGACCTCAGGTGATCCGCCTGCCTCAGCCTCCCAAAATGTTGGGATTACAGGCAAGAGCCATCGCACCCAGCCCAAGAATTTCTTTAAAAGTCACTGGATACAGTGACTGGATACAGTGGTGCGAGAATCACTTGAGGCCAGGAGTTTGAGACCAGCCTGGGGAATATATCAAGACCCTGTCTCTACCAAAGAAAAAACATATAATTATAAAATTAGCCAGGCAGGTAGCACATGCTCGTAGCCCTACTCAGGAGGCTGAGGTGGGAGGACTGCTTGAGCCCAGGAGGTCAAGGCTGCAGTGAGCAGTGATTGATTGCACTACTGCTCTCCAAAAAAAAAAAAAAAAAAAAGTCACTTTGGCAAAATAGCAGAGGATACAGACACAGGCATTATGCTTTGGTTCAGGGCTCAGTTCCACGCAGACCCCTGCCCACTGCCCATGTGACTAATTTCCTGATGGAAGGCATCAACAAACTTCAGTGTTTGTGGCACACAAGGGCAGCTGCTGCTTCTTTGACACTTTCAACCTCTGTTTTTGTTACTTGCTTCTGTTTCTTGATGTTGCTGCTTTCTCAACCAGCGCCTTTCACCAACGACAGTATTAACATTTGAGGCCAGATAAGTCTTGCATGGAGACTGCCTTGTGCCTTGAAAACTGTTTAGCCTCATTGCTGGCTTCTGTCTACAAGATGCCAGGAGCAACTACCCACCCCCAGTCTGACAACTTCGAATGTCTACAGACATTGTCAGATGTCTCCTCGGGGGCAAAAATCATCTGCGGTTGAAAACCGTGGCTCTGGAGAAAAATAGAACCTTAGAAAATACGAGTTTATTTATGATTATCTAATAGATGTGATGAGAGCCAAGTTGTAGAATGATAAATGGATGTTGATCAGGCCTGATTTATCAACCCGTTTATTAGTGAGAATTTACTGAGCACCAACCTTGTCCCTAACAAAGAGCTTGGCTATGAAAGAAAAATAACAAATATAGGCTATGGTTCCAGCTTTCTGTTTGTAGGTTTTTGTTTTTGAGATGGGGTTTCGTTCTTGTTGCTGAGGCTGGAGTGCAATGGCATGATCTCAGCCTACTGCAACCTCTGCCTCCCGGATTCCAGAGATTCTCCTGCCTCAGCTTCCCAAGTAGCTGGGATTACAAGCAAGCGCCACCACACCCAGCTAATTTTAGTATTTCTTAGTAGAGACGGGGTTTCACCATGTTGGCCAGGCTGGTCTCGAATTCATGACCTCAAGTGATCCACCCACCTCGGCCTCCCAAAGTGCTGGGATTACAGGCATGAACCACCGGACCCGGCCCAGTTTGTAGTTTTTTAAATTGAAATACTACCAATGACAACAACAGAAAATCAGTCCCTTGTCCTCGTTGTTCAATCAAGACAAATTATCGATAGCATTTGCTTTGTGACCATGGACAGGCTGAGCCTCAGTCCCTCTTCTATAAGATAGGGCCAATGAGTACTTACTTTGCTGAGCTGTCATAAGAGTGCACTAAGCTGAAGTATGTAAAGGTATTCAGTGTAGTATTCGGCCCCTAGTGAGGTCAGGAGAGGTGGATTTCCTTTCTTTTTTCCCTCAGTTTCTTTTTTTTTTTTGAGTTGGAGTCTCCCTCTGTAGCCCAGTCTGGAGTGCAGTGGCGAGATCTCAGCTCACTGCAACCTCCACCTGCCTGGTCCCAGTTCAAGCAATTTTTCTACCTCAGCCTCCCAAGTAGCTGGGATTACAGGCACGAGCCACCATGCCCAGCTAATTTTTGTATTTTTAGTAGAGATGGGGTTTCACCATGTTGGCCAGGCTGGTCTTGAACTCCTGACCTCATGATCCACCTGCCTCAGCCTCCCGAAGTGCTGGGATTATAGGTGTGAGCCACCATGCCCGGCCTCAGTTCCATTTTTTAGAGAACTGAAAACATTTCCCTGTCAGTGTCTCCTTTGGTGAGGGGGACATGCTGAAAGCTGTTGGGACCCTTCAAGTTCAAGACAACATTCATCTCTCCCCCCACCTCCCTGGGACATCCGTCCTGGTGGGATAGTTGCTTTTAACACATCCTTCCGTAAGTGTGGCCTGTGCTCAGCACCATCCCTTTCTCCTCCACCCCTTTGGCTGGCAGCTCTAGGTCTCTAGCCCTGGCTCACAACATAGGGAAATCAACCATCATGAGGGGCGAGGTGCCAGGGTCGGGCAGGGCACTGGCCAGCTGAGGTCTTGGAATCAATGCTGCAGACCCACCTGGTGTTTCCCCAGAGCTTTTTTTTTTTTTTCGAGCCAGGCCCTCCCTCTATCACCCAGGCTGAAGTGTGGTGGCACTATCATAGCTCACTGCAGCCTCGACCTCCTGGACTGAAGTGATCCTCCCACAGTAGATGGGACTATAGGTACATGCCATCATGCCCAGCTAATTTTTGTATTTTTTGTAGAGATGGGTTTTCATCTGTTACTGAGACTGGTCTCCAGAGCCTTTGAGGGGCCTTTGGAACCCTCTTGGCCTATAGGCTGGGCTTCTGAGGACCGTGACCAGTGTTCAGGTGTCAACACCCTCAGAGCGCACCACTTAGAACTCCCCCAGTCAAGTACTTCCTGTGCCCTGTTTCCCCTGGTACTTTTCCCTCTGCCTGGAAGGCCCCTCCTGCCCCTCAGCCCCATTAGCATTCATCCTCAAAATAACTCAAATATCATCACCCTGTAAAGTTCCCCCTTCCCCACTTCCACGTCAGGTAAAATGAGAGACTTCCTCCTCTTAGTTCCGTGAGTTTGTTTGTTGTTCCTCAACATTCATCAATGCACTTGCCACACATTTTGCCATCCCCAAGGCAAAGTCTATGGCTCATTCACATCATTCTCTAGTGCCCACCCCGACTCTGTATGTAGTATATCTTTAGCAAACATCTGATGAACAAATGAATCCATGAAAGAGAAAAATCTACATTTTGCAGGGAACTCTGGGTCAGAGTGCCAAAAAGTAGATCACAGGTTCCTTTTGCTGTGTCCGGAACAAAGCTTTCCTGATTTAGTACAATGTTAAGCAAAAAAGGCATGATTGATGCTGAAGACGAAATTCACACCCTGAACATCTGGGACTCTGAAACTTCCATGGTGTGTTTTGCAGAAGTGGACGGGGGTACCTTAGGATCTCACGTCATTGGCATGCTGGCGTCCTGGGCAGGATGAATTGGCTGGTACAAAGGCAGACATGTTGGTGGACCCTCAGTTTTGCTAAGGAGGATGTTAAGGTTCCTCCGCGGATTAACAAAGGACCATAGAGCCCAAAATATTTACAGAAAAAGTTCACCAAAGACGATTCCTTTTCCTTTAAGATCGTCCTGTAACACGTGAACTCTATAGAGCAAAGTGGCGCAATTGTCTAACTAAAGCCTCATTCCATAGCACAAGTTACGTAAAACTTGGAATCCTTTTTTTTCTGGGAAAGAAACATTTAATAGGGACTTAAGAACAGAAGCCATGTCTGTCTTGAATGGTGGTGAGACAAGACGGTATACCCCACGCCATGAATACCAGATGGAAAGGGTGATTCAGAAAGGGTGTGTAGGGCAACTGAAGTACGATAGTGTCAAGTCAAACTTGGAATCTTAAGAAAACTAAATATCCCCCCACCTTTTTGTTTACATGAATCCACCTAACAGATACTTTTCTTTAACCCTAGAGATAGACATCATGGCTGGACATAGCAGCTCATACCTCAAGCCTTATTCCTTGTAATCCAAATACTAGGAGAGGCCAAGCAGGGAGGATCTCTTGAGGCCAGGAGTTCAAGACTAGCCTGGGCATCATAGTGAGACTCCATCTCTATAAGAAAACTTTTTTTAAAAATTAGCTGGCTGTGTATGCTTATAGTCCCAACTGCTTGGGAGGCTCACGCAGGAGGATCACGTGAGCCCGGCAGGTTGAGGCTGCAGTGAGCAAAGATCTTGCCACTGCACACCAACCTGGGTGACAGAGGGAGACTCCGACTCAAAAAAGAAAAAAGTTAGACATCAGCTCAGTTCTAGTCAACATTTGGCTAATTTTGACTCAGCCAAAATGGAGAGAAATCTGAGTACAGGTTCCAGACTCTGTCCTGCGTGTCAGTAAGATAAACTAGCCATGACTGTGCGCACTCTGCTTGTGGAAGGCCTCACTGTTTGATCAGCCCCAGAAAGCAGGGATTCTTGTGGAACAGCAGAGGCCCTGCCTGTCAGGGACTGTTCACGGGTGTTCAGCCTGTGCGTTCGGAAGGGCTCATGCTGGTTTTCATGCTTTGCTGTTGCCAGGTGAGCTTCTTGATTTTGAACAAGTGGCCCGCACTTTCATTCTGTTCTAAGCCCCAGAAATACATTCTGTAGCTGGTCCTGCTTCCCATCAATGGCTATAGGCTTCAGCTGCATTTCAGGGAATGTGAGAGTAAATTCCCACATAATGAATTTTTGTTCTATACCCACACGTCCCATGGAGGAAAACATAGGGCAGGCTCTTGCTTTGTCTCACTTACAAACTTTGTGCATCTGAGGTAGATGCTTTACCTCTTCTGAGTCTCTTTGTTCTCAGCTGTAAAATGGTCTGATAATACTGAATCTGTCTCGGGGTTGTTGTAAGGATCAAATGAGCCAATGTCAGTGAAAGCAGCACGTGGCGAATTGTGAAAGCCTCGCAGAAATGCCAATCATGTTTTTCCCTTGGTGGGACAGGTCAGGGAGATACCAAAGGGAAGGGAAGATTCCAAGAGGCCTCTGAGGAGTCAGTTGTCCTCATCACTGTTCCGGTGTTCCTCAAATCAGTCTCACAGTGTAGCCTGAGCCATTTCCAAAACAAAGCTGTGCTTATGTCACTGCCCTGCTTAAAACCCTTCAATGGGTCTCCTTGCCCTTAAGGATGGGGAGGGGTTCTTGTAACCCTGACTGTGGACCCCGAAGTATAAGTGTCTCTTCTATTAAAAGACGCTCCAAATCAAAAAAAAAAATTGCCCTTAATAAATGGTATGTAAAAGCAACACAAAGATGGTATCTGAAAGAGAGGTTTCTCCCTAAAGTAAATGGATGGTCCAAGGAGGGCATGGTTCAACTTGCCTTCAAGACCCAAGAGACTGAGCACCTTGAAGGAGGCAAGCAGGTCCTCTCCCAGGACCTAGAGCAATGCCTGGCATGGGGTGGGTATGAAAGAGCTGTTAGAGGCTAGACTCGGAGGCAGGCAGAGCTGGAGGTCATATCCTCCCCTGCCACCTTTTAGAGCTGTGACCTGGACAAGTCACCCAGCCTCATTTTCTCTCATGGTTATGGTGAGATTTAAATAAGGCAAGTGCATGGAAGTGCCTGAGACAGCACCCAACACAGGGTGAGAAGCTGGAGTGTGATAGGTGCTGCTCAAGGAATTGTAGGATCTGGAGCTCAGTGTGTCAGTATCAGTGACCTTCCTGCAACAGTTTGCATTTATGGAACCCTTTGATTGTGTAATGAATGAACATGTTATCCACTAAGCATATACAAATGAACTCTAATGTGGTCAAGATTAGTATTGTTAAGTTTCTCTAATGACTATATTTGACACTTCTAGAACTAACTCAGTTTCAGGTTCTGATTTGGGTTGCTCTGTCATTTTTGTACCTCTTACTCGTAGATAGTTTCCTAATGAATGTTTAAAACACTGTGGATCACCTCAATTAAAAAATAGAAACTCCCTTTTCAGCTTACCCTTTTATACCCCACATCAGTTCCCTTGAAGGTTTCATGCCCTTTGGTCTTATAGGGCTGTTTTGTAGTTTGTTTTTGTTTTCATGGGAAGGTAACTTCTAGATGAAATGTGGGGGTGCTGCTTTGCAACAACCACTTGGGGTTCTCTTCTAGATAATACCCAGGCTTCTCAGGGTAAGGCATTTCTTCCCATAATCCCTTTCAGTGGCCCCATTTAGCCATTTTGAACTTACAGACCCATTAATCTGTGTAAAGCCACTGACACCCTACATAGGAACAAGCACACACCATTTTGTATACATTATTTTTCCCAGAGGGGTTATGGGCCCCGTGAGGTCCACCCATGGTATTCTTAAGGATGAGCCTTCTAAGCCAGATAGATGGCCTTAAAAATGAAAGGATGAGTGGCCTCAGGATAAGAATTCCTACCCTTAGGCAGTAATTACTAGTAAAAGCTTAATATATGCTCCTCCTGCTCCTCTACCTTCCTGATGGACTTGCATTTTAACAGGAAGAAGTTTGGCCCAGCTGAAGGGACTCAAATTGTACTGGTGGAATTTGCATATCAGGCCCTAGCAACCAGTATGCAGTAAGGGAATTGGGGGCCAGGGGAAAACTGTTAGTTATTATTTATTTATTTTGTGGTATGTTTACTTTTTTGGAATTTTCATAATTTTCAATTATGACCCAGTACCAAGTACCTCCCAAGCCCTTATATCTAGATTTAACAGCTGGAATCTGAACAAAGTTTGTAAAACAAGATTGTAAACATATGAATAGAGATTACCCAAAGGTTAACCCCCTACTGTTTTACAGGATGAAAAATCCTATTATATCAGTGAAGTGGGAGCCTATCTGACTGTCTCAGATCCAGGTCAGTATGTACAGAATGCCCATTCTACCAGCAATGGCGCTGTTTCTGGTTAGCTCACTGTGCATCCCGTTGAGTCTGCTCATGTTTGATGCTGCTATATATATATATATATTTTTAGACAGAGTCTTGCTCTGTCTCCTAGGCTGTAGTGCAGTGGCGTGATCTCAGCTCACAGCAACCTCTGCCTCCCAGGTTCAAGCGATTTTCCTACCTCAGCCTCCCAAGTAGCTGGGATTACAGGCGTGTACCCAGCTAATTTTATATTTTGTATTTTTGTATTTTTAATAGAGACAAGTTGGCGAGACTGGTCTCGAACTCCTGACCTCAGGCGATGCACCTGCCTCAGCCTCCCACAGTGCTGGAATAACAGGCATGAGCCATGAGCCCAGCCAATGCTGCTTTGAAGGAACAGACTGAGAAAGCAGCCAGCAGTGTGATTTTGAGGGACTTTACTATGCCCTCTGTGTGCTGTGGTTTCCCCATCTGCTCATAAAGGAGGCTGGACTAGATTACATCAGTGATCATGATTGGCAACCATAAAGAGTTTAGTGGCTTTTTGACAGAGTTGCTGCTGATAGCGCAGTTTATTCCATACTCTGGGAATCTACATTCATTCTACTAAAATGTAGTTAGTGCCTGCTAGGTGCCAAGGCCTGTATTAGGCACTGGGGACCCATAATTTTTCAAAGTAATAGTTCTTACCCTCATGGAGCTTACATCCTAGAAGAGGGAGAGGACAACAACACATTAAATGATGGCACAGTACCCCACATACCTTATTCACAATCTCACACGTTAAATGACACAGTACCCCACACACCTTATTCCCGATCTCACACATGTTAAATGACACAGTACCCCACACACCTTATTCCCAATCTCGCACACATTAAATGATGACACAGTACCCCACACACCTTATTCCCGATCTCACACATGTTAAATGACACAGTACCCCACACACCTTATTCACAATCTCACACGTTAAATGACTCAGTACCCCACACACCTTATTCACAATCTCACACATGTTAAATGACACAGTACCCCACACACCTTATTCCCAATCTCACACATGTTAAATGACACAGTACCCCACACACCTTATTCACAATCTCACACACATTAAATGACTCAGTACCCCACACACCTTATTCCCAATCTCACACACGTTAAATGACACAGTACCCCACACACCTTATACACATGTTAAATGACACAGTACCCCACACACCTTATTCCCGATCTCACATTAAATGACACAGTACCCCACACACCTTATTCACGATCTCACGTTAAATGACACAGTACCCCACACACCTTATTCACGATCTCATGTTAAATGACACAGTACCCCACACACCTTATTCCCAATTTCACACATGTTAAATGATGATACAGTACCCCTCACCTTATTCAGAGTTTCACTTTTCATAGTTGGTGCAAAAACAGGTGAGTAAGTATAATTAGAGTTTCTGAGAGAGAGATCATATCACATCACTTTTGTTATAGTGTTATAATTTTTTTATTTTATCATTAGTTACTTTTAATATCTTACTATGAGCAATTTATACATTAAACTTCATCACAGGTATATACATACATGCAGGAAAAAACATAGTATATGTAGAGTTCAGTGGCTTCGGGCATACACTGGAGGTCTTGGGATGTATCCCTCAAGGGTAAGGGGGAACTCCTGTGCTCTCTTAAGTAGTGGTAAGTTTTGGGTTTTTTTTTTCGAGACAGAGTCTTTCTCTGTCAACCAGGCTGGAGTGCAGTGGCTTGGTCTTGGCTCACTGCAGCCTCTGCCTCCCAGGTTCAAGCGATTCTCCTGCCTCAGCCTCCCGAGTAGCTGGGATTATAGGCTATAACCATGCCCAGCTAATTTTTATATTTTTAGCAGAGACGTGGTTTCACCATGTTGGTCAGGCTGGTCTCGAACCCCTGACCTCAGGTGATCCACCCACCTCAGCCTCCCAAAGTGCTAGGATTACAGGTGTGAGCCACCACACCCGACCAAGTATTGTTAAGTTCTGTGAACAAACATAGGCAGTGGGAGTGGAGAGGAATCGAACGCTATTTTAGGTGGGGAAGCCATCAGGGGAGAAAGGCCCTCTCTGAAGAGGTGAAGTTTGAGCAGGGAAATTTGGCTCTTTGGGGATATCTGGGCCTGGGGAAGCTCTTTCCAGATGGAAGGAAGGACAGATACACAGGCCCTAAGGGGTGACTGGCAGTGTTTTCCAGGACCTGCAGGGTGCCAGTGTGCCCGGACAGAGAACAGCGGCAGATGAGGTCGAGGAACAGCCAGCCAGCCCAGAGCATGCAGGGCCAGTGGGCAAGACACGATCTGGACTTTGGTCTTTACTCTAAGTATGAAAGGATGCTGTGGGGGTCTCGGGGAGAGAGGAAGATGATACATCAGATCCACATGTATGAAGGCTCACTTTGCTTGCTGTATGGAGAATGACTGGCAGTGGGGTAAATTCAGAGAGCTCCTGTGGTATTCATATCCAAGCTCCCGCCCACACTGGATATCTCTCAGAGGCCTCAAATGTTTCCCCACAAAGTTAAATAAGCTTTATTTGTGTGTATCCCTCTGTGCCAGCTACTGTACTAGGAGTTTTCATGTTGGTTTTCTCCTTTTCAAAGCTCTATCCTATGACTGGCTTAAACATTATTTTACCAGTAAAGTAATTTATTCCAAAGAAACTTGCCAAGAAATGAAAATGTGGAGTAATATCTACTTAAAATATTGGCTGCATTATATTGATATGTTCAGGGGGATTTGCCAATGACTGTTAAATGTAAGTAAAATAGCATAGTTGACAAATCATTTTCATATATGTTAATTCACTTAGACCTATCTCCTCATTTAGGATAGAGAATAAATATTGTGAGTGCTAACATAAATTAGCTAATGTTATCACTAGGGATGGACCAGATTTTAACCAGCAATAGACTAGAAATCTTTCAAGAGGCAGGAGAGGCCAGGTGCAGTGGTTTGTGTCTGTAATCCTAGCTTTTGGGAGGCTGAGGCCGGCAGATCACCTGAGGTCAGGGGTTCGAGACCAGCCTGGCCAACATGGTGAAACACTGTTTCTCTAGAAATACAAAACAATTAGCCAGGCATGGTGGTGCATGCCTGTAATCCCAGCTACTCGGGAGGCTGAGGCAGGAGAATTGCTTGAACCTGGTAGGCAGAGGTTGCAGTGAGCCAAGATCACACCACTGCACGCCAGCCTGGGTGACAGAGTGAGACTCTGTCTCAAAAAAAAAAAAAAAGAGGCAGGGGAAGGAAAAGTCTGATCAAAAATTAATTTTGAGGCTGAGTGGGTGGGAAAGTCAATTCTAGGTCTGGATGCTACAGGCTGAGCAGGAGCTGAAGCGGTCACAGTAATGATGGTTCTCATGTCAGTGGTGGTATTAAGAACAGCAATCAGCTGTAATTACAGTAGTGACAGTTGTAATGTTAGTGAGGATGGTAGCAGCAGACTCTCCCAGGCTCTGCCACACGATACAGTAGTGTACAGAGAATTCAGCACATTGCGTAGGGCATCTGCATGTGCAGATGCTGGCGTTAATGCTGCCTTGTTAATTCATCATGTGACTATTCCTTACTGTAACTACTAAGCGGACCCCAGTTGGGTCCTCTGGCCAGTGAAATTTCTCCCCCTCAAGAAGCTATAGTATAGACCAAAGGGTGCTTAGTAAGCATGGGATTAGAGAAAATGGAGTTCATTATATGATTAATTATTTTTCTTATTTATGTTTTTATTATAATTTATTTTTGAGATGGAGTCTTGCTTTGTCACCCAGGCTGGAGTGCAATGGCATGATCTTGGCTCACCTCAACTTCCTCCTTCTAGTTCAAGTGATTCTCCTGACTCAGCCTCCCGAGTATCTGGGATTACAGGTGCCCACCTCCATGCCCAGCTAATTTTTGTATTTTTAGTAGGGACAACATTTCACCATGTTGACCAGGCTGGTCTCAAACTCCTGACCTTAAGTGATCTGCCTGCTTCAGCTTCCCAAAGTACTGGGATTACAGGCATGAGCCACTGTACCTGGCTTATTTATTTATTTTAGAGGCAGAGTCTTGCTCTGTGTCCCAGGCTGGAGTGCAGAGGCATAATCATAGCTCACTGCAACCTCAAACTCCTGGGCTCAAATGATCCTCCCACCTCAGCCTCCCAAGTACCTGGGACCACAGGCACATGTCACCGTGCCTGGCCTCAATGATTAAGATGTGTAACTGCGTCTGCCTTGAAGCTTCCACTTCCTTGGACAGGGCATACCTGTCATACAACAGGCTGGGTCCTTGGGCAGCTTCCTCTCCCCAGGCGGCACTCAAATGGGAAAAGATGGGCCTCTCCCTTCTCTGTATCCAAGGATGAATGCAACAATCCCTCCCAATGAGATCTTGACTGCTCTTCTAATCATTCAGCCTGGCGATAGGCAGGTGCTCCATTTGCTGGCTACATGTTCCTTCACTGATCCATTAAGGGTTCTCTGACTTCCTAAGTCTCAGAAAGCAATCTTCTCTTATCTCTAAAATTCAGGGGTCACCTCTGTGTAGCCTCTAAGCACTGACGGTAGTTCCCACCCACTCTGTCGCCAATGATTTAAAAAGAATACTTTCTCAAAAGTTCTCATTTCAGGGTTTGCACATCCTAGTTTACGTGAGGTGTCTCTCTTATGCCCCAAACAGAGCAGCTGAAAAAGTCTCCAAACCGCTCCAGGTTCTTTTTCATGGAGAGAAGGTGGCAGAACCCCCAAAGACCCCTTTCGGAAGGAAGGCCACTTAGCTGCACATGGGCAGCTCGGCCACAGCTGGAGCTCAGTGGATACACGTCAGGACCACTCTTTTTTTTTTTTGAGATGGAGTTTCGCTCTTGTTACCCAGGCTGGAGTGCAATGGCACGAACTCGGCTCACCGCAACCTCCACCTCCTGGGTTCAGGCAATTCTCCTGCCTCAGCCTCCTGAGTAGCTGGGATTACAGGCACGCGCCACCATGCCCAGCTAATTTTTGTATTTTTAGTAGAGACGGGGTTTCACCATGTTGACCAGGATGGTCTCAATCTCTTGACCTCATGATCCACCCGCCTCAGCCTCCCAAAGTGCTGGGTTAACAGGCTTGAGCCACCGCGCCCGGCCGTAGGACCACTCTTATGCATCTCTGTGTGAACTTTTCAGAGACAGTTTACCAAGGAATGCAACACGCCATGGTGATGTTCGAGACAGCAGCTGGGCACTCCTTCAAGTGTGTGAGTGAACAGAGCCTCCAGCTGTCAGCCCACCTGCAGCTGAAAACAACCAATGTCCAGCTTCAAGCCTTTGATTTTGAAGGTGACCACTTTGGAAATGGTAAGTCAAGGGTTGGTCAGGTCACAGACATACCCTTCAGGGACCCCAGGGTAGATGCAAATTGTTTTCTGTCTGCAGCTGTCAAAGGAGCAAGCATCAGGCCGGGTGCGGTGGCTCACGCCTCTAATCCCAGCACTTTGGGAGGCCAAGGCGGGTGGATCACAAGGTTAACAGATTGAGACCATCCTGGTCAACATGGTAAAACCCCATCTCTACTAAAAATACAAAAAATTAGCTGGGCATGGTGGTGCGTGCCTGTAATCCCAGCTACTCGGGAGGCTGAGGCAGGAGAATTGCCTGAACCCAGGAGGCAGAGGTTGCCGTGAGCCGAGATCGCACCATTGCACTCCAGCCTGGGTAACAAGAGCGAAACTCCGTCTCAAAAAAAAAAAAGGAGCAAGCATCTCATGAGCTTCCTGGAGCAGTGTGATTCCCACAGCTCCCAGGGCCAGGCTCCTCTGCCCACCTGCCACCCACTGGCCACCTCAGAATCAGGCACCTGCACCCACCCACAGTCACAGCTCTCCCGCAGCAGGTCACACTGTCTTCAACTCACAGACGTGCTCATTCATTTAAATACACATGCGCTCAATCACAACAGCAGAAAATACCACCTGCAACTTCCCTGTATATCCTGTTGGGTGTAAACTCAGATATGTTTGGAGAACACTTGAAAGATCCTGAGGATCAGTAGGGTCTAAAATTGAGATTTCAGTTTAGCTTCTTTTCACCTGCAGAGGGAAAAGAGCAAGATGCAGCAATTCAAGATAGGAGGAAATTCTGTCAGGCCCCTCATCCCAATTACAGGCTGTCGCACACAACAGAGTTCCTTATAGCCAGTTTTATCTTCCCTGTCACTTCTGCTTTGGGTTCTGACCTCCACAGGCAGATCCTGCCTGAGGACTGCGCTGGGGGAAAACAGGTCCCTGGGCAAGGGCCGGGAGCAGACCAGGGTGACTTTCCAGAAAAGCCCTCTTCTCCCTTCCAGGAAAACAGTGCTACAAGGATTTCTACCTATGACCAGGAGGGTCATGTACTTCAATTTCTAAACATCCCTCTCATAATAACTAAAAAATGTGCTGAGTACTTCCCAGTTATCAAAAATAGATTTAGCTGGAAGTTACGCCATATTTTAAATGTCTACGATATGAATCTGCGCTTTGGCTTCCATTATAAAATTACAGATGCGTGTAGCAGAAAACACCTCCTGACATACTCAGTGGGAAGCATCTGGTGGAGGAAGGACTGGGCGTTGCTTGCCTTGGGTCCCCCAGTTTCTGGAGGCTTTGTCTGAGTCCCACAGTCAGATAAAAATTTACCAGTAGGGGTTCCCCCATTTGTCATCCACTCTCAAAACTTCTAATGTTGGAAAACTCTTTCTTTCTTTTACAATCATCATGAAGGTTTGAAAAACTTCTGTAACGATGTGATCTTAAAATAAGGTACAAAAGCCAGGTGCAGTGGCTCATGCCTGTAATCTTGGCACTTGGGGAGGCCGAGATGGGCGGATCACTTGAGGTCAGGAGTTTGAGACCAGCCTGACCAACATGGAGAAACCCCATCTCTACTAAAAATACAAAATTGTCCAGGCATGATGGCGCATGCCTCTAATCCCAGCTACTCAGGAGACTGAGCCATGAGAATCACTTGAAACCAGAGGTGGAGGTTGTAGTGAGCCAAGATTGCATCACTGCACTCCGGCCTGGGTGACACAGTGAGACTCTGTCTCAAACCGTAACTAGAGTTGGAGAACATGCTCTGGGAATTACTCCAGCTTGAGGGTCAAGACATAACTCTGATCATGACTCTCTAGGCCAAACCAGCATTTTCTCAAAGTTGGATCTGCCTCAAAGCAGCGTTAGAATCCCAGCAGCTCCACCTCAGACCCACTGAGTTATAATTTCTTGGGCACGTGTCTGGGGATCTGCACTTTAATAAACTCCCTAGCTAATCACCAGAACTACGAGTGTCAGGCCCGCCACACTGAGCCCCGCCCACTGTCAACTGCGGTAGTAGGTGGGACCCCAGCAGCTCCGTCTCTCCCTCTGTCTCCTTCTCTCCAAAGCTGAGGCGATGTGGCAGTACCACTTCCCGGCGTTTGTGGCCAGTCTGTAACACTTGTTACTCTGACTTCAATTACAGCGGATGAATGCTTCAGAGACAGAAACAGGAGAGAAATCCCTGTGGCCCTGGGCCTGAGTATCACAGGACTGCTTGTCATTTTGCTAACCGCATGTCTGGTGGCCAGAAAGAGGCCCAATAGAGGATATGGACGCATGTAAAGCCCCACTTTCTTCAAAATGTGCAAGCTTAAGGCCCTGGGAATTCTGGCATCATATTCAGTCCGAAGTGAAAGGACTGGCCTCCCTCATTGCCTGTTGCAGCCTCCTGAGCTGATTAGGAAACCTCACTTTCTACCAAAGGGCTATCCCAGGGCCGGAAATGGCACCTCCCCGCTTCCTCCTGTTGGCTTGGGGAGGCCATGCCAGGTATGCTTGAATATACCAGGGCTGGCTTCCAGAATTAGGGGCAATAGGCAGAGACGTGAGCAGGGTGCTTGTGAGAAGGAGAAAGCAAAAACCCAGAGGGAGAATTGTGGGGAAGACATTTGCAAATGGACTGATTTTTCTTATACATTTTCAGGAATCCTGATTTTCAGCTTCTAAAAACATTACTTTAAAAAACCCATGCAATTGGGAGCTCTCTCCTTCTCTCTTTCTCTCTCTCTCTGCCTAATAAATCGCTCTTTGCAAAAAAAAAAAAAAAAAAAAACCCATGCATTTCAAAGTTGATTACAAAATGATTTAAACTCCTGGATTTTACCCACATTTTGGTTTACTTAAATTACAGATTATCTTAGTATACTATTTTTTTAATCCTACTTTATTGTAATGTATTATTAGTTTAAGAAATTAGGAAACAGCCTATTTCACTTTTTTAATTTAAAGTACATCATGACAAAAAAATGTGGGACTCAGTAAATGTTAGCTCTTCAGTTCCTTCAACTTCACGTGTTGTCTGCCTTCTTAGCTACTGTTTTTCTGGTTTGTCAGCTTTTCTTTCATTCTGTTTTATTATTGCAAATGTGTCCACTTGGATCATTGCAGGAGAGGAGGTAGGTAGGCCTGCCAGGAGGATCACACACTCCCCTTTTCTGCAAACACTCACCAAAAGCAGTACATTCCTGATTGGGGGGCAATTGAGAGCTGAGGGAGAAATTCTATTAAAATATGACTTAGGATGTTATTCGTGGTTTTCTATTACATCGATTGGGGTTTTTCGTTCCGAGTAAAGGGAGAGGAATGTTCTCAATTGAGTCTACTGACTGGAAGTTTTCTTGTTTTTCCAAATTTTCCGGAGGTGCCATTCATTATTTTTTAACATGACATTTTTGGAATTTGGCAACAACTCTAAAACTACCGCTTACTTAGGAAATGTACTGGCTCTCCCCTTAGGCATGTTTGCTCTCTTGGCTTTCTTAGAAGTGGAGCTGTGGGGAGGGCACACGGCAGCTTCAAGAGAGCACTGAGGGCCCCTGAAGACATCCTGAGTGCCAGGAAATGTCTCTTCCCCTTCACACAGGAAATGTGGATGACAATCTGATATGAGGACCTGGGAGTTCCCCCAGAGTGACTCGGGCTTAACAGCAAGAGCTGGGCTTTGGAGGGCTGGGATCTCCTTCCACCTCCTTCCTCAAACTGGCACCTGCTCCAGCCTCCCCCGTACCCAGTGTTAAGGGCACTTGAGAGTTCTGTAGTGCAGAGCATGAGGTGTTTATTCACCGGCCACTAGCCTTCTGCAGAATAATTAATGTAAAATTTCTCTTCTAGCATATGGAAATTTCTCCATGGCATACAAAACAAGAAGCAGAATTTAAAGTCAAGTGTAGTGGGATGTGATCATTCACTTAAATTTAATTTTCCTTCCTACCTTCTACAGTCAGTTCTTCTGGGTGATGGCCCCTGCTGGGACTCCTGCTACCTATTCCCCCAATCCCAATGCCAATTACTCTTAAAATTAATATGAATTATCACTCTGGTAGTCACAGAAAGCAAAGGTTTCACTGGAATGGCCAGTCAATAAACGCTTGGATGTGTAATTTACTCACAGTCCTGCCCACTTTCCAGGTGAAGAGCAGAGGGGGCCACAGAGGTGGGTTCCTCACCCACCTGCCCTCCTAACTGCACACATTCACCCTAAGAGGCCTGCGATGAGAGGGAAAAAATCCTGTGAACTCCTCCATTACTAAATCTGGAAGAGAAAAAAAAGTGGGTTTCTTTATCGTCTTCCTTTTCTAACCTAGGGTAGTGAAGATGGCCCTGGGAGGACTGGGGAGAGTAAAGGTAGGGACTGATGGAGGTGAATCAGGGAAGCAGCCCCAAAGCAGAGGATTGCTCCAGGCTGCAGCCAGCTTGCATGCTACAAAAAAGAGGATAGAATCCAAGTATCTGGCCCAAAGGGAAACATCAGCTGATCTCAGATGCCTTGGAAAGAGACTGTAATTCACCCAAATGGCATCCTAGGAAATGGAATTTCTGGACTGACACGTTCAAACATGAGCAAGATGAAAGCAAACTGCATGGCCGCCGTGCAAAACTCCTGCAGCAACAGAGCAATAAGAACAGTGTGAAATTAAGAAAAGGAGTTGGGGTGTGTTCATTTGCTAAGACTGTCTTAACAACTTACCACAGTCTGGATGCCTTAGATAACAGAAATTTATATTCTCACAGTTCTGGAGGCAGCATTGCTTTTCCTGAAGCTTCTCTCCTTGGCTGTAGATGGCCTGTGTCTGCACATGGTCTTCCCTCTGTACCTGTCTATATCCAAATGTCCTGTCTGTGTAAGGATACCATTTGTATTGGATGGAGGCCCACCTCAATGACCCCATTTTAACTTAACAACTTCTTGAAAGACTCTGCATCCTAATACTGCTATGTTCTGTGGTCCTAGAAGTTAGGACTTCAACATGTAAATTTGGGGGCAGGGAGGGGACACAATTTAGTCCATAACAGAAAGTTAGAAGTGAAAATAGTAAAATACAAAGAAAACATAATTCAAGGAACAGAAAGAAAGTCTTGACAATTGTTTTATGCTGAGAATCACTTAATGTGAATTCCAGATAATCTAAGTTAAAGATAAGATGTTAAAATGAAAGACTAAGAAAGCAAGATGAATGTCAAAAGAATACACGACATAATGTCTAGAAACAGTAAGAGGCAGAATAAATAGGGAGGAAATTATGTTATTTTCATAGAGAGAATGACTGAGATCATTACAGGTAATACAGATAAACCTTACGGTCAAGGCATTACAGGGAAGCTTCTAGATACGGAAGTTACTCAGCCCATCCAACATAGGTATAATTGGTGCTTGTGATGTAGAGACCTTAAAAATAGAATGAAGATATATTTGAAGATTTAAGCAAATTTCCCTGAGATAAATAATTGAAGTTGGGATTAAAAGGGTATAGCTTGTCCCAAAAAAGAATTGATACAGGAAGTTTAACACCAGGACATATCTGAAGCAAGCTATAAAACTTCAAACAGTGGCTCACACCTGTAATCCCAACACTTTGGAAAGCTGAGGCTGGCAGATCACGTGAGGTCAGGTGTTCAAGACCAGCCTGACCAGCATGGCAAAACCCCGTCTCTACTAAAAATATATAAATTAGCCAGGCATGGTAGTAGGCACCTGTAATCCCAACTACGCAGGAGGCTGAGGCAGGAGAATCTCTTGAACCCAGGAGATGGAGGTTGCAGTGAGCCAAGCCAAGATCGCGCCACTGCACTCCAGCCTGGGCGACCCAGTGAGACTCCATCTCAAAAAAAAAAAAAAAATTATTATTTAGGCCTTTATGGAAAATAAAATTATCTATAAATAGGGAAAGTTAAAGTTGACCTCCAATTTCTTCACAATAACATTTAAAGCCAGCAAATAATTTCTACAATGATCTAAGAAAAAGAAAGTATGACCCAAAAATATGAAGTATAAAGACAATAGGCAGATATTCTTAACCATGAAATAATTCAAAGGGTACAGCACAAATAAGCCCTTCTAAAAAAATATTGCTTGACAATGAAATTCACTGAGGAGATGAGTCACAATATAAACAAGGAAATAAGGAGACTTCAGGAATATAAAAGTCACAGTAGACCCGGCACAGTGGCTCACACCTGTAATCCCAACACTTTCAGAGGCTGAGGCAGGAGGATTATTCGAGCCCAAGAGTTTAAGACCAGCCTGGGCAACATGGGAAAACCCCATCTCTACAAAAAATACAAAAATTAGCTGGCGGTGGTGATGCATGACTGCAGTCCCAAAGACTTGGAAGGCTGAGGTGGGAGGATGACTTGACCCTGGGAGGTCCATGCTGCAGTGAGCTGTGGCTGCAGTGAGCCGTGACTGCTGCTACACTCCAGCCTGGGTGGCAGAGTCAGACACTGTCTCTAAATAAACAAATAAAACAAATTTCACAAAAATACTAATGCTGGAGAATAGTATATCCATTTATATAAAAAACATACTAAACAATTATGAGTCTGAGAATGCAAACACACCTTTGCATATACGAAATGATAGTTGTACATGGTTATTCATGACAACATTATTTGTAATAGCAAAAACTGAAAACAAGCTAAGCGTCCATCAATGGGGGCCAGATTTTAAAACTATGATTCAGGTCAGGCAAAGTGGCTCACGCCTGTAATCCCAACACTTTGGGAGGCTGAGGCAGGCAAATCATGAGGTCAGGAGTTCAAGACCAGCCTGACCAACATGGTGAAACCCCATTTCTACTAAAATAAATACAAAAATTAGGGATTGAAGTTGGTGTGGTGGCACGTGCCTATAATCCCAGCTACTCAGGAGGCTGAGGCAGGAGAATTGCTTGAACCCAGGAGATGGAGGTTGCAATGACCCGAGATTGAGCCGTTGCACTCCAGGCTTGGCAACAGAGTGAGACTCCATCTCAAAAAAAAGAAAAAAAAACTGATTCATCCCACAATGGCATCCTGTACAGCTGCAAGAAGAATGAGGATGCTATCTATGTATGTTTAAGGAAAGAGTTCCAATATATATTATTATATCAAAAAAGCATAGTGCATAACAGTGTATTCATTATTCTATCTGAACAAAGAAACGTCAGAAATATAAATAAGAAAAGTAGTTATCTCATGGGGACAGGGAGAACTAAGAAGATGGGGAAAGGGTGAAAGTGGAACTTCTCAATGTATAGCATCTTGTATTATTTTGACTTTTTAAATCATATGAATGTGTTAAATATTCAGAACACATTTTTAAAGACTATAGGAATGATAGTTACCAAATAGAATGGAAGCATCATAAAGCTGGACAGTGGGTCAAGGTCAAAGATTGTTTCCTTAAGTTGAAATTGCAACCAAAATATTCTTCATACAGAGGCCTGTGCTGCGGCTGCTGGCAACATATTGTATTGTGGGCCCCTTAATTTAATGATAAGATTTAAGCTAAAAACATCAAAAAGTTTATAGTTTTTTAAACATTTTGCACTAACAGGCAATTGAAATGCATGGTACGAAAATAGATGATAAGGTAATTGTAAAAAGAAATGGACAGAATAAATATTTGATTTAATTTTCTGTCTAAGAATTTCACAATAAAACCATAATTTACTTTGTAAAATAAATAAACCTAGATGTTAAAAACAGTAACATAACTATTCAAAATTTGGAGTTGTCTGGGCACAGTGGCTCACGCCTGAAATCCAAGCACTTTGGGAGGGTGAGGTTGGAGGATCACTTGAATCCAGGATTTCAAGACCAGCCTGGGCAACATAGTAAGACCCCATCTCTCCAAAAAAATTTTAAGAAGTAGCTGAGTGTGGTGGCATTTGCCTGTAGTACTAGCTACTTGAGACACTAAGGCAGGAGGATGGCTGACCTCAGGAGCTTGAGGCTTCGGTGAGCTGTGATGGCGCCACTGCACCCCAGCCTGGGCAACAGAGCAAGACCCTGTCTCAAAAAAAAGAACTGGAGTTAAAGAGAGGGGAGATGGAAGGGAATCCGTTAGTGCTAGTCTTTCAAAGACAGTATCAATAGGTAATGTTTAAACTGGAAACAAAGTTTAGAAAACACAAGTCCAATTTACTACATAACCTCTTAATGTATTTCATAATTATTTAATGCATACTTCATAATCTCTTTTTAGAACTTTAGAGGGACCCTTTATGAACCGGTAGTTCCTATGACAAAGAAACATTGGTGTGTGATAGTTCCTTCAGTTTCATTTAAATTTTTTTCTTCTACTAAATGCAAGTAAAATTGAAATTAACAAATGTAATAAAATAGCACTTGTATGATCCTATGTTAATAAAAGTATTTCCATTTATTTTTCTAACCTATCTTTCCTTATAGTTCTAAAGAAGGATGCCTGAAATAATGTTTGTCTATGTTAACAACCACATTTCTGGGTGGATGGTCTTGGGGTAATTGGTTTTACTTTTTTATTTGTGCTTTTCTCTATCATTTTAGTTGTTTATAGTGGTCATAGACTATTTATTTAAAATAGAGTGATTTTTCTGTTTCCTTTTTTTTTCTGAGATGGAGTCTCAATCTCATCTGGGGTGGAGTGCAGTGGCACAACTTCAGCTCACTGCAACCTCTGCCTCCTGGGTTCAAGTGATTCTCCTGCCTCAGCCTTCCAAGTAGCTGGGACTACAGGCCTGTGCCACCACACCTGGCTAATTTTTTATATTTTTAGTAGAGATGGGGTTTCACCGTGTTAACTAGGCTGGTCTCTATCTCCTGACCTAGTGATCCACCCACCTCAGCCTCCCAAAGTGCTGGGATTACAGGTGTGAGCCACCGTACCCAGCCAGAGTGATTTTTCTTTAAGTATGCATGTGAGTTTGCACACATGCACACACACACATTCACAGAGAAAGCACATGCCCAAAGAGGTTTATACTGATTGATTCAAATAGAAGAAATGTGGAGATTGGATGGCTACTTTTCTTCATGTGCTCTTTTGCATTTTAGAAATGTTTAAACACTGTTACATAATTTAATAGTGTAACAACATGACATAGAGAGTAAAGTTGCCCTCCACTCCCTCCCAGTCCTCTTCCCAGTTTTTTGTGTATCTTTTCACATCTGACCTACAAGCACGTTGGTCTGGGTTCATGTGATGCTTCTCGGAGCTTAGGGGATCCCTGTTACAGCACACTGCGACCTACCACATTCTTCTTAATGGCCGTATTATTTTCTATTGTCTGAATAGTATTTTAATTTTTACCTCATTTAAATTGTCTCTCATAAAATGGACGTTGCTGTAATAGATCTCTGCATGCTTATGTGAATATATTTTGGTATAATTTCCTAGAGATGGGATGATCGGGTCAATAGGTGTGTGCTTTACATTGTGTTTTCACTTTTTGTATTTTTTCACTCATTTTAATTCATTAACTTGTCAAAGTTCTTTTTTGTTTAAGAAATATAGACCACATGCTGTAATCCCAGCACTTTGGGAGGTCAAGGATTGCTCGAGCCCAGGAGCTTGAAACCAGCCTGGGCCACGTAGAAGACCCCATCTCTAAAAAATAAAAAATTAGCCCAGCATGGTGGCACACACCTGTAGTCTCAGCTACTCAGGAGGATGGGGCAGGAAAATGACTTGAGCTCCAAGTTCCAGGCTGCAAAAAAGAGAAATATATATAAGTAACAAAGTGTCATGTACTCCAAAAGGTCTCATCATGGAAAGCAACTTCTCCCTGTCTCCCTGTCTCCCTGCCGAAGACACAAAATACTTTTAACTAATTTTAACAATTTCTTCTCATTGCTATCTCCATAACTCTAAAAAATGAAAAAGTTTATCACAATAGTTCCTAATTGATCCATTTTGGACTTCCTGCTATGGCACATAAGGATTTATGGTTATATAACTATTTTTGGTTAAATCAACAAGGTATTCAGGTATACATTATTATAGTTATATAAATACTGCCCTCTGTCAAGCCAAATAGTACACTACAAGTACAGTTTCTTTCTTGTCCAAATTTTCTTTTTCCTGGAATCTCTAATTTCCACTCTGTCTTCTCTGACCTCTTCTGATCCTTTTTTTTTCTTGGATCTCAGGTGCACGGAATTGGGTTGATGGTGATCCTTGGTTCAGGACATAATTTCAGTGTTAGTTCAAACAATGACCTCACACATGTATCTTTTTAGCTATCTATGACTAAGACATAGTTCTTCATTTATTTGCTCTTTTCTCCCAGTCTCTTCATTACAGAGTATTCTGTCAACTTCCCCTTTTTTCCAAGACTGCTCCATCTTTCCTCAGTTGAGATTTATTAGTCTCTGACTCAGTTACATTTTACATGAATTGAGTAAGTGCTTTCTAGTGCTCTAAAGAAAAAACAGTCTGGATAAGTTTATAAACTCTCACTTTTAAGCTCATAAATAATTTGGTCTGTTTTCTAATATCAGCTAAAAGGGATACAATAAAACCTTAGAATAGACAAAAATGTTTTTTATAAAGTGGATAAAAATCACATTTTTCAAGAGATCATCTGTAATCTGGTCACACAGACAGTCTTTCTTATTTAGGCATATTCCACTTAGCAGGAAGTATGCCTGGAGTGACTTCTTAGTTCAGGAAATGAGGATGATGATTATTGAATATTAATTACTGAGAAAATAAGGTTATTTGATTTTATCTTCTGATGTCTTACATATTTGCTTACTTTATACATTAGGAAATTGCAAGGGTAAATCACCTGCCCAAGATCACAAAGCCAGTTAATGGTGGAGTTCAGAGCCAAGCTTTGATGCCAAAACTCATATCCTTTCCCCTCTAACCCGCTTTCTGGACTGCATCACCAAGCCTTACCCACTGTCTTGTTTTTGTTTTCTCTCTTAGTGGATGAGTGTCCGTCTGACTACACAGTTGTGCTTCCCATGATTGGGGCCATTGTGGTTGGTCTCTGCCTTGTGGGTATGTGTGTCTATAAAATCCGCCTAAGGTGTCAATCATCTGGATACCAGAGAATCTAACTGTTGGCCAGGGGAGATGAAAACCACGGAATTGAGAGCATTTTTTCATCACTTCCGGGATCGATGTTGGGAACTTCCCGTAGAGTGTGGGTCCTTCAAACACTGTAAACCACCATCTTCCACTAGAACCAAATGAATCATTTGTGATTTAAGTTCAGGCAGCACAGCAATTTCTAAACACTTTTTGTTTATTTTATGAAAGATATAGCAAGCTGTTTAAGAGTATTTTCTAGTTTCCTTTAGAATATTTTAACCACTCAAAAAAAGTCAACATTTGAGATATGTTGAATTAATACAATATATATAAAGTGGAATAAGCCTTCAAATTATAAACCAAGGGTCAATTGTAACTGATACTACCTGTGTTTGCATTGAAGATTGTATTTTTCCCTTGATTTTTTCCATTTAAAAAAAAGCCTTCGCTTTGTCTATCGAATGGACTTTCAGTGCTTTTACTATCTGTATTCTATGGTTTTATGCAACATACATATGCTTGATATAGTACTTAACTCCTTTTCCACTTTAAATGTTGGTGGTTTTTTTTTTTCTTTTTCATTGAGACAAGTTTTGCCCTTGTCACCCAGGCTGGAGTGCAATGGTGTGATCTCAGCTCACTGCAACCTCCACCTCCTAGGTTTAAATGATTCTCCTGCCTCAACCTCCCAAGTAGCTGGGACTACAGGCACCTACCACTATGCCTAGCTAAATTTTGTATTTTTAGTAAAGACAGGGTTTCACTATGTCAGCCAGGCTGATCTCAAACTCCTGACATCAGGTGATCCACCCACCTCGGCCTCCCAAAGTGCTGGGATTACAGGTGTGAGCCTCCGCACCCGGCCTTAAATGTTTTGTTTTGTTTTATCATCAAAAAGAACAACATATCTCAGGTTCTCTAAGTTTTTTTTATGTAAAATCAACAAAAAGAACAAATCAGCTTATATTTTTTATCTTGATGACTCCTGCTCCATAATCACTAGACTAAGAATTAGGTGGCTACAGACAATAGAACTGAATAATAGGCAAGAGGCAATAATAATTGCCCTTAATTATTAAACACACAAGTGCCAGACTCTAGGCTAAGCACTCTACCTGCATCTCATTTAATTCTCACAACTTGTACACGAATGAATAAACTAAGACTTACGGGAATGAAATCACTCACTGATGGCACAGACAGAGCTTGAACTCATGCTGGTCTGACACGGAGGTCTTTGGTCTTCTCACTACACCAAGTTGCCTGCAAGAACAATGACACCACCCTGTGCCTCAAGCCTCACACCAGCACACCAGCATATGCTCGCCTTACCGGGGATATGGGTTTATCCAGAATCATGGGACATTAGGGTAGACGAAAGGAGAGCTTTGCGGGTGACAGAGCAGCCTATCCTTCACATCCTCCACTCCCTTGAAGGAGACTGAGGGGCTTTGTAAAACATTAGTCATTTTCTCATTTTTATGGGATTGTTTAGCTGGGCTGTAAAGAGGAAGGCATAGAATAAACTTCTCAAGGTATTTTTAATTTTTTTCGATCATAGAGAAACCTCACTAACCAACTGTTCTTTCTTGAATGTATAGCCCCCGCCTTGAGGTAATTTACTGCTTCTGCACTTCATATCCATATTTTCATTAGTAGTTCACTTGATTCTGTAGAGCAGCCTGCCAAGAATTTTATTCTCGCTGTTAAAGAAAGGAGCTAAGTCAGGATGTTAACAGAAAAGTCCACATAACCCTAGAATTCTTAGTCAAGGAATCATTCAAGTCAGTTTAGAGACCATATGCTGACTTTCGTCATGTGTTTTCTTATGACTCAGTAGGTGGGCAAGGTCCTGACTTTAGTCTTAATAAAACATTGAATTGTATTAAAAGTTTTTGTAATAAAACATCGGATTGTATTAATAAAACATTGTTAGTCTTAATAAAGCATTGTCTTAATAAAACACTGAATTGTGTTAAAAGTTTTCGTAATAAAAACTTATTTTGGAGATTTGTGTGTGTCATGTATTTTTTATGATTCATTTTTGTACTGTCTAAAATTTTGTTTATAATCTTCTTTGGTTTTTTTCTCAGATCAATAAGTGATATCATCTTTCTATAGTTTGTTTTATTCTGTTCTCCATTGCCACATTATCACTTGGTAAGACTTCTGAGAAGATACACCACATTAACGTTACATATGAAATGTCTCATCTCTTAGCTTAGACTGACTGCATTACTTAAATATTGCCACATTTGTTCATTCTTTCATTTGACCAGCATTCATTAAGGATTTGCTAAATGCCAGGTACTCTCGTAGGAGCTGAGATGAGTAAGAGGTCCTGTATTCGTTATCTATAGTGATCTGAGAGCGAGAGCGAGAGAGAGAGAGAGAGAGAGAGAGAGAGAGAGAGAGAGACAGACAGAGAGACAGAGAGAGACAGACCAAGATGAAGGCTGCCATGTCTTTTATAACCTAATCACAGAAGAAACACTATCACTCTGTTTTTTGTGGGTCACACAGACCATCCCTGGTACAAGGCAGAAGGGAGCTACAAAGGGCTTCAATACCAGCTGTCTTAGTCCATTCCGTGCTGTTATAACAGAATACCACAGATTTTTGGATACCTTATAAACAATAGAAGTTGATTTGTTCATAGTTCTGGAGGCTGGGAAATCCAAGGTGGAAGGGCCGAGTCGGATGAGCGTCTTCTTGCATCATCATAACATAGGAAAAGGCATCACATGGTGAGAGGACACACAAGAGAAGGCAGGAGCCCCCCCCCCCCCCCCGGCGCGCTTGAGATAATAGCATTCATTCATTCGTGAGGGCCCAGCTGTTATGACCTCATTGCCTCTTAAACGTCCCTTTTCTCAACACTGCTGCATCGTAGAGTAAGTTTCCATCACACTGTTGCATTGTAGATTAAGTTTCCAACTGTGGTGTGGGGAACACATTCAAACCGTAGCACCAGGAGCGGGAGGAGCCCCTGGAGGCATTTTGGATGCTGGCTACCCCAGGTGCTGCTGTCAAGGTGCAAGTGGTGGAATTAGTGGTTTACTTTTTGGAGGGAACTTGGGTAAATAAATCCCAGTATACCTACTAAGAGAAGTGGATTCATAGGAACCTATACAAAGGACCATGAAAGCAAGGCCCTTCCCAGCCTGCTTCCAACCCTGCCCCAGGCACGGCACTTCCTCAGGGGCACAGCCTCCCTAGCCCTGGTGATGAGAGTCTGTTGACCACAGAGGCTGGTATTGACCCATCGGTCTGCAGTGCTCATGTCACGGCTTCACCTCCCTTAAAGCAAGTAGGCAGGATGGCTCCAGCCCCTACCCATTCTCCCCCACCTTTGTTCTCACACTTTTCTTACTTTGTAAGGCCCTCGATCCTCTCTCTGGATTCCTGTTCGGGGCTCTAAGCTTGAAGGCCAGGAAGGTCGGAGGACACAAATACATGAGCTACTCCTTCCTGACCTGGGACTTGGTTCTCTAGGATGATTCACTGTGAGATTTCCTCTGCCCACTAAGTAAAAGAGGTATCAACAATAAAAAGGGATGGAAGAAGAATCTCTGCCACAAAAGAAGAGTTTCTTTTCTAACACTCTGGCCCCTCCCTCATCAACAAGTCCCTTCACCCCACCTTAGTGCCTCCAAGAGATGCCGATTTTGGTCAAGAGTTGGCAGGCATAAAGAAGAGATGTTTAGGCTGGGCGTGGTATCTCACCCCTGTGATCCCAGCACTTTGGGAGGCAGAGGCGGGTGGATCACCTGAGGTCAGGAGTTCGAGACCAGCCTAGCCAATATGGTGAAACCACGTCTCTACTAAAATTAAAAATTAGCCGGGTGTGGTGGGGGGTGCCTGTAATCCCAGCTATTTGGGAGTCTGAGGCAGAAGAATCACTTTAACCTGTGAGGCAGAGGTTGCAGTGAGCCGACATCACAGCATTGCACTCCAGCCTGGGCAACAGTGAGACTCTGTCTCAAAAAGAAAAAGAGATGTTTTGTTTTTAACTTAACTGGTTTTATATTAAGAGCAAGGCTGATTATGAATAAAATTATGAAATAAATTCTGTTGCTAAAATTCTGACATCTCTTTTGCTTTCCAGATATTCCCTCATGGCCGTCCTGGCAAACTTTCTTCTCAAGTGCCATGTATTCTTCCAACTTCCTCACAGCTCCACCAGCCCCACAACCCCACCTCAACGCGCTTCAGCTGATCCCCGCAATGTTATTAACTCACTCAGTATCTTTTATTTTTCTTTTGAGACGGGGTCTTGCTCTATCACCCAGACTGGAATGCAGCAGTGTGATCATGGCTCACTGTACTTCAACTTCCCGGGTCTGGTGATCCTCCCACCTCAGCCTTGCAGGTAGCTGGGACTATCTGCAAGGTGCGTGCTATCACACCCGCCTAATTTTTAAAATTTTTTGTAGATGTGGGGTCTTGCTATGTTGCCCCAGCTGACCTAACTTTCTGGGCTCCAGTGATCCACTCACCTCTGCCTCCCAAAATGCTGGGATTACAGGCTTGCAGCACCTCCTGGCTCATTACCATATGTTAGCAACCCATGGTGGAGTTGTCTTTTATATTCCTCCCAAGGCCACATGCATTTTGTCAAAAGCCATTAGCTTAATCCAAAATTGATGGCAGGTGCCTGTAATCCCAGCTACTTGAGAGGTTGAGGCAAGAGAATCACGTGAAATTGGGAGGTGGAGGTTGCAGTGAGCCTAGGTCAAGCCTCCATTCCTAAGCGCCAGAGCAAGACTCCATCTCAAAAAACAAAAAAAGCAAAGACATCACCTCCAATTTTCTTCCAGAAATAGGTGAGTTCTAAATAATAGATATCCAGATCATAGGCAGATGTTTGAATACAGAACTTTTTTTTAAGTTGGGTCTGGCTCTGCTGCTCAGGCTGGAGTAAGGTGGTACGATAATGGCTTACCTTAACCTTAAACTCTTGGGCTTAGGTGATCCTCCCACCTCAGCCTTCCAAGTAGCTGGAACTACAGGCATGCACCACCATGCCCAGCTAATTATTTCTTTTCTGTAAACACACAGTCTTGCTATGTTACCCAGGCTGGTCTTAAACTCCTGTCCTCAAGCAGTTCACCCACTTTTGTCTCCAAAACCACTGGGAGGTTACAGTGAGCCGAGATCATGCCGTTGTACTCCAGCCTGGGCAACAAGAGCAAGACTCTGTCTCAAAAAAAAAAAGATTTCATTGGTGGTGACCTGAGAAAATATCATGTTGGAGGGGAATGCAGTGGTAGGTGTGATTTCACAAGCATTTAACACTATGCGAGAACAATGCCTGGAGAGACAGCAGAAGGGGTTGCTTCCTACTACATTGTATTGATGGCCCTGCAGGCTATTAACAAGCGGTGAATCACCACGTCTGAGAGTAGGAGGGCCTGGGGGCAGCTTATGAGAAAGGCATTATCTTCTGTAGAGGAAAGACGGTTTTGAACAGCCGGTCAAAAATCTAATTGCAAGCTGGGCTTCCTGGCTCATGTCTGTAATGCTGGCACCTTGGGTGGCCGAGGTGGGAGGATTGCTTGAGCCCAGGAGTTTGAGACCAACGTGAGCAACATAGAGAGAGATTCCTCTATGTTTATTCCTATGTTTATTAACATTTCTACAAAATGTTAATAAATTAGCTGGGCATGGTGGTGCTCACCTGTGGTTCCAGCTATTCAGGAGGCTGAGGTAAGAGGATAGCTTGAGTTCAGGAGGTCAAGGCTGAAGTGAGCAGTGATCTTGCCACTGCACTCCAGCCTGGGTGACAGGGCAAGACCGTATTTCAAAAAAGAAAAAAAAAATTGCAAGTCGACAGAGCTTCAGAGACATTTGAATGCCTGGTGCAGGCAGGTCTGATATACAAAGGGCAGGGCCCTGGTGGGGAAATCTGGGATCCTGAAGCATAGGGCAGGCACACTGAGATGGACTCCACCAGTGATATTTGACTCCGCAGAAGCCCAGCACCTCCGGGATTTCAGATGTAGCCCAGCCTCCCCTACTCTGTGCTAGCACATCAGCTGCCTGAAAGATGCTCCTGAAGCCTCTCTCACAAGGCAAGAGGTGGCCCCCGCAGGAGCTGCCTCACCTCCTCTCCTCCTTGCCAGGCTGAGAACTAGGATTAAAATGCAACCCAACACATGCTGGGCCTGACTGAGGCAGGAGAATAGGGAAGTTGGGTTAGCAGGGTTTCAGCAGGTGCCGCAGTTCCCATGGGCAGGGGAACAGCAGGTGCATGAGTGTGGAGGAGCCGCATATAGGTGACACCCTTGCTGCGGTGACAACGAGCCACTTCAGCCCCAACTGGCTGCTGGCCAGTCCTTCGTGGTATATGGTCAATTGGAGGCCTCTGACGGGTGCCTAGGGGTTTTGCTGGGTTCTTTCTTGCTTAATAAAAACCCTAACTGAGGAGGCTCTTCATCAGCTGCTTGCTCAAGCCCGTGCCCACTCTGTGAATTGTCTTCAAGAAATCTGTGCCCACTCTGTGGTGTTGTGTTTAATTCTTTGTCCAATACGCCAAGAACCTGGACAACTCACATTTAGGACTTTCTTTTTTTCTTTCTTTCTTTTTTTTTGAGACAGTCTCACTCTGTCGCCCAGGCTGGAGTGCAGTGGCACGATCTCGGCTCACTGCAACCTCCACCTCCTGGGTCCAAGGGATTCTCCTGCCTCAGCCTCCTCCCAAGTAGCTGGGATTATAGGTGCCCACCACCATACCCAGATAATTTTTGTGTTTTTAGTAGAGATGGAGTTTCACCATGTTGGCCAGGCTGGTCTTGAACTCCTGACCTCGGGTGATCTGGGGTTAGCAGGGTTAGCAGTCCCATGGGAACTGCTGCACCTGCTGAAACCCTGCTAACCCCAACTTGGCCTTCCAAAGTGCTGGGATTACAGGCGTGAACCACCACACCCTACCCCAGCTAATTTTTTTAAATTTGGGGTCTCACCATGTTGCCCAGGCTGGTCTGGAAATCCTGGGCTCGAGTAATCTTCCTATCTTACAAAGTGCAAGGTTGCCAGTGTGAGCCACCACACTTGGCCTAAACAAGTCAACAAATGACTTCAGCCAGTGAGTTAGCTAGCCTGTCACAGATGACCACAGTGTTTGCACGATGCGCACGTGAGTGGATGAACATGGTTGGCATGGCTTCCCACTTGCCAAAGCCAGTCTAGCTACTGCAGATTAAAACCACAGTGAGATATCATTCCACGACCTCCAAAATGGATACAATTCAAAAGACCAGCAATACCCAGTGTTGATGAGGAACTGCTATCCATTGCTGATAGAAAAAAGATGCCATCATTTTAGAAAAAACTTTTTGGTGATTTCTTATAAACTTAAACCTGTAACTATCCCCAGGTTTGGCAACCCTTTTCTATAAAGGGAAAGACAGTAAATATTTTAGGTTTTGTGGGCCGGATGGTTTCTATGGCAACTATTCCACTCAGCTATTGTAGCATGAAAGCAGCTGTAGACAACATGTAAAAAAGAGAAAAAAAAAGCCTTGTCTATATTCTATATTCAGGAAACTTTATTTATAAATATAGGCAGCTGGGCCAGGTGCGGTGACTCACACCTGTAATCCCAGCACTTTGGGAGGCTGAGGAGGGTGGATCATGAGGTCAGGAGTTGGAGACCAGCCTGACCAACATGGTGAAACCCCGTCTCTACTAAAAATACAAAAGTTAACAGGGAGTGGTGGTGGGTGCCTGTAATCCCAGTTACTCAGGAGGCTGAGACACGAGAGTTGCTTGAACCTGGGAGGCAGAGGTTGCAGGGAGCCAAGATTGCGCCACTGAACTCCCGCCTGGGCGACAGAGGGAATACTCCATCTCAAAAAATAAAAAATAAAAAAGGTAGCTGGGCTATGAGCTCTAGCTTGCTGGCCCCTGTTCTCTTTACTAGAAATTGAACAACTAGGTATATATACATGATGAGTAAGTACATATGTCCACAGAAAGAGGCGAAAAATACTCATAGTGGCTTTATTCAAAATCATCAAAACCTGGAAGCAATCCAAATGTGTAATATCAGGAGAACAAATCGTGGTAGTCTCTTTCTTTTCCTTTCTTTCTTTTTTTTTTTTCTTTTTTTAATTAGACGAAGTCTTGTTCTTTCACCCAGGCTGGAGTGCAGTGCTGTGATCTCATCTCACTGCAACCTCCGCCTCCCAGGTTCAAGTGATTATCCTTCCCCAGCCTCCTGAGTAGCTGGGATTACAGGTGTGTACCACCATGCCTGGCTAATTTTTGTATGTTTAGTAGAGATAGGGTTTCACCATGTTGGCCAGGTTGGTCTTGAACCCCTGACCTCAAGTGATCTGCCCCCATCACCCCCCAAATTGCTGGGATTACAGGCGTGAGCCACCACGCCAGGCCAATCGTGGTATTTTCATGTAACAAAACACACACAACATGAATAAAATTCAGACATATGTTGAGTTAAAGAAGCATACCACCAAAGAGTACATTCTGTGTATCGGTTATCTTTTGCTGTGTAACAAATCACCCCAAAACTTAGTGGCTTAAAATAACAGCTATTTATTCAGCTCATGATTCTGTAGAACAGCAATATGGGCTGGGTTTGCTAGGGCTATGTATTAGTCAGAGTTATCCAGAGACAAAAGGAATAGGATATATATAGGTATATGAGAAGGGATTTATGAAGATTGGCTCATGTGATTATGGAGGCTGGCAAGTCCCATGACAGGCTGTCTGCAAGCTGAGAAGACCACAGGATGCTTAACAGCATGGGTCAGTCCAAGTCCAAAGGCCTAAGAACCCAGGGTGAGAGTGCAGGGGACGAGAGGGGACTGATGTAAGTCATCAAGCCCAAAGACCATAGAGCCTCGAGGTCTGATGTCACATGGCAGAAGACGGGTGTACACCAGCTCTAGGAGAGACAGAGACCAATGAGCTTTTCCTCGGGTTTTGTTCTCTCTGGGTTCCCAGCAGAATGGATGGGGCCCACCATGTGAGGATGGATCTTCCTCACCTAGTCTGAATCACACATGCCACTCTCCTCTGGAAACACCCTCATAGACACACCCCAAAATAATGTGTGATGGTTAATACTGAGTGTCAACTTGACTGGATTGGAGGATACAAATTATTGATCCTGGCTGTGTCTGTGAGGGTGTTGCCAAAGGAGATTAACATTTGAGTCAGTGGGCTGGGGAAGGCAGACCCACACTTCATCTGGGTGAGCACCATCTAATCGGCCGCCAGCACGGCTAGAATAGAAGCAGAAGAAAATGTGGAAAGAGAGACTGGCCTCACCTCCCAGCCTACATCTTCCTCCCATGCTGGATGCTTTCTGCCCTCAAATGTCAGACTCTAAATTCTTCAGTTTTGGAACTCGAGCTGGCTCTCCTTGCTCCTCAGCCTGCAGGAGGCCTGTTGTGGGACCTTGTGATCATGTGAGTTAATAGTTAAGAAACCCCCATTTATATATATATATATATATATATATATATATATGTGTGTGTGTGTGTGTGTGTGTGTGTGTGTGTGTGTGTGTGTATTCCACTAGTTCTGTCCCTCTAGAGAACCCTGACTAATGCATAATACTTCACCAGTTATCTAGGTGTTCTTTAATCCATTCAGGCTGACACCTAAAATCAACTAGCACAGGCTGTTCTGATCTCGGCCAGGTGCCCTCAAGCATCTGCAGTCACCTGCTGGTCCAACCACCAATTTACAGGAAATGCAAAGGACAGATGACCATATTAAAAGAGACCAAGAGGAGACAGCAGCAAAACCTGAACTTTAGGAAACTACGGAACAATTTAAATTCTTTTTAAAAAGGAGTCAAGGGAATTAAAAGAGAGATAGAAGAACCTATAGATTGAATCACAAGAAATTTACCAACCGACTGTAAAGGTTGGACCTTTTTTGGAAGGTGGTTCAAATAAACTGCAAATATTAAATTGTATAAAGTTAAAAAGAAAGAAAAATATAGTCCAGTTGGAGTGGCTCATGGCGATAATTCCAATACTTTGGGAGGCTGATGGGGGAGGATCACTTGAGCCTAGGAGTTCGAGGTTACGGTGAGCCATGATCATGCCACTGCATTCCAGCCTGGGCTACAGGCTGTTCTAAAACAGGATCAGTGGGTGGAGTTACAGAGAGAGCAGCACACCAGCTTCCATCTCTGTACCTTCACTTCCACGTCCCCCACTCAGTATTTTCTTCAATTGGATTTAAACATGACTTATTGTTAAAGTCATGTCTGTTTCTTGTAGAACTTTGCAAAGTGCAGAACATTATTAAGTGATGTTGAGAAGGAGTGGTGAATGAAACACAGTTCTACCTCTCAGAGACAGAACCATACGGAATGTTAAAAAAATCAAAAAGCATTTACCAAAAAATTAGCCAGGTGTGATCCCAGCTACTTGGGACACTGAGGCATGAGAATCAGATGAACACAGAAGGTGGAGGTTGCACTAAGCAGAGATTGCACCACTGCACTCCAGCCTGGGCGACAGAGTGAGGCTCCATTTCAACAACAACAACAAAATAATAACAATAATAATAAAATGAAATAAGAACAGAGGAATCATTCCAAATTAAGTGACATGAGAGTGAATTCAATGTGTGCTAGTGTTTTCTTCTGGAACAATTGTTGAAAGTTGAAGTAGGTCTGTAAAATAAATAATAGTATTTATCAGTGTCAACTTCCCAATCTTCAAAAATATTCTTTGTGCAAGTGATAAAATCTCCTTGTTTTAGGAAATATGCAGTGACCCAGTTAGGGGTTTAAAAAAAGGGGCATGATGTCTGCAGCTTGCTTTTAAGTGGTTCTGAAAGAAAATGTGAGTGTAAGTGTGTGTGTTTATACATATATATCTGTATCTGTATGAAGAGAGGGAGAGCGAGAAAGAGAAAGCAAATGAGATAAAATAGAGGCCAGGCACAGTGGCTCACGCCTGTAATCCCAGCACTTTGGGAGGCCGAGGCGGGTGGATCATGAGGTCAAGAGATTGAGACCATCCTGGTCAACATGGTGAAACCCCGTCTCTACTAAAAATACAAAAATTAGCTGGGCATGGTGGCACGTACCTGTAATCCCAGCTACTCAGGAGGCTGAGGCAGGAGAATTGCATGAACCCAGAAGGCGGAGGTTGCAGTGAGCCAAGATCATGCCATTGCACTCCAGCCTGGGTAACAAGAGTGAAATTCTGTCTAAAAAAAAAAAAAAAAAAAAGAGAGATAAAATAGAAACACTTGGGCTCATGCCTGTAATCCCAGCACTTTGGGAGGCTGAGGTGGGTGGATCTCTTAAGGCCAGGAGTTCGAGACCATCTTGGCCAAAATGGTGAAACCTGCTCCCTACTAAAAATACAAATAATTAGCAGGGTATGGTGGCGCGTGTCTGTAATCCAGCTACTCAGGAGGCTGCAGCATGAGAATCACTTGAACCCGGGAAATGGAGTTTGCAGTGAGCTGAAATTGGACCATTGCACTCCAGCCTGGGCAACAGAGCAAAACTTTGTCTCAAAAAAAAAAAAAAAGAAACATTTGGGAAATCCAGGTGAAGAGTGTTATTCTTGCAGCCTTTCTGTAAGTTTGAAGCTATATCAAAACAAAACAGTTTAAAATTATGTATTTTTGTATAGTATCAGCCTAAATAAGGAAGAAAGAGAGGTTCTATAAAAGAAAAAGATTGATTTTGGAATAAGGCATTGCAATGGGAGTAAGCTTTTTAAAGGAAAAGACGAGGAGTGTTACATAATTGTTTTGAAATAATTATGCTTGGCTACAAAGATAAATAACATGGGTGATGCCAGTGCAGGGTTGCATAGGCAGCTGCCGGTTGCGTGTTCTTGGAGAAGTATTTTTTGTGCAAGGTTGTGGTTGTCAGGCCTGCATGTACAAGCCCGGACCCAGAAAGTCTGAAGTCCCGCCTGCCTCAGCAATCACACCACATCCCCACTACACCTCCCACCTCCCACCCCCCCACTTCCCCTCACCCACCCACCTCCCCCCATCCCCCACCTCCCACCCCCCCACTTCCCCTCACCCCCCACCTCCCCCCATCCCCCACCTCCTACACCCCCACCTGCGATTGCCATTATGCCATTATCCCTGATCGCCCAGAGGAGCTTCCCCCCACATTGAGCTTTTCACCCCACTATGCCATCTTAACTGTTCTTATGATAATGTGAATACTCCTCACCCCACCCTGCCATCTAAACTGTTCTTGCTCTGTGAATATCTCCCCTGACCCCACCCTGCCATCTTAACTACTCTTCCACCTCACCTCACTCCCCAGTGTAACTGAACTTATGGTAATGCATTTTCCTTGCCCCTACCCCCACCACCATAACTGATCTAACTCTGTAACACCCCTGCCCCCTCCCCAAATGATTAGCCTCAACCTATAAAACCAAATCCTATCCCACTGCCTTTTGCTGATGCCCTTTTCGGCCTCAGCCCACCTGTACCCAGGTGAATAAACAGCCAGGTTGCTCACACAAACCTGTTTGGGGGGCGGTCTCTTCATTCAAAGCTCCCATTTTAACAGTGATTTGGCAGTCTTTTGTGACATTTTTTGTTATCAGGAATGCAAGCATGAAAACACTCTCTTTTTTAAATCGTACTTTAAGTTCTGGGGTACACATGCAGAATGTGCAGATTTGTTATATAGGTATACACATGCCACAGTTGTTTGCTGCATCCACCATCACCGCGTCATCAAATTAGGTATTTCTCCTAGTGCTATTCCTCCCCTATACTCTTACAGTGTGGTATTCTTTTCATATGCTACAAGATACTTTAGTTAATTTTTTTGCTTTTTTTAAGAGACAATTTCTCACTCTGTTACCCAGGCTGGAGTACAATGGCATGATAAGAGCTCATTGTAGCTTCAAACTCCTGGATTCAAGTGATCCTCCTGCCTGAGTCTCCCAAGTAGCTGGGACTACAGGCATGCATCATCATGCCCAGTTTTAAAAAAAAATTTTTTGTACAGATGGGGGGTCTCACTATGTTGTCCAAGCTGGTCTCAAACTCCTAGGCTTAAGCAGTCCTCCCACCTTAGCCTCCCAAAGTGATGGGGTCACAAGACATGAGCCACAGCACCCAGTGCAGTTAATATTGTATTTAGAATTTTTCCATTGATAGTTATAAGTGAAATTAGTCTGTCGTGTGTGTGTGTGTGTGTGTGTGTGTGTGTGTGTGTGCATGATATCTGTTGATTTTGGTATCAAAATTATGTTTACTTTTTAAAAAGAATTTGGAACACATATCTTTTTTATGCTCTGGGAGAGAATAGCGTTTGAGTCAACTACTCATTTGTGTGGAATTTTCTTGCAGGACAAGGTGGGCTTTTGTAACTTTTGGGGGTGAAAGTGAAGGTGGAAGTGGGGGGCGGTAGCAAGGACAGCTCTTGTTCAACTTCTCTGGTTTTTCTATGGTAATGGTTTGCTTATATTTTGTCTCTTCCAGGATCGATTTTGATAAATTGTATTTTCTTGAAACATCATTCATTCCATCCAGAGTTCTAAGTTTACTTGAAATTAAGCAAAATTAGCATCTTACAAATCTACAATTTGTTTCCCCTGTGATTCCCCCCCCCCCGCCCCGCTTGTTTTTTAAATCATGTCAAACCTGCGTTTTTCTCTCTTTATTTCTGATTTGATAACTATTCTATGAATTTTTGTGACCCTGTGGGTATATTAGTCCTTTGATACTGGCTTTCAGAATTCATTTATTTCTTCCTTCATCTTCACTAATTTCTTCCTCCAGCTTTCCTCACGAAGCATCCACCTGCAGTGTTTGCAGTATCTTCATCCTCTAGATATTCCTGTTTGCTCTATGACTTCCTCTTTTTCCCAACAGTCAGTAGGAACACCTGCTTTAAGCTCAGGTGGTTTAAAGATTTTCAATTTCGCTTATTTATTTATTCTGCCCTGAGAGCACTAGAGAATTCTGTATACTGCTCTCCATCCGCATTTGGCTTTTTCCCCCAGGGCTCGTCTCCCAGAAGCTGACGAGAGCGAAGGAACCCCGCAGGAGGCAGGAAGAAACAGTGACAGGGAACCAGGAGGCGGAGGAAGGGGAAACACCTTCCCGGAGTCGGCGCAGGCCCGGGGGGCGCAGAAACAAAAGCCACACCCCCGCGGGCACGCGGCCAGACTGACCAATCGTCACTGCGGACGCCGAACTCCGGTCTTTGATTGGTGTTTGTGGAGACACCCTCACATTCTCGGATAGGCCCAAAGCGAGGCTGAGACTCCGACGGTGGCCGGCGGGGCTCTCGAAGCTTCGGAGTGGAGGGCCGGGTTTGGAGCGTGGGACGCGGCCGCTGCCGTGCCGGGGAGTAGCGGAGCGGCGGGGCCCCCCAGGGACATGGCGGCGGTCTCCGCGGTGTCGGCACTGCTGGCGGTGGCGGCGGAGAGGAACCGGTGGCAGCGTCTCCCGAGCCTGCTCCTGCCGCCGAGGTGGGTGGAGGGGCCATGGCAACGTGCCGGGGGCGGGGGCGAGGGGCGCTTGCACCCGGGTGGGCGGTGGGAGGTGCGGCTGGACGGAGTGTCGCGGTGGGGAGGACGGAAGAAAAATCCCGCCACTCGCGCGGGGTTCTGCGGGCAGTCACGGCGTCCGGAGGATGACCCCCCCGCAGCGGCCTTCGCGCTCTCCCGGCCTCCCCGCATCCATGCCTCAGCGCGCCGTTCCGGTTTTCCACTCTGAGGAGGGGCCCGCCGTCCTCCCCGCGTCCCTCGCCGCCGCGGCAGCTCGGAGCCGTTTTCCTCGGCGTTCGCAGCACCCCTTAGGCGGGAGTGTTGTTATCCCGTTCCAAGGAAGCCCCCGCGGATCAGCGACTTGCTCAGCGGAACACGACTAGTAAGGACTGGGCCAGGATGCCCGCGAGCCATTTCCAGTTAGGCTGTGCCCCATCAGGTGTCCGGTTCTCAGAAGGACGCCTGGAGTTCCCTCTCGTTGTCAGAAGGAATGAAGTTGTCGAGAGGAGAACGTGTACCTTCCACAGAGCTGGGGAACTGTTTTGTCAAAAACTCTCGCACCCAGGTTGGAACAGCGCTGTCAGATGACTCAGTTTGGCTCACCTGACTCTAGCTCTTGTTTCAGATTTTGAGCTCTAACCTTTGGTGGCAGTGTAAGTCTGGCAGCGAAAACACCCTGAGGCTTGTAGATAGCTTGCTTCTTTGTCGTCTTTGGCTCAATGGTTATCATCATCCTCCATCATTCTGGAAAGACAGTTTAGTGTTCAAGGGCGCAGACTGCAGTCAAGACTGAGGTCTTAGTTAGCTACTCACTAGGTGTGTGACTTTGGGTAAGTTACTTAATATTTCTTCTTTAATTTCCTCGCCTTGGAGGAGATGATGCTAGTATCTTGGGTTGTGAAAATTAAATGAATTGACGCATGGAAAGAGGTTTAAGCAGAATCTGGTACATAAAATCAATCTGTAAATGCAAGATCAACCATTTACATGAACATTTGCTTGCTTTTATTTTCCAGAAATTATTGTAGATGGCCTTTTTAGTGAGTTAATTGTAGGGCTACCCAGAGAAACATGAGAAAGTTGGTGAAAGTAATGTTAATGTTCTTTTGTTCCCCTGATTTTTCTTTTCTTAGGTGTGCAGGGCTCTTCAGGATAGTACGATAGACCCATTTTCCCTCTCTCTTCCCTTTCAAAGCTTAGCTATTATTTATAGAACTATTCATTCTCAAGTATGTGTCACCCTGGAGAGTGAGAGTTAATGCCTTATAGAAGTAAAACTCTGGGCCAGGAGAGTTCATTCATGCCTGTATTCTCAGCACTTTCCCAGCACTGTGGGATCCAAAGTGGGTGGATTGTGTGAGTTCAGGACCAGCCTGGGCAACATAGTAAGACCTCATCTTTACAAAACATTAAAAAATTAGCCAGGCGTAGTGGCACACACTTGTAGTCACAGCTACTTGGGAGGATGAGGTGGGTGAGGATGGCTTGAGCCCAGGGGTTCCAGGCCACACACACCACTGTACTCCATCCAGGGTGACATCCCGAATCAAAAAAAAATCAGTACAGATAGTTTACATTATTTTTATGTTGTGAATCTCTAGTAGCCCAGAGAAAATAATCTCTAGTGGCAGAATTATAGATATGACAATAAGCTGGTATGGAGCTACCTTGAATCTGGGAAGCAGCTTCTTAATCTTGTTTAAGCCATTGTTTTTAAGTTTCAGCTTAGATAATTGTGAAAAATGGAATAGATCGATCATAACATTGTTGGGATAGAAGTTATAGTTAAGTGTGATCTCTCTCTCTCTCTCATTCTCCCTCTTCCTTCTGTTTCCCTTCTGTCTTCACTAGAAGATAGCAAAAGAAAGCTTTACGTCAACAGTAGCCTTGAAACTTATCAGACTCTTAAGCTAGCTTTACCAAGAAGCAACCATTTAATAGTAGATCTGCTCAGAATAGGACTTGAAACTTATCAGAAACCTATCTGAAGAATGTGAAGGGAAGACAGTGCTAGAAAATACCTCATAAAGATCAAGGACAGTGATCCCCCTCCTTCAAGATCAAGAAGGCAAGGTCGACTGAATTGGAAAGGAATGGGAGAGCGGCAGCCTCCTGAGGAAGCAGCTCATGGAACTCTCCTGCCGAAGCTGTGGGTCTTCCCAGCAGCCCCCCATGGATGGCAGCACCAGATTGTACACTGTAGGGTGATGAGTGTGTGACGCATATAGATGTATAGATGTCTCCTGCATCTCGGTGCCAGTGAAATACCAATCCTGCTCAACTACGGAGTCATATGCATAGTATGTATATCCTACTATCTAGTTACATAGATTCAAATGCACAGCTGTGCTTCTATCTTGTGCTTTGTGAATCTAAAATGGCTAGTTAGTCCTTTATAACCACATCTTCCAGGTATAGACCAAAGGATAGGTGGAATTGCTTCTGCGATTTGTTGGTTTCCCTGCCTATGCTCTTTTTTTGTTTGTTTTTTTGAGACAGAGTCTTACTCTGTCGCCCAGGCTGGAGTGTGATGGATTGATCTTGGTTGACTGCAACCTCTGCCTCCCGAGTTCAAACAATTCTCCTGCCTCAACCTCCTGAGTAGCTAGAATTATAGGTGCCCACCATCACGCCCGGCTAATTTTTGTATTTTTAGTAGAGATGCGGTTTCACCATGTTGCCCAGGCTGGTCTCAAACTCCTAACCTCAGGTCATCTGTCCGCCGCAGCCTCCCAAAGTGCTGGGATTATAGGCATGAGCCACCGTGCCCTGCCCACATAGGCTCTTCAGCTGACACAACTTTATACTTTTTTTTTTTTGAGACGGAGTTTCGCTTTTGTTACCCAGGCTGGAGTGCAATGGCGTGATCTCGGCTCACCGCAACCTCCGCCTCCTGGGTTCAGACAATTCTCCTGCCTCAGCCTCCTGAGTAGCTGGGATTACAGGCATGCGCCACCATGCCCAGCTCTTTTTTTGTTTCTTTAGTAGAGACGGGGTTTCACCATTTTGACCAGGATGGTCTTGATCATTTGACCTCGTGATCCACCCACCTCGGCCTCCCAAAGTGCTGGGATTGACTTTATACTTCTTTGTTCCTAAAGTGAATCTGGCCTGTTTCCTGTCAGCTTTTGGTTAATGCTTCAGTGTTACCTTATTATGTAAACAGGTATCATGAAACTTAAAAAATTGTTGATCCTTCTGCCTCAAGACACTGCAAGTCATTTTGTCTCCCCATTTCTCCGTTTTCTTTTAATACAAGGATTTGGAGTAGAATTGTATAGTACTTTCAAATCTGAGAGGTCCCCTTTAAGATGACCTCTTACAGTCTCACCTCGGGTTGGAGAACACTGAAGCCCCAGATACCAAATCTTGCTTCCTTAACTGGGTTGATACCGCTGCTAAAGGGGTGGAAATGGATTATTGGGAGGGCCAGAAAAATCTTATATTGTCATGGTTCATGGCCTTCCAAAGCTCAACCTCACCCCTCCCTTCCTACAAGGAATGAAATCTTTTAAAAGTTTTCTTATTAGGAGGGTAATAATGAAAAAAAATAAAACGGTTTGAGGAACACTGATGTAAAGTGACTTGACCCTGGGCAAGCTGGCCATTGGAGGAACTTGGGTGAGAACTTGGCACTTCTGATCCCACAGCCAACATTCTTTCTGCCGCCTCTGTTTAACTTCTGTTTATTTCTTTGGTCTTACTTTTTAAACATGTCTCATGTTTAAACCTGATTGGTATTTTTCAAACTGTAGATTGACCAGCATATTTTAATAAAATAGGATAGAACTGAAAGTACCAAAAGGCAGAATGAGTCATTTTTAACAAAACATCTGTTTTAATTGTATGTGTCCTGGGTAATTTGTATTGTGAGCTGTAGCGAAAAAGGTTTCAAAAAGCTGAACTAGATGATCTTGGTATACCTTGGTGGTTTAATCATCTCTGACTCTGTGGTCACATGCCAGCCTCAAGACCAAACAGACTGGGTGGCTTGTTCAAGGAGAGGTAGTACGAGGGAAAACAGCCAGACCTCTAACTCTTGATTTCTAGATTAGTTTTCTACCCACCAGGAAAGCTTTACTAAATCACTGTTATTTGGCTTAAGGTTTCGTGTTTTAAGAAACTTAAATTCTTTCGAAAGAACAGTTGTGTTGCTTATTCTGTTTAATTGTAATTCCATTTGGATTTATGTTATAGGAGATGGGTGTGGAGGCAAAGAACCATGAAGTACGCAACAACCACAGGTACTGAGCGGCTTTGTTCTGTCTGATTCTGCTTCCGATTGTGAACTAAGAAAGGGAACTGTTTAATCCCCTTAATATGTGCGTAATAGAATTAGTTATAAATTTTGGATTTTCATAAAGATTTTTTAGAAAGTGTTAAGTCATAGTTTTCACCTCTTTTATATCAAATCTCTCTTGATGTTGAGTCTAAAAAGCCAGGCACAGTGGCTCCCGCCTGTAATCCCAGCACTTTGGGAGGCTGAGGTAGGCAGATCAACTGAGGTCAGGAGTTCTCAACCAGCCTGGCCAACATGGTGAAACCCTGTCTCTATTAAAAACTACAAAAATTAGCTGGACATGGTGGTGGTTGCCTGTAATCCCAGCTACTTGGGAGGCTGTGGCAGAAGAATCTCTTGAACCCAGGAGGTGGAGGTTGCAGTGAGCTGAGATCACACCACTCAAAAAAAAAAAACTGAAAAATAAATAAAATGGCCGGGTATGGTGGCTCATGCCTGTAATCTCAGCACTTTGGGAGGCCAAGGCGGGCGGATGACCTGAGGTCAGAAGTTCAAGACCAGCCTGGCCAACGTGGTAAAACCCTGTCTTTATATAAAAAAAAAAAAATAAGGCCGGGCGCAGTGGCTCAAACCTGTAATCCCAGTACTTTGGGAGGCTGAGGCGGATGGATCACAAGGTCAAGAGATCGAGACCATCCTGGTCAACATGGTGAAACCCCGTCTCTACTAAAAATACAAAAAATTAGCTGGGCACAGTGACGCGTGCCTGTAATCCCAGCTACTCAGGAGGCTGAGGCAGGAGAATTGCCTGAATCCAGGAGGCGGAGGTTGTGGTGAGCCGAGATCGCGCCATTGCACTCCAGCCTGGGTAACAAATGAAACTCTGTCTCAAAAAAATAAATAAATAAAATACAGAGAGCAATAATGGAAAAGATTTTATATTCCTGTTGTTCTGTCTGTTTGACCCTCTTAGTGTATTGGATTGGAAAATCCTAACTATGATGGTCAAAATCAGTGCTTTGAAAAAGCTATTTTAGGTAGCAAAACGCTTTTTTCCAAATAAAATTTAAGATGGAATTCCCAACTACAAAACATATAAAAGTGTAATAAAGCATAGCTTCCAGTTGATTGGGTATAACCCTCTACCTACCCTGCTCTCCTCCCCTGCCCATACACATACATAGTCATCCAGCAGCCTCTGTGACAAGTCTTGGGCTCTGTGGAGCCCCATGGAAAGACAGTTAAATAATGTGCAACCTCACTGTTTTTTAAAGAAGAGATAACTTTATTACGTTGAGCCTATGGATTATATTGAGGAAATAACTTTATTATGAACTGTCGAAGAACATTTATTTCATATGTGATATTAGAAGTACATTTTATATATGTATGTGTTAGAAGTACATTTTATAAATTAGCTGGGCGTGGTGGCACACGCCTGTAATCCCAGCTACTTGGGAGGCTGAGACAGAAGAATCGCTTGAACCCAGATGGTGGAGGTTGCAGTGAGCCAAGATCGCATCACTGCACCCCAGCCTGGGCGACAGGATTCTGTCTCAAGAAAAAAAACAAAAAACATTTTCTATACACAGTAGCTTGTCAGGGTGGTAATGCCAGTAGGCTGGTGTAAGAGTCACTAGTGTTGCAAGAGAACCACACACCGTACATAGAGGTAGAGGCAGAGGAACAGAGTGACTGAGAGCTCGAATTCTGGAGTGACATAGAGTTAGGTTCAAATCCCATATTCTTTCTTTAGCTCTGTAATTTTGGGGATAATAATAGCTTGAGCATTAGTTTCATCATCTTTGAAATTGAGGTAACAATGGTAGTATCTATGTCATTAGGATTATTGTGAAAATTTAAGTCGACGTTGAGTCCTTAGCACAGGACCTGAGGCACAGAAAGTGCTTATTGAATATTAGTTGTTATTGGCCGGGCACAGTGCCTCACACCTGTAATCCAGCACTTTGGGAGGCTGAAGCAGGCGGATCACCTGAGATCAGGAGTTCAAGACCAGCGTGGCCAATGTGGTGAAATCCCGCTCTATTAAAAATATAAAAATTAGCTGGGTGTGATGACGGTTGCCTGTAATCTCAGCTCCTTGAGAAGCTGAAGCAGGAGAATTGCTTGAACCCAAGAGGCAGAGGTTGCAGTGAGCCGAGATGGTACCATTGTACTCCAGCCTGGGTGAAAAGAGCAAAACACTGTCTCAAAAATAAATAAATAAACTAATGATTAGTTATGATTAACGATGATGATTTTTAACACTATTATAATTTGATCCTTGGCAAAACAAAGCATCTTTTAATTTTATTTTAAGTAGTTCTGTATTTTAAGTTGAAAAAGCTGAGTAATTTATGTTCATGAGTATCTTTAATTTCAGTGAAAAGAAGTACACTAATATTGAAGTGGTCATTTTGGGCTCAGTTTTGTGAGTTTTACCAAAAAGCTTGAACTTACCAATTTGAGTCCCAATCAGCCAGTTAATATCATATTCTCATTCTCATTTTTTGCTCTCTAGTAACATTTCTGTGTGATTTTCATGGTGTTTTAAACAGGAAGAAACATTACAAAGGTCCTCATTGCAAACAGAGGAGAAATTGCCTGCAGGGTGATGCGCACTGCCAGAAAACTGGGTGTACAGTCCGTGGCGGTTTATAGTGAGGCTGACAGGAATTCCATGCATGTAGATATGGTATGTTGTTAAAAACTGGAAACCAAGTCTTACAGTTGATCACATTTATTCATTTACTGTGTCAGTATTTTAGGTCTTTATGATGACAGTTGATATTTGCCAATGGTAACAGGGTTGAAGTAGGTAAGTTCAGACTGCTCACTGATAATTCTTGGAACATTTTTCAAATACAGTGTCAGTTGAACAAAGCGGGGTGCTTAGTAGAACAGTTGATTTACAGGCAAGGTCTTTGTCTCCTTGAGGATTGATTAAAACAGTTCACAGAATGTTACTGATCCTGAGACCACACTTTGAGTAACTCATGTCCGGAGTCCCTGTATACAAGGAGAAACATCCAGGCTCTATTTTTAGCAACTGTTACTTACTGGCTAAGTGATCTTAGCCAAATCACTTCATGTTTTGGAGCCTTGCTTCATCTGTAAAGTTATAACTAAAAAGACCCAACTCCTCTAAAGTTTGTAAATGTTATGAGTGAGTTATTACTAGATTTTTTTTTTTTTTTTTTTGGCAAGAGTCTCACTCTGTTGCCCAGGCTGGAGTGCAGTGGCGTGTACGTGGCTCACTGCAACCTCCGCCTCCCAGGTTAAAGTGATTCTCATGCCTCAGCCTCCTGAGTAGCTGGATTACAGACACATGCCACCACGCCCAGCTAATTATTTGTATTTTTAGTAGACATGGGGTTTCACCATGTTGGTCAAAATGGTCTTGAACTCCTGGCCTCAAGTGATCCACCTACCTCAGCCTTCCAAAGTGCTGGGATTAGGAGCATAAGCCACCATGCCCAGTCTATTACTAGCTTTTATCCACTAGAAAGAACTGTAACCATGGATGAATTTGGCTGTTGGCCTTCATTATGCCTGCAGCAAGACTCCAAGCACTAGCCCAAATCCATGATGAGCAGCCTCACCTGGGCTTTCATCACTGTACAGCAGGCCCGTGTGGCTCGCTAGCCACTTTTTTTCTTATTCCGTGCAATGACTATTTTAAACCTGTTTCGCTTCATTCCAACCTCCAATTCTCCTCTACCCACCTATTCACAGCAGATGATCTTGATTTCACATAGAAAATAAAATTGAGCTTCCTACCACAGAATCTGCTGACTTCGTTACGTCTGCATCCATCTTTTCCCATTGAAGGCCAGTGCTCTGAATCGCTTCTCTTTTTGTCTTTTTAAGAATTTTCCCAAAATAAGAGAGTAAATTTTAAATGTATTACCATGAAAACTAACAGGTAAGTGAGATGATGGCTAGGTTAATTAGCTTGATTCAATCATTACACATTGTACACATGTGGCAAAACATCACATTGTACCCCATGAATGTATACAATTATGATTTGTCAGTTAACAATATTAATAAAACGTAAAGCAAAATGAGACATTTCTATGTCAAAAAAGAATCTTCATTTTTCAGTGATGTGTCTTCAGCCACTCTCTACTAGACTAATAATATCCATGTCCCTAAATTTAGTGGAGTCTCCAGGCCTGAGCTGACTTGACCTCCCAGCAGGATTTAGCACCCTAGTCAACTGCTCCCTTCTTTTAGAAATAAATTCGTCTATGGCTTCCCCAACCTCTTGCCTTCTTGTCTTCTCTCAGTGCCCTTTCTCTGGACCCTACCCATCTACCAGACCCTTCTGTTGAAGTTCCTTGGGACTTGGTCCTTGAACCTCTTTTCTCAGTGTTTACTCTTGTTCTAGCTCATTTCACATACTCCTATAGCTTTGAAAAAAACTCACAAATTTTTATTTCAAGCCCAGACTTTCTTTTGAGCATGATACATCTATATCCAGCTGCCCATTCAACTTCTCCACTTTTTTTTTTTGAGATGGAGTTTCGCTCTTGTTACCCACGCTGGAGTGCAATGGCGCGATCTCGGCTCACTACAACCTCCGCCTCCTGGGTTCGGGCAATTCTCCTGCCTCAGCCTCCTGAGTAGCTGGGATTACAGGCATGTGCCACCATGACCAGCTAATTTTTGTATTTTTAGTAGGGATGGGGTTTCACCATGTTGACCAGGATGGTCTCGATCTCTTGACCTCATGATCCACCTGCCTCGGGCTCCCGGAGTGCTGGGATTATAGGCGTGAGCCGCCGCGCCCAGCCACAACTTCTCCACTTTGATATTGTCACAGGAACCAAACTAATGTGATTGAAATTGAACTCATGACCTTTCATCTGTACTGAATCTGCATTTCTTACAGACTTCCCTAACCCCGTAGAGGACAACACTATTGCTAAGAAAAACAATAATGGCAGAGATCTAGAAGTCTTTGAACATTTTTCTCTCTTCTTTCCCACTCTAGATCCTTTTCCCTCTCATCTAGTAAATGACCAAGTACTATTAATTCTGTTTCCCAAACATTTCTATCCACTTCTTTCTGCTCCCTCCCACCTTAACTCAAAAGTCATAATCACCTTCCTTCTTTCCTTCCTTCCTTCCTTCCTCCCTCCCTCCCTCCCTTCCTTTCTCTCTCTCTCTCCTTTCTTTCCTTCCTTCCTTCCTTCCCTCCCTCCATTCCTCCCTTGTTCCCTTCCTTCCTTTCTTCTTTCTTCTTTCTTGACAGGGTCTCACCCTTTTGCCTGGGCTGGAGTGGCACAATCACAGCTCACTGTAGCCTCAACCTTCCAAGCTCAAGTGATCCTCCCACCTCAGCCTCCTGATTAGGTATGACTACAGGCACTTGCTACCATGACTGGGTAATGGTTTTTTATTTTTTGTAGAGATGATGTCTCACTATGTTGTCCCACAGTTTTGGGATTATAGGGATTATAGACATGAGCCAGCATGCCTGGCCCCACTGTCACCTCTTGCTTGGCCAAATGCTGCGCAGCCTTCTAAGTACCCTCTCTACCTCTACTCTTAACTATCCCCCGTCCCCAGCCAACAATCTTTAAGTTACTTCTTTGTTTAAATGCTTTAATTTTCTTTCTTTTCTTTTTTTTTTTTTTGAGGCAGAGTCTTGCTCTGTCGCCAGGCTGGGGTACAGTGGCGCCATCTCAGCTCTCTGCAACATCCCAGATTCAAGTGATTCCCCTGCCTCAGCCTCCTCAGTAGCTGGGACTACAGGCATGTGCCACCATGCCCAGCTAATTTTTTGTATTTTGGTAGAGACAGGGTTTCACTGCGTTGGCTAGGATGGTCTCAGTCTCCTGACCTTGTGATTCACCCGCCTTGGCCTCCCAAAGTGCTAGGATTACAGGTGGGAGCCACCGCGCCTGGCCAAATGCTTTAAACTTACATGATCTACCAGCTTATCAGTAATTTAAAAGGTGGATAATATTGAGTGTTGATGAAGGTGGTTAGAAATTGATATGTTGATGGAAATATATATTGGTAAAACCATTTCAGGGCTGATTAACCAGAAGCTATTAAACTTGCATATCCTTCAGCCTTGCCCACATCCAGTTTTCTGCCGTCATAACCCAAGTGCACATTAAGAGATACATGATTAAATGAACTGTGATACCTCCATACTATGGAATGTTTTGCAAATGTTATACAAAATGAGGTAGGCCTGTGTACTAGCAAGAAAAAGAGCTCCCAAGACATACCGTTAATGAAAAAAGCAATTGCAGAAGATAGCTATATAGTATGATCCTGTTTCTATAAAAACAAGAACGAAAACTGCATGTGTTTATGCAAATCTATATGAATAGTTAGGAATGTGGATATGGAACAGTATGTCCCAAGTTGACTGTAGTGATGTTCTATCTGGAAGGTGATTGCAATGGGGGAGTACTGAAGGGCTACTCTGCGTTTGTATTATAATAATTCATGTTCTTTAGAATGAGAAAAGATCTGTGTTTTGTGGACGTAAAAGGAAGAAACAGGCTGGGTACAGTGGCTCATCCCTGTAATCCCAGCACTTTGAGAGGCTGAGGCAGGCGGATCACCTGAGGTCAGGAGTTCAAGACCAGCCTGGCCAACATGGTGAAACCCTGTCTCTACTAAAAATACATAAATTAGCTGGGCCTGGTGGCACACGCCTGTAATCTCAGCTACTGTGTGGGGAGGGGGGCGAGGCAGGATAATTGCTTGAACCCGGGAGGCCGAGGTTGCAGTGAGCCGAGATTGCATCACTGCACTCCAGCCTGGGACGACAGAGCAAGACTCATCCCTCCCCCAAAAAAATTTTAAATGGTCTCTTTGTGTCCTCCCTTAGGAGAAAGCCCAAAGCTTGTAACCTCTCACAGGCCCTTTGAAATCTGTGCCCAGCTTTCTGTCCAGCATCCTTTCTGGCCCCTGGACCCCTTGCTCACTGTGTTCCAGCCACACAAGTCACCTTCAGTTGCTCAGATGGACCAGGTTTCTTCCCACCTTTCTGTAGGTTGTTTTCTCTGCCTGAGAGACTCGCCCTCCGCTCCATTCCTGTTCCCGACTCCACATTCTGATCTGTTTGCCAGGCAAAGTCTTGGTCATCCTTGAGGAGCCTCCCCTGACTTCCCTCCTAGGTGTTTCCAGACCATCTTCAGACCAGATCAGGTCTTCCTCCTGCAGCCTTTATGCCCTTGGTTTTCCCTTCATGACGTTCATCACAGTTGTCATTAAGTGTTTAATGTCTGTCTCTCCCCCTAGTCAGGGACATTTGTCTTGTTCACTGTGGTACAGGCAGCTCCCACCTGAAAGAGTGGCATGCAGTAGTAAGTATTGGGATGAATGAACGATGTGCTTTATTTGGTCTACTTCAAGGGATGCTATGATTATGTGAAAATTTTAAAGAATAGTATAAAATAATTCGCTAATGTATGAAAGCATTATCATACTCTGATAATTATATACAGTTTAATCAACCTTGTAAGCTTTTTTCTTCCTTTGTACATCTGTCACGTATTTTCTTTCTATTATTAAATATAAATTTTTGGCATTAAATACTTTTAAGGTTATGATCGTTTTAGGAATAACATGACTAATCCCTGTTGCTTTCTATCCTGAGACACTTTACTTTCACACCAGTGTGTGGCTTATGCATGAAAACCGAGTTCTGTTACTCTCTTCATGCAAAAGATTCTAAGACTGGCTCATTTTTATAACATAGACATACACTGATACTTCAGTTTGGGAATTCTTGCACTGTTCTTGAGGGGCTGGCATTTTTATTTACAATAATAAAATGACCCCACAGCAGTCCTGTATACTGTCTGAGTATGTACTAGCCACAGTCTTTTAAGTATGTGATGTTTCTTAAACAGGCAGATGAAGCATATTCCATTGGCCCTGCCCCCCCACAGCAGAGCTACCTTTCTATGGAGAAAATCATTCAAGTGGCGAAGACCTCTGCTGCACAGGTGAGGGTTGTGAATAGATTTGCAGTGCTAAAGGAATAATGTTTTATGCAATTGATGCAGAGCTACTTACAGAAATTTTCTAATTTTAGCCCTTCCCAAGATCTTTACATTTGATTATTGGATTATCATTGTAAACTAGGGATGTCCCATCTTATTTCTCAGCCAGTCTGCCTTTTTACTGAATCCTCTGCACTTTAGATTTTTTGGGAAGTAGGTGGAGAGTGTGAACTCTAAATTCTAAGTTCACATTAGGTGAGAATTCAGCTTTCTGTCCTCAAAACTACATGCTCAAGTCCTTTGGGAGAAATAGGTAGGTAGAGCTCTAAATTACAAGGTAAAATATAAGCAAGCAAGAAAGATTTTTCCATCCCCACTTCCCAGTCTCCTTCTAGGGCCACATAAGGAGCCTAAGGGAGACAGTTCAGGCAGATGGAATTGCCAGGACTCAGATGAAAACAAGGTCGCTGTTCAAGGGAGAAAAGTGCTCATTGCGGCTGGAGTGAAGGCAGTGAGGGCCTGTGTCACTCAGGTATGGTCAGTAAAACTAAAATTCCGTTTGACATTTCAGCACAAGGAACTTAGTTTAGGAATTAGTTCCACCAGTGTGAGAGCACTGAAGCGGGGCGTGATGTTGAAATTACCCCATAATTAATAACAGAAATTGACAACCACCCTTTGGGTTGGAGGAGAGACTAGCGGAGGGATATTATGCAGCTGTCATCAGATCTGTGGAGGGGCCTCTCTGGCTGCAGGGGGCTTAATGTGGCTCGTTCTCCGAGTTCCGAAAGAACCTGAAGACTGGAGCCAACGGCCACTGCCCTGAGCAAGGAAAGCTTCCTTGTTCACGTTTCCTTACAGCGACCCCTACTGGCGAAACCTAACAGGAAGCCCACTGGCAAAGAGGCAGAGCCCCTTCACAAGGCACCAGTTGGAATGTTGGGTTTGTAGCTGGGAGAACCAACTGACAGGAAGAAAGTGGTAGGAGACGATGGGGCAGAGGGAGGTAGAGGGAGGTAGGGCTAGTGTTACAACATTATAGGTCTTTGTTTTTTTGAAACAAGGTCTTTGCTGCGTTGCCCAGGCTGGAGTGCAATGGCACTGTCATGGCTCACTGCAGCCTCCAACTCCCGGGCTCCGGTGATCCTCCCACCTCAGCCTCCCAAGTAGCTGGGACCACAGGTGCACACCACCACACCCGGCTAATTTTTTATTTTTTGTAGAGATGGGGTTTCTCCGTGTTGCCCAGGCTGGTCTTGAACTCCTGGGTTCAAGTGATCTGCCAAAGTGAGAACATTATAGGTCTCAATAAGGAGTTTGTGTTTCATTCTAAGAGCCATTGGGAGATTTTTTAAAAGCTGAGGAGTAAAGCGATGCTTTACTTTTTAATGAAATCACTGTGGCTTCTGGGTGGGGAAATGGATGATTGGAGTGGGGCAAAGGTAGGGACAATAATAATGAAAGACCAAAAAACAATTACAAGTAAATAGCCATAGGGTTGCCCGTCACCCTCACCTGAATTCCTGCTCCTTAGAAATTTTCTTATCTCCTCTAGCACATTGATTATTCAGCATTTGATTTCCTGTTCTAGTCATGTTTATACTTAATTAGTGTTTTGTTTCCAAGTTTAATATAGAGGTTGGCTCCTCCTTTGTGCTGTCCTAAGGGAAGAACTCACATCTTACACCGTTTTTTTAGCATACCTCCTAGCAACCCAGTGAGCTTGTACACAGTCCTCAATTTGTTTTTGTCTTTTGAGACAGGGCCTCACTTATCCAGGCTGGAGCGCAGCAGTGAGGGTTCAAGCAACCCTCCTGCCTCAGGTTCCCAAGTAGCTAGAACTACAGGCTTGCATCACCATGCCCAGCTGATTTTTTAAATTTTTGTAGAGATGGAGTCTCCCTATGTTGCCCAGGCTAGTATCAAATTCCTGGCCTCAAGTGATCCTCCTACTTCAGCCTCCCAAACTGTTGGGATTACAGGTGTAATCCACTGCACCCAGCCAAGTCTTTAATTCAAATTAGTGAATTTGAATTAAAGTAGTTGTTTTGTATTGATGTGTCCCCAAATCAGTGTTCTCTTCTTTAGAATCAGAGTTCCTAAACTGAATAGGTATTAATTTATACAAACATGTATTTAAAATATGCTTGTTTATAAAGCTTTCTTGGTTATAGCTTGAAGTAAAAGCTCCCTAGGAAGGTAAGGAGATGATAATACGTGGAGATATATATATACCCACACATATATATATCACCTGTCCTTAGGAATTCAGGCACTCTAACTTAAATACCACTTTATGTGTCTGTCATGTGTTTAAGCATAAATGCCTTGGTATTATTACCTTCATCTTAGCGGCATCAAATCTAATGCACACAAGGTGGCATGATGTGATTCCAAGTCATCTAAATCTTGCTACTCAAAGTGTGGTCCATAGACCAGCACATTTGGCATTCCTCGTGAGCTCATTAGAAATGCAGACTTTTGAGCCTGGCATAGTGGCTTACATCTGTAATCCCAGCTACTCGGAAGACTGAGGCAGGAGGATTGCTTGAACCCAGGAGTTTGAGGCCAGCCTGTAGAAGATAGCAAGACCCCATCTCTAGATACAAAACAATACAGCCTTTAAGTCCTACCCTAAACCCACTATAATTTGCATTTTATGCAAAATTTGCATTGTAGCAAGATCCCCTGGTGATTTGAAATCAAAACTTGTCTAATCATTGAAAGAGAAAGGATGAAACTAGTATTCTGTCTCTCAGCCCCTTTCCCTGTTCACTGGACCAGGCTGAGCAGAGCTTTCTTGTCCTGCATTTTGGAAAAAGGAAAGTTGTTGTTTAATTGGAAATGTTTATTAATTAAAAATTACTTCCCATAGGCCAGTGAGCTTTCTTTTTATTTTATTATTGCTTTCTCTTCTAAGCTGTCTCCTTCTCAATAGTTGAAAATCCACTGTCTTTTTAATGACCGTTTTTCGGAGACCATTTTTTAGTTTAAATAACAACCCACTAGCAAATGTGTGATATGCTAACTCCAGGAACTTTATCAAGTTCGTACCTGTTTAAAATAGTGTCATTTAGGTGCAACAATAGCAAAAACGATGAGACAGGAATACTATTTATTTTGAAGTATATTTCAAAGAATGTTTGAAAAGAATAAAATATTTTTAGACAGTATTTTTAAAAGAATAAAATATTTTCAAAAACTATTCATTTTGCCTGGATATTCAAGATTCGAGGTGGCTTAGAAAAATGAGTGGTGAAAACAAAGGATAAAAGAGCAAAAGCCAAGTAACAGGAATGAATAATGTTGGAATTAAATCAGAAAATTTAGCCTAAGTAAAGCTGTTAGCCCTTTGCAGCAGTCCTGATCAGAAAGGAAATTTGGTGGGTTATAATTTACAAAGTTCTTCTCTAATAAAAAGATACTTGCCAATTAGGAGAGCAAACCTTGCTTTAATGTTGAGTTTAAAGAAATTTATTGGCCATCTAATAAAGGACATTGAATAACACTTGTATGATAATTTGAAAGAAGTTTTCTAAAACTCTAGAATTGTTCTTAATGTGGCCATTTTAACATAAGCACTTTTAAAGAAAAAAGTAAAATTGACACGTGAGCTAAATTTCTGGTGATGCCTGCTGATATGCCAATATTGAGAAACTCGAGAAGATGTAAATATTTTTTAGGCTAGCTTTGTTTTTTTTTTTAAGATGATGTCTCATTGTCTCCCAGTCTGGAGTGCAGTGGTATGATCATGGCTCACTGCAGCCTTGAACTCCTGGGCTGAAGTGATCCTGCCACCTCAGCCTCCCAGGTAGCTGTGACGGGACCATAGGTGTGCATCACTATGCCCAGCTAATTGTTTGTTTGTTTTTGAAACAAAGTCTCACTATGTTGCCCAAGCTGGTTTCAAACTCCTGGGCTTAAGTGATCCTTCCCTCTTGGCTTCCCTGCATGTTGGGGTTACAGACGTGAGCCAAGGCTCTGGCCACACTAGTTCTCTCCACTGCCAGTTGTCTTCAGTCTTCTCTGGTTGGGAGAGAGGTTGTAGTTAACCCTGTGTGCAGATTAGAACCACCTGAGCTTTTCATGAGCCTGTTGCACTGCTTTGGAGAAGAGGCCTGTAGTAACTGGAAAGGAGCATAAAGAGGTCTGTGGAACACTAGTGATGTTCTGATTCTTGAGCCGAGCACTGGCTGCACAGGTGTGTTCACTTTAGAAAACAATGGGCATAAGGGCTGTACACGTAAGACAAATGCCCTTTTCTATACGTATATTATACTTTAGTTCTCTCAGTTATCTGAAGTAGCTCCTGAGCGTGACTGTTTTGTAAAAGTGCTCCATTTTTTTTTTTCATGTGCTACCAAGAGTTAGGAACTTTATTACAGGTACTTAAAAATCACTGACAAGTGACTTAAATGTGTATAGCAAGTCATTTACTAAATATAGGTAGTTGACCAAAAGGAAACCCATATGTTTTAAGTATCACAGATGAAGGTAGGAAATTCTTCATCTGTGATCCTTACAGGTATCACAGGTATCACTTACAGATACTTACTTCATCTGTGATACTGTCAGGTTGCAGGATCTGGATCCAGCCCATGCTGAAGTCCGGTGGGAGTGGGCGGATGAGCAGAAAGAACACTTGGGGGCATAGGCAGGTGAATATGATTTTATTAATCAGCAGCTCTTACTAGCAACTTACTTATACTAGCTCTCTAGCTCTCTCACACTGTGCACCATTATCTGAGCTGTCTGCTCTGGCTCTGTGGCTTCTGCCACCCACATGCCTGCAGCCACACGGCTGGCTCTCCCCTGCCTTCAGGGTGAGCAGCTTAACTCTTTCCCTCTCTGGGCATGAGCAAGCTGAGCTGTGTCCTGGCTCCCACATGTCTGGCTACAAGATGGACAGCTTTGACTCTTTCTCTCTGGATGCCAGTGCTGCCACCATGTCAAGCCATGTTGAGCCAAGCTGAGCTCCAAGAGCACCTGTACAGTGTTAGCAGAGTAATTATGCCTTTTGCAGACAATAATGGCATAGAGCCAAATATGAGCTTACACAAACAGGTTTTATAACAAGTGGAGCATGTGCCTGCACCCTAAACTTGCTAAGTCATGCAGGCCTGGATGTCCGCGTCAGCCTATTTCTTGACCAGAGCACATTCATGTACCTTAAACTTGGTAATAAGAATTTAAAGACTATGACTCGTCTCCTTCACAATATGAAAAAGACACTTCTCATATTTGCTTGAAGGCAGAGCCAGTTTTTGTCTGTTTGAGGGTAGAACCAGCAACAACTTTGCTTGTGCTTTTGAACAAGTTACAGAGCAAAGTGAATACAAACTAAAAGGTTGGAAGAAGTTATTTTGGCAGAGATTTAAGGAGGAAAAGAGATACTAGTTTTCTGTGTTTACTAATAAAGGCATGTTAGTACTGTAAATTGAAAAATATCAACAGGTTTACAATCCTATGACCCATGAGGGTGAAGTGGCAACTCAGTACATGCCTGAAGCAAGGGAATTAATAGTGATGCTGTTCTTTTCCATTTTAACCCATTCAGATGCTCAAGAACATCATGGTTTGGGTATATTAAATTGTTCTTCCTAAGATAAAGGTTGTTCTCAGAGTGATCGAATTTTATTTTCCCAAGGAGATAGCTCCTTTTGATTTTACTTACTGTTAGGGTTTCGCTGTGTCCCCACCCAAATCTCATCTTGAATTATAACTCTCACAATTCCCACGTGTCATGGGAGGAACCCGGTAGGAGGATTGAATTATGGGGGCAGTTTTTTTCCTGCACTGTTCTTGTGATTGTGAATGAGTTTCATGAGGTCTGGTGGTTTTAGAAATGGGAGTTTCCTTGCACAAGCTCTTTCGTTGCCTGCTGCCATCCATGTAGGTCGTAACTTGCTCCTCCTTGGCTTCCACCCTGATTGTGAGTTCTCCCCAGCCACGTGGAATTGTAAGTCCAATAAACCTTTTCCTTTCGTAAATTGCCCAGTCACGGGTATGTCTTTATCAGCAGCACAAAAACAGACTAATACAGAAAATTGGTTCCAGTAGAGTGGGGCACTGCTGAAAAGATACTTCAAAGTGTGGACATTACTTTGGAACTGGTTAACAGACAGAGGTTGGAACAGTTTGGAGGGCTCAGAAGACAGGAAAATGTGGGAAAGTTTGGAACTTCCTAGACACTTGTTGAATGGCTTTGCCCAAAATGCTGATAGCAATGTGGACAGTAAAGTCCAGCCTGTGGTCTCAGATGGAGATGAGGAACATGTTGGAAACTGGAGCAAAGGTGACTCTTGTTACGTTTTAGTAAAGAGACTGGTGGCATTTTGTTCCTGCCCTAGAGATACGTGGAACTTCAAACTTGAGGCAGATGATTTAAGGTATCTGTCAGGAGAAATTTCCAAGCAACAAAGCATTCAGGAGATGACTTGGGTGCTATTAAAGGCACTCAGTTTTATAAGGGAAGCAGAGGATAAAAGTTTAAAAAATTTGCTGCCTGACAATGTGATAGAAAAGAAAATCCCATTTTCTGAGGAGAAATTCGTAAGTAACAAGGAGCCAAATGTTAATCCTCAAGACAATGGGGAAAATGCCTCCAGGGCATGTCAGAGGTCCTCATGGCAGCCCCTCCCACCACAGGTCCAGAGGCCCAGGAGGGAAAAAATGGTTGCGTGGGCTTGGCTGGGGTCCCTGTGCTGTGTGTAGTCCAGGGATTTGGTGCCCCGAGTCTCAGCCACTCCAGCCATGACTAAAAGGTGCCAAGGTACTGCTTGGGCTGTTGTTTCAGAGGGTGGAAGCCCCAAGCCTTGGCAGCTTCCACAGGGTATGGAGCTTAGGGGTTCACAGAAGTCAAGAACTGAGGTGTGGGAATCTCACCTAGATTTCAGAGGATGTATGGAAACGCCTGGATGTCCAGGCAAAAATTTGCTGCAGGGGCGGGGCCCTTATGAAGAACCTCTGCTAGGGCAATGCAGAAGGGAAATGTGGGGTCAGAGCCCCCACACAGAGTTCCTACTGGGGGACTGCCTAGTGGAGCTGTGAGAAAGCCACCGTCCTCCAAACCCCAGAATGGTAGATCCACTGATAGCTTGCACCATGTACTTGGAAAAGCCACACTCAACACTAGCCTGTGAAAGCAGTCAGGAGGGAGGCTGTACCCTGCAAAGCCACAGGAGTGGAGCTGCCCAAGACTATGGGAACCCACCTTTTGCATCAGCATGACCCAGATACGAGACCTGGAATTAAAGGAGATCATTTTGGAGCTTTAAGATTTGACTGCCCTGCTGGATTTCAGACTTAGATGGGGCCTGTAGCCCTTTTGTTTTGGCCAGTTTCTCCCATTTGGAATGGCTATATTTACTCAGTGTCTGTACCCTCGTTGTATCTAGGAAGGAACTAGCTTGATTTTGATTTTTTCTTTTCTTTTTTTTTTTTTTTTTTTGAGACGTAGTTTCGCTCTTGTTACCCAGGCTGGAGTGCAATGGAGTGATCTCAGCTCACCGCAACCTCCGCCTCCTGGGTTCAGGCAATTCTCCTGCCTCAGCCTCCCGAGTAGCTGGGATTACAGGCACGCGCCACCATGCCCAGCTAATTTTTTGTATTTTTAGTAGAGACGGGGTTTCACCATGTTGACCAGGATGGTCTTGATCTCTTGACCTCATGATCCACCCACCTCGGCCTCCCAAAGTGCTGGGATTACAGGCTTGAGCCACTGCGCCCAGCCTTGATTTTGATTTTACAGGCTCATAGGCAGAAGGGACTTGCCTTGTCTCAGATGAGACCTTGGACTGTGGACTTCTGAGTTAATGCTAAAATGAGTTAAGACTTTGGGGGACTGTAGGGAAGGCATGATTGGTTTTAAAATGTGAGGAAATGAGGTTTGGGAGGGACCAGCTGCAGAATGATATGGTTTGGCTCTGTGTCCCCACGCAAATCTCATCTTCAGTTGTAACTCTCACAGTTCCACATATCATGGGAGGAACCCAGTGGGAGATGATATAATTATGGGGACAGGTCTTTCCTGCACTGTTCTCATGATAGTGAATGAGTCTCATGAGATCTGATGGTTTTAAAAATGGGAGTTTCCCTGCGCAAGCTTTCTCTTTGCCTGCCACCATTCATGTAAGACATGAATTGCTCCTCCCTGCCTCCTGCCATGATTGTGAGGCCTCCCCAGCCATGGGAACTGTGAATCCAGTAAACCTTTTGTAAATTGCCCAGTCTCAGCTATGTCTTTATCACCAGCATGAAAACAGACCAATACAGTTATGAAAGGAGAACATTTATCTAGTACACTAAAAAGTTACATTGAATTCAGTATCTGTTTTTTTAATCCATTTTTTTTTCTATTTTTAATTTTTTTTAAAATTTATTTAACTTTAGATGCATACTGTATCTGGCATTTCTCCTCATGTTATCCCTCCCCACCCTCTGCTGTCTCTCCCCTACCCCCCGCAACTGCCCCCAGTGTGTGATGCTCCTCTCTCTCAGTCCATGTGTTCTTGTTGTTCAACACCCATCTATGAGTGAGAACATGTGGTGTTTGGCTTTCTGTTCTTGTGTCAGTTTGCTGAGATTGATGGTTTCCAGATTCATTCAAGTCCCTAAAAAGGACATGAACTCATTTTTTGTGGCTGCATAGTATTCCATGGTGTATATGTACCACATGTTCTTTGTCCAGTCTATCATTGATGGGCATTTGGGTTGGTTCCAGGTGTTTGCTATCGTACACAGGGCTGCAGTGAATATACATGTGCATGTGTCTTTATAGTAGAATGATTTATAGTTCTTTGGGTATATGCCCAGTAATGGGATTGCTGGGCCAAATGGAATTTCTGTTTCTAGTCCTTGAGGAATCACCACACTGTCTTCCACAGTGGTTGAACTAATTTACACTCCCACCAACTATGTAAGAGTGTTCCTATTTCTCCATATCCTCTCCAGATTTTTTAATGATCGTCATTCTAACTGGCATGAGATGGTATCTCAATGTAGTTTTTTTTTTTTTTTTTTTTTTTTTTTTTTGAGGCAGAGTTTCGCTCTCGTTACCCAGGCTGGAGTGCAATGGCGTGATCTCGGCTCACTGCAACCTCTGCCTCCCGAGTTCAGGCAATTCTCCTGCCTCAGCCTCCCGAGTAGCTGGGATTATAGGCATGCGCCACCATGCTCAGCTAATTTTTTGTATTTTTAGTGGAGACGGGGTTTCACCATGTTGACCAGGATGGTCTTGATCTCTTGACCTCGTGATCCACCCGCCTTGGCCTCCCAAAGTGCTGGGATTACAGGCTTGAGCCACCGAGCCCGGCCCTCAATGTAGTTTTGATTTGCATTTCTCTAATGACCAGTGATGATGAGCATTTTTTCATATGTTTGTTGGCTTCATATATGTCTTCTTTTGAAAAGTTTCTGTTCATATCCTTCGCCCACTTTTGAATGGGATTGTTTGGTTTTTTCTTGTATATCTATTTTAGTTCTTTGTAAATTCTGGTTATTAGCCCTTTGTCAGATGAGTAGATTACAAACATTTTTTCCCATTCTGTTGGTTGCCAATTCGCTCTAATGATTGTTTTTTTTTTTTTTGCTGTACAGAAGCTCTGAATTTTAATTAAATCCCATTTGTATTGCCATTGCTTTGTGTTTTAGTCATGAAGCCCTTGCCTATGCCTATGTCCTGGATGGTTTTGCCTATGTTTTCTTCTAGTGTTTTTATGGTGTTAGGTTTTATGTTTAAATCTTTAATCCATCTGGAGTTAATTTTAGTGTAAGGTGACAGGTAGGGGTCCAGTTTCTGCTTTCTGCACATTGCTAGCCAGTTTTCCCAACACCATTTATTAAACATGGAGTCCTTTCCCCATTGCTTGTTTTTGCCGAGTTTGTCAAAGATCAGATGGTTGTAGATGTGTGATGTTTCTTCTGGGGCCTCTATTCTGTTCCATTGGTCTATGTCCCTGTTTTGGTACTAGTATCATGCTGTTTTGATTACTATAGCCTTGTAGTATAGTTTGAAGTCCAGCAGTGTGATGCCTCTGGCTTTGTTCTTTTTGCTTAGGATTGTCTTGGCTATGCAGGCTCTCTTGTGATTCCATATGAAGTTTAAAGTGGCTTTTTCCAGTTCTGTGAAGAAGGTCATTGGTATCTTGATGGGGATAGCATTGAATCTGTAGATTACTTTGGGCAGTATGGCCATTTTCACAATATTAATTCTTCCTAACCATGAGCCTGGAATGTTTTTCCATCTGTTTGTGTCCTCTCTTATTTCATTGAGCAGTGATTTGTAGTTCTCCTTGAAGAGGTCCTTTACATCCTTTGTTAGTTGTATTTCTAGGTATTTTATTGTCTTTGTAGCAATTGTGAATGGTAGTTCACTCTTGATTTGGCTCTCTGTTAGTCTGTTATTGGTGTATAGGAATGCTTGTGATTTCTGCACATTGATTTTGTATCCTGAGACTTTGCTGAAGTTCCTTATCAGTTTAAGAAGATTTTGGGCTGAGACTGAATTCAGTATCTGTTAAAAAGAAGGGAGACTAGTAACACACTCTGGAAATGAAATTAAGGAAACAGTTACATTCACAATAGCAATCAAATACTTAGGAATAAAGTTAGCAAACGCAGTTCAAGACATATTTACTGAAAACTATAAAACATTGCTAAGAGAAATAAACAGATATTTCATCAGAACAGTCAATATTGTTAAGGTGGCATTATATATTTAATGCAGTCTTTATCAAAATCCCAGCAGGCTCTTTAAAAAAAATGACAAGCTAAATCTAAAATAGCCAAAGAGCCTAATATATAGCTAAAACAGTTTTCAAAAAGCTTAACTGATTTGTAGGGTTTAGACTCTGTTTCAGAAGTCATTATGCCAGTTGTGGTGGCTCACTCCTGTAATCCCAGAACTTTGGGAGGCCGAGGTGAGTGGATCGCTTGAGGTCAGGAGTTTGAGACCAGCCTGGCCAATGTGGTGAAACCCCATCTCTGAAAAATACAAAAATTATCCAGACATGGTGACAGGCACTTTTAATCCCAGATACTTGGGAGACTGAGGCAGGAAAATTGCTGGAACCCAGGAGTCAGAGGTTTCAGGGAGCCAAGATCATATCATTGCAATCAGCCTGGGTGACAGAGCAAAACAAAACAGACAAAAACCAAACAGACAAAAAAATTATAAAGCTACAATAACCAAAACAGTGTGGTATTGGCATAAGGATAAAAACATAGGTCAGTAGAACGTAATAGAAAATCCAAAAATTGGCCAGGTGTGGTGGCTCACACCTGTAACCTCAGCACTTTGGGAGGCTGAAGTGGGCAGATCACGAAGTCAGGAGATTAAGACCATCCTGGCTAATACGGTGAAACCCCATCTCTTCTAAAAAAAAATACAAAAAAATTATCCAGGCATGGTGGCACGTGCCTGTCATCCCAGCTACTCAGGAGGCTGAGGCAGGAGAATCGCTTGAATCCAGGAGGCAGAGTTTCCAGTGAGCTGAGATTGTGCCACTGTACTGCAGCATGGATGACAGAGGGAGACTTGGTCTCGGAAAAAAAGAAAAGAAAATCCAAATATAAACTCAAATATATAGTCAGTTGATTTTGAATAAAGGTGCTGAAGTATTTCAATAAAGGAAAGCAGGATTTTTTCAAAAAATGGTGCTGGAGTAATTTGATATCTCTGTAAAAAGATGAACCTAAATTCTAGATCCTAGACTCTTACCTCACACCTTAAACAAAATAATAAATTTACAGTATATTATAGACCTAAATGTAAGAGTTAAAACTATAAAACTTTTTTTTTTAAATTAAGACAGGGTTTCACCATGTTGGTCAGGCTGGTCTTGAACTCCCAACCTCAGGTGATCCACCTGCCTTGGCCTCCAAAGTGCTTGGATTTCATATAAAACTTCTAAAAGAAAATATAGGAGAAAATCTTTGAGACCTTAGATTAGGCAAAGATTTCTTAGACACAATACTGTAAGGTTTATGAAAGAAAAAAATGGTAAATGGACTTCAAAGCTTAAAATTATTGCTAAGAAACTCAATTTTTTAAAAATGAGCTAAATATTTAAATAGATCCTTCACTAAAGAAGGTACACAAATGACCAGAAAAAGCCCATTAAAAGATGTTCAACATATAAGCTGTTAGGGAACTACAAATCAAAACCTCAGTGAAATACCACTTAATTAGGATACCATAATCAAAAAGAGATGATAACAAGTATTGGTGAGGACATAGAGAAATTGGAACCCTTCTACATTACTGATGAGAAGGTAAACTGGTACCGCCACTTTGGAAAATGGTTTTGCAGTTTCTCCAAAGATTAAACATAGATTTAAGAGCTAGTACCTCTACTTCTTCAGTATATACCCAAAGGAAATGAAAACACATCTACACAGAAATTTACATCTAAATGTTTATAGCAGTATTATTTCTAGTAGCCAAAAAAGTGGAAACAACACAAATGTCTATCAACTGGTGAATGGATAAATAAAATGCAGTATAGCCATACAGTGGAGTATTATTTTGCCATCAAAAAGGAATGAAGTACTGATTTGTGTCAAAAAATGGATGAACCTTGAAAACATCACATTCAGTGACAGAGCCAGTCACTAAAGACTGCAGGTATTACATGATTTCATTTATATGAAATGTTTATATAGGTACATCTATAGAGACAGAAAGTAGATTCACAGTTGCCTAGGGCTGGTGCTGTTGGGGGAATGGGAAATGACTGCTATAGGCACAGGACTTCTATTTTGGGGTGTTAAAAACTTAAATTATTAGATGTTAGTATTTTATAGTGATGATTGTGCAACTCCAAGTATACTAAAAATCATTGGGTTGGTTGGCTGAGTTTTAGGGTATGTGAGTTGTATCTTAACAACTATGTTTAAAAAGTGCAGTAACACTGTGCACCTGCTAGTGTGGCTAAAAATCAACAAAACTGACATCACAACGCGGGCAGGAGTGTGGGAACACTTGAAAGCATCATACATTGCTAGTGGAAATGCAAAATAAAATCATCCCTTTAGAAAATTGTTTGTTGCTTGAAAGTTAAATGTATTCTTAACATACTATGACAAAACAATTGCACTCCTGGATATTTACGCAAGAGAAATAAAAAATATGTTCACACAGACTTGTCTGTGAACATTTATAACACCATTATTCATAATAACCACAAACTGGAAAACAATTCAAATGAATGGGTAAACAAAATGTGCTATATCCATAACACGGAATTGATATTATAAAAATAAATGAGCTACTGACACACTCAACAACATGAATAAACCTTGAAAAATTATGTGAAGTTAAAGAAGCAGACAATGCTATGTACTATACGATTCTATTTGTGTGGATTTTTTAAAAGGCAAAACTATAATGACAAAAAACACGTCAGTTGCTGCTTGGGTCTGGGAACAGATTGCATATGAGCACATGGGAACTTCGTCAAGTGATGCAAGTGTTCTAAAACTAGATTGTAGTGTTAGTTGCATAATTGTATAGATTGACTAAATTCATGAAACTACAAATAGATGAATGCTATGTATTATAAATCATATCTCAAAACCCAAACCAGGGAGGGCTAGGATATAGGTCTGTTTCATTTGCCTAGTATAAATGTTTGACCATTGTATATAAATACTCAAATTGTGGGAGAAAATATTTGCAAACTTTGTGTCTGACAAAAATCTAATATCCAGCATCTATAAGGGACTTAAACAGATGTACAAGAGAAAAACAATGCCATTAAAAAGTGAGCAAAGGAAATAAACAGACGCTTCTCAAAAGAAGACATACATGTGACCAACAAACATGAAAAAGAGCTCAATATCACTGGTCATTAGAGAAGTGCAAATCAAAACCACAGTGAGATACCATCTCACGTAGTCAAAATGGCTATTACTAAGAGGACAAAAAAAAAAAAAAAAAATTACAGATTCCAGGAGGTTGTGGAGAAAAGGGAACACTTATACACTGTTGGTGGGAGTGTAAATTAGTTCAGCTATTGTGGGAAGCAGCAGGATGATTTGCTCAAAGAGCAAAAAGCAAAACTGCCATTCGACCCAGCATTCTCATTATTGGTTGTATACCCAGAGGAATATAAATCATTCTGTCATAAAGACACGTGTATGTAAGTTCTTTGCAGCACTATTCACAATAGCAAAGACATAGAATCAGCCTAAGTGCTCATCAGTGACAGATTGGATAAAGAAAAGGTGGTACATGTACACCACGGAATACAATGCAGCCATAATAAAGAATGGTATCATACGTTTCTGGGAACATGGATGGAGCTGGAGGCCATTATCCTTAGCAAATTAACAAAGGAACAGAAAACCAGATACTGTATGTTCTCACTTAGAATTGGGAGCTGAATGATATGAACTTAAGAACACAAAGAATAACAAAAGACACTGGGCTCTGCTTGAGTGGGGAAGGTAGGAGGGAGAGGAGCAGAAAAGGTAACTATTGAGTACTGGGCTTAGTACCTGGGAGATGAAATAATCTGTACGACAAACTTCTGTGACATTTATTCACCGATGTAATCTTCATATGCACCCCAAAACCTAAAATAAAAGTTATAAAATAAAATTGAACCTTGGTTTAAAATAAACTCCCAACTGGCTGTAAAATGTAACTATTGAGTACTTTTTATCGTATCTGGCATTTTACTGTTTCCTGTCACTAGGATATAGGTTTTTCTGTACATGTGAGTTTCCCAGACATCTGAGACTTACCCCTTTAATATTGAAATGTTCTTTGAATGGAACTATTTTGAAATAGGGTTGGCTAAGCTTTTGTTTTTTACATTGTGTTGGTCATAATTATAATAGTCATTATTTTAGAAGAACAGATCCCCTCAGAGCTACTGATGTTGGAGAGAGAGTGGCTTCATCACTCATTAAATCATCCAAGCCCACTCTGCCTTTTGCTTTCTTCTGTTTCTTCTCTTTTTGCTGTCGGTATGTTCACTCTTAGAAATCTTGCTCTCCTCCAGTTACTGAATTTCCTTCTCTGTGGGCTAAAATACCGGTAAGTATGTTTGTGAAAATTCTGAGTAAATTCAAGTAACTAGGCTGAAGTCAGAGGGATGCCTTTTTCACTAAAAGTACACATACAGTAGTCCCCCTTTATCCACGGTTTTGCTTTGAGTGGTTTCAGTTACCTGCAGTCTACTACAGTTTGAAAATACTAAATAGAAAATTCCGGAAATCAACAGTTAAGTTCTAAATTGCACGCCATTCTGAGTAGCATGATGAGGTCCCTCCCAGGATGTGAATCATCCCTCTGTCCAGAGTCTCTATGCTGTCTATGTTCCCCACCTGTTAGTCACTCAGGAGCCATCCAGGTCATCAAATCGGCTCACAGTACTGCCATGCTTGTGTTCAAGTCACCCTCATTTTATTTAAATAACGGCCCCAACGTGCGAGAGTAATGATGGTGGCAATTCACTTATGCCAAAGAGAAGCCATAAAATGCTTCTTTAAGTGAAAAGGTGAAAATTCTCAAGGAAAGAAAAAAATACATATGCTGAGTTTTCTTGGTTCTTGGTAAGAACCAAGTTTCTATCTGTGAAATTGTGAAGAAGGAAAAACAAGTTTATGCTATTTTCCTGTTGCGCCTCAAGCTGCAAACGTTATGGCCACAGTGCATAGTATAAGTGCTTAGTTAAGATGGGAAAGGCCTTACATTTGTGGTTGGAAGACATGAACAGAAGCATGGTCCAATTGATATCAGTCCAGTTATGTAGTATTCATAGTTTCAGGCACCTGCTAGGGGTCTTGGAATATATATCCCCTGGATAAGGGGGCACTCCTGTATACCTGAATATATGACTTTCATTTGCTTCTTAGCTTTTTTTCTGGAAAGATGACATTGGTAGATAGTGACCTCAAGATAAATGAGGTATTGAGTCAGTGTTCTCTTTTCAGCTTTCGGATGCCACGATTTTAATTCTAGGCCAGTTTTACACAGTGTAGGGAGAGGCCTATGAGGAAGACAGCTTCACCTGCATTAAGGTGTTGCCAGCTGAGCACTAATGAGTAAGTTTTCATTTTATTTCTCATTTCTAGGCTATCCATCCAGGATATGGCTTTCTTTCAGAAAACATGGAATTTGCTGAACTTTGTAAGGAAGAAGGAATTATTTTTATAGGTCCTCCTTCGTCTGCAATTAGAGACATGGGTATAAAGAGGTATGAGTTTGTATCTTTTAAAATAGAACTGTATCAAGGTCATTTGAAATAGTTTGGGCCAGGCACGGTGGCTATGCCTGTAATACCAGTGTTTTGGGAGACTGAGGCAGGAGGATAGCTTGAAGCCAGGAATTCAAGACCAGCCTGGGCAACTTATTGAGACTCTAAAGTCTCTAAAATATATATATATTTTATATATATATGTATTATATATATATATTTTTTATATATATGTATTATATATATATTTTATGTAATATGTATTATATATATTTTATATAATATGTATTATATATATTTTATATAATATGTATAATATATATATTATATAAAATACATATATATTTATATATATATTTTTTTTTAATTCAGCTAAAAAATATATATTTTTTAAATTCAACTAGGCCTTGGCACAGTGGCTCACACCTATAATCCCAGCACTTGGGGAGGCAAAAGCAGGAGGATTACTTGAGTCCAGAAGTTCAAAACCAGCCAGGGCAACGTAGGGAAACCCTGTCCCTACAAAACGTTTTTAAAATTCCAGGCATGGTGTCATGTGCCTGTGGTTCCAGCATCTTGGGAGGCTGAGGTGGGAGGATTGCTTGAGTCCAGGAAATCAAGGCTGCAATGAGCTATGATCATACCATCATACTTCAGTCTGGGCAAGAGTAAGACCCCATCTCAAAAAAAAAATTCAGCTGGATATGGTGACACACATGACACACACCTGTAGTCCCAGCTGCTTAGGAGGCAGAGGCAGAGGCAGAAGGATCACCTGAGCTCAGGAGTTGAAGGCTGCAGCGAGGTATAATTGCACCCCTGCACTCTGGCATGGGCAACACTGTGAGACCCTGTCTCTTAAAAAAAAAAAAAAAAAAAAAAAAAAGTTTGTTTTACCTATAATAGGTATTTTAATTCTACCCTTCTGTTGTCATATGCATAAGTTATTTTTCTGCGACATAGGGAAATTCCATTGAGTTGCAGAAAATATTTAATGTTTCTAACCAAAATGTTAGTGTTTTGGGATTAAAAATAAGGTGAGATGAGCTACCACATGAAATGAGGATAACTAATAGACCATAAATTTATATTATTTTGTTGTCTCAAACTCAATGTTTTCTTTAAAGAGTTCCATTGTAATTTATAGACTGGGCTATATCTCTTGAATGAAATAATTTATAGAATTGGCACATGTTGTTTTCTTTCCCACTCTAAAGCACATCCAAATCCATAATGGCTGCTGCTGGAGTACCTATCGTGGAGGGTTATCATGGTGAGGACCAATCAGACCAGTGCCTGAAGGAACATGCTGGGAGAATTGGCTATCCTGTCATGATTAAAGCCGTCCGGGGTGGAGGAGGAAAAGTAAGGTTGTGCGTGTTTGTATTTGCCATTTCAGGCTCGTCTTTGTTTTATTTATGTGGTAGTCATAATCTTTTCTCTCTTAGGGAATGAGGATTGTTAGATCAGAACAAGAATTTCAAGAACAGTTAGAATCAGCACGAAGAGAAGCCAAGAAGTCTTTCAGTGATGATGCTGTGCTGATCGAGAAGTTTGTAGACACACCGAGGTGGGTTGACCTTTTTTTTCTGACTCAGATTTTAAAAATTAAATTGGAAAAATAATGCATGTACATTCTATAAAATATAAAACTGTAATGGTATATGAGTATATTATTGTAAGTTTAGTTTCCCAGTTCTATCCTGTGATATAACCACTGATTGCAGGATGGCATGAATTCTTCCAGGCATTTTCTATGTGAATAGAAACCTATATACATATACATACAGCAAACAAAATACATACCTAAGAACAGTGAATAGAATCTTGTACACTAATATTATATCACAGACCTCTTTCCATATCAGTAAATACTGATCAGCCTCATACTTTTTGTTGGTGACCTAGTGGTTCCATGATCTTGATACACCATTAATTCATTCAGTATGTTTCTTGTTGATGAAATTTAGGTTTTTTTCAATATTAGCAAATTATTGTAATAAATTCAGTTATATTTATAGAACTCTGAATGTTAGTTGATAGGCTTAGGAAATGGAATTAATTTCCTAAATTGAATTATAAGTGATTTACTAATAATAGCAGCTAACACATATATTACACTTATCATGTGCCAGATTTTAAGAATTTTACACATGTTAAATAATCTTGCTGTTCTTCTAATTTGAATGTAATTCTTACAACAGCCTCATTAGGTAAGTACTATTTTCATTTTACAGGTGAAGACACTAAGCAACTGGTTGTGTTGTGTTAGTTGTCTGAGGTCTCAGCTGTTAAGTAGTAAAGCTGAGATTTGAACCCAGGCATTTTGACTCCAGAGTTAGTATCTAAGCCACTGCACTAAGCTTCTCTGGGTACCACTATGGGAAATGCAATGTGAATCCCTGTTTTTTTTTTCTGGAATGTTATTTTCATGTTTGTTGTTAAAGTAAGATGCTGATTATAAAGTTTCTCATTTCATAGATTTTTATGACAATTGTTAAAGAATTTATATATATATGTATATATATATAATACAGGATATAGATATCTTGTAATACTGTATAATACTTACAGGATACTTATAATACTTACACATACAGTATTACTTATAATACTTACATATAATACTTATAGGATATTGTAATCCTGTATAATACTTACAGGAGAGATGTATGTAAGAATATATATATATATATTCTTTAATTTCATCAACAAGAAACATAATGAATTAATGAATATATATATATATATATATATATATATATATATATATATTTACCTTGAAGGTAACAGACTTGAAGCTTTACCTTGAAGGTAACAGACTTGAAGCTTCAGGCACTTCTTTGGCGTTAACCTCCTCTAAGACCCTGACCTAATTTTGTATTTGCAGTTTTGTATTCTTCTCCTTAAAGAAGGCTCCCAAATCGTTTTTTGTTACAGCCCTTATAAAACTGAGAACTGTCCTGAGCATGGCATAGTCAATGAAATTCAATTAGAATTTGATAGTTAAAGTCAATTTAAAATTGGTAAATTGATTAGGAGAACACAGCCTAAGCCATCTGTTAGTGGGAAGTAAGTAAAAGAAAAATAATGGCCGGGTGCGGTGGCTCAAGCCTGTAATCCCAGCACTTTGGGAGGCCGAGGCGGGTGGATCACGAGGTCAAGATATCGAGACCATCCTGGTTAAATGGTGAAACCCCGTCTCTACTAAACATACAAAAAATTAGCTGGGCACGGTGGCGCGTGCCTGTAATCCCAGCTACTCAGGAGGCTGAGGCAGGAGAATTGCCTGAACCCAGGAGGCGGAGGTTGCGGTGAGCCGAGATCGCGCCATTGCACTCCAGCCTGGGTAACAAGAGCAAACCTCCGTCTCAAAAAAAAAAAAAAAAAAAGAAAAAAAGAAAAATGGAGGCAGTTCTAAGGTAGATTGAAGGCTTCCTTTCAAGAAAGAATAGGCTAGCCATCCAGATTAGCATGCTCTTAAGTTAGAATTGTGGAGACATCAGAAGCTTATTTCAGTAACTATGTAACTCAATGCCTGCAACATTTTTTGAAGATGTAAGTTCTGTGCTTAGGAAATGTTAGCCATACCCTGCCTCACATTGTAATTTATTCCCCCAATAGCTGAAAAACCCCTGGGAATGAAAGACCTGGTAGTATATACATTTTTATTTTTTTGTGTATATTGCCTGGCATACTACTTTCATTGTAACAGCCATCAGTAATATTTTTTGAACTATAGAAGTAATATGAATACATTACAAACTTTTGGAAAATGCAGAAGATGGAAAACCAAATAACCCATAATTGTATTATCCTAATTATTATATTAATATTAATATTAATATTTCTCTATACAGTTATGCGTTGCTTAACGACAGAGATGCATTCTGAGAAATGCATTGTTAGGCAATTGCATCGTTGTGCACACATCATAGAGTGTACTCACACAAACTGAGATAGCATAGCCAACTACACACCTAAGCTGTATGGCATAGCCTATTGTTTCTGAGCTACAAACCTGTATATCATGTTACATATTGAGTACTGTAGCAGTTGTAACACAATGGTAAGTATTTGTGTGTCTAAACATCTCAAAACATAGGAAAGGTAATGTATTGTGCTGTGATGTCACTAAAAGATACGAGTTTTCAGCTCCATCATAATCTTATGAAATCACCATCCTATATGCCATCCAGCATTGCCTAAAATGTCATTGTGTGGTGCATAGTGTGACTCTATTTCTATTCTGTATTTCTAGTAATAACTTTTTTAATTGAAAGCAAGTTTATTAAGAAAGTAAAAGAATAAAGAATGACTAATCCATAGACAGAGCAGCCCCAACCACTGCTGGTTGCCTATTTTTATGGTTATTTCTTGATGATATGCTAACCAAGGGGTGGATTATTCATGCCTCCCCTTGGTGGATTATTCATGTCAGCTTCCTGACATGACCATGGCATTTGTAAACTGTCATGGCGCTAGTGGGAGTGTATCAGTGAAGACCAGAGGTTTTAGTGGGATTTAGCCAGCTTCTTTACTGCAATCTGTTTTATCAGCAAGGTCATTATTGTCTGTATCTTGTGCTGACCTCCTATCTCTTTCTGTGATTAAGAATGCTTTAACTTACTACTGGAAATGCAGCCCAGCAGGTCTTAGCCTTATTTTACCCAGCCCCTATTCAAGATGGAGTTGCTCTGGTTCAAATGCCTCTGACATTTCCCCCCTCACTTTTATAAGAGAATGCTTAATCCTAAGGGTTGCAGAGGGAAAAAGATCCATCTGCTGTAACCTTCAGGTTGAAGGGGGCAATGATATTCCTGCTTATTAGGCTCTTGTGTTCAGGATAGAGAGGAGCTCAGTTAGAAAGCATCAGTATGTTGAGGGCCACTCATACATCTTGAGTTCTGACAAAAGGTGAAATCTGGAAGATTACTAAGTGTTAAAAAAAATTTCGGCAAGCTTATCCTGCATTTCTACACAAAGAGTACAACAATAATATATTCCACAACAGTAAAGCACAATAAGCAAGATTACCCCAAGTTAACAAAATTAGAATGGTTTCCACAAACTGGGCAACTGTTGGAACCAAGCTGATACAGAGTTGCTTGATGATTCCAGTATGTGTCCAGGATTAGAATATTGATCCAGATTTTTACATTACCAATCCCTACTGTTTCTTCTGAGCAGCAGCCACAGGAATTAGCAGAGTTAGTCTAAATTGCAGGGAAACTCAAAAACCACTGATGAGACTAGAATTTAATAACAAGTATACCATAGTTTTTGAAACATAATTTTTCTCTCTCCAGTTTTCCATTTTTACTAGAGACAAATCATGGTAAGACTGATTTGCTTTATTATACATGGCCTGATTATTTGTATAAAGTGCAGCAAGAATAATTATTTGCCATATAGGCTTTTAAAGTTGATTTTGATGGAACTCTTCCGTAAGGACTCGCAGAGAAGACCTTTTTTTTTTTTTCCAAGCCCAGCCCACCCATGGGTTTATACCCTGAAATACCTATGAGTTAAGTAAATTTCTCTCCTCTTGTGGTCCCAAGATAAGTTGGGGCTCCTCAGAAAGTGACATTCCTTACTTACTACAGGTTAGGAGACCTATACAGAGATGATATAGCCAAGGAATGAGAACAGTTTTCCCCAGAGGCTTCTATTGGCTTTAAAGTCAAGTTTGATTCTTTTAGGAAAGCATGCCATTCCAGTTAAAGCCTTGGTAAAATAACCTGTTTCTCCAGTTGTGTCTTGTTGCAAAAGAAAACAGATTCTTATTGCATTTATGCAAATAACTATATTGCCATAAGTTAAGATCCTCACAAATAGTTTCCAAATTCTGGAGCAATCAGAGAGAAACAAATATGCTCCAAATTTTGTTTATGAGTGTATATATTTCTTAATTGTTAAAAGCTGTGAATAGCTTAAAAGAAAGGTTTCCTTGACTCTGAAAAACAAAACAGAGGGTCAGCAGTGTTTTAAGCAAAAAGTCAAGATTATTTCAGACTTCTGTTAGTTCAGTTCATGCAGTCAACTCTTGCTTGATATACATGAACATTTCAGCTTTCCATGAGGGTCCTGAAAGTTTCTTTTTCCCTTTTCTAATGTCACAATCTCCAAACTTACATGAAACCGGCATTCAAGAACACGTGTTAGAGTTGTATAGTTTATTATAAATCACCTTTTGGGCCTGGGTGCAGTGGGTCATTCCTGTATAATCCCAGCACTTTGGGAGGCTGAGGCGGGTGGATCACCTGAGGTCAGGAGTTCGTGACCAGCCTGGCCAACATGGTGAAACCCTGTCTTTACTAAAAACACCAAAATTAGCCGGGCATAGTTGGCATGTGCCTGTAATCCCAGCTACTTGAGAAGCTGAGGTACAAGAATCACTTGAACCTGGGAGGTAGAGGTTGCAGTGAGCCAAGATTCTGCCACTGCACTCCAGCTTGGGCTACTGAGTGAGACTCAGTTTCAAAATAATAATAATAAATCTCCTTTTGAAGAAGATCAAAACAAGACAGTTAGTTGTCTATGGATGGCAAAAAGTTTTAGGGCAACCACAGTTAAAAACGCAGTTGACAAATTCAGTTACTTCTGTGCCATATGATGATTTTATGTAACAATTATACTGATAATGTACACTAAGTCATATCAGAATTATAGGAGTTTCCTGTTATTTTGGAACACATACTATAACATATTTTTACAAATATAGCCCAAAAAAAGCTAAACACTATTTCACATTTGACACTGCTTCCTGTATGATTTTTATATCAAATAAGCCCAATTTCACCTTTACATTAGTGTACTATTGCTGTTAAACCCAATTTTCAGTAAAACCTTATTGACATGTCTACCCAATTTTAATGTTTGACTATAAGGTGAGGTTCTCATAAACCTTTTATGACCCTTTATGAATTTTGGTTAAAGAGCAGATCAGTGCTCTAAGCAAAACCTGTTGTGCTTTTATTCCAATGTTCAATTTCTGGAAAAACTGAACACCCCTTTAATTTCAGCCAATATGTTCGCAAACACAATCTCTTTTATAAGATTAATTTTTCACAGACCTTCCACAACTTGCTGAAACCTTTAGCTTTATCTTCTCTAACTTAAAATATTCCCATAACTTTTTAATCTAGGCACACAAAAAAATCCACATTCCTATGCCTTCTTATAATCTTTTACCAAAAACACATTTCACTTTCCTTACATACCTTACATGTACAGTTGTTTCAGTTTCTCCAGGATTACTTAAATCACGTAAACCAAAAGCCGTTACACTTTTTACTTTTCTGACAAAATATTTGACTTAAGCACTTATTTTTAAACCAGTTAATCAAAGCTGTTTCATATCACACACACAACACAAGTAAATACACAGGCAGACAGAAGAAAAGGATTCATTTCCTAAGCCAGGAATTGAACCCTGAACTTGGGCCACCATTGTAAAAAGACAAAGCAAGGCCACATGGGTACAAGGTCAAGCTCCCAAGGACATACAAGACAAGAGGAAAACCTCATCCAGTTTTCTTTCAGGGACCTGCAGCAAAGTTTATAACTGACTAGTATGCTGGGCCATCTTGAACAGTGGGCTTATGGGATTCTAAGCCTGGATTTTAGCCTAAGGCATACCTCTTTATGACAGAACAATTACAGAAAGACACGTAAAGCACACTAGATTCACTACAGCTTAAGACTGGCCTCACAAATCCTTTTTTATTACTTAAAAAGGAGAGAAACAGTGATTTTTGCCATTCATTCAACCTGTTTGCACAGAGGGGAAAGGGGAGGGAAGGGAGAAAAGCATTGCTTGTGGAGGGTGGGGAAGGCAAGGTACTCAGGGAGGCCAGAGAAAGACCCGCCCATTTCAGGCAGCCACTTGTCAGTTAGGAAGGGATCTTTCCTAGCAGTCCAATCAGCACTCAAATTTCCCCTTGTAGAGAGGTAAAAGTTCCCATGTCCCTCCATCCTGTTTATGCCTAATCCTGTCAGCAGAGTGCAAGGCAGATTAATTCAAACAGAATAGCAGTTAACATCCGTAGTGCCAAGCCCACTCTTAGCTGAGAGGGACATTACTGAGAGGGGCTTCTAACACCCTAAATCTTAGGAAGGAATCTAACCATCCTAAGTTGGGCCTCCAGCCAAAGTTCAGTCAAGCATCCTTGCTTTTTATTGAGAGGGTCCTTCAACCCACTCTGTCTTAGGAGAGACTTTAACTCCACTAAGTTGGGCCTCAAACCCAATTCTGTCCTTTACTTGGGTATATGCACACCACTTACCCAAAGTTGGCCAATCAGTACTGCAATCTTAGGAGAGTCAGAGGGTCTCCTCAATATTGTCCCTTCCGTGGTTCACCAGAAAGACATTACCATACCCCACCACTTACCCAAAGTTAGCCTTTAGGTCAGGATTTCCTTAGTATTGTCCCTTCTGTGGCCACCAGAAAGGTGTTACTGGACAGGAGTCCTGATCAAGACCCCAAGAGAGGATTCCTGGATCTCACACAAGAAAGAATTCAGGGCAAGTTCATGCAGTAAAGTGAAAGCAAGTTTATTAAGAACATAAAGGAATAAAGAATGGCTACTCCATAGGCAGAGCAGCCTTTAGTAATGACATTTAAAATCATGATAATTGTACTGTGTGTTCTTTATGTCCTGCTAAATAATTACCTATTGAACTAATGGAGTGCCAGGAGATTGTCAAAGTGGTGCTGGTAACTAAGAAAAGTAAATATCAAAATATTTTACAAATTTTATCAGAACTATTTAGTGTATCTGAAAGACCGGGTTAAGAAACCATCTTTAAAGTGTACTATTTTAGAAGAAAAAACAGAAATCAGATTCTTCCTTTAGACACTGTGCTCCAGAAACTCTTAAGTTAGATAAAGCTACACAGAAAAGGGTTAATCAGAAAAAGGTAAATAAGACTGTTTTAGTGACTGTGGAAATCATAGCACAGATCTTCACTGAACTTCCCTTATAAGCAGCCAAAGGAAAAGTATTTCCAGCTTCTGAGACCTCAGACAAGAACTGCTCTGTGCTCTTGATGTGGCCTCCTACATATTCCCTTCATAACCTGGAATCCCTGCTATAGTGTTTCCTTACCTGGAGCAGCTAAAAGATGAGGGAGAGTCAGTAGAAGTGATATGTGTTAGTCCATTCTCACACTACTAATAAAGACATACCCAAGACTGGGTAAATGTATAAAGGAAAGAGGCTTAGTTGACTCAGTTCTACATGGCTGGGGAGGCCTCACAATCATGGCAGGAGGCGAAGGAGGAGTACAGCCATGTCCTATATGACCACAGGAAAGAGAGCATTTGCAGGGGAACTGCACTTTACAAAACCATCAGATCTTGTGAGACTTACTCATCATCACGAGAACAGTACGGGAAAACCCACCCCAATGATTCAGTTACCTCCCAGCGGGTACCTCCCACCACACATGGGAATTATGGGAGCTACAATTCAAGATGAGATTTGTTTGGGGACACAGCCAAACCATATCATGGTAGAATTTTACAATTGGAATTTGAAAAACAAGCACTTCGGCTCCAACATGTAAAGAGCTTGAAAATCATCACTCACATCCAAAAACCAAGAAAACAGCTGAACAAAATGAGTCAGTGACTTTAGAACCATCAGAGAATTGAAGCCACAGGACAAGCCTTCACTCTAAAATCTGGACAAGCATGCAAGTACAGTGAGTCAAAGCCAGGTCAGTTTACCTGGAGCAGAAGCTGCTGGAGCTCTAACAAAAGTTTTGAAAAATGACTGAGGCTAAGTGTGGGCTGGTGTAAAAGTGAGAAACTCTTAGGGCCCAGTCTTAGAGGGACCTCCCACTTTCATGGGTTTTGCCTCCAAGAACCTCACCAGGTTTTCACAGTAAAAATCCAGAAAGGGCCGGGCGTGGTGTCTCAAGCTTGTAATCCCAGCACTTTGAGAGGCTAAGGTGGGTGGTTCATGAGGTCAAGAGATTGAGACCATCCTGGTCAACATGGTGAAACCCTGTCTCTACTAAAAATACAAAAAATTAGCTGGGCATGGTGGCACATGCCTGTAATCCCAGCTACTCAGGAGGCTGAGGCAGGAGAGTTGCCTGAACCCAGGAGGCGGAGGTTGCGGTGAGCCGAGATTGCGCCATTGCACTCCAGCCTGGGTAATGAGCGAAACTCCGTCTCAAAAAAAAAAAAAAATCCAGGAAAAAAAAATCCCTCATGTTTTACAGCACTGGGAGGAGAAAAGTAACCATTTTGAAAGAGATCCATAGCATTCTATTCTCCCTAACAAAGGAAATTCTAACTCCAAGGGAAACGTTTCCAGAGCCTTTTCTGTTCTGGGGGAAAGGTAGTTAGCCAACCACAACCCCCTTTATAGTCTTCCAATATCACCTAAGGGAGAAAAGAAAAACAACTAAGAAACACTTCTCAGCACAAACGCAAGACCACTGAAAGACTGAGATTTAATCATAAGTTTGTAGAGTGCTTTCCCTCCTCACACCTTACTTCCATGTTGCTATGTATATGTCCCTGCAAAATTTACATGTTGAAACCTAACCCCCCTATCCCCAAGGTATTAAGAGGTGGGCCTTTGGCAGGTGATTAGGTCATGAGTGCTCTGCCTTGATCAATGGAATTAGTTACCCCAAGAAAAGAGCTTGAGGAACCTATTTGCCCCTCCCCTCTTCCTTCATGTGAGGACACAGCAACGTGGTGTCATCTGTGAGGATCAGGCTTTCACTAGACACTGAATCTGCCAGTACCTTGGTCTTGGATTTTTCAGCTTGAAAACTGTAAGAAATAATTTTCTGTTGTCTATAAGTTACACAATTTAAGGTATTTTGCTATGGCAGTACAAAAAGACTAAGACACATGTCTTCAAGACTCCAGTATAATAACAATGGATTACAAATGGAGAAGCTCTAACTGTGTAAGAAGGAATTCTTAGGCAAACCAGAGACACTGATACTAAAAACAAAACACAACAAGGACACTAGAGGATACAGAAACTTCTGACACCTGCAGCTACTGCAGACATTAAACACAGCCTACTTCCTAGCCAGATTAACCTGAGGCCTCACTTTAAAAGGCAGTTTACCTCAGATCCTATTACCTAATACATCATTTTCTACTTTTAACAAAACAATTACAAAGCCTGCTAAAAGGCAAGAAAAGAAGCACAGACTAAAATAAAGTAAGCAGTTCTAGACTGATATGATACAAATTTAGGAATTATCAGATAAGGAATTTAACTGATTAATGTATTAAAAGCTCTAATGGAACAAATAGACAACATGCAAGAACAGATACATAATGCAGGCAGAGAGATGGGAACACTGAAAATGAATCAAAAGAAAATGCTAGAAATAAAAAACATTGTAATAGAAATGAAGAATGCACTTGATGGGCTCATCAGTGTATTAGACACAGCTAAGGAAAGAATCAGTGATCCTGAGCATAGATAAATAGACCTTTCCCAAACAGAAATGCAAGGAGAAATAAAAATGAAAAAAAAGCAGAATATCTAAGAATTGTGGGATGATTTAAAAGGGTGTAACACATTATTTGAATACCACAAGAATTAGAAAACAGCAGGAGAGACATTTGAAGTAGTAATAGCCAAGAATTTTCTGAAATTAATCACAGACACAAAACTGCAGAGTCAGGAAGCTCAGAAGACACCAAGAATAAACACCAAAATATATACACCTATGCACATCATATTCAAATTTCAGGAAAAGAAAGACAAATAGAAAATACTGAAAGAAGCTCCAAGGAAGGAAAATACTAGTGTAATAAAGATAAGAAATCTTATCAGAAACCATGCAAGAAGAGAGTGGAGTGAGATATAAACTGTTCAGAGAAAAAGTATCAACCTAGTCTTCTATAGCCAGTGAAATTATTCAGGAGAAATAGTCTTTCTCAGACAAACAGGAGTTAAGAGAATTTGTCACCAGTAGACCTGCCTTGCAGGAAATAATAGTTCTTTAGAGTGAAATAAAATGTTTTAGGTCAGAAATTTGGATCTAGATAAAGAATAGAAAATAATTGGAAAAGGAATAGGTGGAGATAAAATATTTTCCTATTCAAACATAGGAATATTTACCCATTCTAAATTGATTTAACAGATAACAGTTTGTTCAAAATAATGGCAACAATGTATTTGGTGATTAGCTTATGGATAAAGAGGAAAAGTCCAACAAGGTAAGAAATCCAAAAAGAAAAATGTATTTGACAGCTTGGAAAATTCAAAACTGGAACATTCAAAAAACGTGATATATCAAGGTAATTTTTTTTTTAGGTAGAGTTTCACTCTGTCACTCAGGTTGGAGTGCAGGACACAATCTTAGCTCACTGTAGCCTCTGCCTCCCAGGTTCAAGTGATTCTCATGCCTCAGTATCCTGATTAGCTGGGATTACAGGTGTGCACCACAACACCTGGCTAATTTTTGTATTTTTAGTAGAGAAAGGGTTTCACCATGTTTCCCAGGCTGGTCTCAAACTCCTGGCCTCAGGTGACTCACCTGCCTCGCCTTCCCAAAGTGCTGGAATTACAGGTGTGCACCACCATGCCCAGCGAGAAGATTAATTTTTTGAGGTGGATAAATAAAATACTTCATGAAGTAAACAAGAATAGAAATGACCTACTATACTAAAGCAATATGTTTATAAGACTTCCTGGCTTTTTTTGTCTCTTTTGTATTTGACAGCTTTTATTTTGAAAAATCAACAGAAAAACATATTTGCTGATCACTCATTTCTATATTATGGTGGTGAGTAGGTGAAGTGAACTACAGCCTGACCATGTCACAATAAACCTACTGAGAAGAATGCTTTCATGTTCACCAAGTAGTCCATATTAGCCTTATTTTCATAAAGCTTATGTGCATTCACTCTTAATATGATTTCTCATAATTTTACTATTTTATTGGTTGGTTTTTTTTCCTTAGAGATGGGATGTGACTTTATCAGCCAGGCTGGAGTGCAGTGGCACCTCAAACTACTGGGCTCAAGGAATCCACCTGCCTGAGCCTCCTGAGCAGCTAGGACTACAGGCATGTACCAACATGCCCAGCTTATTTTTAAAAAAATTATTTTATTTTATTTTTTTTAGAAACGGTCTCACTCTGTTGCCCAGGTTGGTCTTGAACTCCTGGACTCAAGCAATCCTCCTGCCTTGGCTTCTCAAAGTGCTGGAATTTATAAGTGTGAGCCACTGTGCCTGGCCCTTTTCTGGGTTTTATTATGATTTTATTGTTAGTACATTTCTGAGATACTAATGATCCATATTAATTTAATGTATTTAACTTTTCTGGATAAGCCATTTTAATTTCAGTCTTCTATAGTCATAAAATCTAAATGTAAGAGTTGCTTCTAAAACAAGAAGTGGTCATAAAAATTTTTCATTGGTCTTTTGACAATACGAAGTGACTATAATTTGTAATTTTGAGGTAGTCAAATTTGTCAGTCTTTTCTTTGACAATTTGTTCTTTTTGCTACATATCCCTACATTAGTCTCTATTTTCAGTCTTTTAAAAACATTCATTCATTCATTCATTATTCTTCAGGTTGGAGAAATGTCTTTTCTTATTTGTCATTTTATGTAGAGATTTTTTTCCCTTTAATACTCATCCTACAAATGGTAACTTTTTCATTGAGTTTTACAAGATTATAATTTGTTTGTTTTGACAGGGTCTCTCATTCTGTCACCAAGGTTGGAATGCTGTGGTATGATCTTGGCTTACTGCAGCCACAACCTTCTGGGCTCAGCCTCCTGAGTAGCTGGGACTACAGGCATGTGCTACCATGCCTGGCTAGTTTTTTGTGGAGATGGGGTTTCACTGTGTTGCCCAGGCTTGTCTTGAACTCTTGGGCTCAAGCATTCTGTCTTGATTACAGGTGTCAGCCATCTCATCTGGCCTGTAGTTCTTTTTTCTAAGTCTATAATCTCTAATTTGAGGTCAAAATGTCAGATCTTACTTAAAGAAAGTAAAAATGGAGAAATCCTGGTGATTGGGCCTAGCAGTTTAGCTTCACGAATGTGATATTTATCACGCCTGACAAATACATTAACCTATGTGTTTGCTTTCATCTAGGCATGTAGAAGTCCAGGTGTTTGGGGATCACCATGGCAATGCTGTGTACTTGTTTGAAAGAGACTGTAGTGTGCAGAGGCGACATCAGAAGATCATTGAGGAGGCCCCAGCGGTAAGTACCTTGGAAGGAAATTTGTAAGCTTCTCTATAATGTGAATCTTATTTACTTTGATTTTCACATCAGAAGTCTTTGAAACTGGTGTCTCTTACCCCTCAAACTCCTGCTGGACAATGGTGTTCTAATAGCAGTGTAAGGCTGCTCAGGTTGGCCTTGAACTCATGGCCTCGCCTTTGCAAGCGCCACGACATCTGGCCGGAGCCACTTTGGGCCCCTAATAGCAGTGTAATGAAAGATCTCCTGCAGTACTGGGAGTGAGGAGGAAATTGATGTTTTCAGGGTAGACACAACAGGGCCATGTTCCTTCTGGATGAAATACTGAAAATCTACTCTGATTCACCTCTCTGATTTACAGTGAAAAGCTGTATAATGAGGTTTCAATGCACATTTCAAATTGTAATTAACTAGAATCAATTCCTGGAATGGAATGGTCAGGTTAATTGGATTTATTTTTTTATGGAGAAGGCTTTTTTGTTTTAATTACCATTTTAGATGTTCTCAAAATATGTTAGTGATTTTCCTGCCTTGATGGTTGTATTATAGAGAAGAGAGGGTCACTCGTTTGGCAGCTTTTGCTCCCTTAGCATTAATTGTTTACATCTCTTTGAACCTTACTCTTGATTGGTTTAGGTGATTATCTGGGTCAAAGCTTGCTACTGGGATCACTTATTTTTGGATTTACATTTCTGCGGTGGTTGCTATTGCCATGGGTTCTTATTCAAAGTTATATATGTTTTTTTTTTTTCCCGATATGTATTTATTTCCAAAAAGTCAGGGATCAGAGGTTTCTGGTTAATAAGTATATTATTCTTATATTCAAATTTTAATTTATGTTGCAGAATATATTTATGTTATAGAATACATTATACCATTATACATTGTACCAAAATATGTTATGCCATGAATATTGACACATTAAATGTCAATAGGAATTGCAGTAGAGCCTTATTTTCATGTGGTGATTACTTAAATTTATATCTGTATAGCACTGTTTTAAAATGTTGAAAACTCTGCTTACTTATTGACATACATTTCTTTTTATGAACCTTTCTAAGAATTAGCTTGGAATCTCAAGTTTTCCCATTATTTTAAGATAATCATTAGGCACGTGACTCAGATTGCCTATCATCCTGAAATAAAATAAGGATTGTTGAAAGTTACCATATTGATACATATAGTTTTGTTTTGTTTTGTTCTTTTGAGACAGGGTCTGACTTTGTCATCCAGGCTGGAGTACAGTGGCATGATCATAGCTCACTGCAGTCTCCAACTCCTGGGCCCCAGCACTCTTCCCCTCCGTCTCCTGAGTAGTTGGAACTACAGGTGCATGCCACCATGCCTGGCCAATTTTTTTTATTTATTGTAGAGATGGGTTCTTACCGTGTTGACCAGGCTGGTCTCAAACTTCTGGCCTCAAATTATCTTCCAACCGCAGCCTTCCAAACACTTGGATTACAAACCCGAGTCACAGTGTCCAGCCCGAAACACATAATTTTAAGTGGACATATAGTTATGAAAGTTGTCATGTAGATACAAGGGACAGAGATATGTAATTATGCTGAGTGATATCTGCAATGCATAGAAATTAGTAGCAGAATCATTGAACTTGAGTATATTGACATTTAAACTAGGATAGGTTAGTAGTTTTTGATGAAGTATATTAATATTAGCTTTTTATCTTTTTATTGCAGTATTTGATACATAGAAATATAATGCAGTCATGCATTGTTTAACAATAGGAATACATTCTGAGAAATGTGTCCTTAGTGATTTTGTCATTGTGTGAACATCATAGAGTGTGCTTACACCTAGATAGTAATTACAGCCTCCTGCACAGGTAGGCTGCTGGTAGAGCCTGTTGCTGCCAGGCGACAAACCTGTACAGCATATTACTGTACTAAATACTTCAGGCAGTTGTAAAACAGTGGTAAGTGTCTAAACATATATAAACATAGAAAAGATACAGTAAAAATACAGTATAAAAGATTTGTGAAATGGTACACCTGTATGGAGTACTCACCCTGAATGGAGCCTGCAAGATTGTAAGTTGCTCTGGGTGGGACAGTGAGTGAATATGAAGGCCTAGTACATCACTGCCACTTTGTAAACATTGTACACTTCCACTAAGTTAAATTTATAAAAAATATTTTTATTTAATAAATTAGCCTGAGCTTACTGGAACTTTTTTACTTTATATATGTATATCTTTAAAAACTTTTAAATATATATATTTTTTCACTTTTTGACTCTTTTTAAGTAATACTTACCTAAAAACACAAACACGTTATGCAGACATACAAAAATATCATTTCTTGGGTGGGTGTGGTGGCTCATACCTGTAATCCCAGGGCTTTGGGAGGCCAAGATAGGCAGATCACTTGAGGTCAGGAGTTCAAGACCAGCCTGGCCAACATGGTGAGACCCTGTCTTTACTAAAAATACAAAAATTAGCTGGGCATGGTGGCAGGCACCTGTAATCCCAGCTGCTCGGAGGCTGAGACAGGAGAATTGCTTTAAAAAACCTGGGAGGCAGAGGTTGCAGTGAGCCAAGATCACACCACTGCACTCCTACCTGGGCAACAGAGCAAGACTCCATCTCAAAAAAGAAAAAAAAAAATTATAGCCTTATTCTATAAGCTTTTTCCTATTTTTACATTTTTTAATTAATTTTTTTTGAGATGGGGTCTTGCTCTGTTACCCAGGCTGGAGTGCGTGGCACGAACGTGGCTCACTAGACCCATGACCTCTTGGGCTCAAGTGATCTTCCCACCTCAGCCTTTGGAGTAGCTGGGACTGTAGGTATGTGCTTTCATGCCTGGCTAATTTTTCTATTTTTGTAGAGACGGGGTCTCGCCATGTTGCTCCATGGTATGAGTCTCGCCAGGCTGGGATCAAACTCCTGCGTTCAAGCGCACTACTCACCTCTGCCTCCCAAAGTGTTGGGATTATAGGGGTGAGCCACTGCGCCTGGCTTTTTTTAATGTTTTAAACTTTTTTCTTAAAAATGAAGACACAGGCTGGGCACAGTGGCTCACGTCTGTAATCCCAGAACTTTGGGAGGCCAAGGTCAACAGATCTTGAATTCAGGAGATCAAGACCATCCTGGCTAACACAGTGAAACCCTTTCTTTACTAAAACGACAAAAAATTAGCCAGGCGTGGTGGTGTGCACCTGTAATTCTAGCTACCTGGGAGGCTGAGAAAGGAGAATCGCTTGAACCCAGGAGGCAGAGGTTGCAATGAGCTGAGAATGTGCCATTGCACTCTGGGTAACAGAGTGAGACTCTGTCTCAACAATACCAAAAAAATGAAGACACAAACACACACATTAGATTAGACCTAAACAGAGTCAGGATCATCAGTGTCACTGCCTTCTAAAAGTTTTCAGGGTCAGTAACTTCTGTGGAGTTGTCATCTTCTGTGATAACAATGCCTTCTGAAACACCTCCTGAAGGATCTGCCTGAGGCCGTTTTACAGTTTAACATTTTTTAAATGAAAGGGACTTTAAAATAACTGTAAAAATTATATCTTATAGTAAATATATAAACCGATAACATAGTCATTTATTATCCTCAAGTACATGATTGTGCTATACTTTTGTATACTGGCAGTGCAGTCGTTTTGTTTACACCAGCCTCACCACAAAACACGTGAGTAATGCACTGTGCTGTGATGTTGTGACAGCTACAGTGTCACTGGGTCATAGGAATTTTTCAGCTCCATTATAATCTTATGAGATTAACTGTTGTGTATGTGGGCTGCTGTTGACTGAGGTACGTCATTGTGTGGCACCTGACTGAATTGAATTTTAATGGGATTTCTAGTAAGGCAAGCTACTAATGGAGATTTACTTAAATATTTTTTTCAAAGCCTGGCATTAAACCTGAAGTAAGAAAAAAGCTTGGAGAAGCTGCAGTCAGAGCTGCTAAAGCTGTAAATTATGTTGGAGCAGGTATGTTAAGATTTGCTTCTAAAGGAAGAGATTTATTGGTGGTTAATTTACATGTCAGAAGGCAAGAGAAACACAACTTTTAAATCAGTTGCTTTCAGGTTGCTTTGAACATATTCACAGTAAGAAATATATTTTATGTTGAGATCTAGTATGTACACATAAATGTTTATTTTTACATACCTATATATTTGAAACAAATGTTTCGTTAAACAGTACTTGTCTTAATTATATGAGATTCGATATTTTGTATTCTATTTTAAAATAAAACCACTAAATTGATATTTTTACTTCTTTATAGTTAATAAACTTTATTTTTCAGAGCAGTTTTAAGCCCACAGCAAAATTGAGCGAAAAGTACAGAGAATCCCCATATGCCCCTGTCTCCCCTAAAACCCCCAACACACAAGCTCCCACAGTATCAATATCCCTGCACCAGAGTGGTACGTTTGTTTCAGTCAGTGACCCTGCATTCACACATGATTATCAGCCAAGTCCATAGTTCACATAAGGGCTCACTCGTGGTGGTGTACATTCTGTGAGTTTCGACAAATGTAATGATACGTATCTACCATTGAACTATGCTATGGAATAGTTTCAGTATCCTCTGTGCTCTCTCTGTTCATCCCTCCATTCCCCCTAAATCCTGGTAGCCACTAATGTTTTTACTGCCTCTGTAGTTTTGCCATTTCAAGAATGTCATATAGCTAGAATCATACAGTATATAGCCTTTTCAGATTGGCTTCTTATCTTTACAATATGCATTTCAGTTTCCTCCATGTCTTTTCATGGCTTGATAGCTCATTTCTTTTTTTATGCTGAAAAATATTTCATTGCCTCAGTGTCCAACAGTTTATTATCCATTCAGCTACTGAAGGACATCTTAGTTGCTTCCAAGTTTTGGCAATTATGAAGAAAGCTGCTATAAATGTCCTGAAAATAATCAGGCTTTTGTATGGACATAATTTTTTAGTTTATGTGGATAAGTACTAAGGAGTGTGCTTTCTGGGTCATATGGTGAGAGAATGTTTAGTTTTGGAAAAAACTGACAAACTCTTCTAAAGTGACTGTACTATTTGGCATTCCTACCAGCAGCAAAAGAGGGTTCCTGCTGCTCCAAATCCTCTGCAGTTTTTGGTGATGTCAGTGTTTTGGATTCAGGCCATTTGGTATCTCATTGTTTTAATTTTCACTTCCCTAATGACCTATAATGTTGAATATCTTTTCATATGCATACTTGCCATCTGTTTATCTTCTTTGATGAAGTGTCTCTTCACATCTTTCACCCATTTTTTAAATCAGGTTGTTTTCCTATTGTTGAGTTTTAAGAGTTCTTTGTATATTTTGAATAACAGTTCTTTATTATATGTGCCTTTGCAAACATTGTCGGTTTGAAACTCGTCTTCACTTCTCTTGACTTTCCCTTTTTTTTTTTTTTGACAGTCTCACTCTGTCACCCAGGCTTGATTGCAGTGGCACAATTTTGGCTCACTGCAACCTCTGCCTCCCAGGTTCAAGCAATTCTCCTGTCCCAGCCCTCTGGGTAGCTGGGATTACAGGCGCTCACTACAATACCTGGCTTCTTTTTTGTATTTTTGGTAGAGACAGGGTTTCACCATGTTGGTCAGGCTGGTATCAAACAGCTGACCTCAGGTGATCTGCCTGCCTTGGCCTCCCAAAGTGTTGGGATTACAGGCATAAGTCACCACACTCAGCCCTAGATATATGTTTTAAATGCAAATAGAAGTCAATACAAATATAAATATAAATATAAATATAAATATAAATATAAATATATATATATATATCTTTTCTGTCTCTCTTTTGTCAGGAGGTAGAGTTTGCAGTGAGCTGAGACTGTGCCGTTGCACTTCAGCCTGGGTGACACAATGAAACTCTGTCTCAAGAAAAAAAGAATTCGCTAATGGATTGTAACCACACTTGTAGAAACAGTTTTACGTTGTATTCACTTTAAGAGAAAAAAAAAACACAAACACAGAAGACTACAAGCTATATAATTTCATTTATATAAAATTCCAGAAAAACTACAGTGACAGAAAGCAGATTAGTGGTTTCCTGGATCCCAGGGCTTAGTGAAGGGACTGATTGCAAATGGGAACAAGGGAATTTTTTGGATGCTGGAAGTGTTCTATAGTGTCATTGTGGTTCTTTGATTGTATTCAATTGCTAAATCACACACCCACACTTAAAATTGTTACAGTTTGTTGTCTAAAATGAAACCTCAATAAAGTTAGGGAAAATTTTTTAGGGCTTAATAGATTGCCAGTAGATATTAACATAAGGTTTAGTTGCCAAACAATCTTTCAATGGGTTGCCAGCAAAAGGACTTTTAAAGGAAATTTCTAGGCACACACAGTCAGAGGAAAAAAGTTTTCTTTTTTTCCGTGGGGTTAGAGAGAGATAGGATGTCACGGCATGAGGCTCCCGGGATCTTGGTGCCCTGAGGCAGTAACATGTGGTCCACCCTTGTTCTCACTCATATAGCAGCTGAAACGGATTCAGAATTTGGGTTTACCATTTGCTCACAACCCCAAATAGACTTTTCCGTTGCCAGATTTCATGCAGCTCTCTATTTTTGACTAAGACTCATATGCTGTTGCAAATGCAAGATATTTTCTTCATGAAATGCAAAGTGTTAACCATTGAATGAAGGCAGCAATAAAACTTGATGTGATGCCTCATGGAAGATTTTGGTTTGCTACTGATGATACACTATGGAATATGACCATTGTTTTTTATCTTTTAGGGACTGTGGAGTTTATTATGGACTTGAAACATAATTTCTATTTCATGGAGATGAATACAAGGCTACAAGTGGAACACCCTGTTACGGAGATGATCACAGGAACTGACTTGGTGGAGTGGCAGCTTAGAGTGAGAATATTTTTTCTATCAAAGATCAGTCTTGGTGGGGCACAGTGGCTCACACCTGTAGTCCCAGTACTTTGCGAGGCTGAGGTGGGTGGATCACCTGAAGTCAGGAGTTTGAGAACAGCCTGGCCAACATGGTGAAACCCCATCTTTACTAAAAGTACAAAAATTAGCCAGGCCTGGTGGTGGGTGCCTGTAGTTCCTGGTGCTCAGGAGGCTGAGACAGGAGAATCGCTTGAACCCAGGAGGTGGAGGTTGCAATAAGCCAGGATTGCACCATTGCATTCCAGCCTGGATAACTGAGCGAGACTCCATCTTTAAAAAAAAAAATCTTAAGGCTGGGCGCGGTGGCTCAAGCCTGTAATCCCAGCACTTTGGGAGGCCGAGGCGGGTGGATCACGAGGTCAAGGGATCAAGACCATCCTGGTCAACATGGTGAAACCCCGTCTCTACTAAAAAAAAATACAAAAAATTAGCTGGGCATGGTGGCGCGTGACTGTAATCCCAGCTACTCGGGAGGCTGAGGCAGGAGAATTGCCTGAACCCAGGAGGCGGAGGTTGCCGTGAGCCGAGATGGTGCCATTGCACTCCAGCCTGGGTAACAAGAGCGAAACTCCGTCTCAAAAAAAAAAAAAAAAAAAAATCTTGATGGGAGGGAGGCGAGGGTTGAAAAACTCTCTAAATGGTACCATGTTCACTGTTTGAGTGATTTTTTTCACCAGAAGCCCAAATCCCACAACATTATGCAGAATACCCGTGTAACAAACCTTCACATGTACCACCTGAATCTATAATTTACAAAAAAAACAAAAAACAGTTCTTGAGAATAGGTTACTGCCTTCTGGCCTCCTAAAACAGGTGTCATTTTGAACAGGGTTCAGTTGGTGGTGGTGGTGGTGATGAGGACAGGAAGATGGGAGGTAAAGAGTGAAGCCACATTTGATGCTCTAGCTTTTTTTGATACTTGGGGGGCTCAGATTCGCTCCCTCTTAGGCACCGGCAGCCAGCAGGTGAGCTTCTGTCACAGAGGCTTGCTCACAATCATCACCTCAAGATCAAGCCTCATGGTCTACCAACGGCCACAGCATTTTGGGCCAGGCCATCATTTGATTTTAGAGGCAGGGCAGATGCTAGGCAAGTTGAAGTGAGCTGAGGCAGAGCTGGGAATAAAGAGCCAAGGAGATGGGCTACAACGATCCAAGAAAAGGGCTGATTTATGGCTACTGCTGGCCCATGAGTCGGTATTCATTCAGAGTAAATGTTTGGAAACTTTTAAAGCATTTTGGCATTGCTATGACATGTCTACTGTATTTGTCAGACATGTAAGTTTATAACTGTTCTTTTACTTTGGATAGTTTGAGAAGCACTGGTATAAACCAGAATTCCACAAAACAATTTTCAGAATCAAATATTAATAATAGTTTTGTCTGTTTTTGTTCTTGTTATTAATAGATTTTACCTTAGCCTTCTTTTTCTTAATATGAAAAAGATTTGTTAGGTAATACAGACATTCCTGATATCGGTAGGGTTCTTGGTTCCTTATATAACCTGAATCTAAATTGTGTTTTTTTATGGTGTGATGTTAAAGTCTTGATGGATAATTTTATCTTTTCAGAACTTCTGTGGATAATAGTATGATATTCCTTTTGTTGGTTCCTTGGGAGCGATTGGTGGTTTTAATTGAGCCAAAAGGTTCTTCTGGGGCTCCATATCCTAGGCCACTAATGAAAACCAGGCACAGCAAGCTAGTAAGTTTTAGTGAGTGTCAAGAAAAACTGTAGTGGCTTCGGAAACTTCTAGGAAGAGCACTTATATTTCCAGAATTCAAGGAAAAGGAGGATAATTTTTCTGAAGCATTAATCAAGAGAGTTTAGACTTTTGAAATCATAGAGATAAAAAGAGTTTCTAAGGATTAAGGAAGGAGAAAGCTTTTGGGCATGAGGGAAACCAGCAGACATTTATTTCTTGTAAGAGTTTGTCAAGACACTTCAGGAAGTGAAGCCAGCTTTTATCATCTGGGGAGGGCTCTAAAACGTAGGGAAGCTGCTGGACCTGGGATGTAGAGTTCAAGGCATTTGGTGTCTGGCTCCAAACAGAGGTAAAACAAAGGGGCTCACATTTGGTGAATCAAGAGTTCAAGCTTGAGGACCTGCCTTTGTAGTCAGAGGCTTCCTGGAGCAAGGGTTGGATGATGACTGATGCGTGTTCTGGGTTCAGGCTGCAGGCACAGATGGTTAATGGTGTTCAGGGAAAGCTGGTGAAAATGTCAAGGTTAGGGGTTCTGGAGAGCCACTTTCAGCCTGAGAGAACTCAGATGGCACCTATCTGCATATACCCAGAGGCATGACTGGGGCCTGTCTCTTCTGAGCTCAAGTGGAAGCCAATCTTGGAGGAAAATGGACAGGCAAAGACAAGTCAAGGTGAACATAGGTGGAAATGGAGCCGTCAAGTTAGAAAGAAGATCTCATCTTGGAATATGGATACATCTTCATTCTATTTTTTTTTTTTTTTTTTCCCGAGTCGGAGTTTTTGCTCTTGTTACCCAGGCTGGAGTGCAATGACAATCTCGGCTCACCGCGACCTCCACCTCCTGGGTTCAGGGAATTCTCCTGCCTCAGCCTCCTGAGTAGCTGGGATTACAGGCACGTGCCACCATGCCCAGCTAATTTTTTGTATTTTTAGTAGAGACGGGGTTTCACCATGTTGACCAGGATGGTCTCGATCTATTGACCTCGTGATCCACCTGCCTCAGCCTCCCAAAGTGCTGGGATTACAGGCTTGAGCCCCCGCGCCTGGCCGTCATTCTATTTTTTAATAGTAAAACATGGATTTTGTTTTTTTTGAGATGGAGTTTTGTTCTTTTTGCCCAGGCTAGACTGCAACCTCCACCTCCCATTAAAGTGATTCTCCTACCTCAGCCACCAGAATAGCTGGGATTACCGGTGTGTCCCACCACGCCCAGCTAATTTTGTATTTTTAGTAGAGATGGGGTTTCACCATGTTGGCCAGGCTGATCTTGAACTCCTGACCTCAGGTGATCTGCCTTCCTCGGCCTCCCAAAGTGTTGTGATTACAGGCGTAAGCCTCTGCGCCCAGCCTGGAATTCTTTATTAAAACATTAAAGAATATTTCATGATGAAGGATAAGGATAGAATGATAATAGGTAACATAGTGCTTAGTGTATGCTAGATGCTTTTCTCTAAAGCATGCAAACCTTAAGAAACTTGTCCAGATTACTAAGTATAGAGACAAAATTTGAACTAGGCAATCTGGCTGCAGAGCCTGAGGTGTTCTCAAAATACACTGCCATAAGGGCATTTAACTTAGTTTCATTTCCTTTCATTTTTTTTTTCTTTTTTGAGACAGAGTCTTGCTCTGTCACCAGGCTGGAGTGCAGTGGTGTGATCTTGGCTCACTGCAACTTCCACCTCCTGGGTTCAAGCAATTCTCCTGCCTCCGCCTCCCAAGTAGCTGGGACTACAGGTGTGTGCCACCACACTTAGCTAATTTTTGTAGTTTTAGTAGAGATGGGGTGTCACCATGTTGGCCAGGATGGTCTCGATCTCTTGACCTTGTGATCTGCTTGCCTCAGCCTCCCAAAGTGCTGGGATTACAGGCGTGAGCCACTGCGCCCGGCCTCCTTTCATTCTTAACTGCTGTGGTTCCTGATCTTTCATGTTTACAGATTTAAAGAAATGAAACTTTTGCTTCTGTTTTATACTTACCTGTCTAGTTGAATGTCATGCTAAGTTACATAGAGTCTTTTTTCCTGTATTTCTATTGCTTTCTCAGGTTGTCATTTTCTCATCTTGGAAAAAAGCTTGAGAGTAAAGAGTGAAAGTGACAGTATACTCTCCAATAGCCTTTTTCAAGTTATACTACTTAGTTGAAGAGCACGATTTGTGGTATTGACACATCATAGCCAAAATAGTAATAATTATAGTAACAACAAACAATCCCGATCACCCTGTTTATAAATTGAAAAAGCATCGTAAAGCATCATGTTCCCCCACTCCTTTTTTTTTTTTTTCTTTTTTTGAGACAGAGTTTCTCTCTGTCACCCAGGTTGGCGTGCAGTCACGTGATCTCGGCTCACTGCAACCTCCACGTCCCAGGTTCAAACAATTCTCATGCTTCAGCCTCCTGAGTAGCTGGAATTACAGCCGCACATCACCACACCTGGCTAATTTTTTTGTATTTTAGTGGAGACAGGGTTTCACCGTATTGCCCAGGCTGGTTGTGAACTCCTGAACTCAGGTAATCTGCCCACCTCAGCCTCCCAGAGTGCTGGGATTACAGGCGAGAGCCACCGTGCCTAGCCCATGTTCCCTTTCTGTTCTGCTTTTTCACCCACTTACTGATGAAAAATACAATATAGGATGATAACGCCAGCCACACTTTTTGCATGTGAATCTAGTCCTAAACACTAATAATGTATTATTTTTAAAAAACAATTGATTTGGGAACTGAGTGCTAATGTTTTAAATGAAAACAGAGTATCTTGCCAGTAAGAAATTTTGGTTTTGATTATGTAGAACAAACACTGATTTTTATATTTGTAAGGTAGCCATCACTTTGCCTGCTTTTTCCATTTAAAAACTCTGATACCCAAATAATAGAGTATATTCCCAAGCTGCATCTGTTTTTTAATTTATTTTTGTTTTGCCCAATACTCAAGTGAGTAGACAAAATAATACCTTTTATTTGGATGCATTGCAAAACCTAAATGTACATTTTACCTAGGAAAAAAAGCAAGACCATTGATTTACTAAGTCTTGGAGCTGTTATACGGTAGATTTCATGAGAAATACGATTCTGTTACCAGATTGCAGCAGGAGAGAAGATTCCCTTGAGCCAGGAAGAAATACCTCTGCAGGGCCATGCCTTCGAAGCTAGAATATACGCAGAAGATCCTAGCCATAACTTCCTGCCTGGGACTGGACCACTAGTGCACCTCTCTACCCCGCCAGCAGACCCTTGCACTAGGATTGAGACTGGAGTACGGCAAGGTCAAGTGAATAAAATTAAGGGTCTCATTCTTTTTAAGTTTTTAGTACCTTATTATTTTTGGACAGATGCTTATCCCTGAGTCTTATGGAAATGTCTAGCATATTTTAAAATAAAGAATTTAAGTGATTTCTTGGTAACCATTACTCTTTCCCTTGGAAATTGTTATTTTTAAAGAATAGGGAGTATTTTAAAACAGCGTACTCTCTTTTTTTGAGATTCAGCAGTACTTGGTCAAACCTAACCAGGAAATGTTTCGTGTGTACTGTCTTACTTTTTTTTTCACCTTGCCTCATTCCAAAAATGATTTAAGATGACTGATACCTGCTATGCTCAAGGCATACTGCCTTCAAGGGACATAAAGTCAAGTTGGAGAATTAATACATAAACTTAGTACAAGCTAAACAGTAATTTAAAAAATTACAGTAAAGAAACAGTTGGAAGAGCTGTGGCATTTCAGCATATGATTACTGACAGTGGTCATAACTAGTGACTACTTAGCACTTCTTACTTACTGACCCTGCCAGGCGATTTTTCTACATGTGTTCATTTCACCATAAGAACTGCCCTGTGAGTAGGTGTTATTATCATCCCTACTTGCTAGATGAGGAAACTGGAGCACAGAAGAGTTAAGTAACTTGTCCAAGGTCATCCTTGGAGCCAAGATTCAGACCTAGGCAATCTGGCTCTTGAGTCAGTGCTCTGGAGCCTCCACTGTCTCCTGACATCTTAATTTCAGTTGATGGAATAAGTTATACAATGATGGGATATAGCAATTCTCAGGGGTAAGAGCTTACGTTAGACTGATATAATCAGGACAAGTTTGTTTTTGTTTTTTGTTTTTTTGAGACAGTGTCTCGCTCTGTCACCCAGGCTGGAGTACAGTGGTGTGATCTTAGCTCACTGCAGCCTTTATCTCCCTGGCTTAGGCAATTCTCATGCTTCAGTCTCCTGAGTAGCTGGGATTGCAGGTGTGCACCACCATGCCTAGGAGATTTTTTTTTTTTTTTGTATTTTTAGTAGAGACAGGTTTTCACCATGTTGGCTAGGCTGGTTTCAAACTCCTGGCCTCATGTGATCTGCCTGCCTCAGCCTCTCAAGGTGCTGAGATGACAGGGGTGAGACACCACGCCTGCCCAGGACGAGCTTTTAAGAAGATGACTGGAATGGATTTAGGTAGGTAGATTTAATAGCACAATGAAGAGTGAAGAGAAGAGAAAAAAGTATGTTCAAAGCATAGTAAGAAAATATATGGCTGAAGACATGGGTTGAAGGTGAAACATATAGTGTCTTGAAAGCCAAAATGAGGATTTAGGACTTCTTGAAAATAAATTGGCAGCATTTTGAGAGCTCTGGATAAGCCACAGCAAGATTTGGTAGTTAGCAGACTTTTTAACTTCTCAGCGAAGCGTCTTAACTCTGCTTGTCTCATGGATTCCTTCCTTGGTACTGCAGCCATCTTTAATCTTATCAATGAGGACTCTGGGGTTCAAAGAGGTTAAGTGACTGCCAAAATCCTGGAAAGACCCTGTAGCAATGTTCTTTATAGCACACCACATCCTTTCCACTTGAACCATTTCTCACCAGTGGAACGTCCTCTGGTTCAGATTCTTGTTCTTTAGGACTATAACCATCACAGTGATGATAGCTGCCATTGGTGTGGCACTTGTCACTTGATTGCCACTCTTCCTAACAACCCTGCAGGACAGAGGAATTATTAAACCTGCTTGACTGGTGCAGAAACTGAAGGAGTGGAGGGAGCGGAATGCTAAGGGCAATGCGAGAGGGTAGTGGGAGATCGTATTGACTTTCAAAATGAGAAGGGAAAAGAAGGTTCAGAAGAAGACAGGACAGGGAGAGCCAGGTCATGTGCCACTGATCACCATGTGAGGGCCTGGTGCTATTGGGTGGCCCACCCTCATTACACTTGCCAAGTTTTCAAAGCCCTCTAAACCTCAGGGTCCTCATGAATAAATTTATGGCAATGTTATTTATCATGCAGGGGTTTATGAGGATTAACAATAACAAAATGTCTTGCTCGTTGTGTTTTATTCCTTTATGTTTTGACTTGAAGGGGTTACCGTGGTTTTCAATTTCAGGAGATGAAGTTTCTGTGCATTATGACCCCATGATTGCGAAGCTGGTCGTGTGGGCGGCAGATCGCCAGGCGGCCTTGACAAAACTGAGGTACAGCCTTCGTCAGTACCATGTGAGTGACGCGAGGCCGTGCCAGTGACCTTGATGTGTTTGGTCAGCACCAGAGGTCACCTTTTGCCTTTGGCAGGGCGTAGGTCTTACCAGCTTATTTCCTATTTCCATCAGTTGCCCAAACAAAATAATTTCATAGGGGAGAATGAACAGGGTCTGAGGATTTGTTGATTTCAGTTACAAAAGAAAGATTACGGAAGTATTGTTAGTGTCAGTGCTGTGTTTCGGGGAAATCCTGTTCACTCTGTAGATAAGGCCGGCTATACATGGTACCTTAGTAGGTTTTTTATTTTCCCTTAGAGCTGCCCATAGTAGAAAATACTTAGGAAATAAAAGCAGATGTTTTCTTGAACGTTGTTTTCCCTACTCAGTGTGATCTACAGTCTGGTAATTTTTCTCTGAAGTAAAATAATTATGTTCAGTTTCATCCCTTTGATAGAGTTTGTTATTTTTCTGTAGAACATTAATTTCCTTGGTGCAGAAAGTCCCATACCACACTGATTTAGCTCAGAGAAGGATTTATTAACCCAGTTATTCAACTTGTTATGTTAATAATTGATCAAAGCTCTGGTCTCTGTGGCTCCAACCACAATGGCCGCTTTGCCACTTCTGAGACCCACTCAGCATGGAGCCATGCATTCCTGTCCAGTCTTCCAGAATATTCTCCCCCCACATGATTGCAGGACTCCCTCCTGACTACCCTGCTCTCCTGCTCTGAGCCCTTTCCCAGGCTGCCCCATTTAAAGTATGACCTTTTGTTATTCTCCGTCCTCTTAGCCAGCCTTCGTTTTCTTGATGGCATATGACATTATATTAGATGCCTGTTTAGAGACGTCATTACTTGTTTCCCTAGAATGTAAGCAGAGACTGTGAAGGCAGGGACCTCATCCCTTTTGTTCCTCACTGTGTCCCCAGTGCTTATATCCGAGCCTGCCACCTAAGAGATGCTCTGGAAATGGCTGTTAAACGAATGAAGGAATGGATGAGTGAATGAACGAACCCACAGCTCAGAGCTGGTTTTACTTTCTATCCCATTTATTGGTATATTTGGGTTAATTTTATGCCTTTGAAAATTTTTGTATCAGTATATAAAATTTGGATTTGAGTGTTAGAAGGAAGCTCTTTGAGGTTATTTAATCCTGTCGTCTCCCCAGTATAGCAATCCTGCTTGTGGTTTGCAGTCTTCCTATTCTCTGGAAGTATTCTGAGCAGCAAGTCTTCAATACTTTGCAAATGAATTTCATTTATGTTTCTTAACATTGATTACCTTCCTAACCCGAGTCAACGAAATGCCTCTGTACTGCCTACTCTGATGGCATTTCCTGCCTCCCCTTTGTCATATTAAAATGTAATTTTAAGTGTTAAGTCTGGATGGATACAGTAATGGACATAGTCATAGTGAGGTCAGTTTTTGTTTTGTTTTTCCTGAGAATTGTCCTGTTGCCACATGGTACCTTAGGAGGTTTTTATTTTTCCTAAGAGTTGTTCACAGTAGAAGATACCTAGATAAGAAGAGCAGATGGTTTTCTGAACATGTTGTTTTCCCCACTCAGGAGGAAATGGGGCTTTATTCTCTTCCTAGATTGTTGGACTGCACACCAACATCAACTTCTTACTTAACCTCTCTGGCCACCCGGAGTTTGAAGCTGGGAACGTGCACACTGACTTCATCCCGCAGCACCACAAAGAGCTGCTGCCCAGTCAGAAGGCTGCAGCCAAAGAGTCTTTATGCCAGGCAGCCCTGGGCCTCATCCTCAAGGAGAAGGCCATGACCGACACCTTCACTCTCCAGTCACATGGTATGGAAGGCTTTTCCCTTTCCTCTGCTTGTCAAGTGTTGCAAATCAGCATTGAACGTGCTTTTCTCTCTCTATGGCCCCTTGCCTCTCTTTTCACCTCTCAGCGACTGACACCATTCTTTGCAGATGTGTTTTTTAGTATGAAGGAAAGCTCTTGGCTTGCCATGGATGCACTCATAAACACTATTTAACCCATTAACTGCAGCGTAACTAAACACCTAACACTGTAGAAATGGATCTCTTTTCAGTCAAGCACTTGTTCCCCCCACATCTTCTTACCACTTCTTTTGTTCCCCACTCCTCAGGGCCTACTTTGTTATATCCTCTGTACCTGCAGCAGCTTCCTTTGTCCCAGTCTCAAGATGGAACACAGGAGACTTAGATTCCCTTGGGTTACCCATGACTTAGTATCGAATCACTTCCTCCTATCTTTCCATCCTGTGATTGTCTACCTGGAGACTTCATAGTGTCATAGAATCCAAGCATAGGAAGGGCCATAGCAGGCGTACATCCTGGCTACCAGCCACATACATTCCCTCCTACCTCAGCACACACACTAAGTTGTTGCTCAACTTCTTCCTAACACCCCAGGAAACTGGAAATTCGTTACCTCATAGGGTAGCTTAGAGTTTCAGCCAGTTCCCCCATTCGAAAGTTCTTCCCTTTAAATTGATACACAATCTCAGCCCTCACAAACTTGTTGCATTTCAGGCTAGCTCTGACCTTTGGAGCAAACAGAATTTTTAAAAATCTAATCTAGTTTTCTCTTTTATTGGTAATTATTTTATTACCCTATACTGTTTGAGCATCCCAAATCCGAAATGCTCCAGAATCAGAAGCTTCTTGGGCACTAACATGACACTCAAAGGAAATGCTCATTGGAACATTTCAGAGTCCACATATTTGGATCAGGGATGTTGAGCCAGTTAAATGTAATGCAAATAATCCAAAATCCAAAAAAGAAAAGCTGAAATTTAAAGCCCTTCTTGTCCCAAACATTTTGGATAAGGGATACTGAACCTGTATTATTATAGGATCCCCTATTGGAATCTTTAATTTCTAGACTCATTTACATTCATTCAGGATAGCTATATTGAAAGCTTAAAATGTAAAATGTTTTAAGTGCTGAAAGCTACATCTTTAGAAGATTTTATCCTCATTTTATCCTTTTACATTGAATGAAAATGCATCTAAATATGTCCCATGTGATATTCCTGAGCCTGAACTTAACATTTTTAGAATGGAGTCTTCTCTTACTGTGACCTTCCTTTTAAAAGTTTATAATTGGTACAGAGATGAGATTCAGAATAAATTATGTCAGCTTAGCTTTGCTGAAGCTTCTGGATATTGTCCAGTAGAGGAGGTACACCCAAATGCCTATAAAGGGCTAGGCACTGTGGTTCATGCCTGTAATCCCAACAATTTGGGAGGCCTGGGGCAGTTGTATCACTTAAATCAGGAGTTTGAGACCAGCCTGGCCAACACAGTGAAACCCTATCTCTACCAAAAATAGAAAAATTAGCTGGCCATGGTGGTGTGTACCTGTAATCCCAGCTACTTGGGAGGCTGAGGCAGGAGAATCACTTGAACCCAGGAGGTGGAAGTTGCAGTGAGCCAAAATCGTGCTGCTGCACTACCGCCTGGGCAACAGAGCAAGACTCCATGTCAAAAAAACAATGCCTCTAAGGACTGGACCAACAACATAGAAGAGGAAAAGAGGCCAGGTAAAAGAAAAATAGGGAATAGTAAAGGCTTTAGTGACCTGGAATGAATATGAATTCGCCCCATCAAAAGGGGGTGACCATGGTGTAGCTTATGCTACTGCAGGATGAGAGTTTAGATTACAAATATTCAGATTCTTCAGTAGATGCTAGAATTTTTAATATGGAATTCCGTAAGATATAAACAAAATTATCTCTTTAAACCTGAAACAATGAGAAAAAAAAAAAAAGCATATCTGAGTTGCCAATTTAGGACTAGCGTTTTTTGTTTTCTTTTATAAGGTATAAATTTCATAGGCTTGATACTTGTTACTGAATTTTAAATTTTTTCCAGATCAGTTCTCTCCATTTTCGTCTAGCAGTGGAAGAAGATTGAATATCTCTTATACCAGAAACATGACTCTTAAAGATGGCAAAAACAGTAAGTAACGTTTCATTAAAAGAAGAAGGTGAGTCATAGAAATGTAGCACATTAATCTGAAAAAGAGGATTCTAGCCTGGTCATGATCAGTCAGTTACATTTTTTAAATGCGTACCCTGAGCATTGGAAGGAAATATGCCAAAATAATAGAATTGATCAGCTCTGGGTAGTAGAGTTCATGGTATCTGCTTTTCTTCTTTGCAGTTTTCAAGTGTTTTGTAAATATTCTAAAAATACGTCATGAAATAAACGTAGCAAAACAGCTGAGATGAAATATGCCCCAGAATGTTAGAAATATGCCCCCAAAAACCCCCTTGTCCCCAACAATTCGCACTTTTTTTTTGCTTTGCAATTTTTCTGCAGTGAGAAAATATATTTTTAAATAAGAAAAACAATATCCAAAACTATGTCAGAGAGGGACGATTGCCCACTGCTCAGGCAGTGATTCAGGTAGAAGTGGGTCACTAGAGAGCTATAATTTGTTAGGTGCCATATCTCATGTAAGTTTTATCTTCACAGAGTGAGGGGGAGTCGCTGCTACACCCATGTGTGGATGATGAAAGCGTGGATGATAAGACACGGAAGTGAAGTAATTTAGTCAAGGCTAGCAAGTGCTGGAGCTAGGATTCACACTCACTCTTTTTGACCTTGACTCTCATGCTGTTTCCACCATTTTTCCAGTAGAAAATTGATTTTTAATTGTAAACTAATTTGAGTTGGCTCAATTTAGGGACTGGCTTACTTTAACTGAAGTTAAAAGAGGCCGACACTTAAGCTGGAGGCAGTTTATAAACTTTTGGCTGAAGCAGTGTAGCAGCAGAACCAGAATTCTATGATAGCTGGTCACTGTATCCCTTCTGCTATAAGACAGTTTGGGTGGGAAGCCTAATGGGCACAGAGTCAGAACTCAGAGTGCTGGCTAACCTCAAATGTGAGATGTCTTTGAACTGTGATAGTTCTGTTATAAAAATGTGCCTCCCAGGTAGAGCAGAATCCTCTTGTCAGCTGATCACAGAACCATCTTCTTTGGACAGAGGAAAATCTTTTTTTTTTTTGAGATGGAGTTTCGCTTTTGTTTCCTAGGTTGGAGGAGTGGCATGATCTCGGCTCACTGCAACCTCTGCCTCCCTGGTTCAGGTGATTGCCCTGCCTCAGCCTCCTGAGTAGCTGGGATTACAGATGCCCACCGGTATACCCAGCTAATTTTTGTATTTTTAGTAGAGATGGGGTTTCACCCTATTGGCCAGGCTGGTCTTGAACTCCTGGCCTCAGGTGATCTGCCTGCCCCAGCCTCCCAAAGTGTTGGGATTACAGGTGTGAGCCACTGCGCCCAGCTAGAAAATCTTTTTTACTTCACCTCTGTGAAGATACTCACTCAGTAACAAATATTTTGTTCACACTAGTTTGTTGGGTCATAACTCCAGTTATTTTTCAGTCCTGAGCCTAGATGGTCAATACCGTCAGTACACTGGGCATATTGTCAACCCTTTATAACAAAAATTTGTAGACATCCTTTATATAATAGCATTCTGCAAAGAGCCAACCCATCTATTTAAGTTCATTTCATCCTAAAAAGACAGCTCCCCAAATCTGGAAGTATCTTACTCTAGACTCCTATATGCGAAATACAAGTATCAAAAGCAGTAAAGTTTCACTGGCCTCTTCGACCTGAATTAAACAGAAGAATTACATGTGTGATTATAATTCATATAAGCCAACTGTGTTATTTGGCATGACTCTTCACTAAAGCACCAAGCACTAATTTGAAGTATGCTGGGGGTTTTGGAATTAAAGTTTTAATTAAAAAATAAATACATAATTGAAAAGCCAACATGGTTGCTGTTCACTACACTCTTTGGCAATATTTTATGAAAATAATCCAAGTCTGTATGAAACAGCTTTCAGAAAAGGTTATATAGCTAAGTCTCCAAAAAATGCTAATTAGCAATGACGAGAATTAAATAAAGAAAAGTGCATGAAACAGGAAGCTTAAGAGACCAGGCCAGGCACAATGGCTCACACCTGTAATCTCAGCACTTTGGGAAGCCAAGGCAGGAGGATTGCTTGAGGGCAGGAGTTCGAGATCAGCTTGGGTGACATAGTGAGATCCTGTTCCTATTTATAAAATAAAACTTTATTAAAAGAGAAAAAGATACCAGAAGCATTTATGAGTCTAAAGCAGAAGCAACTTCTAGTGACCTCAATGAGAATGACCAACTATTTTAAGTATTCAAGGCTTGAAAACTATTCTTACTTTGCTACTAGAGGTCATGTTTCACAGAACCCTGCCCAACTTCAATGATAATAATAGCTAAGATTTATTGAGTATTTGGTATATGTCAGATATTGTGTTAAACATTTTTCAAAGATTGTTTCATTTGCATTTTCAGAACAGGCCAGTGAAATTGGTGTTATTATTAGTGTCAACTTTATAAATTACTAATCTCTCTATACCAAGGTCAAGGTTCAGAGAGATTAGTAATTTTCCGGAAGTCACACCAAAAGTAATTGGTGGAGTCAGGATTTGAACCCACACTCCAGGATACATGTGCTAACCTAAAACTGCATGCATGCCACACTTACATACCCTATTAAATGTATAAGAGGATATTTAAGGTCTGTTGTAGGTGACAAGAGATATCTAGGGTAGAGTTTTCCTGGTAGTGTCTTTACTGTGATCTGCTGGCATTCGTGCCAGTTAAATGCATGTCATATTTTATAAATTCAAAGAAAATGGCTGTGGTGTAATTGGAGGCACTTTCTCCTAAGAAGAGCTAAAGCCTGTTGACATGATATAGGGTGGAGAAGTTTCATTCATTTATACATTGAGTACAAAGTTTTTGATAAAATAGATATGCCAAGTGATGTGGAAAAGAGGGAAAAAAGTCTTTATCCCTGTTTTTTTTTTTTCTCTCAAGGAATTTACCATTTGGAAGTGTGTATGTTGAGAAGATGCAGAGCGTAGTGGTCAAGAGTGCAGGCCCTGGAGTTCTCATACTTTAGTATTTGACTTTTGTGAACATTTTTATTTTGGTAATTTTTCTGAAACAAGTGATAGGAAAATCACTCTTTATAAACCAGGATGAGGGGAGACTCATAGTGGTGTTTTGTATGCAGAGGAGGGAGAAATAACTCTGGCCAGGTGGACTCTTCCCAAGGACAGCGAGCCTGATGTGAATAGGCAGTGAGGTTTCTGTGCTGTGGCTGGGCACCAGCAATGTAGTGAAGGAGAAGCATCTAAGCGATTCTCCTGCCTCAGCCTCCCAGGTAGCTGGGACTACAGGTGCGCACCACCATGCCCAGCTAATTTTTGTATTTTTAGTAGAGAGGGAGTTTCACTGTATGGGCCAGGCTGGTCTCAAACTCTGACCTCAGGCGATCTGCTTGCCTCGGCCTCCCAAAGTACTGGGATTACAGGTGTGAGCCACTGCGGGAATGTTAATTGTCCCATTTTCACATTTGGTTGGAGCCTCAGGCCATCCATGGAGGAGAATGGGAGGAAATAAGATTGAGAGGTTGGGACCTTCAATATCAGGCCAAGTATTTGGAATGGGGTCAGGACATTAGCTCTGAGTATTGAGATGAGAAGCGGGAAGATCCCAGAGGACTTCCTCAGATCGGCTAGGCCTGAGGCAGTAGGGCCTGAGGCAGGGGAGAGCAGTAGAAATGGAAGGAGAGGTGCATAGGACATGTATTTAAAGGAAGAATTTGGCAGCTTTGTAGTAACTGTTGCATGTGGAAAGCAAAGAAGGACGAGGCAAGGACGACTTTAGGCCTAGAAGACAAGGAGCATAGGGGTGCCAGTCAGGGAGTTCACAGGTCTGGAGGAGAAGATGATTTGTTGGCCCCACCATGTTCCTCTGAAGTCACCAGTGGAAGATCCAGCTGGGAATGACTAATCAGAGGTCACCTGGAGAAGGAAGGCTAGGGCTGGAAACAGATTTGAACTGGCAGCATCAAAATGATCCTTGAAGTATCAGAAGCAGAAAAATTGATTTTTACCTATGTACTGTACCCCACAAAACTTTAGATTTTCGTCTCCTCAGATAGTCAACCAGTTCCATACTAATGTAATCTGGGCCTACTCTGGAGTTATTGCAGGTTTGCTTCCAGACCACTGCAATAAAGTGAGCCAAACAAAGGTTTTGGTTTCCTCATGCATATGCAAGTTATGTTTATAGGCCTGGCATGGTGGCTCACACCTGTAATCCCAGCACTTTGGGAGGCTGAGACGGGCGGATCATGAGGTCAGGAGTTTGAGACTAGACTGACTGTGGTGAAACCCTGTCTCTACTGAAAATAGAAAAATTAGCTGAACATGGTGGCGCACACCTATAATCCCAGCTACTTAGGAGGCTGAGGCAGGAGAGTCGCTTGAACCTGGGAGGCAGGGGTTGCAGTGAGCTGAGATCATGTCACTGCACTCCAGCTTAGGTGACAGAGCGGGACTCCATCTCAAAAAAAAAAAATTTCTGTTTATATTATATTGTAGTTTATTGTATGTCAATAACATTATGTCTAAACAAACAATATATATACCTTAATTTAGAAATGCTTTATGGCTAAAAAAAAAAAAAGCTAATGATGATCTAAGCCTCCAGTGAATTGTAATCTTGTTGCTGACGAAGGGTCTTGCCTCATTGTTAATGGCTGTGATTGACTTAGTGTAGTGGTTGCTGAAGATTGGGGTGAGTAGCAATTTGTATAAAATAAGACACCAAGGAGGTTTGCTGCATCAGCCGACCCTTCCTTTCATGGAAGATTTCTCTGCAGTGTGCAGTGCTGTCGAGATGCAGCAATTCAGTCACATCTTCAGGCTCTACTTCCAATCCTAGATCCCTTGCTATTTCTACCACCTGCAGTTACTTCCTCTGCTAGAGTTTTGAACCCCTAAAAGTCATCTGTGAGTCATTAACTTCTTCCAAACTCCTGTTAATATTGATAATTTGACCTTGTTCCATGAATCACAAATGTTCTTAATGGCATCTAAAAGGTTTTCAATTTACTTTGCCCAGATCCATCAGAAGACTCACTATCTATGGCAGCAATTGCCTTACAAAATATATTTCTTAATAAGACTTGAAAGTTGAAATTACTCCTTGATCCATGGGCTGCAGAAAGGATGTTGTGTTAGCAGGTGTGAAAACATTAATCTCCTTGTACATCTCCATCAGCGCTCTTGGGTGGTGACTGAGTGATAATGTTTCGAAAGAAATTTTTTATCTGAGCACTATTGAGTAGATCTCAACAATAGGCTTAAAATATTCAGTAAACCGTGGCATAAACAGAAGTGCTATCATCCAGGTTTTGTTGTTCCATTTATAGGGCACAGGCAAATTTAGCATCATTCTTAAAGGCCCTAGGATTTTCAGAATGGTAAATGAGCATTTAATTCAATTTAAAATCACTGGTTGCATTAACCGCTAGCAAGAGAGTCAGCCTGTCGTTTGAAGTTTTGAAACCAGGTATTGACATTTCCTCTCTAGCTTTGAAAGTTCTAAATGCCATCTTCTTCCAATAGAAGATTGTTTTGTCTCCGCTAAAAGTCTGTTGTTTTTTGTAGCCACATTTATCAATTTTCTTAGCTAGATTTCCTGGATAACTTGCTGCAGCTCCTCCATCAGTACTTTCTGCTTTATCTTTCTCTGTGTTAGGGAGATGGCTTCTTTCCTTAAACCTCATAAACCAGCCTCTGCTATCTTCAAATATTTTTTCTACAGCTTCCTCACTTCTCTTGGCCTTAGTTGAATCGAAAAGAGTTAGGGCCTTTCTCTGGATTGGCTTTGGCTTAAGGGAACGTTGTGGCTGGTTTTATCTTCTATCCAGACCACTAAAACTTTGTCCTTATCAGCAACAAGCCTGTTTCACTGTATTTATTATTATCATCATTATTATTTTAGAGATGGGGTCTTGGTATGTTGCCCAGATTGGTCTCAAACTCCCAGGCTCAAGCAGTCCTGCTTTGGCCTCCTAAAGCACTGGGATTACAGGCATGAGTCACTGCTCCTGCCCAGCTACTTCACCTTTACCGTTCATGTGTTTACTGGAGTAGCACTTTTAACTTCCTTCAAGAACTTTTCCTTTGCATTCACAACTTGGCGGTTTGGGACTAGAAGCCTAGGTTTTGACTTATCTCAGCTTTTAACATGCCTTCCTCACTAAGCTTAATCATTTCTAGCTTTTGATTTAAAGTGGGAGACATGTAACTCTTCTTTTCATTTGACCACTTATAGGCCATTGTAGGGTTATTAATTAGCCTAATTTCAATATTGTATTGTCGCAGGGAATAGGGAGACCCATAGAGAGGGAGAGAGACGGGAATGGCTGGTCAGTGGAGCAGGAAGAACACACACAGTATTCATTGAGGAAGTTCACTGTCTTACATGGGTACGAATTGAGGCACTGTAAAGCAATTAAAGTAGTAATATCAAAGATCACAGATCACCATAACAGATAGAATAATTTAAAAGTTTTAGGCCGGGTGTGGTGGCTCACTCCTGTAATCCCAGCACTTCGGGAGGCCAAAGCAGACGGATCATGAGGTCAGGAGTTCAAGACCAGCCTGACCAACATGGTGAAACCCTGTCTCTAACTAAAAATACTTATCTCGGTGTGGTGGTGCACACCTGTAATTCCAGCTACTCAGGAAGCTGGGGCAGGGGATTCAGTTGAACCCGGGAGGCGGAGGTTGCAGTGAGCCAGGATTGACCACTGCACTTCCAGCCTGGGCAACAGAGTGAGCTTCCATCTCAGAAAAAGAAAGTTTTAAATAGTAAGAATTACAAAAATGTGACACAAAGACATGAAGTGAACACATGCTGTTGGAAGAATATGCTTGACATGGTGTTGCCATAAACTCAGTGTGTAAAAAACATAGTATCTGCAGAGGGCAATAAAGTGAGATGTGCCTGTAATATGAATAATTTATTAGGTGTCTTACCATTTATAAAGCACTTTCACAGTAATTGTTATATTTTTATACCCATTTAATGGCTCAGGCCAGAGATTTAATGAGTCAAAATGACAGAGGTGATCAGGTGGCAGATTCTAGTCTGAACTAAAATTTCTCTTTACCAGTTCATTGCCTTTTTTTTTTTTTTTTGAGATGGAGTCTCTCACTCTGTTGCCCAGGCTGGAGTGCAGTGGCATGATCTCGGCTCACTGCAGCCTCCACTGCCCGGGTTCAAGGGGTCCTCCTGCCTCAGCCTCCCGATTAGCTGGGATTACAGGCACATGCCACCACACCCAGCTAATTTTTGTATTTTTAGTAGAGACGGGGTTTCACCATATTGGTCTGGCTGGTCTCAAACTCCTGACCTCGTGATCCACCTGCCTCGGCCTCCCAAAGTGCTGGGATTACAAGCATGAGCCACCGCGCGCCTGGCCTGTATTTTTAGTTATAATACTGCAGCCTTTTTGTTGAGGGAAAAAATATGTAAAACATTCTACAACCTTACAATATCTAAAACCCAAGGCCAGATGCAGTGACTCATGCCTGTCATTCCAGCACTTTGAGAGGCCTAGGCAGATGGATCATTTGAGTCCAGGAGTTCAAGACCAGCCTGGCCAACATGGCAAACCTCATCTCTAAAAAAAATAAAAAATAAAAAAACTAGCCAAGCATAGTGGCACGTCTGTAGTCCCAGCTCCTTGGGAGGCTGAGGTGAGGGGATCGCCTGACCCCAGCAGGTTTAAGGCTGTGGTGAGCCGTGATCGCACCACTGCACTCCAACCAGGGTGACAGAGTAAGACCCTGTCTTAAAAACAAACAAAAAAACCCTGAAATTCCGTTTTAAAAAAGAAAAGTTTGAAATTCAACTTTATTGGTACTAGCCTGACAGATGCTTTTCACAAAATACTTTATTTCCAAGAAGTTAAAAGATGTTGAATTTCCTTTGAATAGTTGGTTGTCTTTAGGTCGAGTGAGATTCTTTAGATCTCAGCTATTAAATAAATGTTTCCTAATTTTTCTTTATTTTTTCCCTTTTTTTCCATGAAGATGTGGCCATCGCTGTAACGTATAACCATGATGGGTCTTACAGCATGCAGGTAAGCCTTGCTGGTTTTGTTCTACAGTGCAGAGCTGAATCTGATCTCTTTTATACTGAATAGGGTCTTTTTTCACTCTCTGGTTTCTCTTAAGCCTTTGACTATTATGACTGCAGTTAGGAGAATATCTTATGCCTTTATTTCAGACCCAATTTGGGGAAATTACCCCCTATACAGTTTTTAACTGATTGCTTATTCGATTGGGCTCTGGTTCCCTTAAGAATAAAAACTTGGCAAAAAGTAAAAGCTCGAATCAGACATTCACAGGCCCCTAAAGTATGTGCATGTATTTACAACAAAAGCAGTTCTCAAATTGTTTGTCTCAGGAACCCTGTACCCTCTTGAAAATACTCACCAGAGCTGTTTGGTTTGTGTTTTATATCTCTTGTTATTTACCCTTTAGACTATTTAACTGATAAAATTTTATTTTTTATTATTTTTTGATTGTGGTAAAATACACATAATATAAAATTTATCATTTTAACCATTTGCATTCAGTGCATTCAGGTTGTTATGTAACCATTACAACCCTCCATCTCCAGAACTTCTTTCTTCTTGTGAAACTAAAATTCTGTACTCACTGATTAAACAGTAACACTCCATTCCTTCTTCCCCCATCCCCTGAGAACCACAATTCTACTGTCTCTATGAATTTGACTCTTGTAGGTACCTGATAGAAGTGAAATAATGTAGCATTGTCCTTTTGTAACTGGCTTACTTCACTTGGCGGAGTGTCTTCCATGATGTAGCATATATGAGAATTTCCTTTATTTTAAGGCTGTAAAGTACTCTGTTGTGTAGATGTACCATATATTCTTTATCCATTCAGCCAGTAATGAACATTCAGGTTGTTTCTAGCTTTCAGCTATTGTGAATAATGTTGCTATGAACAGGAGTGTACAAATACTTCTTTAACACCCTGTTATTTATCCTTTCGGGTATATATCCAGAAGTGGAATTGCTGGATCATATGGTAATTCTGATTTTTTACAAAACTGCCATACTCTTTTCCATAGCAGCCGCACCAGTTTACAGTCCCGTCAGCAGTTAACAATGGTTCCAGCCTCTTCATATCCTTACCACTACTATTTTCTGGGATTTTGTTTTTGGATTTTTGTTTTATAATAGCAGTCCGAATGGGTGTGAAGTAGTAGTACCTCACTGTGACTTCAACGTGCACTTCCGTAACGATGGATGATGCTGAGCATCTTTTTTTATGTTTTTACTGTCCATTTCTGCCAGTTTCTTAATCTAGTTGTTTTGTTGATGTTGTTGAGTTGTAGGATAAATTGAAAAAAAATTTAAAACCTAATAACAAGTATACATTCCATTAGCCATCAGAGTGGTAACATTATCACACATTCAGTAGCCTCTGGAAAATTCCATTGTGTATTATGAGAGAATGAGGGTACAAAAAACAAATAATATCTTAGTCTTTTTTTGAGACACAGTTTCACTTTCATTGCCCAGGCTGGAGTGCAATGGCACCATCTGAGCTCACCACAACCTCTGCCTCTCGAGCTCAAGCCGTTCTCCTGCCTCAGCCTTCTGAGTAGCTGGGATTACAGGCATGCTCCACCACACCTGGCTAATTTTGTATTTTTAGTAGATACAGGGTTTCACCATGTTGGTCAGGCTGGTCTTGAACTCCCAACCTCAGGTGATCCACCCACCTCGGCCTCCCAGAGTGCTGGGATTATAGGCATAAGCCACTACGCCCAGCCTTCTTACTCTTATTATGACTTTATGGATACTCAAAAAAAAAGTATTAGGGACCCCAAGGAACACACAGGTCATATTTTAAGAATCTCTAGTATAAAGTTTATGATAGTCCTTAATTAAAAGAAGAAGACCATTCTTCTTCTCAATGTAAGAAGACCATTACATTAGCAAAATGAAAGGCTTAAATAGTCAAAGAAAAAAAAAGTGGGAATTCAATCAAATTCCTATAGTAAGGTACAAGTTTAGGGAATAGAATAAATCATTTTTAATATGAGCTAAGAGATTTCAAATCCTGCAGAACAGATTTATTAGTGATACGTGTTAGACCTCCCAGCATTTTGAGACACATTGATTTTCTTTCTCTGAGATTCAAAAAAATCCATGGAATGTCTGCCTATTTGGGTATGAGGATTACAATTCATATTAATGCCTCTGGTTTGTTTGAGCTGATTTCTTGTCCCTTGGTAGCTGGTAAAGTAGATTGCCAGTTTGTTCTAATCTGCTCGTGGAACTACATTTACAATTTCAAAATGTGTTTTCATGAATCTTTAAACAAAACTGTTTCCATTTTAACCTTTGTGTCTTAAGAATTTCACAAACATTCAAATGGCTGTTTTAGTAGGTTACAAAAGGTAGTAAAATGTCATATTTAACTTAGGATAGATGAGAACCAGCGTATAAATATTACAGTGTGACCTATTTCACCTTAGCCTACATAATATATTTGAGAAGAATAGCCATGTGACTTCTACACTAGCATTAGGGGAATTGAAACGAAGACTAGAGAGAGAAGATTTAAATGGACTTTTTGCCTAAGGGAAATTTTAAAACAGAAAGTTTTCATGTCTTTTTATCAGCTTCCTTGAAACATTGTGAACTTTGTTCTTTGGCATGTGGTCTCTTAGAGTGAGAAAATTGTGGCCACTCTCCAGCTAATTTATGTTCTTAAATCATAACTGAAACTCATGAATTGGACCTATGTGTTGATGACATAAAAGAAATACCATCTAATTATGTGGTTCTGGCTTTTTTTGTGTGACTGACTGGCACAGGAAAACTTCAGATACTCAGAAATGAGTTTATATTACAAACATGTAATATATACGCAAATAAATTTTAATAATTTTGCATAGCTTGTTTTTTTGTTTTTTGTTTTTTGAGATGGAGCATTGCTGTGTCACCCAGGCTGGAGTGCAATGGCGCGATCTTGGCTCACTGCAACCTCTGCCTCCCGGGTTCAAGCGATTCTCCTGCCTCAGCCTCCTGAGTAGCTGGGGTTACAGGAATGCGCCACCAGGGCCGGCTAATTTTGTATTTTTAGTAGAGACCGGGTTTCACCATGTTGGTAAAGCTGGTCTCAAACTCCTGACCTCAGATGATCTGCCTGCCTTGGCCTCCCAAAGTGCTGGGATTACAGATGTGAGTCACCACGCCCAGCCGATTTGTATTTTTATTTCTTATTTTTAGTGCTATCTTTCTATGTTTACATGAACCTTTATCTATAGCATTATGGTGCTACGGATATGCTAGATAACTTTTTTTCCTTTCAATCGTCTTCCTGTTATTTCTGTATGAAACATCTTGGTTAGGAATAGGGGAACGTTTCATGACTTTTTTAAAACAATGTTTTCTATGTTTAAGACACATTTTATGTTTTAAAACTACTAATAGTGAAGAATTGGTTCTGATCTTATTAATTCTATAGGTTTTCCATTTATTTTAAAGATCTTATTTTTCATTTTTTTCAGATTGAAGATAAAACTTTCCAAGTCCTTGGTGATATTTACAGCGAGGGAGACTGCACTTACCTGAAATGTTCTGTTAATGGCGTTGCTAGTACAGTTAAGCTGATTATCCTGGAAAACACTCTTTACCTATTTTCCAAGGTACTGTCTCTCTTTTATAGCATCAGTCCTGGGGCATGGGAGAAAACTGTTTGACCAGAGACATTTCACTGAAAGAGATTAGAAAGATCCAGCTTCCTTCAAGCACTGCTGCAACCCTTTTTCTCTCTGTTTCCTTGCCATTCTGTGTTTCTTTGCCAAATTCTTGCCCCCTCCAGTTTCCCATTCACTTCTCTCGTTCACACAGATGCTCATTGATACACATATCCATTTTCTTCCTGAATTCTGAAACAAATCCTTACACTTTCTTTGTCAGAGACTATTTCCCTGCTCCGTGGGTGGTATTATCTCAGGGCTTTGATGCCTGAACACTTTTCCCTACCCTCCATCCTCCTGATAGCTGGAATCCTGGTGATTTTGGAGGAGGTGACCACTGGGAGAGGGGTCTGTGGACCAGATGTTCCTTGTGGGGAAGGTGGACAGAGGGAAGGGGGATGGCATGAGTGGTGGTCTCTGGACAGTCAAAAGATAGTCAAGGCAGGCTTTGCATGGTTTTGGTTAGGAGCCTGCTGCCTGGGCAGAGGGAGGATAATGGATTTTCAGATATATTGTGGCCTCACAGTGCTTTGTGATGAAATTCCTTTAGCATTCTAGTAATTAAACTACTATATATGGCGTTCAGGATGATCTCACTGTGCCAGGCACTCCTTTCCATCACCAGTGATGCTGTAATAACGATGATAAAGGAAGTATAATGGAATGGCGAGGAGCACAGTTCTCAAGTGTGCAGCTGCTTTGGTCAAATCTTGGCCTTGCCACTTAGCTGTGTGACCTTGGGCTGTTAACCCACCTGGGCTTTAGTTCTCCTATCTCTAAACAGTAATCATAACAGCAATAATAGCAACAGCAGTAACAGCAATAACAACAGGTGCAGTGGCTTGTGCCTGGAGCCCCAACACTTTGGGAAGCCAACGCAGGCAGATTGAGACCAGAAGTTTGAGACCCATCTGGCAACATAGCAAGACTCCATCTCTGCAGAAAATTTTAAACATTAGCCAGGCATAGTGGTGTGTGCCTGTAATCCTAGCTACCTGGGAAGCTAATGCAGGAGGATTGCATGGGCTCAGGAGTTCAAGGTTGCAGTGAGCTATGATTGTGCCACTGTACTCCAGCCTAGGTGGCAGAGTGAGACCCTGCCTCTAAAAAATAATAATAAGGCAATGGCTCATGCCTGTAATCCCAGCACTTTGAAAGAAGGAAAGAAAAAGGGGAGAGAGAACAGGAGTCTTGCTCTATTGCCCAGGCTGAATTGCAATCTAAAAATAGGTGTTAAAAACCTCTTTTATGCTGATAATTATGCTTAACAGTGGAGACGGGAAGGAATAAGGGAAGAAAATAACAAACAGCCAACCAATATTTAAGACTGTAAAATGCTATGCAAATGCTGCAGTGATTTACTTCCAATTATGTGGTCACTTTCAAAATAGGTGTAATGTGATACTGAGAAAAATGTATGTTCTGTGGACCTGGGGTGAAGAATTCTATAAATACTCACTGAGTTTTCTTGTTCCAGATCTGAGTTCAAATCATAGATTCCCTGTTAATTTTCTATCTCATTGATCCGTCGAATATTAACAATGTGGTGTCAAAGTCTCCTGCTATTATTGTGAGGGAGTCCAAGTCTCTTTACAAATCATTAAGAATTTGTCTTATGTATCTGGGTGCTCCTGTATTGGGTGCATATATATTTATGATCATTGACTCCTGTTGTTGCATTGGTCCTTTCACCATTATGTAATGTCTTTCTTTGTTTCTTTTAGTCTTTGTTACTACTAAAGTCTATTTTGTCAGAGGCGAAAGTTACAACTCCTGTTTTGTTTTTTTTTTTTGCTCTCCATTTGATTGGTGAGTCTTCCTCCAACCCTTTGTTTTGAGTCATTGTGTATCCTTGCTTATGAGATGGATCTGGATATAGTATACCGATGGGTTTTGACTTTTTATTCAATTTTCCTGTCTGTGTCTTTGATTGGGGCATTTAATCCATTTAAATTTAGGATTAATGTTGATATTTGTGAGTTTAATGTGGTCGTTTAATGCTAGCTGACTATTTTGCCATTAGTTGATATAGATTCTTCATTATGGAGATACTCTTTCCCTTTTGTAAGTTTTTGGGATGACTGATACTGGTTGTTCCTTTCTGTGTATAGTGCTTCTTTCAGAAGCTGTTGTAAAGCAGGCCTGGTGGTGATGAAATCTCTGAGAGCTTGCTCGTTCATGAAAAATTTTGTTTTTCCTTCATTTATGAAGCTTAATTTGGCTGGATATGAGATTCTGGGTTGAAAATTCTTTTCTTTGAGGATATTGAATATTGACCCCCACTCTCTTCTTGTTTGTAGGGTTTCTGCTGAGAGATCTGCTGTGAGTCTGATAGGCTTCCCTTTATGGGTAATCTGACGTTTCTCTCTAGCTGCCCTTAGAATTTTCTCCTTTATTTCAACCCTGGTGAATCTAGCGATTGTGTGTCTTGGAGTTGCTCTACTTGAGGAATATCTTTGTGGTGGTCTCTGTATTACCTGGAGTTGAGTATTGTCCTGCCTTACTAGGTTAGGAAAGTTTTCCTGAATAATAACCTGAAGAATATTTTCCAGCTTGCATTGATTTTCTTCATGACATTCAGGAACACCTATCAAACGTAAATCAGGTCTTTTCACATAGCCCCATATTTCTTGGAGACTGCTCATTCCTTTTTACTCTTTCTTCTCTAATCTTGTCTTCTAGTTTCATTTCATTAAGTTCGTCTTCAACCAGGCCGGGCTCGGTGGCTCAAGCCTGTAATCCCAGCACTTTGGGAGGCCGAGGCGGGTGGATCACGAGGTCAAGAGATCGAGACCATCCTGGTCAACATGGTGAAACCCTGTCTCTACTAAAAATACAAAAAATTAGCTGGGCATGGTGGCACGTGCCTGTAATCCCAGCTACTCAGGAGGCTGAAGCAGGAGAATTGCCTGAACCCGGGAGGCGGAGATTGCGGTGAGCCGAGATCGTGCCATTGCACTCCAGCCTGGGTAACAAGAATGAAACTCCGTCTCAAAAAAAAAAAAAAGTTGGTCTTCAACCTCTGATATCCTTTCTTCTGCTTGATCAATTCGAGTGTTAAAATCTGTGCATACTTCTCGGAGTTCTCGTATTGTATTCTTCAGTTCCATTAATTCACTTATATTCCTCTCTAGATTGTCTATTCTCGTTAGGATTTTGTCAAACTTTTGTCAAGGTTCTTAGTTTCTTTACATTGGGCTAGAACATGTTCTTTTAACTCACAGAAGTTTCTTATTATCCACTTTCTGAAGCCTAATTCTGTTATTGGAATGCGCTCGTTCTCCATCAGGCCTTGTTCCCTTGTTGATGAGGAACTGTGATCCCCTGTAGAGGGAGAGGCATTCTGATTTTGGGTGTTCTCAGCCTTTTACGCTGGTTTCTTCCCATCATTGTAAATTTATCCACCTGTTGTCTTTGTAATTACTGATTTTCAAATTAGGTCTCTGAGTGGACATCCAACTTGTTGATTCCCAGCACCAGAATCTGAGCAACCCACTGAATCCCAGCACTTTGGAAGGCTGAGGCAGGCAGATCACAAGTTCAGGAGATCGACACCATCCTGGCTAACACGGTGAAATCCTGTCTCTACTAAAAATACAAAAATTAGCTGGGTGTGGTGGCATGTGCCTGTAGTCCCAGCTACTCAAGAGGGTGAGGCAAGAGAATTGCTTGAACCTGGGAGGCGGAGGTTGCAGTGAGCCGAGATTGCACCATCCAGCCTGGGCAACAGAATGAGACTACGTCTCAAAAAAAATAATAATAATAACAATCACAGTGTCTTCCTCATAGAGTTGTTGTGATGATTAATGACATATGTGTGTTAAAAATAGTGCCTAGCATACTGAGCAGCTGAGAGTAGGGATGCTACTGAAAATGGCTTCCAGTCAGTGGCTACTTGTTGTCTACAGGTAATGCTTTATTTTTATTTTATTTTATTTTTTATGAGATGGAGTCTTGCTCTGTTGCCCAGGCTGGAGTGCAGTGGCGTGATCTCAGCTAACTGCAACCTCCACCTCCTGGGTTCAAGCTATTCTCCTGTCTCAGCCTCCCGAGTAGCTGGGATTACAGGCACATACCACTATGCCTGGCTAATTTTTGTGTTTTTAGTAGAGATGGGGTTTCACCATGTTGGCCAGGCTGGTCTAGAACTCCTAACCTCAGGTGATCCACCTGCCTGGGCCTCCCAAAGTGCTGAGATTAGAGGCGTGAGCCACCAGGCCTGGCACTAATTCTTTTAATACACTGTGAGGCAAGTATACCATTACCCCTTTACAGTGGGAGACCAAGGCTGAGAGGGATTTAATAATTTGCTCTAGGTCATAAAGCTAGAGTAGAACACTGGTATAATGGTGACTAATTTTTTTTTTTAAGTCAGAGTCGCTCTTTCACCCAGCTGGAGTGCAGTGGCACCATCTTGGCTCCCTGTAGCCTCTACCTCCCAGGCTTAAATGATCCTCCTGCCTCAGCTCCCAAGCAGCTGGTGCTATAGGTGTGTACCACCACACTGGGCTGATTTTTGTATTTTTTGTAAAGATGAGGTTTTGCTCTGTTACCCAGGCTGGTCTCGAACTCCTGGGCTCAAGCTATCTGCCTGCTTCTGCCTCCTAAAGTGCTAGGATTACGAGCGCAAGCCACTACGCCTGGCCAAGATGACTCATATTGAACAGATAGCTGGGAAACAGTTTTTACCTCAGGTATATTAGTAAAAATACAGTGATAGGATCTTGATTCCAGTTTCAGTTTGTTTTCTGTTTCTAGGAAGGAAGTATTGAGATTGACATTCCAGTCCCCAAATACTTATCTTCTGTGGGCTCAGAAGGAACTCAGGGAGGCCCCTTAGCTCCTATGACTGGAACCATTGAAAAGGTAATCACATGACATCTGTAGAATGATGTTCAGTAAGCTTTAATAAAAGGCTTTGTGAACTTTGTCATTTATGTCCTTTTCCCTTTCTAAACCTTGCTCATGGGCAAGCTTTAGAAGCATCCACTTCAAAAAAACAAGAGGATCTATTACAGATTCAAGTTTTGAGTTACAGTCTTCAGTGAAAATGCCCATTTACCTAATTTATGATAAGTATTGCTGTTTTTGAAGGCAGGAATTTGCATCAAAGTACAAATAATCTAAATTGTCTTTTTATGATTAAAACTGAGCCTTCATTAAGCATTATTCAAAAAAGCTGGTTTTGAAAGTTTAATAGCAAATTTTTCATGAAATAATGACATTTTCTTAAGTGTGCATAATTGCATCTGTGTTAAAATGTTAAATGTGTTTAAAAGGCTGATATCGGTGAAGAACAGTGTGGTTTGGTGTTGAATGCAGTATATAATTCAGAGTTGCAGTCCACACTGTCTGAGCCAGTTCAGGCTGCTATCATGGAATACCATAGACTGGGTGGCTTTTAAACAATAGAAATTTATTTCTCATGATTCTGGAGATGGGGAAATCCATTAAAGCACCAGCAGATTAGATATCTGGTGAGAGTCTACTTACTGATTTCTTGAACAGCATTTTTTTCTCTGTGTGGTCATGTGGTGGAATGGGCACAGGACCTCTCTTCAGGCCTCTTTCATAAGGGCACTAATCTCATGCATGAGGGCAGAGCCCTCATGACCTAATCACCTGCTAAAGGCCCCACCTCCAAATACCATCGTCCTGGAGGTCAAGATCTCAACAAATGAACCCTGGGAGGATATAGACATTTAGACCCTGGCACATACATCAAATGTGATAGATCAGTATCCATAGCCTCCTTTTTATATATTTGAATACAGTAGCGTCTCCTCCAATATGTTTCAGTCATAAAAACTCAATTGTGTACTCTTGGAACAACAAAATAAAGAAGAAAATAATGACTTAAATAGTATAGGTGATTTGAGCCACCATTCTCCTTTGGAAATATTTACCTGCAAGTGAGTCTGAGCTGGGAGACCTGGATCTGCCTTTAGCTCATTGGATTTCAGTCCCCACAGGCCTCTCATAGTGTCGGCATCTCTGCACAGCTCTCTGAGTCTCACACTTAGTAACCATGTGAACCAAAACAAAAGTGAGACCATGTAGGATATATGAGTCCATATATATGTATACAAAGGAAAACAAATTTCTTTCTGGGGTTGCTAATAAGTTTAATTCTGTTGTATGAAGATTGTCTTCACATTTACTACACAGGTCTCTGAAGAGTTAAGACACACTTACTACACTTGGTCCTAGATGACCCCTTCCCTATTGGCAATGTGTCATGTTTGTACATTCTTGAAAAACATGAAAGGATATCAGAATAATATGGAGTATATTCATGTGATTCAAGCAAAACTAAGTGGTTGTGGGGGTGGGGACAGGGGACTAAGCAGTGCTGCCCACAGTGCCAGCAGTGCTGCCCACAGTGCCAGCAGTGCCAGATTGACCTGTAGGTCTCTGATGTGACCAGTACATTTGTCTTTGGAAGGTAACACAACCACATAGACTCTACTCAGCTCTGCAAGTTGATAGACCAACTCTATGGGCCGCAAAGAACCTCTGTGTTGTTTTCTTTTAATTGATATTTTATTTGGTATATTCATGGTTTACAACACGATGTTATGAGTACATATAGACAGTAAAATGGTTACTATAATGAAGCCAATTAACATATCTAGGACCTCTGTGTTTTCAAATATTGACCTGTCAACACTGACTCTCAAGGTGTTTGTCAAAGCTGGAGACAAAGTGAAAGCTGGAGATTCCCTAATGGTTATGATCGCCATGAAGATGGAGGTAAGTGAAGTCATGAGTTCACTTGCTAAAAGGACTTTGGGAGTGATCAGACCTAATTGTTCTTTTGCCTTATTCTGTAAGTTAATACCGATTTAGTTATGAAGAGCCATAGACTGATGAAGCATTAATTGTAGGAAACAAAACCAAACTATCCTTCTTGTGAAATGATTTTTATTTTAATTTTGTGAAATTGCACCTGTCATTTCTGATTCTGAAATTATTGACAGCTTGGAATCAGGCAGTAACCCAACTGAATGTTAACTGTTAGTATTTTCTGAGGCTGAACCAAGGATGCCAGGCGTTAGTTTGAAAGTGAAAACCTCAATCAAGTTAAATTTGCTGTTTAGGTTTTTAGATGGTTCAAATGGTAGGTCAGTGGTTCTTAGCCCTGGCTGAATATTGCAGACAGTCCTCAATTTCCAATGGTTCAGTTAAGGACTTTTCAGCTTGACACTGGTGCAAAAGCTATCCACGTTGAGTGTGCTCCTTAACTTACACTGGATTTATCTGGACCTGACCCCATTATAAGTCAAGGAGCATGTGTACAGTCAGCTGGGGAGATTTTAAAAACTGCTTCCCCAGATCAGTTGAATTGTGATCTCCAGGATTAGGGTCCAAGGATCAGTACTTTTGAAAGGCCGGGCACGGTAGCTCACACCTGGAATCCCAGTGCTTTGGGAGGCCAAGGCAGGCGGCTCATTTGAGGTCAGGAGTTCATGACCAGCTTGGCCAATATGGTGAGACCTCATCTATATTAAAAATACAAAAATTAGCCAGGTGTGGTGGCGCATGCCTGTAATCCCAGCTACTCTGGAGGCTGAGGGAGGAGAATCACTTGAACCTGGGAAGCAGAGGTTGCAGTGAGCTGAGATTGTGCCACTGCACTCCAGCATGGGTGATAGAGTGAGAGTCTGTCTCAATTTAAAAAAACAAAAAACATGAAAGCTTCCTAGGTAGAATTCTAATGTGATGCTCGAGTTGAGCACTGCTAGCTACACCAGAGCTCCCCAGTCATGTCCTTGAATGGGTACTGGTGTGTCTGAGTGTGGATTCCTCTCAATCTGTCACCCTTCTCCCTGTGTGCTGTGATGTTGAAAACAACAAGAACAGGGCCTTGGAAGGCACTGAGAGACAGGCAGCATCACGGTTGGCTACAGTTTTCGTTTTTGGTCTCCCTTTCGTGACTCAGTACAGACTCGGTCCTCATTAGTATTGCAGCTATCATGTGTCCTGTTTTGTGTCTCTGCAGCATACCATAAAGGCTCCAAAGGATGGTACAGTAAAGAAAGTGTTCTACAGAGAAGGTGCTCAGGCCAGCAGACACACTCCATTAGTCGAGTTTGAGGAGGAAGAACCGGACAAAAGGAACTCGGAATAGAGTCCAGCAAGGAAATGGTCAGTGAAGTAGTAGTGTCTTCTCTCTCCACCAAAAAGAGAAACTGCCTCTTGCTTTTCTCGGGGTCTCTTAATGCAGAGTTTTACTAAATGATCATATGCTTGTGCTGAACGCCTTTCACATTTGAAAATCATGCATCTGGGTCACAAATATAAATTATCTCAAAAATTTCTTACGAATAAAGTTGAATTATTCTTTTTTATTGGAAGCTAATGTTTGTTTCTGCCTCAAATTTTATATAATGTAGTCTCTTTTAGGAAGAGGGGAAGAGAAAAGGTCATTTAACTAGATGAAGTACTTTCCAGTTGTAGTTATAATGAAAATGGGCAGCAACATGTTTCAGAGACAGATGTCCTGGAGCTCATAAAAACGAAGGTTTTGGCCGGGCGCAGTGGCTCACGCCTGTAATCCCAGCACTTCGGGAGGCCGAGGTGGGTGGATCACGAGGTCAAGATATCGAGACCATCCTGGTCAACATGGTGAAACCCCATCTCTACTAAAAATACAAAAAATTAGCTGGGCATGGTGACGCGTGCCTGTAATCCCAGCTACTCAGGAGGCTGAGGCAGGAGAATTGCCTGAACCCAGGAGGCGGAGGTTGCGGTGAGCCGAGATCGCGCCATTGCACTCTGGCCTGGGTAACGAGTGAAACTCCGTCTCAAAAAAAAAAAAAAAAAAACCAAGGTTTTGTCTGGTTAAAAGTCAGATACTTACTAGGTAGTTTAAAGACGTGAATATCAGCCAGGCGTGGTGCCTGATGCCTGTAATCCCAGCACTTTGGGAGGCTAATGCGGGAGGATCACTTGAGTTCTGGAGTTTGAGACCAGCCTGGGCCAACATAGTGAAACCCTGTCTCTACAAAAAATAAGCTGGTTGTGGTGGTCTACACCTGTAGTCACAGCTACTTGGGAGGCTCAGGTAGGAGAATCACTTGAACCTGGGAGGTGGAGGTTGCAGTAAGCCGAGCTCACACCACTGCACTCTAGCCTGGGTGACAGAGCGAGACTCCATCTCAAAACAGATACATAAATATAAATAAATAAAGACATGGATATTGTTTCTAGTGTTTGTAATTGGAAAGTTTCTATCTAGATTGTCACTGCCTTATTGTACTTTCTAAGCTTATAAAAATATATGTATTATATATTATATGCTAAAATATGTTAATAATATAAATTTTTGGTAAACTTGAAAAGTATAATTTTACAGAAAAAGTAGATAAGAGTTAAAAGCCTGAGTCTGCTGAATACTTTTTTTTAGATTTACTTTTTTCATTATGGAAAAAAAAAGTTCAATTTACTTTTATCTAGATTTAGTGTTACTTTTACTAACGCGCAGCCCTTGCATTTTTATATAATCGTTGAAGTGTCGAATATTTGTTGAATTGAGTTCTTGCTGAATACATAAGACTGTGCTAAATGTTTTGGAAAATACAGAGAAATAAAAAAGATGGTCTCTGTACTTTTAGATGCCTGTATTGGGAAAGTTAACATGATCATGTCTGCTATGATTAGAATGTGTCCTCTGTATTTCATGTGTTAAGAACTTAATCCCCAAGTTCATGTGTTAATGAGAGGTAGGACTTTTGGGAGGTAATTAGGATTGGATATGGTCATCAGGGTGGGGCCCCCATAATGGCACTGGTGGCTTTAAAACAGGAAGAGAGGCCAGGCGCAGTGGCTCATGCCTGTAATCCTAGCACTTTGGGAGGCCGAGGTGGGTGGATTGCCTGAGCTCAAGAGTTCTCGACCAGCCTGGGGAACACAGTGAAATCCCATCTCTACTAAAAATACAAAAAATTAGCTGGGCATGGCGGCGGACACCTGTAATCCCAGCTACTTGAGAGTTTGAGGCAGGAGAACTGCTTGAACCCAGAGGCAGAAGTTGCAGTGAGTCAGGATCGCACCATTGCACTCCAGCCTGGACAACAGAGTGAGACTCTGTCTCAAAAAAAATAAAAAATAGGAAGAGAGACCTGAGCTGGCTTGCTCTTGCCCTCTTGCCCTTTGATGGCCTCTGCCATGTTATGTCACAGCAAAAAAGGCCCTCACCAGACACCAGCCCCTCATTCTTGAACGTCCCCCCCTTCATAAATTTCTTCATAAATTGTCCAGTCTGTGGCAGTCTGTTTTAGCAATGCAAAACAGACTATGAATAGACCATGACAGTGTCAAAAGTTATAGTTTTAGCATTGGAGGCTTTTCCCCTTTCCAAGCAAAACTTTCTGTGTTTAAAAGAGGGAAAAGCAAAAGTGCTGTGATGGGAATTTCACATTGCTGTTTGCCCCCTTTCAGAGAATGCCGTTTGTATCCTTCATTGTTACATGGTTGAGTTCTCTGTTTCACTGTTAAGTAACTATGTTGGGGATATGTATATTGAAAGAAATCAAAGCCAGCTAGCCCAGTTACCCACATATGTGTAGAATTCTTTCAGATCTTCACCAGCTCTGGTGCTGTGTGAGCAGAGTTCTTTTGCACATGAATGCATATGTTTATTCTACAGAGTTTCAGAGCATTTGCTATATACTAGGGCCCCTGGAAACAAAGATGGTAAGAAATTATTTCTGCCTTTGCCCTATCTAATGGGAAACAGGATCCAGATGCATAGAAAAATGTAATATAGGCTGGGCATGGTGGCTCCTGTTGGTCATCCCAGCACTTTGGGAGGCCAAGGCAGGTGGATCACCTGAGGTCAGGAGTTTGAGACCAGCCTGGCCAACATGGTGAAAACCCATCTCTACTAAAAATACCAAAATAAGTCGGGCATGGTGGCAGACACCTGTGGTCCCAGCTACTCGGGAGGCTGAGGCAGGAGAATTGCTTGAACCCTGGAGGCTGAGGTTGCAGTGAGCCAAGAGTGCCATTCCACTTTGGCCTGGGCAATAGAGTGAGGCTCCATCTCAAAAAATAATAATAATTGACAGTGGTATAATATACCTGTCTACTAGGTCCCATGTGCGGTCAGGTGAGTGAAATGCTAGTCTGCTTTGGGTCAGGAGGCTGAGGGAGAGGCAGTGATATTTGAACTGGGCTTTGGAGGATAGCCATTTGCCAGATGGAGAAAGAAGGCAGTGAGTCCAGGCCATTGCAGGCGGAGAGACTAGCACACCTAGAATGGTAAGGCATGAAGGCATGTAAATGTGTTCAGGGCACAGAGTGTGTGGCCTGGGCCACTAGTTAGAGAGAGGCAAGGGGACACAGCTGCCTAGCAGTAACAGCCAGACAGAGGACCTGTCCCAGAGGGCTTCATTCTGGAGGCAGTGAGGAGCTGCTGGAGATTTTCAGCCAACTTAAGTTTTCAAGTTGTGTAGTGTCCACAGTCTGGAATATAGACTGGAAAGTAGAGAGAGACTGGAGACAGTCCCAAACAGACACCAGGCATGTGGGCCAGGCTGGCTGCAGCAGCTCAAGCCTATAATCCCAGCACTTTGGGAGGCAGAGTTTGGAGGATCACTTGGAGCCGGGAGTTGGAGACCAGCCCCACACCACCTGCCCCATGTATCTACAAAAAAAGCTAGCCAGGCATGGTGGCGCGTGCCTGTAGTCCCAGCTACTTGGGAGGCTGGGGTGGGACGATCACTTGAGCCCAAGAGTTTGAGGTTACATTGATCTGTGATCACATGCCACTGCACTCCAGCCTGGGTGACAGAGTGAGACCTTGTCTCAAAAAAAAAAAAAAAAGAAAAGGAAAAAGTGCAAGCCTGGGATGGGAGGTCTAGGTGGTGCACACTTTGGTGCACATCTTGACTTAAAAGTACTTCTGCTTTGAATAAGATCCATTAGAGGCATGGCCCAAAACAGAGTCATTAGTTGGGAAAAAAAAGAAGCTTGCTACCTTCTCTTTGACAGTAGCGTGGCTCAGGTATTTAATAACCAAGAGAACAACAAAATTTAAGAACCCTAATGATTGCTTTTTGATCACAGGGGAGAACACAGCCTTGTAGTTGAAATAACAGCTTTGGAGTTAAAATTCTTGCATTCAGACCCTAGCTTTGTCACTTATTAGCTGCATTGCCTTGGGCAAGTCATTTCACCTCTCTGAGTTTTATCTGTAAAACTGGGGCAGCAGCACTACCTCACAGGCTTGTTTTGAAGATTAAAGGAGAAAATGTAGAGGTTGCCTTCAACATTGTACCTGGGAAATCATTTATACTTGTCTGGTAGTTATTGCCAACTCTGGTTATTGCTAGGGATCAATTAAGAAACTGCTATAAATTCAGCCTAGCTGGTTACTCTTGCCAGGAAAAATCCCAGGCCCCAGGATGGTGAAAAATCTTGCCTGGACATGCATCTCCCCCCTCCCCTCTCACCCCTTCCTCCCCCAGCTGTAGCCTGCTCCAGTGTGACCCAGGCACCTGTCAACCCCTAACACACTGTAGCTGACAGACTCTGGGGGAAGCCTCAGTCAGCAGCTAGAGCTGTGTGCTGGTGGGACAGCAGCATGCCCAGAAACATTTCACTTCTTCATGAAGGCTGGGTCTGGGCTTGTGCCACCTGCCGCCATCAATTGTCAAATGTGTGGAGCTGGTGCTGGAGGGGAAGCCTGTGTCTGGCTTGAGCCTCAGTGTGGGCAGGCATCACACCTGCTGGGCAGCAGAGTAGGGCTGTCTTTCGTTTAGCTGAACTCTCTTCCCCTTTTTCCCCTGCCACAACTGACTTCTCACTCCTGCACACTTACTGTTAACCCTCAACTAGTTCTCTCAGGAATATTAGAAGGTGCAATGTGCATCTATGCCTGCCTAGCCACGGCACTTGTGCTGTGGTCATGAAAATATTTGCAGTATTGATAGGAATGTTTGCATTGGTATTGCATTTTCATCAGAGGATCTCAAAAAAGCATGTGTAGATATTCACACTAAGCTTCTAAATACCCCAGAAGAGGAAAATGTGATTTAAGCTGTATGGTAGAAGAGAAGATGGCTGTCCCTAAATGTTTTGCTCCTTGGTTAGTACAGAGAATCTTAGGGTACCAGTCCCCTCCTGCTAATGACACATGGTCCTTGAGGGCTGGCCCCCAAGATGCTGCCCCTAGAGGTTAGTAGTTTCTCCCCACCAGACTGGGAGTATCAGGTATCCCAAGAGGTCCTGCCTACAGCTCTCAAAGCCACAGGCTGAGTGGAAACACTTTGCCCATCCTCCTCCAACCTCTGTGAATGTCCCTGGGGACACCATTCCTTCTGGACCAAGGGGTGCCTGGGCCTTTTGGAGATGATAATCCTGATACTGATGATTATCTTGTCACCGTGACATTTGCCTCCCATTTCCTGGATCCCCGGGGACTCAGAATGCCTTGCTGCTTCTAATGGGCTCAGTCTCCTGCAGTGAGTTCCAAGTGAAGTGTGCACTCTCCTCTGCAGCCTCCAAGCCACAGCACAGACATCAACTGCCTCCTTACTAAGAATGGCTCATGTCATTCTCTGTATGTACCATCCCTCATTACCATTTTGCTAAACTGTTAGATTCAAAATAATTCTGATTCCAAAACCAGCCTCCCCCAAAACAAAAAAAAACACTGACAAAAAAAAGATAGTTTGGGTCTTCTTCTTCAGTTATTCCTTTATCATTACCAACTATGTCATAAAAGCATTATGGTTTTTTTTTTTTTTTGAGACAGAGTTTCTGTCACCCAGGCTGGAGTGCAGTTTTTGAGATACAGTCTTGCTCTGTCGCCCAGGCAACAGCCTGTAGCTGGGACTACAGGTATGCACCACCATGCCAAGCTAATCTTTGTATCTTTGTATTTTTAGTAGAGGCAGGGTTTCATTATGTTGGCCAGGATGGTCTCAATCTCTTGACCTCGTGATCGGCCCACCTTGGCCTTCGAAGTGTTGGGATTACAGGCCTGAGCCACCATGCCTGGTCAAGTCGTTTGTTTCAAAATACCACTGAATATTTCACTGTTGTCAAATTAAATCCAGAGTAGTATCTGAGATTCCATGTCATCTAACATGCTATGGAAACCACAAAGCCTCCAAACAGGTTTCTACGGAGACCACTACTCTTGCTTACCTCAGTTAATTACACAGAAAGGATGGGAAAGGCGCACAGGGTGAAGGGGGAGATGGGGAAAGTAAAGGCAAAGAAGCAAGCCAGCTGAGGTATCGCCCAGCTCCTGTGGTCCCCTGTTGGAAACCCAACCCCCAGCTACTGTCCATGCCCCATGAGGGGCAGGTCAGCTCTTCTCTCCCAGCAGCAAACTGATCAGCCAAGGGTTGGCACCCTTGGAAATAGTTGGAACATTTCATATTGGAAAATGAAGTTTCAGATTGTGTAATCCCTCCAGAAGCAAAGAATACTTCACAGGAAAGTAATTTGAGAGGCAGATTCTGGCTTTGTAGGTCCTGAAACTTATACAATTTGGGGAGACCTTATTTAAGAAAAAGAGTCTGAAATGACATACACAAAAATAGTTTTAAAAGTAAACGGTGGTCTTAGCCAAATGTGGCAAAATGTTTACTTTTGCAAATTTCACAAAAATCGAATGACCAGGGCCTTGGAAGGGGCCCATACAGGCAGGGGTCCTGGAGCTTCCTGAGTATCATGAGACATGTCTGTGTCCTGGTGACCAGTGGTGTGCTGGGAGGGGTAGGATCTGGAATGAAAGTGTTGGTGCTCTGGGGGTGATGTTCTGTGTCTTTTTTGTTTTCGTTTTGGAGACAGTTTCTCTCTGTCACCCAGGCTGGAGTACAGTGGCGCAATCTCAACCCACTGAAACCTCTGCCTCCTGGGTTCAAATGATTCTCCTGCCTCAGCCTCCCAAGTAGCTGGGACTACAGGTGTGTACCACCAGGCCCAGCTAATTTTTGTATTTTTAGTAGAGACAGGGTTTCACTATGTTGGCCAGGATGGTCTCAATCTCTTGACCTCGTGATCAGCCTGCCTCAGCTTCCTAAAGTGCTGGGATTACAGGCATGAGCCACCGCACCCGGCCGATGTTTGGTGTCTTGACCGAGGTGGGAAGGTAACTACACTGGGGTTGTTTTACAACAGTCTGTTAGGCTGCACACTTGGGTTTTTGCACTTTTATGTATACTTGTTATATTTCATAATTTAAAAAATCATTTGACCCTTTTGTAAGCTGAGGAAAATACTCATTTTATTGGATGAAGTAGGTCTTCAATAAATAACTTGTTGAATGAGTAAATGAATGAATGATTTTCAAATCTATTCTGCAGATATATACTAAAGGCCTAAATGTGTAAAGACGTGTTATTAAATATGTTATAGTGGCCAGGCACGGTGGCTCATGCCTGTAATCCCAGCAGTGTGGGAGGCTGAGGCAGTCGGATCACCTGAGGTCAGGAGTTTGAGATCCTGGTCAACATGGTAAAACCCCATCTCTACTAAAAATACAAAAATTAGCCAGGTGTGGTGGTGCATACCTGTAATTACAGCTACTCAGGAGGTTGAGGCAGGAGAATCACTTGAACCTGGGAAGTGGAGGTTGTGGTGAGCTGAGATTGCACCATTGCACTCCAGCCTGGGCAACAAGAGTGAAACTCCATCTGAAAAAAAAAAGGTTATGGTATTATTATAGTATATTATCAATATTTAAGCAAAAAGAAGTCAGATTTAATGAGAGAAAGAAATTATATTTTACTTCATTTTGCCTTTTTTTTGGAGACAGGGTCTCACTCTGTCACCCAGCCTGGAGTGCAGTGGTGTGATCATGGCTCACTGTAACCTCCACCTCCTGGGTTAGCGATCCTCCCACCGTAGCCTCTCCAGTGATTAGGACTTCTACAGGTATACACCACCACACCAGCTAATTTTTTCATTTTTTGTGGAGATGAGGTTTTGCCACATTGCCCAGGCTGGTCTCAAACCCTTGGGCTCAAATGATCCACCTACCTCAGCCTCCCAAAGTGCTAGGATTATAGGAATGTGCCCTGGTGCCCGGCCCTCCATTTTTTAAGCCTAGAACATTCACACTGGGTCAATACCCCAAGTTTGTGACCCTAAACAGGGTCCTGAAGGAGAGGATACCGATGGATACATGTCATGTTTTGTGGCACTCAGTATGAGCAATTGAAAACCCTTGCTGTGAGACAAGGCACTGAGTAGATGGAGAGAAGACACAAAAACGGGGCTGAAGCAGGAAAAAGCTGGAAACCTTACACAAGGCCAAGCACACCTGGACTCATTCCTGGCCCCAAGAGCTCTGGGGGAATGGGTGAGTTGAACTGGCCAGGAGCAACCAACTCTCACCATGGGCCTCAGGATCCCTGGCAGGAGAAGACCCCTCGACCACTACAGACACTCGATTTGACAGGGAGAGATGCTTAGAGAAGTGGTAGGGGCAGCACACAGGCTGATGTGGAGCCCAGAGGGTTTCATATGGGAGCATCTGTAGCACAGCACAGCCAGGAATGTCCATCCCCCTAGATTCAACTTGCTCCCATAGGAGACTTTTGCTTTAGGGGAACTGATGGACATGAATTCTGCAGGGTGGTCTTGTCCATTAGACAGGGCCAGTTGGCCCTGGGCACCCCTTGGTCTGCTGGCACTCTCTGATGGGCCCCAGCCTGGCTGGCTTGCAAGTCAGCTTAGGTGCCCTGGGGGCCAACACCATAGCTTCTGTGCTGGTGGACTGTGCATGACTGGTGGAGAGCTGCAGAGGGGTGGTCCCTACAGCCACACACCAGCCCACACACTCCCTCCCCAAACTGCAGCTTCCCCAGGGTCCACAGCAGCTCCCACATCGCTTTGCTGGCCCATGTCTGCACAGGGGGTTTTCATTCCTTGCCCTGCCAGCATGGGAGTGCAGCCACCTCCCAATCCCCAACTGATCACCATTGCAGACAGAGCCTTGGCAAACACAGAGCCAGCCAGCTTGGCCCCTGTCAGCACCACACCATTGCACTAACACTGTGCAGAGAACAGCAGATCATCCTCCACCCTAAGTGACCACTCCTGTTTGTGGGGCACAGAGAAGGTACCCAGATCTGCACCTGCCAGCACCCTGCCCCAGAGCTGACACCATCTCCAGCACAGCCACAGACACAGTCACCAGCAGAGGCCCTCTGCACATCCCCAGCTGTGTTGCCTCCACCACTGTGGTGAATGCCTGCAGGGAGGCAGACACCTGGCACCTACTAGATCTCTACCACAGCTGCCACTACCACTGCTACTGGTGTGTGCAAATGAGAATGGATCTGTTGTCACTGTACTATTAAATGCTTTGGCTGACACCATCCATCAGAGTGTAGTGACCATCAGTTCAGGAGCACCTCGCCCCATAGCCACCTCCCCACTCCCCATCCCCCACAACAGTACAGTGGATTCCTAACCCTGAGAAGCCAGAGAACAAAGTCAGGGCCCAATACAAGTCTCCCAGAGTTAGAGCATGCAGTCTGGGAGTTGGGAGCTGAGCACTGGGCCCCTAATCTTCCAGAAACAAAGCCAGTCAGCTGAATCCACCTTATAACACAGTCACTTCCTCCAGGTCATCAAATAGGATAAAAGAAAAAAACACCCAAAGGTCAGCAGCCTCAAAGATTGAATAAATAAAAGGCCACAAATATGAGAAAGAATTAGTGCAGGAATCCTGACAGCTTAAAGAGCCAGAGTACTTCCTTTCCTCCAAATGACAGCATCCCCTCTCCAGCAAGGGTTCTAAAGAAGGCTGAGATGGTAGAAATGTCAGAAATAGGATTCAGAATATGGATAGGAATGAAGATCATTGAGCTGCAGGGATATGTTGAAACCCAATCCAAGAAAGCTAAAAATCACAATAAAACAATGCAGGAGCTGACAGACAAAATAGCCAGTATAGAAAAGAATATAACTGATCGGATAGAGCTGAAAAACATACTACAGGAATTTCATAATGCAATCACAAGTATTAATAGCAGAATAGATGAAGCAGAGGAAAGAATCTCAGAGCTTGAAGGCTGGCTTTCTGAAATAAGACAGACAAGAATAGAGAAGAATGAATGAAAAGGAATAAACAAAAACTCTGAGAAATATAAGATTATGTAAAAGTGACCAAATCTATGACTCATTGCTGTCTTTGAAAGAGATGGAGAGAATGGAAACAACTTGGAAAACATGTTTCAAGATCTCATCCATGAGAACTTTTTCAACCCAGCTACTGACCCCATAAAAGTACAAGTAACTATCAGAAAATATTATGAACACCTCTATGCACATAAACTACAAAATCTAGAAGAAACGGATAAATTCCTGGACACATATTCCTTCCCAAGACTGAACCGGGAAGAAACTGAATCCCTGAGCAGACCAATAACAAGCTCTGAAATTGAGTCAGTAATGAATAACCTACCAACATTTAAATTTAGGAAATGTGGAGAACCCCAGTAAGATACTTCACAAGAAGTTCATCCTGAAGACACATATAATCATCACATTCTCCAAGGCTGGAATGAAAGAAAAAGATGTTAAAGGCAGGTAGAGAGAAAGGCCAGGTCAACAACAAGGGAAGTCTATCAGACTAATAGTAGACCTCTCAGCAGAAACCTTACAAGCCAGAAGAGATTCAGGGGGAGCCAATATTCAATATTCTTAAAGAAATTCCAAATAAATACATACATACATACATACATACATAAATACATTCATTCATTCATTCATTCATTCATTCATTCCAACCCAGAGTTTCATATCTGGCTAAACTAGGCTTCATAAGCAAAGGAGAAATAAGAGCCTTTTCAGACATGCAGATGCTAAGGGAATTTGTTACCACTAGACCTGCCTTACAAGAACTCCTGAAAGAAGCACTAAATATGGAAAGGAAAGACCATTACCAGCCACTTCAAAAACACACTGAAGGACACAGACCAGTGACACTATAAAGCAATCATGTAAACAAGTCTACAAAATAACCAGCTAACATCATGATAACAGAATCAAATCCACACATATCGGTATCAACCTTGAGTGTAAATGAGCCAAATGTCCCAATTAAAAGGTACAAAGTTGCAAGCTGGGTAAAGAATCAAGACCCATTGATGTGCTGTCTTCAAGAGACCCATCTCACATGTAATGATGCTCACAGGCTCAAAATAAGAGGATGAAGAAAACAAATAGAAAACAAGCAAGTGGAAAACAGAAAAAAGCAGGGGTTGCAATCCTAGTTTCAGACAAAACAGACATTAAACCAAGGATGGCCAAAAAAGACAAGGACATTACATAATGGTAAAAGGTTAAATTCAACAGGGAACTCTAACTGTCCTAAATATATATGAACCCAACACAGTAGCTCCCTGATTCATAAAACAAGTACTTAGAGGCTTTCAAAGAGCCTTAAACTTCCACGTAATAATAGTGGGAGACTATAAACCCTGCTGACAATATAAGACAGATCATTGAGACAGAAAATTAACAGATATTTAGGACCTGAACTCGGCGGTGGATCAAAGGGAGTTGATAGACATCTACAGAGCTCTCCACCCAAAAACAACTGAATATACATTCTTCTCATCACCACATGGCTCATCACATAATCAGAAGTAAAACAGTCCTCAGGAGATAAAAAGAACTGAAATCATAATAACCAATTTCTCAGGCCACAGTGCAATTGAATTAGAAATCAAGGCTAAGAAATTCACTCAAAACCATGCAATTCCATGGTATTTGAATTACCTGCACCTGAATGACTTTTGGGTAAAGAATGAAATTAAGGCAGAAATTGGCTGGGCAAGGTGGCTCACGCCTGTAATCCCAGCACTTTGGGAGGCCAAAGCAGGTGGATCACGAGGTCAAGACATTGAGACCATCCTGGTCAATGAGATGAAACCCCGTCTCTACTAAAAATACAAAAATTAGCTGGGCATGGTGGCATGTGCCTGTAGTCCCAGCTACTCAGGAGGCTGAGGCAGGGGAATTGCTTGAACCCAGAAGGCAGAGGTTGCGGTGAGCCGAGATCATGCCATTGACTCCAGTCTGGGTAACAACAGCGAAACTCCATCTCAAAAGAAAAAAAAAGAAATTAAGGCAGAAATCAAGAAGTTATTTGAAACTAATGAGAACAATGATATAACATATCAGAATCTCTGAGACACAGCGAAGACAGTGTTAAGAGGGAAATTTATAGAACTACATGCCTATATAAGGCTGAGCATGGTGGCTTACACTTACAATCCCAGCACTTTGGGAGGCTGAGGCAGGGAGATTACTTGAGCTCAAGACCAGCCTGGCCAACATGGTGAACACTGTCTCTGCTAAAAATACAAAAAATTAGCCAGGCATGGTGGTGTGTGCATGTAATCCCAGCTAATCGGGAGGCTGAGGCAGAAGAATCACTTGAACTTGGGAGGTAGAGGTTGCAGTGAGCTAAGGTCATGCCACTGCACTCCAGCGTGGGCAACAAAGTGAGACTCCATCTCAAAAAAAAAAAAAAGGCGGAGCCCAAAGTGGCTCCGGCTGGATGTCGTGGCGCTTGCGAAGGCCAAGCCAAGAGTTCAAGGCCAACCAACCTCAGCAACCTTACAAGCTCTCATTGATTGGCAAAAAAAAAAAAAGAAGAAAAAAAAAAAAAGGAATTAAGTGCCCATATCAGAAAGTTAGAAAAATCTCAATTTGATGACCTAACATCACAGCTAAAAGAACTGGAGACCAAGAGCACAGCAATCCTAAAGCTAGCAGAAGACAAAGAACCAAAATCAGAGCTGAACTGAAAGAGATTGAGACATGGAAAACCGCTCAAAAGATCAATTAATCCAGAAGCTTTTTTTTTTTTAAATAGACTACTAGCTAGACTAATAAAGAAGAAAGAGAATAAATAAAGAGAGAAGATTCAAATAAACACAGTCAGAGCCGAGCATGGTGGCCCACGCTTGCAATCCCAGCACTTTGGAAAGCCAAGGTAGGCGGATAACTTGAGGTCAGGAGTTCAAACTAGTCTGACCAATGTGGTGAAACCCCATCTCTCATAAAAATACCAAAATTAACTGGGCATGCTAGCATGTGCCTGTTATCCCAGCTACTCAGGAGGCTCAGGTAGGAGAATCACTTGAAGCCGGGAAATGGAGGTTGCCATGAGCCAAGGTCATACCACTGCACTTTAGCCTGAGCAACAGAGTGGGACTCTGTCTTAAAAAATAAACAAATAAACACAATCAGAAATGTCAAAGAGGATATTACTACTGACCTCATAAAAGTACAAATAACCATCAGAAAATATTACGAACACCTCTATGCACATAAACTACAAAATCTAGAAGAAACGGATAAATTCCTGGACACATAAACCTTCCCAAGACTGAACCAGGAAGAAACTGAATCCCTGAGCAGACCAATAACAAGCTCTGAAATTGAGTCAGTAATGAATAGCCTACCAACCATAAAAAGCCCTCACCAGATGGATTCACAGCTAGATTCTGCCAGCTGTACAAAGAAGAGCTGGTACCATTCCTGTTGAAACTATTCCAAAGAAATTGAGGAGGAGGACTCCTCCCTAACTCATTCTTTAAGGCCAGCATCATCCTGATACCAAACCCTTGCAGAGACACAACAAAAAGAAGAAAACTTCAGGTCAGTATCCTTGATGAACATTGATGCAAAAATCCTCAACGAAATACTGGCAGCAACTCAAAAATTACCCACCACAGTCAAGTAGGCTTTATCCCTGGGATGCAAGGTTGGCTCAATATTATTCAAGTCAATAAATGCAATTGACATAAACAGAACCAAAGACAAAAACCACATGATTATCTCAATAGGTGGATAAAAGGCTTTCAATAAAACTCAACACCCATTTATGTTAAAATTTTTAACAAATTAGGTATTGAAAGAACACACCTCAAAATAATAAGAGCCATCTATGACAAACCCATAGCCAACGTCATACTGAATGGGCAAAAGCTGGAAGCAATCCCCTTGAAAACTGGTACAAGAATGCCCACTCTCACCACTTGAATTCAACATAGTATTGGAAGTTCTGGCCAGGACAATCAGGCAAAAGAAGGAAATAAAGGACATCCAGATAGGAAGAGAGGAAGTCAAATTATCCCTGTTTGCAGATGACATGATCCTATATCTAGAAAACCACATAGTCTCAGCCCAACATCTCCTTAGGCTGATTTTTAAAAAAAACTTCAGCAAAGTCTCAGGATACAAAATCAATGTGCAAAATCACTAACATTCCTATACACCAACCACAGTCAAGCCGAGAGCCAAATCAGAAATGCAATTCCATTCACAACTGCCACACACAAAAAATAAAATGCCTAGGGATACATCTAATCGGGGAGGTGAAAGATCTCTACAAGGAGAACTACAAAACACTGCCCAAAGAAGTCACAGATGATACAAACAAAGAGAAAAACATTCCATGCTCATGGATAGGAACAATCAATATAATTAAAATGGCCATACTGTCTAAAGCAACTTATAGATTAAATGCTATTTCTATTAAATTGCCATTGACATTCTTTGCAGAACTAGAAAAAACTAGCATGCAACAGTAGCCCCAGCTACTTGGGAGGCTGAGGAAGCAGAATTGCTTGAACCTGGGAAGTGGAGGTTGCAGTGGGCCAAAATGGTGCCACTGCACTCCAGCCTGGGTGACAGAGTGAGATTCTGTCTACAAAAAGAAAAAGAAAAAACTAGAAAAAAAAATTATTATTATTATTATTATTATTATTATTTGAGACAGAATCTCGCTCTGTCCCCAGGCTGGAGTGCAGTGCTGTGATTGGCTCACAGCAACCTCCGACTCCCTGGTTCAAGTGATTCTCCTGTCTCAGCCTCCCGAGTAGCTGGGATTACAGGTATGCACCATCATGCCTAGCTATTTTTTGTGTTTTTTTTTTTTAGTAGAGATGGGGTTTCACCATGTTGGCCAGGATGGTCTCAATGTCCTGACCTCGTGATCCACCTGACTCAGCCTCCCAAAGTGCTGGGATTATAGGTGTGAGCCACCACACCCAGGTGCAAACTATTTTAAAATTCATACAGAAACAAAAAGCCCAAATAGATGAGGCAATCCTAACCAAAAAGAAGAAAACTGGAGGCATCAATTTACCAATCTTCAAACTATACTACAGGGCTACCGTAATCAAAACAACATGGTACTGTTAGGAAAACAGAAACATGGACCAATAGAACATAATAGAAAGCCCAAAAATAAGACCACAAGCCTACAACTATCTGATCTTCAATAAACTTGACAAAAACAAGCAATGGGGAAAGGATTCCCTATTCAATAAATGGTATTGGGATAACTGGTTAGCCATAAGCAGAAGATTGATACTGGACCACTTCCTCGCACCATATACAAAAATTAACTCAAGATAGATTAAAAACTTAAAACCCAAAACCATAAAAATCTTTTTTTTTTTTTTTTTTTGAGACGGAGTTTCGCTTTTGTTACCCAGGCTGGAGTGCAATGGCACGATCTCGGCTCACCGCAACCTCTGCCTCCTGGGTTCAGGCAATTCTGCCTCAGCCTCCTGAGTAGCTGGGATTACAGGCACGCGCCACCATGCCCAGCTAATTTTTTGTATTTTTAGTAGAGACGGGGTTTCACCATGTTGACCAAGATAGTCTCGATCTCTTGACTTCGTGATCCACCCGCCTCGGCCTCCCAAAGTGCTGGGATTACAGGCTTGAGCCACCGCGCCTGGCCAAAAATCTTAAAGACAACCTAGGTGACACCGTTCTGGACATAGGAACAGGCAAAGATTTAATGACAAAGTTGCCAAAGGCAATTGTGACAAAAGCAAAAATTGACAAATAGGATCTAATAAAACTAAAGAGCTTCTGCACAGCCGAGGATACTCTCAACAGAATGAACAGACAACAGAAGGGGAGAAAATTCTTGCAAATTATGCATCTGACAAGGTCTAATATCCAGCATCTATAAAACACATAAATTTACAAGAAAAAAATTAAAAAGTGGGCAAAGAACATGAACAGACACTTTTTAAAAGAAGACACACATGCAGCCAATAATCATACGAAAAAAAGCTCAGCATTGCTGATCATTAGAGAAATGCAAATCAAAACCATGAGATACTGTCTCACACCAGTCAGAATAGCTATTATTAAAAAGTCAAAAAATAACAGATGCTGGTGAGTATATAGAGAAAAAGAAATGCTTATGCACTGTTGGTGAAAGTTTAAATTAGTTCAGCCATTGTGGAAAAACAATGCGATGATTCCTCAGAGACCTAAAACAGAAATATCTTTTGATCCAGTAATCCCATCATTGAGCATACACCCAAAGCAATATTAATCATTCTGTCATAAAGACACACGCACACATATGTTTATTGCAGCACTATTCACAATTGCAAAGACATAGAATCAACTTAAATGCCCGTCAATGGTAGACTAGATAAAGAAAACATGGAATACTATGCAGCCATTAAAAAGAATGAGATCATGTCCTTTGCAGGAACATGGTTGGAGCTGGAGGCCATTATCCTTAGCAAACTAACACAGGAACAGAAAACCAAATACCTCATGTTCTCACTTATAAGTGGGAGCTAAATTATGAGAACATATGGACACATAGAGGTGAACAACACACACTGGGGCCTATCAGAGAGTAGCGTCTAGGAGGAGGAGAGGATGAGGAAAAATAACAAATGGGTACTAGGCTTAGTACCTGGGTGAAGAAATGATCTGTACAACAAACCCCAATGGCACAATGGCTCAAACCTCTAATCCCAGCACTTTGGGAGGCTGAGGTGGGCAGATCACCTGAAGTCAGGAGTTCGAGACCAGCCTGGCCAACATGGTGAAACCTTGTCTCTACTAAAAATATGAAAATTAGCCAGATGTAGGAGTGCACACCTGTAATCCCAGCTACTCAGGAGGCTGAGCCAGGAGAATTGCTTCAGGGGGGTGGAGGTTGCAGTGAGCTGAGATTATACCATTGCACTCCAGCCTGGGCAACAGAGCGAGACTCCATCTCAAAACAACAACAAACCCATGACACAGGTTTACCTATGTAACAAACCTATGCCCTTGAACTTAAAAGCTAAATTTTAAAAAATGTAAATTAAAACAGCAGGATATTGTTATTTTTACCTATTAGATTGGCAACAAGTAAAAGGGATTACAAAAATCTGGATTTGGCAAGATTTGTAGGAAATGTATATTCACACACTGATAATGAGAATATAAATTGGCATAACTTTTTTGAAGGTCAATTTGGTAAAACATTCATATCTGTTAAAATACCCTTTAATTCAGACATTCCGCTCTGAGGAGTTTTTTTGTACAGATATACCTACACAGGCACTCCAGGATGTATGGCTGAAAATATTCATTGTAGTATGGTTTGGAAAAGAAATTTATAAAATGAAATGAAAAAAGTAAAATAGGCTGGGCACGGTGGCTCACCCCTGCAATCCCAGCACTTTTGGAGGCCAAGGCGGGCAGATCAGAATGTCAGGAGTTCGAGACCATCCTGGCCAACATAGTGAAACCCTATCTGTACTAAAAATACAAAAATTAGCTGGTCATGGGGTTGCGCAGCTGTAATCCCAGCTACTCAGGAGGTTGAGGTAGGAGAATCACTTGAACCCAGGAAGTGGAGGTTGCAGTGAGCTGAGATCGCACCACTGCACTCCAGCCTGGTGACAGAGTGAGACTCTGTCTCAAAAAAACATTAAAAAATAAAAATAAAATTGGATTTCTTGCTGGGCATGGTGGCTCATGCCTGTAATCCCAGCACTTTGGGGGCTGAGGCGGGCGGATCATCTGAGGTCAGAAGTTGGAGACCAGCCTGACCAATATGGTGAAACCCTGTCTTAAAAAAAAATAAAATAAAATAAAATAAAATTGGATTTCTTGTTTTACTACTGAGTTGTTAAAGTCTTTAACATATTCTGGATATAGGTCCTTTATCAGGTATATAATTTGTAGTCTGTAGCTTGTTTTTTCATTCTTTTAATGATGTCTTTTAAAGTACAAAATTTCCAATTTTGATAAAGTCCCATTTATCAATTTTTTTTCATGTATTGTGCTTTTGGGGTCACGTCTAGGAACTTCTGGACTCACTCAAGGTCATAAATATTTCCTTCTATGTTTTTCATAAAGTTTCAGTTTTACCTCTTATATTTTGCTCTCTGGTTCATTTTTTAGTTAAATTTTTTGGTTTGTGATACGATTTTGATCTGTGTTCTCACCCAAATCTCATTTCAATTTGTAATCCCCGATGTTGGAGGTCAGGGGCTGGTGGGTGGTGATTGAGTCATGTGGGCGGGTTTTCCCCTTGGTGCTGATGACAGTAAGTTCTCGTGAGATCTGGTTGTTTAAAAGTGTGTGGCACCTCCCCACAGTGCTTGGTTCTGCTGCTGTCATGTAGGACACCTGCTCCCGCTTTGCCTTCTGCGGTGAGGAAACGTTTCCTGAGACCTCTTCAGAAGCAGAAGCCATCATGTTTCCTGTATAGCCTGCAGAACCATCAGCCAATTAAACCTCTCTTTTTCATAAATTACCCGGTCTTTACAGCAGTGTGAGAATGGACTAATACTGTATGGCACAAAGTCTAGATTTAGTCTTTTAAATAAGATTATCTAGTTATTCCAGCACCGTTTGTTGAATAGACTGTCCTTCCCCTCATTGAATTGCCTTGATACCTTTACTGAAAATCAATTGACCACAAATATAAAGGTTTATTTCTGGATTCTCAATTCTTTCCCATTAATCTATGTCTATCTTTATGCCAGAACTATAGGGTCTTACTGTAGCTTTACTGTAAGGTTTGAAATCAGCAAATGTTAAATCCTCGAATTTTGTTACCCTTTTCCAAAATTGTTTTGCTATTCCATGTAAATTTAGGACAGAACTTCTCTGTTTACGCCAGATAGGACAATTGAGGCTCAAAGAAGACAGCTGTGAGTTGCCCAGTCATACGGTGACAGCTAAACTGGAAGACAGTTTCTAAGCCCATGCCTCTTTCATGGAACCCACAGGCCTTTTCCAAAAGCTTCAAAGCTGATGTCACTCCTCAGTTTTTAAGTTATATAAAAAGAAAACAAACTGTAAAAAGAAAATATCAAGTTGCCTGAACTTCAAATAATGTAGAGATCACATTGGGGGGGGTGGGCAGAGTTGGTGAAATTATGAAGTTTCAATACTTCATTTTGAAAAATTTTGAAAAATCATCCATCGGAAGGATTGGGATCAATTTGCAGATCCTTCTTAGGCACGAAATCAGCCAACCCAAGAAAACACCTGGCTCAATGGTGGTGGACTAGGAACTTGGGCTCTGCGCCATAGACTTCACCCAGGGCATGTAGCTCCGTCACACTTGCACGGACTGAGCGAGCGATTCTCTTACACATTTCACAGCTATGCTGTTACTCTGTAGGGCTGTATCCTATCCATCAAGAATGAAAATAATCCCTTCCTCCCTGTTCACCCCTCCTGCTGGCAGTTCTTTCCAGCTAGACCTGATCTGCACTGTGCTGTCATCAACACCTCCCCAGAGCTCGCCCTGGCAGGCTTGACAAGGACCTTCCCGCCTCCTTCCTCTCTCCTCAGCTGCCATCCCCCAGCATCTCCCTTCTGGGGCCAGGCTTTCCACAAAATTGTTTTGCTTCAGTGTGCTCATCTGTGGCCACAACCTTTTCCTCTCTTTTATACCTTTGGTCAATTGAGAGCTGCTCCGTTACATTTGATCTCTAAAGCCCTTTGCCCAGTCATCTCCCTGCCCAAATATCCTGAAGAAGTCTCTCCGACCTCCCACAACAGATTAACTTGTTTGGGCTGCACCTTTGCGTGTGTGTCTGTGTATGTGTGTCCTTTAGATTCCTTCGTTAATTTCTTTTGGTACTTACATTCTCAAAATGCTAATCTCACAATCTTAGCCTTTTGTTATTTTTATTTTTCTCTTTCACAATGCACTAGGCTAACCTGACCCTGATATTAACCTTTTTTGGTTTTATAATATTTGCACAAAAACCTTCCCTTTCTCCAAACTCTTCTCTTTTCATTCATCCCAAGTAATTTCTTTTAAAAGTGTGACATATCATGAAGGATATGGAGAAAATGGCATTCTCTTATCTCCTGTATAGCCCAGCAGAAAAACACCTCAGAACTCTAAAGTGCTTGTGAAATGTGCTTCTGTGTTTCCTATGTCTTATTTTGATTGAAAAATCCCTGTGCGGAAATCACATTGAACAGGATAACATGTTCAGGGTCAAGCAAATTACAGGTGCTTGAAAGATGTTATACATGTGTATGAGTGGTTTTCCTACTTTGCTATAGACACTGAAAACGTTTATCCAAGAGATATTTATTTATTTATTTATTTATTTATTTATTTATTTATTTATTTATTTTTGAGACGGAGTTTTGCTTTTGTTACCCAGGCTGGAGTGCAATGGCGCAATCTCAGCTCACACAACCTCTGCCTCTTGGGTTCAGGCAATTCTCCTGCCTCAGCCTCCTGAGTAGCTGGGATTACAGGCACGCGCCACCATGCCCAGCTAATTTTTTGTATCTTTAGTAGAGACGGGGTTTCACCATTTTGACCAAGATGGTCTCGATCTCTTGACCTCGTGATCCACCCACCTCGGCCTCCCAAAGTGCTGGGATTACAGGCTTGAGCCACCGGAGATATTTATTTTTTAAGAATAATTATTATTGCCCTTTACCACATGCTTTTTTCCAATTGAGCTATGTTGACTTTCCAAATACTAAATAGCTCTGTGCTTACTGTTGGTTATATGTAAATATTTCAGGCTGTTTTGGTTCTCATGTATTTCCTGAAGGTAAGAGTACTTATTACTCTCAATTGTTGAGCATCTATTCCAGCACAGCCACTGCTGAGGCACATGCTGGTCAATATGGTAGCCACTGCCACTATTCAACTGCACACTTGGAATATGGCTTAGGCCGGGAGCGGTGGCTCAAGCCTGTAATCCCAGCACTTTGGGAGGCCGAGGCGGGTGGATCACGAGGTCAGGAGATCGAGACCATCCTGGTCAACATGGTGAAACCCCGTCTCTACTAAAGATACAGAAAATTAACTGGGCATGGTGGCGCGTGCCTGTAATCCCAGCTACTCAGGAGGCTGAGGCAGGAGAATTGCCTGAACCCAGGAGGCGGAGGTTGCGGTGAGCCGAGATTGCGCCATTGCACTCCAGCCTGGGTAACAAGAGCGAAACTCCACCTCAAAAAAAAAAAAAAAAAAAAAAAAGAAATATGGCTATAGGCCAAATAAAGATACACGTTAGGTGTAAAATACACCACATTTCACAGACGTACTTGGAAAAAAGAATGTAACATATGTCATTGATATTTTACATTAAGTACATGTTGAAATGCTGATATTTTGAATATCTTGGGTTAAATAAATTGTTAGAAACAGGACAGGCATGGTGGCTCACCCCGGTAATCCCAGCACTTTGAGAGGCTGAGGCAGGTGGATCACTTGAGGTCAGGAGTTTGAGGCCAGCCTGACCAACATGGTGAAACCCTGTCTCTACTGAGAATACAAAAATCAGCCAGGCGGTGGCGTGTGCCTGTAATCCTAGCTACTCAGGAGGTTGAGGCAGGAGACTCTCTTGAACCCGGGAGGTGGAGGTTGCAGTGAGCCAAGACCAAGCCACTGCACTCCAGCCTGGGCAACAGAGCAAGACTCTGTCTCAAAAAAAAAAATGATGCTAGAAATAAAACAGGTGAAGCCTGTTGTTTCTTTTTTACATTTGCTAGTTTATTTATTTTTGGGGGCCAGAGTTTCACTCTTTCACCCAGGCTGGAGTGCAGTGGCATGATATTGGCTCACTGCAATCTCCGCCCTCTGAGTTCAGGCGATTCTCCTGCCTCAGCCTCCTGAGTAGCTGGGATTACAGGTACCCACCACCACGCCCAGCTCATTTTTGTATTTTTAGTGGAGACAGGGTTTCACCATGTTGGCCAGGCTAGTCTCGAACTCCTGACCTCGGGTGATCCGCCCACCTCAGCCTCCCAAAGTGCTGGGATTACATGCATGAGCCACTGCGCCCAGCCCATTTGCTAGTTTATTTAAAGGATATAATAAAGGATACAGAAGACAATTTAGATGAAGAGATGCACAGGGCAAGGCCCTGTGGAAGAGGCACAGCTTCCATGCCCTCCCTGGGGTGGCGCTCTGCAGGCACCCCCACGTGTTCAGCGGTTAGGATGCTCCTTACTTTGTAAAATGTCACTGCAAGGAAAGGTAAACGTTCTCATTTGCCCCGCATTTGTGGCTTGCATCGTATTTGTCAGACCATGCCGGTGTCAGCACTTCATGTATTTAGAGCGAATGAATGAGTGAAAAAATGCAATCGGCTGTGCTTTTCTGATCTTTGAGGGCAGCTCACAATAGCCTACCAGGAAGGAATCAAACAAACTTGCAGTTTGGTGGAAATTTATTGTAATTCAACCCAATCTCAGTTTGTAATTGAGAATGCTGAGGCTCAGAGATATGTTCAGGCCTAATATACTATCCACGGACTAGACAGGAAGCAGGGGTGATTGCATACCCAGGTCTCTCCATGGCCATCATTGGGGGAAAATTACCAAAAGTATCCAGGGACAAACATCCAGGACTCGAGAGGACCATCTACCTTGCTACCTGTGGAACGGTTTCACACATTGTGGTTTCAATGAATTCATTCTCTGCCACTGACCAGAGCTGTCAAAGACAAACACCCCAGGCTGAGCCTTGGTCTCATCTAGGAGTGGCCAAGCTGGGGTGGGCAGGGAGGTGCAGGGTAGACACTTGGGGACAGTGGGACATTGTGACATCATCAGTGATGGTCTTGGACAGTTTCTCATTGCCAGGTCTCCAGTTCTAGCTGTTACTGCAAGTCCATTCCTCTACCATGAGTGTGGAGCAGCTAAAATCAACAGATCCACATGTACCTTGAGACGACAGACTGGCTCTGGTGAATATTCCCATTTTCCTGTTTAGAAGGTGACCCACGGGAATATTGCTTTGGTTGGCTCTTCTGTATGAAAGGAATAATGGTGCCCAGTTTCCTAGGGACCATTCTGAGGTGCACCCCTTGTCCTGATTAAGAATCCCTCTTAGAATGGTTCTTACCATGGAGGAAAGAGGCCCCGGCACTCATTCCTTTGTCCTCACTGGTAATACTGTGGGGATGAGCCAAAAGGCTCTTCTACTTCCAGCCCCACTCTGGCAAGTTCCGTGTGAGCTTTGGAACTGTGGCTCTCACGTTAGGCTCCCTGTGGCTACACTGGAGCCCACTCTGACTGAGGCCTGCCTAATCCTGTCTGCTTTACCCTTTAAAAAATGGTTATTATTATGAATTCATAAGTTATAACTCCATGTTTTACTGAAAACAAAATAGGTTCCCTCAGTCAGTTGCATTTACCCTTAGATATTTATAAATCAGCAAGCTTGAATCCCTAGGACATTAGTGTAAATGCTGGGCAAAATTGAGAGCACCCAAGTGAAGTGTGGGAGGGTGGTGGCTGTGGATCTCAGGCTAGTGGCTTTGAACTGTGTCTGTGTGTAGTTACCCTGCAGGCTTAATTTTAGCTAGATGAACTACCAGAAATGTTAGCATTCTCTCTTTTCAGATTACTTCTGCTCTTTCTGCTAAAGACAGATTCTAGAAGTATTAAATCCTTACTTTTTTTTTTGAGATGGAGTTTTTGCTCTTGTTACCCAGGCTGGAGTGCAATGGTGCGATCTTGGCTCACCACAACTTCCGCCTCCTGGGTTCAGGCAATTCGCCTGCCTCAGCCTCCTGAGTAGCTGGGATTACAGGCATGCGCCACCATGCCCAGCTAATTTTTTTTTTTTTATTTTTATTTTTAGTAGAGATGGGGTTTCACCAGGTTGACCAGGATGGTCTCAATCTTTTGACCTTGTGATCCACCCGCCTTGGCCTCCCAAAGTGCTGGGATTACAGGTGTGAGCCACTGCGCCCGGCTGAAATCCTTACTTTTACATGTTTCTTTGAGCAGAACTGCAACTATTTTATCAGTGAATGTTATCTGTCTTAATATGAATTTTTAAGCTTTTGTGGCATCAATTATTTTCCAAATAGTTGGATGTTTTATCTGGAAATACTACATATTTATGAGTACTATACTAATTTTTTCATCTTATAGGTATACAGTCAGAGGGAGTGTGTGTGTGTATGTGTTGGGGGCAGGACTGGAAACAGGAGGAGAGCTAGAGAGAGACAAGATAGTCAATTTTAGCTAGATGTTTCCATCTTATTTCTTATTATTGTACTGAGATTATTACTATGGAAAATAGTCGTTAGAATTCCTGTACTTGAAAAAACTCAAAGCCTTAACTTAAATATTTGAAACAAGACAAAAAAGTTCTATGAGCATATTAGTTAATATGATTTTGTCAATCAAATAATTTATGCTTTATCTTCAGGATTCTTTTCCATTTTAAAAATAATCAGGACAATTTGAACAAATATGTTTGTCTCACCCAATCACGATGATTGAGTGATAATTCTCCATTTCACATTTGGTACTGTAGCCAGGAAGAACAGTAATAGATACAGTTGCTACTACATGTACCATCTGACCATATGGTATAACATACATCTGCCGAGGAGGACAAGCATTCCTTTACAATAACAAACAATATAGCCACTGTCTTAAGACCGACATAAGGTATCTCTTTCCTCCTTTTCATTTATTTATCCCGCTCCATGTAGCACATAAATGTCAGGCACTCACTTTGATAATGAAAACTCAAAGGTCCGTGCAACCAGGTTTCTGACCTTAAGCAGTGTAGCCTGGCAGGGGAGATGGTCATGTAGGCAAATGCTTATCATATGATGTCATAAGCGTAAGAGAAGTATATAGAAGGTGTCAGAGAAATGCAGGGAGAGAAACTTGCCTAACTGCTGGAATCCAGGGATCAGGTTGGGGACAATTATAGAGAAGGCGGTCTTTGAGTTGAGTACTCAGATCTTGGTGGGAAATATAATGTGTTACTCAAAGGAATAGACTGTAGCCTGACTATCTGGTTTCAAATCCCAGCTCTACTCCTTGCTGGCTAAAGAATCTTAGGCATATTATTTAATCTCTCTGTGCTTCAGTTTTGCCCTTTGTAGGATGGCTGTAATAACTGGGCATGCTCAGAGGGTAGATGTGAGGATTATATGCGTTAATATGGGTTGAAGTGAGGATTACATAAATTCGTATGTGTTATGGGCTTTCCATGTATCAGACACATGGAAAGCCCTCAGCTAGGAGGCCAGGGATAGGAGAATCAGAGAAATCAAGGAAACATGCAGGAGTATGGCAGTCTTGGTTTGTGAAAACAGAAATATGAGGTGCATTTGCATGGAGGGTGGTGGAAGATGGCAGTGGGAGTGGACAGATAGAGAACTTTAATGCCATGCCAAAGAGGCTCATGCTTATGCAGCCCCTGGAGAATTTCAAGGACAAATTCAAATTTGCATTATTGAAAGACACTATGGAGCAGTGGAGAAGGAGTAAAGGCTGGAAGATTCGGTCAGAAGTTACTGATAAGATGAGGAGAGATGATAAAGAATTGGCTAAGAAATAGAAGGTAAGGTGCAGATTTAAAAGTCATTTAGGAGGGAAAATTGATGAGATGTGGATTCAGGGGATGAAGCAGGAAGAGTGGTGGATGATTCTCAGATTTCTAGTTTCGATGATTTGATGGTAAGCCAAGTGGCCTTGCAGGTAAGATTTTAGATTTGTTGAGCTTGATGGACCTGTGGGATGAGCAGAATGAGTGTTAGGGCCTGCCACTTGGGGACTGGAAGTCAAGATTTGGGTTTTCTCGGGATACGGGCAGTAGTTGACATTGTGGGAATGTGACAACCCGACACAGGTGACACAGAAGGAGGTTCAGGAATGGTTCTGAAAAGCCCCTGAGAGTACAGGCAGCAAAGGAGAGTAGTCACAGCGCAGAGGAGATGCAGAAGGTGGAGTCATGGAAATGAACAGGAAATTCAAGGAGGAAGTATTCAAATGCAGGCAAGAGGTCAATTAGAATAACTAAGGCCTGTTGCTTGGTAGAGCTTAGGAAAACCCACAAACGATTATTTCAATGAAGTAGAACAGAGTGGAGCAAGAGATACAGTGAATCCTCTTCATGAATACCCTAGGTGTTCATACTTTAGGTCAAATTATAGGTGAAGTCCTGGAGACCATCCATGGATGTAGTCCAGTTTCAGGCTTGCTGCATGGGGCAGATCTGGCTTGTCCTTGCAGGACTATTTCCCAGAGCCCAGCAAGGAGCCTGGCACATTCACACGCACCCATTAAATACTGGAGGAAAGAATGGATTAATGGTTTGTGGTGGTCAGAAACTTGCCTTGGTACAGCGCTGGGGGAGTACATGGCTAGCTCCAGGAATTTAGGAGGCCTTTAGGAGTTACCAAGGAAGTTGTGTGTACTTTTTTTTTTTTGAGACGGAGTCTCGCTCTGTCACCTAGGCTGGAGTGCCATGGCGCAATCTCGACTCATTGCAACCTCCGCCTCCCTGGTTCAAGCGATTCTCCTGCCTCAGCCTCTCAAGTAGCTGGGATTACACTCTCCCACCACCACACTTGGCTAATTTTTTTTCTTTTTTTGTATTTTTAGTAGACACAGGGTTTCACTATGATGGCCAGGCTGGTCTGGAACTCCTGACTTCGTGATCCGCGTTAGTTATTGGGTTGATCTGGTCGTTTAATGCCTGTGCTGGGGATGATGGTGACAGCGGGTCTACTCAGGTGGCTCTTGTTCTGAAACGTGGGTAAGCTCTTGGTCCAGTTTCAGATGTGATTTTTCGGAGTGGGTTTGCTTTCTTAGCTGTTTGTTTCTTTCCTGTGTGCAGGTGTGTTATCTCTCCAATTGGATACTACATTTCGGAGGGGCAGGGGCCACTCACTCCACGGGAGTCTTTTGTCCTTGCAGCACGAATCTGCCCACTCGATCCTCAGCTGAGAATCCTAGAGCTCCTCAGCCTCAGCTGCCTTAGCGCCCAGGGCAGGTCACACCTGGACTGTCCGCCCTGCCTGACTCGACCCTCAGCGAAGAAACGTTGTGTACTTGCTTCCCGAAACTGACCCTGGGGAGGCCGGACTGAGGGGATGATGATACTGAGAGCCAGCAGTGGGCAGGCAACGCGGCTCCGCTGCGGGGTGACCCGCCGCCTCCCTGCGGACACAGGTGTGGGGAGAGCCAGGGCCTGCCGAGGGAGTGGAGCCACGCACTGCCGGGCGGAGGTCTCCCCGTGTAGGTCTGACAGCGGAGCTGGGGGTTCCCACCGCCTGCTCTCTGCGGTGCTGATGGACGTTCCGCGATGGACGCGGCTCCTCCACCGGCTCCGTCCGTGGCCCCCGCCGCTCCGCTCCTGGGCTTGTCCCCGCTCGCAGCCCCTGCAGCGCCGGCCACGGCCGTTCGGAAGGAACCGCGGGGGGAAGCGGAGGTGGGTGTCCCCGGTGCCCCAGCAGAGGCCGCCCGGTGCGGCGGGACGATGGTGGCGCGCGAGTTCTTGCGTCCCCGCCCCCCGCCGCGCCCCCCGCCCCCCGCCCCCGACCTGGGGACCCCCGCGCCGGGGGAAGCCCCGCGCCAGCGCCCTCTGCGCTCCGCGTCCCTCCGCCTCCCGGGCCCGGGGCTGTCTCCTCGGGCCGCGCCGGGCCGCCCCACACTGCGCATGAGCGGGAGCCCGGCGAGCCCGTGAGAGGAGCCGCCGCCGCCGCCGCCGTCCATTCGCTGCGGAGCCGGAGGAGGAGGGGAGAGGCCTGGAGGACACCAACATGGTGAGGCACCGCTGCCGCCCGCCCGCCGCCGCCCGGGACCGCCGCGCCGCCGCCGCGCACCCCTGCCCGGCCGCCCCCGGCCCGCGGCGCCCCCGCCGCCCCGAGCCCCGGCCCGCGGCCTCCGTCCGGCTCCCGGGCGGGGGCTCTCCTGCCGGCCTCTCCCTTCCTCCCTCGCCCCTTCCCGCCCGGGCGCCGCCGCTACGCGAGAGCCGAGGAGGCGGAGCGGCGCCGGGCCTAGTCGGGAGCCCCGGGGAGTTTGGGGGGCGGGCAGCGGCCCCGGGGCCCCCGGGCCGGGGCCGGGCGCGGGTGGGGGAGGCGTTGGGGCGGGGGGAGGGGAGGGGGCAACAGCCCGGCCCCGGCCGGTCCGCCGGCTCCATTGTGTCTGGCGGGGGACGGGGTTCTGGGGTTCCGGGTGAGCCGCCTCCCCCCGCCCCGAAGCCGGGGCTTCGCTCCCCGCCCGGCCCGGGAGGAGGAAAGACTTTGCCGGCGCGCCTCTCCCTCCTCCGCTCCCGGTTCCGACACCCCGCAAATCTCCCGGGCAGTTGTGCTTGGGGCGGGGTACCAGCCCGGTCCCTTTCTCCATCACCTCTCCGAGCGTCCCGTGCTTTGAAAAGGAGAAGGAGAGTTTCCCCGACCAGTTGGTGGAGGTTATATTTACCCCTCTCCTGAAACATGGGAGACCGCTGAGCTGGGGGAGGGGGTACGGAAGTGCAACCTGTTCTCGTTTCGGAAAATTAGGGAACACAGACTAGCCAGCGACCTTTCCAGCACCTAGTTTATTTGCTTGGGGGTGGGAGGGGTAATTGCTTTATTATAGTAGTTAAGGGCCATTTGTGATTTAGAAAAAAAAAACAGTTTGTCAAGTTACTCTCCTTTTTTGTTTGGGAAAAAAAAGTCCCTCCAGGTTCGCAGACCCTTGTGGTCGAGTTGTTTACTTTGGTAATTAAGTATCTGACTCTGCTGGACGCTCTTCGTGTTTCAGAAGCGCCGTTTGCCCTTGTACAATCTGAGCGTGAGTGGAATTCCATGCAGGTTACTGTATGAATAGTAAAAATGATATTGCCCTTTTGCTCGTGGGGAACATAAAGGCCTCTTTCAGGAGGGTGTGTGTGCGTGCCTGTGTTAAGGGAATGTTCTGGTGTCTTTGTTTTTAGTTGGTCTTATTTTTGCTGAATGACACTTTTAGTCCCAACCTTCAGCTTGGCAGTATTTTGGTGTCATGTATGGATATGTGGTTTACTCTGCCACATACTCAACATTGATGTTCTGTGGCAAGTTGTGTAGGAATTGACGGTTTGAATTTGTAAGAAAACTTACCTGTAAAGTGCAGGTTAATGTATGGATTAGTATTACAGTGTTCAAAGATTCACCAGGCAGTCTAAACAGTTTCTAGTTTCTTAAGTATTTAGATGGTCATAGGCATTACTCCTGAAGTTTCCAGACTCTAAGCATTTAGATGAGTATAGTCAGCTCGAAGTAATGACATTAATTTCCTGGGGAACAGTCAGCCAGATCATTGAAATATGTGCTCTTCAGGATGGTCTCCAGGTCCACATCATCCCCTAGAATCCCGGGTCCTGGAAATGCTCATCACCTGTTCAGGTATTCAGGATTCAAGTGGTTCCTAGGAGAGTTCAGCTTGTAAGCTTCTATCCTTTTGGTTAATATTAAAATTAGTTTTGAAACTTAGCCATAAGTCATGTAATTCTACCAGTGGTGACAAGATACTAATTTAAAACACATCCTGTGGCTGAACTCCGTTTATGTCATGAGAGTTGTCGTCATATTCTCTGGTTAGTTTAGAAACCCACAATGGGGGCTGAGCCTGGTGGCTCACACTTGAAATCCCAGCACTTTGGGTCACCGAAGCAGGAGGGTTGCTTAACAGCCCAGGAGTTTGAGACCAGCCTGGGCAATATAGTGAGACCCCAACTCGAGAAAAAAAAGCCAAGCATACTAGTGCTAGGCCAGCTAGTATGGTTGCAGCGACTCCAGAAGCTGACGGGGAAGGTCACTTGAGCTGGGAGGTTGCGGCTGCTGTGAGCCCTACTACTGCTCCACTCCACCCTTGTCTCTCAAAAAAGAAGAAAGAGGCTCACCATGGGTGCTAATAGAAGTTAGGCAGTAAGAATTGTATAGTTAAGAAATTGTTTGACTATAAACTTATCTTACATATAATTGTTTCTTTATACGGTTTTGGGGCTGTGAATTTTTTGGTGTCTGTAGCTGCAGTCCATTTTCACAGCACATGTTATTGTCAGTTCTAGAGCAAACTTAAATGATGGGATAGTTGAAATATTTTGTGTAAGTGAAAAAGTTGTTCTGTTAACCTACTCCCTCCACCCCCAGACTAAAAATGACTCCTAGATAATATTCTGTTACGTTGGAACGTGTGTGTGTGTGTGTGTGTGTGTGTGTTTGAAACGGAGCTTTTGCTCTGTCGCCCAGACTGGAGTGTAATGGCGTGATCTCGGCTCACAGAAACCTCCGCCTCCTGGGTTCAAGTGATTCTCCAGCCTCAGCCTTCCGAATAGCTGGGATTACAGGCACCCGCCGACATGCCTGGCTAATTTTTGTATTTTTAGTAGAGACAGGATTTCACCATGTTGATTTGACTAGGCTGGCCTTGAACTCCTGACCTCAGGTGATCCACCTGCCTCGGCCTCCCAAACTGCTAGGATTGCAGATGCAAGCCACTGTGCCTGGTCTAGAAGATATTTTTTAAAAGTGTTCAAAACGTTTGGGTTGTTTTATTTATAGACAGGATTGGATTTGATGATTTCTAAAGTTTCATCCAGCATAGACATTTTATGATCCTAACCATTTGCTAGACTCATAATATCATAGAATTTTTAGACTGAAATAGACTCAGATCATCTAATTTACTCCTCCCCATTTTTACATAAGAATAAATTGGAGATCAAGGAGGTTTTGAGTTCAAGTCTGCAAGCTTGTTGGTTGCAGAACTGAAACTATTTTCTCCTAGTCTACCATGAAACCCCAGTATTTGTGGTACATATAAATCTGTTAACTCATATGAAATCCAGAAAATTGCATTTGAAATTAAATCATATCAGCCACTTAAGCAGAGGAAGCCTCTTGTTATTAATGAATATGTTAGTTAAAAAATTCATATTAAGGGGTGATTAATGATATTAATGCCAGTGTTTTTAGTGGCTTTAAAAATATATGAACTTTAAAATTTAAGATTAGGTTGTCAACAAATACTAGAATTTGTAAATTCAAATGGATGTAGGTCCACTCAAGGTTGTCTTTTCATAACCTGTTGCACATTCTTTGCATATCTACAATTAAAGGAGCATATCAATTCTTTTCAATGATTGTTAAACATCTGCTATGTGCCAGACACAGTATTGGGCACTGAAGGGATGTTTATATCTCAGAAGAGACAAAAATCCTCACTCTGGTGAGGGTTACCTTTTAGTAGGGAGACATAAATAATAAAGACAGTATAGAATTTTCTCCTTTACTATGTTAGAAGGTGTTAAGTGCTGTGGAAGAAAGCAGTGTTAGGGAGGGGGATTGGGAGTGCTAGGGCATTGATGGAAGGAGGGTTGCTAAATGTTACCACTGATCATTTAGAACCCACTAAGAGATGAGGGAATGAGCAATGCAGAAATATGGTAGAGAGAAACCTTGAGGAACAGTGAGACCAGTGTGGCTGGAGCAGTGTGTGTGTGTACACGTGTATATACAGGGGGTCGCGTGGCAAGGAGTGGGATAGGCATGGGTGGGCATTGTAAGGATATTAGGTTTTTGCTCCCGAGAAATGGAAAGCCGTTGAAGGATTTTGAGTGGTATGAGATGCCTTGTTTCTTTTGTTCCATAGTGTCTTATGACAGTATTATAGATAATTTATTTTTAAAAGCAATTTTTTTAAAAAAAACCCTTATTACAGTTTTCTTTACCATGCAGCTTCTGTGTACAGAGTTTTGAATTCTGTTTAAAATGACTGTCTAATGTTCAGTAAAAGCTAATTGATCATCAAATATACCTAGCCACATTAGGGCTCATAGAAACAGAACAAAACCTGTTTGCTAGATTGTTGAACATGTTCTAGTGGTTTGTATGTAGTTCAGTGATATATGCAGAAAACTGGGCCTTTGGGGACAAAGAAAGGAAATTAACATTTCTTGAGAAGATACGCTCTGCTAGTCAGACAATTTACAACTGTCATTTAATCTCCACCCCCACTTCTGAAATGGGCATTATTACTACCTTTTTTTTGTTTTTGTTTTTAGCATATTTGGGAATGAAGGCTTAGTGCTTCTAAATTATTTGATGCTGGTATGTGACAGAGCAGGGGTTAGAACCCTGGTCTCTGGTTCCACACTTTATCCCCCACGACCCTCACCTACTCTCATTTTCTTTTCTTTTCTTTTTTTTTTTTTTTTTTAAGCCAGCAAGCATTCCTTCAGTGTAGATGTGGAATCTTTGTTTAGTTTTACTTACTCTGCTTTCTTCCTTGTCATGCCCAATAATAGTGATTTAGTTATTTCCATATCAAATCAAATGATCTGTTGTAAACATTAAGTAATCGAAAAAATTAAAAGTTTTAGTGCATATAGTAAGAAAGTTGGAAGTACAATCTGTGTTAATTTTTTTTTTTAAGTTTTAAAAGAACGGGTCATTTGGGTCAAGTGGCTGCTTTGATTATGCTCCTACAGATTAGGTCAAAGCATAAGGAAAATCTGGGAGAAAACTTCTTTTAAATTTCAGTATTGTATTATTCACGTTACGGTAGTGTTTGCCATGACATTTTATGAAGAGAAATAGTTCCAAATAGGACTCAGTTGCGTTGTGGACAGAAACAAGCTCTTGACTAATTTATGTAGCCACTTTAGGTGTGTACCCACCCCCACAAGAAAAAGCAAAACAAAAGGAAAAAAAGTCACTAAAATAGTCTTTTATCTCTTTGTTGAATTTGTTTTATATAATTAGTACCTAGTCACTGAGAGTAATTAGGCTGCTTGTCTGCATTATAAAGTTTTAAGAGATTTTTTTTTTTTTTTTGTTAAAGTCTATGATTCGTTTGAATCACTCAACACAGAGATAAGTTGAAGTACACAGCCCATTCCCTTATTAGAGTAGGGTATGTTCACGAGGTCAAGAGATCGAGACCATCCTGGTCAACGAGGTGAAACCCCGTCTCTGCTAAAAATACAAAAATTAGCTGGGCATGGTCGCACGTGCCTGTAATCCCAGCTACTCGGGCGGCTGAGGCAGGAGAATTGCTTGAACCCAGAAGGCAGAGGTTGCGGTGAGCCGAGATCGTGCCATTGCACTCCAGTCTGGGTAACAACAGCGAAACTCCGTCTCAAAAAAAAAAAAAAAAAAGTAGGGTATGTTCATTTTAATAAACATTTAGAATGCTTATTCAGAGGATTCTAATATTTCCTGATTTAAGATTTGAGAAAGTATCAAATCTTAAAAGATTTTATTATTTTAAAATTTTAAATCAATTTTAAATAAAATCTTAAAATTTTATTAAAAGATTTTATTTCTCTATGAAACAAATATAGTATGTTATAACTTAACTGGAATTTTTAAAATCTCATTTAATTTTTGATTTTGTGGGTTTTTTTTTTGCCTCAGTAATCTTTTGTTAATTTGAGATTACTTTAGAAAACAGTGTTAATGGAGAGAGGAAAGCAAATTTAAATTAGCTACTTTGATTTCTTGTTAGAAGTTCAAACAATAAGTTTGAGAGAATCAATTGAGATATGGCTAATGCAGATATTTTAAGGTGGTTATTATTTATCATAGATAATCAGAAATTAGTGAAAATAACTTTTTTCTTTTTTTAGATAGGGTCTCACTCTGTTTCACCCAGGCTGGAGTGCAGTGGCACCATGTCGGCTCACTGCAACCTCCGCCTCCTGGGTTTGGATGATTCTCCTGCCCCAGACTCCCGAGTAGCTGGGATTACAGACATGTGCCACCACGCCTGGTTAATTTTGGTATTTTTAGTAGAGAGGGGGTTTCACCATGTTGGTCAGGTTGGTCTCGAACTCCCAACCTCAGGTGATCTGTTCCCCCTCCCCCAGCCTCCCAAAGTGCTGGGATTACAGGTGTGAGCCACTGCATCTGGCCTAAAATAACTATTTTTAACAGTCAAGGTGGGATGTGGTGGCTCACGCCTGTAATTGCAACACTTGGGATACACTGAGGCGGGTGAATCACTTGAGGTCTGGAGTTCCAGACAAGCCTGGCCATCATAGAGAAACCCCGTCTCTACTAAAAATACAAAAATTAGCCAGGTGTGGTGGCGGGGGCCTGTAATCCCAGCTACTCTGGAGGCTGAGGCAGGAGAATTGCTTGAGCCTGGGAGGCGGAGGTTCCAGTAAGCTGAGATTGGGCCACTGCACTCCAGTCTGGGCGACAGAGACTCTGTCACAAAAAAAAAAAAAAAAGTCAAAACAATCTATAAACCAACAGGAAGACATTTATTTCAATTTACAGTGGTAGGCATATTTTGACTGGTAATTCTGAGGGGTGGCAAGAAAATCCAAGTTTTCATTAGTTGCCTGCTTTTTAAAAACCTGTGAAGTGTGCAAAAGTTTACAAAATCCATTTGAATCTTACAGATATACTTCTGAATTTCTAAAAGGTGGCTTCCTGTAATATATCATTGTGCACAGTAATTACATAGTATGTATATCATTCCTGTTGGACTTAGTAGTACAGTACTACCCTCTTGCCTGTGGTTTCATTTTCCTTGATTTCAGTTACCTGCGATCAACTGGCAATCTGAAAATATTAATGGAAAATTCCAGAAATAAATCATAGGTGTTAACTTGTGTGCTGCTCTCAGTAGCATGATGCAGTCTTACTGTCACAGCCGTTGGTCATGCCTTTGTCCATCTTATTCACGCTGCATTTACTGCCCACTGCTGGTCACTTAGTAGCCATCTGAGTTACCAGGTCAAAAAAACGTAGTGTATATATACGGTTCTGTACTATCTACGTTTTCAGGTATCCATTGAAGATCTTGGAATGTTCCTCCCGTCCCCATGTGGATAAGAGGGGACTAATATAACACAGAGCCTCTTTTTTTTGAAACAGAGTTTTGCTCTTGTTGCCCAGGCTGGAGTGCAATGGCATGGTAATGGCGCGATCTCTGCTTACTACAACCTCTACCTCCTGGGTTCAAGTGATTCTCCTGCCTCAGCCTCCTGAGTAGCTGGGATTACAGGCATATGGCACCATACCTGGCTAATTTTGTAGTTTTAGTAGAAACAGGGTTTCTCTATGTTGGTCAGGCTGGTCTTGAACTCCCAACCTCAGGTGATCCACCTGCTTCGGCCTCCCACACTGTTGGGATTACAGGCGTGAGCCACTGTGCCCAGCCTCTTTTTTGAGACTGGGTGTTGCACTGTTGTTCAGGCTGGAGTTGGTGATGTGATCATGGCTAACTGCAACCTCAAACTTCTGGGCTCAAGTGACCCTCCTACCTCAATCTCCCAGGTAGCTGGAACTACAGGTATGCACCACCAGGTCTTGCTTTGTTGCCCAGGCTGGTCTTGAACTCTGGGCTCAAGCAATTGTTGCACCTCCACCTCTCAAAGTGCTGGGATTTGGGAGGTATGAGCCATCTTGCTCAACCTCAGCACCTCTTAAACAGGGGTTAATTTCAAGAGTTATTCAAAGTGCAGGAAATTTAAGACCGTAAGTAATTATTTTAAATTGCAGATTATAAGAGTACTGTGAGGGTTTCGTTTTGCTTACTATTTAAAATGGTACACATTTCTATGTTTTCTGGCTATAACCTGTACAAGTATTTGTACTTTGTCTGGGTTTCAAGCCCTCTCTTTGGAAAAGGAAACCCTGACTTAGAGTGCCCTGTGATTTGTTTTTTTCTACCTCTGTACATTTAAAGCTATAGATTATAGCCATCTGTTTTTAAAATAGTCTGTGAGAGGACTATAAACACATTTTTCTTCCTGTTGTATTGCTTGTATGGAAAATGATTTATCCCCTTTCTCCCCCTTACCCCCAACAACAACAACAAAAAAAAAAACAAAAAACCACCCCAGACAGAAGTTCCATCCTCAAATTATCTTTTTAGTTAGGTTGTGAGGGAAGGCTTAATGGGGAATTTTTAGTTGGAAAGCAAATTGTTCACATTTGACTACTTAACTTTTCCATTAAAGCAGGTGAAGAAATATTGCTCACAGTTTTCCTTCCTTCAGCGTCAGTAGTTGCACTTTTACCCTTTTTGTTTTTCCTTCGCTTGAGGACAGTATATAATAAATGGCAAGACTGCATGCCTTGAAACCAGGCACCAGGGCTTATTCCTGGCTCTGCTGCTTGCTGGATAAGTAGATACATGATGCTCGAAGTTTGATTCCTCATGGGTAAAATGGAATCACCTTGCAGGATTGTTGATAAGTACCTAGCACAGTGCCTGGCACACAGTAGAAGCTCAAATGTTAGCTGCTGGTTTTAGTATAGTTTATTGTTTACCATTGAAAATTTTTTTCTGGAGTTACTTATTTTTAGACAGGGTCCCATGCCTTGTCTTGCCCAGGCTGGAGTGCAGTGGCGCCATCATAACTCACTTCAGCCTCTATGTCCTTGGCTCAAGTGATCCTCCCACTGCAGCCTTTCAAATAGCTGGGACTATAGGAATGCACCACCATGCCCAGCCCCTTTTTTGTTTTTGTTAATTTTAATACAGATGAGGTCTTGCTATGCTGCCCAGGCTAGTCTTGAACTGCTGAGCTCAAGCAGTCCTCTTGCCTTGGCCTTCCGGAGTGCTGGGATTACAAGTGTGAGCGAGCACACCTGTCTATCTTCGTTTATGGACTTCTGAGGAGTCCGTACCACGTGCTAGTTGTGGTTCTGAGAGTTTAACCTGAATTGATTAATGTAACCTCAGCACTCTTTATAGATGAAGAAGTTGAAGCACAGAAACACTAATTTCCCCAAAGTCAGAGAGCAGTTAAGTGGTACAGGTGGAGTTAAACTCTTGACACTCTGGTTTGAAAGTCTGTACTCTTCAGTAACTAATCATATTATATTGCCTCTCTGTGCAGGTAGAAGGAAAAGGAGAGAGCTACTCCTGCTTAGATTCCTTTTCTGACTGCTGCAGTAGAACTGTTTCTAGGTGAAAGTCTGCTCGAGGAGTTGTAGGTAGGCTCATTAGTTGAATTGACTTTTCCTGCACTTTTGACTTCGGACCTATAGTCTCTGTTGGAAGGCTTTTTGTAAGTTAGTGGTTTTGGATATTGGTAACGTTTTGCTTTATCTGCTGAATACCATGTATTATATATGGAAAGTATGATCTTCTAAATTTCAGATGAAGTTGAACTGTCAATATGATAATTACATAGCAACATACGGAGCTTTTAGTGAGAATTGTGGGTGATCATAAAAGTGTTTCAGTTTTGAAAGCATTGACTTTTGTGAGCTAGATTAATCAAATCCTGAGACAACTAGAATTGAGTTAGAAAATTAATTCCTTTAAAAATATAAAGGCCTAAGTGTCTGTTTCTGGAGTTCAGGCTGAAATATAAACTTAAGGATGAGAAGGTAAAAATTCAAATTAATAGAAATAAAATGGATCTTAATTTTTTTGCTTTTAAAAATATCACTTATGGCCGGTGCAGTGGCTCACGCCTGTAATCCCAGCACTTTGGGAGGCCGAGGCGGGCGGATCACGAGGTCAGCAGGTTGAGATCATCCTGAAACCCCGTCTCTACTAAAAACACAAAAATTAGCTGGGCGTGGTGGCGCGCACCTGTAGTCCCAGCTACTCAGGAGGCTGAGGCAGGAGAATTGCTTGAACCCAGAAGGCAGAGGTTGCAGTGAGCTAAGATCATGCCACTGCACTCCAGCCTGGCACCTGGCAACAGACTGAGACTCTGTCTCAAAAAAAAAAAAAAAAATCACTTATTAAAATTATTTCTATTTTGAAATTGTTAGAACTTAGTTGACTAGAAAGTCATTTTCCATGTTTATTGTTTTTCATTGGGGTAATAACTTTTTTTTTTGAGGCGGAGTTTCGCTCTTGTTACCCAAGCTGGAGTGCAATGGTGCAATCTCGGCTCACCGCAACCTCCGCCTCCTGGGATCAGGCAATTCTCCTGCCTCAGCCTCCTGAGTAGCTGGGATTACAGGCACGCGCCACCATGCCCAGCTAAGTTTTGTATTTTTAGTAGAGATGGGGTTTCACCATGTTGACCAGGATGGTCTCGATCTCTTGACCTCGTGATCCACCCGCCTCGGCCTCCCAAAGTGCTGGGATTACAGGCTTGAGCCACCGCGCCCGGCCTGGGGTAATAACTTTTAATAGGAAGACTTTTAAAACTCATTACTTTTTCTTCGGATAAACTCTTATTTTAAATGCAATTCTTAAAGTTCTTTCTTTTTCTTTTTTATTTTATTTTTTTGAAGTAATGTTTTACTCTTTCACCCAAGCTGTAGTGCAGTGGTGCTATCATAGCTCCCTGCAGCCTTGAACTCTTGGGCTCAGGTGATCCTTATCCTTCCACCTCAGCCTCCCAAGTACTAGGACTATAGGCGTGTACTACAGCATCCAGCTAATTAATTTTTTTTTTTGTAGAGACAGGGTCTCATTGTGTTGCCCAGGCCAGGCTGGGTCTTGAACTCCTGGCCTCAAACAGTCCTACTGCCTTGGCCTCCTAAAGTGCTGGATTACAGGTGTGAGTTACTGTACCTGGCTGACTCTCTTTTCCTGAGTAAAAAAAAAGCAAATATGCTAGATTTAAGAATAAAAAAGTATGTGTTGATAACTTGGCATGTTATATTTTGGAAAGTTGAGCAAATAAGTTCATTTAACTGTTCAGATTATGACAGTATTTTTTTTTTGAGACGGAGTTTCGCTCTTGTTACCCAGACTGGAGTGCGATGGCACGATCTCGGCTCACCGCAACCTCCGCCTTCTGGGTTCAAGCAATTCTCCTGCCTCAGCCTCCCGAGTAGCTGGGACTACAGGCGCGCACCACCATGCCCAGCTAATTTTTGTATTTTTAGTAGAGACAGGGTTTTACCTCATTGACCAGGATGGTCTCGATCTCTTGACCTCATGATCCACCCGCCTCAGTCTCCCAAAGTGCTGGGATTATGCACCCGGCCATGACAGTATTTCTAACTTTGGTAATCTTTGATACAACTGTAATTATCTTTCTGTACCCCCTACCCCCATTTTTTTTTCCTGGAATTAAAAAGCAGAATATATTCTGCTTTTTGCATTTTACATCCTTACTGCTGTTGCATTTCTTTGAAAACTTGGTGCTATCTCCGTAGTTTTAACATTTGAATACTGAAGATTGTATTGCCTCATCTTATTTAATGCTCATGCTAGTTTATTCCCTTTAAATAAGTATTTAAGTCAATGGCATCTATTACATTTGAGCGCTGAATCATTGTGGCTGTCACATGTCTTTGCTCTTGGGAAGTTCCCCACTGGGTTTGTAGTAGAAGTAGAGAAAAAAATCCATCTGCTTTTTCTTTCACCTCAGTTTTCTATACACTGTCTCATCCCTTAAAATAATTCTTCTCTGGTTAGTCACCTTTTTCTCTTCTTTAAGTTGATAGAGTCGTAAACTTTTGGTGCCATACTGTCAAAATCAGAACACTGCCTGGTACATCTGTGTGGCTTAGGAAAAGGGGATGGGAGTGTTACAGCTCTCCTAAATTGGTCAGGTATACTCCAGCTTTATTCTAGGATAGCCTTTGAGACTACAGAATTGAATTCCCTTAGTGGGGAATCAAGTGTTAAAATGTATTCTAGGGACAGAGAGCTGACAGAGAAGTAGTCAGAGTGCATTATAAGAAGTGGAGGAGGCTGGTGGCTCACGCCTGTAATCCCAGCACTTTGGGAGGCCGAGGCGGGCGGATCACGAGGTCAAGAGATCGAGGCCATCCTGGCCAACATGGTGAAACCCTGTCTCTACTAAAAATAAAAAATTAGCTGAGCATGGTGGCGTGCACCTGTAGTCCCAGCTACTCGAGAGGCTGAGGCAGGAGAATTGCTTGAACTCGGGAGGCGAAGGTTCCAGTGAGCTGAGATTGTTCCACTGCACTCCAGCCTGGTGCCTGGCGATAGAGTAAGACTCTGTCTCAAAAAAAAATAAAAGAAGTGGAGGGTATTTATTAGACTTTACAGCAATGGGATTGTCAATATCCACTTAGCTTAGATGGAGTCCATATTGTCAGTTCTTGGCTTCATGTAACTCAGTGGCCTTTATGGTGTTGGAAATGGGTAGGTGTACCCTGTTTCTTCAGATATATTGATATTGCCCTAGATGGTAGAAATTTATATCAAACCAGTTAAACTAGTTTACATTTGGCTGGGTACAGTGGCTCACGTCTATAATCTCAGCACTTTGGGAGGGCTTTGAAACTCATTACTTTTTAATGATCCAACCTCAGGCGGGTGGATCACCTGAGGTCAGGAGTTCTAGACCAGCCTGACCAACATGGTGAAACCCTGTCTCTACTAAAAATATAAAAATTAGCTGGGCATGGTGGCACATGCCTGTAATCCGAGCTACTTGGGAGGCTGAGGCAGGAGGATCGCTTGAGCTCGGGAGGCAGAGGTTTGTTTCAGTGAGTTGAGATTGTGCCATTGCACTCCAGCCTGGGTGACAGAGCGAGACTCTGTCTCAAAAAAAAAAAAAAAGTTTGCATTTACATGTATTATTTATTACCTAAACTGTTTTCAAATAAGATATGACAAGGAATTCATTTGTATAATTCTGTTTTTAATTTTTGTGGGTAAGACAGTTTTTTTATCTTTGTTTACCCAGTCTTCTATTATCTTGCTTTTTGATAAAAAGTCATTAATAGAATAAACAGCTCTTTTTGGTGTGTAGAAGTGACTTAAGCTGTTTTTTTTTTCCTTTCGCCCTTCAACAAAGGCAATTGACTCTGCAGGGAACTGAGCACTGGATTTAAAGCTATATGATGAAACCCCAGATAAACCTGATTGTTTCGCCACCTCCAACTTTTAGGAGAATGGGGGAAAAGTTATGCCAGTAAGTTACATCAGGTTTAATTAAAAAGTAATTTCCAGGCTGGGTGCAGTGGCTCACTCCTGTAGTCCCAGGATTTTGGGAGGCTGAGGCAAGTGGATTGCTTGAGCCCAGGCAAGTGGATTGCTTGAGCCCAGGCGTTCAAGACCAGACTGGGCAACATAGCAAGACCCCGTCTTTAAAATTTAAAAACCCTATAATTTCCAGGATGTGGTCTGTGGTTGGTACACTTCCAGGTTAATCTCCTGCACTTTCTGTACCGCTGTACAGTGGTCACTGATGATCACAGTGATCCTTTGGTACTTCTTGCTCCTCAGAGGAGTATGAAACGTGTTAGTGCACTCTATCACTCAAGGAAGAAAGGTATACTAAGTTTTAAAATAATTTAAAATAATTTTCAGTAACAAAAGTTGGAATCAAAGCAGTTTCTTGTTAACTTTCATTTAAGCAAAATTAAATTAGGACAGTTACCTTCCTTGGCATTTGATTTCATTGTGAATTCGTTGTCATTGAACAGTCAATCTCAAGGAGGAGATAGTTTTCAAAAGGGAAGAATCCTGGACACCTAGACACTTGAGGGTTGTGTTGTATAATGGGATATGACTATATCCAGATGTTGTAGAGTTATTAGTGAAGTAGCAGAAGAGTCGTGAATTTATATGAATTCAAAGTTTCTCAGTTTTAGTGGAGTACGGAGGTTGAGATTTTAATTTGTAATCCTTTTGTTGTTGTTGTTGAGATGGAGTCTCGAGTCTCACTCTGTCGCCTAGGCTGGAGTGCAGTGGTGTGGTCTCAGCTCACTGCAACCTCCGCCTCCCTGGTTCAAGCGATTCTCCTGCCTCAGCCTCCTAAGCAGCTGGGATTACAGGTGCATGCCACCACGCCTAGCTAATTTTTGTATTTTTTTGTAGAGATGAGGTTTCACCATGTTGGCCAGGCTGGTCTTGAACTCCTGACCTTGTGATCCACCCACCTCGACCTCCCAAAGTGCTGAGATTACAGGAGTGAGCCACTGCACCCAGCCTTAATTTGTAATCTTAACAGTAACATATTTACGAAGAGAGGGGTTTGGCCGGCAGACTCTAGAGCGTAGACATTTTTCATATTGAAAGAAATAGGGTTAGTTTTCTTACTTGATTTGCATAGTCTTGTTTTTACTGTGATCGGTGGAAATATGTTGTAAATCTCAAAAACTTTGCAACTATGTACGGCAAGCAGTGTGATTTTATGGAAAGATTACTCAGATTCATGAGACCTCTTTCTTTTTGTCTCATTTCTACAAATAACAACCTGAGTGATTTTTTTTGAACAAATGCCAGAAGGTTAAGGTTCTCTGATTTGTCTAATCTGGAAGTTGATGTTTATGATCTGTTTGAGCTAGATGAGAGAATCTGGGGTTCTCAAATGTGTTGCTTAAACCACAGAATATTGTATCTATTCATGAGTACCCTACTCAAGTTTTCCCTCTTCATTTATGGTAGTAGCCTGGGAAAAACCCAAGTCTTTTGCTAGGAGATGGTATTGGAGCTTGGGAGGAGGAAGAGACAGTGGTGAGGCTGCAGTTGCTAGGAGGCCAGCTTGGGAGGGAAGGGAGAACATGTCCTTGATTCTGACAGTATCCTGCCTTATTTTGCTGTGGGTTTAGGTCAGATGAGAAATGAATCCTCGACAGTGTACAGCAAGTGAGAAGAGGCGATTATCTCTTTATCTCTTCCCCTTTCTGAGAAGAGGTAGCAGGGCTGTTTGGAGAGAGCAGGGGCCTCTGCTGTGCTCTGACTAAGGCAATGAGGTGATCCCTTTAGGGGGAAAAATAAAAATTAATTTCAGTAGGAAGGATGCATCTTCTGATTCAAGTGAAAATATGAGGAAATTTTGTTGATTATTTTCTTGGTTTCTGAATACAGCTAGGGGAAATGTCGAATACTCATATTTTATTGCTTTCTCCAATTTGGTAAAAAGAGCAAGAAAACAAGGTGGGTGATGTTGGGGAGGATCCCCCTCCTCCCGCTCCATGTCCTTTTAGAGTGGGTATTAGGACTGCAGTAAACACCTGTTAATCTCCTGGTTCCCTGGGGCATTTGCTGACTGGTCAGATCATTTCACCTTTTCCCTGTGTCTCCTCGGGCATCCATCTCAGAACGTGGTACTCGGTGGGGTTTAGAGAGGCGGCGCTTCCTTCTGCAGCCTTTGTGGACGCCCTCAGGACCCACTGTAGGAGGAACGCTGGCTGGCTAGCTTCCTTCACTTCTGTCTTAGTTCCTCTTCCAAAACTCTACCAAATTTTGTGTTTCAGATTTTTTTAAAAGTTAGTCTTTATGATTAATAATAGATCAAAAATAAATCTTAAGCTAAACTGTTTTAATGTTTTATAAGGAAAAAGTATTATTAAGAATGTTTAGTCAGCCATATAGAAATATTTAGTCTCATGTGATTTTACATAAAGTTTCAGTTTATTCTCTGGTTTCAATAGAACAAGTTGAAATCATCGCAGAAGGATAAAGTTCGTCAGTTTATGATCTTCACACAGTCTAGTGAAAAAACAGCAGTAAGTTGTCTCTCTCAAAATGACTGGAAGTTAGATGTCGCAACAGATAATTTTTTCCAAAATCCTGAACTTTATATACGAGAGAGTGTAAAAGGATCATTGGACAGGAAGAAGTTAGAACAACTATACAATAGATACAAAGGTGAGTGCTTGCTTGTGACTTTAAATAAATTTTGGACCAGATTTTTCCAAATTATCGGCTTGTGAGATATCAAATACTATATGTAACATAAATTGGGTGTATGTATCCAATAGAGGTCTGTAGATCTTAGAGTTATTTCAAGAGGTCTGAGGAGAAATTATTTTCTTTTCACTGAGATTTCTTCTTGGCTTTTTTTATTTTCCTCCCCTCCTGTTTTTCTCCCCCAACGTCCAAGTTGAGAATGGGGATGGGCAACTGTTTTTTCTCCCCTCATATATATAAAACTCAGCTGAACCAGCCTTTGGGAAAACCTGCATACTAAATCTTTAAAGAATTAGAAAATATTGCATCCTTTTTAAAAAGTTCAACTGTGTAACAGGTGAATAAGAAAAGGTTAATAGTTTCTCTATCTTTTCCTTATTTATTCTCCTAAGTAACCAATAATAGCCTGGTGTGGATTCTTCCATATCTTTTATGTTTATGCAGAAATATATTTACTGAGTTGCTTTCAAAGTTTTTCTGAAAATGGGATATTTTATGTATAACTTGTGCTCCAAAGTCAAATGATGTGCATGTTCTCATTGCTGGAGATATTGCCAGATTACTTTTAGAAATATGTTAGCAAATCAGATTTTATAGGAGTGCAGAAGTGCTTCTTTCTGTTTGTTTCTGTTTAAATTTTTTGCCTGTCAGGTAAATATTGATTTTTTTCTTTAAACAACAGATATTTACATTGTTGAGATTAGGGCTGAATTGCATAGTTTAGTTTATAATTTTTCTGATACTCTTTAAGAAGTGGTTGTTGTGGTAAAATGAACTTTGTTCTAAGAAAAAAAGAATTTCTGTTCTGAACACCTACTTAAGCAAAATATGGATGTATTAAAATCCCATGTGTCTATATGCGAATGTCTGATTTTTTGAATGTGTGTAAGTATGGGACATATTTCACATGAATAAATGAGACTTCAAAAATCATGTATCCATCTGCACATATCTTTTGTACACTTTAAGATTGATGTTAGAGGCCGGGCGCGGTGGCTCACGCCTATAATCCCAGCACTTTGGGAGGCCAAGGCGGGTGGATCACGAGGTCAAGAGATCGAGACCATCCTGGTCAACAAGGTGAAACCCTGTCTCTACTAAAAATACAAAAATTAGCTGGGCATGGTGGTGCGCGCCTGTAGTCCCAGCTACTCGGGAGGCTGAGGCAGGAGAATTGCTTGAACCCAGAAGGCAGAGGTTGTGGTGAGCCGAGATCATGCCATTGTACCCCAGCCTGGGTAACAAGAGCGAAACTCCATCTCAAAAAAAAAAAAAAAATGCTGTTAGAGAGGAAAGCGGCTTTAAATAATGGGCAAGGATATGTTAGAGTAATATTGTTTCATGTCTTCCGCATATTGTGGTCATTTGAAAAATGGAATATAAAGCATTACCTTTCTCAGTTTTGGTGATGTAGCATAATATAACACTACGTTATTTTTAAAGATCCTCAAGATGAGAATAAAATTGGAATAGATGGTATACAGCAGTTCTGTGATGACCTGGCACTCGATCCAGCCAGCATTAGTGTGTTGATTATTGCATGGAAGTTCAGAGCAGCCACACAGTGTGAGTTCTCCAAACAGGAGTTCATGGACGGCATGACAGAATTAGGGTGAGTATGTAATTACAGTAGGAAAGTAGGTATGTAACTGTGGAACTGAATTATGTCATGATTTTTTATAAAAATGTTTCATAAAATGTAAATTTAAAGATTTACTGGCCAACAAACATTGGTATACACAGAAGTGGGTGAACTTGCTAGTTTCCATATTACACGGTTTTCTGGGCTTGTCAAGTTATTTGTATAGTTAGTACAGCCTGTTCTTTTTGGATATATTCTTCTCATTTACTTCTAAGGCAGGTTCATTAGCATTAAAATTATGCATAATATTTAACATGGAAAAGTGAAATGACCAAGTTTTAAAGTTATTTCCAGCCTGGCGCAGTGGCTCACGCCTGGAATCCCAGCACTTTGGGAGGCCGAGGCTGGTGGATCATGAGGTGAGGAGATCAAGACCATCCTGGCCAACATGGTGAAACCCCGTCTCTACTAAAAATAAAATTAGCTGGGCGTGGTGGTGCGTGCCTGTAATCCCAGCTACTCGGGAGGCTGAGGAAGGAGAATTGCTTGAAACCGGAAAACGGAAGTTGCAGTGAGCCAGGATTGCGCCACTGCACTCCAGCCTGGCGATAGAGCGAGACTCTGTCTGTAAAAAAAAAAAATAAATAATAAGGCTGGGCGCGGTGGCTCAAGCCTGTAATCCCAGAACTTTGGGAGGCCGAGGCGGGTGGATCACGAGGTCAAGAGATCGAGACCATCCTGGTCAACATGGTGAAACCCTGTCTCCACTAAAAATACAAAAAATTAGCTGGGCATGATGGCACGTGCCTGTAATCCCAGTTACTAAGGAGGCTGAGGCAGGAGAATTGCCTGAACCCAGGAGGCGGAGGTTGCGGTGAGCCGAGATCGCGCCATTGCACTCCAGCCTGGGTAACGAGCGAAACTCTGTTTCAAAAAAAAAAAAAAGTTATTTCCTAATGTAAGACTGTGAACCCTGCATTTATAACATCCTAGAATTTAAAAACTGGAAAATACTTTAGAAGTTACTGCTTGTTTCACTTACACTTTGACAGCCGATTAGCTGAATGTCTTCGGAGAAATTGATTGAAAAGTCATGGGTAGAGGTTTTACTGTGACCTCTAGTTGTTCATTTTTAATGAGGTTGCAAACAGAAGTAATCAGTCTGTTGGTAGGTAGCTGCCCTTTCTGTTTTTAGTTGGCCACTATTGAGTAATAATAGCTAACATTTATTGAACACTATTTCAGTTAGCTGTGCCAAGTACTTCACCTGCCTCTTCACAGCAACTTTTTGAGAGTAGTCTTTCTGTTCCCCTTTTAGAGATGAAGAAACTGAGGTACAGAGAAAATATAGAATTAATTAGGTAGTATTAGAGTCATCATTTGAACCTGAGAGACATTGCAGTCAGTCAGAGTCCAGCCAACATACAAGAACCACACCAATAATTTTAACAGGGAAAACTTAAAGAATTGCTTTACTCCGTCAGAGGGATAAAAGGAAACTCTACGATGTAACAGGTATCAGTTGCAGCAAGCTGCTACCACCTCTGGGAAGTGAGGGAAGTGAAAAGACAAGGAAGAAATTGAGAAGCTTAGGAGATCCCCACAAGGCTGAGATTCAGACCTGGGGGCTTGGGGAGAGGGTTGGCCACCTGTGATGCTGGTGAAAAAACTGCCTAGAGGCCGCTTGCTGCGTGCTGTGAGATTGCTACCACTGGTGGATACTGCTGGGATCTTCCCACACACTAAACAGCAAACTGGGATGAGAAAAGTTCCTTCTTCCTCTTCCAGCCTAACACTGAGCCAGCTGGCAAGAAAAATGAAGTCTCACAGTTTGTAGTCCAATATCACAAAGTAGGGCAAAGAAGGGCAGGTTTAAAGCTGAGAGGCAGTAAATTTACTGGCCTGGACACTATGTCCTTCACCAAAGCCAGGCCCATCCTGAACTTGCTGGGATTTTCTGTGCTAGGACAGGTTTTACCAGAACTTACGGAAGCAGTGGTTTTAAAAATTTGAAACTGAATTCACATAATGCGTAATGAACTTTCAAATCAAAATTTTCATTTACAAACTAATGGTCTGGAAGGTGTTACAAAGAATGTAGAAGGAAAAAATACAAGCAGAAAATGATTAGAAGGAAAAAAATTGGTTTGTTTGTGGAATCTATAAGAAATAGGGTATTTCTTATACCATAAGGCTATATGAGGAAAGTAAGGCTTGGTACTTAGAGCTTTTCAAACTCTTTGAAAGTTGAATGTTTTGCACATATAGAAAAAGCTTAATATTAATTTGAGATAATTCAGTTGGAGGTGGTAGGAAGTTCACCTGTTTACTACTATACTTCGTAAATAACAAGAAGCAAGTTTTCAAAAGGAATGTTTCCTCGTAAGCAAGAGACCATGCTTTAATTAATTTAGATAGTAGACATGATTAATACCATGTCAGTAGTGTCTAATACAGTTTAAAATGATTGTTCTGCTGATTACTATGCATTCTTATTTATCCTCTGAAGCTGACTTCTACTAGGGAAAGTGTTGACAGTCTAGTGAATTATGTAGTTAAAATGGATAGCTCATTTATTTTCAGTCATTATTTAGAACATTTAATCCCTCCAGACCTATTCTTCCTGCAGCTAACGCCTATGCTTGTTTATATTTATGTAATATAGAAAGATTGAATTCCAACTATTTGATTTTTAAGAAAGAAGTTCTAGGAAATAAATGTAACCCTTCATGGGAATAAATAAGTTATTAATTTATAGTGAAAAAGTTAATCTTTTATAAATTTAATTTTATAATGTAGATGTGACAGCATAGAAAAACTAAAGGCCCAGATACCCAAGATGGAACAAGAACTGAAAGAACCAGCACGATTTAAGGATTTTTACCAGTTTACTTTTAATTTTGCAAAGAATCCAGGACAAAAAGGATTAGGTAAGAATTTTTTAAAATTATATTTTATGTTTCAGATATATTCAAATACATTGACAGTGTCATTTTTGTAATATAAAGTTATGTGTTTTGAGCATAAAGTCATGAAAATAGCAATTATTGAAAAAAGAAAAAGGTAACTTTTAATCAGAAAATACCGTGCACATTGAATAATAAGTGTACCCTTGGTACCGTATGTACCCTTGTACCCGTGAACCACTGATTTTTGTTTTATAAAAACTACAGTCAGTATAGAAGATAGTTGTTAAAATTCCACTGACATTTATTTATGCATTCATTCATTCATTCATTCATGATCCCAAAGATATTTTAGGATCTTAGCATTTATAGAAATAGCATTATAATATTTCTAAGTCATAGAATGCCAGATATATTTATTCTTTTTTGTTATGATTGATTTGAAAACTACAAGGATGAAAAGGAAATGCTTATCATTCATAATCTGATTATCCAGAAATAACTACTGTAGCAGTCTAGATCAATCCACTTATATTTGTACATTTGCTTTTGGGGATGGTTACGGGATATGAGAGTGAAAGACATGGTATAATTTACATACAGTGTAATTTGCAAATTACCTAAAAAGATTAGATGGTGCTAGTAGATAATTACAAAATAATAAAACCATTAGGGGTTTTAGAGGAAAGGAGAAATGACTAAAAGCCGGAGTGGTTGCGAAATGCTTCCTGGACAAGGTGGGATATGAACTAAAGAATTTGGTATTTGGCTGGACAAGGGAAGATAAAAGATATTCCAGAGAGAAGGTAGTTGTGAATGAAGGTCTAAAACTTAAGCAATAAGCTTGACTTTGTGCAAGAGACAAGTTGTTGGTTTGATTTTAGTGGGAATGCTTGTTTGGAGATTATAAATTGGTGAGACACAGGAAGGCTTAATAACCACAGACATCTTTTGAATCAGAAAGGGTTTCGTTTTGTTTTTGGAGACTGAAAGGTTTAACGTGGAATTTGTGGGAAATGGGGACCCAGTGAAGATTGTGATGATGGTGGTGACTTCCATTTAATGTGAGCTTTTAGTGTGCCTGGCACTGTGCAAACTACTGTACTGTACATATACTGCTTGTCTTGTCTGTATGTAAGTCTATTTCATGTTGCTATAACAGAATACCTGAGACTGGGTAATGTATAAAGAGATTTGTTTAGCTCATGGTTCTGCAGGCTAGGAAGTTTAAGGGCATGGCCCTGGCTTCTGCAGAATGCTTTTAGGCTGCATCATAACATAGCAGAGAATGACAAAGGGGAGGTCTGCGAAGAGAGAGCCCAAACAGGAGGAGAAGCCTCACTTCACAGTAACACACTCCAGAAACTGATCTGCTTCCTCTGGCAAGAACTCACATTTGCAAAAGGAGACTAGCACCAAGCCATTTTTGAGGAGTCCACCCCACGACTGAAACCCGACCCACCAGGCCCCACCTTACAGCACCACCACAGGGGATGAAATTTCGGTATGAGTGTTGGTGGGAGCAAACCAGCCATATCCAGACCATTGCACTGCCTCGTGAGTTTTACCGATTTTTTTGAGTTATTCATTCTTTCGTTCAGTAATTTACCACCTGCTGTGTGCTGTGCCAAATACACAGTCATACAGTGCTAGCTGTTGATCATCCTTAATTCGAAGTTGAGGAAACTTAGGCCCAGGATGGTTAAGTAACTTGCCCAGTAAAAGGTAGTGAGGTTTTTTTGGGGGGTTTTTGAAGCTAGCGTAGTTGAAAATGCTCACCAGGGGCCTTTTGCACTAATTCCTCTTTATTTTTTAAATTAGGCGGGGGGAGGCGTTGAGAAACAGGTTATGTGAATAGGGATTAGACCGAGGAAGTGATGGAAAGCTGGAGAGGAACGGATAAGTGTATAACATTTCTTGTTTTTTTTTTTTTTTTTTTTTTTTGAGACGGAGTTTTGCTCTTGTTACCCAGGCTGGAGTGCAATGGTGTGATCTCGGCTCACCGCAACCTCCACCTCCTGGGTTCAGGCAGTTCTCCTGCCTCACCTCCTGAGTAGCTGGGATTACAGGCACATGCCACCATGCCCAGCTAATTTTTGTATTTTTAGTAGAGACGGGGTTTCACCACGTTGACCAGGATGGTCTCGATCTCTTGACCTTGTGATCCACCCACCACGGCCTCCCAAAGTGCTGGGATTACAGGTGTGAGCCACCGCGCCCGGCCAAAAAAATGTAATATTTAATGGATGTAGAGTTTTTGTTTTGTGAGATGAGCATTCTGAAGGTTGATTGCACAATGTGGGTATACTTCACACTGCTGAACTGCACACTTCAAAAAGGTCAAGACGATAAACTTTGTTATGTGTATTGAACTACAATGAAAATATTATTTAAGACCCCCTGCCACAACCATACAGTGTTTAATACAAAGAATAAACTCTAATGTGGAATATGGACTTCAGTCAATAATAATGTATTCATATTGTTTCATCAATTATAAAAACTCTACCACACTAAAGCTAGATGTTAAAAATAGTAGGAACTGACTGGAAGAGAGAGGATATATGGAAATCTCTACTTTCTGCTCAACTTTTTCATAAATCTAAAACTGAAAAGGTCTATTAATTAAAAGAAAAAGTTGAGTAAGAGAATCACACTTTGTTTTGTTTTGCTTTGGTGTTAGGTATCAGGAAGTGTCATGACTTGCTTATTCGTAGAGTTTAATTAAAAAGAAAACAGTTTTTGTAATAGCCTTCCTAAGAGTTCACAGGGCTCTTAAATTACAAGACTTGGCAGAGAGGAATTAGAAGATCATAGGAGAGGAGGTAAGACGCCCAGAACAAATTGGCAGAGCGGCAGCGACAGCACTGCAGTTTGTTTATAAATAGCTGTGCTAATTAAAATGAGAACTGGTGTTTTCCATGTTTTTTGTTTTTCGATGCAGGTCTTGCTCTGTTGCTCAGGCTGGAATGCAGTGGTGTGATGATGGCTCACTGCAGGCTTGACCTCCTGGGCTCAAGTGATCCTCCTGCCTCAGCCTCCCGAGTAGCTGAAACTGTATAGGCAAGCCCATGATGCCAGGCTAATTATTTTAATTTCTTGTGGAGATGGGGACTTGCTGTATTGTCCAGGCTGGTATTTTTTCATTTTCTATAACCTTATTTCTTAGAGGGTGCTTCCTCTATTGCCATCTGCTTTAGTAATCTGACTTAATTTTTTAAAAAATTTGTTTTAGATATAGGATCTAGCTCTCTTGCTGAGGCTGGGGTGTAATGGTATGATCATTGCTCCCTGCAGCCCCAGACTCCTAGGCTCAAGTGATCCTCCTGCCTTTGCCTCTGGAGTAGCCAGGACTACGGGCATGTGCCACCATGCCTGGCTAATTTTTAAATTTTTTTGTAGAAATAAGGGCTCACTGTGTCATCCAGGCTGGCCTCAAACTCCTGGCCTCAAGTGATCACCCCGCCTTGGCCTCCCAAAGTCTTGGGATTACAGGCATGAGCCACCGCACCCAGCCTATTTCTGATAGTTGCCTGAATCTTAAATTTGAAAGGGATTTCGTAAGTCCTCTATAAAATTTAACCTACCCAAAGTAGCATCCTGACCTAATGCTCATTCAGCTTCTCCCTTTGAGCATGCAGGGACTGGACACACATTGTTGTGGGAAGTGGCCCATTCCTATCGCAGAGCAGCCTTACTTGTTACGCCGCAGTTCCTCCTTACTAAGCTAACACCTTTGTCTTTAGTGCTTCCACCATTTTCTTACATGTCTTCCAGTGCAACACAGACAAAGGCTAAAATGAAAGATCCACTCGCAGTTACCCCTTGTTTTTTTCCAGGCCAGCATTCTGGTTATTTTAACTATTCTTTTTACAGGAGACATTTTTTATTCCCGCCACTCTTCCCCCAAACACATTTCCAATTTCTTTCAAAATAGAGCCCATAAAGTTGAACATTGTGTTTCAAAAGGAGGCTATTTAATGTAGAATACCGTGGATCTGTTATTTTTTGTGAGGCTGTTCATTCTGTTAATTTGATCAAAGATTATTTATGCTCTTTAGCAGCCATACCATTTTTAGGGCCATACTGAACTTTTTTTTTTTGAGACACAGTTTTTTTTTCTTTTGGTAAACTTTTTATTATAAGAAAACATCTTTCAAAAAAGTTTCTAAGTTTTACATGGGGAGCTTGTGTTTTCACAGTGAACACAGTTTCCAGATCAAGAAGCAAGGCATTATAAATCACCTCCCACCTAAAATAACCACTCTAATCCACAGAGTCATAGTCATTCTAACATCATAGATTAGTTATTCCTGTTTTAGAACATTACATAAATGAAATAATATCATGAGACACAGTTTTGTTCTTGTTGCTGAGGCTGGAATGCAATAGCGTGATCTCGGCTCACCACAACTCTGTCTCCCAGATTCAAGTGATTCTCCTGCCTCAGCCTCCCGAGTGGCTGGGACTACAGGCATGCGCCACCATGCCTGGTTAATTTTGTATTTTTAGTAGAGATGGAGTGTCTCCATGTTGGTTAGGCTGGTCTCGAACTCCTGACCTCAGGTGATCTGCCCATCTTGGCCTCCCAAAGTACTGGGATTACAGGCATGAGCCAATATTGAACATTCATTAGACTAAAGTCTATGGGTCATTTTCTTGTGGGCTCTGGTTCAGGTGGAATCTTACACCTCTACAATTGATTTGAACATCATTTGTTAAACATTTAGTCTAATATTTAGGAATAATTTTATAGTGTTTTGAGTATGATCATCTATATAATCTCATTTGGTTCTCATAACAACCCTTTGGGCCAAGTAAAACCATGTTATCTTCTCCGTCGTGTAGATGAGGAAACTCATAGCCAGAGAGACTGATTTGTTAATAAAGTCACCTAACTGGAGAGTTGTTGGACTGGAACTGAGACTTCGTTTCAGGCCTTATGCCTCCACATTCAGTGTAGTGGTGGTGGTATGTTGTGCTACCTGTAGCTGTCTCTGAGTAAAAGTAAGACATTGTGGCTTTTGCCTGCTCCTGGTGAGGGGTGACTGTGGTTTCGGGGAAGAGCTCCCAGAAAGGCAACGTGCCTCATTCCAGGCCTCAGAAGCACCAGAATACATTTACCTTCAAAAATGACAAGTTCACCCAGTGCTCATGCCTGTAATCCCAGCACTTTGGAGGCTGAGGCAGGTGGATCACTTGAGGTCAGGGGTTCGAGACCAGCCTGACCAACATGGTGAAACCCTGTCTCTGCTAAAAATACAAAAATTAGCTGGGTGTGATGGCAGGCACCTGTAATCCCAGCTACTCGAGGGTGGGGGGTGGTGCTGAGGCAGGAGAATGGCTTGAACCTGGGAGTCAGAGGTTGCAGTGAGCTGTGATTGTGCCACTGCACTCCAGCCTGGGCCATAGAGCAAGACTGTCTCAAAAAAAACAACACACACACACACACACACACACACACACACACACACACACACAAAATTCATGATGGATTATGTCAGCACTGTAAAGAAGTTCTTGAGTGGCAAAGAAGTTCTTGAGTGGCATGTAAAATATAGCAAATGCAAACCGCTATCAAAACCTTAAAAATGTATTAAATGTTTACAACAGACGTTGGAGGATTCATATCACATAACGTGTAGACCACGTGCCTATGAACTTGAAATTTGTGCAAAATGTGGAAAGAAGGCATTGCTATTCCATTCAGCAAAGAACCAGGCAAAACAGAAAATACTGAAAATAATCTAAGTTCCAGCCTTTGAAGAAGCTGCAGAAGAAATGAAGAAAGTGATGATGATTTAGATTTTGATATTGATTTAGAAGACAAAAGAGGAGACCATCAAATTAATTAATATCACTGTATTAAAAATCAGTTTAAATTAGCCGGGTGTGGGGGCCTGTAATTCCAGCTACTCGGGAGACTGTGACCGGAGAATTGCTTGAACCCAGGAGGCAGAGGTTGCAGTGAGTCAAGATCACACTCTAGCCTGGGCAACAAGTGAGACTCTGTCTCAAAAAAAAAAAAAAGACAAGAATGTGAAATTCTGACTAACTTCTGACAATTTCACAAAAGATACTATGAAATCCTAATGAGGAAATCAGAAAATGCTATGGAAAAGTAGACACATTTTAGACATGAACAATAGAAATTATGTATGATATATTACCAAATACCAAGCTACACCAGATTTAGAATCGATGGCTGTGTAAGAAAAGAACTAAGTCATGTAAAAGTGAGATGACATTATTACATCGCTAGCCTCAAAAACTGGTCCTCAGTAAGTGCCTTTTGGTAAATGGCTCATAGCAAAAGCCTCATTGCTGATGTTTGCTTGTTATAAAGCAAAAGCAGCATTTTCAAATAATGTCTAACAAGTGTATATTTTTATTTGTATTTTTATATACCTCATCGCATTGTTTTTACTGTTCTTCTTGTGAAATGTGCATACGAAAACAATGCACAGAATTTATATAGAGAATGTAATGAATAGAAAAGAAAGTTCATGCATTGAGACAGCCAGGGGAAGAGACTGCCAGCATCAGAAGATGCCAGCGGGGCTCTCGCTCAGCAGAAGCTCATCTTTCTTCCCAGAGTTGGAAATGATTCTGAACTTTGATAATCACATTCTTATTTTTTTACTAATCGTGTTGATGTTTCTAAACAATATAAATTAGATTTGTCTGGGTTTTTAACTCTTTTTATTTTGAAAAATATCAAACCTACAAAAAGTTTGCAAAATCCTTCTCTGAACTTTTGCATTTTCTTCCCTTGGATTCCCAGTTGTTAGCATTTACCATGTTTTCTTTGTATCTCAATAGACGGATGGACACACATCCTTTATTTGCTGAACAGTTTGAAAGTGTGCGAAAACTGGTTTTGAACCTTGTATGAACAGACTTCCATATATGTTATTTTGTATCTTTTTCATTGTTATAAAATGTGTTGAGATTGAGTTAAAAAAAAAAAAAGACATTGTGAATAGGATTTTTTTTTAACTGTCCTCTATGAGAAGGAATTTGGTTCAAGTGAATAGGATTTTTAATCACCATTCCATCCTCCCTAGTGAACTGGCAACATTTTGTTTCTCTTAGGGACTAGGATTAGATCTGGTCTCAGTTCATGTCCTGTTCATCCTGCATTCACCTGATGATGTGTTGTGAAATCCCATGTTATTTTTGTCGATTCTCTTTGAAAGAATAACATGGGGAGTATGTATCTCTGTTTGCATTTCACATTTTACTGTAAGGACTTAAAGATTTATTTTCCCAGGATCTCAATTTTTTGCAATACTGTTTGTTACTAGGACTTGCTTATCTCTTTTTCTCTATATTTTCCTTCCACTTATTTTAACTGGTGTTGCTTCTTGATACCTTGTCACTGACTTTATTGTCTTTTCCAATACTGCTTTAGAATCTAAAATGACAATTCTAAATGATCTAAAATAATGATAATAGTAAAGACGGATACGTTGTTTGCCTGGTAGTATTATAAATGCTCTGTGTACATAAACTTATTTAGTCCTTAGAAGAGCCCTGTAAGAATAAGTACTATTGTTATCTTCATTTTATTTTATTTTATTTTATTTTTATTATTATTATTATTTTTTTGCCAATCAATGAGAGCTTGTAAGGTTGCTGAGGTTGGTTGGCCTTGAACTCTTGGCCTCGCCTTCGCAAGCGCCACGACATCCGGCCGGAGCCACTTTGGGCTCGTGTTATCTTCATTTTAACGAGATAGAAATCAGCCCAGTTGCCCAAAGTCGCTGACTGGGTGGTAGAGTAGGGGTTACGAGACTAAAACTCATACTCTAAACTACTGTGTTAAACCACCTCTCTCTAGCTAAGCTGTTTTCTTCGTCGCTTAGAAATATATTTCTAAAGGGCATCTCTTTCCTATACCTGTGACAATTGACATTTTATCCTTGTTCAGTCTTAATGTATTTCAACTCTTAATTATAAATTATTAATCTTTCTGAGTTAAACTCTTTCTTTTTTATTCAAAAACACTTGACTGCTTACTCTGAGAGCAAGAGTCAAGAGCGTCTTTTAGTCTATCTGGGGTAGTTTGCAATCCCTTCAAAAAGGTTATAGTTTTCGAGCCTTGAAGAAAATGCACGTTTTCGAGACCAAAGGAACAAAGAAATCATTTTAGGTTGAGGGCCTGGCATGCTCACTTGCTGGGAGGTGAAGGAACATTCCACCTTTGAGGAACTGCAAGTGAGTTCATTTGACTAGAAGTGCAAATTTTATCGAAAAGTAATTGGAAATGATGGAAGAATTTTAACATGGAAGTGACATCAGATTCATGCTTGAAAGGTCCATCTCAAAGCACTATGGTCCTTTGAAAGGAGTGAAAGGTGGGCTAAGAAGAGAGATTGGTTACGGAGCTGTCCCAGTGATTTAGTTAGAAATGAAGAATATCCTAACATAGACCTTCCCAGTGGGGATGGAGAAGAGACAGATTTAAAAAGTCCTTTGGGGCTGGGTGCAGTGGCTGAGGCCTGTAATCCCAGCACTTTGGGAGGCCAAGGCGGGCGGATCATGATGTCAGGAGTTCGAGACCAGCCTGGCCAATATGGTGAAACCCTGTCTCTACTAAAAATACAAAAACTTAGCCAGGTGTGGTGACACACACCTGTAATTCCACCTACTCAGAAGGCTGAGGCAGGAGAATCGCTTGAACCTGGGAGGCAGAGTTTTCAGTGAGCAGCGATCACGCCACTGCACTCCAGCCTGGGCGACAGAGTGAGACTCCATCTCAAAAAGACCCAGCACAATCACCACCAAAAAAAACGTGCTTTGGTTGATTGCATGTGATGAGGAAGGAAGGAGTCTTTCTCAGGGATTATCAACACTTTCAGGACACATTGGGGAATTGGTGGGTTTTTGTCATTATGACCTAAGGTTTCTACTGGCTATGGGAAGGGGGAGCAGAGTTTGGAGGTAGAGGTGGTGCTAATGAGAAGTTGTGTTTCATTGAGAAATACCATAGAGGGCGGTGACACTGAGAAGGAAGAGCAGGTCTATAGAGGTTAGACAGGGTTCAGTTTGAGCGCTGCAGAGTTTAAGTTGTTCATGGATACCAAGTTGAAGATGTCTTCAGGCAGTTAGATACATGGTCTAGAATACAGAGATCGCTTTCAGGTTTAGGGGCTGTTAGGGTGGTTGAATGTGTAACATGAACAATGGCATAGGTTTGAAAATCTGAGGGAAATTAGAAAAGTATGACACACATTTTTAGGACACACCAACATTCAATGGGTGAATGGAGGAAGAGGAGCACCAGGAAAAGAAAATGAGAAGCCTTGATGGAACAGAGGGAAATCATTAGAGGGCTTAGCATTGAAGCTGAAGAAGTGACAGTTCTATCAGGAGGTGTGCTCAATTCTCTCAGATACTGCAGAGGAGACATCAGAGTATTCATTTAGTAACCAGAGAGTCTGATGACCCTTCAGAGTTTAATTTCATTGGGGTGGATGACAGGTGGACATTGGTTAACAGGATTAGAATGTGTGGGAAATCACACGCGCGCGTGTGTGGTTTTCTTTGGGAGACAGTCTTGCTCTGTCACCCAGGCTGGAGTGCAGTGGCACAATCATGACTCACTGCAGCTTCAGCCTCCTTGGCTCTGTCGACGTTCCTGCCTCAGCCACTCGAGCAGCTGGGACTACAGGCATGTGCCACCATACTCGGCTGAGTCTTTTGCTTTGTAGTAGAGACCAGGTCTCACTGTGTTGTTCAGGATTACAGCCTGAACTTTGAAACGCTATGTGCATACACGCTTGCTTTTGTCAAATTCCTATTTGGTATATCAGCTGCCAAATGGGCATTTATAGGTGTCACGTGGTTTGTATTTATTTGAATATTTCATTGTCATCCTTATTTTATACAAATTAGTTGAAAAGGAAAAACATACCCTAGCAATATGCTTCGTTCTCATAAATTTAATGCATTTAAAGCAAAGGGAATTAAGCACACTAATAACAGCAAATATTTAGTCTCAACTGAACATTTATGGCACTTAAACCAGACAATTGTATGTTGAGTTGGTAAAGAAAACAAAATTAAACAACCTGGAAGGAATATTGGGTATGGGGCTTTACAGATTGCATAGATTAAGAGGAAAGTGCCATTAGAAATTGGTGTTGCGTATTTGTTTTGGGGGGGACGGAGTTTTGCTCTTGTCGCCCAGGCTGGAGTGCAGTGGCACGATCTTTGCTCACTGCAACCTCCGCCTCCCAGATTCCAGTGATTTTCCTGTCTCAGCCTCCCAAGTAGCTGGGATTACAGGCGCCCACCCACCACGCCTGGCTAATTTTTTTGTATTTTTAGTAGAGATGGGGTTTCACCATGTTGGCCATGCTGGTCTCGAACTCCTGACCTCAGGTAATCCACCCACCTTGGTCTTCCAGAGTGCTGGGATTACAGGTGTGAGCCACCATGCCCAGCTGGTGTAATCTGTTTTTTAGTTCTCTTAAAACATGGGCATCTAAATTTGATTTTCAGACAAATTATGTATAAAAATAGAGGATTCTCAGTGCTATTTCAAGATTATCTGTGAAGGGAAGGAGAAAGAGGGTATAGCCAGTGAAGGTGGTGAGAGATCCAAGAAAGATTTTTAAAAGATAAGTGATAACTTGAGCATGCTTCTTTCTGGAGTTGGAAATGCCAGAGGACAAGGTCAAGTTGCAGATGTAGAGAGAGGGGAAAGTGAGTCAATAGACAAGATTCCTTAAAGAGGCGGGATGGTATTGGATTTAGAATAGAGGCATAAGGGGCTTATCCTTGGATAGAAGAGTTTCTTCATTTCTGTTGAGTTTGAAGGAAGATGATGATGGATTTGAAGGTAAGTACATTTGTACATGAAACCACAGGAAGTTTGTCCACTTAGCAGTTTCGGAATGCCTGCTGTGTATTTCAGTCTGCTGGCTGAGGAGTAGGTAGTCTCCATCGTTGAACGAAGTTAAGGTTCAGTCTTGCAGATTTCCAGCTACTATGTGTGTGTCCGTGGATGCTGGGGGTGTGGTGGTTACGTATTGCTTTTTTCATGTTGCTGTGTTGTTTGTTTGTAAGAGATCTCACTCTGTCACCCAGGCTGGAGTGCAGTGGCATGATCATAGCTTACTGTAGCCTTGATCTCCTGGGCTCAAAAGATCCTCCCGCTTCAGCTTCCTGGAGTAGCTGGGAACACAGGCATGCACCACCACAAACGGCTAATTTTTTAAATTTTTTGTGGAGATGGGGTCTTGCTGTGTTGCCCAGGCTGGTCTTGAACTGCTGACCACCTCAAGCAGTCTTCCCGTCTCAGCTTCCCAAAGTGCTGGGATTACAGGCATGAGCCACTACATGCAGCCTATGATTGATTTCTTACAAATCATCTGTTTTTGACAGTGAATTAGTGTCAGATTTACCCCCAGCCTTTTTTTTTTTTTTGAGATGGAGTCTTGTTCTGTCCCCCAGGCTGGAGTGCTGTGGCATGATCTCTGCTCACTGCAACCTCTACCTCCTGGGTTCAAGAAATTCTCCTGCCTTAGCCTCCCAAGTATTTGGAATTACAGGTGCCCACTACCACACCTGGTAATTTTTTTTGTATTTTTAGTAGACAGGGTTTCACCATGTTGCCCAGGCTGGTTTCGAACTCCTGACCTCAAGTGATCCGCCTGCCTTGGCCTCCCAATGTGCTGGGATTGCAGATGTGAATCACCACGCCTGGCCTACTCTTTGTTGCTTTTTTTTTTTTTTTTTTTTTGAGATGGAGTTACGCTTTTATTGCCCAGGCTGGAGTGCAGTGTTGCAATCTCTACTCACTGCAACCTCCGCCTTCCAGTTTCAAGCGATTCTCCTACCTCAGCCTCCTGAGTAACTGGGATTACAGGTGCACACCACCATGCCCAGCTAATTTTTGTATTTTTAGTAGAGATGGGGTTTCACCATGTTGGCCAGGCTGGTCTTGAACTCCTGACCTCATGATCCGCCCATCTTGGCCTTCCAAAGTGCTGGGATTACAGGTGTGAGCCACTGTGCCCAGCTCTTTATTCCTTTTAAAAATTAGGGCCAGGCGCAGTGGCTCAAGCCTGTAATCCCAGCACTTTGGGAGGCCGAGGCGGGTGGATCATGAGGTCAAGAGATCGAGACCATCCTGGTCAACATGGTGAAACCCCGTCTCTACTAAAAATACAAAAAATTAGCTGGGCACGGTGGCACGTGCCTGTAATCCCAGCTACGCAGGAGGCTGAGGCAGGAGAATTGCCTGAACCCAGGAGGTGGAGGTTGCGGTGAGCCGAGATCGCGCCATTGCACTCCAGCCTGGGTAACAAGAGCGAAACTCCGTCTCAAAAAAAAAAAAAAAAAAAAAATTGGAGTAGCACTAGCACCAAATTTTGTCTTTCCTAGTCTCTCATGATTTCTCAGATTATGAAGAATGATTTTGAGATGTCATCTATTAATAAGACTTTTACGTTATTTAGGATGTAAATTTTCTTGTGCTGGAGAAGTAAATTCACCCATAAAAACTAGATACTTTCTTAGTTACTTTAGTTCCCTGAAGGAGATCACAGTTCTCTGTCACATGATGAGTGTAGTTCTTTGTCATGCAGCATTTCTGCTCCATGCCCAGTTATAAAGTCATTTATATTGTCTTCGACAAACTTTAAAACATTCTTCATTTCTTAGGAATTTTAAGTTTTAGATGCATATTCTTAACGGTCTCTTTGTGGTCAGGATCAGTCAGTAAACAGTTTAGAGCATAAGATTACTTAGGATTGAGTAGCAGTCCTTCGCTTCCAACCTGTGGTCGAAAAAGGTGGACATCCAGGATTCTCAGCCGGGGCCAGGTTTGCCCCTCAGGTGATCTTCAGCAGTCTGTGGAGGCATTTTTCATTGTCACCAGTGGGAGTTGAGTGAAGCTGCTACTGGCATGTAGTGGGTGGAGGTCAGAGACATTGCTACATTTCCCACAGCATATAGGACAGCCCCTACGACAAAGAGTCATCTGGCCTAAAATGTCGGAAGTGCCCAGGTTGAGAAACCCTGGTTATAGTAACCAGTATTTGAACACTTGTGAGCCAGTGTGCTTAACTGCATTGCCTAATTTACAACACGGAATTCCCCTGTGAGGTAAGTGGTATCATTTTTGCCCTAAAGGCCCTGGTCATTTTTGAAGAAGGAGGATACAAACTTTGGACTCATTCATATAGGATTTCTGATACATACGTGTTCGGGTCACAGGCTTTCTGTTTTTGGGCTTTGTTTTGTTTTTGTGTGTATTTTTGTTTGTTTTTATTTTTATTTTGGAGGGACAGATACTCATAGCATTTAAGTACATAATGTATTTTTAATGTTTCAGATCTAGAAATGGCCATTGCCTACTGGAACTTAGTGCTTAATGGAAGATTTAAATTCTTAGACTTATGGAATAAATTTTTGTTGGTAAGTTCACTGTTCTGCAGTTTGCTGTTTTCTCTAAGATTCTGCCGTTTCAAGATAAATTTTTTTTTTTTTTTGAGACGGAGTTTCGCTCTTGTTACCCAGGCTGGAGTGCAATGGCATGATCTCGGCTCACCGCAACCTCCGCCTCCTGGGTTCAGTCAATTCTCCTGCCTCAGCCTCCCGAGTAGCTGGGATTACAGGCACGCACCACCATGCCCAGCTAATTTTTTGTATTTTTAGTAGAGATGGGGTTTCACCATGTTGACCAGGATGGTCTCGATCTCTTGACCTTGTGATCCACCCGCCTCAGCCTCCCAAAGTGCTGGGATTACAGGCGTGAGCCACTGCGCCCGGCCTCAAGATAAATTAACATCATGTTTGATATGGAATGAGAAGCTTGATTCCCAGCATTTTGTTACACAGTTGTTTTGCATTCTTGTATTTAGAATTGTCCAAACTTTTTTCCAGCTCTTTTTAGTGATACAAATGTATTTTGTTTTTTTTTTTTTAAATAGGAGCATCATAAACGATCAATACCAAAAGACACTTGGAACCTTCTTTTAGACTTCAGTACAATGATTGCAGATGACATGTCAAATTACGATGAAGAAGGTAATGAAAATTTTTGCCACACCAACTTTTTTTAACCTGCTGTTTTATCTCTTTTTATCACATACCCCTGAACTTTTTATGTACTTTTGTTTTCCTCAGAGTTGGATTTCCCTCTTCTGAGCTTTATTTATTTATTTTTTTTTTGGGAGACTGTCTCACTCTGTTGCCCAGGCCTGAGTGCACTGGTTTGAACATGGCTCATTGCAAGCCTTCAGTCTCCTGGACTCAGTGATCCTCCTGCCTCAGCCTCCCCAGTAGCTAGGACTACAGGCATGTACCACAATGCCTGACTAATTTCTTAATGTTTTGTAGAAGTAGAGGTCTTGCTATCTTGTACACCTGGCCTCAAGCAGTCCTCCTGTCTTGGCCTCCCAAAGTGTTGGGATTATAAGCATGAGCCACCATGCCCAGCTCCAAGCTTTTTTTAATACTCTTCTGAATGTATGAAATACCTTCATACATTTACCAATCCATATTCTTCTGCTTCCTTCAATTCCAACTCCGTATTCATGTCTTCCAGAAAGGCATGAGTAATTTTTTTTTTTTTTTTTTTGAGACAAAGTTTCGTTTTTGTTACCCAGGCTGGAGTGCAATCCTGTGATCTTGGCTCACGGCAACCTCTGCCTCCTGGGTTCAGTCAATTCTCCTGTCTCAGCCTCCTGAGTAGCTGGGATTACAGGCACGTGCCACCGTGCCCAGCTAATTTTTTGTATCTTTAGTAGAGATGGGGTTTCACCGTGTTGACCAGGATGGTCTCGATCTCTTGACTTCGTGATCTCCCTGCCTCGGCCTCCCAAAGTGTTGGGATTACAGGCTTGAGCCACTGCGTCTGGCCAGGCATGAGTAATTTTTATCCATGTTTTAGGTTTTCAGTTTATTCTAGCAACCTTTTTACTTCTTGATATGTTTTTACACTTATTTGTATATTTTTTTCATTATCTGTTAGTCTTCTGTGTAAGCTTGATTATAAACTCCTTAAGTTCAGCGACTTTGTTTTTTTTTTTTTTTTTTTTTTTTTATTTTAGAGACGGAGTCTTGCTCTGTTGCCTAGGCTGGACTGCAGTGGCGCGATCTTGGCTCACTGCAACCCCTGCCTCCTGGGTTCAAGCGATTCTCCTGCCTCAGCCTCCCGAGTAGCTGGGATTACAGGCACCTGCTATCATACCTGGCTAATTTTTTGCGTTTTTAATACAGACAGGGTTTCACCATGTTGGCCAGGCTGGTCTTGAACTCCTGACCTCATGATCTGCCCGCCTTGGCTTCCGAAAGACTGGGATTATAGCTGTGAGCCACGGCGCCTGGTTTTTTTTTTTTTTTTTTTTTTTTTTTAATCTTACTTCAGCTGCCTAGTATAGTACTACTGGCATTCAGTAAATAGTCACTGGTTGAATACTTTTCTGCTATTTCTTCATGTATGTATAAAGGTGGCGCTACGTAATTCACTAACTAGGATGTGGACTTTTATTTTTCCACATGTGGCAGTGATTTACGTTGATTTCTTCATACATATTTCCCTAGCCCCACTTGAGAAACAGTGGGATACCTGATGGAGCTATTTTTTTGAAAAACCCCTATGATCTTGGTGTCTTTAACAGTGCCCTGGAATCATTAAGGCTAATCAAGGATGATGTTATTTCTTCATTTTCATTGTCATTTAGAATCTTCCTTAAAAAGTGAACTGTTTAATCCTGCATATGTCTAACGGTGCTTTCTGTTACACCGTTTACACAAAAATGAAGAGCTTTCTGACTTGGGGATGGGCATGTGAATGTTTAGAGGCATACATATATGCAATTTTCACCTTTTACTTACGTATTAGCATGAAATAGGATGGAATTCCACACTTCCTGTTAATTTCCTTTGTGAGATTGCCACAGAGTGCTGGAAAATGTGTTTTTCCTCTCATGCTTTCAGCACTGGCCACAGGCTGTCATATGATGCCCGTCCTTTGGCAGCCAGTTTTGACCAAATTACTTCCATTGCCTGACTGCAGTGGCCTTCAGAAAATCATATTATTGATTGGTTGCCAGACAAGTTATTTTTTATCAAGGAACAACCAAATGTTGGAGTAATGAATCACAAGGAATATAAGGAATATTTGGGGTAAAAACTCCAAAAAGTTTGAGTTCTGAAAGACGTAATCATTGGTAATAGATAAGAATGATACACTTTAATGCTTATGTGAGGAAGTCTTAAAGAAAAGGATTCTACTAAAATGTTAGCCTTATTTCTCTTTTCTTTTCCCTGCTTTCTTTCATATTTTTTCTTTTTTCCAGGAGCATGGCCTGTTCTTATTGATGACTTTGTGGAATTTGCACGCCCTCAAATTGCTGGGACAAAAAGTACAACAGTGTAGCACTAAAGGAACCTTCTAGAATGTACATAGTCTGTACAATAAATACAACAGAAAATTGCACAGTCAATTTCTGCTGGCTGGACAGAACTGAAGATCAATCCTCACAATTCAGACAGAGGGTTGAGACAAAACTTTAAGGATACATCTTGGACCATATCGTATTTCATTCTAGTGGTGGCTTGGGCTTGTCTTCTAGTCCGGCCGCTCTCAACATTTATAATTCCAACATTGTGGATTTCATCTTCTATCTGTGGACCATCCTAGTTTATTCTCCCATAAGTCTTAGAAGCTTTATGGTGATTATTTTGAGGTTTTCATTCTCGCATAAAGCACAATGCTGTCTTCATCAGAAAACAGTTGGCATAAGAATTAAACATATGAACATCACAAAACAATTTATAAAAACTTCTTAAATACACGCTTTGGGCTAGTTGCAAAGACTATGCTAATAGCACTTCCAATGAGAGTGATCTATTTAAGTGTACTGGATCTGGAATGGTGTTTTGGTTTGGGGGGAATTTTTTTTTTCCTGGCAAATCACATGTGTTGTTGATGTGACTAGAGTATCTGATGAAAAACAATGTCAGAATAACCAACGTGAAAATTTTCTAGGGTAACTTGGTGCCTACCTGAAAAATGTATTGTGTTTCAGACTCTTGATTTCAAAAGGTCCCACAGAGCTAGTCTGTGCTTACCTTACCCATGTTGATATATCATTGCCCTGCAGGGAGCTTTTATTTAGCAAATGTCTGCATAATGTTAGATTCTACTCCTGTCTACATTATGCACTACATAATTGGACTTCATTATGCTTTTGAAATGCTTATCTGCCTGTCACATAAGTTAAACTATTTAATTTGTTTTGAATGTTTTGGATTGCTACACAATACAATATTCTAAATTTAGGCATGAGGGTTTATTTTTTTTTTTTTTTTTACTTTTTTTTTTGTCATCGCACTATGGAACACAAATGAAATTCTCTTTAATTTATAAGAAGATAGTAGAAGTAAAATTTTGAAAATGGTTGGATGAGCCATGAAGTTCAATCTTGATGAAATAGGTACTGCTCTTTCAGACAAATAGTCCATTTTCGATGACGTCTTATTTTGTTGAAATTGCTTTAACTGCTAATCACTATGGTTGCCAAATATTTACTTTAGGAGCAAAGATTTTCAAACAAGCATACATGATGCAAAATACCAATCTGGCTTCTAGTCTCTTTACTGTTTTTCTTTCACTCAGATTAGCTCAGTTTTCTCATCAAAGCAGAATGCTATCTTGTATGTATTTTTTTCATTACAAGACCCATGGGCTGCTTTTATGCTGAAAATGGTCATTTCTCTGTTCACTGACTGACACGTGAAGAAGGGTTTTTTGCTTTCTTGAACATTTCCGTAAGGCAGGCTAGAAATGTTATACTTCAAATGGTAGGTGATTATGGTCTTTTGATAGGAATAGGTTGACCTTGGTATATCCAGGTACTCTTTCAAGGGTCTAGGGTTGATATTAACAAAGGAATGTCCTTCAGAATAGCAGTACATTTTATGCAAACGTGATTTTAAGAAACAATGACCTATTAAAACTGCTTTTTATTTATATGATTTTGAAATAGACTAGAAAGCTTTTCCTATGGACATATTAATATTCCAATCATAACTAATTCATGAATGCAGTTTTACCAAAAGAAACGTTTGAAAATTTCTATTCAAGCTACTGGAATTGGTTATTAAAACAAAAAGGAAAAGGAGTAATCCTGCTGCTTTCAGTGTTTCCCGAGTTCATTTTTGTAAATATAAAGAGGAACTTCAATTATGAGAAAATTTTAAAAGATATATATATCTATATATCTATATGTGTACTGTTTCCTGTCTTGAAGATTTTGAGTTATGGTTGTTTTCAGATTGATTAATTCTCATATGCTGTGTTTTGAAATGAGATCCCATTAGCTTTTTTTTTTTTTTTTCAATATAAAGTGTTTTCTTTAAAAGTCTGATATTGGTTCGTGGCCTAGTGCCTTGGATTTTACATATTTTTCTTTTTAAATGCAAAACCTTTTCAACAAAATAGTGTTTGTCATCAGGTTGGTACTAAACATTTATAATTACTGTGTAATTATAAACAAAACTACATAAAGCTTTGAATATAATTATGTAGCATAAAAGTTAAGGTTGTTCACTATGATGGCATCTTAGAATTAAACAACTTTTACTAGGGCTGAAAAGAGAAGACTGATTTAATGCGGTATGATTATTCTGAAGATAAATGGTTACAGGGAATATTTTGTACTAAAAAATGATTACACATATGGCTGTGTGTGTTTGAGTCTCTGTCTGCGAGAGATCCGGAGAGTGAGAGCGATTGACAGAAAGGGAGAGACACACCCCCACTTTGAATCGCTTTGATTCCCAAGTGTTTCAGTCCTCATTTCGGTCAGCTCCCCATGCTGATTCTTTGTTTTCAACTGAACCATAGGTACAGTTCCCTTTTTGCCAAATGTCAAAAAGGTACACATTTTAAAATGTAATGCTTTTTCAATAGTAAAATGTATAAAATTAGAAGTGCCCACATATTAAAAATACTTGAGATGAAGATTATCTTTAGTGAATATCATCTGCATATCTCTGTAAGTTCGATTGTGTTTCTTACAGTCCCTGTCATATTACCAACAGAGGCAATAAAAGCTTCAGTGAAATTGCCATGACTAAATCTTTTCACATATTTCAGTGTATTTTTTTATAGATTTCAAATATACCTGGAAACTTTTCCAGGAAGAATAACTGTTGATGGAAAGAGCGTTGTAATGGCATGTTTTAGGGAGAAAAGACATGCCAGGTCTTGTTTACTACATTTAAAATGTTTACAACTCTGTCGGCTGCTTTATTAACAATACAGTACTTGTCTGATAAGGCATTGTAAGTACATATCCTTCCTTAGACTTTTAAAAAGTTTTAATGAAAGTAAATTTACTCAACAAAGTAACGGGAGAAACCTTTTACATAGTATCTTTACTGGGGAATTCTTATTTAAGCAAGGTACGCTATTTTTTTTCCTCAGAAAGACTTTCATGTTCATTTATTTTTTATTTGATGGTAAGATAGTAGTAGCTAACTTAATGTACACTTTGCTTAGGTTTTGAAACATGTTACTATTAAGACTGCGTATTGTAAAACTTCTGTAATTTTCACATACGAATGACAGGAGAAAGTTAAACTTAATTGAAAGAGCTTTGGAATAAAAAGAAAGTGATGCTGGGGAAATTTACCATGGTTCACAAAGTATGCCTTTGTAAAACTGAATCAACTTTTAGCAAGAATTAATTTATGCAGTTCTAAATGTTAAATTGTGTATATTTAATAGACAATACTTATCTGGCACCTCAGCAGTTTTCTTTAAATGTTACCTTATACTTTTAACAGTATGATTTATATTGAACACTTAGATGTTTTCATAAGATTTTATCAAGTTTGATAATGTAATGATAAAATGTTTTTAAAATGTGGACTATTTAACATATAAATGAGGACACAAAACCTGAATTGTGATTTCTACATAATGTGCTAATTAGGGTTCGAATTATGAGTCATGATTTAATTGATTATAAATGAGGATATTTCTGAACTCTTTACTGCCTCCATTTTTACAGTCATAATATAGCAAGAATTTTTATTTTGATTTCATAGAACTGTGGTGAAGTTACTTATCATGACACCTTTATCTTTGACTTCTGAGGGAACGGGGTGTGTATTTGGTAGTTAAGATAAATTATAAAATTCCTGACAGTACAGATGCCCTTTTCCAGGTTTCTCTTTGCTGTTTGTTGCCATTTTTCTTAAATATTGGCTTTATTTGTACCTGATTTCCGGAGGCAAATAGTGCTACTTTTTCAAACTCGTAGTATAGTTACATAAATGATTTTACCAGAGCATTCTTGCTATCTTATTTTCTTTCCTACCTGTTGAGTAAGTAGCATTTCTTGCTCACCAACTCATTTATTTGACACCTTTTTGCTAGGTTCAATGTTTCCTATGAATGTGTTTTGTAATTTTCCTCTGGTTGATTTCCTCTGTCACAGGAAAGTTATGATAAAAGATGTGCTGCCTTTGTAGTAAGTGGAATTCCCAATAAGGAACGTCTTTATGGAGTTTTACAGGGAACTTATTTAAAGGGAATCATGTTATACTTGTCCCTTTCTTAAATCGAGATTCTAAGCGTGTTTTAAAGAGTATCCCAAGTTTCTGTTTACTTACAAGTGCTGCATGATTGTTTTAAGTTTTGTAGTTGCGCTGTGCAGAAATCATGTATGCAGCCTGTAATCATTTAGAGCCTTGGTCTTCAAGCTGTAACTTGGGGCTGCTGTCTTTCATGAGGTGGGGCCACAGCAGGCAGGCCCTTTCCACTTCCTTTTAGCTTTCTGCTTGTGTCTGTTGTAGGCTGTTAGTGTTTCATACTAGATTTGGTTTTGGGGAATACAGTTAAAAAAACTTTTTAAAAACGATTGGCTTTAGAGGGACTTTTACCGCTTTGGCAAATCTGTCAGTGGAATGGAAAGAAATGGAGTTAACTGAAATTAATGTCAGCTTAAGCATTGAAGGCAGCACTGCTTTGAAAAGAAGAATTTTGAACCCACAGGGTAAAAACAAAGCCTGATTTGAAACAGTGAAGTGTTTGGAACTTATGGGCAGCATGTGAGTGGCTTCATGAGCAAACAAAAGATACTCATTTTGGATTTAAAAAGTATGCATTTAAATGCATGTTCATATGAATATTAGAGTTTTATTTCAGGTTACGAAATATCCTGAGAAAACCTTGTATCTAATGGAAAACATGGGCAATACCAAGCAAGAGATTTTTAAAAAGAAATGCTACAGGGCATAAGGTTGGGGGAAGACAAATTAATGAAATGGCTAAGGGACGATGCTAATGTAAACAGTTGACAGTGATTGTGACTTACAGCTGAAAGAGCAATATTTAGTGAGATTTAGAGATGGGTGTACTTGGAATCCTTTGAAAGTAGCATGTTTAGTTCTCAAGCAAATGCTAATACTCTTAATCCTAATAGTATATTAGACTTCATTGTGTTGAATATATCAAATGAATGGGCTATGAGCCAGAGCTTTAAAATAGTCATTTCTAAAACTTTGTTATAATACCACTTAAAAAATTGCTTTGTGTAATTTACACACCGTAAAATTCACCCATTGTAAATGTACAGTGAATCAGTTTTAGTGCATTTAGAGTTGTGCGATCCAGTTTTATAACCTTGCCATCAGCCTCCAGAATTACTCAGGCTGCTCGGCAGTGAATTCCGCTCCTACCTCCAGCCCCAGCAGCCACACTGATCTGCTTTCTGTAAGATTTAGCCTTTGTAGAAATTGCACAGAAGTAGAATCATGCAGTTAGTCTTGTATATCTGGCATCTTTCACTTAGCATGTTTTTAGGGTTCATCCATGTTGTAGCATACACCTGCTGTGCGTAGTCCTTTAGCTGCTGATTTCGGGTTCGCTGTTTGGATATACCACGTTGTGCTTATCCATTCACCAGTTGATAGACATTTGACTGGCCTACAATTAGTTTTTTAAAATCATGAATAATAATGCTATGAATGTTCATAAGTATGTCTGTATGGACATGTTTTCATCTCAGATTCCTAGCTGTGGAATTGTCAGGTTGTGTGGTAAATTTATATTTAACGTTTAGAAAACTACTAAACTTCTTCCAAAGTGTCTGTACTTTTAGAAATATTCCTGCCGGCTGGGTGTGGTGGCTCATGCCTGCAACCCTAGCACTTTGGGAAGCCAAGGCGGATGGATCACGAGGTCAAGATATTGAGACCATCCTGGCCAATATGGTGAAGCCCTGTCTCTACTTAAAATACAATAATTAGCCAGGCATGGTGGCATGTACCTGTAGTCCCAGCTACTTGGGAGGCTGAGGCAAGAGAATTACTTGAACCCAGGAGGTGGAGGTTGTAGTGAGTTGAGTTTGTGCCATTGCACTCTAGCCTGGGCAACAGAGTGAGACTCTGTCTCCAAAAACAGAAAAAAAAAAAAAATACTCCTGCCACAGTACATGCAGGCCACAGTGTCTCCACATCCTTGCCAATACTTGTCTTTTTTATTACAGCTGTTCTGGTAAGTTACACCTAGGCATCCTGACCCATGTATCTATTGGTTGTGCAATTTGAGTGAGTGTCAAGTGGCCTGAGGGATGCTTGTAAAATGAGTTACTGTAGACACACACTCTTGGAGGTGGTATTTTCTGTAGCCGGTGAAGGTAATAATTATACTTCCGATGGAGGTTTCAGTCCCTCAGTGATGTTTGGTGAGAATAGATGTGTCAACAAAGAGTGGTGCTGATGGCTGGTGCTTTGGCTCTGTTTGTGCCATTGTTGATACGGCTGCTTGACTAGCCTGTGACTGCTGGTGGTCATTCAACTTTGTACAGACTACTGTGCACAGATAGTTATGTCTTCATGTGAAGTTTCCCAGAGATTTTACTTTCAACATAACTGACCATTAATGACTCTTAGAATTTATAAAAATTTAGTTGCTGCCAGCTGCCTGTGCTCTTCTACATAGTAGACATTGGAGTGAGTGCTTTTAAAAAACTTTTAATGGAATATGTCAGACATATGTCACAGGAGACTAGCATAATGAACTCATGTTAAATGATTGGTTCCTAGCCAATCTTGGTTTATCTATATGCCATTCATCTTCGAACCCTTGTTTATTTCACAGCAAATCCCAGATGGCAAATCATTCCATTTGTAAATATTTCAATATGTATTTCTAAAAGATAAGGACTGTTAAATAAAACCACAAGTCTGTTATTACACTTAACTGTTAACAATTTGTTTAGTGTTAATAACTATCCAGCATTATTCAAGTCGTCTTTTTTTTTTTTTCCCCCAATTCAAGTCAGAATTCAATAAGATCTGCTCATATCTCAAATCTTCTAACCAATGGATCCCCACACTCATCATCTTTGGCTTCAGATTCATTTATCCGAAAATGCAACGATTGCTTTAACACTTTAACTTTCTATGCAATTTCAGGCCGGGCGCGGTGGCTCACGCCTATAATCCCAGCACTTTGGGAGGCCGAGGCGGGTGGATCACGAGGTCAAGAGATCGAGACCATCCTGGTCAACATGGTGAAACCCCGTCTCTACTAAAAATACAAAAAATTAGCTGGGCATGGTGGCGTGTGCCTGTAATCCCAGCTACTCAGGAGGCTGAGGCAGGAGAATTGCCTGAACCCAGGAGGCGGAGGTTGCGGTGAGCCGAGATCATGCCATTGCACTCTAGCCTGGGTAACAACAGCAAAATTCCATCTCAAAAAAAAAAAAAAAAAAAAATTCTATGCAATTTCAAATTTAAGGTGAAACTTTGATGTACTTAATAAAAATATATTCTCACTGGAATGTAGTTTTAAAGTTAATGTAGTATATATCTACAAAATCTATAGTATATATCTACAAAATTTATAATTGAGCAAAGGATGTGAATGGACATTTCTCAAAAGAAGATAAATAAATGGCCACTAAGGATGTGAAAAGATGCTCAGTGTCATTGGTCATTAGGGAAATGCAAATAAAAACCACAATGAGCTATCACTTCATGCCCACTAGGATTGCTTTAATTAGAAAGATAAACAATAACAAGTGTTGCCGAGGATGTGGAGCCACTGGAAAATTTTAAGTTGCTGACAGGACTGCAAACTGGTGCGGCTGCTTTGGGAAACAGTTTGGCCATTCCTCATTTAATAGTGAAACGTAGGAGTTAGGATATGACCGGCAAATCTCCTAGGTATATACTGAAGAGGATTGGAAACAAATGTTCATACAAAAATCTGTGTATTTACAGCATTATTCATAATTGCTAAAAATGATAACCCAAATGTCCATTAACTCATGACTGGATAAATGCAATCATACAGCCATTCGGTGGAACAGTACTTGGCAGCAAGAAGGAAAGAAGGGAGGTACTGACACATGCTGCAGCACAAACCCTGAAAACGTGCTCAAGCCGGTCACACAAGGGCACATGTTCGATTCCATTTATGTGATACGTCCAGAATAAGTAAATGTATAGAGAAAAAGATGGGTGGTGGTTAGGGGCTAGGGTTGGAGGCAGAGAACATGCCGTGAGAACTGGCAGATACGAGTTTCTTTTTGGAATGATGAAAACGTTCTATAAATAATGGTGATGACTGCACTACTTTGTGAATATACTAAACATTTTAGGCTTTTAGACCGTCTTATGTGAATTATATATCCATAGTGATTTTTAAAAAGTGAATGTAGGCATGCATATCTAAAGACAGTACAATGGAACGTCATAATACTGACGTTCTTTGGAAGCATCAGGAAAATACATATTTTCCATTTTATCTGATTTTGGAGAGAGAACTGATTGCACATAGATTGTTGCATTTCTGTTTCGTGCACATGTAGCTATAAGTTTTCCCTCTTGAATATTTCCCGCTTTAAAAACAGGAAGCACTGCACCTTCTAATTTTTGACGAATGGAACTTGGTAAATAACTGAAATAGAAAATCCAGCTGATAACATTGAAGATACTTCTGTCATATCTGGAAGGAGTGTTGGGGGAATATGTTTTCAGTGGTTTTTGAAAGCAGCTTAAGGCCAAGCAGACCGTAACTTTGCAATGTTTTCTTACTAGCAGGAGCGTGTGAAGGGGCTGCTCTGCATAGCATTCATGTCTGCGAGATGTCCTGCCCAGCCCACGTTCAGCTGGATACAGGCACTTTTGGGGCCTCCTTGTACCTCTACTAACCAGCAAGGGAGAGGAGGTTGGTAGTTTCTGTGTACTACTCTTATAGGGAAAATAGTGACGTGAAGTGTTAATACCCTACCTAGTGTACAGGAGAATTTGGAAAGTCTGAATTCAGATGGAATAGAATTGTTTCCTTTGATTTTTCACTTTGAACACTACCTAGCCTGCTTTCTTCCCTTAACTTTTGACAGTGCTATGACTTTATCAAAGGGAGGATGTGTTCTTTAGACCAACCATGTCATAGCTGGAATAAATCTGTAGAACTCTCTTCCCTGGATTTAGGTGGCTGGCTCAGGTTTCCTAGCGGGAGCCAGTTCTTTTTAACTAACTTGCTTGAGCTGATGAGCTGTGGCTTTTTCTAGAGGGAAGTAACCCTTGATATTTATATCTGTGAAAACTCAATACATTTCAAATGCTGTTAAATGATCTAATTGGCTTTTGCTTGCAATTTATGAATTGGGCAGCATCTTATCTAAAAATCTGCACTGGGCACGGAAGAACAGTCAGGTTTCGTTTTGGTTGATTGTTTTTGGAACAGTCTCACTCTTGTTACCCAGGCTACAGTGCAATGGCGAGATCTCAGCTCACCACAGCCTCTACCTCCCGGGTTCAAATGATTCTCCCGAGTAGCTGGGATTACAGGCATGTGCCACCACACCTGGCTAATTTTGTATTTTTAGTAGAGATGGGATTTTTCCATGTTGGTCAGGCCTGTCTTGAACTCCTCACCAGGTGATCTGCCCGCCTCAGCCTCCCAAAGTACTGGGATGACAGGTGTGAGCCATTGCGTCTGGCCGGTAGTCAGTTTTTATAAGGTATCTTGAGCAGGAACCAGAAAACAGCATCATACAGAATGCAGCTGGTTAACCTCAGGTTACTTGAGGTGATTTTCCTTGCAAGGGTAAAATAGAGGGTTTTTTCTCGCCATGCAGGCTATAAAACTGGCCTGTTTGGAGATATGGCTATTATCTGTCTCTCCTTATTGATCAGAGGCTCAGATGAACAACTTAGTTTTGGTTTGGTGGCCGGGAACTTTATGATGAGTGATGCCATCTCGGTTTGGTCTGTTGGGTATAGTGCAGGAACCTCATCCAAATCCATGCCTCCTGTAAGTTTTATTTAACGTTTACAGAACTTGGAAGGGTGTTCCAGTCTATAAGTGAAAGTTAACATTTACATTTCAGAAAAGATTCTACATTTATCTCTAGAGGGAGAGTGATTTGAGGAAGTGGTTACTTTAAAGTGTTTCCTAAAAGCTAATTTATGCATCATTGCCAGCTTCTTTCAGAGGGCCTGTTTGATTCGTGCATTTATTTCAGGGTGAGAGAGCCCGGTTTACTTATGTAACTGCTTTGGAAAGTGTCTTCCTCTCGAACCAGGCCGAGGAAGAGTCTGTACATTGGTCTAAAGCCACCACTGCCAGGATGTGCCTTTGAAGGCAAGTTCCCAAAGTTACATGGGAAGGCATTCAAGTTCTAAATCCAGATAGTCAGTTTAGCTTTTAAAACTGATATGCAGGAGCTTCTCTGATGACTGTTTCATCGTTTCTGGTAGAGCCTTACCTCTTCAGAGATCGCAGCCTATTTTCCACTGCCAGTGGCATGTTGAAGGAGTATCTGGTTCAGCATGATATCTCCATTTTGATGAGCACTTTGATTCTGTTCAGTTTGAAGAAGACATCCATAAAATGACAATCCACCAAAAAGATGGATCCCTTTGGAAACTGTTAGACTGTGATGAGAACACGCTGGCTTCTATGCCTGTTAGCTGTGGGCAGCAGAATCCCATCTTTCTGTTACCTGCCAACCTTCCTCCTGACTAGGAGGCAGGATGTATCAGGGCTTTATGGATAACTTTATTAAAAGTATTTTGAAATAGAAGAGGACTTTATCTGTTTGCTTCAGCTGCCGTTAGTAAAAAACACCCATCTTTATATTGAGATCCTTGAGGACATTAATGCAAGTGCTGTCTTAGAATGTATCTTTTTACTGGGTTATAAGAGATTTAAAAAATATATTCTGACCAAGTCTTAGATATATATTTTGTATTTACTTTTTCCTGGTTGGTAGCTTGTCTTTTCATTTTCTTAATGGTGTTTTTTTGAGACAGGGTCTTGCTCTGTCCCTCAGGCAGGAGTGCAGTGGTGCAGTCACAGCTCACTGCAGCCTCGACCTCCTAGGCTCAAGTGATTTTCCCATCTCAGTCTCCTGAGTAGGTGGGACTACAGGTATGTGCCACCACACCTGGGTAATTTGTAAAGTGTTTGTAGAGAGAGGGTCTCATTATGTTGGCCTTACTGGTCTTAAACTGATAGTCTGAAGACATCCTCTTGCCTTGGTCCCCCAAAGTGCTGGGAGTACAGGTGTGAGCCACCGAGCCCAGCTTTATTTTCTCTCTGAGTTTTATATATGTAGGTCTTCACTTTAGGTTTCTGATTCAATTTGAGTTAATTTATACATGTGGTATGTGAAGTAAGGGTCTAAGTTCTTCTTTCTTAATTTTTTTTTACACAAAGATATCCAAATTTTCCAATACCATCCATTAAAAGGACTAACCTTTCCCTACTTAATTATCTTGGTACCTTTGTCAAAATCAATTGCCCATGTGTGTGTGGGTTTATTTCTGGGTTCTCTGACATTGGCTTATGGATCAAGTCTTACACCTACAGCACACTGCCTTGGCCACTGTAGCTTTATATTTTGACATCAGTGCTTTAAGTTCTTCAACTTGGTGGTTTTATGCAATTTTTGATCACTTTAGGTCCTTGGTATTCGCATATTTTTTTTTTTTTTTTTTTTTTTTTTGAGACAAAGTCTGACTCCATCACCCAGGCCGGAGTGCAGTAGCCTGAGCTCAGCTCACTGCAACCTCCACCTCCTGGGTTCAAGTGATTCTCCCACCTCAGCCTCCTGAGTGGCTGGGACTACAGGTGTCCACCACCACACCTGGCCAATTTTTGTGTTGTAGAGATGGGGTTTTTTTCATGTTGGCCAGGCTGGTCTTGAACTCCTGGTCTCAAGTGATCTACCTGCCTTGGCCTCCCAAAGTGCTGGGATTACAGGTGTGAGCCACCATGCCCAGCCTCTACATACAAATTTTAGTATCAGTTTTTTCTTTAAAAAAAAAAAAAAAAAACTGGCCGGGTGCGGTGGCTCAAGCCTGTAATCCCAGCACTTTGGGAGGCCGAGGTGGGTGGATCACGAAGTCAAGAGATCGAGACCATCCTGGTCAACATGGTGAAACCCCGTCTCTACTAAAAATACAAAAAATTAGCTGGCATGGTGGCGCGTGCCTGTAATCCCAGCTACTCAGGAGGCTGAGGCAGGAGAATTGCCTGAACCCAGGAGGCGGAGGTTGCGGTGAGCCGAGGTCGCGCCATTGCACTCCAGCCTGGGTGACAAGAGCGAAACTCCGTCTCAAAAAAAAAAAAAAAAAGTCCTGCTGGGAATTTGGTGAAGATTGTAACCACTGTTGAGTGGTTCTCAACCAGGGGCAAATTTGCCCTGAAGGGACATTTGGCAATTTTTTTTTTTTACAACTAGAGTAGGCGGGTGCTACTGGCATCTGGTGGGGCTGAGAATGTTGCTAAACATCTTGGAATGCACAGGATGGCTCCATATAACCAAGACTTGTCGCAAGTGACGGTAATGCCAGGGTTTAGAACCTTGACATTAAATCTGTAGATTGCTTTGACGGGAATTGCCATTTTAAGAATATTGAGTCCTCCAATCCAGAAACACAGGTTGTCATTTATTTAGGTGTCTTATTTTCCTAAGCAGTTTTATGACTTTCTGTTTACAGATACTGTACTTTTTTATAAGCATTCTTTTTTATGCTGTTGCAAGTTTGTTTTTTCAGTTTTATGTTTTATTTTGTTGCTAGTATATGTAACTAAAATAGATTTTCATATATTGATCTTGGATCCTGTGACTGTGGTAAACACCTTTTTTGGTTCTAATAGTTGTTTGATTTCTTAAGATTTACTATGTACAAGATTATATCATCTGTGGATAGATAGTTTAATTCTTCAGTGTGCCTTTAATTATTTTTTATTGTCTTACTGCATTGACTAATACAACGTTGAATAGAAGTGGTGAAGATGTCATTTTTGCCTTTTTTCCAGTGTTGGGGGAAAAGATTAAACGTTTTCATTGTTAAGTATGATATTAGCTGTACATTCTGTTTTAAGCCTTCGTTGACGATTTTTATCATGAATGGGTGTTGAATTTTTGTCACATGCTATTTTTTTTAAATCACACGCTATTTGTGTATTGAGATAATCATGTGGCTTTTGTTCTTTATTAATATGTTATATCACTTTGATTTTTGGATGTTAAACCAACCCTGCATTCCTGGGGCCAACAGCACTTGGTCATGGTATGTGATCCTTTTTATATACTGCTGAATTGCATTTGCTAATATTTTTAATTGAGGTGTAATTCACATAACATAAAATTCACCCTTTTATAGTGTACAGTTCAATGGTTTTTAGTATTTTCACAAGATTGTACAATGGTCAGTACTATCTAATTCCAGAACATTTTGTCACCCCAAAAAGAAACTCTGTACCCATTAGCTGTCCCTCATTATCCCTCTAGTCCCTGACAACCACTATCCTGGATATTTCACATAAATGGAATCATTCAATATGTGGCCTCTTGTAACTGGCTGCTTTCACTTAGCATAATGTTTCCAAGGTTTATGGGTATTGTAGGATATATAAGTATTTATTCCTTTTTATGACTGAATAATATTATATGTATATATATTGTTTATATATTCAGGTTGATGGACACGGGTTTTTTTTTTTTTTTTTGAGGTGGGGTTTTGCTCTTGTTGCTCAGGCTGGAGTGCAGTGGCAACATCTATGCTCACTGCAACCTCCATTTCCCGGGTACAAGCGATTCTCTTGCCTCAGCCTCCAGAGAAGCTGGGATTAAGGCTTCAGGCCTGCGCCACCACACCCAGCTAATTTTTTTTATTTTTAGTAGAGACAGGGTTTCACCATTTTGACAGGCTGGTCTCGACTTCCTGTCTTCAAGTGATCCTGCCTCATCTCTTATGTTTTCTTATATGAATTTTATAGTTTTGGGTCTTATTTTTAGGTATTTGGTGCATTTTGAGTTAATTTTTGTGTATGGTATAAAGGAACTAACTATCTTTTCTTGTGGATGTTCAGTTTTCCCGACACTGATTCGTTGAAAAACCTATCCTTTCCCTTTTCAGTTGTTTTGGCACCCGTGTCAAAGACCATTTGAACAGATGCATGAGAGCTTATTTCTGGGCTTTTTCTAGTCCATTGGTCTATATGTTTATCTTCATGTCAGTACCACACTGCTTGGATTAATGTGACTTTGTTGTTGTATGCTTTGAAATCAGAAACTGTGAGTGTTCCACATTATTTATTTAGATGGAGTCTCACTCTGTTGCCTAGGCTGGAGTGCAGTGGTGTGATGTCAGCTCACTGCAACCTCTGCCTCCTGGGTTTGAGTGATTCTCCTGCCTCAGCCTCCTGAGTAGCTGGGATTACAGATGTGTGCCACAACACCTGGCTTTTTTTTTTTTTTGTATTTTTCGTAGAGATGGGGATTCACCATGTTGCCCAGGCTGGTCTTGAACTCCTGACCTCAGGTGATCCACCAACCTTGGCCTCCCAAAGTGCTGGGATTACAGGTGTGAGCCACCACACCCAGCCCATTCTTATTCTTTTTAAAAATTGTTTTGGCTATTCAAGATCCTTTGATATTCCTTATGAATTTTAGGATGGATTTTTCTGTTCTTAAAATAAATGCTATTGGTGTTTTCATGGAGATTGCATTGAATTTACAGATTGTTTTGGATAGTATTGACATCTTAACAATACAAAGTCTTCCAGTCTATGAACACAGAATGCCTTTCCATGCATTTGTCTTTAACTCCTTTTAGCAATTTCTTTTCCTTGGTTAGGCTTATTCCTAGGGTATTTGTTGTTTATTGATGCTATTGTAAAACTGCCTTCTTTTCTTTTTGGATTGTTCATTGTTACTATATACAAATGCAACTAATTTTGATGTGTGGATTTTATATCCTGTAACTGTTGAATTTAATAGTTCAGTTTGTGTGTGTGCACAGACTGCTTAGGGTTTTCTATAAGATCATATCATCTGCAAAGAGATAATTTTATTTCTTCCTTTCCCCTTTGAATGCCTTTATCTTGTTTTCTTGCCTAATCCTCCTCTGATTAGGACTTCAGCACTGTGTTGAATAGAAGAGGTGAAAACTGGTATCCTTGTCTTGTTTCTGATCTTAGAGGAAAAGCTTTTTGTCTTTGACCATGTAGTATGTCAGTGATGGGTTTGTCATAGAGAACCTTTATCATGTTGATGTGCTTTCCCTCTAAGCTTGTTGAGTGCTTTAATCATGAAAGGGTGAATTGTGTCAAACACTTTTTCTCCATCAGTTGAGGTGATCATATGGTTTTTGTCTTCCATTCTGTTAATGTGGTATATTTTAATGACTGAGTTTTCTGCATTGAACCATTCCTTCATTCCAGGATAACTTTTACTTGGTCATGATGTATAATTTGCTACTACTTTGTTGAGAATTTTTGCCCCAATATTCATCAGGGATATTGGCCTGTAGTTTTGTCTTACAGACTCTTTGGCGTTGGTATTACAGTAATGCTGTCTTCACTGAATGAGTTTGGAAGTGTTCCTTTTTCTTCAATTTTTTTTCAAAGAGTTTGAAGAAGATTGGTGTAAATTCTTAAATGTTTGGTACAATTCTCCAGTGAAGTCATCTTGTTCCTGGGATTTTCTTTGTTGGGAGATTTTATGCCCAATTTTTTTTTTTTGAGACAGGGTCTCACTATGTTGCCCAGGCTGATCTCAAACTCCTGGGCGCAAGTGATCCTCTCACCTCAGCCTCCCAAACTGCTGGGATTATAGGTGTGAGCCACCATGCCTGGCTTAATTTTGTTATCTTTTATTGTTGACTTTTAAGAGTTCTTTATATATTCTAGATATTAGACCTTTATCAGGTATGTGACCTATAAATACTTTCTACTATTCTGTGGAATGTCTTTTCACTTTCTTGATAGTGTCTTATGGCACAAAAGTTTAATTTTTATTAAGTTCAATTTTATTTTTATACACCATTGCCTCATCCAGTGTCAGAAGATTTTTACTTATGAGTCTGAGTTTTATAGTTTCAGATTATCTTTTGGTATCTGCTTTGTTTAGGTTAATTTCTGTATAATGCCTGAGGTAGGAGTCCAGATTAATTCTGCACTATTTGTTGACAAGATGGTTCTCTCCCCACTGAATGTCTTGGCATCCTTGCTAAAAATCTGTTGTCTATAAAGGTATGGATTTATTTTTGAATCCTCAATTCTATTAATTATAGATGTCCTCCCTTATGCCAGAACCACAGTCTTATTATAACTTTGTAGTAAAATTTTAAAATCAATAAGTGTGTCTTCCAACTTTGTTATTTTCTCAAGATTGTTTTGGTTTCCGAGTCTCTTGCACTTCCATATAAATAATATCAGCATGTCAATTTTTGCAAAAAAGCCATGTTTTTGATAGGGTTTGTGTTGAATTTGTAGATCAGTTTGGAACCACTCATACATTTTGCCTATTTCATGTGTCCATATAATGTTCTTGATTCCTAGTGCCACTGCCTTCATTTGAATTCCCATCACACGTTGCCTTGATGTTTGCAGTGGCTTTTTATGTTCTCTATGGCTTTTGTCTGCTTCTCTTCCAACTACTTGTTCTCACTGCTGTCAGGATGATTTATCTAAAAGGCTTAAGATCCTGTGGTAACTCCCCATGGCTTTTGAACTGATTCACTGACTTATTTAAATAAATGTCTCTGAAGTCCTTAATGTGCTAGGCACACAGCAGTGAACAAAACAGATAATCATAATTGCCCTTATGGAGCTTACATTCTAGTGTGGGGGATGTAATAAAATCCGTAAAGTAGTCTGGGTGCGGTGGCTCAAGCTTGTCATTCCCAGCACTTTGGGAGGCTAAGGCGGGTGGATCACGAGGTCAAGAGATCAAGACCATCCTGGTCAACATGATGAAACCCCCGTCTCTACTAAAAATACAAAAAATTAGCTGGGCATGGTGGCACGTGCCTGTAATCCCAGCTACTCAGGAGGCTGAGCCAGAAGAATTGCCTGAACCCAGGAGGTGGAGGCTGCAGTGAGCTGAGATCGCGCCACTGCACTCCAGCCTGGGTAACGAGAGCGAAACTCCATCTCAAAAAAAAAAAAAAAAAAAAAAAAAAAAAAAAAAAATCCGTAAAGTATGTAGTGTGACATATAGTGAGAAGTGCTGAAGAGGGAAAATGAAGCTTGGAAGGAGTAAGGAGAGTATGCAATTTTAAACGGGATGGTCAGGTAGGGCCTCACTGAGACATTTGAATAAATACCTAAAAAAATGTGCTAGTAAGCCATGCATATCTGGAAAGTTTTGTAGCAGAGAAAATAGAAACAGTAAGGGCTCCGAGTTGGCAACAAGCCTGGAATGTCTGAGGAATATCAAGGCGGCTAGCAGGCTGGGGAGGAGCAGGTAATATTGAGGTCAGAGATAACAGGTGGCAAATTGTGTATGGCCTTGTAGGCTATTATTAGTGCTGTGGCTTTTACTTACCCTGAGGTAAGAAGTCATTGGAGGGTTTTAAGTAAAGGAGTAACAAGTCCTGACTAAAGTTTTGACAACTGCTTTAGCTGATGTGTTGAGAAAAATCCCATGTCGGGGGGGTAGAGTGTGGAGGTCAGATGAAAGTCGGGGATCAGTTGTGGTAGGCAGCCTCTAAAATGCCCCCAATGGTCCCTGCCTTCTGGGATTCACACTCTTGTGTAATCTTCCCCTTGAGTATGTTCTAATGAGTAGAACATGGCAAAAGTGATGAGATACCACTTCTGAGATTAGGTTATAATCTTGCATGCCCTTTCCTGCTCACTTGTTGGAAGCCAGCTGCCATATTGTAAGCTGCCTTTCTGAGAGGTCTGTGAGGGAAGGAACTGAGAGTACTCTGGCCAACAGCCAGTAAGAAACTCAAGGTCGGGCCCCAAAGTGGCTCCGGCCGGATGTCGTGGTGCTTGTGAAGGCGAGGCCAAGAGTTCAAGGCCAACCTCAGCAACCTTACAAGCTCTCATTGATTGGCAAAAACAAAAAAAAAAACAAAACAAAAAAGAAACTCAAGGTCCTCAGTACAACACCCATAAAAAACTACATCATACAATCACATTAATGAGCTCAGCTGCAGGTTTAAGCTCAGTTGAGCCTTCAGGTGAGACTGCAGCTCTGACTGACTGGCTGCAGCCTACTCAAAATCTGCACCCATATCCTGGATTCACAGAAACTGGGATTAAGTCTATTGTTTTAAGATAGGAAATTTTGGGGTAGTTTTTTATGCAGCAATACGTAACTCTTATGTCAGTTAAAGAGTGAATGCAATTATCATGAGATGATGGTGACTTAGACCAGGGCGGTAACAGTGGAGTTGACAAAAACTATTCATGTATTTGAACTCTGGATACATTTTAAAGGTAGATCTATTATCTGAGGAAGTAGATATAAATGGAGAGAGGGGTGGTGGTGGTCATAGTGTAGTAAACAGCACAACCAAGTGGGATTTATTTCAGGGATGCAAAGTTGGTTTAACATGTGAAAATCAACCAGGGTAGACTGGGTGTGGTGGCTAAGACCTGTAATCCCAGCACTCTAGGAGGCTGAGATAGGAGGCTTGCTGAAGGCCAGGAGTTGGAGATCAGCCTAGGCAGCATAGTGATACTCTGTCTCTACAAAAAATTTAAAGATAGCTGGGTGTGGTGGTATGTGCCTGTAATCCTAGCTGTGTGGGAGGCTGAAGTGGGAGGACTGCTTGAGCCCGTGAGTTCGAGGCTGCAGTGGGCCATAACTGTGCCACTACACTCCAGCCTTGGCAACAGAAGGTGACTCTGTCACTTAAAACAACCAAAATCAGGCAAGGTAATTCACTATATTATCAAACTAAAAAATTAAAACACGTGATCATCTCAATAAACGGAGAAAAAGCATTTTTCAAAATTCAGTATCATCTATTGATAATTTTCACCATGCCTATATAACACTGTATGAAAAGTTCTAGCCAATGTGCAGGGCAATAACAAGCAATTAAAGACAAAGATTTCCCAGATGACATGACTGTGTATGTGAAAACCCAAAGAATTCTATACAAAAGGGGAAAACAACTTACTGGAACAAATGAGTGAATGTAGCAATGTTGTAGGTTACAAAGTTAAACCTGATTGATTGGTCCAGGATCATATCCTTATTTTCTATTTTATTTCTGTGTTCTAATAAGGGGAATTGGAAAATTTGAGAATGATTTCTCTTACCACAGCATTAAAAAAGTGAAGACTTTAACAAAGTATTTGCCAGATATCTACACTGAAGACTACCAAACATTGCTGAGAGAAATTAAAGAAGACCTAGATAAATGGACACACCATGTTCATGGATTGCGGGACTCAATATTGTTAAGATGCCCATTCTTTCTAAATTGATCTATAGATTCAGAGCAATACAAGTGAAAGCCACATTAGGTTTGTTTTTTAAGAAATTTATCAGCTGACTTCAAAATTTATATGGAAACACAAACTATGATATCCCAAACAATCCTGACAATAGAGTTGGAGGACCTATACTACCTGACTTCAAAGCTAACTACAAAGGCATAGTAATCAAGGCAGTGAGCTATTAGCGCAAGGATAAATGAACAGGACAGAGTCCAGAAATAAACCTGCTCTCATACAGTCAATTCATTTTAAACAGAGGCACCACATCAATTCAATGGAGGAGGAGAATATTTTCAAGAAATGGAGTTAAACCAAACAGATAACCTTATGCAGGGGGCGGAGGGGGGTGCAGGGAAGGAAGATCCTCATTCCTTGCTGCCTTGCATCATACGATTAAGTGAATATATCTTTGACCTAAACATAAAAGTTAAGACTAATGCTTTCAGAAGAAAACATGGGAAAATTTCTTCATGACCTTGGAGTTGACAAGGAGTTTTTAGAAATCATCAAAAGCACCTATCAAAGGAAAAATTTGGACTTCATCAAAATAAAATACTTCTGCTCCCCAGAGTGACAACTGAGGAAAAAAACAGGCAAGCCACAAACTAGGGGGAAAATGCTAGCAATACATGCATAAGACAAAGAACTTACCATTCAGTAACAGGAAAGGCAGCCTGATGAAAGAATGACCGGACTGGAACAGATGTTTTTAAAAAAATCACAAATATCAATGAGCATATGAAAAGGGTTAATCATCATCAGAAGAGGATCCAAGATGGCTAAACAGGAACAGCTCTGGATTGCAGTTCCCAGTGAAAATACAGAGGGTGAGTGATCATCACATTTCCAAACTAATTTTTACTGCCCACAGACCAGGAGATTCCCAAGTGGAAAAGCACCACGAATCTCCAGCGCAGCTGCTTCAGCAGGCACAGTGGGTCTCTGCACAAAAACTCACACAAATCCAGGTGCCGTTTCAACTGGCGACTGGAACGCCTGAGAGACAGTCACCTGTTCAGCTGAAAAAAAGGGGGCTGAAACAGGCAGCCAGGTCATCTGACTTGGCTGGTCCCACTCCCACAAAGACCAGCAATCTGAAATGCTCTGGATTGAGTTTCACAGCAAGCACAGCTGGACCTGGGACGGTCCAGCTCTGTGGGGGGAAGGGCATCCACCATTACCAAGGCAGTTCACCATTACTGAGGCAGTCTGCCATTACTGAGGCAGTTCTAACTATACCCCTATAAACAAAGCTGCAAGGAGGTTCACACAGCAGCTGGGCAGAGCTCCTGGCAGCTCAGCAATGCCTCTGCTGGCAGACTGTGACTAGGCTACCTCCTGGCTGGGCAGAGGATCTCTGAAAAAAGGTAGAATGACAGGAACTTATAAAGCCCCATCTTCCTGGGACAGAGCACCTGGGAAAAAAAAGGCAGTTATGAATTCTGCTGCAGCAGACTTAAATGTAAGCTGCCCAGCAGCTCTGAACAGAACAGAGCTCACAACTCGGCACCTGAACTTCTATAAGGGACAGACTGTCTCCTCAAGCAGCTCCCTGACCCCTGTATAACCAAAGAGACATAAAGGAGAGCTCAGGCTGACATATGGCAAGTATCCTTCTGGGACAAAGATAACAGAAGAAGAAACTGGCAGCAATCCTCACTGTTCTGCAGCCGCTGCAGGTGATCACCAGGGAAGCAGGGTTTGGAGTGAACCTCCAGCAGTCCTACAGCAGGGGGGCCTGTTTGTTGGAAGGAAAACTAAGAAACAAATAACTTCATCAGCAACAAAAAGGATGTCCACTCAGAGACCCCATATGAATGTCACCAACCACAAAGACCACAGGTAGATAAATCCACAAAGATGGGAAGAAAGCAATGTAAAAATGATGAAAATACCCAAAACCAGAATGCCTCTCCTCCTCCAAGGGATCACAACTCCTCACCAGCAAGGGAACAAGGCTGGATGGAGAATGAGTCTGATGAATTGACAGAAACAGGCTTCAGAAGGTTGGTAATAGCAAACTTCTCTGAGCTAAAAGAACATGTTCTAACCCAATGCAAAGAAACTAAGAATGTTGAAAAAAGGTTTGACGAAATGCTAAGGAAAATAAACAACTTAGAGAGGAATATAAATGAATTGATGGAGCTGAAAAACACAACACGAGAACTTCGCAAAGCATACACAAATTTCAATAGCCAAACTGACCAAGTAGAAGAAAGGATATCAGAAGTCGAAGATCAACTGAATGAAATAAAATGAGAAGGCAACATTAGAGAAAAAGTAAAAAATGAACAAAGCCTCCAAGAAATATGGGATTATGTGAAAAGGCCTAATGTAGGTTTGATGGGTGTACCTGAATGTGACAGAGAGAATGAATCCAAGGTGGAAAACACTCTTGAGGATATCATCCAGGAAAACTTCCCCAATGTAGCAAGGCAGGCCAACATTCAAGTCCAGGAAATACAGAGAACACCACAAAGATATTCCTCAAGAAGAGCAATCCCAAGGCACATAATTGTCAGATTCACCAGAATTGAAATGAAGGAAAAAATGCTAAGGGCAGCCAGAGAGAAAGGTCGGGTTACCCACAAAGGGAAGCCCATCAGACTCACAGCGGATCTCTCAGCAGAAACCCTACAAGCCAGAAGAGAGTGGGGGCAATATTCAACATCCTTAAGGAAAATAACTTTCAACCTAGGATTTCATATCCAGGCAAACTAAGTTTCATAAGCGAAGGAGAAATAAAATCCTTTATGGACAAGCAATTGCTCAGAGATTTAATCACCACCAGGCCTGCTTTACAAGAGCTCCTGAAAGAAGCACTAAACAGAGAAAGGAACAACTAGTACCAGCCACTCCAAAAATGTGCCAAATGGTAAAGAGCATTGACACAATGAAGAAACTGCATCAACTAATGGGCAAAACAACCAGCTAGCATTAAAATGGCAGCATCAAATTCACACATAACATTAACCTTAAATGTAAATGGGCGAAATGCACCAATCGAAAGACACAGACTGGCAAACTGGATAAAGAGTAAAAACCCATTGGTGTGCTGTATCCAGGAAACCCATCTCACATGCAAGGATACACAAAGGCTCAAAATAAAGGGATAGAGGAAGATCTACTAAGTAAATGGAGAGAGAGAAAAAAAAAAGCAGGAGTTGCAATCCTAGTCTCTGATAAACTAGACTTTAAACCAACAAAGATCAAAAGAGACAAAGAAGGGCATTACATAATGGTAAAAGGATCAACACAACAAGAGCTAATGATCCTAAATATATACGTGCCCAATACTGGACCACCCAGATACATAAAGCAAGTTCTTAATGAGCTACAAAGAGACTTAGACTCTGACACAATAGCAGTGGGAGACTTTAACACTCCACTGTCAATATTAGACAGACCAACAAGACAGAAAATTAACAAGGATATCCAGGACTTGAACTCAGACCTGGACCAAGCAAACCTAATAGACATTTACAGAATTCTCCACCCAAAATCCACAGAATATACATTCTTCTCAGCACCACGTCACACCTACTCTAAAATTGACCACATAATTGGAAGTATATCATTCCTCAGCAAATGCAAAAGAACAGAAATCATAACAAACAGTCTCTCAGACTACAGTGCAATCAAATTAGAACTCGGAATTCAGAAACTAACTCAGAACTGCACAACTTCATGGAAACTGAACACTGGCTCTTGAATGTTGACTGGATAAACAATAAAATAAAGGCAGAAATAAAGATGTTATTTGAAACCAACAAGAACGAAGACACAACGTGCCAGAATCTCTGGGACACATTTAAAGCAGTGTCTAGAGGGAAATCTATAGCAATAAATGCCCACATGAGAAGCAAGGAAAGATCTAAAATTGACACCCTGTCATCAAAACTGAAATAGCTAGAGGAGCAAGATTAAAAAAAAAAAAAAAAAAAAACTCAAAAGCTAGAAGACACACAAAAAAATCCTTCAAAAAAATCAATAAATCCAGGAGCTGATTTTCTGAAAAGACTGATAAAATAGACCAGTAGCCAGAATAAAAAAGAAAACAGAATAATCAAAGAGATGCAATAAAAAACGATAAAGGGGATATCACCACCAATTCCACAGAAACACAAACCACCATCAGAGATTATTACAAACAACTCTATGAACATGAAGCAGGAAACCTGGAAGAAATGGATAAATTCCTGGACACTTACACCCTCCCAAGCCTTAACCAGGAAGAAGCCGAAACCCTGAATAGACCAATAACAAGAGCTGAAGTTGAGGCAGCAATTAATGGCTTACCAATCAAAAAAAGCCCAGGTCCTGATGAGTTCAGAGCCGAATTCTACCAGACATACAAAGAGGAGCTGGAACCACTCCTTCTGAATCTATTCCAAACAATCCAAAAAGAAGGAATCCTTCCCAATCATTTTATAAGACCAACATATTCCTGATACCAAAACCTGGCAGAGACTCAACAAGAAAAGAAAACTTCAGGCCAATATCCATGATGAACATAGATGCAAAAATCTTCAACAAAATACTGGCAAACCGATTGTAACCGCACATCAAAAAGCTTATCCATCACAGTCGAGTAGGCTTCATCCCGGGGAGGCAAGGCTGGTTCAACATACGCAAGTCTATAAATGTAATTCACCACATAAACAGAACCAAAGACAAAAACCACGATTATCTCAATAGATGCAGAGAAGGCCTTCGACAAAATTCAACAGCGCTTTATGCTAAAAACTCTCAATAAACTAAGTATTGACAGAACGGTCAAAATAATAAAAGCTATTTATGACAAACCCACAGCCAATATCATACTGAATGGGCAAAAATTGGAAGCATTCCCTTTGAAATCTGGCACTAGACAAGGATGCCCTCTCTCACCACTCCTATTCAATAAAGTACTGGAAGTTCTAGCCAGAGCAATCAGGCAAGAAAAAGAAAGGGTATTCAAATAGGAAAAGAGGAAGCCAAATTGTCTCTTATTTGCAGATGACATGATAGTATATTTAGAAGACCCCATTGTCTCAGCCCAAAATCTCCTGAAACTGATAAGCAACTTCAGTAAAGGCTCAGGATACAAAATCAATGTGCAAAAATCACAAGCAATCCTATATACCAATAACAGACTTAAAGAGAGCCAAATCAAGAACGAACTGCCATTCACAATTGCTACAAAGAGAATAAAATACCTAGGAATACAACTAACTAAGGATATAAAGGACCTCTTCAAGGAGCATTACAAACCACTGCTCAACGAAATAAGAGAGGACACAAACAGATGGAGAAACATTCCATGCTCATGGTTAGGAAGAATCAATATTGTAAAAATGGCCATACTGCCCAAAGTAATTTACAGATTCAACACTATCCCCATCAAACTACCAATGACCTTCTTCACAGAACTGGAAAAAAACCACCTTAAACTTCATATTGAACCAAAAGAGCGCCCGCATAGCCAAATGAATCCTAAGTAAAAAGAACAAAGCTGGAGGCATCACACTACTGGACTTCAAACTATACTACAAGGCTACAGTAATCAAAACAGTATAGTACTGGTACCAAAACAGACATACAGACCAGTGGAACAGAACAGAGTCCTTGGAGGCAATGCCACACATCTGCAACCATCTGATCTTTGACAAACCGCACAAAAACATGCAATGGGGAAAGGATTCCCATTTAATAAATGGTGGTGGGAAAACTGGCTAGCCATGTGCAGAAAGCAGAAACTGGACCTCTTCCTGACACCTTACACTAAAATTAACTCCAGATGGATTAAAGACTTAAACATAAGACCTGGGGCCAGGCGCAGTGGCTCAAGCCTGTAATCCCAGCACTTTGGGAGGTTGAGGTGGGTAGATCACAAGGTCAAGAGATCGAGACCATCCTGGTCAACATGGTGAAACCCTGTCTCTACTAAAAATACAAAAAATTAGCTGGTCATGGTGGTGTGTGCTTGTAATCCCAGCTACTCAGGAGGCTGAGCCAGGAGAATTGCCTGAACCCAGGAGGTGGAGGTTGCGGTGACCCAAGATCACACCATTGCACTCCAGCCTGGGTAACAAGAGAGAAACTTCGTCTCAAAAAAAAAAAAAAAACTAACAAAATAACATAAGACCTAACACCATAAAAACCTTAGAAGAAAACGTAGGCAAAACTATTCAGGACACAGGCATAGGCAAGGACTTCATGACTAAAACACCGAAAGCATTGGCAATGAAAGCCAAAATAGACAAATGGGATCTAATCAAACTCCACAGCTTCTGCACAGCAAAAGAAACAATGAGTGAACGAACTGGTAACCAACAGAATGGGAAATAATATTTGCAGTCTACCCATCTGACAAAGGACTTATACCCAAAATCTACTAAGAACTAAAACAGATTTACAAGAAAAAAACCCATTCAAAAATGGGCAAAGGATATGAACAGACATTTTTCAAAAGAATACATATATGAGGCCAAAAACCATATGAAAAAATGTTCATCATCACTGGTCATTAGAGAAATGCAACACATTGAGATACCATCTCACACCAGTTAGAATGACGCCAGTTAGAATGGTGATCATTAAAAAAACCAGAGACAACAAATGGTAGAGAGGATGTGGAGAAATAGGAACACTTTTACACTGTTGGTGGGACTGTAAATTAGTTCAGCCATTGTGGAAGACAGTGTGGCGATTCCTCAAGGACCTAGAAATAGAAATTCCATTGACCCAGCAATCCCACTACTGGTATATATCCAAAGGATTATAAATCATTCTACTATAAGGATACACACGCACAGGAATGTTCATTGCAGCACTATTTAAAATAGCAAAGACCTGGCACCAACCCAAATGTCCACTGATGACAGACTGGACAGGGAAAATGTGGCACATATACACCATGGAATACTAGGCAGCCATAAAAAACGATGAGTTCGTGTCCCTTGTACAGACATGGATGAACCTGGAAACCATCATTCTTGGCAAAATGACACAGGAACAGAGAATCAAGTACCACATTTTCTCACTCAGGCAGGTGTTGAACAATGAGAGCACATGGACACAGGGAGGGGGGCATCACACACTGGGGTCTGTTGGGGGGGACAAGGGGAGGGACTGTGGGGGGTAGGTAGTTGGGGACAGATACCATGGGGAGAAATGCCAGATATAGGTGATGGGGTTGGAGGCAGCAAACCACATTGCCATGTAGGTACCTATGCAACAATCCTGCATGTTCTTTCCATGTACCCCAGAACCTAAAACGCAATAAAACATATATATTTAAAACAAACAAAAAGGTTAAACATCATGCAAGTTAAAACCATAGTGAGATACTCTATTAGAATGGCTAAAATTAAAAAGACACCACCAAATATTGGCAAGGATATGAAACTGGAACTCTCATGAGTGTAAACAGTACATATACCCACTGTGGAAAACTTTTTGATAGTCTGTTATAAACATACACCTACCCTAGGACCCTGTAATTCTACTTCTAGTTATTTCACAAAAGAAGTGAAAACGTAAGTCCACAAATAATGTTCATAATAACTTTATTTAACAATAGCCCCAAACTGTAAAAGAAAAAATGCCCATAAAGAGGAGAAAGGACAAACTGTGGTACGTTCATGCAATGAAACACTACTCAGTAGCAAAAAGCAACAAAACCATAGATCCTGGCACCACATGAATGAAATCTCACGGAAATGCTGAGAACAAGGCCAGACACAAAAGCGAACACAATGTATATTTCATTTACAATAAAATTCAAGGTAGGCAAAACTAATCTATGACAATAGAAATCAGAAAATGGTTGCTGGGACAGGACCAAGGAAGGAAAAAATTTACTGCAAAAGGACACAAGGGAACTTTGATGGAAGAGTTCTTAACCTGGTTTGGGATAAGGATTACATAGGTGTACTGATTAATCAAAAGTGATTGAACTGTAATTCCAAAATCTATACATTTTACTGTGTACAAGTTATATTTGAATACAAACCATCTTACCTTAAATTAGTATTTAAAAATTTATCAGGGGGTTCCCTGGCTCTGTTCATAGAGAAGTTTGGTGACTTTTATCTCCATTTACAATAGCCTTGTTCTTTAAGTCCATTAGCTCTTCAATAGAAAACTTGTATCATTTTTGAATTCACTAAATTTTCTAGTGAAATGCTTCTAATTTTTTTATTCATTATTCATCATGTTCTACGTGTACATTAGAAGTTAAGGACAGTAATTTCCCTAAAGATAGTCCGAACACTCCTTTTTAAATATAAAAACAGATGCCTAAACTGATTTGTCTAGGATATTCTTATTTTATCTCAAAAATATATAAAACCTGCATTGTCATCCTTTGGAGATACTAACTGGGCAAACACAACCACTTAATTTTTAAAGCGGATGTAGATTAGACAGTAAGTCTGTTCTGATTGGCTACTGAGGAAGCAGTGAACAGGTGTCAGGAAACTGGACTATTTTATACATAAGTACACATTCTATCAGTTACGTTTTTTCAAAAGCACATATTTTCTCTGAACCACGGCATTTCCAAATTCACAAGTGCTCCTGTTTGGCTTTTCATAAATGATGCATTTCTAGCTGAGGTGTGCTGGTCTTTACAGCTGGTACATTCCTATCAGACCCTTTCCCAGCAGCTGTACTGATGATGACCTATAAAACCTGGGTTAAAAACTATATTTTAAAAAACTGCACTCAGTGAAAGGCATAAGTGATATCCCTGTACTACAGTGAAGGGTAAATACAGTAAAATTTAACTGAAACAAGTTTGGCAGTGCTGGTTGTGATCAACAGAGAGAGGCTTAAAATGCTTAAATAAAGGAACACTTTTAATTATATAGGAAAATTTTTATTTCATAAATATAACTTCATAAACTTTAAAAAATTGCTGAGAGCTGTACAATAAGTATACTATATTAACTGACAATGCAGATAATTTTTAGAGGATTAGACAGCCACAGTGTCTCAGGTCCAAATTTAAGTATTGCTACAGTATTTCTAGATACTCATTCCTCATGAAAATCTAACAGTCACCATTATTACAAACATGTCGTTAGTTATGGTCTGTTTTTATAGGAACATCATTCAAGTTATTTCACATAAAACAGCACTTCAATAATGTTTTACTTTGTGAAAATAGATAACTCATTTCAAAATAGAAGTAAAATGTCTATAAGTGGGGATCAAAATTAATAAAAGGTTTTACCATAACTCTTTGGTGCATTATTTTTATTAATACTTGCTTATATCATACCCCAAATTTATCTTTATATGAAAAACAGCAACATGGAAGATTTTCCCTTTTCCTACAGCCTCCATGAGATTTTCAGAGTAGCACATTTTAAAAACTTTTGGCTCTTGTCAATCGTCTAGTGGCCTTGACTCCTGCCTATCAGGAGTCTCAAGCTATCAGGTAAATTCAATCTCACCATCTTTTGCAGTAGAAATGACCTTAGTCCTGGGACTAATAATAGGGCTGAATACAGGCATTTCCTAAGGTTGATTTGCCTCTGTTAAGTCTCCTGTTCAGGATAGTGCCTGGGTGTGGGTCAGGTCTGGAAGCTTTTGTATGTCATGAGCTTTAGACCCAAGGCAGGCAGAAAATTCAGACCATAAATTCTCCCTTTTTCTCAACTTGACAGCAGATCTTTGTAACTGTAGTTCTCCCTGGCCTACACTTTGCTTCACCCAGGGTGAGCCTATGCCTGCGAAAGCTGAGGCAGAGTGCTGAGTCACTTAGAGCAGCTGAGGGGCAATTTTGGAAACTTGTGCTTGCCACTATCTTCAGGCTTACAGCCCTCAGACGAGGCAAAGGCAAGCAAGTGAGGCAAATAGATATGAGACCACTGATTAGCAATAACATATTTAGCATTTTGCTCTGGTTTTGGCAGATAAGGTTAACTATCAACATCATATTTCCGAAGAATCTTAAAGAAATATGCAAAGGGGATACTTTGTAGTAGTAGTTTTACAAGATGAACACAGCAGTAGAAAACTACGGAGAGCTTGTAGACTGCATTGTTACTTTCTTAAATAGAAAACTCTCCTAAAATTACAAGGTAATTTTGCTTTAAAAACGAAACGGATTTGGAGTAACAGTTCAGGATAAGCACACTAGTGGATGCCATTTAATTTTTTTTTAAAAAATAAAGTTCTCCTTAACTTCAAATGGTGAGTAGAGAGAATTACATCAATCACACTTGAAGCACCATTTTAGGTGAGCTGACCTCTTGTCTTGCTGCAGTTGGTTGTATGGTACTTTATGACGCTGGAGTCTTTGTCTAGTGTCACTACTCAGTTTATTTGATGGCAAATAAACACTGTAATGTAGATGTAATGCAGGCCTATTGAATATCACCTTGTTATGTGTACATTTTATGAGATTTTATGAGCAAATTTCCATATTATCCTCCACTAATGTACTCTACTGAGTATATCTGCAGTATTTTCTTTCCTGGAACATGAACTGGTGAATGTACACATTGTATGTTGTATTATTCTTTTAAAGTATTTCCAGAATAACAGATCTTCCTAAATCCAACTATGGAATATCTAAGTTAAAGGACTATTTTTGAAAATAAATATTTAGCTTAATAACTTAAATTCTTGCCTCACTGAACAAATGTTACATTAGTAGAAAAGAGTTTACTAGCAAACAAAGAAAGTCTTAATTTTGCTCTCTACCATACTTTCCCTGCCAGCCCAATTCTAGAAGTCTTATATTCATGAAAAGGGAAGGAAGCTTAGGGTTGCAAAATAAATCTCCATAAAGGAATGATATTTTTAAGGGAAAACTTAGTAAAATCTTATTTAACCATTTTCTTAGTAGGTATACAACCATTATTTGCTTAGAGCTGGGTAACGGTTCTTTTTTTTCTGGGACAAAGTCTTGCTTTGTCATCCAGGCTGAGGTGCAATGGTGAGATCTCAGCTCACTGCAACCTCCACCACCCAGGTTCAAGCAATTCTCCTTTCTCAGCCAACTGAGTCACTGGAATTATAGGCTCCTGCCACCATGCCCAGCTAATTTTTGTAGAGATGGGGTTTCATCATATTGGTCAGGCTGGTCTGGAACTCTTGACCTCAGGTGATCTGTCCACCTCAGCCTCCCAAAGTGCTAGGATTACAGGCATGAGCCACCACACCCAGCCTTGGGTAATAGTTCTTAAGCTAATAATCACTTCTAAATCTTAAGAAGACATTACTTTTCAATAAAACAAAAACAAATGACAACACTGAACCCACCTGATCAATTCGGGATATAAGTTAGGTTCTGAAGTGCAATGAGTTAGTTACAGTAACATGGTAACATGTACCCGATTAATCATTCTCAGCATTTTAATTTATTGCTGCCGTTACCTGATACCAGCATTTTAGACTTTAACAATTTACATTCCACAGCCACACCTGAAAATATGCCTTGCACTGGGACACTGGCAGAATTTATTGTGGGAGTTTTCTATAACAGATAACATATAGTAACCTGAAAATCAAACGATTAACTGAAACCCTTTATTCTAAAATCCAGCTTACAGGAAGAGCAATTCTAAATTGGCCACAGAAAGAGGCTCTTCTTTTTATAGATTTAATTACTCATACTATTCTGATTTGTATAATTAAACATATTTGCAATATTTAAATACTGTCCAATCTTTTTATTGATATAAACTTTACAACAATGTCATGAAATACTATACACAGAGCCTTCAGGTAAAGAGAAAAAAAAGAAAATTTAAATATGGTAACCAGATTAAAGCATGCAAAAGATCCAATGATAAAGATATTAAATTCATAATATGCTAATGGTATCTAATTTACCCACTACAGGGTCTTCATATTCTGTCACAGAAATGGCAGTAAACATCAATTTGAAGTTTGGTGAACGGACCTGATTCCTGACTTGTATATATGATACACCCTTGCATTTATACGGCTAACTTTACAGGCTGTGGGTTACAGTATAGTTAGAGGAATTGGTATTGGTAGAAATTTACTCCCCATACTGCCGTAAGTAACAGTTGGAAATGATTCCCCTAATTTGCTCTGTGAACTGTGAACACACTAATGAATTAACAACACAGGTCACTGAGGGACCAAAATTCCTCAGTATTCACATTAACTTTTCCCAGGAAAAGCTTCAAATATAACTCTAATAAAAAAATAGAGTTCTCAAGGCAAACTTTAAGCATAATTTATGAAGCAGATTTAAATAGAAGAGTCAATAAGCAAGCTAATACTAAAAAATACACTTTACTAAGATTTATCTTTTTTTCCTGCATTTATAATAAAATATAATGGCCTCAGCAACAGACTGAAATGCCATCAGGAGTCCCATAAGCACAAGGGACAAACCAGACAGATGAAAAATATCTCTTTATTCTCAAATTTTAACATGTTCAGACTCAAACTGAGGGTGCTGGGAGGGGCTTGTATTAAAGCTTTCTGTTTGCCATTATAACTCTGGGTATAAACTCCTATAAAGATTTCAGAAATTAATTTCAGAGCTAGTGTGGCCATTAACGGTGATCACACTGAATTTTGGGAAAGGAGGTGAAATGGCTCCCACAAAGTACTATTGCCCCTTTAACAAGTAGATGAGTCCATTGTGGAGAGAGTCAAGATGCTCCTGTCGTTGGTATAGAAAGGATCCGATGCACTCCATGATCTAAAGTAACAATAAGAGAAAAGTTTGGCTCACCAGGACCTATGTTTTAATTGAGAAAAAAAATTAAAACTGAGGACCCAAGTGCAATCTCTGACTGATTCATTTAAATGCTAAAGAGAGGTTCTTCATCCTAGTATTGAATGCCCCAACTTTATATTCTATAAAACCTTGGGAAAAATAATGCTCTAGTCATCATATAAAAATATTAGCCAAAATTCGAAGATTCATTAGCATTAAAACAGTTTCTATATGTAGTAAAGCATGAGATGCTTTTAAAATCTTTTACTGAGAAGTTCAGTTTACAAAAACAAACCCAGATCTCACTTACCAAAAGCTTTGGAATGAAATAGTAGTATGTTCCTATCATTTCTCTTCAGCTATAAATTTTATTCTAAATACTTTAGCATAATTAGCTTGAATGTAGTGAATGACATATCCAAAGTTATCAAAGACATCTGTAGGTCATTAGTGTTTCAACTAAAAACAAACGATTCTCTGCTGGTCTGGAAAAGTTAACTGCTGTCTGAATGATAAGGCCCTAAAGCAATTCATTACATAATATTTTATGTGCAGCTGTAAACTTAAATTAGCTTGAGTTAATTTAAGCGAAAAAACCCAAGACCAAAAGTGGTCTGCCATGCTTAAAACAGACCAAGGACAAATTAGGATTACCAAGTGAAAGGATGCTTTCTTTTGAGACTAAACACATTTAATAACAAATACATTTTATGTTTAACTTTTCCAGGGCTCCCACCTTCCCTAAACAGAGATGTTACCGGAAGAGATGAGCATTAAAAATGGCCCCAATTCCGGGTGCGGTGACTCACACCTATAATCCCAGCACTTTGGGAGGCCGAGGTGGGTGGATCACAAGGCCAAGAGATCGAGACCATCCTGGTCAACATGGTGAAATCCCGTCTCTACTAAAAATACAAAAATTAGCTGGGCATGGTGGCGCGCACCTGTAGTCCCAGCTACTCGGGAGGCTGAGGCAGGAGAATTGCTTGAACCCAGGAGGCGGAGGTTGCGGTGAGCTGAGATCGCACCATTGCACTCCAGCCTGGGTAACAAGAGTGAAACTCTGTCTCAAAAAAAAGAAAAAAAAAAATGGCCCCAATTCACCCTTGTCAAATATTTTCTCTGTCTCAGAGACGCTAAGTTTGTATGTAGCTCAACTTTAATTTGACCACTTTCTAGAAAAGCTTGAACAGGATCTGAGGTCAGCGAAGGGCTTGTTCACTACTGCCTCTCTAGCATCTAGGACTGTGTCTGACACATATTAGGCACCTTGTATTTGTAGAACAAATAAAATGAGAAGACGAAAATTTCTTAAAGAGTAAGTATGGGAGAAAAGTATGCTTTTAACTATAACAACTATCAATACCCCAATTATTTGGAGTCAGATGTCCAGTTTCAAACTGCCAATATTTTACATGAGTTTTTCTTCTGTCCACATTGCTTACACAGAAGAATCTTATTAGGTAAAGTCTCCTTCATTTTTAATTTATATAATTTTTGACAGAAGACATTAAACACTTCAATTACATATTAACTACTAACAACTTTCTATTTAGAAGATAGTTTTGATTAGGATAAAGTAACTTGTTAGTAATATACAAACAGAAAATCTTTTATTGCTGAAAAACAGTTCGTTAGGGTACAACATGGCATATCCTTTATATAGCACCATGACGCTCCCTTTGAAACTGAGTTTGCAATACTGGATACTTTTGTTGACAACATCAATTAGTAAAATGCAAGTTGAATGTCTGTGCCTGAATGGTGAAAATTTAACCACCAAGAAATCTGTCATATAAAAACACACTGGTGGTATTTCTCAAATGATGCCCATTACTCTTGAGTTTAGTATGTCAATGCGACAAACAGCCAAGGGCTTCTACATGTTGCAATGGCAGTCTCAGCCTTGCCCTACCTTTTGAATTAGACACGAAATAGAAATATAGACTAGATGCTGCTCTAGAGTCAAAATGGAAATGCCCAACACATTTCACAATTATACGTAAAAAACAAAAACAGAACTCTACATATCAAAATGACTTTGAAAGTTTAAATATCATCTTAATGCATCTATGGCAATTTTCACATAGCCCTTGAAAAGCACCAGGTAGCTTGGTGTTATTATTATATGACTTTATCCCCTAGAAAAGAATGAACAGATCTGAAAAGACTTTCTAGATTGATTATTCACATGAGGAAAAAGGTAAGAAAATAAAAGTAATATATATAATAGTAAATAATATTAGTAATATATATAATAGTAAATAATAGTAATAATATAACCTGTGATGCTGGACAAAACTGGAAGGGCATTTATAGTCTGTCAAATATGATACTAATTACTAAGTTAAACATTTTATTAGGAGAATAAAAAAATTCAGACACAAAGAATATAGCCCAATTTTAAGTGAAAAGAAGTAGAGATGATAACAGCTACCTTCAAGAGAACATGTCAAAGTCAATTCAACACCTCCTGGGGCAGGTTCAAAAGGGGTAATGCTGCCTCAAATGGCTACGTAAAGAATAGCGTGGGCATATTACCCACATAATGGGTATCAAGAAAATGGATATATGTATACAGCAGAAAAAATCTGGGGCTCATTAAAAATTCTGGTGTTAAGAAAATCATTAACCAAAACGTGTACTGTCATTAAAGAGAAATTTCCATTGAAGCAGAAGCTGAAAACATTCTGTAGAGGTTCTATTGTATCTTAGTCTAACTCCTATCTTGAGTCTGCACAATCAAGCTGTATTATTAGGTAAAATATTATTATAAATCAAGCTCTTTTGGAACTTCCTTTGGGAAACTTGCTGGCCTAGGTACATGACAGAGCTACATTTTATAATACAATTATATAAATCATAACAAAGTCCCAGAGTTTAAGTGCTCACCCTTCTACATGGAATGAAATTCTGCAAAATGGTATCACAGCATTATGGAAATATTTTAGATCACTTTATAATCAAGTCAGAATAAATGGGGATTCAAACCACAGACATTATGTTAACATAAGAATGCTATTTCTAAGTTTAACTGTATCATAAATACACAGTCAGGCTAAAGTGGGAAAGCTCACCAGTAAAAGTTACCTGAATTTTATAATAGATGAATGATATCATACTCGTCGTGTTTTTAAAACACAAAGCTAACCAAATAATAAAAATCATTTTTTCAGTAGGTAAGAGTAGTGCCTTCTTCACTCTTTATAACCTATTCCTGGGGTAATTTCCAAGCCCTGGCGCATACAGGAATGGCTGATATTCACATAGCACTTTTGGGACAAGGGGAACCAACGTCTCTCCCTGCCCATTTGTACCCTCCATGCGTACCGTGTACTGCTGCACTGATGTTGACAGTATGATATCATTCACCTAAAGAACACCAAGTGCAGAAAAAGCTATTTCTACCCCCTTACATCCTCTAAATAGTGACATAACTCTTGGGAAAATGTATGAATAAATCAATTCATTGCACATATAAATAAATTTTAAATGGCGTTTACCAAAAGATGGTATTTTTTTGTTATGGTGCACGACAGCAGGCACCTGTTCTAACTCATACATTTTTAATTAGACAGTTTAAGTACCAAGCAAAAGAAATTAAAAATAATGACTCATTTCAAAACGTCATTACAGACATAAGAAGAGGCAGGGGAGCAGAAATACAACCTTTTGTGTTTATAAATACCTCAAAACTTCAAATAAGCGACTGGAAAATATACATAAAGAGTAAGAAAAGAAAAGCCTTTGGACTTCACTGTTATGTTGAGATTATTTTGTAAGGACGAAAAGCAAAAAGAATAAAAAATAAAAAGCAGGAAATAGTATACGTATAATTTTAAAAAGTTATACAAACCATGAGAGTAACATATACACATCCTACTGAGCATAGTTTAGAAAGATTATGAAACAATTTTTTATTCATTAGATGAAGTCTCTTCAAAGGTGCTTTCTCTTCCTTTGTGAGTGAAAAAGCCCTAACCCCAAAGCCACAAAGTGAAATCTACCACTAAAGACAGCTAATAAATAGCAGATTTCCTGCTTTAGTTGGTAAAAGCAGCTGCTGACTTATTAAGTATCTAGAGCTGCAGGTTCATCCTGTTCCAGATAGGATACTCATTTGCAGCAAAGGCTACTTAGAGAGATTTCACACCTGCTGATGTGGGTCGGACTACATCTTCCCATGACTCGTTCCAGCATTCTTCCAATAGATGCGCACGCTGCTTCTCCTTCCGGGAAACAGCACATGGAGTCCAAGCACTTGATACCTGCATTTGTTTCAGTAAGCTGGGGGAGGTGAAGCAGAAAGCATTAGTTGTTTAAAAATCTGGACTTCTGAAAAGCATTACAAAATTACACCAAGCACTTTCAAATCAAAGGTAACATATATAAATACACATTTTTCTATAATATGGGAAATATAAGGGCTTTAATTTACTAGAGTATAACCATCCAAAATTATTTTAAAGCCTTGTATCCTAAATTAGAGGTTTGGTAAAATAATTATATAAATTAAGAAGCTATATATTATTTAAATCTATTTTCAATATTTTAATCATTTATTATGGTCAAAATGATTTACATCAATCACTCAGGAATGTAATGAACTCTAATTCTTCATGTAGTTTTTGTTTAGGTGAAGTGCTCCTGCAATTTCAATTGAAAATGTCTAGCAATTGAGATAAGTGGAATATGAACTATCTCAAAGACTGGGAAATACCAACTAGGCAGGACCTAGCCTGAATCTTCAATAACAACAAGCAAACACTATGTATGCTTTACAAGTGCCAGGTTCTAAGCACTCTATAGATATCCACTCCACACTTATCTTTTAAAAAAGCATCATCTATGATAAATTGCTAAAACTTTTAAGTGGCAATCATCCCATCATCAGCTCATCCTGCTTTTTAACAGTTAGCCGATGGCACAGATATTAACATTTAGTAAACAAGTGAACAAGTAGTATCGAGGTTTGAAACTGAATTACTGAGAGTATGCAAGATTTAGGTTGATTCAGGCATAAATAGCCCAGCAAGATAATTGTATTCCATACTCCTAACAATGTGAACTGAGCTAAAATGAGAGGGGAATGGTGTGACTACGCAGCTGGATGAACCCTAACTCTGCTTTTACTTATCAAGGATGCTCCTACATTTTTCAAGGGCTGTTGGTTTTTTTTAAAAAAACTTAATTCACTTTCTTTTACATATATAACATCCTGCATAGCACATCTTTTGAGGATAGAGGAGGAGGAGGAGAAATGGAGGGTTGCGCTTCCAGGAAGGTTGGGAATCACCATGTGCTGGGCGCAGGCAACAGAGGACATTTGTGGATGTGCTCACAACAAACGAGAGAGACAGACGAGGTGGAACAGACACAACCTGGTGTTCTGAATGTAAGCAACAGCTGATGTCCTGCAAGATCCCTGCTCAGAAGATTCTGCCCAACACCACAAAGTGTGAAACAACATGGTTCTTATCTGGCAACTGGCCTAAGCACCTGAGAAAGAGCCAAACTTGACTTGTTCTTTCATTACAATACCCTTAGTTTAGGACTGTTTAGGGCACTGTTTCTTAAAACTGTTTTCTGAGACATTTACAGACATTTCATACAGAAAAAAAAGCTTCTGTGTTCAATTAAATTTGGGAAACACCAATTTAACAAAGTTCTAAACAGACTTTTAAAGTAGAGGACTGTCAAGTCAGGACACATGATCATCTGCATGGGGGAAGCCTGAGGTATCACAATTCTCCCCCTCATTTTCTTAGTGGGAGAAATCTACAGCCCCAACCCCCAACCAGGAAACATTAAGCAGCACCAGGAGGGTCATTCATTTTCAGAGGAATAGTTTAGGAAATGTTGGTTTAGGTAACAGGATTTCATCAGTTTTCCAGTTTCCTCATTGGGTCCCTGGGCTTCAGTTTTCCCAATCTCAAACCTACCCCTTGTAGCAACCCGGACTCCAGGGCTCCGACACGCTCAGAGGATAAAGCCCTACACCCATGAAGCCTTGAAGGCTTTCCAGCCTGACCCCAGGCTGCCTTTCCTGCTCTGCTTCCCAGTGCTCCGGTACAGGCTCCACTCCAGCCAACCAGTGTTCCCGGCCCGTGGGCACGTGTCAGGGCCTGCCATCAATCAGGGTCAGAATGCTGACTCTACACCAGGGTTCAGCTTAAATCCCACCGTCTCCATGAAACTTCCCTCACCTCTCCAATTATGAGTCATCTCTTTGTCCGATTCTATTTCACTTATTTGTATCACTTAATTGGCACAAGCACTTAAGCTTCTATTTACTGAGCCAAGGTCCTGTGCCAGTTTCCACAGGGGACAGTAACCTGTGCTCAATCAGCTGAGCAAAAGGTAAGGAAGAAGGTTGGAGGCGACAAGTCAAGAAGACACACCAATACAGCAGTTGCGTTAATGGAGTGCTCACCACACATGCCCCAGCGACTATGTAAGATTCTTCTCGCGGACTGTCTCACTGAAAACTTACAACAGCCCTTAGGAATAGGCATCATGATCACCCCCAGTTTACAGATGAGGAAACAGTTAAGAATTTATTCAAGGTTGCCCACGCCAGCGGGGGCTTGAACGCTGTAGAGCCCACCCCCTTTACCATGCCACCATCCTGCCTTCTAAGAGGCAGACCGCTCAGAAAACAGGAGGGAAAGCTCAAACCCAGCTGTCGTTAGTAGACTGGTGGGAGGGCATGAAGATCTGATGGAAAAGGTGGCATTTAAAAGTACATCTTAAAGGACTCAGGGGCATTTCAATAGCAGGAGATGGGGAGAAAGGATATTCCAGGCTGACTGAGGAAAGTGACTATGTGTGGGCAGCAGTGCGGTGTGTATTCAGCACAAGCTTAGCCTAAGTGTAAGGGAGTGGTACTTGTCCCCTTGCAAAAAGACCAGTGGTGACTCAAAGTGTGATCCATGGATCAATGCTGATCCATAAACACTGTTACCAGCCCATAAATTAATAAGCATTTCTAATCTATGAGAATCAGAATTTAGAAATTTTTACAGCAGTTGGACAAAGTAAGTTTATAACTGTTAAATTCAATAATTTAAAAATTGGAGTTTATATATCTTTTAGATTTCATTTTCCTATAATTTATTTTTATCGTATTTGTAAAAGCACTGGCTCAAGATGAACTGGAAATGAAAATAAGAAAACACCAAACTCGTCCTTTACCACATTTATTTGGGGAGAACTAAACCAGAAACTCAAAAGAGCAAGGATCTTGTCTGACATTTTTTAGTTTAACAACATGTGTCAACTGGGAGGGATTCATCGAGGATGACACCCAGAAGGGAACCAGCATTTGAATATCCATGTATGTGCAAGACACTGCCCTGGTCTGGATCTGACTTTACATAATTATGTGCGTTCATCGTCTTTCGCTTTATCTTACTTTTACAGACAGGGTCTTGCTCTGTCACCCAAGCTGGAGTGCAGAGGCATGGTCAATCATGGCTCACCGCAGCCTCAATCTCCTGGGCTCAAGCAATCCTTCCACCTCAGTCTCCTGGGTAGCTCCTACAGGTGTGCATCACCATGTCAGGCTAATTTTTAATTTTAGTAGAGACAGGCTCTTACTATAATGCCCAGGCTGGTCTCAAACTCCTGTCCTCCAGTGGTCCTCCCACCTCAGCCTCTCAAAGTGCTGGGCTTACAGGTGTGAGGTGAGCTACTGAGCCTTGTCATCCTTCACTTTAAAACTCAAGGACAGTTATTAAAATAAGGACTTCCCAACAGAGAAGGTAAACATCTTGAAATATCAAAAATTTTAAGAAATGACTTCTTCAGATCACCTTTTGAACTAAATATATTTTTGTGTCTATATAATTTGTATATGTTTCCTTTTTCCTCTAAAGGAAAAAAAAAAGAGCTGCTTTTTTTTTTTTTTTTTTTTTTTTTTTGGTAACTGAGTCTCACTCTGTTGCCCAGGCTGGAGTGCAGTGGTGCGATCTCAGTTTACTGCAACCTCCTCCTCCTCCTCCTCCTGGGTTCAAGCAATTTTCATGCCTTAGTCTCCTGAGCAGCTGGGACTACCGGCATGCACCAACACATCCAGCTAATTTTTTGTATTTTAGTACAGATGGGGTTTACCATGTTGCCCAGGCTGGTCCTGATCTCCGGAGCTCAGGCAATCTGCCCACATCAACCTCCCAAAGTGCTGGATTATAAGCATGAGCCACCACACTCAGCCTCACCTGAACGTTGGCTGTTTCTGTAAAGCCATCTATAGAAAATGCTGTATTGTTCTCTAGCAAACCTCCAAGCTCTACTACTTTCCCACATATACATCTTTGATCTCAATATTCAGGAACCGGGAGCTTGGCCAGAATACCCGTGTAGCCATAGCTGCCAATGTAATTGGGGGAAGGGGAATGGAATGGAGCATTTAGAGCTCTTTTCATTCAAAGTAAGGAGAGGAAATCATTACCTTTTTTTGGGAGACCACTTATAAATGACAGTAATGGGAGTGAGAGCATACTGGATGATACCAAGAGGTCACCTTTAATTTATCAGAAGTTTTGATTGGTAAGCCTCACTTTCTACCACACTTGCTCCCATGAATGACCACATAATATAGTGCTAAAAAGGCTATCAAGAAAAACAACTATGTCTTACTCAACATGACTACACACAGCTAATACAAACTGCCTTTTGAAATAAATTCTGGCTCACTGCTTTTATTTCCATTATTTTCCTATCAATGACAGTAAACATTTAGGTATTTATCTTATTGCTTATACAAAATTACTTTCCTGAAACCTTACAACCTTCCTTAGATCTTATAAATTTAAGAAAAATGTCTTACATTTCTAATACTTTTTTAGTCATGCCTATGACATTCTAGCAAATCAAATAAAAGTTTTTGTTTTTGTAAGTTTAGATAATAACTGTCCAACAATTAACCATGCTAGGTCTTTTAACCTTAAAGATGTTTTATTTTTTGAGACAGTGTCTCCCTCTGTTGCTCAAACTGGAGTACAGAGGCATGATCTCAGCTCACTGCAACCTCTGCCTCAGGGGTTCAAGCAATTCTCCTGCCTCAGCCTCCTAAGGTGCTGGGACTACTGGCATGTGCCACCACGCCCAGCTAATTTTTGTGTTTTTAGTAGAGACAGAGTTTCACCACATTAGCCAGGATGGTCTTGATTTCCTGACCTTGTAATCTGCCCACCTCAGCCTCCCAAAGTGCTGGGATTACAGGCCACTGCACCTGGCCACAGGTGTTTTATAATAATCAAAGTAAGCACCTTGCATAGTCTTAGGGGAATTATTTGGAAAGAAGCTTCAAACTCTAATTATAAAAACAAAAATGAAAAAACAAGAGGTTTGTGTTTAAGGAAATGTTTTTCTTTTTAATGTAAAATCAAGTCATCAAATATTACTGATTTCCCAATCTGATTAAGAATCATAAAATCTCTAAAACAAGTAATGTGCTTCATCTCATTATTCAGAATTGCAATGGAGATAGCCGTGTAGTGATGAAATCTGGGTAACTGGTATATCTTTCTCAAGGCCTGTTTCTTCAAAACATTCTTTAAGCTTATATTCACTCTTCTAAACATCCTTTCCTCTCTCCTTCCCCCTAAGAAAAATAAACAACTTAGAAATATTATAAAATACTTCCATATTGTCTTTTATGGATTTCTTGAGAGGAGGAGATTTCTGTATGTATTACATAAATTTAACCATGAGAATAAGAATATGGGCTGGGAGCCACCATCTGCAATCCCAGAACTTTGGGAGGCCAAGGAGGGTGAATCACGTGAGACCAGGAGTTCGAGACCAGCCTGGCCAACAAAGTGAAACCCTGTCTCTATTAAATATACAAAAATTAGCTGCATGTGTAGTCCCAGCTAGTCGGGAGACTGAGGCAGGAGAATTGCTTGAACCAGGAGGTACAGGTTGCAGTGAGCCGAGATGGTGCCTCTGTACTCCAGCCTGGGCAACAGAGTAAGACTCGATGTCAAAAAAGAAGAAGAAGAAAGAAGAAAGAGAAGAAAGAAAAAAGAAGAAGAGGAGGAGGAGGAGGAGGAGGAAGAAGAAAATAAGAATATGATCAGAATTATACTGATTAGGTAAATTTATTTTAATAATTTGGCTTATTCCTAGTTTGAAAGAGGACTAAGGGCCTTTTGTTTTAATGATGTACTTATTGTACCGGTTACACAAATAACAACATAGGATTAGGAATTTGTAGTTTAGGTGGGAAAGAAATTAATACCTGTGAAAAATGATAAAATCTCCAAATTTAATACAGAGGATTAATTAATGTCATAGGGTGTAAGAATTTACTTATCATTCCCTTGCAAAAGTCACTGTAAGAAGGCCCCCATTATTTAATGGGAACAGTCTAATAACCCATTTAATGGACATATTAAAGCAAAGCAGTACTAGATTCACATCTTATGAAATATCCACTAGAACCCGAATGTGTGGGCAGCTTTGATCACAGAGGACACAATTTTATAGTTCTGGTATTGTCAGGTCCCAAGTAGAGTATCTGCTTTGTAGACCACCCAGGGCATAACATAAATCCTAGGCAACTCTGGCTCTTTACTCAGCAAGCTCTTCGCATGAGCTTTCTCTGGAGCTCAATCAGAGCATAGTAAAAAAACTAAACACCTTTCTACAGCAAGGCACAAGAGAAATATACTGTAAATATAATCGTATGAAGCATACCAAAACAAACAAAAATTCAGAATTCTTCTGAATATCATTTCAACTTATGATAATAATAACAGGGTTAATTTTTCATTTAGGACAATCCACTAAAGTAATCTGATTTAAAAGCCGTATCTTATAGAATAGTTCAGATTCTTTAAATTATTCTACCTGTTCCAGGGTCTGATTTATAGTGTTGTTAAAACATTTACAATCTTCAAGTGACTTAGTTTCATTACTGCTTATCCCATATAAGACAACAGCACTTTTTTGACTAGTAATTACAATAAATAAAATGGCAATTAGTCTAAATAATATAACTATTATTGGCAAGAAATTTTATCCTCCATAATTACTACCAATCAAAATATTCTGCATATCCCAGTTAGTTCTAGAAATGGTTGTTAGGGTTTATTCCTCAAGAGAAGAGAAAATCAAGTTCTCATCAATTCTTATTATTTTTTATTAGAAAGGTACAACTATGAAAATTTATGAACCAGGTGTGGTGGCTCACACCTATATCCCAGCACTTTGGGAGACTGAGGCAGGTGAACTGCTTGAGCCCAGGAGTTTGAGACCAGTGTGGGCAACATGGAGAGACCCAAGCTCCACAAAAAAACACAAAAAACTAGCTGGTCATGGTGGGACGCACCTGTAGTCCCAGTTACTGGGGGAGAGGGGTCTGGGGTGGGAGGACCACTTGAGCCAAGGAGATCAAGGATGCAGTGAGTCATGATTGTGCCACTGCACTCCAGTCTGGGTGATGGAATGAGACCCTGTCTCAAAGGAAAAAAGGAAAAAATTATGAAAAGAATGGAAAGTTTGTTGAGTATCAGTCAGTAGCAAATTTCTCAGTACTAAGTCTAAGCACCCTACTCTTTGATCATTCAACTTAAGAGGTGAGCTTAGATAAGTAACTCAGTATATAACTATATTAAGATGGGTAAATGATACACAACTACAATTTCAAGGGGAAAATGATTTCAGAGATAATAGAAATAGCATGACATTTTCAAAAGGAGAATTGAAAAGGAGTATTTTCTTGAATGTAAGACAATAGGTTGTGAGAGTATCTTTAGAGGTTACACTGTGAGGTGAAGTCTGATTTATCTTTGAAACTCTAAAGAGAGATTGACAAAATTTTCAGGGATGGACATACAAAAAATGTAAAGACCACAAAAAAGGAAAACAACAAAACCAAAACAACATATGAGGAACAGTGAAGAAATTAGTAAAGAAATGGAAATGTCAGGTCAGGTGTCCCACAACATGCCCCCCAAGCATGAGAACTTAGCAGCTGAGTCCCGGGAAGGTCCGGCGCAGTACTACCTAGTGCACGCAACACCCGTCCTGCTGGCTGCAAGCCTCAGCTAGCAGGTGCCTACTGTCCTCCCCTCTGTGCTGGCTTTCAGCAAATTCATATGCTGAGCTGACTGAACCCTGATCTTCTTCCATCTGGAAGGACAAAAAAGCAACAAGTCTCATATTACAGAATGATACTCTTCACCATATACAGGTTTAAAATCAAAACAACAAGCTGGCGTCCACAATCTGAGGCACAAAAGAGTGTTCAAAGAATAGCACAGTTACTGTCACAAAAGAGGGCTAACAGAAACATCTTAAGGTAAACACAAGCAAACAAAATAAAGCCACGATTCTCCAGTGCACAAAACTCTAACTAAACATATATTACAGCTAAGTTAAAACCAAATTTCTTTCAATACAATTCAGTTTCTTCTATTAAATTCATTTGCCACCAAGATTCAGGGTATTTATTGCAAAGACATGTCCAATTTTTCACCTTTCCTGCTTCCCTTCTCAGAAGACTTCTCTACTCTAACTGGACTTCATGACCTCAGAAATATTGAACATGTGAGCAAAGGGCTTAGCTGATCTATCTGTTAACAAAATAAATTTAATCCTCAATTAAATAGATTTTTAATGAGGATTAATAATTTATATAAATTTTTCTTTTTCTGTATTTGCATTAGAGACTTTCGGAGGCAATTTAATATGTGTCCACAGACATCCTTATTTTAAATCTTATTAAATTACAAGAAAATGTCCTTAATGAATACATCTTATTAAATTACAAAATGTCCTTCATGAATAAAAATCAATTTTGCCTCATCTCTACATATTTTCCCAAGACTGACCAATAATTATTTCTATGAAAGATGCTGTGATGAATTTCTGACACAAACAAAAAATAAGCAGAATTCCTTGGTTTCAAGAGTATAGTTAAGTCTATGTGAAGATATCTTAATAGCTTTGCCTATAATACAAGGGAAGAGGGGAAGGGAAAATACTCAAAATGAGCTTTGTTTTATTCAAAAGAAAATTGTTAATAGTTTTGTATTAATCTTTTTTTTTTTTTTTAAGAAAAAGTCCTGCTCTGTTATCCAGGATAGAGTGCAGTGGCATGATCTTGGCTCACTGCAACCTCTATCTCCTGGCTTCAAGCGATTCTCGTCTCGGCCTCTCAAGTAGTTGGGATTACAGGTGCCTGCCACCATGCCTAGCTAATTTTTATATTTTTACTAGAGATGGGGTTTCACCATGTTGGCCAGGATGGCCTCGAAACTCTTCACCTTAAGTGATCCACCTACCTTGGCCTTCCAAAGTGCTGGGATTATAGGCGTGAGCCACTGCGTCTGGCCTTAATTGTTCCTAAGAAATACTAACTTGTCAAGATTTGAAAGCTTTTAAAGATATCCAATATCCATACAGTTTTCCTCTCTGTCACAATAGTAGTTACACTATCATGGATCATACCCATGGAATATTGCTCAATGCAGTTAAAAAAATTGATGCATTTGGGCTGGGCGCGGTGGCTCACGCCTGTAATCCCAGCACTTTGGGAGGCCAAGGCGGGTGGATCACGAGGTCAAGAGATCGAGACCATCCTGGTCAACATGGTAAAACCCCGTCTCCACTAAAAATACAAAAAATTAGCTGGGCATGGTGGCGCGTGCCTGTAATCCCAGCTACTCAGGAGGCTGAGGCAGGAGAATTGCCTGAACCCAGGAGGCGGAGGTTGTGGCGAGCCGAGATCGCGCCATTTCACTCCAGCCTGGGTAACAGGAGCGAAACTCGGTCTCAAAAAAAAAAAAAAATTGATGCATTCAAAATTCAGAGGCTGCATCAGCAGAAAGAGGTATATGAGCACCTGTACTCCACACAGCTATGAACAAATGCCCACCTAGTGGTCACTCACTGTTCAATATGAGTAACTATTTTCTGTGCCTGGCTTTCGGCTGAGCACAGTATTCCTTCTTTGTGTTTTCTTTAATGCTGATGGTAAATAAACAGACCACAGTATATAAAATGATCACCTGACAGGTGAAGAACCTGGAGGCCAGAAGTGAAGTGACTTGGTTAGGGCCCACTGGGAGTAGCAGCAACTGCAGCACCAGCATTCAGATCTGCCGCTCTCTGAACAGTGTTCGTTTCCACTTGTTCCACCACCTGACTGGACAGTGGCTTGCAGGAGGATCAACTCATCAACATCCTGCTCTCACTGTGGTCTTTCGCACATGAATGTTCAGCTTACTGTTTTATTAGAGTATTATAGAAGCTGTGATCTTTATGATCTCCTTTCTCCATTAAGTCTAGCTTTGCTCAAAAAATGTGGTTTAAGCCAATATGAAATGTGAAAATATGACTTCCTAAAAATATAATTATTCAAAATACAAAAGTTATCTTTATATGACAAAAGAGTGGGCTAGAGTGTGCTTTTAAATAATGAGCTCTCCTTTTGCTTTAGAGTTAAATAATTAGATGTTCAAAAATGTGACAGAACACTACTGCTTTTAAAGTCACCTACAGATAAAATTGTGATGTATATATTTGGCTCAGCCAAAAGTGAAGGTAAATCCTTGTTTTAATTTAGTTCTTGTTTTAAACATAAAATTTAGTTGACTACCACTTAAACACCCATTTGTACTCTCATCTATAATTATTACACCACCGTAATTTGAAATACAATTTTTTCTAAAGTTGAAGCTAATAATAAAAAACTTGAAAGGTTTAGTAAATCTTTACACAGCTCAATGTTATGAACTCAGAGTTTTATAAAGGGTTAAGTGGTGCTTTGTAAAACCCATCCATTTGATCAAATTGAGAACACAAACATTAGACACTTGAGAATAAATAAGAATTTAAAATTCAAATGAACACAGAAAGATTAGAAACCGTGAGAATAAAAAAGAATTTTTAGAAAGTACATGATTAAGAATCTGTAAGAAATCAACAGGGCAAGAAATGGAAAAGTGTCAATTTCTAAAAAGAAAAATAAGTTATGCTACTTTTCCCCTTTAAACCACACTTAATACATAGTTTTAGTATCTTAATATAAAAAGTTCTAAAATTTAAGCTTTCATCCCTTTCCATCAAAAGACATCTCTATACTATGATTTTTTTACAAACTGACAGAATGAATCTGTCTGTGGAGATAAAGACACACAAACATATTGTTCAATTTATAGATGCACTAAATAGTAGCCAGGATATGAGATGCTTTAGCAGCCATTACAGTATACAAACACAAATATGCACATCTATTTACATTACAGATTAAGGCAAGATAAAAAAAGGGCAACTCTTACTTCTAAATATGTAGCTTTAATTACTCAACATGCAGGAGCATTCATAAAAATGAATAACATGACAAGCAGAAGCATTAGAATTGTACTAGAAAAGGTAGTTAAGATGTAAAAATATATAACAAGGTATAGATCTGTTTTGTTGTGCTGAATTTTTATCTTAATTTGCTTCTCAAAGAAGAAATAGATTTTTTTTTTTTTAGGTTTTAACATACATGTTAATAAAGGTCAAATTAGCAAGAGACAGAACTATGCTAACAAAATGCCCCACTCTTTATTCATGCCTCTGCCCATCTTTTGGTATTGTTTAATTGACCTTTAAGCATGCAGAAGAGTTAATGAGGTTCTACTCCTCCTACTCTACCTAAGTCTGCTCAGCTGATTCCTTGCCCTCGACAATGGCTGCAGTGCGATGAACTCGTCACTTAAAGCAACTGTGTTGGAGTACATCTATAAGTGGACAGAAAAGGGATGGACACACAACAAGTCAGTGAGCTGTATTCAATATCTAAGAGACAGACACAGGACAAGCTCTGTAAATACATCTGCTCCTACACAAGGAAAAAATATCATATGTGATACACATACATGACTAACATTTGTAGGGCCATTGGCTGTGCCATCAAAGAAATTTATTCTTCACTCTTAACACCACATTGTTATTGTAGAGAAAAACAAGGCTCAGAATAAATGCTGACAGCTCTTCCTTTGATACATTTTTTCTTGCTACTTTTGGTAAACAATGAAGTAGCTGACAACTTTCTAGCCATTTCTCCATCATTTGAAATCAGAAATGATACAAAGCTAAAAATAATAATTACTGCCCATAGCAAAGGAATAATGTTGCATATAGGATTTCAATGACCATATACTGTTTCAGAAAAAAAAAAAAAAAAAAAAGGAAAAACACACCAACCCCAGCAGGCTAGAAGATCCCTGAGTAGAAGTAGAGATTTCCTTCTTGGATTAGATTGGATTAGACCACCTAGAACATCCAGTTAAGTCATTTAGAAGTAAATTTAGTGAGTCAAGAAGGAAGATTATACTAGCTTTTACACATAGATAAAATGACTGGTTCACTGAACATTCAATTTTTAATCAAATTGACTAAATCAATTTTTAGCTTACAGTGAAAAAAACAAAAAATACATAAGCACTTTTAACTTGTCTCGGGGCCTAAATATTTCCTATGTATTCCTTTAAAAAGAGACTATAGGAAAGGTAACAATAACTAATATTATCACCTTTTATATTATTAAGAAATCTCTATGAAAACATGTAAGTTTGCAAACACTCTGCCTAAAGTAGAATTTCTAAGGATAAATATATTTATCCTGATTACAGGTGAGTATCTCCAATCTGAAAATCCAAAATTTGAAACTCTGAGTGCTGCTGACATGATGCTCAAAGAGAATGCTCATTGAAGCATGTCAGATTTTGAATTAAGGATGCTGAATCAGTAAGTATAATGCAAATATTCCAAAATCTTAAACAATCTGAAAAAAGCATTCTGGAGAAAGGATACTTAACCTCTATTTACTTTTATAAAAAATTAAGTCTTTTTTTTTTTTTTGAGACTTACAAATTGCCCAGGCTGGAGTGCAGTGGCGCAATATTGGCTCACTGCAACCTCTGCCTCCTAGATTCAAGCGATTCTCATGCCTTAGCCTCCTGAGTAACTGGAATTACAGGCGTCGGCCACCATACTCAGCTAATTTTTCTATTTAAAAAATTTTTTAGTAGAGACAGGGTTTAAGCATGTTGGCCAGACTGGTCACAAATCCCTGAGCTCAAGCGATCCGCCCGCCTCAGCCTCCCAAAATGCTGGGATTACAGGCGTGAGCCACTGCACCTGGCCTCAAGAATTAAGTCTTTAAAACAATGCCATTCACATATTTTGGTAAAATATAACTGTATTTAGGCCAAAAAGGGGAGAAAAATTATTCTCCATAAAGATCTAGAAAATAAGCATAATGGACAAAGTATTAAAAATAGTACTCTTTTGTTATAATTTTTTTCCAGAAGATCCGGAATAGTAAAATAGGCAAACTTTCTGATATATATTGAAGTAAAATATTGGAGAGTGGAAAACTCTGTCCACACTGATATAAATATATATGCATGAACAGACAGAGTAATCAGATTATACAAATTTTTTTAGCCCCATTTGGAGATCAGTATCACAGAGCAACATTCACATCCTCATTTTACTTATAATGATACCTGTTTCAGTAAGGACCAACTATACTCAGGCTCAGTGTGAGGTACTTCACACTCATTTTCTCTAACAACCATGTAAATTGGTAATTATTTTTCTGATTTTATAGAGGAGGAAACTGAGGCTTAGTGAAGCAACTTGATCAAGGACATACATAATGAACTGTTGAAACAATATCTGAATTCAAGTTTGTCAGGCGTCACAGGCCTATGCTGTGTCAATGGTGTGAACGTGTATATTGGCTAGGATTCAGCTGTCAAAGCAAATAAATGCTAGAGAAGTGCTGTGGACATGACCAACTGAAATTAAAACTAATGCACTGGTCAGGAAGCCTAACTCACATCACTAAATGTTTAGGAAGTAGTTTTTCTATGTGTAGGATGAATATACAACTAAATTTCCAAAATTGAAACAAAATTCACTTGGCATGTTTCAGCATGTTTAAAAAATCTCAACCTGAGAAGAACTAAATAATAAACTCAGTGTTTATCAGGGCGTAAGAGTTGACTAGAATATATTTTTGAGAGTACTTATCCAATACTATGCTATAGTTAAAAGGACAAAGTGAGAGATTTCTAGCTCATGTATTAGTCAAATATATAAAAAAGGCACATTCAACTAAACAGATACTATTCTTTAGCATCTACTATGTATTTGAAAATTATTTCATTTAATCTTCACTACAAAGTTAACAAAAGATATTTCTATCCTAAGTTTACCAATGAGGAAACTAAGATTCAAAGTCACAGAGATACCAAGTGGCAGAGCTGGGATTTGGACTGAAATCTATCATGTCCCAAAGATTCTTAAGCACTATGTAATGTACTGCTAATATCTGCTGTAGTTTAATATTTATTAATCAATGTTTAGTGATATAATGTATTTTTTTAAATTCCATTCTGTAAAAGTTATTTAGGTTAAAGAACTTATTTCATACTTTTTTGTTGAAAATAATGTAATCAGAAAAAAAAATTACTCAAATTCTTCTGTTTCTAATGACATGGTTACAGATCTTCATTATATATCTGATAGAATGCTGTGATATTACTTTAAAAATATTTACTATTATTATCTGGATATAACTTGATAGTTTCATACCTAAAAACAAAAGTTTCATTAATAATACAATGTAATTTTTAAAAAATTTTAATTTATCAGTAGTCACAAATTAAGAGAAATATTAAGAAATAACTTCAAAAATATCACACTGAACAATGTTTATGCCACAAAATACTTGAAACAAGAATGGCTAATTTCCTATATTCGACATAAGCAAATTATAATCACAGCTATTCATCATTAAAGATCCCTAACTAAGAAGATACTGAATATAAAAAGCAGTTACCTGTGCCTTTTCAGTACTTGTAGGATAGAGGTGTCGGTCAAATACCTTCTTTATAATATCAAGAAACAGACATGTAACAACCATGAGGATTATGGCAAACCAAGCAGAACCACTTGATAGGAGCTGAATAAACACAAAGTACATATTCTGGGAGCCCAAAAATGGCCTGTAAAGAAAGACAATATGCTTAATAAAAGTGGAAACCAAAAGACTTAAATCAAGACATCATGTAAAGATGCTGTATTTGAAAGTAACAATTAAGTACTCCAAGAAAATGTTCAAAATTGAAATCAGTATAATTTAATTAACTGAACAACTAACAAAACAAGATAGGCTTTAGTTGTTAAAAATAAAACAACTATAGTCTTTATTACGAAAATAGCAAGCAGTTGACCAGATAACCCTATCTTAGTGGTAGCGCATCAGAATAATAATGCAGTAATACAGACTTAAGGGACCAAGCAAAGAAAGAACAAGTGTGCAACAAACTATTTTAGAAGACGGATTATCTATATCTTAGGATGAAAGCTTTATTCAGAGGCTCTTCTTCAAAAACGTATTTTAAAATTAACGCACTCATAAATACTAGTTTTACAAAGTAACAGGTGTTACAAAGGTATTCTTTTTGGGTTTTTGTATGTACTACCTCAAAAGAATATGGTGAAATATAGAAATATTCATAAGAGCATCCTTTTATGATCATAAATAGAAGTTAATGTTTAGCTAATCCAAATTTTTTTGGCCTACTTTCATAAGTTTTTGTCTGATAAATGGATCAAAGGCATAGCAGGCAAATGTAATATAAATTCTCCAAAGGAGAGACTTCAGTTGTCCATCACTTTACAACAGAATCTCAGGAGAAAAATTAATTTTTAATCCATCAGAGTAGCTAACTGAGTATCTGATTCTACCAAGAAGACGATGCATTCTACTTACTTTGTGAGAAAAGTTAATGATTAATATTGAATGGTTCTATGACTTATTTTATTGTGCACATTAATACATAAATACATAATATAACTAATGTAAAGAAAATTATGATATAAGACAATGGGGGTTTAAATCTTGGCTTTGCTACTTTTTTGTCTTTGTGACCCTGAGGTTCAGTTTCTACACAGAAAAAAACAGGGGGATAATTATTGTGATGAATCAATATAACATCTTATATTAAAAATCTAGCAAAATTGTAGATATTTTTAACAAGTTAGTTTCTTCCCTGTCCATATCAGTAAGATCAACTGAAAGAAGTAAGCTTACCAGGAGTCTCCAATCTATTATGAGCAGAATATGTTCATAATGTAACCTGTCACAATAAATGTTTATTATCGTTGAAGCAATACAATTCAAATACAATATATTCACTCACCAGAGAATCCCTCCATAAAACAAGGAAAATATGAAATAAAATATAATAGATCCCCAGGTAACGAGATGGTTGATCCAAGTCCAAAAATGAGTTTCCAGAGCCATCTAAAAAAAAGTTTTTATGTCCTTAGAAATATAAACGAATAAAGCTTTCCCATAAACTTTCAGACAAAACTCAAGAATAAACACAATTACAAATATCTAAAAGTTCCTCAGAAGATAGATAGAATCCCTCAAAATCCCTCACAGATAAATATGAATGAAAAAAAGTCCTAGTATAAAATAATTTCAAGTTTATAATGTTTTTCTTCTGTGAGGAAGCAGCATTCAAATTTCATGTGATTACTCTATTTTCAGCTCCATGGCCTAAAACAAATTATGTCATCTTGAGTTATACATGGAGAAGCAAAATTTTAGAGAGTCTTAAAATTGTGATCATAAAAATCAGCTGAGGCTTCCCAAAATAGTAAACTTAAAAAATAATTTTTTGATAAAAATTTAAGTGAATTATTAAAATAGTAATCAGTGAAATTATTCATTATTGAAAATGGAAAAAGGAAAAGTATCTGTGGATAAAGAAATGAAGAAAATTAACTAATTATGTAAACACTTGCAAGATGTGCCCACATTTCTCATTTCAGTACCATACCTTTACTGTGACGGTAATAACCATGACTGTGAAGACTAAAGTGCCAAATGTCCAGTTTCCAAACATCTAAACAGAAAGAACACGCTATTACATCCTGTGCCAACATAATATTAAATGAAACGTCAGGTAAAAAGTCACTTAATTCTCTACTAAAAAACACTTGGAATTATTTGAGCCAGGTACATTCGAAACTGGTGACTACACTCATAGAGTTAAGAGTATGAGAAAAAAGAGCATAAAGCATTATTTACGTATGTTATTATTACACACAATGATCTTGCGGATATCATCATCAGACTGGAAACCCAAAGATGGGTTTATAGAATGGTGTAGCACAGACTATTTTTAATTACAATAACGTAGCCATTAGGGACTGCTTTATTGCTATCACAATACAAAACAGGTAACAAAATCCTGTTCAATCACAAGTACTTTCAGAAACTTTTCCAACCAGAAGTTTCAGCAGAGCACATGCCACAGTATTTTTGGATACAGTAGAGTAGAGCAGGAAAAAAGAAATCTACACCTAAAACCTGTATCTAAAAGGAAGGATAATGGACATGGAATTACTCCTCAAAGGATTCCATGTAAAATTCCAGTTACTGTCATACTGCCAGTGAGAAATTATTCCCCTGGGCTTTATAGCCAAAACTTACTAAGGTATTAAACACGCAGAATCCCAAGAGTTTCGGGATTTTACCTCTACAAATAAGAATACAACCAGAGTTTCTGTTAGTTTAGTTTACAAAGTAATCATTGTTAGTCCAAACTACCATTTTGTAAGCTCCCTGCTATTTTGCAGACCTTGGTCAAAGTGTAACATTTCACGGGGGTTCAGGCCATGAGAAACATCCTGCTGAACCACCTGACCACAAGGCAGACAAAGGTCCAACTAAAGAAACATCCCTATCTTATCTTGCTGGATAAAGGTCCAAGGAACGCCACGAAGATATCCCGCCAGAACAAGGGCCGGAACCACCTCATCATGGGAACATCTCATCAATATCCTGCTGGGCAGCAAACCATATTGCCCAGACCCCTCCCAGTCATACCTATAAATACCCCCAGCCTATAGCAGTGGTGGGTTCTGGCATTAAGCTGGTTCTCCACTTCTGTAGGTTTTATGCTCGAAAAAAAGCCTGTATTTGCTGTTGAGACGACCTCTTTCTCTGTGTGTGTGTTTTTAACGCTCACCTTCCCTTCAAAACCTAACAATCATAATCTTAACAGTGGTTCAAAAATTATTGGGCTGTTTCTTTTTATTACAGATTTCTAACAATTAGCATTTACTTAAGAAACTACTTAACCTCTCTTTATCTCACTTTCTTCATTTGTAAAATGAGGATAAACCTCAATTTTCTATAAGAACTGGTATATACAAAAAAGAACAGGGTAAATGGTATACAATAAGCAATCAGTAAATAATAGTTATGACTATCAACAGGAAACATCAATTAACATTCTTTTATTAGAGGGCATTTGGGGAATGTATTTGTCAAGAGGAGAACGAAAATCATACTGAACCTGTGCTTATTTTAGCATTTCTAGAGATGTCTGCTTTGATCATCTCTAGAAATGACCCAGAAATACCAAAGATCGGTGGGTCTCAACTTAGCTCTCCGAGGAGGAGTGCCATTCTTCTCTCAGGGATATGGGGAGGGAGAGAGAGAGAGAGAGAGAGAGGGAGGGAGGGAGGGGACACACACACACACACACACACACACGCACAGAGTCAGGGTCTTGCTCTGTCACCCAGGTTGGAGTGCAGTGGCATGATCTCAGCTCACTGCAACCTCTGCCTCCTGGGCTCAAGCCAGCCTCCCAAGTAGCTGGGACTAGAGGTGCACACTACCATACCTGGCTAATTTTTTGGTGTTTTTAATAGAGATGGGCTTACACCATGTTGCCCAGGCTGATCTCGAACTCTTGGGCTCAAGTGATCCACCTGCCTTGGTCTCCCAAAGTGCCAGGACTATAGGCATGAGCCACTGGGCCCAGCTGGGAGGGACACTTTGACGCAAGCAGGGGGCCTGGGCCTGGAAGTGGTAGGGGCATATGTCTACCCTTCAGAATCTGGTTTTACTGGGCCTACATTGGCAGGTGGGTGGGAGGGGCATGTTACATGGTATTTTCTTTAGAGGATTTAGAGCTTCCACTTGCATAGGCCCCATTCAAGGCTCTAAAAGAAGCTATACAAAAGCATTCACATGGCTTTTTGCGGGTAAAATTACACAAAGTGATGTATTTCAACTGTAATCAACCAGTTAAGACAGCTGTCTCTTTCCATTCTGACTTGCCCTTGAGCTGGTAGGTGATAAAGTGAGTGGTAAAGGGCATTTTGGAGATCTGGCTAAAGATAAGCTTACATTTGGTTTGGGTTAAATGAGACATATTTGTCACTCATAGTCATCTGCATATATACTTAAGTTCATAGTTATAATTGTATGTTTTTTTTATTCTTAAAGCAGGCCTGTGAAAATGTTTAGATTCTACTAAACCTAGATCTGTCCCTGCTCAGAAGAGACAGCTGCTCAAAATACTTTCTTTTCCACTCTGCTTGGTTTCTGGATCACTTCTGTTTTTTTTTTTTTTTTTTTTTTTTTTTTTTGAGACAGAGTGTCGCTATTGTAACCCAGGCTGGAGTGCAATGGCGCCATCTCGGCTCACTGCAACCTCCGCCTCCTGGGTTCAGGCAATTCTCCTGCCTCAGCCTCCTGAGTAGCTGGGATTACAGGCATGCGCCACCATGCCCAGCTAATTTTTTGTATTTTTAGTAGAGACAGGGTTTCACCATGTTGACCAGGATGGTCTCGATCTGTTGACCTCGTGATCCACCCGCCTCAGCCTCCCAAAGTGCTGGGATTACAGGCGTGAGCCACCACGCCCAGCTGGATCACTTCTTAGATGAGAAGAATGAGTGTACCCAGAGCACAGATGAAGAACTGATGATCTGGAACTGAGTCCTAGGCTATTGATCCATTTAGAACAGTGGGTCTCAAGTGGGGGTGATTTTGCCTCTGTAAGGACATACAGTGAACTCTGGCAACACTTTTGGTCGTTATAACTGCGGGAGTGGGTAGATGTACGTGTTTTACTAGTATCTAGTGTGAAGAAGCTAGGGACACTGCTAGGATGGGCCCCCACCATGAAAAATTATCCAGCTCAAAATACAATAACGCAGAGGTTGAGAAAACCTGATTTGGAGGGTAAGAAGAGGAGAAGACTGAAAGGAACAGTCAAAAACATTAGAAACTCAAGGTAAGCTACGGAAGCTGAAAGAAGATAATGTGGCAGGAAGGAAGGCTTCATAAATTGCATCCAATGGTCAAGTTTGTAAGTTCTGAGACATGCTCTTGAATTTAGCAATGTGGAAGTGGTCGTGGCCATAAAGAATATGATTTTAATAGGAGTACTGAGGGTGAAAGCCCCATTGGAGTACTTTCAAGGGAGAATCAGAGGTCAGGGAGTAGATATATTGAGAAAAGATAACTTCTTCAAGCTGGAACAAGAGGTTGTGAGACAAGGCAGTGTGTTTTTTATTACAAGATGGGAGATCTTAGAGCATGTTTGTATGGTGACTGGCTTGATCCAACAGGGATGAAAGATTGATGGTGAAGGAAAGAGAGGAAAACTGCAGGAGCAAAGTCCTGGGTTAAGCAAGAAGAGCTTTAACAATAAAGAGAGACAAAAATCTTTTATCAGGTTTAACCATACATCTCTCTATACAAGATTTAACTTCCTTAGAGTTAATTAGTTGTTCAGTTAGTCAGTATAAACTCTCTTTACTATACACTGATTATAAGCTATGACCAACTGTTGGATGGTACCATAAGAAACAAGATACCGTTTTCTGTTCTCCTCTAAGGTGTAGCTATATCTAACTTTCTATTAAGTTCCATTAAATATCCTGGAATATTGTTAGTGCTTAAATTTTTGTCTCATGAATAGATGAGTATACAGGGATATTTTATAATGAACTAAACAAAGATTTTTTTTTGTAACCATATAACCTTTTATTAAAAAATTGGTATCTACCTATAGGAATTAAGTTATATGAGTGACCTGGCTGGTAACTACAGTAGTCAAATCATTCAAATTGAAATAAAGGATATAGCATTCTCTTATGGAATATACAATATGGTATGTATTTCTTGTCTTAACAGAGCTCTCACCATTTGGTTAGGTTTCAACAGTTATAATATGTATAGTATGAAAAAAATTAAGGATAGGAAATAAGGGGAGAAATCATTAAAAATTCAAGAGAAAATAGTAGTAAACATTACACAAAGGTTTATTTTTCTTCCTCTCAAAATTACAACCTGAAATTTCATCTCCTCAGTCTACCTTGTAATAATGCTCATTATTTACCCCCAGCTAATCTGGTTTAAATGCTTAATGGTCTAGAAGGCTTAATGAAGGGATGAAGAACTACTTTTTCTTGCTTAATCCTTTTCCATTCAATTTTTAATGAGGTGGTACAGTGTAAAATGTTTTTTAGAATGATGCTGAGGGTCTGACAATTCCAAAATCTCTACTGGAGAAGTCAAATTGGATCTTGTTTTTTTTTTTTTTGGAGAGATGGGATCTTGCTGGTCTTGAATTTCTGGGCTCAAGTCATCCTTCCACTTCAGGCTCCCAAAGTGCTGGGATCACAGGCATGAGCTACTGTGCCCAGCCCAAATTGGAAATTACATACTCTGATAGCTTTCTACTTTTTCTACCAATCCTATATTTTTAAAATTTTAATTATTTTAATTTTTCAAACTGGGTACACTTCCATAAAGAAAAGAAACATTATTAATAATAGATGCTTTCCTTTGAATTCCTATATACTTTAGTAAAACAAAACAAAAGAAACTTCCTATTCGGGCAGGATCTCATTTTAAAGAGCAGTTAACTACTTTGTAACTGAGAAGAAATGGAATAGATATTAGTGTTTGGGTCCCTAAGTTAAAAAACAAACCAAATGAAGACACAAATTCCTATCTCTGAACTCTCCTCCCCTTCCCTCTTAATTCTGTCTGGTTCTCCCCCCACTATTTCAGGAGAGAGTGAGCGTACTCACTCCTATGTCTACGTATATGGTGGCACTTGCACTGATGGTAAGACAGTGCAGAAGGGCCCCAGGCTCACAGTTGCTTCTCTCAAGAAATGAGAATCAAGACTAAGAATGGAGGTTTTAAAGTTACATCAATCTGCATTTGAATTCTATTACTTTCATTTGTTTACTGTGTGAACTTAGGCAAGTTTCTTAACCTCTCTGAGGTTAATGTTGTAACATGCAAAAATTAATATTTTTCTCAGAGTTATTAAGATTTAATAAGCTAATACATGTACCAGGCATAGAGAAAAAACTCAGTAAAAGGTAGTTATTATTTGGGAAGTGCTGTAGCCTTTATGCTGCAAGATTCACATTTTTATCCATATCAGACTAAATATGTGCTCAAAAGTGAAGTGGCAATTATACTTATTGCCTATTCTACAATATAAAGGGATTTGTCGTGGTTAAGGTTTCTACGTTTGAAACCCATTTCCTTTATTACATTGGTGTATTTTGTTATTAGTTTACTTGCTCATTTTCTGCATCATTCATAAGATTCTAAGCTCCATGACCAAGTTACTCACTCTCATATTTCCAGAGCCTAGTATAGTACAGTACTTGGGAATGGCTGTCTTCAATAAATATCTGTTGAGTAGAAAAAACTTCACATTCTTCCAATTGCAAATTTTTTATGTCTGTATCTCCAAACATATTTTGCAATTCTTAAGTGGTGGAAAAGGAAAAGGGAAACCAAAAGTGACGACCATTTCCAGTCCACCAGAGGCCCTACCACTGCTGTCATTTCTTTTCTTCCTGATCCATTTAGCTAAGCCTTGAAAGAGAGGTCTAGCTCTGCCAAGCATCTCTCAACATAAGCACCCCAATCAGAACACAATGTAACAGTGTAATGTTAAAAACACACTATTTCCTAATTTCATACTTCAGAAAAGTGGCCAAACTAAATATTAAGTTATGATATCTACTTAGAATTGTGTATGTGCAGTGAAGAGTAATATGTAGCATTTGCTAAGTAAAAAACAATGCAATTAAAAGCAAACAAACACTAAGTCCTCATTTCTCATCTGAAAAACGGGAGTAATAATACCTCTCTAACAAGATTATTGGGAGGATTAATGGAGAGGGGGGATATAAAGTACTTAGTACAAAAGTAAGTACCAAATAAATGGCAGCTACCAATAGCAAAGTGAATAGTATGCAGGGGCAATAACATATTCTCTGTGTGAGCTAATTTCTGAATAGAAAAATTATCTAGTAACTTGAGTTTCATTTGGAGATTACATTGCATTGCCTGTTTCCATTTGTATGAAACTTTTTTAACAAAAAATATTTTAAACCTTTTAATATTTGCATTTTAATACCTGAAATTCCATAATTTAAATTTTACTTTTTTATGACAAAAGTTATTTTAAAAACCCATAATATATTAACATGCATTCTTTAAAAAATTATATAATTTACCTGGCCATTTCCAAGCAGAGAGGTATCTTTCCCTATTAGTAAATAGGATCCAAAAAAGAAAATAAAGGCATGACTAAAACCCAGGATGGTCCAATAAAGAAATGTTTTAATACTTAAGAGGCGGTTTTTACTAATGTCTCTGTTAAAAAGAAGAGAAAAAGAAACATATTAGGAATCATTTATTATTTGCCTACTAAACAATTATTATAATTTGGTAATTAAAAAACAAGATAATTATTTTAAAATTGCTTGAAAATATTAGCACAAAGAATAAATCCAAATTTACAAACCACTGCTTATATTATACATCTATTTAATAGCTTATAGTTCACATAATATATTCAAATATATTTTCTCATTTGATAAAGAAATATGATAGGCTGGGCATAGTCACTGGTGCCTGTAGTCCCAACACTTTGGGAGGCCGAGGCAGGAGAATCACCTGAGACTAGGAGTTTGAGAACAACCTGAGCAACATGGCAAAACCTTGTCTCTACTAAAAAAAAAAAAAAAAAAAAAAAAAATTAAAATTAAAAAAAAATTAGCCAGGCATGGTGGTATGTGCCTGCAATCCCAGTTACTCCAGAGGTTAAGATGGGAAAATCTTAAAGAGCCTGGGAGACTGAGGCTGCAGTGAACTATGATCTTGCCACTGCACTCCAGTCTGAGTGACAGAACAAGACCCTGTCTCAGAAATGAAAAATAAGAAATATGATATAGGTATTAACACTTCACTTTCATTTTGACAAGCTGATTTATCTGTTATATCCTTCTGTTAACATTCAGTCACTCTGCCATCATGGTCTCTTTTTAGTGAGGATATCTGAGTTAGGTTCAGAACTGATCCTCCTAACTTCCCTTCTAACGATAACTATTATGGGAAGAACAATCTATGCCAATCTGAGGTCAAGCCCTATCCTAGATAACCTGAGAAATCAAAGTAAATTAATCCAAATGTAGATAATTAGATGCCTCTATAAGTGGTACTTCAATAGCTGCCTGTGTAAGAGATTATGGTGAAAACCACAGCTGGCCCTGAGGAAGGGTCCCAGTCACATCACTGGGATTACTTGGTTCTGGGGAAGCAGAGGATCTGGGGTGGGAATTAATGTCCTCACCTCTGCATTTCACACTAATTATTACTCATAAATTTTGCTAATAGAAGAAAAACTAACTTTTAGGAATTCTGGAGACTACCACTTATCAATAACCTCTTTTGTGCACATGAAATAGATATTACTGGTTTGCGACAGTAAGAGCGAGTTACACAACTGTCCACTGCATTCCCAGAATGAAAGCACTCATTCCTATAAAAACACTGGAAACATTACTCAAATTTTCTCTTTGAAAGAAACCTTTTAACTTTGATATTCAACAACTTTAAATCATATGACAACTAAAGAACTTTCCTTAGTAAAGCATTAATCATCAAGACATAAATAAATCTATTTTTTAAACTTTATTTATTTATTTATTTGAGACGGAGTTTCGCTCTCGTTACCCAGGCTGGAGTGCAATGACGCGATTGCGGCTCACTGCAACCTCCGCCTCCTGGGTTCAGGCAATTCTTCTGCCTCAGCCTCCTGAGTAGCTGGGATTACAGGCACGCACCACCATGAATTGTAAATCATTCTACAGACACATGCACATGTATGATTTTGCAGCACTGTTCACAATAGCAGATTTGGAACCAACCCAAATGCCCAACAATGATAGACTGGATAAAGAAAATATGGCATATATACACCATGGAATATTATGCAGCCATAAAAAAAAAGGATAAGTTCATGTCCTTTCCAGGGACATGCATGAAGCTGGAAACCATCATTCTCAGCAATTTAACAGGAACAGAAAACCAAACACCACATGTTCTCACTCACTTATAAGTGGGGAGTTGAACAATGAGAACACATGGATACTAGGAGGGGAACATCATACACCAGAGCCTGTTGCAGGGTGGGAAGGCTAGGGGAGGGAGAACATTAGGAGAAATACCTAAAGTAGATGACAGGGTAATGGATGCAGCAAACCACCATGGCACATGTATACCTTTGTAACAACCTGAATGTTCTGCACATGCACCCCAGAACTTAAAGTACAAGAAAAAAAAATTAAGGCCACTTAATACCAGAAAATACTTACCGATAGAGGGTGGGCTTATTTTGTAATACATGAGGGTCTATATGCTGTTCCAAAAGACTATATATCAGAATAGGTAGGGAAGTAAAACAAATGTTGTATAAAGTCAGGTACACGCTGTCATACAATGTCTAGAAAGAAAAATTGGTAGGAATGTTGAGATTCTAAATTACTCATTACTATTATGCATACATCACAACTGTGCATATTAAAAACATAAAATTATAGTTTTAAAAATTTACACTAAAATCCACTGTAGTAATTTCAATCAAATAATTCCAATTTGTTTTTAATCTAGACATAAATATATAATGTTCCTAGGCTGGTATTCTTTGTGAGAACTGGAATATTTTGCTATGTCAGGTGCTTATGAAATTACAGTGAGTTAGATTAACATTTCGAATTCTCCACAATTTGGTCAGTGTGAAGTAATTTTACATACTTCTCCTCCAGGTACTACAGGCAACTTACTCCTTCTATACATGACACATACAGTTTACCTTTCATGGCTTTGTCTCCCTGTCTACATCCTACACTTCCTTTTAAGGCACTGAACAAGATTATCTTCTTCCACAAAATGCTGCATGATGGCTCAAGTCCTTGATGATATCTTGCTCTTCTAAACAGTCACAGGTACCACTGCTAGTACTAATCACTTAGCACTTTGCCTATGCTTCACATATTGTTTTTATTTTTATGAATACCACCTCCCAAATTACACTATAAACTCCCCAGAAAAACCTAATCAAAATATGTCAGTTTCCCTTTGTTGTACTGTCTTAGCATATTCCTTAGTTCATTCAGGTAAACAAACTTTTAATGGTAATCCGTGCCTAAGCAAGTATGTGGAATTTAGAGTTACAGATTGTAAACAGGATAAAACAGCAATTAAGAATAGGAAAAAACTCATGAAAAACCTAAGATAATTAAGCTCTTGTTTTTTTCAATAAATTAGAACTAGCACGGATCAATTTGAGATGTAAATATGGTATGTGAAAAGGGTGCCTGCCACAGCAGTCAGAAGCAGTAGGTCAAAGTCATGGTATAGTCATCAACTTAGCAAGGCAAGTTGCTTAATTTCTGTGGATTTCATTTTCCTTTTCTAGAAATTAAAACAGAGTAGATCAGGACTGGTAAATATGTGACATGCATGCAAACAAAGAACCACCTTGTGCCCATTACAACTACTGCTAACAAATGTCATTTTCCCTGCGAGTCTGCAGCTTTAGAGTCCTTTTCAATACAGCACTCTAGGTGCCTTATCAATTATTTAAAGTAGCTTCTGAGATTAAACCTGTAGGTCACTATTGCTCCTTCCAATTTAAGACATTTTGAGTCAAAAAAAAAAAAAAAAAAAAAAGAGGTGAACTTCCAAGTATCTAGCCTGGCTTGATTTGGATTTTACAGAAATATCACAAATAAGTCATCCCAATTCTCTCATAAACTGTTAAGAGTTATTATCTATTTTTTAAAAGCATCCAGAATTATATTTTGGTATTACCACTCACCTCAAACAGAAAACCAGAAAAAATAAATATTCTGAATGTTATGCTCGTTAAATATTCTAAATAGAAAAGTTTTGTCTGGTTCCCTGCAAGAGTAAGAAAAATGAAAAAGTCCCTTCAAATGTCTATGAAAATCTGAACATACATACCTTACTCTAAAAGGACAAAATACAAAACACAAGTTTCTATTTACTTACTTGTTGAGAAAACAAACAGTAGAACTGATATATAAACTGGGGTGTGATAAAGCATACATTCTGAAAAACAAGATTAAATGGGAAATAATTAAAATATTTAGGTCTAAAAGACAAAATAAAAAATTTAAAAAAAGGCTAGTAAAGTGTCCACAAACAATCTCAATTGGTAAGGTAAGTAAAGGATAAGGACTTGTCCATATAAGACAGAAAAGCAGGATTCCCATTTTATGAAAAAATGTCTAAAAACATTCTAAGCAACAGTGCAGATATGAGAATGAAAAAACCTGACTCCTCTTACTGCCAAGCAATACTGTAATTTTGAATTTACAACCTTCAATCTATTACAAAATACTTTTCATATATAGTAAAGATTTACTTAAACTTTAGGGCTATGGTATCTTTACAACACAATAATCTTTGAAACACATAATAACTCGAACCATCAAAACTTCTTTCCATCTCAATATACTCATATTACAAGTAAAAGCTAGAAAAATAAGTCAGAAAAAAACTGCCATCATCTTACAGCAATATGCAATTGCGTTCTTTCACTGGATTGTAGCTATCAATTATGGAAATAGATGCAACACAGTACACTCTGGTGTTATTAAATATATTGGTAACGGGCTGTTAATGTGGATTCTGCAGACTCCCACTTTGTACAAAAGGATCCAACGACAGAACAGTATTTCAATATAATTTGTTTCTTTGTAATCCTACGTATTTTATTTAATGCCTATGAAAGCTCCATACTGAGGAGCTCACACATCTCATTAAACTACTAAAGGGTCATTCATGGCATAAAAAGGCTAAGAACCTCTACTTGAAACTATTATGTTGGTGTTAAAGCTTATTGCTGGTTCAGGACAAAATAACTTTAAAGACATCAAATGTACTGTGTTCTAATTTACATGGAACCCTTGGGCCCCAGGCAACCACTGATTTGGCTTCTGTCAGTATAGAACCCATTTATGACAAAACACTATTGTGTTTACTTATTGAAACAATTTTAAAGAAAAAATATATGTGGTTATGACATTCCTTTAATTGACACGCCATAATTCATCAGTAATTGACACTAAATACGTGAAACCCACCTTATAAAAAAAATACTGTACAAGGGTAGCTATTCTAATATAATAAAAATGACCATGAACAAAGAGCAATTTGGAGAGGAATTTAAATCTGGCTATTGCATAGTCACTGTTTCTTGCAGCCTGTCTTCCTTCTTTACCCATGATTCCTGTAATAAAAGAGACAAGAGAAATGTTTCACTGGTAACTGGTAAGTGTAATTTTCATGATAAATCTGTAAATATCTTAATTATTTATAAGAGTTGAACACGCACTTAGGAACATTAATTCCTAATATATAGCAGATAGCTGATGTCCAAAAGGTTGTTCTACTTTATTACTAGAAAGCTACAATATTTATCAGACACATAACACCAATCTGCAAAGAATTAGAATATGAAAAGACAGGCTGGGTGCAGTAGCTCACATCTGTAATCCTAGAACTTTGGGAGGCTGAGGAGGGCAGATCACGAGGTCAGGAGATCGAGACCATACTGGCTAACATGGTGAAACCCCACTAAAAATACAAAAAATTAGCCGGGCATGGTGGTGTGTGCCTCTAATCTCAGCTACTTGGGAGCCTGAGGCAGGACAATTGCTTGAACCCAGGAGGCGGAGGTTGCAGTGATCCAAGCTCACGCCACTGTACTCCAGCCTGGGTGACAGAGCAAGACTCAGTCTCCAAAACACACACACACACACACACACACACACACACACATAAAATAATATTGAAAGTTAAGGATTTAGCAGGAGCATCCTTTTTTTTTTTTTTTTTTTTTTTTTTGCCAATCATTGAGAGCTTGTAAGGTTGCTGAGGTTGGTTGGCCTTGAACTCTTGGCCTCGCCTTCGCAAGCGCCACGACATCCGGCCAGAGCCACTTTGGGCCCCAGGAGCATCTATTATTACACTAATAAGTACAAGTACTGGGTAACACACTTCTGATGGACAGAATGCTACAAAATACTTCACTATTTTCAATGAATATAAAAAATATTCAAATTGAGTCATTTGAATTTAACAAAATGAGCATAACACTTCCATGAATAAGTCAAAATGTGCTTTTTAAAAGAAAAATATGAATTTAAGTTAAATTTTTAAAAATGTACAATATCATTTGAAATCAGTGCATTATTTCATCTGACAATTTTGAGTATTTTTTTAAAGGTTACAATAATCCTTAAGGTTTCAAAAAAGAAAAAGAGTCATCACCCAGTTTGAATTTTTCAATCTAGAAGCAACTTTTAAAAATTATTTCAAAATTAAAATTTTTGTCATAAAAGGATGAAAGTGTTCCAAAATGTATAATAAAAAAACTACATTCATAATCCCTGAGAAAACCGGTTGTTTGCATTCTTTCAGAAATTTTCTTTCTGCTTATTTCATGTCTGTGTAAGTTATCTCATATATACAAAAACATGTATAAAAATGTGGCTCAGGCCGGGCATGGTGGCTTACGCATGTAATCTCAGCACCTTGGGAGGCCAAGGCGGTGGATGACCTGAGGTCAGGAGTCTGGGACCAGCCTGGCCAAAAATCTCTACCAAAAATACAAAATACAGATGTGGTGATGGGCACCTCTTAGCTCAGGAGGCTAAGGCAGAAGAATCTCAAAAAAAAAAAAAAAAAAATTATTTGTTTTACAATTTGCTTTCGTTGCTTACCAGATTATGTACATTGCTTATAATGTATACTTGTAATGTATATCTTTATTAACATGCTCAATTTTTTTCCTAGAAGAAATTCCTGCATGCATAATTGTAATGTCAATAGGCATACATTTAAAATTGTTTTGAATAATGGTGCAGGGTATACCAATTTATGCTCCCAGTAATGCTGTGTTAAGACCATTTGTTAATCTATACCTTTACCAACTCCAGGCTTATCGATGTTTGTAATACATTATAGTACATACCAATCTGACAGGCAATTTTAATTTCCATTCCTTGGATTGTTGGAGGGACTGAACTTTTTTATCTTTCTTTTTTTTTTGAGACAGAGTCTTGCTCTGTCCCCAGGTGCCAAGCTGGAGTCCAGTTCAAGCAATTCTTCTGCCTCAGCCTCCTGAATAGCCGGGACTACAGGCACGTGCCACCACGCCCAGCTAATTTTTGTATTTTTAGTAGAGATGGTGTTTCACCATGCTGGCCAAGATGGTCTCGATCTCTTGACCTCATGATCTGCCTGCCTTGGGCTCCCAAAGTGTTGTGATTATAGGCGTGAGTCACCGCACCCGGCCTGAGTTTTTTTTTCATCCATTTAGTATTCTTTTCTGATTTCTCCTTTTGTGACAACTGATTGCTCACATCCTTCAACGTATTTCCACTGAAATGTTTTTCTTATTCTCATTAATCTGTTAATACTTCATAACCAGGATTATTAAAACTTTGTCATCTATTTTACAAATATTCTTTACCAGTTCGTCTTTAAAATTTGTTTTGGGAGTTTTTACCTCTGCACAATCTTTTCCTTATACTTAACTATAGTTCCTTGCTTTGGTGTTGTCCTCAAAAGATTCTTCCACACCTCAAATAACAGAATTATTCATTAAATTTTCTTCTATTTTTTTGGGTCTTTATTAGTTATTTAAATCCTAATTTATCCTGAATTTGTTTTGTTGTAAGTAACAGAAAGAGACCCAATTTCTTTTTTTTCCAAATAACTAACAGGTTTTATCCATTTTTTAAAAATGAATAATTTGTTTTCCTGCTTATGTGAAGTATTTCCTTTGTTTTATTCTAAACTTCCAGATGCTTGAATGCATTCTAGTCACTGGTCTGCCTATTATCATTGCAGAATCAAACTGTTATAAATACTGTACGTTTTTATGGCCTTGAATGTATGGTATAGGAAATTATCATCAAGCTGCTATGAAGATTTATACAAACTAAAAGGAGAATTAAGTTTTCAAAATGAAGAGTTAATGATCTGAAAGAGGAAGGAGCTATTTGAGAGACACATGGAAAAGACCAGACCTAATAACTACCCATCTAGTACACTGTAGAGACTATTCCAGAACAGAGACGAGCTTAACTCTCACATTTTATCCTTCCATAAAAAATCCCAAGCCTAACTTTTCATTTTGCTCTGTATTTATATAATAAGATTACATATCTAAAAAGGAAAGGATTAATAAATTACATATAATGAAATGATATTAGCAGTCAATCAAATAAAAGTTTTAGGCAAAAACAGAAAAGAGTAACGATAAAGGTTATTAAAATGAGAAAACTACTTGAGATTTTATATTTTTATTATTGTTTGGTGCAATTTCCTGCCTTTATAATTATCTTTAAAATGCACTGTAGAATCTTCAGATTTATGAATAAACTGAGTAACAATAACATTCTAAAACAAGAATCATAAGGGCAACTATGTAAATCATAAATTAAGAATTTAAAAAAGGTAAAATAATATGAAAGTACTTTAAAAGGTACAAATGATATGTAAAAATAAAGTTACTTTTACTATGAAAAAGAACTGGCAAAGACAAAATTCACTAATGTGGTATTTATTCCATTTAAAATGTGAAACTAAAATTTGGATAGAAAATATACATAATAGTGGGCTTAATTATAGTAAGTTTCTGATGGGGTACACTGTGTTATATTACCATGTTGCATTTACTTTTCATTCACAAATTTGATACTGAACTTTAATCTACAAAAAGATATTTCAAAACCACCAAATTAATATCGCCAACTTTAAAAGTTCGGGAAAAACTTTTCAGGAAAAATTAATCACCTATGCCAACATGGGCTTCTTGTATCATGCTTACGTCATTAGCACCATCACCAACAGCCAATGTTATAGGTTTCTCAGGTGATATTTTTATTAGTCTTATTACCTGAAAGACACAATGAATTAGTTATTTACGACACATTTTCAATTTTCTGGCATTTATATGAAGTCATTTATCTAAAAATGACTCTAGTAAGAACACTAATAAAAAATATTTAATTTCACATTAGATAATAATATGCACTGGGGTTCATTTTTTTTTTGAGGGTATCTCAAGATTTTAGAAATGTCTTTCAGAAATGATACTATCTTTGGATTTTATGATGAGAAACTATCTCTTAAATACAGCTTAAATATTAGGATTAATAACTGGGTAAAAAATGCACTTAATTCAACTGTTTCCTTTTATAATAAAATTTAAACGTGTTTTAAAAATCAAGATTCAATTCAATGAACTCAAAAACACTGTTTCTTTGGAATTCTTGAATGTACTTTGATAAAGAACCTTGGTATTTGCTCTGTTTGATCTCCAGTTTCAGTCTCCATACACTGAGGTACATGAATTATCAGAACAAAGGCACTGTAATAAATTCCACGAAGCCCCAAAAACTGATGTCTAATTTATTAGACCTATATGGGAAATAATATTTAGATGTGCATTGCAAAGGATATTTGTGAAAAATAGTCTAAGACTTCAAATTTCAAATTTACACTTATAAAAAATGTTCGTCCGGGCACACGGTGGCTCACGCCTGTAGTCCCAGCACTTTAAGAGGCCAAGGCAGGCAGATCACGAGGCGTGGACTTCAAGACCAGCCTGGCCAACATGGTAAAACCCCAACTCTACTAAAAATACAAAAATTAGCTGGACATGGTGGCGAGTGCCTATAGTCCCAACTACTCGGGAGGTTGAGTTGGAAGAATCACTTGAACCTGGGAGGCCGAGGTTACAGTGAGCCAAGATTGTGCCACTGCACTCCAGCCTGGGTGAAAGAGTGAGACTCCATCTAAAAAAAAAAAAAAAATGTTTATATAGGCTTTCATTGGAATCACATAGGTAGCTGAAATTTATATAAGCTTTACAAGTTAATTGGCTTTTCAACTTTTTACACTAAAGCTTTATCACTTTATAGCCAAAAGTAACAAAAAAATTAGCACTTCATAAGAATGTTATATAACTATATATCACTATAACAACAAATTATCACTTCAGGAGAATGCAAGAGTAAATGGAGATCAACAGAACCATCTGAAGGTGCAAATGACTGATGTCTCTCTTAGGCTCCTTCACTCGCTAAGTAACTACCTTGTGAAACATTAGTTATCACAGTTTAATTTCTGCAAGATCACAAACTGCAACTCATCACAGACTTTCTGGGTCACTGAATACTTGAAACTCACTGAAAATTCCAAAAGTCTAATGTACATGGTTAAAATTTATAATATGAGATGTGACTGACTCCTAGTAAAACTTATATACTGTATAGCACCAAATAAAACTATATAAGGCATTAACTTTAAAGAATATGTTTATATCTAAATATCTTTATGGGACTTTTTATAACATATATACGTACTTTTGCTTTCTGCAGTGGAGCCATACGACAGCATAATACAGCTGAACAATTTCTGCAAACTTCCATAAATAGTTTTTCATGCTCCCTGAGTGCAAGAGATAGGCTGGTCCCATCCACTACCAGCCCATGCTGAATCACATGATCCTCTGTAATTCTAAAAGAGAAAATAATTATATTCTCTGTAAGATAGTTTGAAGCCATATTATTTACACTCATATAGAACAACACATTCTTACTGAGAGATAGATCATTTACCCACAGCCCTTACTGTTATAAGACTGATGTGGGCCAGGCGCGGTGGCTCAAGCATGTAATCCCAGCACTTTGGGAGGCCAAGGAGGGTGGACCATGAGGTCAAGAGATCGAGACCATCCTGGTCAACATGGTGAAACCCTGTCTCTACTAAAAATGCAAAAAATTAGCTGGGCATGGTGGCGCATGCCTGTAATCCCAGCTACTCAGGAGGCTGAGGCAGGAGAATTGCTTGAACCCAGGAGGCGGAGGTTGCGGTGAGCCGAGATCGCGCCATTGCACTCCAGCCTGGGTAACAAGAGCGAAACTCCGTCTCAAAAACAAAACAAAACAAAACAAAAAGACTGATGTGTCAGGAAACAAACTCTGCTGTATTACCTTAAGTTTAAAATGAAGCAGAACTGAGTCACTGATATGATGAGTAAAACAGATAATATTCAATTATTTTTCTTTTGGAAACAGGGTCTTGGTTTGTCACCCAGGCTGGAGTATAGGGGCTCACTGTAGCCCTGATCTCCTGGGGTCAAGTGATTCTCTCTGAAATTTAGCCAATCATGGTGGCTAAACTTCAGCTTCCCAAGTATCTGGGACTACAGGCATGAGCCACCATGATTGGCTAATTGTTGTTATTTTTAGTAGAGACAGGGTTTCACCATGTTGCCCACCCACGCTGGTCTCAAACTTTTGACCTCAAGTGATCTGCCCGTCTCAGCCTCTCAGAGTGCTGGGATTACAGGTGTGAGCGGCATTCCTGGCCTAATATTCAATTTTACAATGAAATGATATACACGGTAATTATATTTTGTAAAATATGAATTATAATACGTAATCTGAGGATATTCTCCCAAACTGTATGAAAAGTCTTACAAAAATCAAAACATTAAACATTTAGCAAATCCTGATTTAAAAAACTATATGAAATCAAGAATGTTCAGGAAAATCCACGATCAAGATTTACCATATGTATAACAAGCAAGGAAAAGAATGAAGGAACAATACTGTCATTCGACAGGAAATCTATGATGGATTGTAATGTTAGATATTACTATGGGAGAACATGGATAACACCTCACAAGTGGGTATATGCTACATAGGAGCTACTCCAAGTACAGTCTCATTGCTGGAAGGTGGGCAAATCATTTGTTGCCAGAAGAGGTAAGGAGACTACACTAGAATGTAAATTAACAAAATCACTAAGCACACTATTTTATTAAACTGATTCTCCCCTCTTCCCAGTTCTCCTTTGGTAATAACACTTTCTTGATGAATGAAGTATACCTAGATTTATATTTTGACATAAGCTCCTTTATGTTACTGAAAGCCAGTACTCAGTGCAGCACTGTGCTATACACACCTGATATAAAAATGTTTATAAAGGTACCCCACAAGCACCACAGGTTCACAGAACAGCAGACTCTGCTGAGAACTATCCCTCCATTTAAAAATAAGAAGTGAGAAGACTATTAAATGAGCACAAGCTACAAAAGTTAAACATATATTGATAGATTTTAGTCTCATAATAAAAACTTTTGTAAGTTAAGGTGATGTCTTTCATAGGATGCCTAATCACTGTTGGGTTGTGCTATAGTAGTAGTAAGTGGTAAGCAATTCACTTTACAGCATACAGTTTTATAAAATGTAGTTTTCTCATTATGATGAACTCTCCAATATCTGAAATCAACACCTATATTGACTATAGCACAATATTTCGCCATTTTTTATAATCAGATTTTTCTTCTCTATCGGCCAAACTTTATTTGGCAATTTGTGCTGTCTCCACCGTCTTCAGCCTGTCCAAAGCACTACCTGAGCAACATGCCTCAGAAATGCTAGCAGTCAAGAGTGAGAGAGAGCAAATCAGTTTTTCTCGGAAACATTCTCAAGGCACATGAAATTAGGTTTTCCTCTGGACAGGCTTCATGAATCATATGACCACCTTACAATCCACGGAATAATATTTAAGAAATATGGAAAAGGAGCCACATCTTTGGTACACAGGTAGCATTTGCTCATCTCTGCAGCGCCATGCATCACTACTCTTCATACCCTGTCCCATCTATACCACTCCCTGGCCATAGTTTGTAATTATTTCCTTGAATATGTCCCCCTCTCAGTTCTGAATTTGCAAGCACTGCCCCCTTTGCTGACAGAGTGAGACAGCATTTCACTCTGTCACCCAGGCTGGAGTGCAGTGGTGCAATCACAGCTTACTGCAGCCTTAACCTCCCTGGTTCAATCCATCCTCCCATCTCAGCCTCCCAAGTAGCTGGGACTACAGGCGTGTGTTACCACGCACGTCTAACTTTTGTATTGTTTGTGGAGACAGGGTTTCACTACGTTGTCCAGGCTGGTCTTGAACTCCTAGACTCAAGTGATCTGCCTGCCTTGGCCTCCCAAAGTGATTATAGGCCACTGTGCCTGTAAATCAGGATTATGAGCCACTGTGCCCAGCCTCCCCTTTGCTTCTGAGTGTCACTCTCTGTCCAGTGAACATTTCACCTCACAGGAGGGAACACAGTCACTGGTTGTTCCAGAGCTCTCCCTGATAGCCCTGGGCTAGGCGAAGCTTCTCTCTTCTGTCCTCTCAGAGCTTCTGTTCTTGCCTCAGTTACAGTTCTGTTGGGACAGGACTATGACAGTGTATTTACTTCTCTGTTTTCCCTACACACTGTTAAGTATTCAGGGTGTGAACAACACACCTTATGCGCTGTTCCAAATGTCTAGACAGATGACAATATATCTCTGTGAAGGAATGGATATGTATAAAGCTTTCAAAGGCATGAAACTCTTCGTTAAACTCAAGATTTTTATAATAGATACTTCCTGAAAGTCTGTCAATCAAAGGTCCTATTGACTTACATGGTTATCTCATAAAATGTATTCCATTAAAAAGATATCTGTAAAATATAGCATAAATTTCACATAGTAAGTGCTATGGTTTGAATGTCGTATCCCTTCCACAATTCATTCTGAAAGTTAATTGCCATTGTGGCGGTATTATGAAGTGGGGCCTTTGGAAAGCAATGAAGTCATAGTGACTTTGCTTTCATGCATGGATTCATGCCCTGATCAAAGAGGCTTCAGAAGTCTGCCTTCTCTTGCTATTTGTCCCTTTCACCGTGAGGACACAGCAATCCTCCCTTGAAAAGGAAGCAACAACAAGGCACCATTTTGGAACAGAGAGCAGCCCTCACCACACAACTTGCTGGTGCCTTGATCTTCAACTTCCCAGCCTCCAGAATTGTGAGAAATAAATTTCTGTTCTTCATAAATTACCTAGTCTCAGGTATTTTGCTACAGCAGCACAAACAGACTAAGATGGCAAGCCTAAAATTCACTTTAAGAGTACAGTCTTTGTTTTATAATACAGCTTTTATACAAAAAAGGAAATGAATAATGATTAGCATATAGATTAAAACCACCTATATAAAGAAGACGTAAAGAAAACAGCCTAAATTACAATTATTAATCTTCTGATGACTTTACGTCATTAACTGCTGTATATGCTTTACAATTTTCAGTATTTTTCAAGTAGACGTTGATTATTTTTATAATCAGAAAAATATTTTTTAAACTTTTTATTTTTAGGCGAGAGCACAGTTCACTGTAGCCTTGGACTTCTGGGCTCAAGTGATCCTCTTGCCTCAGCTTCTAGAGTAACTGGGACTACAGGTACAAGCCACCACACTTGGCTAACGTTTAAATTTTCTGTGGAGACAGGGCCTCGTTATGTTGACCAGGTTGGTCTCAAACTCCTGTGCTCAAGCGAACCACCTCAGCCTCCCACGGTGTTGGGATTATAGGCATGAGCCACTGTGCCCAGCCAGAAAAAAAATATTTAAAAAGGCATATATAAAGTAAGTGATTCTGAGCAAATAATTTGTGTTTTATGGAGTTTGTGATATTGCAGTATTTAAACGTTGAAACAGCCACAATGTTGTTGACACTGTCCCAAAATTGTAGTATAATTACCTAAATCAATTACCTTTTTGCACCCAGAACCAGTGTGACCCTACTTAAGAGATATTTTAAAAAGACCCTGTACTGTCTTTTAAAAATGTCTATGAAATAGGTTTTGAAAAGATGAACTCTAGGCTTTAGTATCACATCAATTGCCTGTGTAAAAAAATTTAAATAAAACATTGAATGTATATTAACAACTATGGTATTGTCTCTTTTTGTTTATTTTTCTGGATTAGTATTACAAGACAGCAATCAACAGAAAGCTGCAGGAGACCTAAAATGTTTACATGCAAGCAGCCCTGATGCTCCAATCAAGTCCTCCTTAGTTTACTGGGAGAAATCGGTCTGTGTTAAAGGGGCATCATTTGCCCCCATATGGGGTAAAAATTTGATATGCCTATAAAAGATGGATTTACAAGAAAGACAGAATTTAGAGTATAAATTCTTATTAAAAAATCTTGAACAGTAAAATGTGGCTTGGTCATGCAAACTAGATCAGGGGTTGGCAAATGTTTCCTGTTATGGGCCACAGAGTAAATATTTCAATTTTAGGTTTTGTGAGCCAGGAGGCAAAAGTGAGGATATAGGTAGTTATATAATGAGAGAGAAAAAAAAATCAACAAAATTTCACTAAGTTAAAAATGTAGTAATCACTGAGTATAATTTTTTAAATAACAGAGGTTTACTGATGAGAAAAATAAAAATATTTCTTTTGGGCAAGGGATTTTTGTTTAATTGGGGTTCAAAGTTAACAATGCAACTGTTCATCTGTTAATGACCATCTGTAATGAGATTTTTACATTTCAATACAATAGATCTGTATGTAATGAGATTTATAATTCATCTTTGAAAATGTCTTTTCACACTTTGGGAGGCCGAAGCGGGTGGATCACGAGGTCAAGAGATCGAGACCATCCTGGTCAACATGGTGAAACCCCATCTCTACTAAAAATACAAAAAAAAATTAGCTGGGCATGGTGGCGCGTGCCTGTAAGGAGGCTCAGGCAGAAGAATTGCCTGAACCCAGGAGGCGGAGGTTGTGGTGAGCCGAGATCACGCCATTGCACTCCAGCTTGGGTAACAAGAGCAAAACTCCGTCTCAAAAACAAACAAACAAAAACAAAACAAAAATGTCTTTTCAAACAGGTAGCACAGCTAACATATCAATGCATAATAAACAATGCTTTGCCATCTAATTGAAAAATAAAACAATCCCCAATTCACAGTGCTTTAAAAGTGTAATGTTAAAAGTCCACTTTTCTTGTTTTGATATGAAGGCCACATACTGACACTAAAAAAACAGTAAAACGTCATGATATGGTGCTTTGCATGGCCACTCCAAATACTATCACATTATACGTATCTCACTGTGCTTTGCAGTGTATCAAACAGCAGTGTGAAGTTGAAGAGAGAATACTTTTGTAAAGTCTCTGCTGCAATTACTCAATTCTGGTGATGTAGCATAAGAACACTCATTGATAATATGTACACATATGAATATGACTGTGTTCCGATCAAACTTTATATGAAATTTGAATTTCATATACTTTTCACTTCATGAAATATTATTATTCTTTGGATTTCTTTTCATCCATCAAAAAATGTAAAAACTACTTTTAGCTGATAGGCTGTTAAAAACAGGCAGTAATAGTGGGCTCTATCATCGGGCCTGGGGAACCACAGTTTGCTAACCCCAGAAAGGTATGATATAGACACTTATATTCTTACCTTCTGGCAAGCTGCCTTAATTGTTCAGCACATTCGCTGTCTGATTTCTGGTTTATAAGTTCAAGGATATTCATGGTTCTATGAAAATGGCCACATGATAAACTCACACTAACAGCTGTTTCATGTTTATCTCCAGTAAGTACCCATACTTTGATACCAGCCATTCTCAATGCTTCAATAGTTTCTCGAACTTTATCTTGTAGTCTGAAAAAAAAAGAAACATTGCGTATCTTGACTTAAAAAAATTAAGACTTTAGTTCTCTATTTTGATCTTAAATATATTAATTTATCATACGATGTTAGTAAAGAGAATTTGTGTCATATATTAGAGCACTTGGTTAGAAAAATTCTTAGGAAAGAAAAATAATATTGTTTACTTGTCTGAGTTACCTGTCTTCTACTGCTGTGGCTCCAAGTAGTATCAGGTCTTTCTCTATGAATTGGAAAACATTTGCTAATTTATCTTCCCGCTGCTGCAAGGCAGTCCTGGCTTCAAATATGCGTTTATCTATTTCTTCATACTCTTTTGATGTAAATTTTCTATATGCTATACACAGAGTTCTTAGCCCTTTCTAAAATAAACAAACAAAAGTTAAGACAAAAACTGAACACAAACAGCTAACAGAAAATCAGGAAGTCACTATCCAAATATACTGAGGACCTATTACTAAAAGTCAATCACAGATCATTTAAAAAGTACTATCACCTAGTGACAGGAAATAAAGTGTCACAAAGCCCTACTAATGTGAGTTATGGGACACGTACACCTCTTTCGACTTCTGATGTTTTCTTAAGTTGCTCAGAATAATTAAGTTCACTGAATTGTAGAATGTTAGAGCCTAGGATGGATCATAAAGACTATCTTATTAGTGGTTTTTAAACTGTGTTGCATGAAAAGCCAGAAAGTTCTAGAATGATGCCTTCAAGACTGTCAAGAGAGAGAAAGCTGCAGGTTCTACCTTCCTGTTTTAACTTACAATTCCATTTTACCTAATTCAGAAGATTTTCTCAAGCAAAGAAGACTCAAAGAAGATTTCCTGAAGATTCACTGTATGACAAAATTTGCCTTTCAAATAAATAAGTCAATAAAATGGCCATTATAAAAAATACTTATTAGATTTATCAAACAAATTAAGTAATATATTTTCACCAGTGAATTGGAATCAGAATTGATTATCTGATTCTACTAGGCTCAAAATTTTCTTATAGTATTCATCTCTGAAAGATGATATCTAAATCTAATGACTTACAAAAGTCCCTTTTCTTGCTATATGCATTTTCCTCAGGAAAACCAGTAACAAATATTCTTTTTTATTTTTAGAGACAGGATCTCACTCTGTTGCTTAGGCTGGGGCACAGTGGTATGATCTTGGCTTACTATAGCCTTGAACTCCTGGGCTCAAGTGATCCTGCTGCCTCAGCCTCCTGAGTAGCTAAGACTATAGACATGGGCCATCACACCTGGCTATTTTTTGGTAGAGTTGGGGGTCCTGCTACATTGCCCAGGCTGGTCTCAAACTCCTGGCCTCAAGTGATACTGCCTCAGCATTCCAAAGTGCTGGGATTACAGGCATGAACCACTGTGCTAAGCCCCATAATAAATATTTTAATAACAACTTGGAAAGGGTAGACTTAAAAATACTATGACACTATTTAGCAGATTTCCAAATACCACCATTCCCTGACTTATAAATGACCCATACCTATAAATGTGCTTCTTTTAAGAATTAAAGGACCATCTGTTATTAATATGTAAATTAATTCATTTTATAACAAATACTTTCTGAGCACCAACTATGTGCCAGCATTATTTTAAATGTTAAAATGGTGATAAGGCAGAATAATGTCTTTGTTCTCATAGATGTAACAATGTGTTTAAGTAAACTGGAACATAAACAATTAGGAAACAAATTATGGGAGAAAAATCATAAACTGTTAAAGGCAGATGAGAAGAGGTATGGGGCATACATTTATAGACATGCAAAAACGAGAGATCACGAAGTTCTAAGACTGCAAGAGACCTGCGTAATAATTTTGCTATTTACGTGAATGATGGCTCTTTGACTTAGTAAGATTCCCCTACATTTTTTTACTTTGTAAATAAGAGAGATATAATTCACATACCATAAAATTCACCTCTTCAAATAGTACAAATCAGTGGGATTTTTTTTGCATATTCAGAGAATTGTGCAATTATCACCACTATCTAAATCCACAACACCTCACTGATCCCACAAGGTCTCTCCTTTCTCTTCTTCCTCCAGCCCCTGGCAAACATTAATCTGCTTTCTCTATGAAATGGACTATTCTGGATATTTCATATAAATGCAATATATGGCCTTTTTTGACTGGCTTCGTTCACTCAGTATAATCTTTTCAAGATCATCCATATTGTTGCATATATCAGTACTTCATTCCTTTTAAAAGCCAAATGATATTCCATTATATGGATATACCACATTTTGCCTATCCACTCATTAGTTGGTAGAGATAATAACTCATTTATTAGAAATAATGCTGCTTATGAACATTCATGTATAAGGTTTTTTCGTGGACATGCTTTCAGCTGTCTTAGGTGTACACCCAGGAGAAGAACTGCTGTGTCATGTAATAACTCTATGTTTACCTTCTGAGGAACTTAGCCAAATTATTTTTCAGTGTGGTTGTACCATTTATACTCCTACCAGCAATATGTGTATAAGGGTTCCAGTTTCTCCATATCATTAGGATTCCCCGTATTTAATAAATACCCTCTTAAAATAGCATAGTTTGAGTAGACCTTGCAACCTGACTGTATTCAGGGCTGTATTCTGTATACAAGCCCCTGTATACAAGACTGCAGAATAGGTTTGAAGAGAAGATACATTTCGCAAGTAAAGCCAGCTTTCACAAAAGGAATGTGGAGCCAATACACGGTGTAACACAACTGCAGAATTTCCATAATTTTTGATAAATTATAAAAAATAAAGTCCGAAATCTTTCATAAATATATCTTTCCCAGTGTTTTACATCATAGAAATCTGCACTTACCAAAGCAAATTCATCTACATGAATTCTGGTTTTTTCTATTTCTCCACCTATACATTTAGGGAGAATTGATGACTCGGCTCCTTTAGCAAATAATAACTTCTCACCTGGAGACAAAAAAAACGCGTTATCAAACTCCTAATATGACATAAATAACAATTCATGAAAGTTTAGATTGGTTACCTGAAGGTGCCTGAACAATTACACTCATTCTCCTACGATCTGAATCAAATTCCAGAATATGAAGTAGTTTGTACCTAAAGAAAATAGAGACAAAAACTTACTTTTTTTGAATAATATTAAGTGACTATATGGAAAAAATCCATATATAAGATAAAATGGCTAATTTAGAACAAGAAATTAATCTCATTTTCATGATGATAGGTTACACGTCATTAACAATAGGAAAGAAACAGAAGAGACTAACGTTGAGTACTTACCAAATGCCATGTATTTCACATACCTTATGTCATTTAATACCCATGAGAAGCCAAAGAAGTAGGTCTTACCTCATTTTTATAGATGAGGACGATTAAACTCAGAAAGATTAAGTAATTTGCCTAAAGTCAGATGAGTGTGAGTGGCGGAGCAAGGACTGAAATCCAGATGAGCCCAGCCCCATGTTTTTCTGACTAAAAAAGGTGATTCTCAACCCTCTTTTCTATTCTAACACACCTGACAAACACAACACACATTAATATCAAAGGCTCATTACAGCAGTGACTGCGAACCTGGGTGTGTGCGTGTGTAGGGGTGCATTCCCTAGTGCCTCTCTAGGAAGGTATAGAAGAATTTGTGTGGCTAAGTGAGGTGTGGCTTAAAGTCTTCCAGATGAATCTTACATGGTGATTTATGTATGAAATCTTTACATATCTCAAAGAAAAACAATGAGTGGAATAATGCTTTATAAGTTAATGAAATAAGCTAGTCAGGCTCTCACATGAAAGTAGCCAAGGAATGGGCCCTATTTAGTATGGAAAAGCATAGTTTGGAAAAGCACAGCTGGAATCGGCACATGATCAGAACTGCTAAAACCATGAAAGGAGTAACGATATTAAACATGAACTAATTTATCAAAGAATGAAAAAACTAGATATAGACTGCTGTTCCTTTGTGTGTGAAAGATAAAAATCACAGGAAATAGAAAGTTTTCTTTATTCAATGAGTAGGAACCTATGAAACTCATTATCCAGGAGCATCTCAAAATAAACATACAAGTAAATCTGAGAATCACTAAGCTAAAATATAGATGAAATATTAAAGCAGACTACTGCTGTAACTATGATGAGATACAATATAACATTAATATCATTCTAGAGCAGAGTTCAGTAACTTTTTCTGTAAAGGACGAGAGTAAATATTTCAGGCTTTGCAGGCCATATATAGTCTCTGTTGCATATTCTTACTTCTTTTTAAAACAACCTTTTAAAAATGTAATGTGGGCCAGGCACGGTGGCTCACACCTATAATCCCAGCACTTTGGGAGGCCAAGGTGGGTGAATCTCTTGAGGCTAGGAGTTCCAGACCAGCCTGGTCAACATCTCCACTAAAAATACAAGTATTAGCCAGGTACAGTGGTGCATGCATGGAATCCCAGCTACTCGGGAGGCTGAGGCACAAGCATTGCTTGAACATGGGAGGTGGAGGCTGCAGTGAGCCAATATTGTGCCACTGCACTTCAGCCTGGGTGACAGAGTAAGATTCTGCCTCAAAAAAAAAAAAAAAAGGGGATTTGTGAGCTGTACAAAAACAAAACAGTAGGCCAGATTTGCCCTGTGAGCTATAGTTTACTGATCCCTATTCTATATTATATACACTTAACACAGAGAACATTCCAATATATGAAAAAAATTACCGTTCCAGTTTTCCAAGTGTTTTAACTTCCATAGTTTCTTCAGAATTGCCAATAAATACAATACCAATCCTAGACGTTAAAAGGATAAAAAAGTGAGACTTAAAAACAACACTGCATATTTCACAATGTCACTATAGCTTAATTTGAATAAAAACATTTAAAATAAAAGTTTAAAATGCATTTTAAAATATTTTCTCTTAATAATACATCACTACTTTGGTGCCAGAAGTGCTGGCTGATGCCTGTAATCCCAGCACTGTGGGAGGCCAAGGCGGGTTGATCACATGAGGTTAGGAGTTCAAGACCAGCCTGGCTAACATGGCAAAACCCCATCTCTACTAAAAATACAAAAATTAGCCAGGTGTGGTGGCCTGTGCCTGTGGTCCCAGCTACTCAGAAGGCTGAGGCAGGAAAATCACCTGAACTCTGGGGGCAGAGGGTACAGTGAGCTGAGCTCACACCACTCTTGGTGACAGAGTGAGACTCCATCTCAAAAAAAAAAAAAAAAAAAATGTGTGTGTGTGTGTGTGTATATATGTATTTATATATACACCTTTAAGAACTAGAAATATCAGAGTTGGTGTAGTACAACATATACACAAGCATTTTTCATAAATTCTATTACACGGATTTTTATAGTACTTAGACTTTCAAAGAGATCTTAAAGATTCAACGCAAGCTTGATACTAAAATGACTTCAAATTCTCATTTAAAATTTAATTATACTTCTATTTTTATGTATTTATATGAATTCTGACAATAAAATGAATTTATGTTTGAAAATTTTAAATGATGACTCTAATACTGTTACACTTATTTAAAAGGTGTTTTTCTGAAAATTTAGAAATTAGACTAAATTACCTTGCAGCAGCTTCTACTAGAGCCTTTTCATCTGGTGAAGATGCATAGTACTCCAACTGTGAAGGTGCCAGGTTGGACTGCCAGGGACCATCACCAATGCATTCAGTCTGAACACTGCTAATCTGTACAGTGTGACAGAGACTGACTGCTTTAAAGAAGAGATCATGTTCTTTAATCTGTAAAAATATAATTAATATTCATGATAAAAATACCATTTCTAAATATCATTTTTGGAAACCAGAAACATAATTCTAAGATCTAGAACAAGAGTGCTACAACCTTGATTGCCTGAATAGTTGGCTGTTTCTGCCTTTAAAAAGTAAAATGTCACATTTGCTTAGGACTCTTCATCACATGAGCAACTTTTTAGGGGGTACAACCAAATTGCAAGTAGACGGGAACACTTTTTTATAGAAAAAGTGAGGTCTTAGAAAGTATTAAGTAAGTTTAAGCTCTATTTTTCAAAGAAAGTCTTCTTCACTTCAAGGCAGTAAGGAGCTTTTCTTAATTACGTTCCATTTAAATACTCAAAGAGCTGAGGCAGATACATTAAATAAGTTAAACTGGGCTGTAACCACATATTCTTAGGATATTTTATAGTGTTGAATCAAAGATATGAATTTCAAATATATATATTCCTTGCTCCACTAACACAAACTTTTTTCCTATAACTGATCAACTACTGAAGAGAATTATTTCATTTGAAACCCTTAATTATTAATGTAAACATTACTTACTAGTTCAGTTTCATTTTCAGGACTGGTCCTGAAACAGGAACTGGCTGTAAGATGGGATAAGTTGTTAAGATGGGATAAACTGCTAAGATAAGATAAGTTTCCTTCTGAAGAGTCTGGTGTTGGTCCTTCAGGTACAAGTCTACCATTGATTTCTTGGTATTTCATGCCATTAATTGAACATTCCCGAAACTGCATCTCATTTTCTGTTAGTGTACCAGTTTTATCTGTGAACAGGTACTCTACCTATACAGATAGAAAACAAAAGAAAATAAACCTTTGTGTTTATGGTTCTATGTTAAACAAGAAAAAAAAATCCATGTCCTCGCTCTCCTGAAGTCGAGTTTATCTATTAATAATGATATATGGATGCTAAGATTCTTATAATCCAAGCACAATTAAATAAATAAAGATGCCAAGGAAAGAAAACAGGGTAATACAAAATAGTTTAAAGCTACATAGATAGATTTTAAAGTTTGTGGCATCTTTAGGTACTTGTTTATCTGTAGAACGGACTGAGAATTTGGTATTAATGCATATTTTCTGTTTCTTGGCTGAGGTATTTTAAGTAGTAAAACTCAAGAATTATCTCTGAAGCAGGGTGGAAAGGATGCTTAATAACATAGAATCTAAAAGGGTATCTAAGTGAGGAGAAATAGTGCAGCGCTGGGAACAGGAATACACAATGATAGCGATAGCAACACAAGACATTAGCGGGGCCAACTGTCTAAAACAGAAGTTGAAACTGAGGACAGACAACAAATTTACAGAAAAGAAAGAATGTTTAAAAGGAAAATATAGTATTTTTAAAAGTAGGTGAGACAAATTATTTCATTACTTTTGGAGATTAATTCCAGAAAAATTTCTTTAAAAGAAGGTAGGTCAATGAAAAAAAGGACGTAATATTCAAGTCTTGATCCAACCAGGATCATCATGAAAATTTGGTTACTGTAATAATGACCTGAGAAAGAAGTCCTTTAAAAAGGGATGTAGAAATCACAAGAAAAGAAACAAGCTACAGACCAACATCCCTTATAAAGAGATGCAAATCAACTCCAGAAACACATAAAAAGAATTATATACTACAAATATGTGGGATTTATCCAGGGCATTGCAAGATTGAGTCAACATTTTTAAAAAAAATCACTGTAATCCATCATATTAATTAAATGGTACTTGACCTTCATTTTATTAATAAAATAACCACCAAAATTGGTGCAGAAAAAGCATTTGATAAAAATCTAATACCTTCATGATAAAAGCATTCAACAAACTAGGACTAAAAAGGAAGTTCCTCAGCCTGATAAAGGGTATCTATTAAAAACTCACTGCTAACATCATACATCATGGGGAGAGAGACTGAGAGCTGTCTTCCTAAGATCAGGAATAAGACTGCTCTTTTTACTTTTACTCAACATTGTACTTAAAGTTCTAGCCATGATGATTAGGCAAAAAATGGGAAATAAAAGTTAACGTGAGTGGAAAATAAGAGATAAAACCATTTCCATTTCCACATGATATGACCTTGTATATAGAAAACCCCAAGAAATTCACTTAAAAATAAAAATAAAAATACATGAGTTCAGCAAAATTCCACGAAAAAAGATCGATATCCAAAAAGAAAGGTAGGGTTAAATTTGGCAAAAAAAAATTGTTTTGACCAAGAAATAAAGATAAGTGAGAAACTGTACTTCAAGGCTCATATTTTGGGGAATAAAGAAAAATATAACACCTGAGACACAGAAATTCTGCTATGTGTAAAATAATAATAAAAGCCAATAATTGTACAGAACTTACCATATTCCAAGTACTGGTAAGTGTTTGAATTAATTAAACCCTCTTAACAACTCATGAGGTAGGCGTAATGTACATTTTAGAGAAGAAACTAAGGAGGAGTAAGGCTAAGTAACTTTCTTAAAGTCAAAAAGCAAATAAATGATGAAACTGGAAATAAGAGAATATTTTATCTTTGCTATTTGATATTAAATTTTGTCCAGTATCTATAGCAATGTTGAGTTGGAATTTAAAGGTAAATATAAAGACCCCATGCAAGTTAATTTAAAAAACCCCACACATGTAGATCAGGAAGAATGAGGAATGACTTATAAAGAAAATATGTAAGATACATTAGCAACCAAACAGAAATAATACTCCAGAGGTGACTAGAATACAGACTGACCTATCAGTAATGGAGGATTCTTTAGAAAAAAGATTAGATGGTAGGGATGAATAAAATAAAATAACTTTGATTTAAAAGTATATATATAAAATCAAGAAGTTTAATCTTTTAATTTTGGAGATAAACAGGTCACCACTATAAACCCTCCTAAGAGTTGTTTCTTGGATAATATGAAAATAAAAAAGCATAGAAAAATATGAAATAAAGATTTCATTGGTACAAAGACAAAATAGGAATAGAAGCAATAAACATATAAGAAATACTTGCAGTTTCAAAAGCAGAAAGAAGGGCTGGGAAAATTAGTAATTAAAGAAATGATCACCAGAAGTTTCTTGAAGACAAAGCAGACATGGGAATGCATCCACAGTGTGAGGCTCCAGAAAAACAATTCTATCATGAAGGAAAAAGGAGGGCAAGAGAGAAGCAGACACGGGTATGCATCCACAGTGTGAGGCTCCAGACAAACAAGAATTCTATCATGAAGGAAAAAGGAGGGGAAGAGAGTTGAGAAAGAAAAGGTCAAAGACTGGAAAAATTTTGTTCAGAAAAGTAAAAATGGGCCTTTCAGTCTTAAATATATAATTAAAGAAATGTGACATGAATTATTATTTAACATCAACATTAAGGCCTCCTAAATGCTACTAAAAATAAATGGATCAACTTGTGGTTAAACATGACAGGTTAAGCACATTTAATTATCTCTGCTTCTCTTACAACTTCACCATGAGGATAAAAAAATAACAAAAATAATGGTAAAAAAGTCAACATGAGATGCAAGATTGACACAAATTTGGAAGACGGAAAGGAAATGAATGAGTGATACTGATTTACCAGCATTTAAGAACTGAAACCCAAGTGATGAAGAAACCCATTCTTACAAACTCTCAGGAAGTTAACATACCACCCCTCAATGTGGGAGTACAGGATGAGGCTGAAAATACAGGGTATCAGGAGTAGTTTAAATTCTGAAATCTCTTTAAAAGTTGTGAACTTCAGAATACCCCTTGTTTACTGGATTAACAGCTAGTAAGTGTATTCCTTGAGTAGGTTGAACCAGAAAGAATCTGGATTCCACATACAGTTGAACACAGAGGTACAGCAGTGCACTAAAAACAGATTTCCATTGGCCAGCTCCAGCAGTTATAAGGAGCAGAAATATTACCTGGTGGGCTTGTCAGCCCATTACCTTAAGGTGTGGCCCACTGTATCAATAGCTTCTGATAAGCATATCACTGCCTCACTTTTTTTTTTTTGAGACTGGGTTTCGTTCCTGTCGCCCAGGCTGGAGTGTAATGGCACGATTTTGCCTCACTGTAACCTCCACATACTGCACTCAAGTGATTATCCTACCTTAGCCTCCCAAGTAGCTGGGACTACAGGTGCAAACCACTGCACCTGGATAATTTTTGTATTCCAACTAAATTATTTTTTGTTTTTGTATTTTTTTTGTAGAGACGGGGTTTTCCCATGTTGCCCAGGCTGGTCTTGAACTCCTGGGCTCAAGCGATCCACCTACCTGGGCCTCCCAAAGTGCTGGGATTATAGGCATGAGCCACTGAGCCCAGCCTTATTTATTTATTTTTGAGACAGAGTCTTACTCTCTTGCCCAGGCTGGAGTGCAGTGGTGAGATCATGGCTCACTGCAGCCTTGACTTCCTGGGCTCAAGTGATCCTCTCACCTCAGCCACCTGGGTAGAGCACTTTTAAACTTGATGACAGCCAAAGATTGGCATTCATTTTAGGATCACTCCTAAATAAGAGGTAGAATCTGAAACAAATTATAATCAGTTCTGCTGTAACACAATCTTCAAAACATGAATTTATCCCAGTGCAACTGATACATAAAGGGACAATTTGAGCATAATGCAAACTCTGCTCAAATTTTGCCCAAACCTCAGTTACTATCTCAGTTCACCATGTGTTATGAGTCACACTCATCCACATCTGGTATTACAACCTTCCCTCTGATTTCAGATAACCTTCTTTCTAACACTTAACAGTAACACATACAACCCTTCTGATGCCTGTCTTCCATAGGCAAACTTCAGATCTCTTCCAGGTAAGTGCTATATTCACTGCAGTATTTGTGTATTTATTAACAATCTGGCAAGTGCTATTTTTATTAGGTTTCTATTTTTTAAAAAATGTATTACTGATGAAGTTTTTGTGTTGTGCCCCTAATCCCATTCTCTCATAAACCCTGTGGCTTTTACTAAGCAAATTTGCATTATGCAGTGAATTTTAGGAATGCATCTATCACATTATAGCAGAATTGATTGTTCTGGAAAATGAACAACAAGCAAAGGAGCAGAAGAAGACTTTTAACTGACTGTCATTAATGTCCTCAGAAAGATTAAAAAAATAGATTATGCTCAAGAAATGGAATAAAAGGCAATTTTAAAAAACTATTCAGAGAATACCAAAATACTAGAAATTAAAAATATTATAGCAGAAATAAATCAAAAGATACTGAAAAAAGAGAAAACAGAGAAATTCTACCAGAGAGTAGAATATAAAAACAAATAAATGAAAACTGAAAATTGAAGTAAGAGAACTAAAGGGTCGATGTAAGCACATCACATGCAAACAGTAAGTTTCAAAACAAGAAAAACAGAAAGACATGTTATAAAAGAAATAATACAAGAACATTTCCCAGAATTGAAGGATATGTTTCCAGGCTGAAAAGACTCACAGAATTCATTGCCAATGAAAGAAAAAATAAAAAAGGAAAAACCAACACCAAAGTACACCATCATGAATTTCAGAACGACTGCATAAGGAGATCCTAAAGCTTCCAGAGATAAAACAACAGATCATACATAAAGAATTGGGAATCAGAATGGTACTGGATTTCTAAACAGCAAAACTGGAGGTTGGAAAACAATAAAATGCCTTCAAATTTCTGAAGATTCCAATCTGGAATGTAATACCATTAATCAAGTATGAAAAGAGAATAAAGATGTTTTCAGACATGCCAAGTTTCAAAATATTTTCCTCTCATACATCCTTTCTCAGGAAGTTATCAGAATATGTGCAGCCCCAAAAGAAAGTAAGCTACAGGTGGGAAGACATGGGATGTGAGATAAAGGAGATCCAAAACAGGAGAGAGGCAGCAGAATTTCCAGGGTGATGGTAAAGGGAAGTCCAGAGTGACAGCTGAGAAGCAAGCCCAGAAAGAACAAAAGATTAAGTCCAATTGGAGCAGAAAGGTGAAAGCCTCCAAAGACACGGCTACCAAAAAAAAAAAAAAAAAAAAAAAAGGAAGGTGGGGAGGAAGAAAAGAACTCCTAGATTACCTGATATGTTTGACTATGTAGACATGCTACGTACGTATTATCAGAGACTTGTTTGGGGTATATAAAAATTAAGAAAATGAAAAAATAGAGCAATTAACTCCTGAGAAAACAAAATGTGTAAGAAGGGAAATGTAATTATAGTATTACAGGCCACACCTACAGAAGTGGGAATTAGTGAACAGTATTAAAACAATCACAGTAATGTTAATAAAAATTTTATTAAATCCCAAATTGTGATATGATAATATTAGGGGCTATGGAGAAGCAAAGTGGATATGTGTCTGGGTATGCGTGTGGGAAGAGTAGTATGAGTTGTCTTTATATTCCATAGTAGATAATGTCTAAAACTTAAGAAGGAGTATCAAATAGAAATACAGTGGTTAATAACAAAAGAAGTAACTTAGGATTTATAAATTGGAAACAGCTAGGAGTGGATCAAAGGAGGGTTGTTTTTTATATAAGCGTTATAATATCTTATTACATTAATCTTTGTACATGTATTGCTTGATAAAAATAACAAATTAGAAAAACAAAATATTAGGATCATTTTCACCTGTCCAAGCTCTTCATTCAGATCAGAAGTATTGACTTGAGCTTTCTGATCTGATTCTTCATGATACAGATCAAGATCCCAGCCAATAAAAAATGATCCAAGAAATTTCTGCATTTCGACTGTCACATATAATGAAATTGGAATGATGAAATTGTAGAGAACCAAAAAAGCAAGGAAGTCCGAAATAAACCTCAGAATCTAGAAAAGAGGAAACAATTGTTTGATAAGAAAATAAACACTAGAATTTCTTCAGTATTACTGAAGAAAATTACCAGAAAGTTTCATACCTACATAGACCATCAACTATAGTGAGCTAGAATAGACTCATGAATTGAAATTCATTTATTGAATTGTCTTTTTAACATTACATTTCCTGTTTATTTTATTGCCCTTTGAATCTTGATTAAGTAAATGAAGAAAAGGTTAAATTCAAATAAGTTAATTTGTAACTTTCAAAAGCTAACAAAAAGCCTGGTAAGACTGAAACTACCTTAAAGCAAAATTATAATCTCTGGAGTGTACTTACCTCGTTCTACTACCCTTCAAAATCAATAACTACTAAAAGTTGAGTGTAACTCCTAAAAAGTTATAAAGTAAGTGTGAGGCTAAAAGTGCTAGAAATTATAACTCGTAAGTAGAGATTATATAGGAATAGCCTACTTCAATGGCTTTATTAGCAGCTCCATATTTCAACATGCATTTGTGAAAGAAAAAGTACCTAACTGTGAATGACATTACAAATATGACCCTGTGATTATTTGCTTTGTAGTTTCTTGAGATCCTCTGTCTTCTAATACATAGATTTTAATCTAAAGTGAAATTTAGAGAACAATTATTTACCAAAATTTTAGGTTAAATTCTCTTGGTTGTTGTTTAACCAATTAAAACATGATATAATTTGCATATTACTTCATGTTAAGACTGGTAATAAGCATCCTTGAATTATTCAGACAAAATTAAAAATATAACCATTTACTCTTTGATTCATTTATAAGATATAGTAAATGGAAGAGAAAAGTTTGTAGTATTCATGTGAAATGCAAATATAGATGGATTTAAAATGTTATGACCTCTTTAACTATTCAAGCCATGCCACAGGGAATATAACTTCTTATGCCATAAACTGCAAAAAGCATACCAGTACAAACATGCTGGCTTTTCTGTATTTGTAATGCCATTTCTGTCACCCTTCAATACTAATGGTTTTAGGATTACAGTGGCCACTCCTAGCAGAAGTCACTACTAAAGCCAAATAATGTTTCCCTTATGACACAGTCGGTAACACCATAAAATACCTTACTGCTATTTCTTTGATGTTCTGTTTTTTGGTTATACCAAGGTTCATCCCATTTTTCTTCAGCTTGCCATGTATACTTCAAGATAGTACTGATGACAGCTTCGGATATAAGAATTACTAGATAAATTATTAAAAATGTATTCATTGACCTAAAGAAAGAAAAAGAGAATATAAATTATACAAGTTATGTACGACTATATTCATCTGCTTGGAAGTCAATACCTGTATTAGAAAAGATATTAAAGCATAGAAGGTATTACTATAGCTATTTTAAAACACACAGTTTTTGTTTTCAATAAATAACCATTCAATAGAATTTATTTATTAGCAATAAAAGAATGGACACACTGGTTACAAGTCTGACGGTTTACTATACCCAGGTTACCATTCAAAATGCTTATAGTAAATGATGGTTCTAGTCAGTTATTTTTGCCATAAGTAATTATTCTAATTTTTTTTTTTTTTTTTACATTTTCAGCATCCATCTTCTTATAAGTGTAATAGCTAAAAACATTTGCATAGCATTAAAATTTCTGCCACATCTACTAATCCTTTCTAATCTAGATGAAAACCCTGTAAAGGAGAAATTATTACATACTTTTTTTTTCTTGAGACGGAGTTTTGCTCGTTACCCAGGCTGGAGTGCAATGGCATGATCTCGGCTCACCGCAACCTCCGCCTCCTGGGTTCAAGCAATTCTCCCGCCTCAGTCTCCTGAGTATCTGGGACTACAGGCACGTGCCACCACGCCCAGCTAATTTTTTGTATTTTTAGTAGAGACGGGGTTTCACCATGTTGACCAGGATGGTCTCGATCTCTTGACCTTGTGATCCACCCGCCTCGGCCTCCCAAAGTGCCGGGATTACATACTTTTTAACTGACAAAGACCAAGCCCAAAAATAATTCTGTAAATTTCCCAAAAATCACACAACCCAGGAATTGATTTCAGAATCCCTCTTTTCTAGGTAAGCTTAATGCCACGTCTTTAAGTTAAAAAACATATTATTAATACAATTAAAGGAACTCATTGCAAATTCAAATGTATGCAAAACAAGCAACGTTATAATGAACTCTCACGCATTCGACAAATATTGAGGGAAAAGGCGAATCACAGGCTTTGTAAAATCTCTTAAAAGACTGAAAAATGCCTGAACTCTGATTTTTCTCCCTAGGCCTTCCATAATTTAACCTAAACTTAACTATGGAATAAGTTGATACTCCACTATGTTTGAATGTAAACTATATATATATTCTGTAGTGACAGTAGGTAGGGAGTAGGGAATGTAAGAAAAGAACTGGCTTTTGTTGGTTATTATGTGTTAGGTATAGTATTCAGCATTTCACCTACAGTATTGCTCACATTTTTACAGATGAGAACACTCAGATCAAGTGAAGGAAACAACTGATCCAAAGCCACAGAGCCAGTAAGGAAGGCATATGAAGTTCAAATCTATACCTGTCTGACTCTAAATCTGACCTCTTTTCACTAAACTAGTCATGTCTCCTTGCAGCAACAAAATGCCTGGTTTATTTCCATTTTTCTTTGCTCATGTCTACCTCATCAGACACATTCTCCCTTTTCCCTATAATGTATTTTTCAAAATTTAACTCAAAATCCATCTCCTTCCTAATGTCTGTCCTAACTACATTGGTTATATTCAACTTTCCCTTATTTAAATTTAAAACTAGTACCACAGCCCCTATTACCTAATTTTTACTGTGTATTAGTTTTAACTTCCAACTTGATTGAAATCTCCAAAAAGAGAGGAAATTACATCTCAGAAAACCTACTACAGCAACAGATACACAAAAAAGCTCAATGAAGATGTCTAGGACCTCAGGCTGTTTCCAGTTTTTTGCTGTAACAAGGTGGCTATGAACATTTCTGCTTTAGTTTTTGTGTCAGCATAAAATTCATTTCTTTGAGTTAACCACTGCTGGGTCATATGGTAAACATGTTTAGCTTGCCAAACTATCTTCCAGAGTGGGTATGCTATTTTTAATTCTCACCAACAACACAGAAAAGATTTCTCTCTGCCTCCTAGACTTTTGGTATCACCATTTTAATTTTAGCTATTCAAAGAGGTGCGGTGATATCTCAGTGCATTTCTAATTTGCTTTTCTCTAATAGGTAATGATGCTGAATATCTTTGCATGTGCTTGTCATCTGCAACTTTTCTCTGGTGAAGTATGCATTTGGTGAAATATGAACTATGTCTTTTGCTCATTTTCTAATTGGATCACCGAATTACTGTTGAGTTTGAGAGTTCTTTCACATTTACTTTGATATGTTTTTATTTTTGAGATAAAGTCTTGCCCTGTTGCCAGGCTAGACTGCAGTGGTGCGACCTCGGTTCACTTGCAACCTCCACCTCCCAGGTTCAAGTGATTCTCCTGCCTCAGCCTCCCAAGTAGCTGGGACTACAGGTGCAAGCCACCACGCCCAGCTAATTTTTTTATTTTTACTAGAGACGGGGTTTCACCAAGTTAACCAGGATGGTCTGGATCTCTTGACCTCGTGATCCCCCCCGCCTCAGCCTCCCAAAGTGCTGGGATTACAGGCGTGAGCCACTGCACCTGGCCTCATGAGAATTCTTTGTATTTCTAAACATAAAGCCTCTGAAAGATCTGTGGTTTGCAAGTATTTTCCCCAGTGTTGCTTGTTTTTTCATTCTTTTAAGAGGGTGTTTCACAGCACCAAGTTTTTAAGTATAATTAATTAACTTTTTTCATTTAGGAATTATGCTTTCAGTGTCATGTCTTCTAGTTCTTTTGCCTAATGCTAGGTCCTGAAGATTTTGTTTTCTCCTAAAAGTTTTATAGCTTAATGTTTTACATTCAATCTATGCTCGAATTGAATTAATTTTTATATAGAGTGGAGGTCTAGGTTTGTTTTGCTATGGACATCCAATTGTTCTGGCACCATTTGTTGAAAAAAATTTGTCCTTTCTCTATTGTATTGCTTTTGTGCTGCTGCCAAAAATCAATTGGACCTATTTGTATTGGTCTATTCTGGGGGTCTCTATTGTGTAACACTGATCTATGTGTCTATTCTTTCACCAACACCAAATTGTCTTGATTACTGTAGCTTTTATAGTAAGACTTAACATCAGATAGTAATTCTTCCCACTTTTGCATTTTCAAAACTGTTCCTTTGCTTTTCTACCTAAATTTCAAAATAAATTTTCTATTTCTAAACATAAAAATAAAAACTCGCTGAGATTTTTCTAGAAATTGCATTATACCTATTAATTGAGTTGGGAAAACTGACATCTTTACTGTACTGAGTCTTTCTACCCATGAACACGATACATTGTTCCATAAATTTAGATGTTTGATTTCTTTCTTCAGGGTTTTGTAATTTTCAGCGCAGAGAATTGTTATGTATTTTGTTAGATATGTACCTCGGTTGTTTCTTCTTTGGGGAGTAACTAACTGTAAGTGGCATTATGGTTTCAGCGTTCATTTCCCTTTGTCATTGCTGTTTCTGTTCTAATGTAAGTATTTAGTGCTAGAAATGTGTATTGCTTCGGCTGTATCCTACAACTTTTATTACTCTGTATTTTCCCTGACATATAGGTATTTTTAAAATTTTTAAGATTTCCTCTGACTCATGGATTATTTAGAAGAGTTCCAGTTGTTCCAAATCTTTACCAATACTTGAAACATTTAGTCTTTACAATTTTTACCATTCTAGTAAGTTATGCATTTGTATCTCCTTGTAGTTTTGATTTGCATTTCTCTTGTAAGTAATGATGTTGTATACTTTTCCACGTGCTTACTGGCCATTTAAGTGTCTACCTTCCAGTTTTTGCCCATTTTTTTATTGGCGTCTCTTTTTATTGTTGATTTGTAGGCAGGTGTGTGTGTTCAAAACATGTATCTGGTACAAACACACACACACACACACAAAATCATTATATATTCTGAATACAAGACTGGCCAGATACATGTTTTGCAAATACCGTCTCCCAGTTTGTAATGTGTATGTTCATTTCTTTAAATGTGCAGCCTGATGAACAGAAGTTTTTACTTTTGAAAAAGTCTAACATCAATTTTTTAATATATTTTATTATATTTGTTGTATCCTAAGAAATTTTTACCTGCTCTAGGTCATAAAGATATCTAGGTTTTCTTCTAAAAGTTTTATAATTTTAGCTTTTATGTTTAGGTCTGTGACTCGTTTTCAAAACCGTTTTGGAGTACAGTATAAGGTAGAAGCTAAGTTTTATGTTTCTCTCATTTGAATATCCAATTGCTGCATCATTTGTAGAAAATACTATTTTTTCATTGAATTGACTTGTTGTTTTGTTGAAAATCAACAAACTGTACCTGAATGGTCTATTTTTTTCTCTTATACCACTTCTCTTTTGCTTAATCAGTCAATCTCAGTAGAAAGTATCAACTTTATAGCTAGAAATTTTCCTCTGAGCTGGGCTTTGCCTTGAGTCTGCAAATGTAGACATGTTGGGTTTAAACTACCATTCTATTTGAAGACATTTCAAATTTCCTGTGATTTCTCCTTTGAGTTGTTAGTCAGTTAAAAGAGTTGTCTTTAAATTTCAAACTATTTGCAGATTCTGTTACTGATTTTTAATTCAATTCCCTCATTGTCAAAGAACATACTCTGTATGATTTCAACATTTTGGGATTTGTTTTATGGCTCATCATCTGATCTGTCTAGATAAGCTTTCCATGTATAATTATGGAATTACTCTAGTTTTCAGTTTTCATATGCTTACTATATACATAGTGTTTCTTTTAATGTCAACCTATTTATATCTTTGTATGTAAACTGCATCTCTTCTAGACAGCATAGAGTTGGGTCTGGCTCTTTTATCCATTGTGACAATCTCTGACTTCATTAGACTGATGAATTTACATTTCATGTAATTTTTGGTCAAATTTAGGATTACCATTTTGCTATTTGTTTTCTATTTGTCTCATCTGGTTTTTTGATTCTCTGTTCTTCCTTTCTTGCTATCTACTGTGTTCATCAAACATTTTAATATTCAGCTGCTCTATTAGCTATGAATCTTTGCCTATTGCTTTTAATGATAGCTCTAGAAATCAGAATATGCACCTTTACCTTACTACAATTTACTTATAGATGCTATTATATTACTTCATGTAAAATGTTAAGAACTTTGTAATAGTTCATTTACAGGTTTTTAAGAAAAGTTTATAATTAATCATTTGAGTTAATCTAGCACCTTAAGATGTTAAAGAGGAAGAATCAAACTCAAAATGAGAAGAAAGAGAGGAAATTAATTGAAGGTGTAAGCTGAAGCCAATGGAATAGGAGAGAGATAATATACAAAATTAGGCAGGGTGCGGTGGCTTACGCCTATAATCCCAGCACTTTGGGAGGCCGAGGCGGGTGGATCACGAGGTCAAGAGATCGAGACCATCCTGGTGAAACCCCGTCTCTACTAAAAATACAAATTTTAGCTGGGCATGGTGGTGCACGCCTGTAGTCCCAGCAACTTGGGAGGCTGAGGCAGGAGAATTGCTTGAACCCAGAAGGCGGAGGTTGCGGTGAGCCGAGATCGCACCATTGCACTCCAGTCTGGGTAACAAGAGCGAAACTCAGTCTCAAAAAACAAACAAACAAACAAACAAACAAAATTTAAAGCCAAAGGCTGGTTCTTTGAAAAATATTAATGTCTTTTTTTATTTTTTGACGTGGTCTTGCTCTGTTACCCAGGCTGGAGTGCAGTGGTGTGATCTCGGCTCACTGCAGCCTCTGCCTTCCGGGTTCAAATCATTCTCCTGCCTCAGGCTCCCAGGTAGCTGGGACTACAGGTGCACACTACCACGCAGGCTAATTTTTGCATATTTAGTAGAGATGGGGTTTCGCCATGTTGGCTTGAATTCCTGACCTCAAGTGATCTGCCCACCTTGGCCTCCCAAAGTAATGGGATTACAGGCATGTGCTGCTAATAAAGTGTCTCTTTTGTGCTTGCTTATATCACTTAACATAATGATCTTCAGTTACATCCATGTTGCTAATAACATGAATTCATTCTTATGATGGCCAAATAGTATTATACTGTATGTGTATGTATACATCTTTTTATCCATTTGTCTGAATATTTGTCAGACTGAATCCACAGGTTTGCTATTATGAACAGTGCTGCAATAAACATTTAAGTGCAGATATTCCTTTGATACACTGGTTTCTTTTCCTTTGGATAAAACCCAGTAGTGGGATTGTTAAATCATATGGTAATTACGTTGTTAGTTTTTTGAGACACCTCCAGACTGTTTTCCATAGTGGCTATCCCAAATTACAAGCCCACCAACCACGTGCAAGAGTTTCCTTTTCTCCATATCCTTGGCAGCATCTGTTATTTTTTGTCTTTTTAATAATAGTCATTCAGACTGAGGCAAGATGACATCTCATTGTAGTTCTAATACACATTTCTTTTTGTTTGTTTTTGAGACAGAATCTTGCTCTGTTGCCCAGGCTGGGTGCAGTGGTGCGATCTCAGTTCACTGCAACCTCTGCCTTCCAGGTTCATGCAATTCTCCTGCCTCAGCCTCCTGAGTAGCTGGAATTACAGGCATGTGCCACCACACGTGGCTGACTTTTATATTTTTAGTACAGATGGAGTTTCACCATGTTGGCCAGGCTGGTCTCAAACTCCTGACCTCAAGTGATCCCTCTGCCTTGGTCTCCCAAAGTGCTGGGATTACAGGGATGAGCCACAGTGCTCAGCTTTGAGTTGATTTTCTATATGGTAAAAGACAGGGATTCAGTTTCATTCTTCTGCATGTGGCTATCCAACTTCCCCAGTACCATTTACTGAAGAGGATGTCCTTTCCCAATGTCCTCTGTTGTTTCTGATGAGAACTAGGTATCACTAATATCGTTATTTACTTTTGTGATGCATTTTTCTTTGGCTCCTTGAAATACTCTTTTTTTCCTTTGGAGCCGAGTAGTTTGACCATGATGTACTTTGGTGTGGTTTTCTTTGCATTTTTCCTGCTTAGAGTTTGCTGATATTGGTAGTGTAAGCTGAAGTTTTTTCCTCATATTTTAGAAATTTTCAGTTATTATTTCTTCATATATTTTTATTTGCCCTTTTTTCTCTTTTATTTTTTTGGGAATCAATTATACTTATGCCAGACAACTTCATACTATCCCACATGGCTCAGAAGCTCTGTTCATTTTTTCTCAATCTTTTCCCCTCTCTGTTCTTTGACTGAGTAATTTACGTCGTGTTTTCAAGTTCATTGGTCTGATTTCCTCAGTCTGGTGTTGAGCCCACCTACTGATGTTTCCATTTTAGTACTTACGTTTTTCAAGTCAAGAGTTTCCATTTCTTTGCTGAGTTTTCCCATATGTTGATTCAAATTTTCCTTTAGACCCTTGAACATATTTATAATAAATATAAATATATGCTTTAAAGTTCTTGTCTGCTAAATGCAAGATCTGGATCATTTTGGAGATAGTTTCTATTGAGTGCTTTTTCTCTTATGGATGAATTACATTTTCTTCACATTCTGCTTATTTTTTTATTGCAGACTGGACTTTATAAAAACAATAAATTGTAGACATCTGTATTCCCTTATGTTCCTCAGAAGAGTGCCAATTTTTATTGCAGTAGCCAGTTAAATTCACCTGGCTCAAACACCAAACTGTGTCTCCAATGCAATGGACAGCAGTAAAATTCTCTGTTGTCACCCTTGCACATAGATAGTTCAGCCAAGGACTTCGGCAGAATTTACGTGCAGTTTTTAAGAGTTAATTCCCTTCTGTCACTTACATCTCATTGCTTACAGAAAGGAATTAACACTAATCCCCTTTATTATTTTCCCCTAACTTTCCAGCTGCTCTTCCAGCTTTAAACCTTGTCCTCTAATACTTCTATCCAGTAAAGTTTAGACTTTTTGATGTTCTGAGCAGCACATAAACTGGGGAGTGCCCTGAGGCAGAGTGGTACTTTAAAATTTTCCCCCTTGCTGCTATCATCTTTCAGGATTAGACTCCTTGCCTGTTTCTATTTGATTCTGGTTTGTCTTCAAAGTTTTCAAATAGTTGTTTATTAAATTCTTTTTTTCAGTTTTAGAACTGTTATCTGCAGAAGCATTAGTCTGATTAAGTGATTCCACCATTTATCCAACAGTATTTATTTAACAAGTCATACTGTGGAGCATCTACTAAATGCCCAATACTGTGCAAAATGTTACTTGTATGTAAAAATATAAGAAACTATCAATATTCCCAAGGTTATCACCCTGTTTACTTAACATATATATTTATATATTTTATACCAAATGAATAAAAAAGTATGATTATAATTACATATAAACAATTGAAAATACTTTTCTTACTTTTCTACTGCAGATCGTTTCTGTGATTTGCTCTTGTAATTTAATGCCATCTTAGTTTCCATTCCCGTGTATATAGCAACACCTATAAAATAAAATTGTCTCTTAAAATAATCCTCTAGCATGTTCCACAAGAAATAAATACATTACTAGCATGAAAGCTTCTAGTGTACTATCTGACTATTGTTATAATTTTGCTTTTAAGTTATTTTCAGAGTTTTAAAAGGCTTTCTAAGTCTAATTTTGGGAAAACCCCGTCACTCAACTGGCTAAATGGGAAGGACATGGGTCCTGTTCCTGAGTTGTAACAGGTATCTGAATAAAAAATGTATTACTGAATCAGAATTGATAAAGGAAAATAATCTGGAAAGACAAAAGTGTCAGGCAAGGCCATTACAAATGCAGCAGTATTAACAGAGACAGATATGGAAACGCACTTTCTGTTAGGCTGGGACAATGGATTGTGGCCACAGTGTGGAGTCAGGGGTCTAGATACTATTCCATAATCACTGGAGATAATATGGAAGTCTGTCAGAGTAAATCAAGTAAGCACATGGAAAGTGCTATTTAAAAAATGTTTGCCTATTGAACGACTTTGAGATGAGCAAGGATGACAATAGTAATGGGACTAAAACTGGACAATGAATGAAATGAGGCAAGACCAGCTTATAAAAAAAAAAAAAAAGTTGCAGCTAGACTGTGGTTTGAACTCTAGCTCTGCAACTTATTAGTTCTACATCCCTGAGTAAGTAATTTTTCTGAGTCTCAATTTTCTCATCTTTAAAAGGGAAAAAAAACACCTCATAGAGTGGTGAGGTCTGTATGAAAAATTAACAAAATGCCTAAAAACTGACATGATCAGTAAATGTTCGTTCCCATCCCTAAATAGTACAACTTGAAAAGCAGTGTAGAACCCATCATGCCCTCTTCCTAAATATTTGTCCTGAAAGTTTTTTATCTTGACTTATTCTTTAAAGGCAGGGTACTGTAACTTAAACAAAAGATTATAGAAATATGGCAAAATAGCCAGAATGATCCAATAGGGAGAGGTGGTACTGAGGCAAGGCAGACCCATCTAAAGGCATTCAAATACACATCTTCTAAGAGTATACCAAATGTGGACCCCATTCATTATGGTATAAAGTAAACAGAAGTGATGAAGTTACTAGAAAGATGTGTTGGCCAGGCGCGGTGGCTCACGCTGCAATCCCACTACTTTGGGAGGCTGAGGCAGGCGGATCACTTGAGGTCAGGAGTTTGAGACCAGCCTGGCCAACATCATGAAACCCCGTGTCTACTAAAAATACAAAAATTAGCCAGGCATGGTGGCACACGCCTGTAATCCTAGTTACTTGGGAGGCTGAGGGAAGAGAATTGCTTGAACCTGGGAGGCAGAGATTGCAGTGTATAGAGATCGCACCACTGTCCTCCAGCCTGGGTGACAGAGTGAGACCTTGTCTCAAAAAAAAAAATGTGTTAAAGTACAGTGTTATATTAGAGGCTCTAAAAGCCCTGAAGGTTTACTCTGGTTTCTGGTATTAGAACATTTTATGATTTTTTTTTTAATTGTGGTAAAATATACATATTTACCATTTTGAAGTGTACAATTCAGTGGCAGTTAGTACATTTATAATTTTGTGCAACTATCCATATTATCTAAGTAGATAATATTTTCATCACCCACAAAGAAAACCCTGTGCCCATTAAGCAAACATTCACCGTTCTCCTTTACTTCCCAGCCCCTGGAAACCACTAATCTTTCTGTCTCTATGAATTTGCCTATTCTGGGTATTTCATAAGATGGAATCATACAACATGTAGCCTTTTTTGTCTGGCTTCTTCCACTCAACACAATACTTTCAAGGTTCATCCATATTATAGTATGCATTAATACTTCATTCCTTTTTGGAATAATATTCCATTCTACGGATATAACATATTTTGTTTATTTATTCACTAACTAATGAACACTGGGCTGTTTCCAACCTTTGGCTAGCATGAATAGTGCTGCTATGAACATTCTTGTACAAGTTTTTGTTTGAACACTCATTTTCAGTTACTTTGGGTATATATATATATATATATATGTAGAGTGGGATCACTGAGTCATATAGTTCTATGTTTAACTTTTTGAAGAACTGCCAAAACTAATTTTCAAGGCAGCTGCAATGTTTTATATTCCCATCAGCAACGTACAAGGGTTCTAATTTCTCCACTTCCTCACCAACACCTGCTATTTTTTTTTTTCAATATATGGGCTTCTTTTTTAACACTGATAGACAAGATATAGTACAGGTAAAAGAAAAAGAGCAAATGTGAAAGAAGATCTCAAAAGCTACAGCCAGCCAGTGGGTAACACAGCAGGGCAAGATACTAAGGGCCATCCCTGAAGTGGGAGGAGCTAGGTAACAGCTAAAGGGTATCATTAACTTCACAATTTGCGTATAGTTGACTGAGAGTGTACTATATTAATTTAGATCTCCAAGGCAAGAGCAATACTTATTCATGCTGATGCAGTCAGTGTGTGTTCCAATAGCACCTGGTATATATACAGGTATCAGTAAAAATTTGTTGAATGAATAGATGAATGAATGAATGAATCCACAGTTATTAATCCAATCTAATAATCATAATGGAATTACAGAAGTGGTTTACTGTACCATGATGCCAGATTATACTGGGTATCACCCACTATTACTAGAAGTGTTCTATAAATTATCTGCACTCAGTTTCACAACTATCCATAAAGATAAGAGCAAGGTTCTAGCCTACTATTAAAAAACAGGGATAATCAACAACACAAAAATACAAGACTACATTAATACAAACTTTATAAGAAAATCATCATAAATGACAATTATTAATAAATTAACCAAAAGACCACAAAGTTGTATTTTAAAAGTACTTCATATAAAGCATTAACACAAATCAATCATTTAAAATGTTTAAATATGCACAAACCAAAAATTTCTTTTGTGTTTTTTAATCTGGCTCCACGAAGCAGGAGACTCTCTGGCCCCAGAGGTCTAGGGAAAAAAAAAAGAAAATAACCATAAAGCACTGAATACATTAAAATTTCCATTCGATTCTAAAATGGTGTCTTCAGGAGAAGGTACTTAAGCTGTAGCTACAACACTGCTTTCATATTAAACCAAAATCCCAGTTACTACAAAGATGCCTAGGGGCCAGGCGTGGTGGCTCAGCCTATAATCCTAGTACTCTGGGAGGCCAAGGTGGGCAGATGGCCTGAGCTCAGGAGTTTGAGACCAGCCTGGGCAACACAGTGAAACCCCACCTCTACTAAAATACAAAGGAAATTAGTCAGGTATGGCAGTGTGCGCCTGTACTCCCAGCTACTTGGGAGGCTGAGGCAGGAGAACTCCTTGAATCTGGGAGGCAGAGGCTGCAGTGAGCTCAGATTGTGCCACCCACTGCACTCCAGCCTGGGAGACAGAGTGAGACTCCTGTCTCTACCAAAAAAAAAAAAAAAAAAGCTGCCTAGGCCAATCATGTTAGTTACTGTAACAACAACAAACACCTGCTTTAGTATTTCAGTTGCTCTAAGATTAGTGGCTCAGAAAAGTAATTATGCATGTAAATACAATCACAAAGCCACTAGTTTCAAAATTTTTAAACATAAAGTTCAGCAAAATCAAAGAGTAAGCAGAGATTTTAAAATGTGTGGCAGAAAATAAAATTTTAAAGCAAAATTAATAAACAGCTTTGAAAGGGAAATAAAGAATTAAAACACAATGTAAACATAAATTGATTTGCATATAAATGTATGAGTTCACAATTAAAATTATACTGAATTATAAAATACAGCGTAGAAGGTATGTTAGTGCTTTCTCCAGGCAAGACTGCACAGTACAACTTGACTACTTGCATTGCATACTTCTTGAAGCACAGGTCTTCTTGCTGTTTGAATTTCTCTCCATAAAGGAGACATAAAATGACAAGGAATAACTAGAAAGGAAATTGATCTTCTTAGTAACAGCAAAGTAAGAATCTTCTATGGATAAGTTAAAAAGCCATTATTTTCTTGCTATTCCTTATACTTTTCTGAAATATCCATACACAGTTCTCCAAACCAAACATAATCTGAACCATTTATGAAGATACCTGCAAACCTGAACACTGTAAACAAATGCAATGAAGCAAGGAGAACCAATACAGTCATATTTGGCGTGCGCTCCATGGATATTCCAAAATCAATGTGAAAATTATTTTAGGAGCTATAAAATAGCTATTTTTCACTCAGTATTGCTTCTCAATAAATAGAAATATTTTTATCTCACATTGGCATATAAAATTTGGAGGTAATGACAACTTCAGATTAAAAGATAATTCATCAGTTCAGTCAGGCTGTTTCGGTAGAGAACATGGATCATTTTTTAACCATTCTAGGTGCTGAAGTAATATAACTGCTATTTTCCTTCATAAATTAAGGCAACTCAGAATATGTATCCTATTTCCCACTATTTCCCTATAAAAATCAAAATAAACCTAGTCATAGTTATTCAGCAGGGATCCTATGCATACAAAGATCTTGCTACAGAGTTTACTGAATATACTTCTATGTTAATGCTTATTAAAAACGTGAATCAATGTGAATGTATCGTATTTTTGCTAGCTTGTCTTGAGGATTTCATTAAGAAATGCTCAGTTCTGTTAGTAACTTATTTCATGCAGCCAGTATAAACTGAACATGTCCCCAGAAAAGAGGTAGAATGTCAAATACGATTAGAAACTCAAGAGCTGATTCCAAGACTGACGATAAATTAGGCTTATGCTCATGAGTAAATAATGTAATCATAACCCATCAGCATTATCTTTGAACTGACACAAAGTATTTCATTTAGAAATTAACCCAAACATTGAGGGAAAATAATCTGAAACAACCAACCAAGTGAAAAATAATAATAATAAAATAAGTAAGTTAAGCAGTTCTGGACTGACCACTAAACACTGCAGTCTGCACTGAATGATTCTGATGTAAAGAAGAACACAACATTTATACTTATTAAACATTGTATAAAACATTTTCACATTCTAGATTTACTAAGCATTGTGGGTTTAAATGCATAAAGAGCTGAATAAAAGCAGCTATGTTTCCTTTTAATGTTACTACCTAGTATTATTAGAAAAAGAAATACAAAAACACAAATAATCTTACTAAATTATTTTGGTATCATTTTATGGGATTTTTTTTATCCTCACTTGCTGCTGCTACAAATTACTAGCAGATGAAATGCTAAGTGCTTTTAAATTAACCCTTTCCTGAAAGTTTGAGTATAATGGAGAAAAGGAGAAATAATAGCTGAGGGTAAATGAATGAATAAATGGGTTGCAAACTGCGGGAAATCCAACATTACATTAACACCTTGAAAGAGGCTCAGAGCAAGAGATGACATTGTTTCTTAGCTCAATAATAAACACCAGATGCCTAAAAGAGTGAAGCTATTTGCAGAGACTACTGCTGCTTTTGGAATCTGAGAAGAGTGATAAAAAGCCTGCAAACCTGAGTGACCTTACTCTGGGACACACTCACGCACTGTGATGGACTGGACTAATTACTGACGGAATGGGATTCTGGTAATGTGGCTGTGTCTTCTGAACTATGTATTCTTTTAATGTAGGGCATCTGTGTTTGAAAACTAGGGGATGGCCTGTGGTATTATGAGATATACATTAGTTTCATCCATGGTCCCTGGCTTATAACTCCCATAGCCCTTGTTATAGTCTTTTGTTATAATGTTGGGTATGTTAGGCCTCAGGGGCAGGCCTCTGACCTTCTCCTGCTCTCCTTTCACCCCAAAGTAGGACTCTCCTTTTCCTCCACCTTTCTAAACTGTGGGCCACCTTTCTAAATTGTGGGTCATAAGGCCTTCCCTAATGAGGGTCTTTCCTGCCCTATACTCTGGTGTAAAGAAAGCTGATGTCTTGTTTTTTTCCATAAAAAAGCAAGAGAAATGAGATGTGAGGGCTTCTGGAGGTTTCTGGAGAGTGGCACACCCAGGGAGAAGCTCCACAACCCCTCCCCAGTACCTGGCCCTGAGCATCTCTTCGTCTGTATGCTTTGCTTACATTTAGTGGTTTATTATAAGGGACATAATAAACCAATCAGAAGAGTAAGTAAGCAATTCTGGATTAACCAACTAAACACAATCTAGCTTTCATTGAATGATTCTGAACTGATATAATAAACCACTAAATGTAAACAAAACAAACAAAAAACAACAAAATTAATCCTTTCCGATAATGGGCTTATTCACATAATCTCCGTTTGGAACTTTCAGTCCCTCCCCCAAACAGTTCCCACTTAAAGGTAATTAGATAACACAAATTAATTCTTACCTTACAATTTCTTCCATTTGTTGGGTTATGATCATTCGTCCCATGAATCTATCAAAGAATTCACCAATTACAAAAATATATAATATCACTTAGGACATCAAGGGGTGGAACATTTTAGAGTTTTTGCACTATTCTTATATATGAAACAAAAATCAATCATGCATATATATGAATGGTCCAATATTCTTGCTATAAATTATTTAAAAAATACTTATCAGTCCTTAAGCTTTAAAACATTTAGTTCTTGCTACCTCTACTCCAGTTATGAATGAGGTAATGAATAAAAAATGTTTTCAAAATGGCAAGGATCTGGAGTGTTTTGGATTTTGAATTTTGAATTAGGGATATTCAACCTGTAATTCAATAAACAGAAAATTTTAAGCGCATAAAGTTAGGTATGCAAAGATGTTTACTCTATCAACTGTCAACAAATACACAGTAAGTCCTGCAAAATGACTAGATACTGTTTTAGGTGCTGAGGATCCATCAGTGAACAAAATACACAAAGATGCCTGCCCTTTAGTTTACATTCTAGTGAGAGAGATGGTAAGCAATGAACATTAAAAAAAAAATCACATAGTATACTAAAAAGTATTATATATTATGAAAACAGAAAAGCAGAACAGATCAAGGTACAGTACTAAGTAATTAAGGTAGGCCTCACTGAGGAGGTGATTTAAGCAAAGACTTGAAGGTGTTAAAGAGTTAGACAAAGGCTAGGTCTAGTGAAAAGGTAGGAGCAGATATGGTATGTTCAGTGTTTCTGGAGGATGAGCTAGAGAGGGAAGGGCAGGAAACAGGGCAGAGAAGAAAGGTGGGGGATGGGGATGGGAACAGATCTTATAAATGGTTATAGAGATATGGGCTCTGACTCTGAGTGACACAGTGAGCCAGGACAAGGTCTGAGCAGAAGAGTGACATGATCGACTTACATTTAAAAAAGGAACACTATGACTGCTTTTGTGAAACAGACGTAAGACAGCAGTTATCCAGGCAGAAGATGGTACTGGCTCACACAAAACTAGAGAAAGATGGTGAGATTTTGGATGTATTTTGAAGGTAAGCCTTCAGAATGTTCTGATGAGTTGGGGTGAAATGTGAATAAGGAGGTGAAGAACGGCAAAGGGAGAGGAGATGTGAGGAGTCATGGCCGACTGCAAGATTTCTGGACGACTGAGCAATGGAAGGATGGACTGTGTCAACTGAGATGAGAAAGACTGCTGGCTGAAAAGGTTTTGAAAGGAAGATTAGCAGTTTAGTTTTCAACTTCATTAATTTGAGATTTCTACAGTGGAACTATGGAACAGGCAGCTGGAAGTTAGGGAAAGAAGTCTGGGATAGAGAAATAAACCTGACAGTCAGCTGCATGTAGACAGTCTTTAAAGCCAGCAGGTTGGGTAAGATCATGAAGGGAGTGAAGGTAGATAGTGAAAGGTACAGGTAAAGAAGGGAACAGTACAAGTCCTGGGCACTCTAACAGCAAGAAGGCTGGGAGAAGAGAAAAATTAGCAAAGGAGACTGAGACAGACAGAATAGTGAGTTAGGAGGTAAACCAAGAGAGGGAAGTGTCCTGGAAGACAAGTTAGCAAACTGTATCAAAGAGGAGAAAGCAATGAACTATCCAACCACTAGATTTTGAACTGGTGAATTTATTTGTAATAAGGTACCATAAAATATTTGTGACAGTAAAACAATGAAAAGAGCCAAGAATGGAAATGTTGGCGAATTATTAGGTTCTTGTATACCTACTTGAACTATTCATGGCCATTTAAAATGATCATTAATTCAGCTTCCTGCAATATTTTAAAACAGGTCAAGAATACTGTTCAAAACAATGAAAAATACTTTTTAAAATCACAAAGCCAATCCACATTCTTTAAATAAATATTCGGCTGGGTGTGGTGGCTCACACCTGTCATCCCAGCACTTTGGGAGGCTAAGGTGGGTGGATCATTTGAGGTCAGGAACTCAAGAACAGCCTGGCCAACATAGTAAAACCCCGTCTCTACTAAAAATGTAAAAAAATTAACTGGGTGTGGTGGCTCACACCTGTAATCCCAGCTATTTGGGAGGCTGAGGCAGGAGAATCTCTTGAGCCGGGGAGGCAGGGGTTGCAGTGAGCTGAGATCATGCCACTGCACTTCAGCCTGGGCAACAGAGACTCCATTTCAAAAATAAATAAATAAAATACAGAAATATTTAAAAATATGGAAAAGAAAAAAAATGATTAAAAATAGGTGGAAATCCTACCACAAGATTACTAAATTTTGATCTACAATTCCTCCAGGTTTTTCTTTCTGCAGTTATCAATTATTCTATCTTGTTACCTAACTACCTATCTATTTAGTACACATACACACACAATTATTTATTTATTTTTAAACTTTTAGGTCCAGGGGTACATAAGTAGGTTATATAGGTAAACTTGTTCATGGAGGTTTGTTGTACAGATTATTTTGTCACCCATATGCTAAGACTAGTACCCAATAGTTATTTTTTCTGCTACTCTTCCTCCTCCCACCCTCTACCAAGTAGATTCCAGTGTGTATTGTTCCTTTGTGTCCGTGTGTTCTCAGCGGTTAGCTCCCACTTATAAATGAGGACATGCGGTATTTGATTTTCTGCTCACACATCAGTTTGCTAAGGATAATGGCTTCCAACTCTATCCGTGTGCCTGCAAAAGAAGTGATCTTGTTCCTTTTCATGGCTGCATAGTATTCTATGGTGTATATGTACTGCATTTTCTTTATCCAGTCTGCCACTGACAGTCACGTAGGTTGATTCCATGTCTTTCCTATTGCACACACATTTATTTTTACATAATTGGGATCATATGAGAGCCCCAACTTTGTATCTTACTTCACTTAACATTATATTTCAGTATGTACCTATATCATTAAATTCTTTAAAAAGATTTTAAATATCTACATATATACCTATCTAAGCATATTCCTACTTGTACATTTAAAATATTTGCAATATTTCACATGCAATATATGTGAATAAGTATATAGCACATATGTGTTATAAGCACATAAATGAAAGATATAATTTTGTACAAATATTGTCTTTAATTCCCATGAGTTCCTCAAAGAGGGAAACTATTCTTATTCATCTTATCACCTAACACAATGAGCACATAGATGTTGAACAATAATTTGTTAAATGAATAAAAACGGCATTCAAAATTTTAAGTACTGATATAATTATGAGTTTTCTATTACAAAAGACTGTTGCAATAATTATGTTTTACTTATATTTAAAACAAAACATATACTTCTGATAAGAAAAATTGTTTAAAGTTTTTCAAACTTTCTCCCTATATTCCAAGATAATGTAAAAAACATACACTAAAGCATTAGTTACACTTCATCTCATATTAATCTTATGCTTGCTTAGTTGTCCATTTTCTGGTTTTTAATAATTTTTTTATAATTTGACAATGCCTCAGACCAAGATATAACAGCAATATAGAAATCTTAAAATACTTAATTCTTCACAGTTAAAAATGTCTTACAGTCTGGCAAGTGATTTTAAAGCACATGATTCCAAAGTTTTTAGTTAATTGGCAAATTCTACACTGCATCTAACTTTAATAAAAATGTACAATTTTTATAATACCACATAGAGAAAACCTCCATTATAAAGATGGATCCAAAAAACAGATATATAAGAGGTTTGGAAAAGCCAATGGCTAAAGACTTTGAAACATTTCAACCAACAGGGGGAGATATACAATATGACAAGAAACAGAGGGTGATTTTTACAAAGTGGCATAATTTATAGTTTACTTAACATTGAGTAAAAATAAACATAGTTTGTCATTTGATTTTTTAATAATAAAAAGGTGTTTCCATTCCACAGCCCACATATAATTGGCAGGATTACTGAAGATGATCACTGAAGGTATACAGCACTGTATTTAGTAAACCATAATGTTAAAACAAGTTCCTTTCTCTCCTTTCAGAAACAAGATCTTTAAAATCTAACAAACTAGAAAAATACTTATTTTATTTTGTGTTCATTGTGGTAGATAAGATGAATACGTTTCTGTCTTTGAGAAATTCATAGCTGTTAAATATTTATATAAAATTATTTTTTACTGTATTATGTACTACATGTAAGTAAAATATTGAAAACTTTATAAGATTCTAATTTAAAAGTAGTATCCTCTAAATAATACAGCAGTAAAAACAAAGACATAGTCCCTGGCTTCATGGAGCTTACCAAAAAAAAATCATTATTTTCTTCTAAGAAAATAATCTTATGTCTACTGTAACTACTGTTATAGCCACAAAGTGAGCATGCTAGTTCTTAAATAGAAGGTAATGTCAAGAAACTTGTGAATAAAAACACTGCCTTTGAATTATTATCTTTTGCTAAGAATTCTAACAATTTCCACTCCTCGTTTGTTTCACTGTATTAATCGCATCCCCCACCAACCCACCTCATAAATACTGTCTCCAATTAGCTGAAGATTTCATTTTATGTTTCTGGTTATTTAAAAATGAGGTCTATAAACAGGACTTAAAATGAGTATACTGAATATCACACCATACCTGTATAAATCTGCTTCTGGTTGCTGGCATTCTATTACAGCTACTAGAGTGTCCAAATTGGCAACCGTTTGTAATAATGCTGTTTCTGGAACTGCCACATGTGTCTGAAAAAAAATGAATTAAATTGTAGTTTTAACATCCAAATGGGACCTTCGTTATCAGTTATTTCACATCTCTTTTATCAGTGAAGTCATGGCATGCTATACTTGAGATCACTCATCTAGACAAGAGAAGAGAAAGAAAAATGTAAAATAAGGAGCAAAGGAAGCTACTATGATTACCTGTCTACAGAGGCTGTTTGCATATAAGGAAATTAAGTCTGTGTGCATAGTCACTAATACTCAAAGTTTAAATTGTGAATTTTCACCTTTGATTATATTCTGAAAACAGAATATATAAATCTGTTCGTCATCTATTAAAAGTAACATAAATAATAAAAGATTATATTTTTTCTAAAAACACTTTGTTTTTAACTTGGATTAAACCCATGTGAGGCTACCCTTAAAATAAAGATATAACATCAATTCTTTTTTAAAACCTTTTAATTTTTGGAATAGTCAGTAGTTTTAAAATATTCTCCTTAATCAGGTCAAACTTTATTACTTTAACCAAAGGAAAGTATCATTACACTCCAAAGACATTTTGTTCCAACAGCAATACTCAAACATGTGTGAACAAACCTTCAGGTTAGTTTCTCCATCCAAACTAGCAGTTGTTACATGGCAGGAACCATCAAGTCGATCTGAGGACAGAAGCACCAAGTCTGCAGGAAAAATTTCATCTTTGGCTATTCGAACAATATCACCCACCTATAAAGAATTTTGGGGAAGAGTGAATTTACAGATTTTAATAGGCAAGGACTGACTTTTGTTGGGCTCTACATAAGTAGCCTATCATGGTATTTTAGCATAGGAAAGTAGGCTTCTAACTAAAACATAGATCAAGATTAGAATTATGTCCTGTGATATGAAGATAAAATTATTTCCATTATTTACCAGATGCATACCCGAATGTTTTTGGATCTAGTTTTTACAAGGCCACCACTTCGAACAACATAAACAGGAGCTCCATTTACTTCATTATCTGAGTTATGCCGTAACCAATCTTCATATCCCTGTAAATATCCAAAGGGTTAAAAATATTTTTTCAGTATAATTTGAAGATACGTTTCTTAAATAAGAAAAAAACTCAAAAACTTCCCTAAGACACTGTATTCCAGAATCATATTAGGCCACTTTGATGCATATGCTCACAGGCATTTGATATTTGTTCCTACTGGAAACACTTGCTTCTTTTTTGTTACATACATCTTCCTGGCTTTCACAGGACCTCAAGTTATTTCTTATCAATTTCCTTATGGAGGGTCCTTCTATGTCACCTTTAAGTAGCCTTTTCTCACATTTCTCTTTCTCTCTAGGAGACTCCTTCTATCCCTGTGTCTTCAAATAGTATAAATATGCTGGTAATTCTGAAATGTGTATCTCCAGCCATATATCTCTTTTGGACTCCAAACTTGAATATCTAATTGCTTTCTTAATATCTCAATTTTGATGACTCATAAATGTCTTAAACATGTTCAGAACGAAACCGACGATGTCCTGAAAGTGTGCCACATTTCCGGTTTGCCATCTTGACAGATGAAATCACCTTCTACCAAGCTGTTCTTGCCAGAAACTTGGGGAGTCATTCTCGACTTCTACTCTTTTCCAACACCTATTCAGTCACTACATTTTATTGTTTCTATGTACAAATGATATTTTCATCATAAAGTATAAATTCACAGAGCATTACAGACAATAAGCAGGAAAAAATGAGATTTTGAAACTGAGATTGTGTTCTTTTATTTTCTTAATATACTGACAGAATAAATATTAGTACAGTTGACCCTTGAATAACACAGGTTTGAACTGCACAGGTCTACTCATACATGGATTGTTTTCACTTAAAGTTATACTGAGTGTGCCTAAATCTCCTTCCTCCCTATCGATTTCCTCTACCTCTTGTGCCCCTGAGATAGCAAGACCAACCTCTTCTCTTCCTCCTCAGTCTACCCAATGCGAAGACAGGATGAAGACCCTTAAGACAATCTATTTCCACTTCAGAATAGTAAATATATTTTGTTTTCCTTATGATCCTCTTAATAACATGTTCTTTACTCTAGTTGACTTTAAGAATACAGTATCTAATATATGTAACATACAAAATATGTGTTAAACGACTGTTCTTCCGATGAACAGTGGACTATCAGTAGTTAAGTTTTGGGGGAGTCAAAAGTTGTACATGAATTTCCAATTGCACAAGGGATCAGTCCCCTTAACCTCTGCATTGTTCAAGGGCCAAATGTACTCAACAATAATATGTTAGCCTGTATGGATCATCACTAGGAAGGGAAACAAGCATTTCGCAAAGAATCTTTTGATTAAATATTAAGGAATGGTAATCTTTTTTAAGTGGAAAGGACTTCCTGTGACATTTTAAGAAAATTCAAGAACTCGAGATACAACACTAGTACAGCTAATGGAACGGTATCTAAGCGAGAGTAATAAATGAATAAAAGGATAAGGTACAGAATAGGTTTAGTTCTATGCTACCATTTGTGAAAAAATATGCCTGCCTGTGTGAACACTTTGCATAGATATCTGGACTAACTTACAAATAATTGCTCCCTGGGTAGAAGAACTAGGAGACTGGGGGTTAGGAGTGTAAGACTTACTATATGCTATTTTGTGCTGTTTCCCTTAAAAAATGTGCTTCTATTATTTTTTAAATATTAAGAAACTATAAAATAAAAAACAAAATACGAGAGACTATTTTGAAGCTATGCTGTTTTCAGGTGGAAACCTTGTGGGAAAGCACTCTTAAAACATCTAAATTATGTTGGCCTCATTTAAGTTGCAGTATGTCATTTTAGAGAAATTTAATTGAGTCAAAATATTTTTTTCTGAAACTGTCAAAAGCACACTTTCCTTTACAGTCAGATGACATGAATAGCAGAGCAATGATAATTCAAACATTATCTTTTTTTATGCAAGCTCACATTCTAATTCATCCTACATATTACTGCCAGATTAATCTTCCCAAAGCATTGTCTTGATCCACTCTACTGCTCACAACCCCTTCAGTGATTCTCAGTGCTTACAGCAAAGCACCTTCTGGCTTCCTTAACTTAGAACCAACCTATACTTCTACTATCTTGTAGTACTTTCTTGAATAGGGTCAAACAAGTTAGACTTATAATTCCCCAAAAGAGGTCTTCCCTTGTCTTGCATTTGGGCTTTTTTTGCCCAAGTTGTTCATCTCTACCTCATCTTCTTCATCATTTGTCATTTCACCCATACTCCAAGAATCATCATCATAGTATTTCCTCATCTATTTATTAGCAATCTGCATATCTCTTCTTGGAGATGATCCATGCCTTTTTCACTTATTTATGGTGAAGAGAAAGGTATGTCCTCTTGGTAAAGTATCTTTTAAAACTAGGATCAGCTGGGTGTGGTGACTCAAGTCTGTAATTACAGCACTTTGGGAGGCAAGAGGATAGTTATAGCCCAGGAACTAGAGACCAGAATGGGCAAACCTGTCTCTACAAAAAAAAAATACAAAAATTAGCTGAGTATGGTGGTACACATCTGCAGTCCCAGCTATTTGGGAGACTGAGGTGGAAAGATCACCTGAGTCTGAAAGGTCAAGGTTAAAATAAGCTGTGATGACACTACTGCTCTTCAGCCTGGACAACAGAATGAGACTTTGTTTCAAATAATAATAATAATAATAATAATAATAATAAAATTAAGGACATAGGCCCTTTGTCATACATAACACAAATTTTTCAGATTCCTTTTTGTCTTTAATATTATTCAGACTTCCTTTTTAAACACTCAGATTTTGTTTTTCCTATATTTCTTTCCTTGCTTCTATTAGATTAACTCCCAAATTGAAAATGAGATAAAATTTCATCTGTATTTACTTCTATTACTTTTGTAGTTATATATATTCAGTTTAGTAATCCAAATGAGTTTTATTTTGCTATATGGTATGAAGTCTGAATCCAACAATTTTTTCTAAATATTCACAATTATTGTTCAATCAGTATTTTCCCCAGTGATATGAAATATGACCCTTACCATGAATAAATTCTTAAATTTATGTAAAAATAGGCCAGGCATGGTGGCTCACTTCTGTAATCCCAGCACTTTGGGAGGCTGAGGCGGGCAGATCACAAGGTCAGGAGATCGAGACCAGCTTGACCAAAATGGTGAAACCCTGTCTCTACTAAAAATACAAAAAAATTAGTCAGGCATAGTGGCATGCGCCTATAATCTCAGCCACTCAGGAGACTGAGGCAGGAGAACTGCTTGAACCCAGGAGGCGGAGACTGCAGTGAGCCAAGATCATGCCACTGCACTAAAGCCTGGGCGACAGAGTGAGACTCCATCTCAAAATAATAAATAAATAAAATTTATGTAAAAATAGTATTTTTTCCACAAATAAATATTATTTATTTTCCACAAAACCATCTCTGGTCATCCAGATGAAGATGAAGTGTTTCATTCCTCCTCTGAATAGCTACAGCTCACTGGATTTTACTACTACTCTGTTGAATCATAATTATTTTTATATTTGGTCTTACCTTCCTATTTCACAAGTTTTAGAATCATGGAGGGCAGACTACCTTAATTCCTAGAGCAGTGTATCTTTCATTACACAATTGGAGAGAAGACTTAATATATTAGTTGAGGGAAGCTAAAAAACAAGGAAACAACTGACAACCTCATTCATATTAAAGTGTAAGGAGTTGACAATGGAGCCTTTTCCTATTTTGACAAAAGTACAAAGAAAAACTAAAAGGGGAGAAGACAAGAAAGAGAGGTTGGAACCTGGAAACTTTCACTTTTACAATTTTCCCAAAATTTGTTTTACTGATCTGTAGTAATAGATAGATACATAAACCTGAACAATATATGGAAGTATTCTGTGTGTTTACTAAATTAGAAAAAGTTAGAAATAGTTGTTGCAAAAGAGAAAATTCTGAGTCCAAAAATTTTGTTTTGAGTTAAGGAGAAAATCTTTGTGGATCAAATTTTCTCTTCAAAAATTATATGGCCTTTCCTATTTCCCCCATTGCCTTAGTTATGAAGCTCTTATATAAATTTAGTATTCATATTTAATAACCATATTAACACAGGTTCTAGGCATAACCTTTTGCTTTCTGCCTTTAAATTTTTCTCACTTTTACTTAAACCAATTTTGGAAGGAGACTGATTGTCAATTATGATGATTATATCAAACTCTTATTTTGCAGATAAAAATTCACCAATGTCTTTTTCAACTCAGTTAATGATATCATATTCCAATTGAATGCAGTCCATATTTGGCCAAATATACATTGGGAAATAAGGGCAACAGGTATTGAAACATTTTACATTGCTTTAACAATATCCAATAAGTTCATTTATTCATCTGTTAAACAACTACTGAAGGCCCAGTATGTGTATAGTCTTTTTCTGGTAAATGGAAATAAGCAGGTATAAACAATAAATTATCTGGCATCACAGAGCTAGACATTCAAATGAAAGTGACAGAAAAACTAAAACACAAACATTTATCAATAGAACAAAAGAATAAATGATATGAAGGGAAAAAAAGGCCAGAGTAAGAAATAAGAGTGGCATGGTGGCCAGGAAAAGCCAAAGTTTAAGTACAGAATAAAATGAATTGAGAATGCAATTATCTGGTGAAAGAACTTTTCAAGAAGAAAGTACAAGTCATAAACTCTTGAGAAAGAAGCATGCTTACTGTGTTTGAGGACAAGTAGAGGAATATGGCTGCAGCACAGTGAGGAAAAAAAAAGGTAGGAAATGAAGCAGAAGAAGGAACCAGGAACCAGACTCTGTATATCTTTATGTCTTTGTAGATCACTGAAACGACATGGTTTGGTCAAAGTGTAATGGAAAGCTTCTGAACAGTTTTAAGTGGGAGGGTAGCGTGATCTGATTTTAAGAGATCAATCTGGCTGCTGTGTGAAAACCATGGGAGAGTAAGAATAGAAGCGAGAACTCTTCGGAAAAGAATGCAATTGTCCAGACAAAAGATGATGGGGGCTTGGACTAATTAGGTAGATCTTGAAGGTAGGGATAAACAGCACCATCAAAGGATGATGCTGTCAAGGTTTGTGGTGGTTGGATGGCAGTACCATTTAATAAACTGCAAAATAATAAGAACTGGTAGTACAGGTTTAGAGGGGGAAAAATCAAGAGTTATGTTTAAGGTTCTTGTGAGATGGCAAAGTAGAAATATTGTACAAATGGTTGTACATGTGTGTTTGGAGTTCAAAGAATAGTTTCAGGATAAACGTAAATGTGGGAACCATCATTACAGAGATGGTGACTTCAATCAACTGGATGGAATGAAGTTTGTCATTTATTTCATCAAAGTAACTATGCATCAAGTAAATAATTATATGGAGTAATTTAAATGCTTATCAACCAGTATATACACATTCTAATCTCCAATAGAAGAGTGAAGAAAGTAAAATCAAACTTAAGAGCTGTGACCTAATATTCGATATGCAGATGCATAATTTAATTGTTAATCTCTAAGCTCTATCATATGTAAGCAATAATGAATATACTTCATCCCAGAATTGTAAAATGTGTGTCAATTTTATTTCCATGTCAATTTATGCCTTATCCCTACATCTTAGAAAAATTTATCATGTTTACCTGAGAAAATTCAATTAACTCTCCTGCAAGTGGAAGGAATCATCTTTGTTTAAGTGAAACCCTGCCAAGACCTTTTAAGAAGTAATAGCTATAACAGGACACTTCCATAAATTCCTTCATTTTTTATTCTGTGTTTGTTTATCTAATAACTCTACTCTCTATACCTAGATTTTAATGTCAATTCATGCTCTGACTGAAGCTATTTCTCCTGGGGGAAAATACATAAAACACAACCTCACAAGAGAAAGTTATAAACAGCAGAAAAGCTATGCTTTTTTTTTTTTTTTTTTGAGACAGGTTCTCACTCTGTCAACCAGGTGGGAAGTGCAGTGGCATAAACATGCTCACTGCAGCCTTCACCTCCTGGGCTCAAGTGTTCCTCCCACCTCAGTCCACCAAGTAGCTGAGACCACAGGTATATGCTACCATACCCTAATTTTTGAACTATATAATTTTTACTCACAAATGTTCACACCAGAAGTATATACCCTGGTCTCTATAAACATATCTCTTGTGGACTGTATTACCTTTAAATATCACCAAACTCTAAAAAGATGGTTATAATTAAAAAATTTGTTTCATATATAAATTGGTTTATACATATATAACACTTGTTTTTGGATGCTTTCTAGCTGTGTCAAGGGAATAACATATTTTAACGATGTTAATCATTCTATGAGTCACCAGGTACCTGAAATATAACAGAGTGACTAATTCTGTTTAATTTTACTACATATCAAATTTGCTGCTTTCTTATGGGAATTATTTTCACAATAAATGTTACTTTGGAGTAGAAATATTTAGCAACTTCTAAATGACTTGGAGGAAATTAAAAAAAGAAAGTATTTCATACCTGCTTTATGGCAGTTACTGTTATCACAAAGAATAATGGAAGTCCACTGGTAATTGGACTTGTAGGTGTATCAATCATAAGCTAGATTTATAAAAAAGAACAGAGAATATTACATTTTTATATTGTGCACATCATACTGTTATCATCTAAAATTTCACATTACACAGTGAGTATGTATACTTTAGTTCACAATTTCGCAACTTCACTTTGATGGCTATTGTATGGAGTTGGTAAACTATTTAAATCTACTGCCTATTCACATATATGGCTAGAGAGGACTCAGTAACTCTGCTTAAAGACAGAGTTCTTAAGTTCTTCAATATTTGCCAAGGAGTGGACCTACAGCTACTCAGGTCTCATTTCACATTTCTTTGCACATCTTGATAAATGCTGAAAAGTCTGTCAGCAATTTCTACCCTTGGATTCAGAATGATATCAACACTAGAGGAAAAAAACAAGGAATGGAAGTAATTTTGCTACATCCAACAGAGCCAGAGGGAGACAGCTAGGAAAACGATGTTCCTTTACTCCGGACAGGCCAATTAAATTTGTTTTATTCCACAGACAAGCTGAATTCATCTTAGCTAGTGATTTCACAAATCTATGGATGTTATGTGGATATGGTTAGTATACATTTCTTGCTTTTCCAAGAAAATCAAACTGATGCTCTATGGGCAGAAAATCAGAAATTCCTTCTGTGTTCATGAAGGAAAGCAATTTTTTTTTAAAAAAGCAAATGTTTCCTAAAGCATTAAAATATTTATTTAACAAGTTTTAATGTTTCATTTGAAATCCCAGGTTCTACTGAGGGAAGAGTTCAGAGTTTATACATTCAATGCTACACTGAAACTGCAAAGCTTTATCAGAGAAGAATAACTTCTTCAAAGGAAAAAGGAATTACTATTTTAAAATCTTGATTTATACTCAAGTTTCATGGGCTTTTCTCTTGATTATATATATTTTATATTTTATATATTATATATATTTTATATTTATATATATATACACACACACACACACACACATATATTATATATAGACATATTAATTCTTTTAAGCACAAGGTGAAAATTAAGAAACTATCTAACAGCCTAATATAGTAAACACAGATTTAAGCAAAGAAAATGGTCTCCTGGAAAGAAAAAACCATACCCACAGGGATACTTAAAAATTAAAATTCTTTTAAATAACTTAAATTTAAATTAAAAAATTAAAAGCCAAAGAAAAGTTTATTTTGTTCAAAGATGATTCCGTAGGCAGAAATGTGCCAAAAACATGCACTGTATATTAAAAACCAAAATATTTATGTTCTGAGACAGAATATCTGAAAGGTGTTAGGTTATATTCTTAGCTAAGATTATGGTTAATCTAAGTACTATGATACATTACTGATGAAACAATATACAGTTGATCTTAAAGTTCACAGGCTATTTCTTTTAGAAAACTAGATATGACAGATCATTGTATTCACTGAATATGATGCAGAAGCATTATAGAAAAAAATGGTCACATGGTCAAATGATTAAGAACACAACATAATTTTTCTTTGTTCCAAGACATATTTTTAGAAACTATGTTTACAAACAATATTGAGTAATAAAGCTTACCTGAACCAAAAATATAATAAGAAAATAAAAGTTTGCCACTCTTCTGAACTGTTCAAATAAATTTTTTGGAACAAAATTCCACACAGTATACTAAAAAGAAAGAGGAGAGATCAGTAAATTAATATTTAAAAATAATATAAAGTATATAGACATAATAAGTAAAGTAAAATCAGATTTACTAATCCTTTAGACAAAATCTGTTAAGTCTAATCGCTACAGAAACGATCTGGCTTTTAGGGTTCAGGACTTTTATTCCACTTCCCTTTTTCCTTCCTTTTACTATTTATTAGCAATTCTAGCATAATTCTGAAAAATGTAATAAGCTGAAACCCAACAATTTTGCCATTAAATTCTCGTTATTTTTAGAAGTTGGAGAAAGCCGATCTACAACATTTTAACAACTTATGTTGAATTTTGGTACACAAAACTAAACCTAACGCTAAAGATAAATATGAGTTGATAGAAATGCTGATTTTAGATACAATTTATATTTTATTTAGTTTAGCAACAGAAACAGAGGAAGTGGCTTGTTTAGTATGAAGTATGAAAAAAAAAAACCCTAGAATGTTAAAGAAATAAAAATGCTTTAGATAAGTGATCACTGCGATAACCACCAAGAAAATTTCATGAAGGATAAGAAAATCTGTCACAGTATCAATTTTGAAAGGTAAGACAGTAGACTACAATAGTTAAAGGCATAGATACTTGGGGGTTAAACTGCGGTGGCCCAAATCTTAATTTGTAATACTTACTAAATGACCCTGGACTTAATCTCTCTGTGTCCCACTTTGCTCCTCCATAAAAATGAGGATAATATTAATCACGTCTTATAGGGTTCCTATAAATATTAAGTGAGCTAACATTGAATGAAGCACTTGGGATAGACCCTGGCTCATACCAATTGCTATAAAAGTGCTTATTATTACTCAGCCAAAAAACCTGTAATGCTATATTACAAGGGCAGAGTAAGATGTTGCAAATTTTATTTGTATTACAACTCGCAACATAACTTCAAATATGAAACAGGGAAAGGGTTTATAGAACCTTTACATTATCCCAGAAGAATAAGATCCCTGAGGCCAAGGTTATCATTTTATTCACTGCTCAATCTCCAGCACGTATACTACTACCTGGCACATACGTGGAGATCAAATATTTTGCAGAATACATTAATGAATAAATAAATATGGTTGACAACAGGTTTTTTTTCTCAGATAATATCTTGATCTCAGGCAATGAAGCCTCAATGGTTACTGACCAGTTCAAGATTTCCAAAGAGGTACTTTACCTATTTTCTCTGGTGTCAAGTCAGATGGCATGGCTCTAATTTTTGGATTTTCACTGTCAAAAGTTCACTTCTTAATCAGCTGTTTGAGACCTGAAACACTGTTTCCCGTGTGAACAACCTTACAAATAGAGTCAGGTTCCCAGAGGAGCCCACAAAAGCCTATCTGACCCAGGGATACGGAAAGACTAGTATAATGTCTAACAATCTTTCTTTGAATGAAATTATATTTTCAGTTTGAATCTGGAATACGTGAAACATATTCTCCTTGAGTAGTGGCAGCACCAGTGGCTCTGGAATCTGAGGATGGGAAGTATGTTTAGGGCTCTAGAGGGAAGACAGGTAGATACTTCCTTGAGCCAAAGGAAGTCAATGTTCAATGTATACACATGAGATGGTAATTCTGGGTCAAGTCCAGTGATCTTAACTGGAATTAAAAATCAGTTGTCAGAATATCTCCTTGTAACTTCTTGAGTCACCAAATCAAATGCATAATACTTTATAAGGAAAGTTGGAAATCTCCTAAGTTCATAGCAATCTATTTGAAACATAACAGTGACAATATATTTTGTATTCCAGAATCTTGAGGAGAATAGCTATATAAATTGGCAGTAAGGTAACTGGTTTCAGGGTATTTTCTTTGGCTACTCAATACAAGGAACAACTCGGAACAGATAAAAATTTCTTATTAAAACTAGCACACAAATGGTAGAAACTGTTTCTAGTTTTTCTGAAATACAAACATATTAATAGATTGAAAGTCTAAATTCTATGCTTTTCCTATTGTATTGAGAAGGTGAACTCTAGTAGCATAATACCAAAGATTACGAAAACACTGCTAAGAAAGAGAATAATTTATTATGCTTTAAAGTTCTCTGGAGTCTCACTCTGTCTGCCCAGGCTGGAGTGCAGTGGTACGATCTTGGCTCACTGCAACCTCCACCTCCTGAGTTCAAGCAATTCTCATGTCTCAGCCTCCCGAGTAGCTGGGACTACAGGTATTGGCCACCACACCCTGCTAATTTTTTTGTATTTTTAGTAGAGATGGTATTTCACCTTGTTCGCCAGGCTGTTCTCAAACTCCTGGCCTCAAGTGATCCATCCACCTTGGCCTCCCACAGTACTGGGATTATAGGCATGTGCTGCTGTGCACAGCCAAAGGAAGTTTAAATTTAAGATAATGTAGTTACTATGGCCAATTAAAGACATACCATGCAACCACAACATGTATTCCACAATAAGAGAAACAGAAATAAGATGTTTAATATTAAGTAGAGGAGATTAAGAACAAAATATTAACAGCTGTATTCAAAGATAAAGCATATGAAAAAAATTTAATGAAGATGGTCATATTTGACATGTGCTTTAAAAGAAGAACATTCAACAGGCTGAAAATCCAAGGCAAACAAAGGATAAATTTTCAGGAAGCTAGGACAGCATGAGCAAAGGGACAGGATGGCTTTGTGAGACAGAAAACCATGCAGTCCTCACACCTATAATCCCAGCACTTTGGGAGGCTGAGGCGGGTGGATCACAAGGTCCAGAGATCGAGACCATACTGATCAAAGTAGTGAAACCCCGTCTCTATTACAAATACAAAAAAATTAGCTGGGCATGGTGGCGCACGCCTGTAGTCCCAGCTACTCGGGAGGCTGAGGCAGGAGAATCACTTGAACCCAGGAAGCGGAGGTTGTGATGAGCCAAGATCGCGCCATTGCACTCCACCCTGGGTAACATGAGCGAAATGCCATCTCAAAAAAAAGAAAAAAAAAAAAAGAAAACCATGCAGTCTAGAAGGAGACCAAGAGATTAACAGGGGAGTGAAAAGGTAGTAAAATGAGAACAATGAGAGGCAGGCTTCATTTATGCTCAGGAAAAAAAAGTGACAGTATCTGTATAGATATTTACATTCTTGAAATTAAGGTAAAAGACATGAATTCTACCTTTCTACAAAAACATAAAATCTAATTTAAAAAACTGTGGTTAACAGCATGAAGTCAAAGCAACAGCATAGTGCTAGGAAAGTTCAACATGAGTTTGTGGAATAGCATCTGTTTTGGAAGGAGTGTAAGAAAGCAATAGTGGCATGATAAGACAAGTAATAGGTAGTAATGAGACAGTCCTCATTTACGGTAAAACTTTAAAAAGGCGGTATTTCTTTAAACATTCACATTTAAAAAAATATGGTCAAGAACATTAAACCGAATACTTCTGTGTACAAAGACAGTCATATAGAGACAGTTATTTAATCCCAAAAGCTTTCCAGGAGGACACTCAGTTTCCACTACTGGCAGAGAAGCGGCTCTGTGAACTCCCAACAGATAAGAATTATAAAGATTACATTTTAAAAACTATGTCAATTCCTGGAAAAGGTCCAAAATATAGACAGAAACAGGAAAAGAGTTTAATTTCAAAAACTGCAAATGGAAAAAGTATAAATTTTGAATTTTTGGCTTTTTAGCTTGGAGACATATCCAACTACCACAGACAGCAATGGCAGCCAAACAGCTGGGGAAATTGCAGCCTCATCAACAGTTAGAGGTCAGGGCTGGAAAAGCAGCTGGAAATGTAAGGAAAATACTGACTGTGAGAGAACCATACAAAGAAACTGGCTTCTATTCAAAACATAAACTAACCATCCAAGCCCAGGCTGATGGCGAAACTATGCACCAGAAAGGAATGAACTACAGATACTAATACTTGCAACAACAAAAATGAACCTCAAAAGCATTATGTTAGGAAAAAAGAAGTCGGGCACAAAAGACTTGTGCTGTAGGATATGAAATTCTAGAAAAGAAAAAACCATAGTTACAGAAAGCAGATCAGTGGTTGTAGCGCTGGGGGTGAGGAGGAAGGGGACTGGCTGCAAAAGGGCATGAAATAACTTTTTGGAGCAGTGGATACAGTCTACATCTTGATTATGGTGGTCGTCAGATTTGTCAAAACTCATCAAACTCTACACTTAAAACTGATAAATTTTACTGTATGTAAATTATACCCCAAGTTAAAAAAAAATTAAGGTTTTCAAGTGCTTTTATTTCTTGCATAATTTATTCAGAACTGTGTCACTAATCTAAAGCTCATCCATTATACTAGATTCTGACATTTCCTCCTCCTACTTTCTGCTTTAGAACCATCATCCAAAATGAGAGACGTCACTAAGGGTATGTCACACACGTAAAGAACGTAAAGGCAGAAATATGGGGCAGGGCAAAGAACTGCTGACCTAAGACAACATCCCTGGGAAAGACAAGGTCAGGACTAGAGAAAAGATGTTAGCTGCTTTGGACAGGAGGGAAGGAGCAATGCAAAGATGCTTCTTAAGGTGCCTTTTCAGGCAATAGTTACGATACAAGGAAAATTTTATCCTCAGTCTCTTCGACTCATATCCTCTATAACTGTACCATCCAATAAGGTAGCCACTAGTCACACTGACATTTAAATAAAAATTAAATTAAACTTCAGTTCCTGAGTTGCACTAGCTGTATTTCAAGGGCTTGATAACTTTGTATAGCTACTGGCCATCATATTAGACAATTCCATCATGAGAGAAGGGTCTACTGAAAAGCACTATTCTACAATCTTCAGCTTCAGAATAACCTAAGATATCTTAAAAACGCCACAGGAAAAAATGAAATAAGGAAGAATATACGAGTGAGGCTGTACTTTGGCACCATAAAATATGTACAAATGACTGATAAGATTGGAGGAAGCAGGCTTTACAGCAACACAGAACTGAGTTTAAATTCCAATCTAGGCATTTACTAGTGAGCAATCTTGGGAAAATTATTCAATTTCCTAGCACTTCAACTGAGGAAACTGATTTAAAAGCAGTATAACATCACTTTGTAAAATAGATTTCATAAAAGCTATCTCATAGGGTTGTTGTAAGTATTAAATAATATGAGAAGTACTTAATATAGTTTCTGGTACATAGCAGAAATATTAGTTCCTTAGTTTACTAGCAAATAAAGACAATTTTTGGCATGTCAGCTACTGGTATCAGCAATTAGCAACTCCTTTTATTTTACAGTAAACCATTCTGGTTAAATCAACTACTATTTTCTTCAATTTGTAAGAATATAAATAAATATAAACACATAATCACTTTTAAAAATAAAATGATCCATATCCACACTTTTAATAATAATTTTTTTTTTGAGACTTGATCTCACTTTGTCACCCAGGTTGGAGTACAGTGGTGTGATCATGGTTCACTGCAGCCTTGACCTCCCAGGCTGAAGCCAGCCTCCAGAGTAGCTGGCAGTACAGGCATGCCACCACACCTGGCTAATTGTTTGATTTTTTTGTACAGACAAGGTCTCATTATGTTGCCCAGACTGGCCTCAAACTCCTGAGCTTAAGCAATCCTCTTGCCTTGGCCTCCCAAAGTGCTGGGACTATATGGGTATGAGCCACTGTACCCAGCCTAATAATAAAAGTTTTAATTCTTACCTTTGATGAAATGATCCGGTTATCTATAAATTTCTGAGGTGTATAAAGGCCATTCTGAGGAAACCTGTTGGCTACGTAGATGGTTCTTGTGTCACTCTGATGTGGTGGGTCAAAACCCTAAGACCAACCAAGCAAGAGAAAAAGAAATACTAGTCAACCAGGTTAGTTATGACACTTTCTTGTTAGCTTTATTCAGCTGGTCAGATTACATATATTACTATTGTCCTAAAAATGCATATTCAATCTATTTAATTAGAAGAGCTATGCCATCTATTTTTTTTTCTTTCACAGGTAAACAGGTACATTATCTCTATATAGAAACTTAACTAATACCTTTAGTAATGAAAAACAGTTCATTTTCTGTCAGAAATTATTACAACCTAGAGAAGTATTTGAGGACAAAGTTTCTTTCCCTACTGCATGCCTTCCCTTCATTTCTGTGGGTTCCTTGCTTTCTCTGAGGATGGATTTCTACTCAGTGATATGAAAGTCCTGTGTAGCTACAGCCTAGGAAGCACCTGCCACATCTTTTTCCATTGCCAGACTGACTTGGTTACACAGAGCTTTGTTCCCAGATGACTGACAGTACATTAGGTAGGGTCTTGCCCAGATTCATTCCACACAATCACTTATTTATGCCATTATAGTATCAACTGACTTACTGAAACATAGATATGAATATGCTGTAATTCCTGGCCTTGACGAACTCATATCCTGACCTCAAATTTAGAAAACCATCTGCCAAGGCTTATTAGTAATCACCTCCAGTAGAAAAGATTTCAAGGATGACAAGACTACTGATACTTTATTCTTAGAGGACTGTACTAACTTCCACAGTTGCAAGTGAATCGTCAAGACACCTTTAACATTTGGCATGTTGTCTAGGGTTTTGAAAAATTAGAAAAGAAAAAGACTCTTTTGGTAGATTTTGGGAACCCACTGAGGCTGAAAGCAATATCCAAATGAAAGACTTTCTTTCTTTGGTACTAACAGGAAATGATTAAAAATTCCTTAGATTTTTTTCTTTCTTTTTAAAATAGTGGTCATGTGCTATTTACTAGTACTACTAAGTAGTTATTAAAAGGTCAATAAAACTTGATATTCATAGGCTACGATAATCCATTTTTAGATATTAGTAAAGGCTCTAATTTAGTAACCCACTAAGTAAGTAATCTAGCTGCCATTCAATGCTTAGCATCCCTGTCACATTTCCATTAAGCATCGACATACACAGACAGCGGGAGATCCCATGTAACCTAGAGGGATATTTTGCTTAGTCCATCAGAATATTAAGTGTTATGTATGGCATTCAACTGTTATAATTCTTGGTTTTAAACTTTTATTCTGTGATCTTAGCAACAGTTAGTACATGACTGTACAAATGCATTTGTATGCATCATAAAAACATGTTTATTTGTTCAGACTATTTAAAGGCCTATGATTTTCTACCCTGCTATCACAACACTTTGCAATAGTGATGACCACATTTTGTAGAGGTGAAAATAGCAGTATGTGTCTGACTTCAAAATCAGTATCTTTAAGGAAAATATATGGTGGCATAAATATTTATTTTCCTAATAAGGTATCTTTAAATTTTTTCACAATTTGGTAAATGAATGAACAAATAGTTTGAAGTCTGCTCCTTTAGTCTATGTCTTTATTTCTCAAAACAGGTTCACAGGAAATTTACCTATAAACAGGTATTTGGAGCATTAAACTGCATGAGGCATAATATTTATTCAGCATCTGCTTTGTAAACTTATGTTAACATCTCCCCCCATACACTAGCTCCTGCCTCTTAATATGCTTTCTGCCATCTTTCTCTCCAGCATCACTCTACTTTCAGCTCAACTGAACAGATTCAGAAGGATACCTGTTTAAGAGCCTATTAAAATAGATAAAACATTACTAATACGTTATTACTTCTCTTTAACACTAATTTAAACACCAATTTAGCTTTTGGGATAAAGTGTTTTAAAAAAAAGAAAGTCAATTTCAGGACCTGAAACAATACATAAATCTTTAAAATGTCAAGACAACTGCGACTCAGAACCACTGAAAGAGAATTTTAATTTTTTGCTAAATCCTCACCAATACTGGAATTTATGTACATCTTAAAAAAAAAAAAAATAACAAAATAACAGAAAGATAACTACAACATCTCAGTTATGACAAGAATTTATATTAACATATAAATGCACATACTTTAAATGAAGCAAATGCTCATAATTTCCCATTTATCTCAACTGGATGATTAGAACCAGTGACCACATACTAAAATTTTGGAACTCCTGAGGGTTCTATAGTTATCTGAAAAGGATATTTTAAAATGTTCCCCCAAAAATCAATTAGAAACTGAATTTTTAAAATCCTATACAGTAATTCTATATTCCAAGATATCACAATTTAAAATGACAAATCTGAAAGGAAAATGATGACAAACTTTTCCATATTCCCAATGATGATATAATATCTACTTTTGCATTCTGAGGTTTTTCATTAATTCACATAATCTCATCCAATCATATTATAGTCAATGGCATGCCTTTGTGGGGATGTACGTGCCTTATTTTCTTTCATATGCAAAGTAGTAAAATTTAATATGTCTGTAGTATAAGTATGGCCTAATGTCCCTTAAGAAAATTAAACCTAAAAAAAAAAGAAAATTAAACCTGTAATTTCAGTTCATTAATATTTAACATAGACTTTTGCTATAACAAATTAAACTATCCACAACCTAAATAAAAGAACAAAACTATCCAAATATGAAGACATTGACTTAGAGCAGGATCCATAAATGGGCTTCAGTTCTGTGACTCCCTGAAAGTGTGTGCAAATTTGCATATATGTGCATTTTTCTGATAAGTGTGTGCATAGGTTTCATGAGTTTTGCATGATGAAAAGAAGTTTAAAAGTACTTAGCTTAAAATCTTGCTTTGTAATTAGTTCTCTAGCTTCAAATTCTATTATTTAAAACTACCTCAGGAGAATTTTATGTTTCAGTAGCACCTTTGTCTTAACAAATTATTAACAAAATTATTTGTGTAACTATATTGTTAGTATGAAGTTCAAGCATAGTTTCACACTATTTCTGGCAAGCATTATCAGCAATTCTATGACACTGGAGAGGAAACAGAATCTGAACTCCCTAATCACTAGGTCAAGGCTACATGCCAAGGTTCAGAAACCTTTGGCACATAATACATTTTCTCTTGTCATCCTAGACTACTCACACCCTCAACGCCTTGATGCTTGCCTGCTCCTTTCTCCTCTCATTTTATATTGTCCTGGGCAAAGGAAATGAGATAGATTAATGCTATTCCACCCACCCTGGTTTTATGTTAATATCTACTAAAAAGTAGAGTTTAGGTATTGCAGACATACAAATTTAAACTACTGGAAAGCTATTATAGTCTTAAAAATTATGAAATTCAAAATCCCTTTTTTCTTTTCTTACTGGAATTGTGAGCATATGTTAAAGCCATAGGTATTCAAAAAAAAAAAAAAAAAAGGGAAGGGGGAGGGTGAGTATTTAAAGGAAGAAAAGTCTCATGACAGCAGTTAGGAGACTGTTAATACACAGGACAGGATTGTTTGAACGAGACTCCTCTTGTAACTGAATGAGACCTGGAAAAATCAAACCAGCAAACAGCGATATCAATTTCCGGTGGAGGTCTCTAGCCTAAAACAATACTTAGGAATGAGTCTCAACATTTTCACTTCCAGGCCAAATACATCTGCCTCTTTATTATCTTAAAATCCCAAAGATTTTATAAGCATTACAAATAAAAGAGCTACGAGGAGACTAAAACTACAGTTATAAATAGTTAGTCATACTACTTTAATATAACTAAGAAAACATTATCCTTAGAGTTCACAGTGCCGTCTAGCATTCCTACATATGATTTATTTGCTGACAGAAAGAAAAAGCATCAAATCAAACCAGAGACCTCAAATAACAAAAACAAAAAGCAGCTTCAGAGTCAAAACTGTAATACCATTAGGTTATTAAAATAAATGAACAGAATTTTATTTAGATCACATACATGACAGAAAGTGATTTTTGTTGGCTATATGTTTCAAAGTATATAGGCACATGAAAATGCCTAGGGAAAAAATACCAAGGCTACTGGGGGGGGGGGGAATTCTTTAATGTCTTTTATTAAAATCTACAAAGTTAATTGTGAATTACTGTTTCACAGACATGAACTTTCAATAAAATGTATCTATTCAGTAAAATACACATTTATATAAGTATCACCAGGGTAAGATAATGTGACACTGCTAAAAGGCCAGAGTAAGGTGAGAGAGAAAAAGTTAAAACACCTACAATGTAAACAGTTATAATAATTTATCTTAGTTTTTTGCTTCGTATTACGTAACTTTCACTTTAGAATTGAAGTTTGTTTGCCATCTATCAGACCAGTCTGGTCTTACAAGAACTCTGGCTTTGTGCAGTGGTGGGTTGGGACTGGATTTTCAAGCTGTGGGATATAAAATCTAGAGTAATCTTAGAGAAAGACCTCAAAAGTTCTCAAATAATTTGCCAAAGCATTACTACAGGTAGCTCATACCTTATAGGTTATAATACTACTTCCCAAACTTGATTTCCTATTTCAACCCAGTTTCCAGCAAAAGCCTACTCATCCTTCATTTTTCAGCTTCAGAGTTTCCTCATGAGCTCAAGAGATCGAGACCATCCTGGTCAACATGGTGAAACCCCGTCTCTACTAAAAATACAAAAAATTAGCTGGGCATGGTGGCGCATGCCTGTAATCCCAGCTACTCAGGAGGCTGAGGCAGGAGAATTGCCTGAACCCGGGAGGTGGAGGTTGCGGTGAGCCGAGATCGCGCCATTGCACTCCAGCCTGGGTAACAAGAGCGAAACTCCATCTCAAAAAAAGTTTCCTTCTCAGTGGAGCTTTAGCTGATGCCCCTCATTCCCCAGAGACAAAGGGAGTCATGTGTTAGGTACTACTCCCACCAAACCTTTTAAACAGTCCCAGTATAGATTTACTTATGCTGAATTGTATTTGTTTGTCTCTGTATCTCTCTCTCCCTCCAGACTGTAAGATTCTTTTGGCTAGGTGTGGTTTCTCACGCCTGTAATTCCAGCACTTTGGGAGGCCAAGGTGGGCAGATCACCTGCGATCAGGAGTCTGAGACCAGCCTGGCCAACATAGTAAAACCTGTCTTTACTAAAAATACAAAAAATTAGCTGGGTGGGGTGGCACACGCCTGTAATCCCAGCTACTTGTGAGGCTGATGTAGGAGAATCAAACCTCGGAGGTAGAGGTTGCAAGTGAGTCGAGATCACGCCACTGTACTCCAGCCTGGGTGATAAGAGTGAAACTCAGTCTCAAAAATAAATAAATAAAAATAAAATATCACTGAAAATAAATGTCAGCCAGGCATGGTGGCTCACACATGTAATCCTACCACTTCAGGAGGCCAAGGCAGGCAGATCACTTGAGCCAGGAGTTTGAGAACAGCCTGGGCAACATGGGGAAACTCTGTCTCTATAAAAAATAGAAAAATTAGATGGGTGTGGTAGCACGTGTCTATTGTCCCAGCTACTTGGGAGGCTGAGGCAGGAGTCGCTTGAGCCCAGGAGGTCAAGGTTGCAGAGAGCCATAATCATGTCACTGCACTTCAGCCTGGGCAACAGAGTAAGACCCTGCCTCAAAAAAATAAAAAAATAATAATTAAAAAAAACAAATGTCTGCCAAACTGATTTTAACTTTTATGATATTTAATTTGGAAAAGGAAAAAAATTTAAAATTTATTCTGTAGAGTGAAATGTACCATTACTAGCGTAAGGGGCTAGAAGGAAACTTTTTATTCTGGTGTTCCTAGATTTGTCTTATTCTTATCAAAGCTATTTATTACAGTTTTACAGTTGTTGTAAGCTGTAAACTTTGACATTCCTGAATGTCAAAGAAATCAACTTACATTAAAAAAATACAAATCAAAACCACAAGGAGATAACACTTCACATCCATTAAGAAAGTTATTACAAAAACAAAATAAAACAAAACAAAAAAACCCCACAAAACAGAAAATAAGTATTGGCAAAAATGTGGAGAAACTCAGACCCTTGTACATTGCTGAAGGGAATGTAAAATGGTGAAACTACGATGGAAAACAGTATGGCAGTTTCTCAAAAAATTAAATACAGAATTATCACAAGATACAACAATTCTACTTCTAGGTATATACTTCAAAGAAGTGAAAGAAGGAGCTTGAAGAGTATTTCTCCATCCATGTCCATAGCAGCATTATTCACGACAGTGAAAAGGTGGAAGCAACCCAAGTGTTCGTCTGATGAATGAATCAACAAAATATGGTTTAAGCGTACAATGAAAAACAGCATTAAAAAGAAGAAAATGTTGGCACATGATGCAGTAAGTATCAACCTTAAGGATGTTATGCTAAGTGAAATAAGCCAGTCACAAAATAACAAATATCATATGATCCATCTTATATAATGAGTAAGAGTAGTCAAATTCATAAGACAGAAGCAGAAAGGTGGTTGCCAGGGGTTGAGTAAGGAAGGGAATAGCAAGTTAATGAGTACAGAGTTTCACGTTGGGAAGATAAAAAAGATCAAGAGACAGATGGTGGCAATGACTATACAACAATGTACACTTTAAAATGGTTAAAATGGTAAATTTTATATTACATATATTTCACACAATTTTAATAAATCAATGTCATCCATTTGGGACTTCACCGTGGATTTTCTGGATCAGGCAAATCCTATTTCACCATAATTCAACCATAATAGTAAATATCCCTTTATATGCTGCACTGGTAGTTTCCACGTATGGAAACGTAAAGGTATTTATGATAAAAATAAATGTGTATGGTTGTTTTAGTTTAGAGCAAATTTAAAGATCACAGGTTTTAGTAAGGGAGAATTTAAGGTTTCCATAACCAAGAACACCAAATTTGAGTTTTTTACTTTGCCTATCCAGCTAACCACTGTCTGGATAAGGAGTGAAACTAGTCAATTTTATAGCTGCAGTTTACAGATTGAAGATAAATGGGTAAAAATACATTTCTACTCAGGTTTCTAAAACACTCTGAGCTTCCTCCTTCTTCCCCAACAATCATAAACAAAAATGGCAATGAAAGTGGCTTTCTAAATCCTCCTTGGTATATAGGCAATAGCTGGCTACAACTCTGCAAATATGCTGGAGATGTGGTCAATGAATAAACGTATCTTTTTCACAGCAGCTTTAAAGTTTACTATTTAAAAACATACGAGTCACAAACATACACCACAAAATTCTAAACAACATTAAAAAGTATACTAAAGTAAAAAAAAAAAAAAAGTGCTGGATGAATCCTATTTGGTTAGACAAGGATTAACACAAAAAAAGTTAAAAAAAAAAAAAAAAAAAAAAGAGAAAAAAGATGGATGGAAAATATGCAATTGTGCTATTAGTTTTATATGCTGGAAACCGTTTTCAGTAATGCCTGAACCAGGAAACTGTTACTTAATAAATAACAGCAGCAGTAATAACAAAAATCAACTACCTTGTACCAGTCTCACCACAATCTAGTTAATCCTACTTTTCATCTTGCCATAATCATAAACATTTTTAATGTTTCTCAAAGTATATAATGCTTGTAGGTACAATGAAAGTATATGCTGTTCCTGTTATATGTATAATGCAATATTAAGAATTTAAATCGGATAAACCAACCAATATGATATTACTGAAATGATGGTCCTGAATAATGATATACTTAGTGTTCAACAGGCTTTTCTATCCATCTATCATTTTCTGATTGGTTGCTTAAGTGTGTTTCCCTATTCTCATATAAAAAACTGTATGTACTAGTTCTGCTATAGCTAAGAGGTGTATGCCTCAAAGTCAAAACTCCTTTTTGGAGAATGAGCCAAAGAAAGGAAGGTAGACTTCAAGGGAACTTTTCAGGAATAAGGTTGGTATTCATTTTCACAATGACTTGGGGGTGCTAGTGGCATTTAGTTACTGGGTGGGTGAGGGAGAAGTATTAGACATTCTGCAAAGGATTGCAGGGTCTTGCCAATGAAGAACTGTCCTATGAGCATCACAACTTCCAGATGCCATGTTTGCTAAAATCTATTTGAAATAGTCCAAGCCTTCTATTTAAATATAAACAAAAACTTTTTGTATGGATTTATGAATTTTCCAGGGATGCAGTTACCATATAATTGCATCCCTGGAAAATTCCATGTAAACTGAAGAAAGATTCTATTTTTTGTCAGAACTTTTATGTAGTTCTGAAATCTTCTGAAGGTATGAAATCTTCAATACCATGTAAATTGAAGAAAAATTATACTTTTTGTCAGAACTTTTATGAAGTGGTGTTTACTGTTTTAGAAAATCACATCACCAGTTGAAAATTTATGAGTCACTATAACATATATTTTTAGCAGTATATTTAGAGCCAGGGCATTCACAATGACTTCAGCATCTGATTATTATGTCTAGTGTAGTCATGATTATTTACATACCAAAACAGATTTAATATAAATGTATTCATTTATTTTTCCTTCATATGACAATTAGGGTGGTAATGTGCATTTTTAAACAAATTACTTGTATAAGCTATTTAAATTTTGTTTCAGGATTAAAAAATGAAGGAATATTTATAAAATATTTGACAGGAAAAGGGAAATGTGTCTGACAGTGTTGAGAATCAACTACATACTTGGATATTAAAATAGAAGTTATCTTACAAGTATTCACTATCTCTCAAGTTAGAAGGTGCTGCTTATCTCCTATGAGCAGTACAGCCAATATTCAAACCAGGAAACTACTGTACAACAAATATTTCCAACTACAGATTTAAATAGGATAAAGTATAGGTAAAAACATTCTCAACAACTGCAGCACAAAAATCCTGAGTTCAAAAAATAAAGATGCTAGGTGAATCCTATTTAGTTTTTTAGATAAGAATTGACACAAAGGTAGAAAAAAGTAGGGAGGGAGGAAGATACACAATTGTCTATAAATCAGAAATGTGTTATCAAGAACCTGAGAAATATGCTTCAAAAGAAAGTAAAGCATGTCTACACAGTATAAAAAGAAAAAAAAAAAAAGACTCACTAAATCCTAAACTATTGCTATGAAAATTAAACTTTAAGCAGAAAATGATTATTTAATCACTGGATTACACTAACATAATTCTGAAAATGGAACATTTCAGAAATGTTCCATTTTCAGAATTATGTTAGTGTGACAAATTTTCAGTTTGTCTATTTATTTATTTATGCATATATGTATTTGAGGTGGAGTCTTGCTCCAAGTCACCCAGGCTGGAATGCAGTGGTGCCATCTCGGCTCACTGCAACCTCTGCTTCCTGGGTTAAAGCGATTCTCCTCTCTCAGCCTCCTGAATAGCTGGGATTACAGGGACCTACCACAATCCCCAGCTATTTTTTGTATTTTTAGTAGAGACAGGGTTTCACCACGTTGGCCAGGCTGGTCTTGAACTCCTGATCTCCCACCTTGGGGAGTGATCAGCCCACCTTGGCCTCCCATAGTGCATGAGCCATCATGCCTGGCTGAAAATGTATTTTTAAAAAACAAAAAAATGTTTAGCTTATTTTCAGATATTTCAAAAAGCAGCTCATTTATCCTGTATAGTAACTATGAAAATTCAACTGCTGATCTGCAATTCTTGCCTTTTAATATCTTCCTGTATTCAATTTTTAAAAATGTACTTTAACAACCAAAGAGTACTTACTGAATACTTACTATGTGCTTTGTAGTATGCTCAGGACTAATGATGATGAAAGAAATACATGACTTAGTCCCCACCAACTTGAAATTGATGAAATCTTAGTGATTTAGGACTTAAACTATTTCATCTCACATACTTAAGATCAAATTAGAATTGTTTTCTAGTTTAAATGTGAGACAACTAGCAAGGCTATCTGATAATTTGGTAAGCAACTGGATATACTCGTTTAGAGGTTAGAAAAGATGGCTGGACTTGAGATTGGAACCCAGCAAGCAAAATGGTGACAGCGCAAGCAAAGGGTATGTATGGAATTGCCTATTAGTGTACTAAGCGGGCAGGGCACAGTGGCTTATGCCTGTAATCTCAGCACTTTGGGAAGTCAAGGCAGGCAGATCACTTGAGGCCAGGACTTCAAGAACAGCATGGCCAACATGGCAAAACCCAGTCTTTACTAAAAGTACAAAAATTAGCCAGGCATGGTGGTGCGCCTATAGACCCAGCTACTTGGGAGGCAGTGGCAAGAGAATTACTTGAACCCAGGAGGCAGAGGTTGCAGTAAGCCAAGATGGCACCACTGCACTCCAGTGAAACTCCATCAAAATAAAATAATAAAATAAAGTAAAAATATAATATCAAATAAAATAAATAAAACTATAAATAAAATGTAATTAGGAAACTCTTAGAGAGTCTTTAATTGTTTATGGCTATTACACTGACTTCTAACAACCAAAGGCACTGGTTCTCAGCATTTTAGATTTTTACTTTTTTAATCTACAGGAGGGAACAGTTTTAGATTTTACAGATCAGTAAAACTTTTTTAAATTGAGAAACTGGCATAGGGTTGCCAGCAGTTTATTTTTCCAAGCAAAAATATTAAGAAAAAAGAAAGCAAAGGAAACAATCTAAGACTTTAAAAAGTCTGAGAAACCGAACCAGGAAAACGACATTAGGGAAAAACTAATAAAATTCAAATGAAGTACGGGGTTAAATAACAACACATCAACATTGGTGTAACAAACACAGCATAGTCATGTAAGATGTTAACAGTAAGAGAAATTGGGTGGGAGAGGAGGGCACAGGAATCCTCTCTACTATATTTGCAACGTTTTGTTAAAACCCATTCTAAAATAAAGCTTATATTTACAATGCTAAACAATTACTCAAAAACAAGGACATCTACAAATTTATGCAAACAGAGATTACACTGACCTCATTTTTTCCATTTTGCTATAGACCACAGAAAGCTTTGTCTCAATCTACATGAAACATCATCATTAGGGAACCCATGGCCTGGGAGACTACCAACTAAAAAAACCGTTAAAAGCATTCTTTAGAAATTTTGACTTTCCCTTCCTCATGATGAATTCCCAAGATATTTCAGTTTTTCCTTCTTTTTAAAAAAATACTACAAACATATGCTGAAAAAATGTTGATCAACATTGGCAGTAAGCCCTGCATCAATTCAATTTAATTCTGCACAAAGATTTGGATCCACAAAGTATGAGGGTCTCCTGCACATCTAAGTTAGAAGCCAAGTCCTTTATAACACTGAAAGTTCAAGAGGAAAACACAAAATTAGAGAACTACTTTACAGTCTCTCCATAGTAAACAATCAGGCTCACTCTCCCTGTTTCTCAACTCACCATACATTAAAGAACATAGTGGAGAGCTAAAATAAGAATATCTACATTCCCCTTGTAATTGGGGAGATGAAAAAGTGAAGAAACAATTTTCTAGGTAACATGATTAAGACTTCAACTTACTATATTCTGCTCAAGCTTTACCTGCCAATTACACTCATTGCAAAAGACGCTTCAAAGCAAAATATTACAGTATCGATACATAACACACACATTTATTAAGAAAAATGTGTTTGCTACTCTGCTTGGCACTGGAACAAAAAGTTAAAATGTTTGACCATTCTGAAATATCAAGCCACTTAGTATTTCATCTTAAAATTCAATTTATAAATACTATGGGCAAGGTAACATGCTTGGAACTATGGAAATACCAAAATGAGAAAACAACGCCGCCCCCCCGAATAAAATTTCATTTTTAAAAAAAGATCTTTTAATAAGCACAAAAAATAAAATATGTAGAATGAGTACAAATTTGACTAAAATAGCATTAAATCATAGATGACTCACTTATTTTCCTACAGATTATAAAATATAATCTGAATAGTTTTAAAAGTATAGCACAATTTCATTACGGATATGATAAAAGTTATTATTAAAAATGGGCAACCACCTTATCTCTTTGATGCATTTGTAATTTCTATTTCAATATCACAAATTTTTCAAACGTCAAAGCAATTTTTGAGTTCCCAAGGGATTTAAAACTTTCTAAAACTTTTTAAAAAAATTGCATGCTGTTTAAAATCAATTTAAACACTGCTGTTTACACTATGTAACATTTTTAAGAAGAGAGACATACATCAAGACATAAACCAGGTCTAACTAATAAAATGCATTTCACCTTGAGAATGGCCATGGCTGGACTACAGAAACTCTTAATCACTTTTTTATCTTTTTCCTCTACACACCTGTCACCACCATCTCCAGAATACCACTACTAGACATTCCTTACTCTAATGCATTCTCTAGTCTTATCTCACTTTCAGGCAGATTTTAGAAATAACAGTGGAAGTGACTGCTATTTCTATTTCACACTACTAAACTCCCTGGAAAAACTCCCTAAGTTCGAGTCCTGGCTGTCACATTAACTGGCTATTGGCCTTGGGAAAGTCTACATTTTGAACTGTTCCCTTTACTTCACAAAAGCAAAGGCAGATAGTCCTTTTTTTTTTTAATTAATACTTAGCTAAGCTTAACATAAGATAATCATTTCTGTAATCAGGGGCTGAGCTTCTGGGACTCTCGGTGTGGAAATGAGCAGTTTGAAGTTCAACTCCTATAGGGTAAGAATAGCAGGATAAGAATCAACAGTACTCCCTCTGCACCAGAGTTCTACAGTCAGGTTCCATTAGTAGCATTGTGCTTGGGTCCAGGCTTTCTCCCACCTTTGAAAGAAAGCTGGAAAAAGCTGTGTATTCTTAAACTAAGTATGTTTAAGACTTCCAAAGGGATAATGGGATAACATTTTTTAGTGAAAAATTATGAAACAAATCAGGAAGATATGCAGAAAGAGCAGACATGGTGAAACCCCGTCTCTACTAAAAATACAAAAAAAATTAGCTGAGCATGGTGGCGTGTGCCTGTAATGCCAGCTGCTCAGGAGGCTGCGGCAGGAGAATTGCCTGAACCCAGGAGGCGGAGGTTGCGGTGAGCCGAGATCGTGCCACTGCACTCCAGCCTGGGTAACAAGAGCGAAACTCTGTCTCAAAAAAAAAAAAAAAGCTGAAAATTAGAAATTATCTTTTAAGTAAAAATTCAGAAGACAGTATAAACTCTACAGTGAAAACAAGTAAGAGAACTGGTGGACTAGAAGCTAGAAATAAAAAATTTTCACTGAAGACAGCACAGATAGAAAATGAGATGAGAATAAGAAAAGAGCCATAGAGGACAAATTAAGAGGCTTCAATATACACCAAGCAAGAGTTCCAGAATGAGAAAATTAAAGGCTGAGAAAAAATAAAGTGGCTAATAATTTTTCTGAACTGCATAGTCTTCAGATTGAAAGCACACGCAAATGCAGAGCAGGAAAAATAGGAAAAAACATGATGGATACATCACAGTAGAATTACAAAATGTCAAGCACAAAGAGATAATCTGAAAAGCAATGTGAAAAATATTCCCAACAAAGTAATGACAATTAGATTAAAAGCATACTTCACACCAGCAATAAATGTCAGATAGTAATGGAGTAAGTAGTATGTCCAATATGTAGAGCTAAAGTAACTATTAATCCAGAATTCTGTATCTAGCTAAATTTGCACTCAATAGTGACTATGAAATAAAAACATTACCACTCATGAACCTTTGCTTAAAAACAACTAAAGAAGCTATGTCAGCAAGAATAAAATTAAATCTGGAGGAAAGAGGTGGTATGCAAGAAGCTGTAATGAGTAAAAAAAAAAAAATCACTAAATCCTTGTACTAAACCAAAATTACCACATTAATTAAAAATTAATGTTAAAAAATTTTAAAACATTGAATTTAAAAAGAGAAACACAACCCACCTTATGGGAGAAATATTTGCAAATCACACATCTGATAAAGGTCTTAGATGTAGACTATATAAAGAGTCTTACAACTCAAGAATTTTTTAAAAAAAAAAAACACAAGAAATGACCCAATTAAAAATAAGCAAAAATACCTGAATAGGCATTTCTCCAAAAATGATGAAGGCCAGCAGGTACATGAAAAAACACTGAACATCATTAGTCATTGGGGAAGTGTAAATCAAAATCACAATAAGACACTATTCATAACCACTAGGATCACTATAATAAAAAAGACAGACAAAAGTAAGTGTTGGCAAGGATACGAAAACATTGGAACTCTCATACGTTGCCAGTGGGAATGTAAAATGGTCTAGATAGTTTGGAAAACAGTTTGGCAATTCCTCACAAAGTTAAAAACAGAGTTACTATGTGACCCAATAAAAGTCTACTCTTTAGGTATAAGCACAACTAAAAATACATATCTACTTAACAACTTACACATGAATGGCCAAAGCTGTGTTATTTCTAATACTTGAAAGGTAGAAACAACTCAAATACCATCACTTGATGAATGAATTTAAAAAAAGTGGCATATCCATAAAATTGAGTATTATTTGGCAATAAAAAGAAATAAAGTAGTGATACAACAAAGAAGAACCTTGAAAACATTATGCTAGATGAAAGAACAGTGTTACAAAATACATATTGTATGATGATATTTATATAGAATGTTCAGAGTAGGCAAATCTAAAGACAGAAAGTGGTTTAGACTGGGGGCTTCAGGTTTGGGAAAAATGAGAGTTAAGTTTCTTTTGGGAAGAAAAAGATGTCCTAAAATTAGAGGGTAGTGATGGTTACACAAACCTATGAATACACTGAAAAAATTGAATCATATACTTTAAATGGGTGAATTGTATGGTATGTGAGATAAAGCTTGCAAAAGAGAAAAAGTAGAACTAAACTATGCAAGTGTAATGTGGAAGATGAGAAAGAGAATACTGGAGTCAAAAAATCTAAATTCATGTATTATTTATAGATGTAGAGATACTCAGTGACTATAAGCATAACCAGAAAAATAAATAAAAATGAATTACAATCCACAGCTTATAATCAAAGGGAATAATATGAATAGAAGAAACTTAACTTCAATGCAAAACTAATCAAAATCTAGAAAGATTTTCCACAGAATTTGACAAGCATTGTAAAAGTGGCATATAGAAGAATAAAGGTTAATATAATTCTAAAAGAAAAAGGTGGGGGTTCTGCCTGCCAAATACCAAGACTTATTAAAAAACTATAATTAAAACCGTGCATTATTTATGCACCAACAAATGAATGAAACAGAATTAGAGTACCTAGAATGAGACCAAGGTATATGAAAGAGAATGCTGGTATATGACAGAGTATGTGAGACAACGCCGGCGTACGACGGAGCACGCAAAAGACAAGGCCGGCGTACGACTGAGCACGCGAAAGACAAGGCCGGCGTACGACGGAGCACGCGAAAGACAAGGCCGGCGTACGACGGAGCACGCGAAAGACAATGCTGTTGTATGACAGCATGTAAAAAGAATGCTGGTATATGACAGAGCATGTAAAAGACAATGCTTGTTATGTGTCGTAAATGGGTCATTTATGATAGAGAAGGCAAACAACACAGACTTGTGGGAAAAGAATGCCTCAATCGATAAACAGCACCGATACAAGAAACTTTCAATATGAGAGAAAACAAATTCCCTACCTTATTCCATTTACAAAAACCACTTCCAGGTATCTTAGACTTAAGTTTTGAAAAACTAAATTTTAAAACAATTTGAAGAAAATGCTAGGAAAACAGATTTATGATCCTAGTAGAATTGCCAAATATGTAATAAAAAGCAGAAATCATATGTCTAATAAATTTACCTACAAATTAATATTTTCTGTATAAAAAAGATACCATAAACAAAGTTAATACAGACTAGAAGATACTGACAACATAAACAACAAAGAATTAGCAACTAGACTATAGCAAGAATAAGAAAAAGCCAAATTACCTAGTGGAAAATGGGCAATCTATTCATATGAATAAAATTGAGGATAGCTGCATCTCAATAGCAGTCAAGAAAATGCAAATTAGAACAAAATGAGACACTGTTTTACATTCATCAGACTGGTACATTTTTTCAAGTCTGACAGTACAAAGTGTTGAGCAAGATGTAGGGAAAGGAGAACGCTCACGTCTTAGAAAATAATTTGGCAATATTTAGTAACAGTCATAATGTACATACCCCATGACCCAGCAATTCCACTTCTAGGTATTTCACTTTAAAATAAACCCAAACAAACAAATAATTGTCATTGTAACACTTTCTGTAATAGGAAAAAATTGGTAACAATCCAAATCTGCATTGGAAAAGAAGAACCCACCTCCTCCAGACTGGTTGGGCAGAGATTGCTTCATTTTGGTAGTTCCAAAGCCTAACAACAAAAATGCTATCACAGAAAATGAATCCACTCATAAAAAATGAGTGAATTAATGAATACATGAGAAAGATATGGTGTTACCTAAAAGGGAATGCAGAGCTGAGAAATGGCTTTTGTTAAATGGAGAACAAAACCAAAGCAGACAAAATCCCTGCCTTCCTGAGATAAACAAGACAAGTAAGTTTTGAAGTAGGTTAAACAGTGTTAAGTGCTGAGAAATCAAGCAGGGAAAGGCAACAGGGAAGTATTGCAGAGGGTCAGAATTTTATACTGTATGGTTGGAAAAGGCTTCACTCATGAATAAGGGAATATTTGAATAAAGACTTGAAGACAGAGAAAGAGCCAGCAGATGTATGTATGAAGAACATTCCAGGTAGAGGTGTAACAGCCAGGACAAAAATCCTAAAATTGAAGTATGCCTGGGACTTCTGAATTGCAGTAAAGCTAGTGTGGATAAAGAAGAGTGAGTGAAGAGTGATGAAGGATGAGAAATGAATTGGAAGAAGTGTAGGGGCTGGGATACAGATCAAGCAGACTTTGACTTTTACTCTCAACAAAAAAGCAAGCACTTGGAAAATCTTAAACAGAGGAATTATATGATCTAACCTGTTTAGTAAGATCACTCTGGTTGCTATATCGAAAACAAGACTGCAAGGATAGAAAGGGAGAAACAATGAGATGAACTAGGAGCTTTTGCAATAGTTTAGGTAAGAGGTAGCAGCTTAGTCCAGGGCGGTGGCAGAGAAAGAAGAGAGAAATGGTTCAGGATATATCATTTTTAGCAACAAGAAAAAGGGAGATATGATTTGCTCCCCAAACACTTAAATAAATTCATGTTACAAGTAAAACACTTCTGAAAATGTTTTTTTTTAATTGACAAATAAAAATTTCATATATTTGTGGTGCACAATATGATGTTTTGAAGCAAAACATTTTTGGATTCACGTGTCTTTCTTTGATTTATTCTCCCCACAGATGTATCTATAGGAAAAAAGCAGCTGACACTGAAAGTCCTACACCGACTGCTTAGAATTTAACAGATTCTTAACAAATGTATTAGCAATATATATTATGCATATACCTTTTGTTATTAATATAACTGAATGAAATCAATAATTTTACATTAACATATTAATTATCACTGATGTAACTGACATAAAATGAAATGTCTACACTTGTAAAAATAAGAATTTGAGAATGGAAGGAAAGGAAGAAGAAATACTTATAGGTATAATTATATAATGTCTGGGATTTGCTTCAAAATAACGAAAGAGAGTGAGGACAGTGGGTGGGGGAAATAGATAAAACAAGATTGTTCATGTGCCAATAACTGTAAATGTTCGGTAAAGGATAAATCATACCTTTTGCCCAACTTTAAATTATACCATAAAGGGGCTCATTATACCACTTTCTCTACTTTTGTATGTGATTGAAATTTTCCATAAAGTTTAAAGAATAAAAATAAACTGTACAGCTCTATCGATTTCACACAGTAACAAGACATATATACAAAATCGGCTGCTGTTCCTAAGTTTTCCAAAATATAGGGAAATGAATGAATGGTTGACACCCATGCTTATCATCCTATTCTTCCTTCTTTCCTGAGGGGCACTCTACTTCCAATTAAAATGTGGAGACAAACAGAGCTTAACTAATTAACATCCTTAATTTGATATTTCATCTAAATCTTTGATAATCAAATAGTTTTTAAAGAGAAACAAGTATGATTACCTGCATAAGCTATAACTTAATGTTAAGGAGGATAGTCTACATGCTAAAAATTTCAAATGAAGGCCAGGCGCAGCAGCTCACACCTGTAATCCCAGCACTTTGGGAGGCCAAGGCGGGCAGATAATGAGGTCAGGAGTTCGAGACCACCAGCCAATAGGATGAAACCCCGTCCCTACTAGAAGTACAAAAATTAGCTGGGCATGGTGATACACACCTGCAATCACAGCTATGTGGGAGGCTGAGGCAGGAGAATCACTTGAACCAGGGAGTGGAGGCTGCAATGAGCCGAGATAGCACCACTGCACTGAGATTGCAGTGAGCCGAATTGTGTCATTGCACTCCAGCCTGGTGACAGAGCAAGACTGTCTCAAATGAAAAAAAAAAAAAAAAAAAAAATCAATTGGGTGTGGTGGCGCATGCCTGTAATCCCAGCTACTCGGGAGGCTGAGAGGCAGGAGAATCGCTTGAACCTGGGAGGCGGAGGTTGCAGTGAGCCAAGATCATACCACTGCCCTCCAGCCTGGGCAACAAAGCAAGACTGTCTCAAAAATATATAAATAAATAAAAATTCAAAAGAATTTGCCAATACCACGTATAGATAAGAAGAAAATAAAAAACTGTAGAGACAATTTTAAGTGAACCAGTAGGCAAAAAAATTTTAGTGTTCTAGTTTTCTCCTAAGCATACCCAAGAGTCAAACAGTTCCGTCAGAGCCATTTCCAAGAGTTGAGAAGTAACAGAAACTCAATGCATGTCATTCACAACACTGGAGAATGTTTACTGAATGCAGCATTATAACCACATATACAAAAGAATTAAATACAAACATCGGCTGGGCACAGTGGCTCACACCTCAGCCTCCCAAATCCCAGCTACTCGGGAGGCTGAGGCAGGAGGATTGCTTGAGGCCAAGAGTTTGAGACCAGCCTGGGCACCATAGTGAGACCCCCATCTCTACAAAAAAAAATTTTTTTTAAATTAGCTGGATGTGGTGGCCAATGCCTGTAGTCCTAGCTACTCAGGAGGATCATTTGAGCCCAGGAGTTTGAGGTTGCAGTGAGCTGTGATCACACCACTATATTCCAACTTGGGAGACAAAGTGAAACCTTATCTCAAAAAAAATGACTTTTTCTAACAAAATATTGGCTTAAAAGTAAGTCTCCTAGTATTTCCTATACAAATATCCAATCAAGAATTTTTTTTTTTAGAGACAGGGTCTCACTCTGTTACCCAGGCTGGAATGCACTGACACAATCATAGCTCACTGTAGCCTTTCCTGTGTTCAAGCGATACTACTGCCCTCTCCCAAGTAGCTGGGACTAAAGGCAGGCACCGCTATGCCCAGCCAATTTTTAAATTTTTTGTAGACACAGGGTCTCACTATGTTGCCTATTCTGGCCTTAAACTCCTAGTCCCAAGCAAGCCTCCTGTGTGTCTCCCAAAGTGCTGAGATTACAGGCTAGAGCCACCAGTCCTGGCCTAGAATGTTTTTCTTATGCTTTGTAACAGAGAAACTCCAGGAAAAAAAGCAAAATAAAGAATATCTCAGAATAAAATCTTTTATTTTTTAAATTTTATTTTATTTTATTTTTTGAGACGGAGTTTCGCTCTTGTTACCCAGGCTGGAGTGCAATGGTGCGATCTTGGCTCACCGCAACCTCCGCCTCCTGGGTTCAAGCAATTCTCCTGCCTCAGCCTCCTGAGTACCTAGGATTACAGGCACACGCCACCATGCCCAGCTCTTTTTTTGTATCTTTAGTAGAGACGGGGTTTCACCATTTTGACCAGGATGGTTTTGATCATTTGACCTCATGATCCACCCGCCTCGGCCTCCCAAAGTGCTGGGATTACAGGCTTGAGCCACTGCGCCCGGCCCTAAAATCTTTTAACTATGAACTAAAATACTGGGTTTCGTTTTGATATTTAAAGAAAATACACATTTACTTCTTTTGAAAATAAAAAATAAAAATTAAACAAAAAATACATATTTTTGGTAAAAACTAAGCTAATCATTAATATTATCTTGCTTAGAATGATCAGTACTCAGACAACTGCAGAAACAAAATGAAGAATAAACAGCCTGGCTAAATCCAGAACCCCACAGCAGTCAACGCTGACTTGAAAAATTATTTCCAATAGACCAGATATAAAGTTAGTCTATCAGGCAGCTTCTAGTCTCTTAGATATAACGTGGACCAACACTCTAAAAATAGAAAACTAACAGAAAAAAAGCCTAGGTAAAATCAGAAAGTCCTTAGAATCAAAAACTTTCTTGAATCTGCCTATGCCAGGCATTATATACGGTTACCATAATCTAAAACAATGCTGTCGAACAGAAACATGACCCAAGCCACACGTTAATTTTCTTAGTTTCAACATTTTTCAAAAAAGGTAAAAATAAACAAGTAATAGTTAATATTTAACCCAATATATATTTATATTTATATAACCCAATTTCAACATGTAATCAATTAGAAAATAAATGAGATATTTTACATCCTTTTTCCAAACTAAGTCTTCAAGATCCATTGTGTATTTCATACATATTTCAAGTGCCTACATTTTGACAGCCATATGTGGATGGATATCACACTGAATAGCATAGGTCTAGAAAATATTTAATGACAATAATGGTAATCATCAGGCTCTTTAGAGGATCTGGAGCAAGGTCCCTCCTTCGGTGTTGCTGGGAACAACTGAGATTCCTCTAATGATTTACCCTCTTCCTAACCAAATGCAAAACTGGGTATCTAAGAATATATGTCTGAAATAGAGATAAAGCAGCACATATTCACAGATGTAGGTTCTTAAACATTAATTGTTGAGGTTAAAACTTATCCACACAAAAAATAATACCACCATAGGCCAGTGTTTCCTTTTTCTATTCATTCATTCATTCCTTGGAAAAGAGGCAAAGAATGCAGGTATTTTCAAACTGATGCTGAATTAGATCTGATACTCATTCATTTACTCAACCAACATCTGGCGGGTGAATACCTACAATGGGCCAACTGCTGTCTTGAGTGTCAGGAATACAAATACAAGTAAGACATGATTCTTATCCTAAGATATTTACAGGCAGGCTAGTCTAGTAAGTGAGATTTCTAGACTTCCATAATGTGTTCCGTAAAAACATGAGCTCACTATTCTTTTCAGACAGGGTCTCACTCTGTCACCCAGGCTAGAGTGCAGTGGTACAATCACGGCTCACTGTAGCCTCAAACTCCCTGGCCCAAGTCATCTTCCACCTTAACCTTCCAAGTAGCTGAAATTCTAAGTCATACAACATTCAGCTAATTTTTTTTTCTTTCCTAGAGACGGGATCTCACTATGCTAACTAGAATACAGGAATTCACTTCTGTTATAAAGCAGGACTAATGGAAACAGAGCATGAGTCACAGATGCAAGTCACACAGGAAACTTTAAAATTTCTACTAACCACCTAAAAAAAAAGGTAAAAAACACAAAAAATTCTAAAATTTACTTTACTTATATATCCAAAATATTATGATATTTCAACATGTAGCTAATTTAAAAAATGAGGTTTTTGTTTGTTTTTTGAGACAGTCTCGCTCTGTTGCCCAGGCTGGAATCCAGTGATCTCAGCTCACTGCAACCATCGCCTCCCAGGTTCAAGTAATTCTCCTGCTTCAGCCTCCTGAGTAGCTGGGATTACAGGCACCTGCCACCATGCCAAGCTAATTTTTGTATTTTTAGTGGAGACAGGGTTTCACCATGTTGGCCAGGCTGGTCTCAAACTCTTACCTTAGGTGATCCACCTGCCTTGGCCTCCCACATTGCTGGGATTATAGGCATGAACCACAGTACCCGGCCAGGTTTTACATTTTTTAATACTATTTTTGAAATCCAATGTGTATTTTACACCTAAGAATATCTCTACTTAAGCTAGCCACATTTCAAACATAACAGCCAGCAGTTTTATGGATCTGTTTTTTAGAAAATTAAGAACAATCTGGCAGTTTCAGGTACAGGAAAAAGTAAGGTAGCAGAGAGAGGCCTGAACACGTTCACAGGTTGAAGGAAAGAGGAAAGGGAAAGAGAACAAACATACTACTGATAAAGGTAGAGTATGGGCAGCTGGATGGAAGAAAAGGATCAAAAGCTTAAGAAGACTTGTCACCCGGGAAAGGAAGGTTGCATCTTCCTTGTGACTACAGGGAAAGAAGGGAAGAATTATGTACCAGTATAACCAAGTTTGGTGAGTGTGAGAAAGAACAGAAACTTGAGGGAGTTCAGATTAAGACCTTCCCCTTTTCGTCAGTTAATCAGAAGACAATCTTAGCAGCCTCCTACCACCATCGCCAATACAATCTAAAGGGATTACATTTATGAAGCAACTTAAGAAACAGTTATTCTAGTATGACATTTTTTTGGTATAATTATTTTCTAGCTTTTTTCTGGGCTAGTCGATCTTGATTTGTCACTTTTGTCTCTAAACACAGAAACACTACAGATTCATTCTTTCCCTATCTATTATTTGTTCAGCAACATGTATGTTGAGTAAGTGTGGCCCTGACCAACATTTGTACCCCCAGTATTCAGCATATTTTAATACCAGCACAAAGTGCTTTAAAAATGTAGTACTACATTGTCCTGTAAAGAAATACTACATTCAACTAAAATATGTACTGACACAGACTTTCATTTAAGTCTAAATTGGTGTTGCCCAATAGAATTTTCTGTGACAATGATAATATGAACTAATCTGATAGCCAATGGCAGCCAACAGACACATGAATTCGAATTTTAAAAGCCACATGTGGTTCAAATTTTAATTTTAATGACCACATGTGACTAACGGCTACTGAACAGGTCTAAATATTAGAATATAGTGAGTAGCTAACGGCATTTCCACAATTATAATCAAGGTGTTGTCATCTCTAATGAGTTAAGACATAAAATATGGTACTGAAAATGTGTACACTTTGAATACTAACTGTACCACAAAGACACCATAAGAGAATTTTTTTTAGTGTTAAATAATTTTACCATTGTGTGCTAAAAACCAAAGAACAAAAAAGAAATGGATATTCCAATATTTTCGTTTTCAGTCTACTTTCCCTATAGAAAAGATCAAGCTTCTGTCAACCTTCTGATTTTTTCCATCTTCTCAAGTGGTGAAAATGCTTTGTTGTGATAAGGAGTCGCACTGTTTTTTTTTTTTTTTTTTAATTAAAAAGAAATTACTAGAGCATAGGCATTGTTTCTGTAATAAAATGACAACTTTTTTGTGAGACATTAGTTGAAAATCAGGATTCATATAACAAATTAAGTATGCTTATAACTCCAACCTGTCCTTAGGATTTGCTTGTCAATTTCCCCAAATGTATCCTATTTATCTGAATTTTAAAATAAACCCATTGCTAAAAGTCATGTTGATTCAATCCATTGAGCCAACAGAAGTATAATCTAAACTAGATTTTTCCTGAGTGAAATAATACCTAGTATAGTAAAATAATGCTTTCATTACTCTGTATTAACCGTCCTTGATATTTAATTTACATGACCAGAGACACAAAGTCCTACACTGGCCCAGGTATGATTACGTACTTAGAGGATCTGATAACTTAAAACCAGTGAGGTGAGCAGCTAAATGTCAGAGACAGCATTTTTTAAGCACAGCAACTTGTTCAACTCGTCAACCATCCTGTAAGACGGCTGCCTTGTAAAATAACCACATACAACTTCCGGTCCTTCCTTTCAGTTGTGTTCATTTGAAGCCATTTTAAAAAAACATTACCAGATTTTCTGTCTTGAAGATGAACGTGGTTATACAACCAGGATTTTATTCTGGCTAAAAAGTACCTTAACGGTGAGAAAGGATGTCTCAATCTATTTTAAAAAGCTTTAAGAGAACCACTCTAAAATGATCTTCCTACCACACAAAAACACCATCCGGTAAATCAGCCTTCTACACATGCAGATTTGGCAAAGCAAAAGCATAAGGCAGATCTGTAACAAGTAACTTCCGAGTAAAATGACCGTGCTACGGTTTACTGCAACAAAGCCAAAGTATTACAACCAGCTGGTATTCTAATGACATCATTAGCTTGGTTTCCTAAGAAAGCATGTATCTGGGATATCTGAATTTACAAGGCTAAAAATAGCCCACATTTGTAGGAGGGAGAGGTAGGCAGTTCTCTCTCTCCTCTCTCTCCCTCTCTCTCCCTCTCTCTCCCTCTCTCTCCCTCTCTCTCTCTCTCTCTCTCTCTCTCTCTCTCTCTCTCTGTATTTTTCTTCTTCTTCTTCTTTGTTTTTGAGAATGATGCCTGTTGCAAAACGAAGTAACACAAGACTGGCTCTGAAATCCCATTCTGCTTAGTCTTAACGTTAAAATGCTTTCCTAGAGCAGAAGGGAAAAAGAGGTATCAGTGCTTTCGTCCCCCAGTTTCTTCTTCACTAAATGTTACCACTGCCTTTAGAATGAGTAAATGAAAACACTGCATTGTAAAAGCATTAAGTTAATGCGACTTAGAAATTAAATAGTAGCCGGCCTCACCACACAGATAAGGTTAGGCTTCTCCAGCCAGGAGCAATTTCAGTCCTAATTGTCACAGCTGCCTCAGTGTTGTAATTTCCGCGCCGCAGCTGCAAGGAGGCAGGGAAGATTTTTCTCTCTGAATTAATTCTGGAAACGGTGGCACTTTTTATAGGCCTTAAATCACTCTTTTCTAAGATGTTTTGCTGCTGGTGTCCAAATGTTCCAGTAATACTGGAAAGTTAACTATTCTTTCCAAACCTGTCTCGTTCAAAGTACCTCGAGGAGAAGGGGAAAAAAGGTTCCCACTGGAAAAGTTTCACGGGGGTGGGGTGAGGATGAGGTCGGAAAGAAACCCCAGCAAATAGCATTCATAATTATCCTAAGTTTCGTTTCCGAAGCTGCACCCAGACAGTCCTCCTTTCCCGTTTCCAGGCCCGGGGGAGACATGTCTGTCGCCGAGGGGGTTACAGTCACTTAGCTGAGACCACCTCCTCCCCAGGAATCAACCCAGCTCGGAATCGTGACCCGCTTCTCGAAGTCCGTGACGAGCGGAGGCAGAAGGCAGGTTCTTCTCTCCCCTTCACCCAAACACGTCCCAAATCGTGCAAGGTAGGAAGCGCGCGCCTTTCTCCTCCCCCACTGCCCTCCTTCCGCTCAGCTCCCGTGCCCCGTTTACTCAGGGGGCGCCGCCACCCCGCTCGGGTCCCCCGCCTCTGGTCACAGCCGCCCCGGAGCGGCCGGGGGAGGAAGTAACGGAGAAGCTCCGGGAGGAAGCGGCCGCCTCCCGCCAACCTCGGCGGCCCGGGCTTGGAGGCGAGACGAGCGCGGGGCTGCACGGGGCTTCTCCGGCTCTGGGCCCCGCGCCCGTTCCCGCCGCGGCCTAGCCCGGGCGCCCGCGCTCTGGCCTCCCCGCTCGGCGGCGCCGGCCTGTCCCCGCCACCCTGCGCTGAGGGCGCGCGGGGGCGGACGAAGCGGGTGGAAGAAAGGGGGCACCTACCAGCTGTTGCCGGACCCAGCGCCACATTCCCCCGTCGTTGCCGTCCCGGTCCCGCGGGGCGCGGGGGCCGCGGGGCTGCAGGTGGAGGCCGACCAGACACAGGCTGGAGCGGGCGAGTCCCTCGGGCCAAAGTTCCGCTTGCGGCCGCCACCGCCTCACTCCCAGCGCCGCGTCCCCATCCCGCGGCGCCGGCCCCGAGTCCTACAGGCGCGGCTCCGGCGCCGCCCCCGACCGGCGCAGCTGAGCCTCCTGCCGCGCCGCAGCCACCTTCATTATTGCCACACGAAGCACCCCGGCAACCCCACCCCCGCCCCGCTCGACCCCCAGCCCCCGGCCCCACCCGGGTCCGCCCCCGGCGCCCCGGCCCGCCCCCGGACGTGACGAAAGCGGGTGCGCGGACCCAGGGGGCCGGGCGCGCCTCGCCGCCGTTCCGAGCCGGGGGTCGGCGTTGGAGGTCCGGGAAGAAGCGAGTGCCGGAAGGTGCCGGGTTCCCGAACGCTGTATCTCTCCGTTGCCACCCTCCTCCGCGTTCTGGGGTGGGATTAAGTCGTGTGTGTGGGTCTGGCCGTCTCCGAGCCTGCAGCGTGGGGCCGATTCCTCTGTCTCTGCCTCCTGTTGCGGCTCCGTTTCGGGCTCACTGGCGTCTTTGGTCCAAGCGTCTCCTGACACGCACACACAGCATCTTGAATGTGCTTTCAATATGTGACTGAAAGTTAATCTCCAGAGGTCCGAGTTTGGGTTCCATCAAGTTGTCAGGCCTCCTCTTTAGCAGACGGCGGAGACTAGACGGGACTAGGGAAATCTTGATGACACCCGTTAAGTGATTTGAAAGCGATGCAACTACCCTGAGCCTGGGACAGCGTGGACCCATCTTTCTAGGAGAATGAATGAGATATTCTGTCTTGTGTGCTAAATCGGACAGGATCAGGGGAAGGTGATTTGTATAAAAAGGCAGCTCATCGCTGTTAACTGCCAAACTTCTGCAATAAAAAACACCCTTAGAAGTAACTTGACCTAGGTTAAATAAGTGTGGGAATGACAAGCTCAGAAGGAATATACAAGCAACTGGAACAAGGCTTTGACTTTAAAGGTTTGGCGTTGTTTAAAAGCAGCCCCATATACATACTGCGTTATATGTATGTATTGAGTGCTGTGTTTTTGCTGAATTAAAGCACACTTCACCAATAGACGTTTGTGATTTAAAAAAAATAATTAAGCAAGAACAAATCCAAATGAAATTTGCTTGACTAGGCAAGTTGCTGCATATGATCCTGAATCTTCTAGTTTCAGTAGACATTTCTTATTATATAATGTTTATCCAGCACCACAAATAGAACCTTTCTTTGGGGATATTTGTGATCTATAAAACCAACATGGAATTTTATATTATAAATCATCCAACTTCAAAAAATACTAGATCTTTGAAAAGTCATCTTTTATTCTTATGACTAAACCCTACTTTATGACCCTAAAAGGAAGTTTGAGATACATTTAGTAATAAAACCTCACTACCATTCATGGAGCACTGGTCCATTCATGGAGCACCCAGGTCCTGTATCAGGTTCTTTACTTGTATGCTGTAATTTAACTCCAGTCCATCCCTTGAAGTAAGTATGATTATTCCTGTTTTATATAGATGCAGAAATGGAGGTTCACACTAAGTAATCTGGCAAAGCTGGGATTCAGCTTCTGGATTGTCAAGCAGTGATGCTCATGCTCTTAAGCTATGTCAAGAAACAAAAATACGGCAATGCCTACTTTTATTCATTTGCAAATATCCGATCACAAATTCGGCCTGGAAATTTTTACTTATATGCCGCTAAAATTCTTCAAGATAACATAAGACATAGCAATCTGGAGAACACTTTGTATCATTATTTAATTGTGCCCCAAATTTCAAAAGGAAGAAGTTGGGGGAAGGGGTTGATTTCTAGTGCTCTGATGGAATATAGTAAGAAGTAATCTCAAGTTAAATATGTAACGATCAAATTGAAGCTCAGGAACAGAATGAGCAGCGCAAGTAGTATTTTAAGCATTATACAAGAGCAGTCCTATACACCTCAAGTTAATACAAAGAGCATAAGCTAGGGGACTGCTTTTTTGTTTTTTGTTTTTGAGACAGAGTCTCACTCTGTCACCCAGACTGGAGTGCAGTGGTACAATCTCAGCTCACTGCAACCTCCCTCCGCTTCTGGAGTTTTAGCGATTCTCCTGCCTCAGCCTCCTGAGTAGCTGGGATTACAGGCATGCGCCACTATGCCCAAATAATTTTTCTGGTTTTAGTAGAGATGAGGTTTCACTATGTTGGTCAGGCTGTCTCGAACTCCTGACCTAGTGGTCTGCCCGCCTTGGCCTCCTAAAGTGCTGGGATTACAGGCATGCGCCACCCTGCCCAGCCAAGGAGACAGTTTTTATACTGTAGAGGTCAAGGGAAAGCTTTCCCGTTGGCCCTCCAAAGATTTGCCGAAAAATCAACTTGCGAAAGGCAGATTAATTAGAGAAAAGGCACATAAATTTAATGTGCACACAGTGTGCACATGAGGAGAATCATAGAGTGATTGCCAACCCCCTCATGTGGTTCACAAGCTTGTATACCATCCTGGCAAAATAGGTTATGGGAGTGGGGAGAAGAGGAATTCTGTTGAGGAAGTTATTAGGGAAGATGAATGGATCACGGAACAGAGATTAACTTATATGTTATTTTGTCAAAGGATCTATTAGGTGTAGTTACATTCTTGGTCTTACAGGAAGGGGAAGGAAAAACAATTGTTCCATTTGGTGGGTCCAGATCTTGTGCAGATAAAGGAACTTCAGCTTCATCATGTGCTTTGGGAGAGATGGTGGGGCAAAGAGGGGAGGCGAGAGAGGTTTTTAGGCTTCTTCAGTAAAGCATGTCAAAACACTATCTTTGGGATATTGATTTTGTTATACCCGAGCGAGTTTAGACAGAAGCCCCACGCAGTGAGTTTGTTGAGTCCATCTTTATGCCGGCGTCTGAGAGTCAGCTGGAGCTCAAACCCCTCGGCCAAGGACAAAGGGTGGTCCACATTTTTATACCAGTTTAGGATCGGGGTGGTAAGCAGATTATTACAGAAGTAGAAGGAGCAGGTTAGGGGAGAAGGGGGCGCCTAACAAAAAGTTCTACTTAAAATTGTTTTTTCACTCAGGATGTGGGGTAGCAGTTACACGTTACAGATGCAGGATGTGCAGGGCTGGTGGGCCCTGGTTCTCAGAAAATTGGTTACAAAAGATGCCAGGGGTCTCAGACCACAAGCTTTCAAAACAGAATGCCCTACTTAACTTAGGGTGGGCAGGATTGCTTACAATGTATTCATTATAGCCAAGGTCAAGCTAAGGTATTCAATTTCTGACCCCCAACAATACTATAATTATAATCCCTTGGTGGTGGTGAAATCAACTTAGTGTATCATGATCTGTATTTTAGAAAATAGAATAGAAAGCATCAGAATACATTGCACAGAGTAAGTACTTACATGTATTTTGTAGAATTTTCATACACACATATATCAGGTCACAATATAAGAGCAATTTCTTCCTATTGTTTATGGTTAGAAGGCTTGAAAAACATTGAGATGGATAAACACAGGACTTAAGGACTTAAGAAGGCAGGCACCAGCTATAAAGGAAAGAGGGGGAAAAACATGCTTAGAGTCAGTGGTCATTCATTCATTCTACACGATTTCTTACATGTATTGAGCATCAGATGTATGCATAACAACTGCCTAAAACTAGGAGACGACACAGGCCACTTTTAAAGTGAGCCTCTTTTCTCTGGGTAGTTTAAAATCTCGTTGGAAAAAGAAGCTGCAAGGGGAATCACTTAAATAACAACCCAAGTCAGTATGGGATTAAGTCCTAAAGAACTGTACTACAGTAGACACTAATTTTGGAAAATTGATGTGAGCATTAGCAATTGGGGAAGGTTTCAGAAGCAAGGAGCTGAATTTAAGCTGAACTTGAAGTGGCAGTATGAAGGTAGGAGGGAAAGGCTTTCCAACAGGAAGAGCTGCAGGAGCAAATACAGAGTCAAGAAAGCTCAAGATGTTTGAGGTACAACCAACTTGGAGTAGTAAGAGGTCGGATTGGAGGCCGGTCGTGGTGGCTCATGCCTGTAATCCAAGCACTTTGGAGGCCAAGGCGGGTGGATCACCTGAGGTCGGGAGTTCAAGAGGTGGGACTGGATAAGTAAGGAGAGGCATAGCGTGGGGAGAGTTTCTGTCTAGTCATAAGAGTTTACAGAAAATGGGCAATCTCTGGAATTTTCTGATCAGATTAACGGCAGGATGAAATCAGAGTATTAGTCTGTAGACATTGTATGTGATAGGTTGGAGAGAGAAGGAAGGTCAGTTAGGAAGTTATTGCTAGAGTGAAACATTAAGTTGAAAAGTGCTGGGCTGGCAAAGAACCAGAAGTAGCACACAGTAATAGGAAGCCGTGCTGTGCTGCAAGAAAACTGGAAACTTAAGCTGTTCCAAGAATACGTTTACCAGCATCTCGTAACAACCACTGAATAAATGGTAAATATGGTTCTTACTGTTGAGTAAACTTGTTACTGTAATTCTGTGCTAGTTATACTGTGAGACATGTTCGTTCCCAAGAGAAAAACATCTCCTAGTTAGGTACAATATTCTCAGCTATAACACAGACAAAACAAAGAGCTATTTTTCTTGATGAGAACATCTTGGACCCTCAATAGGAAGCATAGACTACAATCTTGTTAAGGTTGACATTTGTGGCTCATTCATTTTGGTACCCACAGCATCTAAGGAGTACTCAATAAATGGAAAATGAGCTAATAAAGCCAATGACTGATAAGAAAAAAAAAACATCCAAGTGATACAGAGCCAAGCATACTGAATAACTTTAGTGGATCCCAAGCTATGCAGTAAGAGCAGTGGTCATAATCCTTCAGACCCAGGGTACTTCCTTTTATGTCTCTCTGAACTCTTCAAGGGTCAGTCTGCTTGGAGGACACAGCCTTGCCAATCTGTTGCTCTTATTATTATTTTTATTTGGACAGAGTCTCACTCTGTCACCCAGGCTGGAGTGCAGTGGCACAGTCTCGGCTCACTGCAACCTCTGCCTCCCAGGTTCAAGTGATTCTCCTGCCTCAGCCTCCTGAGTAGCTGGGATTACAGGTGGGTGCCACTATGCTGGGCTAATTTTTGTGTTTTTAGTATAGACAGGGTTTCACCATGGCCAGGATGGTCTCGATCTCCTGACCTTGTGATCCGCCCACCTCGGACTTCCAAAGTGCTGGGATTACAGGCGTTAGCCACTGCGCCCGGAGCCCTAATTATTTCTGTAGTGATGGAGCTATCAGGTGGGTCCTAGAATCTGCTCTCATTTTTTTTAAAAGCATAACTTTTTACTTCCTCAAAATCATAAATCTAGTACTAGATTACAAATTATTCCACTGAAAAAGCAGTTTTGTTCTGATTATCAATTCAGGATTTGCAGACCAAACTTTAGGCAAAGAAAGAACAGACTTTAAGCAAACTTTTCTAGTACTGATCAGGATTATATAGTTTATCACCTTGTGAAGAATTTAATTAGAAACATCTCATTACAATTTGCATCTTTTCTTGAAAATTTCTCAAACAGATAGTGGGCAAAGTTATATGAATTCAGTTTTATTTTTTGGCAACTTATGCTTACATAGAATGATATTCAAAGCCAGTGTCAGAATCAGAATTCACAAAAATGATCACTTTTTTGAAAGATGAGAAAGTACACAAAACATAAATATCTTCTGTACTTTCCCTCTTCCTTATTTTTAAGTTGCCTTTTAATAACTTGATACTATCTTTGGATGAACTGGATATGGGATTCTTGTAAAAGATATTTTAAAATATCTTGTAAAAGATACAATAGGGAAAAATGAATGAACTTTCTTGTATATGTGTTTGGCTTAAGGACGGAAGGAAGTTAATAGACAAGTGGCTTCTGATTGATTTTTACTGACAGAAATATTGGTGGCCTCACATCAGCTGCAGTAAAACTAAAATTGCTAAAACTGTTACTGTTAGGACAGTCTCCAGTGCTTAACCAACTTTTCAGTTACCTGTGCTGCACCGTAAATCAAATTGTGTAGCCATCTAGAAGGCATTAGTTTTATAATAGTTTCTTATAGATGTCACAGGTTTCATTTCTTAAGGTTAGATTTTTTTTTGAGATGGCGTCTTGCTCTGTCACCCAGGCTGGAGTGCAGTGGAGCCACCTCAGCCCACTGCAACCTCTGCCTCCCTGGTTCAAGCGATTCTCCTGCCTCAGCCTCCTGAGTAGCTGGGATTAGAGGAACGCACCACTACACCTGGCTAATTGTTGTGTTTTTAGTAGAGATGGGGTTTCACCATGTTGGTCAGGCTGGTCTTGAACTCCTGACCTCGTGATCTGCCTGTCTTGGCTTCCCAAAGTGCTAGGATTACAGACATGAGCCACTGCGCCTGGCCAAGGTTAGATATTTTATGAGTGGTTTTTTTTTTTTCTGATTAAAATGACTGCATTAGGTAGGTGTTTGCTAACAGCTGCTTCATAGATTTTCTAGGCTAATGCATTCACAAATTGTGTTCAATGGCAAAAATCTGTGGCGTTACATTGCCCTTATATTTCTATTAGAATAGGTTCAAAATTGTTTTCTGAGGAAAATCTTGGCTTACCTGACAAATATTTCCTCTGTTTCCTTAATTTTGATAACACAGCATTAACCCTATTCCTGGTTCCGATGACTTCTAATGCAAATGAATATGCTCTAATTTGTCGACATGACTCTGCTTTTCGGATGTTTTCAGAAATGCTGAGTCGGGGAGAAGTAACACTTAGGATTTCCTGAAATCTGCACTGTATTTGGGTGATCTAATTTTTATCTTTAGATTAAAAGAAAAAAGAACACTCTCCTTTTTTTTGGATAGTCTTCTTTTAATTCCTCCTATGATTATTTTTACTGACTGCTGTTTAGGATCACACAAATACCCTAAGTCTAGGGACAGTAGAAGACGCAGGCTCAGGAACGCTGTGACTGACTGTTTTTACCACGGAGATGCACCTGAGAACGTGCTAAATTATCACATTATGTTCTCTTAACAAGAGCCTGCAGAAATTTAGTGCCTCAAATAACTGCTTTTTTTTTTTTTATTTTGAGACAGGTTTCACTCTGTCGCCCATACTAGAGTGCAGTGGTACAATCTTGGCTCACTGCAACCTCTGCCTCCCGGGTTCAAGCAATTCTCCCACCTCAGCCTCCCAGGTAGTCAGGATTACAGGCATGCACCACCACATCCAGCAAATTTTTGTATTTTTTTGTAGAGATGGGGTTTCACCATGTTGCCCAGGCTGGTCTCGAACTCTTGAGCTAAAGCAATCCATCCGCCTCAGCCTCCCAAAGTACTAGGATTACAGGCGTGAGTCACTGCACCCGGCAAACTGCTTTTCTTGAGCAATTACTTTTATAATCTTGTGGGCATTTTAAATTATATAATCAAATGTGCTTCCTTTCATTGTGTTGGTTGTTTAAAAATTCAGAGGCTTACTTTTAGCAAGTGCCCAGGCCCTATGGTGTACATTTTGTGAATTACTTTTATCCCAAGTTCTTATTTTGTCTATTCTTAGTTTTTTGTTTTCTTTCTGATTGGTTACTCCACTTCCTTTATATCTTATTATACTGGATATATTGTTTAAGCTACCTTTGATGTTTTTTGAATAGAAGAAATAAAGGAAAATTTTAAGACATAATTCATGATAACGCCACAAAGTTTAATTTTAAAATTAGGTAATGAGCTTAAAATAATCAAACCTGAAGATTATTCAATTTCCTTACTTCCACCATAATACATGTATATTTTCACTATGTTATGATGACCATCCATGTAATTTGAGTAGGAGATTAACAGGAAAGAAACAAAATGATGAGTGAAGGCTGAAGCCAGGTAAGGCAGGGTGTGAAAAGACGGGAAAAAATGTAAGCAGGAAGGAAATTTGCAGAATCTAAGAGAAATAAAGCACTGTTCTTTAAGGTTGCAAGAAGTAGCATGGGTTGGAAGTGGAGAATTGAGAAATACTAATTCAAAGAGACTGTTGTATGGGAAGCAGAAAGAAAGTGGCTAGTTGTTCAAGAGATTAGAATTCCCACAGTATCCAGTATCTCTCCAAGTACTTAGCACACTGGTCATCATGTAACGGTTTGCTGTAACCTCTTTAATGTCTGTCTTCCCCATGAGGCTGTTCTGGAGGGTAAAGACTCAGTTTGCGAAATTCATCAAGAGCTCAAGTATATGTGTGACCAGCTGTTCTACAAAGAAAAAACAACTTTTATGGCTAGGTGTGGTGGCTCAGCCCTTTGGGAGGCTGAGGTAGGCACATCACTTGAGGTCAGTTCAAGACCAGAGGGGCCAACGTAGTGAAACCCCATCTCTACTAAAAATACAAAAATTAGCGGGGCATGGTGGCTGGTACCTGTAATCCCAGCTACTCGGGAGGCTGAGGCAGGAGAATCACTTGGATCTGGGAGGTGGAGGTTGTAGTAAGCAAGATTGTACTACTGTACTCCAGCCTGAGTGACAGAGGGAGACTCCATCTCAAAAAAAAAAACAAAACAAAAAAATAAAACAACAGCTTTTGAGTGATCAGTGAAGAAATCAGGGAATTTTATAGACATCAATGATAAACTGGTCTTTTATGAGTAAAAAAGGGATAAAAGAAGATGACTTACTAGTTGAAAAGATCAAATGAAGTAAGAGGTGTTTCCTATACAATACTGATTCAACCAAAGACTTCACAGACTATTTAATCTTGCTATTCTGGTGAGGAAAATTGGTATCCTGTACATAATTTCTAGTGAAATTCAACATAATGTGTCATTACAGTCAATTGCTGACAGTTTTATGTGGCCCATTCATAAAATCATACTAAGTTTTCTCCTATTCTGGACCTCTCTCTTCACCATCACCTTTTCTGCCACCATTCAGTTATTCAACAAATATTTGCTAAGCATTTAGCAAACACTAGCCATTGTCCTAGGTGCCTGAGTGCATCGTCCCATAGGTATTACCTTCAAGGAGTTCATAGTTTAAGACCTGGGGTACTGCTTCAGAATTAGGTTATTAATAGCAGCACAATTTTATGTCTGCCATCTTGAGTATAATAAAAATATTGTAGGTCAGAGTATTCAAAAAGGTACTGATTATACCTGTGTTGGAAATCACAGATACATGGAGTCAAAATGGTTGTAAAAATGTTCAGAAAATGTTGGTTTTGTCAGCCCCCATTTAAGACTGCCTTGTTCACTGACCATATCATTCAACGGAGACGTGGTAACTTTTTTGGATGGAGCAATACTTCTTGCTAATCAGCATATACACACCCAGTGTCCTTGCATGAAGAAACATCCTGTCTGCAGAAGATTGCATCTCATCTACACAAAGCAGGAGTGGTGTTGTCAGTGTATGTGTATGCACGAATTTATGTATCTGTATGCTGTGCAGAGAGGGGAAGATGGGGGAGGATAGTGGGTTGTTACTTAGCTTGCTTTTTATCCACAGTTATTCAGTGGAATCAACAGCATGATGGGAAAGTCAATTCAGTCATATGATGGTGGATCAGTATCATCATTGTAAAGGAGAGGAGATTACTGTTAGATGTATCATTCTGACTTTCCCCCATCACTGTGGAAAAGGAGGGAAAAAAAACCCTCAATCATGATAGGAAAGGTAAACAATTTTTTACACTTAAAAACATGTACATGTTGGCCGGGCGCGGTGGCTCAAGCCTGTAATCCCAGCACTTTGGGAGGCCGAGGCGGGTGGATCACGAGGTCAAGATATCGAGACCATCCTGGTCAACATGGTGAAACCCCGTCTCTACTAAAGATACAACAAAAAATTAGCTGGGCATGGTAGTGCACGCCTGTAGTCCCAGCTACTCGGGAGGCTGAGGCAGGAGAATTGCCTGAACCCAGGAGGCGGAGGTTGCGGTGAGCTGAGATCGCGCCATTGCACTCCAGCCTGGGTAACAAGAGCGAAACTCCGTCTCAAAAAAAAAAAAAAAAGTACATGTCTTCCTCTGTATTATTTTATAGATGTCGTTTTTATTTACATGTACAGAAAGATGTAACTATCGTTTAACCTTGAGTAATATAATAATGTGTGTGAATTCTAATAGGTTTTAGTTCCACTGAGTATTAATAATTAACGGTAACTTCATTGAGTGTGAGAGTTCCACAGGGTTGCCTTAGAATTCTGAATGACATTTTGTTTTTGCTTTGTTGGATTTTGATATGTCAGACGAGAATTCAACCGTTCTGCTGCGTGAATGAATTCGGCAGTCAGTTGAGAGAGATGCCAGTTTGTAGGTTGCAGCCACCATTTTTATTTTCAGCTCCGTCTGTTGTGTTTTATCAAGTTGCTATTAAAACTCTGATAAAATACTTAGTTTGCAGCATTGATATTGTCCCACTAGCCTCCCTAAAATAAGTGCTCCAATTCTAATCCCCAGACACGTTCTTATGCTCCCCAGCATTTGGGTGGGCTTGCTAGTCTACATCAGAAAGAGCCTATTTTTGTTTGAGGCCAGTTCATGGATACATCAGAGGCTTAACAGTTTTCAGTGGGGCTTTTTCTAGAACATATGGATGGAATTAGTCTCCAGCTGACATTCAGTAGTCTCGTCTTCCTGGATTTCCTTCCTCCTCTTGCCCCCCTCAGCCCTTTCCCAGAATTCCAGTTTCTAGCATCTCCCTGACCCTTGGGTTAGAGCCCAGGGAAATGTACCAGTGAATCCAACCTGGGAAAATGACAGGAAGTACGTACATTCTTCAAAGTGGGGCATTTGCTGTTACTGATTATCTATTTTAACATAAATTTGATGCAGTAATATTAATTTTTATATTAATATTAATATTTTATGTAATATTAATTTTTGAAGCCATCCTCTACATCAGAGGGTAAGCATATACAGTACAGCCTGCTCTTTAACTCCTTTTTCCTCATCTGACTCAATTTTCTGTTGATTAAATGTTAGACTGAGAATGAAAGTATACTTGTTAGATTTGGCTACTTATTGAAAGCTGCAGTTTTGGCTAGGCCTAGTGTGGCTCATGCCTGTAATCCCAGCACATCGGAAGGCCGAGGTGGGAGGATGGCTTGAGACCAGGACTTTGAGACCAGTCTGGACAACCTAGTGAAACCTCATCTCTACAAAAAATAAAAAAAAATAGGCCAGGTGTGGTGGCTCATGCCTGTAATCCCAGCACTTTGGGAGGCCGAGGCGGGAGGATCACAGTCAAGAGATCAAGACCATCCTGGCCAACATGGTGAAACCCCATCTCTACTAAAAATACAAAAATTAGCTGGGCATGGTGGCATATGCCTGTAGTCCCAGCTACTCGGGAGGCTGAGGCAGGAGAATTGCTTGAACCCGGGAGGTGGAGGTTGCAGTGAGCCGAGATCACGTCACTGCACTCCAGCCTGGCGACAGAGCAAGACTCCATCTCAAAAAAAATTAATTAAAAAATGAAAAGAAAGCTGCATTTTGTGACTCAATAATCACACTATTAAACACTATACATTCTTGTAACTAACACAGAAGCTTGGTTCATAACAAGTTTAGTTAATAAATGAGACCTCAATATGGTGTTCAAAGAAAATACTTGTGGAATGAAAGACATCTCTTGTGAATATACAGTGAGGGGAGTCTCAAAGTCTGTTACTTCTTTATGTTTCTCTCTCCAACAAAATGTTATCTCTGTGGATGACAGTAGATCTTCAATAGCTTGCTCGTACCTATCTTTATTATCTTTATCCCCAGCTGGTTTCAGTTTCCCTCCTCTGCAAGCAATTGTCTTTATTTCATCATTCAGGTAGACTGAGCCTTTTGAAAGCTGATGGATCAACAGAAGCCAGAAAATTATATATGCACGACTAATTAATAATGGTGTACAATCTGATTACTGTAAGCACAGTGTTTAAAAATCTGTTCAAACAGTTTATGTGAATAGCAACCTTTGTTCTCTCAGGATTACTTGAGTGGAAAAAATCCTCTTGAAGCTGTAAAAGAACTTGTGGTACAATATTGATTAGTTGGTAATGCAAATTAGCTTTGAGTTTACTATTCAAATGTGGAAAAAATATCTTTGAATAAAAAGTGAGACCCTTACTTCTGGCTCTATGCTTCTTTTGGTGGTAGATTCCCTCAGACATACCTCCTTCATAATGATGGTGAGAATTATGGATTAAAAAATCATCTGTTGACCTTTACTATCATGCCTGAAATAAAGCTCCTAAGGAAAAAAAAATGTTAATTTCAGTTGTAGGCAAGTTCAATAGAGTTTCATTCCATCTCAACCACATTTTCCAAACCACTTGACCACTAAATATTCACTGGAGACTTTAAGGTCATGGTAAAATGAGATAGCAATTTGGTAATAATTGATTTGAGGGCCAAGAAACAATAGAGGCTCAAAACCCACAAACCCCAAATCTATTAAACTATCCTGTTTTGAATGTTTACTTTAAAAAAATAAGCAGATGATTTAAAAATAATCACTTCATTTTTTATTGTATACCTATAGTCTGAGAAAGGATTACATTGAATAGTATAACAAAGCTTTCTGAAGACTCAAGATTTGAGCTGATATATTTTAGTAAGGAAAAGTTATTCCTGCTTCTTTGGTCAAAAATATTATCTATCAAACAAAATTACCTGGGTTTGGTGGTGCTAACCTGTGGTCCTAGCTACTCAGCACATGGAAGTGGGAGGATCATTTGAGCCTGGGAGGTTGAGGCTTCAGTGAGCCGAGACTGCGCCACTGCACTCCAGTCTGGGTCTCAGAGCAAGACCCTGTCTTAACAAAAAAGTTATTTATCTCTAATAAAAGTCCCAGAGATGAGAAAATATTAAATGTTAAATCATCAGTAACAATCCAGATTCAAATTGCTTCAAGAATGCTAGAATTGACTTTATTATATTGTCAATTCCTTTATATTGTGCCTTTTCTGGATTTTATAGCTAATAATTTGTCAGATTCAATTATGTTTTTTAATTTTCTTTTTCACTATACAACAAACTAGGTGTAGTCCCACATTATTGTTTCATAGGAATTAATGTTTGTTTTCATTAAAACTATTCACTTGGCTGGGCGTGGTGGCTCATGCCTGTAATCCCAGCACTTTGGGAGACCAAGGCGGGAGGATCACCTGAGGTCAGGAGTTCAAGACCAGCCTGGCCAACATGGTGAGACCCTGTCTCTACCAAAATTACAAAAATTAGCTGGGTGTGGTGGTGGGTGCTTGTAATCCCAGCTACTCAGGAGGCTGAGGAAGGAGAATTGCTCAAAACCAGATGGTGGATGTTGCAGTGAGTTGAGATGGCACCACTGCACTCCAGCCTGGGTGACAAGAGTGAAACTCCATCTAAAAAGAAAACAAAAAAACTATTCCCTGTTTTTTTAAATATGATTTTCCATGCTCTGATTTAATCTCTTTTTTCTTTTTTCTTTCTTTTTTATTTTTTTTAAAGATGGGATTTCACCATGTTGGTCAGGCTGGTCTTGAACTCCCGACCTGAGGTGATCTGCCCGCCTTGGCCTCCAAAGTGCTTGGATTACAGGCGTGAACCACTACGCCAGGCCGATATGATTTTATCTCACAACATGAGTTTAGTAATTATTTAGTAGCTAGAAAAGCTGTGCTATGCACCCACATTTTCTTGGCCCTGATAGGTCTTTTAATCCACTGTATACAATTTAATCCACATACCAGGCATTAAACGACAACAATAGAATCATAATAGTCCCTACTATTTTTTGAAGATTCAGTAGGAGCCAAGCCCTGAACTAAATACATAACACATTATCTTATTTAATCCTCTGTAATCCCAAGGAGGGCATTATTTTATTCCTATTACGACACTATTACTATTACATAGCTACCATTTGTTGAGCTTAGTAGAAACTAAGTGCCGTACATATATCATTTAATCCTCACAACAACTATATTTTATTTACAGTTACATCAGCCATATGGTTAAAATGCTTGTTAAAGTACTGAAACACTTCCACAGTGGCCAGTGAAGAGCTGCTGCCCTGAGTTCCCCACGTATTCTCCACGCCACACCCTGTTTCTCCAGTTGCCCAACTCTTCTGCTGGGGACCCCTCAACTTTGTCCTCCTCAAATTCAGAAGCTAAAGGGTTAATGCTGGGCACAGCAGGTGCTCCCAAAATCAAGGGCAATACCAGAGTCCATTCTGATTGGTTGGTATCCAAGATGTACATGTTGTTAACTATTTTGGCTATTACCAGGAATGTGGGTATTACAGTTCCCATTTTGCAGGTGAGGAAACTCACATAAGTACACAGAAGTTAAGCAAGTTGCCTATGATCACCCACCTAGGAACTGTCAGAACCTGAATAAAAACCCAGGTCTCTCTAAGGTTAAAATATTTTTCCTAACTAGTATAGCGTGCTAAAAAATGGAGAAAACCACCTGAGTATTGATGGGACTTCCCAGGCGCAATGTGAATAGCTTTGGAACTCCTCTCTCTGTCTGACTCCTGTACGATGGATTTAATTCTTAAAGCTGTGAAAATACTGTTCTCTTAACTGGTTCCCAGACATAATAATGAGCATGCAAGTACTGGATTGATGATGGGTATTGCTTTGCAATATTTTGCTCTCATCCTGTATTCACTAATTTAGCCCATGTTGTATTACTTTGCAATAATCTCTCTAGAGGTAAAAATTACCTTTTTCATTTTATGACTGTGTCACCAAATAAACAGCCTTGGCATTCAGGCTAACTGTTAAACACACCAAGAATGATAAGTTAAAAAGTAACATTTTAATGTACTTTTAAACTATGCTGACTTTTATATAATTTAATGCCTAAAATCCAAAGACCAAAGGCTGAAAATCTTTATTATATTTTGCTTCTCTACTTCTATGTCTCATCTGCTGTGTCCTTTCCTCCATTCCCAATAAAAAGCTAACCTCCAATTTAATGTACATTCTGTCCAAGTCATGTACACAATCCTGTCCTTAATATTTAAGAAAATTCTAATGCTATTGTTACAGTACTGTGTATCTTTTTTTTTTCTTTAGATGGAGTCTTGCACCATTGCCCAGGCTGGAGTGCAGTGGCACGATCTCAGCTCACTGCAGTCTCTGCCTCCTGGGTTCAAGCAATTCTCCTGTCTCAGCCTCCGGAGTAGCTGGGACTAAGGTGTGTGCTACCACACCTAGCTAATTTTTTTATATTTTTAGTAGAGATGGGGTTTCACCATGTTGATCAGGATGGTCTTGATCTCCTGACCTTGTGATCCACCCGCCTCGGCCTCCCAAAGTGTTGGCATTACAGGCATGAGCCACCGCGCCCGGCCAGTACGGTGTATCTTTTAAAATCGGTAACTTAGACCAACACATGAACCAACAATTCTGCTGACTACAAAGCAGAGTTTTATTTAACAAAATGCAGCAAATTCCCAGAACTGAGTATGCCACCTCCCTTAGCCAAAGCAGGAAAATTTGACTAGAAGAAAAAGCAGAAATACTCTGGTCATGGTGAAAGGGTAGGAGATAGAAGAGTCAGTAAAATCTCTTGAAAATATGCCTGACATCAAGTCGCAGAGCCAAGGAGTTTTCTTTTCTTTTCGTTCTAGTTTTTTGTTTGTGACAGGGTCTCACACTGCCACCCAGGCCGGAGTATAGTAGCACAAGCACAGCTGACTGTAGCCTCGACCTCATGGACTCAAGGGGTCCTCCTGCCTCAGCCACCTATGTAGCTGGGACTACAGGCATGTACTGCCATGCCTGACTAATTTTTAAAATTTTGGGGAGAAACAAGTCTCACTGTGTTGAAAACTCCTGGCCTCAAGCAATCCTTCTGCTTCATCCTCCTGGTGTTAAGATTACAGGCAGGATCCACTGTGCCAGGCCAAAAAGGTTCCTTAATGGAGGCCTCAGCGTTATAGCTAAGGCAGGCTGGCTCTTTGGGACAGTACGTACCTACTGGTTGCTCTGATACTGGAAAATATATATTTAATCTTGTTCCCTATCTCCTGAGCATATAACTCCTAAAATCCTTGGAATCTCAGGAGTGTAAGAGTGTCTTCTGTATGCTAATGAGATTCTATATATATATTTATATATACGTATATATATAAATAATATATATGTATACATGTGTGTATATATATATATATAGTATTTTTTTTTAGATGAGTCTCACTCCGTCACCCAGGCTGGAGTGCAGTGGCGTGATCTCTTCTCACTGCAACCTCCTCCTCCCGGGTTCAAGCGATTCTCCTGCCTCAGCCTACCAAGTAGCTGGGATTACAGGGGCCCGCAATCCTGCCAGCTAAGTTTTGATTTTTAGTAGCGACAGGGTTTCACCATGTTGAGCAAGCTGGTCTCGAACTCCTGACCTCAGGTGATCTACCTGCCTCGGCCTCCCAAAGTGCTGGGATTACAAGTGTAAGCCACTGCACCTGGCCTGTAGTATCCTTTATGATAAATCAGTGTAATGTGTAGTATATGTAAATATCTATTTCCCTGAGTTCTGTGAGCCACTCTAGTGAATTAATTGAGCCTGAGGAGGGGCCCAAGGGAATCCTGATTTACAGCAGGTTAGTCAGAAGCACAGGCCACCACCTGTGCTTAAGACTAGCATCTGAATTGGAGTCTTGTGGAACTGAGCCCTCAACCTGAGGATCTGATGCTATCTCCAGGTAAACAGTGTCAGAATTGAATTGAATTGGAAAAACTGTACACATTTGGGGTCGCAGAAGTGTTCTGTGTTGTGAGAGTATAGCAGGAGAAAATGGGTTTGTCTTTTTCATATTCTTACACTTGCATTCAAGTTTGCAGTAGGATTTTGGCTCTATCTGAGGCTCCAGGGGGACCAGCAGAGGAGTCAATCCCCGGCAGTGCCAAGCAGCCTCACCCCAAAGCAGCCGAAGGGATGAAATACCCACGTGCTGTCTCTCCTGGGCCCTGAGCAACACCTGGGGCCCTAAGGTTGTGACTGCACAGCTCTTCAGTGATGTTCAATCCTGGGACTTTTAGTAGCGTTTGGGAAGGAATGCAGTGTGCCTCACCATCACTTTTGCACAAGTTCAAGGCTGCAGGAAGGATCTGAGCTCGGAAAGTTGTAGGAACACAGCTAAAACTGGAGATTTTCCTCACCATTCTACCCAAAGAGATCAGGATTGATGGGGAGAAGCCAAGGTGGAAGCTGTTTGATTGCTGAGGAATGGAGCAAGCACGGTGTGGGAATCGCTTGAGGACCTAATGGAAGATAGAAGGGACTTGGAAGGGGAGGGCCGAGTCTCTGGCACTACCCTGGAGAGGCCTGAGCTAGTGATGATTGTGGTATCCTCATTTCCTTGCGTCATTTTTTTCCTGGGAACCTCAGGAGTGTCTGAAAAAAATAAAAATGAGTCCAGCCAGGCACGGTGGCTCACACCAGTAATTCCAGCACTTTGGGAGGCCAAGGTGGGCAGATCACCTGAGGTCGGGAGTTCAAGACCAGCCTGACCAACATGGAGAAACCCCATCTCTACTAAAAATACACAATTCGCCGGGCAAATGAAGTCCGCTTTCATTTGGTGGTGCATGCCTGTATTCCCATCTACTCGGGAGGCTGAGGCAGGAGAAGTGTTTGAATCTAGGAGGCAAAGGTTGCAGTGAGTTGAGATTCCATCATTGCACTCCAGCCTGGGCAATAGGAGCAAAACTCCATCTAAAGAAAAGAAAAAAAAAAAAGAAGTCCTTTTTTTTAATTGATGCATATTGAAATATATATAGAAGAAATGATATTTCTTAGATTTGCTTAAAATAATCTGGAGTTTCTCTGAATAGAACTCACATCAATTTTGTTACGTGACTAACGCCTGCGAAAGCTGTCAGTGTTCTCCAGATCTTTCCATTTGTAAATTTATTTATTCCTTTGAGGGTCCTTATCTTACTTCACCAGAGCCTATTTAGACCTTATTTCTGCTTCACGGATTTTTGTCTAGCGTCCTCCACCCTTCAGTAGCATATGAACTATTTTCTACATTTGTTTCTTTTTAAAGCACACATACACACAAGGACAAATTTTGCTATTAAAATACACACCTGATATTCTTATCATAAAAGTGGAGTCATAGAATCTGAAAGCAGTTAAACTTATCAAATGCACATAATGCATTAAGCACAGAGTGTGATTGAGAGAGGCTAAAAAAAAATCCGCCTTGAAGAATAGACCATTTAGTCAGAAGACAAAATCATACAGGAACAACTACAACAACAGTTAATATTTATTGACTTCTTACTCTGTGTGCACTCAGTACTTAGCTAAGTGCTTATGTGCAGTTCATCCTTGCAACTCCATGATAGGTACTACGTACTATTATTATTCCTAAAATACGAAAGAGGAAACGGAAGTGTACAAACTTTAGTTAACTTGCTATGTCGCACGGATAGTAGACTGGCATGGTAGAACCTAGACCCCAGGTCTCTTTGAAGCAAAAGCTCATGTTAGGCACAATTGCACAAAACTAGCAGTATCCTCTTCAATTGAGATTTACTCTGAACATTGATTCTGCAGAGCAATGCACAGCAAACCTTGCCTGTTTGACGCATGAATGCTGTGATAGGTAATTTTATGTGTCAACTAGTCAAACATCCAAAAATACCCTCAAAGACCACCCAGAAGAATGAGATTAATATTTCAATTGGTAGAGTAAAATAGGTTGCCCTCCATAATGTGGGGGTCTTGTCCAATGAGTTGAAGGCCACAGTGGAACCTAAAGACCAGCTAAAGACCCTAGTAAGAGGGAATTCTCCAGATCAATTGAGACTTCATTTGCATCACGGAGTCTTCTGCTGCCTCTCTGCCTGCTGGCTCACACTGCAGATTTGGGCTTGCCAGTCTCCATCATCATGTGAGCCAATTTACTTAATCTCTTTCTGGAGAGATAGAAGTATACTCCTATTGGTTTTATGTTTTTGGAGAACTCTGACTAATACAATTGTATTTCAAGAAACCCAAATAGAAAGAAGGTAATATAAATTGCTACTAAATTTCACAACACTGACATATAGTAATTTTACAGGAAAGCGGTCTTTCCTTCCTATGAATCAGTTCCTGAAGTCATGTCCTTCCAAAAGTCATTAGCAGATGGTCCTACCTGCTATGTTTGATTCCGTCTTGGACAAAAGGCTAAAGGAAATAGGCTTAAGTTTTATCATCACCAGTTTTTCCAATATCATTCCATTGGTAGAAATGCAGACCTTCTGCTGTTTCATGAAATAAAATTATGTATTAATTCAGTACACTGGCAGACCCTATACTAGGCACAGCAAATAGTCTCTGACCCCAAGTAGCTTGGTTGGGAGCCAGACAAGCTAAAACTGTTACACTCTAATGTAACAGTTTACATAACCCACCATACCTGCTGTGTTAGAGGCATGCCTCAAGTGCAGAGGGTACAAAGAAGTGGTGTCTAAATCTGTGGGAGAGTCAGAAGACATCCGGAAATAATGGTTTTAATATAAAAATGTATTTTGGTAGGGAATCACATACAGATGTTTTTCTTTCAAACCTTCACCTAAGGCAGCTCCACGCTGCATCAACACAAAAAAATTCCTATTCTCCCTCCTTTTTCTTTTCTTTTTGAGACAGAGTCCTGCTCTGTTACCCAGGCTGGAGTGCAGTGGCAGGATCTTGGCTCACTACAGCCTCCCGCTCCCAGGTTCAAGCAATTCTCCTGCTCAGCCTCCCAAGCAGCTGAGACTACAGACACGTGCCACCATGCCCGGCTGATTTTTGTATTTTTAGTAGAGACGGGGTTTCACCTCGTTAACCAGGATGGTCTCGATCTCTTGACCTCGTGATCCACCCGCCTTGGCCTCCCAAAGTGCTGGGATTACAGGCTTGAGCCACCGTGCCCGGCCTTCTCTTGTCTTAGATCAATAATGTCTGCTTCTGACTCCAGTAGCCGAGCTCTGATAGTGATTCATTTCTTCACTGGGTTTTCACACTCTAATGCGACTAAGGATTTTGAAATGGCTCAAAATAGTTAACTATAAGCTCTTGTATTTTCTCCCTTCTCTGAATTAGTTTTACTTGGGAGCCAAGACTGAGAAGTCATATTTAAGAGTTTGATCTTTCTGGAAGAGAAAAGTGGCTATACAGAAGGAAGGAAGGAAGGAAGGAGGGAGAGAGGGAGGGAAGGAGGGAGGGAGGGAAGGAGGGAGGGAGTGAAGGAAGGGAGGAAAAAAGCCACTATGACCTTACAAGCAGCTCCTTTATGCCTACTTGCTCAATCATAAAGAAGTTTAATCACTTCAATGCCTGCTGGAACTAAACTGCTCTCAAAATGGACTCCTTGCCCATTTGTGTCTCCTGGAAACTTTCTTGATCCAATTGGAATTTCTACATTAGAATATTAATAGTTTTTTTACATCTATTGATAAGATAGTAGAAAATAAGCTGGGTGAGGTGGCATGCTCTTGTAGTCCCAGCTACTTGGGAGGCTGAGGCAGGAAGATCTCTTGAACCTGGGAGGTGGAGGTTGCAGTGAGCCAAGATCATGTCACTGCACTCCAGCCTGGCGACAGAGCGACACTCCATCTCAAAAAAAAAAAAAAAAAGGCTCGGGTAGGTATATTTCATTTTTATAAAAGGTTCTGCCTCTCACTCTTCCTTCTTCTCTCTGGATGGCAACACTAAGAACGGAGGAGAGATTTTGAGCTGAGACAGATTTGTGACTTACTGGCTAGTGATACTCTAACCAGGGCGTTCCTGCGGCATCTTGGGGTTTGGAGAGCATGATAGCTTGACAAGACCTTGCTGAGGTTGAAGGGTGATGGCATACAACAAGGATCCGTTTCTTTTATGCAGGTGTCAGTGGCCAAATGGGATCCAATTTGAAGGGACAGAGCAGGCAGCAGCAGTTCTGGATGCCGTGTGAACCAGAGAGGTGTGTTCATGATAGGGAGAGACGTACCATAGTCCAGCTCTGGAAACGGGGCCAGCAAGTAGCCAGGAGACAGGGAAGTCCACAGCCAGCTTGCTGGGGTTCAGAGCTGGGCTCCAATCCCACGGGGATTCAGAAGCGGGTACAACCAGGCACCAAGGGCCAGCTAGGAACCTGGTCGTTATTAGCGAAATTTCTATCTAAAATTTTAGCTGGAAATAGTGGCTCCTTGGGCATAGTGCCCATGTGGGCATCCAGGCTTTGCTTTCATCATGAGAGCTCAGGGGAGCAGAGGAGCATCATTCCCATGGGAGAAGCATGTAGGAATTAAGCTGAGGCTGGAAAGGGGTAAAGGTTTCGACCAACTGTGATGGATTTCACAGCTGGAGTCATTCTAGTTGGGATGGCGTGAGAACTTGAGAACCAATGATTCAGAAAGGAGGCCAGTGATGCAAGTTGATGGTACACAGGAGAGATTGCTGTAAATGCTTTCCAAGGTCCCATGTAACATTTCTTTTCTTTTCTCTTTTTTTTTTTTTTGAGATGGAGTCTTGCTCTGTCGCCAGGCTGGAGTGCAGTGGTGCGATCTTGGCTCATTGCAACCTCCGCCTCCTGGGTTCAAGCGATTCTTATGCCTCAGCCTCCAGAGTAGCTGGTACTACAGGTGCATACCACCATACCTGGCTAATTTTTTGTATTTTTAGTAGAGACGGGGTTTCACCATGTTAGCCAGGATAGTCTCAATCTCTTGACCTCTTGATCCGTCTGCCTCGGCCTCCCAAAGTGCTGGGATTACAGGTGTGAGCTGCCGCACCCGGCGTTTTTTTTTTTTTTTTTGGATGGAGTCTTGCTCTATTGATAAGATAGTAGAAAATAAGCTGGGTGAGGTGGTGTGCTCTTGTAGTCCCAGCTACTTGGGAGGCCGAGGCAGGAGGATATCTTGAGGCCAGGAGTTCAAGGCTGCAGTCCACAGGGATCACGCCTGTGAATAACCACTGCCCTCCAGCCTGGGAAACATGGTGAGACTCCATCTCTAAAAACGATTTTAGATACTCCATCTCTAAAAAAAATTGATTCTCCCTCCTCAACCTCCAGAGTAGCTGGGACTACAGGCGCCCGCCACCATCTCTGGCTAATTTTTGTATTTTTAGTAGAGATGGGGTTTCACCATGTTTGCCAGGTTGGTCTTGAACTCCTGACCTCAAGTGATCCACCTGCCTTGGTCTCTCAAAGTGCTGGGATTACAGGCATGAGCCACTGCACCTGGCCCATGTAACATTTCTACTTGTATTTCATTGTCTATAATTTAGGCACATGGCCACAACTAGCTTCAAGAAAATATATTCTTTTATTCCAAGTGACAGTTTGCCCAGATAGAAATTGGGCTTCTGTTAAGGAGGAAGAGAATTGATAGATAGGCAATCAACACTTTCAATTACAATCCCTATATGCTTTGCAAGAGTATCGCCTTTGTCTTTTAAATCCTAACTGCCACTTACTGGTAACATGATCAGGAACAAGTTAATTAACTTATCTGAACCTCAGACCTCGCATCTGTAAAATGGGCATATCACTACCTAGCCCACAAGTTTGTGAAGATTAGGTTAAATAAAATTGATGTATGTAGCCTGGGCGCAGTGGCTCATGCCTGTAATCCCAGCACTTTGGGAGGCCAAGGCGGGTGGATGACGAGGTCAGGAGTTCGAGACCAGCCTGACCAACATGGTGAAACCCTGTCTCTACCAAAAATACAAAAATCAGTGAGGCATGGTGGCACGCCCCTGTAATCCCAGCTACTCAGGAGGTTGAGGCAGGAGAATCGCTTGAACCTAGGAGATGAAGGTAGCAGTGAGCCAAGATTGCGCCATTGCGCTCCAGCTGGGCAACAGAGTGAGACTGAGGAGGAGGAGGAGGAGGAGGAGGAGGAGGAGGAGGAGGAGAGAATTAGGAGGAGGAGGAGGAGGAGGAGGAGGAGGAGGAGGAGAAGGAGAAGGAGAAGGAGGAGGAGGAGAAGGAGAAGGAGAAGGAGAAGGAGGAGAATTAATGTATGTAGACTAAATACATGCCTCTTTTTTTTGTCATAAAGTTGGTCCTGCTTTTCTCTTGGCCACATTCCTTTACCATATTCCTGGTGTTATTCTGATTCTTTGATCATGATTACTATGAGGGATTATCATATCTAGGTCTTACTCATGCAGGCACGGAGGAGGAACTGTTCAATCCAATGAATCCCAGGTTCTGTATCCTCAAGGAATGGAGTTGGTAGTATAAGGAAACAGATTACATGATTTCTTTCTATTTAACAACGATAGGTTTCCTCACAGCTTTTGAAGAAATTTATTAATTTTGGCCCAAATTGGTATATTTCTAAAGAGGGAGCCATAAAAACAGTTACACATGTCATCCTGAAAACAAAATTAAGGTTGTAATTTATTAAAAATAATTATGTTTTTGCTGGGCGTAGTGGCACATGCCTATTATAAGTCCCAGCTACTTGGGAGGCTGAGGCTGGAGGATCACTTGAGCCCAGGAGTTCTGGGCTGCAGTGCACTATGTCGATGGGGTGTCCACACTAAGTTCAGCATCAATATGGTGACCTTCCGGGAGCAGGGGACCACCAGGTTGCCTAAGGAGTGGTGAACCAGCCCAGGTCAGAAACGGAGCAGGTCAAAACTCCTGTGCTGATCGGTAGTGGGATTGCACCTGTGAATAGCCACTGTACTCCAGCCTGGGCAACATAGCGAGACCCTGTCTCTAAAAAGTAAAAATTAAAAAAAATTATGGTTTTTTTTGTGTCTGCCCTAAATGAAGTTCACAGTTTATGGAACCTAAACACTGCAATTGCCTTATGGCAGCATTTTTCTCTTGCCATATGAGGTTCACCTGTTAGATCTCATTATAACCACGGACTCATTACTTTGGCTCCAGCTCTTGTTTGCTAGTGCAAAGTTGAACTTAGATTAGATGCGAACTCTTTGCCAAGTTCAGTGGTTGAGAAAGTCCCTTTAGAATTGCAGGACTTGCTTGTTTTCTTTTTGACCTCTTTGCATTTTCTTCCTTATCTTGGTAACCACAGAAACAGCTTGGAGAGGTGAAGTCGTACCAGGTCCATTTTTCACTGCATGGAAGACCATCAGTGCTTTGTCAATGACAATTTGACTCAAAAGGTGAAGGATTGAACTGAGAACAGCAACTAGCCTGGCTTTGAAAGGCTGTTGGGAGCAAGGGGATTATCATCCCTGCACTGTTTCTGTACCCACACATCCCCAGTCCCTTCAATTCTCCTTCCACAGGCCCCTGATCCCTCCCCTGGGCAGTCACTCTCTCCCACTTAGACTCCTTTGTCCTTATCTGCTTCGATTGATCTGCCTACCTCTGCGTCCTCTCAAGGTGCGCAGTGAATGTGAACTTTGGATTATAGCAGTCTTTTTTTTTTAGATGGAGTCTCACTCTGTCTTCAGGCTGGAGTGCAGTGGTGCGATCTCGACTCATTGCAACCTCTGCCTCCCAGGTTCAAGTGATTCTCCTGTCTCAGCCTCCTGAATAGCTGGGATTACAGGCGTGCACCACCACACCCAGCTAATTTTTGTATTTTTGGTAGAGACGGGGTTTCACCATATTGGCCAGGCTGGTCTTGATTTCTTAACCTTGTGATCTGCCTGCCTCAGCCTCCCAAAGTGCTGGGATTACAGGCATAAACCACTGTGCCCAGGCCTGGATTATAGCAATCTTTGGAGCAAGGGCACCTGATTCTCAATTTCCTTCCATGTATGAAGGAAATAAAACCTACTTCTCAGAGTTATTTTAAGGATGAAATGAGGGAAAAAGATGTGTTTATGTATATATTTCTAGGCATAAAGTAGGCATTCTGTAAATGTTGCTTTATTTTTCTCCTTGTCAATCTTTCTCTCCTCTGACATTTCCATGTTCTTTTTATCTTGGAAGCTGTTCTGCTTAGAGTAGTGCCTGAAGCAGCGACATTAGAAATGTCAGATCTCAGGCCCTCCCCCACTCCTGCGTTTTAACAGTATCCTGGATGTTCTATATATGTGTTAAAGCTTGAGAAGCAGCAATCCACAATAGACGTCCTCACTTTTTAACCCACTTTCTAAAGGGGAAAGAGTAATGGCCAGCCCTGATTGCCTTGTCAGTTCCAGATGCCTCTTTTTTTTTTTTTTTTTTGAGACAGAATTTCATTTTTGTTACCCAGGCTGGAGTGCAATGGCACAATCTCGGCTCACCTCAATCTCCGCCTCCTGGGTTCAGGCAATTCTCCTGCCTCAGCCTCCCGAGTAGCTGGGATTACAGGCATGCGCCACCATGCCCAACTAATTTTTTGTATTTTTAGTAGAGACGGGGTTTCACCGTGTTGACCAGGATGGTCTCGATCTCTTGACCTTGTGATCCACCCGCCTCGGCCTCCCAAAGTGCTGGGATTACAGGCTTGAGCCACCACGCCCGGCTCCCAGATGCTTCTTAACTGCACTTTCCTCATCCTCACTCTGAGACTAATGTCTCCTCTTTACCTGTGAAGAAATGGAGATGGAAGGAGTTAACTCCTTAGCTCAAGATTACGTACATCAGACACAGAAAAACAACTCTTTTTAATAAGCTGTAACTTTGATTTTGTTTTCAGTATGACATGCTTAACTGGTTTTAATACACCATATCCAGAAATATACCAGTCTAGACTCAAATTGGTAAATTTCTCCCAAAAGTTGTCATGGGGCCAGGCACAGTGGCTCACGACTGTCATCTCAGCACTTTGGGAGGCTGAGTTGGGCAGATCACTTGAGGTCAGGAGACCAGCCTGGCCAACTGGGTGAAACACCGTCTCTACTAAAAATATAAAAATTAGCCTAGCATGATGGCACACGCCTGTAATCCCAGCTACTCGGGAGGCTGAGACAGGAGAATTGCTTGAACCTGGGAAGCAGAGGTTGTGGTGAGCCAAGATCCCACCACTGTACTGCAGCCTGGGTGACAGAGTGAGACTCCATCTCAAAACAAAACAAAACAAAACAGTTGTCATGGAAAGGTTCAGGAAAGACTCTAACTCAGGTCTAGAACACTTTGTGCTACTCCCAAATCACCTGGCCTCTTGGCTTTTGTTGCTGGAGAAGACTGAAATGGAAAGAAGAAGAAGAAAATTAAAAACAAAAAAGTCTCCCAAAGATGGACTCATAATAACATTAAAGGTAACCTCAGGTTTTAATGAAACCAATAGAGAACCACTTCCTTGATGAATGATTCCAGCTGTCCTCAATTCTTTTCCAGGTACCTTGCCCTTTATTTGATATTGACATATGTTGGGCACCTAATAATTGATAATAAAATATTCCACATACACAAAGCAGTTGTTTAATTTTCAGCTTGGTTAGTGAAACGATGTATCAGTTAATTGTGTCATCTAATCTAGCATGTGATTATGTTGCTTTGTTAATGCATTTTTTCAGTTGTATTTTTTTCTCTTCTCCCAAGGTGGACGATCACCTGAGGTCAGAAGTTCAAGACCAGCCTGGCCAATATGGTGAAACCCCATCTTTACTAAAAAAATACAAACAAAAATTAGCCAGTGTGGGGGTGGCACCTGTAATCCTAGCTACCTGGGAGGCTGAGGCAGGAGAATCACTTGAACCCAGGAAGTGGAGGTTGCAGTGAGTGGAGATCGCGCCACTGCACTCCAGCCTAGGTGACAGAGTGAGACTCCGTTTGGAAAAAAAAAAGATTGTAACATTGTTAAGGCAAGGCAGCCCCTTCCTTTCTCCCTTTTCTCCTGCCTTCCTCTCCTCCTCCCTTTCTCCCATCTTCCCTTCCTTTCCTTCTTCATTCCATATAATTTTGTAATGCCAAGGGGAAAAAACCCACTAGTATTTCTATTTCTGGAATGAGAAATGTAATTTAACTTCAGTTGATTTAATAATTTTAGTTTGTTTGCAATTAACAGATTACATTTTGTTAATGCTTCTGGTTTGGGAAAGGAATCTGTTCTGATTTTGCTTTAGATCAGGAGACAGTATCTCATACTTTGTCTATTGCACTAACTCAATGTCTTAAATTTCTTGCTATGTTAATAGTAAACTCCCAAACTATGACTTTTGATATTAGAAAGGCATGAATACATTAGGTTTGGGAACCCCATTAAAATAACGAATTGGAAGTATTTGATGGAACCTTTTAAAATTTAGCAAAATGTTTGTTTCCAATGTGAATTTTAGTAATTACACTAAGCATTCTATATGGTTCAAAAGAAATAAAATGTAATTGACCCATGTAGAATATGCCTTACTTTCTTCTGTACTGTTACTAAGCATGGATCAATTTTTGATCTTATGGCGAGTTCTTTCTTAGAGGCAAATATTTTAACTTTTAACTTTATAATATTCTTAAATAGATCTCTTGATGTGCTCATGATATATACTCTAACTATAAATGCATCCCATATTTGAACTATCAGAATTAATAAACTGGACCGATTTACCTATTTTCCAAACTTTTAAACTTAGTCTAACAAACAATATACCTAACTAGTTGGAAATGGGATGATAACTGCTCCCCGTGAGGAATTACTTTTTAAAAACTTCTCCACTCCATTTATTCATTGATATTTACTAAGACATCATTCTGTAAGAAGGCTCGATCATCTGATTTTATCTCCACTGGACACAGATACTGTGCCAGTGAAAGTCAGGTAGTGTCCATTATTCTAGACAGAATCTGTCTGTTGTGGGAATGAATTCCAGTTCACGAGCTCAACTGTGCAGAAAATATCTCATTTCCGGCTGGGTGTGGTGGCTCATGCCTGTAATCCCAGCACTTTGGGAGGTCGAGGCTGACAGACCACCTGAGGTTGAGAGTTCGAGACTGACCCGACCAACATGCAGAAACCCTGTCTTTACTTAAAAAAAAAAAAAAAAAAAAAAAAAGGGCCAGGCGCAGTGGCTCACGCCTGTAATCCCAGCACTTTGGGAGGCCGAGGTGGGTGGATCACGAGGTCAAGAGATCGAGACCATCCTGGTCAACATGGTGAAACCCCGTCTCTACTAAAGATATAAAACATTAGCTGGGCATGGTGGCTCGTGCCTGTAATCCCAGCTACTCAGGAGGCTGAGGCAGGAGAATTGCCTGAACCCAGGAGGTGGAGGTTGTGGTGAGCCGAGATCGTGCCATTGCACTCCAACCTGGGTAACAAAAGTGAAACTCCGTCTCAAAAAAAAAAAAAAAAAAAAAAAATTGGCCGGGCCTGGTGGCACATACTTGTCATCCCAGCAACTCAGGAAGCTGAGGCAGGAGGATTACTCGAACCTGGGAGGCAGAGGTTGTGGTGAGCCGAGATCACACCACTGCACTCCAGCCTGGGCAACAAGAGCGAAACTGTTTCAAAAAAAGAAAAGAAAACATCACATTTCCTAATTTTCCTTGAATCAACAGAAATCTGACTCTGAGCCCCGCTCCTGCAGTACAGGAAGAGAATTCACTGTCATGACTGGGTCTTCTCGTGGGACCAGGCTTAGATTCTGAGGGAACACTGATGGTTCTGCTTAGTGAGCGATGGCTCATGCTGGTTTCCGCTGACGTGCCTGTGTCTCACCAGCGAGGTTTAAGTGCTTAGCTGCTTCTGCACCATGCCTGGGGTAGGAGAATTTTTGGGAACGCTGGGGGTCTGTTCTCTTTCGGGTCATGACAAGCCTTCCCTTTGAGATCTTTCCTCCTTGTTTTGGGCATGGCTGTCAAGCTATGCATAGGCTCCTGATACTTTTCAGACCCCACTGATTTCTGTCCCCTGTCCAGTCTCCAGAATCTGTGCTCTCTCTCCCACTCTTAAAAATATTTTCCTGGCCGGGCGCGGTGGCTCAAGCCTGTAATCCCAGCACTTTGGGAGGCCGAGGCGGGTGGATCACGAGGTCAAGAGATCGAGACCATCCTGGTCAACACGGTGAAACCCCGTCTCTACTAAAAATACAAAAAATTAGCTGGGCATGGTGGCGTTTGCCTGTAATCCCAGCTACTCGGGAGGTTGAGGCAGGAGAATTGCCTGAACCCAGGAGGTGGAGGTTGCGGTGAGCCAAGATCGCGCCATTGCACTCCAGCCTGGGTAACAAGAGCGAAACTCCGTCTCAAAAAAAAAAAAAAAAAAAAAATATTTTCCTATTGGCCGGGCGCAGTGGCTCATGCCTGTAATCCCAGCACTTTGGGAGGCTGAGGGAGGCGGATCACAATCAGGTGATCAAAACCATCCTGGCTAACACAGTGAAACCCCGTCTCTACTAATAACAGAAAAAATTAGACAGGTGTGGTGGCACGTGCATGTAGTCACAGCTACTCAGGAGGCTGAGGCAGGAGAATCTCTTGAACCTGGCGGGTGGAGGTTGCAGTGAGCAGAGATTGTGCCACTACACTCCAGCTTGGGTGACAGTGAGAGACTCTGTCTCAAACAAACAAATGAACAAACAAACATTTCTCTCTACTTCCCCTACAAGACACACAAGGCTATGCCTTCTACAGACTTTGGTTTTACGGAGACCAGAAGAGCCTTTGACTTCATATGCGTATGTTTTGAGCTCTGTAAAAATTCCTTAGGTAAAAAGTCACAAAGGACTTCCCTTCTTGCTTGAGACTGGAGGAGGATTGCAGGAGAATTGAACAAATTAGAATTTAGAGCCACAGGTGGTAGCTGACACCTGTAATACCAGCACTTGGGGAGGTCAGGAGTTTGAGACCAGCCTGGCCAACATGGGGAAACCCTAACTCTACAAAAAACACAATAATTAGCAAGTGTGATGGCGCACGCCTGTGGTCCCAGCTACTCAGGAGGCTGAGGTGGGAAGGTTGCTTGAGCCTGGGAGGTTGAGGCTGCAGTGAGCCAAGATGGTGCCACTCCCTGTCTCAAAAACTATCCAGACACAGATCTATGCTAACTGCTCAGAGAGGTTTTTTAACTTGGGGTTTTATAAGGACAATAAAAGCATTTATGTTTGGTTAAGTCTACTTGAGCATGAAAACTCTTTGCCGTAAACTACGTTAAAGATAAATACACGATTCTCATAAAAATTTCCAGCACTGGCCAGGCGCGGTAGCTCAAGCCTGTAATCCCAGCACTTTGGGAGGCCGAGGCGGGTGGATCATGAGGTCAAGAGATCGAGACCATCCTGGTCAATACGGTGAAACCCCGTCTCTACTAAAAATACAAAAAATTAGCTGGGCACGGTGGCACGTGCCTGTAATCCCAGCTACACAGGAGGCTGAGGCAGGAGAATTGCCTGAACCCAGGAGGCGGAGGTTGCGGTGAGCTGAGATTGCGCCATTGCACTCCAGCCTGGGTAACAAGAGCGAAACTCCGTCTCAAAAAAAAAAAAAAAAAAAAAAAAAAAAAAATTCCAGCTCCTCCAGGAACTGGGAAGAACCTGGAGCTCGGGTTTAGGTTTGATCTGCGTTCCTTTCCCTGTCAGGTTCTGTTGATTGCTTTCCGTGTGAGTTTCGCACTGACCTTGTCTGGTAAGGTTGTCAGTTTGTTATAACAGCGACCATTTTGCATTGGGTTCTTATTAAGGCTTTGCTAGTGGATGCATTAAAGTTTTGATTCTTTGTAGAGACTTTATCCCTGCATGAGCTGAGGCAGATTGTTCTATTTACCAGGCTGAAGAATCCCAGGCATGAGCTGCACCTGGGAAACTGAGGGATGTTGTGTTCACCTCCTTCTTGCTCAAATCTGAGCACTCGGCATTTAGTCTCTTACTGCAGCTCATGGGGGCATTTTAAATTTCTTTTTTTTTTTTTTGAGAGGAAGTCTCGGTCTGTCACCAGGCTTGAGTGCAGTGGCGCAATCTCAGCTCATTGCAACCTCTGCCTCCGGGGTTCAAGTGATTCCCCTGCGTCAGCCTCCCAAGTAGCTGGGGTTACAGGCATCCACCACCACGCCTAGCTAATTTTTTTGTATTTTAGTAGAGACAAGGTTTCACCATGTTGGCCGGGATGGTCTCCATCTCCTGACCTAGTGATCCACCTACCTTGGCCTCCCAAAGTGCTTGAATTATAGGTGTGAGCCACTGTGCCCGGTCAGGGGGCATTTTAAACTTCCTATGTTAGGTAGAGACATTTTTATTTGGTGTATGAGGGGAAAACAGGTTCCAAAGCATTTCCTTTGTAATATCGTTAAACATTATTCCTGTTAGATATTCCAGGGACATAGCTATGTATCATTCTTGCTGTGCCACATATTACAGCTGCACTGTTAGGAAATTCCTTCTTGAATTAAAAAAATATATATTTTATTACATATTTTATGCCAGCACTGTTTGCCTTTTATTATATGTTTTAGAAAAAAGCATCCAGATGTCTCCCTTTTGCTAATTTAAATTATTTATTAAAGTAACACGAGAGTCTGGTTTATGAAGTCAGACACTGTTTTTTGTTATAAACCATTTATGGCTGTTTGGTCTTACAAACTGCTGGTTCCCGAGTTCCACTCCCCAGAGACCACCACCTTCAACTCTTTTAACAATTTCTTCTGGCATTTGCTTCCACATTTGTAAATAATATACTGTTATTTCTTAAAGTTTTAATCGACAGTGGGTTTTTTTGTTTTGTTTTGTTTTGTTTGAGATGGAGTTTCGCTCTTGTTGCCCAGGCTAGAGTGCAATGGCGCGATCTTGGCTCACTGCAACCTCCACCTCCTGGGTTCAAGCAATTCTCCTGCCTCAGCCTCCTGAGTAGCTGGGATTACAGGCACGCGCCACCATGCCCAGCTAATTTTTTGTACTTTTTTTTAGTAGAGACAGGGTTTCACCATGTTGACCAGGATGGTCTCCATCTCTTGACCTCGTGATCCACCCACCTCAGCCTCCCAAAGTGCTGGGATTACAGGCGTGAGCCACCGCGCCTGGCCCATGTCAAATAAATTTCGTTGGTGAAGGTATGCTGATTCCTAACTATTGAAGATGGGAGGAGGACCAGGCACGGTGGCTGACGCCTGTAATCCCAGCACTTTGGGAAGCTGAGGTGGACAGATCACCTGAGGCCAGGAGTTCGAGACCAACCTGGCCAACATGGTGAAACCCCATCTCTACTAAAAATACAAAAAAATTTAGTTAGGCTTGATGGCAGGTGCCTGTAATCCCAGCTACTTGGAGGCTGAAGCAGGAGAATCACTTGAACCGGAGAGGTGGAGGTTGCAGTGAGCCAAGGTCACACCACTGCACTCCAGCCTGAGCAACAGATTGAGACTCTGTCTCAAAATAAATAAATAAATAAATAAATAAAGCTATGCAGAAAAGCTTCACATGCTGGGGAATCACTGAGAAAAACACCCTTAAAGAAGTGGTCCAGGAGGCTCCAAGAGTGTGAAGCCAATTTATAATAGTACCATCTAAGTGAAAACATCTCTGCCTTTCTTTCATGCCCTCCACCCCAACCTCAGGGCAGTTGAAATAGCAGCTAGGGAGTGAGGATGGAAGTGACTAAGAAAAATAAAAGATGCAGGCACACTTTTTACCCAAAGGTTGCCAACTCACCTGCAAATGACCCTGGCTGGGGGAGGCCAGGCAGGAGTTCCCCTTTTAAAAGGAGATTGATGAATTGATGTGTTAATTAATATAAACCTGGAATTCTAAATTCTGAATCAAGACTGTGTGTTCTTTTTTTCCTGATTCCCCCTCCTATGTGTTCTCTTTCTTGATTTAATACCTCATTTTAGTAGTACATGTGTTCCAGGAGCTTTGTGTGAAAGAATTCATGGAGGTAAAGTTTTTGAGTAACATATATGAAGTGACTATTTAATCTCATACTTGATTGATAGCTTGACTGGATATAGAAACAGTTTGGAAATAGTCTGTCTTTGGATTTTTTTTTTTTTTTTAAGACGGAGTTTCGCTCTCGTTACCCAGGCTGGAATGCAATGGCGCTATCTCAGCTCACCGCAACCTCCGCCTCCTGGGTTCAGGCATTTCTCCTGCCTCAGCCTCCTGAGTAGCTGGGATTACAGGCACGCGCCACCGTGCCCAGCTAATTTTTTTGTATTTTTAGTAGAGACGGGGTTTCACCATGTTGACCAGGATGGTCTCGATCTCTTGACGTCGTGATCCACCCACCTTGGCCTCCCAAAGTGCTGGGATTACAGGCTTGAGCCACCGCGCCCGGCCTGACCCCGTCTCTTAAAAAAAAAAAAAAAATCATTGATTTTTAAAAACTTGATAGTAGCACTTTCCCCAAAATTGACAGCATTGTAAATATTTATCTGACATTATAAAGCTGAAATATGTTTTGAAATATATCAATAATAAAAAAGCAGAAAAGTTCACCTAGGCTAGAGGAAATACTGAATTGCCTTTCTGTTTTCTTTACAGAAAATATTACAAAGCAATTGTCAAATGAAGAGCTGATTAAAGAATACACAACCAAAAATGCAGCAAAACAAGTATTATAGTGGGTACCAGGCAGTTAATTCATAACAATATTATTGTATTTTGGATCTTGTAATGTTTGTGGCATGGCAGCTTTTCAAAATCAATAATTAGTTGTGATTTATTTTCTTTCTTTTTTTTTTTTTTGAGACGGAGTTTCGCTTTTGTTATCCAGGCTGGAGTGCAATGGCGCGACCTCGACTCACTGCAACCTCCGCCTCCTGGGTTCAGGCAATTCTCCTGCCGCAGCCTCCTGAGTAGCTGGAATTCCAGGCACGCGCCACCGTGCCCAGCTAATTTTTTGTATTTTTAGTAGAGACGGGGTTTCACCATGTCGACCAGGATGGTCTCGATCTCTTGACCTCATGATCCACCCGCCTCGGCCTCCCAAAGTGCTGGGATTACAGGCTTGAGCCACCGCGCCCAGCCGATTTATTTTCTTATTCTAAGTAAGTATTCACTTTCATACCAACTTTTTCTTTTCCTTTTCTTTTTATTTTAGACAGAATTTGGCTCTGTCACCCAGGTTAGAGTGCAGTGGTGTGATCTCGGCTCACTGCAACCTCCACCTCCCAGGTTTAAGCAATTCTCCTATCTCAGCCTCCTGAGTAGCTGGGATTACAGGCGTGTGCCACCATGCCCGGCTAATTGTTTTTGTATTTGTAGTACAGATGTGGTTTCACCATGTTTGCCAGGCTGGTCTCGAACTCCTGATCTCAGGTGATCTGCCCGTCTTGGCCTTCCAAAGTTCTGGGATTACCAGTGTGAGCCACTGTGCCCGGCCATACCAACTTTTTCTATCTTTACCAATCTTTTGGTTAAGTGTTTACAATCTAACAACAGGCACTGTCTGCTATCAGACCAGCTCATAGTCAATCAATATTAACTGGGTCAATAAAAGCATAAATCGTTTCAATCTGGGAGGGTTAGGTAGACCAGAAAGAGGGTGGCTTAGGCTTGGTTTTGGAGGATGGGTAGAACTTGAAGACGTGCTAGGACTAGTGACATTAACAAAGGTACAGAGATAGGAAAGACCGTGGAGATAGCAGGGGTAACATAGTTAAGATTGGCTCAAGCAAAAGGTGTGCACTGAATAACGCGTGAGAAAATAGCAAAGGACTTTAAAGCCACGTTAAGGTATTATAAGGATATTGAATGTCAGACTATGGGAGTTGAACATCACCATGTAGGCATGGGACAATCAACTGGACATTGGTTGCTTTTGTTTACCCAGAACCATGCTCCCTTTTGTGCCTTTATATCTTATGGGGGAAACGCCTCTTCTGCTCTTAATCCATGCAGTTCGGGTGGGTTGACGTTACTCGCCTGGTTCAAGCGTTGGGCCGGTGATCCTGACTTTCAAGTGGAAGTCAGTGCCAGGACGTCTGCTGGACAATTGCGGAAGAGTGCTGTTTCTTTCTGCTAATGATGCTACACTTGCACAGTCTAGTCTACAGATGGTAGCTGCTCTTTCATCACACCCAGGAAGAATGTGTCTGAGAGTGAAGCCAACAGTGAAGCCAACCAACAGCCCAAGGGTCTGAGCGGGGAGACTCCTAATGGTATTGCTTGAGTATATGGATTCAAACATGCTTGAAGATTTTTGATGTTTGCCAAATTTTCTTTATAAATTTTTGTTTGAACTGGCATTTTTATTTACGACTGAAAGCTTCTGACTAATATAGGCATTACGTGTTTGTGCTCACTGTTTTATGAAGATTAAGCTAGTAGCAGATGGGTTACAGAAAGCAAGGTGGTGGCACTGGAAATGGCAAAGAAATAAAGGAGAGGTACAGAGAAAGAATGAAGAGGGCTTGGTAATTAGAACAGGAGGAGGGAGCCAAAATGACTGGTTTTTGAGATTGACTGAATGAAAATGACATTGATAACATTTGTCAATACTAAAATTATTAAAATATTAAAATTTAAAAAATTAGAAGGACACATAGTTGGCTGTACACTTTAGCTTTGTAATTTTCAGTGAAAATGGGGCAACTTAGCTAGGCGTGGTGGCATGGCCTGTAATTCCAGCTACTCAGGAGGCTGAGGCAGGAGAATCACTCGAACCTGGGAGGCAGAGGTTGTAGGGAGCTGAGATTGCAACACTGCACTCCAGCCTGGTGACGGAGCAAGACTCCGTCTCAAAAAAAAAAAGAAAAGACAAAAAGTAGGTAATGCAATCTCATCAGGACCTAATACAATAATGTCAGAAAGAGTTCCGTGCTCCCCCAACACCCCCAGGGGCAAATACATTTATTCACGTGCTTCGAGTTTGAAGTGATAGGGGATCAAGGGGAAATATTTAGGAAGCTGTAAAAATGTAGAATTACACTTCAGGAGAAAACTCAGGATCGGAGAAGTAATGAATGACTGTGCTGCCAGGACGGGACAATGGGGTGACGTGAGAGGCGCGGTGAGTCTGCAGCAGGAGAACCAGCGATGAGCTGAGGGGCAGGAACATCTGGGAGAGCAGGGCTGGGAATGAGTCAGGCCTTCTTTCCCAGCCACACATGGAGTCTCCACCTGTTGCTGTTCGGGAAGCTAAGTCTGTGAAACAGCGACACGCTGCTTGGGTAGGCACAGCTGCTTAAAAGCGCCCCGCAAAGCTGGAATTGAGCAGTTGGAAGACTTGAGTGTGGATAAGATTTCTGGGGGAGGGGGTGTAGAGAGGAAACGGATGAAGAGTGAAGAAAACAGATGGGAAGATTGATTAGAAGACTCTTTAGCAATTCAAGAGAATCTTTCTTTTCTTATCTTTTTTTTTTGAGACAGAGTCTCACTCTGTCACCAGGCTGGAGTGCAGTGGCGTGATCTCAGTTCACTGCAGCCTCCACCTCCCAGGTTCAAGCAATTCTCCTGTCTCAGCCTCCCGAGTAGCTGGGTCTACAGGTGTGCAGCACCACGCCCAGCTACTTTTTGTATTTTTAGTAGAGATGGGGTTCACCATGTTGGCCAGAATGGTCTTGATCTCTTGACCTCGTAACCTGCCTGCCTTGGCCTCCCAAAGTGCTGGGATTACAGGCATGAGCCAGTGCGCTCGGCCAAAAGAGAATCTTTCAAAATGGGGATCATCAGCTTCAGAGAACTGCGGATAGACAAGATAAGCATCACTGGAGAATGTGGATTCACTGGAACTCGAGGTTGAAGATGATTAAAGTGAATAGTTGGTATAAAAGTGGAAAGAGTGGGTGGAGAACAGAAGTTTGGCAGAGAAAGGTGGGAGAGGAGCAGGGTAGTGTGTTAATGGAACAGCGTCACCAAGGTTTTCTGTTTGTTTCTAGGGCAGAGGCGGCTTTTTTAAGAGGGTAGACAGAAGAAGCAGTGAGCCAGAAGACACTAAGGGAAGTTACTAGAAAGAGAGAGGTTCAATGGAATCAGGAAGAAGGTAAGACTGACAGCAGCAGAGAGAACAGATAGAAAAGGTGGCGGTACCTTCCCTGTCTGAGACCAGTGAAGAGGATGAAAGAAAGGGTGTAAAGAGAGATGCTTGGAAGCCGAAGAGGGAGGAGATGAGGCATCTCTAACGCGTTTCCACGTAGATAAGGCAGTAACGGGAGATGTCGGCTGCATTCAACAGTCTCTGGGTCCAGTTGCAGTGGGGATGTCCAAATCGCTTTACTCCCCCTGAGACCTCACAGAAGATTATGTTACTGCAAACTGATGTCTGGGCTGGGAAGAAACGTAAAAGGACACACAGTCTCTCCTGATACCTTAGCTTTGTACCTTTCAGTGAAAATGGGGCAACTGTTGGTGTTGTCATGATAAGAAGTAGGTAATGCAATCTCATCAGGACATAATACATATGCTACAACTTGTTGTCACTTATACAGACTACAATACAGATTTAATTGAAGGCGACATAAATTTCATAACTGTGCTGTGAAGGATGTACCCCTTTCCCTGGGAGAAGCCCAGAGAAGTCTGTGATCGAGTTCGGCCGCTGTGGTATACTCTGGTGAGTAATAAATTCATCGCAACAACAGGAAGAACTTGCTCTGATTGAATCAGAGGCAGAGCCAGGAAGTAGTCCACCTTGGTTGTTACTTCAGGTCAAAGCACTGAAAGGTGGAGGAACTGGTGAGACCTGCTGGGGAGGAGTGAGTCATGATGCCCTGCTGGATGAAGGCTGCCGCCGTGCCTCTCTATCGCTCTCTTTTTCTGACAAAACAGAACTATTCTTCAAGGCAATACCTTTCTCCCCAGAAGTGCACGCTGTGCTGATGGCGTGCTGTGGTGCCCACCCCCCAGTTCCTCCCTTTCTGATCCAGTCATTTGGCAGGTAAACCTCTTTAACATCGTTCCTTCCTGGCACCTTCTGTGCTCTTGGGCACACCCCTCCTTCGGTCTATATAAGGAAATAAAAAGCACAGATGGTAGGACTGGGGCGGGCAGGTGAGTAAGGCAGGGCAGAACCTCTTATTCAAACTTTCTTCCTTAAAGACGGTTACTTCAAAGAAGTGTGAGCCCAAGGGAACTAGCCAGAAAGTCCAGGCTGATACTTGTAGGAGCAAAAGAGTGTGGGAAAACAATTATTTCTTGCAAAATAGATTGCTGAAACCACCTCAGTATCATGAACTAGTGATGACATAATTGAGTTAGATAGTATGACTGTGATAGATGAGCTTACCCAGAGTCAAAGCATTGTAATCAGTGCACAGCGTGTGGGTCTCTGCTGAGATGGGCAGCACACTCAGTGGGTGTTGGCAAATGTGTGGGGTGTCTAGCATCTAGAACAGTGCCTTTCGTATATCAGGTGTTCGCCAAGTATTTGTCAATGGACAAATAAATAGTGAATGCATTTTTTTCATAATAGTTCTGTGAGACAGGCAGAGAAAATACACTCAATCCTATTTTACAGAGATTCTGAACTTACCAGTCACATAAATGGTAAAGCCGGAGCAGAAATGAAGTCCTTTAAGTCCCCTGGACTGTGTTCTGTTGAATAGTTCATAAGTAGTTAATCTTCACCATCTTAGAGGATGGAAGACGGAGGAAGCAGAGCTCTTGGAAAGGTTCCAAGTCATACTCACTACACCTTCTCATTCAGAAAACTGTAGCCACGGATAGAAAAGGGGAGGTTTACTGCTGCCATGGTTGATCTCTCCCATCTCCATGTTGAATCCGTGGATCCAGGCAAGCCTGGGGCCTACTCCTAATTCTATTACTTACTTGCCATTGCTATGTGTGTTTTTTTTTGAGACGGAGTCTCACTCTGTTGCCCAGGCTGGAGTACAGTGGTGTGATCTTGGCTCACTGGCTCACTGCAACTTCCACCTCCTGGGTTCAAGTGATTCTCCTGCCTCAGCCCCCCGAGTAGCTGGGATTATAGGCGTGTGCCATCATGCCCAGCTAATTTTGTATTTTTAGTAGAGATGGGGTTTCACCATGTTGGCCAGAAGGGTCTTGAACTCCTGACCTCATAATTTGCCCACCTTGGACTACCAAAGTGCTAGGATTACAGGTGTGAGTCACTGTGCCCAGCCTACTATGCCTGTCTTTAGAAAACTTAATTACCTTTTCTGCGACTCAATTTCCTTTCTTATAAAATGGGAAAAATGGCACTGACATTTTAAAGTTCTTTGGGGGTTAAATTAGAGACTCTGTCTAATGTTTGATGTAGAATAAGGGCTAGGTTAAGAGTGTAGTGTCAGAACGTTATGAGGACAGGGCTGAATGGGCCTAAGAGAAGGTAAATATTCCAGCACTGCCTCCTTTCACCTACAGATAGGACGGCAAAGTGAATTCCTTGCATTTAGAACTGTTAGGCCCTCAATACTCATCTGGTCTAGCTGCTTAGTTTATACTTTGCGGACACTTAAGACTAGAGAAAGTGGGGACTTGCCTGGGTTGGCATGGTGAGTGGTGTAGGAGGTGGCGATGGGAATAGAACGTGAATAGACGGACTCCTGTCTGTGACCCTTTCTGTTGCCATCACAAGGCATGGGAATCTTGGACTTTCGCTTTCTCTTTTCCTTGGCCAGTGTATACTGCAGAAGCCAGAAGGGTCCCCCTGGGGCAGATCGGATTATGCAGGTGGGGCAGATGTCCCCACCTACGGGCTGCCGGTGTCCTCCCCAAAGCCTCCTTACTAGCGGTGTGACTTAGGCCAGTCACTTCCTCTCACTGAGTCTTAGTTCCACTGTATATAAAATAGGGATAATAGTAGTTTCTACCTCTTAAGGTTATCATAAAAATTAACTAGAATAACCCACATAAAGTTGCCTGCAGCATAGCAAACATTCAATAATAGACTTATTTCTAAACTGCTTTTTTTTTTTTGAGACAGAGTCTTGCTCTGTCACCCAGGCTGAAGTGCAGTGGCATAATCTCTTGGCGCACTGCAACCTCCATCTCCTGGGTTCAAGCGACTCCCCTGCCTCAGCCTCCTGAGTAGCTGCGATTACAGGCGCCCGCCACCAAGTCTGGCTAGTTTTTGTATTTTTAGAAGTGACAGGGTTTTGCCATGCTGGCCAGGCTGGTCTCAAACTCCTGACTTCAGGCGATTCGCCTGCCTTGGCCTCCCAAAGTGCTGGGATTACAGGCATGAGCCACTGCACCCGGCCTTATTTCTAAACTTTTATTTATTTATTTATTTGTTTGTTTGTTTGAAAGCTAAGCCTTGAAGCATTCTAAACGTTTATTAAAAGCAATTTTAAAACGTTTTGAGGGGAAGATATAATTTTGTTTATGTAATACAGTATAACATATAATCTTCTATTAACCTTTGAAAAATATAAAATATATAGCTCTAAAGAAGTATGTTGATTACCACTACATATTGGTACCTAAGACAGAAATAAAACATCACAGATGGACTGGTTAGTTAAGCCTTCTGCCATACATGGGGTGCTGCCAAAGCAAATAAAGGAACTGGTTTCATTAAATACTGATACTAAAAAGTGAGTTACAATACAAAACACATTAGAATAAGTTTCTGCATAGCCTATAAAAAGTTAATATTATCAATTAAAATGGCCACAAAGCAGGCAGCAACATAACTTTGAATGCCTTTCCTTTTTTTTTTGAGACAGACTCTTGCTCTGTCGCCATGCTGGAATGCAGTGGCGCGATCTCGGCTCACTGCAACCTCCCACTCCCTGGTTCAAGCAGTTTGACCTCAGCCTCCCGAGTAGCTGGGATTACAGGCGTGCGTCACCATGCCCAGCTAATTTTTGTATTTTTAGTAGAGACAGCGTTTCACCATGTTGGCCAGGCTGGTCTTGAACTCCTGACCTTCCCACCTCAGCCTCCCAACGTGCTGGGATTACAGATGTGAGCCACTGCGCCTGGCCTGACTGCTTTTCTATAATGGTTGTGACAGCACATGTAGCCAATCAAATAGCTCAGTAAAAGCTGTCATTAAGTACAGGAGCGAATTACTGCATTTGAAGGACTGCCAATATCACAGTCATGCAGGCAGTCATATCAAATATTTTGCAGAATGTTAGGATACAGAAAGCAAAAAGGAAACAGACTGAACTCCAACAGAAACCAGCATTATAATTCATACCATATTCCCATTAATAATGAACAGAAACATGAAAAAAAAAGTCATCATACAGGTTTCACTCTTTATTCTCAGAACCTAGGAAGACTTTTCCTTTAACACCAGCCAAACGTCAAGCCGATACCCCATGTACCGCTGAATCTTCATCACTGGGTGTCACTGCCCTAGAAATAGAGCTGACATTCCTTAAAAACAAGAAATCCACCACTGTCTTTCCCTTTACAATAGAGTGCTTGCTATCAACTATCAACTCACTGCTATTCTTTTTTTGTTTTTGAGACAGAGTCTCGCTCTGTCACCCAGGCTGGAATGCAATGGCGTCATCTCGGCTCACTGCAACCTCTGCTCTGCCCAGGTCCAAGGGAGTCTCCTGCCTCAGCCTCCCAAGTAGCTGGGATTACCGGTGTCTGCCATCACACCCAGCTTTTTGTATTTTTAGTAGAGATGGGTTTCACCATGTTTGCCAGGCTAGTCTCAAACTCCTGACCTCAGGTGATCCACACGCCTCGGCCTCCCAAAGTGCTGGGATTACAGGCGTGAGCCACCATGCCTGGCCCTCATTGTTATTCGTGTGGTTTTCTCCAAGTCTTGGTGATTTTCTTGGTTGTTGTGAGATCTGAATATTGCTTGGCAACACTATTGTGGTCCTTTCTCTCAAAGTCTTAACATACTAAACTGATTTTAATATTAGAGAAATGCTTGTATTGCCCTTGAACCATGAGCTATGCAAAAGAGAGAGAAAACTATAAAGATAAATAGAAGTTATGATAGGACTAATATAAACTCTATACGAATCAGCTTTGTGTCCTATGACACCATTGTAAGAGAACTCTTTTTTTTTTTTTTTTTTTTGAGATGCAGTTTTGCTCTTGCTGCCAAGCTGGAGTGCAATGGCACAATCTCGGCTCACCACAACCTATGCCTCCCAGGTTCAAGCGATTCTCCTGCCTCAGCTTCCCAAGTAGCTGGGATTACAGGCACCTGACACTATGCCTGGTTAATTTTGTATTTTCATTAGAGATGGGGTTTCTCCGTGTTAGCCAGACTGGTCTCAAACTCTGGACCCTAGGTGATCTGCCCGCCTCTGCCTCCCAAAGTGCTGGAATTACCGGTGTGAGCCAGTGCGCCCGGCCTGAGAACTGATAAAAGGTGTTTTATGCTGCAGCATCCTGCCATTAGGAGGGTATCGTAAGTACTACTGCCTGTCATTCACCTCCTGGATGGTAGTGTTTAATTTGACATGGGATAATTTTAGGGTACCTCCTTCAGTGGGAAAAATAAAAAGTATACATTAACTCTATGATAGTTTAAATCATTTATGTATATATACACACTTCAAATCCCAAGGAGATACTTTTTTTAATGGTAGCCTATTAACCTGAGCATTACAATAACTAATTTCAGTGCTTTTAAAAACCTGGTCCAGTTAAAAAAATAAATAAATAAATAAAATAAAAACCTGGTCCACTGGCTAAGTGTGGTGGTTCCCGCTGTAATCCCAGCACTTTGGGAGGCCGAGGCAGGCAGATCACCTGAGGTTGGGTCTTTGAGACCAGCCTGACCAACATGGAGAAACCCCATGTCTACTAAAAATACAAAATATTAGCCAGGCATGGTGGTGCGTGCCTGTAATCCCAGCTACTCGGGAGGCTGAGGCAGGAGAATCACTTGAACCTGGGAGGCAGAAATTGCGGCGAGCTGAGATTGCACCATTACACTCCAGCCTGGGCAACAAGAGCAAAACTCTGTCTTAAAAAAACAAAACATATACTGTGTAGCCTCCTCACTCAGGGAGCAGAGCTGTGGACATCCCAAAGAGGAACTTTTGACCAAAAACCACAAATTAGACTTCAGTGGGATGGGAGTGGACGCTCTTTCGTGGCCAAATAACTTTCTACAACGTAGAAATGAAGGAGTTTCAAGCTCCTCTCCACCTCAGATTCAGGGCAAGTTTTTCATGATGAAAGTTTACATGAAAATCCGAGTTTCTGTGGTATGTTCTTCAGTTCTGGCCCATTTTTAAACAAATTAAGTATGGTAATCAGATCATTTAGGAAGGAGCTGGGCAAATGTGCCCTACATTTAGGGACCAGAGTGCCATTTGGGCATGAAACGATCTAGGAGGGTTCTGATGGGCAATTGGAAAGATGCCATGAGTCTTTTGACTACTGAAGTAGTCATCTTCCATCATAGGTACTTTTTACCATTGCTAGGTAGGGTTTTCTTAAATGTTGGTGGATGAATCTTGGATACACCAAGCAGCGGGTTTACATCTCAACAGTAACTGAATATGACAGAGGTCTTCTGGGTAGACTGTTAATACAGCAATGAGTGCAAGTTGACCTATTCAAATGTGGAAAGCAAAATATTCACACTTCCAGTTGCTAAAATATCATATTATGAATGTTCACTTTTGTTCTATTTTTCATATAGCCTCTAAAAAGTAAACACGTTTATTGAGAGTATGTGATCGATAATTTTTTTTTTTTTTTGAGATAGAGTCTTGCTCTGTCACCCAGGCTGGAGCGCAGTGGTGCGATCTTGGCTCACTGCAACCTCCACCTCCCGGGTTCAAGCGATTCTCCTGCCTCAGCCTCTCGAGTAGCTGGGATTATGGGTGCCCGCCACCATGCCTGGCTAAGTTTTGCATTTTTAATAGAGACAGGCTCACCATGTTGACCAGGCTGAAACATTTTTTTTTTTTTTTTACTAAGATACACATTCAAAAAATATTGAAGACCACTGGTCCATAAGGCAATCTGTTGGCATGCAAAGCAGAACATATTAGGTTTCAGTTTGCTGAGCAATTTCTCAATTGCGTGCTCTTTCCTTATCATCTAACCGTTGGGTTGGTGGCTAGGAGTCCGTGTCTGTAGGTGAGGAATAATTAAAGAACTCCAAGCGAAACCACTGAGTCACGGTCAGATGGCCTCTCCCCTTCCCTCAGGTGGAGGGATGCAGTGAAAACACAGGGGGCTTAGGAGTCAGACACACTTCAGTATGACTCCCAAACTCTGCCTCTTACTAACTTCACGATTTTGAGAAAATAGCAACCTTTAACTTAGCAGAGCCCCAGCTCCCTCACTTGGATGATGTGTTTTGGTGAGAACAAAATGAAGTCACACAAGTAAAGCCCCTAGCATAGTGCTTGGCGCATAGCAGACACCAAACAAATGTGGTTCTCTGTGCCTGCGTCATTTCTCACCTGTAGACCCCCCACACATGCTGAGAGCATCGCTGAGTCTGTAAGACATGGCCAGGTGAAATACTTGAGAATCACATGGCTTGGGAACCACATGGCTATAAGCCTTGTCAAATTTAAAGAAAAAACACTGCAATTAATCGTGAAAGGGAACCATGCCAGGTGGTGCTGTCTAAATGGAAGCTCTTTATTTACACAGAGCGCCTCATACTCAGTCTCCACGCAAGGGAGAGGACGGTACAACATGTAGTTCCAGTCTTCAGTGCAGGCCTTGGCTGGCCTCTGGGTGGGTACTCCAGAGGAAAGAATCCCCCAGTAGAGCCCCAGCTGGGCAGGCAAGGTAGGGGTGACAGAGCAAAAGCAGCAGTGACTCTGCAGGGCCGCTTTCCCAAGCTTCCTGAAGACTGTGTTCTGACTATGTGACTTGTGAGACTTCCTTTCTGATTTGCTGCAGCCAGGATAGAAGTATTTTTCTATGCAGCTGATTTCAACCCAGGGTGAAGTAGGATGAGGGAGAGCCAGGTTGGCAGGAGCACTGTGTGTTCATTGTACTTAATGAGGTTTTAAAAAAGTCACTGGATTTTCGCTTCTCCCCTAAAGCATACTTTGTAGATTTCCCTTCTCCCTAAAGCACACTTGGTAGATTTCCCCTTCTCCCCTAAAGCATACTTTGTAATTTCCCCTTTTTCTCCTAAAGCACACTTTGTAGATTTCCCCTTCTCCCCTAAAGCATACTTGGTAGATTTCCCCTTCTCCCCTAAAGCACACTTGGTAGATTTCCCCTTTTTCTCCTAAAGCATACTTGGTAGATTTCCCCTTTTTCTCCTAAAGCATACTTGGTAGATTCCCCTTCTCCCCTAAAGCATACTTGGTAGATTTCCCCCTTCTCCCCTAAAGCATACTTGGTAGATTTCCCCTTTTTCTCCTAAAACATACTTGGTAGATTTCCCCCTTCTCCCCTATAGCATACTTGGTAGATTTCCCCCTTCTCCCCTAAAGCATACTTGGTAGATTTCCCCCTTCTCCCCTAAAGCATACTTGGTAGATTTCCCCCTTCTCCCCTAAAGCATACTTGGTAGATTTCCCCCTTCTCCCCTAAAGCATACTTGGTAGATTTCCCCTTCTCCCCTAAAGCACACTTGGTAGATTTCCCCTTTTTCTCCTAAAGCATACTTGGTAGATTTCTCCTTCTCCCCTAAAGCATACTTGGTCCCCTAAAGCATACTTGGTAGATTTCCCCTTCTCCCCTAAATCATACTTGGTAGATTTCCCCTTCTCCCCTAAAGCATACTTGGTAGATTTCCCCCTTCTCCCCTAAAGCATACTTGGTAGATTTCCCCTTCTCCCCTAAAGCATACTTGGTAGATTTCCCCTTCTCCCCTAAAGCACACTTGGTAGACTTCCCCTTCTCCCCTAAAGCACACTTTGTAGATTTCCCCTTCTCCCCTAAAGCATACTTGGTAGATTTCCCCCTTCTCCCCTAAAGCATACTTGGTAGATTTCCCCTTCTCCCCTAAAGCACACTTCGTAGATTTCCCCTTTTTCTCCTAAAGCATACTTGGTAGATTTCTCCTTCTCCCCTAAAGCATACTTGGTAGATTTCCCCTTCTTCCCTAAAGCATACTTTGTAGATTTCCCCTTTTTCTCCTAAAGCATACTTGGTAGATTTCTCCTTCTCCCCTAAAGCATGCTTGGTAGATTTCCCCCTCTCCCTAAAACATACTTTGTAGATTTCCCCTTCCCAGCCAGGAAAGGTGGCTGATGCCTGTAATCCCAGCACTTTGGGAGGCTGAGGTGGGCGGATCACCTGAGGTTGGGAGTTCGAGACCAGCCTGACCAACATAAAGAACCCTCATCTCTACTAAAAATATAAAAAATTAGCCAGGCGTGGTGGCAGTTGCCTGTAATCCCAGCTACTCGGGAGGCTGAGGCAGGAGATTCCCTTGAACTCAGGAGGCAGAGGTTGTGGTGAGCCAAGATCGCGCAATTGCACTCCAGCCCGAATGAAAAGAGCAAAACTCCATCTCAAAAAAAAAAAAGAAAAAAAAAAATTCCCCTTTTCCCCTAAAGCATACTTTGTATCTTTCCCCGTCTCCCTTAAAGTGTACTTTGCTGCTTTTGCTCTGTCCCCTGTGCCTTGCTTGCCCTGCTGGGGCTCTATTTGCAAATGCCAGAGTGTGGAGGCAGGTGGTGGAGCTCCAACCGACAGAGGCACTGGGGGGATGGGGGGAGTTTTCCCTCTGGTTAGCCACCAATTAGAACCTGGATATCTTTGAGGCCATTAATACAGTCTGTATCAAGTTGCAACACGTATAATGGCCCCAAAGATAGCGAGGTCCTAATCTCTGGAACCTTACAATACTATTTTTCATGGTCTCTCAGTCCGTTGTTGTTGCTGTAAAGGAATAGCTGTGACTGAGTAATTTATAAAGAAAAGACACTTATTTGGCTTATGACTCTGCAGGCTGTACAAGAGGCATGACGCCAGCATCTGCTTCTGGTGAGAGTTCCGGGAAGTTTCCACTCATGGCAGAAGGAGATGGGGACCAGCGTGCACAGAGGTCACACGTATGCACAGCGTGTGCGCAGCGTGTGAGAGCAAAAGCAAGAGAGAGAGAAGTGGGGATGTGCAGGGCTGTCTTTAAGAGCCAGCTTTTGGCTGGGCGCGGTGGCTCATGCCTGTAATCCCAGCCCTTTGGGAGGTCAAGGTGGGCGGATCACGAGGTCAGGAGATCGAGACCATCCTGGCTCACACCGAGAAACCCCGTCTCTACTTCCACCTTGACCTCTCAAAACACTGGGATTACAGGTAGGAGCCACCATACCTGGCCCCCAGATCTCGCTCTTTTGTTTTAGTCTTCCAAACATTTCTATTCTGTAGTTGCAGATTGGATTATCTTTACGCCCTTCATGAAATTTCAACCTCCCAAAATCCCTATTTTGTTAGAAATTTTTGTCAATATTTTCCACTTGACTAAGTTCACCTATGAGGCATTTTATAAACAATACAAACAAAACAACAATATTATAATATATATCTAGATTATACTATTATGAATCTAGGGCATATCTAGATTGTAATATTTTTATATGCATCTTCATGGTTTTATGGGTGTTTTTACGCATATCATTTAATTTTCTTATCCCAATAACCTGTGAAGGAGGCGGTGAAGAGATTCTCCAAACTGACTGACAGAGGAACAGCTGGAGGCTGGGAGGGGTTTCATGACGGCCCTAAAACCCCGTATCTCCTGGAGCCATAGTCAGGCCCAAGTTGTTATAGGAGGCAGAAATAAATTATTTAGGTAGACAGGGTAAACCAAGTCCCCAGCAGAAAACTTTCCTTTTAACAAAAAGCAGCTCAAAGACAGCTCCTTTCTAACCTCAGGCAGTTCAAAGAAATCAGCTCTCTTCTAACAACAAGCAGCCTGAAAGAGCAAACAGTAAAACAGAAGACAGATCAGACACAGAAGAGGGAGATGTCTGCTGGGCAGTCACCAAACTTCACTTATGCAACAGCAGGCCTTGATAAGCACAGTTTTTCTTTCAGCACACTAAGATAGGGAAGCTAAAAGCAGGCCTGGGGGGTATGCCTGGAGGTGCAAGAAGATGTAAGGGAACAGACACAGAAACTCTCCCTCCCAGATAGACAGGCAAGACAAAGAGACACAGACTCAAAGTCAGCCTGTGAGGTCCAGGAATGGGGCGAGAGCTGGTGAAAAACTCTGCTCTATACAGAGAGCACACCTGGTCCCGCCGGAAAGGTCAGGCTCCGGGAGGATAAGACACGGCCTCCTCACTGTCCCCTCCTCTCCGTCCCCTCCTCCCTGTCCCCTCCTCACTCTCTCCTCCTCCCTGTCCCCTCCTCACTCTCCCCTCCTCCCTGTCCCCTCCCCTCTCTCCCCTCCTCGCTGTCCCCTCCTCACTCTCCCCTCCTCCCTGTCCCCTCCTCACTCTCCCCTCCTCCCTGTCCCCTCCCCTCTCTCCCCTCCTTACTGTCCCTTCCCCTCTCTCCCCTCCTCCCTGTCCCCTCCTCACTGTCCCCTCCTCCCTGTCCCCTCCTCACTATCCCCTCCTCACTCTCCCCTCCTCCCTGTCCCCTCCTCCCTGACCCCTCCTCCCTGTCCCCTCCTCACTCTCCCCTCCTCACTGTCCCCTCCCCTCTCTCCCCTCCTCCCTGTCCCCTCCTCACTGTCCCTCCTCCCTGTACCCTCCTCCCTGTCCCCTCCTCCCTCTCCCCTCCTCCCTGTTCCCTCCTCCCTGTCCCTTCCTCACTCTCCCCTCCTCCCTGTCCCCTCCTCACTCTCCCCTCCTCCCTGTCTCCTCCTCTCTGTCCCCTCCTCACTCTCCCCTCCTCCCTGTCTCCTCCTACCTGTCCCCTCCTCCCTGTCCCCTCCTCACTCTCCCCTCCTCCCTGTCCCCTCCTCACTCTCCCCTCCTCACTGTCCCCTCTGCCCTGTCCCCTCCTCACTCTCCCCTCCTCCCTGTCCCCTCCCCTCTCTCCCCTCCTCCCTGTCCCCTCCTCACTCTCCCCTCCCCTCCCTCCCCTCCTCCCTGTCCCCTCCTCACTCTCCCCTCCTCTCTGTCCCCTCCTCACTGTCCCCTCCTCACTCTCCCCTCCTCCCTGTCCCCTCCTCACTCTCCCCTCCTCCCTGTCCCCTCCTCACTCTCCCCTCCTCCCTGTCTCCTCCTCTCTGTCCCCTCCTCACTCTCCCCTCCTCCCTGTCTCCTCCTCTCTGTCCCCTCCTCACTCTCCCCTCCTCCCTGTTTCCTCCTCTCTGTCCCCTCCTCACTCTTCCCTCCTCCCTGTCCCCTCCTCACTCTTCCCTCCTCCCTGTCTCCTCCTCTCTGTCCCCTCCTCACTCTTCCCTCCTCCCTGTCCCCTCCTCACTCTCCCCTCCTCCCTGTCTCCTCCTCTCTGTCCCCTCCTCACTCTCCCCTCCTCCCTGTCTCCTCCTCTCTGTCCCCTCCTCACTCTCCCCTCCTCCCTGTCTCCTCCTCTCTGTCCCCTCCTCACTCTCCCCTCCTCCCTGTCTCCTCCTCTCTGTCCCCTCCTCACTCTTCCCTCCTCCCTGTCCCCTCCTCACTCTCCCCTCCTCCCTGTCTCCTCCTCTCTGTCCCCTCCTCACTCTCCCCTCCTTCCTGTCTCCTCCTCCCTGTCCCCTCCTCACTCTCCCCTCCTCCTGTCCCCTCCTCACTCTCCCCTCTTCCCTGTCCCCTCCTCCCTGTCCCCTCCTCACTCTCCCCTCTTCCCTGTCCCTTCCTCCCTGTCCCCTCCTCACTGTCCCCTCCTCCCTGTCCCCTCCTCACTGTCCCCTCCTCACTCTCCCCTCCTCACTCTCCCCTCCTCCCTGTCCCTTCCTCACTCTCCCCTCCTCACTGTCCCCTCCTCCCTGTCCTCTCCCCTCCTCACTGTCTCCTCCTCTCTGTCCCCTCCTCACTCTTCCCTCCTCCCTGTCCCCTCCTCACTCTCCCCTCCTCCCTGTCTCCTCCTCTCTGTCCCCTCCTCACTCTCCCCTCCTCCCTGTCTCCTCCTCTCTCTCCCCTCCTCCCTGTCTCCTCCTCACTGTGTCCTCCTCACTGTGTCCTCCTCACTCTCCCCTCCTCCCTGTCCCCTCCTCACTCTCCCCTCTTCCCTGTCCCCTCCTCCCTGTCCCCTCCTCCCTGTCCCCTCCTCACTCTCCCCTTCTCCCTGTCCCCTCCACCCTGTCCCCTCCTCAGTCTCCCCTCCTCCCTGTTCCCTCCTCACTCTCCCCTCCTCACTGTCCCCTCCTCCCTGTCCCCTCCTCCCTGTCCCCTCCTCACTCTCCCCTCCTCACTGTCCCCTCCTCCCTGTCCCCTCCTCCCTGTCCCCTCCTCACTGTCCCCTCCTTCCTGTCCCCTCCTCACTATCCCCTCCTCATGAGCTCATTTATAGAAGCCCTGACACTTACTACAACTTGGCAATGCGCTCTGGACTCCTGTCTAATGGAGACTGTTCTTTCCTTTTGCCTATGAAACTCCTGCTCCATACTCGTGTGTGTGTGTGTGTGTGTGTGTGTGTGTGTGTGTGTGTGTGTGTGTGTCTGCGTGTCTGCGTGTCTGCGTCTGTGACCTGGAGCTCCTTGACCGTGAGACCAAGAACCTTGGTATTTACCCCAAGCAACGAGGCTGCCTCAAAGTCTCCCAGCTCCTCGTGGGGCGCTCTTTTCACTTCCAAATCGTCAGACATTTGTTCCTCGAAATAACCAATCAATTTTTTTTTCACACACATTGCTACCTGCTTCCACCCTCTCAGGCGAAACCCTTGAAACCTCCAGCCCAATTTACCAACAGTCTCCCTTCCCTCCTTCCCGTCCGACTTCCCTGTCCACACACTGTTCTGCCGTGCTTGTCTTCATTTCACTTTCCTGAGGGTGTCTCTTTGCTGCTTTCTGCTCAAACTTCTCAACTGATTTTCAAGGCTCTCCAAAATCTCTACTAATAGCTAACATTTATTTGGGTGCTTTCTGTATATCGAGTGGTATACTATTTTTTTTTTTTAAACAAGAAGTTTATTTAAACAACGAGACGCTTGACTTGAAGGGAAAACTATCTAGGATTCTTTTTGTTTTAAGTAATTTATCCCTACTTAAAGACAGATTGCCCTATATGTAACAGGTACGTACAAAAAAGTTATAAAATTGTCCTTGGTTTTACAATGATAAATGAAAAACATTAAAAGTCTCCAATCAAACAAGGTATGCAAGGATTTTTATGTTGTTTTTTTGTTAAAACAGTGAGAGCAAAATAACTTACTGGAATATAAAGGTAAGAGCTGAATGAGCATGCCACTAATGGAGAAAGTGGGTATTTTCACAGAATCAGTATTTTTCCCCATCCTGTCTCCACTTGATGTCAATCAAAACATATCATTGGCTGTTAAAAAAAAAAAAAAGCAATATGCTTCTGCACATATACCAGTTACTTTATGTACAATAAAGGAATGGGGAAGGGAAAAATGAAAGAATAGAGAAAACCATACTGTAGTAGTCAGGATGTGGTGGAACCAAATTGCAGTTTTCTAATTGAGAATGTAATCTTGGTCGTTATAGAACAGAGTTCTGAAGTAAAGAAGCAGGTTCCCTTTTCAGTAGACACCTCCCGTCTGCTGTTGGAACACATCAATTGTATCTTCATCCTCCATTTCCAACTGTGCAGGTGTGTCTGTTTCATTGATTGGTTGCCCGTCAAATCGGAATCTGATCTGCCTCATTGACAATCCCTGTCGTTCACAATAGGCTTTCATTAGTTTACTAAGTGGTGTATGCCTCTTAATCTTAAACTGCACCACAGAACCATCCTGCCCTGCCACTTTCAAATTAATATGATCGTTGTTCTCAGTCTTGACTCCTTCCTTGGGCTTTTCGTCGGCCATGGCGAGCGCCGGAATCTCTTCAGCTGCGGCTTCACAAAAGAGGTACCAGGTCCGCACCCCGAGTGGTACACTATTAATTCTTGTCATTGGCTTATCAATCTTATGAGATAGCTACTACTTAATTACCACTATAATTCCTGTTTTACAGAGGGGCATAGTAGAGACACAAAGATAAAGTTATTTGCAAAGTTAACCACACACCTAGTAAGTGGCAGAGCTAGGGTTTGAACCCAGGCCTCTGCCTTTGGAGATTCTAAGGTTATAGAATCTCACTTTGGTATGACTTCCAGCTGTTAAAGCCCCTCATATGAAACCCCTCGCTGCCACCCCATCCTAAAATCTAGATGGATCTCAGGCTGAGAACAACTAGTTCACTTTTTCTCTCATTCCATCTTCACGTCTTAGACACTCAGCGATCCTCTGGTTGCCAAAGACTAGGACTTCTTCAGTGTTTTTCTTACCACCTGACCTAGGGGCAGTTGGACCTTGTGGCTCTCTCACTGGAGAACTGCAGTTAAGTAGAAGGTGTACTCTTAACCTTCACATTTATCTTGCCCTCGTGATGCCCATGGCCCTAGGCATGGCGTGTTCCTTGGCACCACAGCCAGGGAGTCCCAAAGTCACAAGGTTATTTTATTTATTTTATTACCATAAGCTTGCTTATTGGCCCATTTTCAGTACAATGTATTATGTACAATTCAGTGTACTATGGACAGGACTGCTTAGATCAATCTGAACTAAATGTATAAAAATGCTAATGGTTAAACACTTTCTTTTGGTTTTTCTTTTTGAAAACATTTTTTAAAATTTTTAATTGCAGTAAAAATCATAAAACTGACCATCAAAACCATTTTAAAAAGTGTTGTTCAGGGCTGGGCGCGGTGGCTCACACCTGTAATCCCAGCACTTTGGGAGGCCAAGCTGGGTGGATCACCTGAGGTTGGGGGTTTGAGACCAGCCTGACAAACACGAAGAAACCCTGTCTCTACTAAAAAATACAAAATTAGCTGGGCATGGTGGCGCGTGCCTGTGATTCCAGCTACTCAAAAGGCTGAGGCAGGAGAATCACTTGAACCCAGGAGGCGGAAGTTGCAGTGACCCGAGATCGTGCCACTGCACTCCAGGCTAGGCAACAAGAGTGAAATTCTGTCTTTAAAAAAAAAGGCCGGGCCTGGTGGCTCACGCCTGTAATCCCAGCACTTTGGGAGGCCGAGGCGGGTGGATTACGAGGTCAAGAGATCGAGACCATCCTGGTCAACATGGTGAAACCCCGTCTCTACTAAAAATACAAAAAATTAGCTGGGCATGGTGGCGCGTGCCTGTAATCTCAGCTACGCAGGAGGCTGAGGCAGGAGAATTGCCAGAACCCAGGAGGTGGAGGTTGCGGTGAGCCGAGATCGTGCCATTGCATTCCAGCCTGGGTAACAAGAGCGAAACTCCGTCTCAAAAAAAAAAAAAAAAAAGCATTTTTCAGTCTATTCACATTGCCACAGATCTCCAGTGATTAAGCCCTTTTAAAACAATACAATTCTAGGGGAATGTTACTATTGTTTTTGTTCAGAAAAAATAAAATGTCTGAAATACTGTGGATTTAGACAACTGGAAGATATTGGCAGAGAACTTGGGAGGCTTAAATTGGGAAATAGAAAATGTGGGCCAGGTGCGGTGGCTCATGCCTATAATCCCAGCACTTTGGAAGGCTGAGGTGGGTGGATCATGAGGTCAGGAGTTCAAGACAAGCCAGGCCAGCCTAGTGAAACCTCATCTCTACTAAAAATACAAAAAATTAGCCAGGCGTGGTGGTGCACGCCTGTAGACCCAGCTACTCCAGAGGTTGAGGTAGGAGAATCGCTTGAACCCAGTAGGGGGAGATTGCAGTGGGCTGAGATTGCACCACTGCACTCACTCCAGCCTGGGTGACAGAGCAAGACTCGATCTCTTAAAAAAAAAAAAAAAAAAAAGTGGGAAGCTAGAAATAGGCAATCTGGGAGGTGGAAGTTTTGGGGGAGATTTTATCTCCAAGTTATGGGTATCTCTGAGTTGTAGTATTGATGACTTTTTGTTAGTATTTTTGATTTGATGGCTTTCCTTAGACTGTGCATGGGTTACTTTCTGTTTACCAGGAAGCACAGCTTCCTGACAGGTGGCAAACAGTAGACCGTAGTAATAGGCTACTTTTAGGCACATTTTTGTAAGAGAACTTTTCTGTTCTTACCCAAGATGAAACAGTTTCAGAAGTTTGGGCACAAAACGTTCTAGGAAGCTGCTGGCAATGGAGGCTTCTCAGGGTTATTCAGTTCGTTCAGAAGATCTTGGTGGTATTCCCAGCTTTTCTGATTAGCTGGAACACCTTGTCCAATGCACCGAACCACAAATTAAAACGTCCTTTGGTGCCACCTTATGCTAAGTGGGAGAAACTGCACCTATTAAACTGATTTACCACGAGGCTCAGTAGCTGTATGTACTCTCCAGGAATTAGAGATAAGGAACCTGTTCCCCTCCCTCCCTCCTCTTTTACTTTCTTTTCTCTGCCTCTCCCCTCCCCTCCCCTCCCCTCCCTCCCTTCCTTCCTTCACTCTCTCCCTCCCTCCTTCCCTCCTTCCGTTTCTTCACTCCTGCCCACCCGCCCGCACTCCCTTCCTTCCTTCCTCCTTCCCTCCTCCTTCCCTTCCTTCCTTCTTCTCTCTCTCTTAATAATTTCAACTTTTATTTTAGATTCAGGGGTGTACAAGTGCAGGATTCTTACCTGGGTATATGTGTGAGACTGAGGTTTGGGTATGGATGATCTCGTCACCAGGTACACAGAGTGAGCACGGTACACAGAGTGAGCTGGTTTTCCAGCCTGCAACCCCCTCTCCCTGCTGTAGCACCTGGTGTCTGTGGTTGCCATCTTTACCTTCATGTGTACTCGATATTTAGCTACCACTTATTAGTGAGAAGATATGGTATTTTGGTTTTTGTTCCTGTGTTAATTCACTCAGGATAATAGCCTTTAGCTGCATCTACGTTGCTGCGAAGAACAGAATTTGTTCATTTCTGTGGCCACATAGTATGCCATGGAGCGTGTGTATCACATTCTCTTTATCCAGTCCACCATTAGTGGGCTCCCAGATTGATTCTGTCTTTCTATGTGAAGAGCAATGAACATACAAGTGCATGTGTTTTTTTTTGTAGAACATTTTATTTTCCTTCAGATGTATACGCAGTAATGGGATTGCTGGGTGGAATGGTAGTTCTGTTTTAAGTTCTTTGAGAAACCTCCAAACTGCTTTTCCACAGTGGCTGAACTAATTTACATTCTCACCAACAGTGTATAAATGTTCCATTTTTTTCTGCAGCCTTTCCAGCATCTGTTATTTTTTTACTTTTCAATAATAACCCTTCTGGCTAGTGTGAGATGGTATCTTATTGTGGTTTTGATTTGCTTCTCTGATGATTAGTGATGTGGAGCATTTTTTTTCCCCATACATTTGGCTGCTTGTATGTCTTTTTTTTTTTTTTTTTTTTTGAGACGGAGTTTCGTTCTTGTTACCCAGGCTGGAGTGCAATGACACGATCTCGGCTCACCACAATCTCCGCCTCCTGGGTTCAGGCAATTCTCCTGCCTCAGCCTCCTGAGTAGCTGGGATTACAGGCACGTGCCACCATGCCCAGCTAATTTTTTGTATTTTTAGTAGAGATGAGGTTTCACCATGTTGACCAGGATGGTCTCGATCTCTTGACCTCGTGATCCACCTGCCTCGGCCTCCCAAAGTGCTGGGATTACAGGCATGAGCCACCGCACCTGGCCACTTGTATGTCTTTTGAGAATTATCTGTTCATGTCCTTTGCCCATTTTTAACGGGGTTGTTTTTTTGCTTGTTGATTTAAGTTCCTTATAGGTTGTGGATATTAGACCTTTGTCTGAGACATAGTTTGTGAAGATTTGCTCCCATTCTGTCGGTTGTCTGTTTTCTCTGTTGAAAGCTTCTTTTGCTGTGCAGAAGTTCTTTAGTTTAATTAGGTTCCACTTGTCAATTTTTGTTTTTGTTGCAATTGCTTTTGGGGATTTAGCCATAAATCAATGCCGATGTCAAGAAGTGTAATTCCTAGGTTTCCTTCTAGGATTTTTATAGTCTGAGGTCTTACATTTAAGTCTTTAATCCATCTTGAGTTTCTTTTTGTAATGATGAAAAGTAGAGATCCAGTTTCATTATTCTGCGTATGGCTGGCTAGCTATTCCAGCACCATTTATTGAATAGGGAGCTCTTTCCCCATTGCTTATTTTTGTTGACCATTTGAAGTTCAGTTGGCTGAAGGAGTGTGGCTTTATTTCTGGGTTCTCTATTCTGTTCCATTGGTCTATATGTCTATTTTTGTACCAATACCATGTTGCTTTGGAGGAACACATTTTTCTAACTATAGATACTAGTTTCTTTCATTTTTAAGAATGTATTATTATGTGATGTGACACTTGTATTGTTTGATACTGGGATTCATGATTCAGTTAAATATTTGCTTGGACAAATATCAGTGTGAAATTTAGAAACATTTGTATCATACTATCTTTGTTTGTATTACAGGGTGTCCTAAAACTCATTTGGGATGATACACATAAAAGGACTTTGTATGTGACATGATTGCCAGGGGAGGGCCAAGGAGGAAGTCATAGCTACATCAGAGGAGGAAAAGTGCTTCCCAATAACGGCACGATCAGTTATGAACAGCAATGACAGTCACACTCATATGTGCTTACTATGCACCAGTCCCTGATCTAAGCACCTCGAAAGCATTAGCTCTGGGGTCCCCAACCTTCTTGACACCAGGGACCAGTTTCGTGGAAGACAATTTTTCACTTGGGGAGATGGTTTTGGGACCAAACTGTGTCACTTCAGATCACCAGGCATTAGTTAGAGTCTCATAAGGAGCATGCAACCTAGATCCCTTGCATGCACAGTTCACAGTGGGGTTCGTGCTCCTGAGAATCGAATGCCACTGCTGAGCTGACAGGAGGCAGAGCTCGGGCAGTAATGCTCGCTCACTGCCCGCCGGGCTTGGGGACCCCTGCATTAGCTCACTTAATCCTCTTCGCAACTCTATCAGGTAGGTACAATCACTGTCTCTATTTATTTATTTATTTGAGATGGCTTCTCGCTCTCGTCGCCCAGGCTGGAGTGCAGTGGCGCAGTCTTGGCTCGCAGCCTCTGACTCTCGGGTTCAAGCGATTCTCCTGCCTCAGCCTCCCAAGTAGCTGGGACTGCAGGCATGCCTCACTATGCCTGGCTAATTTGCATTTTTAATAGAGACGGGGTTTCACCATGTTGATCAGGCTGGTCTCAAACTCCTGACCTCAGGTGATCTGCCCGCCTTGGCCTCCCAAAGTGCTGGGCATGAGCCACCGCACCTGGCCCACTGTCTCTATTTTAAAGAGCAGGACATGGGAGGCAGAGAGAGATTCAATAACTTGTTCAAGGTCGCACTATTAAGTAAGTAGCCACGCCAAGGCTTGAACTTCGAGTCTATGCATTTTGGCTGCGGAGTCCACAGTTATTGGACAGTACTGCGTCCAGTACTGAGGTAGAAGAAGTAATAGTTTTCGTGTATTGAGCAGTCACAATGAGGTGGAAGCGCCTCACAGGCTTCATGTTATTTCATCCTCATGTTGACCTCGTGAGGGAGGGACTGATAATCTCACTTTAGAGAGCAGGAACCCAGGTTTAGGGAAGTTAAGTAACTTGTCCAAAGTTACACAGCTCTTAACTAGCTGAGTCTAGCTCTGTCTGATAGCAGAACCCCAGTTCTTTTTTTTTTCCTTTTTTAATTATTATACTTGAAGTTCTGGGGTACATGTGCATATCTTGGAGGATTGTTACATAGGTATACACATGCCATGGTGGTTTGCTGTATCCATCCCCCCGTCACCTACATTAGGTATTTCTCCTAATGCTATCCCTCCCCAATGCCCCCAACCCCCTGCTATCCCTCCCCTATCCCCCACCCCTGCTATCCCTCCCTATCCCCCAACCCTTGCTATCCCTCCCCTTCCCCCCACCCCCTGCTATCCCTCCTCTATACCCCCATCCCCTGCTATCCCTCCCCTATCCTCCCATCCAACAACAGGTCCCAGTGTGTGATGTTCCCCGCTCTGTATCCATATGTTCTCATTGTCAGAGCCCCAGCTCTTCACCACACAGGGCCCTGGCTCTTCACCACGCAGGGCCCCGGCTCTTCACCACACAAATAGTTTCTTGGATCTTATCTAATCACATGTGAAGAGAAGAAAAAAAAGTTACTCCAGGTAAAATGTTGTTTTGAAAAGGTGAGTTACGCCTTCACAATCACTCACTTTTCAAAATGAGTCCTGGTTATGTTTTAGTGGGATTCATTCTGCAATGCAATACACATTTCTTGCCCTTCCAGGAAAACAACTTAACATTTTCTTGATCATGATCTGGGCCTTTTTTTTTTTTTTTTTTTTTTTTTGAGACAGGCCCTTGCTCTGTTGCCCAGGTTGGAGTGCAGTGGTGCAGTCATGACTCACTGCAGCCTCTACCTCCCATACTCAAGCATGGATCTTGATCTTTAAGGCAAATTATTGTATACTTCAGCTATGATACAATGTTGCAGGCGCCTTAAATGAAAATTGTAGTGCTAGGCCCGTGGCTCATGCCTGTAATCCCAGCACTTTGGGAGGCCGAGGTGGGCGGGATCATGAGGTCAGGCCATCAAGAACATCCCGGCTAACATGGGGAAACCCTGTCTCCACTAAAAATACAAAAAATTAGCTGGGCATAGTGGAGCGTTCCTCTAGTCCCAGCTACTCAGGAGGCCGAGTCAGGAGAACTGCTTGAACCCAGGAGGCGGAGGTTGCAGTAAGCAGAGGTCGCACCACTGCACTCCAGCCTGGGCGACAGAGTGAGACTCTGTCTCGAAAAAAAAAAAAAAAAAAAAAAGAAAAGAAAAAAAAGAAAAGAAAAGAAAAAAGGAAAGAAAAGAAAAGAAAATTGTAGTGCTTTTGCCCGGACACAAAATTGCTCTATTTTTTGAGATGCTGCATCTGTATTTTCAAATTTTCACTCTGGCCTCTAGAGGGCAAACTGTTATTTCTGGTTGTTTCCTATGGGAGCGTGTCTCACCTCTCCCATCAATATGTTGTGTGCAACTCAGGAAAAAAAGAACTAAGATAAAAGAGAACTGAGAGAAATGTGAATAAGCCAAGATAAAAGAGATTCGTTAAAATGTAAAACTTGTTAAGTGTATTTGAATTGCTTGGATAATTTTTTGTTTGCTGCCTTTCTTATATCTGCATTCTGGATAGCTGAAATGTCTAGACAGCTGGATTCTGAAGAGATGAAGTGTTGCCATATGTGGGAATAAATGGCTATTTTGACTTCATGGCCCATCTTTCATTTTTTTTCTTTTTTGAGACGGAGTCTCACTCTGTTGCCCAGGCTGGAGTGCAGTGGTGCGATCTTGGCTCACTGCAACCTCTGCCTCCCAGGTTCAAGCAATTCTCCTGCTTCAGCCTACTGAGTAGCTGGGATTACAGGCATGCACCACCATGCCTGGGTAATTTTTGTATTTTTAGTAGAGACCAGGTTTCATCATGCTGACCAGGATGCTCTTGATCTCTTGACCTTGTGATCCACCCGCCTCAGCCTCCCATAGTGCTGGGATTACAGGTGTGAGCCACCGCACCTGGCCTGGCCCATCTTAATGTATGTGATATTTAACATCTCTTCACACACAACTCAGAAATGGGAAACCATTTTCTTAAAAATAAATTTATTAAATGAAAAACTAGAGGCAGGGTCTTGCCATATTGCCCAGGTTTGTCTCAAACTCCTGAGCTCAAACAATCCTCTCGCCTCCCAAAGTGCTAGAATTACAAGGACACCATTTATTTCCTCCCTCCCTCCTTCCCTCCCTTCCTTCCTTTTCTTTTTTTTTTTTGAGATGGAGTCTTGTACTGTCACCCAGGCTGGAGGGCAATGGCATGATCTTGGCTCACTGCAACCTCTGCCTCCCGGGTTCAAGCGATTCTTCTGCTTCAGCCTCTGGAGTAGCTGAGATTACAGGCGCCCGCCACCATGCCCGGCTAATTTTGTATTTTTAGTAGAGATGGGGTTTCACCATGTTAGTCAGGCTGGTCTCCAACTCCTGACCTCAGGTGATCCACCCTCCTTGGCCTCCCACAGTGCTGGGATTACAGGTGTGAGCCTCTGTGCCCAGCCCACTATTTTCTTTAGAGTTTTTAACATGAGCATTGGCCTTTCTATTTATGCCATAATTGCTTTACTCACTCTTCATCTTTCATGGGTGGTCAAGCACTGCTCTGTGAAGTTTTGCACCAGTCTATGAATGTATTTGGTTTCTGCAGTAATAAGGTTGACTCTGCATTCAGATACTACTCAGGGGTTACCCATCTGCTATCTGTAACTTTTATCCCTGGTGCCAGGGCCTGATCATTTTCTATCCTGAGAATGTGTCAGATGACATGGGTGATCTCAATTGAAGAGGGTAACAACGTGCCCACTGGGGATGAAGGAGGGCGGAATCGGAACAGGTGATCTAGGTTGAAATCAGGACCTTGATTGTTTCAGGAGAGTGGCTGGTTCCTAGAACCACCTGGGGATGGGCAGCAGCACGCCGCTTGTCTTCTGCGGTGGGTGTGGCTGTGTCAAAGGAGGAGCCAGAGTCTTGGGAGGGCGGACTTGGGACAGTAGGGCTTGAGTCCTAGATGCTCACAGCTGCTAATTTCCCAGCCTGGAATATGGATAGGAGCCCTCACTCTCTTCCACCACCAAACCTAATGAAATGCCTCATGTCTCTCTTCAGTCAGCACTCCAGGTATGTTAGGATTTTTTTTCCTTTTGTGGTTATGTGGCTGTAGCTAATTCAGGAGGGAAAACACATTTATTGGAGTGTGTTAGATTACAATCAGGAAAAATATCTGTAGACTGTTTTCCACAAAGCTACCAGAGCCACTTAATACAAACACCAGTCTTTCAAATCTTTCCACACTAAGAACTTTAAATTAAACCTAGAATAAAACCCTACCAGTCCCTGCGCGATCTGGCGCCAGCCACCCTGACCTCATCTCCGCTACCCACCTTTCTCTCAGTCGGCTCCAGGCACTGACTCTCGTGCTGTGGTTCTCAGCACCTGGGACTCTCCTGCCTCAGGGGCCTTGGAATTCGTTTCACTTTCCTAAGAAGCTCTTTGCCAGGACGTTGTATAGTTCACCCTCAATCTATTTAGACAAGTGTCCTTGTTTAACATCTCTGTCTTCAGCTCGAATGTCAATTTCTTGAGGGCTGGGCTTTACTGCGGAATCTCTAGAACAGGGTCAGGCACACAGTAGGCTCCCAGGAAGTACGGGTTAGATGAGTAACCAAGTTATGGGTAGCTCCTGGAACTTCAGGGGCAGGGACTGAGACGGTAATTTTTCTCAGGCATTGCAACTCAAGAGCTGAAATGTATTATTTTTTTTCTAAAACATATCAAAGAGTAAACCACAGAGTGAACAATGATAGGACTGAGGTGTAGCAGAGGGTGGGAGGGTTAGTCAGGATGTGTATATACCACTGGAACACTTTTGCTGTTGATTTGGAAAAGGCAACTGTTGGCTGGGCGCGGTGGCTCATGCCTGTAATCCCAGCACTTTGGGAGGCCAAGGTGGTGGATCACCTAAGGTCAGCAGTTCGAGACCAGCCTGGCCAAGGTGAAACCCTGTCTCTACTAAAAAAATACAAAAGTTAGCCGGGTGTGATGGTGGGCACCTGTAGTCCCAGCTACTCGGGAGGCTGAGGCAGGAGAGGCACTTAGACCCAGAGGGGGAATGTGCAGTGAGCCAAGATCGTGCCACTGCACTCCAGCCTGGCTAACAGAATGGGCTGTTTCTCAAAAAAAAAAAAAAAAAAAAAAAAAGAAAAGCAGCTGTGAGGCAGACCTGAGGTCTCTCTGAGCTAGGGGTGTTAGATCTGAATCCAGGGCATGCAAACTACACATGTCCTGATAAATAACACTCTGCTCCTACCTTTTAGATTGGGAACATAGCAATAAAAAAAAAAAGCACTGGCAGTAAAGCAGATCATGTATGGTTCACACCTTTCTGATCCTATGCCTGGCCCGGAAAATTCCAGGCAAGGCGATCCTGACTACCAGTGCCTGTAGGTGCCTGAATAAAGCAAATAAAAATAACATCTGGGACATTATAATGCTGCTGTTGCCATTCAAGTGTTTCTACAAATAATTTGTCAATTCATTAGGCTTCAGAAATTAAGGATCTATTTTTTTTTAAGTTCTAGGGTAATCATAAAGAAAAAAATCTAAAAAGAGTATATGTCTTTCAAACTAACAGAGAAAATAGCACAATAAAAACAAAACAAATTAAACCCCCAAGTAATCACTACACCAAAAGGCAAGAGAGGACAGTAAGAAAAAGGAATGTGGAGGTGTTAGATAAACAGAGGGCACACAGCAAGATGATAAATACAACTCCAGGATGACAGTGATCACGTCAATTATAAATGGATAAATCCCAGTGAAATAATTGTATGTATGACCATATATACACACATATATATAATTTCAAGCAATCTTTTATATTTATTTACAAATACAGATATTTCCAAATTATATTCATAAAGGATAAAGATGATATGATACAGAAAGACAGAAAGTGAAATACTTGCCCCTCTTCCCTCCCCAGTTTGTTTTAAAATGGGAGCAGCTACAGTAAAATCACACAAAACAGAATTTAGGGAAAAAGCATTACTAGAATTAAAGGGCTTTGCTTCACAATGATAAAAAGTTAAGCTCCTCAGGAAGATACGGCGATTTTAAATGTACTTGCTTTTATTGGCAATAGCCATGTGTAGAGAGCAAAACCAGGCAGAATTGCAAGAAATAAGTTCACCATAAGGAAGATTTCAATACATGTTTTCACTCATTAATAAAACAATCGGAGGTATATAAATGACGTGAGCAATATGCTTCACATAGTTGACCACATAGACACAGGGTATTGCACCAACTACTGTACACTGCATGTTCTTTTCAAAAAGTCATGCAGCATATATACAATTATTGACAATACACAGAAGCTGCAAAGAAGGTTTTTTATTTTTATTTCTTGAGACGGAGTTTCCCTCTTTCTGGAGTGCAATGGCTTGATCTCGGCTCACTGCAACCTCTGTCTCCCAGGTTCAGGCGATTCTCCTGCCTCAGCCTCCCATGTAGCTGGGATTACAGGCAAGTGCCACCACGCCCGGATAATTTTTTTTTGTATTTTTAGTAGACAGGGTTTCTCCAGGTTGGTCAGGCTGATCTTGAACTCCCAATGTCAGGTGATCCGCCTGCCTTGGCCTCCCAAAGTGCTGGGATTACAGATGTGAGCCACCGCACCTGGCCAGTAAGGTTTTTAATAAATGCAAGAGTACTGAAATTATATAGAACATGTTTTCTAGTACAATGTATTAGAGCAATCAGTAATAAAAAAGATTAATAGAAACTTTTCATTTGCTTAGAGTTTACTCAGTATGCTTCTAAGTAACCCACGAGTCTAAGAAGAAATAAGAAATAGTAGAAAATACTTTTATCTGAATAACGGTAAAAATGGTACCTTTAAAAATTTTAAAGATGGAGTTAGAAGAGTTTAACAGAAAATGTATTGCCTTCAATGTATATGTTAAGAACGGAAAAAGGTTCAGATTTATTTAGCTGTACATCAATCACGAAAAGTTAGAAAACAACAGCAGTGTGAATCCACAGAAACTGGAAGGGAGGAGGTCATACAGATGAGAACATGAATTAATAAACAGAAAGCACTGACGAAATCAAAGACACTGATTTTAAAAGACTAAACAACTGACTAACTTCTGATGAGATTTCTCAAGAAAAAAGAAAGAACAAATAAACAATATCAGAAACAAAAAACTGCCAATCCTGCAGGCATTAAACAGATGATAAAAGGATAATATGAAAAGGCTTATACCAAAAAAATTGAAAACTTAGATGAAATGTCCAGAAAAATAGCAAACTTACAAAAACTGACACGAACTTACTGAGTTATCAAAATTGATACGAAAAAATAGAAAATTGAAATACTTCTGTAACTATTAAAGCAATGAATTCCCAGTTAAAGTTCGTCTGGCAAAGACCATCATAGGCCTGATAGGCTTAACTGGACAGTTATACCAAACAAAGAAGTATTGCCAATTTTCTTTCCTTCTTTCCTTCTCTCTCTCTCTCTCTCTCATTCTCTCTCTCTCTCCCCTCCACACACACTCTCTTCCTCTCTCCTTCTCTCTCTCCCTCCCTCCTTCTCTCTCTCCCTCCCTCCCTCCCTCTCTCCCTTCCTCCCTCCCTCGCTTCCTCCCTTCCTTTCAGGCTGGGGTGCAGTGGTGCAAGGCTCACTGGAACCTCTTCCTCCCGGGTTCAAGTGATTTTCCTTGATTCAGGCAGCCGCTACCACACCTGGCTAATTTTTGTATTTTTAGTAGAGATGGGGTTTCACCATCTTGGCCAGGCTAGTCTCAGACTCCTGACCTCAAGTGATTCACCCACCTCAGCCTCCCAAAGTGCTGGGATTACAGGCATGAGCTACTACACCTGGCTTTTTTTTTTTTCTTTTTGAGTCTCACTCTGTAGCTCAGGCTGGAGTGCAGTGATGTGATCTTGGCTCACTACAACCTTTGCCTCTGGGTTCAAGCAATTCTCCTGCCTCAGCCTCAGAGTAGCTGGGATTACAGGTGTGTGCCACCACATCCAGCTAATTTTTTATGTTTTTAGTAGAGACAGGGTTTCACCATGATGGCCAGTCTGGTCTCAGACTCCTCACCTCAAGTGATCTGCCAGCCTCAGCCTCCCAAAGTGCTGGTTACAGGCGTGAGCCACCGCACCCAGCCAACTCTTTCTTAGTAAAAAAGAAAAAGATACATTTTTCAATTGATTGCAGGAGGCTAATGTAACCTTGTTCCAATATCCAATTGGGGCAGTACAAAAAAAGAAAAACAGACTAATTTCACTTAAAAGTATAGTTGCGAAGATTCTAACAAAATGTTGACAAACCAAATCTAATAATATATAAAGTAAGCACATTATGACCAAATTGTGTATAATCTCAGAAATAAAAATATCACTTAACATTAAAAGTTCAATAAATGTGAATATTCATATTGCCAGATATGAGGAAAGTCATATAATCAATTGACAAAGGAAAAAATATTTGATAAAATTCATCCTCTGTTCATAATTAGGAATAACACTGTTGAAAAATGAGGAACAGAAAAGAACCGTTTTAGGATAAAGGGTGTCTAAGACAAAATAAAACAACCTGGATGGAGTGTTGGAAGCTTTCTCTTTTAGATCAGTGTTTATCATGTTTTTATTTTCTGTATTTTATGATGTGTTGACTTCTTACTGGCTAAGGAGATACTGCCCTCCCGGGGCTAGCTAAATTTCTCAAAATAATAAACAACTTGGGAGCAGGCCTCTGCAATGCAAACCAACCATTCCCATTCATCAAACTCTCACACATCATGCCAACGTCATCCCAGGCCGGGCACCAGGCAGCTAGAGAGCTCCCTGTATCCAAAGCCTGCCGGCTTTACTCAGATTTGCCATTCCTAAACTGCTGACTCTGCCCTGCCTGGCCTTTCCCAAGGAGCCTAACAAAGGCTCTGACCTAGGCTTCCCCTGCTTCTGCCACTGCCTCCTGACCACGCCTGGTGCTCCTCACGTGGCCCTGTGTGGCGTGCATGCCCCATTTCTTGGAAAATGCATTCTTCTTCAGTGGCACTAACCTCTCTGTGCTGTCACTCATTCACCTCCATAAACCAAAATTCCATGGGTACAAATGAGACCATCAGAAAAAAATAAAAATACAAGGAAGCCACTACCACTATTTCTGTTCAGAATTTTAGCTCAGCCCTAGAGCAGTAAGATAAGGGGACCGGGGTGGGGGGAAAGAAATACAAGGATTGGAGAGAAATAAAACTGTCATCATTTAAAGATGCTATGATTGTGACTCGGACAATCCAAAAAAATCTATGAATACATGATTAGAATTTATAACCAAATTCAGCAGTGGATGCACAATCAGTATAAAGATTAATTGCAAGTCTGTAATCAGCAATCAATATTTAGAAAATGAAATAAAAATAGCATTTGAAATAGCATAAGACATCATGTACCTAGGTATAAATCTTTAAAAAATGTGCGGAACCTTTGTGAAAACGGTAAAACTTGATTAGAGAAAATAAATGCCACTTAAATAATTGAATATGTATAAGAAGTTGATGTCCCAACATTTAAAGAATATTGATTCTCTACAAATTAATCTTCAGATTCGATGTAATCCCAGTCAAAAATAGCAACAATGTTTTTCTCCATGTGTGTGTAAAACTTGACGAGCTAATCCCAAAATTTAGGACTGTGGAACTGCACAGGGCCAAGGATAGTCAGGATACTCTTGAGGAAAGAGACTAATGTGGGAACACTTTCTCTACTTGATACCAAAACTTAAAAGCATTAGTAATTATGAAGCATCATTTTGGTTCAATAACAGAGAAATGAACAAAATAGAAAGCTTAAGACCCATGTATATATATATGAATTAATTATATTGATTACAAGGAAGGCTGTGGAGCAGTAGGAAAAACACTATCTTTTCAATAAAAGAATAAAAGATGCTAGGACAAATGAGCCATAAATGCCAAAAAAAAAAAAAAAAAAAAAAAAAAAAGAAAGAAAAAGAAAACAAAGAAAAAAGATATTGGACCCATAATCTACACTATGACCCATAATCTATACTATATTTTAGGTGAAAAGTAGACCTTCTTGATGTCAAATGCCAAACAATACAGATTTTGTAGATGATTTAACAGTCTATCTCAGGACAGGAGGCAGGACGAGATTGCAGCTCTGACTGGGACAAACAGAGCAGTGGGTAGAGGCTCACATCATTCATTTTAGTTCCAGAACAACTGCAGGAATAAACCAGGAAACCCAAGAGAACCCACAGACCCTCTGAAGGAAGCAGACTGCTTCTGCGGGACTCAGTAGACACCCCAAATACTGTGAGTGCCCAAACTGTGGAGGTGGGAAAAGGAGATTGTCCGTCCCCGAACACACCCCCTAACTAGGGACGCTGAAGGTCTAGTTTAGGGAGAAGGTTCTGACCTTACCTGGAACGAAGTCAATTTAGAGAGCTGAGTAAAATGCAGGAGGAGAGGAAGCAGCGGGAAAGGCCCTGGGAGCTCCTGGGTCCCCAAACAGGCCATTCCTGCCTGGCCTCACAGAGATTATTTGGGAGGGTGGCTAGAGGTGCTGGGAAAAGGCCATAGGGAGAAGGAAATCTCCAGCTGAACTTTGTAACAATTTGAACTGACCAAGAAGCCTCCTGGCCAGAATTGAGAGGAGGGCCTGACTTTAGTGTTCAGCCTCCACAGGTGGGGGAAAAAGGAAATCTGTACTTGCTTTCACAGCTTGGGGGCAGGAAGCCTGGGGCAAGTTCTCAGCTCAGCTTGCCCACTGCCTGGAAACAGACTTGGTGCTGTTGGTGGGGGCATGGTGGGAGTGAGACTCACCCTTCAGATTGCAGGAGAGCTGGGTGAGGCCTGTGACTGCCGGCTTTCCCCCACTTCCCTGACAACTTGCATGATACAGTAGAGATAGCCACAATCCTCCTAGGATCATATCTCCATTGACCTGGGAACACAACACTGCTGAAAGAAATCATGTACAACACAAACAAATGGAAACACATCCTATGCTCATGGATGGGTAAAATCAATACTGTAAACATGACCATACTGCCAGAAGCAATCAACAAATTCAACGGAATACCCATCAAAATACCACCATCCTTCTTCATATAATTAGAAAAAACAATGCTAAAACTCATATGGAACCAAAAAAGAGCCCACATGGCCGAAGCAAGACTTAGCAAAAAGAACAAATCTGGAGGTATCACATTACCTGATTTCAAACTATACTCTAAGTCCATAATCACCCAAACAGCATGGTACTGGTATAAAAAATAGGCATATAGACCAATGGAAAAGAATAGAGAAGCCATAAATAAACCCAGAAACTTACAGCCAACTGATTTTCAACAAAGCAAACAAAAACATGAAGTGGGGAAAGGACACCCTTTTCAACAAATGGTGCTGGGACAATTGGCTAGCCACATGTACGAGAATGAAACTGGATCCTCATCTCTCACCTTATGCAAAAATCAACTCAAGATGGATTAAAGACTTTAAGACCTGAAACTATGAAAATTCTAGAAGAAAACATTGGAAAAATTCTTCTAGGCATTAGCTTAGGCAAAGATTTCTTGACTAAGAACCGAAAAGCAAGTGCAAATGCAATAAAAAAGATAAATAGCTGGGACTTTATTAAACTAGAGAGCTTCTGCATGGCAAAAGGAACAGTCAGCAGAGTAAACAGACAACCCACGGAGTGGGAGAAAACCTTCACAATGTATACATTGGACAAAGGACTAATATTCAGGATCCACAACAAACTCAAAACAGATCAGCAAGAAAAAAACAAGCAATTCTCTCAAAAAGTGGGCTAAGGACGAGAATAGACAGTTCTCAAAAGAAGACATACAAATGGCCAACAAACATGAAAAAATGCTCAACATCACTAATGATCAGGGAAATGCTCATTAAAACCACAATGTGATGCCACCTTACTCCTGCAAGAATGGCCACAATAAAACAACAACAACAACAAAAAAACCAGTATATGTTGGCATGGATGTGGTGGTCAGGGAACACGTCTACACTGCTGGTGGGAATGTAAATTAGTACAGCCACTATGGAAATAGTATGGAGATTCCTTACATAACTAAAACTAGATCTACCATTTGATCCAGCAATCCCACTACTGGGTATCTATCCAGAGGTAAAGAAGTCATTATACACAAAAGCACAATTTACAATAGCAAAATTGTGGAATCAACCCATCAATCAACGAGTGGTAAAGAAACTGTGGTATGTGTATATATATATATATATACACGATGGAATACTACTCAGCCATAAAAAGGAATGAATGAACAGCATTTGCAGCAACCTGGAGGAGGTTGGAGACCATTTTTCTGAGTGAAGTAACTCAGGAAGGGAAAAGCAAACATCGTCTGTTCTCATTGATACGTGGGAGCTGAGCTATGAGGATGCAAAGGCCTAAGAATGATTTAACGTAATTTGGGACTTGGGGGGAAGGGTGGGAGGGGAGTGAGGATAAAATACTAGAAATAGGGTGCAGAGTATACTGCTTAGTTTATGGGTGCACCAACATCTCACCATTAAAGAACTTATGTAAGCAAACACCACCTGTTTCCCAATAGCCTATGGAAATAAAGTAATTGAAATAAAAGAATATCTTTATGCTCATGGGCCAGGGAAAGGTATTTTTCAACGGGTCTTGGGGAAAAAACTGTTAAATTTTACTATATGTATAAGAAGACATATTAAAGGCACATTAAGAGAATGAAAAGGAAAGTCACAGACAGGAGAAAACACTCATAGCACATCTAACAGACAAAGGGCTCATATCCCAAATAGAAAAAGAGCTGCAATTCAAGAAGGAAAAAAATACAATCCAATAGAAAAATGCAAAGACTGGGACAGACAGTGCATGAGAAGGAATGTCCAAATGGTCAATAAATATATGCAAAGACAGACTCATTAGTAATCAAGACCATGCAAATTAAAACTCAGTGAGAACCAAGTACTGTGGCTCACATCTGTAATCCCAGTACTTGGGGAGGCCAAGGTAGGAGGACTGCTTGAGCCCAGGAGTCAGGACCAACCTGGGCAATATAGTGAGACCCCATCTCTACAAAAAATAAAAAAATTAGCTGGGTGTGTTGGCCCACCTGTAGTCCCAGCTATGTGCAAGGCTAGGGTGGGAGGACTGCTTGAGTCCAGAAAGTTAAGGCTGCAGTGAGCCATGATCACGCCACTGTACTCCAGTCTGGTGTGATCAGAGCAAGACTCTGCCTCAACAAACAATCAGAATGAAACAAAACAGCAGCAACAACAAAAACCCCAGAAACTCGCTGAGGCAAAGCTGTGCTCATCAGATATAAGTCAGATATAAATCGTATATTTATCCTATATTTATATATCTGTACTCATCAGATACATTACTCACTAAATCGTATATTTATCTCTACAATTCATCTACACACTTTATACCAATATTGTGTTTCTCTTCACATAATTTGTAGTAAAAAGACCCAGTAAGTATCAATGTGTAAAAATTCCCAAGTAATTTCCAAATGAATAAAATTACATTTGAGGGAAAAATCGTTGATTTGTTGCAAAATAATCATTCAGAAAGAGAACAGTGGTTCACTCCTCTTAACCTTTATCAATTGTTAAAGAGAACATTGCCAGGAGGCCATCATACTTCTGAATAGGCATAATTTGTTAGGTCTGATTTTCCAAGATTTGGAGTAAATCATGCAATAATTAAAAATTTATTCTGGTTGCAAGTGGTGGCTCACGCCTGTAATGACAGCACTTTGGGAGGCCGAGGTGGGTGGATCACGAGGTCAGGAGTTGGAGACCAGCCTGACCAATATAGTGAAATTCTGTCTCTACTAAAAATACAAAAATTAGCCAGGTGTGGTGGCATGCACCTGCATTCCAGCTAGTAACTTGGGAGGTTGAGGCAGAATTGCTTGAACCCAGGAGGGGGAGGTTGCAGTGAGCTGAGATCGCGCCATTGCACTCCAGCCTGGGCAGCAGAGCGAGACTCCATCTCAAAAAAAAAAAAAAAAATTATTCCTTTTAATAGGCTTTATAGCAGATCTTGCTGAAAAAAACTATGGTTGCATAACAGACTTCTTTAAATTCTCTTGCTATAGATGTATTAGATAATAGAAATGTTCTAGGTTACCTGCTGGCTGGAAATGGAAGAATCTATGCACTTGCTGACATTCTTGTTGCACCTGGATGAATACACAGGTATTGCAGAGACTTGGTTGCCAGGGATTAATGAACAAGCTGCTCAGTTGAAATGAGTAGACTACTCCTTTGGCTTTCTTTGATCTATTTGATTTCACTTGGTTTGGTTAATGGGGACCCTGGCTAGGGAACATACTCCAAGCTCTTGGTATACTCCTGTTGCTCATGATAGTACTTTCCCCGTGTGCTGTATTTTCTCAAAAGTTCTAAATGTGTGCATACAGCTAGCCATAAAATGTCAAATGGTTTCTCTTAGATTGGGAAGATAGACTCAAAGAAGTGTGTCATCACAAGGACACTGTAACCTAAGAAATGACATGCTGAGACTTGAAACCCAAAATGATGGTAACACAGTGGTGCTAATGCCTTACATTTTTGTCACATTCTCACCCCGGTAAGAACTTGACCAAAATGGGGAAATTGTTGGTAGCCATTATTTTGGACTGAGCTTGTGCACTAGGCCCCAACAAACCAAACCAAAATGGAGTCACTCATGCTACATATGAGGTAACCAAATGGAAACTTTGAGGAAGCAGGTGCACCCTAAAACAGACCAGTTTTTTTCTCTCCTGAAAACGGATAACGAGGTCAAGAGATTGAGACCATTCTGGCTAACATGGTGAAACCCTGTATCTATTAAAAATAAAACAATTAGCCAGGCATGGTAGCATGTGCTTTTAGTCCCAGCTACTTGAGAGGCTGAGGCAGCAGAATTATTTTAACCCAGGAGGTGGAGGTTGCAGTGAGCCGAGATCACGCCACTGCACTCCAACCAGGGCTACAGAGTGAGACAACATCTCAAAAACAAAAACAAAAACAAAAAAGCAGTCTCCTCTAACTCTTACCAAAAAAATAGCCTAATATTAATCAGTTTTTTTCTATTGCTCTGTTTCTTTATTCCCACCTTACAAAATCCACTCTTAGTGGGATTTGAGATCAAATAAGTCCATTTATGATGGTGACAGAATGATATCAATGCCTAAAGTTTTCAAAGGGGTAAAAAAAAAATCTCTTAAAAAAATGGGCTGGGCACGGTGGCTCTTGCCTGTAATCTCAGCGCTTTGGGAGGCTGAGGCAGGCGGATCACAAGGTCATGGGATTGAGACCATCTGGCCAACATGGTGAAACCCCATTCCTAAAAAAAAAAAAAAAAAAAAAAAGTCAGTTTGGGGAGGTCAACAAAAAGGAGGAATTTTTAAATTATGTCAAGGCTAAAACTGCCTCCTTACACATTTTAAGTTCAGCTTAAAGGTGTCTCCTTACATAGCGAACTGTAACCTCACTGGATGTGTAAAAGACTATAGTCTACCTCTTATACCAGTCACAGAGTTTTGGCCAATCAAAGGGGCCAACTGTTCAAACTGCATTTGAATAAGGCAAATGCTGAGCTACAGCCAATCCAGCTGTTTCTGTACATCACTTTCCCTTTTCTGTGCATAAATATGATCTGAACCATGTGGCAGTCCTGGAGCTGCTCTGAATCTTGTCAGATTCCGGGGGCTGCCCAGTTCTTAAATGGTTCTTTGCTCAATTAAACTTTCTTAAATTTAATTTGTCTAAAGGTTTTCCTTTTTTTTTTTGAGACGGAGTTTCGCTCTTGTTACACAGACTGGAGTGCAATGGCGCGATCTTGGCTCACTGCAACCTCCGCCTCCTGGGTTCAGGCAATTCTCCTGCCTCCGCCTCCTCAGTAGCTGGGATTACAGGCACTCGCCACCATGCCCAGCTAATTTTTTGTATTTTCAGTAGAGACGGGGTTTCACCTTTTTGACCAGGATGGTCTCGATCTCTTGACCTCGTGATCCACCCGCCTCGCCTCGGCCTCCCAAAGTGCTGGGATTACAGGTTTGAGCCACCGCGCCTGGCTTTTTTTTTTTTTTTGGACAGAGTCTCACTCTGTCACCTAGGCTGCAGTGCAGTGGTGTGATCTTGGTTCACTGCAACCTCTGTCTTCTGGGTTCAAGTGATTCTCCTGCCTCAGCCTCCTGAGTAGATGGGACTACAGGTGTTCACCGCCACACCTAATTTTTTTTTTTTTTGTATTTTCAGAGGAGAGAGGGTTTTGCCATTTGGCCAGGATGGTTTCAAACTCCCGATCTCAGGTGATCGTCCCGCCTCAGTCTCCCAAAGTGCTGAGATTACAGGCATGAGCCACTTCTCCTGCCTGCCTAAAGTTTTTCTTTTGGCCAGGCATACTGGCTCACACCTGTAATCCCAGCACTTTGGGAGGCCAAGGTGGGCAGATCATTTGAGGCCAGGAGATTAAGACCAGCCTGGCCAAACATGGCAAAACTGCATCTCTACTAAAAATACAAAAATTAGCTGGGCATGGTGGTGCATACCTGTAATCCCAGCTTCTCAGGAGGCTGAGGCAAAATAGCTTGAACCTGGAAGTTGGAGGTTACAGTGAGCTGAGATTGTGCCACTGCACTCCAGCCTGGGTGACAGAGCAAACTCTGTCTCAAAAAAAAAAAAAAGTTTTATTTTTACAGATAGATTGGGCATTATTACTGTTGGTTCAGGGATTCTGATCAACAGTTACTGTATCCTGAGGATTATGTTCTGGTCTCCCCATGCAGAACAATTTCTCCACCTGGGGTGGTGAAGTTGGAGCACAGTATGAGGTCTTTTTAGCCACAAGAGGGCAAAAGTCATGGACATGAAATTTCTGAAGTGGGTACAAGCTGGATCCTGCCCCGTGCTGCCTATAACCGAAGATTAAGTGAAAACTTACGTCAAAGCCAATGACAACATGGATGGTAAATGACCATTTAGAGTAGTGTTTTCGTTATAAGTTTTGTAGAAGACATCTCATCAGTGTTGCTAAAATACCGGGTATTTTTTCCCCTATTGATTTTTCTTCTTTATTTCCTCAAGGCCTATAATTTTCTATGGGCTTCAGAACAAACACTAAGAAATAATCTGGTGTTCATGGAGGTGGGTGGGGTGTGACGATGTGAATGTCGAAGGGAAGAAAACAGTGCTTACCTTGATATGGCTGTTGCTACAGCGCAACTCAGAAGTGATGACAGAAATAATGACAATAATAGCAACTTTAAAAGTGATTTGGCAGCGATTTTATTTGTTGTGCTATAAAATGGCTAGCCCGTGGCTGTATATGTAGATTCAGGAGTAAACTTTCAAAGCATGCTCAGGAGGCATGCATGGTAATCCCATTATCTGATAACAGGATTTGTGCACACACCTCCCACACGCACCATCAGTAACCCACCCTTTTAGTATCACTGTGAAATGCAATTTGTGTGCAGATGAAAAGTTTACAGAACATGGGCCTGTGCCATGAAGCTCAACAAAGCCAGCGCACTGTGTGGCGAGGTTTCTGAACCCGACCCCTGTCGTTCCTGCTGTCTCCCTCCTTATTGATTTCTGTCCCTTGGCCAAGCGGGCTTTGTGATCGTCTGCATCGACCCAGAAACTTGCAAAATGAGCTAATCAAATAGGTGCAGCAGAAATCAACCCTGCATTTCTAGGAGGCTTTGGAGACATGCCACACACAGGATGTGGGAGAAGATTGGGTCAAGCAAGTGCTGGCAGAACGTACAGGGCGAAGAAGCCAAATGATGTGAATTGTGGTTAATTTTTTTCACAGAAACGTTCATATAAAAAAATTCACATAAAGAGGTAAAGTCAAAACTCCGAGGTAAATGCTTCATGAAATAAGACATAGGCGGCGCTTTAAAAATGGGATCCTCATATTCATATTTTAAGGTTTTGGTTCACACATGTTCTATCTTCCTTTTTTCATAGAGCTTACGATAACTGGCTCATATCTTCACATAAGCATCATATAAAGAGCAGCAGATGTTAGTGACAGAAGCTGCTGTGCAAAATATGAAGAAGAATATACTCATTACTTCTATTGCTTGCAAGTGAGGAAATATAGATTCACACTTCTTTTCTAGAAAAAGGGTTATGTGGTAAATTCATACATTGATATGTGAATTTCTTGATTCTTCCCAACAGGCCAAACAAAAATTATTTTAATTGAATGTATTTATGTCAATCATTGCTTTTAATAAAATGTAATTGTATGTGGTTTAAAAAATGTACAATCATCCAATGTACAGTAGATTAAGCAATGAGCATAGAGCAAATGCATTTAGTTCGGGGGAATTCTAAATCCTAAAGATAGCATGAACCAGGCGCTGGTGGCTCATGCCTGTAATGCCAGCACTTTGGGAGGCCCAAGGCGGGTAGATCATGAGATTAGGAGTTTGAGACCAGCCTGACCAATATGGTGAAACCCATTTTTACTAAAAATACAAAAATTAGCCAGGCATGGTGGTAAGTGCCTGTAATCCCAGCTACTCAGGAGGCTGAGGCAGGAGAATCATGGAGGCTGCAGTGAGCCGAGACTGTGCCACTGAACTCCAACCTGGGCAACAGAGTGAGACTCCATCTCAAAGGAAAAAAAAAAAAAAAAAAGATAGTATGAAATGTGAGTATAGGAACTCTGCGGATCCCTGGTGGGAAAATAGGTTATTCTCTGTATTTTTCTTCCCATATAAATATTGGAATAGACTTGCTTATTTCTTTAAAAAATGCCTGCTAGAATACTGATTGGAAATGCGTTGAATCTGTAGATCTATTTGGCAACGATTGATATCTGAACAATATAGACTATCCTGATCTGTCAACTCAGTACACTTACGTAGTTATTTAATTTTTCTTAGTAATGTTTTATGCTTTTCAGTGTGTAGCTTCTACATTGTTTTTTAGGTTTATCTCTAAGTATGTTATTGTTTTGATGCTACTGTAAATAGTTCTGCTTTAAAATTTCAATTTCTAAATCTTCTCTACTATTATATAGAATGCAATTGATATTTTAAAATATTGATCTTGTATCCTGAAACCTTACAAAACTCATGGTTTCTAGACTTTTTAAAAAGTAGATTCTTTAGGATGTTCTACATAGAAAATTATGGTTTCTGTAAATAGAGAAAGGCTTCTTTCTTTACTTGTAATTTGTGTGTCTTTTTTTTTCTTGCTTTATTCAATCTGCACTACCATATTGAACAGCAGTAGTGAGAGTGGACATCCTTGTGTTGTTCCTGATCTTAAGGGGAAACGATTCAGTTTTTAATCATTAAATATGATATTTTTGTAGATGTCCTTTATCAGCTCCCACCTTAATAATAATAAAAAAAGGAAGAGGTCAGGTGCAGTGGCTCACTCCTGTAATCCTAGCACTCTGGTGAGCCAAGAGAGGAGGATTGCTTAAGCTCAGGAGTTTGAGAACACAGTGAGAACCCATCTCTCTCTCTAAAAAAATAAAAATAAAGTAATAGAAAAAGAAGAAAAAATTAAGCCCAAAGTAGGAAAATAAGGAAAAACAATAAAGATAAGAAGTCAGTGAAACAGGAAACATAAAAACAATGGAGAAAATCATTGAATTAAAAGTTGGTTATTTAATGAGAGTAGTAAAATTGATAAACCTCCAGCCAGACTGACTGAGGGAAAAAAAAGAGTGAAGACACAAATAGCCAATGTCAGGTGTAAAAAAGAGACGTCACTACCAACCCTGCAGACTTGGAAGGATAATAAATATCACTTGCAACTGTAAGCTTGTAAATTTGACAACCTAAATGAAATACGCAAATTTCTTGACAGCTTAAAAGTTCAAAGCTTATGAAAAAAGACATAAATAACTCAAATAGTTCTATAACTATTAAAAAGTTGAATATATTGGCTGGGCGTGGTGGCTCAAGCCCGTAATCCCAGCACTTTGGGAGGCTGAGGTGGGCGGATCACTTGAGGTCAGGGGTTCAAGACCAGCCTGGCCAACAAGGTGAAACCCCGTCTCTACTAAAAATGCAAAAATTAGCCAGGCATGATGGCAGGTGTCTGTAATCCCAGCTACTTGGGAGGCTGAGGCAGGAGAATTGCTTGAACCTGGGAGGCAGAGCGTGCAGTGAGCTGAGATGGTGCCATTGTACTCCAGCCTGGGTGGTGGATAGAGCAAGACTCTCTCTCTCAAAAAAAAAAAAAAAAAAAAAAAAAAAAAAAAAAAAAAAAAGTAAAAAAAAAGAATATATTGTTAAAAAAACTTCCCACAAAGAAAACTTTTCTATTTGTTCTTGTGTCACTTTTAGTAAGTTATATTATCTAAGGAATTTGTCCATGTCACTTACATTGTCAAACTTATTGGTATAAGTTATACCTTTTGAATTAATTTCAAAATATCTATACTATTTATAGTAATATCTCCTCTTTCATTCTTAGACTTTATAATTTGTGTGTCTTATTTCTATATTGTAGATCTGTTTTCTACTAGATCAGTTTGTTTTTATGTTTATTATTTTCTTTCGGAATATTGTGCTGTTCTTTTTCTAGCTCTTTGAGAATAAAAGCTAAGATAATTAATGCTTAATCTATTTACTAATGTAAGTATTTAAAGCTATAGATTTCTCTCACAAACCTGGTTTTGTATGTAGCCTACATGTTTTGAAATGCTGTGTTTTATTTATTGTTCAATTGAAAACATATTCTAATTTTTATTGTGATTAGTTCCTTTATCTTTAAATTGTTTAGAACTGTACTGTTTAATTTATAAGCATATTGACATTTCCTACTAATATTTTTTGTTACTTATTTCTAGTTTTGTCCTTCTGTAATCAGAGAACATATTCTAATTTAATATTTTAAAATTTGTTAAGATGTGATTTATGGTAGAGCAGCCAGTCAATTTTTGTATCATTCCACATGTACAATTTGTATTCTGCATTGATGGGGGAGGTTTCCTATTTACATTTACTAAGTTCAAGTTATTAATCATATATTTAAGATAATTTATATTCTTACCCCTTTTTTACCTGCCTGTCCTAGCAATACTGAGATAGGTGTTTTAAAAAGCTCATTGATAGTGGATGTGCTTATCTCTCCTCTTAATGCTGTTCATTTTTGCTGTATACATATTGAAGCAATATTAGTAGGTAGCTTCAGATTCCAAATTGCCCTATCTTCTTGGTGAATTGACCTTTTCCTTATTGTGAAATGTTCATTTTATTTTCAATAGTATTATTGTTTTAAACTCTGTCTGATCTAGCACATACCACACAGATCAACCTTATATGTAAATATACAGAAATATTGAAAGTAAAATGATGGAAAAATATATATCTGGTTTCTTTTTCTTACTAATCATTTTTGATAATAGATTAATATTCACATGATGTATCTTTTCCTATTCTTTCATTTATAATCTTTCTGTGCCTTTTTTTTTTTTGAGTTGGGGTCTTACTGTATTACCCAGCTTAGAGTGTAGTGGTGTGATCATGGCTCAGTGCAGCCTCAAACTCCTGGGTTTAAGCAATCATCCTACCTATGCCTCCTGAGTTGCTACAACTGCAGGTGTGTGCCATTATGTCTAGCTAATTTTTAAATTTTTTGTGGAGACAAGGTCTCAGTATGTTGCCCAGGCTATTTTCCAACTCCTGGTCTCATGCCATCCTCATGCTTGGCCTCCCAAAGCACTGAGACTACAGGCATTAGCCACCTCTGTACCTTTTATTAAAGTTTTCTTTGATAAGCAACATATAGTTTTTAAAAATTCAGCCTGACAATCTTTGTTTTTTTATTTGAAAGAATTTAATCTCTTTGCACTTAATGTAATTACTGGCAAAGTACTTACATCTACCATCTTACTATACGTTTTCCATTTTTCTCATCTAGTCAATTTATTTTTCTCTCTAATCTTGCCTTAAAAAATGAGGTTTTATTTTAGAATAGTTTTAGGTTTTCAGAAAAATTGAACAGATAGTACAGAGTTTCTATGTACCCCCAGTTTCTCTGATTATTAACATCTTATATTAGTCATTTATTTGCTAAAATTGAGAAACTGATATGGATACATTATTACCAACTAAAGTCCATAGTTTATACAAATGCCCTTAGTTTTTATCTCATTTTTCTGCTCCAGGATTTCATCCAAAGTACTGTATTACATTCAATCTTCCTATCTCCTTATTCCTCTTGATTTTCCTTGCTTTTGATAACCTTGACAAGTTTTGAGGCATACTGGTCTGATATACTGTAGGATGCCCTCTATTGGAACTTGTAAAATTCCAATATAATTAGAATAAATTTCACAAATCTATTGGTTATATGAAAGTTGTCAATCAAATGGAGTCACTGTATTAAAATTCCTGACAAAGAGAGCCAAGGAGGGTGTTGAAGGGAAGGTCCTCTTGCACAAATGCCTGGTAACAAGAACGATCACAGAAGACTCTATAGACACCATCACTTGCACAAAGGTCATTGCAACTATATGCAAAGAAGCACCCCTGTGAGGACATCTGCCCAGCAACCTCCTGCCCAACCTCAGGCTACTGCCACTCTTCTTGTTGATCCTCGTAGCCAAGGATAATTGTGTCAAAACAATTGCACAATCCTCATTTTTCCTCTAAAAGCCTTTTGCTTCTTTTACTTCCCTGAATATTCTTATAGCTTACTATGGCATGCTTATTGCCATGGCAATGCTTATTCCAAAATAAACCTCGTTTTCTTTTAGAGAGTCTCTCTCTGTTATTTAGGTTAACAGATGTTTTTCTCTTAGACTGGGGTTATGGGTTTATCGTAGAAGAAAAGTGCCATTTTCATCACACAGAATATCAAGATTATCAATGTGATTTATGACTGTTGAGACTGACATTGATCACTTGGTTGGGTTACTGTTTCTTGAGTGTCCCTATCATGAAAATATGCACTTAAATTCACCCGCTTCTAACTGTACTCCTTGGAAGGAAGTTCCTTATACATAGCCCTTAAGGAGTGGCAAGTTATGCTCCCCTTCATTATAATACTCTAATGAAGTATTATATTGATACTTCATTAGAGTGAAGTATCAATATAATAATTTTTTCATTGGTGAGAAGGAGCTTTATTTCCTGTGCAAAGGAGCATTTCAAGTCCAGTTAGGCAGTCACGCTTGAGTGAGTCCTGCTTGCACAGGAACTAGAGGTAGAAGAGGTGCTTTAAGTTGTACTCAGTTAGGGCTAAGCAGTTAGCAATCTCCTGGTCACACGTGCACAAGACTTTTTGGCATTTGATCTCTGCTGGTCCAGTCAATGGCATCCAGGGCTGGCCATGGCCTCCCAGGTCACAATAGCTACCGTATTTCATACAGGCAAAGGGGAGTTTGGGAGCCAAATACAAATCACAGTTTCTCCCAGTTGCAGGATCCCATGTCAGTGCATGTGTGACTTCTTGGAAGCCTCATGGACCCAAGGCCAGGTCCCAGCAGCAGCAGCAGTGACAGCAGTGGCAGTAGTATTAATAACATGACTGGCAGGCACAGAGGTAGCAGCCCATCCCACGGTGGCAGGTGTGGGATGGTGCAGCCGGGCCATGTAGTCAACAAGCCTGGCCAACCTAGTTACCATGTCAGTATAATTTATTTGGAATTGTTTTTTGTACTGAATATTTGTTTCTTTTCCTGCATTTATTAACTTATTTAATCATATATTTATATCAAATCTGAGCTCATGGATATATGCATTTTCTACTCTAGGCTATAATCCAAAACTACTTATTTCATCGCTTAAATTCTTCTTCTTTTTTTTTTTGAGACAGAGTCTTGCTCTGTCACCAGGCTGGAGTGCAGTGGTGCGATCTTGGCTCATGGCAACCTCTGTCTCCTGGGTTCAAGCGATTCTCCTGCCTCAGCCTCCTGAGTAGCTTGGACTACAGGCGCCTGCCACCATTCCTAGGTAGTTTTTGTATTTTTAGTAGAGACGGGGTTTCACCATGTTGGCCAGGATGGTCTCGATCTCCTGACCTTATGATCTGCTCGCCTTGGCCTTCCAAAGTGCTGGGATTACAGGTGTGAGCCACTGCGCCCTGCCTGCATAAATTCTTCTAGCTTTGGCCATTGAGAGTTTTTTGTTTCTGAGCTCCTTTTAGATACTCTCATTAATTTGTGTGTGTGTGTGTGTGTGTGTGAGAGAGAGAGAGAGAGAGAGAGGAGACAGAAGAAGAGAGACAGAAAGGGAGAGAGAATGCACTTTCTTATCTTCTGGCGCTAAAAGACACGTCAGGCTCACCTTGTCTATTTCCCGCCCCAGTCCTAGTCATTTCTCCAAGGAGCCCTGGTTCCTTTATTTTGGAGAATGATATTAAGAACCAAGATCTGGATGCTAGGTGTGTTCATTGCTACTGGGATGTAGTTTTTTTTTTTTTTTTCAGACTTCTCACCTGACAGAGCAATTAAATATATGTATGTATACTACTTGGTGTATATATATATATATATATATATATATACACACATATATATATACACACACACACACACACATATACACACACACACATATATATATATATACACACACACACACATTTATAAATATTTCTATATGTAACCATCTGTTTCCATATTGGTAATTATTATAGAAGTTCTTACTGATGTCTCGAGTTTGAATCCATTACATGCATCATTCTACTCCTCTCCTTTACCTTATCTATAAATTCCTACTTCAGCAGTGAGAAAACTAACTCCTATCATCTGCTATTCATTTACTGAATTGTTCAGTTCCTGTATACGTATAGCAGTATCAGGCAGCTATCTATTTACAAATTGTTCAGTTCCTGTATACATGTACAGCAGTATCAGGCAGTACTAGAATTAATTCATGCCTCTATGGGGAAAAGCTTTATCAACCAGAGTACTTATGCAGTTCCTTTTACCTTGAGCCTTACAGATGCCATCAACTGCAGAGCAAAGTGTGTTTGGAAGAGGTTTTAATTTTAACAAAGTCTAACTTGCTAATTTTTTTCATGGATTGTGCTGTATCTAGAACATGTGTTGTATCTAAAAACATACCACTAAACCCAAAGTCACCTCTATTTTCTCTTATGATCTTTTCTAGAAGTTTTACAGTTTTGTCTTCTAATGTTTAGGTTTATGATCTGCTTTGAGTCAAGTTCTGTGAAAGGTGTAAGGTCTGTGTCAAGGTTTTCTTTTTGCATGTCCCCAATTGTTCCAGCACCATTTGTTGAAGACTGTCCTTTCTCCATTGAATTGCCTTTGCTCATTTGTCAAAGTTCTTGCCTTTTATTTTATTTAAGTATTTTTAATTTTGTAGTCCCCTCTTCCTTAGTTAAGTAGTTACATATTATTTCTTACTTTTTAGTGGTGGCCATATGTTAATGGCTGAGTAACAATATGTTACTCGATTTATTAAACATCTATGTAAATTGTTACGTTTGTTATTTCCAAGGCCAGTGGTTCTCAAACTTGAGCATGCATCAGAATTGCCTTACGGGTTTGCTAAAACACAGATTACTGGGTCCTATCATCAGGGTTTCTGATTCAGCAGGCGTGGGGTGAGGCATGAAAATCTGCATTTCCAACAATTTCCTAAGTGATACTGGTGATACAAATGCAAACCTGAAGACTACACTTTGAGAGCAGCTGTGTTTAACACAAACACGGAGCACCACTTTGACTCTCCTTGTTCCCTTGACTTCTGCGCTATTACTGTTATATCTACATCCCCATAAAGAAATATTCTTAGTGCTTTATATTGTAAATATTCATTTATGTCTACTTTCATATTATTTTCTCTGTTGGTTTTTCTTTGTGCACCTTTGAGCTTCCATCTGGGACCACTGACCATTTGCTTCTGCCTGAAGAACACCTGTAATGCAGCATTTCCTGTAATGCAGCATTTCCTGTAATGCAGCATTTCCTGTAATGCAGCATTTCCTGTAATGCGGTTCGGTTAGTGACAAATTCACCCACATTTTGTAGGTCTGAAGCTATCTTTACTTTGCTTTTATCCTTGAAATATTCTTGGTGAATGAGAAACGCTGCGATATTGTTATTTTCTTTTAGCACACTGTCTCTGACATTCGTGGTTTCTGTTGAGAAGATGGTTGCTTATTTCACGGCTGCTTCTTTGAAGACAGTATCTCTTGACTGCTTTAAAAATGTGCTTCTTGTTTTTGGTTTTCAGCTGCTTGACTCTGATGTGTTAGGTTCTACTTTTCCTTGTAGTTATTCTGCTTAGAACGTCTTGAATGTGCGTCTTGAAGTCATCCATCAAATTTGTGTTATTGTTTTTTTCCTTTTTGAAGGTACTGTTGCCAGAGAATATGATATTTATGATACTTATCCTTTGAGATGTGTTCAGACTTGCTGTATGGCTGAGTTTAAGTGGTTGATTTGTGAAAACATTGCTTCCGTTTTGAAAAGAATGTGTATTCTCTAGTTGTTAGGGGCACAATTCTAAATATATTAATTATATTAATAGCAATCCCTTTTTAATGTATATTGTTTAAATATTGTTTATCTGTATTAATCTGATATCTTCTAAGCTGTCAATAATTACTAGAGGTGTGTTAAAATATCCAATAATAATTTAGAGGCAATTTTCTTATATATATCTGGGTTTAAAATGGGTATAATCACATAATTGAAAACTATAATCAATATATAGTACCCTTCTGTATTTCCAAGAATGCTCTCTGTCTTACATTCTTTTTGAGACAGGATCTCATTGTGTCACCCAGGCTGGAGTGGACTGGCACTATCTCGGCTTGCAATCTCCGCCTCCCAGGATCAAGTGATCCTCCCACCTCAGCCTCCCGAGTAGATGGGACTACAGGTGCACTCCACCATGCCCAGCTATTTTGTATTCTTTTAGTAGAGACAGGGTTTCACCCCATTGACCAGGCTGGTCTCAAACTCCTGACCTTGTGATCTGCCTGCGTGGGCCTCCCAAAGTGCTAGGAACACCTAGCCTAAATTTTTTTCTTAACCAAATGTTTCCCCTTTACTACTTAAGCATAATACACTATTTTCTTTTAGTAATATTGAAATTTTCTCATACATGTTAAATTTATATGAGATTAAAGTGAATCAATAAGTTAAATGATCTGAAAAATAGACTCATAACACTTTTTCAATCAGCTACCTACTTCTGATTCCAATGCTATTGAAAGCAAAAACTTTAGTTCTCTATCTTATTTTTTAAACACTGTAAATTATATCTTTTCTTCTTCTTGTCCTTCTTCTGCTTCTTCCTCCTCCTCTTTGTTCTTTTTAAATCTCTTTTTCATACATACAATGTCATCTTAGAATTATCTACATCTGTATCAATTTTTTTCTTTCTGCATTTTAGACTTTTGCAATAATTTTCTTCTTACTGAAGCATATCTTTTAGAAGTTTCTGTGAAGATCTGTTGATGCCAAACTCTAGTTTTCTGTTCATCTAAAAAATGCCTTTATTTTCTTATTCTTTATGAAAAGACGGTTTTGCTGAATACATAATTTTAAGTTGACAGTTAATTTCTCTAAATATTTTCAAGTTATACTCCCTTGCATTCTATTGCTACTATTTTGAGGCGAATTATCATTCCTTTTCTTTCAGGTCACCTTTTTTTTTTTTTTTTGAGACGGAGTTTTGCTCTTGCTGCCCAGGCTGTAGTGCAATGGTTCGGTCTTGACTCACTGCAACCTCAGGGTTCAAGTGGTTCTCCTGCCTCAGCCTCTTGAGTGAATCAGTAAGTTGATTCACCTGTTCATAGATAGCAATTTTAGATTCTATATCCAACAATACAGTCTACAGGCGCCTTCCACCATGCCCGGCTAATTTTTGTATTTTTAGTAGAGACAGGGTTTTACCATGTTGGTCAGGCTGATCTTGAACTCCTGATCTCAGGTGATCCACTTGCCTTGGCCTCCCAAAGTGTTGGGATTACAGGTGTGAGCCACTGTGCCCGGCCTCAGATTTCTTTTAATATCTTCTTTTTGTTTTTTGTGGTCTGCAATTTCACTAAAATTAATCTTTATGGATTTGTCTTCACTTACCTTGCTTATTATAGATTGGTTTTCTATACTTGTGAACACATGTATTTCATCAATTCTTTTTCTTTTTTTTTTTTTGAGATGGAGTTTCACTCTGTCTCCTAGGCTAGAGTGTAGTGGCCTGATCTCAGCTCACTGCAACCTCCACCTCAGAGGTTCAAGAGATTCTGAGATTACAGGTGTTCATCACCATGCCCAGCTAATTTATGTTTTTGTTTTGTTTTGTTTTTTTAAGGTAGAGGTGGGATTTCACCAAGTTGGCCAGGCTGGTCTCGAACTTGTGGCTTCAAGTAATCTGCCCACCTTGGCCTCCCAAAGTGCTGAGGTTATAGGCATGAGCTACCATGCCTGGCCTGCATTTAATCAATTCTGAAAAATTCATTTTCTCCTCAAACATAGCAGCTCTCAATTTTCTCTATTCTCCTCTCAAGGACTCTGACTGGATATATACTAAGGCCTTTTATTCTATATTCCGTATCTTTTAATCTAAATACCTCCTTTTTGTTTTCTCCATACTGGATCTTGGATATTTATTTCAGACATACCATCCAGTTCACTAATTCTTTCTTCATCCACAGTTCATCTGCAACTTAAACTATTTGTTAAACTTTCTTTTTCAGCTATTATATTTATTTTCAAAAGTCCTTTTGTTTTTATTTTTCAAATCTGCATATTTTTGACAGTCTTTTCACAATCATTTTATGAACACATTGTTCATTATTTAAACAGTTCATAGATAGCAATTTTAGACTCTATATTCAACAGTTCCAAAATATAAATTGTGTAGGGGCTTAAATCTATTTGTAGTTATTAATGACTTGTAATAAGGGTGACTTTTTTCAATGTGTATTTGCTGATTTTGGGTTTGAGCTCATATTCGTTGCTTTTAATCTGTGAGAATCCTGTGGGAATACATAGGGGATAATTTTCTCCAGAAAACACTTTGCTTTGCTAGGAAACAGGGGAAATAGTGACCTGGAATACTTTAGTGTCCTTTGAGAATCTTAGCTTAAAAGCAGTACTTTCAGGTACACTTCCTGTATTTGCTTCTAGCCCAAGAGTGAGTTCAGCTGCCACAGCTCTGATACTGGCTTTTGTCTTTAGGACAGCCCAGTTTCCCCCATTTATTATTGCTCACCATCTTGCCTCTTGAAAACTTATTTTTTGGAAGGATACTAAAGATTTCCCTTTGTCCTTATGAATTCAGAAAGGAAATAAAGGATGATTTATCCAGGATCCAGTAATTTTTGAGGGGCGGGATCCTTCAGAATATGTAGTCTCTTCCACTGCCAGAAGCAGAAATCTGAGGCCTTTTTTTCAAGTGTTTCTTTAATAAGGTTTAAAATATTTACAACTGGTTCTTCAGATGAATTTAAACAAGGTAATTAAGTAACAAAACCGATCATACCATGATCAAACAGTGTTCCTCATAGCTCCAGTTTTATGATCTCCCCATTCACTTTATCTTGAACGAGGAATGTAAACTTGCCATGGAAGGCTAGATTTAGAATGTTCAAATGAGCAATTATCTTTTAACACCAACACAAGTCATGCATACAATTTGGCAGATTGAAGATTACATACAGAAGAGACTTGAAGTTCCTTGCAAAACAAATAGAGGACTAAGAACATTACTGAAAGCCAATGAGCTCCATTTCTTTAAAAAGTTAAAAAAAAAATAAAAGGTAAAGAAATCAGTGGCTTGACATTAATGAGACTGACAGTCTTTAAAGTTTTAGAATTTTTTTCTCTTAAACCTTTATACATATCCAGAGTATCCAAAGCTTTTCTGTGAATATAGCAGCATGTAAAATCTGCTTTCAATGTGCAAGGTTGACTCTATGGAAGGTTCATGGCTATTTCTGAATCCTAAAATTAATGTTAAAAAACCGAGTATAAAAGCTGGACTACCACTGATACATAAACTATAGGCTCATCCTAAGCAATAATCTTGGTGAGATCCTGCACTTGATATTCATATACTGGCTATATTCCCTACACTATGGAATGTATCCTTTGCCATGTGTGGGTATCAATTTAGAAAACATCATATGAAGCCAAGTAGAAGCTGTGGGTATCAGAGCAAAGCGTGGTATCTGAGATTGGACCACAGAGTCTTGAGGAAGGGCCCTGCTCTGTCACCCAGGCTGGAGTGTGGGATCCAATCTTGGTTGACTGCCACCTCAACCTCCTGGGCCCAAGTGACCTCTCACCCCAGCCTCCTAAGTCGCTGGGACTATAGGTGCACGCCACCAGGCCTGGCTAATCTTTTGTAGAGATGGATTTTCACCATGTTGCCCAGGCTGGTCTCAAACTCCTGGGTTCAAGAGATCTACCCACCTTGGCCTCCCAAAGTGCTGGGATTACAGGCATGAGCCACCGCATCCGGCCTGCAGTCGTTTTCTGAGTAATAAACAAGTTTTGGTGTGCAGAAGCTTGATCCCCACTTAGGTTTTGAAGTGCCTTTCAGTCTTCGTACGATGACATTTATGTTCACTTCTCCTCCCTGGGTCTCAGTTTCTTCCCTAGACACTAAAGAGTCAAGACCATGTGCTCTGTCAGGCTTCTCCCAGCACTAAGTCTGAAGTACTATGTGAAGCCTGGGGTGTGTGTTGGGATTCCCCACAGCCTCTTTTTCTTGGTATACTAAACATTGACACTGTAGTGAAAGGGAGGACACGTTTCTCCACCACAGACCTAAGCAGACTCAGAGTAAATAAAGCTTTGCTTCTTAAACACTGTCTTATCTGCAGATTATGTTTTCTTTGATAAAAACATTTGTTTTTCAAATGACTTACCCATCTTCATGTGTTGTTCCTTGTGAGTGAACACTGAGTTACCTCCTTTGAGCAGTCATGATAATGTTGGTGGCTTCATCAATCAATCTTTAGGATGAGGGCAATATCTGGGACAATGAAGAAGAAAAATGGAAAGAAATTAATGCTATGGTTGTGCGGTGGCTCATGCCTGTAATCCTAGCACTTTGGGAGGCTGAGGTGGGCGAATCATGAGGTCAGGAGTTCAAGACCAGTTTGGCCAACATAGTGAAACCTTGTCTCTACTAAAAATAAAAAAATTAGCCGGGTGTGGTGGTGCATGCCTGGAGTCCCAGCTACTCAAGAGACTGAGGCAGGAGAATCGCTTGAACCTGAGAGGTGGAGATTGCAGTGAGCCGAGATCATGCCATCACACTCCAGCCTGGGCGACAGTGAGACTCCATCTCAAAAAAAAAAAAAAAAAAAAATACTGTGGTGACGCTATGGGGGCCTCTTATCAACCCTTGGTTGGAGCTTGAGCTGAATTTTCAGTTATATAAGCCAATATACCCATATATTGTATAAGACAGATTTAGGTTTTAGTTGCAGTTAAAAGCATCCTAATGAAAATATCTCTTTTTTTTAAAGTATAACTTGTACATATGACTCAGATAAAGATTTATCACCTCTGAGGGAAACCAAGTTTAGGTTTCACTCCACGTTGGAGTGCAGTGGTGCAATCTTGGCTCACTGCAGCCTTGAACTTCTGGGTTCAAGTGATCCTCCTGCCTCAACCTCCCAAGTAGCTAGGACTACGAGCACCCACCACCATGATCAGTTAATTTTTTAAATTTTTTGAGAGATGGGCATCTGGCTACGTTGCCCAGGTTGGTCTCAAACTCCTGACCTCAAGGGATCGTCTTGCCTCAGGCTCCCAAAGTGCTGAGATTATAGGTGTGAGTCACCTTGCCTGGCATGAATACGCTGTTTTGACTTTTGAGATTAAAACTGAAACGAACTCACAACAATAAGCCAATGGTCGGCACTGTTCTGGATCAATAATACAGGTTTCAACTCTTTGGAGGGAGAGTAACTTACTTACTTTCCGCATCACTAACTTTCTGTATCACAGCATTCTTTTCTTCCCGAGCCCAAATTCTGCCTCAGTAGCTTTCTGTACTGTAGCAGCCACTGTCAATTGCTGGCACATAAAATAACATCTATCTGTGCTCCTTATCACGCCATTCTGTCTAGTCCTAAATTTCAGAATAGGTACTGACACAACTTTGGGCTTTGCAAAAAAATGTCATCTTTTATCATCAGTTGGAAAGCTTTGGGGGCAGAGGAGACAAGACGATTCACTCATTATTTTCAACATATATTTAAGTTTCCGTGGAAAAAAAGGAGTGAGATTCAATCCAGAAGTGTTCGTGGAACAGTAACATCAGATTTCACGGTGGGTAGAGGTAAGGAACCACAGTTTTTAAGAGTAGCCAGTCAACTTAAGAAAGAAAAATTGCAGTGCCCACCGTCTTCCACAGAGGGGCACTCCAAGCCCATCGCTAAAAACACGCACAGTTGTTTTTAGTGAGAGGTTGTAGAAAAAGAGCTTCCAATCTTGTCTCCATACCTAGGGGATTATTAAGTAAGGAGAACTTAAAGTACATTTGCAGTGCTCCATATGAATGGCGCAAAACCATTTTAATATCAATCCCAATGGTGCCAGCGACCCATTCTAAATTAACTCACGTTTAAAAATGTTACAGAAACGTGTTAAAATTGAGAACAGATTTCACTCTGGGCCTGTGGGTCTCCATTACACAAAAGATGGACTACTTTGGAGGCAAGGCAGTTCTTATTTAAAGCTATCATATGGCCTATCAGAAAACGATAGTCAGCCCGCTTCAAACACTCCGGTCTTCACCTGAAGGGGCCATACAGAATTAGAATGACACCTTGAGTAAACAGAACTGTAGATACACGAGTTATGTCCCAAGACGTTTCCAGTATCTTTATTCTTGTGTCTGGGCCAAAAGTCTTTCCCTGTGTCCAGAGGCCCCGTGGCATTTTCAAAGCAGCCGTGGGTGGCGGTGGGACCGTCTCGACGCCAACGCAAGTGTACCGGGTGGTCCTCATCGTCTGTTACATTCCGAAATGCAACCATCAGGGGCGCGGCCCTTACCTTTCCCAGGGAATACGAGACCGAGGGGCTGGAAGGCGGGCGCCAACGCCGCCCGCGTGCTGAGCCCTGGGCTGGGGCCTGGGCGGGCGGCCCGGAGTCCCCGCGCGGAGGCCGCAGGTTCCCGTCGCTCTCCGCCCCTCGCCCGGGCCCACGGGAAGGGCGCGATGGCTTTCGACCAAACCGCGAGTGTAAAAGGAAGCGCGAAAAGCCCGAGGGAGCCGCAGCCCAGATTGTGCGGGGGCAGAGCCGCGGGCTCCGAGGGTCTCCGGGGCGAGGCGCGCAGGGGGCACCTCCGGGAGGCGGGCGGATGGAGCCGGGGCTCCCGGACGGCGCGCGGGGGGCGGCCGCCTCGACATCCTCAAGTTTATTCTGGGCCACAGAGCGCGGGAACAGGAAACGTTCCGTCTTTCATGGCCACCGGTGGCTTCACACGGGCTCGCGCCCCGCCGCGAGCACTGAGGAGCCGGCTGCTTCCGCCGCGTTTGAAGTTCAGCATTTATTATTAAAGAGAAGCGGCGGCGACGAGCGCTGTGTCCTCGGAGAGGGGAATACACATTTACTATATCAGAACGCTTCGCCATCAAGGAACGGCTGAACGGGCTTCCGAACCGCTGCGCGGGCCCCGAGTGCGCCCCCAGCGGGACGCGGCGTCCGGGCTTTCCGTGGGGGGCGCCACCTGCAGACCCGGCGGGGCTGTGGCTCGGCGGCTCGGCGGGGCCGGCTCGGCTCTCTGCGTCTGAGCTGTTTGTAGGCTGTGTTTGTTTCAGAGAGGCAGAGGGAATGCCAAACTAAACTGGGCACCTTTCTTCAAAACTAACAAGCAACGCGGTAACATGTTATCGCTCAGTTAAGGGGATCGTGTTGCTTCCAATATTAGGACTTTCTGAACCCCAGTATGCTCCAAAATGTCCCCAAATTGTGAGCATCCAAAAAAAAATCATATTTATGTATATTTCAAAACATCATGTCCACTGAAAATTATAGTTTTTATTTGTCAACTGAACAATAATAGTAAAAAACCAGAAAAGATATTTATTTTATTTGACAACTTACACGATGGCATCCCTTGTCAAAAGCATTCATGTTGCTTGTTTACAAAGCTTTTTCCTTAATTATTAGAATAATACTTTTACTGTAGAAAATATGAAATTTACATATATCCACACATCAGTATCATATGCTTTTTAAAATCATGTTTTGTAGTGGGAATTTTCCAGTGACATTATATGTGAATTTAGTGACTATATCTATTTATTTAACTTACAGTGAATGAATAAACATTAAGGTAGTTTCAAGCTTTCCTTATAATAGCTCAACTAACACACAATTCTGCACGATTCTGATTATTCCCTTGCACCATTTTATTTGGAATTCCCTCCTTCCCTCCTCCCTCCCTCCCTCCCTTCTCTCTCTCTCTCTCTCTCTCTCTCTCTCTCTCTCTCTCTCTCTCTCTTTTGACAGTCTCGCTCTGTCACCCAGGCTGGAGTGCAGTGGTGCAATCTCTGCTCACTGCAACCTCCACCTCCTGGGTTCAGGCAATTCTCCTGCCTCAGCCTCCTGAGTAGCTGGGATTACAGGCACCTGCCACCACGCCCAGCTAATTTTTGTATTTTTAGTAGAGATGGGGTTTCTCCATGTTGGTCAGGTTGGTCTTGAACTCCCAACCTCAGGTGATCCACCCTCCTTGGCCTCCCAAAGTGCTGGGATTACAGGTGTGAGCCACTGCACTCAGCCAAAATTTCTTTTTATGAGGACCTAAGTCACATTGGATGAGGACCCTTTAAAACATCTGATTTTAACCTAATTACCTCTTTAAAGACTTTATTGGCTAGGCGAGGTGGCTCACGCTGGTAATCCCAGCACTTTGGGAGGCTGAGGCGGGTAGATCACGAGGTCAAGAGTTTGAGACCAGCCTGACCAACATGGTGAAACCCCATCTCTACTAAAAATACAAGAATTACCCGGGCGTGGTGGCATGCACCTGTAATTCCAGCTACTTGGGAGGCTGAGACAGGAGAATTGCTTGAACCTAGGAGTCAGAAGTTGCAGTGAGCTGAGATCGTACCACTGCACTCCAGCCTGGGCAACAGAGCCAGACTCTGTCTCAAAAAAAAAAAAAAAAAAAAAAAAAAGACTTTATCCCCATATATCATGATATTTAGAGGTACTAAGGGTTGGAACTTCAACATGTTAATTTTGGTGGGGATGCAGTTCAGCCCATAACAGATATCTAAAGGAGAGAGAGATTATGCCTTATATTTATTTTTTAAAACATAAATATTACCAGAAATAAAAACATGGTATAGAAGTTAAAAACTAAGTCAGTGCTACAGCATTTAAGTCACAAAAGCGAACAGGATTTCATATTACATACAGTTTTGTTAGGTTAGGCTTGAGGCCTAGTGGTGGGAGAGGAGCCTTCTAGAAGTAGACTTCTTACATCAAGACCTTTGGGTTTCCTGTGGCTCTGCTTCATTTCTGTTTTTACTCTAGACACAGAGCAGTCTCTATCTGGGACACTGCTGCTTTTGTGACTAGACCAAAAACAGCCTCAGTGAACCCCAAGCTTATAGCTTCAACTCAGAATGATACCTGTAAGTCATTTGGAATTGTTTCACCATTAAGTTATTTAATTCAGTAAGTGCTTAGCAATTGCTTTTGGAGCTATTTGTTTGCCTTTTGAAGGTGCTGAAGAAGGCCAGAGTATCAGTAAGAAAAAAGAGGAGAGTTCTGAGCACAGTCAGGCTCTGACTGGTTTAGCACGGTCCTCCGAGGCCCGTCGAGGCCCTGGAGTTTTCTTGGATAACTCCAGTCAACACTGACATGCTTCTTTCTGCCTACTCTTCATTCATGGATTCATTCCATAAATACTTATTGAAGCCTAGTGTGTGTGGCGGACAGGACAGGCTTGGTTTGTGCTTTCGTGGTGCTGACTTTCTAGTAGGAGGAGGCAGACACTAAATAACAACCCATGTAAACCTGACCGTTTCAGTTGGTGAAAAGGGCTGTGAAGAAAAATGTCGGGTGCGATGCTGAGTGTGTCCAGCTGGGCTGAGAGACTGATTCATCTTGGGTAGGGAAGGCCTTTCTCAGTGGGTTACGCAGATGCAGGGACCTTACTGAAAAGGGCAACCAGCGGGGTCAGGAGAGAGACTGCAGTGGCGAGGCCCTAAGCTGAGTGGGAGCTTGGCTGACGGAGGACTGGACAGAGGCCAGTGTGTCTAGATGCTGGTGAGAGTGGAGATGTGGGGAGAGGGGGTCTTGTAAGTCGATAGGGCCCAGGGCAGCTAAGCCTGTGTGGTACCTTGGCAAGGACTATGTGCCCCGGCTCCCACACCCAGTAAAATGGGGAGTCATGAGGTTATAAACTCCACAGTGACAAGTAGCAAGTTGTGGTTTATATTTTTCATTTTGTTTTGTTTTGAGATGGAGTCTTGCTCTATCATCCAGGCTGGAGTACAGTGGCTTGACCTCGGCTCACTGCAACCTCTGCTTCCTGGGTTCAAGCGATTCTCCTGCCTCAGCCTCCCGAGGAGCTGGGACTACAGGCACGCACCACCATGCCCAGCTTATTTTTGTATTTTTAGTAGAGATGGGGTTTCGCTATATTGGCCAGGCTGGTCTTGAACTCCTGACCTCGTGATCTGCCCCCCTCAGCCTCCCAAAGGGCTGGGATTACCCACCGCGCCCAGCCTGGTTTATGTTTTTAAGCAATTACTCAGATTGCTGTGTGGCAGATGGACAGGGTGTTCTGAGGAGCGGGCAGAGAGACCAACTCAGATTGTGGCATTTGGTCACTTTCAAACCAATATTCTAGGGGGCCTCAGGTAGCAGATCGCAAGCACCTTTAGGACAGAAACATGCTGTTTTCCCTTCTTCCTCTTCTTTACCTTCCTTCTTTCTTTTTTGTTTTATTATTCTTGGAGGCTGTAATGGTATTAGCAATATAATGGGCTCAATCAAAACTTGTATGGAGTTGGGCAATACTCTGCCAATTAATGCCATAACTTTTTGGGTGTAGAATTGACCCTGGGTTTCTGCCACTTGCCTTGAATGTATGGAATCAAATTGTTTTAGTGATTTTAGCTTCCTGGAAAAAGGTAACTGCATAATGAAGAAGTGTTTTCTTAACATACATTTACTACAATGACTATTTTCTCCTTGGAACTGGGAGTTGCTGCTTGCTTATTTATTTATTAATTATAGAGACAAGGTTTCGCCGTGTTGGCCAGGCTGGTCTCGAACTCCTGACCCCAGGTGATCCGCCTGCCTTGGCCTCCCAAAGCTGGGATTACAGGAGTGAGCCACCACACCTGGCCAGCATGTTTAACACAGTAATTAAAAGGTTGGAGGCCTTATGTAGTTATATGGAAATGTATAGTCATTTTATCTTATAAATTTTTCTCCATTCCTCAGTAGGAATGATCAGCCCAGGCCTTAAGCTGTTTGCCCAACTTTTTTTTTTCTAAGCTTCTTCTTGGTGAGGTCAGAAATCTTAATTTTTTAAAAAGTCTTTCTTTAGTTGACACACTGTAAATATGCTACATTTTTGCATATTACATTTATGTGGTTATAATTCTGGAGTCTCTGAATTCACTAACTATCGAGGTGCTTGAGAAGGTCCGGAGATGTTCACAGTCATCACTTGCATGTTCTGCGCAGCTGACCGTAGTGAGGGAGGAAGCTGCTGCTTGGGAAGCGGAGGCAAGGGGGAGGTCAGAGGCTTGTGGCAGCTGCTAACGGAATTGAACTGCAGCAGTCACATGAAAATTCAGTTAGGAATTGGTGACCCCTGTTCTGGCTGGCTCTGAGGTTGTGTCTGTTTTGGATCATAAAAGAAAAGAGGGCCAGGTGTGGTGGCTCACGCCTGTGATCCCCACACTTTGGGAGGCTGAGGTGTGCAAATCACAAGGTCAGGAGTTCGAGACCATCCTGGCCAACACAGTGAAACCCTGTCTCTACTAAAAATACAAAAATTAGCCAGGCGTGGTGGTGGCACCTGTAATCCCAGCTATTTGGGAGGCTGAGGTAGGAGAATTGCTTAAAACTGGAAGGCAGAGGTTGTAGTGAGCCGAGATCATGCCACAGTACTCCACAGCCTGGGTGAGAGAGTGAAACTCTGTCTCAAAACAAACAAAGAAACAAACCAAACCAAAAGCAAAACAAGGAAAAGAGAACTTTTCATACCTATCCTGCCCCCAGAGCAGCTCCGACTGCAGACCAAAGTTGGTGCTCTTTACTCTGTGACCTTGGACAAATTCTTAAGCTCGTTGAGCTTCAGTTTCCAAAGCTGCAATATGAGGATAGTCATAGTAATACCTCATAGTGCCTCTTTGAGGATTAAATGAGATAGGACAGGTGGAGTATTCAGCACGTTGTAAGTACTCAGTAAAGAGTAACTATTGTTATTAATGATGTTTTCTTATTATAGTAATGATAGCTTTTCATTATAGCTAATTAAGAAAATACAGACAGGCAAAAGGAAATAAAATGATGCATAATCCCATCATCCAGAGATAAATAAAGGTAAGAGATAAATAAAGGTACTCCCAATTGTTTCCTCTGCAAACATTTTTATCTCACAAAATTTGATTTTATTCTCTAATATCTATTATTAACACTGCACGTTGTTCTATGATGTCCTATAATATGACTAACTGAATAGAATTCACTGTCATCATCAGGCATCAGGTTTGGAAACAAATTTCATTAATTCATGCAATTTTTAATTTTTTTTGAGACAGAGTCTTGCTCTGTTGCTCAGGCTGGAGTGCAGTGGTGCCATGTCACCTCACTGCAACCTCTGCTTCCTGGGTTCGAGTGATTCTCTCGCTTCAACCTCCTGTAGCTGGGACTGCAGATACGCCCAACCACACCCTGCTAATTTTTGTATTTTTAGTAGAGATGTGATTTCACCCTGTTGGCCAGGCTGGTCTGAAACTCCTGGCTTCAGGTGATCTGCCTACCTTGGGCTCCCAAAGTGCTGGGATTACAGGCATGAGCCACTGCGCCCGGCCTTCATGCAATATTTTTTGAGTGACTGCTATAGACCAGGCACTATTCTGGGCATGTGCATTTAGTAGTGAACAAAAAAGACAAAAATCTCCCTGCTCTCATGGAGCTAACAGAGTATGCTAGACAATGTTATGGCGGAAGAGAAAACAGGACAAGAAGGTAGATCGTCTGGTTTGTGAGGTGGGGGGATGTGCAGTTTCATCTAGAGCATCAGGGAAGGCCTCACAGAGAAGGTGAATGTGTGCAAAGACCTGAAACAGGAGAGTGGGCCCTCCAGGATTCTCAAGGATCTCTAGGGGATCACCTTTCCAGGCAGAGGGAAGAGCAAAGGCAAAGATGCTGAGGCAGAGGCATGCTTGGTACGTTCGTGCCAGGAGCCCAGTACAGCTGGGGTGAGATGCATGAGGAGGAAACCGAAGGCAATGAGGCTAGAGATGGGCTCAGGTCATATAGGGATATATCTGTCTATATATCCCTATAAGTTAAGTATATATATCATATAGTTATCATTGTAAGGACTCTGACTTTTGCTCTGTATGAGATGGGGAGTCATTGGAGGGATAGAGCAGAGGAGAGGCATCTTATGTTTAAAAGGCTTATCCTGGCCTGGGCATGGTGGCTCATACCTGTAATCCCAGCACTTTGGGAGGCCGAGGCATGTAGATCACAAGGTCAAGAGATCGAGACCATCCTGGCCAACAGGGTGAAACGCCATCCCTACTAAAAATACAAAAATTAGCCAGGCATGGTGGCGGGTGCCTGTAGTCCCAGCACTTGGGAGGCTGAGGCAGGAGAATTGCTTGAATCCGCGAGGCGGAGGTTGCAGTGAGCTGAGATTGCACCACTGCACTATAAAGCCTGGCGACAGAGCAAGACTCCATCTCAAAAATAATAAATAAATGAATAATTATATAAAAGGCTTATTCCGGCTACTGTGCTGAGAACAGATTGAAGGGAGATAAGAGTGGAAGTAGTAGGGGGCTGCCTAGAAGGCTACTGCCGTGATTTTGAAGACAGGAGATGGTGGTTAGACCAGGTGGTATGAGTACAGCCGATGAAACGTCGTGTCATTCAAAAGTAGATGCAGTAAAATGACAGGATTTTCTAATGAGAACAACAGAGGAGGCAGGGGTTTTGGACTGAGCAGTTGGAGGTATGGCACACCCTTGGCTGAGATGAGGAAGACTGCATGAAGAACGGGTTTGAGGGCAGGCTGGGAGCTCCGTTCGAACATGTACCTTTGAGGTGCTTTTTAGATATCCATGTAGAAGTGTTTCACGGGGAGGGGAGTCCATGGACCTGAAATTCAAGGGAGAGGTTCAAGGAGTAGTGGTTGGGAGGCGGCAGAGTGAGGTCTCGGGAGAATTTTGTATACTGTGAGCGAGTACAGTGTATTTGTTTGTCAATGGAAATTATCCATTTCAGAAGAAAAAGCTGGTGATGCTGGAGAGAGGAAAATCACTGGAGTAAAGTCACAAGTAGTAAGAAGGAATGGGACCTAGAAGGCAAGTGGAAGGGTAGTCTTTAGCTGGGAATGCAGACAACTCACCCAGAGTGACAGAAAGGAAGGCAGAATGACGAAGGTGACACAGTATGTGTCCAGATGGGGTGGCAAAACTTTGTGAACGTTCTTCTTAATTTGCTTCTAATTTCTCAGTGAATGAAGAAAGATTGTCTATTGATAATCAGGGGCACGGAGAGACCCACTGAGTTGCGTTGAAAGCACTTCACTCGTGGTGTGCGCCTGTAATCCCAACTACTGGGGAGGCTGAGGCAGGAGGATCACTTGAGCCCAGCAAGTGGAGGAGAGATGGAGCCACTGCACTCCAGCCTGGAAGACAGAGTGAGACTCTGTCTCAATAAAAAAAAAAAAAGAAAGAAAGCATTTTGCTCTTGGGGACACGTAGGGGATGGGCTGGGTCAGGGAACACCAGCTGGAAAGACCACTGCAGGCCGTCTGGGGAGAAACAGTGAAACCCAGACAGAGAAGTGGCACCAGATGTGGAGAGAATGCATAGATGCAGGTATGTTTTGGAGACAGAATATGCAGAACTTGCTGTTGGATTAGCAGTGGACATAAGAGAGAGCAAAGGATTGAGAATAACATTGCTGTAAAAAGCACTTTAAAAGGCAATGAATTGCTATTGCTTCAGCTGTATTGAAATGAAGTCCTGGGAGTCTTCACTATTTTAGCTCACACAACTAAAGTTCACTTTAGCTCTTTTCTCATCTTAAAATTTCTCCGAATACTCTTGTAATCCTAGATTTTAACATACTATGGTTAGAAAACAGCACGAATGACTTAAGAGTTGTTGCCAACACAGGGCTCTGTGAGCAGGGAGTATGTTCTCATTTTGCAGATGAAGACAGGCCCAGAAAGGTCAACAGAACTAATTACAAATGTTGGGGAGTTGGGGGAATAAAACAAAAACTGCTTTATTAGTTTAGAATAATGAAAAGTACTTTACATCTTAGATTGTAGAACATTCACTACATGCTTATTTTGTTTTATAATGCCTAGGACAAAATCTCATACAAATAGTTACTTAAAGAAATGCATTTGGCTGGGTGCAGTAGCTCATGCCTATAATCCCAGCACTTTGGGAGGCTGAGGCGAGTGGATCACGACGTCAGGAGACGGAGACCTTCCTGGCCAACATGGGGAAACCCTGTCTCTACTAAGATACAAAAAATTAGGTGGGCATGGTGGTGCACACCTGGAGTCCCAGCTACTCAGGAGGCCGAGGCAGGGGAATCACTTGAACTGGGGAGGCAGAGGTTACAGTGAGCAGAGATCCTGCCACTGCACTGTAGCCTGGGTGACAGATCAAGACTCCATCTCAACAGAAAAAATAAATAAATAAAAAGAAATGCCTTTGACAACAGTTTTTCATGATACATTAATTACCATTGATTGCCAAAAATCCCTTCTAAATATGTATAAAGGAACTTACAATATTGGCAGCCTCTTACATAAAGCTTATAAGATTTTGGAAAATGAAGTATTTGTTATGTCATGCATTTCTGCTTTTAGCAGAAAAATAAAAAGTAGACTATAACTTTAAAAACTGATTTATTAATGTTTTACACAGGATTTTAATTTTTTTTTGGTTTACATCTAACTCATAGAGTGTTTGATACTGAGTTTCATTACTAAGATTAAAAAAATTACTTTGTAGTTTCCCTTGTTCCTGTAAAATGACAGCTTCCCATAAAAAGCAAACAGTGGCAGCTGGGCGCGGTGGCTCACGCCTGTAATCCCAGCACTTTGGGAGGCCGAGGTGGGTGGATCACGAGGTCAAGAGATTGAGACCATTCTGGTCAACATGGTGAAACTCCGTCTCTACTAAAAATACAAAAAAAATTAGCTGGCCACGGTGGTGCGTGCCTGTAATCTCAGCTACTCAGGAGACTGAGGCAGGAGAATTGCCTGAACCCAGGAGGTGGAGGTTGCAGTGAGCCGAGATTGCTCCATTGCACTCCAGTCTGGGTAACAAGAGCGAAACTCCGTCTCAAAAAAAAAAAAAAAGCAAACAGTGGCAAAGTACTGGAAATAGTTCATTTTTAAAAATTCATTGCCTTAAAACTGCTCCTTAGGTGTTAACTTAAACAAAATTATTGCACATTCTCTACATGTCTGGACTGTTTTAAAGAAAGCTTTACGTGTTAAACTCGAACATCAGCCCTTTGAGGGCAGGGATGATTCTCTACTTCTGAACATGCTTCACACACAGCATCTGGCATAATGCATCCTAGTTCATGAATGTTATTTGAATAAACAATGAGTCACGTTCTTAAACTTTAGTGTCTTTTGATTCAGCTAGTTACATTTAAAAAGTCACGTTCTCCTCTGTGTACAAACGTGCACATACAGAACCACATTGTCTTTGGATTCATCTACCTCTGACAATTAACTATCTAATTAATTAATCATCTGATAATTAAAATGACCTCCTTTTGGCTGATATTGGATCCTGAGAAAGGTTCAAAAGAAACTTGACACATCATGTTGTGTCATGTTCCATTGTGAGACACTCCTGCTATTTATCACATTATGTCATATCTGATCACATCATGGCAGTGTTAAGTTGAACATCAATATGGTGACATATTAAACAAATTCCAAAGCATTAGATTTATATAAAGTCATCCATTCTTCACTCTTCCAAAATGGAAAAGTCACAAAGCAATGTTGGCAAATTTAGCATCTTTTAGCCATCCATGAATCTAGTACTGCTGTTCATCAAGTACGTTCACGCCGCTGCACTTAGCCTTTCCTTCAGTTTCTTGCTCAAGGTTTTGGCTAAGTCCATCTGGACACCATGTGGGCCTATGTGGTTTAGAAGTCTTGCACGATCCCGTGCTTTCATCTACTGAATTCCTTACAATAGAAAAAAATTAGAACACAGAACCTTTAATTGGATTTGGGACACGTCATTTTTTCTGTCTCTAAAAAAGTGACTAACCAAGAATTAGAATTTCAGTGGAAACTCTGCAAGAAATTCCAAGTTTTCATTTGGCATTCTGACTTCGAGGCAGGTTCAGTTACTGCAGTCCTATCGCCTTCATATTTATGGAGACATTTTTGGTTTCAAGTCGGTGTACGGATTTCCAAAATGGTTCCAGGTTTCTGTGGCCCTGTGGAATATAATGAACCCATAGAAACAGAATACTTTTTAAAACACTGTATGTTAAACATTTTAATATACAGTATGTTATGAGCTTAAAATTCTAATTTTCATTTACTGTGATTAGTGTATTACATTATTATGGAGTCATGTGGAGTTTACCAGGGACTTAAGCAGTAAAAGTGACCTATGGCTGACACATTGTACCTTTAATAAACTACAGATGACATGGGCCTCTTCTCAAGGGGATATTGGCTTTCTGTATATAATTAATAATAAGAAAACTGTAACCTGACTTTAAGGTCTGCAGTAGCATCCTGGAACAAAAAGGGCCATAAATTAACATCAATTATGTATTAAAGTTCCAATTAACCTGGCTGACACTGATATACTTTAACAAGCACATTTAGATAAAAGAAAAAAACTCTCTAATTACTTGGAATAGAACCTTATGACCCATTCAACTCTTTTATCCCAATTCCAACCTAATAGAGAATGAAATGAGAGGGAGAAAATTCCACAAAGGGTGACAATACAACATCAGAAGATCTTACCTGGGATGCTCTTTACCATCAGAAACTCTCCATGATGAATATTTTATTGTGCTTGGATTCCAAAAACAAATACAGACATGGAAGAAGAAGGGCATTTTAAAGTTGGAAATGGTGGCATCTTTTGAAATTTTCCACTAGAACCCATTTGGCACATTCTAAACACTTAATGTGAATTCTCCTCTCGCACCCCCAATCTGCCTGGCCCTGCTTGGATGCATTCTCTAGAAAGGGAGCTCAGTGGTCACAAACCCTTCTGCACTGCTCACTCTCCCGGCTCCCCAAATCTTTGGACAGCCTTCCTGTTTTCTGTTTGATTTGGAAAGGGTCCCCGGTCCCCGTCTGTTCTCCAGGTGGCTCTTTGGACATTGTTCTCCGTTTTCCGTCCACTGCCTGGGCATCTTGCCCACGTAGTTCTCTTGGTGCTCGTGTTCCTCCTGGTGTTGCCCGGTCTGTTAGCTTCATCTACAATTGCCTATGCATCTTCTGGGCTGCACACGGCATGCACTGAAGTATTTCTTCATCTGAAAACACAGAAATAGCAGATGAAGATATTCATAGAATGGATGAGAGGAAAAAAATGCAGCAATTGTGGGTGACAGGGAGGGAGTGGGAGCAAGGCCGATTCTACTAGCTGAGGAGGCAGAGGAGGGAAGGACATATAGAATAGAATAAGAAGTGATTTTACTTTAGCACCTGTTTATCTTCCTGTGGATCATTATCAGATGTGACAGTCATTTGCTTTCCTACAGCAGTCTCCCATCAGACACTTGCTCATTTCTTGACATAGTTTCCCGGGTCTGTGCTCTAATTCACCCTTCACGGGAGATGGAGGAGACTTGTCTCGTTTTTTTCACTTACCCTTTATTCAGCCAGGCTTCCCTGCTCCTACCCCTCCCCCACCAAACAGCACAAGGCATAAATATGTTCTTCAAGGCTCTTCCCTGCCTACATCCAAAATGAGATCAACTTTTTATAGACATGAATGAACTCAGCTTTTAGCCAAATATGAAATAAAAAAATCAAGAAATGCATCTAAATAAAGCAGAATTTCTACTTATACATTTGAATAAATATATCCAAGTTCTTTCAGGACCACAGATATAGTGAATAGATACTTAGATCTATCTAAGCACTAAGTACGTATCTACAACAGATGCTTATGAATAGAGATGAAAGTAGACATACAGAATTTAAATTTGTCAACATATGTGGCCAGTGAAATGGTCCCAAGTATAACTCTGACCACGTGTTTTGTTTTTTTTCCCCCAAAGGAAAGTGATAGTAAAATCATAAGATGTAGGATGTTAGCGCAGCTTGGGGGCTGGGATCTAAGGTTAACTGGTTTGAGCTGACGCTGACTGGGGAAGGGCAGCTGCCCTGCAGCCACGTAAAGGCCCCAGGAACTTCCTTCAAAAGCTGAATTTTTGCCCTTAGCCCATTTTTTTTTTTTTTTTTGCATATGTGCTTAGGTTCTGGGCTTCCAATTGTTTTCTTATTCCCAATTTTGTGTTTTTCTGACCTTGATTTGACAAGTCAACTCTATCCTACAGACTTTGTCTGCTTCATTGGAAATATTAGTTCAAGGATAAACAGGAGAGTCTTACCAGTCTACGAACAGAAAGAACATAGCCGGGTGCAGTGGCTCATGCCTGTAATCCCAGCACTTTGGAAGGCCCAGATGCGCGAATCACCTGAGGTTAGGAGTTCAAGACCAGTCTGACCAACATGGAGAAACCCCATCTCTACCAAAAATACAAAATTATCCAGGTGTAGTGGTGTGCACCTGTAATCCCAGCTACTTGGGAGGCTGAGGCAGGAGAATCGTTTGAACCCAGGAGGCGGAGGTTGAGGTGAGCTGTGATCGTACCATTGCACTTCAGCCTGGGTAACAAGAGCAAAGCTCTGTCTTAAAATAACAACAAGAAAAACAAAAACAGAAAGAACAAGTTACTTAAAAAAGTGAAAAGAGGTAGAGTGTCCTTGTTCTTCTCATTTGAACATACATAGCATCTGTAGAAAACTGAGATGAAATCATGGTAATCTAATTCCTCTGAGAGAAAGGAGCAGCAAACAGTGAAACTCTGTCCCGAATGATGGATTCAAGCCACCGTGATCTCTCAGCTGGATGGTCAGATCACAATGGTCACATCACATCACTTCTGTGTTCCGGATCCCTGAGGGGTTCCCGTCTCTCCATTCCTTTCTCACAGTCTCTGACCCTTCTCCCCTTGCTCACACCTCGCCAGTCACAACAGCTGCCTTGCATCTGGCCTAGAACAGACGTAGCCCAACCTCACCTGGTGTCCTCCTTGCCTCAGGTCTTTGTTCAGGTATTATCTTATCAAGGAGGCCTTCTCTAATCCCCTACATTTTAATAAAATCGAAACCCTTTCCTGGATCATTCTTTATCTGCCGTATTTACTTTATTTCCTGTGACTTATAGCACTTATCTGCCTATCTCTGTTGGTTTATTGAATCTTTTTTCCCCCCCGCTAGAATATTAGAATAGCACCATGAGAACAGAGGACCTGTTTGTTTACTGCTACCACTGAGAACAGACCCTTAGTAAGCGCTCATCATTTTCAAAGGAAGGGAAAGGGTCCTCTAACCAGCTAAGATATTCTCCTGTTGAGAAGAGTTAAAAAAATATGTTGATATGCAGGAACTGAGAGAGTAGTTTGCCCGTAAACCCCAGTTGGATTTGTTAGATTTGTGGGAAGACCTTTGAATCATCTAGAATGCTTGTTAAAAAGCAATAGATTCTCAGATTCCAGTCTATATCAACAGAATCAGAATTTCCATAGGGAAGTCCTGGAATCTGAATATTTCAAACTATTATATTGAATATTTTTGAAAGTCTCTCTCAATTCCTTTCATAAGGCAAACTTGGAAAACTAAATCTAATCTTACAACAAATGAGTCTGAATCGACTTCCAGTACCAATAATTGCAGTGTATGTATGTGTCTGAGTACATATAATATATATTATATAGTCTATCTATCAATAAAGCAAGAGTTTAACAGGAAATTTGCAATATTTAAATCTTATAAGAGGATTCTTGAAGTAAAACAGATTTTTGTTATCTGACCTATTATTTAAATTGCTCATTTTTCACTACAGTTTTAATTACAATCAGTCCAGTTGTGTTTCAGTACTAAGGAAGATACAGCTGGAAATGCATAGACATGATACTGTACTTGTTAAAACGAGCTCATCTGTTCATTTTAGAGTAGGAGGGAGGAGTGGAAAGGAATTAGATACCTGAGACTACCTGGTAATACTTATGTAAGACATGCTAGGATTCTGTAGCTGACATTTGGTACAAGAGCAAATTACTCTATTCCCCAGTAGTCTCTGAGACTATCATTGTGTTACAGCATGGTACCACAACTGATATTTATGTTGATTCTACATATTGGAGACAAAGTCAGGCTCACACTGGGGACTGTTGGGGGAAATGGGGGAGGGACAGCGGGGGGGGGGGGCTGGGGGGGATAGCCTGGGGATGAATACCAAGTGTGGGTGAAGGGGAGGAAGGCAGCAAAACACACTGCCATGTGTGTACCTATGCAACTATCTTGCACGTTCTGCACATGTACCCCAAAACCTATAATGCAATAAAAATTAAAAAAAAAAAAAAAAAAAGAAGACAGGGAATTGCTAAAATGATTAAAAGTGGTTACTATAAAATACTGTTTGATAATTAAAGCAAACAATCGGAAAATAAAATTATGGCAAAAATTAATTCTTGAATATCAGACGAGTACGATACTATTCCGTAAAATAAGATCCTGGAAAACAGTATGCTTATGATCTTGGTGAAGAGATGAAGCATGTAAAAACATGAAATAATTGAAGAGTGATGAAACAGTGTCTTGTACAAGTGAACTAATCTCTCTGATTCACACAGTATCCTCACCAACAAAATGATATAATAATGTAGCTCTCCCAGGGAGGTTTGAAGATTAAAGGAGATGATTTATGCCCTTGGGAAATGGCATATAATGCCACTAACTGAGGAAGAGCAGAAGTTCAGAAAAAAGTGATGATTGTAAATCAACATAGTAAGACAGGGAAGCCTTTACAGAGATGGAGCGATTGAAGCTTGCTCTTGGAGAGAAAGATGAGAATTCTGGGTAGAAGGATCCATATAAGCAAAGGTGTGGTGATGGGAAGGAACGTGGTTATTTTGGAGGGATGAGAGAAGAAGACCATCTGACTGAAGCAGTGGTCATAAAAGACAAGGCTGACAAGGTAGACATACTTTGTTTTCTTCTTTTTCAAGATGGAGTCTTGCTCAGTCACCCAGGCTGGAGTGCAATTGTACAATCTCAGCTCCCTGCAACCTCCACCTCCCTCATTCAAGTGATTCCCCTGTCTCAGCCTCCCGAGTACCTGGGATTACAGGCACCACACCCAGCTAATTTTGGTATTTTTAGTAGAGATGAAGTTTTACCATGTTGGCCAGGCTGGTCTCGAACTCCTGACCTCAGGTGATCTGCCCAACTGGGCCTCCCAAAGTGTTGGGATTACAGACATGAGCCACTGCGCCTGGCCAGATATACTTCTTTATTGTAGAAAATAGAAATAACAAAGAGAAAAGAAGGGCATTTCATAATTCTGCTACTCAGAGCCAGCCACTTTGGTATGCTTCCTTCTAGTTGTATTTTCTCTATGTAAATATTTACTTTTATAACTTAAACATGACTTGGGATAATACTATTTATAATTTTTTGTAACTGCTTTTAATATTTAACACTACATTGTCAGCATTTTTGCATGCCCTTACACGGTTTTTGGAAATATCATCTGAGATGGCCATATAATATTACATTTTGTGGCCTTCTTTAAAGTTAAACAGTCTATTATTGTTGGACTTTGTTTTTGTTTTTTTTTTTGAGATAGAGTCTCACTCTGTCACCCAGGCTGGAGTGCAGTGATGTGATCTCGGCTCACTACAACCTCCACCTCTCGGGTTCAAGTGATTCTTCTGACTCAGCCTCCCCAGTAGCTGGGACTACATGTGCATGCCACCACACCTGGCTAATTTTGTATTTTTAGTAGAGACAGAGTTTCACCATGTTGGCCAGGCTGTTCTCGATCTCCTGACCTCGTGATCCACCCGCCTTGGCCTCCAAAAGTGCTGGTATTACATGTGTGAGCCACCACACCCAGCCCTTATTTTTGGACTTTAAGATTGCTCTGTATTTTTCTCCTCTAACATATAACACTACCCATGAGAATGATTTAAAAAATAATCTCACTTTTTTCTTTACAGGAGAAATTACTAGAATGATATGACTTGGTCTAAAACACATAAATATTTTAAAGATTATTGGTATATTCTGTTAAATTGTCTTACAGAAATGTGTAAATTTATAGTTCCACTAGGAGAATATGAGCGTACACTTCTTTTTTTTGAGATGAAGTCTTGCTCTGTCTCCAGGCTGGAGTGCAGTGGCACGATCTCGGCTCACTGCAACCTCCGTTTCCTGGGTTCAAGTGAATTTCCTGCCTCAGCCTCCCGAGTAGCTGGGATTACAGGCACTCGCCACCATGCCCAGCTAATTTTTGTATTTTTAGTAGAAACGGAGTTTCACTGTGTTGGCAAGGATGGTCTTGATCTCTTGACCTCATGATCTGCCCGCCTTGGCCTCCCAAAGTGCTGGGACAGGCATAGTGGCTCATCCTCCTTCTAAATTTTATGCTTATTTGATCTTTCAGCTCTCTTTTATGTAATTACTTAATAGATACATTAGCACATATCATTGTGATCTCTTTTTGTTAGCGAATGGAAAGACTATCTTTTCCTATATAAAGCATCTAGTTAGGAAGGCTTTGCCCAACCAAAACCAGCATATGAAAGCCAGGTGTGGTCATTTTGCTTCATAATTTAGAAATAAAACTTGATATAGGTAAGGATTTTTTTCTGGTGTAATGTATACTTTTAGTTAGATGACATGGGCTGAACTTCTTTGTCTCTTACCTGTTCTAAATTCTATGAAACTATGCATTCAGAAACATTTATTTGATACTTTCCAGGTGCCAGACACTCTGTTAAATGCTGGGTGTGTGACCTGAAAAAATTAGGCTTGGTTCCGGTTCTCATGGAGCTTATAGTTATGAGATAGACAGTTACAAATTAGCATGGAAATTAACATGCAAGAACTAGTGTTATGAACACTGTTATAAATTATGAACACAATGACAAAAGGTGTTATGAAAGAATAACAGGATGCTATCTGAAGTTCTTAAGGATAGCCAGCTCAAGAGTAGGTGACATGGACCGAGTGCGGTGGCTCACGACTGTAATCCTGGCACTTTGGGAGGCTGAGATGGGTGAATCACCTGAGGTCAGGAGTTCGAGACCAGCCCGGCCAACATGGTGAAACCCAGTCTCTACTAAACAAAACAAAACAAAAATCAGCCAGGCATGGTTGTACACGCCTGTAGTTCCAGCTACTAGGTACTCTTATGGGGACAAATAACTTCACCTCTGGAGGGTCCTTGGATCTGGAGTGTCCTTCCAGTTCAGACCTTAAAACTCCCTTGAGCCTGATGGTTTGGTTTTCCCAGGTTCCCGGGAGGTCTGGCCATGTGTCTGAATACCCTGTTTTTGTTTTTCCCACATATGTATAAATGCAATCAGAACAGATTATTGTTCTTACCTTCAAAGTGCTTCTAACCAAGCGTATCAAAGTGAAAAATACTCCTGAATTCTCAAAGGCTCAGCCAGGCAAACTAGGAGTCCAGTAGATGTTCTCTGTAGGGTCAGGGCCAACCTCTTCATGTTGGGGGCCTCAGTGCTGTCTGCGTAGAGCCTGCCTTTCTCTCATCTTCCCAGCTTTCCTATAGCCTCAGGCTCTCAGGCCTCTCAAGCACATCTATCCAGTAACCTGTCAAATCATCTCAATCTCACTCCTGAGCATTCTGCCAGGCTGCCATTTCCTGTTTACAATACCTTCACCTCACTCAGTCATCAATTTCCTCTGTAGTCAGGGTCTTCTGGAATGCCCAGTACCGTCATGATATCATGTTGAATATATTTGCAATAGGTCACAAGTTCTTCCAGGCTCAAAGTTGTCTGCAAAAATAAGCCCAGGACATTTCTCCCTCCTTCCCCCGCTTCCCTGTGAAACAGACTTGTACTGTGTGTAATGAAAATTAGTGGGAACGTAAGTATTAGTTTATTTGGTTTCTGTGTGTCAGATTGTCCCTGTGTCTCTTGGTGTGGTTGTGTTGGTGTGGTCTTTGATCCTAAGTGCCTGGAGTGTAGGGTGTGTTCTATCTGGTCTGAATGTTGCCCATCTAGGGCCACATGTAGCTGGACGCCTTGTAACAATGGGAAGATGAAAATTCTGCCTTTGGGTCTCATTTACATTGTCCTGAAAGGCTGAGGTTCAGCCTCTTAGGTTTATGGATGTGTATATTTTGGCTGTAACACTATAGCAGGTTATCAAACCTTTCCCTTCAGTCTATAGAATCTGTACCTTGGTTTATATCTTCAATACGCGATTTTAGGTTTGTAGAATGGTATCCTTCCAGTACAAAACCATGTGCAAAGGATACATTTCTGTTTTGTACAATGACAATATCTTCTAATACCATTGCCCTCAAGCATATTCAAAATGAGAAAGGAAATGCTTTCCCTTTATATAATAAAGATTTTAGATTACATTTTAACACCATGGAAACTAAGCATTGGGATAGGATCTTTTCTATCTAAATATATCCTTAGCTTTCAATTATACTTTCTATTTCACCAAAGCAACTTTTAAAATTCCTCCAACTTCACAGTGTTTCCCTTTATTTTGGGCTGGCGGGGTCACCTTGGTCCCATCCCTCAGCCTTCATCAGCAATTATTAGCACTTCAAGAGAAGCATGGTTGGGGCAATCTTAGTGCAAAGAATTCTCTCAGAGAAACTATTCTGGTACTACAGGGATGTGGACTAAAATTAAAACACGTCTCACATTAGGAGTGGCCACTTTTAACCCTGTCACTTCTAAAGGAAATAGAGTTCTGGAATAAAAACAATGCAGACCTTCCTTTGAGAGGGGAGGAGCTAGCCCTCCTCCAAGAAGTGCCAGCAAGATGTAGTAAAAGCACGTAGTTTCTTTGGTTTTAAATATCCCCCCTGTGAAATGAAGTTTTTTGTTGATAGCTTTTCTAAGGTTCTTTCAAACTCCATTCATTCATCAACATTTATGAGCACCAAGTATCAGACACTTGGAATGAAGTGATGAACCAAGGAGAAGGGATTTCTAATTTCCCAGAAAGCAGAAGGCTAAAACTCATGTTTAATAGTCTTTCAGTGGAAAGAAGATTGCCAATTATATTTAATAAAGATTTCTCTTTAATATTAGGGTTTGTACTATTCCCATGTTGCTCCAAGTCATGCTGCTTCTTTTTTTTCTACTTGCTGGTCTTTCTTAACCATCCCCAGAGAAATATAATCCCATGGCACTAAGTCAAACACTTGCCTTATGATGCATTGAGAAAATGCCAAATGTATTTTACTGGTCAATATTTGTTTTGATAAGTTATGGTTGGTATTTGCTACATTGATGGGTATGATTTAGAGAGGAAAAAATGGATAATTGTGACCACATTTGAGTCACACTTGGGTACTGCTGTGTCATAATTATATGAATGTATGGGTAAAACTTCCTCGAAATAAAACACAGTTGAAAAATCTTCTCATCTTAGCCTTATAAAAAAACTCCTTGGGAATCAGTCTGTAAATTATTTATACAGATTAGATATAGATTATTTCTATAGATAGATTAATAGATTACATTTTAGCAATGAGTTTATATTTTTGAGTGCCAATGTGTGTTATTTTTCTACACAAACAGCTAAGCTTGAAGCTTAATGAAGTAAGAAAGGCATTCAGGAAGAGAGAGCGCCAACATCTTGTATATTTGAACCTGTCTGTTCTGCCAGTGACCCATGGAGTGAAGAGCTGTGTCAGCTGATCGTTTAGCTGACCATTGCTGACAGATAAATACCTTGTGCTGAGCTTGGATGGAGTCACGAAAACATCGGGAGTCAGCAAGGTGACACCCAATTCCTGTGGGGTCCTATACTTATTTTTGCCATTGCTTGGAGCTGAACAATTACACGCAAAAATGCATCTTATTTGAAAATAATACACACATTTTAAGAGTTTAAATTACTTTGTTTTGAGAAAGTGTTTGTAAAACTACTTGGGCACATATTTTTCCAATGATGATAATTAGCTGATTAATAATATCATAGTCATCAAAAGAGATAGCATGTTTTCAAAATCATGCAACAATAGATGAACTCCTACATGGCTTTAACTGGAATACCTAATTAATTATAACCTTGTGGATGCAAGGGAAGAGATGTTTTCAACTGTAAACACAAACACAGAAAACAAAACAAAAATTTGTCAGCATAAGAATGCCTGCTTACATGGCTACTAAGCCAGAAAGCAGTTGCTTTATTTAATGCGTTGTTTCAGGAGACAGGGAAGTATGATTTCCAACATTGTTAATACCTAAAGGCCACTTACCCCATGATCTGTAAATTTTGAAAGACTTTCCCCCCATTAAATTGTATTTATTAAGTAATTCTGAGTTTTTCCATTTTATTATTTATTATTTTTATTTTTTGTGATGGAGCCTCACTCTATTGCCCAGGCTGGAGTGCAGTGATGTGATCTCAGCTCACTGCAACCTCTGCCTCCTGGGTTCAAGCAGTTCTCCTGCCTCAGCCTCCTGAGTAGCTGGGACTACAGGCATGCGCCACCATGCCTGCTGATTTTTGTATTTATGGTAGAGATGGGGTTTCACCATGTTGGTGAGGCTGGTCTCTGACTACTGACCTTAGGTGATCTGCCCACCTCCTTCAGCCTCCCAACATGTCGGGATTACAGGCATGAGCCATTGCACCTGGCCAAGTTTTTTCATTTTAATAAGCAAAGACAATTATAGCTACCAGTTAGCTATTGTGATGAAAGTGCAATATAGACATTCAACACTGAATTGCTGTAATTCTCATCCAAACCGAGGAAACTTGCTGTGGATATCATAGACTCCCTTTTGGTGATCAAGTATATGATTTTCATTAGATATTTAAAAATCTTTAAAAGGGCACATAGAACCTATTGTTACCTTTAGGAAGTTCTAGAGTTTCAAGGATCTCTTATGAGGAAACTCGATGATGCATAAAAATTATATGTCTGAATTTAACTATGATTCATGCATTTAAGAATTGAAGAAGCTCTTATTACAACTTCTCGTTCCAAATATTTTTCTAAGAATATGAAGAACCAAGCTGTGTTTTCTGGGCAGAATTAAACGAACTCTCTCCCATTTTAAGAAAAGGTTGATGGGGCTCCTTATGAGCTGTCTTTTGGTGATTCTAACAATATGGCTTGACAATGGGACTGTTGCTTGTTTTTGGTAGACCTGAAGGAGCACAATTTAAAACAGGCTGGGGTACAAAGAATAAAATAAACTTTCCCAAAAATGTGAAGTATCAGCTCCATTGTGAGAAGGTTGATCTTGTAAGATGTGAAGGAAGTTAGGAAAGCATTCTTTCTCCTTATTAGTTATACTGTATCTGAGAATTTAATGTTGGTCCTTTGAAAATCTCTCTCTCTCTCTCTCTCTCTGTGTGTGTGTGTGTGTATTCCAATGGTTAGCTACTGAATGGATTGTATGGTGAACGTGTATTAATAATACCCATAGAGATCCACTTGGAATTCTTAGGCCAACTCTGGACTGCTCTGTGGTGTTAGAGCCTTAGGGCTATTATCTGCATTCTCATTGCCATCCACCTCAATATCCCAAGCCCCCCAATGTCCTGATGTATAGACACTAGGAGGAGGCATTTGTTGTTGTGTCGTTATTGGATGGTATATTCTGAAGGTCCCAGCACTAGAGAGCATGCTTCATATCTCAGCTCTGGCAGTCGCAATTCATCCTGCAAGTCCATAAAATAGATAAGTTACCTGTCAATTTTCAGGGCTTTGATGACACTGCAGGGATAGTGGACAGGTCTCCAGAGGTCGCAAAGTAAATGCCACAGTTGCTCCAAATCCAGATGTTCTGATAGAAGTTCAACTCTATTTTGTGGGAATTTCTCATGTGTGACTTGCTCTTTGGGGAGGAAGGTATCTTTAGGTATATCAAGGCAGGTCTTCTTAGCACTCTTGGCAGTATTCTCAACTATCAGTGTAGATTATCAAAGACAGGTTTTGAGAGTCCAGACCACAAAGTCATGTCACACATTAGAATTCCAGGTGATCCATGAAGGCAGATGGTCATCATGATGATGATGATGATGATGATAACAGCAGCTAAGATTTTTAGGCTCTCCACATGCCAAGTGCTATTCATCCTATGTAGTAACTGCTATTATTAGTGCTATTTTGCAGATATAGAACCTGGGGCTCAGGCTGGGCATGATGGCTCATGCCTATAATCCCAGCACTCTGGGAGGCTGAGGTGCGTGGATCACCTGAGGTTAGGAGTTCAAGACCAGCCTGACTAACAAGGTGAAACCCCATCTCTACTACATTTATATATAAATATATATGTATACATATACAAATATAAATACATACATTTATATATAAACATATATATGGAAAACAGCAATACTAAACTCACACTCACATTTATATATGTAAATATATATATATACACATACACAAACAATTTTTTTTGAGACAGAGTCTTGCTCTGTTGCCCAGGCTGGAGTGAATTGGTGTAATATCAACTCACTGCAACCTCCACCTTCTGGGTTCAAGTGGATTCTCCTGCCTCAGACTCCTGAGTAGCTGAGACTACAGGCACACACCACCATGCCTGGCTGATTTTTGTATTTTTAGTAGAGACAGGGTTTCACCATGTTGGTCAGGCTGGTCTTGAACTCCCAGCCTCAGGTGATCTGCCTGCCTCGGCCTCCTAAAGTTCTGGGATTGCAGGCGTGAGCCACTGCGCCTGGCCTATTTATATGATTTTTTGATGATTAGTAGCTTCTCTCCTAGCAGACTGTAAGTTTCACAAAGGCAGGGAGTCTGTTTATATTATTCCCCATTGCATTCTCAGCAGAATCAATGCTTGAAGCATAGTAGTTATCGGTAAATATTTTCTGAATGAAGAAAAGAATGAATAGATTAATCGTGGGGTACAGGAATAGTCTTAATAAGTAAAGACGTTCAGTGCCACTACACATTCCTATGGGATTTCTCAGAAGACAGTTTGGGGTCACAAATTCTTTATGTAGATAATTATATACTTTGTCAAGTTAGAAACGATAAATGGGAGGAAGAAATCAGGGCAGAAAAGGAATGTTTGTCTGGGTGAAGGGTAGATACTTTATACCAGATTACTTTTGGATATTCTCATGAATTATCAAGTAATGGGTTATTTTGGACAGCTTGTGGAAATCAGCTCATTTGTCTTTTAAACTCACTTCCTTATGAATTAATTTCCCCTACAATTATTAAAATGAAAATTAATCTTTCTGATGGCGCATTGACCCTTCTTCCACTAATTGTTTTTACATTGACAGGTAGGCAGTATTTGACCAGGTTTGGGCTTTGTAACAAAAGCAAAATGGAAGAGTTCTAACAATCTTTATCCACTGACACAAATATTTCCATCGGTCGTTTCTATCTGAAACCCAAGATTCTTATTCATTTTACTTCAATGCTATTGGTAAGGATTAGATGACATTTACTTATACAAATGAAAGCTAGAATTTCAGGCAAATTTGATCTAACATCCTCTGGCATTTATCTTTTGAAGTGACCCAAATTGGAGAGTAGCATGCATACCTCAGCACTCTAACACTCAGTGGGGGTTTTAGCTAGCAGTTAGGACCCTTCACTCAAAGGCATTGTATCTAGCAAAGGAAGAGGGTGAGCAGTGCTCCTACATATCAACAAACAATGACATCCTGAAGCCTAATGACCACAACCAAGGCAGTCTCAGCTCACCTGTAGTCAAGTGCAGCCTTAGGTAACAAAGATAGAAAACAGCAATACTAAAGAAAACAGAACCATTACTGAGCTGCAAAAGGTGTCCAGCTCCTTTTCCTTCTCCCTGTTGGTAAACTCTTCATGGTTGAAGGCACGGAGGCCTAATGACAGGAGATGGGCGTGTCACAGACAGAAGTGGCCCTTGGACCCTGGAGGTCACAGTGTGACAATGTGTGTGAAGGAATGCGAATCCTCCTTGTGTCTTTGTTCCAGTGGATATGGTCCGCTGGCAAATCCTGTTGCACTAAGATCGGAGGGTACAGATAACCTAAACATAATCCAGACATGTGGACATTGTTTTTATGACGTGGCGTTCCAAATCCAAAGTGCACCAACCCCCTCAAAAAACAAACAAGACTTTGGCTTCTTCCTGGACGAAGAACTCTATCTCTGAAAGCGTCTCTCATTTTCTCTCTTTGTCTCAGTCTGTAACTCCCAGTCTCTCCTTCTGTTTCTATGTCTTTCTCCTTATTTCTCCATCAATCAAAGACTTATACCTTTAGATGTGTTATGTTTCTATCTCTCAGACTTGTGTGTATGTTAGTGATAGACAGAAGTGGCCTCTTATATACATATAATATATATAGTCAACTATATATAATATATTAATCAACTACATATAGTCAACTATATACAGTATACTATATATGATGATATATATTATATATAATATATAGCTAACTATATTATATGTATATTATATACTATATATAGTTGATCGTATATATTATATAATATTATATACTATATATAGTCAATTATATATATATTATATATATGAGGCCACTTCTGTCTGACACACAATATATATAATATATATTATAGTCGAATATATATATAATATATATGGTTGACTTATATATATAATATGTAGGATGTGTGGTACAAATTTTATATATATATATATCCTGAATACTTACACCTCTCAGGTGAAAAGGAAACTCAATTCAAGCAGTCATTGAATGGGCACACATACATCTTGCTGTCTACCTTCTAAGGCCAAAGACAGTATTAGTTTTGCCGGAAATGGCGTGAAGATGAATTGGCATTTATGATTACTTGTCTAAATAGACTCAGTATCCCTAACTGGGCCACAGTCACCCTATCGACAACTTTGGTTGTCTGTATCAACTTTTGGATTAGTCTGGGCCTCACCCCGGGAAGCTTGCCCGGGCACTGCCTGTTATTTGTTAACTCTGCCCCGTGCATTCTGTCCTGTTCTCTACTTGCTCACCTGGACCTGGCTCTTTGTACCTCTCTGGCTCCCAGATCGTCCTCCCCTGGGGTACTGACCTCAACGCCCTGAAGCCGCAGGAAAGTGAGGTCAGACAGGTATCCCTGGAATCTGGGTGTTTCCAGGGGGCTCCTTCTGGTGTCTGATCTGGGCCCTTTTTCCCTTTGGCCCCACTCAGTCCTACAGCTGCAGAATATTTTGGGGGAGCATAGAGCCCTTCTTGGGCAGCTTCAGGAGGCGAACCTGGGCCTCAGTGCCTGGGTTCTCAGGAGCAGGTGCTTCAGCTCTAGGCCTCAGAACCTTTCAGAGGTTCTGTCCTGTGATGCTGGCAGTGAGCCAGCCCCCTGTCTCATACTCCTGCTGCAGTGGAAGGAGTTCACATTCTAGTACATAGCCCAGGACACCTGCTTCTTCTGGCATTCTTGTTGCCCCAAGCCTGTAATAGATACATTTAGGGCAATTCACCTACAATTTAAAGATACTGCTATGCTTCGGGCTGCAGAGGCAATTATATCAGAATATATGAACTCCAGGTCTCAGGGGTAAGGTGGTTTGCCTTAGATTTGGTGGAAAAAGCAGAGAGTTAAATAGAATCTTTCAGATTGGCGAAACTTCATTAGAGCACTGCCAGAAACTTCTGACATTATTAAGGCATAAATCTGGGGCTGTGCTTTGTGTCAGTCGGCCTCAATATTACAACGGTTTTGCCTAGAGGTGGGAAAATGGCAGGATGTACCACATAGTTTCAAAATGAAACGATGAAGTTTTAGGATTTAGTTTTAGGAAGGGCTGTGGGGCACGATTTTGCATGGACTGGAATGAGTCTCTCCCTTCTTCTCTTCATCTCTTACCCAACCAGCCTCTCTCACACTGAGTGATACTGTGAAGCGAAGGATACTTCCACCAAGACTGTGTGAGGAACTTAAACTTACCGCCAATCCCATCGGATTAGCTCTTCAACCCATGGTTAAGGGCAGGAGGGAAACGGAGCGGACAGCGCCCCTCGTACTGCATGCCGTGTTAGTCAGGCTGGAGTGCAGTGCGTGATCTTGGCTCACTGTAGCCTCGACCTTACGTGCTAAGCAATCCTCCCCCCTCAGCCTCCCAAGCAGCTGGGACTATAGGCATGTGCCACCAAACCTGGCTAATTTTTTTACTTTTTGTAGAGACAGGGGTCTCACCATGTTGCCCAGTTTGGTCTTAAACTCCTGGCTCATGCAATCCTCCTGCCTTGGCCTTCCCAAGTGCTGGGATTACAGGCATCAGCCACTGCACCCGGCCAAAGTTACAAAATGCTTCACCAATTTGCATGTTGTACTTGTGCAGGGACCATGCTAATCTCTGTATTATTCCGACTTCAGCATACATGCTGCCAAAATGAGCACCACTGTGATTTGTTTTGCTGGCTTAAACTCAGATGTCCCAACTTTCAAACCTAGAACAATCACACCTCCCTGCCTCTTTCCAAGGATACAACTGATCTTGATCCTCAAAGAGACCCATCTTCTAAATGAACACAAGAAGTAATTTAACTTGTGATGGTGCAATGTGTGAGAAGACCTTTGACAAGCAGGTGGAATTTAGCCATAAGGAAATGGGAAATGGAAAGGATATTGCAGGCAGAAGGGATGGTCGAGACAGACACAAGTGGGACTCTGGAGGGCATGTCTGGGGAATGTGTGTGAGCAGCACAGGAACCCAGGGGAAGGAGCTATGCTGTTTCTCCAGAATAGAATATATTTGTGTAGTCTGTGGACTACAACAAATCCAGGAGTGAAAACGCCCACACAGTAATAGTAACCGCGCAGTGCAGGAGGGTTGCAACTACGTCCTTCGGCTGCACCTGTGAATTAGCCCCCTGAGCCTCACATTACCTCTCGAATTACTGTCCCTGCTCTGCTCCAGGCCCAAACTCATCATCTGTCTGTGCTGCTGCATCATTTGCCTGTATGCTATGTTTCTGTATGCTTTGCCTAGGCCACCCACTCCAGAACTGCTGTGTGCCACCATCCCTAGACCTCAGCCAGTGCAGGCACCCTGCTCTCTGTGGCATTCTCTCCACTCCGTGTGGCTCTGACGATCCCTCCCTTCTTCCCCTCCCCTCCCCTCATTAGTCACACACTCCTGTTCCGGTCCACTGCTCCTCTGGCCCTGGCACTGCTCCCCTGGCTGAGTCTCTTTGTACAGGCTCCAGACACAGTCATTTGGGGTGAGGTCGCGCAGCTCTCTTCGTGTTCCCTGCGGGCTGCCATTCTCCCAGGGCCTGCACACATCATTCGAGTGGCTGAATCTGGTGATTCAGTGGGCCACTATGTGCCAGGCCACTGTTCTACATGCTGGAGCACAGCAAAGACAGGAGAACCGAGGTCCCACTCTCCGAGGACTCACATGGCAATGGAGGAGCCTGCCCATCAACAAGCCAACAAACATGAACGATGTAATTTCAGAGGGTGCGAAGTGCTGTGAAGTGCATGGATAAAGTTGGGAGAGCTGGTAGTCAAAGCAAATACTGATGAGAGAAAGGATACCAGCGTCACACATCCCATTGTCACCTGGAGAGGCTTCAGGTGAAAAAAACCTTTTATATTGCAGTGGATAATAAATTAGGTCAGCTTTGTGATATTTGAGGTAGAAGTATTGTGAATGTTTATTCTACTTTTACAGAAGTACACCTCTTAGGAACATTTGATGTCCGTTCCTAGCAATTTAGATGCAGAAATGTATATTATAAAGTTATTGTTCTGGAATAATTTTAAAAGCTAATTTACTGTTGGAATTTCACATTTACAATATTGCTGAGATAAGCTGAGTGCCTGTAGTCATAGTTCATTTCCTGTGTTCCCCTTTGTGTTAATGATCATGTTAATTACCTGCAGGTGTCTTTATTTTTTCCCCCGTTAAGTAATAGGGTTTTCACTTGACTTAATTCCAATTAAAATTTTTACCTTTATTCGGCCAGGTGGCAGTGGCTCACGTCTGTGATCCCAGCACTTTAAGAGGCTGAGGCAGGTGGATCACTTGAAGCCAGGAGTTTGAGACCAGTCTGACCAACATGGTGAAATGCTGTCTCACCTAAAATCACAAAAAGTGACTGGATGTGGTGGTGTACACCTGCAATCCCAGCTACTTGGGAGGCTGTGGCGGGAGAATCACTTGAACCTGGGAGGTGGAGGTTGCAGTGAGCCGAGATCATGCCATTCATTACGCTTCAGCCTGGGCAACAAGAGTAAGACTCCAACTCAAAAAAAAAAAATTACCTTTTTTTCTATGCAAATTCTCCCTGCAACTGGAAATATTCAAGTAAATTTTGCGTCCAAGATTGTGCTGTTAATATTTAGATTTGGGGAGCATAGATTTTGCAACTATTGTTTCATTTTACTGCATGAAGACAGCAAACATATTTTCAAGATGATTTGTATGTAAACTAAAAAAATTTAATGATGATAATAATGGGAAATATGAATGTAGTGTTTTTAGTTAGATACTTCCAAACGAAAAATACAGTTCACAGGTTGGCCCCCGTGATGTACACATTCCCTTAATAACTGATAGTTATCTATAAAAATATGCATTTCTCCTACAAAATGAATTTTCTTAAGATAGGTTGTAGACAATGGAATTATCAACAACATAGGAATATACTTAAAAATTGAGGTAAAATTTATGCACAGCTAAATGCACTGGTTTTAAGTGAATCAATGAATTTGAATAAATGTATTTACCTAGGTAACCACAACCCCAATCAAGGTATTGAACCTTTCTATCATTTCAGAAAATTCTCTCAGCTAGGGGGAGTAATTTGAAGTATGTATATTTCTGATTCCAAAAATAATTACGGTCAGGAATCTGGCTTATTCATGCCAATGAGTTAAAAAGATAGGTTTCATTAATACATTTTACCAGCGTCTTAGTCAAACAAGTCATTTTCTTTGACATCTGCTGGCAGTTAAATATTGTCCATTGCCCATGGGCTTATCAGCACTGCCAAAATCATTTGGGAAATTAAACTTTATTCCTGAGGTAGCAACAGCTTGCTGATTAATTTAACAATGAGCTAATTATAGATAGCTTCTTATAATTAGTCCAAGGCAGGAGGTTTTGTTTCATTTACATCAAATATGTCCATCATCAGGTATCTTTTGGGCCCAGAAGGCAATCTCAGTTTTGTAGTTGAAATGGACCAAAGCCACCTGAAGAGACATGGTTTGCAGCTAAAACTGCTCCAATTTTGTTTTCATTCATTCATTCATTCATTCATTCAACAAATTAAACACTTACCATGTGCCAGGAACTGCTAAGTACTGAGATTGTAGCAGTGAGGAAAACAGACAAAATCTTGAGGGTGTAGCGCTGGGGTAGAGCATTTGACTGCAAAACAGACAAAATCCCTTTCCTCATGGAGAAAAGCAACCACACGCACACACACACACACACACACACACACACACACACCCAACAAACAAACAAACAAAACAAAACAAAAAAACCGAAAAAGTAAACTCAAATGAGTCTATAGTATAATGTCATGTAATTCGAAGAATGAAGAAAAATAAAGCAAAGGAAAGGGCTAGACAGTGATGGGGATGAGGGTCAGAGTGTTACCAAAGTGTAGTCACAGAAAACCTTTGAATACAGTCACACAAAGGTTTGTTTCCAACTGACCCATTGAGCTGCGTATGCATTTTTGTTTATTTCAAATAAAATATATTTGTATTATTTGTCGTTCATACTATCTATTCATACCACACTATTTTCTGTGTCGGTAGTCTAATAGAAATATACCTGTTTTGTTTTTTTTAAACAAAGAAGAAAAATTGATATTTGAGTAGAGGTTTGAGAAAAATGGGACCATGTAGGTTTCTGGGAATAGCAAATGCAAAGGGCCTGAGGTGAGAATGCACTTGAAGCTTTTCAAGAATAGCAAGGGGAGGAAGAGGCAAGGATTCTGGAAGGAAGAGTGAGTGGCCAGGTCATCAGGTCACCTGGGACATTCTCGACCTTGGTAAGAACTTTGGAAATGAGATTGTCAGAGATGTGTGGAGTCTTTTGGGATTTTTTTAAACTAAATATGAATAAATGTTATTCTGGAATGTACCAAAATGATAAAACTAAAGGTTTTTTGTTGTTTATGAAAACGAAGTATCAAACACTAAAGTTGAATTAGAGAAATATAAAGAAAATTACATTTCTGCATGAATTTAAAAAATAAAACCTTTTATTTTTGAACAATTTAGATTTACAGAAAAGTTACAAAGATAGTCCAGAAAGTTGCTGTGTATCCCTTATAAGGTTTCCCCTATTGTCAACATCATACATCACCTTTGTTAAAACTAGAATACTGACATTGGCTTATCACTATTATTAAATGCCAGGTTTTATTTGGATTTTGCTGGTTTTTCCATCAGTGTCCTCTTTCTGTTCCAGGATTCAATATATGGCACCACGTTGCACTTAGTGGCCGTGTCTCCTGGTCTTCCCTGGTCTCTGGTGGTCTTCTTGCTTTTTATGACCTTGACTGTCTTGAGGAATAGCAGTGAGGTATCCTATAGAATGTTCCCAATTTGTGTTTGTCTTTTGCTTTTCTCGTGAACAAACTAGGGTGATGAGTCTTCAGAAAGAATGCAGAAGTGAGTGCCCTTCTTATCTCATCGTATCAACAGGTACCTCATCCATAGTCAGATTAACCTTTATCACTTGGTTGAGGTAGGATTGTCAGACTTCTCCACCATGAAGTTACTATGTTCAGCTTTTCCTATGCTATTCTTTGGAATCAAGCTCACCCTTAAGGGAAGGGTGGTGAGACTTAAGCTACTTTGGAGTGGTTTTTTTTTGAGATGGAGTTTTGCTCTTGTTACCCAGGCTGGAGTGCAGTGGCGCGATCTCGGCTCACTGCAACCTCCGCCTCCTGGGTTCAGGCAATTCTCCTGCCTCAGCCTCCTGAGTAGTTGGGATTACAGACGCGCCACCATGCCCAGATAATTTTTTGTATTTTTAGCAGAGACGGGGTTTCACCATGTTGACCAGGATGGTCTCGATCTCTTGACCTCGTGATCCACCCGCCTCGGCCTCCCAAAGTGCTGGGATTACAGGCTTGAGCCACCCTGGAGTGTTTTAAGGAGAAGAATAACATAATCCTATTTATCTTTTAAAAAGGAAGGGTCGCTCTATGTTGAGAGCAGACTATAGGGGTAAGCGCAGAAGCAGGGAGACTGGGCAGTGTCCAGGTGAGACATGGTGGCTTGCATTGGGGTGGTAGTCATGGAACTGCGAAGTGGTTGAGATTTGTGTATGCTGGGGAGATAGAGCCTATGGTTTTTATATTGCTGTTCTGCCTTCACTGTCAAGAGGGCAATGGCCATTAGTATTGATGGACATTATTTTGTTTTACTAATTACAGTGTCACTTCCTGGAAGGATAGTGCTCTTCTACTGTTGGTTTTTATAAAGATTGTTGATTGATTTGTTTGCATTTTCAAAGTAAGCCTAACTCACTACTGAAACCAAGCTACAAATGTCTAAGATTTTAGAGATAAGTATTAGCATAAAAATTTAGATAATCTAGCTTAGGGCAGCTAATTTCTTTAATACCTCCTATGGATGAGATCCTTTTTTAGATGTTTTATATTTGTTGTGAGTGTATTTATATTTTTTGTAAGTGTATTCATATTTCCTGTGAATTTCAAAGCCCACAAAAAAGCAAGAATGTAGCACTCCCTATTTTTCTATCCATGAACTTAAATTTTATCAGAAACTATTTTTTTTATGATATAAAAAACTTAGTTCAGTTATATCTATGTCAACCCAGTGCCTCTGGTGATCACGTTAGGGATTTCATATTTACACCGACATAAATGTGGACTTTCCTGCTTCCTCCTTTTCTCCTTCCTGATACTGATCCTAAAAACGGCAGAGATTTGTGAATAAGCCGCTTTGGACTTGGAGGAGAGCACGGCACGCCCTTCTCAATTCTGACTGGTTGAGATCTCCGTCCGCTTCCCGCGAGATGCAGCTGTTGTTTCGCTCTTTGGGTATGTCCTCTACAGCGAGAAATAACTGCATTCTTCTTAGCTCTCCCAAGGATGATGTGTCCTTCCTGCAATGTCTCCTAATTCTGCCTCGACTCTCTACAAGTCTACCAGCAGACCCTCTCAGAGCAAGTGAGAGTCAAGCCCTCTTTCTTCAGGGAGGCTGAAACCCACACAGATGTTCTATCATCTCCCTCCTCCAGCACCAGCTTTTCTCAATGGGAGTTGGCCCCAAAGGGCAGGAGCTTGGCTTTCAAACCAGCATCTAACTTGTTCTTTCTTTTCACTCTCTCAGCTTGTAAAAGGTTTCTGTTCCTAAAGGGCTGGGAGGCCGAGGTGAGAGACCTTCTGCAGAAAGAAGGGATCACTCAGTTTTTCCAACTCTGTGGTTTATTAAAAATTGGGCCTTTGGAAACAAGAGAAAGTCAAGAATTATTTTGATTTTGTCTTTTGTTTTTCTCAGGATCAAACTAGGGTGATGAGTCTTCAGAAAGAATGCGGAAGTGAGTACCCTTCTTATCACATCATGTCAACGGGTACCTCATCCATAGTGAGATTAACCTTTATCACGTGGTTGAGGTAGGTTTGCCAGATTTCTCCACCAAGAAGTTACTGTGTTCAGCTTTTCCTACTCTGTTTTTTGGAATCAAGCTCACCCTTCAGGGAAGGGTGGTGAGACTTAAGCTTTAAGGCAGTGGAAATGGAGGGCTATAGTAGAGGCTGGTGCACAGGAGCTTTTAAAGAGTTGGGTGGAAGAGTGCAGGAGTGGAAAACAGACCAGCAGAGTAATGCAAAAGCTGACACTCATAACACCAAAAATTGCATGACTATTTCACATGCCTTTCTATTAGTTCTCTTTTACCTTCTTATCATCATTTGGTAAATGATAAGGTTAATTAAGAGAAGTTAAAAAAGATCATCCGAGCTTGGCCAGGCGCAGTGGCTCATGCCTAAATCCCAGCACTTAGAGAGGCTGAGGCAGGCAGATCACAAGGTCAGGAGTTTGAGACCAGCCTGACCAACATGGTGAAACCCCATCTCTACTAAAAATATAAAAATTAGGCCGGGCGCGGTGGCTCAAGCCTGTAATCCCAGCACTTTGGGAGGCCGAGGTGGGTGGATCACGAGGTCAAGATATCGAGACCATCCTGGTCAACATGGTGAAACCCCGTCTCTACTAAAGATACAAAAAAATTAGCTGGGCATGGTGGCGTGTGCCTGTAATCCCAGCTACTCAGGAGGCTGAGGCAGGAGAATTGCCTGAACCCAGGAGGCGGAGGTTGCGGTGAGCCGAGATCGCGCCATTGCACTCCTGCCTGGGTAACAAGAGCGAAACTCCGTCACAAAAAAAAAAAAAAAAAAAAAAAAAAAATTAGCCGGGCGTGGTGGTGCACGCCTGTAATCCCAGCTACTCAGGAGGCTGAGGCAGGAGAATCATTTGAACCAGGAAGCAGAGTTTGTAGTGAGCTGAGATTGTTCCATTGCACTCCAGACTGGGTGACAGAGCGAGACTCCATCTCAAAAAAAGAAAAATTATCCAAGCCTGTATAGATAGTATGCATTGGCAGATCCAGGAGTCAAAACCAGAGCTGTTTTAACATCAGAGCCTCTGTCTGTCCACTGCGGCTCACAATCCAGCTCATACACTAATGCTTTTCTCACATGGGAATGACCCAAGCCTTCAAGGGGAAGAATGACCGGCCTGGGCTGTGGTGGAGCTCGATGGAGGCACCTCCTTGGTCAGCAGTGTAGGAGGTCCCCAGTCCCTTCCCTCAGAGTCTGATTCTCAGGATAATCCTGTCTTTCTGGCTTCACGGGATTGTTGTGACAACCGTAACCCACAGACGACATGAGGAAGTGTTTCTCAAGTGACAGAGTGTTATACAGATACCTGAGAGAATCATTATTCCTCTACTGCCACGGAAGGAGGCACGCCTGTTGATGAATGCCTGCAATACTTAGCTAAGGACCTGCCCTGCCGTTTTGTCTTATGCAGCAGAGCAGTGAGTGAGCAGCGAGTGAGACCTCTTGTCACCCAGGCACATTTCCCATGCTGGTTTTTTGCTTCACACAGATGCAAAGTGCAGGCCATATGTTAGGTACGTAATACTTGCCAAGAGGATGTGTGGGGTAACCCTTAGGAGCAAGGCTGCTGGAGCCAAACTGCCCACCTCTCCACTTGCCTGCTTTGTGCCTTTGGGGACGTTAGCCTCTATGGGTCTCAGTTTTCTAATCAATAAAATGGGAAAAAGAATAGGCTCTATCTTATAAGATTATATCACAGACTAAGTGAGTCAGTTCATACACAGCTCTTAGCACCATACCTGGAACCACACTGAGTGCTATGGAAGTGCTGGCTCGTGCACCTGCGAGCAGATTTTGACCAGCCTTGCTAGAACTCGCAGGAGCCACATGTGGGTGGCAATGGTGAGCTCCACGGTCGAGAGCCACAATGCAGAAGCTACAGGTCAGCGCCTTTCCCTACAAAGAACATTCTTTCTCAGCTCACTGCAACCTTTGCCTCCTGGGCTCAAGAGATTCTCCTGCTTCAGCCTCCCCAGTAGCTAGGTTTACAGGCGTGTACTACCACACCCGGCTACTTTTTGTATTTTTTATACAGACAGGGTTTCACCATGTTGGCCGGGCTGGTCTCGAACTCCTGACCTCATGATCCGCCTGCCTTGTCCTCCCAAAGTGCTGGGATTACAGGCGTGAGCCACCGTGCCTGGCTCACAAAGAATATTCTTTAGGGCTCACAAAAAAATAGCCTCTATGCCTACTATTTCCTGTGTGGAATAAGTGCTGGTGACAGGCTCGGTGAGGGGCTCTGCAAGCCTGTGCTCTGTTGGACCTCATCTCTGTCTCCATCTCACATCACGCATCATCCTGGAGCTCCACCTCTACCATGCTGATTCCTTCTAGAAGCTGGAAGGTGGTATGCTCACTTCCCTCTTGAACACGATTCCTTCTACTTGAAATGTGCTGGCTTTGCGACCGTAGCCCCAGGTTTGCCTGACAGCTTGCTCACATCTGTCTGCACATCCCTCAGATCTCAGCTCACATGGCATATCTTGGGGAGGTTTGTCCTGAGGTCCTTTGGCTGGTTTGAAAAAAAAGTGTTAGGATGCAATGCAGACTAATGAAGTGAAAGTTGTTACCCTGAAGACTCTGTAGACTAACGTCATTTGCTTACTCAATTGTACATTCGTTTTACGTACATAATATGCTATTTTTTTACATAAGTGGAAAGTAACTTATACATTATATTATTTGCTTATTCAAAGTAGTTTACTCAGTTCCTGAATGGGACAAATTTCCTTTATCCTTTCTCTCTCCTTGGTTATTTATGTTCCGGCTCTTGACAAAATCAGAATTGACTCTCCTTACTTTTTTTTTTTTTTAAAGAAACAATGAGTTAAAAGTTTTATACAATTGAGAAATCTAGAAAATGTCAAATGGCTTCTGCTCTTTAAAAAATTTATTTATCTGAAACAGTAGTGTGCAACATTCAGATATTGTTCATTGGTTTCAGCCCTCATTTTGTAAATAAAAACGATGGTAAAAAGACAGGAATGTTTATACTTCAGCCCAATAGTGTTACCTGTGAGAGAAAAGTAAAAGTGAGTTTTATTTTACTGTTTCTGTTTCTTCTGTGTTCTCTAAATTTCCTACAATTACCATACGACAGTAAAAAGTTATTGAAATTTAGAAAAGAAAACAAGGAGAAATTCAATATTCTCTGAATTTAATTCCAATCAACATTCCATAACCAATGAGGCTGGAAAATAGGAACATTAAAAACAATTAAAAAAAAGATTTCCAGGAAAATCACCTTGAAATATTTTCTGTATTCCTCCTCCCACATGTGTTAAGACTCACCACTAGCCTGTTTGCCATCTCCTGGGTATATTCCAGTGTTTGTCCCCCTGCCTTCAAGGAGATGAACACCCAGAAGACTAATTGCCCATAGGAAAGCCCCAAGCAAGATAGTCTTACAGCTGGCTGTACTGAGTTTATTTTCATGCTATTTTTCCCTCCGGCCTTCCTGTCTCCTACTTCTACTTCCTTTTTAAAGACACCTTTTCATTCTTTCCTTCTACTTTTAACCAACCATCCTTGCCCTCCTGAACATCATCCCCGTCACTATAGTACAGTAGTGTCTCTTTCAGGGAAGATTATTCCATGCTGCTTCTTTTTACACCTTCCTCATCACAATGTTCTTCCCTGTTTTTCCCTCAGTTACCCCTGACTTTTTCCTCACTAGTTGGGGAGAAGGAAAGCACAAAGGGATTTTAAAGATATTCAGGGATCCTTTTTCAGTTATTACCTAGAAACGTTTCTAAACCAAACTTTTCATGTAAGTTTTTACAGGCATCAAAATGAAATTTGAGTGTGTGTTTGTTTTTTTAAATTAGCTGTTTGAAATTGTGTTTCGGAGACCTTTGGTCAAATTTCCTGTTATGGACCTAAAGGGCCCTGAGGCTTACCATACTTTTAATAAGATATTTACCTCTCTCTTGCAAAGAGCTGGAAGTAGCAAACTGTTACTCACATCTAGGGTTTCCTGGTACATTTCACCAAGACCTGTCTGCACTATTCTCAAAAAGATAAATTTTACATTTCACCAAAGAGAATATGTAACGCTTATGAAGGCCTTGCAAGAAGTCTCTGCAAAAATTGTGCCAGCTTCTTTTCTTTTCTTTTTTGAGACGGAGTTTCGCTCTTGTTACCCAGGCTGGAGTGCAATGGCGCCATCTCGGCTCACCACAACCTCCGCCTCCTGGGTTCAGGCAATTCTCCTGCCTCAGCCTCCTGAGTAGCTGGGATTACAGGCACGTGCCACCGTGGCCAGCTAATATTTTTTTTGTATTTTTAGTAGAGACGGGGTTTCACCATGTTGACCAGGATGGCCTCGATCTCTTGACCTCATGATCCACCTGCCTCGGCCTCCCAAAGTGCTGGGATTACAGGTGTGAGCCACCGCGCCTGGCTCTTCTTTTCTAATGCTATAACAAAAAACCGGAAGAGAGATCATCCACTGAGTCCACTTCAAATGAGTAATACAGCTGTGCTTGAAATTCTCCACTGCCAATTGTTTCCATCTAAAGAGAGATTATACTTTAATACTTTAAAGGGGTCAGAATCCTCCCCACTTTGTAGCAAACACTCTTATGTAGAAACCCATTATGTCTGTTCACCCCCAAAACAGGGATCCAGATCTGTTTGAATTTTTGATAAAGAAGTGCAAAGCAGTATTAAGGTACAACATAATTCTCATTATTGTTTTAACTGGCTTTTCCTTGGCTACTTTGAACATTTTTCATATATTTATTGGTCATTTATATGTCTCATTTTGAATATTTTGTGTTCATTCCCTTTGCTTTTTTTCTGTTGCTATGATTATCTCCATATTGATTTATATAAACTACTCATGTATTTAGACAGTATTCTTTAGTCTCATTTGTTTCAAAATGATCATTTTTCAAGATATTTCCCTTTTAATTTTGTTTTCTGTTTATTTGACATACAGAACATTAAAAATAGCTGTAGTTGAATTCCTCAGTCTTGAACTTTTAAAAATGTTCATTTAAATATTTATCACTTCTTGATTTCCCTGTTTCCAGCACACTAGAATTAGAGAGAGAGAGAGAGAGAGAGAGAGAGAGAAAGAAAAAGAGAGAGAAAGAGAGAGAGAGAAAGAAAGAAAAAGAGAGAGAAAGAGAGAGAGATTTGTAATCCAGCATTTTTTTTCAGGGAGTTAATAATCAGCTTCTAAATGTTATTGGATCTGAGGGTTAGAGAATAATTATGTCCCCTTTCCTTATTTAGAAAAAAAGCCAAGTGGTGGGAGGATGGGAAGACACATAAATTGGCATTTATTCTGAATAAAATTAGCTCTAGGTGTGCTCTCTGACTCGCCCCATTTTACCAGTGTTGAAATCGAAAGGGACCTCAACAGTCAAAGGTCAACTCTTCAACCCCTGGACCCAGTGCGGGAATCCTGCCAGTACTATTTCCACCATCTCCTTGACAACCGCCAGGAGAGCTCAACATTCCCAGTGGAGTCCACCACAACTCTGAATGTCAGTGGACACAGCTTTCTTAGATTGTGCTGAAATTTGCCAGCCTATGAGTTCCATTCTCCAAGCCTTGCTCTGCCCTTTGAAGCCGCACTGACAAAGTGGGTCTTCCTGGGAAAACGTCAGCTATTCAGAGAATGCTGCCATATCACCCCGGGAAGTCTCATCTTTTTTCCAGACAATCCCCTTGAAATCTTTTCTGTCCTCCTCTTCCCACATGGTATTAAGACTCACCACTAGCCTGTTTGCCATCTCCTGGGCATCTCTCCTCTCTTGCAGATGCCCAGCATGGAACACAGAGCTTTGCGTGAATCCGATAGGGACAGGGATGGTGCAAATATGAATGCTGAAGTCTTTCCTCTCTGCTCAGACCGATGTGGCTCATCTTCCTTGGCTGCTTTTCATTTTCTGAACTGCTGTCCCAGTTTCTCAGGAACCCTAGAGCTGATGGCCTGGGCCCTTTGCCTTTCCTTCACTTCATTCCACCCTCGAGTGAAGGTTTGTCTGTCTTTGTTTTGTTTGTTTTTTGGGCTAATTACTGTCACCATAACCCTGGCGAACCTCTTACATAGCTTCTGGGCAAGAGCTGGATGGGGCACCACCTATCTGCCTCCACTTCCCTTTCTCCCAGTTTGGAAGCACCCACCTTTGCCTTGCCATGGCAGCAGTTTTCAATCTGGGTCAAGGTGTTGGTTTTGGACCTGGGCCTCATCGTCCTCTGACTGGCATTCAGGCCTGGCTGATCTGCAGCCTTCTACTGAGGCTGAGCCAGGGTGGCTAGGGAGGGCCGGGCAGGGCAATGTAGAACAGGGCATGGCAGGGCAGGGCCCTAAAGGTGGGGCCAGGAGAGCTGGGTGGGGCTGGGCTGCATGGAAGATCAACTTGTTTCCTTGAATCAGTTCACCCTGGTGATGGCAGAGCAATGAAAGAAGTGGGCTGAACTGAGTCCTAGTTCTGGCTAACCAGCTGGGAGATGTTGGGCGAGTCATGTGTCCTCTCTAGGAGCATGGCACTGGATGGAAATGCCAACTCCTGCTGGCTATCAAGCCATGACGCCGGCACTGTGCAGCTAAGAGCGTAATAGGCATCATCCCATTCAGTCACAGCAGCAAACTCATGAAGGAGGTCCTGTTACTGTGTGCATTTTACTGATGAAGAGATAGTAAAGTAGGTTAAATAACTTGCCCAAGGTCATGGCATTAGTGAGTAGCTGAGCTGGGTGGAATTTGAACCCCAGCAGCCTGAGCACCTGTGCTCCTGAACATAAAACTGTGCGCCCCCAACCCCTCCTCCGCAATTCCTGTTACTTCTATGGCTCGTCGTAATTCACCAGCAGCTCTGAGGTCTGAGGACCATGTTCAGGTCGTTTGTCCTCAGCATGGCAGCAGCATCCAGGAGACCTGTGTGTTTCTGCTCTTCGGTTCTCTGCCTCCGAGCTCAGGCCTCCTCCATCCTGCTGGCTTGTTGGAAGCATCCTGCAAACAGGCAGCAAGGGCAAATTTCTACCAGGAATAGATTTATTTCGTTTTGACATCACCATCTTTATATTCAGGAATTAAAAACCCAGAAACAAAGCCAAGCTTGAGTTTCCTTGAGTGGAATGCCTCTCTAAAACATTGTTGTTGATTATCCATGTCGGCTGAGTTTGTTTGCATAAAGTATTTTGTCTACTTGTCGACATAAGAAAAATTAATTGCTCTGGCTTTTTTCTCTGTGATGATCTGATGTCCTGGCATGCCAATGCTTGAGAGAACCTAACCCACAGAATGAGTAATATTCTGTAGCTAAGGACTAGTATTTTGATTGATTGCCCAAAGTTGTGGAAGTCTTATTGCAACATAAGAGTCAGCCCCTTACAAATCAATCAATCAATAAACAAATAAATAAAGCAGCCACCTGGCCTCTCCTGAAAAATGTCTTCTCTCTTCATGGAGTTTAATTTGCCTTCCCTCAACACAACAGGTACAAAACCTCAGTTATCGTCTGCTTGGATCACACATAATATCAGCAGGACACAGTGAGTTTTGGGTCTGTGTACTGCCTTCCTAAGAGTGCAACATTTTCATTATTATTATCAGAATGTAAGAGACAGAGAGAGAGAGAGAGAGAGAGAGAGAGAGAGAGAGAGCGAGAGAGAGAGAGAGAGAGAGAGGGAGAGAGAGAGAGCGAGCGAGCGCTGGGATTAGGGAGAGGTTTTCACATTGAAAAATAGCAGATCTGGGGCACCAGGAATTGCCAACTAACTGGTGAAGGGTGTTGGAAATATATGCTTGGTGCCACAAAGAAAAATTAGCACTGACACACAGGATCTTTGAGCAACACAGTTTTTACTTCCTGGACTGCAGGAAGGGCACTCTCACTAGCCATCATGCCACGAGAGTACAATGAACAAAGGAAAACACACAAATGTATCCCTTACACATTTGGGGTCATCCTTACTGCTATGTCTAATCTCCATTGGCTGGAGTCAGACCTCACAATCTAAACTAAAACCTGATTGGCTAATAACTTAAAACTTTTCTAAACAGGTAAAAGCAGTGGAGAGCTGGGACATGCCTGTGAGCACGTCCAGCACAGATATCTTGGTTACAGTACAAGGACATAGAATGTGCTACATGCCTGTAAGCATGGCATGTCTAACAGCTACATAGGATAGGGCTTAACAAAGTTATTAGCACACTTACCCTTTAACAAGAAAGGAAACTTTAAAAAGGAACTTTTTTACTTCCCACAGCAGGAAGAGAAGATAGCAGAGAGCCTTACTTTTGTAGATACATGTATTTTCTTTCTTGGGGGAAAAGTACACTTTTTTAAGAAAAACATCTAAATTCTTGGCATAAATACTACCTGGCACATAATAGATGTATTCAATACATGTCAATTCTATTCTAATCTTCTCCTCCAATAATATAATCATATTTACCGTAGAATTTTTATTGCCATAACAACTAAAAGTAATTGGCGCTGTCACATAAAAGTAAGAGTTCTGCGCCTCTGTATTTTTTTAAGTTTTATTTTGAGCTCAGCTGCATCACCATGAACCCTGCAGTTGCATTTGTCTAAATGTGCTTGTAGCTTACATGGCTTCTCCTGGCTTCTCTCTCATCCGTTTGTACCTGTGTATAACTTAATCTTCTGCCTTTCTGTTTTCTTTATGCCTAAGTGAAGAACAAGAATGCTGAGATTTCTCCAGGACACACCTGTGCACTCTTGCAGAGCAGCTGATCTTGGGGAAGGCTGGTTTTGGCACACAGGTGGTGACAGGGAGGTCTCAACAGGCTCCCAACCCAACCAAATAAAGGTGTGGGGGGTGCAGAGCAGGTGTATGTGGAGTTGGGGGCTGGAATGAGGAAAAGAGACACCTTTGACGGGTTGTTAGCAGGTGTTGCTTAATTAGTCTGAGTGCAAAAATGTAACTAGGAGGCCAAACATCACATTTTAACATGCATGTGCATGCTCACACAAGTACACACACACATTTTCTCTCTGAGGTGCACCCTTTCCTACATGTTCTTTTCTATGTCAGATCAAGGGACCTACATTTTGGTGTTTTGGAGCAAAAACTCAAATGATTTATCAGTTAGGTTTCTTTTTTGGTATATGCATTTGTAATTCCACTCTGGCTTGGATTAGAATAAGGATAAATGTGAGTTCATTTCTGTTTCCCACATCCTGTCTGGAGCACAGAGTATGCTCCATCTATGGTTATTGTTGTTGCTGTTTTAAGAAGTAGCATGAAAATGTTTGTCAACTATTTACTTTCTTTCAACCATCTACTTTTTTTTGGACTCAGCTTCTTCATCTATCAAATGGGTATGATTCCTTAATGCTGTGATAGATGGATAGGAGTCAATAAAAGCAATGGATAGTTTCAATTTACAAAATAACGTGAAGAATTTTAACATCAAAAAATTAGATTTCATTATAATACTAATGAAATCGTCATCTGAGAAGATTTCATTTGACTAACAATCAAGGAAATACACCTGAAAGAATAATGGCATTATATTTAATAAGTATCTATCAGATTGTCAGAGACAAAAAATATTGATTATATGCAGTGTTTGTGAGAATGTGGGTGTACTGTATTAACTTTTTGCAAGGCGCAGTCAATACATTTCAAAATATACTTATAAATACATCTGTGAACACCTTTCTAATTTTCTCCTCAGAATAAATTTCTGGAAAAGAGATCACCTCATCAAAAGGCATGAACAAAGATGTATTTATAAGTTTTCTCTCCTCCTCCTCCTCCTCCTCCTCCTCCTCCTCCTCCTCCTCCTCCTCTTCTTCTTCTTCTTCTTCTCTTCTTCTTCTTCTTCTTCTTCTTCTTCTTCTTCTTCTTCTTCTTCTTCTTCTTCTTCTTCTTCTTCTTCTTCTTCTTCTTCTTCCTCTTCTTCTTTCTGAGACAGAGTCTTACTGTGTTGCCCAGGCTGGAGCACAGTGGTGCAATTTTGGCTCACAGCAACCTCCACCTGCTGGGCTCAAGTGATTCTCCTGCCTCAGCCTCCTGAGCAGCTTGGATTATAGGCATGTACCATCAAACCTGGCTAATTTTTGCATATTTTGTAGAAATGGGGTTTCACCATGTTGGCCAGGCTGGTCAGGCTGGTCTCCAACTCCTGACCTCAAGTGATCCACCCACCTTGGCCTCCCAAAGTGCTGGGATTACAGGCATGAGCCACTGCACCTGACCTGTTTTTCTAAGATTTATTGATAAGAGTGAAAAATGGGGAATAAGATACATGTCCACTAATAGAAAATAAATTAATTATGATATAACTCCGGATGGAATAAATACTCAGTAGCTGTTCAAACGGACATTGTAGCTCTGTATTTTTGATATGAAAAGATATACACTGTTAAGTGAAAATAAAATTACAGGATGGTATGTTTAGCACTATTACACTTAGGCAGACACGAGTATGTTTATATCTATACTTAGATACATACAGAATGTGTTTGTGTAACACGGTCTCCAGTGGAAGAGGTCAGTGGGGAAGAAACTCACTTTGTACTTGATACTCTTTTCACTTGCTTAAACATGTTTTTAATAGTGAATGGTATTATGTTGTATAATCAGTCAAAACAATAATAAAAAAATCCAGGGGGCATTAAAATGGAACTCTTAATTCTATTGCTTCTACTAATTTCTCTCATTTGTAATATGACCATTGAATGGGAAACATTCAACTTCTGATCCTCTAAGTAGGGACACGGGCCTAGACTATTTACAGTGGACTAAGGAGACAGTAAAAGATAAACAAGTATGAGATAAACAATACGAAGATAGGATATAACTTGGTGAGGCCTGCCATAAATAACACACTAATCTAGTTAATGAAATAATAGATGATAGGCACTCAATGGGCTTTGTGAATTGAATATCACGGGAAAAGGAGGTCGTGGAACGTTAGAGAAAGCGACGGGGTGACAACCGGGGGATGACGGGCGCTGTATTCAATGCTGTGGGAAGTACGGTTCTCTCCAGGCTCTTTTCTTTCCGAGAGATCCAGTGGTGAGCAGTAGAGACTTTCAGTCTACTTTGCCTTTATTTTGGACTCAGACCTAGATGCTATCATGTAAAAATATCCCCGCTAATGCATATTAAGATGTGACACGCTTCCTTTTTAAAATTTTGTATGCCTTTGTATCATTAACCTGAGAAGAAAAAAAAAAAGAGCCCATATCCTGGTGTGTAACTAAAAACCTCCCGGTGGGATTTGTTTAGTGTGAGAGAGTGATTAGTAATTTTTAGTGATTAGTAATTTTCTCCCTCAGGTGGTTTTTCTGCATTCCTGTAGAGATCGTGTACACAACAGGGCTGCCAAGTGAGAAGAAAAGGCTCGGGCAGAAAATATCACGCTTTAGAAAACAGCGTGTGTGCGTGCAGGCGCATGTGTGCGTGTGTGTGTTTTCAATAATCATTTAGTTACTTTGACAAATAAAGTGCTTTGATTTGGAATCACGTCTTTTATGTCTTATACAATCTCTGGTCTTGCAGCCGTCACATTATGTAATAATTTTATTCCAGGGAATTCTATCTGTGGTCCCATCCGCTAACGACCCAGTGTCCCTCACACCCTTTCTATTCCCCCACTGGTTTTGGAAAAGCAAGCCAATTTTAAAAGTCTTAGCTTAAGGAGGGCTCTGGGTTTTATTTGCAGTTTCTTAGAGCCAACTGTGGAAATCATAAGATTGAGACAGAAAGGGTTTAGCTTTTTTAATTAGGAAAAAAACAAAGACACCATGAGAGCTCCATGAAGGAGGGCCATTTTTTAGTGTCTTACTAGGTCAGCCCATTCCACTTCCCAATAAAGGGCATTCACACTAGCTGAACACACACCCTGGCAGCTGGGTTGCTAGCAAGAGTTTACAGTTGTTTTTTATCTTGCCACTCCCTGGGAATTGAAGCCTTGTGGCACAAAGATTAAGCAACCTGTGTGGCCTTAGGATTCTTCTGCTTGAAGCTTTCATAATTTTATTTTTGCATATCTATAGGCATATATACTGGGCTCAGTGACCTCATTGGTAACTGTCAGCTCCTCAGAATATTGCTATCTGAGTCCAAGAAAGGGATACACTGTGGGTTACTCTTTGGTTTCTAAGGCTAACATTGGCACTTAGAACACTTAATGAAATAAGCTGTAGAGTTGAGAGGTAATGCAGTTAGAGTGACAAAATAATTTGCTGACCAACATTATCCAGTTGGTGGACCTGGGGCATGTCTTACCCCTTCATCATTTTCATCATCACCACCACCACCACTACCACCACTACTGCCATCACCATGACGACCACCACCACCATGACCACCACTGCCATCACCACCATCACCACCACCACCAACACCATCATCACCATCACCACTACCACCACCATCACCATTACCACCATCACCACCACCACCATCACTACTACCACATCACCATCACCACCATCATGACCACCACCATCATGACCACCATCACCACCACTACCATCATTATCAACACCACCACCATCACCACCACCACCACTTCCACCACCATCATGACCACCATCACCACCATCCCCACCACAATCACCATCCCACCATCACCACCACAATCACCATCCCCACCATCACCACTACCACCACCATCACCATTACCACCATCACCACCACCACCATCACTACTACCACCATCACCACAATCATGACCACCACCATCATGACCACCATCACCACCACCACCACCATCATTATCAACACCACCACCATCACCACCACCACCACGACCACCATCACCACAATCACCACCATCACCACCACCACTACCGTCACCGCCACCACCACCACCATCACCATCACAACCATCACCACCACAATCACCATCCCCACCATCACCACCACCACCACTACCACCACCACCACCACCATCATGACCACCATCACCACCATCCCCACCACAATCACCATCACCACCATCACCACCACCACCGCCACCACCACCACCACCATCACCACCACCACGACCACCATCACCATCACAACCATCACCACCACTGCCACTGCCATCACGACCACCACCATGACCCACCATCACCACAACCACAATCACCACCACCACCATCACCATGACCACCATCACCACCATCACCACCATCACCACCATCACCACCACCACCACCACCACTACCACCACCATCACCATCACCATCACCACCACCATCACCATCACCATCACCACCACCATCACCATCACCACCACCATCACCATCACCACCACCACCACCATCACCACCACCACCACCATCACCACCACCATCACCATCACCATCACCACCACCACCACCATCACCATCACCACCACCATCACGACCACCACCATCACCATCACCATCACCACCACCATCACCATCACCATCACCACCACCATCACCATCACCATCACCATCACCACGACCACCACCATCACCACCACCATCACCATCACCATCACCATCACCATCACCATCACCACCACCATCACCATCACCACGACCACCACCATCACCATCACCATCACCACCACCACCACCATCACCACGACCACCACCACCACCACACCACCACTACCACCACCACAACCATCACCACCATCTCTCATATATCAATTTCACTTTGCATTTAGAAACACTTTCTCATGCATCAACTTCTTTGGTTATTATGGCAGTCCTGTAAAGTCCATGCGGCTGCGGATTGTCCCAGTGTTCTCGATGTGGAGTCTCTGAAACCATGCATCAAGCATCAGAGCAAAGAGGAGAACTTTCCAGTTACTGATCCTACACTCTCTGAAGCACTTCAAGGAGGGTTGTAGGAGGAGTACACTGAGAACTTTAACTCTGCGTTGAGATCTTAGCCTGCCTTGAACTCTAATATTGCATATAGATTGAGGTTACCCTTAGAATACAAGAGACGGATTTGAATGAATCTACAAGTTCAGTGTAAAAATCTAAAAAATATTATTTCCCCCTTTTGTAAATTGGCCATGTGATCATGCAGGGAGGTGTTCTGACAGGCTCGAGGTGTCACCCTATGAGATCTGCCTCAGAGACTGCTTTAATTTACCAGTTACATGCAATGAGTGATCCTGTCCATTCTACTGCAGAGTTATCTCCATGGAGACAAACATCAAACTCACTCCCTTCAGTTTTTAAACCTGAATGTGAATGGCCATTCCAAATTGGCTGTTCCCATCCACTCAGAACTGCAGGAAGCATTTAACTGCTCAATATATTAACTGAACAAAAACATACAGGTGAAGTGACCCATGTCTGGATGAGAAGCAAAGGCAGATGGCTTTCCATTGGCCTGGCTAGGCTTATATCCAAAAGACAGGCAATAACAAATGCTGGTGAGGACGTGAAGAAAAGGGAACCCTCCTCACTGTTGGTGGGAATGTAAATTAGTACACCCACTATGGAGAACAGTTTGGAGGTTCCTCAAAAAACTAAAAATTGAGCTGCCATAGGATCCAGCAAGCCCACTGCTGGGTATGTACCCAAAAGAAAGGAAATCTGTATATCGAAGGGATATCTGCACTCCTGCGTTTGTAGCAGCACAGTTGACAACATCTAAGATTTGGAAGCAATCTGAGTCCATCGACAGATGAAAGAAAATGTGGTACATATACACAATGAATTACCATTTAGCCATAAAAAAGAATGAGATCCAGTCATTCACAACAACATGGATCGATGGAGATCATTTTGTTAAGTGAAATAAACCAGGCACAGAAAGACAAATATCACATGTTCTCACTTATTTGCGGCATTTAAAAATCAAATCAATCAGACTCCTGGAGACAGAGTGGAAGGATGGTTACTAGAGGCTGGGAATGGTAGTGGGGGCTCAGGGAATAGATCGGGATGGTTAATGGGCACAAAAATGAGAAAAAATAAATAAGACCCACTTTTTAATAGCACAATAGTGTGACTATAGTCAATAATAACTTACTTGTATATTTTGAAATAAGGAATGCAATTTGTTTGTTAACTTAAAGGATAAATGCTTGAGGGGATGGGCACCCTGTTCCCCATGTTGTGCTTATTTCACATTGCATGTCTGTATCAAAACATCTCATGTGCCCCATAAATATACACCTACTATGTGCCCACATAATTAAAAAAAAATAAAGAAAACTCCAGTTGTTTAGATACTTAGATGTGGCCTAAAAGATTTTTCGAGAATCACTAATAAATGATTAGTTACATATATGCTTAGATGTCATCAAAGCACAAAAACTATGTGGATTTCTTTGGTTAGCTGAAGGTTCTGTTTGAATGTAAAACGTTAGGGTGAGAATGATCAAAGGTGATTTCATGTTTAATCTGGGCTGGTTCACCAGAACCTTATAAGGAGCCAACTGTGAAATTCTGCTTCCTTCCATTCCCCCACTCTAGTGGTACACACAGTTAGAGCCAATGTAAATAGTGAACATCAAATATTCTGTTTTTGCACATTGAGTTTCTTTTGTGGAAGTTTGAAATGGTTAGCTGAGTTTTTTAACTGAATTGAACAGAATGCTGGAAAAGTCTTCTTTGAAATGTGAAATGCTTTCAGCTTAACAAAAGTTCATATAAAATATAAGAACACTATGAATGCAAGAATATTGTTATGCAGCATATGTCGAAACTTACAGAGTCGTGTACAACTCAGTCTGCGGTACTTTGTGAGAAGGTTCTCTATCAGTTCCAGGTACAACCACACATGGCTTTCCCACTAATGCTTTTCCCTTTCTCCCTCCCCCTCATTCATTTCCTTTTCCCATTCCGCCTTTTCCTTGAGTGACAGATAACCTTATAACACCAGACTTCAAAAAGAGAGTTAAAAATTAAATTTGGAATAACCACATCCTTAACGATAGCTTTCCTTTCTAACCATAAGCAAAAACCTTAAACTTCAGATGATTACCAGGAATGGCACACTAAACACATAGAAATTAATAGCCAATAAGAAGTGACTCTCGGTCCTCCGAGCTCAAGTTGCAGTCGCTCCTGGAGGTGACTGGGCAGTCAGGAGCCCTCAAGGTTTTATCAGATGCAGTAGCAAAGTAGTAGACAAAGCAGGTGGGCCAATTAACCTCTCTGCGCTGAGGGTTATGGGGAAAATGTGTTTCTGACTTGCAAGCAGTCTGAGGATGGCTCTGGAAATCTCAAGTTATTCCTGCTCTAGAGAATACAGAGGATGTTAAATCAATTTTTGTGGAGATGTGACCACTACTTGTCAAGATGAAGGTACATTTTCATCTCCTCTGAGGTGTCAAAACCCCTCTGAGGCTCCTGATAACGGTCTATCCTCTTTCCGGGGGTCTGGATTTTCCAAGGCAGTCCAGGGCTCTTTCCTTACAATGTAGCTGCCTTCTGTTTTGAGGTCGCCGCTGTTCACCACTCTCACTTTCCTGAGTCACCATTACTGACCAATCACCCTCTCATCCCCAGGAAGGGAAGCTCCACACCATGGGAAGGTCCCGGCTCATCCTTCTGGCTGTTTTCCTTTGTCTCTTTAGTGGGGCTCTCATCTAAGGAACATTGACACTTATGTAGCAGGTGATCATGGTACCCCAGTAACCCCTGAGAAAACAAGTTGATATTAATAGCAACAATTCACATTTCAGTGGCTGATTTTATGTTTTCCTCCATAACACAAGTCTTCAGACCCTCTTTTCCAAGTTTCTCTCAGTTACTTCTGCTATCACTCAGTTTCTTCTTCTTCTTTTTTTCTTTTTTTGAGACGGAGTTTCGCTGCTGTTACCCAGGCTGGAGTGCAATGGCGCGATCTCGGTTCACCGCAACCTCCGCCTCCTGGGTTCAGGCAATTCTCCTGCCTCAGCCTCCTGAGTAGCTGGGATTACAGGCACGCGCCACCATGCCCGGCTAATTTTTTGTATTTTTAGTAGAGACGGGGTTTCACCATGTTGACCAGGATGGTCTCGATCTCTTGACCTTGTGATCCACCCGCCTCGGCCTCCCAAAGTGCTGGGATTACAGGCGTGAGCCACCGTCTTCTTTTTCTTTTAAAGGTTGATCCTGTTGACTAACTGAAGATAAACCTAACACATCCTAGGCCAGTTTTGCCATTTGTGAAATGAAGATGAGTATTTACCACACAGGTGAGCCAAAAGGCAAAACTGGTGGAAAAATCCAGTACATATTGTGTCCAGCAGACTAAGCCAGGTCATGCTGCAGTAGCAATCCCAATATTTCAGGGTTGAAACAACAGCTCATGTCTTCTACACAGCACATCTGTCATAGGTCTGCTGGGCCCTGCTCCACCTGATCCTCCCTCAGAGGCTGAGGAAGACGTCACCTCCAGCACTTCCCTTTGCCAAAGCAGAGGAAAGAAAACATGGCACCTAATGCACTAGCTCTTAGAACTTCCTCCTAAAAACGGTCCATGTCACTGTGTTCTCATTTCATTGGCCAGAACAAGCCCCATGGCACATTTGAACTCAAGAGAAAGGGAAATTCAATCCCATTCTGTGTCAAGAGACCAAAACCCAGAAATACCGGTGAATACCAAAAATAACTCCCATAGTGGACATTTAATAGTATTTTTTGCATAAGAGGAAATACTTCAAACCCCAGAATCTATGGCAAAGAGTACCATGATGTCTGAGGCATTGTGCTAGGTAAAACTTACAATGGAAAATCAATTTGAGTATTGTTTTCCAAAGCCACACAGCTAGTAAGGGCTAGATCCAGGATTTGATTCTGAAAATTACACCCTGTTTATTATGTCTATGCCTATTTATGCTATTCCAGGGTTACTTAACTTCTGCCAGCCTGTTTCCTCCTGTTTTCCAGAAGCAAGTAATATTGACTGCTTGGGGATTTTTCCAGCAGAGAGTACTGTCCCTGCAATGGTAGGCATAAAGGCTCTGTGAGGTGAGGCAATGTGTACTGTACAAGGTCTGAATTCAAAGACAGTATCTGGAGGACTCCAGGAGCAGCCTGTCTCCTACATTCACAAGATGGGGCATTGGGGGCGTCCATTGCATTCTGCAAGATACATCTGATCCCTGGGTTAAAATGCACTCATTTACCAGAGAGCACATGTCCCCTTACTTAATTATTGGAAGACTCATGTTCCACTCTCTCTGTTATAGAGGGTATGCCTCACTATCCGAATGTGGCAGACAAGTCTCGACACATTCATCAGCCTCTCCTCAGCACAACACACATGCATATACATACGCGGTCACCTTAGCTCACGCCCACTTACTTGTAATGTCATAAACACACGTACTGAGACTGTGCCACAGGCAGTATCAACTCATGCAATATCTGTCTATGCTTCGCCTGTTCACAGGATTTATAGTCATCCACGTGTGCATATATTTTGCTCAACCATATGAAATTGCTCTTTTATTGGCAATTTCATTTGGCTCAAACAAACTAATGTACGTACAATTGCATGAAATCACAGCTATTTTATGATCATACACACAACCATACATATACACACACAGCTCATACTCAACACACGTGTGTGTGCATGCATACGCGGGCACACACACACACACACACACACACACACACAATGTAGGTATGCACCACCACATGTACAACTTGCTTCTCATCCCACATCTTTTGCCTGACCCAGGCGCGGACTCCATGGTAGTGAGTTCCATCATTGACGTTGTCAAGGCTGCTGTTAAAGCTCAGCTGTAACCATCCAAGAAATCAGTCACTGGGGCTTGGCCTCTGTGGCTCTGGCTTCACCCAGCAGCTCTGCTCAGTGTCTCTCCCACCCCCGCCCCATCCTCTTAGCCTTGTCTTTAACCCTGAATACCCCTTTCTTTGCTCCCTGGGTTAGTCCGTTCTCACGCTGCCTGAGACTGGGAGAATTATGAAGGAAAGAGGTGTAATTGACTCACAGTTCTACAGGGCTGGGGAGCTCTCAGAAAACTTACAGTCGTGGTGGAAGTCACCTCTTCACAGGGCTGCAGGAGAGAGAAGAATGAGAACCATATGAAGGGGGAAGCCCTTATAGAACCGTCAGATCTCGTGAAAATTTACTCACTATCGCGAGAATAGCATGGGGACCACTCAGTTTCTTCTCTGTTACTTCATGGGGGCTTTGATAAGCTCATGACCTGATCGACCACGTAAAAGTGGCTCCTTGTTCTCTGCCAATCTTCATGAGACTGTTGTTGATTCTATTCTAGAACATTCCAAAGATGCAAACCTGTGAGACGCCAAAATGGCAGCACTTCTGGCTTTCACTCCTCTAGAATCGCACTGCCTCATGCAGTCATTAGGAGAAAGCGCACCTGCCTCAGTATGTGGAAGTAACCTTCGTTACTTGGTCATCAAAAAAACACCTTCTGTGCCAATGCTGCACAAAATCCTCGTGGCAGCAACCCTTCTGTCTTCTAATTGAAGCCCTTTTTCCGCAGGCTCACAGCTGGCATTTTGGGCTGAGTGGAGGCAGAGTCTGTGCCTCGTCTTCCCATAGCTTGCTCTAGGTGGTTTACCAAAACTCTTACAGGCTTTTGGCTCCTGTTTGTGTGTTTATGTTTTGAGACGTTCCTTTTCCCTTTAAGGAGAGTCTCACAGAGCTCTTCCTCTCACATTCCATGGGCCAGAACCTGGTCCCTTGGCTACCTCTAGCTGCAAGGGAGAAAATGCGGTCTTCTATTCTACATATATCTAGCCAAAAAAAATCAGTATTTTTAAAAAGCAGGAGAATAATGTATTTTGGGGCAGAGAATCAGCAGTCTCTGCTATTGGTTTTAACTCACGTTTTAAGTTTTTCTCCTCCCATCCGTCCCCTTCACACATATTGTGGGGAGGACAGAGTTTGCTCACTGGTCTGAATATGGTACCCATTTCCCACGTCTGTGCTCTGCTTCATCATGCTTCCTTGATTGAAATGTCTCTGGACTCCTCTTCTTGCTCGGAGTTCTCATCCTTTGAGGTCCATATTGAAGCTTTCTTCCTACACAAAATATGGCGATAACATTTTCTTCCAGTTTTCATTTTTTTTGTCTATACCATTCATGGAAACTTTTACCTTTCTAATTTATACACAATGCCATTCTTGTAAGCCTGTCAGTGCAAGGGCTGACAGGTTTTTCTGAAGCTAAGAAGCTATCACAATGCCTTAGTTACAGCCAGTGCTCGATAATTATTTATTTTTGCTATTGCTGATAACCTAGGCAAGGGTTTGATGAGGAATTTTAAGGGTTTGTAATAGTTATAGCCTGAGTATAGTTGAGTCAGGTCTTGGAATCCTGTTGTCTCTATACCTTTTTTCTACAGAGTAAAAACAATACTGGGAGCATTAGTTCATCACAGTGGGATAAGAAGAAAGATTACGGAGTTTCAAAAAGTATTTTAACCTCAATCAAAAAATTAAGCCCTCCTATTTTTGAATGACATAAGTATCAGGATAACCACAGTGCATTAATTTTATTTTTATAATTTCTTGAATTGGTAATACTTTCATGTTTCAAATACAAAACATATAAAAGTATTCATTAAAAAAACTATTTTCTTACCACCCCTTCATTCAACTATCCCTATCCCTCTGATAGGTAATGTTATTATTTATTTCTTATCATCTATCTATCTATCTATCTTTATTTTATTTTATTATTATTTTTTTGAGACGGAGTTTCACTTTTGTTACCCAGTCTGGAGTGCAATGGCGCCATCTCGGCTCACCGCAACCTCCGCCTCCTGGATTCAGGCAATTCTCCTGCCTCAGCCTCCTGAGTAGCTGGGATTACAGGCACTCGCCACCATGCCCAGCTAATTTTTTGTATCTTTAGTAGAGACAGGGTTTCACCATTTTGACCAGGATGGTCTCAATCTCTTGACCTTGTGATCCACCCGCCTCGGCCTCCCAAAGTGCTGGGATTACAGGCTTGAGCCACCGCGCCTGGCCTTATTTTATTTTTTTGGAGACAGAGTCTCACTCTGTCATCCAGGTTGGAGCACAGTAGTGTTATCTTGGTTCACTGCAACCTTTGCCTCCTGGGCTCAAGCAATTCTTCTGCCTCAGCCTCCCAAGCAGCTGGGATTACAGGCATGCACCACCACACCCAGCTATTTTTTTTTTTTTTTTTGAGATGGAGTTTCACTCTTTTGCCCAGGCTGGAGTGCAGTGGTGCAATCTCGGCTCACTGCAAACCCCACCTCCCGATTCAAGCTATTCTCCTGCCTCAGCCTCCTGAATAGCTGGGATTACAGGCGCCTGCCACCACGACCAGCTAATTTTGGGTTTTTAGTAGAGATGGGATTTCACCATGTTGGTCAGGCTGGTGTCAAATTCCCGACCTGCTATGATCCTCCTGCCTTGGCCTCCCAAAGTGCTGGGATTACAGGCATGAGCCACCATGCCTGGCTTATTTTTTTTTCTTTCTTTTTTTTAGTTATGATAATTAATAAAGCCAGAAAGCAAGCCAAAGTTCGAGTACACAGAAACAAATGGTTCCAAGGAAAGCAATTGCCTGAGGAGTGGTAAAAAATAAGATAACAGCCAGGTGTGATGGCGCATGCCTGTAATCCCAGCACTTTGGGAGGGTGAGGTAGATGGATCATGAGGTCAAGAGTTTGAGACCAACCTGGACAAGATGGTGAACCCCCATCTCTACTAAAAATACAAAAAAAAATTTACAAATTTTTGTATTCTTAGTTGAGACAGGGTTTCACCATGTTGGCCAGGCTGATCTCAAACTCTTGACCTCAAGTAATCTGCCTGCCTTGGCCTCCCAAAGTGTTGGGATTACAGACATAAGCCGCCATGCTCAGCCCTAGAAATATTTTTTAAATGCAAATAGAAGTCAATACAAATACATATATCTCTCTTCTATCTCCTTTGTTAGAAATAGAAAATGCTATATATACCTTACTTTTAATTAGTATAAATTAGAAACATTTCCATATTAATACAGTAATAGTTTTGAATTCCTTCTTTACAGTTGCATTGTATTCCACTGTGTGGATGTTCCATAATTCACGTAATCAGTTCTCTGTTGATGAGCATTGAGTTTGTTGTCAAAATTTTTTATTATAATACTGTAGGTAATATCTTTGTAGTTAATTCATTTCAGCATTGGTGTATCTGTAGCATAAACTCCTGGAAGTAGAATTGCTAGGTTAATGGGGTACCTAGTTGAAACTTTAGTAGATACTGCTAGAATTCTAGAATTACCATAAGAATTCTGCTAATCCGTATTCTCACCAACAATATAGCACGTGCTATTTGTATGCACTCTTACAACATAATTTATTATTAAGCTTCTGGAATTTGTCAGAAGTTTAATAAGTAGTGGGCGTAACTTCATCTGGTTTTAATCTGTATGTTCATTACCGTAAATGAAGTTGCGCATCTATTTCTCGTCAATTCTTTAGGAGAGAATGATCTTCTCCTATCTTTGTGAGCACTGTAATAGGATGAATGGTCTTTCTTCTGCTCTTCGGGATTGGTAGATACTTTTTATATGTGTGGGGCATTAGCCCTTCGTGTTTCAGGTTGCCAATATCTTTGCCTAATTGTCATTTGTTTTTTACTTGGCTTAGTTTTTTTTTTCTTCAGAAAAAAGTCTTTATTCTTAATGAGTGGATCTTATAAAGTCTTTTCTTCCATGGCTTCTGGATTTTGTGTTAGTTAGAAGGGCTTTCAACATTCAAGGTTATAAAAGAATTCTCACAAATTTTCTTTATTTGTTTTACATTGAAATATCAAAACGATTTGAAATTTCAGACTCCTCTTTAAACCATTTCAAGCAAATATGTTGTTTAGATAGGGTCGCTAGATTTCACAAATTAAAATACATATGTTTACTTCAGATAAACAGCAAATACACTTTTAGTACGAGTATGTCCAATGCTATATTGGGAGCTGTGCTTGGGAAATATTTATGCTAAATAATTATTCATTGTGCACTTGAAATTCAAGTTTAACTGCACGTCCTGTATTTTATCTGGCAACCCTAGGTTGGGAGCCACCAGTCCGTTAGCTTAGATACTTCAGTTTAAGTTGAATCTCCATTTAGCCTATATCAGGGGTCTGCTACTTTTGTTCATTTGCTATTTAAAAGCTTAATGGTATTTCCTACAATGTCTGCACTCATCTCTTACAGGTTCTGAAATTTGAGCACACAACTTGTGTTAGATTGAAATAAATTTACTTATTACAAATGTGTGAATAACGAATTCCCTTCTAACATTTTGTCCAATACGTGCTACAAGAAAATCACTTCCAGGAGTGGGGGAAAACTGGGGGCAGGAGAGAGCTAGTCCCCTGTCTGTTCAGCTCCAATGAAACAATATTTTGATGACCAAAAGAATGTTTGGTTATCAAAATAATTGTCTCAATTATTGTTTCAACGGGTTAGAGGCTAGAGTCTCAGATACATATAACAGAATGTTTTTAATAGGAGTTTAAATAATAACATTTGAAAATTATAAGTATACTCTGTTTGATCAAACCAGTCAAAAACAAATCTAATGTCTCTTTTTGCCTGCTTTTGAAAACACATATTCAAAAGTCTTATCTCCCTTAGCACTTCCATTACTATTAACAAAGCCCAATGCTGAGATAACATTCCTTTCCCCCCACCCAATGGTAGCACAAATCACAACCGGGTCAGGAGAAATCAAGACCGTGATGTCATTGAAGCGGCTAGGTTCTGATTATAGCATACTTGCCCCTGTTTGACGGAATTGATTGCATCTCATTAATCCACCCCTTCAGTCATTCAGCAAATATGTCTTAACTGCCTGCTGCCTGCTAGGCACTGGGCTAGGTGTGAGGTTGAAGGAAACAGCCATGGACTCTGTCCTCACGGAGCTTGGCAGGTGTGCTACTGGGTGGTTGAAAGCCCATTTAAAAATTTTCAGGAACTTTGTGAGCTTCAAAATGGGCAATGGTGAGAGTATTTATACACAGAAATAGGTGACCACAAGAGTGGTCGCCTATGCTGTTTTTTCTTCTCCTCCCCACCCTCCTTTTATTTAAATGAAGAGCTGGTTGTTGAACACTGACCAGCTCACGCCTGGGATCACAGAGATGCTTCTGAACTCAGTCACCCTCCCTGCCTCCCGACCTCCACACCAGGATCCCACCCCTCCAGCACACCTTGCTTTTCACAAACAGTAGCTTCTTGAAATGTTGAAGCAGCCAGACTATTATGAGACATATACGATAAGACATATATGATATTAGTTGACATATATAATGAGTTGTAGGCCATATAAGCAAGTCCAAAGTAAAACTTCTGAAAGAAAATTTGCCATGTTAAAAAATTTATTAGCTATTAATTTATTTAGCTATTAAGATGGGACTAACAATATAGCACCTCCTTCATAGAGTTGTTGAGATTAAATTAGCTAATAGGTGTAAAGTACATTAGTGTAAAGTGCCTGGCCCAGAGTAACACAGAGTAAGCATCATACAAGTCTCATTAATTAAGTACGAAAACTTTGGCTGCATCTCTCAGCTTCAGTCAGCAAGCGAAAATGATCTCTTTAATTGAAAAGGACCCTCAAAGGCTGGGATCCTAACTGCAGGAAGAATGGCAGAACATTAGGTCCTTGGAGTCAGGAGAAAGGCTGTTCTTGCTTCTTTTTTTGTCATCTCATTGTATTAAGGCTTTTAATGAAAAAAACCCCTATTTTTTCCCTCCCTTCTTGGTTCTCTTCTTAGCTTTCCCAAGTGACATAAAGCACCCTGAGTATGCCACACCCTGGTTCCCTTACTATGTAAGACCGCAGAAGAGAGAAGGCGCCCACATGGCCCCAGGTGGGCTACCAACCCCAGGATTTTGAAATCTTGAGTCTGGCCTCTGGAAGAATTTCCCAGTCTGCACAAGGATAATACACGGTTCCTTGTTCTGTTAACCTATTTTTATATAATAGAAGGAATTGTTTTCTCCTACTGAAGATAATTTTTACATGCAGATCCTCTTAGTAGTTCCTTAGATATATGCTCAAGTACTTTTCTTCTTTTTTTGAGTGGTATTGTAAATGGTATTATTCATTAATTTCAGATTCTAGTTTTTTATCGCTGGTACGTAGGAAGGCAATGAGTTTTGTATATTGACCTTACATCCTGCAACCTTGCTAAACCTGCTTAGTAAGTAGTTCCAAGAATTTTTTTTAAAGATTCTTTGGCGTTTTCTACTTTAATAATCATGTCATCTGTGAGTAAAGACAGTTTTACTTGTCCTTTTTAATGTATATACCTGTTATTTATTTTTCTTATCTTACTGAACTTGCTAGGGCCTTGAGTAGGGTGGTGAAGGAGACTATCTTTGTCTTGTTACTGATCTTGGGGAAAGCATGCTGTCTCTTACTGTTAGGTGTGTTTGCTGGAAGTTTCTCATGCATGCCACCCCCCGCCTGCTTTTTTTTGAGACGGAGTCTTGCTCTGTCACCCAGGCTGAAGTGCAGTGGCACGATCTCAGCTCACTGCAACCTCTGCCTCCTAGTTTCAAGCAATCCTCCTGCCTCAGCCTCCTGAATAGTTGGGATTACACGCGCATGCCACTAATTTTTGTATTTTTGATAGAGAAGTGGTTTCACCATATTAGATAGGGTGGTCTTGAACTCCTGACCTCAGGTGATCCACCCACCTCTGTCTCCCAAAGTGCTGGGATTACAGGTGTGAGCCACTGTGCCCGGCACCCCTTTTTAAATTAAGAAAGTTCCCTTTTGGTTCTCATTCTTTGAGATCCATAAAATGTAAATTGTCTGTTTTAATCTGATCTATCAAGAGATTTGATTTATGCCATTCCTGTCAGGGCTGGGATGCTTTGGAGTTGGTAGAAGGAAAGAAGGTTCCACCCCTGAACCCTGAACCCTGTGGTAATTGTTCCCGGAGTCAGCTCTCTGCCGTCTTTGGCCTCCACACCTTGTCATGAAACCAGAGATCTCTAGCAGCTGCGCTGGTGAAAGAGGCAGCAAGAGGTGGGGTGATCAACTCACTTTTAGCTTACCTCAGTGAGTTTAAGCACCCTGAGTATGCCACACCCTGGTTCCCTCATTATGTAAGAAGACCACAGCTGCCACTTCTTGCCTGTGTGAACTTGGATGAATCACAAAACCTCATTTCTAAAATCAGGATCTTGATTACACTGCAGGGACAAGAAGATAGCTTGAAATGATAGTAACTCTAATGTACTCTACAAATTTATCTTTTAAATGACAAGTTAGTAGAGGGCAGGATCCATGTCCGTGCATCGTAGTACTCCCTAAGTAGTTGGGGGCACAGTAAATGCTTTATATGTATCTAATTGTTGTGTTATTACAAACATGTGTCCCTCCAAGATCTCATTGCTGCCCTTGGACTGTGTGTGTGGGGTGCTACAGAGCGGGTGTTACTGCCTGGGCTGTGTCAGAAGCTATGATTTCGAGCAAGTCATCAAAGCTCCCTAACCAGTAACTGGACTCTTTGGGTGAGTAAGTGAGATGACCTAGGTAAAGCTCTCTGCAAACTATCGGCTCTCCGTAAATGCGGAATTAATGACAGATGTTATTTTTACTTAGGTAAGATCTTTATTAGGGAACTAGAGAGGGAAAGCAGTGGGGTTTGGGGCTTGTTTGTGATTATTTATTAACGTCTTCTTGAGGAAACTTTTTTCTTTGCTCATGGGTGATAACAGAGGCCAAAAAAGGCAAAATGTGGCCCAGTGCTGCCAGTTGGCCGGAATTCTCATTTGTGCACATTCACTAGTTTTCTTCTTTCCTTAGTGTCCTCTAGCCCACTAGGTGGCACTGTTTACTCATGTTTCCGCAAACCTTATTCAACAGTAGCATGTTTTGTTTGGGGTGCTGGGGAGGGTGTCGAGAAGGAAAATATAAATGAACCGCCAGTGGCTAAACTTTGAGGTGCAATTAGGGGCCAGTTGTCACCTATGGTTATGTGACGTTATGGGCTAGTTTCGAACTATTTTTTGAACTGATTTTAAGAGCAACATGTAATTAGTTTCCAATTCTATTCCAAGAAATGAAGGAAAATTGACTTCCCCTTCCCAAGCCGTCACCAAACCAAAGGACAAAATAAACTCTTGTGGCTTTGAATGTGGAGTTGAGTAGATGCTCTTGAATGACTGTTTCCACCGTAGTCTTCAGTGATAGTTAATGAGGGCACATACCACTAATAAGCAGTGGAGGCAGCTTCGAGGCTAAGCTTAAATTGGGCCTTCAAATCGAATCAAAATTAGTCCCTGCTGAGAAGAAACCAAATGTGGTGTGTCCAGTTGGATCTGGAGTTTGGAGAGGCCCTCCTTGTTTTCCAGGTCAGTTATGGCTCTATTTCTGCATTGCTATATTTGCTACACACTCACAGGAAGATGACATTTCTTTGGATCCCATCCAGTTGAAACTTGTGATGATTCTATAATGACATATATAACTTTTGGATAGAAAAAAAATAGAAAGTGAATTTCTTTTCTTGCATTTCCAGGGCCGTGAGCCGCAGGAAGCATGTCCACCATGGTAAACCAGAGGATCGAGAAATCAAAGATTCCAGTCACTTGCCTGGAGTTTGAGGTTTGTGCTTTTTATGTATCCTCACTCTTCACTGTCTATTGTAACTTTAAAATTAACTTATTTATGCTGCTTCTGTTTATAAACTTAGATTTTTGTTTTTTGTCCTCAGAAGGAATACAACTAAAATTCTCTACCAAATATTTCCCAGTTCCGAATTTTCCTAAAGCTTTCCTGGCCTCCCTTGCTAATGAGCTCCAGTTTTCTCTGCTTTTCTGTGTGTCTACCAGCAAGCACCACCTTGAGTTGGTGTGTGATAAACAGCTAAATATAGTCACAGTTTTGGCAGCTAACTTTCGGATGATTGTCACAAGGCCCCCTACAATTGGAATCAAACAGATTTAAAATGAACAGGCAAAGTCCTGTGCTTGAGAAAAGAGGATGTTTTCATGTGTTGTGAGCAGTAGTTACCCCAATGTCGTTTGTGTATTTATGTCCCGCTTTATTTAAGTAACAGGAATAATTTTAATCACTGTTAGCAGGAGCACTGCTAAACACTAAGCACCTCTCTCTGAAGCAGGACTTCTTCCAGAAAAACTCTTTATGTGAAACCAACACTGTGTAATCAACAGTTGTGTGAGGAGGTCTGAGAGCAGACCTCATAAGAACAGCCTTCGTTCTGCACGCATAGGAGAACAGTAGAGGCTGAAACATGCATGTTGTTGCTTGATTTGGTATGCAGAGCACCCGGGATATCTGGGATTTGCTCCCTCAAATCTCCAGCTTACATGGTCCTCTGATGAAGAAAGGAGAGAGCAGAAAAAAAAATTGAGGGAGGAGGACAGAGAAAAATTCAGGTCTGGCTTCAGTACATTGAATTCTAGCTGTCTGGGGCATTCTCCCAAATAGCGAATGCTAATTATACTGAGTGTGTCAAATTGTGTCGTATTTTTGCAAATCAAACAAATGTTCCCAGGAGATAGGCGGGAGGCCACCAAGCCCTATTCATTTATGATGCGACCTGAATTTAAAGCCAGGACTCTGGAGGGGATAGGTTACTGTGAGTTTATTTAATCTTGTGACATGTACCTTGCACCTTCAATATCACCCTGACATAAGGACTGCAGGTTTCACATGATGCTTTTATTTAAACAGTTAAAATGTGACTAGGGATGGCTGTAGCACTTTTAGAGACACTGAGGATAAACACATTGTTTTGAGGGCTATAGGTTGTAGGACTTTTCTTGGGGAAAGGAGAAATAGATCATAGTGCCAGATCGGTCTTTCTGAAACACCTCTGAGCACGTTTCCCCTGCTCTTCAAACCCTTGTTTACTAAATGATGCCTAAACGCCACAGAGGCAAAGCGTTCCCAGCCCGGTGCTCACTGTCGCCTGCATCTCACATGCCGACCAGATGGGACTCTGCCACGTTTCATGGATGGATCTGACTCTCCCAGTCTTTGCTGACGCCTGTCATTCCTGATTCCTGGGAGGCCCTCAGGGACTCTCTTCCCCCAAAACCTCTCTCTTAATTATTGAAATCCTGCTCACCACTAAAGGACCAGTATAAATACCCCCTTCTTCCAAGGGTTTGCCCTACTTCTTTTCTGTCTCCAGCTAGAAATAATTTTTCATTTTTCTTCACGTTGTATGTTTTAATGGCACATGAATACTGCTTTGGCTGATACCTATATCTGTATGCAGCATCTTTTCTACAAGACTACAGGCTCCCAGGTGTTGGGGATTAGGTAATCTGCATCTGCCTCAGATTTGCACAGTGTCATGTACATACTATGTGGTCATAAATATTTTTTGAGCAAATGAATGACATAAGACATACGCACTCTCTTGCTGGTCTTAGCTGGTTGCATCTAAGGGTCAGTGAAGTAAAATAACAGTGTCAAAAAATAAATTGGGAGTATATTTCTTTATATAGGTTTTGCTTAAATGATTCTTGCAAGCATTTATGTTCTTTCAGATGTACCTGACACACAGTGGGTGCTCAGTCGACCAGCTCACAGCTGGCTGAATGTGAATATTACAACAAATGATTTTCCACAATGAGGCAGAGTTTTTAATCAGACATTTTTTCTTTTACTTTATAACTGGAGTTGAACTTGAGCTTATGAACAATTTTTCGAGGTTGACACAGAAGCCAGGAAGCTTAAAAAACAGAATGAATCATTTCCATTTGATGCACATGCACATTTTTGGGGCACAAAGATAAGAATCATGTTTAAATGTCATGTGAACTAACTTTTTTTTGATCACTTATTGTATGTCGGGCACTCTGCTCATTAGTTTATATGCATTCTTTCATTTGACCTCTCAGTAATTATTACTTTTATTTATAATGAATAACAAAGCCGAGTCTTAGAAAAGATAAGTAAGTTGCTCCGAGACATATAGCTAGAAAGTGGGAGAACCAGGATTCAAATGCAGGTCGACTAGCTCCAGTGCATACACCCTACTGCCTCTTTGTGCAAAGTTACATCTTTCCAGAGGAGAATGCAGCACAGTGTCCCTTGTGCAACATTAGAAGAGGGAATTCTAATTCATGCCCCTGTATTACGGATGAGGGAATTGAGGCCCAGAAAGGTGAAGTGAGTTATTAGGATCACAGAGCTAGTGAGATCTGAGATTAGACTGTAGGCATCTGAACTCACAGTCTAGGAGATTCCTGTGAGAAGATGGTGCGTTATCACACAGATTTGAATATACGTGGATCTAGCCAGTTTCCTCAACATAAACCCTATGGTAGTGAAAGGCAGAGGTGGCTCAGCAAACCCCAGGATGGTGACAGTACTGGCTGCTTTACAAAGGGGTCTGACTGCTTCTCTTTCCACTCATTGGGTAATCCAGTGGCACTCACTGCAATGTGGCATCTATGTGATTTATACCGATCTTTCTGAATTACTAAGTCAGCCAAGGGCGCCAAAGTTGACCATTGATGCACCAAAGACTGAGACATTCCCTCTTCTTTGACTGACTTTGGCTTCTTATACATGAGCAGGGAGTCAAGAGCTGGCCGGGGTGTCTGTTGAGTGTGTAGTGCTATTTGGAGAGGCCTGGCCTCTACTGGGGGGCCACAGGTGTCTAGGATGTCCACGATGAAAAGTCTCTTAGGGCTAAAATGTTTTCTTAACTACAGATGCTGAGATTGTGGAAACAAATGAAATAAATGAGCAAAGATAACAACAACAGCAAAGCATCTGGAATGAGAAATCTAAAGGACTGGTCTGCGAAGGGTCAGACCTTAGGGAGAGGGCTGCGAGCTGCTTCTCTTTCAGTTGAGCAGGCGATGGACCTGCTTGTACTCCACAAGGAAGATGGAAGCGCTCGGGTTTCCAGATGTTGAGGCAGGAGTTGAAGTCAGAAATGACTCTGTCTCTTAGTTCCGAGTGATCATGGAAAAGCAACTTAGTCTGTTTGCACCTGTTTCTTCATCTGTAAAATGCTGGAAATCTGGATTGGGGGGCGGTGGGGTGCTGTGGAGATTAGATTAAATTGGACGATGATCTGAAAGCTCTTAGTGAATTCAGTGGTATGTACTCGCCTGCTTTCCCTCAATGACCAACTGATGTGTTTAGGAGGTCTACATAAAAGTGAAAATATACATTTTTAGAGAGCAAACAAATCAGTTACTTATATATTCACATTACCTGTTAAAAACATTGATTTCATGATAAATGATGACTCTGGGTGAACGGGAAGTAGGTAGGGGCATTTCTTTGGCTGGGGTAGGTGGAAGGCAGGGGAAGAATGAAGTCAGGGGCCAGAACCTTATCTAAGGGAGGTTGTGAATGGCTAACCAAGGTGAAGGCCATGGGGTGGGAGAAAAGGGGACAGTACTAAGGGGTCAGTCACTTCACTGTTTGGCTCAGGGCTGTCTTTCTGCAGGTGTCTGAGTTACTTCAGGTGGTCTTTCTCAGTCACTGGGCTTTTAAATTGCCAATTTCAAAATTACTGTGGTGACCAGCGACTTACAGTTGTCAGATGAGAGAGCCTGGTATCCTAACAGCAGGAGCACTGAGGGGAGATAAGACTGAAATAAATTTGAATGGACCTCTCTGTCTTCCAAGTGTGTTTCACACACCTAAGACTTCTGTTCAGAAAGGTGAAGTTAAGTTATATTTCACATTCCCAATTTTAGAGAGAAGCAAACCTAAATTTATATAGTGATTTTGTCTTTACATATAGGGTAACTCCTAACACCAGACAGATCCAAATATCAGGTAATAGAAATCCGTATGGCCTCTATTCTGTATTTTATACATTTCTTGACGAAGAATAAATTGGGGGTATACAAAATCCTATGACATCCATAAAATATTTTATATCCTCTATGCATATTTAAGACATCCCAAACAAAAATGAAGTTCTCCTGTCTCTGAGAGGAGATTCCCAGTGTTCCTTGAACACCTACCTCAGGCTGGGCGTGGCGGCTCAGGCCTGTAATCTGAGCACTTTGGGAGGCCGAGATGGGTGGATCATGAGGTCAGGAGATAGAGACCATCCTGGGCAACGTGGTGAAACCCTGTCTCTACCAAATATAGAAAAATTAGCTGGGCATGATGGCGTGCACCTGTAGTCCCAGCTACTGGGGAGGCTGAGGCAGGAGAATCACTTCAACCCTGGAGCTGGAGGTTGCAGTGAGCCAAATTGCACCAATGCACTTCAGCCTGGGCAACAGAGCGAGACTCCATCTCTAAAAAAGCCCCAAGAAAACCCACTTTGATATTTTGCTGGCCTTCCTGCTGCATGTATAGCCCTCCTGGTGTTCCTTTTTCCCTAATTGAAGATGGAGGCTAACTTATCGCCACAATTCCTGTGGGTGACCCTTTGTGTCGTTGCATCCTCATCACTTACTATTGTCCCTCAATTAGTGTTCGTTGAATGAATGAATGAAAAAGTACATGAATGAATGATTTTTGCTTCTAATGTACTCCATTGGCATGCCTCCTTTTCAGTCAGAATAATTCCAGTTCTTTCAAGTTTTCTAAGGAATCTGCCTTCTTTTTGAACACCAAAACCTTTTGGCTGGTTCTTTACTTAATGCTTTCTCTATTTTTCATGTTTCTCTTTGGTTTGAAGTCCAGAATTGGAGACCAGTGAAGTCTATCAGGTGGAAATGCTAACACTCTTAGTCATTTGTAGAATAGAGTAAAAAGCGTCAGTTCTTAGGACTCTGCGGCTATAACTGACTCAGGTCTAGCTTGTCAGCTTTGGGTCTGGAAGTGTTTGAGTTGAAAGGGATTGAAGGAACCACTGTTAAGTGGTTTTGTTCTTTTGTTTTTGGTCTTGTCGGTTCATTTGTTTTGATGTGATGATGAATTAATGTGGCTAAGGCAAAATCTTTATCTCTTAGAAATACTCAAATATTTACAGATGAAATGTTACGGTGTCTAGCGTTTGCTTTAAAAAACAGCAGGAAAGGCGGGGCAGATTAAAGCAGTAGAGATGAAACCAGATATATCGATAATTACTGAAGCTGGATTACTTATATTACTCCCTCTACTTTTATAAACAGTTTTTTTCTTTTCTTTCTTTCTTTTTTTTTTTTGCAGAGACAAGTGAACATTCATTTTAGTGCCTTTCTTCCTATGTGTATTTCACGTCTTTTTCAAAACAAGGCCCCAGGCATCTCCAGATTCAATTATGTCCCTGGGCTTGGTTGACTGCTGCAGGAGTCTTAGGGAGCCTTTCACAAACGCTAGAGTTACTCATTCACCAACATTAAACCCTAGTATGGGAGATGCAGCAAAGCAGGACTCCGTCCTCCATGGAATGTGCTGATTTCAGACGAGGCGGCAGCCAGTGTAGAAAACGCTGGCATTTTCTTGGAGCTGGACTGTGATGAGAGGTGCTTGCCATGAACATAAGCTACTGTATTTCCTTCGCCCCTTCCTTTCCAGTTTTTGAAGATAAAGCAGGAAGTAATTTTCTCTGAAGATACTTGATAAAAATTCCCCAAAAAACAAAAACATATGCTTCTACTTCATTGATAAAAATGTCCTACATTTTGGCACCTGGGTCTGGTTCAGCTGGAGGATGAGCTGATTGATGCGTTCGCCCCGATAGCCAGGTGTGCTCATTTCCCTGAGGAAGCCCACTCTATTTCAATAGCATGATGGACCACTGAGAGGTGGAAAGGGCGCAAGAACCATGAGGTCTCCTGGAAATGCTTCCCGGGGGAGGCGATTTCATGAATGAGGTCCACACTTCCCCAGGTGCTCCTCATCACCATGTTGTGGGTCAGAGGCATGGTCTTACTGTGGACCTTGGTTTGTCCACGTTTCAAAATGAGTGTCGGACAGACTTCAGGTTTGGAAATCTCCAGGTCGCATCAGGTTCCACTATATGCAGCATTTTTATGTTCCAGGGGGTGACTTTTGCAAAGACACCACTGAAAATTTTCTTTAGGTGAAGGTCTTGCCATGGTTCTCTGCACCAGCAAACTCACACCATCAATCCTTTCCACGCATACAACAAGGACCAAGGAATGTGTATCTGGCAATACCAAGACATGAGTTTTCACTTCTAGTTGTCTGAGATGCACTTCGTCACGTTTCTGCCACCAGGAGTCATGTAGGAATGATTCCGGTCACTTAAACCTGGCCCTTCTCTTTTCCTCTGCTCCTTTACCAGCAGCGCCTGCTTTGCCTGGGTGGCTTTGAGGGTTGATAAGCCTTCCTCTTTTTCAGGAGATTCTCTGAAGCCAAAGGGATTTTTCTTTTCTCTGGCTCTGCCCTCTTTCTACTGCTGCAGCTACTCCAGATTTTTTTGTAATACGAAGTTAAGAAAAATATATTTAGACAAATTTAATCATTCTAGATGAGAAAAACCAAGACCCAAAGATCACAGAGCTAACAAAACGGAGGCTGGGACTAGCAGGTAAGTCCTGTGTCTCCCATTGACATGCTTTTTCTGGTAAAATGTATCAGTCCGGCGTGTTGGGCTCTCCCTACAGACTTTATAATCTGTCACCGTCATCCTGGTAATAATCACGTCAGCATGCAAAGGCATGAACAATTCTAGTCTGCTTCCAACCTAACTTAGTTTACTATCCCCTGTGATTTTAATAAGCATAAAAAGTTCCCTACTGCAGGTAACTATCAAAAGAGAAAACAATGTTGATATATCTCTTTGTTCTAGCATTCTTTGGAACCAAAATAAGGATTGTTAGTGAAAAAAAAAAAAAAAATCCAGACAAACATACATGAGAGGAATTTCAAATAAGCAATAGTCACTCAACATATTAAACTTTTAAACAAGAAATTTGCACATTGCAACAGAATCTAAATAATGTCCCAGAAGTAATAACTAATTTAAGTGTGTAATAAAATGATAAAATGCTTTGATAGAGCTCTGGCCTGCAGACTCTCTGTGATACATTCAGCATCTTGGCAGCCATCCAAGGCCCAGACTGGCTTTGAGTTTGGAAAGTTTACTTCATTGGAAGCCAGGACCACCTCAGGAAGTCACCTGTGCCCGGATCACTGAGGTTACGTGGTTTTATTCATGTTTCTCTGGAAAAAGGAACAGCAAGCATTTCTTCATTTAAAGGAAAGAAACAGGGGTTGGTCTAAAGCAGGGAGGGGAAGGAGAACTGTGTGTGTATGGGTGGCTGAGAGTGGGTGTGGGAGGAAGTAGTTGGGGAGTTTACTCACTCAGGTAACCCAAAGGTAAATGCCATGAAATGGTTAAGAGCAAACTGTCAGAGTGGTGGAGCCGGAATACAAATTTGTTAGTAGGAAGCGTTAAGTCACAGGATTTACTCAGGTGAGGAGAGGTACTTCAGGGCGAGCCCTAACTAGGAAGCTGCCTTCCTGTTTAGAACGAGGGGAGATTGCAGGTCAGCCGGCGCTGTAAACCAATGAGTGCCGTGAGGAGGAATTTTTAAACTAATGTGAATTCAAATGGCACTCACTTCCTTAAATAGATTTCAAAGCATTTTGGGTTAGGTTTAAGACAGTTCCTTTAAGAGATTTGTACTTCATAGACAAGCCATAAGAATTTTGTCCATTTTTCCCCCGATCAGAATTAATTCTCTTTGCTCATAGGATGCATGTCATCAGCATAACATTATTCTCCTCCCCATACTTTTTTGATTGAACCCTTCAATTCCCAAGGTGATTTAAAACTTATAAAGAGGTTCGTGTTAACGTTGGATTTCAATTTTAAACAAGTTTCTCAGTGAGAACCAGTTTGACATAAAAGCATACTTCTGAGTGAATTGTGTATTCATTTAAAGTTTAGGAAAAAAATAAAAACAAACCCTGCTTCGCTCCCACCCAGCGTGTAACTCCAGGTCACCACCCCTGGAATATTGAGCTTTGGACTGGATTTGCTTCTGAGGTTAAGAGAAGTGTGTGGCAGATGTTGGGAGGCAGTTGGGGCTGGGGGTGGGGAGCAGGGATGAAGGGGCTGCCAGATGTTGAGCGGGAGGGTGGAGTGTGAGGATAAAAGCCTGCCAGATGTCTGCAGTGCAGAATGTTGGGCACCTGCTTTCCATGATCTTCAGAGGATGATTTATATCACATAAGGAGGATCTCATAAAGGTCCTCCCCCTCCCCAATAAATGCAGAATTCGGGGCTCCACTGATGATCCTCTGCATGGCTTCTTGCCTCACAGTATATCTTTTTAAAAATTCAAGTTGAGGGTTATGTGAATGAAAATACACAATCAATCAATGTACTCATTTGTAAATAAAAGAGTGTGTGTGGGGGGACTTTACATTTAAATCTGTTTTTCTAAATTATAAAGATAATCACCTTTTATTTTCTATTTATTTTATCTTTCCAATAAGAAGTGATTTGCTCTTTCTCTCCCCACAATGTATTTAATAGATTTATTCATCAAGTTTTCTAAATTTAGACACCAAACTGCTGTTTTTCTCCCACTGCTTAATTTTATTCTTAGCAGCGCTTACATAAAGCCAGGCAGTGAAAGATATGGCAAAACTACTAACTTGCTGTGATCTGGAATGCACTTATAGAACAAAATAATAACCAAGATTGATGTACCAGAGAGACGATACCAAGTGTCCTTAATGAAATCTGCTTTATGCTTTTGGTTTCCTTCCACAGTGCTTTTGGCCACATGTTTCCCGTGGTTTTTAGGAGACTAGGTTTTCCTTGTGATGCCTGCCCCAGTCTCAGTTCTAAGGGCATAGATGAGCCACATCAAAGAAAATACGTGGGTCTTATAATTTCCTTGCATTTTGGGAAACAAGTGTTTTCTAGGACTAGATTTGATTAAACAGGTTATATTTCACTCCTAGATTTGTTTGAAAGCCTTCAAAATAATTGTATTTGCACTGTTGTTCGGAGTATATATTATTTCAGTCATTGTGGAAGACAGTGTGGCAATTCCTTAGAGGCCTAAAGACAGAAATTTCATTTGATCGAGCAATCCCATCACTGGGTATATACCCAAAGGAATATAAATCGTTCTATTATACAGACACATGCATGCATATGTGCATTGCAGCACCATTCACAATAGCAAAGACATGGAATCAACCTAAATGCCCATCAATGGTAGACTAGATAAAGAAAACGTGGTACATGTACACCATGGAATACTATGCAGCCATAAAAAGAACAAGATCATGTCCTTTGCAGGGATACGAATGGAGCTGAAGGCCATTACCCTTAGTAAACTAACGCAGGAACAGAAAACCAAATACCTCATGTTCTTACTTATAAGTGGGAGCTAAATGATGAGAACACATGGACACAGAGAGGGAAACAACACACACCGGGGTCTACTGGAAGGTGAAGGGTGGGAGGAGGGAGAAGATCAGGAAAAATAACTAATGGGTACTAGGTTTAATACCTGGGCGATGAAATAATCTGTACAACGAACCCCCAAGACACGCATAATTACCTATGTAACAAACCTGCACATGTACTCGTGAACTTAAGTTAAAAAAAGAGAAATAATTGTATTTGGTGACTTGGAGTGTGAACTAAGAGATGGAAAAAGATTGAGAGGGAAGGTACATTTGTCCAAGTGGCCCCTCAATCTTCAGAAAGCTCAGGCTTGTCATTCGCCCTGCACCACGATTAGCAGTGTCGATCACTGCTCCTCTAGACTGCACTGGCATTCAAGCATTCAGTAAATAGTCATCGAACTCCTAGTAGGTACCACTCTGCTAAGTTCTGGGAATGCAGTGCTGAAAAAAGGTTTCTTTCCCCTTGGTGGAGAAGCTGGGGAGGGATAGCCTGGGGAGAAATGCCAAGTGTGGGTGAAGGGGAGGAAGGCAGCAAAACACACTGCCATGTGTGTACCTATGCAACTATCTTGCACGTTCTGCACATGTACCCCAAAACCTAAAATGCAATAAAAATTAAAAAAAAAAAAAAAAAACTGCACTGTGCTGTGGAAGACAGACACTGAGCAGATAATTGTTGAAATACTTATTCACAAGGGGTAAGTTCTAAAAGAGAAGAGAATAACGTTTGCTATGAGAAAGATAACAGGGGGACTTTGGGAGATGTCATCAGATAACCATGGAATAAATTATTTTACGACTTGGCAAATTGCTTCCTCACTTAGGATCACCAGATAGCTGCTAGGTTAGGCAAGTCAGCTTTAAAATGTGATGGATGCAAGCATTTTGTCACATGGTACTTTCTTGTTTTCCAAGAAAACGGAAAAATCCTTTTTTTTTTTTGGCCTGTACTCCAGATTCTTCCAGGGCCAATTCCAGAGTCAATACTCGTTTTTACATTCAGGCTCTGGATATTTTAAAATAAAACTTTCATTTTAGAATAGTTTTTGATGTGTAGAAAAGTGACCTTGATGGTTCTGAGAAGTACTGGTGGGGCATTTTGTAGGATGTCTCACTAGGGTGCCCTCATAGTTTTTCATGATGAGGCGGGGTTATGCGGTTTCGGGAGGAAAACTCCAGAGGTGAAGTGCCCATTCTCATGACATCATTTCAGGGGTACTGACTATCAACCTGACTTATCATTGCTGATGCTGACCTTGATTGCCTGGCTGAGGTGGTGTTTTTCAGGTTTCTCTGCTGTAAAGTTACCCTGCCCCACCCCATTTCACACTGTGCGTTTTGAAGGAAGTTACCATGTGCAGTCTGTACTTAAGGAGTTATGTTTCACCTTCTTGAGGGTGGAGTATCCACACAAGTTGTTTCTCAGTCTCCCGCATGGGAAATTGGTCTATTCTTCCTCATTTATTTCTTTAGTCAATCATTTATTTATATCAGTATTGACTCCCGGGTATTTATTTTATACTTTGGGCTGTAATCCAACACTGTTTAACTTTGTATCTCAAACTGTGCTACCTTTGGCTAGAAGCTCTTTCAGTTGGCTCTTTTGCCCTGGGGCATAAGTGTTTCTGTGTGTGTGTGTGTGTGTTCTTAAAATTTTTTTTCAGTACTTCTTTACTTTTTGGCCCTATAGGATGGTCCAGGCTGATCTCGTGTTTTTCCTGCTAGAGTTCTAGGACCAGCCATCTCTCCAAGGAGCCCCGGTTTCTGTTTTTAGAGAATGGTACTGGAGGCCAGGATCTGTGCAGCTTTCCTGGTTTGTTTTTCACACTATAAACCACCTGTGAAATAGTCTGGATAGGAATGTGGGGTGGAGAAGGAAGTCTGAGTTTCAGAGTCAGGCCCAATATCTATTTCCCATATTTCCCACTTACTAACTGCAGAGCCCTGAACAAATAACCTCTCACAGTCTCACCCTTCTCATCTGTAAAATGGGCATATTACTTACCTTGCATGATGAATGTGAGAATGAGAGAAAAGATTTATAATGGGCTTGGCATACAGTATCTCTTCAAAAAGTTATTTTTATGGAGCAGGGTAGGTCCATATGTCACCACCCTGGAGTTGGCCAAATACCAAGGAAAATAGCTGTTTAATTTTTTTAATTATAAAAACAAAACCATATTATCCCCAAAGAAAATAAAAAAGGAGGATGTTTTTCTTACAATCCTATTACCCTAACACATGTTCCTTTTTAATCCCTGTCATTATGAACTTATTTAAAAAATATTTTCATCACATTTTATATAATAAGAGAAATAACATTTTACCATAATGTATATAGGAATAATAAAATGGCCCCACTTATTAGGTGCCTATCCTGTATTCAACTTTTATGTGGATTATTACAATCTCCATTTTATGGCTGAGAAAACTGAGGTACAAATAGGTTAACTACCTCTCCACAAGGCACACAGCCAAGTAGAGGGGAAGACAGGGTTTGAACTGAGCTCTGTCTGATGCCAGAGCTGGAATCGTTAATCATTGTTACTTTTTCTCTTTTAAGTAGACACCCCCCATCCTCCAGTCATATGTGTATGGTATACGTATTAAATTTTCTTTTTCGTTTTTTTTAAGATGAAGTCTTGCTCTGTCTCCCAGGCTAGAGTGCAGTGGCGTGATCTTGACTCCCTGCAACCTCCACCTTCTGGGCTCAAGCAATTCTCCTGCTTCAGCCTCCCTAATAGCTGGGATTACAGGTGCCTGCCCCTGCGCCTGGCTAATTTTTGTGTTTTTAGTAGAGACGGGGTTTCACCATCTTAGCCAGGCTGGTCTTGAACTCCTGACCTCATGATCCTCCCACCTCGGCCTCCCAAAGTTCTGGGATTACAGGCATGAGCCACTGTGCCTGGCCCATATTAATTTCTTTATGTCACATGTGCTGCCTCCCATGCTAGAGGCATTAAATGATGTTGGTAATAAAAAGATGAATTGCTCACAGCCCCCCCTCCCTTTTTAAAGGTGTTTAGGATTTTATAGGAATATTACACATAAAGAGGACTGCAGTGCAGTTCTTCCAGAGCTATACGGATTTTGGAGTTTTGAATAAAAGAATGTTTATATTTGTCCAGTGACACCAGGGAGAGTTTGATGGAAGTAGTGAACAGACTTGAAGGATGGGCTAGATTTAAATGGGTAGGTTTGTGGATGGTAGGGGCATTTCAGCCAAATGAAATAGTAAACATAAAATCAGATAGGCTTGTGACAGATTAGATCACTAAACAGGAGATACTCATCTTATTTTCCACACTGTTCAGGGAGGAGCATACTCCCTTACCTCCAGTGACTTTGGGCTTGGCCCTGTAACTTTCTTACGGAAAGTTTCAGAGGAATATGGGTGGGAGTAGTAGCATGGTGTTTGTGAGTACAGACTTCGAAAGTCGCCTGCTAAGTTTCTGCCAGCCCTCTTGAAGCTTCTTCCCTCTGCCTTGAGAACAGCTCATCTCAAGGGAACTGTGGCCCGTTCAGCGTGGGGTCTGGAATGAAGCCACGTGGAAGCAACCCTCTAGGTGCTCTGGCTGAAGTCCAGCCTTGCCCAGATCGGCCCGGCTGAAATCAGCCAAACGACAGCAGATGTACAAACCTGGGAGTGAAAATAAATGTTAGTTTTTATGAATTCCTGAGGTTTCGGGGGTTGCTTGTTACACAGCATAATCTCAGCAGAAATACAAGGCCAGAAAGGATAGGCCAAGTTAGAAGAGAAACTAGTCCAGATTGGCTGAAGAATATACATGCAAGCCTGCACCTGTGTATAGAGAATTTTAACACATGAACGTAATAAGATGACTCAGACTTTGTTGGATTTTGGCAGCCAAAATGGCCAAGATTATTTTACAAGCATCTAATATAGGATTTATTAAAAAATATACAAAATTAAGGATTTGGAGTAAAAGCACAGAATGGCTCAGGTTTTTTTCCTTTTCTTCCTCACCACTTTCCTTTTTTTTTTTTTTTTTAAATGGCAAATTGCGCTTGTCGCCCAGGCTGGAGTGCAGTGGTGCGATCTTGGCTGACTGCAACCTCTACCTCCCAGGTTCAAGCAATTCTCCTGCCTCAGCTTCCCAAGTAGCTGGGATTACAGGTGCCTGCCACCACGCCTGGCTAATTTTTCTATTTTTAGTAGAGATGGGGTTCTACTATGTTGGTCAGGCTGGTCTCAAACTGCCAACCTCAGGTGATCCATCCTCCTCGGCCTCCCAAAACCTTTCACTCTTTTGTGGGGCCCAGCACATACCAAATCTAGAATAAACATTAGGAACATGGTTTTTCCCTCAACTGACCTTACAGTCAGTTGAATAAGCAACATAGATATGTACACAGGAAATACCAGGGGAGTGCCTGAACACAAGAAAGCCACAGGATTCGAAGTAAGGAAGGGATCTGATGCTTTTTCAGCTTCATGACATAAAGGAGATATGCTAGCAAGAGGCTAACCTGTCAGTGTGATGGGTATAATTGATTTATAAATACCCCATCCTGAGGCCAGGTAATTACGAAGAGTCCTCTATGTTCTTTAGTTTTCCACCTTCAGAGTCCAGCAACATAAATACACATTGCTGGTGATTGACAAGCCACCTGGATGCTTAGCCCAAGGTAGAGGCCTGGTGGGAGGAAATAAAATATTTTTAAAGCCAAAGAGGTGTGGAAGAAAAAAGATTGGGTGGGTGGCTCTGTAGGAGAGGACTATGAGGGGGGACCTTCTTGGGAAGGTCCTAAAGTATAAAACTAAAATATGCTAGTTGAAGTGGTGGACATGTGCAATAGAATAGAAGGGCCTTTCTTTAATCTGTATCCCTCGTGGACTCGGGTTGGATGATGTCCCCAGCTTAATGAGAAAAGAGTGCATTTTCTCCTGGTTTTGTTTTGCGTGCTTTACTGTAAGTCCAGCCGGCGATGGATGATATTTCCCCACCTCTTACTTCCAAGTCGTCTATATGCCATTCTGCTAAAAGAGCTTCTGTCTCTTCTTTGCCTTTGTCCCCAGTGCCCTTGTGTTCTGTCTCCCTTATGACCTGTAGCGATAACATTATGTTTCGGGTAGTGAATTCTACACCATGGAGTAAAATTACAACTATGATTTCCCTCTGGCTTAAAGATGAGCAGACACTTGTGACCGTGGTGCATGCCTTGGAGATGCTTCTAACATTTCCTTTAGTCTCCACAGAATCAACCCATACTCTTTCCAGGATGGGCAATGAAATGTAGGGCCCTCCATCTGAGTTTTGACTGAGCATTGCCCCGACCTCCCCTAGGAAGCTTTGCCACTTAAGGAACTACAAGACATATTTCACAGACATATGTTGGACACTTGCTATTTCACAGGCACTGTGGTAGGCATAGCAAGGGACACAAAAATTAATCATACATGATCGTTTCCTTCAAGGGGATTTATAGTCTAGTGGAGAAGGTAGACAGGCACGACGGAAAGCAGTGGAAGGATGTGGGAGGCGGAGTGGAGGGACAATCTGTGTGCTGGCTGGTTACACACCACCTAGCCTCTGGGCTCCACGTCGGAATACAGTGCAACAGAGGCCCCGTCCTGGTCGATGGAAAGCCAGAAGCTGGCCCAATGGAGAGGTTTGATCTAAAACATGATCCGAGCCTGGTCAAAGCGAAAACACCCTATTCTGTGCTAGGGCGAGCAGAGCAGACTTGACTGGATAAAAGAGCCTCGTTTTAAGGCCCCACTTCAGCATTTTTTTCTCCCAGCCTCTTATTTTTGTTTCACTTCCAAGACACACTGTCTAGCAAGCTCCTAGGACATTCTTTGCCCGTGGGATACTTCAAGTCTAATTCTAGTGGGTGTCAGATCAGAACCAAGTGGGTTTGTATTTTTAGTAACAAAACTACTACACTGGCCACGAGCTGGTTTCTCTTTGAGTAGAAATCAAGGGAGCTAGCTCTTCTTTCTTCCATTAGAAAGTTATACTCCTTTCAGCTGCAGTAAGCTCCCATGAAGATCATTCTGAAGATCTGGTGGCCAAATATCACTTGCTAATAGTTCATTCATTTTTTTCTGATGGAGAAGACTCTTGGAAGTCAGCCTGGGAAAACAGACAGGAAGCCAGGCGGCAGCTGTTTTTAATGTGCTTGGAGACTACATATGTAATGTGTACAGAACACGCTGCATTCAGTAAGATCATCAAATATGCATGTGAGTGTGGTCAGAACAGAACAGTGGGACTGGTGCTGCCAACACAATGGAAATACTGTTACGACGACTACGCCACGTAGCCTCACGTCTCAGACTGGCAGCCAGGCCAGCTTCTTCTCAGTTGAAATTCGGTATCATGCTAGAATCTCTGCTTTTCCCACGTGACTAATACACAACACTGCCAGAATTGTCTGTGATAGCTTCTAACCACTGGGGAGAACTCAGGTCTCCTGGAGCTATGGGATAGTTTCGGGACTAAATGGAGTCCTCAGACACAGGCAATTAGCTATGCAAAGGGGTAAAGCTTTGAGAGGGAGGGAGAGAAAATGCTGTCGTGACTACAATCAGGTGAGGTAAATGATCTCTCATATTCTCATGTTTGAGAGACCTCCTTCCATAATGACCTTCTGCTCAGGGAGAAGAAGAGCCCCTGAAGATCACTGTTTTCATGCACCTAAAAAAGTTGCTCCGTGTTTTTTTTTTTTTTAAATTTTGAGGCAGTCTTGCTCTGTCGCCCAGGCTGGAGTGTAGCTGCTTGATCACGGGTCACTGCTACGTCCACCTCCCAGGTTCAAGCAATTCTCCTGTCTCAGCCTCCCGAGTGGCTGGGATGGGATTACAGGTGCCCATCACCACTCCGGCTAATTTTTGTATTTTCAGTAGACAGGATTTCACCACATTGATCAGGCTGATCTCAAACTCCTGACCTCAAGTAATCCACCCACCTCAGCCTCCCAAAGTGCTGGGATTACAGGTGTGAGCCATTGCGCCTGGCCACTTCCTCTTTATTTTAGTAAGTTTTTTTTTTTTTGAAATTTTGAAAGAGTTTTATACTTACAGAAAAATTACAGATAGCACAGATCATTTTCTTTTACCCTGGGACCAGCTTTCCCTACATTATCATCTTACATTATCTTGGTACATTTATCAAAAGTAAGAGACCAATTTTTTGGTACATTACTATTAACTGCAGACCTCCTTTGAATTTCACCCATTTTCTAATAATGTGTTTTATTTTCTGCTCCAGGATCCAATCAGGATGCCGTGTTTTATTTATTTGTCATGTTTCCTCCGTCCTTTCCGGTCTGTAGCAGTTTCCCAGTCTTGCCCGGATTTTCCTGACCTTGGCAGTTTTAAGGAGAATTGGCCAGCTATTTTTAGAATTTCAAAAAAAGTCTCTCTTTTAACATGAGGCCTGATTATTCCTTGCTTGGGAGAAGCTATTTCTAGTATTAAAAGGCCAAAAAAAGAATCCTGGTAGATCTTGGGGGAGAGAAGGAATGGAGGAGGAGACTGGAGTTCCTCCCACACTGATCGTCTGCTCAGGGGGAAGAGGAGCACCTGAAATCAAAGTTGGCCCCATGTATCTGAGAGCAACTCCTTGAGTTAGCAGTCTCACCCTACTACATGTCAGAATCACTTGGGGAGCTCTTCAAAATACTGATACCCAGAACCCACCAAGCCAATTAAATCAAAATTTCTGGGGATGTGGTCCAGGCATAGGTATTTTAAAATAGCACACCAGGTGATTCTGATGGGCAGCCTGGATGGAGCACTTCAGACTTAATTAGTAATAAAGAACACGCTTGCCTGCATGTCCTAGATACGGCCATGGAGAAGCGGCAGGCTCCAGGTACAAAAAGTGGTCAAAGATTTGGGATTTGGAATCCTGAAAAAGCCTGTTTATTATCGATGTAACTTACGGTATTATTCCATTTACTTACTTTTCTTGAGAATTGAGTGCTAGGCAATTTGTTTTCTTCATCATCATCTGATTTGGGACTAAAATGAGTGAGTTACCCTTGATCACTGAATATCCTAATTTCGGTGTCTAGTGACCAGAGCTGACCTGTCAGAGGTATTAATATAATCTATTGCTCAGATAAAAACACTGCCCTGAGACCTGGGAGACAGAGTGTCAGTCTTAAGATTTTAAATGCGATTGGGCCACTGGCTGACCAGGTCACTTATTTTCTTTGGAACTCACAGAACTCACCAGAAAGGGTTTGAATTAAGTCATGATGTATCTCCTCCGGCTCTGAGATTCTATGATTGAAGGAGTCAGAAGACTGCCTGTTTTTTTTTTTTTTTTTTTTTTGAGACCAAGTTTCGCTCTTGTTGTCCAGGCTGGAGTGCAATAGCACGATGTCAGCTCAACCTCCGCCACCTGAGTTCAAGCGATTCTCCTGCCTCACCTCCGAGCAGCTGGGATTACAGGTGACAGCTATCATGCCTGGCCGATTTTTATATTTTTTAGTAGAGATGGGGTTTCTCCATGTTGGCCAGGCTGGTCTCAAACTCCTGACCTCAGGTGATCCACCCACCTTAGTCTCCCAAAGTGCTGGGATTACAGGTGTGAGTCACCATGCGCAGCCCAAGACTGCCGTTAAAATCCCCGTTAGTTACTTACTAAATGTTTGACCTCGAGGGAGCCACTGGACCCTGCCAACCCTATTTGTCTGTCTGTTAAATAGGGGTAGGAATACCTGTGGACACTTACTGAGATCTTTCTTTTCGAAGTGCTGTCCGATTCTAGCTGTAACGTTTTCTGAAAAGGTGGGTGATTCTTTCCTGTCTTTGTTGGGTAATCTTTGTATCACTGCTTTGTATCTTTCCTATGGCTCTTTATCATAGATTTAACTGACAGTATTCTATTTACTTTAAAAAAACTGGCTTGAAAACTGAGTGCTAAGCAGTGAATCTGTTTTCTTAATCATCGTCTGATTTGGGGCTAAAAAAGTGAGTTATGAAACCCTTGCTCACTGAATGGCCTAATTTCAGTGGTCCAGGGACCATAGCCGACCCTTTGGAGGTAGAATCTATTGCTCAGATGGAAACACTGCACAGTTTCACAAGTGTCAGTGCCTCATAGGTACTCAATAAATATTTGTGGGTTGAGTAAATGGCATAATTTGAAGGTGAAACTCTAGTCAACATGGCAGTGGGTTGCAGTAGTGGCTTCTCATTAGGGTCACCTAAGTAGTTCTAAAAATAACGACACTCCCAGAGCAATCAACTTAGAATGTCTGGAAATGGAATCCAGGTTTTGAGTTTTTTAAGGGTCCCCAGGTCATCCCAATGTGCAGCCAGCATTGAGAACCACTCCCTTAGAAGTCCAGTTTTTCCTGCTCAGCAAGTTAAAGAAATGGAACGAGGCTCGGCTATAAAGACTGCCCAATCCTTGACGCATTTTTACTTCTCTCTTCATCCACCACCCACTTAGCACAGGCCAGCACCTGGCAGGAACTCCATGAGTATTTGTTGAATTGGATGGAATTAAAAAAAAAAAAAAAAAAATTCCCAGATTGCCATTTCCTCCTACAGCCATTTTACTCCCTATGGGAAAATATGTGAAAAGCAGGTAAAGTCAAGAGTCGTAACCCACGTTTTCCATGCAGTCATATTCTCATTACGACACAGGGTACAATTTTTTTAGGATTTGCATAATTTAGTGCGTCTCATTGAAAAAGAGTTCCTTCTTCATTTCAACCCCGCTCTGTGTCTCCTTGCTTTTTAGCCTCCCAGCCCAGCAGCTGACTGGAGCTTGGGATCGGTGATGCTTCGGCGTGGAGGGGTGGCATTTTCAGTGGCTGGGGCTGTTGTGGTGAGCCCAGTGAGTGCCACTGCTTCCGGGTATTTTCTCCACTGACTGAAAGTCACCTGATTTGATCTTCACACTCCCTTGGGTCCTCTATGCTTTATCCATCCTCATGTTAAAAGCTTATTTTAAACAAGATTCTGAGATTCTGGTCTTATTATTAATACAGGTGCTTACTTAGTTTCAGATAAATACAGAACCCCCCCACCCCCCGCTTTTGAATGTGTTGTAGCTTTATATGAAGCTAATGGAGCAAGGCAATGCTCAAACGTCAAATTAAACTGCACAGCTCTGTAATCACTCAGACTGACATGGCATAAAAGGATAATTAGTAGTTCATTACATGGAACATTGTTTGTTCAGCTAAATTGATTTCTCAGCTGCCCATGTTTTCTGTTTACTTAGTAAGCGCTCCATTGCACATTTTTATTTGAGAGCTAGGAAATCCCTTCCCCTGATTTTTTTTTGATCAGTGCAGTTTTAAAATATAATTTGCTTGAGCTGGGTGAACCTCCGAATGACATACAGGTGTACAGTAACGACCATGAGTGTGGATTGATGATGGAACATAAAACCAACTGTGGTTGGAGACCTAGGAGACTCTACCAAAAGGCTAGAACATACCCAGTGCCTTTGTACCTGGAAATGCTTTTGTGGCTATTTGCTTTTCAACTTAAGAGTGAATTCCCCTCTCAGAAAGGGAGGGGGCAAGAAAGAAATTGGAATAGACACTAAATCCCTTGCTGTTCAAAGTGGAAATTTTCCAGCAAAGTTTTTCTTAAACCCTTCATGTTGCCTGTTAATGCCAACATAAAGAAAATAGTGGCTGTTTTAGGATTTCCTACCACTCTGCTCACTATCAGCAGGATTTAGAAAAAAGGCTAAATGCTGACTTCAAAACTTTCTCAACTTGCTACCTTTTAACGATCATGTGAATTTTTTAGGTTGGGGAAGCACGGCTCTCCATGGGACCCTCCGCCTCGGCTGTCTCCATGTCCTTTGGACTTCTCCTCTCTGAGGTGTAAGGCATCCACATACTTTTGTTTTTGTTTTTGTTCTTTGAGACTGAATCTCTCTCTGTCACCCAGGCTGGAGTGCAGTGGTGCGATCTCGGCTCACTGCAACCTAAGCCTCCTGGGTTTAAGTGATGCTACATTTTGCTGGACAAATATAGTCATTCAGATGCCTCCTAACACATAGTTTACCCTGACTTTGCTATTGCTTTACTTAGCTGTGCTTGGCCGATAGGTTGAATGCATTGCACTAAATGACACCTTGGAGTTTTGATAGTCACAGAACAGAGAAGCCAGTTCTGTATCCAGTTCAAGCCTTGGACACATGATGAAACAGAAATCTGGGTAGTATTTCAGGCTGAGAGTTTGGCTACAAAGAAATTGTTTCCCAAAATATTCTCAATGTTAATTTGATTTTGCTAGTCCTTGGAGGAACTTAGAAATCTGCCTTTTAAAATTAAATGTTGTTGGCTGGGTGCAGTGGTGCATGCCTGCGATCCCAGCATTTTGGGAGGCCGAGGTGGGAGAATCACGAGGTCAGGAGTTTGAGACAAGCCAGGCTAACATAGTGAAATCCCATGTCTACTAAAAAAAAAAAATTGGCCAGGCATAGTGGTATGTGCCTGTAATCCTAGCTTCTCAGGAGGCTGAGGCAGGAGAATTGCTCGAACCCAGGAGGCGGAGGTTGCAGTGAACCGAGATCACACCACTGCACTCCAGCCTTGGTGACAGAGCAAGATTCTGTCTCAGAAAAAAAAAAAATTAAACATTATCTTCTATTTGTAGAGGAGTACTATTAAAGGGATACCGTAGGTCAACATGAAGAGAGAGGCCTTTTAAGACTGGGCAAAGAAAAGCTCAGTGGCTCACCCTAGTTAGCAGTCTTTCAAAATACGTTTGTGCGGCTGGGGTGCACACCAGTGGAACTAAAGGCTATTAAATTCCACTGCAACCAAGTTCTTGGTTTCTTTCCTTGGCCCGTTACAACATTAGAAGGCTCCTATAACATACACGCAACATATTGAGCAGGGAGCTCTCAGCTACCGGTAATAATGGGTGTAAATAGAGGCTTCATGGATGAGATCTGTAAATCATCCTCAAGGCTCACCAGTGCCTTTAGATTTAATCTTCTTCCCTAGCAACATGGTTAGGCGCTGGATGAAAAGTTGGAGGTATGTTTGGAAGAAGAGAATCTTAACCTTTGAAGAGAGCCTGGGCATATTTATGTATCCTTAGCACACAATGACCCAGTAGGAACTCTGAAATAGAATTTCAAGTTTTTTTTTTTTTTTCTATAAAGAAAGTAATTTTGGGGTCAAAATCTTAGGCAGGCTATTCTCTTACAGGCTTTAAATACGGAAACCAGGTAGGGTAGAAATCTGTGATTATCCTGTGTATAGGGGGACTTTGTTCTGCCTGAAACAATACCGATAATTAATGAATGTGACCACTGTGAAGTGAAGCCCTACACTGTGCTGCACGCCGTGTGTCGGCCACTGTGGTCTCTTCCTTCCTGACTCTGATTATAGGCTTGCTTTCCCTTCTTGGGCTCATTCCAGAACTTCAGGTTCAGGCAACTGGGTAACTGTCCTTTCTTTCTGAGCGCTACCTGGCACCTGGGTGTTTGCCAGGAGGCTTGCCCACCTGTTCTGCTCTCTTCACATCCTGCCAGTCTCCTGGTCTCTCTTGGGCAGGGCATAGACATTTTGGTTCCTTTTTGCCATCCCCGATCTCATTCCTCTGAAGTTTGGCAATCAGATTAGCTTTTGCTGGCCCTCCCACCCCCAATCTCTACCACTAACGTAGGCTCAAACATAGCCCAATTCCAAAGCTGATGTCCACAGAGGCAGGATGTCTGTGAGCAGTCCTCCCTGAATGGCACATGCATAATTGTATTAAAGTTCTGCTGTCACAGCTAAACTACTGGACATCACGTTATAATTCCTGCGTTTCCATTTTCACAGACTCCTCTCCTAGGCTGCAGAGACCCACGAACTGCTTCTCTCAGAGCAAGCCTGGGCTTCATCTATCTGTCACCTCAGTCACAGACTCCTCTCTGCTCTCTTCAGGACACAGGGTTAAAATTCTGTTCAGATGGCCCTTTTGGATTCCTATTGGCTGCCATTGCAATCATCCCTTCTTAGCTTCCTCTACACCAAAATTGCTGCGTTTTCTTCCTATCTTTCCCTTCTCCCTGCCTCCATCTCACTAGATGGTTCTTCCCATTCTCTAAAGGTTGGGGAGACCACGAAGTAGTCCTAAGCCTGTCTCATTATTATTATTATTATTATTTCCTTCCCTTCTCCATCTAGGTGCTCTCCTTTGGCCCCAGGGTCTAAAATCCCATCTGTACATGCCAGGCACAGTGGCTCACACCTGGAATGCCAACACTTTGGGAGGCTGAGGCAGGTGGATCCCCTGAGGTCAGGAGTTCTATATCAGCCTGATCAGTATGGTGAAACCCTGTCTCTATGAAGATACAAAAAGTAGCCGGGCATGATTGTACACGCCTGTAATCCCAGCTACTCGGGAGGCTGAGGCAGGGAGAATTGCTTGAACCTGGGAGGCGGAGGATGCAGTGAGCCGAGATTGCACTACTGCACTCCAGCCTGGGCAACAGAGCGAGACACCGTATTAAAAAAAATCCCATCTGTACACACTGATGTCTCTTCATGTAGTATCTTTAACCTCAAACTTTCTTCTGAGCTTCCGATGCATATAGCCAAATTCATAATCAACATCTTAGGATAGAATGGCCATCTTAAAAAGAGCTTAGGCTTAAGAACTTAGCTTAAAAGTAACATAGGGCCAGGCGCGGTGGCTCAAACCTGTAATCCCAGCACTTTGGGAGGCCAAGGCGGGTGGATCACGAGGTCAAGAGATCGAGACCATCCTGGTCAACATGGTGAAACCCCATCTCTACTAAAAATGCAAATAATTAGCTGGGCATGGTGGCGCGTGCCTGTAATCCCAGCTACTCAGGAGGCTGAGGCAGGAGAATTGTTTGAACCCAGGAGGCGGAGGTTGCGGTGAGCTGAGATTGCACCATTGCACTCCAGCCTGGGTAACAAGAGTGAAACTCCGTCTCAAAAATAATAATAATAATAATAATAATAATAATAATAATAATAATACCATAGGCTTTCTTTCCCCAAAATGGTTTTGTTTTTTCCTTTTTCTCAGTTAATAGCTGCATCTAGCTGCTAAGGTTAAAAACCTAGGAATCATCCTTGATTATTCTCTTTTCCTTACCCCATATCGAATCCACCTGTGAGTCCTGGTCTTCCTCTATCCAGAACGTATTTCCAATGTGTTACCTTTCATTTAGTTCCGAGCCACTCTTGTCTCTTCACTAGACTATGGTAATAGCCTCCTAAAGCATTTCTTCTGATTCTGCTCTGCTCCCTCAGTCTGTTCTCCACAGAGCAGGCAGGGTGCTCTTTGAAAAGCAAAAATCAATCAGGATCGTTATCATTTCCTGTTTTAACCCCACGGCTTTCCATAGCACTTAGAATAACATCTGAACACCTTTGCCTGACCCACAGGCCCCACCTCATCTACCCACTTCTCACTTTCCGGTATCATTCCATGCTGTTTTTTTTCCTTCTCCTCTCTGAAATGGTCAGGTTTCTCCTACAGCAAAGCCCTGGTGTTTATTGCTTCCTTCTTCCAGAATGTTCTTCCCTGTATCATTGCATGACTGCCTCGGCCTTGTAGTTAAGGTTGTAATTCAAACATCACCTTTTCAGAAAGGCCCTTCCTGAACCTCGTCTAAAGTCACTCTCATTCAAATTATCCTGTATTTTTCCCTTCTAGTATGAATCACTGTTAACTTTCTAAAAAATTTTTTTGGATTGTTTCCATCTTTATTTTTATTTATTTACTTATTTTGAGATGGAGTCTCACCCTGTCACCCAGCGATCTCGGCTCACTGCAACCTCCGCCTCCTGGATTAATTCTCATGCCTCAGCCTCCTGAGTCGCTGGGATTACAGGTGCGCACTACCACGCCCAGATAATTTTTTGTATCTTTAGTAGAGACGGGCTTTTTCATGTTGTCTAGGCTGGTTTTGATTTTCTGACCTCATGATCTGCCCGCCTTGGCCTCCCTAAGTTCTGGGACTACAGGCACGAACCACTGTGCCTGGCCTACACCTTTATTATCTTTTTCTGTAACAAAGTAGGCTCCATGTAGGCACAGCCTTTGATTTGTTCACAGCTGTATCTCCTGTGCTTGGATGAATGCCTGGCATGTAAGAGATGCTCAATACATATTTGAATAAATAAATTCCAGAATCCTCGCCTGGTTGGGGAAAAGTCCCAGTATGCACCTATTAACACTCATTGCTCTGCCTTTGTCTTCAATATAATTAGGAACTCTGCCCTTCCGTCTTGCCTGACTTCTAGCTACTCATCTACAGTGACCTTTGGAGCTGCTTTTCTGAGCCCCACTTCACTTTGCCTTGTCTTGCTCTGTGTGGCTGGGAGAACTGTGGTGTCTCACCTCTGAGTCCACAAGGCTGAATTACAGTGGCTTTGCCCTCTGATTTGTCACTGGAATCTTTTGGGTTTCATACGTGCCCTGAGCCCCAGGCTTTGGCATCTGTTTCAGTCATTGCTTCTCACATCTGTCTTGAATTCAGTTTGTCAAAGTCTCCCTTTCTCCTTGATGCTTGCCTACTACCAGGTCTTACAAGATTCGCAAGGGCTGTTTCCCACATTTTGGAGAAATGGGGCATCAAGAAAAAGTGTGAAGCTAAATTCCAACAGAGGCTAAGGAAGACAGGTTCACTTTCATCTCAAGTACAATTCCACTGCAGTTATATCGTGGATATTTCACCACCACTTCTCCACGAAATTAGTGAATCAGGAAGTGTGCTATTTTCTCTTGACCCCTTCCTGAGGAAGAGCAATCATATAATTAAATTTATTAAGTCTCATCAAACTGCAAAGTCTGGTGATGCAAATGAAAGAAAGCAAAATTTACATGGTTGGCAGCTTGAGACATAGCACAGAAGAACCAATATGGAAAAAGAAATGTGATATGATACAAGCCTCAGAATTTAAAAAGAAAATTTCACTCTTATGTTCTAGCTATTGTTTGGTTTATGATAGTAGGTATGAATACATGACTGTAAATAATTTGCATAAATCTGTACTCCAATTACAGGTTTATAGATGATGTATGCAATGTGTAGGTGATATTTATATTTTGCTTTAATGAAAAGTTATAAAATGGGTAATATTTATTCAAGACGCTAAAATAACTTCTTTGGGTTTATTTGAATGATTAGGCCAGGGGCACGTTCATATATATATGAAAAAAGTGCTAGTTTTGCAGCATTTCAATCTGTCAAGCAAATATACATGCATGTTTCTTTTTTGAAAAGCATATTATTCTGTGTCCAATAAATCAAAATGAGCTCTTCCAAGTAACTTACATCTGTTAGATAAATCAAATTTGATCACACACACACACACACACACACACACACACACACACACTTGGGGACGAACTAATTTAGTTATGCAATGCCTATAAAAATAGGTGTTTATGTAGTGAAGTAAAAGAAAACCTCACTATAGAAAAGAATTGTTTTCCATCATCTAATAATTCATAATTTATTTAACCAGTCTGTTATTGATGGACATTTAAGAGTGATCTATTATATGATTGTAGGCCAGGTGTATATTTATTTGTACCCAGGTGGAAATATTTCCATAAGATTCAATTCTGAAAGCAAAATTGCTGTTTTAAAGGAATTGTGTATTTTAATTGACAGATTTTGTGAGATTTAACCTTCTATCAATAGAGCCTAAGAATCTTTACACTCTTATATTCTCCACTGCTGGACTCTTAGGTTTTGATCATTTGATGAGTGAATACAACTTCCTATAGTTTTATTTTTTGTTTATAATTTTATCAAAGTATAATTGACATACAATAAATTTGACTTGCCATTTAGTGTGTGTGTGTGTGTGTGTGTCTGTGTGCAGGAAAGAGAGTGTGTGTGTGTGTCTGTGTGCAAGAAAGAGAGAGAGAGAAAAAAAAATGAGAGAGTTAATAAACATTACTATTACCTGTAAACGTTTCCTTGTGCCTTTTGTAATTCTTCCTTATTTCCTCCTTCCCCTCCCCACACTGTCCCCAGGTGACTCATGATTTCCTTTCTGTCACTATTGTATTTTCAAGCCTTTCTTTAAATGGATTCAAATCTTATGTTTTGTTGACAACCTGGCTTCTTCCCTTCAGCATAATGATTTTGAGATTCATCCATATTATGTGTTAATAGTTTATAACTCTTTATTGAATACTATCCCGTTGTATGGATATACCACAATTTACTTTCCACTCACCTATTCATGTTCATCTGGGATATTTTCAAATCTCTTTGCTATTAGAATTGTGTGTCCATGTACTTTCATTTCTCTCAGGTACTTAGGAGTGGAAGGGCTGGGTTTTATGGCAGGTTTATGTTGCACTTGTAAAGAAACTGTCAGATCGTTTTCAAAGTGATGGTACCATTTTACATTCCCACAGTGAGTGTTCCAATTGATCCACGTCCTCTTCAATGCTCAATCTTTCCAATTTTAGCTATTCTATTAATAGTAAATGTGTAGTGGTATGTCATTGTCATTTTAATTTGTATTTCTCCAAAGACTAATTATATTGCACATCCTTTCAGTTGCTTATTTTTCATTTATGTATCTTCTTTGGTGATGTATCTGAATCTTTTCCCCATTGCATTATTCAATTGTATGCCTTATTATAGAGTTGTAACAATTCCTTATACATTCTAGATACAAGTTTTCTATTGGATCCAAGTTTTGCAATATTTTCTTTCAATTGTGACTTGTCTTCTTTTTTTTGTAATGGTGTCTTTCAAAGAGAAAATGTTTTTAACTTTAATCAAATTTACTTTATTATTTTCTTTCATAGTTTGCACTTTTCTGTTGTATTTAAGAAATCATTGCCAAACCCAAGGTCGCTTTCTGGCTTTGGAGGTAGAGAATGACGTTTGCAATCCAAGGAATCAGAAGCCTCTTGAGCTAGAAAAGATTTACTCCTCATACTTCCAGAAAGGAAAACAGCTTTGACAACATCTTCGTTTTACCCCAAATGAGACCTGTATCGACTTCTAACACATAGAACTTTAAGATAATAAATTTATGTTCTTATAAGCCACAAAGTTTGTAGTAATTTGTTACAGCAACAGTAGAACTGTTTTTCTAATTTTGGTTTCTGATTTTCTCTACTAGCATATAGAAATAAAATTATTTTTGTATAGTGACCATGTCTTTTTCAACCATGCTGAACTTGTTAATTCTAGCAGCTTTTTTTGTAAATTTCTTTCTGATGTGCAAGATTTTATTTCATTTTCTTGACTTACTGTATTGTCTAGAATATCTAGTATAATACTGACTAGAAGTAGTAAGAGTGAGCATCCTTATCTCTTCCCTGATTTTGCGGGGAAGGCATTCAGTCTCTCACCATTAAGTATAATGTTACCTATAGATTTATCATAGATGCCCTTTTGAGAATTTGAGACATTCTTTTCTATTTTTAGTTTTCTGAGACATTTTAATCGGCTGTAGATGTTGAATTTTGACAAATTCTTTTTTTTGCATTTGTTGAAATGATTATATGGTCTTTTAAAAAATTTCGTTAATATGATAAATTACATTGATTGACTTGGGATGGTAAATCAACTTCATATTCCTGGAATAAGCCCACTCTACTTGGCCATGATATGCTATCTCTTCTATTTATATTGGGTTCAATTTGCTAAAATTTTATAAAGGATGATTGCATTTATGTCAGTGAAGGATAGTGATCTATCATTTTCTTGTTTTGCAATGTCTTTATTAGGTTTTGATAACATGGCAATGCTGGCCTCATAGCATAAGTTGGAAAACGTTACCTCCTCTTTAATTTTCTAAAAGGGTACTTAAATGATCAGTGGAATTTGCCAGTGGAGCCTTCTGTGCCTGGGGTTTTCTTAGTGAGAAGGTTTTAAACTATCCACTTAACTTCATTAAGAGATATAGGGCTTCTTATGTTACCTGTTTCTTCTTGAGTGAGCTTTGGAAGTTTGCACCTTTCAAGGAATTGGCCCATGTTATCAAAATGGTTAAATTTATTGACATAATTTTTTTATAACATTCCTTTTCTGTTCTTTTATAATCTAAACTATGCGTAGTTACGTCATTTTTCAAATTCTTGTTGTTGGTAGTGTCTTCTCTTTGTTTCCTGATCAGCCTAGCTAGAGTGTTGTTAATTTCATTTATCTTTAAGAATAGCCAGGTTTTAATTTTATTGATTGCTTTCTATTGTTTTTCTGTTTATGATTAATTTGTTTCTGTTCTTTTCTTTATTTTTCTCTGCCAGCTTTGAGTTTAAGTTGCCTTTCTTTTTTGTGCATTACAACATGGGAGCTTAATTCTTTGACATCTTTCTTCCTTCTAATATGGATGCTTAGTATTGCACATTTTTCTCTAAGTTCTGCTTTAGTAGCATACCACAAATTTTGATGTGGCATGTTTTTGTTTTCATTCAGTTTAAATTGCATTCTGATTTCCCCCTTGATATTATCCTGATATCTGGATTATTTAGAAGTATATTATATAGTTTCCAAATATTTGAGGATTTTTCAGTTGTCTTTACATGTTGATTTCTAAGTTAATTCTCTTTTAGACAGGGAACATATTTTGTATGATTGAACCTTTTAAAATGTATTGAGACTTGCTTTATTGCACAGAATATGGTATATTTTGGTAAACATCGTATATGCCTTTGAATAAAATTTATTTTGCTTTCATTGGTTGGACTCTTCTACAAATGTTAATTAAATTACATTGATTGATAGTGTTGCTGAAGTCTTCTATGTCATTAAGGATTTTTTATCTACTTCTTTTATCAATTCTGAAAACAAAGTTGTTAAAACAAATTTTATATTGTGGATTTATTTAACATTTAAATAAATAAAATATTTAATTATTATTTATTTATTTTTAGTTCCATCAGTTTTACTTCATATATTTTGAAGCTCTATTAGGTGTATAAACACTTAGGATTATTATGTCCGTAACATAGGGACTCCAGATTTCTTTCAATTAGTATTAGCATGGTATATCATTTTACTTTAATCTACTTGTATCTTTCTATTCAAAGCAAGTTTACTGCAGATAATAGATAGGTGGATTTTACTGTTTTAATCCAATCTGGTGATGAAAACAGGAGCTGTTCATAGCCCTTTGTAAGATCTTGGCCTTATACCTTTTAATCAGTTCAAGCAATTATTTTTCTGGCCTCAGTTTCCTCACAAGCATGTGCTGATCAGTACTTAGCTAAAAGACTCAGAGGGGACCCCCGGATGTTCTCTAGAGTTCTCTCGCTGTTCAGCTTTCTCCTCTGTACTTCACCATGATCTCCCAGACTGTCAATTCCGTTTCCTCATTGTCTTCTATTCAGGAAGATTTCCAGGCAGCATTTGAGTTCTCCCTGCACTTTCACCTGAAATCTTCCTCCAGCCAGTAAGCTGGGACGATTGTTGGACTTACCTTATTTCCCCTCTTTCTTGTGTTACCTGATTCCAATGTCTGAGAGCTGTCATTTTACATGAACATGTTTTGTCTAGTTTTTAAAGTTGTTTTGGGCAGAGGCTAACTCTGGGCCCTGTTACTCCATCTTTGTTAGAAGTAGAAGTTCCAAGTGTTATGATTTTAATTTTCCTTATTTCTAGTGATGTTGGGTATTTTTTGAGACATATATTTAATTTTAAAAATTTGAATTATTTTTCATTTCTAAATTTTATTCATATATTTATTTTAATGATATATAATTGATATTTTGGGGGTACATGTAATATTTTAATATACTCATATAATGTGTAAAGATCAAATCGTGGTAACTGGGATATTCATTACCTTAAATATTTAACTTTATGATAGAAACATTTAAATTACCATCTTCTAGCTCGTTTGAAACATACAGTAGATTATTGCAAACTATAGTAGCTCTACTGATCTATCTAATACTAGATCTTATTTTTTCTATCTAACTATATACATGTGCTCATTAATTAACCTCTCTTTATCCTCCCTCCCCTCTACCCTTCCTAGCCTCTGGTAGCCACCAATCTACTTTCTATCTTTATGAGATCCACTTTTTTAACTTCTACATATGAGTAAGAACATGTGATACTTGTGTTTATTTCACTTAATGTAATGACCTTCAGTTCCATTTATGTTGCTGCAAATAACAGAATTTCATTATTTTGGTGACTTTTTGTACACACAAGTGTGTGTGTGTCTGTGTGTGTACTATATATAAATGTCATATATTTTTATTTATATATATGTGTATGTATACTCTCTCTCTCCCTATATATGTGTGTATATATATAATTTTCTTCATTCATTGGTGAGCACTTAGGTTGTTTCTACCTGTTTTCATTTATATATTTTTATATTAATTTGTAGGAGTTAAACATATTCTGGATGTAAAAAAATCTTAATCTATTTTGTATGATACAATTTTTTATCAATCTATTATTTGTTTACAGTCATGTAGATGTATATATACTTTATGTTCTGATAAAGCTGATATGCTCTGAAAGAGCTCCAAGAGTATCAAAAAAGATGTAGTATAATTTATTTTGGTAGAAAACCATTTATGCATAATATGTATGTAAAGCATGTAAGCATACTTCAGTGTGTAAGTATGCTGAACAGAATGTAAGCCTTGAGGCCAAGGGCATTCCTTTGTTCACTGTTGTATTTCAGTGCTTATAGCAGTAGATAGCACATAGTAGGAACCAATGTAACATGTTGAATAAATGAATGAATAATCTATGATATTACTATATTTGTATAAAATCACTATATAGGATGACGCAAGAACAGAAAATGAAATACCGCATGTTCTCACTCATAGGCGGGTGTTGAACAATGAGAACACATGGATGCAGGGAGGGGAGCACTACCCACTGGGGTCTGTTGGGGGGAATAGGGGAGGGACAGCAGGGTGTGGGGAGTTGGGGAGGGATAGCATGGGGAGAAATGCCAGATATAGGTAAAGGGGCGGAAGGCAGCAAATCACACTGTCATGTGTGTACCTATGCAACTGTCTTGCATGTTCTTCACATGTACCCCAAACCTAAAATGCAATAAAAAAAATTTCTACAAACTTAAAAAAAATAACTATATAGGAACAAGTTACTTAAAGTAGGTTGCATGTATAATTGTGAATATTCATTTATATATTTAAATGCATAGAACAATGTTTGGTAGAATATATGTTAAATTATTATTGGTGGTTTCCTTTGGGAATAGGATTGACTGGAGGGGAAGTGAAAGAAGACACTCACTAGTACTCTCTGTATTTCTGAGATTATATGTGCACCTCTTCGTGAATTAATTTTATAAATAAAAGTGTACCTCAGTGAAGAAAATAATTATTGTCTCAACTCTGATGAAAGATCTTTGATTTGAAGATACTATGTTCTATATCATCAAGCACTGTGTTTGCTCAGGAGATTTTAATGGGACACATAAATCAGTATTTAAAACTGAAGACTGGGCAATTTTCATCAATGAGTGCAAACCAGAGTTGGAATGCGACAGAAATAAAATACAGGGGCATGGTGATTTGGCACCTAGTATTCTTTCCAACATCAGGATTTGGCCAAGATCCAGGAGGTAGTGTCATAGTCGTACATCAGTGGGTCCTGAGTATCGTATGAGGAGATACTAGAAGCTGCTTTATAAGGGAGCCAATAATCTGATATCCAGAGATGGAAGTGAGTCAAGAACTAGAGTACATGAAGATGTAATCCTACTGGCGGACTGAGCTATGAGTCATCAGGCAGCTTGGATGATTTTTGCTTGCTGGATTTTATGGTCGCCTAGCAGTACACGTGGTAATTCTCATATTTGGGGTCATTGTAAATGTTCCAGGTGACTCCAGTTGGACGAATCCATTTTTTTGATCAGCTTCATAATCAATACTGGTTATTGGAGATGACATTATATTAGAATTCTGATTTATTCAACAGAGTTTATGAAATGCTTACAGCCACAGGAATCTGGAAGAGGCTCTGTCAGGGGACAGAGACAAAGCAGGCTGGGCCCTCTTCTTTAATAATGAGATTTTGAGGGTGAATCAAAACATGAACATTACATCGCCATGGAAGGATTAAAATGATGAAGATACAAGATTATAAAGTTGTGAAGTATCGGTGGGAAAGAAAAAGAGAAAATGAATCTAAGAGGAATTGGAGAGAGAATGGCAGGAATGTGGGCATAAACATGAGGTAGAGGCTGTAAGAAAACTGCCAAGGCTCTGTTGGATTCACTGAACATCCCCAGTGACTCTTGAAGGAGTCACTTTATCAGGCCTTGCTTAATTTCTAGGATTTCCTAGACTACAGAGGGCAAACACAATTATTTATTAAAGGGTGGTTGTAGCCTTTATGGGCAGTGAGGGAGCCATTTAAGACTCTGACCTAGTCAGGACAACTGTTTTACTTACCCAGCTCTCTTGCCAGCCTGGGAAGTCCTTCTGGGAAAGTACTGTTAGTTATAGCTATGTTCCTTGTGTCTTACACAGTGCTGGTATACAGCGGACATTCAATTATTTCTTGGGCTGAACATAAAAGCAGTAATTAGGCTGGGCACAGCTACTCAGGAGGCTGAGGTGGGAGGATTGCCTGAACCCAGCAGTAGAGGCTGAAATTGGTTTCAATCACACCACTGCACTTCAGTCTGGGCAACAGAGCAAGATTCTGTCACACACACACACACACACACACACACACACACACACACACAGAAAATGAAGCACTAATTGGTCACTCAAACCTCTCTGATATGTTTAGAAGGACATAGTTCCCACACGTGTGATATTGATTTTACGGAAGGCAGATACAGAAATTTGACCCAAACACTGGAGTTACATAGAGGTGTTGTGTCTGTTAGTTTTTGCAAGCAGACAGCTCTTGGTGAACCAGTAAAGCGGTCTTTCAATGTCACAATTTATGTTAATTTTTGGGGGTGTAGACATGATTATGATAAGGTGCCTCCTCTCAAGGAAATTAGAATCCAATGAAAATTCATCAGATGCACTAGGTGGGTGCAAAAGGAAATTACAACTCAGAAAGTTGTGCTGTAGCTTGCACAGACATGGGATGATTCAAGTAAAGGAACTTGAAGATGAATCTGAGAGAGAACTTTTAGCTATATACCAAATGCAGTAGTTGGAAGGAATGATTGTAAAATCACTGAATTTCATTTTTCTATGCAGATGATATTATCAAATGCTTGTCACGACTAGGCTATTACAGTGAATTTTTTAAAGGAAGAAAAATAAAAAGATTTTGATCTAATGTCATCTTTATTTCAGAAAAAAGATAAGAACACTAATTGTTAAGACTGACAAAGAATTAATTTCTGGTTGCATTGAGAGGAAAAAAATGAACAGACTAACAAAATTATAACCTTAACATGATTGAACTCATTACTCTGAAATGTGGTGCAGATAGTTTGTGTTGGGTTTTTAGTTTGTTTACAGAACTGGAAATGGCTTTAGCATGTTACTATTTTATCAAATTCAAATTAATACCATTATGTTTTAAGAATCACAATGTAAATATGATGTAAGGGCCTTTATATATGTTAGAGTACACACTTTATTTTTATAAAAATAATAAATACTTTTCAAAATTTTAAGCAGTATGAAAAGTACAAAAAAAATTACTTAGAAATAATATTTGGTATATAACATTTGGTGAACATTACAACAGTCAAATCTGTATGCACATATAGAGATTGACAGATGCATTGATAGATGGAGCAATAGATAGATACATATACATATACAGAAATAGTTTCATAAGAATAGAATCACATTCTACCAGCTGGTAAAAATACATTTAATTTTATCCTAATTTACTAGAATTTGAAATGCAGGATTTTTGAGTTTCTGATGTTTTTCTCCTCAAGACATATTATTTCCTTAAAGATCCAAAGCTTAAAGAAAGATTTTAAAAACCACTAAGATATCAGCAATATTACTTTTTAGAATGGAAATGTTCCCATTTTCCTCCCATGAAAAATAAAACCTTCAATATCTTTTACCCTACCTCCTACCTCTCACTGGTTCACCTGTTCAATTTTAATAGAATTTAATTTTTCTCCGGTGTTGTAAGAATAATGAAAGGCACTCCTACATATGCTTCACCCCAAATTATCAATTTCTGACATTTTGCCCCATGTTTATTATTCTCTCTCTATTTTACACCAAAGTATATAATTTTACTCTGAAGCATACTTGATACGTAGTTACGTATTTCCAAAGAACAAGGACATTATCTTAAATAATCACAGGGCAATTTTCAAAAGCAGAAAACTTTACATTGTTATCACACTGTTTTCCAGGCTGCAGTTTACATTCGAATCCTGTCATTTGTCCTCATGTGCTGTTTATTGGCGTGTTTTCCTCATATAGAATCTAACCTAGGACCATGCATTGCTTAGTTATCATGTCTTTTCCATCTCTTTCATCTGGAGCAATTCTTCTGCCTTTCAGTTTTCTTGGTCTTGACATTTTTGAGGAATGCAGGGCAGTTATTTTGTAGAATGTCTCTCAGTTTGGATTTGTCTAATGTTTCCTCATTATTAGTTTCAGGTTACGTGTTTTTGGCAAGAATACTATGAGCCAATGTGTCTTTCTCAGGGCCTCAGATTAGCAGGCATAAGATGTCCATTTGTCTTAGCATTCGTAATGCTAATTTTGATGACATAATTATGTTGGTGTTCACTAAGTTTCTCTTCTGTTAAAGTAACACTCCCCCTTTTTCTGATGATTAAGCATATTGAGCAGAAATATTCTGAGATTACTTTATGTTCTATGACTCATTAAATTGTTACTCTCTAGTTTTAGCATCCCTTGATGATTTTCAATTCCATCATTCCTCGTGTATTTATTATTTGCCCTTTTTACTACAAAGAAGAGTTTTACTTTATCCATCATTTACCTTGGTTTTCACTGCGGTATGCACTAATAGACTGAGTAATATCTCTTCGCCCTGTCCCCTAAGAAAAGATGTGTTGAAATCCCAACCCCCAGTATCTCAGAATGTGATCTTATTTAGAAATAAGGTCTTTGCAAATTTAACCAAGTGAAAATGAGGTTAATTCAAGATGATTAGTGTCCTTATAAAAAGGGAAAATTTGACACAGACACCCACAGAGGGAGGAAGATGAGAAGAAACACAGAGAGAATGCCACGTGAAAACGGGGGATTAGAGTGGTGTGTCTACAAGCCAAGGAATGCCAAAGACTGCCAGCAAACCACCCTGAAAGGTGTTAGGAAGAGGCAGGGAAGGATTCCCCTACAGATAGCAGAGGGAGCATAGTCCTGCCAGCACCTTGATTTTGAACCTCTAGCCTTCAGAACAGTGAGACAATAAATTTCTGTGGTTTTCAGTCATCCAGTTTGTAGTATGTTGTTACAGCAGCCCCAGAAAATTATTATAGCACTTACAGATTTTTATTTTGAATAAAAACTTTCTGAATAGAGAGTTATTATCAATTACCAAATCTTATTTATTTTGATGCACTAATTGCCTCTGATTTTGCCAGAGGAAGTCCCTTTAAGCTGGTTCATGCATCCTATACATTGACTCCATTATTTTTACTTATTTTTTCTTTATTATTATTATACTTTAAGTTCCGGGGTACATGTGCAGAATGTGCAGGTTTGTTATATAGGTATACGCTGCATCCATCACCCTGTCATCTATATTAGGTATTTCTCCTAATGCTATCCCGACCTGACCCCATTTTTTTTTTAGCACTTCCTTAATTTCTGGTACAAGATATTCCTTGTTCCTGTTCACCTTGTAATTCCTCTGCCCCACAGCTAGGAGATCTCTTTCTTTCTCTATCTGATTCCCTGTCTCTTTCTCTCTCTAATCTACTCATCTAGTGCCTATGAGGTCATACTGTTACTCTGAGTTTCAACCTAACACCTCAGAATACCTTCTTGCCATCCTACTTTTCATATTTATCACTCCCTTTAACTGTAAGAAGAAATCTTGTTCTCATTATGATCAACATATTGACTCAGTTGCTTAAGCCTAAAATTTATTTACTCATTTGCCTAAACTCAAACAAATTAATTTAAGAATTGCCAATCCATACCACTGAGCAAAGTAAATATGCTAACCAGAGTTAAATTTGTTTACATTTATTTTAAGGTAAAAGTTTAATACAGTGAAATACCCAGATCTGAAGTACATGATTTGAGTGCTGACAAATAGCATACATTTTTGTAGTCCACACCTCGGTTAATACGTAAAACCTTGCTATCCCTCCAGAAAGTTTCCTCATGCAAATTAACAGTTAATCCCCTTTCTGAAGGCAACATCTTTTTTATTTTTTAATGACTGCATGTTCTTGCCTGTTCTAGAACTTTATATAAATGGGATCATACATTATGTAAATTTTATGTTTGGCTTCTGTCACAAATGTGACTAATGTCTGAGAGTCATGCATATCATTCCATGTATCAGTTGCCTTGTTAAATTCACTTAAAGGTTTTTAGTATTACTTTTAATGGCAAAACAGCAATTACTTTTGCACTAACCTAATAGTTTTGCAGATTCTTTAGATTTTGCTACATGCAAAATCATGGTTATTTGTGAATAATAGAGACAATTTTACTTTTTCCTTTCCAATCTGTATACCTCATTTATTTTTTTCTTGCTTTGTTGCACTAGATAAAAACTCCAGTATAATATTTTATAAGCATATGTTCATTGCATCACTATTCACAATAGTAAACACATGAAATCAACCTAAATGCCCATCAATGACAGACTGGATAAAAAAATGTGGTACATATATACGATGGAATACTATGCAGCCATAAAAAGAATGAGATCATGTCCTTTGCAGGAAGATAGATGGAGTTGGAGGCCATTATCCTTAGCAAACTAACACAGTAACAGAAAACCAAATACTGTAAGTTTTCACTTATCAGTGGAAGCTAAATGATGAGAGCACATGGACACATAGAGGGGAACGACAGACACTGGGGCCTACCTAAGAGTGGAGGGTGAAAGGAGAGAGAGGATCAGGAAAAATGACTAATGGGTTATTTCATTACTCAATACCTGGTTGATAAGATAATCTGTACAACAAATCCCTGTGACAGGAGTTTACCTATATAACAAACCTGCAAATATAACCCTGAACCTAAATATAAAGTTAAAAAATAAAAAAAAATCCTGCCCAGGGATTGGCAGCACCCTGCCTCTCCCTACAAAAAAGTGGTGAAATCCTTCCCTTGCTCCCTGTCTTAGGTGAAAAGCATTCAATATTTCATCAAGTGTGATATTAGCTGTAGGTTTTTTTCAGATAAACTTTATAAGAGTTAGGAAGATGCTTTCTTCTTCTAGTTTGCTGAGAGCTTTTATTATGAATGAGTGTTGAATTTTTTTTTTTTGAGATGGAATTTTTGCTCCGTTGCCCAGGCTGGAGTACAAGGGTGTGATCTCGGCTCACTGCAACCTCCACTTTCTGGATTCAAACAATTCTCCTGCCTCAGGCTCCCAGGTTGCTGGGATTGCAGGTGCCTGCCATCGTGCCTGCTAATTTTTGTATTTTTAGTAGAGACAGGTTTCACCATGTTGGCCAGGCTGGTCTCAAAATCCTGACCTCGTGATCTGCCTGCCTTGGCTTCCCAAAGTGCTGGGATTACAGGCATTAGCCACTGTGCCCAGCCAAGTGTTGAATTTTTGTCAAATGTTTTCTGTATCCATTAAAATTGTTATATGAAGTTTCTCCTTTATATTGCTATTATGGTCTATTACACTGACTAATTTTCAATTGTTGAATCAACCATTTATTCCAAGGATAAATGTCGCTGGGTCATGATGCATTATTGCGTTTTTATATGTTGCTAGGTTTTTGGCCAATATTTTTTCACCATTTTTATATGTATTTTATTATTTGATTGACTGATTCTGTAATTTTCAGTTTTTTTGGTAGTATTTTTCATCAGGATTTGGCGTAATGGCTACAGTGGTCTGATAAAATGAGATGGAAACTCATCCCTTTCCCTTAGTATTCTAAAGTAATTTGTGTAAAATTTGTCTTATTTTTTCCTTACATATTTGATGTGATTCATTGGCATAATTATGTAGGCATGAAATTGTCTTTGTGGGAAGTTTTCTGATAATAAATTCAATTTCTGTAATTGGTGAAGGTTACTCAGATTTTCTATATCTTCCTGTCTTATTTATTTTATAAGAAATTTATTCATTTGTCTTGTAAAATTCATTGGCACAAATTTATTTTTTAATGTCTGTATGATCTGTAGTTGTAACCTCTTTTACTCCTGATATTAATAATTTTTGTTATTTTTCCTTTTTCTTATGTCAAAGTCTAGGGATTTTTTAATTTGGCTAATGTTTTCAAAGAACCAACTTTTGCTCTGTTGAACTTCTCAAATATTTGTTTCTCATTTCATTGATTTCTGCTATTTTTCCCTTCATTGTACTTAATTTGGTATTAGTCTGCTTGCTTTTAAAAACTCTTCTTAAGATGGGAAATTGGTCATGACTTGTAAACTTTTTCTTAATTTAATATAAATTTCTGACATTATACGTTTTTATCTAAGCACTACTTTAGCTACATTCCACAAATGCGGTGTGTTGTAATTTCATTTTCATTCCTTTAAAGGTATTTTATAATTTCCCCATTTTCTTTAGCTCATGGGTTATTTAGAAGTATGTTGTTTAGTTTCCAAATATTTGGTGCTTTTCTTGATACCTTATTTGCATTAGTTTGGTTAGCATTGCTGTCAATATCAGAGACTGGGTAATTTATAAAGAAAAGAAGTTCTGCAGGCTGTAAAAGAACGGCATCAGCATCTGCTCAGCTTCTTATGAGGTCTCAGGCAGCTTTTACTCATGGCAAAAGAGAAAGGTGGAATAGGCATGTTGCATGGTGATAGAAGGCACAAGAGAGAGGGGAGAAGGTGCCAGGCTCTTTTTAACACTCAGATCTCATGCATTTCTAATAGAGTGAGAACTCATGCATTACTCTGAGGACAGCGCCAAGCAATTCACGAGGGATCCGTCCCTATGATCCAAACACAAAACGTCTCACTAGGCCCCACCTCCGGCATTAGAGATCATACCGCCCTGAGATCTGAAGGGGACGAACATTCAAACTACAGTGTTATTAATATTAATTTCTAATTTAATTCTTTTATGGTTGGAAAATATACTTTGTGAGATTTCAGATTTTGAAATTTACTGAGATTTATTTTATAGCTCAATATATAAGGTCTGATTTGGTAACTGTAGCAGGTGTACTTGAAAGTGTGTATATTCTGACATTTTGAGATATTCTATAAATGTCATTTAGGTCAAGGTGGCTGATAGTGTTGTTTATACATTATATATATATATATATATATATATTTTGAGACACAGTTTTGCTCTGTTGCCCAGGCTGGAGTGCAGTGGCATGATGTCAGCTCACTGCAACTTCTGCCTCCTGGGTTCAAGCAATTCCCTGCCTCAGCCTCCCGAGTACTGGGACTATAGGCATGCACCACCATGCCTGGGTAATTTTTTATATTTTAGTAGAGACAGTGTTTCACCATGTTGGCCAGGATGGTCTTGAACTCCTGACTTCATGATCTGCCTGCCTCAGTCTCCAAATATACATTTTGTATTCTTACAGTGTTTTTGAGCAGTTTTTTCAATAATTAAGAGTAGGGTGTTAAAATCTTCAACTAACCAGTTTTTGCTTCATGTATTTTGCATGTCTGTAAATTACGTGCATATAGCATCTATGATACATTTTTCTGATGCATTGACCCTTTTAGCAATATGAAATGTATCTCATTATCTTTGGTAATAATTATTAAAGTTTTAAAAGTCAATTTTGCCTGATGTTAATATAGCCACTTCATATTTTCATACTTATTGTTTGTATTATACATATATATAATGTATAATACATATATATTATACATTATATATATATATATTTATTCCTTTACTTTTAACCTATCTTTAAAGAGCATTTATTTTTAAAGTACATTTAGTATAGGCAGCATATAATTGGGTTTTGCTTTGTTATACTATTTGATAAGATAACCTCTGCCTTTCAAGTAGATTTTTAGTCCATTTATATTTAGCATAATATGGCTGTATTTTTGTCTACTATTTTGTGCTTTTATTTTCTATTCAATTCATTTATTCCTATGTTTCTCTCATTGTCAATTATATTACATTTATGTATGAAATGAGTCTTACAACAAAGTGTTACAATTTTTTACTTTGAACAGTCATGTTGTTTAAAGAAATTGAGATGAAAACGAACATATACTTTTATATTTATTATTTATAGTACTCTGTACTCCTTTCTACAAATCCATGTTTTTATCTGGTATCATTTCCCTTCAGCCTGAAGAACTTTCTCTAACAGTTCCCTTAGTTTAGGTATACTGGCAATGATTTTTTCCACTTTTTATTTATTTGAAAATGTTTTAAATTCACTTTCATATTTAATGGATACGTTTATTTGACATATAATTCTGAATTGATCATTTAAAGATTTTCCTTAATTACTAAGAATGCTGTTCTGGTTAACTATTCCTACCTCACAAACTCCCCCAAAGCCTAGTGTTTTAAAACAACTAATTTTTTACATTATATCTAATAATTATGTGATACAGAAATTTGGGCAGGGCTTGGCTGAGTGATCCATCTTCTCCACATCGAATTGATTGTGGTCACGTGGTATTCAGTTGTGGATGGGGTCCTCCAAATGCTACAAAATTATTTCATTAAAATGGCTGTCATTTGGTCAAATACATTGAAACTAAGGCTCAGCTGCACATTTCTCCCTCTTCAGGTAGTCTCATAGCCTCTCCATGTGGTCTGTTTAGAAAGGTAATGGGACTTTTACCTGACAGCTCAGGAGCAAGTGTTTCAAGGGACAAAAGGAAGCCGACACTCTCTTACTGCCCAGGTTATAAACTGACATGGCATCATTTACACTATATTCTTTTGGTGAAGCTGTCATATAATCCACTCAAATTTAAAGGGAGAGTGCTCGCTTCAGCAGCACATATACTAAAATTGGAACAAATTAAAAGGGAGAGAATCACTCAGTGAGAGTAGTAGTAAAGACATTTTGGGCAACTCTCATCTAGCACAGTCCTCCACAATCTTCCCCTGGCCTTCATTTTTTCTGATGACAAGTCAGCTATCATTCCTATCATCATTTCTCTCTGTTATGTAATGTGCTTTCTTCTGTCTGTTTTTTATATTTGTCTTTAGTTTTCAGTTGTATGATTATAATTTATTTAGCTGTATTCTTTGTATTTACTTTGCTTGAATTTTATTGAACCTTTTGAATCTGTAAGTTTATGTTTTCTACTAAATTTGGAAAAATTTTGGCAATACTTTTTTTTCTTCCCCCCGCTCCACCTCCATTCTCTCTACATGTTCCACAGGTCACTAGAGCTGCTCACATTTCTCAGTATTTTTTTGTTGTCTCTCTGATTGGAAAATTTTTATTGCTTTATCTTAATATTTTATACTTGCATCTTTTTTTATTAATAGTTTATCTGGTGACTTAATTTTAGCTATAGCATTTTTACCATTTTAGCATTTTCCATGTGATTCCATTTAATAACTTTATACACTTGAGATTGTCTATATGTTTATTTTGAATATACATATGTATATATTTTTGAGATGGAGTCTTGCTCTGTCACCCAGGGTGGAGTGCAGTGGCATGATCTTGGCTCACTGTAACCTCCGTCTCCTGGATTTGAGCCATTGTCTTGCCTCTGCGTCTCAAGTAGCTGGAATTACAGGTGCGTGCCACCATGCCAGCTAATTTTTGTATTTTTAGTAGAGACGGGGTTTCACTATGTTGACCAGGCTGGTATTAAACTCCTGACCTCAGGTGATCTGCTGCCTTAGCCACCCAAAGTGCTGGGATTACAGGTGTGAGCCACTGCACCCAGCCCAATATTTTTTTAACGTTCTTGAATACACTAATAATGATTGCTTTAAACTACTAATCTGCTGATTCTAGTATCAAGGTTAACTCAGAGTTCCTTTCTATTGACAATTTTTCCATGACTATGTGTCATATTTTTCTTTCATTTCATGTGTAGTAATTTTTAGATTGTATGCTGAATATTGTGGATACTATATTATAGAGGTTCTGTAGTCTACTAATTACTTTTAAAGTGTACTCATTTTTGTCATAGCAAAATGAAGCTATTAACTTCAATTACCTCAGACTCGAAAATATGATTCCCCTATGGTATACACCAGTTGGAACCTCCGCTCAGTTTCCTCAGCCTTCCGACTATCATGTTCTATCAGGTTTCTAGTGGAACATTTAAATTTTGTCCTTGGAGTTTTCCTGGTTTATGTATGGTCCAGGGTCAGCTAAAGATTTCAGTGGAGTTTCTGTGCTAATTATGGAGGCATTTCTCTGTGATCCAGTTTCTTGGATTTCCCTCCACTCACTTCTTCACTTTTTAGCTGGTTTGATAGCTTCAAACTCCATTCTCTGACTCTTGAGCCAGGAAGATGGTGGCTTCTTAGAAATAGTTGTGATGTCCTTGTAGAACAGACGGTGATAATAAGTGATAAGCTATATGTTATATTGCCCAGCAGATTTTCCTTCTATCCAAGATCAACTCCCTTCTAGTTTATTCCTACCCCTTCAATATATTAAACTAATTAAAATAACTTTTGCCTAGATTTTGTAATTTTATCTGTGGAAGGGTTAGTCTGATACAAGATACTCTTCTATTACTGAAAACAGAACCTAGATGTTAATTTTCACAATGTCAATTATTTTATAATATTTTCATTTATTTCTGCATCCAAAGTTCCCCAAAAGAATAGTATTTGTTATACATTTAAATGAATTAAAATAGCACCGTTGTTCCTTTTTACCATGTTTTATTTAATGATGATTTCTTCATTTAGGTTTCACACTATATTATGAGTATTTTATTTCCTGAGTTCTTTCATGTTTAAGTATATATGGCCTGCAAACTTTCTATTTGAATGATAACATGAATGGATATAATACTCTTTGTCATCGATATTTTTTTCCCCTTCAACTTTGCAGCTTTTTCTTCATTCTTCAGTCATTGAATGATGTTTCATAGACCTTGAAAGCCAGGCTGATATTTTTTCTTCTTATGGGTGACTTAATTTTTCTGCCCAGATGCCATAAAGTTTAATAACTTAATCATGATATATCTTTATACAGATGATCTTGTGTCAGTTTCCTCCGGTATGTGATGTTCCCTTTTGATCTTCAGATTTAGTTTTTTTCCATGTTATTGTTCCTGTCTATATGTCTCTGCTTCATAGATGACATCATGATGCTATGTTCTCACATGGCTGAAGAGCATGGTTTTGTTTATGTCGATGCATGCAAAATATCACTTAAGCCGCAATTATAACTGTAAGAAAAGAAGTGAAGACACAGTTCTTTCTGCTACTGTAAAATCATATCAAGAGCAAAAGAGGCTCTCTTAAGCCTTTTTTATAAGGCCATTAATCCCTAATCACCTCTTAAAGGCTCTACCAATGGTAATCACCTGTGCGGCAGATTTCAACATATGAATTTTGGGAGGACACATATATTTAGACCATACCAGCATAACATACCTTTTCAAATTACCCAGGAGTAATATGGGACCCTCACTTCAGATCTTGCATTTACTCTGATATTTTCTTGACACCCTTCCCTTCCATTTTTTGATCTTTTCTCTTCTGATCAGTGTGGGGATGGAGTGTTGCTTTCTATGCACTTTCTTAGAGCGTGATGGATGAAGTGACTCAAGTTTTCTTGATGGCCAGCATAGCCACTTCCTGGGGGCCCAGGGATATGTTGTCTTTTGAGAACTTACTGAATATTCCCTACCAGGATTCACTCCATCTTGTGAAGGATACATTATAATCCCACAAGTTTCTGTTTGTTCCTGTAACCCAATACAAAATTCTAGCACATAGCTTGCTCAGGCTATTACTTGTGCTTAGTAGAGGTCCTGGAGTAGCATAAAGAAACTTTCACTCTTAGGAGTCTGCTTGGAATTTCCTAGGTATATCTATTTACCTTAGTCTCTTTTGCTCCAAGAGAACTATTCAACATTCTCAAGATTTTGTTGAAACATTTTGTTTCTCCTGTCTGCTTTTAAAAGTTTAGAAGTCGTGAATACAGGATTAGAAATTGAGCCCCTGTTAAACTAGAATTTCTATGTCCTTTCCTGGAAACTATTCTCTAAGTTTAGTTCAGAAGGATGAAATCTTTTGTTGGTAGCTGTTGGTGACACACACACACACACCCCCCCCCGATAATACATACATACATACATGCATATATATTCTTTTAAACATTTTTTTTTTCATTTAAGCTATTAGGTATTGGGAGAGGAAACTTTTTTTTTAATTGCATTTTAGGTTTTGGGGTGCAGAACATGCAAGATAGTTGCATAGGTACACACGTGGCAGTGTGATTTGCTGCCTTCCTCCCCTTCACCCACATTTGGCATTTCTCCCCATGCTATAACTCCCCAGCTCCCCCCCCCGCTGTCCCTCCCCTATTCCCCACAATAGACCCCAGTGTGTAGTGCTCCCCTCCCTGTGTCCATGTGTTCTCATTGTTCATCACCCACCTATGAGTGAGAACATGCAGTATTTCATTTTCTGTTCTTGTGTCAGTTTGCTGAGAATGATGTTCTCCAGATTCATCCATGTCCCTACAAAGGACACGAACTCATCGTTTTTGATTGCTGCATAATATTCCATGGTGTATATGTGCCACATTTTCCAAGTCCAGTCTATCATTGATGGTCATTTGGGTTGGTTCCAGGTCTTTGCTATTGTAAACAGTGCTGCAGTGAACATTCGTGTGCATGTGTCCTTATAGTAGAACGATTTATAGTCCTTTGGATATATACCCAGTAATGGGATTGCTGGGTCAAATGGAATTTCTATTTCTAGGTCCTTGAGGACTCGCCACACTGTCTTCCACAATGGTTGAATTAGTTTATACTCCCACCAGCAGTGTAAAAGTGATCATATTTCTTCACATCCTCTCCAGCATCTGCTGTCTCCAGATTTTTTAATGATCGCCATTATAACTGGAGTGAGATGGTATCTCAATGAAGTTTTGATTTTCATTTCTCTAATGGCCAGTGATGATGAGCATTTTTTCATATGTTTGTTGGCCTCATGTATGTCTTCTTTTGTAAAGTGTCTGTTCATATCCTTTGCCCATTTTTGAATAATCTTGTTTGTTTTTTTTTTTTTTTTGTAAATCTGTTTGAGTTCTTTGTAAATTCTCAATATCAGCCCTTTGTCAGATGGGTAAACTGCAAAAATTTTTTCCCATTCTGTTCGTTGCCGATTCACTCTAATGACTGTTTCTTTTGCTGTACAGAAGCTGTGGAGTTTGATTAGGTCCCATTTGTCTATTTTGGCTTTTGTTGCCAATGCTTTTGGTGTTTTGGTCATGAAGTCCTTGCCTACTCCTGTGTCCTGAATGGTTTTGCCTAGATTTTCTTCTAGGGTTTTTATGGTGCCAGGTCTTATGTTTAAGTCTTTAATCCATCTGGAGTTAATTTTAGTGTAAGGTGTCAGAAAGGGGTCCAGTTTCTGCTTTCTGCACATGGCTAGCCAGTTTTCCCAACACCATTTATTAAACAGGGAGTCCTTTCCCCATTGCTTGTTTTTGTCAGGTTTATCCAAGATTGTAAGGTTGTAGATATGTTGTGTTGCCTCTGATGCCTCTGTTCTGTTTTATTGGTCTATATCTCTGTTTTGGTACCAGTACTATGCTGTTTTGATTACTGTAACCTTGTAGTATAGTTGAAGTCTAGTAGTGTGATGCCTCCCGCTGTGTTCTTTTTGCTTAGAATTGACTTGGCTATGTGGTCTCTCTTTTGGTTCCATATGAAGTTTAAGGTGGTTTTTTCCAGTTCTGTGAAGAAGGTCATTTGTAGCTTGATGGGGATAGCATTGAATCTGTAAATTACTTTGGGCAGTATGGCCATTTTCACGATATTGATTCTTCCTAACCATGAACATGGAATGTTTCTCCATCTGTTTGTGTTCTCTCTTATTTAGTTGAGCAGTGGTTTGTAGTTTTCCTTGAAGAGGTCCTTTACGTTCCTTGTTAGTTGTATTCCTAGATATTTTATTCTCTTTGTAGCAATTGTGAATGGCAGTTCATTCTTGATTTGGCTCTCTTTAAGTCTGCTATCGGTGTATAGGAGTGCTTGTGATTTTTGCACATTGATTTTGTATCCCGAGACTTTGCTGAAGTTGCTTATCAGTTTCAGGAGTTTTTGGGCTGAGGTGATGGGGTCTTCTAGGTATACTATCATGTCGTCTGTAAATAGAGACAGTTTGGCTTCCTTCTTTCCTATTTGAATACCCTTTATATCTTTTTCTTGCCTGATTGCTCTGGCTAGAACTTCCAGTATTATATTGAATAGGAGTGGTGAGAGAGGGCATCCTTGTCTAGTGCCAGATTTCAAAGGGAATGCTTCCAGTTTTTGCCCATTCAGTATAATATTGGCTGTTGGTTTGTCATGAATAGCTTTTATTATTTTGAGATACGCCCATCAATACCCAGTTTATTGAGGGTTTTTAGCATAAAGGGCTGTTAAATTTTGTCAAAGCCCTTCTTTGCATTGAGATAATCATGTGGTTTTTGTTTTTGGTTCTGTTTATGTGGTGAATTACGTTTATAGACTTGCGTATGTTGAACCAGCCTTGCATCCCCAGATGAATCCTACTTGATCATGGTGGATAAGCTTTTTGATGTGCTGTTGCAATCGGCTTGCCAGTATTTTATTGAAGATTTTTGCATCTATGTTCATCATGGATATTGGCCTGAAGTTTTCTTTTATTGGTGAGTCTCTGCCGGGTTTTGGTATCAGGACGATGTTGGTCTCATAAAATGATTTGGGAAGGATTCCCTCTTTTTGGATTATTTGGAATAGTTTCAGGAGGAATGGTAACAGTTCCTCTTTGTGTGTCTGGTAGAATTCTGCTGTGAACCCATCTGGACATGGGCTTTTTTTGTGTGGTAGGCTCTTAATTGCTGCCTCAACTTCAGACCTTGTTATTGGTCTATTCATAGTTTTGACTTCTTCCTGGTTTAGGCCTGGGAGGACACAAGTGTCCAGAAATTTATTCATTTCTTCCAGGTTTACTAGTTTATGTGCATAGAGTTATTTGTAATATTCTCTGATGATGGTTTGAATTTCTGTGGAATCTGTGGTGATTTCCCCTTTATCGTTTTTTTATTGCATCTATTTGGTTATTCTCTCTTTTCTTTTTTATTAATCTGGCTAGTGGTCTATTTTGTTGACCTTTTGAAAAAACCAGCTCTTGGATTTATTGATTTTTTGAAGTGTTTTTCGTGTCTCTATCTCCTTCAGTTCTGCTCTGATCCTAGTTATTTCTTGTCTTCTGCCAGGTTTTGAGTTTATTTCATCTTGCTCCTCTAGCTTTTTCAATTTTGATGATAGGGTGTCAATTTTGGATCTCTCCACTCTTCTCATGTGGGCACTTATTGCTATATATTTTCCTCTAGAGACTGCTTTAAATGTGTCCCAGAGATTCTGGCATGTTGTTTCTTCATTTTCATTGGTTTTGAAGAACTTCTTTATTTCTGCCTTCATTTCATTGTTTATCCAGTCAACATTCAAGAGCCAGTTGTTCAGTTTCCATGAAGCTGTGTGGTTCTGAGTTAGTTTCTGGATTTTGAGTTCTAACTTAATTGCACTGTTGTCTGAGAGACTGTTTGTTATGATTTCCGTTCTTTTGCATTTGCTGAGGAGTGATTTACTTCCAATTATGTGGAATTATGTGGTCAATTTTAGAGTAGGTGTGATGTGGTGCTGAGAAGAATGTATATTCTGTGGATTTGGGGTGGAGAGTTCTGTAAATGTCTATCGGTTTGCTTGTTCCAGGTCTGAGTTCAAGTCCTGGATATCCTTGTTAATTTTCTGTCTGGTTGATCTGTCTAATATTGACAGTGGAGTGTTAAAGTCTCCCACTATTATTGTGTGGGAGTCTAAGTCTCTTTGTAAGTCATTGAGAACTTGCCTTATATATCTGGGTACTCCTTTATTGGGTTCGTATATATTTAGGATCGTTAGCTCTTCTTGTTGTATCAATCCTTTTACCATTATATAATGTCCTTCTTTGTCTCTTTTGATCTTTGTTGCTTTAAAGTCTATTTTATCAGAGATGAGAATTGCAACTCCTGCTTTTTTTTGCTCTCCATTTGCTTGGTAAATCTTCCTCCATCCCTTTATTTTGAGCCTTTGTGTATCCTTGCATGTGAGATGGGTTTCCTGGATACAGCACACCGATGGGTTTTGGCTTTTTATCCAATTTGCCAGTCTGTGTCTTTCGATTGGTGCATTTAGCCCATTTACATTTAGCATTAATATTGTTATGTGTGAATTTGATACTGCCATTTTGATTCTAGATGGCTGTTTTGTTCATTAGTTGATGCAGATTCTTCATTTTGTTGATGCTCTTTAGCATTTGGTATGTTTTTGGAGTGTCTGGTACTGGTTGTTCCTTTCTATGTGTAGTGCCTCTTTCAGGAGCTCTTGTAAAGCAGGCCTGGTGGTGACAAAATCTCTGAGTACCTCCTTGATCACGAAGGATTTTATTTTTCCTTCACTTATGAAGCTTAGTTTGGCTGGATATGAAATTCTGGGTTGAAAGTTCTTTTCTTTAAGGATGTTGAATATCGGCCCCCACTCTCTTCTGGCTTGTAGGGTTTCTGCTGAGAGATCTGCTGTGAGTCTCATGGGCTTCCCTTTGTGGGTAACCCGACTTTCTCTCTGGCTGCCCATAGCATTTTCTCCTTAATTTCAACCCTGGTGAATCTGATGATTATGTGCCTTGGGGTTGCTCTTTTTGAGGAATATCTTTGTGGTGTTCTCTGTATTTCCTGGACTTGAATATTGGCCTGCCTTGCTATGTTGGGGAAGTTTTCCTGGATAATATCCTGAAGAATGTTTTCCAGCTTGGATTCATTCTCTTCGTCACATTCAGGTATGCCTATCTAACATAGATTAGGTCTCTTCACATAGTCCCACATTTCTTGGAGACTTTGTTCATTCCTTTTTGTGCTTTTTTCTCTAATCTTGCCTTCTTGTTTTATTTCGTTGAGTTGATCTTCGACCTCTGATATTCTTTCTTCTGCTTGGTCAATTCAGCTGTTGAAAGTTGTGCATGCTTTGTGAAGTTCTTGTGTTGTGTTTTTCAGCTCCATCAGTTCAGTCATATTACTCTCTAAGTTGTCCATTCTTGTTATCATTTCATCAAATCTTTCTTCAAGGTTCTTAGTTTCTTTGCATTGACTTAGAACATGTAATGAGAAACTCACAGCTCATTACCCACCTTCTAAAGTCTGATTCCGTCATTTCATCACACTCATTCTCCATCCAGCTTTGTTCCCTTGCTGGTGAGGAGTTATGATTCCTTGTAGGAGGCGAGGTGTTCTGGTTTTGGGTGTTTTCCTCCTTTTTGCGCTGGTTTCTTCCCATCTTTGTGGGTTTATCCACCTGTCATCTGTGTTGTTGCTGATTTTCAGATTGGGTCTCTGACTGGATGTCCAGATTGTTGATGATGAAGTTATTTCTGTTTCTTAGTTTTTCATCTAACAGATTGGCCCCTCTGCTTTAGGACTGCTGAGGTCCACTCCAGGCCCTGCTTGCCTGGGGGTCACCTGCAGCAGCTGCAGAACAGTAAGGATTGCTACCAGTTTCTTCTTCTGCTATCTTTGTCCTAGAATGATGCCCGCTAAATGTCAGTCTGATCAGTCCTTTGTGAGGTGACTCTTTGGATATATGGGGGTCAGGGAGCTGCTTGAGGAGACAGTCTGTTCTTTATAGGAGCTCAAGTGCTGAGCTGTGATCTCCATTGTTCATTCGGAGCTGCTAGGAAGGTACGTTTAAGTCTGCTGCAGCAGAACTCATAAACCCCCTTCTTCCCCCCAGGTGCTCTGTCCTGGGGGGTTAGGGCTTTATTTATGGTATCCGTTGCATTACTGCCTTTTTTTCCCCTAGGCTGTCCTGCCCAGCAAGGGGGCAGCCTAGTCACTGCCTGTAGAGGTTTTGCTGAGCCTCTGCTGTCGGTTCCTGCCTGCTGCTGGCTCCGCCCTGCTGCCATTTGTACTTCCCTGCAGTCCTGTTTATATGGGTGTGGTTAGAACTGCCAAGGCAATGGTGGCCCGCCTCTGTAATGGCAGACTCTCTCTGTTATGGCGGGTTGCCTTGGCAATGGCAGGCTGCATTAGCAATGACAGACTACCTCCGTAGGGGTGGAGTGCTTCGGTAATGGCAGACGCCCCTCCCCCACAGAGCTGGGTCATCCCAGTTTTAGCTGTGCTTGCCATGAAACTCTCAACCCTGAGCGTTTCCAATTGCTATTTGTTTGTTTTTGTGGGTGTGGGACTCGCCGAGCCTGATCACCTGGCTCCCTGCCTCAGAGCTCCCCCATTTTTTTTTAAGTTGAATGGTTGGCTCTCTCCCAGGTGTTCCAGTCACCTGCTGAAAGGGCGCTGGGATCTGTGTGATTTCCCATGTGGCGACCCACTGTGCCAGCTGAAACAACATGGCTGCCCAGGAATCTCCTGGCCTGCTTTATGTTTGAGTCCCATTTAATCAGATGAATGGGCTAATCTGCCTTCCCAGGATCTCGAATTGCCAGTTTAACAGGGCAACCAGACCAGTGTATTTTGTACAGAGAGCTGCTGTGCTGTAGCGCCGGCCAAAACTGCCACGCCAGCCAAAACAGCCACTCTGGCGACCCGGGGCTCCTCCACCTGGGAATCTCCTGGTCTGTGGGCAATAAAGATCCATCTATAAATACAGCATCCACTCATCCTCTGCACTTTCGCTGGTAGCTGCAATCCTGAGCTGCTCCTAACAGCGCCATCTTCCTCAGGATCACGAGAGGAAACTTTTGTGATCCTGATTCACTTGGCCATCTTTCTCCAGCTTTTTCATAAGGCTCTATAAAGATTTTTGTTCATGTCAATGCATGTGAGATTTTACTTAAACCATAATTCTAACTGTAAGAAAAGCAGTGAAAACACAATTCCTTCCACTACTGTAAACATCATAACTACAATGCAAAATCTCAAATTACTACACACCACCTTATATTGGCATCTTGAAGTGTGTGTTTAAATAGTGAAACTTTTTTTCTCATAAAATTAAGTAATTGTTGCTAAGAACAAGGCATGTTTTCACAAATTTTCTTTTAAAATTTCTATTTTTAATTGACAAGTAATATATATATGGGGTACAATGTGATGTTTTGATATATGTATACAGCATAAAATAATTAAGCTAACATATACTCACCACCTCACATACTTTTTATGTGGTGTGAACCCTTAAAATCTATGCTCTTAGCAATTTTGAAATATGCATTACATTATTTTGAACTAAGTCACCATGCTGTGTAATAGATCTCAAAAACTTATTCCTTCTACCTAACTGAAACTTTGTACCCTTTGACCAACATCTCCCCATTCCTTCCCACTGGATTACACTCTCTACTTCTATGAGTTACACTTAGATTCCATATATAAGTGAGATTTGAGCCTGGCTTATTACACTTAGCTTAATGGCCTGCACTTTCATCCATGTTGTCGTAAATGATAACATTTCTTTCTTTTTTTTTTTTAAGGCTGACTAGTAGTCTATTCTGTATATGTACAGAATGGATAAACATTTCCTTTGTGCATTCATCCATTGATTGACATTTAGGTTGATTTCATATCTTGGCTAATAATGCTGCAATCTACATGGGAGTAGAGATATCCCTTTGAGATAATTATTTATTTCCTTTGGATATATACCCAGTAGTGAGATTGCTGAATCATATGGGAATTCTACTTTTAATATTTTTGAAATGCTTCCATGCTATTTTTCATAATGGCTGTCCTAATTTACATCCCCATAAGCAGTGTATAAGAACTCCTTTTTCCCCCACATCCTCACCAACACTTATTTTTTTTCATCTTTTTGATGGCAGACATTGTAACAGGTATGAGGTCATATGTCATTATGATTTTAATTTGCATTTTCCTGAATATTTATTGATGTTGAGTATTCTTTCATAATACTTGGTCATTTGCATGTCTTTTGTGAAATGTCTATTCAGGCCCTTTGTCAATTTTTTCATTGGATTGTTTCTTCCTATTAAGTTGTTTGAGTTATTTGGATATTAACTCCTTATCAGATGTATGGTTTGCTAGTATTTTCTCCCAGTCTATAGGTTGTCTCTTCACTCTGTTGTTTCCTATGTTGTTCAGAAGCTTTTTAGTTTGATATGATTCCATTTGTTTAGGTTCTCTTTTGTTGCCTGTGCTTTTGAGATCATGTCAAAAAAATTGTTGCCCAGACCAATGCTGTGAAAATTTTCCCCTGTATTTTTTTCTAGTAGTTTTGCAGTTTCAGGTCTGACATTTAAGTCTTTTATCTGTTTTGACTTAATTTTTGTATGGCATGAGTTAAAGGTTCAATTTTATTCTTCTGCATGTGGATATCCAGTTTTCCCAGCATCACTTATTAGAGATACTGTCTCTTCTCCATTGTGTGTTCTTGGCATTTTTAACAAAACTCAATTGACCACAAATGTGTGGGTTTATTTCTGGGCTCTCTATTCTATCCCATTGATTGATGTGTTTTAACAGATTTTCTTGATGTTGTTTTGGATGAATGAAGCTCCTGTTGGGCAGAGGCCATGCTGCATTCTTTGAGAGTGCTAATGTGGTATAGTGAGAAGGTCCTTGGCTTTAGAGTAAAATCAACCAAAGAACAAACCAATGAACAGTCATAGAAATATCATTCAGAATTTTGTTAGTGCTTTGAGGTGAACCTGACTGCTCATACATATGCGTGTTTTGTTCATCTTGCCTAGAAATATAGGTTCTCAGCAGTTACATGGCTATCAATGGCCTAATAGTAGGAGCATTTTTTATAATTTGGCTTCTAATTGCTCTGGAGAGGTACAATAAAACATGCAGATTATTTTCTATTAAAGTTAAAATCCACTAATAAGAATAAAAAAGCTACCATATGGTGATGGAAAATGTTTTATTATCCTCCTAGTTCATTTACTTTATTTTCAAACTGTAAAAATTTGCATTCTCTGGTGGTGATCCCAGAGGTTGAATGGGCACACCTTTAAAAAACCACATAAATAAATAAACTTAGGCAGTAGCAGTCCACTGCCCTCCAACAGTTACTGTAATTCAGAATATCCTGAAATAAAATTTATTTTTGCATTCTATGTAACCAAACTATTCACGAAGTAAATGAAGATTATCTGTTTAAAGCAAACAAAGAGAGAATATCCTTTAAGATAATTTAGAAGCATTTAGTTATTGCAGACAATAAAGGTATTATTAAAGTCATAGTTATTATTTTTGGATTCACTTATTAATGGATTTTTTTAATGTAAAGAATAAACTCCAGTCTCTGTATTTGAAGCTCTTATAATATAGAAAGAATATTGGACTGAGCTCTCAATGAAGTGTGGATAAAATGTTATGTGAGTTTAGGAGAGAGCAATACTCAGTTTTCTAAAGACTAGTTAGTCCTAATAACAAAAACTAACATTTATAGGATGCCTAGTGTTTTAGTCCGTTTTCATGCTGCTGATAAAGATATACCCAAGTTTGGGCAATTTACAAATAAAAGAGCTTTATAACTCATAGTTCCACATGGCTGTGGAGGCCTCACAATCATGGTGGAAAGTGAAAGGCACATCTCACATGGTGGCAGACAAGAGAAGAGAATGAGAGCCAAGCGAAAGGGATTTCCCCTTATAAAACCATCTTAAGATCTTGTGAGACTAATTCACTACTGAGAGAATTGTATGGGGGGAACCACCCTCATGATTAAATGATCTCTTACTAGGTCCCTCCCACAACATGAGGGAATTATGGAAACTACAATTCAAGATGAGATTTGGGTGGGGACACAGCCAAACAATATCACCCAGTAAGTGATTAGTCTTGGAAAGCCCAGATCTAGTAGGATTACTACCAAAGCAATTAGGAATCTTCCCTGCTTCTGGGTAGAGAAGTTGTTCTACAATGTAGCCTGGCATGAAGATTTAAGTCTCAGTTAATGAAACAAAAAATTCTGGCTATGTATTTAAAATCTTTATTCATAAAAATAAGAAGGTCTCTGCCTTCCTGTTTTTGAAGTATGATGAGAAGGGGAAGAGAAACACATACTATACAAATTCTGCTTCTCTGATACATATTCTTGAAGTGCCAGTGTAGATACATACTTTTCTTAGAAATGACTGGGAATAAACTAACAAATGCAGGAATGATACTGGTAAGAGACTCTTGAAACTTCAGGTATGTGAAATTTGTAAGGAAGCATCTCAGTGGCAACAGATAAGTACTACTTTCCTATTTTGGGCTACCTATTCCAGGGCACTGGGCAAAACTACACTAGCTTAGTACGTAGGGAACTGTGGAGAATGAACTTCCTGAATCTGAATGTCCATCTTTCTTTCGTGACTTGGGAAATTTTCAGCTACCATTTTGTTTTACATATTTTTCTACACCTTTTCCATTCTCTTTTCCTTCTGGGATGCATGTAATGTGAATATTTGTTCACTTAACCGTGTCCCACAAATCCCGTAGGCTTTCTTCATTCTTCATTCTTTTTTGTTTTGTTTGCCTGTATTATTTCTAATGACCTGTCTTCCGCTTACATTTTCTTGTTTGATGTGTTCCTACATCCCTCTTGACACCAGGAAGATCTGATCCAGGCAGGGGAAATGGTGCTGCAGAGACCAAGTGCTTTCATGGTTCCCTCTGGGCGTCCAATCACCGAACCTGTGTCTTTACCCCTCCACTGCACTCCAGTGCTATCCCTTCAACACTACAGTCAAACCTTAGCTCTTTATTTTTTGCCTTGGTCCTCTTTTATGGGGGAGGATGAGTGCCGGGGACCCCTAGTTAGGAACTTGCTGACCTTGTCCATCAAATTTTGTGTGTTTTTTTTTTTTTTGACAGGGATATTTGGTAGTTCTGGAGACTGCACTAAACATAGTGTATCCTTACTTCAAGATTGCATTTGGCTGTTTTTCTTGAACTTTAAAATAATAAAATGGAGAAAGGCAAATAGGATGATAGCACCAGGCTATGTATTCATAACCAGTCAAGGAACTAATTGAACAGCAAAGCATGCTAATTAATGGATAGTTGATAAGCCTGATATACAATTGATATAAAATTCTAGAGTCCTACCACATAGATTGTGTCCTTGTCCTGGTCAAAAGTCAACAAAAGTTTATTTAGCGCATGCTATGTGTCAGGCATTGCACTGAATGTTAGGATAACACTGGTTTACACATGTCAGGTACTGTACTAAACATTTTATAATCTTAATTATGCAATAACCTTATTGGAATTATCTCCATTTTATATATGAGGAAAAGGGAGTCAGAGGACTTAATTGGCTTGACCAAGGTTTGTCACATAGCTAGTAAATGGGCCCAGATACAAACTTTGGTTTTTTAACTCCTCCTCACTGCCTAGGTTTTTCATTAATGATTAGAACAAGAAAATGCGTCAGTAGGCATATGAAATGAATGCAGAAGAGCTACTGATGTGGGAGCGTGCTTAACGACAGAATTAGTATCCCAAAGAATTTTAATGGGCTGGAGCAAATTTAATCAGAGAACATTTAACAGGGGATGCATGTGAAATCCCTAGCTTGGTTCCAAATATCCAGCTGCACAGGGCAATGTGGCGTAGCAGCTGCATAAGCTCAATGTGATTCAATAATGTGACATAGCTGCCCTAAAAGAGAATGAAAACGGATGCCATATTTGTACAAATCTAGTATTCCAAACAAGGGGATAGATTATTCCATTTTATTCTGGCCAGGCCACATGTGGAATTTGTGAGGAGTTCTGGGCAGCACACCTTTGCAGGGATGTAGACAGGCTTAACCAGACCCATGAGAGGCCTCAGCACCACTTACCTTTCATTTTTTTTGACACGTATTTTTTTTTGAGAGCTTATGTGCAGGCATGTGTTAGGCACTGAGGAAATGACAGTTTACAAAACAGCCTTTTTGTAGTTTATATTTTTCTCACTGGAGAGGCAAAAGAAAAATAAACACATGAACAAATAAGTGCATATTATGTCAGCAATGACTGCTGATAGAGAATTAGACAGAGTAAGGGAATAGAGAATGGGCCAGGAGCCATAGCAGGTAAGTTGGTCAGGAAAGCCATTTCTGAAGAGTTGCTATTTGATCAGAAACCTTAAATATCTAAGGGAGGGCATCATAAATTGAAGATCAATGGAAGAAGAAAATTTTATGCAGAGGAAAATGAAAGTACAGAAGCCTGAGGTGGGAGTTTGCGTCATACATTCTGGGGGGTGCCCAAGGAAGCCATTCTGATACGTGAGTAGACAGTGATGCAGGAGGAAAAGCGAACAAAGCATTTAAGGACAGAATGATCAATGTGAATACGATGAGGCAGAAAACTGACATTGGATACAGCAATGTGGATCTCTTTGGTGATCCATAGTTCCTCAGAATTAAAAGAAACCTAGATTTGGGAGGAAAAGTCTTAGAGGGGTGTTTCTCAAGGTGTTATCATGGATCACCTGAAGAATGCTTACAATCAAACCTCTGGGTTATGAGGCCCTGGAATATGCATTTTTAGCAGTATGTGTTTCTTATTCATCCTTAGGTTTGAAAACTACTGATTTAAGGATGGATGGCTGACATGAAATATTTACAAAGTTGTTTTACATCTCCACGAAGGGGCTGATGAATAGAAGCTAAAAGTAGACAAATCCATTTTACTTTAGGAGAATGACCAAAACTTCAATGCTGATCATTTGAAAGTAGAATGAGTTGTTTCTTATAGCAAGGAATTATCTTCCATTGAAACAGAGACTGGATAACCACATTTTGGAGGGTTATTTGGAGAGAATTTTACCATCGTTTGACATGGGAAGAGTGTTGCACTGAGTAACCTTCTAACACCATAGTTCTGTTTTTCTGAGATGCAAACTGCAAACTCTCATGGCTGCTCTAAGCCTGAGGAATAGGAGCTCAAAACGGCCTTTCCTGCATCTGATTTGTCTTTTAAAATGTTGAAAACAGGCATTTCTATTTTGCTGAGTCTCAGAGTTGGTTAGGGTTGTCAAGTGACCATGAAATGACATTTGTTAATTGAAGGAAGTGTAGATAATTAAAATTTTACTGAATAATGGCAAAAGAAATCTTAGTAATTAAGAGAAAGTGTTATATTGATGTTAGCATGTTTCCATTACAACATATTGGGAATATCCTGAAAGCAATTCCCTCGCTGTTATTGGATATTATTATTATTATTAAATTAGGGCAAAAAGCACAAAGTCAGAACAGTTATCTTGGATCTGTTAGCAAACGAGATATTCCAAATTTTGCATCACAGAATTAGCATGGTGGGTCCTTTTTGCTGGGCCATCACATTTCCTGCATGTGACAGAGGCTGGGCTGTGGACCTCCTCATTTGTTGAAGCATATGCATTATTATTGGGCTCACCACACAGCTGTGGGGGGAAAACGTTGCTCACCCTAAGGTTATAACCCCCCTTCTCTAAATTACTGTTTACTGATGTGGGAGAAAAGGACTCCTGGCATAGCCCAATAATTACTCTTGGCACAGCTCAATAATTAATGAAGTGTTAAAAAGACTCTGCTAAAGTTTGTGCATCTGCTATGGAGGGTGCGAAAGTACAAGAAACTCGCCTGTGCAGCCAAGTCAAAAACACACATGGCCTTCCCTGTCCTCCCAGGAGAGAACCCAGTGGGGAGTGAGAAAGAGTGAATGACTTAGTGCAGGAGAGAAAGGGGGCTGTTACTACCAAGCTGTTTCCAAGTTTCTAAGAATAGAGAAGCCCAAGGTGGCAAAGTTGTAATTTCTCAGTTTTTTTTTCTTTCTTGTGATTTACAGGTAGGTCCTTTAATTTGTGGAAAGAAAATTGTATGCAGAAACAACTGCGTTTCTCTTTCGATTGGTTATAATACATTACTTGTGAAATCAGCCGTTTAAAGTAATTTGACGATGATAACGCTAGGACAAATGAGGATGGCCTCTAGTGTGGTATTTATCTCCTGAAATTTTATGGAGGTTGCAGGCTGGCATCTCGCCTAGCGAATAAGATATCAAGAGTGGTTTTTAGCTGCAAAATTAACAAAGGAAGGAATAAATATTATGTTTTCTCTCAAAGGATCCAGTTTGGAAAAAGCCCAAGGATTAACTCTTTGTGCCACAGTCTGATTTCACAGTGCGTCACCTCTCGCACTTGTCCTCATCAATCACTGACATAGGACCAGGCCTCAGACAGGCCTCCAGGCTTTCCCAGGAATCCCTGCTGCTTGGCTGGAAAGTTGCATCCAGGCTGAGGGTTTCTGAAGCACAGCTCAGGTACAAGCTGACTCTAGCTTCAGGCCAATTTCTTAAGCAGAGGGTCTTTGCTGATGTGTAGAATAGAAAACAGTGTTGGGATAATGCTTGGTTCTGTTCCGTTCACCCGCTTCCTCTGCTATTCCCTCCCCCATCCCATTATTTAAGTTCTTGTTCAGAGTAAAAGGAAGCCATTTGACAAGTTCTGTATTATTAACTCTACTCTGATTTGGTTGGCGATAAATTGAATATTGTTTCTTTCTCTTTTTCCCACCAGTGTTGTATACACACATTTCTTGATGGTCATAATTTCTCTACGTGGCAGCTAAGGGGGAGTAGGGCAAGGAGTAAACCTCGAGGAATGAAGGTACAGGCTGCCCTAGTTTTTTCCTCCTCTTTAATATGAAACTGGTTACAGGCACATTTTTTTTTAAACCTCTCAGCAGGAATTGCAAAGTTTTCCCAGTCATCACCTAGCAACAAAACCCAGCAAAACATTCGCAAAGCAGTTTTTGCAATGCAGCCATCGCTGATGGGCAGAACTGACTTGTGGAAGGCTGAATTTGCCATGGAGGGGAATTGAATGCTTTCTTCTTTATTCAAGTAGAATGCTGAGATGAGCAGTCTGGATCCTGCTTGAACCAAATTAATGTACATTAAAGAATAAACCATAATGCCCATTGTAAATTGGAGGTCAAAAGCCTTCAACAGAATGTGATGATGGGCCAGTTCTCATTGAAACTATTTAAACTGAATTTTTAAAGTAGTTGTCTTAAATAAAGCAATCTGAGATTGATATAACTATCCCTTTATTTTTCCACATTAGATAAATACTCTCAACCTTTGGGTAGTATAAGAAACTTTAAGTCTAGTGGGTAATAAGTTCAGAATTCAACTGAAGATTATACTTTGCCTCTACCCTGAAAATAATATTGATTAAAATCTCCCTTCAGAAAGACGGTAACTCTGCTGTGTCTGGCTTTGACTTCCACTCAGAGTTAGCAGCCAGGCATAATAGCTATTATCATTAAGAAAATATGCTACTCTGGAACCTGGTTACAATATCCATCTCCAGGTCCTTGCTGTGGTCTTTTTCCTTAGCAGTGTAAGAATCTTATAACAAGATCCTTTTGCTTTGTCATGTATTAGAACAAAAAGACCAGATCTAAAAACATCTTATTTTAATTCTCTTGTTTTTGCAGCAAATAGACATTTGTGAACACAATATATCGGATCGATAATCTGGGCACTAAGATCCTGATCTTTAGTACTTAAAGAACTACCAAGTTCAGATGTATTAACATTGCTGTGTTAATAACAGAGGAGGTCCTTTAGCTCAGTACTTCATGAAGACAGAAAAACAGTTTGTCGAACGTTACTGACTCCTCCCTCTTCGATAACAGTCCTGTAAAGTTTACTCCACATATGTACAATCGGTGCGTGAGGATGCAGAGTATGTTCTCAGGTCAGGCTTTGACTCTTGCTTACAGGGAACTCGTGAGACCTGGAAACTTGTGGTGGGAAAATTGTTGCGATACAGTTGAAACGATCTTTCCTGTGTCCATAGGCTCATTGTTGTCTGGCATGACAGCTTTTTGCTTCATATGCTGTATTTCTAATGCTGAAATTGCTCTGAACGTTTGCCCATGTCTTCCCCCAAAATTTGGCTTTTTAAGTACTGAATGCTTTTCAGTTGATTTGTGTACAAGCCTTTGCTTCCCCCCATTAAGTGTGTGAAATGTTGACTGCAGCTTTATTTGTTAATGATAGTGACTGTGGGTTCTGCCTTCTTCCATTTCTCTTCAGTCTGAACTCTCTTTGACAACATGTTTCTCTGTCATGATCAGCATCTTCTGCAGCTGTGGGAGCAACGTTCGAATCTTTGCTGCTCAAAGTGTGGGCTGCCAGCAGCACTGACATCACCTGGGTTGCTTGTTAAGAAACACAGACTCTCAGGCTCCACCGAAGAACTCCGAAATTAGAATCTTCATTTTAATGAGTTACTAAGATGATTCACATGCACAGTGAAGTTCGAGAAGCATTGTAAATCTTTTTGGTTTAATGATTTGCTTCCTGATGGGAGTGCTAGCTGAAGAAGATACGAATCTTCTAACTGACTTTCTCTAAAACATCATTAAACACTCCCCACTCGCAACAGGACTGAGGTGAACTTAGAGGCTGAGTCATAGGAGCAAAATAAGAGGTTTGAGCAAACAGAGATGGCCCAAACACTAACTGGTGTTTATAGACAGGACAACCCAGTAGTTCCACAGGACCCAGTAGATGATTAGATGACTTTACGCTGTGCATCTTGTTGTCACCCATCTTTGGGAAAATTCTACATTGTTGTGTAGTGTAGTTAAAAATATATATATATATGTATATGTATATGTATATGTATGACAGGACAGCTTTTTTTTTTTTTTGTTGTTGTTGTTAGATAAAAAACTTCCTGGTGGCTCACGCCTGTAATCCCAGCACTTTGGGAGTCCAAGGTGGGGCAGATTGCCTGAGCTCAGGAGTTTACAACCAGCCTGGGCAACATGGTGAAACCCCGTCTCTACTGAAATACAAAAAAACTTAGCTGGGCATGGCAGCATGCACCTGTAGTCCCAGCTACTCAGGAGGCTGAGGGAGGAGAATTGCTTGAACCCAGGAGGTGGAGATTGCAGTGAGCCGAGATCGTACCATTGCACTCCAGCTTGGGCAACAGAGCAAGATTCTGTCTCAAAAACAAAACAAAAAACAAACAAACAAGAGAAAACAACAAAAGGAACTTACCAAAGTGGGTAAAGTGCTAACATTCACCCTCCTCAGCTGACTAGCTCAGAACGTTTTATCATAACCAAAGCTCAGTAAATGACGGTTGTATTGAATGGTAACCCTTGCCTGTAGATGCAGTGTGTTTAAAGGATCACAACATTGTTTTTTCTAGGGAAAATAAAGTGCTTAATAATTATATAACACAAATCACAGAGGGAAAAGTGCCTTGGTGACTCCAGGCATTTGGCTTACATCACAAAATGTGCAGTCTGATCCGATCACTCCTGTCTTGAGGGGAGTTACCAAGGACATAAGGTCTTCCAGGCAATAACAAGATAATTTGAGGGCGTCCTTTCGATTTTGGTCATCCAAGGGTTGGATGTCCACCCAAAATTATAACAAAGAAGGAGAAAACCTTAGAAGTGAAGGAGATATTATTTTAATCGTTTTCATGACTCTGTTAACGTTCCATTAAGGTGTAAGCAAAACCAGAGATGCAACCTGGAGCATGAGGTGAAAGAGTTTGCTGCCCATGGAGAGGCTGACATTTGTGAAATAATTTTATTTGTGCTGGACATTCAAAAATGTGTTGCTCTTTTTTGCATATGAGTTGTCAAAAATATTTAGATTGTTCAGTAAAATTTTTGATTGCAAAAAGTATCTAAACTCTAATCCAGTTCAGATTTTGTAATTCCTGGTTTACCAATGCATTATACTAATAGTAGTGCTGACGTTTGGGAAGTATGAGGTAGCCTGCTTATATTTATATGAAATTTTACAAAGTTTCTGAAGGGTAACATGACTAAGGTCTCAGTCAGACCACCCTCCCATCCAGACATATGTGATACGTTGGCAACTTGAATTGGTGGTACAAAAATGAAAATGAAAATTCTGTCTTGTGCAATCTTAGAAACCCAAACTAGGGAAAGAAAGTAACATAAACAGGCAATTTGGTTTCACCTTGGGGTAAAACATGAAGGCAAGAAGACATTTAAAAGTTTATACAAATTACTCCTACATCATCCTAAAAGAAAGGAAAAAGAGAGTCAGATAGGAATTTTCATCCTTGTTTAATTGAGGTACACATTTCTTTTAAGGGAAGCATTGTAGCTACAAAAAAAGTATACTTAATAAAGAGTAAGAGCTGAGCTAGCTTCAGCAGTAAAAAATTTCATTTATTGCTAATGGCAAATTTGTTAATTAGTAATTCTGACACAGGTAAAGGGGAAGACAGCTGCTTTTCTAGACGTTTTATGCCTCACTGGTCCCCGGTAACCAGATGGCATTGTTGTTGCTGATGGATGAACTGAAGAAGCGGGAGGGTATCCACCCAAACTCCTTGAAACTCCAAACTTAGATTAAAAATCTCATATGGAGAAAGCTTTCTCCTGTGTTCATCTTGGCCCGGTTAGGATGGGAAGAAATTCTGAACCTGAGCAAGTATCTCTGTGAATGAGCAGCTGCATCTATCAACCCCTTTTTGTTGAGAAAACTCCCAGTTACAGAATAGTTCAACAATGTTGCACATGTTTAAAACTAAAAGAAATCCCATTTGTCTAGAATTTTAGGGTTTTATACTTGCTTTTTCACCCATTATTTTAAAAAGCACAATAACTTTCTAAAGTAAGGCAGAGCTAGAATTATTATTTTTATTTGTTAGACTAAGAAATGAGGTCCAGAAAGGTGAGTTTAGTTTATCAAAGTCTGCAAGCCTAATTGTAAATGTGGCACCAAACTTTTCAAATTCCCATAGTTAGTACTTTCTTGAACTAACGCAAACATAAATGGTCAACAAATAGATGAAATAATTATCAATATCACTAGTAATCAGAGGTATATAAATTAAAATATCAAGATTTATTTATCAATTTGATAAAAATTAAGAAGATTTAATTGTTGGAAAATATGTATAGAAATACCCTATTGGTGTTTGTGTAAGTAGATGCAGTTAAGTTTTGTTCACGCGTTTAAACACTGTAATTCCACTTCTAAGAATTGATCCTACAGAAGAATTCACATTTGTACATAAAGATCTATGTACAATGGTGTTCATTGTTTATAATAATAAAAAATTGGAAACAACCTTAAAGCCCATTCATTTGGGAATCATTAAATGAGTATGGTTTGTATATATTATGAAATACAATAAAATACTTTTAGAAAGAATAAGACAGATAGACATGTACTGATACAAAAATTTCCCAGACATATTAAGAAGTAAATAAAGCAAATTGCATAGCAATGCATATGGTTTCATTTATTTTTTACAAAAGATGTATGTGTATATGCACATGTATAAAATACATATGCATAGAAAAAGAGGTTTGTGAAAGCACAGACCAAATGAAAATAGTGGTTACCTATGGTGGAAAGAGTGGTATTGTGGGATGGGCAAATAAACAGGAACTTTTACATTTTATATATTTATATATTACTTGACTCTTTTACAAGAATGTATTTCTGCATTATTATAAAATGTAAAATGTTTAAACGAAAGAGTTTCCCAGGGTGGCTTCATTTCTTACATCCTCGCTAGCTCCCTCTCCCACACTGTCTGATTACTAGAGCCCTCCCTGTGTCTCAGCTGGAGCTCAGCATGATGTCTCCATCTCAGCATCTTCATAGAGCAAAAATTCTTGACACTTACATGTTGAAATCATCTAGATTTTCTATCGTTGCACTATGTTAGCTCTTCTTCCATCCAGATATGTAATTCTATGCTGATTTTTTTCTTTACCTTTGCCAATTTAGTGGTTTCAAAATACTATTGTAGACAAAAATTGAATTTGGAAGGCCCATGCATGAGAAGGTAGAGCTCCTTTGGTTGAAGTTGAGGATGGTTAGGGACTTCCTCTTAACTTCGTCACCCCTTCCTACTGAACTCCAAAAAATGGTTGCCAAAAACTCCTAGGCCTCTATAGAGCAGTTTGAAAATCATTAACACATTGTCATTTAATGAATTAATTTATTGTTTTCTGTTTTTTATATCTTAAAACAGGTTTGTTTTTATTTTCTTTTAAATTTTATCATACAGTAAGTTCTGGAATACATGTGTAGAATGTGCAAGTGTGTTACACAGGTATACACATGCCATGGTGGTTTGCTGCTCCCATCAACCAGTCATCTACGTTCAGTATTTCTCCGAATGCTTTCCCTCTTCTTTCCCCTAACCCCACAACAGGCCCCAGTATGTGGTGTTCCCCTCCTGTGTCTATGTGTTTTCATTGTTCAGCTCCAACTTATAAGTGAGAACAGGCAGTGTCTAGTTTTCTGTTCCTGTGTTAGTTTGCTGAAATGATGGTTTCCAGCTTCAGCCATGTCCCTGCAAAGGACATGAACTCATTCTTTTTTATGGCTGCATAGTATTCCATGGTGTATGTGTGCCACATTTTCTTTATCCAGTCTAAACTGATGGGCATTTGCGTTGGTTCCAAGCCTTTGCCATTGTGAATAGTGCCACAATAAACATTTGTCTACATGTGTGTTTATAGTAGAACAATTTATAATCCTTTGGCTATATACCCAGTAATGGGATTGCTGGGTCAAGTGGAATTTCTAGTTCCAGATCTTTGAGAAATCGCCACACTATCTTCCATAATGGTTGAATTAATTTACACTCCCACCAACAGTGTAAAAGTGTTCCTATTTCTCCACATCCTCTCCAATATCTGTTGTTTCCTGTTTTTTTAATGATGGCCATTCTAACGGGTGTGAGATAGTATCTCATTGTAGCTTTGATTTGCATTTCTCTAACGACCAGTGATGATGAACTTTTTTTTCCATATGTTTCTTGGCCACATAAATGTTTTCTTTTGAGAAATGTCTGTTCATAGCCTTTGCCCATTTTCTGATGGGGTTGTTTCTTTCTTGTAGATTTGTTTAAGTTCCTTGTAGATTCTGGATATTAGCCCTTTGTCTACTTTGTCATTTTATTAAAAAACAGGATTTAAGCAAAGTTGAGTGATTCAGCCAAAATTACACAAATACTAAATATAGAGCCAATCTTTGAAATCCAAATAGTCTGAGCCTAGTTCTGTCAGTCTTCCCAAAATGGTGGTTTATCTTTTACATTATTCCAATTAGCTTTGGCTTTCCAGACTTTTTCAAAAATAGAGCAAATAACATCTCTAAAAATGTTTCATTATCCTTTTTGGTTCTTCCTAATATCATATTTCATCTTCGCTTTTCCTCTGATCATTTGCTTCTCATTCCAATCTTATATGGACAACTGTTTGCAGAGATGAAATATAAATATTTCATATTTCATATTTCAGCTATGATAAAAGCTTCTCATAGTGTTAAACAAGTGATGATTGAAAGATTTTAAGGAGTTACTGTTAGTCATGTGCTAGTGAGCCATGCTAGTCACGGTGGAGACACTGCTTGGAATTTGTTCATTATTAGCACACTTAATACACACACACACACAAAACACACACACACACACACACACACACACACAGCACCCTGCCAGTATTAGTGTGACGGTTTCCATTAGAACTTACTTATTCCAACCAAAGAAATTTTATGTTCTTATGTTCTAGTTTTCATAACTTATTATCTTTATAAATGTTAGAATAGATTTTTTTTCCTGCATACTTCTTAAATACTTAGTATGATACACTTTAAATTGCTTTATTCCAAAGATCTCCACTGGGTAAAGACTAAAAGCAAAGTTTGGTTTCCTTGTACTATTTTACTTTGGGAGATAAAGTGGGGAGAGTTATTATCATTGTAACTTGTGTCATTTTGTAATATTTAGGTGCCGCTTGTATCATTTCACATCAGGCTCCCCACCCTATGATCTCATTTAATCTCGATTACTTCCTTAAAGGACACATCTCCAAGTATAGCCACACCGGAGGTGAGTGCTTCAACAAATACATTGTGTGTGTGTGTGTGTGTGTGTGTGTGTGGCGGGGGGAGTGGGGGAGAGGTGCTGACATAAACATTCAATCCATAACATCAACCTAGAATTCTATATAAAGCAAAACTATCTTTTAAAAAGGAGGTAAAATAAAGACATTTCAAAAATCAAAGGTGAGAGAATTGATACCAGATCAGCATTACAAAATATTACAGGAGCATTATGAAAATATTAAAGGAAGCATTTCAATACAAATGTCTTTTATATTACCCACATATTTTCTGTTCCTGGTAGAAAATTTCATTCTACCAGGAAAGAATTTATATTTTCTGTTCTAAAATCAAGAAGACATACATGAGGCCGACAAACATATGAAAAAATGCTCATCATCACTGGTCATTAGAGAGATGCAAATCAAAACCACATTGAGATACCATCTGACGCCAGTTAGAATGGCGATCATTAAAAAATCTGGAGGCAGCAGATGCTGGAGAGGATGTAGAGAAATAGGAACACTTTTACACTGCTGGTGGGAGTGTAAATTAGTTCAACCATTGTGGAAGACAGTGTGGAGAGTCCTCAAGGAACTAGAAATAGAAATTCCATTTGACCCAGCAATCCCATTACTGGGTATATATCCAAAGGATTATAAATTGTTCTACTATAAGGACACATGCACACGAATGTTCATTGCAGCACAGTTTACAATAGCAAAGACCTGGAACCAACCCAAATGCCCATCGATGATAGACTGGACAGGGAAAATGTGGCACATATACACCATGGAATATTATGCAGCCATCAAAAATGATGAGTTTGTGTTCCTTTTGGGACATGGATGAACCTGGAAACCATCATTCTCAGCAAACTGACACAAGAACAAAAAATCAAACACTGCATGTTCTCTCATAGGCGGGTGTCGAACAATGAGAACACATGGACACAGGGAGGGGAGCATCACACACTGGGGTCTGCTGGGGGGAAATAGGGGAGGGACAGCGAGGGGTGGGGAGTTGGGGAGAGATAGCATGGGGAGAAATGCCAGATATAGGTGAAGGAGAGGAAGGCAGCAAATCACACTGCCATGTGTGTACCTATGCAACTATCTTGCATGTTCTTCACATGTACCCCAAAACCTAAAATGCAATTAAAAAAAGGAAAATATGTGGGTAATGTGAAAGACATTTTTATTTTTAAAATCTCTTTAAAAGATAAGGTAATGTCTAAAGCAAAAATAATAGCAATATATTAAGGAGATTGGTTATAACATGTGGAAGTTAAGTATATGACAATACCACAAAACAAGACAAGGCAGTGGCACATGGAAGATTATTGTTGTAAAGCTCTTATATTATATATGAAGTGATATAATATATTTGCATGCAGACTGAGAAAAGTTAAACATGTATATTTTGACTTTTTTCAAAAGAGAAAACATTAAGAATTAAAAACATTACAGCTAAGAAGCTAATAGAGGAACAAAATGAAATCACAAAGATGCGAATTAATCCTCCAGAAATCGTAACTGCACAAAATAATAAAGACAAATGGGAGCAATGCAAAACAAACAGGAATATGGCAGACTTAGGACCAGCCATATCAATAAGTGGACTACACAGTTTGATTAAAGCAATAAATAGGGAGACTTCATAATGATTAAAGGGTCAATTCATCAAGAAGACATAAAAAGCCTAAATATGTATATGCTTAATGACAGGTCTTTAAAATACTTGATAAAAGAACTCTTGGAACTAAAGGGAGAAATAGACAATTCCAAATTATAGTCGAGCATTTTAGACTCCCTCTCAGTAACTGCTAGCATGGATAGAAATCAGAAATCATATATATGACTTGAACAATACTACTAATTAACTCATTTGCACTTTAAGAACATTTCACCAAATAATGGCAGAATATACATTATTTTCAAATTCATGTGAAACGTTAACCAAAATAGATCACATTTTGGGTCAGAAAACAAACTTTAACAAATTTTAAAGAGTTGAAATTATATAAAATATGTTATCTGCTCATAGCAGAATTAAAATGAAAGTGAATAAACAAAAACATATTTGGAAGATCATGAAATTTTTAGAAATTAAACAACACATTTCTCCACAATTCCTGGGTCAAAAAAGTCACAAAAGATATAAGATATTACACAACATTTCAAAATTGATAGGGTATAGGTAAAGCAGTGTTTCGAGACAAATTTATATCAGTTAAGTACTTACAGTATAAAAAAGGAAGCTGCGGAAGCTTCAAAGCTTTTGCTCTAACAATTAGAAAGAGAAGAACCAAGTGTATAGAAAAAGAAAGCAATAAAGAAAGTTAAATCTCTGGATGCTGCAGATATGTGAAAAAAAAAAAGGTAGTAAAATTGGTGAACAGATAACAAACAATAGAGAAAAATCAATGAGACCAAGTGCTGGTACTTTGAAAACATTTTAAAAATGTGTAAACTCTAACTGCAAAGTTCAAGATTAAAAGAGAGAAGACATATATTATCAGTTATCAAAAATGAAAGCAGAGACACAAGTATAGATACTATAGACATTAATATTACAATAAGAAATCAGAATAGTATCAATAAATTCAACAACTTGTATGTAAAAACAAATTTCCTTGAAAGACACAGTTTACCAACTGGACACAAGAAGAATTAGAAAATATCAGAAGTCCTGTTAAAGGATTTGCATTCATGATTTAAATTTATTTCACATCAAAAAACCAGTAGACCTAGCTTCTTTCAACTGATAAATTCCTTCTATTTAAGAAAGAAATGGTATCAGTTTAAACAAACTTTCAAAACATACAAGAGAAGATTTCTCAACATTTATTTGATGACGACATTAATCTGATACTGAAATTAGACAAAGACATTATAAGAAAAGACAATTTTAGTCAATATTTCTCATCTATGTTGCAACATAGATGAAACAATTTTTTAAATATAGTAATATAGCTAACATTGAATTTCCACATGTAAAATTGACACTATATCATAACTAAGAGGAATTTATTTAAGAAATGCAAATTTAATTGAACATGCAAAAATAACCAATATAATTCATCATATTAACAGAATAAAATAGAAAATTTATGTAATTATTTCAATAAATATTTATGAAAAGCACTTGACAAAATGTAACATTCACTCAGGCTAAAATCTCTTAGCAAACTAAGGTAAGAACGTGCTTTCTCAACTTGACAAAGGGTATTTAGTAAAAATCTAGAGCTAACGTAATACTTCATGGGGAAGAATGAATGCTTTCCTCCCAAGATTAAGAACAAGACAAACACATTTGCTTTCCTACTACTTACTGAAAGTTCTAGTCAGTGCAGCAGTCAAGAAAAAAAAATAAACAGCATATATTTTTGAAAGAAAGAAGTAAAACTCAATTCAAGAATGGTATGGTCATATATGCAAAAATTCTAAGAAATCCACAAAAACTGCTAGAACCAATAAATAGGTTTAACAAAGTCATGGATTAAAATTTAATATGAAAAATATTAGCAACCAAATCATTAAAAATGAAAATTATAAAAACTATATTGTTTGTAATAGGTAAAAAACACAAAATATTTAGAGATCTCTTAAAAAATGTACACTGAGAACCATAAAACATTACCAGGGGAAATTAAAGTATCTAACTAAACAAAGAGATATACCATGTTTATGAATCAAGTGACTCAATTTTGTTAAGTGTTAGTTCTCTCACATTGATGTACAGACTCAACAAAAGATCCCCCAAACTCAGCAACTTTAAAAAAAATTGACAAACTGAGTCTAAAACATATGCGAATGTAGATATGCAGATATATTTATATTACCTTGTTTTCAGACTTACTATAAAGTTAAAATAATAAGAGAGTATAGTATTAGCACAAAGATAAACATGCAGATCAACTGAGCAGAAAAAAAGACCATAGAAATAGATATACACACATAAAGTCAATAGATTTTTGACAGAAATGGTGAGATAATTCAATGAGAAAGGAAGTCTTTTCAACAGACTATGCTGGAACAACTGGCTATTCTTCTGGAAAAAATAAATCTTGACCTTTACTTCACGTTGTGTATAAAAATTAACTCAAATGAATCACAGGCCTGATATAAAACCTAAAACTAAAAAAAAAATCTAGGATAAAACATAGACAAAAACCTTCATGATATTGAGATAGGCACAGGTTTCTTATGCAGGATGTAGAAAAACACTAATCATAAAATTAGTGTTTTATGATTGAAATCAAAGTCCTTAACGAAGTGAAAGTCTTCTGGTTTTAAGTCACCGCTGAGAAGAGTCAAGCTACAAACTGGGAGGACATTTTATAAAACTTACATTAAACCGGCTCATAACCAGAATATAAAGAATAAAAATAAAAAAGCAATAGCAAAGACCTGGAACCAACCCAAATGCCCAACGATGATAGACTGGACTGGGAAAATGTGGCACATATACACCATGGAATATTATGCAGCAATCAAAAATGACGAGTTTGTGTCCTTTGTAAGGACATGGATGAATCTGGAGAACATCATTCTCAGCAAACTGACACTAGAACAGAAAAGGAAATACCACATATTCTCACTCATAGGCGGGTGAGAAAAATGAGAACACATGAACACAGGGAGGGGGGTGGTACACACTGGGGGTCTATTGGGGGGAATAGGGGAGGGACAGCGGGGGGGAGCTGGGGAGGGACAGTCTGGGGAGAAATGCCAAATGTGGGTGAAGGGGAGGAAGGCAGCAAAACACACTGCCATGTGTGTACCTATGCAACTATCTTGCACATTCTGCACATGTACCCCAAAACCTAAAATGCAATAAAAATTAAAAAAAAAAGCAATCTTACAACTCAGTAATAAAAAGGCAAATAACTCAATATAAAATAAGCAAAATATTTGAAAAGACACTGTCAATGAAGATATGTGCATAACCAATGAAAATATCTAACATAGTCATTAGAAAAATGAAAATTTATACCACAATGAAGATACACACCTGCTAGAATAACTAAAATTTAAAAGCTGGCCAGGTGTGGTGGCTCATGCTTGTAGTCCCTGCAATTTGGGAGGCTGAGGCAGGCAGATGATTTGAGCTCAGGAGTTTGAGACCAGTCTAGTCAACATGGCAAAACCCCATGTCTTAAAAAATATATATATATATTTTTAATCTAAGAATACTTAACATTGGACAATACCTAACACTGGGATAAATGTAAAGCAACCAGAACTCTCTAATACTGCTGGTGAGTAATTTGTCCAATAAAGTGCACAGAGAGACAAGGAGATTAAAAAAAAGAAGGAAAGAAGAAAGAGGAGGGAACTAGGGAGAGAGGAAGGAAAGAAATAAAGGGACATGGCGGAGAGATGAAAAAACTTAACTACATACACAGTAGAAATCCCAGAGGAAGAGAATGGTGGACGGAAGAGCAAGCAGAGGAGCAGCATTTGAAGAGTAAACACATGAAAATTTTCCCCAAACTGAATCGGGATATGAGTCATTAGATTAAAACTTCCCTCTGAATATCAAGAAATATAATTAATGTAATCTACGCCTGAACAAATTATAGTAAAACTTTAGACTACCAAAGATTGAAGAGAAACGTCTTTAAAACAATGACATATTCAGAATGATGAAGAAAAATACAGTCAAATTATAATTTTATTTTCAATTATACAAAATTCACGAATGTGAGAAAAATGAAAACATTTTCAGACATACTCCAAGAGAATTTACTACCCATGCATCCTTACTAAAAAGTCTGGTAAAATGTGTATTTCCATAAAAGGAAAAGTGAATTCAGAGAGAAAGCTTGGGATACAAGGTAGAAAAATGAACATAGATATTGATTAAATTACATTTGGAAATTTAATAGTTTATAGAAAGTAAAAAATGAAACAAAGCTAAAACAACTCAAACGTGTAAAACTAAAACACTAGTGAATAAAAAGTCAACAGGAGAGTGGTGTTTTATAATCAAGACCATAAATAACTGAGTGGGAGAAGTCAAAAGCGTGTTTAATATATTTAGTAATTATTACAAAATTATATATTTAAATGGGGAAGTAAAAAAATCAAGAGTAAGCACTAAATCAATAGAAACATAATGTTTAGCTTTAAAATTAGGAGCAGAAAAAAAGTGTCACTTTAACAGAAAGTAGGATTGGAGGAAAAAATGGTAGCAAAAGGAAAGAATCATGAATAGAAAACACGAAATGAAATGGTAGAAATAAAACCAAATATATCAGTAATGATATTATATGTTAATGGATTAAACTTAAATATTAGGAGATAGGGAATATTAAAGTAGATTTCGAAAAACCCGTTTACATGTTCCTTAAGGGATACAATTAAATCAAAGTATCACAGGCTGGGCACAGTGGTTCATGCCTGTAATCCCAGCACATTGGGATGTGAAGGCAGAAGGATCTCTTGAGCCCAGGAGCTCAAGACCAGCCTGAGCAACATAGTAAGACCCTGCAACTGCCACCAATCCAAAAAATTAGCCAGGCTTGGTGGTGTACGCCTGTAGTCCTAGCTACTCAGGGGGCTGAGGTGGGAGGACTGCTTGAGCCTGGGAGGTTGAGGATGCAGTGAGCCATGATCATGCCACTGCACTCCAGCCTGGGTAACAGGGTGAGACCTTGTATTAAAAAAACAAAAGTCCAGGTTTTAACTGAAAATCATTCATTATAACAACAAACTGGGGAGAACTCAAATTAAGTGAAAAATAAAAATGAACAGATGCCAATACTGAGATGACAGGGATGTTAGAAGGATCTGAAAATAAATTTAAAGCAGCCATGAAAAATATCCTTCAGTGAGCAAACGCAAACACACTTGGAGCAAATGAAAATATTAGAAAAGAAACGATTTCGGCAAAGACATACAAGAATAAAGAGCCTAGGAGGTTTACTGCACTCCAGCCTGGGTGACAGAGTGAGACCCTGTCCCGCACCAAAAAATGTTAAACAACATACATCCAAAAAACCAACCAAAAGAAAGCTAGTGTAGTGACATGAATATCAAAAGAAAAATAATTTAGGACAAAGGCATTTATTGAAATAGGGATAGCTAGAAATCCCCATTGTCCCAGCAAAAAAAGCTCCTTAAGCTCATAAGCAGCTTCAGCAAAGTCTCAGCATACAAAATCAATGTGTAAAAATCACAAGCACTTCTATACACCAACATTAGACAAGCAGAGAGCCAAATTATGAATGAACCCCCATTCGCAATTGCTATAAAGAGAATAAAATACCTAGGAATACAGCTAACAAGGGAAATGAAGAACCTTTTCAAAGAGAACTACAAACCACTGCTTAAGGAAATAAGAGAGGACACAAACAGATGGAAAACATTCCATGCTCATGGATAGAAAGAATCAATATGAAAATGGGCACACTGCCCAAAGTAATTTATAGATTCAGTGCTATTCCCATTAAACTACCATTGACATTCTTCATAGAACTAGAAAAAAACTACTTTAAAATTCACATGGAACCAAAAAGAGTCTGTATAGCCAAAACAATCCTAAGCAAAAAGAACAAAGCTGGAGGCATCATGCTACCCAACTTCAAACTATACTACAGGGGTACGGTAAACAAAACAGCACAGTACTGGTACAAAAACAGGCACATAGACCAATGGAAAAGACTAGCGATCTGAGAATTAAGACCACACATCTACAAACTGATCTTTGACAAACCTGACAAAAACAAGCAATGGGGAAATGATTCCCTATTTAATAAATTGTGTTGGGAAAACTGGCTAGCTATAAGCAGAAAATTGAAACTGGACCCTTCTTCATACTTTATGCAAAAATTAACTCAAGATGGATTAAAGACTTAAATGTGAAATACAAAATTATAAAAACTCTAGAAGACAATCTAGGCAATACCATTCAGGACATGGGCATGGGCAAAGATTTCATGATGAAATCACCAAAAGCAATTGCAACAAAAACAAAAATTGACAAATGGGGTTTAATTAAACTAAAGAGCTTCTGCACAGCAAAAGAAACTATCATCAGAGTGAACAGGCAACCTACAGAATGGGAGAACATTTTTGCAATCTGTCCATCTGACAAAGGTCGAATATCCGGAATCTACAAGGAACTTAAACAAATTTACAAGAAAGAAACAAAGAACCCTTTTAAAAAATGGGAAAGGGCATGAACAAACTTCTCAAAAGAAGACATTTATGCAGCCAACAAACATATGCTCAACATCACTGATTATTAGAGAAATGCAAATCAAAACCACAATGAGATACATCTCACACCAATCAGAGTAAAAAGTCAAGAAACAACAGATGCTGGTTAAGCTGTGGAGAAAAGGAACAGTTTTACACCGATGTTGGGAATGTAAATTAGTTCAACCATTGTGGAAGACAGTGTGGCGATTCCTCAGAGACCTAGAACTAGAAATATCATTTGCCTCAGCAATCCCATTACTGGGCATATAACCAAAGGAATATAAATCATTCTGTTTTAAAGATACATGCATGCATATGTTCACTGCAGCACTGCTTACAATAGCAAAGACCTGGAACCAACCCAAATGCCCATCAATGATAGACTGATGAAGACAATGTGGTACATATACACCATGGAATACTATGCAGCCATAAAAAGGAACAAGATTATGTCCTTTGCAGGGACATGGGTGGAGCTGGAAGCCATTATCCTCAGAAAACCAACATAGGAACAGAATACCAAACATAGCATGTTCTTTCTTATAAGTGGAAACTGAACAGTGAGAACACATGGACAGGGAGGGGAACAACACACACTGGGGCCTGTCAGGGGGCTGGGGGAGGGAAAACATCATGATAAAGAGCTAACTCAGGCAGGGCTTAATACCTCGGTGATGTATTGATAGGTGCAGTAAACCACCATGGCACACATTTACCTATGTAACAAATCTTCACCTACTGCACATGTATCTGGAACTTAAAATAAATGTGTTAAAATAAAATATTTAAAAAAGAAGGAGGGGGATTGCAAAGGATAAATGGAACAATCCAGTAAGAGAAATATCTTAGCCATGAACTTATATGCACTAAATTAAAAAGGAAATTTCATTCAGAGTGAGAGATTTACCATATCCTTGTCAGACACTGATGAATCAAGTGGGCCAAAAAGTGTTTTCAAACAATAAAATTAACAGTCTATGTAATATATAGAAATAGGCTTCTGTACCTCACAAAGAATACATTATTTTCCAAGTGCTTTCTCTATGATATCAATTTTTTCTACTTTTGTTGTATCCTATGTAACCTACTAGATGGGAAATTTTATGTTTTATAAGTACATACTTTAAAAACAGACTAATCTAGGAAATATGAATCAAGAAAACGCAAAGATAAAGGTACAAAGTAAAATAATACTAAGGACAAAAGTTGAGATATTTATTACAGAGCTAAAATGACCTGACTAATAGGAACTTTAAATCGATAACTTTGAAATCTTAAAGCGAACAGTCATTTTGGAAAATTTAAATGATCAGAATTGACTTAAGAATAAATGGAAAATTGGCCGGGCGCGGTGGCTCAAGCCTGTAATCCCAGCACTTTGGGAGGCCGAGGCGGGTGGATCACGAGGTCAAGAGATGGAGACCATCCTGGTCAACATGGCGAAACCCCGTCTCTACTAAAAATACAATAAATTAGCTGGGCATGGTGGCGCGTGCCTGTAATCCCAGCTACTCAGGAGGCTGAGGCAGGAGAATTGCCTGAACCCAGGAGGCGGAGGTTGCGGTGAGCCGAGATCGCGCCATTGCACTCCAGCCTGGGTAACAAGAGCGAAACTCCGTCTCAAAAAAAAAAAAAAAAAAAAAAAGAATAAATGGAAAATTAAGTAACTCTTGATATTAAATAATCTTCAATCCTTAATCTTCTCACATACTGTTAATCTAAAATTCACCAGGACTTGATAAATTTCCTAAATGCAAACTTTATTAAACATTCAAATAGAATATTGGATTAGTTATTCATTACATTATAGAGAATCTTGTGCCATGATTGGTAGATCACACATACACACACACACACACACACACACACACACACACACACCATCATCATCATCCTCCATTGGTGGTGAAAAAGAAGCTCCTACACTAGCAACACCAATTTCCCGGGTCTCCTGGATTTCTTAGTGCATTCATGTTTTATTTCCCATTTCTTTGCCAAATCTTCTCTAAAATCCTCTACAACGTGTTCAGTCTTAAATGACTATTAGTTGTATAAACTGTTACCAGTGAGGAGTTAGGAGAAGGATCTTTTACCAAATAAATGTTAAACCTCAATTTAGAGGAGAATATTTTTGCCTAGGACCTCCTAGTGATCCCAGTAGTCAGTGTCATTTTCTTCAATGTGAGAATAATCTGGTTAACCAAAAATAAATAAAATGAAATAAAATAAATCAGAGACGTAAAAAGTGAATCATGCATTCATTTATTATGTATTCTTTCTGATCATTAATGAAAAATGATTTGCAGACTAATTTGCAGAACTACGTCCTAGATTTTGAAGAACTTAGAAATATGCAGCAAAATGCATTTCAGAGTCAACATGCCATCTCTACTTTCTCCAGTTCCAAGCATATTTTGGGTGGTAAAAATTACTCTGGTAACATGAAATAAGTATGTGTCTCCTAGTTGCTTTACCTTACTTTGGGTACTTTATTACAATGAAGTAGGATCATGGCAGTTTGGAATCCTAGTAAAATGGCATCAAGAAAAACCACCATGAACATAGTAGAGTTCTTAGATGTTATTTAAAAGAAAGGATAACCCCTCCTTCCCACATTTTCCTTGGTGTAATATTGATAAACTCCTGATTTCTAGTTCAACAGAAATGGGAAATGTGGAGTTGGAAAGCATAGCATCTGCAGTTTCTGAAGGTATACTTCTGATTGTGTTTAGTCTGAATAAAAAGCAAAGGGTGTATATTGAACCGTTCAAAAGGAACTGGCAATTGCATACTTCAAGCACACCTTTGAATGGTCTACTTCTGTCATTACTGTATTAACAAAAGGCTGTAGGGATGCCGGCAGTCGTATCTACCTACTTTCTGGGGAAGAAAATCTAAAATGAAAAGACCCAACAAAAGACAAGAAGACGGAAGGAGATTGTTGTGAAGGAAATGTCCTGGATTTCTTTTTTTTTAATCTGTTACCCAGGAGCCCAGAACCTATTTTTCAGAAAATCTTTCTTGAATATAGTGCTGCTAATAACCCTAACTGCAAGTCAGGTAAGACATGTACATATTAATACATCTTTTTTTTTTTTTTTACATCATGTACAATCAGGCAATTGAAAATAAAATTCTGTGACTCAATAAAACAAATAAAGCATATACTCTTGGTGATGGCTATGCATGATGAAGGTAGAAATAGAATGAACAGGTCGCCTAAAGTAGAATAGATGAAAGAACACTTTAGAGTTCATAAGAAGTTTTCCTTGCAAAAAGATCAAACAATAGTTGAAAGTATATTTAAAAGCTGCATTGTGGTAGAGCCTTTATTCTAAAATTTTTTAGCTATTCCATTTGAAAACACACAATAGCTGTTAGGTTAGCACCAAATATGGAAATGTGGAAATGACCATGGTCTCAGGAGGGTTAAAAGGAAAAATGAGAATTTGTTGTAAAAACACATCATTAACTATATTTGCACCTCTGCTTCACTGGCCTTGATAATACAGATTGTTTTTCTTTACCGTCATAGCCAATTCCACCCTCTGGAACAGAGAACCCCTAAGGTTTGGCTAGGCGTGTCTGGCAGTTTTCTTTGAAGATATTATGTTGCATTGTAATGAGGTCTTAACTGAGTTGATCTAAATCACTCTCAGATCATCCTGGACATCTTTTAAAAAAAGATTTCCCTTTTTAACAATAGGAGCATAAAACAACCACCAAGATAACAAACATATGAAGTAGGTCTCATTTTGAACATTTTAGTGACTAGTTTAATTTTTCCAAACATCTACTTACCTTTTTTTTTTTTTTGAGACAGTTTTGCTCTTGTTGCCCAGGCTGGAGTGCAGTGGCGCGATCTCGGCTCACTGCAACCTATGCCTCCCGGGTTCAAGCGATTCTCCTGCCTCAGCCTCCTGAGTAGGTGGGGTTACAGGTGTGTGCCGCCACGCCTGGATAATTTTCTAAATTTAGTAGAGACAGGGTTTCACCATGTTAGGCTGATCTTGAACTCCGGACCTCAGGGGATCCATCTGCCTCAGCCTCCCAAAGTGCTGGGGTTACAGGCGTGAGCCACTGTGTCCGGCCTCTTCTCTTTGCTTCAAAGCACAAGGAAGGACAATCAACCAACTTAGACTTGTTTGAATTAAGCCAAGCTGTTGTTTCTCTCAGCAGCTTAGTATGGATTTAAAATGACATGATGTGAACGTACATATTGGAGAAATTACACTGGAGTATATGACATGCTCTAGAGGCTCCTAGGTTTATAACTGAGAATATAGCCAGGCTTGAAATATTCTCTGTGTTCCACTCTCTGACCATGTGTGTAGCATCAGGGGTGAGAAATTAAGCTAGGCTTCTCCACTGAATGCATCTTCATATTTACATTGATCAAAAATATTAATTTATTCCTTATAAGTTCCTTGGTAATAAAGACTGTATCTTCGTATTTTCAATGAGTTTTGAAAAAAATAAGCTAGATACTGACATCCTGATATGCCACAAGAGGTCAAAGGCACCTCTTGTTCTTCTTGTACTTCCTTACCTGTTCTCTGTTGAATTTGCTCTTCAGCAACAGAGGAAATGGGACCATAACTTAATGCCATGCATCTGGTTTCTTCCCTGTCAACACTCCACTTGTTTAGCATTTTTATTTGTGGGAAATGATAAGAAACCCAAGACTTAAAAAAAGATTTAAGTAGCCATATTTTCTTCATAATTTAGATTCTGGGTTCTTTGAAGATGTCAAACTCATCTGAAAACATACTTTGTGATAGACATGTCACCTTGCTAAGTTGTATTCTAAGAAAACCTACACCTGTTTTAACTGGCTGTCCCTTTTCTGACGGATTCGAGGGTTGCTAGCAATGGGGAAGTGACACGACAACAGCTTTCCAGGACTGCTGCTGTGGCACGTGTGCAGCGTCCATTTCTAGGCAGTTTTATTCTAGGCAGTTCTAAAGGGCAATTTTAAAGGAATCCAGTGAAAATAAGGACAGGAAATAAAATAACTTAAAAATGAAAACAACCAATTATCGAGTACGCGCTCTGTGCCAGACACTTCATAATACATTTTTCACTTACCCTAACAATGGTCTTATCAAGTATGTTTTACTACCTTATTTCATGCCTTCTAGAACCAGAGTTGCGGAGAGGTTGAGTAACATACTCAACAGAAAAGCTGGGATTCAAACCGGGTAAACTTGACTCTAGAGCCCATGTTTGTTCTGTGCCCATAGCCCTTATGATCAGGGAAACAGTGACACATTTTATTTTTATTGGTGGGAGTCATGCAAGTTGGCTCATTCTGTCATTGAATCCTGCTTTTGCCAAAGAAGTCAGTGAAGGTAAGAGTGATAGTTTGAGCAGGTCAGTAGAATTATGGGAAAGGGATCACTGTATCAGCATCTCCAAAATAATCACATTATCACTAGAGCATAAATATACACTCTTTACTGTTCATAGATTTTTATCTAGTTTAACTTATACTTGTAGGAGAAGAGCACCTATCATCTTAAGAACTTTCATATCATGCAGTGATTATCTCTGGCCTGTAATGAATAAAAACATTTCTATTACATTTTTTCTCTGGTGGGAAGAATAGGACTCACCTATTGATGTTTTGGAGATATGTTTCAAGAAGGAGATTGGAGGAAAGCAAGGGAAGAAGAGAGAAGCCTCACAGAAATGTTCTTGAGTGCTCACACAGTTTTCTTAATATTGAGATGCAGATGTTCAGCAGGAGTTGATGCCTCAAAGATTCCGGTTTAGAAAAAAGTAGAGAAAGGATTAAAGGAGGTCGATGGGAGAGGCAAGGATACGTGGTGAGATGATGGTGAGGAATTTGTTGTTGCTCTGTAATTATCTCCTAGGTGTGTGGCTCTGCCACTACCGTGATTTGTTGAGAATACACCAAAAGATCTGATGTGATGCAGAGCATATTTAGAAACCAACTCTTAATATATTGCATTTTATCTCTTTCATTAAACCTTAATTATCTGCGATGTCTGAGACATTGTGCTGGGCAATTACAATAAAGCATGCTTCACTTACTGGACGTGACTTAAAGGACGATACGTATTCCCATCCCGTTTGTCAGAAACAGCGCCATGGCGGGGTGGGGGTGGTCAGGGGGGTGTAAAAGGCCAACTATATAGTTACCATTCATATTATTGGTGGTCCTGAGGGAATGAACATTATATAATAAAGTGTAAATATAGTAAATTTTAAAATGTAGAAAACAAATTATCCTTTTTTTTTTTTCCTTTCATAGACTTAGAACAGTTAAAAAACTGTTAAGAATACTAACGGGACCAGTAACTCAAGCACTATTTTTAATAGGTATGTAAGTTAGCTCCTCACATGCAAGTCAGATGAAAAAGTTTATGGAAAGCGGGCAATACACTTAATAAGGTGTTATATAATATGGAGAATAAATATTAGTACAGTACATGAACCTCAATGACAGCAACAAATTATAAAGCTTAGCATGCAATTAAAATCACTAATGGAACACTGTAGAGAGGGAACGTGCTCATTCTTAGATCAGTCAAAGAGCAGCTATTTGGTGTCAGAAGCACCAGTTGAACTAATGACACCCTCTTAAACTTATTTTTAAACACCGTCTGTCACGCAATAGCTATACTTTATGGGTGTCTTCAGTTCTGTTTTAACATGTGTCATATCTGCTAGCAAAATATATCCTCAAGCAGAATGGCTGTTGTGGCCAAGAGACAATCTTCTATGCTCAAGTGAATTTTTCTGATGTCTAACTTATGGACACATAACAATAACGGTGCATCTCGCAGTGACTGGCATGCCTGCCGTGTCTTTAGGTTTAAAATTTAGGAACCAGAGAGCTCCCGGAAATGTATCAGTTAATCAATCCTGCTGTCATGAGAACTACTTTGCCCCGATTTTTAAAATCAAATGGTGCTTTTTTGGCTCCTTGCTTTCGTGTCTGTGATTCTGTCTGTCAAGATCATTTACCTCTTCTTCATGTGTACAAACCTCACTCGTCTCTCAAGGCCGAGATGAAATGTCCTCTCCATGAAACTCTCCCTTACAGGGTTTTCACACTGGAAATAATCTTTTTTTTTTTTTTTTTTTGAACATCCATAGCATTAACTTGAATTTCATTAGTGCTTTTTACTATCCACATAATAGTAGTATATGATTGTTACACATTTAGCATAATTTTGTAACTATATTTCTATAAAATATATAGTTGCTTTTCTGTGTATTTTGTCACTTTATTTGGACTAAGAGAGGGAAGAAGTGTCTTAGAGGTAGGTATAGAAGCAAAGGGTTGCCAGCTTTGGCTTATAAGATAGATGTGGATATTTGCTGGAAACAGCATTTAGGTGGGGGATATTGACAGATGATGGAATGGCTTTGTAGTCTTTGATGGCTTCAAATCCAGGCCTACATCTGAATGAGAAGAAAGACATGTGTTAGACATGTCACCTCCCTAAATTGTGGGCTTTGTTTTTTTTGGAGACGGTGTCTCACTCTGTCACCCAGGCTGGAGTGCAGTGGCTCAATCTCAGCTCACTGCAACCTCTGTCTCCCGAGTTCAAGAGATTCTTCTGCCTCAGCCTCCTGAATAGCTGGGACTACAGGTGCACGCCACTATGTCTGGCTAATTTTTGTATTTTTAATAGAGACAGGGTTTCACCATATTGGCCAGGCTGGTCTCGAACTCCTTACCTCGTGATCCGCTTGCCTCGGCCTCCCAAAGTGCTGGGATTACAGGCGTGAGCCTCTGCGCCCGGCCCCTAAGTTGTGCTCTAAGAAAACTTCCACCCGTTTTATTGACTTTCCCTTCTTCAACTGATTTGAGGGTTGCTACACCACCAATGGTGAAGTCATATGACAAGAAACGTCCTCCTATATTCAAGAGGAAAAAGCTTACAGAGCTCATGGTAAAAAATGGAAGAGAAAATTGAATACTGGAATTGTCTCTGATCTGCTCACCCTTAGAGAGAGGGAGGCTTTTTGTTTCTGTGGTCATGGAGGTGGACCACTCAGACCTTCCCTCCAGACACAGCCTACTCAAGAGTGCAATCATCAGCCAAATGCTGCACGTTTGGAATCCACCACAGCCTTTAACTTCAAGTCTGTGCTTTTAGAGCTGCTTCCAGTGAGTAACTGGGCACAGGAGGGGCTCTTTGAGACAGGCAGCTTCCGCCCAGGGAGTGACGCCTCTAAGAGGTAGTCTTTGTTCTGGGGCTTTCCTTGGCCTGGCTGGACTTTCTCGAGCTACACTGCTGTTTCAATCTCTCCCAATCAAACCTCCTTCCTTCCCGCTTTCTTTTCATTGATGCTAGGTCAGCATTGTGATACCAAGTATTTTCCTTCCTATAATTGCTATTATATTGACCAACCATTATGGCAAATTTGGACCCAGGTACCCACACCCATGAATTCATTCATTTATTTGACTTATTTTAAAATATTTCTGAGCACTTTCTATGTTCAAAACACTTTAGTTCTAGACATTAGTGATATGGGAATAAACAAAGCAGATAAAATTGACATTTTGAATAGAACTTACATGATAACAGCACTAACTAAATTATTATTCTTTTACATATATCCAGTATTCCACAAGGTTGTGTAGCTCATGACTATTTTCTAATTTTTAGCAAACTGGTGTCTCAAAACGTCTCTTCATGTCCTTGTCCTTGTCTTTTCATCCATCTTTCCTTTGTCGGAATAATTTATAATATATGTGTATAATGAAAGAAAATATGGATGGAAGTAGATTTGGAGACTGTGACTTATGGAGTAGCCTATCTCATAACTTGGGCAGAATGAGGGAATGCTGATACGTTATCAACACAGGATAGTGGGAAAGAAGGGGGAATTGGGCCTCTAAAAATCTGTGGTTGGCTGTGGATTGGACTTGGGGTTAGAGGGATTGATTTTTTTCAAATCTTCAGAAATTTTGTATGCGGAATAAATATTCAGTATACTGTCTATATCCTGTTTAATGCCTAGTTTTGAATTGATTTTAAAAGTATTTAAAAAATAAAATCATTACTATTCCTTCAAGTTAGAAGTTGAAAAAAATATAGCCAAAAGACCAGATCTAGCCTCCTGCCTATTTTTGTAAATAAAGTTTTATCAGAACACACCATGCCCATTCATTTAGGTATTATCTATGGTTTCCTTCATGCTACAACAGTAGAGTAATTGTGACAGAGATAGTCTGGCCTGCGAGTCTGAAATATTTACTATTTGGCCCTTTTTAGACTAAGTTTGCTGACTTCTAGTCTAAATATTTTCTCACTGCTGACCCAGGTATTATGAAGATACTTATGGCTTTGTCAAAATAAGTACACCAAACCATAAAAATTAATTACATACTTAATCCCATTCTTTGATTTTAATTAAATCTACGAAATTTAATATATCTTACTCCCTTAAATATTTTAAACCTGTCTCCAAAGAAACCAAACATGAAAAATATCATGATTACAAAATATCAAAGTGATTACAAAACATGTAAAAACTTACACTAAAAGTGTTTATGAACGTTCTAATACCACGGAATGGATTTGCATTTGTTTCTCCATTATATCTCTCTTTATTCTTTTTTTTTTTTTTTTTTTTTTTTTTTAACTGAGATTGAGTCTCACTCTGTCGCCAGACTGGAGTGCAGTGGCATAATCTCAGCTCACTGCAACCTCTGCCTCCTGGGTTCAAGTGATCCTCCTGCCTTGTCCTCTGGAGTAGCCGGAACTAGAGGCGTTAACCACCACACCCAGCTAATTTTTATATTTTTAGTAGAGATGGGGTTTCACCATGTTGGCCAAGATGATCTTGATCTCTTGACCTTGTGATCCATCCACCTTTGCATCTCAAAGTGCTGGGATTACAGACTTGAGCCACTGTGCTGGCCTATTCTTTTTTTTTTTTAATTTTAATTTTATACCTTTCTTAACACGCCTTCCCGGTTACTGTAACTAAGAAGATACTATTTCTGGGGTTGCAGTAATCGTCCTAGTTGTAGTAATGTTACCAGACATAAAGAAAAAAAAGTTGAGACTAGCTTAGGCTGCAGGATTCGAATTGATTCTTACAGTGAGATGGTAATTAACTGCATGGCCCAATTTAAATGAAACTCAAGTCTATGATCATTAGGAGGAAATTTTTTTTATGGTTAAGTTTTATACTTGGTGGTTAATAACAGAAAAGTTAAAATCCTTTACTTTTTTGAAATTTGGAGTCTTCCCTATCTCTAATTAGGTATTGTGCTACCATTGTGATATGTTTATCTAGTTTTAGCACTACTGGAATCGAATTATATATCAAGTAAGTATTGGATTTTAGTAAGTAGTCACCCAGAGGTTTTCTCCACAGACAACACGGGATCACATTTGCTCAGTTAATTCTCTTCTTTGGAATTCTGTTTTAATTATTCATTGTGTAATGCACCGTGAGCTCCTGTTTTTAATTTCTGTTGTGTATGATCCCTGGGACTGACCATCTGATCGTTTTTTTCCTGCTTGGCTGTTATCTGTGGCTTCTGGTGTCACGTGGCCCTGTCCTGTTGGTGGTTCTGTGAGCTTTTCTGGATCTATTCGACTTATTCATGGCTTCCTCTGTTCACCGTTTCCTGTACACATAGATAAAAACAAGTACATAGCTATGATTTAAAAGCACACATATATGTATGGAAATAATTAAAAGTTCATGTACATCAACATTTCACTGTTATCAAAATGCCGTCTTTATATTACAATACCTTTATACACCTTTGAAGTAAACATTTCTCTTTTTAGGGCCATAATGAATTCTACCTTTCACAGATTCGACTGTTTTGATTAGCATAATCATTATTATATTTCTGTTTGCTCCGGATGTTTGAATTATCCTAGCTATGAGTAGCAGCTCTTTAGCTGGATTTGTCTTTTTAGCACATCATCCTAGAAAAAATGCTGATCTGTAACTACAAGACATGCCCTTGCTGTCCTAATTTTTCTTCCCCTAAAACATGAAGTCAGGTGCTTTTCCCAAAGTCCTGGTTCCGATGAGTGTGATTAGAAAGCAGAACCCGTGCATTATAAGTGCTCCCGACGGCGCGGCACGCATGTAAGTGCTGCCGTTGTGGCGGAGATGGGAAAAACTTTAAGAGTCTGCGCTTATGTCACATTTTTTTCCAATTAAGAAATTTTAATCATAGTTTTCATGCTGCGTGGACATTATAAATAAAATTGTGCCAGTAGCTTTTGTAAACCGTGGATTGTTTCTGTCCGGTGCCAATGTTTTCTGAGATTAGCTATGATGGAATCTGTAGTACTGATCTGCCCAGTAGCCCTTCCTCCTTTCTTTGTAAATAGTACTTCAATTTTTTATTCCGGGACATGGGGTGGTCATGTGCACTATCCCCAGCCTCCTAGATACATGTCTGAGGTGGGACTATCCTCCCTGCTCAGAATTTTCAACACTCACTGATTGGACATTGACACAGAGCACTGACAGGAGTCTTTCCAGTGGCTGTTCCCTAAAAACTAAAAGAGATAGTCTTTTAATACCTATTTCCTAATTTCCTAGAGTATCTTTGATCTTATTCTTCCCAAAGCCTGAATGTTCGCTTTTTCTTTAGATTTTATAACTTTTTCATCATTAATGATTATTATGCTCATTATTACTTTGCTTAAGTTAACTGAGGTCCATTTCTGTCACCTCCCACCAATGAATCCTAACCGAGACACTCATTTTAGTGGATGGGTATATGGGTGTCCATAGCTTATACTGTAACTATGGCAAATGATTTTGAAAATTATTTGCATCATCAGTTCATTGAACAAAGATTTAAGTCAGTGACAAGATGTGTGGGAAAAATGCGGGTCATTTTTATTCAAAAAACATGTTCTTTTTTTTCTCGAAGCTCACTTCGCTTTTCTATGTGTTTTATATACTTTTCTATGTGTTTTCTTAGAATTATTTATTTTTATATGAAAATAATAGATTGCTCATAATTTGTCATTTTCACAAAGAGAAAGCATAAGGCCATCTTGGAGGGAAAGCCTGCATAACTTCACCACCCTGGCCCTAAGTTTATCTGAGGTTGCGTATCCTGTATTTATAACATCATTACTCAGCCTCTGTCTTCATGGGGGAAAAGGCCAGAGGTACTTTTGGGTTGTTTTCTTTGATGTTTTGGGATGGTTATTGACAATGGCTTTGGGCCATCCAGTGTTTGAACTTGTATGAGTTGAACTATATGACTCCTACCAGCAAGGGGGCTGTGTTTTTCCCATTTGTGAAGTGCTATTTTTATTTCCTCTGTTCTGTAGACAATATTACCTGACCTTGAATTTTGCTGGGCTAAAGTGCTAGGTAGGTAAACAATAAATAATCGTAGTGACTCCATGAGATCACTGTCTAGGTTGGGTACCTTCTGCATTCTTCAATATTCCATTGTTGGTTCAGGTATTTTTTTTTTCTTTTTTTTTAGAGAGAGTCTCACTCTGTTGCCCAGGCTGGAGTGCAGTGGTACAATCTCGGCTTACTGCAACCTCCAACTCCTGGGTTCAAGCTATTCTCATGCCTCAACTTCTTGAGTGGCTGGGATTACAGGTGTGTGCCACCACACCCTGCTAATTTTTGTAGTTTTAGTAGAGGCAGGGTTTCACCGTGTTGGCCAGGCTGGTCTCCAACCACTAACCTCAAATGATCTGCCTGCCTTGGCTTCCCAAGGAGCTGAGATTGCAGGTATGAGTCACCACACCTGGTCAGTTTTCGGTTTTTAAATTGCCTGACTTAATCTTCAGATTATAATGTGATTTTAAAGCACAGCTACAATAGCAGCTACAATGTATTCAGTATGGTGCCAGGCACTATGGTAGGTGCTTTGTAAAAAGTGTGTTTATGTTCACCGAAATCTTGGATTGATAGTGATGCAGTAACAAGAGAACTGGAATTTGAAGTTCTGTGATCTGATAAAATTTTATCAAAAATTCCTGTGCCCTATACTTTAATATTTATTGAAATGAAGTATGCCCTGCTCCTGCATATTTGTATAGAGTTTCATAGGATGTCTATGCTTCTCTAGTGGGTGCATACTTGCTGAAAGCCAGTACCGCGGGTGAATCCTATTTATACAGGAACTCAGTTTTTAAAGTGTTTCTGTTGCCTAAAACTTTTTAGGAGTCCATTGATACTATCACAGCTCACTGCAGCCTTGACCTTCTGGACATAAGTGATCCTTCCACCTCAGTCTCCCTAGTAGCTGGGAGCGCAGGTGCATGCCACCAACCTGGGTAATTTTTGCATTTTTTTTTTTTTTTTTTGTAGAGAGTCTCACCAAGTTGCCCATGCTTGTCTTGAACTCCTGGGCTCAAGTGATCCTCCCACTGCGGCTCCCCAAAGTGCTAGGATTACAGGTGTAGGCTACTGCACCCAACTGGCCTGCCATTTCTGACTCCACTATTGTCTCCCAAATATTTTCCTTTTCATTACTTATGAGTTAGATAGGAGAGAAGCAACATAAACAAAGGCTGGGAATTATAGTGCTAAGAACTAGATACACACTAAAAAACTCTGCTTAGTCTTCTTGCATTTCATCACAGTCATAAAATATTGGAATTGGAAAGTATCACTTTCTTGAACCCTCTGTTTACTTAATGCCTTTGATGTCACCACTCGTAAGTAGTGATTCAAATTCTAAACCATGAGTTATCTAATTTGATCTAGAGCTCTTTCCACCACTTAACCATGGCTGGCCTTGACAAGGGCCTGGAGGAGATTCACTCAAACGCACACCATACCGAACACGATGTAAATAAGCGCTTGGTTATTTCTGTAGGTGAGCGATCATAACCTCTTCTCAACAGAGAAGTCTACTTGGCAAAACAATTAAGAGCCTTGATAAATAGTGGGATAAAAATAAGACATGCCTACTTAACCCTTGTGTCAATCATTTTTACCTGCTTATTCTTTACTTTTTACTATTTTACTGTTTCACTTTACTATTTGCTACCCCGTCCAGCATCCAGTACCTTGTCCAAGTCAGAGATCTGATTGTCACCCTTGATTTCTCCCTCTTTTTTATTTCCTGTTGTCAATTAGCCAGTTTTGTCACAGTATCATTTGAGTAGGACAATTTTTCTTTCTTCCTACTGCTGCCACCACAGTTCAGTGTGCCATCATCTCCTGACCTCAATGGTGGGATTGCTGTAACAGTATTCTAGCTGTACCTGAAAGGAACTATCTCACGCCATTGATGCATAACTGGACTTCTTGGAGCCATGGGCTTTTGAGGATGACTTGGGCCCTAGAGGGTATAGAGCAGAGTGAAACTGGCTGTGAATGGGTTGCCGCAGAATGGGTGAGGGACTCTATCAGGGAACAGTACAGATTGGCACAGTTTGTTTTAGTGCTGGACTAAAACTGTCACTGGAACTCTTTGAAGCAAGGATGAGAGATTAAATCATGAAGCAGGACATGCCCCTGGCTTTGGACAATAGGCATAGCAGAATAGTGCTTCATGCTTTACAGGTGCGTGAAGGTATTAGATCTGTGGGAGGTCAGCAATAGATGAGAAAAGACCAGAATAAAATTGGAGAAGGAAGATGGTTACTTTAACACCCAGTTCTAAGTAGGACATGTTTGTTGAGTTGTGTTTAGACTGTAGAATTGTTTATGTGGTACCAAGTTCTTTCCAGGTTGAGAGTGGACTCAAAGTGGCTAGGCCAGTACAGATGTTCAGGAGCCAAGGGCTTGACGCCTGAATATCAGTTCTATGAGTTCAGTAAGCTCTTTGACTATACTTTTTCCCTACTTAGAGATTTAAAAGTGGCCTTGTTATGCCCTAACAGGCTGGGTCATGCTTAATTTGGACTTTCCAAAAGCAGAATAAAAAATTGGTAACAAAGGTACAGATAGCCAGATTAGGTGAAATTTTTAAAAAGATACAATGGAAGATGGCAGCTTTCTATGAGAAAGATTTTGTTAGCAAAGAGATCAACCACTACAAATGAAGCTAAATGTTAGATGGCATCCACAAGGCTAAGGCTGAGGCTGACGGGTTTTGCTAAATCACCCTGGGATTATATTTAACGAAAGTACCAATTCATTGTACAGTAGAGAGGGCCTTACAGGACAAGCATAGACAGTGGATTCCCTATCAAATAGCACACTTAGCCTGGGAGAGAATGGCTCTGAGTCTCTCATAGCCAAGATGAAACAGTGTTTCATTGAAAACGTTCTCACTCTAAACTCACGGGGATCCTGATTTCTAAATTGGTTTCAATTAAATATATTTTTCTCCTTCTAAAAAAACAACATACACCTTTAATCTCTTCTAACTACTGGCAGATCTGTGATGCTCTGGCACTCCACACCTTCCCAGTGGCTGCAATTACACACATCAAGTTTCAGAATGAATGACAAGGTAAGATTCTGGAGGTAAAAGGCTACCACTTATGGTCCCCATTTTGCTCTCATGTGTCACAGCCTTTTATTGTCAGGAGTTATTTAGAGAAACAGTCACCGGCTAACAAAACCATCTGTTAGTTAACAACAGCAAAATATGAGGCTATTTCAAAATGGCATGGGGCATTTCAAGTTAAGGGAGAGGGTGCCAACTATTTTTTTCCTTTAGTCTTTCCTTGTTAAAGAAGAATGCATTTGTTATCAAAGCCAGTTTGGCTAATGTGCTTTCACCTCATACGTATCTAGAAATCAAAGCTGCCTGGAGAGTTATTTGAGGGTATGTTCTCCCTTTGGAGCCCATCTTGCTCCAGCCATACTAATAAGAATTTCATGTGTGCGTGAAGAAAACAATATAGCCTTTATGCAATTCAACCAACATGCCCTACGCAGAACATGGTAGATGTTGGGAAAGCAAAAATGGTCTCTCTAGACAGATTTGGTAAAATTCTTCACCTTTGTGCTTTCTTTGTACTACTCCATTACTTTTCCCAGCCAGGGGAGGAGGGGTGGTAGATGAAGAATCTCTGTGCTTCTTTCCCCTCAGCCAGATAGTTTCCCAAATCAGCTAAATATAACTCCATTTATTGTCATGCTAAAATGTTCTATTTAGCTGTGTTTAACTGGATATCATGGTTCCATGGGCTGACCTTTCGCTCCTGGGAAGTCGTTTTAAATTCAATCCCCAGCAAAGGAAAATCCTTCCAATTCGTTGGCTGTGAAAGGTCACAAGTGAGATGTGTTTTGATGGTATCTGCCTATGGCTTAATTCTCGGTAAACCTGAGCACTAACTGGGCCTCAATTGTCCTTTGTCTTGGGAATCTGAGTTCTAAGAAGCCTGGGAGAGCTGAGTGGGAGACATGGGCTGAGTTGCTGGCATCAGGAAAGGGTACACAAAGGTACCAGCTGAAAGGTGAGGTTTATGGTGCTAAGTTAGGTCAACGCTGTCTTCTTTCCGAGCTGATCGGGGATTCAGACAAAATATATAGTTTCTCTTCTTGTTTCATTTGATCTCTTTAAGAGGGACATTTCCCACTTTCTGGGAGGCAAAGAGGGCTTAGGTGAGGTAGGGAAGGAACTAGAAGTGTGTGAACCAGTCAAGAGGAGATTGGAGTATCTGAACGTTTAGCCATTTCAGGGTCCAAAGTTTCGAGTTTGAATATTTTCCTTTCAGGATCTCTTTCTCTTCAGGGTCCAGTAGGACTTCAATCTATTCTAGGCTTTCCTTGCCATCATCACGATGCCAATTTTTTACTGAATTAAAATACCTTCAAAAATCTTATCTAAGAACTTCCCACTTAAAAAAAGACAAACTCATGTTTTACCAAGCAAAGGTAGGAGTTTTGTCACACATGGGAATGAGCACAGATTTTGTGACAAAGACACCAAAAGCAATCACAACAAAAGCAAAAATTGACGAGTGGGATCTAATCAAACTTGAGAGCTTCTGCACAGCAAAAGAAATATCAACAGCGTAAACTGACCTCCTACAGAATAGGAGAAAATATTGGCAAATTATGCATCTGACAAAGGTCTAACCTCCAGAATCTATAAGGGACTTAAACGGATTTACGAAAGAATAGCAAACAACCCCATTAAAAAGTGGGCAAAGGACATGAACAGATATTTCTCAAAAGAAGACATACATGCGTCCAGTAAGCATATGAAAAAAAGCTCAATTTCACTGATCATTAGAGAAATGCAAATCAAAACCACCATGAGATACCATCTCACATCAGTCAGAATGGCTGTTATTAAACAGTCAAAAAATACTGATGCTGGTGAGGTCGCAGAGAAAAGGGAACACTTATACACTGTTGGTGGGAGCATAAATTACTTCAACCATTGTGGAAAGCAGTATGGCGATCCCTCAAAGAACTAAAAGTGGAACTATCATTTGACCCAGCAATCCCACTACTGGGTATATACCCAGAGGAACATAAATCATTTGATCATAAAGATACATGCACACGAATGTTCATTGCAGCACTACTCACAACAGCGAAGTCATAGAATCAACCTAAATGCCCATCAATGACAGACTGGATAAAGAAAATGTGGTATATATACACCATGGAATATTATGCAGCCATAAAAAGGAATGAGATCATGTCTTTTTGCAGAAACATGGATGGAGCTGGAGGCTATTATCCTTAGCAAGCTAACACAGGAGCAGAAAACCAAATACTGCATGTCCTCATTTATAAGTGGGAGCTAAATGTTAAAAACTTATGAATACTAAGAAGAAAACAATAGTTACTGTGGCCTGCTTGAGGGTGGAGGGTGGGAGGAGGGAGAAGAGCAGAAAAATCAACAAGTGTAGCATCTGGCTCCTTTCTAACTTAGAAAGAAGCCAGGAAAGCAGTCTGTCCTTCCCATCACTTCATTCCTTTATTACAAACGTGAACTATGCTCGAATCCAGAAAGTATTCACTGTTTCTTGGAAACCACTTGCATTTTGTACTTCCATTTCTATGTTTGTGTTGCTGCCTCTTCCTGGGACAGCTTCATTTTCTCATCAAAATTCTATTCGTGCATAAAGGCCAAAATGTCACTTCTCTCTGTGAAGCCTTCAAAGGCTTTCCCCTCCCCACTTGTGGAGAAGGCAAGCATAGCTTCCATAACACTTTGTCTATGTATATATTATGCCTTATTTCATTATGGTACATTTATGTGTCTCCTTCTCAGTCCAGCTCCTTAAAAGGTAGAACCTAGGCCTTCTTCATCTTTATATCCCTGTTTTAAGCTCATGGGTTACTCCAAGAAGGGAAGCCATTAGCCTTTCTATCACAGAAGTGTAAGCAGTTAGACTTTGGATATCAAGCTTTTGTACTTTTGATATCAAGCTGGTGAAGAAATGAAAATGAAACAATGTTTAACACATCAAATGTATCTTGAAAGTTCAGCAGCCACAGGAATAAACAGAAAGCAAGGCATTCATTTTCTTTTTTTTAATTTTTTTTTATTTTACTTTAGTTGCATACTATATCTGACATTTCTCCCCATGGTATCCCTCCCCACCTTCCCCTCCTTCCCCACCTCCTGCTGTCTCTCCCCTGCCCCTGCAACTGCCCCTAATGTGTGATACTCCTCTCCGTGAGTCCACATGTTCTCATTGTTCAACACCCACCTATGAGTGAGAACATGCGGTGTTTCGTTTTCTGTTCTTGTGTCAGTTTGCTGAGAATGATGGTCTCCAGATTCATCTAAGTCCCTACAAAGGACACAAACTCATCGTTTTTTATGGCTGTGTAGTGTTCCATGGTGTATATGTGCCACATTTTCTTTGTCCAGTCTATCATTGATGGACATTTGGGTTGGTTCCAGGTCTTTGCTATTGTAGACAGGGCTGCAGTGAACATACGTGTGCATGTGTCTGTAGTAGAACAATTTATAGTTCTTTGGGTATATACCCAGTAATGGGATTGCTGTGTCAAATAGAATTTCTATTTCTAGATCCTTGAGAAATCACCACACTGTCTTCCACAGCAGTTGGACTAATTTACACTCCCATCAACTGTATAAAAGTGTTCCTATTTCTCCACATCCTCTCCAGCATCTGTTGTCTCCAGATTTTTTAAATGATCGCCATTCTAACTGGCCTGAGATGATATCTCAATGTGGCATTCATTTTCTAAAAGCAATAAGGACAGTTCTCTGGTAGTAAGTGAGAAAATTCTGCTTCCTCTTCCCCTTTTTCTAAGTGTTGTCAGTTTTCCTGGAAATACCTGGTTTCAGGAAGAACTCTCCAAGTATTAACATAGAATTCAGATGGGGAGAAGTTGGCTAGCTCTGAAAGGTAGGTGGAGCCCTAATTAGTCCCACTTCCCCATGTTCTCATTTTCTTCTCTTTTCCTGGGTCTTCAACCAACAAACCGCAGGCTAGCCCTGATTCTGAGCCTTCTGGAGAGGAGAAAACAGTATACAAGTTAAGCCATAATTTGCAGAAACAGAATTTAGTGATCAAGGCACAACTGATAGAACAACCACATTCCTGGTCTCCTTTATCACCAGGGAGAGATGGCACTTTGTGACCCAGGGGGTGACTCTAGGTACCCATGTCTGTTCTTCCCAGGGCTGATCCTTTTTCGGTTGTCAGTCTAACCCAGTGTATGTGTCAAGATTGTTGCTTGCAAGAATCCAGTAAGGCTGGTAAAGAACCCCCATTTTCTAGTGGGGTGGAAATTCTGGCTTAAGTTCTACACAACCAATAAAAATGACCAACTATGCTACAACTATCTGCATTTGATTGGCAGATCCTAGGTCTCATGCATACACCTTAGGAGCTAGGGAGCTGGAGAGACTTGTTTTCTGGCTTCTACTTTGAGAAGTCAAGATTCATAAGGCAGAAGGGTTTCCAAATGTTACAAGGACTCTCAAAAGGAGTCGAGCTACAGACAATATGACGAAATGTATTCTATTCTGTAAGCATTACAATTTTAATTTTAGCCAATATTAAACAATACATCTTGATTATGCCAATTATTTCAGTCTGTCTGGTAACATAGTAGGATGTGAAAGCTTTTTCTGGGATTTGGGGGTTGGACCATCCCTGCCATTTCTGACGTCTCTCTTTCCTAACAAAGGACCTTACTGCTTATCAATTCCCTTACACTGTCTCTTCTCTCAAATTCATTCTCCCCTGTATCGGGAGGGACGTTAATCCATAGAATGTGTATTCTAATGTTGACTTCCAATTGGGATCCTATATTGCAGGTGTCCACAGCCCAGCCTCTAGAGGGAACTGTCACTTGCTAAGTGACAAGTTACAGTTGTCACTTCTGAGCCCTGCCTCTGTTTGTGACTCCCTTTGAATATTGTGTCCTTGATTCTCTGTTCTTTAAATCAACCACTTCAACCAGATAAGTCACTTTAGGACTGGGCTCACATTATTTTGAGGGGGTCTCTGCTCTGACATAGCTTGATTTTTCTCCATGCTCATTCTGTGTTGATAAGGGTCAATGTATCTTGTTCATGAGAGATAGGCATAAAAGTAGAGCTCCATCAATGTCAATTTTTCAAATTAAAATAAATTCAGGCTATCTAGTTCTTAGGTAGGCTATGAACTCCTCCGAGGCTGGAATCATGTCTTAATCATCAATCATCTCTGTTTTCTCAGTATTTAGTATAGCATCTCACAGCAGGCATACAGTTTATTTTTACTGAATGAATAAATGAATGAATGAGGCAGTGCAGGTTGTTTCGAAAGCCATTAGTATATCTCAGCATTGCAGATCCATCATTCATTTAGCAAACATTTTTTGAGAAGTTGCTTTTATGTGTGAGCACTATACAAGATGCCATGGAAATCTGAAATAGCCTTAATGCTACTAATAATCACAACTACCACTAATAATCGCAACCACACAACAATAACCAACATATGTTTTATACTTACTAGATTACAAGAACTGTGCTAACTGATTCACGAGCATTCGTTTAGCTCTCACAACTCTGAGTCAAGCCTATTATTATTATTATTCCCATTTACAGAGAGAGAATGGATTTTCAGAAAGGCTAAGTAAATAAAACAAATTGAGAATATAATGTTTACCCAATAAAGTTAGGGAGATACAAGAGTCATCTGGAATGTCTTAAGAGTCACAAAGAAATACATTTGCAGTTCTCAAATGTCATTTAAAGAGCTCTTGAATGCTAAAATGATATAACTGGATATTGGAATTTACGGGATAACCTTTATTTAACCTGCATATTATCAGTAAAGAACTCTGCTTTATTCATTCATCCATCCACTTGCCAGACATGAATGGCATGCAGTGTGCCAGGAACTGTACTAAGCATTGGGGGCAGGGTGGCGGGAGCTGGAAGGTGAGACAAACACTTAAAGAGGTCGTTGCACTTCATAGATAAATGCTATAATAGTGACGGGAACATATTTCAAAGGAATATTTCCAACGTTTCACCAGTAAATATGACATTTGCAGTAGATATTTGTGGTTATCCGCTATTAGGTTAAGAAAGACCCTTTTATTTCTAGTTTGCTAAGTTTTTTTCCCTAAATCATATGACCGTTACATTTATTCTACATCTCTTCAAATGGTATTTTTCACATATGGAGATAATTTGTCCTCTTTCATTTATTGTACTTGCATTGTCTGAAATATAATATTTCTTAACATTAAACCAACCTTGCATTTTTGGGGTAAGTCATAATGTTATAGACCTATTAAGAGTTTTTACCTGTTTCTTTCTTTAAAAAAAAATTCTTCTTAAACTTTTGTTATGTATTTGTAGGAATATATCTATTTTACCCAAGTTTTTTAATGTACTGGCATAGTTATCACACTATTAATTTATCATTTTTAATTTATGTAACATCTGTAGTTATGGCCTCATCATTCTTAGTATTGTTTATTTATTTGTTCTCTCTTTTTCTTCATTAACATTATTTAAAAACTTCTCAATTTTATCAGTCTTTTCAATGACTCCATTCTGGCTTTGTTTAAACCTAATTATTTTCTAATTTCATAATATACATTTTAACTTATTTAATTTTGAGCCTTTCTTTTTTTTTCTTCTGTAGGCAAGCAAAACTATACATTTTCTTCCAAGAAATACTTTAGCTGTATCCCTTAAATTTTGATATTTATTTTTCATATATAATTTATTTAAAATATTATATAATAGTATAATTTCATTATGATTTCCTTTTTTGCCCTGAGTTATTTAAAATGTATTTTAAAATTTCCAATTAAATAGATTGTTATTATGTTCTTTTTGAAAAGTTATCTTTATTACATTGTGGGCTGAGGATGTGATGTATAGAGAGTGTTTGAAATTTATTAGACTTGCTTTATAGCCTAATGCATGGTTAATTTTGGTAAATAGCCCTTGTGTGTTTGACAAGTAGTTTGATGCAGTTATTTTGGATCAGGCTTGTTATTTTGTGTTGTTCAAATCTATCTCCTTGCTGTTTTTGGATTGCTTGATCCATCAATTACTGAGAGGAGTGTGTTAAAGTGTGTGAACCTATAACTTTCCCTTAACTGATATCTCAATGATGTATTTATACATTTTGAAGCTATAACACATACCTAAGAGTTTTAAATTGTTATATATTCCCTGTGAAATTGAAGCTTTGATTACTATGTATTGACCATTCTTATTTCTAACAGTGCTTTTTACCTTAAAGTCTATTTTATATAATTAATATAGGTTCATCAGTTTCTTTTGGTTCATATTTGCTCAGAAGGAAATATTTCCAAAAGATTAACAGTCATTAATGCTGGGTGATGAGATAAAAAGTAATTGTTTTTTTTCTACTTTTCAGTATTTTCAAAATTTTCTTTAATAAGCACATACTATTCTCATAATAAGAAAAACTACATTTTAAAAATTTGATTTAAAAAATGATTAAGAGTTTGAGAGATCCTCCTTTCTGATCAAACTTAGTATTTGGGGTCTAGAGTCTCAGATAGCTAAATAGGCATATAACAGCTTATATGTCATACAGGTAGTTCTTAACACTGACACTTTTTAAAAATTAATTTGTTTTTATTTCAATAGTTTTTGGGGGTACAGGTGGATTTTGGTTACATGGATAAATTCTTTAGTGGTGATTTCTGAGTTTTTGGTGCACCTGTTACCCGAACAGTGTACACTGAGCCCCATGTGTAGTCTTTTATCCCTTACCCCCCCCACACTTCCTCCTGAGTCCCCAAAGTATATCATTTTTATGCCTTTGAGTCCTCAAAGCTTAGCTCCCATGTATAAATCAGAATTTGGTTACATTATTTGGTTTTCCATTCCTGAGTTACTTTACTTAGGATAATGGCCACCAGCTCCCTCCAAGTTGCTGCAAACGACGTTATTGTATTCCGTTTTATGGCTGGGTAGTATTCCATGGTTTCTGTCCACTCGGTTGATGGTACTTAGGTTGGGTACATATCTTTGATATTGTGAACTGGGCTGCTAAAAACATGCATGTGTGTGTGTGTGTCTTTTTCGTATAATGACTTCCTTTCCTCTGGATAGATACCTAGCAGTGGGATTGCTGGATCAAATGGTGGATCTACTTTTAGTTTTTTAAGGAATCTTCATACTGATTCCCATGCTGGTTGTACTAGTTTACATTCCCCCCAACAGTGTAAAAGTGTCTCCTTTTCACCACATCCGTGCCAACATCTATTGTTTTTGACTTTTTAATTATGGCCATTCTTGCAGCAGTAAGGCAGTATCTCATTGTGTTTTTGATTTGCATTTCCCTGATAATTAGTGATTTTGAGCATTTTTTTCACATGTTGACTGTATATTTTCTTTTGAGAATTGTCTATTCATATCCTTTGCTCACCCTTTGATGAGATCCCCTTTGTTTTCTCTTTTTCTTGCTGATTTGTTTGAGTTCCTTGTTTCAGTGACCCAAGATTGTGCCACTACACTTCAGCCTGGGTGACAGAGCAAGAGCGTCTGAAGAAAATAAAGAAATCACACATGCAGATCCAGGGTCTTGGTGCTGCAGTGACACTTTTGGTGAGAGTATCTAATAATGGCTGCTGCTATTCGGCATAGGCCTGGGCTAGAAGATGGCTCCCCACCAATCCCACCCCTATTACTGTTCCTTTTGTTCTGGTGCTTTTGGGCTTTATTCTAAATGTATTCCTTGCTCTCTTGTATTTCTGGGTTAACATTGAGACCCCACACAGATCTGTTTGCTCATTCAGTCATGTTCACATTGCATTGTGTGCTTCTTTACTGAACTTAGAATATTTTATTGCTTCTGCAAAACTTTTTGAGGGTGAAGGAGGGAATCATGAGCCAGTTGGTTCAGGTAGAGAAACAAATACTGAATTATAATGATGAGATTATTCATCCCATGTCCTACTAAGCTGTCTATAGGAGATGTCCTGTCCATCTTAGCCGATTGTTGCCTCACTTACAGCTCTCCTCATAATTTGTAATTCTTTTATTTTGGTTCATTTGATTTCTTTTACAGTTTTCATACTAGGAAACAAGATTCATGAGGCCAGGGTACAAGTCAATCTTTGTCAGGGCTGCTGTATCTGCAGCCCCTAGCTCAATTCCAGCACAAAGTGCGCATTTGAAAACATTTACTGAATGAATGAATGAATGGATTGATGGATGAATGAATGGCAGAGACCATGTTTGTCTTTTTATCTTTGCATTTTGGCATCCAATCCAGAGCCTGACTTGTAGAGGCCGCTGACTCATTTTATTGAAAAAGAAGCTGTAATATGTATAACCTAGATTCATGAATAAAAATTTCACTTTTTCTCTTTAGTGTCTTCAAAACTGGGAACTTTGAGTTGTTCATCATTCAGTTGCTATTTCTTCAACAACTATCAGTACAGTGAGTTGATGCAAAGATGAATAAGAAACGCACCTTTCACAGCTTTAACTTTAGTAGAGAATCCAGCACATCATATATCTTCAACAGATTTTATAAATGAATAAATAAAGGAACAAATAAATCAGTTAAATTTCTGAGGATTGATATTACCCATATAAAAAAATCTGCATTGTTGGGCAACAGGATAATTTCAGCTATGCTGCACTGATTGAATATACTGGCCATTGTTCCACGTAGGATAGTGTTTTCTGGATGGCTTTCTCTTTGGCTGTTTCTCCTTTGGATGATCATATAGAATAGATTCCATGACACCTTTGTCTCTGAGTTGGGTTGGTGGGTGTACAGTGCCTATGGACACCACTCACAGAGCTGAGACACTGGCAGGAAAGAGTGGCGAACAGGATAATGAGAAAGCAAGAAGAAAGAGAAAAAGGGAAATGGGAGAGGTCAGGTGATGAGAGCAAGGAAAAGAATGGAGGAGAAGGAAGAAATAAAGTCAGTAATGTTTACGATGCCTGCCAGTTATTGAATGCCTGTTGTAGATGTTCTACGTTATGTTCAACACACGTGTTATCTCTAATCTTTACAACCCAGCTGGCAAGCTCAGGAACATTTATTGTTTTCATTGTGTAGATGAGCAGACAGGTTCAGTGAGGTTAATAAGTAACTTGACCAGCCACACACTGCTAAGAGGGACAGCCAAGATTTTCTCTCAAGAGTGTCTGGCTGAAATCCATAGTATGATCTCCTGGTGAGGAATGACAGAGGCCTTCTAACAGGGTCCTGCATGCCTCCCATAGGACATTTGGATTATAGACAGTTAAACACCTGCTCCAGGTGGAATATCTAGACATCAACACTTTGAAGTATATCTATTTATCTGCTAATTCATACACACACACACACACACACACACACACACACACACACATCAACTGGAGAAAAGAAAAGAAAAATGGATTAATTGGATTAATTTCTGTGTACAACTCGACCAAAATCTTCTGGAATAAACACTTAGCAGAAAAGAGGAATAATAGATGACAAATGGCCACCATTCTCAAATGCTGTAATTCCAGAAGTAAAGTAAAACCCTCTAATTCCACCCTCATCTCCCACATATAGTGAGTAAACAAAGTCACATAGACCAAAAAAGCAACAGGAAAACAACAAAAAAGTTGAGGGGCCCTGAAAATGCTGTCTGAATGTCCATTCCCCAAAGGGTTGAGGTCAGGCATATGGTTCTATTCACCAAACCCTAAACAAAGGATTCGGGCTATTTTATGCACTGATTATTATTGTTGGTTAAATTAAAGCATGATCAAAAAAGTGTAATGCAATATTATTTTTAGTTACTGTAGCTAATTGAAAACATAGAAAGAGCTGTGACTATAAAAATGGAGTGAGAACACTCAGATGCACGTCCAAGGGGTCTATCTTACCCCTTTCAAGCTGGGCAATGGCATATTTTCAAAACACAGCCGTTATCCCCAGAGTCTATACTTAAGTGCATCAGGAGAAACACTTGGCCTGGGAAAAAGAAAAAACAGCTAACTCCCTCCTATCAGCAGACTTTGAAACTTCAAATTTAATTTGAAAACTACCAATGGTTAATTTGTTCACATGAAAGACATTACAAATATATATCTATATATAATTGCTGTCAAGCCAAGGACTATCTTTTATCTTGCTGTTCCCAGTATGAAGCCTAGATCCTGGCATCTACATGATGCTCATCAATAATTGTTGAGTGAATGAGTGAATAATTGTTGAAGACCTTTGTGTAATAAATGAGAACACTTTTTTTCTTAAACAACTGACCCTCTTCCCCAGTGTAAGTGCAGATCAGCAAGATTTGAGGGAGAAAAGACAGCTCTGCTTTGGCTTGGTACCTAAGTCTGAGTGGTGGAGAATGCAAGCAGACATTTTTGTCTATTTGTTCAATATTGTATTTCCAGTGCCAATAACAGTATCTGGCACAGGTTAGTGCTCAATACGCATTTGTAGAATTAATAAATAAATGCTTATCATGGAGTTGGAAAGAGAGAATGAGTTAAGCAAAGGAGGCAAAATGGAGAACGCAAGAAAACTTCACAGTGTGGTTTTATTTCTCTGCTGAGAACTCTGCTGAGTTATCAATTCCCAAATATTCTAGGAGTACTCTTATGTGATATAAGAATTCCTTCCTCGTGATCACGGTATCTCCGCTTCCAGGCAAGTATGTTCTCACTCATAAGTGGGTGTCGAACAATGAGAACACATGGACACAGGGAGGGGAACATCACACGCCAGGGCCTGTCAGCGGGTGGGGGGTTAGGGGAGGGATAGCAGGGGGTGGGGAGATTGGGGAGGGATAGCATTAGGAGAAATACCTAATGTAGATGACGGGGGGATGGGTGCAGCAAACCGCCATGGCACGTGTAGACCTATGTAACAAACCTGCGTGTTCTGCAATGTACCCCAGAACTTAAAGGAAAGTAACAACAACAACAAAAGAATTCCTTCCTCAAATCAGTGTAATCTGCCTTGTGTGGATTAACCAGGCTTCTGTTTACTGATGTGAGGGACTAGGGTGATGCCTTTAAAGGCATCAGTTCCAGCAACTTAGTGAAAGATGCTCTAGACCAATTTAGGATGCGCGGGGGATGTATTAGGGCAAGGTAGGGCATTTTCATATTATAGGAGAACAGTATGACCTTAAAGAGAGCTCACATTAGATTTCTGGGCTTTATGCTCTCAATTTCCGCTACCTATTTATGCCTGTTGATTTTTCCCAGAAGAGGCTTATTCTATTCATTTTTCTTCAAACAAAGACAGTTTACTGATTATCAAAGCCCAATGACACAGAGCATGTACATGAGAGGCCATGTTTAGGTAGCACCGAGAGAAACGTTCTTAGGAAGGACATTCCGAGGATGTGTCTTGAGTCTACACTTCACAACTAAATGGAGAGAAACTTACAAAAACAAGCTGGATGCACTTTAGCAGGATTAATTTGTATGGAGTTGAAAAAAATGTCATCAACATTCAATAGTTACCCTATATGGCATCTGACTTTTCTTCATAAAGAGACTGTGTGTGGTATTCTGTGTATGTGGGTGGCATTTTTGGGCCTTTTCAGACAAGTATGTATATGTTATTTTTTGTCTTCTCCTTTTGTTATACACTTAACCATCAATTTAAAGGCAGGGGGAAAGACTGTTGAAACAAAACTTACCATTTATTTTCCTTTAGACTAGTCCCACATTTTCTGAATCCATTTTGAATTCAGTTCAAGTAATGGAAAGTTGGTACATTTTGCAAAGAACCATAAGTCTGAAAAATCATCACAAAGCTTATTCTTCCTCTATGGTCTCATGATTGTACATGGGAGCCACAGTCATATACTGATCGTATGTGGGAGCCACAGTCATATACTTTTGAACACAACTCTTTTGAAACAAATTCCCACAACTGTGGTGCAAGAATACAGGCAGCAATTTTCACAGAGTAAGAAAGTGTTCGATGGGCCTTTGTGTTTTGTTCTATCCCCCAAAATGATTTGAATGTGACTCTTTGACATCACTGGGTGAAGCTCTTGAGTGTTAGTGCACACAATGGGATTCTCTTTAGTAATCAGGAGGAGGGGAAAAGTCACCAGGGCAAGCCAAGAGGGAACATGGTTTATGAATGCAAAACTTACAGTAGAACTTTAGACAGAAAAAAGTTGACAATGCAAGTTAAAGCTGGCCCCAGGCAGCAATAACTTACTGAAGTGGCATTTATTTGGCTGATAACCCAAGGTCTTGCTGAACTTGCTAGTACAACAGAGGTAATCTTTATGGAAGAATGAATTACAATAGCAGCTTGCAGTAACATTATTTGATCTTTCCATTATTTAGAATGACCTTTTAAGCTCCCCCAAAACTGCAAGTTTCAACTTTCTGCTGCAACGTTGAAACCGAAATAGGAATTCTCCTACCTATCCTAAAAGATTTTTTTTCAGTAGGTTTGCAGTATGCCTCACCGGCAGTAGAACTGGTGATAAAGATCTAACATGAGATTTGTTCTGCAATGTAACTGAGCTGTAAGTAGACTGAGTAAATAATTTTATACCCTGAAAAGTAAAATGACTTGCTCAAGGTCATACAGCAAGGTGATCTGCTTCAGGTGCCATGTTCGTAGCTATTATTTGAGAGTTAATTAAGTAGGCTGAGATCCAGAAGACTCAAGGTACAAGAGGATTATAAGATTACAATGCTTTTATGAGAAGCATAGGTGTCATGAGAGCAAGAAAGAAGAATGTTGACTTCTTTGAAAAGACTAGTTTTTCTTTCATTCTTTTCCCTTCCCTAATGGGAATTATATTAATGAGCATTAAATAATGTTGTAGCTAAATGTTAGGCATTTATTTCAAGTGCACTAAGAATCTTCAATGTATAGATACGTTTGTTTAGAATGGAGAAGTTTTTTATGGTGGTAGGGGCAGAGATTAAGCTTCATCATTTTAAGTTGAAGACACTTAGAGCATTTTCTCTTCCAAGGCACATGCACATTTCCTTACACACCCTCTGAATACCAAATGGCATTCAGTGTGGGTGGGGTAAACATGTGACACCACACCTGGAGAAATAGCTGCCTCATCCATCAGTTGCAGTTCAGGTATTTGGCGCTGGTTGGAGGCATAATGATGAGGCAGAGATTTTTTTTTTGAGACAGAGTTTCGCTCTTGTTACCCAGGCTGGAGTGCAATGGTGCGATCTCAGCTCACCGCAACCTCCGCCTCCTGGGTTCAGGCAATTCTCCTGCCTCAGCCTCCTGAGTAGCTGGGATTACAGGCACACGCCACCATGCCCAGCTAAGTTTTGTATTTTTAGTAGAGATGAGGTTTCACCTTATTGACCAGGATGGTCTCAATCTCTTGACCTCGTGATCCACCCGCCTCAGTCTCCCAAAGTGCTGGGATTACAGGCTTGAGCCACCGTACCCGGCCCAAGGCAGGGATTCTTGATTTCTTGTCTACCTCCTCCCCTTCCAGAGCTTTCTTTCAACTTCATAGTTCCAATTTGGGAGCATTTGGAGTGAGATAGATAGAAGTGTGAGATAAAGCTGGAAATATTGGGATAGTCAGATAGAAAGAACTTGAGAGTCTGTCTCAGTCTGCCATTTTTCTCTCCTCAACACACCAATGCAGCTAACTGCACATGTATGTTTATTGCAGCACTGTTTACAATAGCAAAGACTTGGAACCTACCCAAATACCCATCAATGATAGACTAGAAAAAAAAATGTGGCACATCACATCTACAACCAACTGATCTTTGACAAACCTGACAAAAACAAGCAATGGGGAAAATATTTCCCTGTTTAATAAATGGTGTTGGGAAAACTGGCTAGCCATGTGCAGAAAGCAGAAACTGGACCCCTTCCTGACACTTACACTAAAATTAAATCCAGATGTATTAAAGACTTAAACATAAGACCTAACACCATAAAAACCCTAGAAGAAAAGCTAGGCAAAACCATTCAGGACACAGGCATAGGCAAGGACTTCATGACTAAAACACCAAAAGCATTGGCAACAAAAGCCAAAGTAGACAAGTGGGATCTAATTAAACTCCAGAGATTCTGTGCAGCAAAAGAAAAAAGCATTAGAGTGAACTGTCAACCAACAGAATGGGAAAAAATGTTTGCAATCTTCCCATTTGACAAAGGGCTAATATCCAGAATCTACAAAGAACTAAACAGATTTACAAGAAAAAATCAAACCTATTCAAAAGTGGGTGAAGGATATGAACAGACACTTTTCAAAAGAAGATATATATGAGGCCAACAAACATAAGAAAATGCTCATAATCACTGGTCATTAGAGAAATGCAAGTCAAAGCCACATTGAGATACCATCTCACGCCAGTTAGAATGGCGATCATCAAAAAATCTGGAGACAACAGATGCTGGAGGAGATGTGGAGAAATAGGAACCCTTTTACGATGTTGGTGGGAGTGTAAATTAGTTCAACCATTGTGGAAGACAGTGTGGCAATTCCTCAAGGATCTGGAAATAGAAGTTTCATTTGACCCAGCAATCCCATTACTGAGTATATATCCAAAGGATTTTAAATTGTTCTATTATAAAGACAGACACATATGTATGTTCATTGTGGCACTGTTTACAATAGCAAAGACCTGGAACCAACCCAAATGCCCATCAATGATAGACTGGACAAGGAAAATGTGGCACATATACATACACCATGGAATACTATGCAGCCATAAAAAATGATGAGTTTGTGTCCTTTGTAGGGACATGGATGAATCTGGAAACTATCATTCTCAGCAAACTGACACAAGAACAGAAAATCAAACATTGCATGTTCTCACTCATAGGCAGGTGTTGAACAATGAGAACACATGGACACAGGGAGGGGAGCATCACACACTGGGGTCTGTTGTGGGGGCTAGGGGAAGGGCCGCAGGGGGTGGGGAGATTGGGGACGGATAACATGAGAAGAAATGCCAAATATAGGTGATGGGGGAATGTAGGCAGCAAACCACCTTGCCATGTACATACCTATGCAACAACCCTCCATGATCTGCACATGTACCCCAGAACCTAAAGTACAATAAAATAATGTGGCACATATACATCATGGAATGCTATGCAGCCATAAAAAGGAATGCACCCATGTCCTTTTCAGGGACTTGAATGAAACTGGAAACCATCATTCTCAGCAAAGTAGCACAGGACCAGAAAACCAAACAATGCATGTTCTCACTCATAAGTGGGAGTTGAACAGTGAGAACACATGGACACAGTGAAAGCAACATCACACACCGGGGCCTGTCATGGGGGTGGGGGGTCAAGGAGAGGGAGAACATTGGGACAAATACCTAATGCATGTGGGGCTTAAAACCTAGATGATGGGTTGGTGGATACAGCAAATCACCATGGCACATGTATACCTATGTAACAAGGTATCCCACAACCTAATGTAAAATTGTGAAAGAAAGAAAGAAGGAAAAAGAAAGAAAGAAAGAAAGAAAAAGAAAGAACCTCTACCCCCATCTTGTATTCCTCTTTAATTATTGCCTTCTCTTTTCTCTTTCATACCTTGGCTTCCTGAGACTTATCTGAAGTCCCTTTCTTACCCTCGCATTTGGCTTCTAAACTGTTCAGTCTACTGTGGTCTGATATGAGCTTCTACTGTGACTCTGACTGCTTTCACTGAATTCACTAATTACACAACTGCAAATCTAGTGGGCATGTTAAAAGTCTTGTTTTAGATTTACAGAAAGAAAACAAACAAGCCCATTCAAAAATGGGCAAAGGATATGAACAGACACTTTACAAAAGAAGACATACATGAGGCCAACAAACATATGAAAAAGTGCTCATCATCATTGGTCATTAGAGAGATGCAAATCAAAACCACATTGAGATATCATCTCACACCAGTTAGAATGGCGATCATTAAAAAATCTGGAGACAGCAGATGCTGGAGAGGATGTGGAGAAATAGGAACACTCTTACACTGTTGGTGGGAGTGTAAATTAGTTCAACCATTGTGGAAGACAGTGTGGCGATTCCTCAGGGACCTAGAAATAGAAATTCCATTTGACCCAGCAATCCCATTACTGGGTATCTATCCAAAAGACTGTGAATCATTCTACTATAAGGACACATGCACACGAATGTTCATTGCAGCACTGTTTACAATAGCAAAGACCTGGAACCAACCCAAATGCCCATCGATGATAGACTGGACTGGGAAAATGTGGCACATATACACCATGGAATATTATGCAGCAATCAGAAATGATGAGTTTGTGTCCTTTGTAGGGACATGGATGAATCTGGAGAACATCATTCTCAGCAAACTGACACAAGAACAGAAAAAGAAATACCGCATATACTCACTCATAGGTGGGTGAGAAAAATGAGAACACATGGACACAGAGAGGCGGTCTACTATACACTGGGGACTGTTGGGGGAAATGGGGAAGGGACAGCGGGGGGGGGTTGGGGGGGATAGCCTGGGGATGAATACCAAGTGTGGGTGAGGGGGAGGAAGGCAGCAAAACACACTGCCATGTGTGTACCTATGCAACTATCTTGCACGTTCTGCACATGTACCCCCAAACCTATAATGCAATACAAATTAAAAAAAAAAAAAAAAAAGAAATTTACCAAAAAAAAAAAAAAAAAAAAAAAAAAAAGTCTTGTTTTAGGCAACACAACTAAGGTCTGACATCGCTGATCTCCCTCTTATTCTTAAAACTCCTTTCCACAATTTCCTTCTTACCTTGCTGTCCTCCTGCTTCATGAGAGTCTCTTCCCTTTCAGGTTGGTGTTCTCTGGTGGTTCCTAGGTACCTCTTCTGATTTTATTTTTCACACTCCATGTCTTCTACTTATGCAATTTCAGATGCTTTCTTCTAAGCTCTGGGCCTCTATTCCAATTGCTTCGTGGAAGCCTTTTGTGTCTGCTCTGTGGATATCACAACATCAGTCTATCACTGATGTGCTTAATTCATTTTCTCTCCTCTAGAATCAGTCCTTTCTCTTGTATTTCTGATTCTGCTTACCACACACTTGATTCCCTACATCAGAAATGTGGAGATCATCTGTAACTCTTGACCACATGGATCGTTGTCACCAAATTCTCCTGTTTTTGCTTCTGAAATGACTCCGAAGTCTCTCTTTCCTTTTGCCTGCCCATTTTTCCTGCTGTGGTTTAGCTACTCATCATTTTTAAATCCTAACTGATATTTTTTTACTTCCAGTTTCTTTCTCCTTAAGACTCATTTTATATACTACTGTAACAATGATCTGTAAAATATGTTAATGTTAGGTCACTTTCTGCATATTATTCTTCAATAGTTTCCCATTATTTATAGAATAACAATGGAAAATAATATGCTTATTATGTGCCAGGTACTGCTCTAATTGCTTTACATATATCGATCCAGATGTTAATTCTCATAATAATCCTATGATGGTAACTCTTATTATATTTTTATCTCCACTTAAGAGATGAGGAAACAAGGGCACAGAAAGGGTGATACCTTTGCCCACTTGGGGTAGGAATTAAGCCCAGACAGTCTCAGTCCAGGGCATATGCTTCTAACTGCTACTCTTTTCTGCCTTTTTGTTGCTAGCACAGAATTCAAGGTCCTTGCTGATCTGGTCTCTGCTGACCAACTTGCTTCACTTCTTGTTCTACTGATAAAATCCCCCCAATTCCCCTGCCAAACTGGACCAATTGTCAAAATCATCATATATAGCTTTATAATGCTATGTTTAATTTTACATATGCTATTTTCTCTTCCTAGAAAATAGTTGCCCACTTCTCACACATGCACTTGTGTATTTTGCTTGGCTGGTCAAGAGTCAGCTGAAGCATCACTTCCTACAGGCTAATAGGGTTTCCTCTTCTGCTCATTTTCAAGGCTGGGGCACATATCTATAATAGAACTCTCTGTTGTGGTGTACTTAATCTTCATACGTGAAACAGTCCCCACCATGTCTTCTGTGTATAACTGTACCCAAAATGATTATTAAATAAGTGGATGGATATTAAAAGCTATGGGGATAAGTTTATACTTAATTTTGGTTATGAAATGTTCAGTTGGTTAAACACTTATCAAGAGGGTAATAGGATCAGAACTGCTGCTCATGTATTAACCTGGTGGTAGCATGGAGTGCTGATCAGAGGAGAAAGGTCTCAGGCAGGGCCAACGTATTGCATAATGAGGACTCGGTCTATGGTACTATCAGTGGGAAGACAAAGGCAGGATGGATTTGAGAGGTGTTGTGATAGTTGAATCCATCACACTTCACTTCTTTTAATTTGTAGAACAGTAAGTTACTGAGATCTGTAGGACACCGATGTCCACAAAGTTACAGTAGTGAGCAAAATATACAGGTTCCTAGTGTCAGGGAGCTTCTATTCTAGAGCAGAGAGATGGTCAATAAATAAATCTAAAAATAAATACTGGGTACATACCCAAAGGATGATAAATCGTTCTATTATAAAGACCCATACACACGTATGTTCACCGTGGCACTATTCACAATAGCAAAGACTTGGAACCAACCCAAATGCTCATCAATGATAGACTGGATAAAGAAAATGTGGCATATACACACCATGGAATACTATGAGCCATAAAAAAGGATGAGTTCATGCCCTTTGCAGGGACATGGATGAAGCTGTAAACCATCATTCTCAGCAAACTGACACAAGAACAGAAAACCAAACACTGTATGTTCTCACTTATAAGTGGGTATTGAGCAATGAGAACACATGGACACAGGGAGGGGAACATCACACACTGGGGCCTATTGGGGGGTGGGGGAGCTAGGGGAGGGATGTTGGGGAGGGGGGATTGGGGAAGGATAGCATTAGGAGAAATACCTAATGTAGGTGACAGGGGAGGCGGGCATGGAGGCAGCAAACCACTATGGCATGTGTATACCTTTGTAACAATCCTGCAAGATCTGCACATGTACCCCAGAACTTAAAGTATAATTTAAAAAATAATAAAAATAAATAAACAAGAGTTTAATATCAGTCATGAGAGTTGTGATGGGGAAAGTATAAACAGTGTGATGTTAGAGTTTCTGGGACCATCTCTCTGACGCGGTGACATTTTGGCCATTTGACAAGCAACTACCTGGAGGAGAGAAGTGCCACATGAAATCCCAGGGAGAGAGCAAGTTTGGTGTGTGTGCGAAGCAGAAACAAGGCCAGAGTGGTGAGATCATGGCCAACTGGGTGACGGAAAAGGAGAATGAGGTCGGAGACCACACAGAGCTTTAGGCCATGGAAGGAAGTTTGAATTTCGTTCTAAGCGTGATGGAAATTTAAGTGCCATTGAGAGAGAAAGAACACTGGTGGGTCCGGAACATTAGTGACAATATTTATCAAAATGAGGAAGCTGAGAAGAAGTGCTAGTCTGATTGGGAAAAATAATTTTAGTTTGAGGAATTAAGGCTCTGAAAGTGAGAAATGTGAGTTTAGGGACTGAGAAATTAGTCCCGGAGGCTAAAATTCTCTTTCCTCATCAAACTCGTACTTCTTCTCAACTTCTTCATTTTGATAAATATTGCCATTTATATGTAGTGAGATTTCTATGGAAGATGGTGAAGAAAGAGACTGCAGAAGAAAGAGAATTGAGGACGAAAGCCAAAGATAAAGCCGTAGAGCAGCGGAGATGATGGTGGAGGAAGAGTCCTCAAGGGAAATTCGTAAGGATGAGGAAGAGCTGGACATGTTCTCAGACACAGGAATGGGGCCACTGGCAGAAGAGAGAAAATGCTGTTAAAATTGCACAGTAGAGTGATTATGGTTAACAATATTGCATTTTAAACTTCAAAAAAGCGAGAAGAGAGAAGTTTGAATCTTCTCACCACAAAAAACAATAAATGTTTGAGGAAATGAATATGCTAAATACTCTGATTTGATTTTTTATACAATGCATACAAGTATTGAAACATGACACCATAGCCCACACAGGTGTATGGTTATTATGTGTCAATTACACACACACAAATAAATAAATAAATAAATAAGTTGTGATGGACTCGCCATCAAGGTTAGCTGGGACCAGGCAGCAGGATGTGAGCCTTAAGGAAGATGAACTGTCAAGCTGAGGCTGCTAATCAGAGCAGGGAATGTAGGCAGGGAGAACGTGAGCCAGTTACATTCCTAGGCCCAGCTGGGCCAGCCAGCCAGCCCAAAGCCCAGGTCTAGTTTGGTCAGGCACCAGCACATGGAGCTCACGCTGCCTGGCCTTCCTCAGTGAAATCGGCCCATAGGTCATCTCCCAGGAGTGAGGTTGAGTTGAAGGGAGTTAAGGGGTGGGCCCTGGAGGGTGATGAATGTTTAAAACAGCCACTGTGGCCCCCTGCAATAATTAGTCAACAAGCGATGTGTAAAACGATTTTTGAGGATCAGTGAGAGCTCAGGTGAGGTTAGAAAGCTTTGCTTTATGGTGGCCCAGTTCCCATGGTTTCTTTTCTTATGCAGTTTGGAAGAGGGAGCAGAGAAAACCAGTTATTGTTGACAATAAGTCTAGCTTCATGTTAGAGGTTACTGCATGTTTTTTCTCCCAGTACCACAATATTATTTTACATTTTGTAGAAAAACAGATTATAGGCCAAATTAAAATTTGCTGTTTTATATGTTAAAAAATTACATATGATTTCAGCCTAATTTTGAAAATCTGCAGTAAGTGAAACCAAGGTTCTATATTAACAAGCCTAAACCAATTTATATTCAACTCTAATTTTAAAATAAATGTGAAAATGTTGGACCACTTGTTATAATGACTTGGGCTCTTTGTAGCACGTATGTGCGTTGGAGACCAAGAATGTACAAATAAATAGTAATGGTATAACACAAATTTCAAAGTTTTTGAGTGACATGTTAACAATGTGAAGTTTTCCGCTGACTGATATTTTAATGTCACACCCCCAACAAACCTATAATTAAAGTTATTTTGGCATTTGCATCTGAAATCCTTGCTTTTGGGGGGTGGGCGGTTTATAATTCCACTTCTTAAATGAGCTTCCAGGTATAATTTGACATAAAATACAAAGTCTTATTCTGGCAAAAATTTCTTCTCTAGCTTTCCATCGTGAGATGCAGGAAAATGTAGCTTGTCAGTTTAAAAAGTTATAAAGGTATCTTAAAAGGGAATTGAACCTTTTGTGACTGTTTATTTGGGATTTGTTGACCAGAGTATATATATGAGAGCTGAAGCCCAGCTACTATACATTTCTCACAAACACAGAGGTTGTTAGAACGTACAACAGGCGGTTTCGGGAGAAGGGAGTAGCCTCACTTACTATGCTCCTCTTAAGGACATTAATTAATTTATGTTTTTCTTTAAGAGAATTAATACTTGCCATGTCATCATTCCTAGGAAAAATATTTGGGTCTATAGCTACATATTTTAAACGGCATATAAATGAGTGGAACAACATTATCAGAATAGAAAACCAACAGAGTCAGGGCAGTGGATGGAGAGTCGGTGGTTTCTCTTTTTGGACACTGTCTCCTTTAATCTTGTAAGCACAGAAGTTTCACGTGGGATTCTGATGTTTTCCTTTCCCATGCATTCCTTATATATCTATTTTGTATGAATACATACACGTCTGTATACGGATGCATACATGTAACAGCAGGGGATAAATCTCTTGAAGAGTCATCTACTTCCACCTCCTTGGATATGGACTCTGACATAGGAGGGGAAAGCTTTAGACACTTTTGAAGCAAGGAGTTAGATTCTGCCCTGGAATTCAGAAAGTAAAAGGAAAGTGCTCGGGAACAAATCTTATGCTGAGGTAGGGGGTCATAGGAAGGCCACTGAATTCTTACAGGAAGTTCATGGGGGCAGTGGGAGGAGACATGGAGCAAGGATCATTTGAAGAATGCCATCCTTTAAGTAGGTTTTAAGCACATCACTGGTAGGGGAACATCCATATGGCTTTTCTTGCCCAAACAATTATAGGAAATGTCTCCCAAAACACTTCATGGCCGGGTAGGAGTGGGGTAAAAACTACAACCACCATCATTTACGCACATCAGATTAAGTGCTGACTCACACATTTACGCTCTTCCTGAAACGCTTGGTCATTTGAAGTGGGCAGGGCTGTACTTTTCCTCAAGGGAGACATTTTTTCTTATAAACCTCTTTCTCTTCCTCTCCCCCAAACTTATGCACAATCTAAATTCCTTCAAAATAACAGAGTCTGAGCCTCCAATTCGTCCAGAGGTTTTACAGCCCAGTCCTCAAATTCTCTGTTGTCACCATGACATATAACTAAGACAGAAAAGGAGTGACGTCAGGTGCTACCTTTGAGTTAAATGTCCTATTACTTAGTGCTTCTTGTTAAGCCTTTTTGGCAAATTAGAGGTTTCCCATTTCCCCAGTCGACTGGATGTAAGATGTTGGGAGGCTGTTTTTTTCTTTAACACGAGGCTCTTAAGAATTTGTAGCAATGTATTTTTAATACTGTCAATAAACAGCTTCCTCAAGACTCAGAGGGGCAATAATGGAAGCTGTTAACAAAGTGTGAAAAGCAACAGGCTAGCAAAGGTTAATCACATGGCTGCCCACTAATGACCTCTACAGCCCTCAGTTTAAACCCAACAGCACTTGTAAAGACCAATCACGTGAATAATTTCCTGTCTGAGGTAGCCTTTATGGTTAAGAATAAAAGCGGAGCTGATTGTGAATGGAAACCCCCCGGCAGGGGAGGTGGTTATTATTTTTAAGCTGATCTAAACACCTGGGTTTCCCACTGGACCCTATTAAACTTCCCCTATTATGTCTAAATATTTCAATCATTTCTGCAGCAGTTGTGAATTAGTGCATTACTGAGGTAGCCAAGAACTCAGAAAGGGAAGTAGTTGACAAATGGCAAAGCCCCCCAAAAGGTGATGACAGTCAGGTAGGGAGAATCCCAGGCTTTGGGAAAGGATTTGGAGGGGTCATCCCTCCTCTGTAGCTCTCTGACCCCACCCCGCCTCAAGGAAGACCACACGTAAAGCCATTCAGACCAAGAAAATTTTACTATTTTAAAGGCCTCCAGATGAGGAGATTCTTTAGCTTGCCCTGGTAACCCATTTCATTGTTTAACGGCCCTCACCATCAGCCAGCAGCTTTCCCATTTGAAGAACTTAAGTGATTGCTGCCATGGTTTAGACCCATCGCCCCCGGCCTTGTTTTGCTGATGTTTCTACATTTTATTATCGACTTGGTTAAACATTACTCCTCTCCCAATAAAATTGTTGAAGTCTTTGAAGATTTTATTTTCTACCTCTAACTTACAGATCCGAACATATTTAGGTGAAAAGCCTTAACTGAGGCTCTCATCTTGTAACAATGACATGTGTAGGTTCATGGCAAGGACAGGATTTAAAAGCAGCAACAGTGCTTCAAGATTCTAATTTGGCACGTAGAATTTGGGTGGTCCTTTGGGTGGCGGGTCCATGCAGACTCAGTGCTTCCTCCCTTCTCATTTGCATCATCTCATATCTTGTTACATTTTTTTGGCATAAATTCCTCTTTTCTGAATTATTTTATAAGACTCCATAAAGGGCAATGTGTGGCGGGCAGAGGACTAGGAATAGGGTGTGGACACACAATCGGACAGCTAAGCTAAAATTTTGTCTTGATTTACTTTCTGTGAGAATTATTGTGGTTGGGAACTTCCAACCACACTAAGAGTCAATTTCCTGAAAGCAATACCTACTTCTTAGAGCTGCTGTAAAGGAGAATGTAGTAACTTACCTTTACCATCCAGAATGCAGCAGGCATTCAGTGCGTGTTAGCTTGTTTCTTTCTTCCTTTTTAGCAACCCTGAAGCCAGCGCAGTGGCTTATAGTTGGTTAAAGATTCACAGGAGGCATTCGAATTTAGCATATTGGAGATTCTTTGGTTCCAAGTAGCAAACCCGCCACTTGAACTAATTTGGGCAAGAGGGGATTTACCGTTTCCTCTTTCCAATCAGCCGGTTGGCTCACGGATGCCTGGGAACACGGGTTCCCTGGAGGACCGTCACCAGGACACTCCTCATCTTTCTTCTCCACTCTTCTCCTAAATCCCTGACTGTATTTTTTTCCTTCCGCTTTCCCCTTCCCCTTCTCCTTCTTCTTCTTCTTCTTTAACAGAGTCTCACTCTGTGCTCAGGCTGGAGCTCAGTGGCACGATCTCGGCTCACTGCAACCTCCGCCTCCTGGGTTCAAGCAATTCTCTGCCTCAGCCTCCCGAGTAGCTGGGATGACAGGCAACTGCCACCACGCCTGGATACTGACTGTATTTTCTCAGCCCCATTTCTACTTGGCTTGAAACATAACCTTCTACTGCTCCCAGGCCCACATCTCCCAGCTTTACCACTAGAGAGCGGGGGCAATGCCCTCTGAGTTCCAATGAGAGAATCTGGAGGTGGGATTGGATTGATCCAAATGGGTGCTGGAGGAACTGTGATTGTCACTTTCTCTTACAGTCATATGGTTGAAACAGTGGTAGGTTCAGTTTCCCAGAAGAGAAGAAGAGAAGCATTCATTCCACGGTACGTCGAGCCTGTCCTGGTGCTAGCATATAGTACTCAGTACGCCTTACTTGAGAACAACAACAGCAAAACAGAATTTTAGTAGACTCAAGGGACAGCAAGCTTGAATAGCGACATTGATTCCCATGATTGTGCTTTCTGCCCAGGTGCCCAGGGCCCAGGCACTAATTAAGTCACCTCTGCCTTGGTCTACCTTCTCCAGGCTCCAAGCAGTCTGAAGCCTGTGATTAAAACCCACCTGTTTATCTCTTTCCCTAAAGGCCAAGCTGTCTTCAGTGGGACCAAAAGCTGACTTGATAAATTATCCTGTGTCAATAGTAATAACATTTATGATTATAAGGCACATTCGCAAGGATGATGCTAATATGCTAATGGGCAAAGGCAAGTGAAAAGAGAACAGGCATTTTTGCAAGCGTTTTCTGAAGATGCTACAGCTAGCCCACCTCTGCCCCACCTCAAATATACACAAACTCATATAAACTTACAGTGGCGTGAACGTCAGGCTAGACAGGCAGATAGGGAAAGATGTATGGGACTAAGTCACCAAGAGGCCAGGGTGTTGTGCTTCCATCCGGAAATCACGCTGTGTGGGAAGACAGCTCCTTCATCTAGCACTAGCCCCTGCCTTAAGCTTCCGGATTCTGACAGCTTGTTTGTTCTCTTTGGAGTTTAGGATTTTGTGACATTTTATCAGGAACACAAAGTCGGGAGAAATACGGAGTTAACTGAACATTAAATATTTATTTCCAGCATTGTTTTGCTTCATTTTTATCGGTTTTATAAGGCAGGTAAAATAATCGAGTTATGAATATTTGCTGGAACTGCATTGCAGAGCCACCAGAGCTGTCTGAGTTGACACTACAGAGAGTGTGAGAGAAGCCTCTACTAACCCCTGAGGATGTTGCTTTTCTCCTGTGTCACGGCACGTCATGTTGATGTCTCCATCACTTATTTGAAGGATGACTTACAGCTCACTCCAAAGCCTTTATTAAGTGCCTACTGTGAGCTGTGCCTACTGTGAGCTGTACCTACTGTGAGCTGGCCACTGTCTTAGGCATGAACGATTCTGAGTTGAATAGTACAGAGTTCCAGCATCAAGTTTCTTAGAGTCTAGTGGAGGACACATGTAAGTAAATAAATCACAAAGTGGTGCTTACTAAGTGCAATAGAATATCAAAACAGAAGTGGTACGGGATAGAGACTAGTAAACTGGGCGGGGTTTGGGAGGGAGAAAAATCTTCCAATGGGGAAATGACGTACGAATTTTTTATCCGATGGGATTTCCAAGCACACTTGATGAGTCTCATTCTCCCAAGCTGCAGCAAAGGGTGATCTGATCCGTATGGCACTAGCTCTTCACTAATGATACGAGCCAGCATCCATTGAGAAACCTCTATTCCAGACACCGTCAGGGTGCTACATTTATGATCTCATTAAATCCTTACAACTCTTTGAGGGCGAGTGCTCTCCATTTGATAGATGAAGAACATGAAGCTTACAGGGTGAAACGCGCAGGGTCATGCAGTTGACAGGAGGCAGTGCCAGGATTCTAACTCACATGGGTTCGACCCTGGAGCCTAAGCTCTTGCCCAAAGAGTGCACATAATCAAGAGAGGCCTCGGGTACAGCACTTGGCACTTTAGACTTTTCACAGTGCTTTCACCTGTTTTGACTCATTTGAACCTCTCTTAAGCACCCCGGGGATGACACTGGCAGGGCATTATCATTCCATTTGAAGACAAGGAAAATGAAGCTTTAGAGCAGGGAGGTCACACAGTCACACAGTTACTAAGAGGAAGAGCTAGGCTAGGACTCAGCCTGTTTGACTTCTAGCATAACTCTGCTCCCTTCACTGCAGAGTGAATGAAGCGGCCACATGCATAGAAGCAATTGCTATGCTCCCCACATGCCGCCCTGCCTTCCACCACCCCATGCTCCCACCACCAAGTTTCTGTAATTGATTTTAAAAATCCATAGAAGATTTCTCTACACAGACATGCAGGGATGAGGGAGAGGGAAAGATCCCTTCTTTCCCATACCTGGTAGGGATGGGAAAGACCTACCTTATATTCTTTCTTAAAAATTATTCTAAAGAAGGAATAATGTAGGCTCTTATGTCATGAGTCTAACAAGCCAGTGAAGAAAATTAGGTGGTCTTAAATTTTTATTTTAAAGGAGCAATAAGAGGTGCCACCTCTGTAGATGACACATCAGGAGAACTGATAACTCTGTATCACTGAATGTCAATAAACTACAGGCTATCATCAGATGGATTTGGATGGTTAAAACATGGGCTGTAAATGATATTACCATGTGGGCTGAACGGTTAACAATGCCCATTAGTCAATGAGGTGAGCCTTGGTGCCATCTTCAGTGGCAATATCTTTTTTTTTTTGTAATTTTTTTGTAATAGTCCAATTGTTTTAAATTGCATTTTAGGTTTTGGGGTACATGTGAAGAACATGCAAGATTGTTGCATAGGTACACATGTGGCAGTGTGATTTGCTGCCTTCCTCCCCATCACCTATAACTGTCATTTCTCCCCATGCTATCTCTCCCCAACTCCCTACCCGCCGCTGTCCCTTCCCTATTTCCCCTCAACAGACCCCAGTGTGTAGTGCTCCCTTCCCTGTGTCCATGTGTTCTCATTGTTCAACACCCACCTATGAGTGAGAACATGCAGTGTTTGATTTTCTGCTCTTGTGTCAGTTTGCTGAGAATGATGGTTTCCAGGTTTATTCATGTCCCTCCAAAGGACACAAACTCATCGTTTTTGATGGCTGCATAATATTCCATGGTGTATATGTGCCACACTTTCCCTGTCCAGTCTATCATCGATGGGCATTTGGGTTGGTTCCAGGTCTTTGCTATTGTAAACAGTGCTGCAATGAACATTCGTGTGCATGTGTCCTTATAGTAGAACAATTTATAGTCCTTTGGATATATACCCAGTAATGGGATTGCTGGGTCAAATGGAATTTCTATTTCTAGGTCCTTGAGGAATCGCAGTGGCAATATCTTTCAGGGTTTCCGTAGATGCCACTACTCTGCTTGTCAAGTGAGCCTCCTCCAGGGTTCAAGGTCTCCCCTTTTCTACTTCACCACAGAATTCCAAATAAACCTTCGTTAGGAACAAACAAAAACTTTCTTCATGTGATTTAAACTGTTCACAGCCTTTTAATGTTTAAATCTCACTCTTTTGAAACAAGATTACCCTATTCTTTTTTTTTTTTGAGAATTTAATAGATAGCACTCAAAAAAGTTTGCCCTAAGGAATATACAGCAAAAAGACAGATATGGGAGACCCAAGCTTAATTTGTCTTTTACTGTGACCTCAGCTTGGAGGCTGAGGTTGGATAGATGCATTTCACAGATAGAAAAAAATATACATGGGAAAACTCTATAGGAAATTTACCTTCTTGGAAAGGTAAACTAAAGCACAGTTAAATTCAGGTTGTCAAATATATTGCAAGCCCTCAAGGGGATATGAAAAAGGCAGTATTGTAATAATATATGAGAAAAACATTATACGTTGTGAATTGTTATGTCAGGAATTTGGGTGCTCCCTGCCCTTCTCCCTTTTGAGGTCACCCCATGGAGAAACCTTTCTCTAACTTCCTGATCATTCTTCCCCTACCAGGTAGGCACTTCTCCACTGATGTCACATTATCCTATGCATAGCACTGTCACTAAATTCATCACCCTGCATTATGATAAGCCATTACTATGTCTTCCCCACTGGACTGTAGGCCTGGGAATTACCCATGTGATGTCTCCATGCCTAGCATAGCTGTGACTGATGCAGAGCAGATATTTGTGGTAAATATTTGTGGCATTAATGATCAAACAGATAAATAAACTTTTGGATCTTAATTCGCTTTTTTTTTTGAGATGGAGTCTTGCTCTGGAGTGTAGTAGCATGATCTCGGCTCACCGCAACCTCCACCTCCTGGGTTCAAGTGATTCTCCTGCCTCAGACTCCCGAGTAGCTGGGATTACAGGCATTTGCCACCATCCCTAGCTAATTTTTTGTACTTTTAGTAGAGATGGGGTTTCACCATCTTGGCCAGGATGCTCTCGATTTCTTGACCTCACGATCCACTTGCCTCGGCCTCCCAAAGTGCTGGGATTACAGGCATAGGCCAGCGCGCCCGGCCTGGATCCTAATTCCTAAGTGAAACTCTTGTTATAGAGATTGGAAAATCTTTTCTGCAAAAGGCTTTTTTTTTGGGTTTTAATTTAAATAATCGTGGGAAGACCGACTACTGCCTATGCCACTTGGAGTGTCATGATGTACATCAGTTTATTAATTAATTGCTCTGAAATATTTTTACTGTAAAATTTGTTCAACTTTGTTTAATCGAGCTATCCTAGATTCTGACCACAAAGTCATGTTTAGAAACACTTAGTAATATACTTGAGCAAATGCTACTTTAAAAGTTAAATAAAAGGCCAAGCATGGTGGCTCATGCCTGTAATCCCAGAACTTTGGGAGGTAAAGGTAGGCGGGTCATGAGGTCAGGAGATCGAGACCATCCTGGCCAACATGGTGAAACCCTGTCTCTATTAAAAATACAAAAATTAGTTGGGCATGGTGGTGTGTGCCTCTAATCCCAGCTGCTCAGGAGGCTGAGGCAGGAGAATCATTTGAACCAGGGAGTCAGAGGTTGCAGTGAGCCGAGATCTTGCCACTGCATGCCAACCTAGGGACAGAGCGAGACTCCATCTTAAAAAAAAAGTTAAATAAAAATATAAAATAAAATATGTCACAAAGTACTTAATACCAGATGAGTGCTAAAGTCTATATGGTATCAGTTTGAAAAGGAGAAAGATTAATGTGGAATGAGTTGCGGAATCTTTTTGAAGGAAAATGGAAGCTTGCAAGATAGATTAAATCTGGCTAGGTGGGAGGTAAGGAAGCATCATGGTTTTTCATCGTTTTTTTCCTTCTACAATCTGATAGGACACACTCCGATTGACATTAGTGCCTTGCTATGGCGTGAAGGTTTTAAGTTGGAGAAGGAGTTGTGAGGAGACTAAAAATGCTCTTTGCTTTCTCAAGAGCTTCCATTGTAGCTGTGAGTTATTGGAGATTCACCACTTTGAGGATTTTAATCACGGAAAAGGGAAAAGAACATGTTGTCTAGCTTTTCTCCTTAACTTCCCATGAGTGCAGGTACTTTTGTTTCCATTATTAACAAAATTGTCAGTTTTAAGGGTCTGCAAGGCCTGCAGGTTTTCAAAACGGGCGTATTTTCACTGGGACCAATGAGCATGTTCAATGTCCCTGGTTTGGGTTCCTTTTAAACTCCGTTTTTGACCAAAAGTTGTGTGCTTTCTAAAAAAGGATAGCCTCCACCACAGCTCAAATTCTCCAGTTGCTTAAATAATTTCTTGTAAACAGGAATGTGCTGAGGCACTTCAGCTACATGCTCCCACTCGTGAACTCTTGCCTCTCTTCCAGTGATTCATTTATATTTTCAGACCCCGAAGAATGATTTAGTTAATTCTCATGGCTTAATAATCCACAAATTCGGCTTTCCTGTTGTGCCAAATAGTCTCTTGATTAATCACAGAGATGAAGACTGAGAAAAATCGTTATATTTGAAATAAATTTTATTTACATTTTGTCAGAGAACAGTGGCATTTGGAGCCATTTTGCAGGAGGCAGCATAGTGCTAGCGAGTTTCACAATCCTCTTCCCATTCCTTCAAATTTCTGTTTAGGTTGCTGGGTAGAATAAATTTTCAATAAAAAAGAGAAGCGTTTCTAAGAGTCCAAAGATAGAGAGAGCCCTACAAACACTTTCCCACTTTTCAATATGAATTATTTCCTTTTGATTTTTTCAAAGCAAGCAGAGACCAGGCCAAGCTTATTTGGAGGTCAGTCTGAAAATAGGTGAATCTGGATCTCTCTAACAACAACAAAAAAGGCCTTTTCTGGGGCACTCAAGCACGTCGCTAACAGCAGACTGTGTGTGTTATTGCTCCGTGTGGATGCAGACACGTATGATGGGTCACATGTGCAAAGACCAGATCATACTTGTGTAACGAAATAACTTATCCCTTACTGGCAAATAGAAATCCCTGGAAGCAAAAATCCTTGGGAACAGAAATTGTGGTTTCAATATGACCTGATCTGAGATGTGAGGCTTTTCTTCTTCTTCTGTTTATTGTGTGTGTGTGGGTGTGTGTTTTGTTTTGTTTTCACGAACCACATAGGGCTTTACTGTAATCCTGGGAATAGTCTGTGTATGTGTGTTTATTTGTGTGAATGTGGATACAAAAAAGCCTCATTTAGACTTTTCTCACTTCTTTGGTAAAGGCCTGGTTGAAACAACTTCCTTTAATTTTCTTGGTGAGGACAGAGAACACAACTTCAAGCAGACGTTAGGGAGGAACTGCCCAAGCTCTCTGGGAGCACACGCTTACAACTCACTTTAGAATGAAGTGTAGTGTGCAAACACCTAATTTCTACAAAACTGCTTGTATTCGGAGTTACTAATTACAAACCCTCGTGCTCTCCCTTCCTTTTCTGTTCCAATCTGCAAGGTTATTTAATTGAAGTCCTATTTGTGGGTGCAGATGCATCATGTGTTTGAATCATCAAACAGATTTAGTGTGTTTTGATTGTTGTGTGTGCCTCATTGCTATTCCCAGAATGTCGAGCAGAGCTTATGCTTCTCGGGAAGACTTGAAGCATGAAACAGTAAAAGAGTCCTTTCTTCTCCTCCCACCCCCTCGCCCCCCATCTTCGTTGAAACTTTGCCAATATCAGATCGCACTCTGTCTGTTGCTGCATTAAAATGAAGTCATTCCCTCCCACTTGCCCCCTTCCCTGCTGCCCTTCCCTGTGCTCTCCAGCCCCACAATTTTCTTCCTAAGTGGGGGAGACTTGCTTGCTTGCTATGGATGAACATCTTTAGCTTTATTTTTTCTGCCTTTCTCTCCTTTCCATTTCCCTCACCATTTCTCCCTCCTTCTTTGCTGTGGTTTTCGGATTGGGGCTTGTGAATGGGAAAGAGAAGGGGCCTGTTTTCCTTTCGAGGTGAAAACAGCCTTGGAACCGGCAGGTGCACGGCCCCCAAGCAGCTGCTTGGGACTTGCAAGCCGAAGCGTCTTACTTCCCCCTCCAAGCCAAGAGCACTTCATATAATCCTCTCATGCAATTCACACTGTAATTGCAGAAACCCCAACTGCTAGGGCTCATATTATTATTATTATCATCACAGTTATTATTGTTGTTGTTTTTCACCGATAACAATATCTTCTGCAAACAGGAAACTGTCATGTTAATTCGTTTTTGTGTAAGATGAGTTGCTTCTCTGGAAGCAAGATTTTTTTTTTCTTTGTCTTGCTCTGAGCCCCGTCCCCGGGCCCCCTCCAGCCCTAACCCCCTTGAAGGCCACTCAGGGAGCAGCACATGTGGAACTTTTATGTGGTTCTATAGGGCCTTTTATTACCCTGCGGGCCTCATCCTCTTCTTAAGAAAGAGGCCGGTGGTTAGGTGCTGGCAATGGAAATTATTCTCTTGCACACCAGTTTGTTTTCTCAAGCTTCTGCTTATTCCTTTGGTAATTATGAGACTAAAAGATCCTTTTTCTTTTTTATTTCTTTTTTTTTTGTTGTTTACCCATGAGTGCTTTAGTCTATGAACAATCATTTCACGGTTTTGAGGAAGAAAGGGACAGGCACAGAGACATGGGGAGATTCTATTTTTTTCATGACATTAAAAATGCTTAGAGAAGTAGTAAAAAATACTTACATTGCTGGTTTTTAAAAATCTGATATTTTGAGAGTCGGAAAATATCTAAACTATTACTGACACGTGTGTATAATTTTTAATTTTGATCTACAACTTTGGCCTTTTTCGTTATTTATCAAAATCCTGCTATTCATAACCACCGTCATGATTTTTATCACAGCCACATGCCACCAATACCTGAGCTGTCGTTTAAATGGCATTTTCTTTACATGGACTTGCCTTTTAAATATAATCTACCTGCAAAAGAAATCAATTGCTACAAAAACATCGCTTCTGTAGATTGTACACAAACACAATTTACCTTAAAGACAAAGTGAGTATAAAAACTAAATAATGCAAACGACTGCTGTTTAACTGTTTTGTGTTAGAGGTGCTGTGCCGTGTAGGAAAGGATTCAAGATAAGCGCTGAGGCTGTTCTTACTATGATCAGAAGGGCTGAAAGAGAACTGAAGGGAGAACAACTTTCTCGCCTTGGGGACCAACGGCATTTAACGCCATGCCAGTGTGCCCCTGCACACTGCCCTCCTCCTGGGCCATGTCCCCACGCTGTGCACATCCTGCGCATTGGGATACATGGTCCACTGTGTTGTTTGTGGCTCGGGTGGTCCGAAGTCCACCATGAATATTTGCTTCTAGATGGCAATTTATTTTTATTTATTTATTTTTTTGAGATGGAGTTTGCTCTTGTCTCCCAGGTTAGAGCGCAATGGTGCGATCTCGGTTCACTGCAGCCTCTGCCTTCCAGGTTCAAGCAATTCTCCTGTCTCAGTCTCCCAAGTAGCTGAGAAAACAGGCACCTGCCACCACGCCCGGCTAAATTTTGTATTTTAGTAGAGACAGGGTTTCAACATGTTGGCCAGGCTGGTCTCGAACTGCTGATCTCTTGATCCATCTGCCTCTGCCTCCCAAAGTGCTGGGATTACAGGCGTGAGCCACCGTGCCCGGCCTGTTTATTTTTTTAAGTTGGCTCATGATGTGTATGAAATACGTATTTCTAGTATGAGAGAGACAAAAACAATTGCTCTTACAGAAGAATTGGAGTCTAGTCATAGATTAGATACCAGGTATAAGAACCAAAGTTCTAAAAGCATATCAAGGGGAAAACGAGGAGAAACAAGTTCTAGGATCCAAATGGCAATATTGGGAACTAAAACTGGGAGCCAAAATGGGATCCAAAGTCTGGAGAAAGTGAAATACGGTCAGAAATGGATTGAGATGGATATTCCAGAAAAGAAACATCTGTGATCAGAGCTGAAGCACTTGAGAGTTTCATGTCATAGCAGGTGACTCGAAGAGAGAGTGGCTGGGTGAAGCACTGGGAGAAATCAGCCTAGAGAAAGAAGAGCACTTCTTAGCTGATGAGTGTGAGTCATAAAACACAAAGGTGAGAACTGCTCAGCTCACCTCCGCACACCCCACCCGCACACACCACAGAGGTAAAAGGGTTGGTAGACCTCACAGGTTTTCTTAATCACAAATAAAACATTTTCTAAAGCTTTATGTCCCCAATCCTTCCACAAGCCCATTATGACTTCACTATGTAAATCTTCCCAGTCATTTTTAATGGTTATATGGTCTTTATCTCCCCACGATTCTCCTCCCACCCTGTCCATCAGCCTTCACGGACAGCCGTGAAGATGCATAAATAAGCTAGAAAATGTTTCTTCAGTAGAAATTTAGTAAAATGACCTTTTTACAACATTCATGATTTTATTCTCCAGGACAATATGGTAAAATGGTGAGGGCTCATTTTTCTCACCCACCTATGAGTGAGAATATGCGGTATTTCCTTTTCTGTTCTTGTGTCAGTTTGCTGAGAATGATGTTCTCCAGATTCATCCATGTTCTTACAAAGGACAAAAACTCATCATTTTTGATTGCTGCATAATATTCCATGGTGTATATGTGCCACATTTTCCCAGGGGGTCTACTACACACTGGGGTCTATTGGGGGGAATGGGAGAGGGACAGTAGGGGGGGGACTTGGGGAGGGATACCCTGGGGAGAAATGCCAAATGTGGGTGAAGGGGAGGAAGGCAGCAAGACACACTGCCATGTGTGTACCTATGCAACTATCTTGCACGTTCTGCACATGTACCCCAAAACCTAAAATGCAATAAAAATTTAAAATTAAAAAAAAAAAATGGTGAGGGCTGATGTGTTGCTTCAGGTCTGTTATCTGTTCTGCAGTTGGCCAGTTAATGGCAGTTTCTAAAGTTGATGAAGCTTATTATTATTATTGTTTTTTTGAAACGGAGTCTCACTCTGCCACCCAGGCTGGAGTGCAGTGGCACGATCTTGGCTCACTGCAACTTCCACCTCCTGGGTTCAAGCGATTCTCCTTCCTCAGCCTTCCGAGTAGCTGGGATTACAGGTGCGCACCACTAAACCCAGCTAATTTGTGTATTTTTTAGTAGAGACAGGGTTTTGGCATGTTGGCCGGGCTGATCTTGAACTCCTGACTGCAGGTGATCCGCCTGCCTTGGCCTCCCAGAGTGCTGGGATTATAGGCATGAACCACCATGCCTGGCCTGATGAAGCTTACTAAAGATGACTTTTATGATCAATGTGTCTGTTTTACATTGGTAAGTGAAGATGATCCTAGCATTGTTCGAAGTACTCTGACAGATATAAAAGAAACCTACTTAGGCTGGGTGTGGTGGCTCACACCTGAATCACAGCACTTTGGGAGGCTGAGGCTGGTAGATCACCTGAGATCAGGAGTTTGAGACCAGCCTGACCAGCATGGTGAAACCCTGTCTCTACTAAATACAAAAAATTAGCCAGGCATGGTGGTGCATGCCTGTAATCCCAGCTACTTGGGAAGCTAAGGCAGGAGAATCTTGCTTGAACCCAGGAGGTAGAGGTTGCAATGAGCTGAGATTGTGCCACTGCACTCCAGCCAGGGCAACAAGAGCGAAACTCTGCCTTAAAAAAACAAACAAACGGACGAAACCTACTTAATAAACACTTAACTCAGGACTATGTGAAAAGCTCTGTGCTGGGGGTACAAGCACACAGTCTATTGCGACGATATTTAAGAAAAACTCCCATGAGGGTAAGGATTGGAACTTCACAGAACATGTGAGCAGGCACCTAACCAAATCTTCCCAAGTCAGCACAGGCTTCCACATAGGTTGAGAACTTAAGGCCAAAATAGGAATTAGTTAGGGAGAGTCTAAAGGGAGAAGTTCAGGGAAGGAGAGGACCCCTGAAGGCCTGGAGGTAAGGTACGTGTGGGGAGTTTTCAGAGCTTTAAGTAGCTCACCAGAGCTGGGGGTTGGGAGGTGAGTGGAGAGCAGAGGCAGAAACTGAAGCTGAAGATGCACAGAAGGGCCATGGTGAAGAAGTTTAGATTTGATGCTGAATGAAATAGAGAGCCAGACTGAAATCTGGGAAGAAAGGCTGCCCTGGAAAGGAGCGAGGGGAGGTGGAAATACAGGTGATGGCACAGAGGGGAGGGCGAAGCGTTAGGAGTCTGACCAGCTGAGCCTGAGGGTGCTTGGAGGGTGGGTCACACTGGGCCAGCTAGGACAGGCAGTGACCTTGCAATGATCCCCAGGGACTGATGGCAAAAGTGCAGGTCATCACCATCCCAGCAGAGAGGACTGTGCACTGGGATAATAGCTTGGGGTGAGAGCATGCAGGGAGTGGGGTAGGAAGTACGAAAGCCCTTTGGTTTTTGAGCAAGGACAGTATTTTTTGAAGATTTTTGATCAAAGACAGTATGTTTTGGATAACATTTGGCTAAGTGAGCTGAGTTACTTTCCTATTATAAATGTCGGGTATGCTTCGTGAACCTGTTTTACCTTGACAATGAGCCTTTAATGTTAAGGGGAGCATCAGTTCCCACCATCTGGTAATGGTATTAATAAAAGGTAACATGAATGAGGTACCTACCTTGGGGCAAGCGCTGTGCAGAACGCTTGACATGTATTATCTCATGTTTCCTTCCCCAAACTCAATGAGGTCTTGTTATTATTATCTGTATTTTACAGATGAGAGTACTGAGACTTAGAGAAGGTAAATGACACCATAACTAAATGACAGCGGTAGGATTTCAACCCAGGGTTGATTCCAGAGCCTGAACTCGAAACCAGACTGCCACAGTTAAGGATGTATTGGACACTGAGTCTAAGAATTAACTGTGTACATATTAGACATTTTTTAAATGAACAAAGAAACAATTAGAAGTCTTTAGGTTTCTTTCTGCATCTTTCTCTTGGAATTATGCTGCAGGAAAAAGATTCGATTAATGAAGAGTTATGACTAGTTGTTTCAAATTAAACTCGGTTTTACTAAACATGCAAAAGCAAAAGCAAATACAAGGAGGGTGTTTTCCAGGTTTTGATACTTAAACTTTTGGAGGATTAAATTTGCTAAAACAGTAAGGAGGCTTTTATTTTTATGTTTCACATATGGAGGCCACACACTTTCATAATCCTTAAATGGGAAAAGATTCACAGAGTTAATCTACCCGAATCATTTAGTAGCCATTTCTCTCTACTGAAAACCGAAAATGTGTCACCAGAATTATTCCAACATCCGGATAGTGTAGAGTTTACAGATTAAACGCCTAATCTAACTCCCTCATTTGACACATGAGGAAACTGAGGACCAGAGCAGCCACGGGACAGACTTGCCCAAAGCCACACAGTGGGTCTGCAGCTGGGCTTTGGACCAGAGTTTCTTCTGACAAGAGGAAAGCTTGATGGCCACGCCCGCTCACCCTGGATAAGTGTCCCCCAGCAGAATTAACACAATGTGGTATCATTTTTACCGTAAGATTTAAAAGCAAGCAAGCAAATTAGTCATTTAAACCATTTTTATATGAAACCTAACATGTCCACATTGTAGAGGAAACCACAAGGATTTAATAAACAAAACAGGAAACTTCAAAGAAATGCCTTTTCTTGGAAAAAAGGCAGGAGAGCAAGAAAAGGGACTGTCTCAGCCTTTATCATGTGTGTCGTATGGTTTGAATGTATTCGCTCTTCTTTAGAGAGAGGGCAGTTGTCCACACGGCATTTTTTTTTTTTTTGAGACACTCTGGGATCTCTTAGAAGTGTGATGGACAATAGTGAACTATCAATTAATAACATGGTTCATGATTATGCTGTTAAATAACTGTGAGATGGCAGAAACATGCAGTTTCCATTAATGTATAATTTAAAATTGTTTAAATACATGTTAACAGATCCTTTAATACAATAGATTTTAATTTTTTATCTCAGAAATTTATTTTTGAGCTAATTTTAATAGATCATGTACTTGATTAGAAGTGTGTCACAAGAATGAATGCATTTTGCGTTCATTCAAGGTTATCTTTAAAATGATGTGAGTAATCTGTTTTATGCCCACAAGTACTATGAATGCTAACACTTCATTCTTAACGCATCTAGTTGTCATTAGGTACAGCAGCTGATACAATCTTCCATTAGGCAGTCTCAGAACTGTGGGTGGTCTTGGAAACTATACCATATGAACTGTAATACACAATAGAGCGAGTTGGGGATTCTTTTTAGCTTTAATTCTGAATCTTGCAACTCCTATTGGTTGAAATTGACCAAAACAATAAAAAGGATCTGATTCTAGCATCGACCTATACTGATGTGTTAGAGCAGAGTTCCTTATATACTACTCTTTGTTACTTAAACAATTTAAATTTGCAGCAGTTTTTTTTTTTAAGTCTTTTATTTACCTAGCTAAAGGATCTGAAATGGCCGTGCTAGAAAACAGGGAGCACAGCTGATGGTTACATTTTTAAAAAGCCAGATGCTCATAAAATAAGATATTGAAGAGAAAACAATAATGCTTTGTAACTATACTTTTGATTGAACCAGCACTGAATAATTTCATTGGGACATTTTGGAAGTAAACTCTGCAATTCATATCAATACTAAATTGGCTGTGGTCACTGCAGTGTTATTATAAAGGGAGTTAACTCATAATGTTTGGAAACTCCATGTCACTTTAAAGGTCTAAAACTTCTGTGTTATATATATATTTAAGTTTCCTTATAAAAATACCTTTAAGTGTCTTAGATATATAGCTATTGGTTTAATTTCCACCAGAAACATACGGCATTCCAAGTCCAGAATAGAAGTAAAATGCAAAGTAAATGATCAATTTTGTATTTACCAGGTGGGTATGGAAACAAGTGATATGTATGATTCTGGTAACTCAAGAAAGATCTTCTGCTCACAGAACTCTAGAAAAGTAATCATTTGCTAATCTCGAGAGAAATCTTCTTTAAATAAAACTAATCTTTTTGTGTAAGCTTTTAAAGATGAAGAATCTTTCAAAGCACCATTGAAATGACAAGCAAACTGTCTTTCATTTCTGGTAAGTGAGCTACAAATGTATGCTTTTACAATTAAAAAAATATTTAAGCGAGAAATCTGCAACCACAAAGAAGTGTAGACTGAAATAGTGCTACTTTTTTTTTTTTTTTTTTTTTCCTGGCATAGCTGATCCCCTAGTCTTTTCCACTGTAGTCTTCAAGCCTTAATAAAGAAACCACACACAAGTTATTCTCTGGGCAGAAGCATTTTAGCTTCCAACTTTGATTTCATGTTTTGTTCAACAGGCAGATAGTTTAAAAAGTTTTGTTTCCCGTCATTTTGTTTCTTAAAATCCTTCAAATCTTAAGGAGATGGAATTATAGTACTGTTCATTTTGTACCTTTCATCCTACCTGCTAAGTAGGTTTTGTTTTTTAATGACCTAGGCCTAATTATTAAAAATTCAGTTGCTCTCCTTCCTTTCCCTCTCCCTCTCCGTCTGTCCCTCTCTTCTTCCTTTCTTCCGTCCTCCTTCTCCAAGTCCCTCTTGTCTTCCCCACTCCCCCCTTGTCCCCTTTAGAAGCCCCTGGGATGACACTGTTCATTGATGCATCTCCCTCATTAGCATTGCTGCAGCTTGGCTCAGTGGTTTCAGCGGCAATCCGTCATGAGAAAACTGAAGAATGTGCCCCATTTGCATGATTCTGTGCCAGAATGCAACTTTTTCTCAGCTGTTCTTTGTGTAATTTCCCCTTGAGCGTTCAACTTTCCCATGAAGTCCTAGAAATCATATTACAAATTTCCAACCCAATTGAAATGCTCCACAGATTAGTTTTACATACTTGCTTCTTTCCCCCAAAAACTTCATAGTTCTTCATAAATAGAGCAAACTAGTACATAAAAAACAGGTTTAGCCTTTCATTGTTTTGAAATGTAGGGCACATTAAATGAATAATTTTGCTTTGAAAGTGCAAATATATATTTATTACACATGTCCAAATGAGGCCACAACACTAATACTTGGGCAGTTTCTGCTTTCTAGTCACTTAATGCCACCTGCAAACCACATTTTGTGACCCACCACAGAACTCAGAGCAAAACACAGCAAAAAGCTGGATGAAGTGCTCACTGTTTCTTTAATAAAGAGACCTTCCCACGTAAGTCAAGATCTGTTTTGCAGTTCTTGGGCGAACACATTTTAATAAAAGAATGAATTCATCACAGCTAACTAGCTGCTAATTAAATAAGTATTCTCACAGCATTTTTTCTAGATAGAAAATGACAACTAAAGCAACTGTGAGATATGCAACCTGTTACCAAGATTTCCATTTTCCAGAAATTAAGATAAATGTAATATGGTATATACACACAACACTACCTTCTAGAAGAGAAACATTCCATTAAAGCACATATATTACATTTGAATTAAGAAGAACCCAACTTATTTATATACACACACACAGAAACGCACACACACACACTCCATAGCCCTTTTTAATGACGTTATTCTTAGTATTATTACATACAAATCGATAGTCTTTTATTTCCCTTTAGACTTTTGAGTGCAGTTAGTAGTAACAATAAACCATTTTGTCTTACTATTCCCTTTCTAAAACCTGTAGAATAAATTATCTCAAAAATTACTTTTGACCATTGGTTGAAAAGTAGCCATAAAATATTGAAGATATTCTAAAAGTGTTTTAGTTAAAACTATTTAAAATTTTAAATGACTTCATAATCTTTGGGAAGGAGATGATGCTTTTAGAATGAGAAGGTCGAAAACACCAAACTTTAAAGCCTAGTGGGTATCAAGCAGAATTAAAATAACTTAAAGATAATTCCCTGTACTAACAGAAACAAATAAAACTCTTAAAATACGAAAACTTGGTCGCTGACGAACCGCTCACACGGTGATTAGAATTAGGTTGCAGAAGATTTCATTAATTATAGGTGACTGATTTTCCCTGAGCAGACAGCTCAGGTCTCCCGGCCCCCTCCGGCCGCCCCTCCCCGGCTCGTCTCAAACTGTTGTCTAACCTTTCCCTGAATCCATGTCATCCTGAGCTGATGGGAAGCGCTTTCATTCTACCTCTTGTGGAGGTAATGAAACAATCTTCTTATTCACTCGGTTCCTCGGAGCCGGTGACATGCAACAACAACAACAAAAAGCGAGCGCCCTGATTAATGGCTGCTAATTAGCAATGTTAATGACCAGGTGTCCGAGAGTGCGGCCAGCTCCTCTCAGCATGGAGTGATCGCTCAATGAGGGCCCTGCAAATCCATTCCCAGTGACCCTTCCCCTCAGCTGCCAGTAATGAAGCCCGCTTGCTCGTTACTCCCGGGAGAGGCGCAGGGGGAGACCTGGGCCTGGGACCCAAACCCTTGCCTGGGGTCTAGTGGGTCTTCCATTAATTAAGGTTAGCATTTCTGGCCCCCCAAAAGCTCAAGGGTAGAGGAGTGAAGAACAGGGAGATGTACTCAAACCTCTTTTGTCCAGAGGAGATTCTTTTCTAAATGGAACCGGTAATTAATTTGAACCATCTACATGTACATCTGTAATTCTGACTATGTGCTAGCTACACACATCATCTTCTCAACCAGACTCTTTTATTATCCCGAGATGATTCACATGGGTGAGGCAAATCTCATATTAGCTTTCAAATACCGATTTTTTATCTGTGAAGTTTACATTCTCTTTTTACCATTCAGCACACATTACCTAATGGCAGCAGAAACTCAGTGCGCCTAGAGGTGTGCTTAAAAAAAATAGTAATCTTTGAAAACATTTTTCTAGTTAGAAGGTAGGTTAAGTATGCAAGTGCTCTTATCTCTCATATTGGAGAAAGGGAATTATATTAACTTTTAAAGCAAACGACAAAACAAAAACATGCTTTCCCTGGAGGTTTGTAGGGAATCGGCTCTATAAAGACCTGAGGAATTATTTTACTAATTAGAGTTGGTTCTTTTTTGGAATGCTGACCAGAAAATTGAAAAGTGACAGAACTGAAGTCTCTGCAGCTAACTAACCATTAATTGTATTTGCCAATTTGGGACGAGCTGATTTTGTCTGACTTTACACAATCATTTATTTTCCCCTCACTGGAGAATGGCCTGTATTTCCTCCAAGCAAAGCGAGTGGAGATTCAGTTTGGAAAAAATGAGCTAAAATGGGAGAAAATGTGCTTTGCCATTGTTTTTGTTTTACCACCTTCTTTCTTTTCAATAAATATGTCTTAGGTTGGGATAAAACCCTGGCTGATTTAGAAATGCTATATATATATATATGACATATATATCTTACTTGTTGAAAGGTCATGTGTTTGGTAGCATTGTGATAAGTTTCTGTTAATGACATTTTTGATACATGTATAATTTATTTCGGTAGAATAAGTGTTATTGTAAAAATTACCAAGGTGACGAAATACCACTCATACACTACGCTTAATAGTGGGTTTTGAAAACTGTGGTTACTACCTTGCTGTGGGCTAATAGATCCAAGTAAAATGTGACAAGAAAAACTTCAGAGTTTACTTCCAAGTGTGGACAGGCCAAGCAATATCACCTCCTGAGCCCCAGTGGAGGGCCTAGATACATGTGTGGCTCCTCTCTCACTGGAGCCCACCTTCTGTTGCACTAATATTTGATGTAGATGTTTGCGGAGGGGGATACAAATTTTCTCCCCATCATTACATACTTTAGTACATTTTCCTTCTAGAAAATTTAGAAAGCATTGAAAAGCATATGCATACATGTTCACATACATTCACAAGTGCACACACAGCGCCCACAATCCTAACCAGAGCTATGTCCATTGCCAACATGTTGCCATATATTCTAGCTATCGTTTTCTGTTTATAGACACTCTTTTTCTTTTAACTGAAATGGTATCATACTGCAGATAATATTTTATAAATTGCTTTATAAAGTCAACAATCTGACCATAACTTGTTGTGAAATATTCTTCTACAATAGCATATCGTGACTAAGAGCCGTTAGTCTCCATTGACCATGAATGGTTAATGACGATTTCTAGAGTGACTACAGAGCCATGTTACTGTCATGGCCCCAGTGCTAAAGGGATGGACACAGGCTCCATCCTGGCCAGTTCATCCCTACCCAGTGGACTTTGAGAGTTTGTTGAGGATTGAGTTATATCCCTCCATTAGCTTACATCCTGCTTCTGTCTCTTCTTTCTACAGTCTACAGACCAGTGCCAAGGAGCCAAAGAGAAGAAATGAGAATAATCAAGGTATGCTGTGTCCAATTATTTATTAGCAAACAAAGGTCCAAACAATGTGGCTGTAAGCTTCGTGAGAACAGGGAGTTTGTATCTTTTCACCTGTGTATCGGCAGTACCTAGTACCATACCCGGCACATAATAGACAATGCATATTTGTGGAACAGATGAATGAATGAACAATTAAAAAATACATTTGACTATATTCTAGTTTGCATTTTCTTGAGTGACAGAGAGAGTAATAGACTTTTAGTGCCCTGGGAATGCCCACAGGGACGTATCTCCAGAAGAAACTCGTTCTCTTGCATGTTGCGTTGGAAGTAACACACATGAGCTGAAACATGGTTTCATATTTCTAGCCAGAATTCTTAAAAACCCTGTGATCTGTCTTCTGCTCCTATGTGTCTAGTCCTGCCTGCTCCTCTCTTTAGTCAAAATAATTTGGTCAAAATGGGGAAAAAATGGAAACTTTTTGAGTCCCAACATACTTAATTTGCACTTGCAAATAAAGTGCATGCTAAATTAAACCTGGCAATTTAGAGAATTAAATATTTTACTTATCTCTTTTTTCTTTTTTTATAGGTTTAAGGAACCTATTAAAAAAACCCTATAAACCCTATGCAGTCTGTGGATGGAAAGTGTACTACTCTAGGAAATGAAATGAATAAATACGTTATTAACGGCAGGGGAATCAGCTGCACTTAACGTGACTCGAAGTTAGGAAGTGTGGGGTTAAAAAAATGTAGGACTCATTGGATTATTTTTTCTTTCTTTTTTAAATTTAAAAAGTACAAATTACCCTGGGAAAAATAACCAAGAGATAATAGAAAATAACCACTTTGCTTCAAAAGATGTTTTGCAGCAATTAGCCAAAGCAGTCTTATCCTCTGCAACACATCCTCCTCTATTGTGTGCTGCAGGGATGGCTGTTCCTTGACCTTCTAACTCACCTACCTCTGCAGCTTTGTTCAGGGAGCAGAGGCAGAGCGAGACCCTTTTGGTAAATTTAGCCTGTTGGAATAGCACATGGAGAATGCTGTAAGGCATTCACCCTTTCCTCTCTCCAACCATCAATCGCTGTATTAATCAATCAATTGAAAAGCTCGTTTAAGCATCTCTCTGCAGCCTATTATCCACATTGAGTCAAAGAAACATGGCTTCTATACTTTGCAGCTTGTAGTTGAAGAGAAAACAACAATGGAAGAAGGCGCAGAGGGTAAATAGACAACAGGTAAAACACTGAACTAGCGTGTGAAGTGAAAAGAATGATAACATTAACACTGTCAATCAATTAACAGGTATTTGTGCTGTGGTAGCTGCGTGCTCAGCACTGGGGCTCGGTGTCCTCCGAGTTAAATAGCTAGAAATCAGGGAGGATTTTTTTTTTTATTATTAATTACAGTTTTAAGTTGAGAAACTAAAGAAGTTTACTTTCCATTCTGGATAAAGCTTTGTGGAGGGAATAGGATGGGGACGAGCGGAGGGTGTGTGTTCCCATTCTGGTACTTGTTGAAAAGAATAAAAGAGCTATAACGGGAGAGAGAACAAGTGACTGCTGAGAAACTTGCATTTTAGAACTTTAAAATTGAAAAGTGCAGAGTTGGAATGGGCCTGAAAAATCTTTTTTTTTCAATCCTTCCCACTGTATGTTTAATTCCACCTACAAATTGAGGCAAACGCAGGGGTTTGCTTTGTGGAGAATAAGATGTTGGTCAAGTCGGCATGAGAGGAGCCTGTCAAGGGACACGGAAGGGGAATCAGCTTCCTTGGATGTAATCACCACCCAGAGCAGGCCTCCAAAGCTGCTCAGAAGGGTCTGGTTCCTTATCTGCAGTCCACTTCAGCAGGCCCTAGAGGAGAATAGGGTTGATGTAATCAAAACCTGTAGTGAGATGATCTCTGCAGTAACGACAAGGAGAGGCTGGAGTTTGGTGAAGAAACTGTGTTAATCCTGGCAAATGGTGCCCAAGGCCTGGATTTTGCATGTTTTTCTGCTCTCATTTATGCATCAGGGAAAAACAAAATCCTTATTACCTGCTTAGGACTACTAAATCCCAAATCTTAATCAAAGTTTGCCCACACTGATATCCCAGCTTAATATATAATTAACCCATTTTTGAAATGTGGATAAAAGGTAAAGTGAATGCCTTTGGATAGACTGGGCTAGCTGTGGAAACGAAACCGAACGACCATAATACCATTTCAAAATATCTAAGGAGTGAAGAAATTAAATCTTTGTTGACCATCAACCCATAGTAGTTATTGTGCTAAGCACTCCAACATTGTCTAATTAATCCTTACAATCCTCAAAACACAGTAGTATTATTCACGTATTACAGACCCAGAGGCTTAAAAAGTCAAGCAACCAGACCCAGATCCCAAGTAAAGTCACTGGGTGACAAGGAGTGGGTCTCAGGACAGCAAACCACTGCTTTGCCACAGCACCATGCTACCTCACATAATTTGAACTTTTTTTTATCTTTAAGGATAGATTATCTCAGAGTTGGATGAAATCAGTATTTCTCACCCATGCAGTCCCTTAACCCCCAAGTCGTTGGGCATACAGGTTATCATGGATAGGTGGATGTGTGGTTCTTCCTATTTTTGGTATAATCATGACATATCGTTCTGATACAGTTGTAGATATCCAGAAAGTCTTTATGCTCAGGATCTGGTAAAAGGCTAGTTTGGTGACATTTTTAAAGCATCAAGGAGAAGGTTTGATAGTAAAAGGTTTTCTCGCCAGAGAGGATAAAACTTTAGAAAAGGACTGAGGCAACTGGTAAAGTAGGTTAGACCCTGTTCTGTCCTTCTGAAATCAAGTTCCAATTTTCGAAGTGCCAATGCTTCAGTCTGTACTCCTAAAGCTTTTCACAGCAGACCTGGATTGTGATTTTCTGCTCACGTTTGCCCTGAAGTTGTGTGTCCCGGACCCATATGACCATGTCCTTGAAGACGTTGGGAGAGACGGCACTTCTCTTTCCACGATACATGAAAATTTCTCTTACTACCTTTAAAAAATGTAATTGCGAGGGGTTTTCAATGTAAAGAGGATCTCCTGGAAGCCCCCAATCTTTTGAGATGGGTTCCATAATGAAGATATTGATGCCAGATCACAAGGTGATTGGAACACAGGCTCTGAAGCAACAAGAGGCTGCTGGATCGTTGTGTACCATCTGGGGGAGCTTGTGCAGATGAGCGTTCCATGACTGCAGCCGCTGGGGACCCCACAGGCAGCTCTGAATGTGAGAGTGTCCTGAGGATTCTCTTAGTTCCTTGCTGTTTGAGAGATGCTCAGACATTTTCAGGGACATCTGACAAAAAGCAACATCACATTTCCACTCAAGACTGAAAGTTACGGTGGGGGCAAGTGAAAACCTGGAGAGGCGAGTGCTTTTAATTTTGAAATCTAAAAACAGCTTTCTGCTCTGTGTCTGGCTCTTCTAAGAGCCACTCTGACTAAATAATACCAGTTTAACAGAGGGTAGGGAGGTAGGAAAACTAATAGAAATTGCACTAAACTAGGCTCTTTATAATGATTGCATTTTTCCTAGGTGATAGGTATTATTCTTTCTATTTTACATATTAAGAAACTGAGGCTCTGGGAAATGAGATGTCACAGAGTTGGTAAGGGGAAGAGCCACGTATTCATCTTGCTGTGACTGCAAAATCCTCCATAACGGTGTTGTTCAATATGATAACCATTAGCCCTTATAGCCCTTTTAATTAAAATTAAAATTAAATTTAATGAAATTTTCAGTTCCTTAGTCAAACCTTGAGTGCTCATTAACTACATGTGGCTGGTGACTGGTATTGAACGCTGCAGATTTAGACTATTTCCTGCGGCAAAGAGAGTTCTGTTGGGCAGTGCCTCCCTCCCTATAACCGTGTTGAGAACTTTGCTTGGTAGAAGTACCTGTGGAAAATAACATTAATCAATCCCTTGTTCTATGTTAGTGAAAAATGGTGGTGGTAAACGGAAAGAGATGTACTTGGAAAATCTTTAACAAAGAAAGTAGTTTAGTTGTAGACACATGGTATTAACTAAACCAACGGCAACAGTCATAGTAATATCTTGTCGTTTGCTGCTTCTTATGTGGTAGGTACTATTCTAAGCTCGTTATGCGTATGAACTCATTAAATCCTCACAGCAATCCTACGAACTGGATGCCGCGTGGCCTCCGCGTTGTGGATGAGGAAACTGAGGCGCAGTGAAGTCCAGCACTTCCTGAGGTTATCCAGATAAAAAAAAGTAAACCAGAACTGCAACCCAGATAGGCTGGCTTCAGACACTGGGTGCATAACCAGTATTTCATACAAGAATATTTTATAGGCGCACTTAGGAGAAAGTTTTGAGAGTAAGTTGCTGGTTAGAAATGGAGGTATAAAAAGCAATGCTTTGTTTCTTAAAAACAGAATAACCTGAAAACAGTCCTTCCCTTTGCATGCTGTCTGTGTGTATGTAGGCGCAGAATGTTGAATACATATTTCATATAATTTTATATGTATAAAATACATATTTTAAGTACATATATGCACATATATGCAAAATGTGTGTGTGTGTGTGTGTGTGTGTGTGTGTGTGTGTGTGTATGTGTATGCATAGCAGTTTATGAAACCAAGTCAGATATGGTGCTGTTAATGACAAGTAAATAAGGTAAAGGGAGAGGATATTATAATTGGAAAGCAACAACTAGTATATAGTTAATTATTGATAAAATTTATTTTCTCTTCTTGCTCCAACCATAAGCAAAGGAGAAGAACATTGATTAAGATCAAACCCAAATGAACGAACCTCAATGTTTTTCTAAATTTTTAAGTTTGCAAAATAGGGTTAAAGGTTTTGCAAATGTTTCAGGAAAATTTTGGAAGAAGGACTTCAAGTTTGACTTAAACGACCAGAATTTAAATTCCTCTCATCCATGTATAAGGTGTGCACTTGGAAGTTAAGAATTTTTTTGTAATCTATTTATCACACCTGTAATCCCAGCACTGTGGGAGGCTGAGACGGTTGGATCATTTGAGGTCAGGAGTTCGAGACCAGCCTGGCTAACATGGTGAAACGCAATTTCTATTAAAAATACAAAAAGTATTAACCAGGAGTGGTTATCACACCCGTAATCCCAGCTGCTGGGGAGGCGAAGGCATGAGAATCACTTGAAGCTGGGAGGTGGAGGTTGCAGTGAGCAGAGATTGCACCACTGCACTCCCGCCTGGGTGACAGAGCAAGACTCTGGCTCATTAAAGAAAAAAAAAAAGAGTGTGATTTTATTGATATCATACTTGTTGGGTAGGTTAGTCCTGTGGATATAACTTGTATTTTAAGTAAGTACAGAAGTACTTAGAAGGTGCTAGCATTTATGCTTACAATTTTTCAATTAAGAAACATAATATATAAAACTAAATTAAATTTGCATAATTAACAAAGACCTTTAGTTCTCAAATGGAAAAAATTTAAAACTCAAGTTTATTTTGTAACATTTTCTCTGAGTAGTTTTTTTTTTTAAGTATGGGAAACATGACTTCTTTAAAAAAATAAAAATATGAGTATTATTTTAATTTTTGTGTGGTATAACTTTCTAAATTAAGATATCCATGAAAACAAAAGTCTCATTACCTTTCTGGTGATATCTAAATGCCACCTTAACAAATTGGCATGTGATATCAGAGTACATCTCTATATCTGAAAAATTATCTTAACTTCATAATGATTATAATCTTACCTGTCTTCCATTTTAAATACTTATTTTAAACCAAACGAAAAATCTTTAATAGAGAATGCTACAGAATTGAGAATTTTTAAAACAATTATTCATAAAAATAGCCATTTTTTTTCTCAAGAAGATAAAGTGCACTGACGATTACATACAGGCATTGGTGGCTTGAATTTTATCTTTTTGAGCTGTAATTTCAAGGTTGGAAGCAACTTTAGAGATCATCTAGCCCTTCCCTCTCAGAAGTTTTATAGGCTGACCCCAACACTGCACACAGCTAAGATTTGAACCTGGATTCTCTCTCTAGGAGGCATTAACCAACCAAAGCTTACCATATTTTGTTCGCTTTTGACCAGATCTTGGACATACCAAATCTTGATTTAATGAACATTTAAACCACTTGAGAAATAGATTGCTATCTTGCTTTGCTTAGCTACTGCAATCAAATATGTGCTAAGTCTCCTGTGCACGTGATCCATGCAGTACCGTGCTGAGTCTATGAAACCACAGAACCAGAAGGTACTTTCGAGATTATCTAGTTCAATTGCTTTGGCTTTCAGATGGAGAAAATGAGAAGTGAACGGGTGTTACCGGGCCACACACTAGTCAGCATCAGATCTGTGCCCCTGTTCCAGATGGCCTGACCTCAAGTCTGGTCCTCTTATTTTGTGATATTTCCAGCACAGTGCACAGTTCCGAGGGTATAGTCAGGTGTTCAAACAAGGATCCAAACATTGACTCTTGTTCCTGTTGCCTTATGGGCAGTTGGGACATTGACAAGGCATAAATATTTGCCAAAGAATCATGAATAAGCTCAGCTGGGAATCAACTTTGATATGCAAATGACAGAAGTAGTTATAAACATATTTAAAAAATTTATTTTAAATTAAAAAAAATAAGTTGTAAAGCACAAGGGGTCAGGTGAGCCATTTAAGAAAATGGCCTTCTCCATGGCATCTCATTGCGTCGAACTTTGATAATCTCTGTGAAGGATAATGTCGAGAGGAAAGAAGGCTGCTTGTCGACTGTAACCTACAGACAAATGAAAACCCGGGCTGTGTCCTGAGAGTTTTAGGTAATCCAGACTCATAATTTGATTTGAGAAGAGCTACTCCAGGCTACTGTGTAATTATAGAAGCATTCACTCGGCTGGCTCCTGTTCGCCTCATCACGTTCTACCTCATTGCCCTTTATACTAAAGCCCCTGTTGATGAGAGGGCGGAAACAGTGAGTACAAATAAAGCAATTAGCAGGTGGGGAATGCTACCACTGTTTAAGGATAACATACAATCTTTATTGGCACTTATTAAGTAGAAGTCTAGAGCTTAGAGACAAAGGGAAATATCACAAGCCACAAAAATGAAAAGGAGTGTGGGAACATAAAGGGAATGGGGAAAAATTATTCCAGCGTATCTACTTCATATTTCACAAATCTGATCCCAGAGGCTGGTTTAAAAAAAATTAAACCTCCAGTTTATTTATGTTACAGCGAGTTACGTTCTCAACGGAAATTCACCTTCTAGCTTTCTTCCTTCCTCCGACCTATTCTTTTATGATGTGAATTAGCTTGAAAAACATTTTAAGCAGTTACTGTGTTCCGCTGAGTTTTGAGTTCGGGTTGTAGTGAAATCCGCCAGCAGGGGGAGTTAGGATGATTAACAAACCTTGGCAGGCCCGACGTTTAGAACACAGATTCATAGGCACTGTTGGCAGCATTGAAAATGCCCACTGTAGATAAGGAATATAATGGGCAAAAGGAGGAGAGCAAGAGGATTTCAAGTGTTCAAGTGTTCTTGAAATCCCAGCACAGGATATTGAAGATGGACAAGAAAATAGGGCACAGGCTTTCTACCTCCATTTGCAGAGTAAGTCATACACTCTGCTTCTTGGTTATCTGAAAGCAGGGAGAATACGACTCTGCTCATCCAGAATGCTGCAATTCTCATATCTTGTTACATATCATTGCTTTTCATGCTCTAGCCTTATTTCTTCTGTCTGAGCACCAAGGTAGTGTATAAATGATCGCTGTTCTTCTCAGAGCTGCAGGAAGATGCCCCTGCATCTGGTTTGGGCCTATTACCTTTGTCCTCGAATGCCTTATTAATTAAAGCTCTGCTGTCAACCTCAGCTACCTAAACAGGATGTAGTTTCCAACTGGAATAGATTTCCAAGCAGCCAACCTGAAAGAAAAGTATGGGAGTATCAATATGCTTTTCCTTTGCCTTAGTAGCAGGAGGGTACTTTGGACAGAGACATGTACGGATACCTAGAAAGATAAAGTCTTGTACTGGCAGTAGAAGTTAATATTGCAAAGTTAAATCCTTGTCTTCATCTCAAAAACACTTAGCTTCTTTTAGGGAATACTTTTGGTTCTACTGCAGGTTTTACACCGTCCTCTTTTTCATCCTCCATCACCTAGCAGCCACTTGAGACAGACTCAGAGTGTCCAAAGTAAAATCTCTTGGACAATAATACTGAGAAAAATGTTTATTTCACCCTTTGATGGAAATCACAGCACCTTCATCGGAGACATTATCTCAGTCAGATCAGAGGACTAAAGATGATCGTGACCAGGCCTTCCCTAGTATCATTCACGGGACATGACTTCCGTAGGCAAAGCAGGAAGAATGGCTTCCAGAATATGCAAAATGCTCAGCACTGCGTGTTAATGCCTTTGGTACTTTGGATAGTGCTAGTAAATATATAAATATGCATATCACAGACTTTCTTTAGGAGAGTATACATTGTGTAGTTAAAACAGATTTTATTTGAGGATTACCGTTATGCTCATAAATTATTATCCCAGTCCTGCATATCCAAAAACACTGAATTTCTCAGATGACAAATACTAAGCCATAATGTCATGAATGTACAGAATTTTCATTTGTATTTTCTCTCATTTCCATCATCATCCTCTTCGTAACCGCCACCATCTGCTGAATTTGTTTAAGTGCTTCATAGTCTTAAAGGTGTTTCATAGTCATGAACTTACTTAATTCTTAACCATCTGTGATTTTGACAGGTGATACAATATGATTTTGCAGATAAAGAAACGGACACAGAGAAGCTCTGTGACCTATTCGGGGATGCTCGGTTTGGGAGAATATCTAAGTGTCTAGGTCAGTTCAAATCAGGTCTCCATCCATTATCAATTTAAAGTTACAAATCCAAGAAACTGGAAATCGTTTCAGTAACTATTCAGCTCTTGGAAATTATTAGGACTGAGTAAAAAAAGAAAAGAACAAAATATTCACACATCCTCTTGTGCCTGGGAATGTTGGTATTTTAGAAATGTGCCAAGTGGCCGAACAGAACGTGGTAAGTATGCTTCGCCTTCCTACCCCTCCCGTTCTCACCCCTGCATCTTTCCTTTGTGTCAGTTTAAAAAATAATGGGCAAACCTAGATGGTCATAGTTGAGCAGAAGGACCCTTGTGAGTCTCCCTGCTTACCCCTGTGAACAGGACTTCAAAAGTGGTCCCTACAGATGCGTCTCTTCTCTAAGATCTCACCCCACTCCAGGGCATAAGAACTTGGTTCTTGGTTGTACTTCTTGGGAGGCTGTCCAGAATTTTTCTGCTTTGACAAACCCAAAGCTGCACCATTTGAGCTGTCCAGTTCATCTCCTCCAATGTAGGCTCCGAGCAAATTCTTTTTCTGTTACATAGTGATAGGTAGTTCACCTTTGATCATTACAATTTATATTTGATGACAAAGAACCTTTTCAAGAATATACTCATTGACAGTTTGAAGGGATGAACAGTGTCTTTATTTCTACTTATTTATTTTTGAGATGGAGTCTTGCTTTGTCGGCCAGGCTGGAGTGCAATGGCGTGATCTCGGCTCACTGCAATCTCTGCCTCCCAGGTTCAAGTGATTCTCTTGCCTCAACCTCTGGAGTAGCTGGGATTACATGTGGATGCCAGCATGCTTGGCTAATTTTTGTATTTGTATCTTTTTTTTTTGAGACGGAGTGTCACTTTGTTGCCCGGGCTGGAGTGCAATGGTGTAATCCTGGCTCACTACAACCTCTGCCTCCTGGTTCCAAACTATTCTCCTGCCTCTGCCTCTGAAGTAGCTGGGATTACAGGCATGCACCACTACGCTTGGCTAATTTTTGTATCTTTAGTAGAGATGGGGTTTCACCATGTTGGCCAGGCTGGTCTGGAACATCTGACCTCAGGTGATGTATCTGCCTCAGTCTCCCAAAGTGCTGGGAAAACAGGCATGAGCCACTACTCCTGGCCAAATGTCTTTATTTTTAAAGCAAGCATTTCAGTCTACAGAATTGGTAAAGGATGAAGATTTGTTCTAATTAGACTTGTTCTCATGGAGGACGGAATTGTTTTTATTTGCTTGTGAATGGGACCAGAGATACTCACAATCTACCTCCTACATGTGTCTCACCTGGACGCCCTTTAGGCTTTCTTTTCTTCATGGTAGCCTGCGACCTCTTTGGACCTGGCCTGAGTGAAAGATCTCCTCGTAGACCATCAAGAGTAGACCACAAATGATGATGAATGCTTCCATGCTGCCTGGAGCCACTACACCTGATGGATGCCATTTGAAACTCCTGCAGGAAATACTAGGCATCCTGCTCCAAGTGTCCTTGAAGCCAATGGCAAATTCCTCTTGTTCCCTCAAAAAGCATGCTTCCTGTTGTTTTTGGGTGGTCTTCCCAATACTTAGACCTGAAAATGTTTCACAGAGAAAACAAAGAGCATATTTTAAATTCTCAAGTAAAATACTCCCTGATTGGTAGAACTTGGTTTTGATAGCATGGGGTGGAAATAGCGTGGCTGTTTATTTACTACGAGCATTTTGTGGCAAGCAGGCCCGATGCAGGGTATGACAGCACCGCCCTTCATTCTCTGAAGCAGCCAATTCCTAGCAGCTGTTCAGGCCGGTTTCTGACTAGGCAAGTTGTTCCTTTTAGAACCTGTCTTCAAGGCAGTTCTGATGGTAGACAGAGGACTCATTTTTCTCTGCTTGTCTGTGTGTCTGTGCAGTCATTGGCTGCTCAGAGACTCCAGGTTGGAGGTCTCTGTAAGTTATCCTCACCAGCCTTTCTGAGCCAGACGCAGAGGACATACCCCAACTGGCTGGTAAAAGCAATACATCTAATTGCATAATGCCTCTATAATGTGTTTTTTTTTTTTTAAATTAAGTGACCCACAGGATATTAATCTGGTGGAAACAACTCCCAAAGGATGCAGCACTGGCAAATGCTTCAAGAGCTGCCAATACCCATATTAAATGTGATGCGTGTTTTGTCTAAACATAGGGAAATAAAAATAAGCCATGGGAGAACTTCAGTGCTGTACATGCTATATTGCTCGTAAACCTGTCATAAATCAGTGTCTCTTAAAGAGAAGCCAACTAATAAATGTGCATTGAATTACAAAGCTTCAAAATTCTGTAACACGGGGTCTCTCCCCCACACCCTCCGCCAGCGTTCCTGTCCCTGCCGGGGCCCGCCTTGTTACTTAAGCTGTTATAATATTTTCCACTCTGTGGCCCATCTCTGTTTAGTTGTTGTTGCTTGAGTTATTTGGTTGGTTCAGAGGCCTGAAAAAATAAAGAAAAAAAATCTGTAAGCTATAAAATGCATCTTCTTTCTTCCTTTGTCTGTGTATTGGAGTCTGGCGAGGCCCTAGAACCCCACCCCAAACCTCCCACCAAGACTATGTCATATTTCTATATGCTCGTGCATGTTCAGCTCTACCTTTTTTGAAATGCTGCCCAAACCCCAGCAATGTTTACATAAGTAAAAGGGAGTCTCACTTTTATGCTGTAATTTCTGCATGGGGCAGAGAGTTTTCCCAGCCATACCTTACACTTTGTACATAGGTGAACTTTTATTTTTCTAATGTGATGGTTTTATCCAGCTTTGACAACAGATTTCTTTAGGAGATTACACACCTGGAATTAACTTTTTCTGCCAAGCATTACGGTGCACCTGGAAGAACTAAATCATTTTTATCTATGTTTCGGAAGCTTTGTGTGGTGAAATTGCGTATCTCGAACTTGACTTGTCTCTTGAGGAGAAGCTTAAGGCCTGGAGTCAGGTAGATAGGTATGTTCTGGTGCTACGGAGTAAATACAACCAGTGCTGACTTTTCACCAGCCAAATGCTCACTACCGGAACAGCATCTCCCTGAGTACCTCACTTCTTACATGACTCTGCGTACTGCATAACATATGGAAATGTGAGTACGCGCTTTCAGCAGATAGTCTGCTATGTTTACACCAGTTCTAACACTAATCCCATTAATGTTTGATGTCATCCCCAACAGGTTTCAGGAGATGCCGGACACTACACCTACCGTGTGTGGTTGGCATCAAACGCACTTAAACAAGGAGAAGGATAGAGAAGGATTTTTAGAGATTTCTTTCCTTAAGACATTTGCTAACTAGATTAAATATTTTGAGATTGGGAAATACTTTATGTAAGTATGAATGCCACCAAAACGTCACCTCAATTAATTTAAAAATATGCAGGGAGTTCATTATAAATAGCCCTTTGTAATGTCTCCATTTGGAGACATTCTGTTATAAAACTGTGGATAAGGTCTTTCGAGGTACAACTGTGAGACTATCTTCAAGAGATGTAGGATTACGAGTCAGAAAAGTTATTACAAACTCGCGCCTACACATTAGAAAGATAATATTAGGTGAGTATTAGAAATTACTTACATGGTTTCTTGAGGGTGGGGAGGAAAGTGTTATAGGAAATTTAGAGGAAAAACGTCTTAAATCTGAAGTTTTGCTGTCAGCACTAGAGCTCCTGTTTCTGTCATGAAACCAGGATATGCTCTCGTTTTCCTGACATGAGGTAGTATTTGCTAGAACAACAAACGCTTTTCATCCCTAGGCATCCTGGAGTTTGCCAAACTGGTTCTGCTGATCTTGTCAAACAAGGATAATTTTTTCTCTTGGTTGCTTCTGATATGGTGTCAGCATTTTAAAGGCCAAAGTTACCATAGTGACAAATTACTTGAGTATAAACATTTTTTCTGTGTAGACAAAAATGCTGTAAGATTAAGAAAAGGATTAGAAAAATCATGGATAAACCAACACATTTATTTTGATGGATTTCTTTCGTAGGCAACATAAGAATGATATTATAAGTGATATTGTAAATAATGTTTAGTTAAAAACAAGAGTACAGAAAAACAAAATATAGATACATTAAAATATATCTGCTATCAAATTCAACTATAAATAGTTGAGTTTCACAAATTACTATTTTCTGTTAACTATGGTTTAATTTTACACAAATGCGACTACATTCTGCCCCAGTTATAGATAAACTCATTATGTTCTTTAAGGAGTTCGAATTTCCTGATAACCAGTAGTCAGAGTGAAGAACAAGCAGAATTAGTAGCCAAGTCTAATAAACGACTGGGAAAAATTGTATCTGTCTCATCCTCCTGGTTCCCACACACTCTAGTTACATCATTACTTAGCCTGTAAATTTGGAGGCCAATTGGGCTCCAGAGCTTGGGTCAGGTGACTAAAACATCAAAATGTGTCTGAAACTCTACCCTAAAGATGGAGTTTCAGCAGGGCCTCTGGATAGCTGACTCCTCTGCGGCTGCTGTGCAATTTTCGTATTTTATTTCACCTTTGCTTTCAGGCTTAGCTTTTGGTCCCACAGATTGATGGCTGAAGCAAACTCGTCGATTTGGGTGTTTCTGTGCAGGTGCATGGGCAAAATTATTTCCTGTACCACATACTACAGTCAGTTATGTAATAGCTTAAAAGAAAACAAAAACAGAAACTAGACCTTTCCCTGCGAATTGGTTTTCATCAGAGATCATTCTAACCCCTTAATTTTTATTTTATCTTTTTTTTGGTGGGGGGGGGGGGTTGAAAACTGTTTTGAATATTTTTGAAAACCGTTTTGAATTATTTTATTTTAAGACATAATTTAATGTCTAAATCCACAAAACTTAAAAGCCAAGGTTATTAGGTCTACTGGATGCAACTCCCCATCGTTGGAGCTGAAATGCTCTGCTCTTCTTAAAAGGAACGGAATGTGAAACTCTATCACCTCGCTAAGGTTTCACAGGGCAAGTACAGTGATGACAACAACTGCTTGTTTTCAGCAGATGTAGAAAGGCATTTTTTTTTTTTTTAAGTGTGCAGGAAGCAACAAAAAACCTGGTCTTAGGGGACAGGTGAGTGAGTTGCTTTGCAAGAAATAAACCAAATAATCCTTAAAGTTGTAGCAACATACACAGAACCAAAAGCTTGACACCTCTGTACACAAACCTATTTTCATGTTCAGGTTTACATTTCTCTCGATTGCTACAAGAGGTGTTGTGATAGTTTCTGGCTGGGAATTTGTTTCAGCGAAGTAAAACACATCAGAAATGGAAAATCCACTGGAAAATATCCTTGATACATTGTTATCAGGTATTTAAAAATGCCTCCAGGAAGCAGGGAGGATGCACTGAAGAAGGAGAAAACTCAGGTGAAAATTAATCTTGTCAAAAACCAAGGCAAACAAACAAAGCAAATGGTCCTTCTTCCTGGATCAAATAATTCCACGAACCGTGTTCCGTGACTTATGCAGCAAACGTTAGTATGTGCTAATTACCATGCTACAGGACAGGGATACAAGGAAGGCAGTGAGGTATAATAATGAGGAGGATGATGACAGCCACCATTTCTGTAGTGCTCACGGCGTACCACACTGTACCAAGCATGCTGCATTTACCCTAATCCTCACATTAACTCAGGAAGGGAATTATTCCATTTTGCAGAAGGAGCAACTGAGGATCAAAGAAGACACATGATTTGCTCGAGATCACACTTCGGTTGTGTGGTGAGCCACAGAGATAGAATTTCAGTCTACACCGGCTTTAATCTAGGAACGCTGTTCGTAACTGTTCTCCCACATTTTCTAGAGATCGGATAGAGATATGAGTCTTTCTTTGTCCTTAGGAGGTTTTAATCCTGTGTTGGTGTAAAGTAGATGAAGAAATAATTGATGTTACACATGTTAAAATACCCACAGGACTAAGTGCTTGAAGAAAGTCAAAAGTTTGAGGGAAGAACTTCTGGACCAGAACTCTTCTGAGGAACCCTGTGTCTATGGCAGCGGAGCAGGGAGGAGGGTGGGGGTACATTAACGTCTGTTTATCTTTTCCCCTGCAGGCAATCCTTTGGAAAGAACTGATTTCTAGTTTTTTATCCTTCGAAACTCTCACTGAAAGCGCTGCGTAAGACAGAGCAAACTCCTGTCCCCACAGGTGCCTGCCGAATAAAGTAACTAGGTGTTCACAGATTTTCCGGTACAAGTCCTTCAGTTTTAATTCATGGTCCAGGTCCTTGGTACATGCTGTTACTAATATTAGGTTTCAGCAGAGAATAATGAACAGGAACACAGGCCTGAATGTCTTAACATTTTTTAAACGATGTTTGCAGGGTGAAATTCTATTTCTGGCTTAATTGGAGTCTACATAAACAAGAGGAGGGCTCTGGGGAGCTGGGGAGGCATAATAGTCCCACAGCTTAGCAACAGGAAAGATAAGAGTTAGCATGATTCGGGACTGGCAGAAGGTTAATGCAGGTAGGGATTTCCCCTGTAGGTCTCAGCATAGTATTCTTATGTTAGGCAAGAAAAGGAGAGGTCTTCTGAGTTTCTGTAGGGTTCCAACTAGAAAGCCTGCATTAGCTACTTGGGCTGAAACTTTATTCCATCAGAAAAGGAGGCAGGAGGAGAACTTGGTCTGGTTGGGAAATAGTACTGTTCAAGCGTCCCCCAAAGCAGAGTTGATTTATCCATTAGATGCAGCAGGCAGTGTCTAAGGGGTCCGTGATACTTCTGATTTTTTGTATTTTGAGACAGTCTTACTGTGTCGCCCGGGCTGGAATGCAGTGGTGCAATCTTGGGTCACTTCAACTGCCTCCTGGGTTCAAGCAATTCTCCTGCCTCAGCCTCCAGAGTAGCTGGTATTACAGGCACCTGCCACTATGTCCAGCTAATTTTTTGTAGTTTTAGTAGAGACTGGGGTCTCATCATGTTGGCCAGGCTGGTCTCGAATCCCTGACCTCTTGATTTACCGGCCTTGGACTCCCAAAGTGCTGGGATTACAGATGTGAGCCACCGCGACCAACTTAATTTTTTAATTACATTTAAAACAAAGAAGAAAAAATAACCTAATAATAAATATATGATGATGAATTCAGCCTGGTTTATATTCATCTGTATAGCAGCAGTACAGTTGTAAAGTATAACTTTTAATTATTTTCTGGAAGAATGGACGGTGACAGAATGCCTGGGGCCCATGAAAGTCGTCATATGACAGTCCTGTCCCAGAGGCCACTTACCAAATGGCACTGAGCGGAGAGTGCTTGGCAAGTTAAATGACTTTAAAGACATTTGGGGACTGCAGTAATTGCAGTAATCCCAGCACTTTGGGAATCCGAGGCCGGTAAAAAGCATTCTCTAGTAAAGAAAACATTAGTAAGGAAAAAAACAAAACCTGTTTTTTTCCTTACTAATGTTTCTCACTGTAGATTTTACTGACAGTGTCTTTGAGAAAAAAAACTATGTTGGTTAACGAAACTGTCAAGTGCACATTCTCTCTAGGTTTCTAACAGTGCCTTGATCGGCACAGAGCTGGCGTTCAACAATTGGTTGTATATATTGGATACTGACTTAAAGAAAAAGCACACTGATGTTCTTATTCATTAAATACAACTGTTTATTGAGCATCAGCTGTGTGCCAGGCACTGTACTAGGTGCTACGGATGTAACAGGAAATGGGACATTCTCTGTTAATCCAAAGAGCTTCAGAGCAGGGCAGTAAGAAGAAACACAAAGACGACATTTTCAGTAGGTGGTGGGTTGATAAAAATGAGGTGGGGGAAATCTTTGTTTTCTGATTTTCATTTTAAAAGGTGTGTCAGCCTCCCAATTAAAAGAGGTTTTCCTCTATGACATTCAGAAACAAGCTAAGGCAGTCATGAATACATGAGAGATACCGCCTTGTTTACGGTCACTAAGATTCTTAAGTTATTTAAAAATAGAGGATGTTTAACGATTTTCGGTGAAATGAGAACTTCCCCCTAAATGGTTAGGGGAAATCCCTAAGCGAGGCGGGGGTTTGGCCATCCTAGCCCTCAGAATTGGTGAGGGTTGTTTCTGTGGAAGGGCTGGAGCTTTTTTCTCACTGTTGCTGGGCCTGCTAGGATTTATGATAAATTTTGAGATTCAGCTGATAGAAGAGTGAGTTTCATGGGGGCTCTCCAAGTCACTTGCTTTGAAGTAAGCGCCAGACTTAATTCGTTTAGTGTCTCGGGATGAGACTTTCACCCATTCCAATAATAGACGTGTCTACTGCATGCTCTGCGTGTACCAGGCTCTGTGCTAAGTTTGCTTTCCAAAGAGGAACAAGAGAGACAATACTTCTGCCCTCATGGTGTTTACTTTCCCATTTTCCTGTCAAGAGGGAGAGGTAATCCAACTTTCAGACAACAGACGGGGTGACCGCAGGGTTCTGAAAGTACCATTCTACTGGCTATCTTTTATTTTGGCTTTTTGGTAACAGCAACCCAATTCTCCCTGGCATACGGTCTTATATTGCTCAAGGGAGTCTGTCTTTCTCTAGTCAGGAAGAGGGCTTGTGACCCAAGTTTCATCAATCAGAATCTCTTTCCTGGAGTTTTGAGGGTCTGGGGGTTGATTCCATGAGCATGTGGCCGGATTCAGAAAAGAAGATCGCCACTGACGTCACAGAGTAGTCATGAACAGCCGTAATGGACTGGACCAGTGAGTTCAGAGTAACTTTTGCGTTGCTTTGCCATTCTCTGGACTGGGTTATGAAACTATATTGACCCTAATTCCTTTCCCCCAGCGTCTTCTTTTTAGAACTCAATAGGGATCAGTAATAAGAAGAATATAACTATCGACTTATGCTGCCCGGGTCAACATGAGACAATGGAAAGAGCTTGGGAGTTGTACAGATTTTGGTGGGCAGTTTCCTCCAGCCTAAAATTGTAACACCAGCTCCACAAGGTTTTGGTGAAGTTTAGATCTAGAAGGCCCCGTTTAAAGCCCGTGTGCATGAATGTCAGTTCTTTGCCCTCCCCTGCTTTCACTTCTCCTGCCCAAACCCCGCCACATACTGTCGTCATAACTAGCATGTTGCCAAGTTGGCTGGAAGTTTTAAAATAATGTGCAAAAAATGTGCAATAACAACTCTGGAGAAAGAGGTGGCATAGGGTTAGAAAGCCGGTAAGTGAATCTTCAGCCCATTCCTCCTCCCTTCAGACAGTGTGGGCTTGAAGTGTGGGCTGGAAATGTGACAACTGGCTGGATGTGTGGCTCTGAACTCTGCCTGGCACGAACGCTTCTATTTCAGCTCCTCTGTGATTGCCATATCACCAGCATTTGCAGAAATGGAGGATTAACTTTATTGTGCACTGGCTCAGCAGATCTGGTGACATAATATTGCACTACGAAGAAGGATTACTCACCAGTTTCTGGATGCTACGTTTTTAGAAACTAACTCCATTTAACGATGAGCGTTGGATCTAACAACTTCCCCCTTTTCCCCACTCCCACCTTCCAATCACCCAACCAACAAATATTTCTTATGTAAAATCCAGCTCTCATGGGACCAGATGGATACAATTTTTCTTCAGAATAAAATTCTGGATGTTTCCCCAAAGTAAAGGTTTTATAATACTTCTTCATTTATTAAAAACAGATGTGCCATGTTTATAATATTGCTCCAAGCCCCCCTCTTTTGGCTTATGGAAAGCAATTTGTGTAAGGTAAAATAATATAGCATTTGTGACTCATTTCAGAAGAAAAAAATATAAAAACTGTACAGTACTCTGCAAGCCAGACAGGGAATGTGGTCCTAAGGAAATATGGCTACATCCCACGGCAAACAAGGAAGAGGAGACCTTGTTTCTACTTCTGTTGTACATCTACTCAGGGCTTCTTCCCTTTCCCTTTCCTTTCCTTTCCATGGAGTCTCACTCTGTTGCCCAGGCTGGAGTGCAGTGGCGCGATCTCTGCTCACTGCAAACTCTGCCTTGGGGTTCAAGCAATTCTCCTGACTCAGCCTCCCAAGTAGCTGGGACGATAGACTCCCACCACCATGCCCAGCTATTTATTTTTATTTTTTTATTTTTAGTAGAGATGGGTTTTACCAGGTTGGCCAGGATGGTCTCAATCTCTTGACCTCATGATCTGCCCGCCTCGGCCTCCCGGTGTTGGGATTAAAGGCGTGAGCCACCGTGCCCGGCCTCTACTTAGAGTTTCAATACATCCTCTTTTCACCTATGACCTCCATCTGCTGAAAGAGAGACTCAGAGACAGGCTGTTATAAGGTCTAGTGTCTGGCGGAACTCAGTCTCACACTGCATCCTGTAATCTTCCTACCTGCCACTAAGCCAGTACCGTTTCCCTTACCTGCTGTTTTTCTTCTAGAGCGTTTCCCCCATCCTCACCGATGCTACATCACAGAGCCTTGTTTTTCTCCAGCTAGCACACCTTAAAAACGATTCCGTCCTGTCTCTATATCCCCTTTGTCCATTCTTCTGTCATTTCTACCAGCTGCTGGGCTACTGTGTCACTTAAGTAGCTGTATTTAATGTCTATGGAGTATATAGTGAGTAGAGCCCTGTCAACAGGTGCAGAAATGAAATGTGTGTGTGCGCGCATGCGTGTGTGTGTGTGTGTGTGTGTGTGTGTGTGTGTTCTTTATCGAGTGCTTATTGCATGCCAGGCACTGCTTTAAGTTAGTTTTTAGATTTTGTTATATTTAATTTTCACAATTTTCTATGAGGTATGCATTTGGATAGACCTCCATTTAAGCCCTGCTCTACCATTTACCTGTAGAAATATGTAAGCTTGAAGTAGGCAGTACCCTTATTTTTATGGCTAATTCCTGTCATCTCTGTTTGTACGGTTCAAAAAACAAAACAAAACAGCTTTATCTCTTACACAGCCAGGGAAGATTTTTTCCTTAATTACTAAAAATATTCTGTCAATTTTCTTTGTATTTGAAGCTCTGATGGCGAAACTGGATATATGCCATATTCATTTTTTAACAGCATAAAGTACAAAGAAAGTGATAAAAAGTATACAAACTGCTCTAATTTAGTCTATGCAAGCAGCAGACAGTAAAATATAATGGTCTACTTATCCTTCAGTGATTGACAGCCAATCCTTAGAGCAATTTGCACTCTGATCAGATAGCAGGTTTTCTCCCATAACCTTGAGGTCCAAGTCTCTCTGCCCTTTATTGTGAAATTATCTGCCCTTTGACCCTTTGGAAAGATGGAGTCCCACATCTTCTAAAAGCCTTCTCTCAGTCCTGCACCGATGTGTACAGTAAATGACTGATTATCTCCATTATATGACCATGGCAGGCACAGAGAAATACCTAACTCATTTTAGCAAAACTTATCCTAATTGGAACTATAATCAAAGATAACTGGAATACTCCAGAAACTTACCTGGAGACCTGGATTTGGTGCCTTTTGAAGTTTTGGTAAAATAAGCGGTACCTTCACTGTGCTTGTATTTTCTTTCCTTCCAATAGGGGAGTGAGGAAGAAAAAAAATTGAAAGGAAAGCTAAAGCATCTCTTCTCGCACAACCTTCCCTTCTCTCTTTCTCTGTAGCAGAAGGTGACACTGGGCTGCTGGGCTGGTTCAGAGGGTTATGCACACAAAGTCCTCATCACCTGTGCTATTTAAAGTGGAATGGAAACGTGTAGCTGAAAACATCCTGGGGGAAGCATTCTCTCCTAGGGCAGCCAGGGTACTTTTCATCTTCACCTGAAGGCAGCCCTCACCCAATTTAATGCATCATTTAGTTCAGCATTAGTGAAAAAATCCTCCCCAGACCTGCTCACACTGAGCCCAGGGCTCCATAGAAAAGACTGAGAAGGAGGGTGGCCAGTTTTCACTTCCTTGGTTAGAAGTAGTAAAGGTAAGCTGCAACCGTGGACATGGAGCCAAATGAGGAGGTTGAGGCCTGCAAGCTTTAAATGACAAGACGAGTGCTTTCTTTAAAGCTTCTGGGTCCTACCACCCAGCAGATTTGAGGAGAGCCCTGGGGATAGTGGCAGGTGTGCAGGAAGGAAAGAAGGAAGGGAGGAAGAAGGAAGGAAAGAAAAATCACTGAGAACCCACTACGTTAAGTCTTTTGGCATTCTATCAGCTTCACAATACCATTTATATGTTTATGATTCAATCATAATTTTACAGAGTAGCAAACAAATACTCGGAAGAGTTGGGTAATATCTCCAAAAATGAGCACTAGCAAGGGCAGAAGCAGGAAGTGAGCCCAGATTATCTGCCCGAGTCTTTCCCTTTACCCCTTTCAGGTGGCTTTGGGGTTCAGTGTTGACTCCGGGATTTCTACTTAAAACTAGGCCAGAGTTCAATCTGTGGGAGGCCTCAGCATCCCCCCAAGTGGGAACTTAAGCCCAGACCAGTTGCCTAGAGCTTATCTTGAGGGATGTTCAGGAGAGATGCCACTCATACCCACTGGGAGGAAAAAGACAGGTGCAGTATGGCTGTCTGGGGTTGGGGCCATGGTACTAACATGTCCCTATCACGGGGACACCTGCCAGCCGTTATTGGGCCTGCAGTTCAAAATGAGTAAAAAACCCATTGCTAATTTTTTATACTTTCTAAATCTGAAAAAATAAATCACTGAATGGCAAGACTCTGTTTGCTCATTCTACTGGGTTCCTGTCTTCAACTAATGTGTGCTTTGGGATTATTTTAATTTTGAAATTTAGTTTGAGGGTTCTTTAGGTCGGTCATGCTTTATCTTGCTTAGAGTCACTTGCTACAGAACTTCATACAGTTGCTGGGCGTGGTGGCTCATGCCTGTAATCCCAGCACTTTGGGAGGCTGAAGTGGGCGGATCACCTGAGGTCAGGAGTTCAAGACCAGCCTGACCAACATGGAGAAACCCCATTTCTACTAAAAATACAAAAATTAGCTGGATGTGGTGGTGCATGCCTGTAATCTCAGCAACTCAGGAGGCTGAGGCAGGAGAAGCGCTTGAACCTGGGAGACAGAGGTTGCAGTGAGCCGAGATTGCACCATTGTACTCCAGCCTGGGTGACAGCATGAGACTCCAACTGAAAAAAAAAAAAATTTAAAAACCCCCACAAAAACCTTTATGCAGTCATTTGATGGGTTTTCTGTGATTTGAAAGCAGAGTTGTATCCTTCTCAACTGATCATCCTCTTTAATATCAGTGTGATTCGCTACGAGATGCAGTTTAATGCTATCTGCCAGCATTGAGTATTATATATGTGTGCCGAGATATCTCTCGCCTATGGTTAAACAGTTTTGAACACACTGTTTGGAAGTTCTTTCGTGATTTGTCATTTAAGCAAAATACAGACACACTAGGCTATCTTCTAAGAAGAGAGGATCGTTTCAAAGTGTGTAAAAGACACCTGCAGAGAAATTTGAAGTAATTGGGCTTACTACACTAATGATACTTTAGTATTGTAAATAAAACTCTTATAAAAGCTTCTGTGATCATTGTTGACATGTTAATTTTGTTTTTAATAATTTAAACTAGTGGTTCAAGAATTTTGAGTTACGTGACTCTGGTCAAATGCCAGCTTCAACATTTATTAGTTGTATATTCTTGGACCAGTTATACGAGTTTGCTAATTTTTATATTTATCATCTGTAAAATGGGATATTAACGCCTACTTAAGGAGTTTACTCAGGGACATGAGGGTTAAATGAAATAAATTGACTACTGTTTGCACTCAGTAAAAGACACTCATTACGTGGAGTTTATGATTATTAATCCTAGAGAGCAGTGTGCATTTTTCAGTGTTTTGGCTAGCTGGGATTTGGTGATACTATTCTGAATTTAAAACTCACAACCGCAGTTTCATAACGTATAAATTTTAAAAAAATTTTTTAAATTTTAATTTTTTTAAACTTTTTATTTTTTATTGCGTTTTAGGTTTTGGGGTACATGTGCAGAACATGCAAGATAGTTGCATAGGTACACACATGGCAGTGTGTTTTGCTGCCTTCTGCCCCTTCACCCACATTTGGCATTTCTCCCCATGCTATCCCTCCCCAGCTCCCCCCTCCGCTGTCCCTCCCCTATTCCCCCCAATAGACCCCAGTGTGTAGTACTCCCCTCCCTGTGTCCATGTGTTCTCATTGTTCATCACCCGCCTATGAGTGAGAATATGCGGTGTTTCATTTTCTGTTCTTGTGTCAGTTTGCTGAGAATGATGTTCTCCAGATTCATCCATGTCCTTACAAAGGACACAAACTCATCATTTTTGATTGCTGCATAATATTCCATGGTGTATATGTGCCACATTTTCCCAGTCCAGTCTATCATCGATGGGCATTTGGGTTGGTTCCAGGTCTTTGCTATTGTAAACAGTGCTGCAATGAACATTCGTGTGCATGTGTCCTTATAGTAGAACGATTTATAGTCCTTTGAATATATACCCAGTAATGGGACTGCTGGGTCAAATGGAATTTCTATTTCTAGGTCCTTGAGGAATCGCCACACTGTCTTCCACAATGGTTGAATTAGTTTATACTCCCACCAGCAGTGTAAAAGTGTTCCTATTTCTCCACATCCTCTCCAGCATCTGTTGTCTCCAGATTTTTTTAGTGATCGCCATTCTAACTGGCGTGAGATGGTATCTCAATGTGGTTTTGATTTGCATCTCTCTAATGACCAGTGATGATGAGCATTTTTTCATATGTTTGTTGGCCTCATGTATGTCTTCTTTTGTAAAGTGTCTGTTCATATCCTTTGCCCAGTTTTGGATGGGCTTGTTTGTTTTTTTTCTTGTAAATCTGTTTGAGTTCTTTGTAAATTCTGGATATCAGCCCTTTGTCAGATGGGTAAACTGCAAAATTTTTTTTCCCATTCTGTTGGTTGCCGATTCACTCTAATGACTGTTTCTTTTGCCGTGCAGAAGCTGTGGAGTCTGATTAGGTCCCATTTGTCTATTTTGGCTTTTGTTGCTAATGCTTTTGGTGTTTTGGTCATGAAGTCCTTGCCTACTCCTATGTCCTGAATGGTTTTGCCTAGATTTTCTTCTAGGGTTTTTATGGTGTCAGGTCTTATGTTTAAGTCTTTAATCCATCTGGAGTTAATTTGAGTGTAAGGTGTCAGGAAGGGGTCCAGTTTCTGCTTTCTGCACATGGCTAGCCAGTTTTCCCAACACCATTTATTAAACAGGGAGTCCTTTCCCCATTGCTTGTTTTTGTCAGGTTTATCAAAGATTGTATAGTTGTATATATGCTGTGTTGCCTCCAGTGCCTCTGTTCTGTTTCATTGGTCTATATCTCTGTTTTGGTACCAGTACCATGCTATTTTGATTACTGTAGCCTTGTAGTATAGTTTGAAGTCTGGTAGTGTGATGCCTCTTGCTGTGCTCTTTTTGCTTAGAATTGACTTGGCTATGCGGGCTCTCTTTTGGTTCCATATGAAGTTCAAGGTGTTTTTTTCCAGTTCTGTGAAGAAAGTCAATGGTAGCTTGATGGGGATAGTGTTGATTCTGTAAATTACTTTTGACAGTATAGCCATGTTCACGATATTGATTCTTCCTAACCACGATCATGGAATGTTTCTCCATCTGTTTGTGTCCTCTCTTATTTCGTTGAGCAGTGGTTTGTAGTTTTCCTTGAAGAGGTCCCTTACGTTCCTTGTGAGTTGTATTCCTGGGTATTTTATTCTCTTTGTAGCAATTGTGAATGGCAGTTCATTCTTGATTTGGCTCTCTTTCAGTCTGTCATAATGTATAAATATTTTTTTAACATAGATGTTTGGAAATGGAAATCAGCCAGCCTCCTAATTTGATAATTCTAATAGAAACAGGAATCCATGAAGATTGTAATATTAGATCTTTACATAGAGACAAGTCCCTATATACAGTGCAGATATTATGATAGATGTCAGTATTGGTATTAAGGCATCCTTCACGTTCACATTACTAATACACTATGATTAATTCAAATAAATATACCAAGAATATATAGTAGTGTAATTTTCTTCTTCCTCACCAAAAGAAATGTGTATGTCTCTTATATTTAAAAAACTCTCCTGCTAAAAGGGATGAAACATAAAACGTGGCAAACGTAATGGTTTTTACCAGAACATGGTGATTTTTTTTTTACTATGAAACATGAAAAATATCTCATAAAGGAAATTATTTTTATGTTAAAGGAGGAACTAAATAGCTACATGTAAACTAACACCCATTAGAGGTTTGTTACAAATGAATTTTTTCTATGCCTTTTTTAGCTGTATTTGTGTTTTTAATGGCTACTATGTCTTTAGATAATGAGTTCTCTGAGCAATTACCCAGTGAGTTGGATAAAACACAGGTTTCATATTTCAATGTGACTTATTTTGTAAGTAACTAATACTTTTTCTGAGACAAAGCCTTGCTCTATAACCCAGGCTGGAGTGCAGTGATGCAGTTTCAGCTCACTGCAAACTGCACCTCCTGGGTTCAAGCAATTCTCCTGCCTCAGCCTCCTGAGTAGCTGGGATTTCAGGCACTCACCACCACGCTTGGCAACTTTTGTATTTTTAGTAGAGACGTGGTTTCACCATGTTGATCAGGCTGGTCTCAAACTCCTGACCTTGTGATTCGCCCACCTCAGCCTCCCAAAGTGCTGGGATTACAGGCATGAGCCACCACTCCTAGCTGTAACTAAGACTTCTTAAGTTCACTTGCTTCTTTTGTGGTTATGAATGGGGGTGCCTTCATAGTGATATCAAGTTTGTAGAGTGTGTCAAGTAGGATTGTGGAAATTAGAGGGTTCTGTGGACAGAGCACTATACCTGTAAGAAATCCACTTACCTTGTCTTCTTCCTGGGTAAAATACGTCCCCTCATTGTAGTGTCCTACTTATTGTGCCTAAGGATACTCATTAGAATTTGATGAACAAATATATGTCAAGACTTCATGTTTGAGAATTTCTTTAATGGATATGATGAAAAGTGAAAGAGCTAAAGCTGCTACTGTTGTCTGCAGATTGACTAGACATTACCAGTGACTTTTAAAATGTAATTTATGACACGTCTTTTCATGATTTTATATTCTCTAAAATTTTTCTGTTACTGCTTAGATTATGGAAATATGGGAAATGGGACAATTCACACTGTCCTTAATTGAAATATGTTACCTGTTTCACATTTGTTTAATCCAAAAAATTATAATTTAATATTTCCATGTTTTAAGAACTTGACCCTTAAGTAAATAAGAAATGTATTTGCTTGCTTTTTATGTTTATTTGATGGTGTTTTTAAGGATAAAATGTTCTTTAAGAATGGAAAAGTAAATCTAGGTTCCAAAGATCATTTGTATCATGCATGCATAGAGTTCCCCAAGAGTTTCCTTCCTGATCCTCCAAATCATTAAAAAATTCCAAATTTCTAATTTGGAATACTCTTTGTTTCAGGTAGTCTCCATCAATTCCCATGTACAGGAATGATTAATTGTAAATATGGCCAATACTTTTCTTTGGTCTTAATAGTGTTTGAATATCAATAGATATTTTTGCCAGTAGAAATAAAGACAACCAAAGAAATGGAGAATGAGGCAGAGAAAATGGTTCTTTATAAACAGATGCTTTCTGGAGTGGAAATTCATAGTTTCAAAAGGAATTAAATCACTTAATTAGGTGGGGAATGGCAGAGTGCAACGTAGACTCAGACACTGATTTCCCTTTCTGAAACATCTTTCTTGTTCCAGTTTTCTCTTTAATCCTCTGTACTAATGATGAATGACATTGTCATTCATATTCCTGGCTTTCCAAAGTGAACTGATATTTGGCATAACCAAAAAGGTACAATATCTAGAAGCTCTAGGATATTTTAAAACCGATCTTCTCAAGAAGAGATGATTACGCTTTACAAGAGGAAATATTTCTACCATTGGTCTTATTTCGCTAACAAGTTTCTGGCCAAGAAAAAAGCAATAAATACCTACTCATGCTCAACTAATTCCAAATAACTTTTCAACAATCCATTTGTTTTGAAGTGCCAAATGCATATTCAGGATGTCGCTTCCCTGCCATTTCTTTCTCACTTTTGTTGGATTTACTAGTTCAAAAGAAATATGTCTGACAAAATTACTCTTAATCACATGGATTGAGATCAATAGTAAAATAAAATATTACATGTTGTCAATTGGAACATTTCATCACATTTAATCTAACAGATAAGATTTGGGAGGTTATACAGTATGAACAATTCACATGAGAACAATGAATGGTAGTTACTGAAGATGCCTGTAAGATACATTTGATCAGTTCAGTCCCTTCTGTTTTTCTAATAGATGTTATGGTCTACCATCTACCCTTTAATATTATCCACAATATCAGGATCAAGAAAAAAACGTTGCTTCAGGAAAATTTGAACTGGATAAAAAGATGCAAGTAATTTACATTCCGATTTTTAACAAATAATCCTAGTAAAAATTCCTACTGACTAGAGTTTTGACTTGTGACAATCAGGATCTCTCATCAGAACTTTGAGTTCGAAAGAGATTAATTTAAGGCAGACGAGTGGTTCCTCCTGGGACGGCCTTCTCCAACCTGATGACCTTAGGGGTGAGTAGCTAAGCATATTTTTCTTACCTGAAAATAAAATCCAAGTTTTTTCCTCCCTCCCTCCCTCATTTCTTCCTTTCTCCCTCCCTGCCTGCCTCCCTGTCTTCCTCCCTCCCTCCCTTCTTTGTTCCTTCCCTCCTCCATCTTTTTTGGGAATAATTTCTGGCTTTTCACATCCCATTCTTTTCCCCTACAAAGTGAAAATGGACTCACTGACCTGATGTAATCAAATGTTGTAAGTCAATTTAAGTACAACCAAGAAATTGAAGTTGGATTAAATTGAATGACAGTTTGGGTCTCAAGTAAATATGAGAGTAGACCTAAAAGGGAATTTATAAACTTTCTTTAATATTGTGATAGGCAGAATAATGCTCTCCACCGTCTGTGTCTTAATCCTTGGAACCCATGAGTATGTTACATTACATGGCAAAGGGAAATTAAGATTGTAGCTAAAATTAAGTTTGCAAATTTGGTGATTTTATGATAGAGAGGTTATACTGGCTTATCTGGGTGGGCCTCGTATACTTGCAAGGGTCTTTAAAAGTCGAAGAACAAGACTGAAGAGGGGTCAGAGTAATATGATGGCAAAAGAACTAGATCTGTTGCTGGTTTTGAGGATGGAGGGACGCATCATAAGCCAAGAAAAGCGGGAAGCCGTTAGAAACGGGAAAAGTCAAGAAAACAGATTCTCCCCCAGAGTCTCCAGAAGAGAATGCACGTCTGCTGACACCTTGATTTTGGCCCAATGAGACCTGTACTGAACTTTGAACCTATAGAATGTAAGATAATCAATTATGTTTTAAGCCACCAAGTTTGTGGTAATCTGTTGCAGCAGCAATAGTAAAGAAATGCAAAATATACTCTCTTTCCTTCAGTAATTTCTCTTTAATTACTTTTGGTGAGGAAGAATTCATAAAGGAATATATTTATCTTAACTTTTGGCTTATAATAATAGAAGAATTGGCTAGAATGAGTCACAAATTATATTTTGTTACCCTTGAAACCAGCATGTTTGCAGAATGAAAGTTTTTATTAGTTTTCTGCAGCATTTTATTTATTATTTTTATGTTTATGAGACAGGGTTTCACTTTGTCACCCAGGCTGAAGTGCAGTGTGACAATCATAGCTCACTGCAACCTCAGCCTCCTGGGTTCAAGCCATCCTCCTGCCTCAGCCTCCCAAACAGCTGGGACTACAAGCGTGCACCACCATGCCTGGCTGATTTTTAAATTTTGTTTTGTGTAGAGATGGGGGTTTCACTATGTTGAACTTGAACTCCTGGGCTCAGGCAATCCTCTCACCTCACCCTCCCAAAATGTTGGGATTACAGGCGTGAACTGTGGCACTCAGCTCTGCAGCGTTTTATATCTTATTTGCAAGAGCTGTGTGGACTTTCACTTGCTTCTTTTTTAGCCTGGGTTACCGTGGAAAGCACAGGCTGAGAAAAGAGCTTGCATTCAGGTAGTTAATTCGGGAAGTGACCCACGGAATCAACAGGCGGAAGCACTTGCCATTGGCTCACGTCTCCCATTGAGGGTTGCCTGGGGTGGTGTGATCTCCCCTGCACTTGAGCGGTGCCCAGGAAGCTCCTGTGGGTATCCCACTTCCCCAGTACCAGAAAAATGCCACAGCAGGCCAATGATATGCCTGAGGAAACATGGGGTCAGTATTAGAACTCTTCACCCCTTTAACCGTGTAGCTGTTCACCACAGCCACAGCTGTAAATGGCAACAGAAGTTAAGACTGAGCGGGGGAAAGGCAGAACGTAAGAAGCGTCTGATTCAGTCCATTCTCTGCATGGGTTAAGAGCAATCTGTCACTGAGTCTTCAAAGTGTTGGCAGCTGCGATGACTCCAAAAAGGAGCGTAGTGCAAAGTCCTCGTGTAACAAGCTGCGATCTTCGCTGCTGCAGCTGAATCTGAGGTTGTCATTGGTACTCATCATCTAGCTTCTCCAACACCTGTTCTAGATTTCCTTGCTCAGCACTGAAGTTCCCCTGGATTGCTTGCTTGGTGGCAGGCCATCTCCACCCTTGAGGGATCCAAGCTCTCAGCTTCCTTGTCCTTACTGGGTTGTGATTGCTAAAATTGGCTATTCATCAGTATCACCTTGCACAGAAGCACCCAGAGACTCCTCAGTGAATCCCTGTATTCCAGATTCTCTCTGTTCTCATTATAAGGCAAGAAACCCTACTCCTGAAGAGAATTACATTTGATTACCTCCCGCAAGTTTACTGACTCCTTATTTTGACTGCTAGGTCACTGGCACGAGGATCCCAATGCAGAGGCAGTAGTCACAGTTTCCGTGCACGGAGACGCTTCCCATTTCCTGTAGTGAAAGCAGTACTCCTCTGGATATCAAGACCTCTGAATTCTATAAAACCTAAAGGTGCAGGGACCAGGAGCACAGATTCTGTAAGTGCACCGCTGAGAATCCACTGCGAGTAATGGTGAGAGGGTCAAACAACTATGTAGACCTGTTTCTTTTAGTTACTGGGGCATAGCACACTATTTGTTTAATTTATGTACTTGTTTTTGATGGACAATGTCCCAGCTTCACAGAGGTCTTTGCCCTGAGTTTGCACCTGAGTTGAACCTTTAATAAGCAATTCCATCATCATAAGTAGGTAATGTTTTTTCAGGTGATGCCCTAATTGATAGAAATAATGAATCCTTTGGTCATGCATTGATTATTGCACACTTTTCTCTGTAAAATGGAACCCTTGATTTTTACCAATAATATATGGGAATCCATATAATCAATAAGGTACATTATATGCCTCTGAATGGTGGTGCTGTCAGACATGGCAGACAGGCATATCGAAGCCATATGGGAGTGGGTATCGATTCCAGTGCAGCTGAATCATTGCCCGCTCCAGGTGAAAGGAGTCTGATGTAATCAATCTGTTGCCCAATGCCTGGCTGATCTTAGGTTTTGCTGTTCTATCAAAGGATCCATGGCAGGTTGTTAACACTTTGGCAGGTTGCGTATTCAATGGCAGCCTTAACAAGTGGAAGCCCATGTTGTTGGGTTCTTCCATGCGCAGCCTCTGTTCCTGTTATGGTTGGGACTTCATTACTGGACCTAATGGATAAGCAGATGGGGTAGTTGAGGACAGTGGCTATCTGACGCTCATGGGATTAGTCATCCTGGTTGTTTGGTGTCTCCTCTGACTTTCATATTCTCTGGTGGGCAGTAGCATGAGATCTGTGCCCACTTTGTGCCCTCTTCAATGGGTCTGTCACTTGCTTCTCTAGACAAGTTTTTCCTCTTTGATCTTCCCAATTGGTTCCTTCCAGGCCCTGACCCACCAACCAACCTATTTGCCAATACTCAGGAGTCCGTGTATATCCTTCTTATTTCTTCTTGCATTAAAAAGTAAATAATCAAATTTATAGCTCTCAGCTCTGTCCACTAGAAGGACTGTCCCCCACAACTGACATTTAGATCCATCCCCAAGTGGGGCTTAGTGCAGCAGAAGTCCATTTTCAGTTTGTACTGACATAGTGTATAGAACCCAGCTGTGAACTGAGACCGAGATTTTTTCTCCTCCATCAGCTGGCTGTAGAAATACTTCCCATGCTCTCAGCAAGATTTTAGGTGTGTTGATGTTTATGCTTTGATAACACAGAGCTAGGTGATGTGCGAACTAGAAGTCCTGTGCATGTAGCATTTTCTCTGGCTCTGCTTGGTCTGGATTTTTAACCGTTTCTATGCTATGATGGATTGCTGCTACATTTGGCTAACATAACTTGGTAGGTCTTAAATGCTAGTTCTTCATGGGCAGCAAACCTACATAGCCATTCAGGCAGGCACTTAGGTCTCTGTTAAGGCTCAGTAGCAGCCAGGGGCTGCTTTGAAAAAAAAAAAAAAAAAAAAAAAGCAGGTAGTTTATGCCACCAAAGATGGGGTTTTGCTTCAAAATATAGAATACCTTTCTGCTCTAGTTTTGTGTTTTGTATTGGCATTTTCCAGAGACCCTACACATGTGTTTACTATGGACCAACATATTCACCATGGATACCAGCAGTGCCAAGGATTCTGTTATTGTATAGTTTGCAGAGTAAGGCAGCTTGCAGCGCTACCTAGATTTACTGTTGAGCCTTCTTTTTCCTCTGAACTCCACTGAAACTGTAAGCCTTCCAAGTTACCCAACAAATAAATAGCAGTACTCCTAAGAGCAGTACATGCAGTCTCCCAAATCCAAACCAGATGACCAAACACTCCTTCTTTCTCTTAGTGGTGGGGAATGTGACATGAAACAACTTATTGTTATTTGAGAGAGGTTATCGTGACATGTCCCAGATTCTTGGACTCCTAGACACTATATCAAATAAATAAAGCAAGTGTAGTAGGATGTTAATTATAAAATCTAGGTGGCAAGAGCAAGACTAAGCAAAGGGAACAGATTTGGAGGCATCACATTACCTGACCTCAAACTGTACTAAAAAGCTATAGTCTCCAAAACAGCATGATCCTGGTATAGAGAGAACCCAGAAATGAACCCAGATACTTACAGCCAACTGATCTTTGAGAAAGCAAACAAAAACATAAAGTGGGGAAAGGACACCCTTTTCAACAAATGGTGCTGGGATAATTGGCAAGCCACATGTAGGAGAATGAAACTGTATCTTCATCTCTCACCCTATACAAAAATCGGCTCAAGAGGGATCAAAGACTGACATCTAAGACCTGAAACCATAAAGATTCTAGAAGATAACTTTGGAAAAACCCTTCTAGATACTGGCTTAGGCAAAGATTTCATGACCAAGAAACTGAAAGCAAATGCAGCAAAAACAAAGATAAATAGATGGGGCTTAATTAAACTAAAAAACTTCTGCACAGCAAAAGTAATAATGAGGAGAGTTAACCAGCAACCCACAGAGTGGGAGAAAATCTTCACAATCTGTATGTCTGACAAAGGGCTAATATCCAGAATCTACAACAAACTCAAACAAAATAGCAAGAGAAAACCAAACGATCCCATCAAAAAGAGGGCTAAGGACATATACAGATAATTCTCCAAAGAAGATACACAAATGGCCAACAAACAAATGGAAAAATGCTCAATATCCCTAATTATCAGGGAAATGAAAATCAAAACCTCAATGTGATACCACCTCAGTCCTGCAAGAATGGCCATAATCAAAAATCAAAAAATAATAGATGTTGGCCTGGATGCAGTGGAAAGAGAACACTTTTACACTGTTGGTGGGAATGTAAAATAGTACAATTATGAATACAGCGTGGGGATTGCTTAAAGAACTAAAAGTAGAACTACCATTTGATCCAGCAATCCCTATTGGGTATCTACCGAGAAGAAAAGAAGTCATTATGTGAAAAAGATACTTACACATGCAGGTTTATAGCAGCACAATTTGCAATTGCAAAAATATGGAACCAGCCTAAATGTCCATCAGTCAATGAGTGGATAAAGGAAATGTGGTATGTGTATATATACACATACTGTGGAATAGTACTCAGTGATAAAAAAGAATGAAATAATGGCATTCACAGTAAACTGAATGGAATTGGTGACTGTTATTCTAAGTGAAGTAACTCAAGAATGAAAAACCAAACATGGTATGTTCTCATTCATATGTGGGAGCTAAGCTATAAGGATGCAAAGGCATAAGAAGAATACACTGGACTTTGGGGACTCAGGGGAAAGGGTGTCTAGGGATAAAAGACTACACACTGGGGAGTGTGAGAGCTGCACACTCATGTATGCAGTGAGAGCTGCAGTGAGAGCTGCTCATGTGATGGATGCACCAAAATCTCAGAAATCACCACTAGGTAACTTATTAATGTAACCAAACACCACCTATTTCCCAAAAGCCTATGGAAATAAAAATTATTTTTTTAAAAAGTTAAAAAATTCTCAATAAAAATCTAGGTGGTGCAGGCAGAGGAGCATTTCACACTGGGGTTGCTGAGGGGTGCTAAGGGAGGGACAGCAGGGGGTGGGGAGGCTGGGAGGGATAACATGGGGAGAAATGCCAGTTACAGTGACTGGGGGGGATGGAGGAAGCAAACCACCTCGCCAGGTATGTACCTATGCAACAATCTTGCATGATCAGCACATGTACCCCAGAACCTAAAGTACAATTAAAAAAAAAATAAAAATCTAGGTAGTGAATACTCAGAAGTTCACTGTAAAACCATTTCAACTTTTCTGTTTGTTTGAAATGTCTATAATAAAATAATGGGAAAAAATTTTGTTGACATGTCAGACCCCTGAATCTTTATAGACTTCCTCTTCTACCTGTGCTATGTATGTATCTAATTAGCACTAAATAATACCGCATTGTCTGGAGGTACCACAGTTTGTTTCTCCACTCATCTATTGAAGAATATCTTTATTGCTTCCAGGTTTTGGCAATTGTAAATAAGGCTGCTATAAACATTCATCTGTAGGTTTTTGTCTGGGCATGAGTTGTCAGTTCAAGTGGATAAATACCAAGAAACATGATTGCTGGATCATATGGTTGCTTCTAGTTTACTCTCTTAGCTAAGGGATATGGTGAAATTATGGGAGCTTCCACTTGGTGCTTTTTCCCTTAATAACTCTTACTTAATAGGTCAGGGAACCAGTGAGAGGCCTTTTAAAAGGATAAATATATGCACTTAGGAACTGAAGAAATTACTGCAGGGTAAATACTTGAGCCCATTGGACTCAGTGTGAGATGGTCTTCAGCCAATTTCTTTAAATGAGTAAATACGCACTGTGGAAAAGAGAATACTGAGAATATTCACGTCCAGTTGGATAAAGAGACAGTGAGCTGTCTCTTGTACCAGGGGATCCAAGATGCCATCGTGACTCTGTGGAATGATTAACTTCAAGATTTCAGATGATAATTCAAGCTTCAGTTTTCTCCTTTAACATGAAAATATTACTTACACCTACTTCACCGGGTTACAAAGGGGATAAATGAGATAATGGTGGCACTTAGCATGTTCCCAATTCATGCTAGCTACAGTGGTAACGCTAGAGCGAATGTTGCTTATTTTAAAATCATTATTTCTTAGAATTGTCTTCATAAAATAAAATACTAACAAATGACAGAAGGAGGAGACATAGAAGAAAGAGAATAACAGAAAGGAGAGGAAAGCATAAAAAAAGAATAAAAAAGAAAGAAAAATACTTAAAAAATGAAATGATTTTAAAATGACAGAAAGAAAAGAAAGGGAGAGAAAGAGACTTCAGCTACTAGGGTGCATTGAATAAAGATATAAAACAGTCCACAGGCCATGTGAAAGCAGATGTTTTTCTGAATGTACTATGAGACGTAGCATATTTCAACAACTGAGCACTGGCTTTGGCTCAAGTGAAGCCAAAGATTCAGGTTTAAACCTATACTCCTAAGAGTGACACCACCAGCATGGCAGACAGAAGCTTCTGACTCTCCCTCCACCCACAGATGCACCAAATAAACATCCATCATGGATCAGTTCCCTATAAGAAAAAGTCACAGACCAGTTGAGAGATGCCCACCCACTGAGCAACTAAGAAAACAACATAAAACAGGTAGGAGATGCCAAGGCACACTTGGGCACAGACTCACCATGGGCACTAGGCCATAAAACTGGAAAAGGAGTCTCCAATGCCCAGTTTCTCCTCATGGAGAAGAGCATCTGGACCTCACACAGAAGGCCTTGATCTCATGTTTCCCTGTCATTTTACACACAGTGGGGATTAGACACACACGTGTCCCCCCAGGCTATAGAAAATAAAGTTGTGGTCTTATATGGGTATCCAGACACCTCCAGGTATTTCATCCCCCAGGATCAGTGCATGGAAGAGGCGTTAAAAAACCCACAACCCTCCATTGCCTACTCTCACCCTCAAACCCTCTTTTGGTGGCTGCCAAGCCAGCAAGTGGCCTGGCTTCAAACTAACTTGCTTTGTAGAATTAGAGAGACAGCCAATTATTAACACACCACCAGTCTGGAGGAGTTTGCGTCCATACTAAGGATCCCAACTTTTACCACATCCACCTAAAAGACTATATTATTAATCTCATGTTTCTTGGACCAGGTGACACTAGCATAATACACATCTCCCCAGATAGCAAGAAAAAGATAGTGTCTTTAAACATGCGTGCAAACGCCATCAGGGACTTCATCCCTCTGGAGTGGAGCAGAGAAGGGGCCTAAAAAAATGCAACTCCCTGTTTCTCCACCAGAAGGGGTTTAGGACACACACTGAGAGCCCCAGTTGTTAAAGCTACCTCTTGAAGGGCTCCATCCTAAACCTAATAGCTCTGGGAACAGAAGGACATAAACGTGTGAGTCTTCTCTGATCCCAGAAAAAAAGAGGTGACTTTAAATGGGCTTCCAAATACTTCCAGGGGCTATAACCCCTCGGGGCAGTGCAGAAAAGCAGCAGGAACATGCTGCTCTCCCTTTCTCTTCATAAGGAGCTTACCACACCCACACTCAGTGGCTACTCGACAGCTTGGCCTCTAATAAACTTACATCAGGGAGCCAGTGAGGCAAGCAAACAGTAGCCCTCCATTAGCTGAAGCCAGAGCTTGGCATTTATCTCCCTGGCTTGCCACAGAGATAAATTCAGGCCTATCCAGTCTTTCTCGGAGGAATTTGGCCATGCACCATGTGCCACAACTTCCATAGCTCTCACCCAAGGGACTGTTTCCTGAGCAAACTTCCTCTGGAAGTTCAGAGAACTTTGCCATTTGGAGTGACCCAAGGCCATAGAAAACAAATAGGTGGATGTATAATGGGCCTATTCCCAGAAGCTCTCTCTCCAGGATCAGAAGGTGCAGCCTGGACATGAGTCCAAGCATTTGCCATAGATCTTCTCCTGGATTAGTCTAGACAGAGTGGGATACAGACACCTGCACCCAGCCTCATTGTGAGATAGAAAGATTTGGAACCCACACAAATCCCCCAAGCTTTCCAGCTGGTACCTAAAGGGTCTAGTTTCTCTCAAACTGGTCTTGGGATACTGACAAGACATGGTACATCCTAAGTTTCAGGGGACTGTAGTAGTCTGTTTTCACATTACTGATAAAGCCATACCCCAAACTGGGCAATTTACAAAAAAAAAAAAAAAAAAAAAGAGGTTTATTGGGCTTACAGTTCCATGTGGCTGGGAAGGTCTCACAAACATGGTGGAAGGTAAAAGGCATATCTTACATGGTAGCAAACGAGAGAAGAGAGCTCGTTCAGGAAAACTCCCATTTTTATACAACCATCTGGTCTCATGAGACTTAATCACTCTCATGAGAACAGCACGGGAAAGACCTGCTCCAATGATTCAATTACCTTGCACTGTGCCCCTCCCACAATATGTCAGAATTCAAGATGAGATCTGGATGGGGACAGAGCTAAATCATATCATTCTACCCCTGGCCCCTCCCAAACCTCATGTCCTCACATTTCAAAACTAATCATGCCTTCCCAACAGTCTATCAAAGTCTTAAATCATTTCAGTATTAACTCAAAAGTCCACAGTCCAAAGTTTCATCTGAGACAAGGCAAGTCCCTTCCACCTATGAGCCTGTAAAATCAAAAGCAAGTTAGTTACCTCCTACATACAATGGAGGTACAGGTGAAGGTATAGGCATTGGGCAAATACAACCATTCCAAATGGGAGAAATTGGCCAAAACAAAGGGGCAATAGGCCATGAAAGTCCAGAATCCAGCAGGGCCATCAAATCTTAAAGCCCCAAAATAATATCCTTTGACTCCAGGTCTCACATCCAGATCACACTGATGCAAGAGGTGGGCTCCCATGGTCTTGGGCAGCTCTGCCCCTGTGGGTTTGAAGGTACAGCCTCCCTCCTGGTTGCCTTAACAGGCTGGCATTGAGTGTTTGCAGCTTTTCCAGGTGCATGGTGGAAGCTATCAGTGGATTTACTATTCTGGGGTCTGGAGGATGATGGCCCTCTTCTCACAGCTCCATTAGGCAGTGCCACAGTAGGGACTTTGTATAGGGCTTCCCTTCTGCACTGCCCTACCAGAGGTTCTCCATGAGGGCCCCGCCTCTGCAGCAAACTTCTGCCTGGGCATCCAGGCATTTCCATACATCTTCTGACATCTAAGCAGAGGTTCCTAAACCCCTATTCTTAACTTCTTTGTACTTGTAGGCTCAACACCACATGGAAGCTGCCAAGGCTTGGGGCTTGCATCCTCTGAAGCCATGGCCCAAGCTCTATGTTGGCCCCTCTCAGCCATGGCTGGAGTGGCTGGAGTGGCTGGGATGCAGGGCACCAACTCCCTAGGCTGCACACAATATGGGGAACCTGGGCCCAGCTTGGGAAACCACTTTTTCCTCCTAGGCCTCCAGGCCTATGATGGGAGGGGCTTCCATGAAGACCTCTGACATGCCCTGGAGACATTTTCCCATTGTCTTTGTGATTAACATTCAGCTCCTCCTTATTTATGCAAATTTCTGCAACCAGCTTAAATTTCTCCTCAGAAAATGGGATTTTCTGTTCTATGGCATTGCCAGGCTGCAAATTTTCCAAACTTTTATGTCCTGTTTCTCTTTTAAAACTGAATGCCTTTAACGGCACTCAAGTCAATTCTTGAATGCTTTGCTACTTAGAAATTTCTTCCACCAGATTCCCTAAATCATGTCTCTTAAGTTTGAAGTTCCACAAATCTCTAGGGGAGGGGCAAAATGCCATCAGTCTCTTTGCTAAAATGTAGCAAAGGTAACCTTTGCTCCAGTTCTCAACAAGTTTCTCATCTCCATCTGAGACCAACTCAGCCTGGATTTCATTGTCTGTATCATTACCAGTATTTTGGTATTTTGGTCAAAGCCATTCAGTAAGTCTCTGGGGAGATCCAAACTTTCCCACATTTTCCTGTCTTCTTCTGAGTCCTCCAAACTGTTTCAACCTCTGCCTGTAACCCAGTTCCAAAGTTGCTTCCATATTTTCAGGTATCTTTTCAGCAGCACCCCAATCCCAGTACCATTTTACTGTATTAGACCATTTTCATACTGTTGATAAAGACATACCTGAAACTGGACAATTTACAAAAGAAAGAGATTTATCGGACTTATAGTTTGATGTGTCTGGGAAGACCTCATAATCATGGTAGAATGTGAAAGGCACATCTCACATAGCAGAAGACAAGAGAAGAGAGCTTGTGTAGGGGAACTCCCATTTTTATATAACCATCAGATCTCGTGAGGCTAATTCACTCTCATGAGAACAGCATGGGTAATTTAATTCACTGCTCCAGTGATTAAATTACCTCCCACCAGGTCCCTCCCACAATGCATGGGAATTCAAGATGAGATTTGGGTGGAGACACAGCCAAACCATATCAATGACCATCAGAAACACAGATAGCAATGTGGACAAACACAAGGATTAGAGAGACTTCTTAAAATCTCTGGCTGGATTCATTGATGAGAACCTTCTCCGTAGAAGTTTAGTCTACCAAGATGGAGAGGTAGGTGTCTTATCTAATGTACAGAAACCAATACAGAGAATTAAGTAAAATAAGAAATAGGGAAATATAATGTGCCGGTGAAAATTAAAACAGACTGTTAAAAAAAGAAAAAGAAAGAAAAAAAGAAGAGAAATAGAATATATTCCAAACGATAGAACAAGATGTGTCTTCAAAAAGCTTACCCAAATGTAGTGGAGTTTTGTGATTTACCTGACAGAAAATTCAAAATAGCAATCATAAAGGTGCTCACAGCGATCGAGACAGCAATGCAAGAACAAACAAAGATCTTCAACAAAGAGATAGAAAGTATAAAAAAGTACTAAACCAAAATTAAAGATCTGAAGAATGCTACAGCTGAACTGAGCAATTCAATGGAGGGGTTCAATGGTAGTAGTAGACTAGGTTAAGCAGAAGAAAGGATCAGTGAACTAGAAAACCGATTACTGGATATCATCCAATCTGAGGAGCAAAAAGAAAAACAAATGAAAAAGAGTGAGGACAGCTTAAGAGACTTATCAAACACCATCAAGAGGAATGACTTATGCATAATTGGTGTGCCAGAAGTAAAAGAAAGAGAGAAAGGAACACAAAACATATTCAAAGAAATAATGGCAGAAGACTTCCTAAGTCTATAAAATAAATTAGAAAGACAGATTAAAAAACCCCTAAGGATAATAAATAAGACAAACCTAAGGAGATCCACAGCATATCATAGTCAAATTGTCGACAAAGTCAAAGAGATAGTGTTAAAAGCAGCACGAATAAAAACAAATTATGACATATAGAGGATCCGTAAATCAATCAATGGACTTCTCAGCAGAAACCTTGCAAACCAGAACAGAATGGAATAAAATCCTAAAAGAAAAGGACTGCCAATTAAGAATACTATATTCAGACAATCTTGTCTTTCAAATTCAAGGGAATGATAAAAACTTTCTCAGGCAAAATCTGAGAGAATTTATTACACCAGTTCTGCATTACAAAAAATGCTAAAGGCAGTTCTTTAAGCTGAAGGACAAGGATGCTAATTAGTATCATAAAGTCATGTGAAAGTATAAATGTCACTGGTAAAAGTAGGTATGTTGTCAAATACAAAACACTCTAATACTATAATGGGTGGATAGATTATTTATATCTGTATTATAAAGGTCAAAAGGCAACATTATTTTTAAAAAGCTACAATAATTAGCTATGGAATATATTATAAAAAGATATACAGTGTGAAATCGAAAACATAAAACATGGAAAGAAGGGAAGTAAAAGTGGTGAGTTTGTGTATACAATCAAAATCAAGCTGTTCTAAGCATAAATAAATCTGTTATAAGTATAAGACGTCTTATGTAAGCCTCAGGGAAACCACACAGCAAAAGCTTTTAATAGATACACAAAAGATAGAAAAGAATCAAAGCATACCACTGTAGAAGGTCATCAAACCACAAGGAAGAAAGCAAGAGAGGGAGAAGTGAACAAAAGGTTTACAAAACAACTTGAAACAATTAACAAAGTGAAAAGAATAAGTTCGTATCTATCAGTAAATGTAAATGGATTAAATGGATTTTAATGTAAATGGATTAAATCCTCCAATTAAACGTGTAGAGTAATTGAATGGAGGCCAGGTGCTGTGTCTCACGCCTGTAATCCCAGCACTTTGAGAGACCAAAGAGGGCAGATCACTTGAGGTCAGGAGTTCAAGACCATCCTGGTCCACATGGTAAAACCCCCGTCTCTACTAAAAATACAAAAGTTAGCCAGGCGTGGTGGCGGGCGCCTATAATCCTAGCTACTCAGGAGTCTGAGGCAGGAGAATCACTTGAAGCCTGGAGGTGGAGGTTGCAGTGAGCAGAGATCCGGCCACTGCACTCCAGCCTGGAGACAGAGGGAGACTCCATCTCACAGAACAACAACAACAACAATCACAAAAGCGTAGAGTAATTGAATGGATAAAAACAATAAGACCCAAGTATATACTGCCTACAAGAGGCACTACCTTACCTGTAAGGACACAGATTGAAAACGAAGAGAGAGATTGTCAAAGAAGACAACTGTGGAACCGAAAACCACCCCTACTTGTAATCCCCAACTGCAGAAGAGCAGAAAACAGAATCTACTCAGGAGGTTGCTAATCCAGAACACTATTTAAACATCCTCTACAGAACAGTTGGGCGCTCTGGTTTTCCTTTTCTTTTTCTTTCATTCTTTTTTTCTTGAGGTGGAGTCTTGCTCTGCAGCCCAGGCTGGAGTGCGGTGGTGTGATCTCGGCTCACTGCAACCTCTGCCTCCTGGGTTCAAGTGTCTCATGCCTCAACCTCTGGAGTGGCTGGAACTACAGGTGCATGCAAGCATGTCCAGCTAAGTTTTGTATTTGTATTCTATTTTTTTTTTTTGAGATGGAGTCTCACTCTATTGTCCAGGCTGGAGTGCAGTGGCACCAGTCTCAGCTCACTGCAATCTCTACCACTCAGGTTCAAGCAATTCTCCTGCCTCAGCCTCCCGAGTAGCTGGGACTACAGGCATGCACCACCATGCCCAGCTAATTTTTGTATTTTTAGTAGAGACGGGGTTTCACCATATTGGCCTGGCTGGTCTCGAATGCCTGATCTTGTGATCTGCCTGCCTCGACCTCCCCAAGTGCTGGAATTACAGGTATGAGCCACTTTACCTGTCTAGGCGCTCTGGTTTTTTAAAAATGATGAAAACAAAACTTGGCAAGCAAACCTGTGGCTTATCTCTAAGTTTGATACTATTAAAGATTTTTGGGCTGTGTACAACCACATCCAGTTGTCTAAAAGTTTATGCCTGGCTATTGCTACTCATTTTTTAAGGACAGTATTGAGCCTATGTGGGAAGATAAGAAAAACAAACAGGAAGGACGATAGCTAATTACATTGAACAAACAGCAGAGACGAAGTGACCTTGATTGTTTTTGGCTGCAGACATTGCTGTGCCTTATTGGAGAATCTTTTGATGACTACAGTGATGATGTATGTGGTGCTGTTGTTAGTGTTAGAGCTAAAGGTGATAAGATGGCAATATAAATTACTGAAAGGGAAAACAGAGAAGCTGTTACACACATAGGGAGGGTATACAAGAAAAGGTTAGGATCCTCCAAAGAGAGTGATTGGTTATCAGTCCCACTCAGACATAGCTTCTAAGAGCACCTCCACTGCTAAAAGTAGGTTTGTTTTTTTAAGAGGACACCTTCTGAGTATTCTCATAGGAGACTGTGTCAAGCAATTGAGATTTAGGAGCTGAAAAAAAGCTTCTTCTAAAAGCAGAGTGGACTGAATTAAAATGATTTCAATGTATATTCACCTTTGTCTTGTACTTCTGTGTTATTTTTTCTTTTTTTGGCTACAGTGTCCACTCTCCCAATCATAGAATCACAGTAAACATCCCCAGAATCCATAGATGTGTTCCTGGCCCACTATCTAATAGTTAAGTAGAATTACCATTAATTACATATACATTTTACCTATCCACAATATTCAAAAAACAACTTGGCATTTCTATGCATTACAGGAAAAGAATTCTGTTGATGTTCTATTGGATGCAGGAGCATATTTTTCTGGTTTGAAAGATTAGGATGCAGACAGTTTTTTAGCAGTTTTCTTTGTTTCCTTTACAGCATTGTCTTTGCTGTACTCTTGCTGATGGCTGCTAGATTTTAATTTATTTGTTTTCCTACTTGATAACATTAGTGATTCTGATTTAAGTTTTTCACTCGTTTTGCTTTTGTTTTTTCCCTTGGGTAATAACATTGGTGAAGGATCCAGGAATATGACACAAAGGCGGAATAAGCATTAATTTTGTGCAAAAAAAAAAAAAAAAAAAGACATAGAAAAAGATATTTTTATGAAAAAAAGAAAACAAGAAAAAAAGCAGGAGTAGCTATACTTATATAAAATAAACTTTGAGTCAAAAACTGTAAAAAAAGATAGAGATGGTCATTATATGACGGTAAAGGGATCAATATAACAAGGTGATATAACAATTGTAAATATATATACATCCAACACCGAACACCTAAGTATTTAGAGCAGATATTAATAGATCTAAAGGGAGAGATAGACTGCAATACAGTAATAGTAGGGAGCTTTACCATTCCACTTACAGCAAACAACATATCATTCAGACAGAAAATAAAAATATAACATTATGGTGAAACAACACTCTAGACCCAACAGACCTGACGTTTACAGAATATTTCATCCAACTGCTGCAGAACGTGTTTTCTCATTAGCACGTGGAACATTGTTATGCCACAAAATAAGGCTTAAAGATTTAAAAAATTCAAATAGTAACAATTATCCTTTCTGATCACCATAGAGCAAAACTAAACATCAATAACAAAAGGAATTTTGGAAACTGTACAAATACATGGAAATTAAACAGCATGCTTGGAAATGACCAATAAGTCAATGAAAAAATTGATAAAGAAATTAAAAATTTTTTTGAAACAAATGAAAATGGAAATGGAATATGCAAAAACCTATGGGATGTAGCAAAAGCAGTACTAAGAGGGAAGTTTATAGCAATAAACAAATATGTAAAAAATAGAAATATTTCAAATAAACAACCTAATGATTTCCATTTTCGCAAGAATGGAAAAGCAAAAACAAACCAAATGAAAAATTATTAGAAGAAAAGAAACGTAAAGATCAGAGAAGAAGTAAATGAAATTGAGACAAAAGTACAAAAGATCGATGAACTAAATAGATGTTTCTTGAAAAGATAAGAAAAATCAACAAACCTTTAGCTAGACTAAGAGAGAATAATAGAAGATTCAAATCAATAAATTCAGAGGTGAAAAAGGAGACATGACAATGGATGCCACAGAAATAGAAAGGATAATTAGAGACTATTACAAGCAACTATATGCCAGCAAGTTGGCAAACCCAAAAGAAATGAACCACTTTCTGGACACATACAACCCACCAAAATAAAATCATGAAGAAGTAGAAAAATTGAACAGATCAATAAAAAGTAACAAGATTGAATCAGTAATAAAACATCTCTTAATGGAGAGAAGTCCAGGACTAAATGACTTCACTGCTAAATTCTATAAAACTTTTAGAAAAATGGAAGAAGAGGGAATTCTTTGAATTTTTTTTCTGGGAGGCCAGTGTTACCCTGATAACAAGGCCAGACAAACCACCACCACCACCACACACACACACATGCACACACACACAGGCACACACACACACACACCTCAAACAAACCCCCAGAACTATAAGCTAATCTCTGGTGAACACAGATGTGAAAATCTTCAACAGAATACTAGCAAATCAAATTTAATAGCACATGAAAAAGATTATACACTATGATCAAGGGGGTTTTATCCCAAGGATGCAAGGCTGGTTTAACCCATGCGAATCAATATGTGTGATACATTACTGCAACAGAATGAAGGACAAAAGCTATATGATAATCTCAATAGGTGCAAAAAAAAGAGTTTGATAAAATTCATTATTGTGACACAATAAAAAGTCTCAAATTAGTTGTAGAAGGAGCATATCTCAAAACAATGCATGCCATATATAATAAATCTACATTTAACACCATACTGAATGGGATAAAACCTTTTCTCTAAGATCTGGAACAAGACAAGAATGCCCAATTTTACCCCTTTTATTCAACATGGTACCAGAAGCCCTAGACAGAGCAGTTAGGCATGAGCAAGAAATAAAGAGCATCTGAATTGGAAAAGAGGAAGTCAAATTGTCTTGTTTGCAAATGACATAATTTAATATTTAGAAAAGCCTAAAAATTCACCAAAAACTCTTACAACTAATAAACAAATTCAGTAAAGTTTCAAGGTACAAAATCAGGATGCAAAAGTCAATAGCATTTCTATTCAGCAATGGCAAACAATCTGAAAAAGAAATCAGAAGAGCAATTCCATTTATAATAACTACCAAACAAACAAAATTTCTAGGAATAAATTTAACTGAAGATATGAAAGATCTCTACTATAAAAACTATAAAATGCTTCTTAAAAATTAAAGAGGACACATAAAAAATGGAAAGGTATTTCATGTTTATGGGCCAGAAGAATTAATATCATTAAAATGCCCATACTGTACAGATTTAGTGCAATCCCTATCAAAATTCCAGTGATAGTGTTTACAGAAAACAATCCTAAAATTTGTAAGGAACCACAAAAGACCCTGAATAGCCAAAGCTATTCTGAGCAAAAAACAAAACTGGAGACAGCACACTAGCTGACTTCAAAATATATTACAAAGCTATAGTAACCAAAATCGCATAGTACTGGCATAAAAAGACACATACACCAGTGGAACAGAACAGAGGATCCAGAAATAAATCCATGCATGGACAGCCAACTGATTTTTGACAAAGGTGCCAAAATCACTCACTGTGGAAAGGATGGTCTCTTCAATAAATAATGCTGGGGGAACTGGATATCTATATGCAGTAGCATAAAACTAGACCCCTAGCTCTCACTAGCTACAAAATTAAACTGAGAATCAATTAAACACTTAAATATAAGACCAGAAACTCTGGAACTACTAGAAGAGAATGTTGGGAAAATACTTCAGAACATAGGTCTGGGCAAAGATTTTTTAAGAACATAAAAACCCAGGCATCAAAAGCAAAAATAGACAAATAAGATTACACCACAATAGAAATCCTCTGCAAAGCACAGGAAACAACAGGGTGAAGAGCCAATATACAGAGTGGGAGGAAATATTTGCAAACTATTAATCTGACAAAGGATTAATATTTAAAATATATAAGAAACTTAAAAACCAACAACCCAACAGCAACTGTCCCCCAAATAATCCTATTAAAAATGGGCACATAATCTGAATAGACATAGATCGAAAGAAGACATACAAGTAGCCAACAGGTACATAAAAAAATGCTTGATATCACCAATCAACAGAGAAATGCAAATCAAAACCACAACAATCTATTATCTCATTCCCGTTAAAATGGCTATTATAAAAAAGACAGAAAATAACAAATGCTGGTGAGGATGAAGAGAAAGGGAAACTCTTATATACAGATTGATGGGAATGTAAATTAGTACAGCCATTACAAAACAGCATGGACATTCCTCAAAAATAAACAAAACTAAAAATAGAAGTACCATATATATACCCGGCAATCCCACTACTGGGTATTTGTATCCACATGATAGGAAATCAGTATATTGAAGAGATAGCTACACTCCTAAATTTATTGCAGTACTATATCCAGCCAAGATATGGAATCAACATAAGTGTCCATCAACAAATAAATGGATAAAGAAAAGCTGGTGTGTGTGTGTATATATATATATATATATATATATATATATATATATATATGCAATGGAATATGATTCAGCCATAAAAAAGAATGAAATTCTGTAATTTGCATTTGTGGCAACATAGATGAACCTGGAGGATAAGCAAAATAAGCCAGGTACCAAAGCTGGCCTAGCTTTGCTTCTACCCTACTCTGTTGGTAAAATAAGTGATGAAGGTCAGCCCAGATTCAAGGGAAGGGGAAATAGCCTCCACTTCTCAATGGGATGAGTAGCAAAAACTTTGTACCTATCTTTAATTTGCTGCGTTTGCTCTTAAAAGATACCACCATGATTTCTGGGTCTGCATAAATCAACAGAAACATTGTTAGAAGACAATTGTATGTGTGGAGTTAAAAAGAGAGTGAAGTCAGGTGTGGTAGCATGCACCTGTAATCCCAGCTACGCAGGAGTCGGAGGTGGGAGAATCACTTGAGGCCTGGAGTTGAGGGCTGCAGCATGCTAGAATTGTGCCTGTGAGTAGCTACTGCACTCCAGCCTGGAAAACATAATAAGACCCTGTCTGCAAAAATAAGTAACAAAAATAAAAAAGAGTAAAAATAATAATCTTGGTTCTTAGGAAGCTTGATGCTTAATTAACCTGGAAGGAAGATAAATGCTATTTAGCATTAAATATCTTACTCTGCTTCCACATTCTAGAACATGAGCATTAGTTAAGGCACCAGATATCTCAAGGACCACTGGATTTTTTTTAAAGCTTATTATATTAAAAAAATTGGTAAAAGTTTTGGGATGAAAAAGAAGACCTTTTAGGTCAAATCCAATTAGGATAACTTTAGCCAGAATGGTTAAATTGCTTTGCATTAAGAAATTAACGGTAACTGGATTTTTGGTAGCAGCAGGCAGGTACTATAACTCAGAAAAAAAAGACATGGAGAAAAACAACTCAGAAAAGAAGACTCATTAGCATAATGGAAGCAGACAAGGGTCTTGAGGGACTGAGAAGTAAACCTAAAATTTGCTTGGGGTGAGATAATTACTTATTAGTGGGTAAACAACCTTTAACTCCCCTCAATACAGAATTAAATACACAGTGTTTATAAAATCCAAACCCACAGTATTAACATTTTTGCATAAATAAATCTGTGCATGGTTAGTAATTTAAGCATGTATAGTTTAAGAAAATTTGGCTTCTTAGAGTAAATGTCAGACTTATGATTAAAATTTTAAATGTGGCATTAAGTAACTGGCTTAGGTTTGAGATTTTTAAGTTAAATTTATTTATCATCTTTATATGATTTATTTAAACATTTTGGAAAGGCTTATTGAGTCAAAAAGCTATCATTAAAGGAAAATTGGATATATTGAATTTATAACTACAATTAAGAATATTTTCAGGCATTTAATCAATTCTGTAGAAATACATTTTAGTAAACATTTTACGGGCCTTAAATTAATATTCCTTAATACTTAAGGAAGTTTTGATTTTGTAACCATAGTGAATTGAAGATTAATTTTTTCTCCTTTTTTTCTTTTTTTTTTTAGAAGGAAAGGAAAAAAGAGGAAGAAAAAGAGGGAGAGAGAACAGGAATATTGCTTTATTCTATGAATGGGTATTAATAATGGCCGATCATTATTTTGTGTATTTAAAGTGGAGAATGTATATTTTATGTATCTAAAGTGGAGAGCTCTACGAGTACTTATTAAGTTTACTTGTTCCAGATCTGAGTTCAGATTCTGGATATCCTTATGAATTTTCTGTCGCGTTAAGTCTAAATCTCTTTTTGGGTCTTATGTATCTGGGTGTTAGGATGCATTGATCCTTATACCACTCTATCTTTGTTGCTTTGAAATCTGTTTTATCAAATGCATGAATTGCAACTCCTTTTTGTTTATTTATTTATTTTTGCTCTCCATTTGGTTGGTAAATCTTTCTCCAACACTTTGTTTGTTTTTAGTCTTTGTGTATCTTTGGATATAAAATGGGTCTGGATATAGTATGCCGTTAGGTTTTGGCTGTATCTTTTGATTGGGGGATTTAGTAGATTTAAATTTAGGATTACTGCCATTTGATGTTAACTGGCTATTTCATCCATTCGTTGATGTAAATTCTTCTTTATATTGATGCTCTTTACTTTTTGGTATATTTTTAGAAAGGCTAATACTGGTTGTTCCTTTCTGTGTGTAATGCTTCTTTCAGAAGTTTTTGTAAAGCAGGCCTGGTGGTAATAAAATCTCTGAGTACTTGCTTGTTCATAAAAGATTTTATTTTTCCTTCAATTGTGAAGCTTAGTTTGGCAGGATATGAAATTCTGGGCTGAAAGTTCTGTTCTTTAAGGATGTTAAATATCAGCCCCCACTCTCTTCTGGTTTGTAGGGTTTCTGCTGAGAGATCTGCTGTAAGTCTGATAGGCTTCCCTTTGTGGGTAACCAAACCTTTCTCTCTGGCTGCCCTTAGTATTTTCTCCTTTGTTTCAACCCTGGTGAATCTAATGATTATGTGTCTTGGGGTTGCTCTTCTTAAGGAATATCTTTGTGGTGTTCTCTGTATTACCTGAGGTTGAATAGTGTCTTGCTTTGCTAGATTGGGAAAATTCTCCTGGATAATATCCTGAAGAGTATTTTCCAGCTTGGATTCATTCTCTCCATCACATTCAGGTACACCTATCAAATGTATATTAGGTCTTTTCACATAGTCCCATAATTCTTGGAGACTTTGCTCATTCCTTTTTATCCTTTTTTCTCTATTCTTGTCTTCTCATTCCATTTCATTAAATTGGTCTTCGACCTCTGATATCCTTTCTTCTGCTTGATCAATTCGGCTATTCAAACTTGTGCATATTTCACTAAGTTCTCATGTTGTATTTTTCAACTCCATTAGTTCATTTATAATCCTCTCTATATTGTCCATTCTTTTTAACATTTCGTCAAACCTTTTTTCAAAGTTCTTAGTTTCTACACATTGGGTTAGAACGAGCTCTTTCAACTCCCAAAAATCTTTTATCATCCACCTTTTAAAGCCTACTTCAGATACTGGAACACAGTCCTCTTCCATTAGGGCTTGCTCCGTTGCTGATGAGGAATTGCTATCCCCTGTAGAGGGAGAGGGTTTCTGACTTTCGGTATTCTCGGCCTTTTTAGGCTGTTTTTTTCCCTTTATTGTGATTTTATCCATCTGTTGTCTTTACAATTAGTGCCTTTCTGATTAGGTTCCTGAGAGGATGTCCAATTTATTGATTCCCAGTGCTGGAATCCGAGCCACCCTCTGTGCCGGCCAAAACAGCAGCGATAAGATTGATGGTGCTCTTCTGCCTGGGAATCTCCGGTCTGGCTTCCTTCTTGAGTCCGCAACAAGTGGCTCTGCCTTCCCGGAGCTCCAAACACCAGTCACTGTGCACGAAGAGCTGCCATGCCAAGGCGACGGCCAGAGAAGTCGCGCTGGTGGCCCGCGGGGCTCCTCCACTGGAAATCTTCTGGTCCGTGGGCGACGAAAATTCCTCTGAAAGTGTGGCGTCCTCACGTTTTCTGAGCTTTCACTGGGAGCTACAATCCCGAGCTGTTAGCGATCAGCCATCTTGGATTCTCTCTCCAAAGATTAATTTTTAAACCAAAGTAAGCCACTGAATAGTGGTAGCTGTACACAAAAGCTACTCTCAAGTGTGTTAAAAGAACTCACAGTTAATGATATTCATTCTTAGAGTAGAAACTTCTGGTATCTGGAATACCCACTTATCAATAGGCTGGTTTTCATATATTTTGAATTGTGATTATCTGAGTAGGAGCCAAATTGGTTGGCCTTTTACACATCACCTGACTATTCTCTCCTGTTCTTTCAATTCTTTGGTAATTCCCTGGATGATGACCCCTTTCCCAAGTAGTGAGTGGCTCTGATGAATATGTCAACTTTTATCAATTAGGCTTTCTAATACTCATGGAAAGAACATTGCACTCTTGTTTTTTTTCCCTTCTCAGAAGTAGCTGAACAGACTGAGTTTAAAGCTTATCTGAACAAGGAACAAAGCCTGGAAAATTGTAGTTAAAGGGATATGTTCAAAAACTTGGGAACTAGCAAAGATGAGGGATTATAATAAAAGCCTGCATGTAACCTTAACTACAGTGTTCACTAAGAAAATCATTATAGCAACATACGTTGGTGTGTTTATAGCTATTTTTTTTTTAAAAAAAACAAAAGATTAAAAAAGAAAGGAGAAAGGGAAGTAGATGAGACATTCCTGATTGTAAAGCCTAAAACAGTAGACTTCAAAGCTTCTGAAGAAACCGTGCTTGTAATCCACTGCTTACCTCTCCCTAAGTACCAACTGGCAAGGGAGATCGGAATGGCTTAAATATTTGCTAGGATTCCCAGTAGGAAACTTTAAGCAGATGAAATGACCAGTGACATAAATAGAGTAAAGCTTTTATTTTCCACACTATTTTTTGGTTAAAAAAGTTTTCGTTTTGAAGAGTTAACAAAAATTCTTACGAATACTGATCAAATATTTGCAGGCCCCACTGTAGTTAAAATGATCAGTGACATAAATGGGAGTAAAGCTTTCATTTCCCCCACTATTTTAAATAAAATCCTTATTTTGAAGAGTTAACAAAAATTCTTAGGAATACGGATCAAATATTTGCAGGGCCCACTGTGTGCAGGATGCTGCCTGGCGTTTCAGGGACAGACTGAGATTAGTGACATTACGGTTAGCAGCACCTGGTATTCAGCCGGTCTGCTCCTTCAGCTCTTTACAGCCTTGCTCTAACCTACTTGTTTAGCTCTTCTTAACAAGGGCAGGGAGGATCTTTGGCGCTTGCTGTTGTTGACTTGGTGTGAGGCACAGGCCAAGCTCCATGGAGGTCTTTAGCCTCTGTTGCGTGGACGGAGCCGTACAGTCAGCCTGGATTTTTCTTCCTGTTGGAGCCTTTTGTGGGACTGAGCCCCAGCCTGCTAATCTGGGGGCTGTTGCCCTGCCCAGCTCTTTCCAGTGACTTCTCTGTAAGTCCTGTCTCTCTTACTTTGGTCTCAGATAGTGGATAGGCAGGGGTTGAGGAGTGAGAAGAGGGCACTCATGCTGGAACTCTAAGGCTGTAGCCAGCCCAACTTCAGACTAACCCACTGTCTGAAGTTTGTTGTTTCAGCCCACACTCATCCAGCACTCTGTGGATACCACTGTTGGCCAGGCCCCCCGGGGGCCCTAACTAACCTATCTTCCCTTCACCGCCCCATCCTTAGCTATCTGTCTCTTTCCTGTGACACCCAGGCGAGGTTCCTTTTCTCATCAGTTAACGTTCCTTGGAGCATGGCCTGACTTGGATAATATCATCCTAGGCTTGGGAAATTATTTGTGGCCAAAAAACATTTAAATAAATATATTTATTTTTATTTGCTTTTGAATATTTTCAAACATTGAAAAATAAGTTTTAAAAGTAAAAAATAATTTGACTTACTTTTAAATAGCATTTTGTAATTTTATACAGTTCCATTGAATACTCCTAATTCTTAGGTCATATAAATAATGGTTACCTGTTTTTTTTGAAATTCAAATTTTCATAGAGACAAAACATACGGAGGAGGGTTTGTGGCAACTGAATTCACCCAACAGGATTTCACTTACATTAATAAAGATATAAAAATCATATAGTTATATCACACTGGTGTTTTAAAAGCCAGTGTGTAACCCAGTATGTAATACTTGAAGGAAGTGAGTAACTTTTAGAAGTTACATCAATTCAATAAAAATGCATTATTCTGATAAGAATTTTACAGAAAGAAAAATATTAAAAAACCAGGATAAATATGAAAAAATAGTCAAATGTGCTAGTAATTGAAGAAATATAAGTAATAAAAATGAGATATTTTACATCTATCAGATTGGCAAAGATACAAAATAATTGAAGGATGTCAAGTATAAACTGCCAATACAGGTGCTTGTACAACATTTCTGAAGAGTGATTTGGCAACAGATACCAGGAACCTTAAAATATGCATTTCCTGGCTGGGCGAGGTGGCTTACACCTGTAATCACAGCACTTTGGGAGGCCCAGGTGGGCAAATCACCTGAGGTTGGCAAATCAAAACCAGCCTGGCCAACGTGGTGAAACCCCATCTCTAAAATAATACACTTCCACACCCTGATAATTTTTTGTATTATTTTAGAGATGGGGTTTCACCAGGTTGGCCAGGCTGGTTTTGAATACCCAACCTCAGGTGATTTGCCCACCTGGGCCTCCCAAAGTGCTAGGATTACAGGAGGTTGCAGTGAACAGAGATTGCATCACTGCACTCCAGACTACGCACCAGAGTGACACTCTGGTGGCTCATGCCTGTAAACCCAGCACTTTGGGAGGCCGAGGCAGATGGATCATGAGGTCAAGAGATTGAGATGAGCCTGGCCAACATGGTGAAACCCCATCTCTACTAAAAATACAAAAATTAGCCAGGCATGGTGGTGGGCTCTTGGAGTCCCAGCTACTCTGGAGGCTGAAGCAGGAGAATTGCTCGAACCCAGGAGGTGGAGGTTGCAGTGAGCAGATTGCACCACTGCACTACAGCCTAGTAACAGAGCAAGACTCTGTTTCAAAAAAAAAAGCATATTTTTGATGCAAAAATTATACTTCTATGAATTTATTCTAAGAAATTATCAAGTATGCATATAAAGGATATTCACTGTAACATTCTGTGTAATGTAAAAAACCGAGCAATATAAATGACCCCAAATAGGAGCTTAATTAAATAAGTGATAATACAGTTACTATAAAGGATATCGTAGGATAACAGCTAATGACATAGGTTAATTTTTATGAAATATCTTAAATAAAAAATAAGTCCCCAAATATTGTGTACCATATTATTCCATTTTAATTATATATGCATGATATATTCATGAATTAAACACCAGAAGTATATAGGCCAACATATTAATAATGTCTGTCACTGAGTGGTTTGATTATAGGATGTTTAATCCTTTTTTTCACTTATTTTTATGCTCTAAATCTTCCTATCACCTTTGTGAATAATAAAGTTTTAAAACTCAATAAAAATAGTGAAAAAAGGAATTACCCTAATGATTACCTGTGAGATTTATGGCAGAAGTTCTGAAAATTTTTGGTTTCAGGACCCTTTCACGCTCTTAAAAATTATTAAGGCTTCTGGGCCAGGTGAGGCGGCTCATGCTTGTAGATCCTAGCACTTTGAGAGGGTGAGGCAGGCAGATCACAAGGTCAGGAGTTTGAGACCAGCCTGATCAACATGGTAAAACCCTGTCTCTAATAAAAATACAAAAATTAGCCATGTGGTATAGTGTGCACCTGTAGTCCCAGCTACTCAGGAGGCTGAGGCAGGAGAATTGCTTGAACTTGGGAGGTGGAGTTTGCGGTGGGCTGAGATCATGCCACTGCACTCCAGTCTGGGCCACAGAGAGAGACTCTATCTTAAAAAAAAAAAAAATTGTTAAGGATTCCAAAGAGGTTTTATGTAGGTTCCATGTATTCATATTTACTGCATTAGACATTTAAACTAAGAAATTTATAAAGTGTTTGTTTACTAATTCATTAAAAATAGTAAACTAATTGCATGCAACATTTTTATTTTATTTTATTTCTTTTTTGAGATGGAGTCTTGCTCTGTCACCCAGGCTGGAGTGCAGTGCCACAATCTCAGCTCACTGCAACCTCCGCCTTCTGGGTTCAAGTGGTTTTCCTGCCTCAGCCTCCTCAGTAGCACATTGTAACATATTTTTGTGAAAAGTAACTATAGTTTCCTAAAACAAAAGCATTTAGTCAGAAGGGTTACATTGTTCTCTATTTTTGCAAATCTCTTTAATGTCTGATGTCACAGAAAGAAGCTAGATTCTCCTATCTGCCCCTGCAGTCAATTTCTTGTGGCATTATGTACTGTGCGGCCTCTGGAAAACTTCATTGCATATTCATGCCAGAATGAGAGTAAAAAGGCAAGTCATTTTTTTTATCATTATGACAATATTATTTTGAAAATAATATATACAAAAATTGTTTTAACCTGTGGGCCCCTTGAGAACATTCCAGAACTTTCTGGGATCACCAGATTGCAGCCAGGTGGTATGAAGAAATTAATCATAATAAAAAGAGTACAGTCTCAGATGTTGTGTGCCGAGAACTATGCTGAGAGTTTTACATATGTGATTTTGTTTAATACTGACCACAGTCGTCAGAGCCAATTACCATTATTACCCCCATGTCATAAGTGAGGAAGCTGAGGCAGAAAGAGGCCAAGCAGCTTAATGACACTCTTCAGGATGTTTGTCCCCATGCTGGTTCTCTAGACCACTCCCTCCTACAGTTCCTCTCCGTTCTCATCTCACACCATCCTGAAGAAAGATGGCTGATGGCCGCTTGCTGGACAGCTGTGTCCTCTGCCTCACTGCTGTGCTTTTCAGTATCTGGCTGTGCATGCCAACAGGCTTACTTTTCAGAAGGAACCCAGTCTCACATGGTGTAGAATATGAGAAGGCAGCATTGGGAGGATGTTGGAAAACACACTTTTAGAGTTTGGTGCATTGTGACCTTTTCGATCATACGATCAACCTCAGATGGGTGAGCGAGAATCTCTCTTCTCTTGGCCTCCCTGCTGTCTGCTTTCCTTTTGTCTTCCACCCCTCCCACTGCTTCCCAGTATCCGGGTTGCAGGCATCCTACCCCTGCTCTTGTGCCAGGCTACGCCAGTGAGAACTGTTCACACTGGAGAATTTATGCAAGGTGGAGAACAGAAGTGAACTATTCAGTTTTCAGACTGGAGCACCCACCAGAAGGGCAAACCTCTTGCTCGTTAATTTTGAATCACTCCTAAGAGCACAAGCCTAATGTGTTTCAACAGCAACATTTACTTTAAAATTAATAAAGTTCAAAAGATTATTTTAATATTTGAAATGATTTTTGCCTACTCTAGTTTATCTGTCATCTGTATTTCCAAGAAACTTTACTTTTAAGCCATCTTTTAAAAATAGGCAGTTATTGCTCTTTTTTATGACTCAGAGTATATGGGAAAGTTGGCGATACATCTGCAAAACCTTTCCTGTGCCTGTAATAAAACATATGGTTTAGACCTTTCTTCTCTCCCTCCTCCACCTCTAGTTTTAGTCACCTAGAAATAAGCTTCTCTGTTTGTCCAAATTACCAAGTAGTTGCCTTCTCTGTTCTCCTCTAAAGCCTGATTTAGTTATAGCATATTTATATTAGTGTTTTTTTTCCTGAGGATATTACCTTAGACTTTAGGAAGCATGCTTCTAATCTCCCCTCACTCATACACACATGCTTTAGGAGGGCAAGAAACGTGCTATAAATCTGAATATAACACTTTTAAAAAATATTATGTAGTAATATACTCAATAAAAACATGTTGAGTTGATCCTAATAGAAATAATTCTTAAAATTCCTTTCTTCTTTTCTTCCTTCCTTCTTTCCTTCATCATGCAATAAATATTTATTGGATTTCTCTTATGAGCCAGACGCTATGTTAAGTCCCAAGTTGTAGATATTATCAACGTTGACCTCAAGAAACCTAGAAGGAGCAAAGCTGTCTAGTTGGAAAGGTAGGTCGTGTTCCCACCTTTTGGGTTTTCAAGATAATTTGGGGAGGTTTTATTAAGGTTGTATCCTAAGCATACATCTTTCTTGTTGTCAAAAAAAAACCCCACAAAATGAGAGAAGAAGCATTTCAGTCTGAAACATCAGTAACTATTCTGATTTATTTTTATTATCAAGAAAGTGATAATAGTAGACTATAAATCTTGAGGCTTTCTATATATTAAAACACACACACACACACACACACACACACACACACACACACACACCCCTCAACCAAACAAAATGACTATATAGGATAAAATCATGGGAGAATTAACCTGTAGAAAATGTGGCCCAAAGTGTGCACAGAAGAGCAGAGGCGTACCTTGGAGGTATTGTGGGTTTAGTTCTAGACCATAGCAATAAAACAAATATCACAATAAAGTCAGTCACATATTTTTTTTGTTCCTTAGCACATATAAAAGTTATGTTTATACTGTTCTATAGTCTATGAAGTGTGCAATAGCAGTATGTCTAAAAAAGCTACATGCCTTAATTTAAAAAGACCTTATTGCTAACAAAAAAGCTAAAGATTGTCTGAACTTTTAGTGAATGATAATCTTTTGCTGGTGGTCTAGCTTTCAGCCTCATTTTTGACATGTCTACTTTACAGTTTTTGGATTAAAGTAAGAGATGTACAACTCTTCCCTCACCTGAAGACATAGAAGACATTGGGCTAATTTCAATATTGTTGTGTCTCAGGGAATAGGGAGGCCCAAGAAAAGGGGGAGAGCTGGGGAGCAGTCAGAATGCAGACAACATATGTCTATTAAGTTCACTGCCTTATACAAGCATGGCTTGTGGCATTCCGAAACAGCTACAGCAGTAACATCAGAGATCACTGACAACAGATCCACACACCAGATGTGATCATGAAAATGTCTGAAATGTTGCAAGAATTGCCAAAAGGGACACAGACTCGAAGCCAGTACATACTCTTGGAAAAATGGTGCCAATATATTTGCTTGATGTGGAGTTGCCACAAACGTTCAGTGTATAAAAAATGCAGTGTTTGCAAAGCACAATAAAGCAAAACATACTAAGAAGAGGTACGCATGTACGTATTCCTAGGGAGAAACAATTCTGGGGAAACCCAAGCTCAGAGCCCGTGGTTATAAGGACAAGGAAGGGTCCCCAGGCACACATCAGAATGTATAATTGGCAGAGAAGTCCCAGGCTCTTCTCTCTCCTACGCATGTATGCTAAGGCAGGCAGCAGCTGAACTGACCCACAGGCTAAAGTGAGGGGGCTCTGGGCCCAGAGGGGCAGAGTATTGCCCAAGGCATTTACTTCTCTCCACCCAGGAAGGATGTGGAGCCTCTATACCCAGGAGACAAAATATTACCTGACAGTTCAGTCTATCTTTCCTCCATAATCACTGAGCTGGCTTAGAGTAAATGCAGAACACAGGTAAACAGGAATTTTTAAAGACTAGCCCACATTCTTGGATTAAGAGAACAAACAGGAGAATAATTTAAGATAAGTATAACTAATATTAGAGAGTTTGAAGGAAGTATTTCATCTATCGACAATAAATAAAGAGATTTTGGAGATTAAATATTTGTTACAAAAGATCAATATCCTGAATATATGAAGGATTCTTACAAATCTTTAAAAAGGCCAACAATGTAATAGAAAAATAAGCAAGGACAAAAAGATGTAAGTGATTCTTAAACATTTGAAAATATACCCAACTTTATTCATACTATGAAAAATGAAAACTAAAAGTACAGTTAGATAACACTCTTCACCTGTAAGATTAAAAAGTTTGAATGCTTTGATAACACACTGATCTGATGAGAGAATGAGAAAATCCTAAATGTTCCTGGTGAGAGTAAGATCAGTAAAGTCTATTGAAGAGCAGTTAGAGAAGTTAGCAATACATATCGTAGTGACCTTGACCCAGCAATCATACATCTGAGAAGTTACCTTACAGACATATATGCATGCAAATAAAATTTCACTTGTGTATATGCAAGGAAATTAATTGCATAATTTTTAATATTAGCACAATATTAAAAACAATCTGAGTATCAATAGAAAATTTGTTGAGTAAATTATAGAACATCCATGTAAGTAAAAACTGTGCATTAAGAAGATAGCACAATTTGGAGGGATTTCCAAGATGGCGTGGTAGGAACAACTCAGGATTGCAGGTCTCAGTGAAGGCACAGAGAGTGAGTCCTAGCCGCATTTTCAGACGGACCTTTGTTGCCCACAGAACGGGGAAATTTCCAGGTGCAGGAGAGACACGGGATACCAGCGCAGCCTTTTTGGCTTGCGTGGCCATTTTGGCCAGCCCTGTGGTGCAGCGGCCAGCCCTTCAGCGCAGCGGCAGTGCGCACAAAACTCACTGGTCTGGGTGCCCTGTTAAACCAGCAGTCTGAGATTTGGGAGGGCACATTAACATATCCATCTGATTGAGCGGGACTTGGACAGTGAGCCAAACTGGGAGATTCCTGGGAAGCGTGATTTGAGCCGGTGCAGTGGGCTGAGGCACGGGAAATCATGAAGATCCTGGCGCCCTGTCAGCAGGTGACTGAGGTACCTGTGAGAGAGTTAACCGTTCAACTTAAAAAGGAAAAGAGAGAGAGAGACAGAGAGAGAAGGGACTCTGAGGCAGGGAGCTGGGTGATCAAGCTCAGTGGGTCCCACCCCTACAGGCACAAACAAAACTGCGATTTGAAACGCTTGGGGTTGAGAGTTTTACTGTGGGCTCAGCTAAATCCAGGATGGTGCAGCTCAGTGGGGGAGGGGCGTCCGCCACTACGGACACATACTGCCCCTACTAAGGTACACGCCCACTGCAGAAGCAGCCAGCCATTGCCGAGGCAACCCGCCATAACAGAGAGACTCTGCCAACAGGGCGGAACCCAACACAGTAGAACGAAGCCCCCCAGCAGTAGGGCAGAGCCCCGTGGAAGCAGAGCGGAGCCTTGGCAGGCAAAAGTGACTAGACTGCCTCCTAGCTGGGCAGGACAGTGCAATGGATTCTTATAAAGAAAGCCCCAACTCCCTGAGACAGAGCATCTGAGGGGGAAAAAAAAGGGGGTTTTATAAGTTCCGCTGCAGCGACCTAAACATACCCACCCAACAATTCTGAATGAACAACAGAGCTCACAGCTCAGCACTGGAGCTCCTATAAAGTACAGACCATATCCTCAAGCAGCTCCCTGACCCCCGTATATCCAAAGAGTCACCTCAAAAAAGGACTAATCAGACTGACATTTGGCGGGCATCATTCTGGGACAAAGATAGCGTAGCATCCCTCACTGTTCTGCAGCTGCTACAGGTGTACCCCAGACAAGCAGGGCCTGGAGTGGACCTCGGCAGTCATACAGCAGAGGGGCTAGACTGTTAGAAGGAAAACTAACTAACAGAAATACTTCATCATCAACAATCTGTGCATCCACTCAGAGACCCAATCGAAAAATCAGCAACTACTCAGACGACAGGTGGATAAATCCACAAAAATGGGAAGAAACCAGCACAAAAAGGAGGAAAACACCCGAAACCAAAACACCTCACCTCTTACAAAGGACCAAAACTCCTCACCAGCAAGGCAACAAAGCTGGATGGAGAATGAGTGTGACAAAATGACGGAATCAGACTTCAGAAGGTGGATAATGAGAAACTTCAATGAGCTAAAAGAACATGTTCTAGATCAATGCAAAGAAACTAAGAATCTTGAAAAAAGATTTGAAAAAAGATTTGAGGAAATGATAACAAGAATGGACAACTTAGAGAGGAATATGAATGAATTAAAGGAGCTAAAAAACACAACACGAGAACTTCGCAAAACATGCACAAGTTTCAACAGCCGAATTGAACAAGCAGAAGAAAGAATATCAGAAGTCGAAGATCAACTCAATGAAATAAAACAAGAAACCAAGATTAGAGAAAAAAGTGCAAAAAGGAATGAACAAAATCTCCAAGAAATGTGGGACTATGTGAAGAGACCTAACCTACGTTTGATAGGTGTACCAGAATGTGATGAAGAGAATGAATCCAAGCTGGAAAACACTCTTCAGGATATTATCCAGGAAAATTTCCCCAACCTAGCAAGGCACGTCAATACTCAACTCCAGGAAATACAGAGAACACCACAAAGATACTCCGCAAGAAGAGCAACCCCAAGGCACATAATTGTCAGATTCGCCAGGGTTGAAATGAAGGAGAAAATACTAAGGGCAGCCAGAGAGAAAGGTTGGGTCACCCACAAAGGGAAGCCCATCAGAATCACAGCAGATCTCTCAGCAGAAACTCTACAAGCCAGAAGAGAGTGGGGGCCAATATTCAACATCCTTAAAGAAAGGAACTTTCAACCCAGAATTTCATATCCAGTCAAACTGAGCTTCATAAGTGAAGGAAAAATAAAATCCTTCATGAACAAACAAGTACTCAGAGATTTTGTCACCACCAGGCCTGCTTTACAAGAGCTCCTGAAAGAGGCACTACACATAGAAAGGAACAACCAGGACCAGCCATTCTAAAAACATACCAAATGCTAAAGAACATCAACGAAATGAAGAATCTGCATCAACCAATGGGCAAAACAGCCAGCTAGCATCAAAATGGCAGTATCAAATTCACACATAACAATATTAACCCTAAATGTAAATGGGCTAAATGCACCAATCAAAAGACACAGACTGGCAAATTGGATAAAAAACCAAAACCCATCAGTGTGCTGTATCCAGAAAACCCATCTCACATGCAAAGATTCACAAAGGCTCAAAATAAAGGGATGGAGGAAGATATACCAAGCAAATGGAGAGCAAAAAAAGAGGAGTTGCAATTCTCATCTCTGATAAAATAGACTTTAAAGCAACAAAGATCAAAAGGGACAAAGAATGTCATTACATAATGGTAAAAGGATCGATACAACAAGAAGAGCTAACAATTCTAAATATATATGGACCCAATGCAGGAGCACCCAGATATATAAGGCAATTTCTTAATGACTTACAAAGAGACTTAGACTCCCACACAATAATAGTGGGAGACTTTAACACTCCACTGTCAATATCAGACAGATCAACCAGACAGAAAATTAACAAGGATATCCAGGACTTGAACTCAGACCTAGAACAAGCAAACCTGATAGACATTTACAGAACTCTCCACCCCAAATCCACAGAATATACATTCTTCTCAGCACCACATCACACCTACTCCAAAATTGACCACATAATTGGAAGTAAAGCACTCCTCAGCAAATGCAAAACAATTGAAATCATAACCAACAGTCTCTCAGACCATAGTGCAATCAAGTTAGAACTCAGAATTCAGAAACTAACTCAGAACCGCACAGCTTCATGGAAACTGAACAACTGGCTCTTGAATGTTGATTGGATAAACAATGAAATGAAGGCAGAAATAAAGAAGTTCTTTGAAACCAAGGAGAATGAAGACACAACATACCAGAATCTCTGGGACAATTTAAAGCAGTCTGTAAAGGAAAATATATAGCAATAAGTGCCCACATGAGAAGAGTGGAGAGATCCAAAACTGACACCCTATCATCAAAACTGAAAGAGCTAGAGGAGCAAGATCAAATAAACTCAAAACCTAGCCGAAGACAAGAAATAACTAAGATCAGAGCAGAACTGAAGGAGATAGAGACACGAAAAACCCTTCAAAAAATCAATAAATCCAAGAGCTGGTTTTTCAAAAAGATCAACAAAATAGACAGACCACTAGCCAGACTGATAAAAAAGAAAAGAGAGAGGCCAGGCACGGTGGCTCAAGCCTGTAATCCCAGCACTTCAGGAGGCCGAGGCGGGTGGATCACAAGGTCAAGATATCGAGACCATCCTGATCAACATGGTGAAACCCCGTCTCTACTAAAGTTACAAAAAATTAGCTGGGCATGGTTGCGCATGCCTGTAATCCCAGCTACTCAGGAGGCTGAGGCAGGAGAATTGCCTGAACCCAGGAGGTGGAGGTTGCAGTGAGCCGAGATTGCGCCATTGCACTCCAGCCTGGGTTACAAGAGCAAAACTCTGTCTCAAAAAAAAAAAAAAAAAAAAAAAGAAAAGAAAAGAAAAGAGAACAACCAAATATATGCAATAAAAAATGATAAAGGGGAAATCACCACAGATTCCACAGAAATTCAAACCATCATCAGAGAATACTACAAACAACTCTATGCACATAAACTAGTAAACCAGGAAGAAATGGATAAATTCCTGGACACCTGTGTCATCCCAAGCCTAAACCAGGAGGAAGCCGAAACTATGAATAGACCAATAACAAGGTCTGAAGTCGAGGCAGCAATTAAGAGCCTACCACACAAAAAAAGCCCAGGTCCAGATGGGTTCACAGCCGAATTCTACCAGACACACAAAGAGGAGCTGGTACCATTCCTTCTGAAACTATTCCAAATAATTCAAAAAGAGGGAACCCTTCCCAAATCATTTTATGAGACCAACATCATCCTGATACCAAAACCTGGCAGAGACTCAAAAAGAAAAGAAAACTTCAGGCCAATATCCATGATGAACATAGATGCAAAAGTCGTCAATAAAATACTGGCAAACCGATTGCAACAGCACATTGAAAAACTTATCCATCATGATCAAGTAGGATTCATCCCAGGGATGCAAGGCTGGTTCAACATATGCAAGTCTATAAACGTAATTCACCACATAAACAGAAGCAAAAACAAAAACCACATGATTATCTCAATTGATGCAGAGAAGGCATTTGACAAAATTCAACAGCCCTTTATGCTAAAAACCCTCAATAAACTTGGTATTGATGGAACATATCTCAAAGTAATAAAAGCTATTTATGACAAACCAACAGCCAATATCATACTTAATGGGCAAAAACTGGAAGCATTTCCTTTGAAATCCAGCACTAGACAAGGATGCCCTCTCTCACCACTCCTATTCAACATAGTACTGGAAGTTCTAGCCAGAGCAATCAGGCAAGAAAAAGAAATAAAGGATATTCGAATAGGAAAGGTGGAAGCCAAATTGTCTCTATTTGCAGACGACATGATAGTATACCTAGAAGACCCCATCACCTCAGCCCAAAAACTCCTGAAACTGATAAGCAACTTCAGCAAAGTCTCAGGATATAAAATCAATGTGCAAAAATCACAAGCATTCCTATACACCAATAACAGACTTAAAGAGAACCAAATCAAGAATGAACTGTCATTCACAATTGCTACAAAGAGAATAAAATACCTAGGAATACAACTTACAAGGAACGTAAGGGACCTCTTCAAGGAAAACTACAAACAACTGCTCAACGAAATAAGAGAGGACACAAACAGATGGAGAAACATTCCATGTTCATGGTTAGGAAGAATCAGTATCGTGAAAATGGCTATACTGCCAAAAGTAATTTACAGAATCAACACTATCCCCATCAAGCTACCATTGAATTTCTTCACAGAACTGGAGAAAACCACCATGAACTTCATATGGAACCAAAAGAGAGCCCGCATAGCCAAGTCAATTCTAAGCAAAAAGAACACAGCAGGAGGCATCACACTACCAGACTTCAAACTATACTACAAGGGTACAGTAATCAACACAGCATGGTACTGGTACCAAAACAGAGATATAGACCAATGGAACACAACAGAGGCATCGGAGGCAACACAACGTATCTACAACCATATAATCTTTGATAAACCAGACAAAAACAAGCAATGGGAAAAGGATTCCCTGTTTAATTAATGGTGTTGGGAAAACTGGCTAGCCATGTGCAGAAAGCAGAAACTGGACCCCTTCCTGACACCTTACACTCAAATTAACTCCAGATGGATTAAAGACTTAAACATAAGACCTGACACCATAACAACCCTAGAAGAAAATCTAGGCAAAACCATTCAGGACATAGGAGTAGGCAAGGACTTCATGACCAAAACACCAAAAGCATTGGCAACAAAAGCCAAAATAGACAAATGGGACCTAATCAAACTCCACAGCTTCTGCACGGCAAAAGAAACAGTCACTAGAGTGAATTGGCAACCAACAGAATGGGAAAAAAATCTTTGCAGTTTACGCATCAGACAAAGGGCTGATATCCAGAATTTACAAAGAACACAAACAGATTTACAGGAAAAAAACAAGCCCATTCAAAAATGGGCAAAGGATATGAACAGACACTTTACAAAAGAAGACATACATGAGGCCAAGAAACATATGAAAAAATGCTCATCATCACTGGTCATTAGAGAGATGCAAATCAAAACCACATTGAGATACCATCTCATGCCAGTTAGAATGGCGATCATTAAAAAATCGGGAGGCAGCAGATGCTGGAGAGGATGTGGAGAAATAGGAACACTCTTACACTGTTGGTGGGAGTGTAAATTAGTTCAACCATTGTGGAAGACAGTGTGGCGATTCCTCAAGGACCTAGAAATAGAAATTCCATTTGACCCAGCAATCCCATTACTGGGTATATATCCAAAGGACTATAAATCGTTCTACTATAAGGACACATGCACGCGAATGTTCATTGCAGCACTGTTTACGATAGCAAAGACCTGGAACCAACCCAAATGCCCATCGATGATAGACTGGACTGGGAAAATGTGGCACATATACACCATGGAATATTATGCAGCAATTAAAAATGATGAGTTTTTGTCCTTTGTAAGGACATGGATGAATCTGGAGAACATCATTCTCAGCAAACTGACACAAGAACAGAAAACGAAATACCACATATTCTCACTTATAGGCGGGTGAGAAAAATTAGAACACATGGACACAGGGAGGGGGGTACTACACACTGGGGCCTCTATTGGTGGGAATAGGGTAGGGACAGCCTGGGGAGAAAGGCCAAACGTGGGTGAAGGGGAGGAAGGCAGCAAAACACACTGCCATGTGTGTACCTATGCAACTATCTTGCACATTCTGCACATGTACCCCAAAACCTATAATGCAATAAAAAATAAAAATAAAAAAAAGAAAAGAGATATTTTGCAAAAGATAAATAAAAAAGAAGATAGCACAATTCTACATATAGAAATTTATCCTACAGATATTCTTGTACATAAGTGATTTATTTGCACAGATATACTTGCCAAGTGTGTAAAATAAAAAAGGTATTTATTGAAGCATTTTTATAATTGCAAACATTAGGCAAAAACCAAATGTTTATTAATAGCAGACTGCTTAAATAAAGCATTGTACACTGAAATGATCAAGTGCCATGCCATTGTACAAATGAATGTAGAAACTCTATGGGTAAAATATTGAATGTTCTCTGGAAATATATTGTTTGTGAAAAGATGAGTACATACAGTTGACCCTTAAACAACATGAAGATTAGAGACACCGACTCCTCACACAGGTGAAAAAACACAAATAACTTTTGTGTGTGTTTATTTTATTTTATTATTTTTATTTTCAGCTGGCTCATGCCTGTAATCCCAGCACTTTGGGAGGCCAAGGCAGGCGGATCATGAGGTCAGGAGATTGAGATCATCCTGGCCAACATAGTGAAACCCCATCTCTGCTAAAAATACAAAAAAAAAAAAAAAAAAAAAAAGCTGGGCATGGTGGCATGTGCCTGTAGTTCTAGCTACTTGGGAGACTGAGGCAGGAGAATTGCTTGAACCTGGGAGGCAGAGGTTGCAGTGAGCCAAGACTGCGCCGTTGTACTCTAGCCTGGGTGATGGAGTGAGACTCTAATAAAAGAAAAAATTATTTCGGTTCTTGCAGGTTTGTTACATAGGTGAATTATGTGTAGTGGGAGTTTGGTGTACAGATTATTTCATCACCCAGGTAATGTAAATGCCCAATAGGTAGTTTCTCGATCCTCTCCCTCCTCCGTCTTCCCACCCTCCACCCTCAAGTAGGCCTCAGTGTCTGTTCTTTCCTTCTTTGTGTCCATATGTACTCAGTATTTAGCTCCCACTGACAAGTGAGTTCATGAGGTATTTGGATTTCTTTTCCCCATGTCTAACTTTTGGCTTCCCCAAGACTTAATAACTAATGGCCTACCGTTGGCTGCAAGCCTTACCTATCACATTAACAATCAACTAAAACATATTTGGTATGTTACATACTGTATGCTTACAATAAAATAAGCCAGAGAAAAGAAAATGTTATCCAGAAAATCACGAGGAAGAGAAGATATGTTTACAGTACTGTATCACATTCATTGATAGTGTACTGACAGGGCGGGCAACTGCAGCTGCAAACTCAAGGAAGAGAAGATATGTTTACAGTACTGTACTATATTCATCGATAGTGTGCTGACAGGGCGGGCAACTGCAGTCACAAACTTCAGTCTGCAGTTCATCCCTGCCAGTGTTTTTCCTTGCAAGGTCGTGACTTTTGTCTCCTTTTAGGGAGCAATACCAGCATCACTCGTGGCACTTTGTATGGGTCCCCTAGTGTTATTCAAAGTTCACAGTATTGCACTAAATATGATGAAAAATACCTGAGAACTGTGAGAGATCACTTTGGATTCCAATGGGCCATTTAGTGGAGGGAGGAACTGCTAAGGTGGAGATGATTAGCATCACAGCACACAGCATTTGAAATAAATACTAGTAACTCATAGCTTGAGCGCACTGCAGTAGCAACAGGAGGTAGCAGTGAAATCGTAGCAGTACAGTGTGAACTGCAGTTAACTTTATGCAGTTATGATTTCATCCTGCATCTTTACATTTGCTCACATATCTCTGCACTGCAAATGGTGCCATGTATGGTAGGTGTTTGTGGACATACGTTTTGATCAATTTTAATTTAATAGATTTGTGTACGTTAGTAATAAAATACATTAGTTTCTACGTATATTTTATACATTCACCACTTAACTTTTTAAAATTTTTCAATATTTCTAGGCTATGTGATTTGTCTGCAAGTCTCTGAATTGTCACAAATTTTTCAAAAGGTTTTTCTAGATATTTATTGAAACAAGTTTGCAAGTGAACCCACACAGTTCAAACCTGTGTTGTTCAAAGAGCAACTATCTTACATTATCTTTTGTGAGTAAGGAGGAGGGAAAACATGTACATTTGTATTATACTTGTACAGAAAAACTCCGGAATAATAGAAAGGTGCAAGAAATTAAAAATAGTGATTTCCTAGTTTGGTGTTGCAAAGTAGATGAATGAGAGTAGAAGTTAGCTTTTTCACTGCGTGTCTTAATTTTTTTAAAAGGAAACATATGGGCCGGGCGCGGTGGCTCAAGCCTGTAATCCCAGCACTTTGGGAGGCCGAGACGGGTGGATCACGAGGTCAAGATATCGAGACCATCCTGGTCAACAAGGTGAAACCCCGTCTCTACTAAAGATACAAAAAATTAGCTGGGCATGGTGGCGCATGCCTGTAATCCCAGCTACTCAGGAGGCTGAGGCAGGAGAATTGCCTGAACCCAGGAGGTGGAGGTTGCAGTGAGCCGAGATTGCGCCATTGCACTCCAGCCTGGGTAACAAGAGCGAAACTCCGTCTCAAAAAAAAAAAAAAGAAACATATGAATGTCTTGCTTATTTAATAAATATATTTATTTGAAAAGAGTTTTTAAATGAAAAGCAAAAAAATAATCAGACTAAAAAAGGGGGTTTCCTATGTGTTTATATTAAAAGATGCCCAAAATATATTGCTAACTGAAAACAAAAGCAAAATACACACACAAAAGTGTATGATACCACTGTCTTTTTTTTTTTTTTTTTTTTTTTAATAAAAGCCTGACTACAAGGCTGTTAATGCACAAACTCTCTCTGTGAGAATATACAAGAAATTAGTACTAGTAGTCACCTCTGGGGAAGTGAGCTGGAAGGCTATAGACAGATATGGAAGAGAGACAGATTTGATTCTATTCCTCTTTGTACCTTTTAATTTTTTTCTATGTGGTGTATTATAAATTCAAAAACTAGAAGTGTTTCAAAATTGAGGTCACAATAAAAAAACTTAACAGATGACCTGGGCCAGGGTGGTGGCTCACGCCTGTAATCCCAGCACTTTGGGGAGGCTGAGGCAGCCGGATCACGAGATCAGGAGATGGAGATCATCCTGGCCAACATAGTGAAACCCTGTCTCTATTAAAAATAGAAAAAGAAAAGAAAACTAGGCGGGCGTGGTGATGTGCACTTGTAGTCCCAGCTACTCAGGAGGCTGAGGCAAGGGAATCTCCTGAACCCAGGAGGTGGAGGTTGCAGTGAGCCGAGAGCATGCCTCTGCTCTCCAGCCTGGGCAATAGAGCAAGACTTGGTCTCAAAAAAAAAAAGATGACCTGAAGAGCATCATGAAAGTATGTTAAGGGTTCTCACTTATAATTAAAATTTGCCACTGATAGAAAATATACATTAAGTATATATGTTAGAAATACAGATATTTCTAACAGGTAAAGGCTGGACACGTTGAAATAGAATGGATAACCTTTGAACCATGTAGAAAAGCCAGTGAAACAAATCTATCTTTAAATCAATACAATAATTTACAACAGCTTTAATCAATACAACAATATGGAGAAAAATCCAATCCAGAACAAAACAAGACAAACAAAATTTAAGTTGTTATGGCAAGAAGTCCACACATAAAAATGATCATAAATGTATTCTTATTACTTTGACTCTCGGTTTGAGTTTTAAAAAAATCTATATTTTATTGATAACAGATAACCCAAATAGATCACTTAGAAAAATGAAAAATGAAAAGGGAAATACATGCAGGGAGGGGAGCATCACACACTGGGGTCTGTTGGGGGAGAATAGTGGGGGGACAGCAGCGGGTAGGGAGGGTGGGGAGGGATAACATGGGGAGAAATGCCAGATGTAGGTGGTGAGGGGATGGAGGCTGCAAACCACATTGCCACATAGGTACCTATGCAACAATCCTGCATGTTCTGCACATGTACCCCAGAACCTAAAGTGCAATTATTTATATATAACATAATAAAAATAAAGGGAAAAAGGGAGATACATACCAGGTTAACACTAACAAAAATAAAGTTTTACTATTGTTAAATTAACGTAAGACAAAGCAGAAGTCGGGTAAAAAGAAGCCAAAGTGACAAACAGGGGTATTTCACACAGAGGAAAGAAAAAATCCCCAATGATATAGAACAGTCATGGACATTTTGTACCTAACAGCATCGCTTTAAAGGTGGTAAATCAAGAGCAGCTAAAAAAACATGAAGTTTCTATTATAGTGAAAGACAGTGCCCTAGAAAATAACGGAACAATTAGATAAAAACATGAAAGGCTCTAGAGTTTTAAATAACACTGTTAACATGTTTAATGTTTAACTTTGTATCTAAAAAGGAATGAATATACTGTCTTCTCAAACATAAATAGCATAGAAAATTAGCCATGTACTGTTGGTCTATAAAGAAAATCTCAATTAATTAATTGCAGAAAGCAGAACTCATATAGGCCATATTCTCTGATTATAAAGCAATAAGAATAATGGCCAAAAAAGTCACCTATTCAAACCAGGAGGAAGTCAAAACTATGAATAGACCAATAACAAGGTCTGAAGTTGAGGCAGCAATTAAGAGCCTACCACACAAAAAAAGCCCAGGTCCAGATGGGTTCACAGCCGAATTCTACCAGACACACAAAGAGGATCTGGTACCATTCCTTCTGAAACTATTCCAAATAATCCAAAAAGAGGGAACCCTTCCCAAATCATTTTATGAGACCAACATCATCCTGATACCAAAACCCAGCAGAGACTCAACAAGAAAAGAAAACTTCAGGCCAATATCCATGATGAACATAGATGCAAAAATCTTCAATAAAATACGGGCAAACCGATTGCAAAAGCACATTAAAAAACTTATCCATCATGATCAAGTAGGATTCATCCCGGGGATGCAAGGCTGGTTCAACATACGCAAGTCTATAAACGTAATTCACCACATAAACAGAAGCAAAAACAAAAACCACATGATTATCTCAATTGACGCAGAGAAGGCATTTGACAAAATTCAACAGCCCTTTATGCTAAAAACCCTCAATAAACTCGGTATTGATGGAATGTATCTCAAAGTAATAAAAGCTATTTACGACAAACCAACAGCCAATATCATAATGAATGGGCAAAAACTGGAAGCATTCCCTTTGAAATCTGGCACTAGACAAGGATGCCCTCTCTCACCACTCCTATTCAATATAGTACTGGAAGTTCTAGCCAGAGCAATCAGGCAAGAAAAAGAAATAAAGGGTATTCAAATAGGAAAGGTGGAAGCCAAATTGTCTCTATTTGCAGACGACATGATAGTATACCTAGAAGACCCCATCACCTCAGCCCAAAAACTCCTGAAACTGATAAGCAACTTCAGCAAAGTCTCAGGATATAAAATCAATGTGCAAAAATCACAAGCATTCCTATACACCAATAACAGACTTAAAGAGAACCAAATCAAGAATGAACTGCCATTCACAATTGTTACAAAGAAAATAAAATACCTAGGAATACAACTCACAAGGAATGCAAGGGACATCTTTAAGGAAAACTACAAACTACTGCTCAACGAAATAAGAGAGGACACAAACAGATGGAGAAACATTCCATGTTCGTGGTTAGGAAGAATCAATATTGTGAAAATGGCTATACTGTCCAAAGTAATTTACACAATCAATGCTATCCCCACCAAACTACCATTGAATTTCTTCACAGAACTAGAAAAAACCACCATGAACTTCATATGAAACCAAAAGAGAGCCCGCATAGCCAAGTCAATTCTAAGCAAAAAGAACACAGCGGGAGGCATCACGCTACCAGACTTCAAACTATACTACAAGGCTACAGTAATCAAAACAGCATGGTACTGGTACCAAAACAGAGATATAGACCAATGGAACAGAACAGAGGCATCGGAGGCAACACAACATATCTACAACCATATAATCTTTGATAAACCAGACAAAAACAAGCAATGGGGAAAGATTCCCTGTTTAGTAAATGGTGTTGGGAAAACTGGCTAGCCATGTGCAGAAAGCAGAAACTGGACCCCTTCCTGACACCTTACACTCAAATTAACTCCAGATGGATTAAAGACTTAAACATAAGACCTGACACCATAAAAACCCTAGAAGAAAATCTAGGCAAAACCATTCAGGACATAGGAGTAGGCAAGGACTTCATGACCAAAACACCAAAAGCATTGGCAACAAAAGCCAAAATAGACAAATGGGACCTAATCAAACTCCACAGCTTCTGCACGCAAAAGAAACAGTCACTAGAGTGAATCGGCAACCATCAGAATGGGAAAAAATCTTTGCAGTTTACGCATCAAAGGGCTGATATCCAGAATTTACAAAGAACTCAAACAGATTTACAGGAAAAAAACAAACAAGCCCATTCAAAAATGGGCAAAGGATATGAACAGACACTTTACAAAAGAAGACATACATGAGGCCAACAAACACATGAAAAAATGCTCATCATCACTGGTCATTAGAGAGATGCAAATCAAAACCACATTGAGATACCATCTCACACCAGTTAGAATGGCGATCATTAAAAAATCGGGAGGCAGCAGATGCTGGAGAGGATGTGGAGAAATAGGAACACTCTTACACTGTTGGTGGGAGTGTAAATTAGTTCAACCATTGTGGAAGACAGTGTGGCGATTCCTCAAGGACCTAGAAATAGAAATTCCATTTGACCCAGCAATCCCATTACTGGGTATATATCCAAAGGACTATAAATCGTTCTACTATAAGGACACATGCACACGAATGTTCATTGCAGCACTGTTTACAATAGCAAAGACCTGGAATCAACCCAAATGCCCATCGATGTTAGACTGGTCTGGGAAAATGTGGCACATATACACCATGGAATATTATGCAGCAATCAAAAATAATGAGTTTTTGTCCTTTGTAAGGACATGGATGAATCTGGAGAACATCATTCTCAGCAAACTGACACAAGAACAGAAAAAGAAATACCGCATATTCTCACTCATAGGTGGGTGAGAAAAATGAGAACACATGGACACAGGGAGGGGGTCTACTACACACTGGGGTCTATTGGGGGGAATGGGGGACGGACAGCAGGGGGGGTCTGGGGAGGGATAGCCTGGGGATAAATGCCAAGTGTGGGTGAAGGGGAGGAAGGCAGCAAAACACACTGCCATGTGTGTACCTATGCAACTATCTTGCACGTTCTGCACATGTACCCCAAAACCTATAATGCAATAAAAATTAAAAAAAATAAAAATAAAAAAATAAATAAATATCTGCTGACAAAAAAAAAAAAAAGAAGCAAATCTTAGGGATTATTTTAAAAAGATAATGGGAAAGTGGACTTCTGCTAGTTTTAATGTTTTTCCTTTTGAAAAAGAGCTCTTTCCATATAAATTGCTCAACCAATGAAAATGGCTAGACATTTAAAAATTCCCACCCTTTTTTCTTATATAACAAAATAAACTTTCCCGCAACAAATTATGGGTACTTTTGAATGTAATATAGAGACTTTTTCCCCATAGTATCAAACTAAGATCTTATAGACACAATTTAAAACATTCTACCTTTAGTTCTCATTCTTCTATAAACAAGCACAGTTACAAAAGTTATGTTTTACAAGACTTTATTTCAAGGTGAATTGGTTTAAATCAATTTCTACAAAGGTAGGGCCAAGAGAAAAACTGATATTTTTAAGTAGGTCATTTTAGAATGAATATTCATAAGACTTGGAGATTAAAGATTTTGGTATTAAATTTGGTTTGTCCATCATGTGTGTCATTTAGAGCATGCTACTTACAGCAGTTTTCTCAATTAAAAATGGGGGTAGTAATACTTAATTCATTAGGTTGTTGTATGGGTTAGAGGAATCTACTGAACAGAGAATTTCTTGAAAGTTGGCATCACATTTATCCTTTTCTTTTTCTATGTTTATTAATCATTGTTCCTTAGTCAACTCTTCTATAAGGTACAACTAGATTGTTAGGGACTAACATATTAATTTTGATGCACTTTTCCCCTGAAGTCTTCTAAGCACATCTGTTGTGATTTTACCAATTTACTGTTTGCCTACCAGGCATAATGAAAATCCATGTAAACATATGACCTAATATTCAAGTCAGTGACCCTTGCTAGTGAAGATGTTGAAAATTTCCAGTCACTTCCCTAACTTCACCTTCCACCGCTCTGCTCCGTGCTCATTCTGCTCCACACAGAATGAGTCCCTGGGCTATTGCACCTGCCATCTTGAATACCGTTTTCCTAAATCCCCACATGGCTCGCTCCTTCAACAGCTCCTCTTCAGCGCAGGTCCTGTCGTGGGGCCTGCTCCTACACTCTTGCATGCTGTATTTCCTACTTGCCCTATTGACGTTTTCCTCCTGTGATATTGTTACTGAAGACAAAATTCACATAATTTATTTGTCTTTTGTTTGCTTGCCTATCATCTGTCTTTTTTTCACTGCAATAAAGCTTTGTTTTGTTCATGTAGTTGACCCTGAACACATATTTGCTCAAAGAATGATTACATGATTGAACAAATGACTTATTGCACAGAGGATTTCAAAATACTTCCTTCTGGTCTCCAGATCAAGAGAGGTCTCATTAATACAGGTCACAGGCAGAACGTAAATACTTTCATGTTCATACCTCTTTCTTTTTCTTTTTTTCTTTTTTTTTGAGACAGAGTTTTGCTCTTGTTACCCAGGCTGGAGTGCAATGGCACCATCTCGGCTCACCGCAACCTCCACCTCCTGGGTTCAGGCAATTCTCCTGCCTCAGCCTCCTGAGTAGCTGGGATTACAGGCACGTGCCACCGTGCCCAGCTAATTTTTTGTATCTTTAGTAGAGACGGGGTTTCACCATGTTGACCAGGATGGTCTCGATCTCTTGACCTCGTGATCCACCTGTCTCGGCCTCCCAAAGTGCTGGGATTACAGGCTTGAGCCACCGCGCCCAGCCTCATACCTCTTTCTATTACTTATTGCTGTGGCTGTCTTTTCCATTACATTATAAAGTCTTTGGGAGTTGATGGGCATGTTTCTTTATTTCTCTATTATTATTTAAGCATCAGGATTGGCACATACTACACTCTCATATGTTCATTCAACAAAATGAAACTGATATGATCTAGCTTTTGTAGTTGTCTAAGGATGGTGATATTATATTTTGTATAGTTATGCTATATACATATTTATAACCATCGATAGTTATAGCAAATATATATACCGTATATAGCATAACTATATATTTATATATGGTATAAATATAGCAAGCCTAATGATAGTTATAGATCTATAGCATAATCATAAAAATTTATATATATCTCATATATATAATCTTTTATATATAACTTTAAGATCATTAAAGATTATTATCTCTACCTTAAAGATTTACTGGTGAGATATTATAGTATCAGGTTCACTATGCACTAATGTAAGGGTAAGTTTACCAAAATAACTATGTGGATATTGGTTGGGACCAGAAGATAAATTGAATCAATTGCTAACAACATCTAATGAATCTTTTTTTTTTTTTTTTTGAGATGGAGTTTCGCTCTTGTTACCCAGGCTGGAGTGCAATGGCGCGATCTCGGCTCACCGCAACCTCCACCTCCTGGGTTCAGGCAATTCTCCTGCCTCCGCCTCCTGAGTAGCTGGGATTACAGGCACGCGCCACCATGCCCAGCTAATTTTTTGTATTTTTAGTAGAGACGGGGTTTCACCATGTTGACCAGGATGGTCTCGATCTGTTGACTTCGTGATCCACCCGCCTCGGCCTCCCAAAGTGCTGGGATTACAGGCTTGAGCCACCACGCCCGGCCTAATGAATCTTTTATATATGTAGTTATGTAACTATATAATTTATATATATGTGTGTGTATATATAGCTCACATGCATACATTTGCTATATCTCATATGTTTCTTCAAGGATTAAAAAAATTCAGTTGGGTATTTAGAGTTCTTCTTTTCTTGCTCACAGAGGTATCTAAATAACATTTAATTTCCCAACTCCCTAGCCCCAGGAACTATTAAGATAGACTTCTAACCTTCCTGCAGAAGAAAAGCTTCTGAATTATGTTAGCATTAAAAAGTTGGTGGGAACTGAGGTTCGCTTTCTTTAAAAGGCAATTATGGGAGGAAAACATTTCTGATTAGCCGCTTTGAGCCGCACTTTCTGGAGTGAGATTCTGTGAAGTGTTTCAATATTAGGTTCATTTTTGTAAACCTATGCACGCTAGCTCCTTCCCAGAACCAGAATGATTTTCCGGGATCAAAGATTTGCTTAAAAGTCATCCTTACATTAATGGTGAAGTGTCGATTTTGTTACAATGAAATTCTAAGAACTCCCTGTAGAAATTAATAGATACGTTTTAAAAAATTCAGTGCATTGTGCTTTCTATATAAAGGCGATGCTTTGGATCCTGCCTAAATGTCTTCGGCACTTTGAGCTGTTTTCCCAACAATACTATTGGAGCCACATGTGAAAGATGACTGCCTGGGGCTGTGGGTATAGGCTCCGGTCTTCCTAAAGAGTAGATATATGTTTGAATTTAATTGCTAGAAGCTGGATGCATGCCTGGAGACATCCAGGAAAACTGCTTTTTGTTAGTGTGAAATGAATTAGAAGTCAGCATGTCTGGGTCTTCCCCACAAATCTTGCCACTTTCTAGTTATGCCTGTAATTCATCCTCTCTGGATCTCATCTCTATAGAAAAAGCATTTCAGAAATACTGAGATCCTAAACATTTAAACAGCCTCAGTATTTTCCTGGTTTGTGACTTTCCACTCTATCTTTCGTGTCCACAAATCTCCAACTTTCAATATACCTTACCTAGAAGAGTATAAATGATGGTTTTGCAATGATGAAAGTAATTACCTTAAGAGTGTGCACATAGTGTCCCGTAATTTATGTCAATTTACTGAAAGTGGCCATTTATTTGACTTGTTTACTTTTACTCTAAAGAATGGCTAGATAATAACCTGTTGGATCATGCAGCAAAGAGCGACTGTAACAGGATTCTCTTCGTGTTGACAGAAGGTCGACGCGGTTCTTTTTGCTGTGTTGACCGACATCTCTGTTCTGAGTAATAATCAGGCATCTTTATACCTTTTGTTGCTTCACCACGAATATGTATTGTTGACCGAGGCAGCAGAAGTGGAGGCCACACCTGAAGGATGGGGACGTGCTTCCAATGACATTACCCGCAGTATTGATGATGTTACCATGTGTTCCTCATCATTTGCAACAATTTGTATTTTTTCTTTAAAAGGAGAATGAGCAAGTCAAAGACCACATTATTTATTTAGTCTTGGAGTTTTGTTTTGTTTTTTTTTTTGTAGACAGTCCAGAGAGTTTAGTCTTGAGTCTCTGGCCATCTTAGATGGTTTCTTCAGAAAGTCTTTGAGTGAATTCAATTTTCAGGAAGTCAAAATGCAGTTTGGAGTCTACTTCATGTCTTAAGACAATTGATTCCATTTACCTTCTGGCCCAACCCACCAATATCCACATAGTTATTTTGGTAAACTTACCCTTGTACTGGTGCATAGCAAACTTCATACCATAATATCTCATCAGTAAATCTCTAAGGTGGAGATAACAACCTTTAATGATCCACTAAACATTCCCGGCACGAGATGAGTCAGGAATGCGGTGCCAAGCTGCACTCACTCATGGAAGCCAGAGCCTGGTGGTCACCTTGACACCTGCCTCTTCCTTACTCCCCACAGTGAAATAGTCCTCAAGTCCTATTGACTTCACCTCCTGCTCATACCCTGAAGTGATTATCTCCAACTCCATGGCAACCGTTACTTTCATTATCTGGGTCTTTATTTTGTCTGGACTTGTAATAGGCACCTAACTAACCCCTGGTCTCTTAGCCTCAATGTCCTTTCAATTCATCGTCCAAACCAAATTAGAGACCGAACTGTATAAATGCAAAACTGTTTCTGTTTTGCTGTTTGAAGACCCTAAATGGATTGTTATCACCACAGAGAACAGTGCTTGGCACCTAATAAGTACTCAATATCTATTCTTTAAATGAAGGAAAGCATAAATTATTTAAGGAAAAGCCCAGGACCTTTAGCATGATCAGTAAGGCCCATCTCTATCCTATGAATTCTGCCGATGGTGTGCAGGAGGTTTGGTGATGATTTACCAGCAAATATATTTACTTCAGTGGTTATATATTTAATTTATATGACTTATTGTTGATTTTCCATATGCAGAAATGATATAAAATATACTTCTGAGGTAAACGTATTAGGCTATAATAGCAAGTTTATTTAAAGACAAACATTAAATAAGGGCAGAAGTAGACCTAAAGCCATCACACAGCCAGCACAATGATCATACCTGTCCCACTGAGTTGTAATTTTCTGCTTACATATTTGTTTCTCCTCTTAGACAATTAGTTCCTCTAGTGAAGTAATGGTCCTTTCACAGTGCTGGCCAAGTGCTAAAATTAAAATATTTTGGGGGTGAGTGAAGTCATAAATATGCAGTTTGGATATTGCCCAGATAAGGACCTCGGATAGTTTCATTGCTAAGACGGTGTTTAGACAACATGGCAATAACAATAAAGATATCTTTAATACTCAACACTTGAAATACATCAGGGAGTATCCAGACATGCATTTTGGACATTGATTAGAAACAGGTTTATTTTAAGGCAATGTCCACATCATACAAAAGAAGTTTCAGCACAAAGTGAAAAATTCAGTCAAGTTTTTGAATGGTCAGCTTTCTCAGCACCAAACATCCAACTCATAGAAACCATTTAGAAGACTGGGTCTTTAACTTACACCATAGCCTTCCTCTTCTTGTCTCTATTTGTGAGAAGCATGTATAATTGTTTCTTTTCAACTAAAAATGTGTCCTCTGGAATAACCATTAGATTAAAAACTAATGCATGCGATGCGCGTTAAGTGCTTCTATTTATGGATGGATGACTACATTTTCCCCATCTCAAATTCATCTAGACCTCTGGAGCACAAGAGCTCAAGGGACCTTGGTAATATTCTGACCTTCTCATTCAGTGAATAAAAACACTGGAGCTGAGAGAAGTTAACTTGTCTTGGTCTTAAGGCCAAATTAAGGCAGAGTAGGGACTAGGAGCCAGATATCCTGGCACTCAGGCTAGAATGTATCACTCTGGGGAAAGCTGCTGCTCTTTCCTTCGGCATTCCTTCCTCTCTGTTCCTATAACCCCTATGCCTGAATTGACCTCCTCCCTTAAGTGGGTAGTCCTTAAATTGTTTGCATTATTAAGTGAACTAAACCGAGGCAGGGATGCACAACCCTGAACATTTTTTTCCCTTAATGGTTCCTTTTTGTAAACAGTTATTCCCCAGAATTTCTTCAGAAGATCACCATGCTGTATGATGGCACTCTACTATAATATTCTCCTAGAGCAGAATTTACCAAAAAGTGGGTCTCTCTGGCACTCTTACCCGTAGGGGTTGAATTGATGAATCAGTGAAGTAAGAACAGACCTCGATTGTTAAAAGGGGATCTTAACAGGCAGCTCCATCAATTTATGAAAGATGCTAGGAGGAAGCCTAATATAGTTCTTCTTGTTTACAATATAAGAACTACTTTTTAAAAAGAGCCTGAAATAATGTAGAAATGCTACTCACTCTCAGATCTGGTAGGAAAAGTGCCCACGGGAATGGTTTATGGCTTAGGTGAAGACACTTAAGATTAAGTTTTCATAAAGAGTTTTAGATGACTTACTTTAATAATAACAATAACAATATCACTGAGGTGGATACAAGGTCCCAAAGGCGTTTTCGAGATGTGGATGACAGTATATGTATCTAGAGCTGTTCCTAACAAGGTAACTTGGACCACGGTACAGAATTAGGTGCTTTCCTGGGGGCCCATTAGACAGCTGCTCACGGCTTTCTTGGTTTACCCTGCTTTTCCATCTGTTTTACCTGTCTCTATTTCTGAATAATTTATTTTGCCATCTGCATAAATAGAACACCTGTCTGAAGGCTAACTCTTACAACTAAATAATTTAGACAGAATAACCTCTTTCATCTTTATTGGAATAATGTAATGACTTTCAAGAACAAAGCTCTTAAATAAATAACTCTCGGGGACATTTCTTGTGTTTTAACTATTACACTAACCATTTAAAAGGTTAATATTCATCTATTTTTTAAAATTAAAATTACCCACCCCTCATTTTTTTAGAGATACCAGTTATAGCAGCTGCTTTAGCTTTTATATGTTTCCCACTAGTGTATTTTGTATGTCTTCATTTGGAAAAACTATTGTAGTTTGTAGGTGGTTATAACTTTTTAGACCCTAACTATGAAATCTGTTCAACTCTTGACTGCCTATGAGAAAGAACAATATTTTTATGTAGTAACATGAGCTTTTGTAACTGTTTACTTCAGTAAATCCTTATATCCCTATTAGTAAATAGGCATGGCATTATGTAATAAACATTTCATCCTGGATGATGTCTGCTTTTGCTGAGGTTATCTTGGTAAAGAAATTATTTTAAATGTTTTTTCACTGTGAAAGGACACTCAATTGTGGTGCAGATTTGTGAATGGAAGGTAAGCACTTACGTTGAACTATAGATCCATTTATTAATAATCTTACGAACTCTCAGTCATTGAAATGTCAATGATTACCAGATGCTCAGGAACTTGTATCGAATGTCTATTCAGCTATTTACTGACCGTATGATCTTGGGTGATTTACTTCATCTTTCTGAGCTTCGGTTTCCTCATCTGTAAATGGAGATAATAAGACTTATCCTTTAAGCCCTTGTGTAAAGTGCAGTATGTATAGCTCTAAGTCATTAAATAAATGGTACCTTTATTTAGTATTTATTCATGTTAAAGACTTGAAAATGGGTATTTCTGAATATCTTGGATAAATAAAGATTTAAAGAGTTTTCTTAAATTAATAATTAAAAAAATTCCTATTTTGTTTACATAATTCCTCTTTTTTTATGTAGAGTATACTGCACATAACTTTAATTGAAAAATTACGGTCGCAGTGTAGTCAATGTAAATAAGTGTACACTATATGCCGTATACTAACAGTGTGGAATAATTTGGTAATGTTTGCAGATTAGTTAAGGTAGAGGCTACTGTTTATCCTACTTTCACTGGCGCTGGATAACTGTCCTTTTTGAAGTCACAGATCTGCTTTTCTTAATTTTGTATCTTCTCCCTGGCTAACAGCTGTCATTTCTTGCTATAGCTTCTGGGTTTGCTCTGCAGTTCCTTGCTCTCATTTTACTTTTCCACTTGTACTCTGTTGCAGGTTTAGAATACAAAGTTCCAAGAGTGGGGTTTACTATGTGTGTGTTTTAGTGTAAGAATTTTCAGACATTTTGCTATTCATTGGCTGGTGGCTTTTGATTTGCCAGATACCTGGTTTCTGGACACTCAAATTGTAACTGTAAATCTTGCAAATCTGCTATTCCACAGAAGCACTAACTTGCTTATTGTATAAAGACTTGATTAATATACCAACTGGAAAAGAAATAGAAAATTCCCATGCGTCCAAAATTTAAGCACTTTTGTAATCCAAGCAACTAAAATAATGCTAACAAAATCACAATTAAGAAAGCAAATTTAAGTTCTGTTTGGTATCATTTTAAATTTTGTCTGAATTTATTGTATTCAAATTATTTGGAAAATACTCATCTTCATTATGAAATTCCTACTATGAGCCAGGCAATGTGTGACATGATGGAAATAGCAAAGGAATAAAAGATGTTTTCTGTCTGTAAAGACATGGTCAGTCTGGTGCTGGCAGGATTGGAGGGAAGGAAGCAGAGACATAAACAAATACAGGAATGGAGTGCAATATAACTGTGTGCTATGATACAAGTATGTTCAGAATATAATTGGGGCACAAAGGCAGGAGTGGTCCATTCTGCACACTGAGCCAAAGGAATGAGGACCGCAGATGGAGGGAGAGGCTTCCAGAGGAGGTGAGACACACCTCCAACGGTGAGGTCCTGCTCTGTAGCTAGATCAGGATATAAATATATAAATAGTATTTAGTGGCTGATGTGAAAAATTTAGAGGCTTAAGTGGTAGCTTGAACCATTTTCCAGCTAGCAAGGGGAGCTAGAAATAATCATATCGCTGGAAGGTAAGTGGGGAATGTTGGGGATGGGAGAGTAGAAAGCTCAGATCATAAAGGAAGATTTACCATAAAGGACCTTGTGTATTATGCCTGGAAGTTTGCATTTTATTCTGAAGCAGGGGGAGTCATGGAAAGGCTTCAAGCAGAGAACAAACATGATTCGATCTGCACTTTCCAAAGACTCCTCCGATGGTGGCGTGGTGGATGGAGTGAAGGAAAGCCAAAGTGGAAGCAGAATGATGGATCATGGAGCTATGGCAATGGCCCAAGAAAGCAGCCAGGAATCCTGAACTCAGAGGATGCGGTGGACTTGAGAGGTATTTAGGAAGCAGGAGCTAACCGGAAATGATGATTGATCAGATGTCAGAGTTACCCTGGCATGGAGATGAAACTTGTGAGTAAAGAGTTAAGGACGCCCTCAGGTTCACGGGCTGGAGTGACCATGTAGGTCGTACTGCTGTTTATAGCGACAGAAAATTGGGAGAGCATATTTTAGAGAAAAATAAATTCAGTCTGGGACATGTTGAGTTCAAGGTACCTGTGGCCTAATTGGCTGCCTGATGTAGTACATAGCTAGCACACCAATTGGATAAATAGATGCATATTATATTATGGAAAAATTGTATTAAAATATGTACTAACCAATAGCAAGATTCATATGGTTAGTATTAGAAGTAAATCATATTGTGTTAAAGAAACCTTGTAAGTGGCTCATGCCTATAATCCCAGTGCTTTGGGAGGCTTAGAAGGGAGGATCTTTTGAGCCAAGGAATTCAAGGCCAGCCTGGGCAACATAGTGAGACCTTGACTCTACTAAAAAATTGTTAAAAGGTAGCCCAGTGTGGTAGCACCAACCTGTATTCCCAGCTACTAGGGAGGTGGAGGTGGAAGGATTGCTTGAGTCTGAGAGGTTGAGGCTGCAGTGAGCCGTGATTATGCCACTTACACTACAGGCTGGGTGACAGAGTGAGACTCTGTTTTAAAAAAAGAAAAAGCATAAAAAAAGCTTGCAGCAATAAAGTCTGAAATAGGAAAGGGAAGAGAGGGCAAAGATGTCACGAAAGGAATTTCAGGTGATTTCTTATTCAAATAGTTCAACTCCGAGTCCTTAGGGCAGAAGGTGGTGCGTGGACCAGCAGCTTGGCACATTTTGCTTCCCCTAAGGATGTTTCTGAGCTCCATGCTGTGCCAGTGTCTCCACTTTTAACTTAGTAACTATGCTCTGATTTTTTTCTTCTCAATTTTTCCTACCCACACCTCTCTTCTCTCAATCAAGGTTAATCACTCCTTTCTTTGTGTTTCTGTAGTACTCTGCCAGACTTTTCCATGTAGCTGTATAATTACTCATTTTCATTTGTGCCATGTTTCAGTAGATCGTAAGACTTCAGATGGCAAGCATGAGGACTGGGCCTGATTTTATAGATATAACTAATATATATGTGATTATGTATATATGACTGTCTATCATATGTACTATATATTATTGGTTATATAAATATGTCCATCAGATGTCAATGCATGTATGTATATATATATGATGGATACATTATATACATATATGCATCAGATGTCAATGTATTTATGGGTACATATATATGTATATGCATCCATATATATGTATCCATAAATACTAAATGAACAAACCCAAAGGTAGTGGTCCTCTCATCTCTATTGGCCTGTTTACCATACATATTGTCAATCCTGTTTTTTGAGTACCTAATGTGAACTAGTAGTGTCCTAGGTGTAATGAAGATTATATCGATTAGGTATTACTGAGTCACAAACCACCAGAAAATTCATTGCTTAGTACAATGGCAATGTATTTTTTTCTCATTGTTCTGCATGGTGACCAGGCTGTTTTGCTTTTTTCAGCTGGTCTCATTCTTGTGACTGCAATCATATGGGGGCTCAGTTGGGGCTCAGCAAGTCTAGGAGGGCCTACTTGCACATCTAAAGTATCATCTGCAATGCCTGGAATCATGGGGGCAGCTTGCTTCTCTTTTCCACATGGTCGTCCATTCAGGTCTTTTTCACAGCATAGTAACTACTCAGTTCCAAGCAAATGAGAGCAGGAGTCACAAGATCTCTTGAAGATGAGCTCAGAAGCCTGCACAGAGACACTGCCATTGCAGTGTTTAAGCCAAAGCCAGCCACTTGGCCGGCCTAGATGTAAAGAGAGGGGGAAGAGATTTCACCTTGCTATAGGAGAAGGTGAAGTCATATGGCCAAGTGTGGGATGGGCTATCTTTGCAAACAGACAAGTAGAGTAATTTTCAGAGGACTGAGTCTGTTCATTATCAGACTTTGTTGAACAATATCAAAGAAGAGATCAGATCAGAAATATCTTTATTAATGCCCACTCTAAAAATTTTAGAGTCATTTTTGTAAACACTGTAATTCCTTAATACATATTACCTAATGACAAATTAAGAAAAGGTGACCTCATGCTGAGAAATGAGTATAGCATTGAACTTGACAATGCAGTGATAGAGAGTAGAGAAAATATTTTATGTGAGTATGTATATACATATTTATTCAGAGAAAAGGTCTTGCTCTGTCACCCAGACTGTAGTGCAGTTGCACGATCATAGATCACTGCAACTTTGAATTCTTGAGCTCAAGTGATCCTCCCACCTCAGCGTCCTGGGTAGCTGGGATTACAGGCACATGCCACCATGACTGGCATGAAAAAAAAAATTAAAAAAAAAACTAAATCAGACAGAGTAGGAAAGGAAGGCAAGGGTACATCTTGAAAACATTGTATATGCTATATGTATCATATACTACTAATTATACAAATGTATATTACATATCCATCAGATATCCATACTAGAAGACAATCAAGGACATTCTGTTTGACTGTGTAACAAGAGGAGTCTGCACAGAATAAAGGGTAATGCTGATACTGCAGCCATAGCATGACAGGCACACACACACACCTTTACATGTATGTAGATATAGGGAGATGAACATGTGGAAAAGCGCTATGATGTAGGGGTGATTTTAAAAGATATTTACCCTGAAGTTCTCCAGAAACAAGGATCATATTAGAAAGAGAAAAAGAAAAGTAACACCCTTATAAAAGGTACATTAGGTTTCTCCAGGGTTCTTCAGAGAAACAGAGCCAATAGACTACAGATGGAGTGATAGGTAGGTAGATAGATAGATGGATGGATAGATAGATGGGTGGATAGATAGATGAAGAATTGTACATGATTCTGAAGGCTGAGAAGTCCCACAATCCGCTGTCTGCAAGCTGGAGAGCCAGCAAAGCCAGTGGTACAGTTTCAGTCCAAGCCTGAGGGCCTGAGATCCAGGGGAGGTGATGGTGTAAGGCCCAGTCAAGAGTCTGAAGGCTTGAGGGCCGTGAGTGCTGATGTCCAAGGGAAGGAGAAGATGCCTGTTCCAGCTCATGCGCAGAGAGCAAATTCGCCCTTTCTCCACTTTTTTTTTGTCCGATTCAGTCCCTCAACAGACAAGGTCAAGTCTACCCACATTGGTGAGGATGATCTTTACTCAGTCTACCAATTCAAATGTGAATCTCTTCTGGAAACATCCTCATACACACATCCAGAAAGTGTGTACCAGCTATCTGGGATTTTCTTTGCCCGATCAAGTTGACACATAAAATTAGCCACCACAAGTCCACACACTGTCACCTTGGTACCCACATGCATTTCTGTAAATCATGCTTAATCTCCAAATAAAGATAATAACAAGGTCATTATTTTTCCTAACATGATATCTTGAATACAAGGGAAAAGGTACTAACACTAATCTCTTCCCCAAAAGAAGAAGTAAAAGTTCTTGAGTGATGTTTATTCTTCCCCTGATATTCCTTAAATACAATAATATAAAATGAACAGTACTTAGATGCTGCTGTAAAGTCAACACATCTTATGTTACATGATAAGAAAGTAAGAACAGAGGCCGGGCGTGGTGGCTCAAGCCTGTAATCCCAGCACTTTGGGAGGCCGAGGTGGGTGGATCGCAAGGTCAAGAGATCGGGACCATCCTGGTCACCATGGTGAAACCCCGTCTCTACTAAACATACAAAAAATTACGTGGGCGTGGTGGCATGTGCCTGTAATCCCAGCTACTTGGGAGGCTGAGGCAGGAGAATTGCCTGAATCCAGGAGGCGGAGGTTTCGGTGAGCCGAGATCGCACCATTGTACTCCAGCCTGGGTAACAAGAGCGAAACTCTGTCTCAAAAAAAAAAAAAAAAAAAAAAGAAAATAAGAACAGAAAGAAAACAAAGATATCTGCTTAGTGTATATATGAATATGTATATGCACACGGGTATTTGTAAAAATAAGGAGAAAATACTTATGATAAAGTCTCAGTCTCATTTGTGTCACTGGTCACATGATCATAGCTGGTATTTGTGACTATCTTTTCGCTACTGTTGTTCAGTATTCCTTTTGCCTTCAGCAAGCGTGTCAGCTGGTCATGATTCTGTGTCTGATGAGGTGACCCAAACCTTCATTCCCGAAGGGTCTGGGCTATTACTAGCCCTGTCTAGATTGGGTTGTTATTGTGTGACATTGACCTTTACCACAGGGTATGGGAATACTAAAAGACTCCCTAAGGGATCTCCTGTTTACCAGACATACTCTTCCTTTTTTTGTGGAGGAGCGTCCAATTCCCCTTCATGTTCTGGATCATTCACTCAGGCCAACACCGTAACTCCCTTCTTTTCCTGTTGCTTCAGAGGCATAAGGAGCCCAAAGAAGCTGGGGGAAAGTCTTAACTTACAGTACAATGGAATTATTCTGTTTCTTGCTAGAAGCATTTCTCCTTCTGGAACTAAGATATCTAGGCCAGCGGAGCATAAAGTCATGGGAATAACAAAGCAAAAGTTTGCTAGTGGGTCACAAAGGATAATAATGAGTGGTGCCTCTCCCATTTCCACTCTTTTTTTTTTTAATTTTTATTGCATTATAGGTTTTGGGGTACATATGCAGAACGTGCAAGATAGTTGCATAGGTACACACATAACAGTGTGTTTTGCTGCCTTCCTCCCCTTCACCCACACTTGGCATTCATCCCCAGGCTATCCCTCCCCAGCCCCCCATGGTGTCCCACCCCCATTCTCCCCAATAGACCCCAGTGTGTAGTAGACCCCCTCCCTGTGTCCATGTGTTCTCATTTTTCTCACCCGCCTATGAGTGAGAATATGCGGTATTTCTCTTTCTGTTCTTGTGTCAGTTTGCTGAGAATGATGTTCTCCAGATTCATCCATGTCCTTACAAAGGACACAAACTCATCATTTTTGATTGCTGCATAATATTCCATGGTGTATATGTGCCACATTTTCCCAGTCCAGTCTATCATCGATGGGCATTTGGGTTGGTTCCAGGTCTTTGCTATTGTAAACAGTGCTGCAATGAACATTCGTGTGCATGTGTCCTTATAGTAGAACAATTTATAGTCCTTTGGATATATACCCAGTAATGGGATTGCTGGGTCAAATGGAATTTCTATTTCTAGGTCCTTGAGGAATCGCCACACTGTCTTCCACAATGGTTGAACTAATTTACACTCCCACCAACAGTGTAAGAGTGTTCCTATTTCTCCACATCCTCTCCAGCATCTGCTGTCTCCCGATTTTTTAATGATCGCCATTCTAACTGGCATCATTAAACTGGTGAGATGGTATCTCAATGTGGTTTTGATTTGCATCTCTCTAATGACCAGTGATGATGAGCATTTTTTCATATGTTTGTTGGCCTCATGTATGTCTTCTTTTGTAAAGTGTCTGTTCATATCCTTTGCCCATTTTTGAATGGGCTTGTTTGTTTTTTTCCTGTAAATCTGTTTGAGTTCTTTGTAAATTCTGGGTATCAGCACTTTGTCTGATGCATAAACTGCAAAGATTTTTTTGCATTCTGATGGTTGCCGATTCACTCTAGTGACTGTTTCTTTTGCCATGCAGAAGCTGTGGAGTTTGATTAGGTCCCATTTGTCTATTTTGGCTTTTGTTGCCAATGCTTTTGGTGTTTTGGTCATGAAGTCCTTGCCTACTCCTATGTCCTGAATGGTTTTGCCTAGGTTTTCTTCTAGGGTTGTTATGGTGTCAGGTCTTATGTTTAAGTCTTTAATCCATCTGGAGTTAATTTGAGTGTAAGGTGTCAGGAAGGGGTCCAGTTTCTGCTTTCTGCACATTCCTAGTCAGTTTTCCCAGCACCATTTATTAAACAGGGAATCCTTTCCCCATTGCTTGTTTTTGTCTGGTTTATCAAAGATTATATGGTTGTAGATATGTTGTGTTGCCTCCGATGCCTCTGTTCTGTTCCATTGGTCTATATCTCTGTTTTGGTACCAGCACCATGCTGTTTTGATTACTGTAGCCTTGTAGTATAGTTTGAAGTCTGGTAGTGTGATGCCTCCTGCTGTGTTCTTTTTGCTTAGAATTGACTTGGCTATGTGGGCTCTCTTTTGGTTCCATATGAAGTTCATGGTGGTTTTTTCTAGTTCTGTGAAGAAATTCAATGGTAGTTTGATGGGGATAGCATTGATTGTGTAAATTACTTTGGGCAGTATAGCCATTTTCACGATATTGATTCTTCCTAACCATGAACATGGAATGTTTCTCCATCTGTTTGTGTCCTCTCTTATTTTGTTGAGCAGTGGTTTGTAGTTTTCCTTAAAGATGTCCCTTGCATTCCTTGTGAGTTGTATTCCTAGGTATTTTATTTTCTTTGTAGCAATTGTGAATGGCAGTTCATTCTTGATTTGGTTCTCTTTAAGTCTGTTATTGGTGTATAGGAATGCTTGTGATTTTTGCACATTGATTTTATATCCTGAGACTTTGCTGAAGTTGCTTATCAGTTTCAGGAGCTTTTGGGCTGAGGTGATGGGGTCTTCTAGGTATACTATCATGTCGTCTGCAAATAGAGACAATTTGGCTTCCACCTTTCCTATTTGAATACCCTTTATTTCATTTTCTTGCCTGATTGCTCTGGCTAGAACTTCCAGTACTATGTTGAATAGGAGTGGTGAGAGAGGGCATCCTTGTCTAGTGCCAGATTTCAAAGGGAATGCTTCCAGTTTTTGCCCATTCAGTATGATATTGGCTGTTGGTTTGTCATAAATAGCTTTTATTACTTTGAGATATGTTCCATCAATACCAAGTTTATTGAGGGTTTTTAGCATAAAGGGCTGTTGAATTTTGTCAAATGCCTTCTCTGCGTCAATTGAGATGATCATGTGGTTTTTGTTTTTGCTTCTGTTTATGTGGTGAATTACATTTATAGACTTGCGTATGTTGAACCAGCCTTGCATCCCCAGGATGAATCCTACTTGATCATGATGGATAAGTTTTTTAATGTGCTGTTGCAATCGGTTTGCCAGTATTTTATTGACGACTTTTGCATCTATGTTCATCATGGATATTGGCCTGAAGTTTTCTTTTCTTGTTGAGTTTCTGCCAGGTTTTGGTATCAGGATGATGTTGGTCTCATAAAATGATTTGGGAAGGGTTCCCTCTTTTTGAATTATTTGGAATAGTTTCAGAAGGAATGGTACCAGATCCTCTTTGTGTGTCTGGTAGAATTCAGCTGTTAACCCATCTGGACCTGGGTTTTTTTTGTGTGGTAGGCTCTTAATTGCTGCCTCAACTTCAGACCTTGTTATTGGTCTATTCATAGTTTCAGCTTCCTCCTGGTTTAGGCTTGGGAGGACATAGGCATCCAGGAATTTATCCACTTCTTCCTGATTTACTAGTTTATGTGCATAGAGTTGTTTGTAGTCTTCTCTGATGATGGTTTGAATTTCTGTGGAATCTGTGGTGATTTCCCCATTATCGTTTTTTATTGCATCTATTTGGTTGTTCTCTCTTTTCTTTTTTATCAGTCTGGCTAGTGGTCTGTCTATTTTGTTGATTGTTTCGAAAAACCAGCTCTTGGATTTATTGATTTTTTTGTAGGGTTTTTCTTGTCTCTATCTCCTTCAGTTCTGCTCTGATCTTAGTTATTTCTTGTCTTCGGCTAGGTTTTCAGCTTTTTTGATCTTGCTCCTCTAGCTCTTTCAGTTTTGATGATAGGGTGTCAGTTTTGGATCTCTCCACTCTTCTCATGTGGGCACTTATTGCTATATATTTTCCTCCACAGACTGCTTTAAATGTGTCCCAGAGATTCTGGTACATTGTGTCTTTAATCTCGTTGGTTTCAAAGAACTTCTTTATTTCTACCTTCATTTCATTGTTTATCCAATCAACATTCAAGAGCCAGTTGTTCAGTTTCCATGAAGCTGTGCGGTTCTGAGTTATTTTCTGTATTCTGAGTTCCAACTTGATTGCACTATGGTCCGAGAGACTGTTTGTTAAGATTTCAGTTGTTTTGCATTTGCTGAGGAGTGCTTTACTTCTAATTATGTGGTCAGTTTTGGAGTAGGTTTGATGTGGTGCTGAGAAGAATGTATATTCTGTGGATTTGGGATGGAGAGTTCTGTAAATGTCTATCAGGTTTGCTTGTTCCAGGTCTGAGTTCAAGTCCTGGATATCCTTGTTAATTTTCTTTCTGGTTGATCTGTCTGATATTGACAGTGGAGTGTTAAAGTCTCCCACTATTATTGTGTGGGAGTCTAAGTCTCTTTGTACGTCATTAAGAACTTGCCTTATATATCTGGGTGCTCCTATATTGGGTCCATATATATTTAGAATCGTTAGCTCTTCTTGTTGTATCGATCCTTTTACCATTATGTAATGACTTTCTTTGTCCCTTTTGATCTTTGTTGCTTTAAAGTCTATTTTATCAGAGACAAGAATTATAACTCCTGCTTTTTTTTGCTCTCCATTTGCTTGGTAAATCTTCCTCCATCCCTTTATTTTGAGCCTTTGTGTATCCTTGCATGTGACGTGGGTTTCCTGGATACAGCACACCGATGGGTTTTGGCTTTTTATCCAATTTGCCAGTATGTGTCTTTTGATTGGTGCATTTAGCCCATTTACATTTAGGGTTAATATTGTTATGTGTGAATTTGATATTGCCATTTTGATGCTACCTGGCTGTTTTGCCCATTGGTTCATGTACATTCTTCATTTTGTTGATGCTCTTTAGCATTTGGTATGCTTTTAGGATGGCTGGTACTGGTTGTTTCTTTCTATGTGTAGTGCCTCTTTCAGGAGCTCTTATAAAGCAGGCCTAGTGGTGACAAAATCTCTGAGTACTTGCTTGTTCATGAAGGATTTTATTTTTCCTTCACTTATGAAGCTCAGTTTGGCTGGATATGAAATTCTGGGTTGAAAGTTGTTTTCTTTAAGGATGTTGAATATTGGCCCCCACTCTCTTCTGGCTTGTAGCTTGTCTTCCAACAGATCTGCTGTGAGTCTGATGGGCTTCCCTTTGTGGGTGACCCGACCTTTCTCTCTGGCTGCCCTTAGTATTTTCTCCTTCATTTCAACCCTGGTGAATCTGACAATTATGTGCCTTGGGGTTGTTCTTCTTGCAGAGTGTCTTTGTGGTGTTCTCTGTATTTCCTGGAGTTGAGTATTGACCTGTCTTGCTAGGTTGGGGAAATTTTCCTGGATAATATCCTGAAGAGTGTTTTCCAGCTTGGATTCATTCTCTTCATCACATTCTGGTACACCTATCAAACGTAGGTTGGGTCTCTTCACATAGTCCCACATTTCTTGGAGATTTTCTTCATTCCTTTTTGCGCTTTTTTCTCTAATCTTGGTTTCTTGTTTTATTTCATTGAGTTGATCTTCGACTTCTGATATTCTTTCTTCTGCTTGTTCAATTCGGCTGTTGAAACTTGTGCATGTTTCGCAAAGTTCTCGTGTTGTGTTTTTCAGCTCCTTCAATTCATTCATATTCCTCTCTAAGTTGTCCATTCTTGTTATCAATTCCTCGAATCTTTTTTCAAATCTTTTTTCAAGATTCTTAGTTTCTTTGCACTGACTTAGAACATGTTCTTTTAGCTCACTGAAGTTTCTCATTATCCACCTTCTGAAGTCTGATTCCGTCATTTTGTCACACTCATTCTCCGTCCAGCTTTGCTGCCTTGCTGGTGAGGAGTTTTGGTCCTTTGTAGGAGGTGAGGTGTTTTGGTTTCGGGTGTTTTCCTCCTTTTTGGGCTGGTTTCTTCCCATCTTTATGGATTTATCCACCTGTCTTCTTAGTAGTTGCTGATTTTTCAGTTGGGTCTCTGGACGCCCAGATTGTTGATGATGAAGTATTTCTGTTAGTTAGTTTTCCTTCTAATGGTTTAGCCCCTCTGCTGTACGAGTGCTGAGGTCCCCTCCAGGTCCTGCTTACCTGGGATACAACTGTAGCAGCTGCGGAACAGTGAGGGATGATACCAGTTTCCTCTTCTGCTGTCTTTGTTCCAGAATGATGCCCGCCAAATGTCAGTCTGATTAGTCCTTTTTTGGGGTGACTCTTTGGATATACAGTGGTCAGGGAGCTGCTTGAGGAGACGGTCTGTGCTTTATAGGAGCTGCAGTGCTGAGCTGTGAGCTCCGTTGTTCATTCAGGATTGTTGGGAGGATGTGTTTATGTCTGCTGCAACAGAACTCATAAAACACCCCCCCTTTTTTCCCCCCCTTAGATGCTCTGTCTCAGGGAGTTGGAGCTTTCTTTATGAGTATCTGTTGCACTGTCCTGCCCCACTAGGAGGCAGTCTATTCACTATTTGCCCGCCGGGGCTCTGCCCTGCTAGCGCAGGTCCGCCCTGTTGCTGCTGGGCTCCGTTCTGCTGTGGAGTGCTCCCCCCTGCTGGTGGAGTCTCTCTGTTATGGTAGGTTGCCTCGGCAACGGCAGGCTGTGTCAGCCCTGGGCGGTACTTCAGTAGGGGCGGATTGCGTCCGTAGTGGCAGATGCCCCTCCCCCACCGAGCTGCACCGTCCTAGATGCCAGCAGCAAAACTCTCAGCCCTGAGCACCTCCAATCGCCGCCCTGCTTGTCCTGTGAGGGTGTGACCCGCCAAGCCTGATCACCCAGCTCCCTGCCTCAGCATCCATCCTCTCTCTCTCGCTCTTCCTCTCCCCAAGCTGAAAGGTCGACTCTCTCGCTGGTACCCTAGTAGCCTGCCGATAGGGCACTGGGATCCATGCGATCTCCCGTGCCACTGCCCACTGCACCGGCTCAGATCATGCTTCCCAGGAATCTCCCGGTCTGGCTCATTGTCCAAGTCCCGTTCAATCAGATGGACATGCCAATCTGCCCTTCCAAATCTCAGATTGCCGATTTAACAGGGCACCCAGGCCAGTGAGTTCCGTGCCGGGCCCCGCTGTGGCACTGGCTGTGCTAGCCAGCTACGCTAGCATCCCATGTCTCTCCCACACCTGGGACTTTCAACGCTCTGTGGGCAAAAATGGTCCATCCGAGAATGCGGCTAGGACTCACCCTCTGCGCCTTCACTGAGAGCTGCAATCCTGAGTCGCCTCTATGACGCCATCTTGGAAGCCCCCCTACCACTGAATTCCACTCTTTGATCCCTGAACCTGTTACTTCTGGCTATTGGATAAACAGCATCATATACTGAGTGCTGATTCATAGCATATACAGCCTTCTGGAAAAATTTGCCCAAGTACAGCAAGGTATTGTCTCCTAGGTGGCACTTTAACTGAATCTTCAAAAAAACATTCCACTGTTCTATCTGGCCTGCTTCAGGATAATGGGAAACATGATAAGACCAGTGAATTCCACAGACATAGGTCTGTTGCCACACCCTTTTATTCTTTCTTTCTTTTTTTCTTTCTTTCTTTCTTTCTCTCTCTCTCTTTCTTTCTTTCTCTCTCTTTCTTTCTTTTCTTTTTTGCTATGTAGTGAGTTTCTTGATCAGAAACGATGATGCATTGAATACCGCAACAGTAAATAAAGCATTCTGTAAGTCCATGGGTGATAGTTTTGGCAAAAGCATTGTGTGCAAGAAAGAAACATTTCTATCTAGAGTGGCTATTCCAGTAAAGACAAAATTCTGTCCCTTCTGTTATGGAAATAAATAGTACACTATAATCAATTTGCCACAAGGTAGCTGGCTGATCACCCCTAGGAACTGTGCTATGCTGGGGGCTCAGCCTTAGTCTTTGTTGCTGGCAGACTGAGCACTAAGTAGTGGGCCACAGTCAGATTGGCCTTTGGGAGTAGAAGTCCATGTTGCTGAGTTTATGCATAAAGTCCATCCCTGCAACCACGACCACTCCGTTCATGAGCTCACTGGGCAATGGAGGTGGCTGCAGAAAGAGGGTGACTGGAATCCATAGAATGGTCATTCTATCCCTGTGATTACTATTACCCTCCTCTGTTGAGGTCGCCCTTTGGTGAGCATTTCATATGGGACAGAAATATCTTCATTTTTTTGTGCATTCAGAGATGTGTATCCACCTACCTCTTTCCCACATTTCTTTGTCACCAATTTTCAACCATGTTCCTTCTATTTCCCTGACCATCCAGCCAATTCAGTGGCCACAACCCATGAATTGATATCTAATTGCATGTCTTGCCATTTCTCTTTCTGAAGAAAGCGAACAGCCAGGTGTGCTCCCCAAATTCGACCCACTGGATAATTGCTCTTCACCGCTCTGCTTCATGGATGGCCCAGAGAAGGGTTGTAGTGTTTGTGGCAACTGCCTACCTTCAGGTGGTGCCTCCTGTTGTGGAGAGCTATCTGTAAACCAGGCCCAAGTCTTCTCTTTCTCTGCCAACTGATTGCAGAGAACTCCCCATGAGGCCAGAAATGTGGGCTGGGAGAGAGAAGTGAGTATAGCAGCAGTGGGATTCCTGGCATTTGGGCCATTTCTTCATGTCCCTCACTTGTCCCTTCAGGGTCTGCTGGGCCCTCTTATGTATCAAACACTTCCATTTGAGGATAGACTATTGCTGTGCATGTCTAACTTTATGGCATGCTGGGTCAGACAACACCAAGTTCATGGTCACATGGTAACTTGATGGCCAACGGTCAAATGTTCAGTTTTTACTAAGGCCAAGTAGCAGGGCACTACCTGTATCTCAAAAGGAGATTAGCTATCTGCATATGATGGCAGGGTCTTATCCTAAAATCTAAGGCCTGCACTGTGACCCACGTATGGGGCCTGCCAAGGGCTCTGAACAGCATCCCTTACCTGCCACTGACCCTTTAAGCACCACGGGATTTGGTGAATCATATGGCCCAAGTGTCAAAGCAGCCTGTACAGCAGCCCGACTCTGCTGCAGAACCTTCTCTTTCTCTGGCTCCACTAAAAACGAGCAGCTTTTTGGGTTGCTTGGTGGATAGACTGGAGTAACACACCAAGATGAGGAAAATGTTGCCTCCAAAATCCAAAGAGGCCTAGATGGCACTGTGCTTCTGTCTTAGTTGCGGGAGAGAACAAACACAACTGATCCTTCACTTTAGAAGTGATATCTTGACATGCTGCATACCGCTAGGCCCCTAGAAATTTGAGTGCGGTGGAATGCCTCTGAATTTTAGACTTTATTTCCCACCCTTGACATGTCTTACCTTTAAGGCTAGAGTAGCTGCTACTTGCTTGCAAGGTCTAATCAGCATAATGGCATCAGTGTAATGGACCTGGGTGATGTCCTGTGATGGGAAGAGGGAAAGCTGATGTGAAGTAAACTATGACATAAGGCTGCCTGGAGAGTTGTGATAGCCCTGAGGTAGGATGGCGGAGGTGTATTACTGAACCTACCAGCTGAACTTGACAAACGTAATAATGAAGAGAAAAAAAAATCTTAATGGACAAAGTATCAAAAGTAGACACAGAAAAGACCAGGGTACATCTTGTAAACAAGCAAAGAAACAATCAAACAAATAAACATATTGAAAACAATCAATGGAGTTTATACATGAGCTCAGCAACATGGATTTTTACTCTCAAAGGCCAGTCTGACTGTGGTCCATTACTGAGTGCCCAGTCTGCCAGCAACAAAGACTAACACTGAGCCCCCAATATGGCACAATTCCCAGGGGTGATCAGCCAGCTACCTTGTGGCAAACTGATTACAGTGGACCATTTATTTCCATCAAATCTGGCTGTACAAGAAGAGGAGTCCACACAGAAAAGAGAGGAATGCTCATCCTGCAACCCAGCATGAGAGGTGGGTAGAAAGGTGTGTTGACGCAGGTGCATAGATAGGCAGTAGGCAGAACACAGATGTGGGGAGCGGGACATATGTGAAAAAGCACTATGATGTGGAGAGGATTGTAAAAGATATTCACACTGAAAGTCTTCAGAAGAAGGGTAATATCAGAAAGGGGGAAATGTAAAATCTTATTAAAAGGGTAAAAGTAAAAAACGTTAAGAATCCAAGTCAGGACACAGGGATGAACAAGTCAAGGTACAAAGTAGGTTTCCCCATTGAATCCTATTATGGACAATCTGAAGCATTAAAAAGAAGGAAGCAAAAAGGAAAGAATGAACACATCTGATATAATTGGTATACACGTTTGAGTAAGAATGAGACTCTTCCACTGATCTTGTTGTTTTAAGTGGTAAAGATCTCCTCTCTCAAAGAATAGAAATACTGAACAGACACCTAGCACATACTGCAAGACATCTAACTAATTTATTGAATTAAAATGCAAAAGCCATCACATGTGGAGTTTGTGTTTTCTACACAATTGTGTATTTTACACACATTCCTGTCATGCTGAATGTTTGTCAGTAGTTCTTATAATGACAATGTTTTTAGCCTCAGGGGATTCAAAGGAAGGTATCTTCCTTGAGACAAAACAAAAATATATCTTCTCTTTCCCTCATCAAGGCTTTGGCTCTTGACCTGTTAAGAAGCATGAACTGAACTTGCACCTTCAGAATGCAGGTTCTCAAACACATATTCCCAGCTGAGCCAGGGAGGTTTGTCCAAGGATGCAAGATAGCTTGCAAAAGACTGGAGAAGCAACTTTCTTTCTCTTCTTGTCTCAGCTTCCTTTACTGCAGCCAATGCCACACTTCACACCTGAGCTTAAAGATTGAAAGAAGAGAGTAGAGGGGGAAAAATATAAGCAAATTGCCTTCACTTGCCTTCATAAATCTGCAGGGTGGAGCTAGCCTCTCTCTGTGGGCTGATAGCAGCTCATTTTCCCTCTGTGATGGGGGAGATATTGGCTAAACATCCTGAAACTAGCTTTGAATTGAATTAATAGTTGAAACTAAAATTGTGTATGGGACTGGTGGTCATTGGGAGACTTTTTTAAGCTCCTCTAGTTCATGTCATCTCTATGGCATTTACCATTTTCTACCATGTACAGTCTTAATCTCCCTGTTAAATATGGGGATCATCATAGATACCTTTATTCCCCATAGCATCTAAAACAAAGCTTTGCACATGATAAATGCTTAACAAATAAATGCTTAACTCCCTTATTTATTAAAGGAGTACCTAAATGAAAAATAAAGGCTTGGGCCGGGCGCGGTGGCTCACGCCTGTAATCCCAGCACTCTGGGAGGCCGAGGCGGGTGGATCACGAGGTCAAGAGATCGAGACCATCCTGGTCAACATGGTGAAACCCCGCCTCTACTAAAAATACAAAAGTTTAGCTGGGCATAGTGGCGCGTGCCTGTAATCCCAGCTACTCGGGAGACTGAGGCAGGAGAATTGCTTGAACCCAGGAGGCGGAGGTTGCGGTGAGTCGAGATCGCGCCATTGCACTCCAGCCTGGGTAAACAAGAGTGAAACTCTGTCTCAAAAAAAAAAAAAAAAGAGAGAGACCCCTTCTCAAAAATAAATAAATAAATAAATAAAAATGTTAAATAAATAAATAAATTAAAATGTTTAAAAAAAAGAGAAAAATAAAGGCTTATTAAACCCTGGAGTTTTCTTGGATAGTCACCTTTTCAAGCAGATTATCATAAAAGTGTTGTTTTAATGTCTTTGTTAGCCTCTGTGATTTCCCTGATGTTCCATATCATAAATACAATGACAAAGATGTGCCAATATGTAGATTATTATTTTTTTAATTTTAAAGGGGATACTACAATTCTTTCTCAAATACTCCTAATTCTGGAAGAAAAATGAGCCAAGTGTAGTTATACATGCCCGTAGTCCCACCTACGTGGGAGGCTGAGGACGGAGGATTGTTTGAGCCCAGGAGTTTGAGGCCAGCCTAGGCAACATAGTGAGAGTCTCTAAAAAAGGAAAAAAAAAAAAAAAGAAAAAAGAAAAAGAAAAACAGTTTTCCACAAGGTGATGTAGTGATGTAGTCTTACATTCTTCCATGCTATTTGGTTAACTATACAACACATTTTATTTTCTCCTAAGAGGCTAATCAAACATATTCACCTTTCCTTCTGCACTTAAAAGCTAGGGGTCAGGAATTTCAAAGGAAACACTTTGCTACAATTCCGGAATAGTGAGGAAACGTCGTGGCAGAGACTAAAATCTATCATGGTATTTGGCTTCCTGCCTTCCTTTGATTTTACAATGAGGGTAAAATCCAGGTGAGCTGTGACTCCCTTTAGGAGTTCCTCTCCTGTGTGCTCTGTCTCCAGCCAGGAGAGAGACCGACAGAACGGTAACACTGGATGCCAGGCTCCCTTGCCCACTCAAAGACCCTCCCTCAGGTATCAGTTGCTTGGCTGAGCTTTGAGGTCAACTAGACACCTCCCTTGAGACTTACCTGGCCTGAGGGATAGAACGACCAGAAAATCCTCTCAGGGATAGCAGCTGTTATCTGAGCTAGGATCAAAGTCCCCCTCTGTACTGCAGAAAAACATCTTCTAAACTGGGTCTCTTTCTCCATGATTCGAATGAATGTTGAATGAGTCCCCAGGGACGCCAGTTGCTTTGCTTAGGAGCAAGCTGTCAGAAATACTGTGCAATGAAAGTTCACCTCCTTTTAAGGTCCTTTTTGTTTGAGCATTTTTATTCGTTGTCTCAGAGGGCCATCAGAAGTTAATCAAGGAATTAGGCAACAGAAAAATGTGATGATTTGTTTTGTTTTGACAGTTTTCATTTGTGTATTGTCTTTTTTTCCCCCTGAAATGTGACAATTGCTTCACCCTGGTAATAGTCACAGTATCCATGAAAGGCACAGTGAGTATAAAAAGCCCTTGTTCAAGCCTTCAGTTTTGTATATGAAAACATGAAAAATAAAAAGGAACTTTCCTACTGATCAGATTTGGATTACAAAGTGATAGAGTTTCTCTTGGCTTATACCAGATCTTTTAGACTAGTCCATAACAGCGACCTCCAACTAGGCACCTGGCGTTCATGTTCTTAACGTAAATATGATAGTCCAGAACATTTGACAGTTTTCCATCGAAAAGATCAGTATGAAGCATTCATCTAGTGATTCAAGATTTGCAGAGACTCAAATACGTTCAAAATGATGCTTGGTTCACTCCTCAGCAGATATGGCACTACAGTGTAACCTCTTCCGGACCTTGGACATGTCTCATTTGTTTTAGTATCTTCAGCGACTACCCCTGGGCGCAGGATACAGGGGAAGTAACAAATATCTCGTGAGGTGAACTAGATTGAGCATAGCTTCTTTTAGCTTGTTAAAATTACAGAACCAGTTAGCTGAACTAGAGGTAAAAACGTCATAAGGACAGAGTATTTACTTGGCCCAGGAGAGAGCGATGACATTGGAAGCACCCTTTTTAGAGGACGCCGTTTGAATACTTCCGTTCTTTTCAGCGGGAATGTATTTTGCTGACATGGTAGTTGTAGCCAGTTTTATTCTGCACATTTCAGGTTGCCCAGTTTAAATAGATGTTTTTGGTAGCAATGCCAGTGGGTAGGTGGGTTGGTCAGATATTTTAGTCATGGCACACACTATTGTACAGACATCTGTTATATTGAATGGATTATTTTGTTTATCAAGTTTCTTTGAATAGCAATTTCAGTTCTGTATCTTAGCTCCTTCTTTGTGGGGGTATTGCCAGCAGATGCAAGCTACACATTGGCTGGAGTTGCTTGAGTTTCTTGCAGTTCCCTGGATAGCTTTTTTCTTTTTAATTTCTTTTTCTTCTCTTTAGCATTTTTCTTTTCAATAACTGTATCATTCTAAAGAAATTCAGCGTTTTGAACATAATATTCTAAAATTAACAGCCACATGAATTTTCCTTTTAAGAAACATTTATTATCTTTCCACGGTCATTACCAATAATAACACAATTTTCTCTTTTTCCCCTCTTTTAAAAAAATCTTCTATTCTGGTGGTTCCTCCCTCTTATAAATAGCTAGTTATTCTTTAATAAAAACGCTATTTGAGAGCAGAGTTTGTGGTTTTGCCTGAGGAACTGTTCAACATTGTTGTACTTATTTAAATCAGCAGAAACCTCTCGGGAACAGAGCTTGTGTCTGCAGCTCTGAACACGAAGGGTCAGTATTAGCCATTTATTCTGAATAATCTGGAAGTCAGATAAATCTAGGCAGGTATTTTGGAAATCTCCGGAAAGGCATTGTGAGGAACTGAGAGCTCTATTCCCTGCCGTGCTGTGCTCTGTCGTCAGGACTGCAAATCTGATGATGATAATGATGACAATGACAATAGGTGATGTTTATCCAGCTCTGAATATGTGACAGGTAGCATTCAAAACCTATCTATCTGTTTTACATCTGAGGACACCGAGGAGGAATGACATTAGGTGCAGCCCCCAAATCCAGAGTAAATGGCTAGTAAATGGCTGAATCAGGACTCAAACCTAGGCGGGATAGCTCAGAAATGTGCACTTTTCACCATATGCCACATTACATGTATTTACACATTAGGAAAGAGACAGTAGTACAAATATATTGTTGTCTACGCGATTCCAGGTGCTGCTAGGCATTAGGAATGGGAAGACAAAATTCTCCTGACTTGAAATTGCCCACAGTCTAGCAAAGGCTCAGAACTGAAAACAGATCAATTCACTACAAAGAGATTATAGAGGAAGGATGCCTGGGAATGATGATGGTTGAGGAAAGATCCCAGGAGATCTAAATCAGGCCAGATGAATAGCGAGTAGAGGTTAAGGTGGGTGAAAAAGGTTTGGAGCTCCCAGGAGGGAAGGAAAAGCTTGAGTTGAGGCGGAAAGCCAGGAATCCAGTGTGGTTGTGAGGAGCAGCTCCTCCCTTGATATGACTAAAATGCAAAACAGGGATCAGGTCAGCAGCAGGAAAGGAATGTAGAGAAGTACGTGGAGGTTTTGTGCGAGGCATTTGGTGATAAGTTGTGCTAAGACAAGAGAGCGTGATGTGGCCTGCCTGTGAGAAGCAGGAAGCGGTCGCACCTGGCTCCTCGTCCTGTCTACCAGTAGAGAAAAGAAAGCCCCGACATGTGGGGCTTGTGACTGGCTGCTCACTGCTCTTCATCCTCCCTGTGCCACCTTGGAGCTTGGCCCTGACACAGGGGTTGGCAGTGGGAAGGAGCTGGCTGGCTCCACTGTCTAGACTCCATAGCACCATTTTCGCTTCTGGCCGCATCACCCTCCTTGTGGGTTATGGCCTGGAGTTTGCACGTTGGTAATCCCCCTGCTTAACCACAGTGTGCCTTGGGTACCGCTCACTTCTCCTTTCCTGCATGTGAAAGAACCACAGTAGTTATGTCGGATGAATGTGCGTAAAGTGGCCTAGCAGTTTGACTAAACTGGAAAATCAGCCAGAGTTAGCCATCTTGAGGAAGAAACAAAAGGCTGAAGAATATGAGTAGGAGGGAGAGGTTTAAAAGGAATTTTAAATGCGAGGCTCTGGCAAATAGGAAGATAGAGAAGTACTAAAGAATGTAGACAACGTGGACTTTAGTGGAGTTCCGTAATATCCAGTAGAGGTCAGAGTACTGGGCTGTTGTGGTTCCAAGAAACTTTTCCCCTTTATTTACGGCACTTAATAACTTGTTCCACTGTAATTAACATGTCTCGCTTTATCTCTAGACTGTGAGATCCTTGAGTCTAATCGGAATCCTCTTCCAGTGTCTCCAACACTTAACAGGGCTTGGCACAAAGTTACTGCTTAATAAAGGAGTGTTAAATGTTAAAACTGTGTGATGGAGAGGCACAGAAAGGGGTGAGCCTCTTGTGTTGGCTGGGTGTGGTACGGGGAGGAGGAACATAGAGGGCTCCACATAGAGCCCCGAAGAGGAAAGCTGTTGACAGAGAAAGTGGGGTGAGGCAGAAAGCGCAAGGGCTTCGGGCTCAGAGAAACTCAGATTTCAGTCTTTGCCTTGTTGGCAATTTGCTCTATCCCCAACTCTGGACAGGCCCAGCCCTCCATGAGGATGATGAGGACTGGAAGATGTGTTTCAGCAGCAACCTGCCAGGCCGTCCTGTCAATCCTTGTGTGCAGGACACTACTTGTGGATGCCAGGAGAGCCAGCCCTGCCCATCTCAGGCCAAGGTTTCCACTGTGAAGGTATGCCCAGCAGTCACCTCAGCAAAATCTTGAGTTCCAGAAAGTCATACACACAGCCCAGCTCCTGCTCTCCGTGCCTCGTCTTCCTATACCACTTCTAGATAGTCCTGTAGGAATGTCTGCTTCCGGGTTTGTACTATGCGTCTGCATATACATCTTGTATTGTCATGTTATTCTTTTATTTTTTTTTTGAGATGAAGTCTTGCTCTGTCACCTACACTGCAGTGAAGTGGCTCAAGCTCGGCTCACTGCAACCTTTGCCTCCCAGGTTCAAGTGATTCTCCTGCCTCGGCCTCCCGAGTAGCTGGGATTACAGACATCTGCCACCACACCCAGGTAATTTTTATATTTTTAGACAAGGTTTTGCTATGTTGGCCAGGCTGGTCTCCAACTCCTGATCTCATGTGATCAGCCTGCCTCAGCCTCCCAAAGTGCTGGGATTACAGGTGTGAGCCACTGTGCTTGGCCCACCATGCTATTCTAATAGAACATGGGGAGAGATCTGGCAGCCTGGATATCTTTTTGGTAACTTACTGAATAACAATCTTGTATTAGCTGTTATTTCATTCAAGTGTTGCAAACCATATTATGTGTCTAGAACTGAAATTAAGCAAAAGAAATTAGACTTTAACTCCAATTGGTTTCTCTCTCTCTCTTTGAAATCAATAGGTATTATTTTTACGGCAGTTTTACACTAACACAAAAATTGAGTAAAGAGTACAGATAGTTCTCATGTTCTCCCTCTTCTCTCTCACCCGTTTTCCCTATTATTAACGTCTTGCATTGGTATGCTACGTTTGTTACGAGTGATGAACCAGTATTGAGGCATTACCATTACCATTACCATTACCATTACCATTACCATTACCAAAGTCTACAGTTTATATTGGGGTTCATTTGTGTTGTTCTATGGGCTTTGCTGAAAGCGTAATGTCACATCTATAATTAGAGTATTAAACAGAAGGAATCATTGCCCTAAAAATCCCCCTGTGATCCGCCTATTTATCCGTTCCCTCTCCTCCAGCCCCGGGCAACCATTGATCTTTTCACTGGCTTTTTCCACCTAGCAACGTGCATTTAAAGTTTCTCCATGTCTTTTCATTGCTTGACAGCTCACTTATTTCTGTTCCTGAATAAGATTCTAATATGCGGATGTTTCACAGCTTGTTTGTTATTCACCATGAAAGGTTACCTATGTTTATTCCCGTTTTTTTGGCAATTATGAGTGAAGTTGCAATAAAATTTGCAGGTAGGTTTTGTGTGGACATAGGCTTTCTGTTCATTTGGGCAAATGCCTAGAAGTGTAATTGCCGAATCACATGGTAAGACGATGTTTAGCTTTGTAAGAAACTGCCAAACTGTCTTCCAAGGGGGTTGTGCCATTTTGATTTCCCACCAGTAATGAGCAAGAGTTCCTGTCCCTCCACATCCTCACCGGCATGGAGGTTGCCAGCGTTCTGTTTTGATCATTCTAATAGGTATGTGGTGATAGCTCGTTGTTGTTTTAACTGTATCCCCTAATAACATACGTTGTCGAATATCTTTTCCTACACTCATTTGCTGTCTATCTTCTTTGTGTTTGTTCAAGACTTTCACCCATTTTTATGGCTGTTTTCTTATTGCTGAGTTTTGGCAGTTCATTGTATATTTTGGATACACGTCTCTTATCATATATCTGTTTTGGAAATATTTCCTACCAGTCTGTGGCTTGTCTTTTCCTTCACTTAACCGTGTTTTTTGAAAAGTAGAAGTTTTAATTTTGATATAGTCCAATTTTATGGTTATGCATTTTACATTTAGGTCTATGATGCATTTTAAGTTGATTTTATGGAAGATGTAAGGTCAGTGTCTAGATTAATGTCACACTAAGCTACTAGGCTGTTCTTGTTGTTTTACTTGTTTTTCTGTCTTTGTTTTTCTGTGTTTTGCTGCAAGCCTATTTTTCCCCTGATTAAGCAGGACTATTTCTAAAATGTGATACGATCTTTGACATGTTAACAGATTTTATTAATCTCATCATTTTACTCCCCAAAGGCTCTATCATGAAACGTGTGGATTTGAACAATTTATTTAATTTCCTTTTTCTTGCATATTCCAATGTATAAAAATGGAGAAATCTAGCAACATTGGGAGATGATGAGAGAATTTAATATTAGAACACGTGAAGAGGTGGGACGATGTATTAGTGAGTACTTCAAAGTTTGTGCTCATCTATCCGACCATACCACTTTCCCCTCAGGGACTCAGAGGCAGAGCCTGGAAAGACAGCTTATCTTTCCTTAAGCTGATGCTTAGATGGTTTTGGAGATTGTGTTAGATTTTTATCAAAAAAAAAAAAAGAGGAATAGAACAGAGAAGGGAAATGTGTGAAGGACTTCATGGATGTCTATTTATTCACTAATTCAAACACTGTTTCTGACCACACATTATGAGTCAGATATTAGCAGATGCTGCAAATATTTAACAAGGAAAGTGGTTATGGTCAAGACCCCACAGGGTAGGGAGTGTAGAGGAGGTAGAGGGACTTGGGACACTCTGCCTTCAGAGTTGAAGAATTAAAGACTGAAAAATAATCAAGCTTTTGGACAACAGAAGCAGATGTTCGATAAGCATAGACCTCTATGCCCAGGGCCCGTAGACCTCTATGCCCAGGGCCCGTAGACCTCTATGCCCAGGGCCCGTAGACCTCTATGCCCAGGGTCTGTAGACCTCTATGCCCAGGGTCTGTAGACCTCTATGACCAGGGTGGAGGGCCACAAGAAGCCCTCAATTACCCTTCTCAAACGTTGCATTCAGAGCATATTTATTTTGGCACAACTGTTTTTATTTTTTATTATACTTTAAGTTCTGGGGTACATGTGCAGAACATGCAGGTTTGTCACACAGCTATACAGGTGCCATGGTGGTTTGCTGCATCCATCAACTCATCATTTCTCCTAATGCCATCCCTCCCCTAGCCCCTCACCCCCTGACAGTCTCCGGTGCGTAATGCTCCCCTTCCTGTGTCCATGTGTTCTCGTTGTTCAACTCCCACTTGTGAGTGAGAACATGTGGTGTTTGGTTTTCTGTTCCTGTATTAGTTTGCTAAGGATGATGGTTTCCATCTTCAGCCTTGTCCCTGCAAAGGACATGAACTCATCCTTTTTTATGGCTGCCTAGTATTCCACGTTGTATATGTGCCACATTTTCTTTATCCAGTTTATCATTGATGGGCATATAGGTTGGTTGGTGGAAGTGTAACTTAGTTCAACCATTGTGAAAGACAGGTGGCCATTCCCCAAGGATCTAGAACTAGAAACACCATTCGACACACCAATCCCATTACTGGGTATATACACAAAGGGATTATAAATCATTCTGCTATAAAGACCCATGCACACATATGTTTATCATGGCACTGTTCACAATAGCAAAGACTTGGAACTCATGTTTTTAAAAAATGCTTCAGGCTTTACCTCAAAACTTAGTCTTGTTGCTCCTACCTCTGCCTCCTCTGTCTCCCATGAATGACGATGCCCCAGCTCATCAGACCCTTTGTGGTCTCTTTCTGACCAGCATCTCCCTATGTTGGTTGCTCACTTGCTCACCTGCTGCTGTTCACTGTGCCTGCTTCTGGCTGGTTTTGCCTTATGCCTTAATAGCTGAACTTAGCAATTCCCCACTTCTGCCTGCCCGCGTTTTTGCTTGGCCTCTTCTCCTTCCCCATGCCCTCCCAGTCCACATCTCAGGCCAACATCACAAAACCTGGATCCGAAGAAACAAACTCAAGCATTGGAGATGTTAGAGAAAGCAAAACTTGAAACAATAACGATAATTCTTGAGAGCTTTCTAGAAGCTTTGTCCATTATTTAATCCTCACAACAAACTTGTGCCATGGTGATCTGGATACTGAAACCCTCAGCTGCAAAACAAGAGATTGAGTAGAAGGTCCTTTATGATGTTGGCTACATGGGTAAGTTTAAAATCTGAAAGTGAATTGAGGGGACAAATAAAGGAGAGAGTGTGAGAAAGAGAGGAAGGAACAGAGAGAGTGACTGACAGGTGGAGAGAGGGAATAAAGTCAAAGAACTTGTTGCAGCCGAATGTAATTTAGATCTTCTCCCACAATAAGCCATAATGAGCAACAAAATCAAATTGATTATAAAAGGAAGAGTCTCCAGGTGTTCGGGTTATTATTATTTTTTATTTTGTTTTTTTAAAAGATTTCTATTCGAATGGTTAGGATTAATTCTGTAGTAGAAAGGGGTTAAGTAAACTCTTTTTTATTTCTTTGCAGTTCAGTAGTGGACATAAAAACTAAATACCACGGTTTACCATTTTCTTGGTGGAATGGACTCCATGCCACATGAAAAGGTGATAGTGTAAATGTATTGAGCATTGATGCTAACTTGCTTCTCTGAGCCCCAAACACCAGAGTTACATCTGGGGGCGTAATAAAAAGGCTGCGAACTGTTCTAAGCTTGCGAAACAGGACAAATGTTTTAGTGTATTTCTCACTCCTCATCACTTTCTTCTTTTTATGAGACTTCAATTCTCTTTTTCCTCCAAGCTTGACATCTTTTTACTACTCTACTGAATATATAATTGGTCCTCTATTCCATTCAACTCCTCGAATTATAATTAAAGACAACATGTGATTACATTTTAATTATCACTCTTTGCATGTTGATCTGATTGATTAGACTGTTTTCTTCTTTTTATTAGGAAATATGAAGTCCATTTCCACAGTTCTTTCGCCTTGTTCTGTCACAGTAAATGATTCTTCCTCCAGGTTTTCACATTGATCACTTCACTGGTGAAATGTGTGATGGCATATCTTACACCCTCTTTTGTTTTTGAGTCTATAACTCAATCCTTTGCTTTCTTTTTTCCCCCCTCCTTCCCAGTAAACTATTCCTGAAATCCTTCTGTCTGAAGGTTTACACAGATGGATCACAGTCTGAGTTTGGTGGTTGGGATTATGTCAGCTCTTTGCCAAGTAAGCCAAGTATTGTGCCACAACAGACATATCTGGGAAGGGAGCAGAAGCAGTGGTGAGAACACATTAAAAACAGACTTGGCAACACAAACAACAATTTCAGAGAAATTTGGTTCCTGTGGAGCTACCCTGGAAACTCCAAATGATTTCGTTCAGTGTTTGCTGAAATGAAATGTTTGCCATGAGAATCTGGTTCCCGCAGCTTGTGTTTGCAATTGTTTCTCTTTTACAAAGCCCATGCCTTCAGCAGATTTTAAACAACTTGTTTTCTTTTTATGTGAAACTCTGGCTGCCAATGTCTTAAAATGCTGCCTTGGGTGGTATCGCTGGACAGTTATCACCCTCAAGGAAATACATCACTTATTTAAGTTAGGATTTTTAGGTTACATCTTGGTAAGAAGGAATTTCCCCATTTCTAGGATTATGGGATTGCAGCTGACTGGAAATGCTGAATTTGTTTCATGCTGCTAAGCAAGACGGCTACAGGCAGAGGCAACAGCATAAAGAGGAAGGGTTTGTTTCCTAGACAATCATCCCTGGCTCTGCTTTTCCTCTGCTGACGTTTTGTCTCGGGTGTGTTTGTTTCCCGGGACTGCTGCCACTAAGTAGCAGCACAAATTGGGCGGCTGAAGCTACAGAAATTTATTCTCACCATTTTGGAGGGTAAAAGTCCAAACTAAAGGTGTCAGCAGTGTGAGTCCCTTCTGAGGGCTGTGAGGAAAGGCTCTGTTCCAGGCCTCTCTCCCTGGTTTGTAGACGGTATTCTCCCTGAGTCTTCACACTGTTTTTCCCTTCTCTATAGATATGCATTGTCCACACTTCTTATTTTAATAAAGGCACCAGTTATATTGGATTAGGGCTCATTTTAATGACCCCCATCTTAACCAACTGCATCTGCAATCACCCTGTTTTCAAAGTAAGGAAATAAGATGCCATTTTTAGGTACTGGGGGTTAAGACTTCAGCATGTTTTTAGGAGGGCACAATTTAACCAATAGCATCAGGTGTCCAGGTTTCTTATGCTTTTTTGTCATCTTTCTTTATTATGCCAAGACCTCTAATACATTCAAGGGAGGCTGATAGATCATAACTTGAGGTGTTACACCTCCCAAGCCTACTTGCATTTTCTTAAAGTCTCAAATATTGCAAAAATGGATGGAAGAGGCCATCAAGCAGATACTTTGGGGTATTTAGTTTGAGTTGATTAATTTTTCAGGAGAGAGGTTAGGTGTAAGGGCTAGGGGATGGTGCTTTCGAGAGAATCTTATTGTGGAGTCGTTTGTCGTTTTGCCTAACCACAGGACTGAGCATAGTAATTGGAGCCTTTGCTCAATTGTTTTAGGAAAGTATATGCTATTTGGAAAGTGCAAAGCAAAGCAATATTTTTTCATGTGTAGACTTTGGACTATGTGCCTCAGAATCAATGGTTAAAACGCAAATTCCTGGGCCCCATCACAGTCCCAGTGATCCCAAATTAGTGTAAGTTGATATTCAGGACCATTATAACAGATACCCTAATGAAGTTTGAGCCATTAAAACAACAAAACATTGTGCAGAATAATCTGGTTAGTCGAGAGGCATACCATGTGCAGGCATGCGAGCATGTAGATCAATTTTCTTCATCTTTTAAAGGTTCAGAGGCTGGCGTTGGGATTCATAATCAATAAGAAGTTGCTCATGACCCTTTGCTCAGTCAATAAGGCAGGAAAGATGGTGCAAAGCTTTGAAGGCACATTATTTTATTTCATCTACATTCCTACCCTTCAATAAAGTATATGAAGTTGGCCTTCTACCATAAGAGAAAAGACCTTGAACCTGAGGGGCAAATGGTTGGGTGCTGGATCATTTGGAAGAAAAGACTGCCTTTTCCTAGTCAATCTAGCTTTAAGGATTTAGGACTATCACAGTATCTATAATAGATGGCTATACAAATTTGCACATGTAACAACTATACTTTTTGCATCTAATTTTCCTTTTGGTACAAACAGACAATATGTATTTGCTTTCTCCCTAGACAAAATTTCTTTATTTTTGCTCTGGGGCGAAAAAAAAAAACCCTGAAAACCCCAAGTATTAAACACACACACATACACACACATGAAGCAATTTTGGAAAGATTAAAAGCAATTGTTCTGTTACCCTTGGCAACAGAATCTAGATGCAGCCAATCAGCAAAGTTGATACACTGTTTTGACAAACGTGCACATATTTCTAACATAAATAGCAACAGAGACCTAATAACAGTAGGTTTTAAAGCTGGAAACTGATGTCATTTCAAATGTGTCAATCAAAGAGAACCTATGAAAGTGCTTTTTTCTTTCAAGCTGACATTAAGTATATGCTGTAATGGCTTCCTAACTGATGGGAGACTTCTGTCAGGCCATACAGGAGATGCTAAGTCTGTAATTACACTCTTGCTTCTTGGAATGTGTCCTTTAGCACATCTCAAAAAAGAAATAAAAAAACTTTAATAAGAAAATAAAATGAGTCCTGCAGTAAAATTTGTCTGTTCACATTACAAAAAAAAAAAAGTGTGCTTATAAGAATGAGCAAAATTAGGCTGGAATTAGCTTGTTTATCCCGAAAATAGATGCATGTCTTTAGTTCCTATGTCTGTTGAATTTATGATCAACTTGTGCCAGTAAATTCTGCTATTTAAATTTTTTTAAGTCTCTGAAAAATTAGCATTTGGATAGAACAATAGGAGAGAACAATAGTATTAGGCTGTCCTGAAGAAAATAAGTGGGATGGTTAAGGGTCCAGTTCTGGTGACACTGACTGCTCACTATGAAAAGGGATAGCTAGTGGGTGGAGTTCATCCTTCCCTAGGAACTAGTAGCAGCATTACTAAAATTAAATTAAAAAATAAGAGATGCTATATATTGAGTGCTTATACAGAGCGTGCTGTGTGTCAGGTGCTTTACAGATACTATCTCATTTAAATCCTTAAAACAATAAAGTAGGTTGAAATTATCCTCTTAAACCTGGATTATTTAGCCTGGCTCCTGTCATATGGTGGATGAATAAGAGGCAGACCTGGGTTTTAATCCAGGGCTGTTTTGCTCCAGAGCTTCTGCTTTCATCCACAGTTCACAGGGACTTTGACTCCCAAGGTAGATATGGACCTCCCTCCGTGCCAGGAGCCTCTGGATGCTATTAGTTACACACTTAAGAACGGAATGTAACCTCTCCTTTGTCCCTCAACAGATGGTGGGCCCTAGTAAAATGATATAACTTCTTTGAGCTTCCTTTTCCTGATCAGTGAAGGCAGCTTCTTTACTGATATTTATATACTTTATTAAGTATTAGCTCAATGACTCCCAAAGTAACTGTAACTGTTGGACTCATTGAGATAATATTTAATGAAGTATATAAATAGTAGTAAGTAGTCATTTTACTTAATAAAACTCTTGTGCTTAATAAGAAAGCACAGAGAATTCTCTTTCTCTTTGTCTTTCTTTCTTTGTAGGTATCTGTCTAAAGTACCAGGTAGTGTGATGCACATTGTAAATGCTCTGTTAAGTTTTTGAATAAATGACCCAAAAAAGTAACCTTCAAAATCTAAGGTTTGAAGATTTCAAATATCTGGCTAGTCATCTTAATAAAGCTGCAACTAAGGCCCACTTCACCCCTTGCTGGACAATAATACCACCAAGAGAACTTTTTGAATTACTGAATTTTAGGCTTTAAGATGTTTTACTTACTTCATCCAGGACAGGAACCAGGAACTCATATATGCTTTTTGAACTGCTCACCTTTCTTCCTTTTTCTTTAAAAATTAAGATGAAGTTCATATAATATGAAATTAACAATGTTGAGGTGAAATATTCAGTAGCATCTGGTATCGTTACAATGTTGAGAAACCACCCCCTCTATTTAGTTTTGAAGCATTTTCATCACCAGAAAATAAAACCCCAGGCTCGTTAAGCAGATGCTCCTCATTCCCATCCTCCCCCAACTCCAGGCAACCACCAGCATGTGCTCTCTCTATGGGTTCACCTATTCGGGATATTCTGTGTAAACAGAATCATACAATATGTGGCCTTCTGTGTCTGGCTTCCTTCACTTGGCATAATCTCTTTGAGGCTCATCATGTTGTATCACGTATCAGCACTTCATTCCTTTTTATGGCTGGATAATATTCTTTTCTATGGATATACTATAATTTGTTTATCCATTTATTTGCTGATGAATATTTGGGCTATGAGTACCTTTTGGCTGTTGTAAATAGTGCGTCTGTGAACACGTGTGTACATGTATTTGTTTGAGCACCTGTTTTGAATTCTTTTTTTTTTTTTTTTTTTTGCCAGTCTCGGTTTTTAATCATGGCAGGGCCTCATGCACGTGCACGCACACACTCGCACACACTCAGGCTTCAGATCGTGTTGGAAGCTGCAGCGTGGGCATTGCACGTGCTCCTCAAACTCAGCATCTCCTCCTCCGGCGAGTGTGTCTCCACCTTGCGGTCCTCCGGCACACACTGAATCTGCAGCTTCCGGATTCCGTAGCCTGCAGGCAGCAGCATGGCGGCTCCCCAGCGTCCGTCTCATCGTCCCAAGTCTTGACGTCCAGGAGGATGAAGGGCTCGGCCACCAGCCCAGGCTTCTTGGCCTTCTTCTCCATGGACTGCCGCAGCCGCTCCTCCCTCAGCTGTGCTGCCTCCTGGTCCTCTTCATCGTCGTTGCCAGCTGAGTCAGTGACCTCGTCCTCCTCTGCTGCTGTGGCTGCCTTCTTGGCCGGGGGCTCCACTTGGCGCATGCGTGAGAGACACGTGACTGGGTCTGCGGGGCTGTGGCCCGGAGGCCGGGCGAGCTCCTCGACAGCACGTTCAGGTGGCCTCCAGCTTGGAGACGGCCTGCTGCGGCTCCTGCACCGCACTTCCAGACCCACGATGCGGAGAGGAGCTCACTGTGGGTTCCTTGGGCCTGAGCTCTGGCGGGAAACGCCAGCCACGGGCCCCTTCATCTGCTCGTAGAAGCGCCTTTCTGCATCCTCATAGTTGAACTTGTCGAACCAGATCTTCTCCTGTACTAGGAAGTTTGTAGCCATTTTTCTCACGCCAGCCAAGGACGTGGTGACCAGGGAGGAGGGATCAGTGGACGCCTGAGGAAAGGGAGCCTGTTTTTAATTCTCGTGGGTATACAGGAGTGAAATACCTGTATACCCATAGGATTACCATATGCTGGGTCATATGGTAATCCTATGTTTATTTATTTAATTCTATTTTTTTATTTGTTTAATCCTATGTTTATTTTTGACGAATTGTCACTGTTTCCATGGTAAGGAAGCATTTTACATTTCCACCGGCAATGTACCAGGGTTCCAATTTTCCTACATCTTTGCCAACAGTTATTGTCCTTTTTTAAAAAAAATTATGACACTCTAGTAGGTGTAAGCTAGCAGTTCATTGTAGTTTTGATTTGCATTTCTGTAATTAGTAATGGTGTTGAACGTCTTCTCATGTGGTTGGTGGCCATTTGTATATCTTTTCTGAAGGAACCTTGATTCAGGCCCTTTTCAGGCATCCATATTTTCTGATACCTCTTTTCCCCGAATGTGGTTTTAGTGTGTAAAGGTTGAGAAGAATCACTGATGTAAGAGAAAGTAAAGAGCAAATAAGAAAGGGGATGTCAGTGACTTACTGTCTTTGTCATTTGCATGAGGATAGACAAGAATTGCAGGTAACGTTATCAACCAGTCCTTCACACGCTCTGCTCTACCTGAAGAATTCAAACAAGTGCAAGATTGTGTAAGTGTGACCAGTATATGTTTCATGACTTCGAGGTGGTATTAAAGGCAATCTAAGAAGTCCTAATAAGGCTGGGCAAAATGGCTCATGTCTGTAATCCCAGCACTTTGGGAGACTGAGGCGGGAGGACCACGAGGTCAGGAGTTCAAGATCAGCCAGGCCAACATGGTGAAACCCTGTCCCTACTAAAAATACAAAAATTTGCTGGGGGTGGTGGTGTGCACCTGTAGTCTCAGCTACTCGGGAGACTGAGGCGGGAGAATTGCTTGAAATTGCAGTGAAGTGAGATCGTGCCACTGCACTCCAGCCTGAAGAACAGAGACTCCAAAAAAAAACAACAACAACCAAAAACAAAAGGCCTAATTTCATGTTTTATAGCTACTTAAAATGTCTTACAAGACATATAAAATACTTGCCCCAGGGAAGCCATGTACTCTTTTGTTACATTTTACAGTGAAGGTACAGGTTTTTCACTTTTAAGGAATTATGACAAGCAAAGGAAAATAATAGGCCTGAGTTCCTGTTAAATTCAGAAGAAAAATACAAGTTACTTGTGTTCCTGGCCATCAGTGTGCTCCCTGTCTCTTTCCCTCTCTCCTCCCCGATTTCTTTGTCCTTCCTCTCCCCCTCTTTTCTCTTTCCTCTTCTTTCCTATGAATCATAATATGTGAACAAACAGAGAGATTTATTTGTTTCTTATACTCTGTTGAGTTGCCCATGTGGTCACTGTCAGGTTAGTGTTGGGTTTTTGGAATGCTTGTCCTGAAATTTTTCCTTTGCACGTCAGAGACATGCAAAGGAAAAACCCCCATCTAACAGATGCTTAGGTATCTATTGTTAATTTCTAACACAGAAATGTGCTGCTTACAGGGTAGGGAATGAAATTTTCTTTAATGATAACAGTTCTATTAGGATTTGGACCCTAAATATCTGTTTTGACAAACAAAAAATATTTTGAAGTGCTGCAGGATGGGCTCTCCAGGCAGCCAACCCTGGGAAAGGAAAGGGAGAAGCTGGCGTGGGCAGGGGGAGGCAGGGGGAGGCAGGGGGAGGCATCAGACTGTGCTGTGGGCCTGACAGAGGCTCTGTGAACCCAACAGGGAGCTCTGGAGTAGAAATTTCTCATCAGAGGAGTCCCACTTGAAATTTGTCTTACTGGCCCAGGACCTCGTGGCACTACCTTAGTCACAGGCCAAGGGACCCCTAAATGAAGTGTGACTTCAGCTCCAACACTTGGGCCAGTCTTGGAAGCCTCCAGCCAGAAGGTGTCAGCTCACCACCCTGCCTGCAGCTGGCTACCAACCACTTTTCTTGAAATAGTTTCTGAGTGGTCCATCTCTGTGTTGACCACGGCAAGTGATCTGTTCACTTGTCAGACTCATATGGGCAGTTGCAGTTAAGAAGCAAGAAAATGGCTGGGTGCGGTGGCTCACGCTTGTAATCCCAGTACTTTGGGAGGCCAAGGTGGACAGATCACAAGGTCAGGAGATCAAGACCATCCTTGCCAACATGGTGAAACCCCGTGTCTGCTAAAATATAAAAATTAGCCTGGTGTGGTGGTGCGCACCTGTATTCCCAGCTACTTGCGAGGCTGAGGCAGCGGAATCACTTGAACCCAGGAGCCAGAGGTTGCAGTGACCTGAGATCGTGCCACTGCACTACAGCCTGGAGACAGAGCAAGACTCTGTCTCAAAAAAAAAAAAAAAAAAAAAAAGAAACAAGAAAATTGCATGTTAGCTATTTCCCTTCTTCTAACCTAAAGCTTTCTTTATCAAAGTGATAGTTTCTACCAAATCTGCCAAAGGTTTCTCAAAATATGCCAAAACTCTCTCAGAACACCACAACCCCTATCCCTCTGGAACTTACTCCAGTATTTAATGCACATCTTTTAGGCTCACCCTTTTGAGAGCTAATTCCAACATCAAAATACTCTTAGGATGCAATGTCACCTCATAGATCTGGATAGAAAAAGTTTGGGGCAGTGCTGAGCCATAGTAAGTGACTGGTAAAGATTTGTTAAATTAATATATGAATAATTAAATTACTTAATGAATTACAACAAGACTCTTGAATATTGCTTCAGTATCATGGTCTAAAGAGTAGTAGCAGAATTATTAATGCAAGGATGCCAGAATAAAGTTCTGTTTTGAGTTCCTTGAAAGTTTTATATATGTTTTGAGACCTTTCCCTGTTTCAAATATTTAGACCATGGCAAAAAAAAAAAAAAAAAAACCAAAAAAACAAATTCTAAATGCATTTTGCAGGAGAATTTTCCACTTAATCGTAAAACTCTTGTGTATTTTAAGGAAAATTCAAGCCACATGTTCCATTATTTAATTTACACTTAACCATAAAACGGATATTTCATAAGAGTCTAAAGTGTCCAAAAAGTCTTTGGCAATTTTCTCCCACCTTTTCTTAGAAGTAGAAAGTCTTGGTTAAGACAAAATTAAAGAAACTCACCAGCCTGAATATCTGGGCCTCCTAGCTGGAGTTCTAGAGGAGACAAGATGATGTATCCTTACTTCAACTATCATTCCCTGCTCCCATGGGCTGTGGGTCTCTAGTAGACTGAGTAAAAATTCGGTATGAGACTGGGGCTGCCAACTCTTTCCTCAGTCTGGTGGCATCAACTCTATGGTAGTCACAACAGACCGGCCTGAGGTTTTGTTGCAGGAGGAGGGATCCTTTTCCAGACTATACTATCGCACAGTGATGCTTTGCCCACTGTGGCCTGAGCTTTCCTGCAGTCTCTTTCTCTAGACTGCTGAGCCAGGCTGAGGTCCCTCAGCAGTCAGCAGTGGGTGAAAACTCCAGGGGACCAAGGAACAGCTCAATTCCTAAGGAACATAAAAAGAAAGAAAGAAAGTGAAATGCTAGTCCCTGGGTTGATGCTTTGCCAAGGATCCTCCTCTGAGATGTAGCTACTTCTTTCAAAGATGTGCTGGGGCAGAAAGACAAAGTCAGAGAGGTGCCTTACTAAAAATTAAAGACTTAATTAAACAGGTGGAAAGGAGGGGGAGAGCAATTAAGTGTAATTTCTAGATTTTTCTATGAAGATATCTGAACGGCACTACGGGTGCTCACCTAGTTACAGTGAGTTTTCTTCATGAACACAGAAGGAATTGGGGCAAACAGTATCACCAACATAGAAGGGATTGGGGCAAACAATATCATTAAAACATGTTTCTAATTGAACTTAACATTAGCTAGGCGTCGTCTTAAACTCACAGCTTTCCCTTAAGTCCAGTGGCTTCCAAACACTCAGCTAATGCTAATCTGTGACACAGGACTGTAGCTCTCTTCTTTAAGATATGGTGTTCTAGTCCAGGCACGGTGGCTCAAGCCTGTAATCCCAGCACTTTGGGAGGCCGAGGCGGGTGGATCACGAGGTCAAGAGATCGAGACCATCCTGGTCAACATGGTGAAACCCCGTCTCTACTAAAAATATAAAAAATTAGCTGGGCACAGTGGCGCGTGCCTGTAATCCCAGCTACTCAGGAGGCTGAGGCAGGAGAATTGCCTGAACCCAGGAGGCGGAGGTTGCGGTGAGCCGAGATCGCGCCATTGCACTCCAGCCTGGGTAACAAGAGCGAAACTCCGTCTCAAAAAAAAAAAAAAAAAGATATGGTGCTCTATTATTCCCCTTCACTTAGATTATTGATTACTTGCTTAATTGATTGATTAAGACAGGGTCTCACTCTGTCACCCAGGCTGGAGTGCAATGGCACAATCATGGCTCACTGCAGCCTCAATCACTCAGGTTCAAGCAATCCTCCTGCCACAGCCTCCTGAGTTGGCACCGTAGGTACATGGTCATGCCTAACTAATTTTTTTTTAATATTATTTTTTTTGTAGAGATGGGGTGTTGCTATGTTGGCTAGTCTTGAACTCAGGCTCAAGCAGACCTCCGGCCTCAGACTCCCAGCGTGCTGGGATGGCAGACAGATGTGAGCCCTCATGTCCGGCTCCGTTGGTTTTAAAGGAGTTTTGAAAAATTCCTTTACGTGGCTTGGAGTACTGCTTGATGGTCCTTCTTTCTTGAGTGAGCTGACACCGTTTTGTCATGATCAGAGACGGCAAGGTCACAGCAACATAATCATGAGAAGACAGCAAATGTTCCTCAACAGAAATGGCCCAACTTGGTTGCTCATGTGCCGTTTTGCAACCACGTGATCCTGAAAGCTGAAGCTGTGGGTGCTCAATAATGTGAATAGAGTTGCTTATCTACAGCAATCATAAAGTTAAAAATATACTAATCATTAGTGGATTCAAATGCAACATAGATTACTTTGCACTGAGTGTTAGGCTTTAATGAGATGTCACTTAATTGTTGTTTATTTTTTCTAATTTTTCCTAGTAGGCTTACCATTTTTAAATTTGTAAGGGAGGTGTTGGAGAGGGGAGGTTTGGCAGGTAAATATCTGCCCCTGGCCGGGCGCGGTGGCTCACGCCTGTAATCCCAGCACTGTGGGAGGCCAATGCGGGTACATCATGAGGTCAGGAGCTCGAGACCATCCTGGCCAACACAGTGAAACCCTGTCTCTACTAAAAATACAAAAATTAGCCAGGCCTAGTGTTGGGCCCCTGTAATCCCAGCTACTTGGGAGGCTGAGGCAGGAGAATCACTTAAAACCAGAAGGCAGAGGTTTCATTGCGCTGAGATCTCACCACTACACTCCAGCATGGGCAAAAGAGTGACACTCTGTAGCCAAAAAAAAAAAAAAAAAAAAAAATCTGCCCCCACCTTGATGACACAGAGCCGGGGTGGTGTGGGAGGAGGAGGAAATCCTGAGTCTCTATTCCACTACCTGTGGGGAGATGTACACTGAGGCTGTTAGCAACAGAGATGGAAAGAGCTCCAGATGTGATTCACTGTGATGCCATTTGAGAGTTGTTGACAGGGAGAGTGATTGTGAGAAAGGGAGAGAGTTGACATTATATACATAAATAGTGAATAGGTTGTAGAGAGATTCAAATCTTTACATTGAAACCTTTCTGAAAATTTTGTAAAGATTTGAATCTTTCTACAACATAGGTAACCTCATAAAACCTATCAGAAATACAAATGCACAGACGACACGATGTCCTTCACGTGTATTTTTAGGATGAATGAACCATCCATCTGGGCTTCTATTTAACATCATTTTAAAACCAAAACCTGGGTCAGGAAAAATTCTTTTTTATTCAGTAGATGTTTATATAATCGGGGATAAGAAAATCGAGTTCTATATACCAATGAACTTTGGCATACCCCAAGCATTACTAGTTAGCAGATAAAAGCAGAACAGCTTATGCTGGATACATAGTTGTGCTAATGTTGTGATAACCAGAAAGGTGGGGTGGGTGAGAGGCCACCATCCGCTAACTGGCTTCCATGTCTCGACCTCAGCAGTGTGGGCTTCTGGAATAGGCACAAGCATCACATACTGTGTGCATAGTCATGATCAAACAATGGCTGCCATTTTTGGGGTGGGGGGTGCTTTCTTTAGAATTAAAAAGGATTGGCCCATTGGAAACATTGAAAATCACTGGCAGTTTCTCAAGCATCTGCTTACTTGATCATAATTGATAGGGCCAGTGGACTCTGGGGATACCTTTTACAGATCACCATTTATTAAGCATCTCCCTGGTTAGCAGGTTGGTGACGATTTGTTTTGTGAAAACATCTCTTGTACTGACGCTACAACACATTTATTATGTACCTTAAACATTTGCATTGCACATTAAATCTTTTCAACTTAATAAACAACTGAGGTAAATAATCAAAATATAAGTTCTAATTGCCCGAGAAGACAGCAAAGATTTGTTAACTCTTCCAGAAAGCTCTCTAATCTCACAAAAGCCTGTTGTTGACTTGTGGAGACTGACCTTCACCCATGGTTTTGTCCATGACTGCTGTTTGGGAAACATACTTTTTTTTTGAAAAGACTTCCTATACTATGTCGATATATAAAGTTTCTGTTAATTATTCTGTAAAGAAAAGGGGCAAGGTCAAGTTCCGCAAAAGGTTGTTTTTCAATTCTGGCTTTATCTGTAAATAGTTACTTTGTTTCTTAGATTTGCATTCTCTTTCTAATCTGTGTGTGCTTCCTCTTGTTTCCTCACCTGGGACATTTTTTCTCTTTCCTGCCTGTTTTAATTAGCTGTTTCTTAAAAAAGGAAAAAACAAAAACCACCACCACCAGCAACAACAAACAAACAAACCAGGGGATGGAGTCTTGCTAAACTCTGTGACTTTTCCTGATTAATTTTAGGAGGTTCTCATCACTCCAGTTTTACCCCAGTTCTTATAGACATGCTCATGTGTACTTAGTGCAGTGTGTGTGTGTGTGTGTGTGTGTGTGTGTGTGTGTTTGTGTGCATGTTTAATTTCAGGTATGTTGGCTTGATCTTCCTGAAGTGTGGCATCAAAACACATAATGAAACAGTTAATAGAAACATAGTTACCTAAAAATATACTGACATTATTCCTGAAAACCACAAGAATGTAGGCTCTATAAAGGCAGGAAACTTTGTTTTGTTCACAGATGATCCAGAGTTCCTGGAATATAGTAGATGCTCAATAAATAAATGCATATCTGGAGTCCAACCGTGTTCTCAATTGTAATTGTTCTCAGGGCTAATCCTCCATCAGAATTTTTGAGAAGCAATAAAAATCGTGCACAACTTCTTGAGACTTTATTTCCATACTTGTGAAATAGTGATTATGACTGAATAGGCAGGTACTTGAGACATTACTTGCTCTTTCTCCAAAACTTTAATAACAAAATCCTCCAAGCTAATAGTTTATGCACAGAATTCCCCATTCTAAAATCAAAATGGTCCGGGACAGAGTGTAACTACTTTTGCTTCTCACCAGCCTTAAGATGATCAGCAGTTGCTAGCACTGCTATGCATTTTAAGTCGCAGTTTGGAGATGAAATCAGCGACTGGCATCACCAGCCCTTATTATCTGATAAACTGTTGAATGAAACTTGGTTTTTATTCTATAGTAGTGCTTTGGAAAGGAGGGCAGGCAAAGATTCATCCTTATGGTTAAACAAAATTGCAAAATTGTTGCCTGTAAAAGACATCTTTTTCTACGAAGAGATGCAGGGGCCTGGAAAGTGGGGAGATGGAATTTGCTTAGCATGATTCCCCTGCAAATATTTGGATGGGACATGGCTACGAATTCACACCTGTAAAATTCTTCCTTCAATCCCCATAACTAATTGATCAACTTATTATTGTGTTTGAATTAACGGAAATAAACCACACGGTAACTGCTTGTCAAGAGTCCTATATCCACCTGAGGAGGAAAGAATGAAATTAGTCAGTGGCAGGAAAGAATGGGAGCGACCCACTGCAGGCCTGGTTGCCTGAAATCTGTAAAACGTGTCAGTTATTTAGAGGATTCTCAGCAATGACAGGGGAGGGGCAAAGGGAGAAGTGTTCAGGTTGCATTTCTGGGCGGAGTTCCTTCTACTCTAAACCTAACACTCTGAGAGCTGAAACTTGGCCCCTTTGGGAGATTAGGCTTCCCAAATTAGCTGTCTTTGGTGACAGCAAAAATACCTGCCTGTCCCCTTAAGCAAGACTCCCCACCTGAATGAGAAACCAGAAGCATGGCCCAAGCCCAGAACAGGTGTTTAACGGAGAAGCTGAAAGGGGGCAGGCTTCCACATGCAGAACCTTTGAGTCCATTGCTGTGGGGATTTGGCTGCATGATAAGCTTTTATTACAGTTAAACAAAATTAAAGGCAGAGTCTATAATACTGGCACAGAAGCTAAAAGGGGCATATTTGCTGGCTCACTTGGAAATCATAAGTTTTGTTACATTTTTAGAAAGTGGGCATCTTTAATTGCCATGAAAACCTGTGGTGAGACATAATATTTCTTTCAGTTTGTTGAGATGTTTCTACATGTATTGTTGTTATTCTTACTATTTTTTTAAAAGTCTACTTCAATATAAATTCTAGTAGTAGTTCTAAATAATATGTGAAATGTTGGCGGCAGCCTCACATTTATGGCCTTATTTTATCCACAAAGTAACTACGTGAGGTCAGTAGGCTGAGTATTATGATGATCTATTTTATACAGGAGGAAGTTAAAGCAATATGGAAACATGATTTTATGTCTCTTTTTCTGAAAATTTTATTCTGAGAGAACAGTAACATCCCTCTGGAAAAGTACAAATTTTGTCAAAAAGAAAAATTATGAAATCACAGGAAAGAAGCTGTAATTTTTTTGCCACTTCCATTTAAAGAGGATATCCATAGCATTCATTCTCACGTCCCTTGAGGTTTTCCTTTACACTCACAGTACAGTCTAAACATACATACCTATTTGCATGACTGGTCATCCCTTGGTTCCCCTCCCCTTCAGAGTGTCAGCACCATCATGGCAGGGACAGCTACAGCATGGCTTCGCTGCTGGTCCGGTCCCAGTAACCCTGCTTGGCACAGCATAGGTGCTTGAAAACTTCTCTTCAAGGAACAAATGCTTAAAGAGTAGACATAAAAATATATTTATATTTCAAAGTTATCAAAAAATAAGAATATGGAGAAGCGGGGGAAAAGAAAGAAAACCTCTCCATTTACTTGAGACAATTACAATTGTACGAGCAATGGTTATCAAACATATCTCTTTATTTTCTTTTTTGACTTTGCCACTTTATGTAGGACAAGGAGTAGGAGCAGGGGGTATGAGGGCAGCGGTGGCAGTTTAAAGAGTTATAAGCAGGAAGATGAGCTGTCTCGTGAGGGTTACTATCTGGGGCCTTATCCACAAGGGCTCTTTGAATGACCTAACAAGTCCCAATGTTGTGTGCAGACTTGGGTGAAGAGATTCAAGGTGAATTTAAGGAAATATCCTATCTTTTTTTTTTAAATTGTACTTTAGTTTCTGGGGTACATGGCAAGGTGGTTTGCTGCCTCCATCCCCCTGTCACCTACATCTGACATTTCTCCCCATGATATCCCTCCCCAACCTCCCCACCCCGTGCTGTCCCTCCCTTGGCCCCTGCAACAGACCCCAGTGTGTGATGCTCCCCTCCCAGTGTCTATGTGTTCTCATTGTTCATCACTTGCCTATGAGAGAGAGAATGCAATGTTTGATTTTCTGTTCTTGTGTCAGTTTGCTGAGAATGATGGTTTCCAGATTCATCCATGTCCCTACAAAGGATACAAATTCTTAATTTTTTATGGCTGCATAGTATTCCATGGTGTATATGTGCCACATTTTTCTTGTCCAGTCTACCGTTGATGGGCATTTGGGTTGGTTCCAAGTCTTTGCTATTGTAAACAGTGCCTCTGTGAACATATGTGTGCATGTGTCTTTATAATAGAATAATTTATAATCCTTTGGGTATATACCCAGTAATAGGATTGCTGGGTCAAATGGAATTTCTATTTCAGGTCCTTGAGGAAGCACCACAGTCTTCCACAATGGTTGAACTAATTTATACTCCCACCAACAGTGTAAAAGTGTTCCTATTTCTCCACATCCTCTCCACCATCTGTTGTCTCCAGATTTAATGATCGCCATTCTAACTGGTGTGAGGTGGTATCTCAATGTGGTTTTGATTTTGCATTTCTCTAATAATTAATCAGTGATAATGAACATTTTTTCATATGTTTGTTGGCCTCATATATGTCTTCTTTTGAAAAGTGTCTGTTCATATCCTTCACCCACTTTTGGATGGGTTTATATGTTTTTTTCTGGTAAATCTGTTTTAGTTCTTTGTAGATTCTGGATATTAGCCCTTTGTCAGATGGGTAGATTGCAAATTTTTTTTCCCATTCTGTTGGTTGCTAGTTCACTCTAATGATTGTTTCTTTTGCTGTACAGAAGCTGTGGAGTTTAATTAAGTCCATTTGTCTATTTTGGCTTTTGTGGCCAATGCTTTTGGTGTTTTAGTCATTAAGTCCTTGCTTATGCCTATGTTCTGAATGGTTTTGCCTAGATTTTCTTCCAGGGTTTTTATGGTGGTAGGTCTTACATAAGTCTTTAATCCATCTGGAGTTAATTTTAGTGTAAAGTGTCAGGAAGGGGTCCAGTTTCTGCTTTCTGCACATAGCTAGCCATTTTTCCCAACACCATTTATTAAACAGGGAATCCTTTCTCCATTGCTTGTTTTTGTGAGGTTTGTCAAAGATCAGATGGTTGTAGATGTGTGGCATTGCCTCCAGAGCCTCTGTTCTGTTCCATTGGTGTCTATCTCTGTTTTGGTACCAGTACCATGCTGTTTTGATTGCTGTAACCTTGCAGTATAGTTTGAAATCAGGTAGCATGATGCCTCCGGCTTTGTTCTTTTTGCTTAGGATTGTCTTGGCTATGCAGGCTCTCTTTTTGTTCCATGTGAAGTTTAAGGCAGTTTTTTCCAGTTCTGTCAAGAAGGTCACTGGTAGCTTGATGGGGATAGTGTTGAATCTATAAATTACTTTGGGCAGTATGGACATTTTCACAATATTGATTCTTCCTAACCATGAGCATGGAATATTCTCCATCTATTTGTGTCATCTCTTATTTCCTTGAGCAGTGGTTTGTAGTTCTCCTTGAAGAGGTCCTTTACATCCTTTGTTGTTGTATTCTTAGGTATTTATTCTCTTTGTAACAATTGTGAATGGGAGTTTGCTCATGCTTTGGCTCTCTGTTAGTCTGTTATTGGGGTATCAAAATTCTTGTGATTTCTGCACGTTGATTTTGTATCCTGAGACTTTGTTGAAGTTGCTTATCAGTTTCAGGAGATTTTGGGCTGAGATGATAGGGTCTTCTGAGTATACAATCATGTTGTCTGCAAATAGGGAAAATTTGACTTCCTCTTTTCCTAATTGAATACCTGTTATTTGTTTTTCTTGCCTAATTGCTCTGGCTAGAACTTCCAATACTATATTGAAGGCATCCTTGCCTAGTGCCAGATTTCAAAGGGAATGCTTCCAGTTTTTGCCCATTCAGTAAGATATTGGCTGCAGTTTTGTCATAAACAGCTTTTATTGTTTTAAGATATGTTCCTTCGATACCTAGTTTATTAAACTAGGTATCAATAAACTAGGTATCGAAGGAACATATCTTAAAACAATTTTAAAAAAGACTCTTTTAAAATTAGCATAAAGGGCTGTTGAATTTTGTCAGAGGCTTTCTGTGCCTTTATTGAGATAATCCTGTGGTTTTTGTCTTTGGTTTTGTTTATGTGGTGGATTACATTTATAGACTTGCCTATATTGAACCAGTCTTGCATCCCTGGAATGAAGCCTACTTGATCATGATGGATAAGCTTTTTGGTATGCTGTTGCAATTGGTTTGCCAGTATTTTATTGAAGATTTTTGCATCTATGTTCATCATGGATATTGGCCTGAAGTTTTCTTTTCTTGTTGCGTCTCTGCCGGGTTTTGGTATCAGGATGATGTTGGTCTCATAAAATGAGTTGGGAAGGAGTCCCTCTTTTTGGATTGTTCGGAATAGTTTCAGAAGGAGTGGTACCAGCTCCCCTTTGTATGTTGGTAGAATTTGGCTGTGAACCCATCTGGATCTGGGTTTTTTTTTTTTGGTTGATAAGCTATTAATTGTTGCCTCAACTTCAGCCCTTGTTATTGGCCCATTCAGGGTTTCAACTTCCTCCTGGTTTAGGCTTGGGAGGGTACAAGTGTCCAGGAATTATCCATTTCTTCCAGGTTTATTGGTTTATGTGCATAGAGTTGTTTGTGGTAATCTCTGATGGTGGTGTATTTCTGTGGAATCAGTGGTAGTATCCCCTTTATAGTGTTTTATTGCATCTATTTGATTCTTCCCCCTTTTCTTTTTTATTAATCTGGCTGGTGGTCTATTTTGTTGATCTTCTCAAAAAACCAACTCCTGAATTTATTAATCTTTTGAAGGGTTTTTGGTGTCTCTATCTCCTTCAGTTCTGCTCTGATCTTAGTTATTTCTTGTCTTCTGCTAGGTTTTGACTTTTTTTTAATCTTGCTTCTCTAGCTCCTTCAATTTTGATGATAGGGTGTCGATTTTAGATCTTTCCTCACTTTTCATGTGGGCATTTATTGCTATAAATTTCCTTCTACACTGCTTTAAAGTGCCTCAGAGATTCTGGTATGTTGTATCTTCGTTCTTATTGGTTTCAAAGAACATCTTTATTTCTGCCTTCATTTCATTGTTTATCCAGTCGACATTCAGGAGCCAGTTGTTCAGTTTCCATGAAGCTGTGCAGTTCTGAGTTAGTTTCTGAATTCTGAGTTCTAATTTGATTGTCCTGTGGTCTGAGAGACCGTTTGTTATGATTTCTGTTCTTCTGCATTTGCTGAGGAGTGATTTACTTCCAATTATGTGGTTAATTTTAGAGCAGGTGCTGAGAAGAATGTATACTCTGTGGTTTTGGGGAGGAGAGTTCTGTAGATGTCTATTAGGTTTGCTTGGTCCAGATCTGATTCGAGTCCTGGATATCCTTGTTAATTTTCTGTCTCGTTGATCTGTCTAATATTGACAGTGGAGTGTTAAAGTCTCCCACTATTATTGTGTGGGAGTATAAATTCCTTCGTAGGTCATTAAGAACTTGCTTTATGTACCTGGGTGCTCCTGTATTTAGTGCATATATATTTAGGATCGTTAGTTCTTTGTGCATTGATCCTTTTACCATTATGTAATGCCCTTCTTTGTCTCACTTGATCTTTGTTGGTTTAAACTCCATTTTATCAGAGACTAGGATTGCAACTCCTGCTTTTTTCTTGCTCTCCATTTGTTTGATAAATCTTCCTCCATTCCTTTATTTTTAGCTTGTGTGTGTCCTTGCACGTGAGATGGGTTTTCTGAATACAGCAAACCAAGGGGTCTTGACTTTTTATACAATTTGCCAGTCTGTGTCTTTTGATTGTGGCATTTAGCCCATTTACATTTAAGGTTAATATTGTTATGTGTGAATTTGATCCTGTCATTTTGATGCTAGCTGGATGTTTTGCCTGTTAGTTGACACATTTTTTAAATTGTGTCGATGGTCTTTATCATTTGGTACATTTTTGAAGTGGCTGGTACTGGTTGTTCCTTTCCTTGTTTAGTGCTTCTTTCAGGAGCTCTTGTAAGGCAGGCCTGGTGGTGACAAAAATCTCTCAGCAATTGCTTGTTCATAAAGGATTTTCTTTCTCCTTTGCTTATGAAGCTTAGTTTGGCTGGATATGAAATTCTAGGTTGAAAGTTCTTTTCTTTAAGGATGTTGAATATTAGCCCCCACTTTCTTCTGGCTTGTAGGGTTTCTGCTGAGAGATCTGCTGTGAGTATGATGGGCTTCCCTTTGTGAGTAACTCGATCTTTCTCTCTGGCTGCCCTTAGCATTTTTTCCTTCATTTCAACCCTGGTGAATCTAACGATTATGTGCCTTGGGGTTACTCTTCTTGAGGAATGTCTTTGTGGTGTTCTCTGTATTTCCTGGACTTGTATGGTGGCCTACCTTGCTAGGTTGGGGAAGTTTTCCTGGATAATATCCTGAAGAGTGTTTTCCAGCTTGGATTCATTCTCTCCATCACATTCAGGTACACCTTTCAAATGTAGATTAGGTCTTTTCACATAATCTCATAGTTCTTGGAGGCTTTGTTCATTTCTTTTCACTCTTTTTTTCTCGACTCTTGCCTTCTTGTTTTATTTCATTGAGTTGATCTTCAATCTCTGATATCCTTTCTTCTGCTTGGTTGATTCGGCTATCGAAACTTGTGTATACTTCACGAAGTTCTCGTGCTGTGTTTTTCAGCTCCATCAAGTTGTGTATATTCTTCTCTAAGCTGTTTATTCTAGTTAGCATCTCATCTAACCTTTTTTCTATGTTCTTAGTTTTTTTTGCATTGGATTAGCACATGTTCTTTTACCTCAGAGAAGTTTGTTATTACCCACCTTATGAAGCCTGTTTCTGTCAATTCATCAGATTCATTCGCCATCCATCTTTGATCCCTAGCTAGTGAGGAGTTGTGAACCTTTGGAGGCAGAGAAGTGTTCTGTTTTTTGGTGTTTTTATCCTTTTTGCAATGGTTTCTTCCCATCTTAGTGGCTCTATCTACCTATGGTCTTTGTAGTTGGTGACTTTCAGATGGGGTCTCTGAGTGGATGTTCTGTTTGTTGATGATGAAGTTATTTCTTTCTGTTTGTTTGTTTTCCTTCTAACAGTCAGGCCCCTCTGCTGCAGGACTGCTGGAAGTCCACTCCAGACTCTGCTTGCCTGGGAATCACCCATGAGGGCTGCAGAACAGCAAGGACTACTGCCAGTTTCTTCTTCTGTTATCTTCATCCCAGAAGGGTACCTGCCAGATGTCGGCCTGAGCTCTCCTTTATGAGGTGTCTCTTTGCATATACAGGGGTTGGGGAGCTGCTTGAGGAGACAGTCTGCCCCTTATAGGAGCTCAAGTGCTGTGCTGGGAGCTCCATTGTTTCATGCAGAGCTGCTGGGCAGGTACTTTGAAATCTGCTGCAGGGGAACTCATAACCACCTCTTTTTCCAGGTGTTCTGTCCTAGGAAGGTGGGCTTTATTTCTAAGTTCCTGTCATGCTGCTGCCTTTTTTCATAGATGCTCTGTCCTGCATGGAGTAGTCTAGTCACAGTCTGCCAGCAGAGGTGTTGCTGAGCTGCTGCAGGCTCTGCCCAGCTGCTGTGTGAACTGCCTCGGTAGTGGGGGTCACCCTTCCCTCCACTGAGCTGGATTGTCCTGGGTCCAGCTGCTCTTGCTGGGAAACTCTCCATCCAGAGCATTTTAGATTGCTTGTTTTGTAGGGGTGGTACCTGCTAAGCCAGATCGCCTGGCTCCCTGTCTCTGCACCCTCCCTTTCAGTTGAATGGCCAGCTCTGTCTCCCAGGTGTTCCAGGTACCAGTTGAAATGGCCACCCAGATTTTTGTGAGTTTCTGTGCCCCAACCCAGCACTGGCTCAAACCACTGTGCTGAAAACTTGTGGCGCTTTTTGGCCCGGGAAACTCCTGGTCTGTGGGCAGTGAAAATTTGTTTGGAAATACAGTGGGCACTCACCCTCTATGTTGTTCTTGCTGGGACCTGCACTCCAGAGCTGTTCCTATTTGGCCATCTTGGATCCTCCCCCTGGAGGATATCCTATCTTAACTTGAGAGTGAAAAAAACACCTCTCTTGTTACCCAGGCTGGAGTGCAATGGCGCGATCTCGGCTCACCTCAACCTCCACCTCCTGGGTTCAAGCAATTCTCCTGCCTCAGCCTCCTAAGCAGCTGGGATACAGGCACGCACCACCATGCCCAGCTAATTTTTTGTATTTTTAGTAGAGACGGGGTTTCACCATGTTGACCAGGATGGTCTCGATCTGTTGACCTCGTGATCCACCCGCCTCGGCCTCCCAAAGTGCTGGGATTACAGGCTTGAGCCACCGCACCTGGCCCAAAAGTCTGTATTTCTTTGTGAACTATACATTTGGAAATATGAGGCTGTAAAAAAGGCTCAGGAGTCAACCTGGTGGTTTCTTACCCTAAATGCAAAATAAATGCAGAGAAAGAAAAAGGCTTACAAACCCAGATAAGTACAGAAGTGATATAAATCTCAGGCAGATTTTCCTAAAATGTCTTGTCTATAGACTCACAGTAAATTAGTCTCCTTATCCAAGTCCAGGACTCTTCTATTTGTCTAATAAGATTGCCCTATATCCCCACATATGGAAAAGAGTTGTGCTTTCTGAAACATTTAATTGCTATTAGGGAAGCTTTGGTTTACCCCTTCTCAGGAGAGGTAATTCTAGTACTGTACTTTCCCCCTCAATACTGTACTTTGATGCAACAGGATATTAATGGCTAGAATGAATTAGGTCTGGGAATTGGTCAACAGTCTGGCCATGGCCACAGGTCAGATAGGCTAAGATGGGAACCAACCAAGAGAGGAAGGGAATGACAGAATAATTCACACACTGTAGGTCGGCCAGGCAGACGGCTGCTCTCTTCATTCAAAAAGCACTTCACAGCAATTCCGGCACGTGCGGAATTGCTCATCATGGTCTTTACAGACAACTCTGTGATAACTGATCTGATTGTATCGTAATCATTTAGGGCCGTGTTGACCTCACTCATTAGTCTGGAATCTGAGGGCAGGGGTTGATTTCTCTCCACAGCCTTTGGCTTGAGCACAGTGCTTGACACATCAAAGGCGACTCTACATTATCACACAAACACTCATGATGATTATTGTAACTGTGGCTGTTCCTGTGTTTACCATTATTTGAAGGAAAAAAAATCCAAATTACTGGTAAATCATGAATTTTAAATATCCCCCAAGCAATCATTTTAGAGAAAATGCCCAGGGAAAAGGGATTTAGTTAGTTGATAAAATACTGTTTGATCTTACTCAAAAACACACTTACCTTTATTAAATAACACAAGTTGGATTCTATCATCTATAAAAATATTGATAGAATATTCTCCTTTTTGATTGTGTCAGTGGGGTGATTGGCAGATATGCGCTGAGACTGACTTGTATGTTCAAAAGCTAGTGCTTTACAATGTAGTTTCCTGAAATCCAAGATTCAGGAATATTCTGTTATTCTCCTTAGTGGGTAATGCCAGGAAACCTGCTATGTGATCTTACAAGCCTACCAGTGATTTTGAAACCTCACAAATTTATCTATCTCTTCCTGTTGTTCTTTTTTATAGCTTTGTTATATGCATCAAAATTATTTCCAGCACAAGGCTAACCTTCTTAGGGATACATATGTTTAAAATAAAAGGGATTGGGAACAGGCTTAACATCCTTCTCTTAAAAGTAGCGTACATTCTTAGCATTAAAAAAAAGCTGCCCATGACCCTTAAGAATACATAAGAATAGTCCTGTAAGAGCTTTTTCTTTCCTCATTTGTAAAATAATTTATACATATGCACTCCTAATAAACATTTCATATATGCCTTCAGTTTCTTCCTCCCAAGCACTTGTGTGTATAAGGACACCGCTGTTGAGAGTAAATAATGATACAGTTTTGGCCTTTATGATTCCAGACACCAGTAATGTCCTTTCCAGGGCCTTTTCACGATTTGTCTAATCCTCTATCGCCCTTACCATCTTAGGCTAGTTGCTGTTCATGTCCACAAGAGATGAGCAGCAGTACCATTATAGGATTCCCTAACAAAAGACTTCCACGATCATTTTCTAGCATCTTGGAGATTGACAAGGTCCCCTCCTGTTTCCCAAGCCCATTTCCCCCCTTATTCCTGGTGATTTCTTTTCTTATACACCAGAAAGAAAGCACCTCGCTGAGTGGTGACCTCTCTCGCTACATGGATACCTGCTAGAAACAACAAACCTCACGTGTTAAAACTGCCCCTTGATGTGTTGGGGTTGGTGTGATGGTTCCTGTTTGATATACTGGGCTGCTTGGAGCTGCCTTTAAAAAAAATCAATCCATATTAAAAATAAAAGTTCCTTTTGAAAATTACTCTTCTTATTTCTTTGGGGGGTTGTGCCACAAACCAGCTGAAAGTGCTGCAAAGTGTCGTCTAATGAAACCAACAGGACTCTGACAAGCCAGAGGAGGAGGAGGAGAAAATGTCTCGAGTAATTACAATACTTTTCAGTTTTCAATCATGTTTCAGTTTATCAGCAATGTGTAGCTTGTTTTCTTGTTGAGAATACTGCAAACTTAAAAGTATTTATAAGATGGCAATTTTAATCTTTTGTCCAGTTTATTTCACATTGGCAAGACACATGCACACATATATATATATATATATTTGTTTTAGAAAAGTGTGGGAAATAATTGCCTATGAACTTATATCACAGGGCATAACTTTTCATTCAAAGTTCATAATCTCCCTAAAACTTTATCTTTTAACTGTTTACCAGTAATTTTTGCTGGTAGATTTTTCTGTTTCATTTTGTGTGTAAGTCAATAACATATGCCAAAGTAAATTATTTGAGAAAAGGAATAAACCGTTTTTAAATATAGAATAGCCTTTAGAAAAACAAAATAATAATTAGAATTTTTGGGGGCATAAATTAACTTTTCAATTTGAGAGACTCCTTGGTTACACGTGTTTCTTCAGTACGTATCTGTTTATCATGTGTCTATAACTGCATGCATATTTATATGCAGAGTCTAAATATACATACCTACACGTTCTTCTTTAAAAAATATTTTTTATAACGTTTGTCACATGACTAGGTTCAAACATCAACATGCCAGGTGTGATAGCTCATACCTCCCTGATGAGGTGGTTCAGGCAAACAGCCAAATGAGAAAGGGAAACTAATGGTGAGCAGCTGTGTTGGTTTAAAGGGCCTGCTAAAGGATCTAACTTGAGCAAGGTTGTTGCAATGTTTTAACCACAGATAAGAGTTTGGTTGGTTTTTCTTTCACAACCCAGTTAATATACGGGAACATGAACGCCACTCCTCCTGTAGACTCAAAGGATTAAGACAAATTTAGGGTAGGATTTGAAGAGTGTAGAAAAGCATATGTTCAGCCTTTACTTGAATGAAGGAATGTTCCTATCAGCCTAAGGAATTAAGTTTTGAAAAAGAAGAGCCTCATAATTGCACAGAGATTGGTCAACTGTTTCTCAGATTTATGACTGGATTTAGGCGGCAGTCAAGTCTCAACTCCTCCAACTGGCTCAAGGCCTTCCATAAGCCAAACTCCCTGTACTGACTCCACTTGAGCTCCTCCGGCTCCCTGCCGTGATCTGATCCAGATGAGCAAGACGCCTTTTTCCTGAAGCTGTGTTCAGTCTGTGTATCCTTTGCCTTGTCAATACACTTGTAAAATGTCTTTCCTGTTTTCCAACATTATGGCCTCTCCTATGAGACCTTCTTAGGCGTGGTATGGTGCAAAGTGCATGGGCCCACCAAGTTTAACAGATCTGGGTTTGAATTCTGGCTCATTTATTTACTTGCTACGTGACACTGAGGCTGTTTTGTTCCTCTCAACTTGCCTCCCCTTCTGCCTCCACTTATGGCTCACATTGTGGCTCATATTATATTTCTCTGAGACAGTGTTGGCCTAAAGTAATTGGGGAGGGTGGAGATGATAACAAGAGCTCCCGTTTTAATCAAGCCCTACTGTAATAGTGCTAGCTATCATTTATAAGAAGTTGTTATGTGTCGATTAATCAAATCCTCACAGCAATCAAGAGTAATTATTTTAATGACCATTTTACAGATGAAAAAACTGAGGTTCAGAGAGATTAAGAAATTGTCTTAAGCCACAGAGCTAGGATTTAAACCCAAAGTGTTTTGGTTTGTTTTAACAATTTCACGGCCAAATTTTTCCCCTCTGTGTCATTATTTCTCTAACTTACGTTATCTTACAGAGCTTTGGTAAAGATTATAAATGAGATGTGTAAATTATTTAAAACCATAATGTGCATTTAATAAAGTTTTTATTATTAAGTTCTTTTAGCCCACGTATGATTTGTCTATAATATATATTTGGTGTTAGTTTTAGTCTTGTAAAAATTTTTTTTTGGTTAATTTGTGGGCATATCTTACGTTTCTGTATGACTGATTTTACTCCTATACAAGGAGACTACTTGTGAGGTGTGATTTAGGGGAGATGCTTTGCAAAGTTTCTATGTGCTTTTTTCTTTTGAGTTGGAGTTTTGCTCCCGCTGCCCAGGCTATAGTGCAGCACTGTAGTCCCGGCTCACTGCAACACGTGTCTTCTATAGTGCAGCACTGTAGTCCCGGCTCACTGCAACACGTGTCTTCTATAGTGCAGCACTGTAGTCCCGGCTCACTGAAACACGTGTCTTCTATAGTGCAGCACTGTAGTCCCGGCTCACTGAAACACGTGTCTTCTATAGTGCAGCACGGTAGTCCCGGCTCACTGCAACACGTGTCTTCTATAGTGCAGCACTGTAGTCCCGGCTCACTGCAACACGTGTCTTCTATAGTGCAGCACTGTAGTCCCGGCTCACTGAAACACGTGTCTTCTATAGTGCAGCACTGTAGTCCCGGCTCACTGCAACACGTGTCTTCTATAGTGCAGCACGGTAGTCCCGGCTCACTGCAACACGTGTCTTCTATAGTGCAGCACGGTAGTCCCGGCTCACTGCAACACGTGTCTTCTATAGTGCAGCACGGTAGTCCCGGCTCACTGCAACACGTGTCTTCTATAGTGCAGCACGGTAGTCCCGGCTCACTGAAACACGTGTCTTCTATAGTGCAGCACGGTAGTCCCGGCTCACTGAAACACGTGTCTTCTATAGTGCAGCACGGTAGTCCCGGCTCACTGAAACACGTGTCTTCTATAGTGCAGCACGGTAGTCCCGGCTCACTGAAACACGTGTCTTCTATAGTGCAGCACTGTAGTCCCGGCTCACTGAAACACGTGTCTTCTATAGTGCAGCACTGTAGTCCCGGCTCACTGAAACACGTGTCTTCTATAGTGCAGCACTGTAGTCCCGGCTCACTGAAACACGTGTCTTCTATAGTGCAGCACTGTAGTCCCGGCTCACTGCAACACGTGTCTTCTATAGTGCAGCACTGTAGTCCCGGCTCACTGCAACACGTGTCTTCTATAGTGCAGCACGGTAGTCCCGGCTCACTGCAACACGTGTCTTCCATAGTGTAGCACTGTAGTCCCGGCTCACTGCAACACGTGTCTTCTATAGTACAGCACTATAGTCCCGGCTCACTGCAACACGTGTCTTCTATAGTGCAGCACAGTAGTCTTGGCTCACTGAAACATGTGTCTTCTGGTTTCAAGCAATTCTTCTGCCTCAGTCTCCCGAGTAGTTAGGATTACAGGTGCCCACCACCACGCCTGGCCAAATTTTGTATTTTTAGTGGAGATGGGGTTTCATCATGTTGGCCAGCCTGGTCTTGAACTCCTGACCTCGTGATTTGCCCGCCTTGGCCTCCCAAAATGCTGGGATTACAGGCCCAAGTAGTGTAATGCCTTTTATTCTGTGATTAACATGGGGACTAACAATACAAAGTTTTCCAACTCACCAGGATACTTTGAACCAAACGTATTCATTCAAATTAATCTCTTTTGAGTATCCAGTAGGCATTGGAAATGGTTTTAGACAATAGGCATATGAGATAAATAAGATGGAATCTCCTCTCAGTCTGACATTTCCAGTTTGATGTGAGGAGGGGGGACTAGTGACCTTGAGTTGCTGTCTGACCTAGTTGCCGTTAGCCACGTGTAACTCTTGGGTGCTTGAAATGCAGCTACTCTGTATTAAAAGGTACGGTAAGTATAAAATACACATCAGATTTCAAAGACAATATAAAAAAGTAAAAGATCTCATTAATAATTTTTATAATGATTATGTATGGAAATCAGAATATTTTGCTTATATTGGATTAAATAAAATATATAATTAGAATGAGTTTCATCTGTTTCATTTAATGTGGCAACTAGAAAATTTAATATTCCACTTATGGCTCACATTATATTTCTATGAGACAGCGTTGGCCGAAAGTAATTGGGGAGGGTGGAGATGAGTTAGAAATTACCATTTCTATGTATTTCATTTTATAAAAATCAAATTATGCTGTTAATAACTGGTTTGTAACTGTGTTTTTCCCACTCAATAATATATGTAGATGTCATCCCATGGCTGGATGGTGGTTCATTATATGAATGCGTCATAATTTCTTCTGCCTGAGCCTGTGAATAGTTGTGGATTTGAATAGACTAGAAGAAGTAGCACTAGAACCATGTGGTATAATATAGGATGTCACAATTGGAGGATGTGCAGAGGTCTCTGAGGCCAATGTCTATCTTGAGAGATGAAAAACCTGAGGGCCAGAAATGATGGCTGCTGTTTCTTTTGGCCCTTTATTTTTTTAAGCTAACACTTGAGCATTGTTCTATACTGTGCTCTGTGCTAAGCATTATCTCAGTAATCTCCATGACAACCTATGAGGTAGGCACTACTGTTATTTCTATGTAACAGGTGAGGAAACAGAGCCTTAGAAGCAGTCACATGGCTAGTAAAGAGACAGAGCTGGGACTTGACCAGATTTACTTGATTTCAGCCAGAACTGTTAACCATTTCACCAGAAGTCCCCAAGTTTTTAGATTTAACAAACTATTTTTTAAATGGAAAAAAAAAAACTCCACAGATTATCCACATCTTTTTTTTTTTTTTAATAACACAACAATTACCGCAACAGTGTCTACCATTGTCTCTTACAGCCATCATTTCATAAAGGTAAGAGCATTTGAAAATAAGCAAATTAGTTTTACCTTTTAAAAAAAACAATGCCACTTTATTGCCCATATTTTTCGGACTTCACCATGGAGTGGTGAAAACAGGGATGCAGACTGGCATTGGGCTGGAACTGGTGGTAGGGACTGCGCAGGATGGATGCTGTAGGAGCGTCTCAGTGCATTCAAAGCCGGCTGCTGCACCATGAGCAGGCTCAGAGGACTCCAGGTTGCTGGAATCCTCCTCAAGTCCTTGCTATACTGCAAAAACGTGTTAGCCCTTGCCATGGTTGTCCCGTTTTGGGCGATGTACTTCATTGCATGGGTACTTTATTTTTTCAGATCTGTGTACTTGGATTATTTATCATTCCACCCTGGAGATACATAATTGTTTTATTTCTGTCTTATTTGCTCTATAAGACTGTAAGGCATTGAGTGTATTCTGATCCATCCTTCACTTAGACTCCTTGGCCTTCAAGAAGCTCCGTTGCACCGCCTTTGTATTTTGGAGCAGGCTGATGAGATGGACATGCTACTTTGGCCGTCATTACGTCAACCCTGTTTTTTTATATATAGTTGGCATCTTCTTGCTCTGCTCTCCTTCGCCAGCCAAAGAATTCTAAGTACCCATTGCAAATACAATCCCTCTATGGCTTGATGCTCCATTAATTTGGAGGTTTTCTAGAGACTGTAGGATTAAGTTGGTATGATACAGACTCTGTTATTCTTTTTCTAATACATATACCATATTAGCACGTTGGCCTTATTCAAAGATTATTAAGTGGCAAGTGTCTTTGAAGAATTTTTAGTTTCTCTGGGAGCAAGCTGCAAATTTTGTTATCAATAAGCTTAGTGTGGCTGTTGTTTTTGTGCTGACTTTGTTTAGATAAGACTGATAATGACTTTGAACTAAGTAGAACAGCAATAACAATTCACATTAAATGTCAAGAGTCTCCACAGAATTTAGAATAAAATGCAAGTAAAAAGTTAAGGATAGGTGAGAAAAGGAGGAACAGCATGAGAATGTGGCACTGTGTCAGTAATGGTGAACGCTTCTTACGTTGCTAGGCTAAAGAGACTCTACTAGAATGGAAATAAAATGCTTTATTGTTAACTTTTATTAATTAGAAAATAAATTCTTGTTTTTACGCTTTATGTTTTGATTTATAACATTTCAAATTAATTTTAGGTAATTGATTTCTTTTTTTTTAAGTTTATAAAAAATTTATTAAAATCTTGTGGTCAAAGATGCTTGAGATTGGATAGATTTGTTTATAGGCTTTAACATTAATAATACCCTAATGTAAATATAAAATTTAGTTTTCTATTTTTTTTTGTTTATTTCTTACTTTTATTCATTATTATTATTATTATTTTTAATTTTTATTGCATTTTAGGTTTTGGGGTACATGTGCAGAACGTGCAAGATAGTTTCATAGGTGATTTCTTACAGGAGATCCCCTTCAGTGGCACATTGGATATAAAAATGTTGAATGATGCCAACATTTTAATCTTTCTCCATTTGGGAAATTGGAGTTCTAGTTCCCATTTTTCCGTAACTGTTTTTTAATTGATGAAGGAAATTTTTCTTTTATCCCAGGGTTACTAACCTTCCTCAGCCTTTTGTGTATTCCCCAATCAGAAGGTTTTTGATTATCTACAGAAATGACACCCACGGATCCGCCTTTATAGATCATTTTGTTACCTCTTTCAAAGCATCTTAACGGGTTGGGGAGCCCAGATTTACCCTCACAAAAGCCAGGCTGGTTGCTTCCTTTTGTAACCTCCTCCTCTAAGCAATTTATAACTTTCCCTTCAGTGCACAGCTGAATTGGTTATACTGGGATCCAAGGGCAGCTGTGGGGGGTCCCGGATTGTTTTCAGGGGTCATCAGAGGATCTTTCTAGAAAATTATGGTAGCACTGAAAATTCTCAGTGCCCAGAAGGGTGAAGAGAAAAAACTTCTTTTTTTCAATCCCTGTTGATTTCTGTTTGTTACCTAATCTTTTAAAATTATTTTCAACTGCCGGAAGTTAGATTGTGTCCTGAGTTATCTTAGGTTTAGGGTAGCTGCATAATGAAAACTAGAGGAAAGATTAAAGTGAAGAGGATTGTTGAGGGGGGAAGGTGGCCTTGGGACACAGCCTTGACAGGGAAAGAGGAGGAATTTTTAGAATCTTAAATTCTTAAAAGATTTTTTATTTTTAATTTTTGTTTAGAAATTTGGAATTCAAAATTGTAGGAATTGTTAGACAGAATGAAGATAAAGCTCATGCTACTGATGAATTCAACTATGCGATGTAGCGATTCATTCATGCTCTTGTTTTTTTTTTTCTATTACACAAATGATATACAAATACTTTTTGTAAATATCTTAAGCAAAACAGAAGCATACAGGTGAAACGTTTTCTTTATCTTCCATTCCTCTTCTTAAGGAAAGTCCTTAGTTTGAGATGTATCTTTTCAGTCAGTGTTCTACTAATTTGCATGCACATATACAATAAAAATATAGAGAACATATTATTTTTGTTTTTATATAATGGGATCCATACTATATAAATTATCTTGTGACTTGCTTTTTTCACTTTATAAAATGTCTTAGAACTTTTTATATGTTAGTACATATAGATCTCTCTCTATATATATGTGTGTGTGTGTGTGTGTGTGTGTGTGTATTTTTTTTTTGAGATGGAGTTTCGCTCTTGTTCCCTAGGCTGGAATGCAATGGCGTGATCTCGGCTCACCACAACCTCTACCTCCCAGGTTCAAGTGATTCTCCTACCTCAGCCTCCTGAGTAGCTGGGATTACAGGCACCTGCCACCATGCCTGGCTAATTTTTTGTATTTTTAGTAGAGATGGGGTTTCACCATGTTGGCCAGGATGGTCTCGATCTCCTGACCTCCTGATCCGCCTGCCTCGGCCTCCCAAAGTGCTGGGATTACAGGCATGAGCCACTATGCCCAGCCCCTGGATATACCATATTTTTTTAATGGCCACATGGTATTTCATAATATGGATATAGCAGAAACTATATAACTAGTGCCAAGTTAATTGACATTTTCTATGTTTCCAAATTTCTGTTATTATAAGCATTAGTGCCCAAACATGTTTGTACATGTAAGTATCTGCAGAATTTCTTGGATGTGGAATAGCTGGCCTCATTCACTCTCTGCTATTATTAGAATACTGGGACATCCTCTAATGCTTATACCTACCTCCACCATCCATTGCCCACACAGCACACGGTAAGTCATTTCTGAAAATGCCTGTCATGTTGCTCTTCTACTTAAAACTGTTCGATGCCTTCCTCTTCCTTTAAAATAATGACTCAGCTCCTTCTTATGGCTTACCAAGTCCTGTGTCTAGCCCACCCCTTATCCCTTAGCTGCAATTTTCATGTTATTATTATTTTTAATGTTCCAGCCAAATGGAGCTACTTCAAATTTCCTCAGTGTGTCTTTCACATATAGGCATTTACCTCACAATTCCTTCTGCCCGGACACCCCTCCCAACCCCCAAATTTTACTCATCTTTAGAGCTTAGTTTGAAGGTAATTTTCATTGGGAAGCTTTCCCTAAGCCACTCCAATCTCCAGCCTGCCTCCTACTCCTGGGCACACATGTGCGTCCACCTTCCTGGGCGAGATGCTCTGGTGCGTATCCCCTCATGGCCTCAGTTCTGCACATTGTGAGCACCTCCTTATTTGTATGAATCCCCCACAAATCTCCTGTAGTTTTTATATTTATCATACCACTCAATGATAATTAATATTCATGGTGTTCTACTAAGCAACATCAGATTCTAAAGTAGCTCCTAAATGCTAAAGAACATTGCATTATTTCACAAAGCCTAGCATTAGAAAAAGCATTTCTCTGATCTTAGTGATCCTGAGTGGGAAGGGTGTGCGCAGTGATGGTGGGGCAGAGGAAGCAGGGGAGACATAAGTTTCCCAATCATCTAGCAAAAGCCTGTGGTGGGGCGATTCTGTTGAAAGCAAAAGTTAAAGGAGGCTCTCAGAATCCGGATGCTGGAAGGGTGCTGGTAAATCATCCAGTGTCTTGCTACTCCAAGTAGGATCTGTGCACCAGCAGCATTACATCACTTGAGAGCTAGTTAAAAATGTCTCATCCCTGACATACTGAATCAGAATCTGCGTTTAGTAAGCTCCCAGGTGATCTGCTTAAACATTAAAGTATGAAAACACTATGCTAATTCTCAATATGGCTGTATATTTAAATCATCAGCAATGAGAACACAGGGACAACAGGGAGGGGAACACCACACACCAGGACCTATAGGGGGTGGGGGGACTAGAGGAGGGATAGAGGGGGTGGGGGAATAGGGGAAGGATAGCATTAGGAGAAATACTTAATGTAGATGATGGGTTGATGGATGCAGCAAACCACCATGGCACGTGTATACCTATGTAACACACCTGCACGTTCTGTACATGTACCCCAGAACCTAAAGTATAATAAAAAAACTCATCCCAGGAACTTTTAACCCATCTTAATGCAAGGCCCACCTCCCAGCGATGCTGATTCCATTGGTCTAGGGAGAGGCCAGGGAGGGCATTGTTGTTACTTTTCAACTCTCCAAGTGACTCCAAAGTGTAGATGGAATTCAGATCTCTTGACTCTGGCCCTTCCTCTTCTAATGGTACAGATAAGGACGCTGTAGGCAGCAGTTGAGTGGCCAAGTTGTGTTGGAACCCATGTTTCCTTACTCCACTTCTGTGTCCATTCCTCCATAAGATAGCCTTGGTGTGATCACTCGGCAGTCCTGCAAAGGGTATTCTGATAGCCATGCTTTATTTTTCAGAGGGAAATTGTGTTGTCTAAGGTGAGTTCACAACAACAGGACAATACATGGGATCCAAATGTCCTTTGCTTTGTTTCTCTGTACTTCTCTTCACCAAGCATTCTGTCAGATCAGAACATCGGCCCTTCTCAGGGTCTGATGTGACATCACCCACAGTGGAGTCTCTGGCTTTATCCTCTGACAAGGAGGGTGTGCTGTGCCATCCTTTCAACTGAACCTGAAATACACCTATAAAATTCAGCCTCCTAAAAATATAGCTTTTCAGAAAAGACCACCTTTTAAATTCCAAAGAAAGTCCACAATCTCAGGAAGCATAAATGAATCCCCAGATAATTTGACACCTGCACCTGAAACCAGTAAGTTTGCTGCTGAGTTTTGGTTTCTAAAGAAAAATCTTGCCTGGGCTCTCATTTACTCCTCAAATGCTGCTGTTCTCAGCAACTGGAGATCAGCCCCCACCTCAGGTGCAGGTGAGAATGTTTGCTGCTCAACAAGCTGGTAATCCTAGGTGCAGAAGTAAGTGCTTAGAGCACTAGTTGGGAGGGTCTCAGTGCCTTTTCCTTTGGAATGTGATATTATCACTAGATTAAGAGGCTAGACACCTGGTGAAGAAATATTAGCCTGATTCTGTCTGGTTGCTTTTGATGTCTTCCTGGATTATTGCTGGTTGGAGAATTTTCTATTCTGTTAAAGATTACATGACACTAAGCTCCTCAGAAATAAGAAAATAGAAGAATGTAACCATGGAAAATATATATTTAATAAGAGGAATCTTTACATTGATGACTTTTTTTTGATCATTTTCAAAGTATTGATTAAGTTGAAAACCTTCATCTGCAAATGGAAACTTCATGGGACCAGACCAGCCATTTATAAGTTGATTTACTTACATTCAGTTTACACTACAGGTGAAAGGAAGTAAGCTTTCATTCATACTTCCACAAGAATGGCAAACCTTACTGTGTAACCCCAAGGGCAACTATTAAGAGCTCTTAAAAGTGGATGCAGATAAAAATGAACAGTGCACGTGTGCCCAAAGAGAACATGTTGTTCCAGAATGGTACTGATGGGGGGTGCAATATTGGAAGAAGTTTAGTCAAACTTAAAAAGTTAAAACCCCTAGAAATGACTGGGGAGGGAACAGACACCTATTCTCAAATGCTTGTAGAATCGTCAGAGCCTTCTGGGCTCTGATATTTTGGGGAGACTACAAGTTCTCTAACTTTAACATGTGTGATAAGTGACCTATCATTTCAAGAATTCAGCCCAGTTGAAAATAATCTGGTTAGAACTGTAGAAGATTCTTCTGTTTGTGATTTCTTGTTTAATTTCTTTGAAGAATTATTATCAAATCTTTCTCTAAAGCTCCTGCATATGTTTGTGGAGAAGTCAAAACTTAAATAGAAGAGAAAAAAAGAGAAAGAAATGTGGTACATAAAACATTTAAAAACCTAAAAAAATTTATCAAGGCCAGTAGGCTTCTGTTCTTGTTCAAGTTTCTTTTAAGTGAAATATTGCAACCTTACAGAAAAGTACAGTACTGTATTAATACCTGAGTATCCCTGTTCAGTTTTGTAAACATTTTACCATATTTGCTTCAAATTATTTAAGAAGTACACTTTTACAGATATAGGTGAAGTCCAATGTCTACCGCTCCACTATTGCATTCACTACGCTACACTGCTTTTATGCTTTTACCACATATCAGTCATCACTAGACAGTATTGTTTTGCATGATTTAAAAGTTTTAATGCATTGGAATATGCCCAGTATCTACTTGTACAAGTGTTGTTTCTTTTGCTCCAAATTGTTTTTGTGAACTTTTCTCTATGTTGATTCACAGAGCTCTAGTTAATTCCCTTTCCTTTATCGGTTGTATGACAGTGACATGATAGATCCGTTTCCCTTTTAACAATGAGTATGCATGTTGTTTGTCAGCATTGTTTATATTACTTGAAAATCTTTTACACGTCTCATTCGCATAAATATGACAGTTTTTCTAGCTATATACCAAGGAATAGAATTGCTGGGTCAAAGGTGAGCAAGTGGTCTTCCATATTACTAGCCATGGTGCATGTAGCAGAACTTTCTCATCCAAAAGAGATTATTATAATTTTTAATTCCAATGATATAATTTTAAACCCATTAGTAAGCCTCATAATGCAGTGTGGATTTGCACTCCATTGCCTGCCTCTGGGACATATGCTCTGCTCTCTGATCTAGGTATTCAACGTGGCATGTGTGCCTTTGTAAAGCAGTACACATGCCCTTCCTTCCTCTTTCTCTCTTATTCTTTTGGCAATAGCAATAAGAAAATGGTAAAACGCACCTGGTTAAAACATTTTTACCTTTAAACTTACAGTCACAAAGGACTGGCTCAAATGAATCATAATTATAGACAAAGGAATTGTAGATTAAATTAAAAATAAATATCAAACAAAGGGCTTGTTTAGAAACAGCAAAGAAGTTGGCAGGCAGGGGAGGGGGGAGTTATCTGCCATCTAAAGCTAGCTTCCAGGTTTTGCTTGCAGGGAGAAACCTAATACTAGCACATTAACTAGCTAAAATGATCTTTCCTTTGGTCCTGTTTCCTGATACTTTAAGGTAACTGGGTTGTAGAAAAAGACCTAGAGGAGTTTTCAAATTATGATACAATTTTATCATCTTACAAACAGGGAAACTCAAGACTTTCTGTTATATATACCTTTTCAGCAATATTTAGCATAAGGGTTCCAGGATAGACAGATTTATTAAAATTGACTTCTTAAGTTAAATTGAGCCCCAAAACATCATATTACATAATAATTACTTTAAATAACATTTGGATGCTGAAATTAGACACTGAACTAGAAGGGAAAGAGTTGCGTTATTTTCATTTGGTTTTTCTATTTTTCTATATGATCTCTTTATGTTTCTTTATCTCTGGTACTTCCAATTGATTGAAGTGGGTAGTTGAACAGTCTGGGCTTTTGCCACCACTCTAGAAAAACCTTAAGGTTTTCACAGAGGCTCAATAAATGATCAGTAAATATACACAAGCATTTGTAATTCAAAGTGCATTCAGCCATCCATATATGTATTATTGATTTCTTTTTTGAAAAGATTATATGTATAATCATTAAATATATACTTAGAAGTCACTTGCAAAGGCATATATTGGGGAAAAGATAATGTATATAGACATAGTTTTTATTTTTATTTTTATTTTATTTTATTTTGTTTATTTATTTTTTTGAGACAGAGTTTTGCTCTTGTTACCCAGGCTGGAGTGCAATGGCGCGACCTCGGCTCACCGCAACCTCCGCCTCCTGGGTTCAGGCAATTCTCCTGCCTCAGCCTCCCGAGTAGCTGGGATTACAGGTGTGCGCCACCGTGCCCAGCTAATTTTTTGTATTTTTAGTAGAGACGGGGTTTCACCATGGTGACCAGGATGGTCCCAATCTCTTGACCTCGTGATCCACCCACGTCAGCCTCCCAAAGTGCTGGGATTACAGGCTTGAGCCACCACGCCCGGCCAGACATAGTTTTTAAAGAAGTAAAATATTAGCTGGAGTGAGTTGGAGTGTCTAGAAACAGTAGACATATTCTCAATGCCCTGCTCTTTCCTTACACTTGGCTCCAACACTTCCCCACCATTTCCTATTTTGAAACAGGAAATAGTAACGTAAAAACACCCTCAGTTTTGAGAACCAGATCCCTTACCCCCTATCCAGTTTCCACTCTGGGCCTTGTCTGAATGTATCCCCACTTTATTTGCTGTCAAATGGTAATTATGCCCGATAATTTAAGAGCTTCATTAATGGACTAAGTGGTTTGAACTTTGGCCATATTTTCAGTAACCAAAAAACTTGGTTCATTTTGGTGGAACTCATCATTCGTGGTCTGTGTTCAGTTGACAGGAACAAGAAGTAATAGTGGCTCTCTCGGCTATCTGCCACAGGACCAAGGGAAAACATCTGTAGAATCCGTTAAACTGCGGAACTGAAACACTGAATTGTAGAACTGTAGCTTCCTTGACCATTGGAAGGTGCCCTGTCTTTCCACCCTGATCTTATATTTCTCCTTAACCTCTGGCTGTGCTGTGCTCATTTTTCTTTTAACATGGAGACTTTTTGATGTAAGTTCCCCTAACCTTAACTTTTCTCCTGTCATATTCATCTATTTAAAATTCGACCCATTCTTCAAAGTTCAGCACAACCTAATCTTCTTCTTAGATCATTCTTTGAGGACAGTAGCCCACAATTCCTATAGAGCCAACAATGGAACCTCTGCCTAGGCATCTCATTGATTCATCTAACATAGAATCACGCACTGTTTTTGTAGTAGCAAATTATGTGCCGTAGTTCCCTTCTCTCCAATAGACTGCAGATACCTTGAGGATGGAAGCCATACGCATTTCCCACTTTATCCTCTAGATGCCCTAGCAGAACTCTGAAGACATAGTCAGCATTTCCTGAATTTAATTCGTTGCCTCTTTTTCTTGACACTTGCTGTGGGTTAATGTCTTCTTTCCCTATTGAAGTATACATATCCTAACAGCAAAAACTATAGCTAAGACTTTTGTGTTCCGTATATAGCAGTTGATCAATCAGGATTTCTTGAGCGAAGGAGAATATCATGCCTCTGAAGAATGGTGTGATTGAACAGTTTAAACAACCATTTCCTCTTAAGGATTATGCTATGGAACAAATGAGCAGTATAGCATCTGATATCTAATCTGACAAGTCAGTTCTTCATATGCCAGTGGCCAGGTTGGATTGTTTCTATTCAGAGAGTAACAATGGCATAAGGATGGATTTTTTTTTTCCCATCATTTAATCTATAGCATCTTATGCAGTACCTGGCATGTAGTAGGCCATCAGTAAACATTTATTGAGTTGAAATCGAATAAATTCAACAGGCAATTCAACTATTTATTGAAATTGTACCACTTACCTAATTATGTCATTTAATCCCTGTGACAACAGTTTCAGCAAGGTAATTATTCATCATTTTACAGGTGATGAAACCAAAGCCCAGCGATATGAAAAGCACTGTCCAACTTCATAGCTAGAGAATAACAGAGCGAGGAGTGCAAAGTTCGCTTTGGTTGGGCTGGCTAAACCCAAATCGCACATCCTTATGACATCACACTGCCTCACCTTCGTGAATCTTATTTTGTTGCATGGGCCTCAGGTGGATTAACGTATCTCCTAGTCTATAGGGAAGTCTCATCCTGGGCCCACGTTTACCTAACTTTCAAGTCATAGCTCTTGAAAAAGCTTGTACATTTATCGAAAAACTTCAGGCTGCTTGGGAAGAGACTTTTGACATTAAAAAGGCAAGTAGGCAAAGACCTATGACATTAGTTTCAATGGTAAATATTGCTTTTCATGATAGTTATTCTTTTATTTTATTACCATAATTTTACCCTTTTAAGGCAATTTTCCTTGATCTGAATTCTGGTTACTTGTTTGCCCTTCTTACTTCACCATAAAAGTTGCTCCTTACCCTTCACCTTACGCCTCATTCCCAGATAGTAAGGAGAACACTAATCTTATTTCTAAAATTATCTGTTTATATTAAAGAAAAAAAATATAAACTCTGAAATTATATGGGGATTTGTGGATTGGTTTTAGAACTGGAAGGAAACTTACACATTGGTGAAGCTGAGTGACTTGATCAAGGTTAGTGTCAGCTAACCTCTTATTTAAAGTATAAACCTAAAATGGACCCCAGAGATCATCTAGTTCAACCCCTTCATTTTTCAGAAAAGTTAACAGGTGCACACAATCCCAATACCTTTCAAGGTAAATATAATGTCATCCCACAATGACCCTGCTTCTAGTTGCAGAAACGACTGATGTTTTGTGTGCCTTTGTGTTAACTTAAGGTAGATTCTTAAATATACCTGCACCCCATAACTATAGTGGGCAGAATTGAATGTTCAGTAGCTTTTTGGAAACCTCACCATGGAAACAAAGGTTTGGATTCTCAGATTGGATTTTGCTGTTCTTCCTCTAGAGCAGATAAATTGAGGCTCCTGCAGGCATGGGTCCTGTCAGATGAGACTTTAAATTTCAAAGTAAAAGATTCTTCTCGGCAGGATATTAAAGAGTGTTGTGGTGCACTATTAGTAAGGAATGTGGCCTGTCCCAATTCTCTTGGCCGATCCTTTGAAAACCATGACTGAGGGAAAAATCTTGTTCTGGCCTCCTGGATTCTTAGATGCTCTAAAGAAATGTAATTGCTTTTTATAGCTAATAGACACTTAAAATAGTTTCTAAAGAATGTATGTCTAACTGCTGATTTTCAATATGGCATAATGAAGATGTGAAAAAGTCAAAATACACTTTTTTGAACATACTAAAAAATATTTTTATGCCCAAACTGCATGAGCCTTAGAAAGTCAGTTCCAGCCCTGCGAGGTAATTTTTCTTGTGTAGATCGAGGACCTGGTTCTGTAACTTAGAAAATGGAACAGTTGTTAGGCGGTCAGCTAGAAGGACGGGAGTGGAGAGGTAAGGGTTTATTCCACCCTTATTTCCAAGCTGACACAAGATGCTCTAAGTAGATGGTGTTTGGTTTCGTTCCCTTAAGAGCATCTCCCTGTGCTCTTCGATGCATTGCTCCAGTGCTTAGTAATTTAGGAACAGGTTGGAAATGGACTAGGGGGTAAAATGAGACTCTCTCACCATAGGGACAACTACCCGCCTCCTATTTTTGAATTAGCATGGTAGCAGAAGAGGACATTTTGCCCCAGGGTTCAGGGGAAAAATAAAGTTAGATTATACCATACGTATAGACTGGTTGGATGGACAAGTCCTCCAGAATCTGCTCTTCAAATACCAGCTGATCAGAGATTGATGTGTTCTAATCAACTGAACATGAGACGTGATAATTTTACTTCTGTATAAAAGAAAAATACAAACGTTTTTGTAACAAAAATTACCTGTTCATACTTTGTGCTCTTGTAAAACTTGGCTTATTTGAGATGCAGAGGAGCTGGTTTTCTAATCTTTGAAGCATGCCATTAATTATTATTATTATCTGAAGGGGCTGAATGAAATCCTGGGCATAAAAGTGATCAGCTCCAGATTTAATATTGGGGGTATGACTTAACTTTTATTCCATTCTGCCTGCTTTATATTAGTCTTAAAGCACATCAATGATTATGACTCACCAAATCATTTGAAGAAAGGGGTGTCCTATAAATATCTGGAACAGCTATCAGATGAGTTAGTATAAATACCATATTTATATATTTAAAAAAAACCCTTTGGTATATTTTCACAGTTACAATTTCCAAATATCCTTGACTATAAAAATGATGTGGTTCAGCCAATAAAATTCACATGGAACACTAGACTAATCGCTGCAGTCTTTTTGGCCAATAGGACAATCAGAATAATCCCTGAAACGTTTAGATCTTAGAAGTTCAGGTATTACTTCCTTTCATGACTGTGTCTTTGCTTTTGAGTATCTGCATATTGCAGCTAAAAAACTAACCTCTGGTTAAGGTCTACACTGAATGAAGAATAGTTGGAAACTTCACAGGGCAAGTTGCTATTTAACTGCCCAATGCTGATGATTTGCTGGAATTTGTAGCTTCTTGGGTACAATATTTTTAAATAGAAGTATTTGAAAGATTTTCAAGTGTTCATGGACACTGGAATGCTCAAAGGCACAGCAACTTTTAAGGTTTGGGAAAGGTATAGCATTTAGCTGCAGTTCATGAAATGATGACAAATACAATGGATTTTATTTCCTGGGACACTAATTGACTCGGGTGGGGAAAGTAAGGGATGATAAGCTTTGTGATTAGAGACTCATCCAAAAATTAGAAATTCATTTACACGAACAAGTCTTTCTTTTGGATTCAAATGTTTTCTGAAAGTGCTAGTCAGTTAAGTATAAGTATAAAGTATTAGCGTAAATTTCTTTAGTTCAATAAGATCGAGTATTTTGGAGAGAAAAGGAAGCGGGGGTTTTGATGTCACAGAAGTTAGATAAGGGAACTGAATAGACAAGAATAATAATGGTGGGAACTGAGCCACAAGGCATGGGACTTCTGCCCCTTCCCCAGACCCTTCTATCCCTCGACCCTGTCCAACTAATCTTTCCCTTTATTAAGAGAATTTTTAGATTGTCCTATCCTTAGAGAGCTCTACAAACTCTTCCTTGCAATGCAAGTATGCCAGAGAGTTCTGAGTTCACTCCTAGGTATAAAATATTCTTCTTAGGAAATAAAGTACAAAGCAATTAACCTCACCTCCTCCCAATCTCCACCTCCACTCCCTTTATTTTCAATGGGCTGTAGTAAGAGTGAACAGTAAGACATGGCAATAGAAGTCTACCTGGAAGGTAATTCATAAACTTTCTAGTTGTTTCTACTTATTTAGAATCGTACAGTCTTTTTGCACGTGAGTTTGTGGACTCTTGTGCATGTGGCTGGTTCACTCAGCCTTTTGTTGAAGATGTTCAAGAAGAAGCTGATTGGTCACTTGCTGAAGATGTTTGTGAAAGGATTTATTTATGCAGGCCCAGCACAGTGGCTCACACCTGTAGTCCCTGAACTTTGGGAGGCCTAGGCAGGCAGATCACGAGGTCAAGAGATCGAGACCATCCTGGGCAATATGGTGAAACCCTATCTCTACTAAAAATACAACAACAACAAAAAATTAACTGGGTGTGACCTGTAGTCCCAGCTACTCTGGAGGCTGAGGCAGGAGAATCTATTGAACCAAGGAGGCGGAGGTTGCAGTGAGCCAAGATCATGTCACTGCACTCCAGCCTGGCGACAGAGCAAAACTGTGTCAAAAAAAAAAAAAAAAAAGAGAAAAAAGAAAAGAAAAAAAAGAAAGAAAAGAAAGGGTTTATGCAATTTTGAGTTGGGCTGTTAAGACGGGTTGGGTTGGTTCCCACCTAGGCCTATGCCAATCTGAGAACGTACCAGAGGGGTGGGAAGGAAGTTTCACCAAAGTGCCCCTTTTAATGTCTACATAATGTCCTTGGTTGAAGAGAGTTCTGCGACTATGTCCAAACTCTCGGAGAACAACATTTGTGATCAATTAGTTTATGTCCACTTTCTGTAAAGAGCATTAGTGCGTATAGCCATGTTTGCCATCTCTGTTCAAGAAAATTCAGTGAGTTGATTCTGACCTGCATTTTCACGTAAAACTGTTTCCATAACTTTCTGTTCATGTTCAGTGACTAAATCTTGAACCCCATCCAATTATTGTACATGACAAGCTGCTGGTGTGAAGAAGAAACAAGAGCATAGTTCAACATAAGGTGCATTCTTAGAAAATAACTCAGTATATTTACGAGTGGCATTTCTCTAATACAGAGCAATACTTTACAGAGGTAGACGTTTAGATAGGTGTGAGATAATTTGCTGCTATAGCTATAATTAAAAGTGACAAAAAAGTTGACATGTGATCTTACAAGACAACGCAATAATAGAGCTCAACGTACAAACCCTCTATTTAAAACATGACTTGTTGCATGTCACATTGGTTTTGAGTAGGACTGACTTTGAATCCCTCTCAAGAAATTATTGCCCAGATTCACATCTTCCACTACTCACCCACAGGATTTCCCCATCAGGGCATATAAAGCGAGACATTAGGTGTGTGTGATTTGTATGAATTGCAGTTTGCTGGGATCTGTGTGAAAGGCTGTCAAAGGGGATGTTGCCTTAAATCTAAAAGTACTCAGCTGTGGGCTTTTTGGCATTGTCCCTACTCAGAAATGAAGATATGAGATTTAAGGTATTTCTGAGGAATTTTAAATAATTGCTAGAATCAATTTGAGTTCTGTGAAAACCTGTACACATCTTCAGAGTGAAAACAAAGGACTATTCATATGGATTATCCCTTGCCAAATTGGGCATGTGAAAGCTTATAAGAATTTGCTTATGTACCTTAATATGGTGAATTAATGCCTTAAGAATATAACTCCTTCAGATGCCTTAAATTTCAAGAGGGTTTTACTAACCATGTTTTCTTTTAAGAATGTGATACATTTGGAACAATATAGGTGGACAAATGATTCTTTAAGCATTGTGCTTGGCACCAAAGAGGAATTAAAATACAAGGTTTACAGATTGTGTATGCTAATACATCAACAAAGCTAGAAAGTGGAAAGATCAGTGCTGGTATTTTCTCCCACGTTGAGCAATTGTAACAAGTGTACATTTCTCTAAATAGAATGGGCACGTCATTTTGGTCTGATTCATCTTAGCAAATAGAGGTGAATTAAAAATGGATAGAGAAAACTCAGTCTCAGAGTGAGTTGAAATCAGCAGAGTTCTCCAAGTTGTGAATGAACAAGGGAGTTAAGGGCGTTTTTCATTATATTATGCAATGTGCTTTCCATATGTAATCCATTCCTCCTAGACTTTAGCAATAAGCTAGCATTTCCCTTTTCAAATAAACTACATACCTTCCTTTATAAGACAGTAAGGCTTCACATTTCCCTTGTTGCATTGACTGCCAGGAATCTCAGGGCTATATTTAGTACTCAATATCAGAAACAATATCATTCTAGCTTCCTGGCACAATACTGCTTTTTTTTTTTCCCTAGGTGATTTCTGTTCTGCCTCAAAATGATTGTTACTTTATAAGTGCTGTAAAATTGTAAGTCACTTTAAATCCTTTGTAAGGATATAAAATAAAAATATCTAAGAGTTGTTGAATAATGTCTATGTTCTTTGAACTTAAGATCTAAAGAAAAAAATGTAGAAATTTGGGCTATCAGGATTGTCCAAATAGTTGTAAAACTGAACTTAAATGTGGCAGGGGCACGTTTGTTGTGTGGAAATGAAAGTTTAAGAATAAAGCCGAGTCCATCGTTATTCTTTACCTACTCAAGGCACTACTGGGATGTCCTGTCTTTTCACATGGAAGCTTGCCACTACCCTGCCATGGACCTCATGTCTGTCCATGTTTCACCTATATTAATCCAGTATTTTTGGAAGCTTTGCTCAAACGCTGACTCCTTCTTGAAATTTCTGTGTAGATACTCTTGCTGCTAGATGCTTTCTAATTCCCCTGATACTTATTTTTCCACTAATACTCCTTTAAAAGATCATTCACATTATTATTATTCCCCCATGTTCATCTTATCTCACCACCTAACTCCTAGACCATTCCTTTTCGATCTGCCTACATATTGGATCATCAGGGGGGATATAGAAAAGCACTGATGTCTGAATCCCACTCCCAGAGATTCTAATTTGTTTGATCTGAGGTGCAGCCTGAGCATCATAATTTTTGAAATCTTTGTGGATGATTGTATCTGAAGCCACAATTGGTGACGTTAAGCCACTGTGTTTATAAAGTTAATATCATTTTTAGTCATCTTTCTTTGCTCTCAGACCAGTATCTTACACCTCGTAGGTGTTTGAAAAATATTTATTGATATATCTGGCAGAGCAGCTGTTGAGAAATCTTTCATTCTGTCAGCCTGATAATCTTTAGAGAAGTATGCTTAATTTTGTCTCATTCTTTCTTTTCTTTATACAGCAAGTATGCATTATACAATCTTAGTGTAAAATAAATGCTTGTGTGTGAAGTTAGAAGTTTAGTCCACCCTTGGCCTGACCTCCAGGGAACACTCTATGTAAAAGTTCAAGTCAGGCTAGGTGCAGTGGTTCATGTGTGTAATCTCAGCACTTTGGGAGGGCGAGGCAGGAGGATCACTTGAGTTCAGAAGTTTGAGACCATCCTGAGCAATGTAGTGAGATCCTGTCTCTAGAAGTTTTTTTTTTTTTTTTTTTTTTTTAATTAGGTAGGCATGGTGGCATGCACCTATGGTTTTAGCTACTTTGGAGGCTGTGGTGGGAGGATTGCTTGACCCCACGAGTTCGAGGCTGCAGTAAGCTTTGGACATACCACTGCACTCCAGGAATGAGACCCGATCTCAGAAAAAAAAAAAATTATCAAGTTATCTCTTGTTCTACTGCTACTGTTGTTAATTGCTGTGTTCCTACTGTGTGCCAGACACTGTTCCAGGTATTTTTACTATATATATTGGTATACTTAATTGCAACACAGCACCATTTTTGTTTCACAATTAACAGAGCTAGAGAATACATCTACAGTTTCAGCTGTAAGGCTGGGATTCACACCCAGGTGTGCCTGACTCCAAATCCAGTGTTCTTTGCACATACCAGGCCACTGCTAAAGGATCTATCCATATGATTACTGTTGTGTATGTGTATGTTTAATATGCATTATCACAAAAAGTTTAATTTTAGGCTTATCTTTTCAAGCTGCCTTTCCAGTGGCTTGAAGACATAGTGGTCATCAGATGTCATTCATGGGGTTCATTCACTCATCTTACAAATACACTGTTTGATGATAGTTGGTCACAAATACCTCTACACAACTGCTTCTTCCAGAGTCTTCAAGACCTCAGCTGTGGTGGACAGCCTGAGTATGGCCAGTTTGCCGGCTGACATAGTAGGTGGAATCGGAAAACCACCCTCTCCTTCTGACTCTTTAGTTGCAAATGTAGGAACACACTCTTTGGCCCTCTGTGAATAATGTCAAAGAAAGGTTTTTATTATTTTATTTTATTTTTGAGAAAGTCTCGCTCTGTCACCAGGCACCAGGCTGGAGTGCAGTGGCGTGATCTCGGTTCACTACAACCTCCACCTCCCAGGTTCAAGCAATTCTCCTACCTCAGCCTCCGGAGTAGCTGGGACTACAGGCATGTGCCATCATGCCCAGCTAATTTTTGTATTTTTAGTAGAGATGGGGTTTCACCATGTTGGCCATGATGGTCTTGATCTCTTGACCTCGTGATTCGCCTGCCTTGGCCTCCCAAAGTGCTGGGGTAACAGGCATGAGCCACCATGCCTGGCCTAGAAAGGTTTTTAAATAGTAAATGAACAACCTATAAAACAAAACAAAACAAAACAAAAATACATATTATATTGAAAATAACGGAGGCTTAGTCTTGCCTCCCACCATGCCCCAGCCTCTTATACACATGCACGCACACACATACACTCCAAGGTGCTTTTATTAAGCTTGTCCTCATTACTGATGTTTTTCCACCTCTCCACAGTGGTAGAAGTAGAAGCTTGCCCACGGGTAAGATGCTTTTAAAAATAACAGCTATGAACACAACAAGATTCCAGAGAATAGAATTCTCTTACCTATGGCCAAGAGAAAAATTGTATTTAATATTCAAGATTTTATTTGTCCATAATATATAATCTCTCTGCCTCTTCCTCGTTTCCTCTTCTACCTTCAGTTCCTCCAAATTAGATGATTTTAACAATCCACTAGCATAGTTTTTCTCTTTATGATACCAGGGTATTTATTCAAGTTATTTGGAGATGCTTTATTTCAATGCATATTTCAAACAACATTTCTCACAAAGTATGTCAACACACAGAGGTTGTGCCCCAGTAAAAAGGGGTATAATACTTTGAATGTTTCTTCATAGTCATTACCACATACTGAAACTTCAGTGAATTCAAACAAAACTACAGTGGTTATTTTAGGTTAATCTCACTGAATGAAAATGAAAGCTAGTGTTCTTTTTTTCTTTTTGATGCAGTTGTGTGTGATATTAATATTTGCACAGTGATGTCTCTTTTCCTGTTACTATCTTCAGACACATAATTGGAAAACAAAAACAGCCTATTGATGAATATTTAAATTGACTGGTGTAATCAGATACTTCTTCAATTTAAATCCCTCTATCTATCTATCTATCTATCTATCTATCTATCTATCTATCTATCTATCATCTGTTTTTTGAGACGGAGCCTCGCTCTGTCACCAGGCTGGAGTGCAGTGACACAATCTCAGTTCCCTGCCACTTCTGCCCTCCAGGTTCAAGCGATTCTCCTGCCTCAGCCTCCCAAGAAGCTGGGCTACAGGCGCACGCCACTAATCCCAGTTAATTTTTGTATTTTTAGTAGAGACGAGGTTTCACCATGTTGGCCAGGATGGTTTCAATCTCTTGACCTTGTGGTGTGCCCGCCTCAGCCTCTCAAAGTGCAGGGATTACAGGTGAGTGCCATTAAATCCATATTTTTAAAGAGTTTTTTTTTCAGTGTTTGGGCCTTCCTGGCAGGATTCTTTTCCATAGGCCATTACTTCTTTCTACTCTAAAGGCTTGCTTTGTGTGCCCACTGAGCCAACATACTTACAAAAGGCAACAGATAAGCCTTCTCTTCTTTTGTTTTATAAATGAAAAGTTCAAAACTTTTAGCTTCCAAGGAGCCAAAAGGGCCAATACAATATTTGATAGGCACAGAATTAAACTTAACTAAGGAAGAAACAGTATAGTGGGGGTATTTTATCATGTGTAACCATCATCAGAAGGAGAGGCTGGAAAAGTAGCAACCTTGAATGGCAGATCCTGAAGGCTTTGATAAGGCCTTATTTGATGGATTGGAGAACGAAGCAGGGTTTTTACTCAACAGAATGACATTATATTTTAGGAAGTTAACACGTGTGATGGTTATGACAAATGGATTAGAAACAACATAGAAAGTGGTCTCACTCAAAGTGTTTCCTAGACCAGAACCCATAGATTAAAAATGGGAATTCTCAGACCCTACACAGACCTCCTAAATCAGACCCTGGGGGAGTAGTTTAGTAATCAGTGTGTTCACAATCACTCCGGGTGATTCTGTTGCACACTAAATTTTGAAAACCACTAGACTGGAAGCAGAAAGACTTGAAGTAGACACAATTCACAATTGTGTCTGAATTGCTCCGTATCCAGCGTGTGGTAGGTGCTCAATACATTACTTTGTATTTGTCAGCTGGTGGTGACAGGCACCTAAACTAGTAAAGGAAAAGCATAATATGAGAACTAAGAAAGATTTTAGTTCCATTTGTGATTCAGTCAAGGGTGGAATCGGCTCTTAGTGAATGTGATTTTATAAATGATTTAATGTTGTTTTATTTGACAATTTTCTTCCTTTTCTAGTAGTTGCTCATTACAAATTCCAAATAAAAAAGAAGGGAAGTGTTGGTCGCTTATACCTGCTTGTACAGAGGTCCCAGATACATCTCCTCCACCTGAAAGAAATCACTTGGTTATGTAATCAGCAAGGTGGCATCAGTGTGGCAGGGAATGGTAGCTTAAGTTCTAAGACCAGCAGAAAATACGACAGTGGGAACTTCGCACAGTCCAGGATGGAGACAGATTCTGAGTGGTTAAGAACAGGAGGAGGGGTCAGGTATTCCTGAGGTTGCATGGGCATTGTTTCTTGAGGAAATGCTAACCTTGCGGCAGAAAGACCAAATTCAAAAATAAATGTCTTTGATTGCTGAAGGTAAATGTTCACTGACAAAAAGGCAGATGTATCAGTGTGAGGGAGGAACCCCGGTATCTACTCTCTAGTAGTCATTATATGGAACTTTACAAACATCTTATTTCGTCCTCACCATGTATGTTAATACATCTGTTTTATTAGCTGGGGCTGGAGACAGAAGTTCGTCCAAAGTTAAAGAGCCACAAAGTAGTCACGCTAGAATACAAACTCTTAAAGTCTGACTCCAAAGCCTGCGTTGTATCTTCCAGTTTGAAAAGTAATGCATGTGGTTATTGTTTTAGCAACTGTACTGAAATAGCTTATATATATATATATATATATATATATATATATATATATATATATTTAAAATAAATATTGAGGATGTCGTTGTATGTAGCATATAAATTTATCATTTAAATAAAACATTTTTGACTTGAATAGAGGGGTTTCTAACAGAAATGCAGTCTCCTGCTACAGTGCGTGTTGTCTGGGAAAACAGGAAATAAACTGCCGCGTTTTGGTTCTCAGCAACTTTAGAAGGAATATAACTTTCCATTCCTCCCATTTGGTCTTTCTATGCTTTCTTTATCAAATGTTTAAAAATATATTTGTGGGCCGGGCATGGTGGCTCATGCCTATAATCCCAGCATTTTGGGAGACCAAGGCGGGCAGATCACAAGGTCAAGAGTTCGAGACCAGCCTGGCCAATATAGTGAAACCCTGTCTTTACTAAAAATGCAAAAGTTAGCCAGGTGTGGTGGCAGGCACCTGTAGTCAGCTAGTCTGGAGGCTGAGGCAGGAGAATTGCTTGAACCCAGGAGGCTGAGGTTGCAGTGAGCAGAGATCACACCATTGCACTCCAGCCTGGACGGCAGAGCCAGACTCCATCTCAAAAAAAAAAAAAAAAAAAAAAAAAAAAAAAAAAAAAAAAAAAAAAAAAAAAAATTGTATGTATTTAAATAGAAACTGTTTTTTCTTTTCGTCAATGGAATAAAAGCAATACAGTCTTCTTTTTCTCCCTTATGTTTGATGTATATTTATTTTAAGCTCTGAAATGGCCTAAGTTACACAAGAGACATCCAATTATCCTTCCTTAAAGGATGAGGCCTTAGAGTGCTCACATTTCCCCTTCTTCTTCCTACATAAATGTTACTTGTGTGGGATCACCTGGCAATCAATCAAAGCAGTTCTGGATGCAAGAGACCTCGTTTGAGCTGGTCTTTGGTTGGCTAGAGGCTCTTAACAATGGCATTTGCTTGCATTTCCAGTGCGAATGGGTATTATACCATTTGCCCTGAGTTACCTTTTTTGGGAGTGGTGGTGGTGGTAAGGAATGGCTGAATTGGTGAATTTCAAGTCATTATGACAACTCAGTTTAGCTCCTTAAAGGAAAGCTATGACATAAGTTAAATATACATTCTACATATTTTATTCTATGATTGTGCCTTGCAGTGCTAAAAATTTAGAAGTCTTCTGGGCAAAATGGTGTGAAGACTAAGAAGCTATGGTTATTTAAAAAATGTTAAAATAATATCATAATTACTGTTTTACCCTTTTTAATGTTTTAATACTACTCATTCCTCACTTTGAACAATTCATTCCTATGGGAACAGCTTGAATAGTGCTTGATGCCTTAGAAGATACTCAGTTTATTTGGAGTTGTACATGAAAAAAGCAGGAAGCTATAGTGCAATGCTCCAACATAAGGAGGTATTTCTGGTTTTGTTTTCTCAAATCCTAGGAATTTATGTGATGAAGGAGTGAAAACAGGGCTGGAATTCAGCCAATGCACACTGGTACAGCTGGGTATTAAAATACTGAAATTCGTCTGTACGGGTTAATAAATAACCACTACCCTCAGTGCCTCCTGCCCCAGCTCACTGTCCCAGCCTCCTTGATGTCAAGGCTGGGGCTCCTTTAATCTCTTGCATCCAGCAAGGGGCTTCCAGGATCCTGCCGTGGTGTCAGTTCCGACAGGTTGTGCCCATGACTTATAGTGTTAAACATTTTGAATATCTCCTTCTGTGCCCACACAGAAAACTCAGAAGATCAATTATACTAGTTTCACTGAAACACTTAATCAATTCATTTTGTCTGCATTGATATATATAAATCTTCTGGGACTTAATTTTTGCTATTGGCCCTTCTATTATTGCTTTAGGAGCTTCATACTAATGTGAGATGAGAGAGACAGAAAGTGTCATCAGAAAACAAGTGTGAGGGCCCACAGGCCCACGTTGGAGATGAATTTGGCCATATTCAGTTTTATTAAACATCTTGAAGCATTTAAAACAAAACAATGTCCTGTGGAACCCAGATGCATATAGCCAGGTGTTTTTCTCTTAATATTTAAACCCATTTTATGGAAGATTTAATCCATATGTTAAATCTTTGACTTCAAAAGGCATTCCTTGAAAGACTAATAGAAATGATGAAAAACGGGTCTAAAGGTTATGTTCAAAGATGTCATTTATGGATTGGGGGTAAGGGTCTGAGGAGAGAGAGAGAGACTTGGGGGCTTTTCATGAAGTCATTTAGTGTGTGAAATGTTCTAGAGCAAAAGGGAACTCTTGAAATTTCATCATCATAGAATCTTTTTTCATTCCCAAAGAGCATGTTTTTGAAACAGTGCATAATATAGCTATTTGTTCTCTTAGACACATCTCAGGGAAGAAAAAGAAGTTAGGAAAATGAGCCCATTGTTTTTCAAAATTAGTGACAAACTTCAAAATAATTCCAAACAAACCTCAAATAAAACATTTTCCCCTACTGTGAATCCCATTTAAACTGTTTGGGTCAGCCTGTTTTAATGAGTCACATTCACGCTGACACATCCACACACTCCAGACAAAGACGACTGTACCTCTAAACCCATTTAGCAATGATAGATGACTGTCAGCTTTGTGGAAGCAGCACATGCAGCGGCTTGATAGCGCAGAATGAAAGCAATCTACAAGTGCAAGTCTGTTTCTTTTGGCAACGGAAGGAGTTGCTAATGGATTCATCATTTTCTGTTAAGCATGAATGTCAAACAAAAAAACATTTAGAGCTCTATTCAGCTGAATTTCCGGCTCGACGCTTGCCAGCTATGGAAGCCCTGTGACTTGGAACCTGCGCAGCTCAAGCCCGATTCCTGTTTCCAGAGTTCCATGGGGCCAGTGCCACGGAACTTGGATTTCTGCCGAGGGCTCCTCCTCCTCTCTTCACCTCCCCCTCGCCCCTTTTCTCTCCAATCGCATGGAGCCGCCAGTGAATGCCATCTATGGAGCAGACCCGGCTGCCAACTCTTAACACCAGCTGACTTCGCCTCAGAATCCCATAGGAAGTCCACTGACACCCCTCAAGAAGCAATGGCAGGGTGTGGACTTCTTGTATCCAGAGATTCTGGGGCCTTTAAGCCTTGGAATTCGGTGGGTCGAGTGGGCACCACACACTTCCTATTTAGGGGTCATAAATATGCAACATGGCCTGGACCCTTTCTACAAACGAAAAATAAACACAAAAATAATAACAGTTGAAGTGCCTGGGCTCCAAAAATGCGACGTTCATCTCTGAATGGACCTTGAGAGGAACTGGGAAGAAATTCTGGCCTTAGAACACAGCCCTTTTGATATCCTTCAACACAGAAGAGCTCCCTCCGTCTGGGAGAAGGGCTTCTTCAGTTGAGCACACAGGGGACAGCTGTGGGAGTGTGCTGAGCCCACACACATCAGGGGCGTCCACCCTGGCAGGAGAGAGGTTACAGACCCCGGGTCCTCACACACCAGGCCGGTGCCAGCCCTACCAGCAGCTGTGTGATCTTGGCTAAGTCTCTCCACCCCTCAGTGCCTTATCGCTTGGTTGTTTTCGAGGATTAAATGAGATCGCATGAAATCGGGAGGGTAAACTATAAATCACTACACAAATGTATATTAACTGAACTGTTTTAATTAATAAATTAATAACAAATACTAGGAGCTAATGTAGGATGGTAAGAGAGTTCAGAACAGAGAAGCGAAGAGACAGATTCCTGGCAACTCCGTTTTTTGTTCTTCAGTGTACCCTTTACACTGAAAGGGAAACGTTTATCCCAATAAGTAACACTTTGACTGTACGGTGCCATGGATTTGTACACTACTCAGTCTTTGGAAGAGATCTAGACGGCTCTCACGTCTCCAAATATCCACCCTGATGTCAATCATTTCACCGCTCTAGCTTTGCTAGTCTGCATTTCCCAGCAAATAGGACTCCCCTCACCCAGTTAAAATGCAAACATATGGAAGACGAGGAATTCATGCTTAACTTAGCAATTAGCATTTAGCAGAGTATAGCTGGATTAAGATACGAGGTTGATGGCAGTGGGCTAGGGAGGAAATAAGATAGCAGGAGAAAGGAAAGGAAGCTCTAAAATCAACTTCATTTTTTTTTTTTTTTTGCAGGCATGCCTTGTGCCTCTCTTGTCTTTAATATTCAATGATATTGCAAGGATAATTGAAATAAATTGTGAAATGTTGCCAGTACCTTTGTAAATTACAGGACGATAAGTGACTTAATGTGACATTGATATTGATGATTACTTCAGCCTGAGGAATAAAGGCAGACCTTGTGTAGAAACAAATTATTGGTCTTACCTGAAGATAGTTTAATCTAAAATTTAAATGTTACCTCCTTCAGGAAGCCTTCCCTGATCCTCTGGGTTGAATCAATCATAGTATATACTTCAGAATATACATTTCTCATGCCATTTGTTTGTTTGTATGCATTTATTAACTTTTAAGTTCAGGGGTATATGTGCAGGTTTGTTACATAGGTAAACTTGTGTCATGGAGGTTTGTTGTACAGATTGTTTCATCACCCAGGTATTGAGCCTCGTACCCATCAGTTATTTTTTCTGATCCTCTCCCTCCTTCCACTGTCCACCTACTGGGGGCCCCAGTGTGTGGTTCCCCTCTATGTGTCTGTGTGTTCTCATCATTTAGCTCCCACTTATAAGTGACAACATGTGGTATTTGGTTTTCTCTTTCTGTGTTAGTTTGCTACAGATAATGGCCTCCAGCTTCACTCATGTTTCCGTGAAAGACATGATCTTGTTCTTTTTTATGGCTGTATAGTATTCCATGCTGTATATGTACCACATTTTCTTTATCCAATCTATCATTGTTGGGCATTTAAGTTGAGTCCATGACTTTGCTATTGTGAATAGTGCTGCAACAAATATATGTGTGCTTATAATACATATATGTTAACTGTGAGTTTGACTCCTTTAATTCTATATTCAATACCTTTTAAACTCTATATTCATGTAGTAGCTAGCACATTGCAGGAACTCAGAAAATATTTGTTGAATTTAATAGGTACAATCTCTAAAGGACAAAGTGGATTAGGCAATCATTTTCCTAGTGTATCCAGGACTTGGTCTACCTAGCAATCAAATCTAAAGATGCTTTTCAGCAGAATGTTAAACTCTATAAAGGATTAGTTGCCCTATGATTTTTTAAAATGCTGCCACTTAGATGATACCTTAATAGAATTAAATGGTATTTTGCTGAAGCACTTAGCTAAATGTTATATGCCCATACCGCTTAGAAATATAACCAAACCCACCCAGGAATTACCTATACATACATGATAGTGTATTGGTAAAGCTATATGCCAAATGTCACTTTAACTTGCAGAATGATCAGATTCTTATTCCACAGGGCTGGTTTCAATGAGGAATTTTCAGAATGATGAAACCAGATTTAGCTGGTAGCAATTATTGGTACATTTCGGATGAGCTCAGCATGAAGAATAAGACTGAAGAAAGATTAAGTCTCAAATACTAAAGGAGAGAAAAAAAATGAAAAGAGAGACCGAAAGGGCTTGAAAAGCAGGAAAGGACTGGTTATCTGCAGGACGCTGGTATTCTTATGTGGGATGGTGTGACCCAGTCTGGGTTGGAATGCTATCTCTATGTGATCTGCAGAATTTCTCTCTTGACTGAAGCAACTGCAGAAGAGTGAATTAAAGTCTTAAGGAGAAAAATCAATAAAGGAAAAAAAAGATAAAAGCAATATGGCTGGAGAGGATTTCAAAACCCGTATAAAAGTCTCTTAAATGGGCATGGAGAACTAACCAGTATTTATAAGAGTTTAACAGGAACACCAATAAGAATAGATTTGTTGGTCTCCTCAGAGGAACAAAAAGGCTTCTGGGTGGTTTATGGCATTTAGTGGGTCTTTGTTTCACTCTAGGGTGTGACATATAGCAACATAGATTGCATAAAAGACTGCCTATAATGACAAGAAATTCATTGGAGAGATATTACGAGAGAGTTGGGATTAGAGTAACCCTCACTGCTTGCTCAGTGCTGTGGAGGAAGTACAGAACTCCAAGCATCTTTCCTCTGATAGCTCTTCTGTATTCCCAGCCTGGGAATTTCTCTGAACTATATGCTAGAAACAGACAACATACTGTTTTAATCCCAATAATAATGACACTTTCTCTACTGTATCTTTTAAAGATCTGTAAAATGCTTTTTTTTTCTTTAACTATAAAAAGTGTAATTGATTCCAAACCTTCTCTGAGCCAAACATCTTCTAATTTGGTGGAAAGGTGAAAGAAGCAAGAGGGAAAGAGCTGTGGAAGTGGAAGTGATAGAAATCGTGGGAGAAAAGGGTGGAGTGTATTCCTACGAGTTAAGGAAAGCCACGTCAAATAAAATCTAGTGCTTGGGGAGCTAGATCTCAAAATGACCAAGAAGACATAAATATAAATATGACCCCTCCTCCTCTCCCCTGCCCTGGTCTGAATGTGTGCAGGGAGAGCATTTGATACTGTGTCCATCTGGCCATTTGTTGGTCCATTTATTCATTTCAAGACATTCTTTCTTTAGTGCCCATTATATCATAGGTACTCTTCCTATCGAGAAACTTTCAACAGTGAAATTCTGGCATTGCAACCATAAAGAGTCTTAATTAGGAAGAATAAAAAGTGTGTTTTTTGATAAAAGCCTAGAGTGAGACTTTACAGAATCTGAACTTGAAAACGTGTACACATACAGTGGGAAAAGCACCTGTGCATGGAATTATGAATAAGTGACTAAGGAGCTGAAGCCTAGATGTGAAAGGAAGAGCATAGAGAAGAAAACCCAGGCTGATAGGTTAAATAAAAACTTTCACTTGGCTCCATATGATTCCACAGGAAGTGCTTTTGGTCCTAATGCCAGGGTTGCTTAAGTGATGAGCCCGCGTATCTAAATATGCCCTCTAGGAATGGTGAGACAAAACATTTTTGCCTTTTTTTTCTGTCCTATGCTTCCAGTCCTCCCCGCTCCCCGCCCCCCACACACATTCTAACTCTCACCTGTAGGCTGCTCTTAGTCCAAACATTCTGCGACTCTGAAATAGACCATTCTTATAGCCAGTCCAGGTCCATCGGTGCCTTGATGATGATTTCTTGACCTCTGCCTTGTGCTCTGAGTGAAATCCCAGTGCTGACAACCTGTTCCACAGTTTTCACACAATGAAAGTCAGCACTGCTTTGGCCATTGGCCAAGTCAGACTCCAAGTAGAATAATCTCTTCTTTCCTCATTGACCACTAAGGGCTGAGTCCTTCATGTGCACATACTGCCTCTAATTTTTCCAGTCACCAACAAGGCTATCATTCCCATTTTACAAAGGAGAAAACGGGTTAGTGGAACTAAGGAACTTTACCCAAAACCATGGAGCTGAAACGAATAGAATGCAAACCAAGCCTTCTACATGGTACCCTCTTCTTCATGCTAATTCCCCCAGTTTCTTCACCTGAGTCATACTGGTGGTGACGGACTTCCAGATGTCACTCCCAGGCTCTCTGGACGGATAGAGGCTTCACCTTACCCCTGTGGACCCCATGCCCCAACTTGCAAAGACCATCATCTTTCAGGTGCTGTCAACACTCTGAATACAATATGCTTCCTATGGCCTGGGTGCCTCTCAAGACCTGCCTTCAGTACCTGCCTCTTCAATGAGTAGGTCTAAATCTCTTCCTGGTCTCCCATAGTTTGCCTCATTCCACATGGACAACACAGATACGCCCAGCTGGATTTTGAGATATGACCCTCTTTTCTTGAGATCCCCTTAGAAACTAAGATTTTCTTTTTGAGTCATTTGAAAAGAATCATGGTTTACTTTAAATGGCGAAGAGTTTGGGTTCCAAGTCAAGTGCATCAGAAACAATGCACTTTGTTTCTGATACTGTCATGAACCTAATTCTGAGCCTTCATTTACTCATCTGAAAAACTGAGATAATAACAAGCCTCTAAGGGGTTCTGTAAGGACTAAATGAGTTATTTATGCAAATCTCTTCAGAGTGATTAGCATGAAGGTCCTCGATGGATGGCGGCTCCTATTATGATTATTATCCACATATTCATTATTATAATCATCACTTCCTGGCAAGGAAAGTCCTAGGGGTGGATTGATGAGAAATCCTTATGATGTGAGCTGGAGACAGGTACAAGCACTTCGCTTTACTCAGAGAAGGAGGTGGGGCAATTTACTGGAAAGGATTCTCAACAAAGCTGACTGCTCAGTGACTATTTAGGGATGATACCATATTTTTTTCTCTCCAATCTTATTTTTTAGTGAGAGCTATCAGTGATATTTTTAAGTAGAAGTCCTGTAATTTCTGGGGGAAGGTTTTGTAAATACACACATTTGGGCCCCCGTCCCTGAAGACGGATTCAGTCAGTCGAGGTGGAGCTTCAGGACTTGTTATATTGAGAAGCTGTGCAAGCCGTTCCCCTGAGTGCTGCCTGGTGGTGGTGCTCCTGGATCTCCAAATCCTTCCAGATTTGATATTCCGCCATTTCCTAGTAACAACTGAAGAAGAAAATAATATGGGAAGTACAGTGTGATTTGCCCAGTTCTGGAGGATACGTGTGTGTCAGTTGCTAGGGCTGTCGTAACAGGTGAGTATCACAGACTGAGCGTTCTGAAAGCCGGAAGCCCAGGATCAGCAGGTTTGCTTTCTCCTGTGGCCTCTCTCCTCAGCTTGCAGATGGCTGCCCTCTCACAGCGTCCTTACATGGTCTTTTCTCAGTTTGCTGTGAATCCCTGGTGTCTGTCTCTTTCTAGGTCCAAATTTCCTCTCTAAGGACAACAGTCAGATTGGATTAGGACCCACGCTACTGGCCTCATGTTAATGTCATCACCTCGTTAAGTGTCCTGTCTCCAAATGCAGTCACATTCTTAGGTACTGGGGGTTAGGGCTTCAATATTTGAATCTGAAGCAAGGAGGCATAATTCAGCCCATAAAAACATTCAAAGCCTTTAAAAATGTACACAGTCACTTTTAGGAATTTATTCCAGTAAAGAAAGAAAGAAAGAGAAGGCTGCCCAAAGTTTTGCTCACAGCAGGAGTCCTGCCCACACCTAGAAGGCCTTTAGCCACTGTCTGGGTGAGCCTGAGGAAGCAGGGCCTCTGGGACCACATTTCTGTCTGCCCCCTGACTACGCTAAGCATTGGTGTCTGGCGTCTGCAGAAAGAGGGCCCGCAGGCAGAAGCTGAAGAAATTATTTTCAGGAGGAGCCTTGTGGGCCAAGCAACAATGTGTGGTCTGAATCTCTCTAGAACAAAATGACACAACAGATAAGAGGAGAGTTAGGCTTCTGTGAAATGTGGAACAGAATGTGGACCACTTACAGCTTGCTGGGGACACCAGTGGTTTCCAGAGGGTACCAGTGTGCCCAGAGGATACTGACGAGAAGTCATTACCCCAGACTGGAGCCAACCTGTTAGTGAACTCATGGGAGCATCCAGCCCTAGGGACTCTCAGGGATGTTAGTGGCTGAGATTCTATATGAATGGTGGTGAGGACAAGAGATGTCCTGTGAAGTAGATGTCTTCTTACAGCACAGCCTGGGGAGACCCCAGGAAATCCAAGTATTGCCTACTATAGAAAAAAAGGGGAAAATACCACAAATGTCCAACAATTAGGGGGTAATTGAAGTACATGATTCTATGTTCGTGTAAATATAACAGTATGCAGTTGTTAGAAATCATATTGTGGAAGAATATATACTCAAGAAATATTCACTGTGGTACTAAATAAAAAATACAAGAATAGTACAGAATAATAGCTTTTTGGTTTATAAAAATTATTAGTTATCTATTAAAAATGCCACGTGCCTGCATACCAAGTTGTGGTTATCTTGGGATGGGAGATTCAGGCTATTTTTTTCTTAGCAATTTTCTGTGCTTTTTCAAGTTTTCTGCATTGCACGTATAGGTTATTTATAAAATTTGAATTTTAAAAGAGTTTAATAAAAGGAAAACCAGCTCTGCTAAAATGGTATCCAGACTGATACCTGTCATTAGATTGTCTATGTGATTTGAGAAGGAACTGTTTCTTTTTCTGTTAAAAAATTACATTTTTCTACTTTTTTCACTAAAATATCATTTTGAATAAAATGACAAAGATAGCAGATGGAACTTTAAGGTGTATTTACTTGAAAAAAGAGAAAGTTGTTATCTGTATGCCAACGTCATTGTCTAAACATTTTCCTGTATTCGTCTGAGACCAAAAGTCTGGAATAACTGCAATAGATATTTCATAATTTAACACACACATACATTTTTTAAAAAATATATATATTTTATTGCATTTTAGGTTCTGGGGTACATGTAAAGAACATGCAGGATTCATCTAGGTACATACATGGCAATGTGGTGTGCTGCCTCCATCCCCATCACCTATATCTGGCATTTCTCCCCATGTTATCCCTCCCCTACTCCCCATCCCCCTCTGCCCCTCCCCTGTTTCCCCCTGACAGACCCCAGTGTGTGATGCTCCCCTCCCTGTGTCCATGTGTTTTCATTGTTCAACACCCTCCTATGAGTGAGAGCATGCAGTGTTTGATTTTCTCTTCCTGTGTCAGTGTGCTGAGAATGGTGGTTTCTGAGTTCATCCATGTCCCTACAAAGGACTTGAACGCATTGATTTTTATGGCTGCATGCTATTCCATGGTGTAAATATGCTACATTTTCCCTGTCCAGTCTATCATCGATGGGCATTTGGGTTGGTTCCAAGTCTTCGCTATTGTAAACAGTGCTGCAATGAACATATGCACACACATACATCTTAAACATCTATGCCAAGAGTTTTTCCTTATGCTTTTTACACACCACCCTATTATCTGTGTTTCAGCCAGAGTACATTGTCATTCCTGTTCCACACTGGCCAGGAGACCATCAGTGCATTTGGATGGTATGCACACCTTCCTCTCTGACCTGCTATGCTGAATCATCAGAACAATGATTTCAAGACATTCTCCTGTCATATTTATACATATCCATATGAATAGATATGTATACATGCATATGTACACGATACAATATGCATATTGCTTTCTTTTTAACTTAACTAATTCTGTACTTGACACATTTCATGCATGATGTCCAATGTTCTACAAACCCTTTCCTGATATGCCAAGCAGACAGGAGCCACCTTCATCAATGTGTAATTTGATTCTTTTGTTTGTGAAGCATTCATTTTGTCTTTTTCTTCATGAAGTTTGACCTAGGTTTTCTCTTCTCTGAAAAGTCCACTTTAAATCTTTTAAGTCTTCTTTAATGCGTACTTTGTTTTTCTGAACTAGTGCATAGTTTTTTTTAAAGAAACAGAACATAAAAAAGTGAGATGATACAAAAATGTTAATTCAAGCTGAGTTCTTTGGAGGAAAGTAACTTATTCTTTTAGAATATATTATGAAAGATAAATCCTAAGTAGGATTAATTGAAATGTTGGTCAGAGTGTCTATAATTATATCAGATGTTCTAGGAAGAATTTTAATTTAAAAACCACAGTAATTAATATTCTGTGTAGAAATCACATACCTATGTGTATTTCAAAATACATGTCTTGAATACATATCATAACATTTAATTCAGTGCATTGACTGCTTAGTCAAACACTCCTTTAAAGGTAACATATTGCACTGGCAGGCCCGTCGATGGAGTGGGGGAGGGCAGGGCTGGGGGAGGCCAGAAAGACATGTGCATGGAGCTAAGAAAAGGCCCTGAAAGGGGTGTTCCGAGGCTGGTGACCAAAGGGTCACCTACTTTATTAATTTACCTATGGATGGAGCGAAGTTCACCTCCTAGAGACTCATCCAAATATATATATATATATATATATATATATATATATATATATATATATATATATATATATAAATAAGGAGAAGATGCATTGCAATGCCCAAAGGAGTTTATCTTGCCTCTGATAATGCTTTTATTGTGACCTGAATGGAGAAGAGGGGATATCTTTATTGAAAAGAATTCAGCCCTTATTTTTTCTATTTTGTATTAATACAGTCAATTTTTCCTCCAGAATTATGTAAACCCAGAGGTTTTTATTCCTTTTCAAATTCTTAGTGGTTACTCAATATGTTTTGAATGAATGCTTGGATGAATGAAAAGGAATAATGATGTTTTGAACTTTTAAAATTTATTATGAAGAATTTCAAATCTAAACAATTTGAGAGAATGTTATAATGAACTCCCAGGTTCTTGTAACTCAGATTCAACAATCACCAATTTATGACCAGTCTTGTTTCATCTCTACTTGTTTGGTACCCTAGCAGTGTTCTTTTAAAGCAAATTCAGATGTTTACTATTTCATCTGTAAATATTTTAATCTCTAAAAATTAAGGATTCTTTCTTTAAACATAACACACCAGAATTAACAATATCCTTGATACCCAGTCAGTGAAGGAGTTCATGACTGGTTTGCACATAGTTTGCTTAAATTAGAATCCAAATAAGGCCCACACATTGCAATTGAGTAATGTGTCTCTTAGGCATATGTAATTTATCTGTTCTCCATCTTTTTCTTTTTACCATTTATTTGTTGAGGTTTGTCCTGTAGTTTTTCATATCTCTTTAGTATTGTTCAGGATGCTTTATTTTCCTTTTATTTTCCATGAATTAGTAGATTGATATAGATGCTTGATCAGACTCAGGCTTGACTTTTTTTAGTAAGAGTATTTTACAAGTGACACTGTGTACATCCATCAGGAGGCATATAATGTCTGCTTGTCTCTCTTCGTGAGATGTTAACAGCCATTAATGATCATTGCCTGTATCCATTAATTCATTAAGAGCCTCAGAATGCACTATTCTATTATTCTTTCTTCATTTACTAGCTTGAATACTTTACAGAAACATTCTTTATCAGCTATTTATTTACTTTGTGGTATATTTTGCATAATTAAGAGAGAATAAATGCTTAATTCTTTTTCCATATTAACCAGTTTTCAAAATAATGAATTAGATCTCTAACATTTTCCAAAAATAACGAATGAATTTTTTGAAGTGTCATTATCAACTCATGAATTCAAACATATTTGGTAAGTTTTGATTCATTTTGGATACTGTATTATTGTATTGCTGCTCAAATTATTCTATCATTAGCTAGTGGGGGCCTTTCAAGCTGGCTGTTGCATCCATTTGACAAAGTTCGAATAGTCCTAATAATATTTTTCTTATTCTTGTGTGACAAGACGTTGTGTATTTCTTGACCCACAGCTGGGATCAGTCATTTTTCCAAAGAGCCCTGAATCTTTTTATTTTATTTATTTATTTTTTATTGCATTTTAGGTTTTGGGGTATATGTGCAGAACGTGCAAGATAGTTGCATAGGTACACACATGGCAGTGTGTTTTGCTGCCTTCCTCCCCTTCACCCACATTTGGCATTTCTCCCCAGGGTATCCCTCCCCAGCTCCCCCGCTGCTGTCCCTCCCCTGTACCCCCAATAGACCCCAGTGTGTAGTACCCCCTTCCCTGTGTCCATGTGTTCTCATTTTTGCTCACCCGCCTATGAGTGAGAATATGTGATATTTCTTTTTCTGTTCTTGTGTCAGTTTACTGAGAATGATGTTCTCCAGATTCATCCATGTCCTTACAAAGGTCACAAACTTTTTAAAGGGAAGTAGTATGTAAGATCACCATCTGGATGTTGGGGTGGCTGTTGCTTCTGGATTGATCGTTGCTTCCAAGCTTTTCCAGTGGACAGAACTAAGGAATAAGAATTTTTTTTTTATTGCAAAGCACATCACGATTTCACACTATTTCCAGGTCAAATTTAGGACTATCGACTTTTTATTTAAACTCTTCTGACATCCACATTCTTTTGTTCCATACAAACATTCCTGATTCCGAGCAGCCCTAATATTCTTATTTTCTTTACTCCACAGTAAATACATAACAGAATCAGAATAATAATATGAAGACTACAGCTAACTATGTGATTACTGAAAACAGTTTAAGTTGTGTTTGCCATCATTTGGTCCTTAGAATATACAGTTGCCTCTCAGTGTTTCTGGGGAATCAATTCCAGGACCTCCGTGGAATACTAAAATCTGAGGATACTCAGATCTTCTATATAAAATGGCATGGTATTTTATATAACCTATGCACATCCTCCCATATACTTTAAATTATCTTTAAATCATTTATAATACCTAATACAATATACATGATATGTAATTAGTTGTAACACTGTATTGTTAAGGGAATAATGACAAGAAAAATTAGTCTGTGCCTGTTCAGTACAGACAATTTTTTTCTGAGTATTTTTGATCTGTGTTTGGTTGACTGCATGGATACAGAAACCACAAACAAGGAGGGCCTAGTATTCCGGTAGGGGTTAGTATTCAAAATACTGCATTTTAAAGTTACTTGAGACATTTGCATTCTGTGTGGGAATGCCACCAAACTAGGTAAACAGCTAATATCACACACACACACACACACACACACACACACACACACTTATATGACTGTACACTTCCCCAACTTGCCTTTTTTTTTTTTTGAGATGGAAGTCTTGCTCTGTCGCCCAGGCTGGAGTGCAGTGGCACTATCTCGGCTCACTGCAACCTCGGCCTCCTGGGTTCAACAAATTCTCCTGCCTCAGCCTCCAGAGTAGCTGGGATTACAGGCATGCACCACCATCCCCAGCTAATTTTTGTATTTTTAGTAGAGATGGGGTTTCACCATGTTGGCCAGTGTGGTCTCGATCTCTCAACCTCATGATCCATCCACCTTGGCCTCCCAGGGTGCTAGGATTATAGGTGTGAGCCACCGCGCCTGGTCCCCCAACTTGCCTTTTTTGTCTAGCATTATGCACTAGGCATCATTCTATAGCAGTGTATAGAGATACTCCGTATTCCTTTCTAGAATGCCACTGTGTGGATGTGCCAAAACTTACTTACCTTTTCCCTAATGATCTGGGTTTTTTACAATATTTTGCACTTACAAATTCTTTTGCAAATTATTTTAATGAATGGTTTGGTGAATTTGATGTGTTTGAATGTCTTTATATTTTGCTAGTGCATATTTATGATATTTTTATATCAAAGGGTAAATGTATTTGAACTTTTACTGCCAATCTCCAAGCATGGTGGTTCACACTGTAATCCCAGAACTTTCGGAAGTGAGGTGGGAGGATTCCTTGAGGCCAGGAGTTCAAGATCAGCCTGGCTGACATAGTGAGATTCTGTCTTTACAAAAAAAATTTCTTAAAAATTAGCTGGGTGTAGTGGCTCACACATGTAGTCCTAGCTACTAAGGAGATTGAGGTGGAAGGATCACTTGAGCCCAGGAGGTGGAGGCTGCAGTCAGCTATGATTGCACCACTGCACTCCAGCCTGGGCAACAGAGTGAGACCCTCACCAGTCACTAGAATCTGATTTGAGCCACTTTACCTTGCTGTGTTTCTTTTTTGACTAAAATGTTTGCTTTTATCTCTATTCCATTTTTCTATAGAATGTTGAGCCTTTGACTTCTCAGTTTTTAGAAGCATTTTATATATTTAATAACTAACTCTTTGTGACAGTATTCAACTATTTTGTTGTTTGCTGTTTGACTTTTTACTTTGCTAATTGTGTTTATTTTGCTATTCATTTTTTTAAAATTGTGTATTATTAAATGTATCACTTTCTCCTTTTTTCTTCTAGTCAAATTTGGAAAGTAGCCTTCTTCCCAAATTAGAGAGGAATTATCCCAAGTTTTTTCAAATCTTATTTCTAGGACTTGCAAGGTTGCATTAGAGTTTAGCGTTTGATTCTGCTATGTTTGGATTTACTTTTGCGTGTGGTATGAAGAATGGATCCAACGCTGTCTTTTCCATGTGGCTTTCTTCTTATCCCAATACTTTTTATTAGAAAGTACGTCTTTTTCCCATTGATCTGAGATGCTGCCTTTTCATGTACATTTCCAAATGCATTGAATTTATTTCTGGATTTTCTGCTCTGTTTCACTGGTCAGTCTATTCCTACCACAATGGTTTACTTTTAGTAGCTTAAATTCTGTTTGAATATTTAATAAGGCTAGACTAGCCCTGTCCCCACCCCTTGTTCTTCTTTTTCAGGGCTTTCTAGGCTATTGTTCTTCCAAATAATATTTGTAATCATTTTGTTCAGCCCTGGAAAAAAGCATGTTGGTATTTTATTGAGGTCACATTGCATTTAAATATTGCACTGAATGACAATTGACATTTTCAGAATATGGAGCTTTATAATCTAAAAACACAGTATGTCTTTCCATTTGTTTATTTCTATTTTTTAAAAATATTTCTGGGATGTTTTGTAGGTTTCCTCACATGAATTTGAGACAATTTCTAGTCAAATTTACTTCTGGGTATTAATTTTCCTTTGTGTTCATCCTATAAGATGGCTTCTATTACATATTCTAGCTGTTGTATTTGTGTCAGTAAAGGCTATTGATTTTTGCATGATGACTTTGTAAACTGCTACTGTACTAAATTCTGCTATTGTTCCAAACAACTTTCTCATTTGTTTTATGCATATAGTTGTACCATTTCCCTTCCTTCCTTCCTTCCTTCCTTCCTTCCTTCCTTCCTTCCTTCCTTCCTTCCTTCCTTTCTTTCTTTCTCTTTCTTTCTTTCTTTCTTTCTTTCTTTCTTTCTTTCTTTCTTTCTTTCTTTCTTTCTTTCTATCTTTCTCAGTAATTAGGATGTTTAGATTTTCTGTTTCTATTAGGGTATGTTGTATTTTTCTAGAAAATAAATTACTTTATCTCACTTTTCAAATTTATTTGTATGGAGTTGTGCAAAGTAGTCCCATTTTTTTTAAAAAAAGTTTCCTTCATTTTGATAAATATTTTCCACTTACTAATTTTGCATATTCATACTTTCTTGACTTTTTTCCTTTTTAATACTTTTCCCACTGAAGTATAATATACTAAAAGAGAATAAATCATAAGTATACATATCAGTGAATTTTTACAAAGTGAACATACCTGTGTAACCCCTAACATATTAAGAAATAGAGCATTCCTGGAAATAGAACATCAAGAAACCCTGCTCTGTCCCCTCCCAGTCACTATGGCTTCTGTACTCTCCAGAGGGTACCACTGTCTGACCTTCAAAACTACAGATTTATTTCACCTGTGTGCCAACTCTGTACAGATGAAATTATAGTCTTGCTTCTCTTTTGTGTCTACCTTCTTTTACTCAACCTTATGCTTGTGAGATTCTTCCATGTTGCAGCAGGTAACAAGTTTATTCATTTTATTTGCTGAATAAAATTCCATGTATTAATATACCAAAATTTAATATTTCATCTGTTGATTAACATAGAGATTGTTTCCAGTTAGTGACAATTCAGAATACTACTACTATGAACATTCTTATACATATTTTCTGGTACACATATACACATTTCTGTGTGGTATATACCTATGAGACGATTTGATGGGTGATGTGTCATGTTGTATGTTCAGCTTTGGTAAATACTTCCAAACCGTTTTTCAAAGTGATTGTTCCAATGTATGGTCCCCAAACCAGTGTATCAGAGTTTCTGTTGCTCCATATAAACTTGGAATTGTCAATCTTCTTAAATTTAATTATTGTAGTTTTAGATTTGCACTTTCCTGATGATGAATGAGCATTTTTTCATGTTTCATTGTCTGTTTAGAGTTTATCTTTGTGAAATGTCTGTTCAAGTCATTTGCCCATGTTTCTATTGGATCGTCTGTCTTATTAAAAGGAGAGGAATTCTTTATATGTTCTTTATATTAAAGAAATTTTGTACATGTTCTGAACCTTTGTAAAATGTAGGTATTGCACATATGAACTCCTGCTCTGTATCTTGACTTTTAACTCTCTAAATGAGTCTTTTGACGAGCAGGAATTCTTAATTTTTATATTATCCAATTTATAATTTTTCCATTTATGGTTATTGCTTTATTTTTCTATTTGATCAGTCTTTGCCTGTGACAAGATCATGAGATATTCTTGTACATCATATTCTAAATTTCCCTTTCAGATCTGCTAACCACGTAGAGTTGATTCTTTACATGATACAGGTGGGAATCAATATTAATTTTTTTCTGTATGGGTAGTTAATTGATCCACCATTATGTGTTGACAATTCTCTTTTACCTACAATTCTGCAGTGCCACCTCTGTCATAAATCACGTGTGTATGTCAGAGTCTATTTCAGTACTCCCTCTTCTGCTTCACTGGTCCATTTGCCTAAGCTTACGCTAGTGCAACCCGCCTTAATTAATACAGCATGGTATTCAGTGGTGTAGAGTTTCCAAATGTATTCTTCAAAACCGTTTTGTCTGTTCTTGGTTCTTTGCAATTTTTTATTTTTCTTTTCTTCTTCTTTTTTTTAGGAACAGAGTCTTGCTGTGTCACACAGGTAGAGGGTAGTTGTGCAGTCATAGCTCACTGCAACCACAAACTCCTGGACTCAGGCAATCCTTCTGCCTTGGCCTCCCAAAGTGCTGGGATTACAGGCATGAGCCACCGTGCCTGACCCTGTTGATTGCATTTCAAAAATTAATTTTAAAAAATGTCAATTTCCATCAATCCTCCAAAAAATCTTTGCTGGGATTTTTATTGTAGTTGCATTGAATCTATCAATTGATTTGGGGAAGAACTGATGTGTTTACAATACCTATTGTTCTAAGAACCCAGAAATAAAGCCACACACCTACAGCCATCTGATCTTTGATAAAGTTGAAAAAAATAAGCAATAGGGAAAAGACTTCTTATCTAATAAATGGTGCTGGGATAGCTGGGTAGCCATGTGCAGAAGAATAAAACTGGGTCCCTACCTTTCAACATATACCAAAATTAACTTAAGATGAATTAAAGATTTAAACATGAGACCTTGAACTGCTAGACTTCTAGAAGAGAACTTAGGAAACACCACTCTGGGCATGAGCCTTGGGAAAGACCATATGACTAAATCCTCAAAAGTAATTGCAACAAAACCCACATTGACAAGCGGGACCAAATTAAACTAAAGAGCTTCTGCACAGCAAAAGAAACTACCAGCAGAGTAAACAGGCAACCTACAGAATGGGAGAAAATGTTTGCAAACTATGCATCTGACGAAGGTTTAATGCCTAGAATTTATAAGGAGCCCAAACAGTTCAGCAAGCAAAAAACACATGACGCCATTAAAAAAATGGGCAAAAGACATGAACAGATACTTTTTAGATAAGACATACAGGTAGCCCACAAACATATGAAAAAATGCTCCACATCACTAATCATCAGATAAATTTAATTCCAAACCACAGTGAGATACCGTCTCATACCAATCAGCATGGTTATTATTAAAAAGTTAAGAAACAACAGATGCTGGCAAAGCTATGGAGAAAAGGGAACACTGATGTACTGTTAGTGGGAATATAAATTGGCTCAGCCCCTGTGGAAAGCAGTTTGGAGATTTCTGAAAGAATTTAAAATGGAACCACCTTTCAGTGCAGTGATCGCATTATTGGGTATATATTCGAAAGAAAATAAATTGTTTACCAAAAAGACAGGCACTTGCATGTTCATCACAGTATGACTCACAGCAGCAAAGATATGGAGTCAAACTAGGTGCCTATCAGTCATGGATTAGACAAAGAAAATGTGGTACATGTGCACCATGGAATACTACACAGCCATAAAAAACAAAATTCGTTCCTTTGTGCAACATGAATGCAGCTGGAGGCCATTATCCAAGTGAATTAATGCAGGAACAGAAAACCGAATACTGCATGTTCTCACTTATAAATAGAATCTAACATTGGGTACTTCTTGTTATAAAATATTGTGACCCAAACTGGGGACTACCAGAGTGGGGAGGAAAGTGGGGGAGTAAGGATTGAGAAACTGCTTATTGGGTGCTATAGTCAGTACCTGAGAGAAGGCATCCATCATACCCTAAGCGCCAGCATCATGCAACATACCTAGGTAACAAGCCTCCATCTGTACTATTTAAATCTAAAATGAAAGTTGAAATTATTTTTTAAAAAATTAAAAAATAAAGTTCTCTGAAGTTTTATGCATATTAGATTTTGTTAGATTTATTCCAAGGTATTTAAAGTTTTTGTAAATGCTATTTTAAAATTTAGTTTTCTAATAGTTCTATTTACATATAAAATACAATTAATTTTTGTAAATTGGGTATTGAGATCTTGCTAAATGTACTTATTGAATATAATAATTTATCTGTAAATTATTTTGTTTTTTTCATGCACAATCATTCACTTGCAAATAAGGACAATGCTCTATTGCTCTGTCTAGGACCTCTAGTATGATATTGAATAAAAGTTGAGATAACGGACATCTTTGCTTTATTCTTGATCTTAGAGGAAAGTTTCTGTACTTCAATGTTAAGTGTTCAGTTTACAGTGTATGGTCCAATGTATGGTTCCCCAAACAGTGTATCAGAGTTTCTACTGGAAACTCTGGATGACAGGAAACTCAGGAAAAACAGGATGGTTTTCGTTTTATGACACCTTATATCAGATTAAGGAGGTTTCCTGCTATTCCTAGTTTTTTTTTTTTTTTTAATGAACGGATCATGAATTTTATTTAATTCTTTTTCTGTAACTATGAAATGATAATATAATTTTTCTTCTAATTTTTAATGTAATGAATTGCATTGGTTGATTTACCTAAGTTGAGGTAAAATTTATATATATTAACATGCACAGATTTTCAGTGTATAGCTTAGTAAGTTTTCAGATCTAGGTAACCATCATTTAGATCAAGATTCAGACTATTTCATACACCAGAAAGTTTATTTGTGTCCATTTGCAGTCAATATTCAAAGGTAACCACAATTCTAATTTTTTTTTTTGTTTTGAGACAGAATCTTGCTCTGTCTTCTAGGCTGAAGTGTAATGGTGTAATCTTGGCTCACTGCGACCTCTGTCTCCCAGGTTCAAGTGATTCCCAAGCTCAGCCTCCTGAGTAGCTGGGATTACAGATGCATGACACACCTGGCTAACTTTTTTGTATTTTTAGTAGAGATTGGGTTGCATCATGTTGGCCACGCTGGTCTTGAACTCCAGACCTCAAATGATGTGTCCACCTCAGACTCCCAATGTACAGGGATTACAGGCGTGAGTCACTGTGCCTGGCCTTTATTCTAATCTTTATTGCCATGGATTTGTTTGCTTGCTAACTTTATATAAATAACATCATACAGTATATACATTTAGAGTCTGGTTTTTTCTCCTCAATATAATATTCTTGACCCAAGTGTTATTTGATAACATGTGTTTTAATTTCTAGGTGAAAGGTCCTTTTTGGTTTTTGATTTTGTTGTTATTTTTTGCATTTTAGTCAAAGAATATTATGTATATCATTCTTTTTAGAATGCATGGACATTTTCTTTATTATTCATGTCTAGGACTTTATATATTTTTAAGAAATAATGAAATAGAGATGTATTATGATGTGTGGTCTTTTTGGAAGAAGGCCCAGGTGTTTGAAGACTCTTGAATCATCACAGTATTCCTTTGGGGTAGGTGGATATCACAGGTAGATATGTTCTACTAAACTCTTTCAGTGTCATAACTGTATTATATTGCTGCATTAGAAATTCAGTATCCCGACATCAAACTATATTATAAGGCTACAGTAATCAACACAGCATGGTATTGGCACAAAAACAGACACAGAGAACAATGGAACAGAATAGAAAGCCCAGAAATAATGCCACACACCTACCACCATCTGATCTTTGATAAAGCCAACAAAAACAAACAATGAGGAAAGGACTTCCTATTCAATAAATGGTGTTGGGATACCTGGCTAGCCATATGCAGAAGACTGAAACTGCATATACAAAAATTAAGATGAAGTAAAAACTTAAATGTAAAACATAAAACTAGATAAACCCTGGAAAATAACCTAGGAACTACACTCTGGACATAGGACCTAGTAAGGATTACATGTGAAGACTCCAAAAGCAATTTCAGCAAAATCAAAAATTGGGCAATGGAATTTAATTAAACTAAATGGCATCTGCACAGCAAAAGAAACTATCAATGGAGCAAACACACAATCTATAGAATAGGAGAAAATATTTGCAAACTATACATCTGACAAAAGTCTAATATCCAGAATCTATGAGAAACTTAAATAAATTAACAAGTGAAAAGCAAACAGCCCCACTAAAACAATATGCAAGAGATATGAACAGACACTTCTCAAAAGCAGGCATACAACAAGCATATGAAAAAAATGCTCCACATCACTAATCATCACAGAAATACAAATCAAAACCACAATGAGGTACCATCTCATACTAGTCAGAATGGCTATTATTAAAGTCAAAAAAAATAACAAATGCTGGCAAAGTTGCAGAGACAAGGGGACACTTACACACTGCTGGTGGGAATGTAAATTAGTTCAGCCTTTGTGGAAAGTAGTTTGGAGATTGCTCAAAGAATTTTAAGCTCAGCAATCTCATTTGACTCAGCAATCTCATTACTGGGTATATACCTAAAGGAATATAAATTGTTCTACCATAAAGACACATGTACGTGTTTCTTCATTGCAGCACGTTTCACAATAGGAAAGACATGAACTCAATCTAGATGCCCATCAATGGAGAAAATATGGCAGATATGCATCATACAACATGGAACACTTCATAGTTATTAAAAAGAACAAAATCCTGTTCTTTGTAGCACGTGGATGGAGCTAGAGGCCATTATCCTAAGCAAACTAACACAGGAACAGAAAAACAAATACTACGTGTTTTCACTTAAAAGTGGGAGCTAAACAACAAGAACACATAGACACATAGAGGGAAACAACACACAGTGGAGCCTACTTGAGGGTGAAGGATGGGAGGAGAGAGAGGATCAAAAAAATACCTATTGGGTACTATGTGTATTACCTGGGTGATGAAATAATCTGTGTACCAAACCCCTGTGGCACACAGTTTACAACAAACCTGCACGTGTATCCCTGAACCTAAAATATAAGTTATAAAAAAATTCAGTATAAATATTAACATTTTAGTTTTTAGAACTTAACTGAAGTTCTGCTTCTTGAGATGTTGTTCTATAATGGAGAGCCTCAGGTTTTTCAGGGTCCAGCTTGGCCCTTTATTGGCTCTGATGCTTAGTTGCTTAGAATTACGTGTCAGTTTCCTTACCAATAAAATGGGAATAACATTATCTGTTAATATTGTTATTGTGATGACTGAAGGAGATAACTGATAAAAGCATCTGGTAAGTGGAGTAGTTAATAAATAACTAGCAGCTGTGTCTATAATTGTTATTAGCTTTAAATGAACTTTGTGCACATGCTGTTCTCAGCAACATATGAAGAAATGATTTCTAGCTCTAGACTTAGTAAGCTGCAACTGAGTCTGGATCAAGAGAGGCAAACAGTCACCAGTCAAACCTTATTTCTCTGAATTGCGATATTATCCTCCATTTAAATCCAAATTTTCTAGAAAAAGCATCACAGTAAACTCTAGCAGTTCCTTAAATATTTGTGTGGTATATGGGATGATTCTTTCCAATATAAGCATACATCAAGGGCCAGTTTGGCAACCAGGGAACACAGTTTGGTAACCAGGAAACTGAGGGAAAAGATTCTTATAAGAGAATGGAAAGGACAGGAACGCAAGTGGCAAAAAAAAAAAAAAAAAAAAAAAAAAATGACAAACTTTACATTATTTTTATTTTGTCCAGAAATGAGCCCTGCTAAGAATCACTAGTTGAAGCTAGCAATCCGTTTTCATTCACAAAGAACACTGCCAGGTGCCCCCGGCGGCCTCTTCCTCTGGATTTTTCTTCTGTAGCACTCCAAAATTATACCTTTCCTTCACCTCTGTGATACCTTTAGTTTGTCCTTTTGGCTTGTAGCCAGATTCTTGTGCTCACACAGTCTCATTCATGACTATCTTCCAATTTGAGAAGAATGAAGATTTGGGTGAAAGAGGGGGGTCAATGCAGTGGGAAGAAAGGAGATGTAGATGTGTCATGGGGAAACTCCTACCTGTGACATTCCTGTACTTTTCAAGGTTACAGGGATCAAGCTGCTTGCATTCAGTTGTGAAGAGAAGGCTTTCTTCTCTCCTGTTGTGATTGCAGTGTGGAATGACTGGTTGTGATAATAACAGTGTGCTCCAGGGCTGATTGATGCGGTGACAGCACCAGGCTCTCCATGAGACCCACTGCCAAGCTTTAGGACCTCACTGGGACTGTTGACAACCTCTTTTTCTACTTGACTCATATTGCAATCACCTGAGAAGCGTGTTGTCCAAAATTTCACAGAGAGCCAAGCAGAATTAATGGGCCAGAGGTAGCAATGATTGGGCATTACTTGTTGACAGGCAAAAATGTCAGATGAAAAAGAAAAGTCAACCAAAGGAGTTGTAAGGTGTGACTGATGTGAAATACAACATTAGGTTATATTCAAGACCTAATGGGTTCAGCTGATTTTGTATGGCTTATTTATGTTGCTCTTTATCATCTTAAAGCAAAATTATCATTAGGTAAATCTGCAAGTAGATAGTTCATCCACTGGTTAGTGCTTGGTCATGATATGCCTATTTTTTCTAGGTTTAAAACTCTTAAAAAAAATCCTAATTAAATTGACTTCAAAATATAGGTGCTATCCGTACATGTGTACTTAAAATCCTAATTAAATTGACTTCAAAATATAGGTGCTATCCGTACATGTGTACTTGTGTTTGTGTCCCGCAGCTTTTTCTTCAACTTCTGTTTTAGGTTCAAGAGGTTTATGTGCAGGTTAGTTTCATGGGTGAATTAATTGCATGTCATGGAAGTTTGGTGTACAGCTTATTTCATCGCCCAGGTAATGAGCACAGTACCTAATATGTGGATAGGGTAGTTTTTCCATTCTCACCCTTCTCCCACCTCCATCCTCAAGTACATCCTGGTGTGTCTATTGTTCCTTTTCTTTGCCCGTGTGTACTCAATGACTAGCTCCCACTTATGAATGAGAACATGTATTTGTGTGTTTTTTTTTTCCTGTGTTAATTTGCTTAGGACAATGGCCTTCAGCTGCATTCATGTTGCTACAAAAGACATTATTTTGTTCTTTTTTTATGGCTGTGTAGTATTCCATTATGTATGGTGTATGTGTACCATATTTTCACCACGGATGGGCATCTAGATTGAATTAACATTTTGCTATTGTGAAAAGTGCTGCAATTGTGTCTTTATGGAAGAACAATTTATATTCTTTTAGATATGTACCCAGTAAAGAGACAGCTGAGTTGAATGGTAGTTTTAAAATCTTTGAGGAATATTCAAACTGTTTTCCACAATGGTTGACCTAATTTACATTCCCACCAGCAGTGTATAAATATTCCCTTTCTTCCACTTCCTTGTCAGCATCGATTATCTTTTAGTTTTTAGTAATAACCATTTTGACTGGTGTGAGATGGTATCTCACTATGGTTTTGATTTGCATTTCTCTGACGATTAGTGATGTGGAGTATTTTTTCATAGGCTTATTGGCCATTTGTATGTCTTCTCTTTAGAAGTGTCTGTTCATGTCCACTGCACATTTTTTAGTGGAATTATTTGTTTTTTGCTTGTTAATTTGTTTAAGTTTCCTATAGATTCTAAATATTGGAACTTTTAGCAGGTGGATAGTTTGCAAATCTTTTCTCCCATTGTGTAGTGAAAAATATTTGCAAACTACACATCTGACAAACTATGCATCTGTCTGTTTCCTCCTTTGACAGTTTCTTTTGCTGTGCAGAAGCTCTTTAGTTTAATTAGGTACCATGTGTTAATTTTCAGTTTTGTTGCAATTGCTTTTGGAGTCTTTGTCATGAAATCTTTAACAGGGCTCACGTCCAAAGTGGTACTTCCTAGATTATTTTCTAGGGTTTCTCTAGTTTTATAGTTTTACATTTGAGTTTTAATCCATCTTGAGTTTATCTCTGCATGTGGTTAAAGGAAGGGATCCAGGTTCAATCTTCTGCATGTGGCTAGCTTGTTATCTCAATGCCATTTATTGAATAGGGAGTTCTTTCCCTATTGCTTGTTATTGCCGACTTTGTCGAAAATCAAATGGCTGTAGGAGTGTGGCTTTACTTCTTAGTTCTCTATTCTGTTCCATTGGTCTATGTGTCTGTTTTTGTGCCAATACCATACACTATTTTGGTTACTGCAGCCTTATAGTATAGTTTTAACTCAGGTAGTGTGATGCCTCTGGCTTCGTTCTTTTTGCTTAAGATTGCTTTGGCTATTTGGGATCTTTTTTGATTTCATATGAACTTTAGAATAGTTTTTTCAAATTCTGTGAAAAATATCATTGGTAGTTTGATAGGAATAGCATTTGGATCTGTCAGTTGCTTTGGGCAGTATGACCATTTTAACAGTATAGATTCTTCCTATCCTTAAGCATAAAACATTTTCATATTTTGTTTGTATTGTCTCTGATTTCTTTCAACAGATTTTTGTAATTCTAATTGTAGAGGTCTTTCACCTCCCTGATTTCTGTGTTCCTAGGTGTTTTATACTTTTGTGGCTATTGTGAACAGTATTGCATTCTTGATTTGGTTCTTAGCTGGGATGTTATTGGTGTATAGAAATTCTACTGATTTTTGTACATTGATTTTGTATCCTGAAACTTTACTGAAGTCATTTATCAGTTCCAGGAGGCTTTGGTCAGACGATGGGGTTTTCTAGGTATAGAATCATATTGTGTGCAAAGAGAGATAGTTGGACTTCTTCTTTTCTTATTTAGATGCCTTTTATTTCTTTCTCTTGCCTGATTGCTCTGGCTAGGACTTTCTAGACAGAGTTATTTATACCAATTTTTATATACTTACAGATATAACTAGTTGACTTTTCAAAATCTGTTGAGTTTTAGAAATGATTTCATATATTTTAGTTCTGATTTGTAACTTAATTTTCATTAAACACGGACATAATCAGTGCAGGAATCAACAACAGGGGTTGGAAGATGAAAGTGCTAGTGCTGTCAACCTAAGATGAGAACAGCTGAATCTGAATTCTATTGAAGACCCAGAAATCATGCTTGTCAATCAGTGCTGGGAGTCATCATGTCTTGAGGGAGAAACTTATACTAACTCCAGGGCACCTAAGAGTCATACAAGCCAGAATGTCTGTTTTAGGAATTCAATGAGAAATATGTCCAGGTCACTCAGATTGGCATAAATTCTCTTCCTATAATCAAAGTATATGAGGATCCAAATCATAATTAGATGCCAGTTTTAGAACTTTTTAAGAAATTACCCTCAGGAATCGGAAATTGTCAAAAACCTAGGTGATTGAGGTATTCCCTTCTCATAGGCAGGTATGTATGGGAAATGGGATATTGCTGGATGCATAGAGTGTCAAAACAAGGAGTTTTATATTAACTGAATATTTAAACAAATCAGGCAAAAACAGTGTGGGATACCTATCCAATACAAGTAGTCCCCTTTATCTCCAAACCAGAAATCAGATGCTTCCAAATCATATAGATAAGACTTGCTCTTCTAATGATAGAGCTTGGATAGACACCACCAGTGCCTGTCTCTGGGGTCTCTCTCTCTCTCTCTCTCTCTCTCTCTCTCTTTTTTTTTTGGACAGAGTCTCTCTCCATAGCACAGGCTGGAGTGCAGTGGTGCAATCTCGGCTCACTGCAACTTCTGCCTCTCAGGTTCAAGGGATTCTCCTGCCTCAGCCTCCTGAGTAGCTGGGATTACAGGCACACACCACCATGTCCAGCTAATTTTTGTATTTTTAGTAGAGATGGGTTTCACCATGTTGGACAGGTGGTCTCGAACTCCTGACCTCGTGATCTGCCCTCTTTGGCCTCCCAAAGTGCTGGGATTGCAGGGGTGAGCCACCGCACACGGCCTCTGGGATCTCTTTTTTATCCCATGGCTGAAACATGCCACCACTTCCCATCCAACTCAATACATCTAATTGTGAGCCTACATCTAATTGTCATGGTAATTCTTCCGTTTCTCAATATATACTTAGAAATGGAATTGCTGGGTCAAATTTGCATTTTGTCAGCAGGGCATATGTTCCTTTTGATCCACATTCTAGTCAACCTTGGTATTTTTAATTTTGAGCAAAAAAAAATTGTAAGGTGATATATCATTTTTTAAACATATTTCCTTGATTATTAGTAAAATTGAGTATCTTTTCATTTGTTCCTATAAGGTAAGATGCTTCTTATTTGCATCTATTGAAATTACCACATGGAATTTTCTTTAGCCAGTTTACACAGTAAATAAGAGATTTTCCAGTGTTTAACTCACATTACATTCAACCTGCCATGAAATAGCATCTTTCTAAAGATTGTTAGACTTGGTTTGGTAACATCATTTTGGGTTTTTACACTGAAGTTCAAATGTGTACTCAGCTTGTAATTTAACTTTTAAAAATTGTCTTTGTCTGATCTGTTCTTGTCAAGATCACACACATCTCAGAGCCTAGTTTTTCTCTATTCAGAAAGAGGCTGGTAGTTTGTTTTTTTAGATGATTTTGAACTGCAGAATCATTTTTCCCCATTGTTTTAGAACCATTCAGCTTTTCAATAACTGAGTCAGACTTATCACTTCTTTCTTTTCTAGAATCTGTTGTTTTTGCTTACTTTTATGATTTTTTAATTTTTAGTGTATTAAAATTTATATGTAGTAAATGTACAGATGGTTTAAGAATTTTGACAAATGTACATACCTACATAATCATCATACATGAAGATAGAGAATATTGCATCCCAGCAAAAGTTCTTCCATGCCACTTTCCAGGAATCCTGCCCTCTACCTCAGAGAAACATTTTCTGTTCTGATTTCTAAACCGTAGATTAGTCTTGTTTGTTCTTGAATTTCATATAAATACACTTATGCAGTATTTACTCTTTTCTTTTATGCAATATGTGGATTCTTTGTCTCAAAATTTTTTTGATATTTCATATTGCTTCAAGTGTTAATAGTTTGTTTCTTCTTTTTTCTAAGTAGTATTCCATTGTATAAATATTTCACAATTTGTTATCTATTTTCCTTTTAATGGACATTTCCATCATTTCTACTTTTGGGTATTCCAAATACAGTGCTGTAAAAATTTTTGTACAAGTCTCTTTGTGAATATAAGTTTTCATTTTGCTTAAATGAATTGCTAGAGGTGGAATTCCTGAGTCCTAGAGCAGGTGAATGACAAAAATTGATAAGACATAGCTATACAATTTTCCAAAGTTGTTATACTATTTTACATTTTACCAGCAATGTATGAGAGTTCCTGTGTAATACTTTTTTGCCTATATATAGTATTTCAATTTTTAAAAATTTTAGCCATTCAAGTGTGTATGTAGTGATATCTGATTATGATTTTAATTTGCATGTCCCTAATGAGTAATAATTAAAGTGTCTTTTCAGGGGCATATTTGTCTTTCATATATCTTTTATGAAGTGTCTGTTAAAGTCTTTTGCCCATTTTGAAATTTGGTTGTCTTTTTTCTATTGATTTGCTGGTATTTATATCTTATATATACAAGTTCATTGTTAGAAATGTAAATGGCATATACATTTTTCCAATTTGTGGCTTGTCTTTTTATTTTCTTAATCATGTCTTTTGATGTATAGAGGTTTTAAATTTTGGTGATACACAATGCATCAAATTTATTTAGTTGGCACTTCTTGTATCCTAAGAAACTTTTGCTTACCTCAAGGTTGTTAGGATATTCTCCTATGTGTTCTTCTATCAGATTTGTAATAATAGCATTTACACTCAGATTTATGACCTATCGCAAATTATTATTATTTGCATGATGTGAGATAGAGAATCAAAGTTCATTTTTTCCCCTTGGATATCATGTTGTTCCGGCACTATTAGTGGAAAAGACTTTCCTTTTCTCATTGAATTGTTTTGGTATCTTTGATAAAAATTAATTGACCACCGTATGGAAGTCTATCTTTGAAGTTTTTATTCTGTTCAGTCCATATGTATGCTAATAACACATACCAATGTATTATGTTCTTATGCCAATAACATACTCTCTTACTCAGTTAGAATCATAGTATGGCTTCCAATTTTGTTGTTCTTATTTTAACATTGTGATAGATATTCTAGGTTATTTTGTATTACCATCTAGTGCTACTGAAATTATAATTACTATTGTCATCTAGTAATTTTGGGCCTTCTAATCCTCGAAATGGTATCTCTCCACTATTTAGGTCACTTTTCTTAGCAAAATTTTAATTTTCAGTATAAAGATCTCATATATTGTGCTATATTTATTCCAAAGTATATTAAAATATTGATGCTTTAGCAAATAGTATTTTAAAAATTTCATTTCTTACTGTTTTTAGAACACAAAAATAGAATTATTATAGTATATTGGCTTGTTATCCTACAATCTTGCTAAGGTTACTTCTTCCTTATAGTAGTTTCTTTTTTATTTGAATTTTTTACACATAAGATTATATTATATACAAATAAAGGCAATTTTACTTATTTCTTTATTTTTCCTTCCTTTAGCTTTTTTTCCATATTATAATTCCAAAAACTCCACTGCAATGCTTTTATTTTAACTGGTGATTTTTAATTTAAGTGGCTTTTTAATTTAAGAGGTAAGCGTGGACCTCTTTGCTTTGTTCCCCATCTTATGAAGTAGCCTTCAAAATTTTATCAAGTGTAATGTTAGCTGAGGTTTTTTTTTTTTCATAGATGTACTTTATTAGATGGAAGAATTTACCTTGTATTTCTAGTTTGCTGAAAGCCTGAATCATGAATAAGTGTTGAATTTTATGAAGTATTTTTTCTACATTTATTTTGAATGCTAATTTTTTTCTTTATTCTGTTAATGTGGTATATTATATTAATAGATTTTAAATACTAAATCTACCTGTGTTCCTGGAATAAATTTCACTTTGGTTATAATTATAATGCATTATCACTTTTATATATTACTGGATTTGATTTGCTATTATTTTGTTCAGGATTTTTGCTTCTTTGTTTGTGGAGGATATTTGCCTGCAATTTTTTTGTGTGTGATGTCTTTGTCAGGTTTTGCAATCATGATTATGCTGACTTCATAAAATGAGTTGAGACAAATAGCCTTCTCTGTGTTTCAAAATAATTTGCATGAAATTAGCATTACTTGTTTCATGGGAATGAACTCTGCATCTGAAGTTTTCTTTGTAAGAATATATTTTAAATTATAAATTCAAATTTAAAAATAGATTAGGTACTATTCAGGTTTTCTTTTTCTTCTTGTGTCAGTTTTGGTAAATTGTTTATGTCCCAGCAATGGTCCATTTTATCTAAATTGTTTAATTTATTGCCATAAAACTATTCTTAGCATTCCTTTGTTGTTCTTTTAAAATCTCTAGGACATAAATTGATGCTCTCTTTTCACTTTTTCTTTTCCTTTAGTCTTGCTATAGGTTTATCAATTTTATTAATCTCCACAGAGAGTCAAGTTTTCCTTTGTTGGTATTCTTTATTGTTTTTGTTTTCTATTTTATTTATTTCTACACTAATCTTTATTATTTCCTTTCTTTTCAAGTTTAATTTGTTTTCCTTTTCTAGTTTCCCAATTTGAAAACTGAAATCACAGATTTTAAAACCTTTTTATTTTCTAATGTAAGCTATAAATTTCCTCTAAGCACTGCTTTAGCTGCATCTGATAAATTTTGATTTTTTTTGTTTTATTATCATTCAGCTCAAAATGTTTTCTACATTTCTTTGAATTTTAACTTTGCCCATGGCTATCTAGAAGCTCAAATTCTAGATATTTGGGAGATCAAGCCAAGTTTTCACATTATTAACTTAAAAAAATACTAATTTTCATATATCTGGATTTCTATTTTTATCTTTTTAATTGAAATTTAATTTTACCTCTATAATCTGTGCTTTATCACCTCTGTGCTCTGCTTACCTTCTCTAGATTCTCATCTAGTAATATTTATTTTATTCCTATGTTATTCATGTGTATTATTATTCATTCCTTCTCTCCTGTGTCTCGATTGGCTTTGCTGGTGAATTGTTAATTTTATTATTTTTTCAAATAACTAACATTCAGTTCTGTTGATAGTTTAAAAAAAATTTTAATACACATTATTTTTTTAGTAGCAGTCTTAGGTTCACACCAAAGTTGAACAGAAGGTATAGAGAGTTTCCATCTATTCCCTGTTCCTACATACATACAACCTGCCTCACTACTAACATCTGGCACCAGCATGGACGTATCAAGGTGCCTTCAAGGAACCTGGAGGTAGCAGAAACAAAATGGCTCTTGGAAGTTAAATTTCAAAATTTCCATACAAGAGTTCAAAAAACAGACACTTAGGCCAATGCAATTTGACTAACTTGATTGGATGCTATTGTCTACTGGATGCTATCTCACCTTACCTGTTCCCTTACCTATCCTGCTTCCTTAGCATCCCAGCCAAGCTATCTTTCACACCATTCCACTAAGTTATTTTTCCCAAAGTCATAAATATCCCCCATGTTGCCTAATTCAACAGTCAAATCTTAACTTTTTATCATATTCTACTCCTCAGAAATATTTTAATATAATTAACACTCCTACTATCTTGAGACATTTTCTTCTGGTTTTGGGGACAGTGTGTGCTGTTGGGTTTTCTCCTATCTCATTGGCTGTCTTCCTCAGTCTTCTTTGCTTTACCTTCTTTATTATTTCTGCTTCTAAATTGAAGTTATTTCAGGCTAGAGTCTTGGGACTTCTTCTCTTCTCTGTTTGCATTCACCATTCTGAGGGATGGAATCCAATCCATGGCTTTGAAAACCACCTACATCCTGATGACATTCAAATTGTTACCTTTAGTCCCAAACTCTCCTTTACAAAATATAGATTATAGACGACCCAACTGCCTGCTCAAAATCTGCCTTTTGATGTCTAATAGGCTTACTAAACTTACCATGTTCAAACCTAAAATTTTGGTTGGTTCTACTCAAATATTCATCTGTATTCACCAGTCCCAACTTTGAGTTCATCCTTCAAAATGCATTTTAAATAGTACTATTTCTTACCTCTGTTACTATTTTCTATTTTGCTCCTGAATACCATCATCTCTTATCTGACCTTGCAGTCTGTACTATCTTGCTTTCTTATTGCCACTCTGTCCCTCTATAGTCAATTCTCTTTGACTTAAGAGGTCCTTTTAATAAGTATGATTGGGAATAATCTACCCACATCTATTCTATTGGCTGGTTTCTGTTTGCTGCCTTGTTCTCAACAGTTACCTGACTTTAACAATGTAGTTGTGTTCTTTTGTTTTCCAGCAGAACTGTAGAAAGGTCCATTATCTCTCTTCTTCGGATCCAAGTGGGTGCTGAAGCGAACAAAAATGGAACAGCCAATCCTCTTTAACTCTGTTTGCTGTATGTGTAATTTTATTTTATTTTTTTGAGACAGGGTCTCACTCTGTCACCCAGGCTGGAATGCAGTGGCATGAACATACAGCCTTAACCTCCTGGTGTCAGTCTTACTACCTCAGCCTCCAATGTACCTCATAGAAGAAGTGATATTAAGATAATCTGCCTAATTCTGGCCAATGGATCATATAAAGTGTCATTTATAAGTTTTGTACTTATAAAACTTTAAAATAAAGTGGATCATATAAAGTGTCAATTACATGATCCGTTGCCCAGAATTAAGCAGATTATCTCAATCTCATCACAAGGGAGGGTGAGAAATCTGAGAACCACATCAAATAACTGTAAGAATTCTATCTACCATGATGAAATGTATTTGAAAACTGTATATTTGATATGTTAGGATTTTTTTTTCACAAAGAAACAGTAACAATTTTTTTATTATTATTTTTCAGTATCCAGAATCACACACCATCATGCCTGGCTAATCTTTTTTTAAATTTTTATTTTTGGTAGAGACAGAGTCTTACTTTGTTGCCTAGGCTGGTAGCAAACTCCTGGGCTCAGGCAGTTTTCCCACCTTGGCCTTCCAGCGTGCTGGGGTTATGGGTATGAGCCACTGCAGCTGGCCAGTATGGGTAAATTTCAGTAGGCATTTTCTGGAGTTTGGTTTCAACTGCCAAGTAGAAACGTAATAATAACAGGCAAGGAAATATTATTAAAGACACATTTTTGCCAGGAGAGACCCCTACTCCTTATTCCTTTAAGGCTGATCTGAAAGTGGACATTGGAGGCGTAACTCCAGTCTTTCATTCTTGAGCCAGAGAGGAATACTTTTGTTGACTTAGTGGCTGCAGTGAGACAAAGAGGGGGACCGTGACTCAGAATGAGACTCACTGCAGGTAGAGAGATGTAGCTGAGGATGTTTTGTGTAAAACTTCCTCTTAGCCTTATATTCATGATACAGCTATTCTATGTGCTTTGAACGTGGAGCAAGAATATTCTCCTCTGCTTATTTTGGGGCTTGGGTTCACAGATGGTGGGGAGGGTAGCAGACTGATCTCTGATTTTTTTTTTTTTTTGAGACGGATTTTTGCTCCTGTTGCCCAGGTTGAGTGTAATGGCACCATCTTGGCTCTCTGCAACCTCCGCCTCCTGGGCTCAAGCAATTCTCCTGCCTCAGCCTTCTGAGTAGCTGGGATCACAAGATCACAGGCATATACCACCATGACTGATTAATTTTGTATTTTTGTGAAGACAGGGTTTCTCCATGTTGGTCAGGCTGGTCTCAAACTCCTGACCTCAGGAGATTTGCCTGCCTCGGCAGTGGCTGAAACCTGATTGCACTTACAACCTATGTGACTGTAGGCACATCACTTGCTTCTTTATTTGTAAAATGGGATTTATAATAGATTCTTCATTGTGAAAATGAGTGATACACTCTATATGACTCATGACATACGAAAGGTACTCAGTAAGTTGTAGCTATCATTAACTGTAATGCTTGAAAAGTTTTAGGAACCCTATCCCATAGTCAATTCATACAGGCACAAACTAAATTGTCTCGTTGCTTGCCTGTATACTTCCAAAATGTTAGCAGGATGCTTGGGAAGTGGCTGTTGTTTAGAAAGACAATGAGACTGCCATCGACTTGATAGGGACTTGGGAAACACCACAGTGGGAGCAAACCTTCAAAACTAGGGTAATGCAGACTTCTCACCCCAGGTGGAATGTATTTATATTCCATTGGCATCCTGCATGCCAGATTATTTCAGTTTGTCTTTGAAGTCTGCTCACTTCTCTGTGCATTAGTCTCTTCATCTGTAAAAGGAAGACATTCATCTCTAAATTCCCTTCCAGCTAAAACTTCGTATTCATTTCTTGGTGAGGTGAGAGATGGCATGATTCAGAGACTCTGGATTTAGGAACTATACATTTCAATTACAAAAAATGCTCCCTAGGAGTAAAGTTACTTTCTATTATCTGTTCTAGGTGGTAGCAGAAGGCTGTAGGTACTCAAGAACAGAGTAGTACTGTCTTAATCACAAAGCTTTGTTACACAACAGAAAGTACAAATTACTTGCAAATTCGAGGAACTAATTGGATTGCAAGTAGCCTCTGGACTAAAATCATGTCCTGACGCTCGGAAAACAGACTGGCTTGAGAAACACAGTTACGTGACCACTTCGCAGGGCTCATTCGTTTCTGTTTTAAAACACAACCTTGGAATACATCCATTTATTTCTTGAAAAATGTTTTTCACATTGCTGGGGTATAACCTGAATATCAAGTGGCCACAGGCATCCTCAATTCACACAAGTTGAACAGTCTGACATCGTTCATGCTTTGGTAAGCCTTGGTTTTTAAAAAAACGGAGAAATATTAGTAATCTGCTCTAAAAATGTCAAATGTGGCACTTTATAAATATAACTTCTAATACTATATTGTGTGGGCAATAAGAACAACATCAATAATGCTCTCTGAGCACCTTGAAGGTGGAGAGTGTCTTATGCATTTTTATTTCCCCAGCACCTGCCTTATGCAAGGGAACATTTGAATATTGAGAAGAACAGATAATGCTTGTACCAGAGATATTTGAATTGAAATGTTTCTCCATTTAGTTGAGCACTTTCTCGAGTATTTTACTAATTTTTTCTCATGTCAATATTTTCATGGTGATTATCTCAGTCAGTCTTTAAAAAAAATAAATTCTATGACTTATTTTGAAAACCAGAAGTAATTTTTAAACTGGGATCTGATAGTAAGTTAAAAAGCCATCTTCCCTTTAATACCAGTGATCTCTCTTAAGTTCCAGCTATTCAATATTCCCAGAAAGCCGGTGCCTTGGAACAAGATAAATTGCTGCTTTCGAGCGGTGTGAGTTGAACAAGTCACTTCACCATGCCAAGCCTCAGTTTTCTTGCCTGTAAAATGTCTTTGTTGTTGGTTGGCTGTGTTTTTGTCTGAGTCTAGATTAGACATAATGTATACACCGCCTCTAGGGCAATTTCTAGTACAAAGAGGGGAAGGGGCGATATTATTATTGTCATTTTTCTGAAGCTATTTTCCCCCACTGGTAAGATGTGACATTTTCTATTGGAAAATAAAAATCTGCTGCTTGTCACTTTATCAAACTTAGACAAGTTATCATGTCCCTTTTTGGCTTAGGTTAAGAGGTGGGATTTCAGTTATCCCACAAAGTTAAAAATGTTTACCCTGCCTTCACCTCACCCAAGGGCAGTTACTCCAGGTTCCTGAGCATCCACTCAACCCACTACGAGAATAAATAAAAGTTGAGAACAGGGTCCCCATGCAGAGCTGAATGATTCATGTGCAAACGCCCTCTCTGATTCATAACAAGGGAGCAAATCATCCTGTCATTCCCAGAAGCCTGTGGAGCCAGCCTCATTTGGCTGAGACTGTGGGGGCTCCCAGCTTCCAGGCAGAGAGCTTGGCTGCAGTCTGAATGCATGGTGATGACCAAATTGGTGAGGAACATAGCTGAGCAGCAGGGCTGACGACTCTCTGAGGTACTGTGGGTAATTAGAGATTCATTACAATCCCATAGTTTGTATCATGGCTCGGTGTCAACACGGGGTCACTGCACATGGCAAACTTACGAAGCTGTGTCTAGAAGGATGACGCCAGCCAGGAGAGGCTGGGAGGGCGAAGCGGATGGGGGTGAGGAGCCCGGGGGGCTGGGACGCAGATACACAGCCAGGGACTGGCGGCAGCCCGGATGTGGGGCAGTGGGCCCCGCCGGCTCTGGGGAAGGGGGCAAAACACAGGCAGCTGAACTAGCTTCCCCACCGCCATCCCTGCCATCTCCAATTAACCTTCCAGGCCAAGGGCTCCCAGAGATTGGCATGTCATGGGCCAGTCCAATTTCAAAAAATAATTGGGGCCTGACATAGGGTAGCCAACTTCTTATTTTGTAGAGTAAGGGCATTGAAAACAAACAGAACAGTTGCCATCCGCTATCACCATCATTTCAGAAGAGAAAGGGGATTTTTACACTAAAGAAGGTAGGAAGGACATAATCTCAGGGTAAATGACAGTCATGTAAATTTAATTAATTTAGCTCACCAAGTTGTGCTTATTTTTCTCATTACCATGAAGACTTATGAGAACTCTTCTGCAGGCTGGCTTTAGGATTTCCCTCCAGATTTTCCACAATGGCAAGACTCAGGGCATAGCCTTGTGGAGAATATTCATGAGGAGAAAAAGTACGCTGCGTATCTTATAAACTTTATGACGATTGTTTTATGAAGAACTTTATGAAGAAACATAGCTTCTATCTCTTCTTTATATACTCTTCTCATTCCCTAACTGAAAAGAAAAGAAAGAGAAAAACCGGAAGGAAAGGAAGAGCTTATCTATCAAATCATTTCATTAGTACGACATTGAAAGTTTTCTATTAAAATGTTCTAATGAATTTAAATGGGATTTTTGATTCTATGTTTCCTCCATGTGACATAGCCATGATAACATGCCTGCAAAATTATTTTATTTGCAAAGGGCTTTTCACCTTCTTTGATTCACCAAACAAACCCAGTAGGTAGTGTTACACCATGTATGGATGAGGAAACTGAGGGTATGACTTGCTCAAATTCAAACATTCAGTAAATTGTGGAGCTAGGATTCAAAATCATGTTTCCTGGCTCCATATTCTGTACGTTTTCATCATAACATGAATTAAGGGGAAAGAGAGGGACTTTGATGTAACTTTGCCATAGTCAATCTATTTTATTCTCTGGAACAAGATATTCACATTTTGGAAAAAATCTTCTAAAGAATCAAAAGTTAAACCTGGATGGTCCTGACACCAAAAGCTCTGTTCTCTGTCCTGAGGCACTCTCATTATGGAGTGTGAGTCATCTCCACTCTGATACATTTAAAGCGGTATTTCATTAATCCAAGTGGACCACCCTGCAGGGTGGGGTTACGCAAAACAGGAAAACAGAAGCGTTCAGTTAATGAAACAAAAAAATGCCAGTACCTCACCTGTAGCTGATTTTGTGTTCGTATTTTTTTAAATTATACCTTAAGTTCTGGGGTACATGTTCAGAATATGCAGGTTTGTTACATACATATACATGTGCCATGGTGGTTTGCTGCATCCATCTGCCCATCATCTACATTAGGTATTTCTCCTACCCCCCACCCCCGACAGGTCCTGGTGTGTGACGTTATCCTCTATGTCCATGTGTTCTCATTGCTCAACACCCACTTACGAGTGAGAACACGCAGTGTTTGGTTTTCTGTTCTTGTGTCAGTTTGCTGAGAATGATGATTTCCAGCTTCATCCATGTCCCTGCAAAGGACATGAACTCATCCTTTTTTTATGGCTGCATAGTATTCCATGGGGTATATGTGCCACATTATTTTTAGATGTTTTTTAAAGAACACTTTTGCATATTTTTGTTACATCAAATTAATGAATTTCACTCAGTGCTAATTTGCCATATTCAGACCTGGAAGAAGTGGTAAGTGGGGACGTTTTGCAGCAAGGAGAATACTGCCTGGGTGAGGAACAGCTGGCAGTTACCCCTCTGTGTGTGACCAGCCTGGCTGCAGGTGGCTTCGGCACTTGCAGAGGCTAAGGGCGCACGTGTAAGGACGCCTCTCACAGGACCTTCAGGCCCTCTCTGGGAATGAGGACGGTTCCTCTCTTTTCACATTTGATTCTCCCATACATCTCTGCCTTAATCCTCCTCTAGCTGGAGTCAAAGTTGAATTTTGGTCCTACCCAAGCTTTATTTCCCTTTCAACACTAATGCACAGCAATGTCTAGAACTGACAGGAAAAGGAGGAACTAGCTTTTCAGGGAAATAAGGGCCTTGAACTTAGAGGTTAAAATCAGGGCTTCTCTCGTCTGCATCTCTTTAGAACTGTGAAGGGCTTTGTGTTTTACGGAATGGGTAGACTGGACTTCTAGGTAGGTAGAAACTAACAGCTTCTTAAATTCTAAAGTTATTTGAAAAGGAAAATAGTTATATAAATTATAGCTTTGTAAGTTTGTCTCATTTGCCTGATTAATGGAGCCAAGATATGATCCCAATTAGCTCCCAACTCCAAGATTAGAAAAGATCCTTCATAAACATTCAAATAAGTTTTATATGTAAGTTAATAGAATTGGACAGTGTTAATTTTCTGGTGTTGACATTCTGCTATGGTTGCGCACTATATCATTGGTGGAAGCTGGAGGCAGGTTATATGTACTGTTTTTGCAACTTCTTTGGAGTTCTTAAATTATTTCAAAACCAAAGGGTTTTCTTGTTTAAACTCTTTGTGTAGCTTTCTCCTGATAAGTTAAGAGGTCCCCTGGAAGTAAAAAACATTAATGAATATGTGATGTATGATGCGTCCATATCCTCAGAATGCTGAGGGGTCTTGTGGTCTAGATATATAGTTCAAAACAATAATCTAAAAAAAAATTAGTTGCTTCATACTTACCATATGTTTCATGAATAACTATTTTTCTCTTCTATTAGCAGGCCAAAGGCCTTCACTTTGAATTTATGAAAGGCACCTTTCTATTTAAGGAAATTCTATAAAAGAAGCTTTTGGGAATTAATAATAATGATCATCCATTGTGGAAGGCAGTTGGCCTATGAAGTGCATATACATTATCTTATTTAATTCTTACACGAATCCTGCAAGGTAGTTTTTATGGTTCTCCATTTTCAGTTAAGAGAACTGGGGACACAAAAAAGCTAAGTGAATTATGCAGAGCTCATCCAGCTATAAGTGACTTTCTTCAGAGGAAGTTCTTGGAATTCCTGTGCCACCACAAAAGTTACTCACCCGCTGGATTTTTATAAGAAGGTCCATATTATCTAATTTATTCAGATTATTCTTCAGCATATATCCTGCTTTTCTGTGCATGTATATTCTGTAAACTTCTTCATCCAATCATTCATTGATTGGCTAACTCATTCAACAAATATTTATGAAATGCCTCATGTGTACCAGGCACCGTGAACTGCAACACTGAACAAAACAGAATCATGTCCCCTCCCTCAAGGAGGTCAACAAGTAAATGCATAGATATCTTTTAAGAAGCAATATGCCTATTGCAGAAAAATGAAGAGGATGAAGGGGAATGAAGGATTAAGTGGAAGTGAGGTGGGGAATAAGGGCGTTATTTTAGATAAGGGGTCAAGGGATGGGTTTTCTGAGGGGATGACATTTGGGCAGAGACCTGATGAAGTGAGGAGAAATACCACAGCAGAGAAGGGGGCAGCAGGTATGCAGGCCTTCCAGGGAGAAGCAGGCGACACTCACTGGGGTTGGAGTACTGTGAGGGAGGAGCGTGGCAGGAGGTAGCTAGGGGCTAGATCACGGCAGGGTTTTGTAGCCTGTGGTGGGAGTTTGCGTGTTACTTTACTTGTGATGGGAAGCCACTGGAAAAAAGACTGGGTTGAATTTACATTTGAAAAGAGTCACTCTGACTGCTGCCTGGGGAACCATGTATGAGGGGGCCAGGGTTGCAGCAAGGAGATCACTGGGTCCAGGCGAGGCTGTGGTGGCTTAGATGGGGGTAAGAGTTTTCTTCTAACCCAACCTAAGATCTATGACTTCCTGACAATAAATTCTATTATTGGATGCCTTTTGGCTGAACAATGTAGGGATCCCAACTTGCCAAAGCTGTGGGCACAGAACAAATAACACATTTTGCATTCTGAGTGTCTCTGGGAAAGGAAGGAAAAATGACAGGCAGAAGGGAACAAAGGGTGTGTATGTATTTGCCATTGTCTCTAAAAGTGGATAATGTGCATTCAACTGCCCTCCTCCTTTCAACTCTAAGAGTGTTTAATTCTGCCCCACTAATTTTTACGTAATCACATGTGGCTTTTCTGTGCAACTTCCCTTTAAGGAAATATATCTTTTCTTTCCAAAAATACTAGCAGTTCCTAAAGGGCAGATACTGTGTTGATACAGTGGTTGTATTCAATGACTAGGATTTTACAGTAAGATAGTTGATGTTAAAATGTATACTTTTAAAATGAATTAATATTTAGGTACTTGGATAAATGCAATTAAAGTATGGCAGTTATTTAGTAAAGCTGAGGGTTGGAAAACATCTTGGCCTTGTTAGATATCCCCTGGCTCTAATGCACCCTTTCTGAGGACATTCAATGGACCACTGTTCCACAGGATGTTAATAGGTGCTATTTGAAAACAGGCTTTTGAGGTCAGATAGTTTGGGGAGTCTGTGAGTGAAATAAAATTACATAGGTTTCTTCATTGTAGGACTTCTCAGTGGCTTTACTGTGCTAATGTCTATTGTAAATGTGCAAGAAGTGACATAATTTGTAATCTTTCCCTAAAATCTCTGACCATGAAATTTCTTTTTCGTTGAACTTTTTCAGAGAGCATCTCCTGAAACTAGAGTTATGAAAACACATACTTTGCAAAAGATTTCAGTGGAAATCTTTGTAGGTAATGAAATGGGCAAACTTTTCCACGGATTCTGTTATAAATAAAAACCGGCCGGGTGCGGTGGCTCACACCTGTAATCTCAGCACTTTGGAAGGCTGAGGTGGGAGGATCACAAGGTCAGGAGTTCAAGACCAGTCTGACTAATATCATGAAATCCTGTCGCTACTGAAAATACAAAAATTAGCTGGGTGTGGTGGCGGGTGCCTTATTGTCCCAGCTACTTGGGAGGCTGATGCAGGAGAATCACTTGAACCCGGGAGGCGAAGGTTGCAGTGAGCTGAGATTGTACCACTGCACTCCAGCCTGGGTGACAGAGCAAGACTCCATCTCAAAAAAAAAAAAAAAAAAAAAAGAAAAGAAGAGAAAAGGAAAACCAGGGCCTATAGCAAGGAAGAATAATTAGCAAAAGCTTAAGTTGTCTTTTTCAAACTGATCATCAGAAAGACAGTATTTAAATATACTTTTTATCCTGATATAGCAAAATGCTGACTGAGCTTATCATCTGGTGTGAAAGACAGAATTCACTCAGTTCAAAGTTTTATATCAGAATCTATTGTTAAATGGTCAATTAATTTGTTGGAGATGTAGCAAAGGGATTGATTTTTTTACCAATTTTTTTCCATCTATGAAACTTAAAGGCTATGATGGACATAATCCTTCCTGGAAGGTAAAATTCTGTACCAGTTTGTCGTTACTGATTTCTGCCAGTTCACAGCTGTGATCACTATAGCCATTTATTTTCCACAATTTCAGTTGGATTTGGAAATAACCTGCTCCAGTTTTGCTTGCCTTTCCTGATCATGTGACCAGGAAGCAGCAGTAAGCAGACTACTCTTAAGAGGGGGGTTCAGTGATTTAGGCATGGGGGCTCATGAAATTAATCTAGGAGTATCATTCTGGTCATAGCAAAACATCCAAGCCTATAGCAGTTATAAGTATGATGTGTGGTTAAAAAGTCAAAAGCAATAGAAACAGAGCATTTAGAGTCTAATTAGGTGCTAAATAGGATGGTACTGACCGCGTTATAACAGAATGAGCTTTGTGTTTTAACCCAGTGGTTATAGCTGAGAGAACCTGGAAGTTATAACTGGAAGAAAGATGGGCACCTTTCTTCCACTGGCATTTGTCTGAACCTCATTGAGAATGACAGATGAATAACAGGTATTCTTTAAAAGACTAGATACTGAAAGAACTCAAGAAATCATATGAAAGAGAGCATTACACCTCAAGGAGCTAGAAGGCAAATGTATTTTATATTACAGTGAATCTTCTATGCCAGACGCAAACCTTCCTCCCAATTCCCCTCTTCAACTAAGAGATAAGATCTTAAGAATTGTGGCTCAGTGTTTGGCCTTTATTCAGCTAATTTTAATATATATTATTTAGAGAATATTAACTGAGCAAAATTGGTATTTACACCTGGAGCTTATAATCTCTCATAATATGCTAGCAATATAATATGATTTTTTTTTCTTTTGGTGTAAGCTGCTTAATGGATTTCAGGCAATTAAACTTATGTGTGGCAAGCAAAGTGCTCTCTCAAGAAGGGACTAGTTGATACCTGCTCGATTTTGGTTGGAGAAACCAAGGCACCAAGGGGCAGAGCCTGTGGAAGCTCTTCCTAAGATACATTCCTGGCTTTGTGATCTTGGGTCTAATTCATTATGTTGAATTACAGTATATTGGCTTTGTCATCATTTTGCAAGACCTGTTGTATCAATAGTAGCACCTTCTCTGATGTGCCTTTCTGAGTTCCCACTCTGGGGAAGTCCAACATTTTTAGTGTAGTACCTAAGGCCTTCTGCCTGCCACTTCAGCCTGGGCTTCTTTTGGCTATTCCAATATGCCTTGCTTCATCTCTTGCTTCCAACTTTGAGTTTTCATATACACTATTACCTAGACTGTAAAAAATATCCAACTCTCCATTCCCTTCTTCCTCTTTGTGCCTCTCTTTCCTCCAGACCTTCCTTGGGGGCCTTCCCTGACACTCCTTTCATCCCCTCAATTTTTCTTTCCATTACCTACTTGATGCACATGCTAACATGCAAGCACACACACGCACACGCACACTCACATGAATAAGTACTTCTGCCAGCAAGACATTATTTTTTATCCTCCTCATCAACCCTGAAGCTCCTTAAAGCAGATGGGATAAATGGCCCATTTAAAAGACACAAAGTGACAAGTTGGATAAAAAAGCAAGGCCCAATGGTATGCAATCTTCAAGAGACCAATCTCACACATAACCACGCCCATAGGCTTAAAATAAGAGAATGCAGGAGAATCTACCAAGCAAATGAAAAACAGAAAAAAAAAGCAAAGGTTGCAATACTAATTTCAGACAAAACAGACTTCAAAGCAACAAAGATGAAGAAAGACATTATATAATGGTGAAGGGTTCCATTCAACAAGAAGACCTAACTATCCTAAATACATATGCACCTAACACAGGAGCACCCAGATTCATTAAAAAAAGTTTTTAGAGACTTTCAAAGAGACTTAGACTCCCGCACAATAATAGTGGAAAAATTGAACACTCCACTGACAATATTAAACAGATTATCAAGACAGAAAATTAACAAACCTATTCAGGACTTGAACATAGCACTGGATCAAATGGATCTATAGTTATCTACAGAACCATCCATCCAAAAACGATGGAATATAAATTATTCTCATCGTCACATGGAACATACTGTAAAATTTGATCACATAATTGGAAGTAAAACACTCCTCAGTAAGTGCAAAATAACTGAAATCATAACAAAAAATCTCTTGGACCATAGCACAATCAAATTAGAATTCGAGACTAAGAAATTCACTAAAAACCATACAATTACATGGAAATTGGATAACCAGTTTCCGAATGAATTTTGGGTATTAATGAAATTAGGCAGAAATAAAAAAGTTTTTTGAAATTAAGAAAACAAAGATTCAAGATACAAGAATCTCTGGGACACAGCTAAGATAGTGTTAAGAGGGAAATTCACAGTACTAAATGCCCACATTAAAAAGTTAGAAAGATCTCAATTTAACAACGTAATGTCACAACTAACAAAACTAGAAAAACAAGAGCAAACATCCCCAAACTAGCAGAAGACAAGAGGTGACCAAAAGCAGAGCTGAACTGAAGGAAACAGAGAGACACCAAAAACCAGGAGCTGGTTTTCTGAAAAAAAATTAACTAGACTTACAAAGAAGAAAATAATAAAGAAACAAAGAGAGAAGATTCAAATAAATACAATCAGAAATGATAAGGGGGATATTACCACTGACCTCACAGAGATACAAACAATCAGCAGAGAATAGTATAAACACTTCTGCACACATAAACTAGAAAATCTAGAAGAAACGAATAAGTTCCTGGACACATACACCCTTCCAAGACTGAACCAGGAATAAAAAATCCCTGAACAGACCAATAACAAGTGCTGAAATTGAGGCAGTAATAAAGAGCCTACCAACCAAAAATCCCAGAAGCCCAGGACTGGATGGATTCATAGCTAAATTCTATCACATATACAAAGAAGAGCTAGTACCATTCTTACGGAAACTATGCCAAAAAAAAAAAAAAAAAAAATGAGGATGAGGACCCCTCCCTAACTCATTCTGTGATGCTACTATCATCCTGATACCAAAAGCTGACAGAGACACACACAAAAAGAAAACAGGCCAATATCTTTGATGAACACCAATGTAAATAATCCTCAGCAAAATACTGGCAAACCTAATGCAGCAGCACATTCAAAAGCTTATCTACCATGATCAGGTATGTTTTTATCCCTGGGATGTAGGGTTGGTTCAACATACACAAATCGATAAATGTAATTAATCATATAAACAGAACTGAAGACAAAAACCACCTAATTATCTCAATAGATGCAGAAAAGGCTTTCAATACAATTTAACACTGCTTCATGTTAAAAATTCTCAATAAACTAAGTATTGAAGGAACACACCTTAAAATAAGGAGATCCATCTGTGAAAATCTATTGAATGGGCAAAAGCTGGAAGCATTCCCCTTAAAAACAGGCACAAGACAAGGATTCCTTCTCTCACCACTCCTTGTCAACATAGTACTGGAAGTTATGGCCAGGGCAATCAGGCAAGAGAAAGAATTTAATGGCATCCAAATAGGAAGAGAGGAAGTCAAAATATCTTTGCAGACAACATGATTCTATATATAGAAAACCTCATAGACCCAGCCTGCCAGCTCTTTAGTCTGATAAACAACTTCAGCAAAGTTTTGGGATACAAAATCAATGTGCATAAATCACAAACATTCCTATACACAAACAACAGACAAGCAGAGAGCCAAATCAGAATGCAATCCCAATCACAAATGCCACAAGAAGAATACAATACCTAGGAATACAGCTAACCATGGAGGTGAAAGATCTCTACAAAGACAACTACAAACCACTACTTACAGAAATCAGAGATCATGCTAACAAATGGAAAAATGTTTCATGCTTATGAATAGAAAGAATCAGTATCATTAAAATGGCCATACTGCCCAAAGGAATTTATAGATTTGATGCTATTCTTATTAGAGTACCATTGATATTCTTCACAGAACTAGAGAAAACTTTCTAAAAATTTATATGGAACCCAAAAAGAGCCCAAATAGCCAAGGCAACCCTAAACAGTAAGAACAAACATGGAGGCATCATGCTACCTGACCTCAAACTATACTACAAAGCTACAGTAACCAAAACAGCATGGTACTGGTACAAAAACAGTCACATAAACCAATGGAACAGAATAGAGAACCGAGAAATAAGACTGCACACCTATAGCTATCTGATCTTTGACACACTTGACAAAAACAAGCAATGGGGAAAGGATTCTCTATTTAATAAATGGTGGTGGGATAACTGACTAGCCATGTGAAGAAGATTGAAACTGGACATCTTTCTTCTACCATGCACAAAAATTAACTCAAGATGGATTAAATGCATAAATGTAAAACTCAAAACTATAAAAACTCTGGAAGACAACCTAGGCAATACTATTCTAGACATAGGAACAGGCAAAGATTTCATAATAAAGACCCCAAAAGCAATTGCAACAAAAGCAAAAATTGACAAATAAAATCTAATTAAGCTTAACAGCTTCTGCACAGGAAAGAAAACTATCAACAGAGTGAATAGACAATCTACAGAGTGGGAGAAAAATTTTGCAAACTATGCATCTGACAAAGGTCTAATATGCAGAATCTAGAAGAAATTTAAACTAATTTACAAGGAAAAAAAACCCCAAACAACCCCATTGAAAAATGGGCAAAGGATATGAATAGACATTTCTCAAAAGAAGACACACATGCAGCCAGCAAACACATGAAAACAGCTCAATGTCACTGACCATTAGAAAAATGAAAATCAAAACTGCAGTGAGGTATTATCTCACACTAGTCAGAATGGCAAAATCACATTGAGATATCATCTCACACCAGTTAGAATGGCGATCATTAAAAAATCTGGAGACAGCAGATGCTGGAGAGGATGTGGAGAAATTGGAACACTCTTACACTGTTGATGGGAATGTAAATTAGTTCAACCATTGTGGAAGACAGTGTGGCGATTCCTCAGGGACCTAGAAATAGAAATTCCATTTGACCCAGCAATCCCATTACTGGGTATCTATCCAAAAGACTATAAATCGTTCTACTATAAGGACACATGCACACGAATGTTCATTGCAGCACTGTTTACAATAGCAAAGACCTGGAACCAACCCAAATGCCCATCGATGATAGACTGGACTGGGAAAATGTGGCACATATACACCATGGAATATTATGCAGCAATCAAAAATGATGAGTTTGTGTCGTTTGTAAGGACATGGATTAATCTGGAGAACATCATTCTCAGCAAACTGACACAAGAACAGAAAAAGAAATACTGCATATACTCACTCATAGGTGGGTGAGAAAAATGAGAACACATGGACACAGAGAGGCAGTCTACTATACACTGGGGACTGTTGGGGGAAATGGGGGAGGGACAGCGGGGGGGTGGGGGGGATAGCCTGGGGATGGATGCCAAGTGTGGGTGAAGGGGAGGAAGGCAGCAAAGCACACTGCCATGTGTGTACCTATGCAACTATCTTGCACGTTCTGCACATGTACCCCAAAACCTATAATGCAATAAAAATTTTAAAAAAAAATTAAAAATAAATAAATAAATAAAAAATAAAAAGTCAAAATATAACAGATGCTGGCTAGGATGCAGACAAAAAGGAATGTTTATACACTGTTGGTGGGAATGTAAATAAATTCAATTATTGTGGAGGACCATGTGGCGATTCCTCAAAGAATATGAAACAGAAATACCATTTGATCCAGTGATCCCATTACTGAGTATATACCCAATGAAATAAGAATCATTCTCTTATAAAGACACATGCACACATATGTTCGTAGCACTATTCACAATTACAAAGACATGAAGTCAACCTAAATGCTCATTAATGCTAGACTGACTAAAGAAACTCTGGTATATAAACACCATGGAATACTATGCAGCCACCAAAAGAATGAGATCATGTCCTTTGCAGGAACATGGATGGAGATGGAGGCCATTATCCTTAGCAAACTAATGCAGAAACAGAACACCAAATACCATATACTCTCACTCATAAGTGGGAACTGATGGCCGAGTAGACACAGTACCCTGTCTGCAGCTCCCATCGAGATGAATGCAAAGGGTGAATGATTTCTGCATTTCCAACTTATTCTTTCACTGGGACTGACAAAGTGGTTGGTGCAACCCATAAAGAGCAAGGAAAAACGGGGGGGGTGATGGTTCACCTGGAAGCTGGGTGGGGCAAAGGGACCTCCTTCCCCCAACCAAGGGAGGCAGTGAGGGATTGGGCTACCCCCCCGGGGCACTATGCTTTTCCCATGGATTTTTGCAGTCTGTGGATCAGGAGATTCCCTGTGACCCTACACCACCAGGGCTTTGGGTCCCAAGCACAAAACTGGGCAGCTGCTCCAGTTGATGGCTCCAGTTTGGGTAGGCACTGAGCTGCAGGAGGTTTTACATAATCCGGCAGCTTCTGGAACTCCAGAGAGGCAGGAAACCCATCCACTTCTGTGGAAAGGGGGCTGAAGCCAGGGAGCCAAGCAGCCTTGCTCAGTGGGTCTTACTGTCATGGATCCCCGCAAGCTAAGACTCAACCGTCTGGGAATCCCCACTGGCCAGAACACCATCCTGGAGTCTGCCTAAGATTACCAGTTCCTGGGAGGAGGGCAACCACAATTACTGCAGCTCTAGTTGATGATTTTCCTCTCCCAGTGCCAGGGAGGCTGGGCAGTTTGGACTGGGTGGTATTGCCTGCAGTGCAGCACAGCAGCTGTAGCAGATTGTGGTCAGACTGCTTCTCTAGGTGGGACTGGGATCCATCTCTCTTCACTGGGTAGGGCCTCCCTGCAGGAATTCCAGCAAGTCCAGCCTGGGGTTTACAGACAGAACTCTCATCTCCCTAGGACAGAGAACCTAGGGGCAGGGGTGAATGTGGTCTCAGATTCAGTGGACTTAATCTTTCCTGCCTGCTGGCTCTGAAGAGCCCAGGCAATCTGGATGAGGGGGATTCTCCCAGCACAGTGCACTAGCTCCACAAAGGGGCAGCCAGACTGCTTCCTTAAGGGGGTCCCTGATCCTGTGCCTCCTGACTGGGTGAGACCTCCCAACAGAGGTCATGAGACACCTCATACAGGAGAGTTCCAGCTGGCATTAGGTTGGTGCCTCTTTGGGACAAAGCCTCTAGGGGAAGGAGCAGGCAGCAATCTTTGCTGTTCTGCAACCTCCACTGATAATACACAGGTGAACAGGGTCTGGAGTGGACCCCCAGAAAACTACAGCAGACCCGCAAAGAGGGACCTGATTGTTAGAAGAAAAACGAACAAACAGAAAGCAACACCAACAACAACTACAACATCATCAACAAAAAAGACCACACAAAAACCTCATCCAAAGGTCAACAGCCACAAAGATCCAATGTAGGTAAATCCTCAAAGATGAGGAGAAAATAGTGCAAAAACACTGAAAATTCCAAAAAACAGAACACCTCTTCTCCTCTAAATAATTTCAACACCCCTCCAGCAAGAGCACAGAACTGGGCTGAAGCTGAGATGGATGAACTAACAGAAGTAGGCTTCAGAAAGTGGGTAATAATGAACTTCACTGAGCTAAAGGGTTATGTTCTGTCCCAATGCAAAGAAACTAATAACCATAATAAAAGATTATAGGAGCTGTTAACTAGAATAACCAGTTTAGAGAGGAACATAAATGACCTGATGGAGCCGGAAAAACACAGCATGAGAGGCAAACACAAGTGTCAATAGCTGAATTAACCAAGCAGAAGATAGAATATCAGAGCTTGAAGACTATCTTGCTGAAATAAGGCAGGCAGACAAGATTAGAGAAAAGAGAATGAAAAAGAATAAAAAAAACCTCCGAGAACGATGGGATTATGTAAAAAGACTGAACCTATGACTGATTGGAGTACTTGAAAGAGAAGGGGAGAATGAAACTGAGTTGGAAAAAAAACTTCTTTTTTTTTTTTTTTTTTTTTTTTTTTTTTTTTTGGTGCCAATGCTATTTTATTTATTTATTTATTTATTTATTTATTTATTTATTTATTTTTATTGCATTATAGGTTTGGGGGTACATGTGCAGAACGAGCAAGATAGTTGCATAGGTACACACATGGCAGTGTGCTTTGCTGCTTTCCTCCCCTTCACCCACACTTGGTATTCATCCCCAGGCTATCCCCCCCAGCCCCCCCCTGCTGTCCCTCCCCCATTCCCCCCAACAGTCCCCAGTGTATAGTAGACTGCCTCTCTGTGTCCACATGTTCTCATTTTTCTCACCCACCTATGAGCGAGTATATGCGGTATTTCTTTTTCTGTTCTTGTGTCAGTTTGCTGAGAATGATGTTCTCCAGATTCATCCATGTCCCTACAAAGGACACAAACTCATCATTTTTGATTGCTGCATAATATTCCATGGTGTATATGTGCCACATTTTCCCAGTCCAGTCTATCATCGTTGGGCATTTGGGTTGGTTCCAGGTCTTTGCTATTGTAAACAGTGCTGCAATGAACATTCGTGTGCATGTGTCCTTATAGTAGAACGATTTATAATCCTTTGGATAGATACCCAGTAATGGGATTGCTGGGTCAAATGGAATTTCTATTTCTAGGTCCCTGAGGAATCGCCACACTGTCTTCCACAATGGTTGAACTAATTTACACTCCCACCAACAGTGTAAGAGTGTTCCTATTTCTCCACATCCTCTCCAGCATCCAGGAGAACTTCTTCAACCTAGCAAGACAGGCAGGCCAACATTCAGATTCAGGAAATCCAGAGAACCCCAATAAGATATTCCATGAGAAGATCAGCCCCAAGACACATACTCATCAGATTCTCCAAGGTTGAAATGAAGGGATAAATGTTAAGGGCATCCAGAGACAAAGGCCAGGTCGTTTACAAAGGGAAGCCCTTTGGGCTAACAGTGAACATGTCAGTGGAAGCCCTACAAGCCAGAAGAAATTGCCAATATTCAACATTCTTAAGAATAAGAATTTCCAATCCAGAATTTCATATCTGGCCAAAGTAAGCTTCATAAGCAAAGTAGAAATAAAATCCTTTTCAGACAAGCAAATGCTGAGGGATTTTGTCACCACTTGCAAGCCAGACTTGCAAGAGTTCCTAAAGGAAGCATTAAATATGGAAAGGAAAAGCTATTACCAGCCCCAGCAAAAATACACTGAAGTACACAGACCAACAACACTGTGAGGCAACTACATTAAAAAGTCTGCAAAATTAACCAGCCAGCATTATGATGACAGGATCAAATTCACTCATAAGAATATTAAATTTATGTAATGCAGATGGGCTAAATGGCCCAATTAAAAGACACAGAAGGGCAACCATTGGTGTGCTGTATTGAAGAGACACATCTCATGTGCTAAGACACCCACAGTCTCACAATAAAGTGACGGAGGCAAATTTACCAAGCAAATGGAAAGCAGAAAAAAGCATGGGTTGCAATCCTAGTTTCTGACAAAATAGACGTTAAACCAGCAAAGATTTTAAAAAGACAAAGTTCAATTCAACATGAAGAGCTATTTCTGTTATATATGCATCCAATACAAGAGCACCCAGATTCATTCAAAAAAAGTTCTTAAAGACCTACAAAGGGACTTAGACCCCCACAGAATAATGATGAGAGACTTTAATACCCCACCATCAGTATTAGACAGATCATTGAGACAGAAGATTAACAAAGCTATTCAGGACTTGCATTCAGCGCTGGACCAAGTTGACTTGATGGATATATACAGAACTCTCCAGTCAAAAACAACAGAATGTATATTTTTCTCAGAGCCACATGGCACTTACTCTAAAATTTGATCACATAATTGGAAGTAAAACACTCCTTAGCAAATGCAAAAAAAAAAAAAAAAAAAAACTGAAATCATAATAAACAATCTCTCAGACCACAGTGCAGTCAAATTAAAACTCAAGATTAAGAAACCCACTCAAAACCACACAACTACATAGAAATGGAACAGTCTTCTCCTGAATGACTTCTAGGTGAATAATGAAACTAAGGCAGAAATCACGAAGTTCTTTGAAACTAATGAGAACAAAGAGACGATGTACCAGAATCTCTGGAATGCAGCTAAAACAGTGTTAAGAGGGAAATTTATAGCACTAAAATGCTCACATTGAAAAGCTAGAAAGATCTTAAATCAACACCCTAACAGCACAACTAAAAGAACTGGAGAACCAAGAGCAAACAAACCCCATGGTTAACAGGAGACAATAAACCACCAAGCTCAGAGTGGAAATAAAGGAGGTAGAGACACAAAAAAACCCTTCAAAAAATCAGTAAATGAATCCAGGAGTGAATTTTTTAAAAAAAATCAATAAAATAGACTATTAGCTAGACTAATAAAGAAAAAAAGAGAGAAGATTCAAATAAACCACATTGAGATACCATCTCACTCCAGTTAGAATGGCGATCATTAAAAAATCTGGAGACAGCAGATGCTGGAGAGGATGTGGAGAAATAGGAACACTCTTACACTGTTGGTGGGAGTGTAAATTAGTTCAACCATTGTGGAAGACAGTGTGGCGATTCCTCAGGGACCTAGAAATAGAAATTCCATTTGACCCAGCAATCCCATTACTGGGTATATATCCAAAGGACTATAAATCGTTCTACTATAAGGACACACGCACACGAATGTTCATTGCAGCACTGTTTACAATAGCAAAGACCTGGAACCAACCCAAATGCCCAACGATGATAGACTGGACTGGGAAAATGTGGCACATATACACCATGGAATATTATGCAGCAATCAAAAATGATGAGTTTGTGTCCTTTGTAAGGACATGGATGAATCTGAAGAACATCATTCTCAGCAAACTGACACAAGAACAGAAAAAGAAATACCGCATATACTCACTCATAGGTGGGTGAGAAAAAAACACATGGACACAGAGAGGCAGTCTACTATACACTGGGGTCTATTGGGGGGAATGGGGGAGGGACAGCAGGGGGAGCTGGGGAGGGATAGCCTGGGGATGAATGCCAAGTGTGGGTGAAGGGAGGAAGGCAGCAAAGCACACTGCCATGTGTGTACCTATGCAACTATCTTGCACATTCTGCACATGTACCCCAAAACCTATAATGCAATAAAAATTTTTTAAAAAAAGGAAAAAATATCCATGTTATTTAAAATAAATAAATAAATAAATAAATAAAATAAACACAATAAAAAATGATGAGGGGGATGACATCACTGACTCCACAGAAGTACAAACAACCATCAAAGCATACTATAAACACCTCTATGCAAATAAACTAGAAAATTTAGAAGAAATGAATAAATTCCTGGACACATACACCCTCCCAGGATTGATCTCTGAATAGATCAATAATGAGTTCTGAAATTGAGGCAGTAATAAGTAGCCTACCAACCAAAAATGAAAGTGCAAGACCAGATGGATTCACAGCTGAATTCTACCAGAGGTACAAAGAGGAGCTGGAACCAGTTCTTCTGAAACTATTCCGAACAATTCAAAAAGAGGGACTCCTCCCTAACTCATTTTATGAGGCCAGTATCGTCCTGATACCAAAACCTGGCAGAGATACAACAAAAAAAAAGAAAACTTCAGGCCAATATTCCTGATGAACCTCAATGCAAAAATCCTCAATAAAATACTGGCAAATTGAATCCAGCAGCACATCGAAAAGCTTATCCACCATGATTAAGTCGGCTTCATCCCCAGGATGCAAGGCTGTTCAACATATGCAAATCAATAAACATAATTCATTCCCAAAGCAATTTATAGATTCAATGCTAGTCCCATAAAACTATCATTGACATTTTTTCACAGAATTGGAAAAAACTATTTAAAAATTCATATGGAACCAAAAATGAGTTCATATAGTAAGGACAATCCTAAGCAAAAATAACAAAGCTGAAGGCATCATGCTACCCAATTTTAAACTATACTACAAGGCTAGAGTAACCAAAACAGCATAGTACTGGTATAAAAATAGGCTCATAGACCAATGGAATGGAATTGATAACTTAGAAATAAAATCATACATCTACAATCGTCTGATCTTTGACAAACCTGACAAAAACAAGCAATGGGGAAATGATTCCCTATTTAACAAATGGTGCTGGGGGAACTGGCTAGCCATATGCAGAAAATTGAAACTGGATCCCTTCCTTACACCTTATACAGAGATTAACCCAAGATGGACTGAGGACTTAAATGCAAAACCCAAAACTATTAAAACCCTAGAAGAAAACCTATGCAATATCATTCATGACATAGGCATGGGCGATGATTTTATGATAAAATTACCAAAAAAAATTGCAACAAAGACAAAAATTGACAAATGGGATCTAATTAAACCAAAGAGTTTCTGCACAGCAAAAGAAACTATCATCAGAGTGAACAGAAAACCTACAGAATTGGAAAAAACTTTTGTAATATATTTATTTGACAAAGATCTATTATCTAGAATCTACAAGGAACTTAAACAAAGTTACAAGAAAACAAACAACCCCATTAAAAGGGACAAAGGACATAAACAGACACTTCTCAGAAAAGGACATACATGTGGCACAAATATATGGGAACAAAAGCTCAACATCACTGTATTAGAGAAATGCAAATCAAAACCACAATGAGATATCAGCTCACGTCAGTCAGAATGGTGATTATTAAAAAGTCAAGAAACAACAGATGCTGGTGAGTTTGTAGAGAAATAGGAACACTTTTATACTGTTGGTGGGAATATAAATTAGTTCAACTGTTGTGGAAGACAGCATGGCAATTCCTGAAAGATTTAGAACCAGAAATACCATTTGACCCAGCAATCCCATTAGTGAGTATATATCCAAAGAAATATAAATCATTCTATTATAAAGATACATGCACGTATATGTTCATTGTCACATTATTCACAATAGCAAAGACATGGACTCAACCCAAATACCCATCAATGATAGACTTGATAAACAAATTGTGTTACATATACACCATGGAATACTATGCAGCCATAAAAAGGAATGAAATCATGTCTTTTTCAGGGACGTGGATGAAACTGGAAGCCATTATCCTTAGCAAACTAACTCAGGAACAGAAAACCAAACACTGCATGTTCTCACTTACAAGTGGGAGCTGAATAATGAGAACACATGGACACAGGGAGGGGAAAGATACACACTGAGACCTATTGGGGAAGGAGAAAGTGAGGCGAGAGCATTAGGAAAACAGCGAATGCATGCTGGGCTTAATACCTAGGTGATGGCTTGATTGATGCAAACCACCGTGGCACACATTTACCCAACTAACAAACCTGCACATCCTGGACTCCAGAATTTTTTTTAAAAAGTGGGAGCTAGATGATGAGAACCCATAAACACATAGAGGGGAACAACACATACTTAGGGCCTACTTGAGGGTAGAGGGTGGGAAGAGGAAGAAGATCAGGAAAAATAACTAATGGGTACTAGGCTTAATACCTGGGTGATGAAATAATCTGTACAACAAACCCTCATGACACAAATTTGCCTATACAACAAACTTCACATGTATCCCTGAACTTAAAATACATGTTAAAAAGTAAAAATAAAAAATCAACTTTATTTTTGCAACAATACCCAATCAATGAGAAGTAGATTTTTAGTGAAAATTGAAACTTATGGTATGAAGATATACAGAGAAATATTTCATGGGATATTCATTTTAAAGCATTTGTTTTTTCTAGTTTGGGATTTTTAAGAACTTAAGAGATATCTTTTATAAATAGGTGAGGGTTTCACAAACATATTTGGCCTGTTAATGCAGTGTAACCGTCATTCCAAGGGTGGATGAGAATTGTTGTCACTGCTTCTATTATAATATATTTGAACATTTCCTGTGCTTGACAGACATATTTAAATCTATATTGGCTGGAGATTGCATTGACAACAAACTGTAATTTTTAAAGGACTATAAAGCATTTTGAATGCTCTGGCAAAGTATTGACCAACCTGACTGTCCTAATTTGACCAGGCTGGGAGTCAACTAGAATGATATTTGATGGGTATATCAGTGTCCAGTTCTTTCTGAATGAACCTTTTTTTTTCTCACCTCACTTCTCTCTCCACAGAGCTATCACCCCTGGACATTGCTCTGCCATCCAGCAGGACAGTCTTGCCTTTGGTGATTAAAGAGGGCATATTCATGGACGTATGACCCGTGTAGTCATAGGGCCTCTCACTCAGAGGAGCCTGAGTTGCTTTTGTCTCTGTTTTGAAATTCATAATAATTTTATCTTCGAACTTGTGTTTTGTAAATTAAGTCCAATGGGGCAGTGGAGCATAGGCTTGAAGAGAGGAAATAACACCCAATGTGTGCAGTTACTGGCCTCCCCATTTGCATAGGGTAGTCATGGTGCTTTCCTGGTCGTGTTGCAGGAAATTCTCATGGGCTCACAATTGAGGAAGTTGAGTGAGACTCAAAATGAGTACAGAACTTGCTTCTAATGCAAAGCAATGCCATTCTAAGAACCACAAAAGACCAAGTAATTCATCAAATCTTTTTTCACTTGTGTTACTCCCGTTCACTTGTATTAGCCATTTACTTGCGCTGAAAATGATGACATAGAAAAAAAGGGAAAGATAGGGAAACTCATAGTTTCTTTTCTTTTCAGTCCTTACTTGCTTATCAATAAGATGAGGGTATTACTAGAATGTGCAAGTGTCAAAAAGTAAAACAACTGAGTTAGTTTGTGCAATGCTTCCACTATTCTGGTGAGACTAAAGTACATATGCAGGTATGAGCTATGAAAAACAAATTGTGTAATTTCAATGATACTACATTTAAGATAAATGCTCCTTGATAAAATTGGCATGATGAACAGTAAAACCCATGCAAATAATTTAAATTTTTAATTTTATTCTTTACTTAGAAAGACATTAAATAGCAAATAAAAACACCACGACAAGTTGAGACAGAGACCACAGAAAAGAGGACAACATTTTATTTGAATGCCTTAAATGGCACAGTTTTTCTCTTTTTTGCAAGGGGCACCACATTTTCATTTGGTACTGAGTCTTGCAAATACGCAGCTAACTCTGGTCACTGGGTCACTGCTGGTAGTTACTGCCGGTAGTCACCTAGAGCCTCTAATCTACACTCATCTTTCTGGGTTCTCCTTCCTAGACAGAAATCATTGGTAGGGGGCTGCTTATATTTGCTGAACTCACATGGATGGGAAGGGAGGGTATAGCTTATTCAGGGAGTCCAGGTGCATCCAGTACAGAGGTTTAAAAATTTCTAAACACTCTGCTATTTAGCAAGTAGAACTACTAGTCATTACACTGATGCTTTGCATGAAATTGCTGACACCTTGGAAACTGCTTAATGATACATAAAATTCTATTTTTTCTGTGTGGAATGCCACTGGGCAAGTGGGTATTACTTAGAGATATATAAATATTGTGCATATTAGCATGAAGAGTCACTTACAAGTCAGTAAGCTTTCTGAACTGTAGAAGAACAAAGAGGAAAAAAAATCACAGAGAAATGAATAATTTAATAGGATCTTACTCCATTATTTCTTAACCTTGGAAAGGCAAAACATTTCTATAAATGGGCAATTTTAATTTTATTTTGATGGTAATGCAAAGGCAACATTAAATTAGTTTTCCATTTTACCGTTTTGCTTTAAAAGAAAAAAATATTTGCTTTCATTTCAGAATCCTGAGTGCAACAGATTTTTGAAACGTGGCAAAGTTCGTCTCATTGTTGCCTGTTTAGTCCTTCTCCCCTCTTTGTTCTTCGAGTCTCCTCCATTCTGATTTGCTTCTAATTTATTTTTGATGCAATAACTCTATGAGCATATTTGCAAATCTATTAATGTCAAGTGTCCCATCCCACAGCAATTAGTTGCTGCCATTCGCAATCACCTTATACAGTCACAGGACCAACTCTGTGGATCAAGTTTTATACTTCAGGTTCTCATTCAGAAGTTGGAATATTTTTGCTTTTGCTCAGTATTATTCTCATGATCTTTATACACAATTATATTAGTGTGGCCTATGGAAATACATACATGGGGATTTTAGGGTCTCAGTAAATTGGGTTGAAGCCATCCATGTTGCTTGTGAGAGTAATGAATCAACTTCTTGGGACTTTCACTTTTCATTCACAAAACAAAGGTAAGTCTTACCTTACAGAGTTGTCATAAAGTTTAGATGACAGAACAGATGCAGAGTTGGGTGTCAGGCACATAGTAAGCTTCATGACTATTTTTCCTTCTTTTTCCTTCCATGTAAAACTTCACACACTTAAAAGTTAGCCTCTTCTAAATTTTTTAAGAAGCAAAGTTTTTGACCTTTGTAAAAATATCAGAAATGCTTATCTGCATGTCTATGCTGAAAAGTATTATTCCATCTTTCCACTCTTGTTTCCAAACTTCTAGGCATGAGTAACTATAGAGCATTTTTCTAAAAATTTTGTTAGTATATGTAAATATCTAATTATCTAGATAGCTCCTCATTTTTATAATCACAAATGAGGTCATTTTTTACCTGCTGATATGCAATTTGTTTTTGACATTTTTACATAGTAGCCTACAGTTTATAGTTCCTTATGATTTTTAATTGCTCCATACGATTCCATTTGTTTCCAGCTTTCTGTTACCCCAAATACTGCAGTAGTGGGTATCACTGGATGCATATCCTTATCCATCCAACTACTCATATAGGGTACCTTCCCAGAAGTATAGTTGCTGAAATGGAGGATGGAAGGATGTATTTAGGTGTCACTTTGATTCTTTTCTCTATGTGTCCTCCAACTCCAGTTCCATCACTGATTCCCTCCTCCTGTCAAAAGAGCTAATCTAAATAATTTACAACACTAATTTGATATAACAATAATGATATTTTTCTACCTACCTATCTCTTTCTAAAGTTGTTATAAGGCAAAAATGCTGCCAATGGAAAGCCTGTGTTAACTTTTGCTATGCATATACAATTTGATATAATATAAATTGTAGTAAGTCAGGACATGTGACAATAAACTTTATTACTTATCGAGTGAAAGACCTTGACCCTCTACAGAGTTGGGAAGAACTGAGCTCTCGGGGAGAGTTTTGTGGAAGACTAGAGGGTTTTTCTGAAATTGTTTTATATGTGTAAACGTCTCCTTTGTGAGTACCAATGAAATTGTTTTATATGTGTAAACGTCTCCTTTGTGAGTACCAATGCCATAAGCTACAAACCTTCTCCCCGGTCCTTTTCACTGAAACCATGCTGAATCCTAATCATAGGAAACAAACAGAGGGTAACACAAATGAGACCCCTCCCTGGTGGGGCCTTCCACAGTATTATGCAACCTGGTCACAAAGGGAGACACTCATGTTTTTCTCAAACTTGGTGAACTTCCCTAAGTGGTTTTAGAAGCTCAGATTACAAACAGCTTCCTAATTGTCTTTGAAAACCATCCTTCCTATGAATGTTGAGTTATTGCTGATTGAGTCTTATCCTTGGGTTTTTCTGTGTCCTTGCTGACAAGTCCTGGATCCAAGGAAAATACAGAGAAATGCTCTGAAAGCAAACCTGTTCTGACCCCTAAGAAAACGCCATTATTCAGTGGCTGCCATACACTCAGGGGAACAATATGTGCCTTTCATTCCTCTGTTTTCCTAACAGTCTTCATTGTATCTGCCGTGTCTGTGAATGGGTTCCACCATGCAGGAAGTGACATGGCACAGTGCGTTTAAAAATATTCCTTATTTTCATTCGATTGGGTAGCACCATGTGTCCAACTCCAAAACAAGAGGAAGGTCATGGTAATCCACATCACAGTCAAGGTGGTTCATTAATCCTCTGATTAGGTCATCTGAACACGGTTTTGCAATTGAAGTGATGTCATACATTTAAAACTTGTGCTTGCAAGTCAGATTTTCTCTAAGAACCTTTTTGGGAGTGTTTATACAATACATAGGCGAAGAATATCACCCCTCTCCCCCGGAATATTTTCGGTCTCCTTCGTAAGACCGCTACGACATATTGAGTGCTTATAATGTGCTAAATTCTTTGCACACATGTCTCGGAATTTTACAACTCTGAAAGGTGAGGATTATCATGCCTGCTTATAAATGAGGAAGTAGAAGTACAGAGAAGTTTAGAAATATTCTCAAGGTCACATAGTTAGGTCAAACTTAAATCTGTCAGGCTTCAAAAATCTCGGTTTTCTATTACACTAAGCCATCTTTCAAACAAAAAGGCCCCTATAGTTGTAAGGTTTACATTTTTTAATACTTAAACTCTGTCCCAAAGCAAACATTGTCTTCACAAATCAGTGACCTCCAGGAAAGAGTCTTTTTTATTCCCACTTCCCAATAATTTATAAATCATATTAAATTCCAATCTGTTCATTGATTTTCACATCAGATTCAAATAAATGGCTAGAAAGATTGTTACTGCATTCGAAAATATGCTTGAGGTTATCTGACTTGATTCATAAACTAATGTAAATTATACATTGGGAGCCCCAAAAAGATATAGGCAGTGATCATCTGGATTAACAAACTGGGACATCCAGGAAAGACCTGCAGAGGAGACCCAGAGGAGAAAGAAAACAGAGTAGTATTGTATGGGATCCCCAAGCTAACATCAAGAGAGCACACCCCATATCACCACCTTCTTCTCCTTCTCCTCCTCCCCACCTTCCTCCTCCTCCCCCTCCTCCTCCTTCTTCTTCCTTATCTTCCTTCTTCTTCCTTCTCTCCTCCTCCTCCTTCTTCTTCCTTCTCTTCCTCCTCCTTCTTCTTCCTTCTCTTCCTCCTCCTTCTTCTTCCTTCTCTTCCTCCTCCTTCTTCTTCCTCCTCCTCCTCCTTCTTCCTCTTCCTCCTCCTGAAAACATGTGCTGAATGTGCAGGTTTGTTACATTCATACATGTGCCATGGTGGTTTGCTGCACCTATCAACTCATCATCTAGGTTTTAAGCTCCGCATGCATGAGGTATTTGTCCTAATGCTCTCCTTCCCCTTGACCCCCACCCACATACAGGCCCTGGTATGTGATGTTCCCATCTCTGAGTTCATGTGTTCTCATTGTTGAACTGCTTCTTACACTGGCAGTTCTGCGTTTTGTATGCTGGGATGAGTTGCAGCTGGAATTTATTTACTTAAGTATGGTTAATGATTTTGTAATATTTTGGATCCTTTTACTGGTAACACTCTGGATTCTCTCTAGTTGTGAAACTTGGCTTCCCTCTCTCAGGATTAACTCATCATTCTATTAAATTTCTCTGTTTCTTCTAATTATTAAGGTGTTTGTTATGCAACTATGCTGAAACACCAGCAGGTATCAGGCATGGCCATGTACTCGGAGGTGTTGATGGTTAACAACTAAGGAGACTCTACATCTCAATCCGGGAGACTCTGCAACACAGTCCGGGAGACTCTTCATCTCAATCCGGGAAGACTCTTCATCTCACTCCAAGAGACTCTGCATCTCGGTCCGGGGAGACTCTTCATCTCAATCCGGGAAGACTCTTCCTCTCACTCCAGGAGACTCTGCATCTCAGTCCGGGGAGACTCCTCATCTCAGTCTGGGAGACTCTGCATCTCAGTCCAGGAGACCCTGCATCTCAATCCGGGATACTCTGCATCTCAGTCCGGGAGACTCTTCATCTCAGTCCGGGAGACTCCTCATCTCAGTCTGGGAGATTCTGCATCTCAGTCCGGGAGACTCTTCATCTCAGTCCGGGGAGACTCTTCATCTCAATCCGGGGAGACTCTTCATCTCAGTCCAGGAGACTCTGCATCTCAGTCCAGGAGACTCTGCATCTCAGTCCAGGAGACTCTGCATCTCAGTCCGGGGAGACTGTGCATCTCAGTCCAGGAGACTCTGCATCTCAGTCCGGGAGACTCTGCATCTCAGTCCGGGAGACTCTTCATCTCAGTCCGGGAGACTGCATCTCAGTCCGGGAGACTGTACATCTCAGTCCGGGAGACTCTGCATCTCAGTCCGGGAGACTCTGCATCTCAGTCCAGGGAGACTCTGCATCTCAGTCCGGGAGACTCTGCATCTCAGTCCGGGAGACTCTGCATCTCAGTCCGGGAGACTGTGCATCTCAGTCCGGGAGACTCTTCATCTCAGTCCAGGGAGACTGTGCATCTCAGTCCGGGAGACTCTGCATCTCAGTCTGGGAGACTCGTCATCTCAATCCAGGGAGACTCTTCATCTCAGTCCGGGAGACTCTGCATCTCAATCCGGGAGACTCTGCATCTCAATCCGGGAGACTCTGCATCTCAGTCCGGGAGACTCTGCATCTCAGTCCGGGAGACTCTGCATCTCAATCCGGGAGACTCTGCATCTCAATCCGGGAGACTCTGCATCTCAGTCCGGGAGACTCTGCATCTCAGTCCAGGGAGACTCGTCATCTCAGTCCAGGGAGACTCTGCATCTCAATCCCGGGAGACACTGCATCTCAATCCGGGGAGACTCGTCGTCTCAGTCCGGGGAGACTCTTCGTCTCAGTCCGGGAGACTCTTCGTCTCAGTCCAGGGAGACTCTGCGTCTCAGTCCGGGAGACTCTGCGTCTCAGTCCGGGAGACTCTGCGTCTCAGTCCAGGGAGACTCTGCGTCTCAGTCCGGGAGACTCTGCATCTCAGTCCGGGAGACTCTTCATCTCAATCTGGGGAGACTCTTCATCTCAGTCCGGGAGACTCTTCATCTCAGTCCGGGAGACCCATCATCTCAGTCCGGGAGACTGTGCATCTCAGTTCAGGGAGACTCTGCATCTCAGTCCGGGAGACTCTTCATCTCAGTCCGGGAGACTCTTCATCTCAGTCCGGGAGACCCATCATCTCAGTCCGGGAGACTCTGCATCTCAGTTCAGGGAGACTCTGCATCTCAGTCCGGGCAGATTCTGCGTCTCAGTCCGGGCAGACTCTGCGTCTCAGTCCGGGAGACTCTGCATCTCAGTCCGGGGAGACTCTGCATCTCAATCCAGGGAGACTATTCATCTCAGTCTGGGAGACTCTGCATCTCAGTCCAGGGAGACTCTGCATCTCAGTCCGGGGAGACTCTGCATCTCAATCCCGGGAGACTCTGCATCTAAATCCGGGGAGACTCGTCGTCTCAGTCCGGGGAGACTGTGCGTCTCAGTCGGGGCAGACTCTGCGTCTCAGTCCGGGAGACTCTTCATCTCAGTCCGGGAGACTGCGTCTCAGTCTAGGAGACTGTGCATCTCAGTTCAGGGAGACTCTGCATCTCAGTCCGGGAGACTGTGCATCTCAATCCAGGGAGACTCTTCATCTCAGTCCGGGAGACTCTGCATCTCAGTCCGGGGAGACTCGTCATCTCAGTCCGGGCAGACTCTGCGTCTCAGTTCGGGGAGACTCTACATCTCAAGCCGGGAGAGTCTTCATTTAAATTTGTTGTTTGTGCCCAGTTATTAATGACGTCCACTTTATCTTTCAGAAGTTTCCTAGTTTAGACAGTAAATTACATGGTCACCCTAACATTAGCTACCATGAATTTGCAAAATCTGAGTTGAGTCCTCAGAGGTGATCAGGGCCCAGAGACCAGACTTCCAAATATTGGAAGCTTAATAGCCAACCTCGCCACCTGTGCTCCAGGCTGCAGCCTCTCCTTCAGGAGTTTCCCACTGGGAGTGCGAGCGAGGAGGCTCTCTTGCCAGAGCAGGCAGAATTTCTCCATCCCAAAGCCTAACAACCATGATGGTTTCTCAGAGGTCCAGTGTTTCCCATTGTAGCCGAAAGGGCAGATTGCACTCATTCTCAGGGACGTAGTGTCTTATTAATCGGCCTGTGTGTCTCATGCCTGCCATTGCTGCTCATTGTTCTAGATGCAAAACCTCTTGTTATCTAAGCCTTCCTATGTCACCCCACTTCTGTGCTTTTGCATCTCTATTTAGCTTCCCATGCTCCTGCCCTGGTGCTTCTCTTCCTCCCCAGGGTGATGGCCAGCTTATGAAGGCAGGTACCACTCACTAAAGTCCTTTGTAGCCCCAGCACCCTGCACCTGGAAGACACTCAGTCATTGTTTATTTGTTATGTCAATTCTTATGAACCAACTATATCCCCCATTGTCTCATTCCCATGCCATTCTCCCCTTCAAGCTAATACAAAATGCCTATAGAATAACATTCTTCAGTTTTTGAAACGCTTATGTATTATTTTACATCTGTCTTCCATATCGTAGCATAAAAGGAACCAATGTTAAAAAATCTTTAAGTATTTAAATACTCTGAAAGCTCTGAAAGAAGCTAATATGAAAACATTTATGAATAATTTGAAAGTTGTGTTTCTTTTGATTAGACTAAAGACAAAGGCAGTGTCTTCAGGAACACCGCTGACATACACAGACACACACACTCATTCTGTATACATATGCACTTATTACTTGGAAAGGGAAGGAAGGCTGAACAGATAGCTTCTCTCAACACAGTGTGGCTTCTTTGTCATCCTGGCCGCTTGCCACCTTGGAGTGCCCTGAGTCCTGAGGAGATGGGACCAGGGATAAATGCTTGATTGGTGGCTCCTTAAGGCCAGGGTCTGATCACTTATCATCTGTCCCTGTAGTGACTGAAATATGGCAGCTAATCATTTGCTAATCTTTCCTTAATAAAGAGGATGGTGGTAAGAAAGGCCCACAGTTTCCAGCACAGTCTGGAGATTTTCATACGGGGCATTCTGAGTGCTACAGGAATCGGTATGAAGGTGCTCTCAAGGAGCATCCAACAGTGTCGTTTGGGATTGGCCCCATGGACTGTCCCTTCCTGGAAGACCAGGGCCTGGCCAGAGACTAGTTCTTGCTTGGAACAAGCAAAATTCCTGTTTTATCATGGCACCTGCCAGGTCTCAGGCATGTACTGGCCTTATTCCCTGTCTTACCCTGTCCAAGAGATGGCATTGCTGAAACACTAGGCTGTTTCCCTAAGCCACCAGACTGACTGTGTTGTTCACTTTGCCTCTATCACCTTTCCCACCTACAGAAACACGTCTTCAAAGGCCAGCCCAGGCATTGTGCATGGCACAAGCCTCCACTAAGAACTACATCATTAGTCAGCATGTGGTGGCCTATAATCCCAACACTTTGGGAGGCTGAAGTGGGCCAATCACAAGGTCAGAAGTTCGAGACCAGCCTGGCCAACATGGTGAAACCCTTCTCTACTAAAAATACAAAAATTAGTCAGGTATGGTGGCGCGTGCCTGTAATCCCAGCTGCTCGGGAGGCTGAGGCAGGAGAATTGCTTGAACCCAGGTGGCGGAGGTTGCAGTGGGCTGAGATCGCACTGCTGCAATTCAGCCTGGGTGACAGAGTAAGACTCCATCTCAAAAAAAAAAAAAAAAGAACTTATATGACCACCCCCACCCCTTCTGTGTTCTCCTGTCCGTTTGAGCATAACTTATTGGAATTGCTTATTTACTTTTTGTTTTCCCCAGAAACTAAGCTTTATAAGTCAAGAACTTTACCACCTTCACCCTGGTGCCACCAAAACTTAGCAGAGTCCTCAGCATATTTTAGGTGCTCAATAAAAGTTCATTGAATTGAACTGAGCCTTGTCTATGTACCACTGAAAATCACTGTGTATTAATACTGCATGGATGAGTTGTTGAACATTACTGTAAATTCAGTGCGTTTCAGTTTATCTTGCTTTAAATTGCTAGCAGCTAAATTTAGGCTGTTCCTTGCTAGTATATTTATTTGTAATTAGAGTGGGGATTTTCAAGGAAAGAAAAAGAAAAGTTGACCTCTGAGTTTATTTGTTTCTCACCCCCAAATCATTTTCTGGAAGGATGGTACCTTGGAGCTGAGATCAAAGATAATTTTGCCTGTCTTAGAAAGCCACAGGTTATTTTTAAGTAAAACAAAATGGGATGATTAGAAAAGATTATGTTTGGAAATATAATTATTTCCTAACTTCTGAGCACATGCCTTAAGAGTGCTTCTTTGAATACATGCACTGACAAATATTCCATTAAAGGATAGACTTGTTTACAGCGAAAACACTTCAATATAACAGGGTTATACACTTGACAATTTCTTATAGTACACTGTAATTATATACTGTAATTTAAAAAATTCTGATTACAAAAAAACACTACATGTGAATTCTAATTATTTCCAAAAGCTTATATATTAAAATGTCCCATTTAATGTAAAATGGAAAGGTAGGATGTCTGAACTGAAGAATCATACTGGTATCTTCTTGAGAAAGGGACTGATAAGACATAATTAATAAAAAGTTTGAAATTAAATGGTGCCTTTTATTGCTTCACTGGAATATAGCCACATATGTTTTCTATATCTGCACAGTTGACTAGCCAGTGGGTAACTACTGTTACTTGAAGTACCTCAAGCCACATTTCAGAAACGTAAGAAAGACAACTTACCTTTAATGGGAATAATTAGACAGGGTAGATACCAATTATCCAGAGATGCTGCAGGGTTGATTGGTTCCAAAGGGATATCTTTTCAGTGATTTTAGGTTACTACCTAAGTCTGTTAACTTTAGGAGGTCAAGATCTCAAAGCAAAATCATTCCAATAATATCATGGGACTCAGAGAACTGTCCAGTATACCTACTAATCTTGAACCACGCTAGCTGTATTCAGGGATTCTGGATTAAAGAACATAGGCTGAGGTCCCCCTCTGCTTTGCTGTTAGCCAGCCTTATGTGGGTTGACAACTGAATGGATGTGAAAAGATCCAAGTTCATTCAATAGGCATTTCCCGAGGATCCAGTCCTGACATTGGGCAGGACACATAAAGACAGAGCTCGTGCCCAAAAGTAACTTAGAGGCTAATTTGGAAGACACAGCTTCAGCATCAACACTTCAAGATCACCACTGTTGAGGAGTGCTGTGGGAGATGAGGCAGAACCGAACAGGAGTTTTGGAGGAGTAGAAAAAGGACAGTCGTTTTTGCCTACCAGGGGCTGCTTTCTAGGTCATAAATGCTTCAGATTTAGATTACAGGATTTACTTGTGCTCTGTGTCTTGATGACACTCTGGTCTCTGCTGATAACATCCCTGGCCTCTGCTGATAAGGTTGATTGAGTGATGCCAAAGGAAACTTTTGGTTCTGTTTTGATCCAGGGACCCCTTGTCTTGAAATGTATCTTTAAAAACATCGTTTTGGTGAATAGATCCTGCATCGTTCTGCCAAAAATAGATGAATGAAAGGGTTACTAAGCATGTAACATGAACAAATAAGAAAAATGCATTTGAAAATGAAATTTTTAAATCATCAAATATGAGAAAGAATGAGGAAGGAGCTCTCATTTCAGATGTTTCCCATAACATCTCACATCTGAAAAGAAATCCAAAATTCAGAGAGATTAAGACCCCTGGTGAATTCCCAGGTCTATTTCATTTTTGATGAGGCAAAGGAAATTAGTTCTTTCTATTTTGACACTTCTACTTGAGGTATTCCAAAACAAAGGCATAAATTCAAACGTACAACCTTTAAAAGCAATGCAATATTCAAAGAAAGAGCTCTTTACTAAGATCATGCTTTTCCATTGAGAAACAGCCATGCTGTGTTACTGGGGGACTTCCTGCCCTAGCTGTCTTCTCACTGACGTTCATTGCAGGTGCTCCCACTGAAGTCGATATGTGGAGGAAGGCACTAAACCAGACCTCAAAGTTATTCCCTGGAAGAGGTTGCCATGGCACACTCCTACTGCCTTTTTTGAAGGAGGGAGTGTTTGCTTATGGAATGTCAAGCTTCTTGATTCTAAGAATCTCCTTCCCTCCTTGTTGGAGGAATAGCTGACGTTTTTCTTCATGCTAATGGCTACAAATTGGAGACAACCAGAAAAAAAAAAGGTTCATGGAGAAAACAAGTCTTTTTACAACATCTTTTATAAACGGTTAATAATTTCATCTCGATAATTATTCATTTAGTTTTGGAGGTTTCAGGAGTTCACACAGAGGGAGCATGATTCATAAAATTTAAATAGTAGCAGGTAAAGTCAGATCTGTGACAGGGAGCAGGAGGCTGCCACAGTGCAATTAGAGATTTCTGGATCACGGGGCAGAGAAGGTGAAACTCATTAAAATGGCTGCAACTTCAGGACACGGCCTTGCTCAGAAGATTTTTAAATGCTCTTGAAATTTTAGTTAGCACACTTTAATAATTAACTCAGATGGAGCTCCAGTTCTCTTATGTGAAAACTGTCAGTAGTTCACATACTGTGGATGTTGGACACAAAAAAAAAAACCTAGAAAAACATGCCTATTGTAAGCCACATGGGCAGGACAGAAAATGACCCCATAGGTAATTTTCAAATAATAGAGAACACACATAGGACTTACCATGTACCCTGCACTGTTCCAAGTGCTTTGGGGGGTCATTTAATTCTTATAAAAACTTTAGAAAGTGGGTATCATTATCTTCATCTGTGGAAGGATATTGAACCACAGGCAGTTAAGAAATTGTCACAGCCCATACAGCCAGTAAGTGATATAACTAGGGACTCAAACCCAGATTTTCCAGCTCCAAAGCCTGATTCTGAGACATCTGTGAATGGTATGCATTATTTTTTTTGATTTAAAATGATCACATAGGTAACAGTCCTTGTAAATTATAAACCCTCCTGCAATAGTAATGAGAAGAAAGAGAACATGGAGAAGAAACAAAAATTAAGAAAGAAAAAAGTGGAAGAGAAAGAATGGAGGAAAAGAAAATGGATTTAATAAGAGGAGAAAAAGGCAGAAACCTGTATACAAACACCATCAAGGCTGATATATGCAGCCTTGATTTTATGAGCCTCCTGTTTTACGCCCAGCTTTTGGTCCAACTGGATTCCTTAAGGCAATTGCCCAGCACATTCTCTCACATCGGCAGGTGCGACACTCATGACTCGGAGTCATTACTTGTTGCTTTTAACTCCTGCTGCTCTGTGTTCTCTCCTTCTCTCAAATTTCCTCAACACATTCCCTCCGTCTGTTTCTCAAAGCCCACCTCAAGTCTGGCTCATCCTTCAAATCTTTGCCGAGTACTCTGGATATGAGTGGTTTTTGGAACACTTCAGAACCCTAAAATTTTAGAATTTGACCACGGTTAGACATTCGCTAGTTCAGATCACTCATGTTGCAAATGAGGCCCATGGAGGACGGATGGTTTGCCCAGGGCCACCAGCTGGATGTGACAATGCTGGAAGCCATTCCAGTTCTTCTCAACACTCCACATTGCTGCCCTGCATTGCACGAGCCGATTGGATGAGTCTTCTCTCTTTCACTGGACCTCCAGAAGCAGGTCTTCCTTGACTTTTGTGTCCTTTACTTCACCTAATAGAGGGTTGCCGGGTGCTTAATTAAAGATTGACTAATGAAGAACAGATGCATTTTCTCTTTGAATATATATATTTTAAATGTTTAGAAATAGTAAGTAAAATTTTAAAAAGACCATCATTTCTGCTGTAATGCAGAATAAATATTTTCTCTAGAATTTACTTGGGAGTGGTTACCACTCATACATGTTAAAGATAGTCTTCAATGTTTAAAAATAGACATGTCGTTTAATAATAATCTGAACCGATGTATCCTCATTAGCCCTTTTTGTGTTCTGCCATGCAAACAGAATACTTGCCTCTTTCTCAGGGCAGCAGAGATCTTATTTAGTGAAAACATATATGAATTTTCCTTTCTTAAGTTTCTTCACAAGTGGTGGATAGAGCAAAGGAGCACACTAAAGCATGCCAACAAAGGCACTCATTAAATGCTTGCTGGCAATTGGTCAAGATTAATGTGTGGGTATACTCACTGGACACAGTACAGGGAAGGCTCTCGCTTATTAGACAGAACGCATTACAATAAAATAAATCAGTTCCTTACCTTTAATTGGAGCATCCCCAATTGACCACATTATCAGGGTCAAATACACCAACAGATGTGAACTTTGGGCAAGTATCATTTTATGTTACGCATTTACCCATTATTCCAACAGTAGTATTAATAACAAGAAATAATCACATTCTTAAAAGCACCACTGATAGTGTTGTAAAACCAGAAATCACAAGAAAAGGCAGGAGAATGAACAACAGACTACACAGACATGAAGAGAAAGAGAAAGCCCGCTGTTTCTAATGGAAACGTGTGCTGAAAGGAAAGGGGAGAAAGGAATAGGCATGAAGTAACAATTATGTGGTGAGCGCTGTGCTGCACCTTGAACAAATATTAGCTTGTTTAACCCTCACCAAACACCCTTGCATAGACGTTTTAACCATGTTTTACATGTGACTGTACTGAAGTTTCAGGACGTGAAACTGTCTAAGTTTATAAATGTTGAGCCTGGATTCAAACTCAGATCTGTATGACTTCATGTATATCAGGGTAGACATTGTTGCTTCCTACCCAAGGCCCATTGCCAGGCTTCTTTGTTCACAGAACAAAGATATTGGGCAGCTTTGTGTTTTTGTGAAGTGTGGGCTCTTCGCAGCCCCAGGAAGTGGGTCTGGAGTAGTCTCTTTACTGACCTCGTGTCAGCGATTGGTGGGCAATGACCCAAAGCTGTCTAAAGAAACTTGAGGCACAGTCTGCTCTGGAGGTTTCTGGGAAGATTCTTGTCCTTAAAAATGGATCCAAAGAAGAGAGATACTCTTTGGCCTTTGGATACTGTTGTCACCTGCAATCAAGAGGGAATATAACTGACCTGCTGACATCGAGAAAGAAAAGATGAAATGCACCCGGATCCACGATGGTGCGATTGAATTGCTGAATTCAGGGCCCTAAGACTCCCCTGGTTCCAGTATTTTCATGACACAAAATAATACATTTTCCTTTCTCCTTAGGCTATTTTTAGTTTTGCAGCCCCTAACATCTTCCTAGATACAAATTTCATGGACTTTCAATGAAACTGAGATCCAATAAAAAATAAAATAAGGTACTGTTGTCTAAGAGAGTTTATAGGCAAGCTGAAATTGTCCAAGGCACGTAATGAAGCAAGTGTTTCCAAGAAGACGGCCAAGGCCAGTAAAAGAGGAAAGTGATGAGCCTGTTTACAGTGACTGTGCTGGGCCAAAGGCTTCGTACCAACTGCATGTTTCACCTGTAATGACACCTTTCCTCGGAGAAGCTTGAGGGACTGAGAGCAGAGGGAGACCTTTGTTTTGAGTAGGTTCTGATGAATGCGTCCTCTTCGGTCCTTTAGTTCTCCTTACAGAAGGTGGCAGCCTTTTGGAACAAGTCCAGCCTTGCAGAAAGAAGTAAAAATTGGCCAAGCTGGAAACAGAACTTGCCATCCTTTTCTGCCTGCACATTCCATGATCCGTGTGCATTTCCTAGATCATAGAGCAAATACAGTTATCATGATTTATAACTGGTTCTTTGAAAGCCAGTCTTTTGGGTCCCTGATAATTGGTGACTCATCCAAGTTACTGCAATTCTTTTGAGTCAAGTGAGTGCTCCCAGGCGCTGCTACTGAGATGCTCTGGGCATATTCACAGAAAGAAATTAGAAATACTTCCCAGTACTATAGATCCTTATAATTGTGGATCAAAGCAGCGTTTCTGGGAAATAAGACTATATATAAATACAAAGACACTCACATATAAACAAAGCAAGAGGACCAACTTAAAAACAAAATGTGCGAGTACAGCATGGAATCAGTGGAACAGAACAGACACTACCCAAGCATTTAAATGTGGGTGCAAATCCTGACTCACCATCCTACACTCTGTGACTTGGGTAACGATATGGTTTGGCTGTGTCCCTACCCAAATCTCATCTTGAATCCCCACGTGTTGTGGGAGGGAGCCGGTGGTAGGTAGTTGAATCATTCGGGCAAGTCTTTTCCCGTGCTGTTCTTGTAATAGTGAATGGAGTCTCAGGAGTCTGATGGTTTACAAGATCTGATCTCTCGCTCTCTCTCTTTGCCTGTCTCCTCCATCCACATAAGATGTGTCTTGTTCTTCCTTGCCTTCGGCTATGATTGTGAGACCTCCCCAGTGCTGTGGAACTGTAAGTTCATTAAGCCTCTTTGTTTAGTAAATTGCCCAGTCTTGGGTATATTTTTATCAGCAGCATGAAAATGGACCAATACAGGTAACTTACCTAAAACTTCTGACTTTCAATTTACTCATCTATTAGTTGGAGGTAACAGCATTGATATCACAGGTATGTTCTGAGGTTTGGTGACATTATTCACTTATTTTCTGAACACATATCACCCTTACATAATATCAAGTACTGTTCTCACATCTGACATGGATTATCTCAGTTAATTCTCAAAACCCTAGGAGACATATATTTTCTTCCTTTTTTCATATTGCAGACAAGAAAACTGAGGACTTGAAAAGGACAAATAGTTTTCTGAAAGTCACACAGCTTGGAAGAGATGGAAACAGGAGTTGAACCCAAGTTCGTTGAGTCTGTTCACTTCAGGCACTGTTAGGCACTGGGGGTATACAGGTGAACCTTCTGCCAGCTCAGGCTCTTTTTGGAATTCACCAGGGAAAGTCTTCTTTCCTCAGACTTGTCCCTTGCCTGACTAGTACGATTTCTGAGTACTGAGGTTTTCTGTTTATTAACCCGCTCACTTGTTCCTGTCAGAAAATTTTCCTTTTGATAATCTGGCCCCAAACTAAAGTTGTGGTATTGGGTAAACGTTGGCATCCAAATTCAAGCTCCTCTGATTTTAGTGGGATTTCTTCTGCCAGTGAGGCCATCTGTTATTTTCATTTTTATTATTATTTTTTTGAGACAGAGTCTTTCTGTGTCACCCAGGCTGGAGTGCAGTGGCTCTATCTTGGCTCACTGCAACCTCTGCCTTCCAGGTTCAAGCGATTCTTCTGCCTCAGCCTACCGAGTAGTTGGGATTACAGGCATGCACCACCACGCCTGACTAACTTTTGTATTTTTAATAGAGATGGGGTTTCACCATATTAGGCAGACTGGTCTCGAACTCCTTACCTTGTGATCTGCCCGCCTGGCCTCCCAAAGTGCTGGGATTACAAGAGTGAGCCACTGTACCCGCCCCATCTGTTATTTTGAGAGCTAATGTTGGAGCCTCTAATAGAAGAAGCCACTGAGACAAAGGCCTCTGCCAAAGTTGAAATTCTCCAATTAGAGGCCATTTGCATGCTGGAATGGGTGTGCCTTTTTATTGCTTTCTGGGTGGCCCACACACCCTCCCTGCCACTCCCTAGGCCTGGCTTGTCCTGTTCTTTTCCCTGCTGCTACCTCCATCTCCAGTTAGTGGCTGCCAGGGAGAAGTCTGAAGACATTTGCTACCACTCCTCCACGACTGTCCCACCCTAAAACTTCATGAACTCCATCCAGCAGCCCGTGTGGCTGGTCACTTGGGTTGAATGGTCCTGGAAGAAGCCAGAAGTTAGATAATCTGGTCCTGGAAGAAGCCAGAAGTTAGATAATCGATTCATCACAGGAGCATGAATCAGGAAAGCAGTGCTGTACACTGCATACAGGAGCTTGCGTATTCTTTCCCCAGGCACACTATGAGCAGGGTGGGACTTAGTTAAGAGGGGCCTGTGGAGACCCAGATGGGTTCCGGGTAGCATCTAGACATCCCTTTTAGCTGCTGTGTAGAACCTGGCTTAAGAGGATTGATCCAGGAAATTCCTTGCTTCACGTTTGTCTCATGAGCTGTCCTAGTCAGCTGCATATCCACTCCAGGGTGAAGATTCCTAACACTGAAGGCTAATCATGCCTCCACCAGAATTCATATGATTTGCTGGCTCTGCAAGATCCTCTTTCTAACCGACCACACATTTACAATGTGTTGTTCCTGGACACTGTCTGCATGCCCTGAGCTGTGTGAAGCATTATTAATATCTATAAGCTATTGCTATTATCCTTACTTGTCTGTTCAAATAGACAGCGAGATCCTTGTGGGCAAGGGCTGGATAGTAAACATGTCTGTATCTCGGTGCCTGGCATAGTGCCAGGCGCATAATAAATGCCCAGTAAAATGTTAGTGGAATCAATCAATAAATGCGATGGCTCTGTGAATTCTCTTTGGGAAACACTAGTTCAGATCTCACTTCACTTTCTTGTCTTTGGGAGGAAATGCTTAGGCTATGACAACACATAGTTGATAAAAATGATGGACAAAGCACATTTACAAAAATTAGTGTAGATTTAATTAGAAATACTATGAAGCACTTTATTTGGAAATGCCTGAAGAGGTAATTGTCAAATAGATACCAAATGACATAACAATTTTTTTTTTTTTTTTTACGAAGGCTATTGGATAAACATATTGGTATCACTTGCTACGGATCTGAAGTTCTGGGCTGTCTGAGTGATCAAGTATATCATAAGTGACACCCTAAATGCTATAAAATTATAAAAGTGAAGAGGATGAAATTCAAGGCGCAGTTAAAGAAACCTCTGCAAATGCCTATTAAATTTGTTTAAAGATAGGCCTATAAAGATATGCTTAAACTGTGTTCCCAGCCTGTGTTATTTCCTTGCAAATCCAGCTTGTTTTTGTTTGTTTTCTCCTGTGTGCTTTTGTTTCTTGGAGGCAGCTGCCAGGTTTACCTTTTTGGTGCTTTGTGTGCATTTCTAATCTCTGCCTTCTCTTAGCGTCCAGCTTTGCCTGGCCTCTTGTGTCACCTCTTTTGCAAAGGATGCCTCTGGAGGAGCTAACTATAGGAGTGCTCCCCACAGATCAGACGGTAAATGTCCTGAGCGTCTTCACGCGTCTACCTACCTCGAACATGCTGCCAGACATAAGTAGTTTTCTCAGTTTAACGGATGATAGGTTGGCCTTTACCCAAGAACAATCCTCGAGTTTGCTGCAGGAAAATTCAGGGGCTACTTGAAGAAGCTTTGTAATGAGATGCTACTAGTTGACAATATTTTATCTTGGTTTCCTTGAAAGCAAGCAATCACGCCCCTAGTTTAGACACGCAATCAAAGTACACTTTCTGATGCCAAGCTGGCAAAAATGATGGTCTCTAGTATTTGTGCAAAAGAAAAGGCATCAGGATGAGAATTTCTAATTTTTTCCACCTTTTTTGAAAATAAATAGCTGACAAATTAATTTTTTTCAAAGTGCAAGCAACGGGTTGCAGAAATACTTTCTTGAGCCAAACTCACCTTGCCAGTCACTCAACTCTCCAGCAGTTAACAAAAAGGTTTTAAGATAGAAACTGGGGTATTTAGCCTTCATTAATCATTCATACTGTTCAAACACATCATCTAGTAACTGAAGAGGGGTTAATGGTAACTAAGCTTGAGTCTGTTGTCAAAAGTAGGTTTAACTTTCTATGAACTCACTGGACACAAAGAATGCTGCCTGCTTACTATTCCAAATGTCACCAGCTAGGAGCAAATGGATGACTACTAATGGTAATTAAATACCTCTGAAGCCATTTGTACCAATAACAAAGAGTTACTGTCAGAACTTGAATGAGGTCCATCTGCCCATTTTAAAAGAATGTTAACATTATATAAGTGATAAAGCAGACAGCAACAACTAAATAGACAAACAAATAAGTTTGGCGATAACATTTCTTTAGATGAACACTTGATTTCCTTGGTATTTCCTTTGGAAACAAGAGATTGATGAAAATATTCTATAGGCCTTACTTGTTTCAATCCCATTTAGCCCATGAAGTTACTAGAAGGGAGTTCTTAGTAAATGTTCTTCTACCTTATTCCCAAAGCCACGAAAACATTGAAATTTTATTTGACTTTTTTTGTTTCCTTTTGCCTTACAAACTTCCTGGATTTGGTTTTCACTCTTGGCTTTTTTATTTCATTTGCTCTCATCTCCTCAAGTGAAGGGGGGAACAAAAAGGGTGGACTTTTCTGTTTTCTGTCCTCAGAGCAGCGAATCCCACAATTGCCACTCCTTGTACAGGTGGATTGGCAGCCCAGGGTTTTCTTTGGTGGCCTCATCTATTCAGCTGCCCCCAAGGCCCCTGCAAGGGGTTGTCTGACTTCTGTTGGATGTCCACTGTGGTTTCCTCTGCATCTTCATCTCTCTCTACTGCGACAAGACAATATATGAAAAGACATTGTGTGAAAGAACCAAATGATGAAGGATATCTAAATGCTTTTGAAATGCACCTAAAATCCTAGGGAAGCAAGAATAAAAGGGCACAGAGGGTTCTGAGTGGGAGCTACTACATTCATCAAGCCTTTGGAAAGGCAGTTTCTTGTAAAGATATGGACTTCATTAAGTCAGTCAAAGGGTCTTTAACAGCTCTCTTTTGCCAGGAGGTAGAACTACTTGTATATCTGATGGCTCAGTTCCAGTGAGACGAGAAAGTGGCAGGTGAATGGGAGGAATTGCAAGGACACTGTAGCGATCATATGTTAGGGGTAAGGGAGTAGTGAAAACTTAGACATTTACCTATGCCTTTACAGAATGCTTAGAGGGGTGTTGGAGAGGAAGCAGCAAAACGACATCTTGGAGACACAGAGATCAAAGCTAAGAAAGAAAAATGGGTGTATAAAATTTAAGACAGCAGTCTGTATCAGTTAGGATTTTTTATGTTCCAAAAAACGGAAAACTTAAACAAAACAATGGGAGAATGTATTAACTTAAGTAACAGAGAAGTGTGGAAGTTTTTTCTAGTTCAACAATGCCCCTAAAAACCCTGTCTGTCTCTTTGCTCTGCGTTTTGCTCATGGTGTCAGTTTTATCTCAAGGCTGATTTCCCACATGGTTGCAAGATGGCTGCCAACAGTTACTGAGACTGCATTCTTTCCCATACATGCCCAGGAAAAGAGAGATAGAATGTCTTTCTCCCAACCAAACAAAAGTCCTAGATTTCACTCTGATAGGACCCATATAGGCCATGCTGGCAATGAGCATGGGCTCAAACTCATTAGCATTTCCATGCTTACTTTGAGAGTTGGGGGTAAGGGATCAATGACTTCAAAAATGCAAAATGGCGGTGGTAGGGAGAAGAGGGATGGGGCTGATGAAGCTGATGCAGCAGGACAGTCCACAGTGTAACCCTGACCCGAGTATTTCAATTTTGCAGGCTTCCCGAGAAAGGGGACATTCCATCAAGCAAATCTTTTCCCTGTTCCCGTATTCGAGTTACCTTAAAGAAGTTGCAGCATTTCTAAGTGTATGGTTCTAAATTCATGAACCAAAATGACAAGGTTGCTTAAATCTAGGTTCCTGGGCTCTTCTAATACTTGATGAATCAGAATCTCTTTAAGTGGTGACTGGGTTTGCCCTTTTAGCAAGTTTCCCGAGTAGTTTTATGTCCAGTAAAGTTTGAAACGCACTGATTTCATAGAAACTTGACCAAAAGTAAAGGTATCAGGAGAGCGCCTTCTTGCTTTAGGAAGATTTGATAAAGTTTCTTGAAGTACCTTTGCAAATTGTCTCAAATAAAATAGCTATCAACAGTTGCCACCTTAGTATCATCTCACATTAGTATGGACAATATTTTACATTAGTAAAATGTAAAAGTATTTAATTAAAACTACTATACACTGGGGACTGTTGGGGGAAATGGGGGAGGGACGGCGGGGGGGGGCTTGGGGGGATAGCCTGGGGATGAATACCAAGTGTGGGTGAGGGGGAGGAAGGCACCAAAGCACACTGCCATGTGTGTACCTATGCAATTATCTTGCACGTTCTGCACATGTACCCCAAACCTATAATGCAATAAAAATTAAAAAAAAAAAAAAAAAAAACTACCTTTAAAATGATTTATGTAATTTGTGTGTGTGTGTGTGTGTGTATGTGTGTGTGTGTGTATTTTTTTTTTTAGACGAAGTCTCACTTTGATGCCCAGGCTAGAGTGGTGTGCTCTCAGTTCACTGCAACCTCTGCCTCTCGGGTTCAAGTGATTCTTCTGCCTCAGCCTCCTATGTAGCTGGGTTTACAGGTGCCCATTACCATGCCCACCTAATTTTTGTATTTTTAGTAGAGACAGGGTTTCACCATGTTGGCCAGGTTGGTCTTGAACTCCTGACCTCAGGTGATCTGTCTGCCTCAGCCTCCTAAAGTGCTGGGATTATGGGCATGAGCCACCGCACCTGGCCTGTAATATATTTTTATGAGAGGAAATAAATCTAGATTTTTGACGTCATGTAGGCAAAAATGTTGTGTTGCATTTTTCTCTTTTTAAGATCCACTTTTGGAATTATCCATATACACTTAAGCTACATTTTGACTTCCTTTGGGTTTCAGTGACGGGTATTGCCATATTTATAAACATTTACCAAGAGAAATGGTTTTCCATTACATTAGGAAGGAAAAGAGGCAACTTCTAACTCACTTGGCTTCTTTGTACCAAGTAAAAATGTATTTTCTTCTGCTGATAAAGATGAAAAGAACTGGGTTTTATCCTCCGGGTGATCAGTGACTCACAGGTAAAATTTCCTTCACAAAACTGGCTTATTTTGATTAGTTTTTCCTCATATACTGAGGTAGAGAAATAACATTATCTTCATTATTATCCTATTTTATCCTGGTGGTGATGGTGAGTCTTGAAGCATTAGGAACTTGAGTGAGTTTTCCAAGGAGTTAGTGTTTTGGTGATAAGATTTCTACAGGAATTACATGCACAAATGTTAAACTTATTTGTTTAAAACATTATTGTATATTAAGCATGCTGGACTCTTGTGCTAAAGTTGACACAGTCATCAGCCAAACAACATGGCACCTGTCCTCATAGGGTTTATAGTTTAGTACTGTGCTGCCTAATACAGTAGCCACCAGTCACATATGGCTATTCATATTTAAATTTAAATTAAACAAAGTTGATATTTAGTCACTCAGTTGCATTAGCCACATTTCAAGTCCTCAACAGCCAGATGTGGCTAGTGGCTATTGTTCCAGACACTCGGTAGGGACCATTTTCATCATCATAAAGGGTTCCATTGAACAGCACCAGTAGTGGAATCAAACAGAATTAAGTGCAAACTGTGTTTCTGCTGCTTAACAATTGTATGACCCTGGAAAAATTCCTTAATTTCTCTGAATCTCAATTTCCTGGTTTATAAAATGGGATATAATAGCTACAACACAGAGTTACAGTGAGGATTACATGAGATAGTGTTGAGAAGGCTTTTAGGTAAGTAGCACGTGGTAAACACTCAATAATTCTTGATTACCATCATCTTCAGCATTCAACATTCTGTCTCTCCTGGAAGCATTTTATGCTTCTCTAATTGCCATTTAGCACACCGTAGAAGGGCAAAAAGAGACAGGTCTTTTGAGGTCTTCTTGTCACTCAGACTCCATTCTGAGGAGTTCTCCAGCAAGTGCTTTTAGAGCGCTTATGTCTGTTTACCTGAACTGTGACCTACACAGATGACACAGATCACTCTTCCAACATATTATACTGCATCTAAGGATGAAAGAATGTTGAGAATCCTTTCTCCCAGCTTTAAATAATAAACCAAAGGATACAAAGATGTTGTGGGTTTACAAAAAGATTATACTGAAGTAAGTGGGCACAGTTAATTGGAAGAATTTATTAGTCATTATTTTAGGCAAAGTAACCTGTTAATGCAGAGTAACAGTTTTTATCTTCAGGGACAACTCCAATCAATAGTTAGATCCTTCCTATAGAGCATTTGAGAAGTGCTGTGAGGCCAGTTAAAACATAGCAATGAAGAATCCAGTCATCAGTTAGCAATACCGGCCCTGGGCCTGGGAGTTAGGAAGAATTGGCACACGTTTTATGTATTTGTCAATTTTTATTAAGGGGCAGTTTGGTTACAGAAGCAAGCAGGTTTCTTGTTTTGGGCTACTATTACTAATTGCAGCAGTCTTCAGTAGATCAAAGTTTGTCTGAGGTCTAAAATCACCTCGGGCCTGTTTGACGTAGACATTAATCCCACCAGCCATTGACTTCATCATCTTTAAGTGATTCTAAGGTATAAAATCCTGCACTACTTGAAGGCAGGGAGCAAACATTGTGTTTTACATTTCACCGTCCATTAGTTAGATCAGATGACAATTTTTGAGATGCATAATTTATACTATTCCTTGGCTCCCAGATGAATGAGAAGTGGGAGGAAATAATTAAAGACCTAAAAATCTTCCCAAAGTGCAATTTCACTATTTCATTCCAGACCCAGGAACTCACAGTGGCTCCCTCCTGCTAAGAAGTATCTCTTTTTAGCTTTCAAGTTCTACAATTCAGCTCACATCCTTTGCTTCCAGACTTCTTCTTTACAACTCACCAACAGCAGTGGTCCACTCCTGAGTATCCAAAAGCCACACTGCTTATTTTTCCGTTTCACGTGTATTGGTTTGAGCTTCCCAACCAGGTTATCTGCATTTTCTAAAATGGGGCTACACTTTACACATCTTCTGACCCTCCCAGTGCAGATGATCCCAGTAAGATCCTCGAGGAAACAGACCTTCCCGAAGTTACTGGGCTCAGTAAATATTTGTTGATCTTGTTTCTTGAATGCAGTATTTCAATAAATGTTTGATTGATTGCATGATTGAAAAGAAAAACCGAAGTGATGGATTCCTGTTATTTTCTGCTAGAAATTCATTGCAGCAGGAATTGTGTCTGATTTGTGAAAAGGAGTAATGTGATGCTGTCCACAATAGGGACTGACTGAGATTGAAGTCGAAGCACATCATCCTTCTGCTGGCTTCCCTGAGGCAGCTTTCTGGGAGACACCCAGCTGTCGAATTCATATTTCTGAAAGGTGATGCATGGGACAGCTAATGAGAACAGGCTCTGCTCAGATATGCCTAAATACATTTTACAGCTATAAATTGTGGTTAATAAGTACAAACTGAAAATTACAAACCCTTAATATGTTAAAAGATTTGATTTATAACCACCCCATTATTGAAAAATTGTGTTATCTCAATATGCTGTAAAACAGTAAACTAACTATAATAAAATTGGTCCAATTGTTTGGGCAATGGTTGTAGTAGGGTCATTTTCAACTAAAACATTTGTTCACTTGCTTTTGCTCTAATACTGTGAATGATTTAAAGGGGAAAAATTGAGAAAGGTGGACATAGGTGAAGTTAAAGTGGATATGGGTTTTATCAGTGAAATGAGTTTACATAGGAATTGTTAAATATAAAGAAAAGAGAACAGCTTTATTTAGCAACAACTAGTAGGCAGGTCTAGAGATGCAATTTTATATGACTGATTATTTTTATGAAGAAAATTGACTCTAAATGCAAGATTTAAATCACAGAAGTAGCGGGATGATTTGAATTCTGGAGATGTGAAAATATGTGATTTGCCTTCTCTCTCTCTACCTCTCTCTTTCTCCCTCTGTCCTTCTCACTCCTGAATTCACCTGATTACATTAGATGTATTTGCTTATTCTAAATAACAACTCTACAACAAACTTCCAATATGGAGTTGAATCCTGGCACCCAAGTATACAAATGTACAGACAACTTTTTTTGGATGAAGAAAAGCTTGGTTTGTTTTTGCCCCTCCCTAGTAGGCCAAGATCTGAATACTAGAATGAGGTTGTACATCAGTCCTAAGTAGGACTGTGGTTCTTGTCCTAGTCAACGACTTGGCATCACCCATCACACAGGGCTCTTGCTTCCAGGCCTTTGCACATGACATGCCTTTTTGCTAGGAACCCACTTTAATGCCTGTCTCACCCTGGTAACTTGTATTTACCCACTAGGCCCTGAGGTAAACTTGTATTTACGTCCCTGTTCCCCCTAACACACACCTACACCCACATACCCCCCTTCCCTTTGGCTGGATCAGGGACCCTTTCCCAGTGTCCTCACACCACTCCAGGCTTGCCTCTGTCATAGCAGGTAAAGCCTGTACTGTCACTTGTCAGTTTAATTGATTTTCCTCCACACTTGCTCTCTAGGACAGAGGAGATGTTTTCAAGTTACCCAGTCCAGTGCCTGGCATAACACAGAAACTCTGTATGTATTGATTTAATGAATAGATAACTCAGAAAAAATTCAGAAATATTGAATAAATAAATGTAACTTTATCATAGGGTAATTAACTTGTCAAGGGCAACATCTGACTTTTGTATTAATCCTTAGTACCTAGGGTAATCTTTTGCACAGTGAAGTATTGAAGAGATGCTTGCTTTGGGAATTGAATTATTACTTTCAGGAGTAATCAGTGATTATAACTAGATTCTCGGTATTTCCTAAGTAGTGAAATTTGTGGCAGAGAACAGTTGGTTAATCAATGGTGAATACTGGGTTGGAATTTTTGTATGCATTGTTGGTGGATGCTTCAAAAGAAGAGTTTCTGAAACTTGTTTAATAATAAGAATCATCTGAGAAGCATTCACTAAAATATAGCTTTCCTATACCCCCCCCCCCAGACCCACTGCATCACAATCTCCAGAAGTGAAGATTTCAACATTTTGATCAAGTGATTTCCCTATGACTTGAGGGGTTTTGGTTACTATTTATAGGACTTAGAAGCAATTTTGCCTAAGCATTGTGATAACTGCATTTTATATTCAAAATTTTGAGTTTGCGTTTCCCCTCAGATTATATAAAGTACTTTCTTCCTAAATCCATTAGAATGATTCCAAATGCTGAAAAATTCCAAATTAGTGGAGGTCCATAATATCAAGATTATTTTGTGAGCCCAAATTTTTGATTTGAGCAGCCTGGGTCTGTTCAAATTAAATTTAAAGCAAGCCCCAAAACAGGCAGTGAAACTTAGAAAGCATCTCATCCTACTCTTGTCCCAACGCTTTAAATGATCGCATATTCTACAGTGACCCCTACCAGGGGCAAATGGTTCTGTGCAGGACAGCTGAGACCACAAAAATCTCTTGCTTTTTTTTTGAAGTTGGTTATAGGAATTATTTTTCAGAGAGAGCAATTTTGTATAGCACTTCGCTGTTGTGTTTGACTTTCTAAACACCACAAGTACAAATTTACTTGGTAAAAAGTATGCTGAGTTAAGAAGTTAAAAAACAAAACGAAACATAACCAAGCTAGCACTTGAGGGTGTCAACCGCCTACTCCAAAGATTTTGCTTTAGAAATCCTTTGAGTACGTGGGGGTCAAGGAGGAAGGTGAGCACCACTCCTTTACCAAAGATTTGGCCATTTCTACAAACTCATCATGCTCAGATAACTCTTTAACCTTCTCCCTGTACACCAAACATGTACACATGTGTCTAACAACTCCCTGCCACCACAGGAAAGCAGATTACAAGGAACAAAGGATGTTAGCCTTCTGGTGCTGAGGAGTGAGGTAAACTGCAGAAACACACAGGAGACAGAACAAACAAGGAAGAACGAACTGACTAATGAACAGGACAGGAAATCAAACCAGAAAAACAAACAGGCAGAGAAAGCAACTGGTGATTAAACAAAGGAGCAGAGTAACTCTGCCAAACCCAGGAGCCTTGCGCTCACCTGGGGCCCACCTGCTGAACAGGTGAAGGAAGGCAGCCAGAGCTGAATCCTTTTGTGGATTACAGTTGCCTCTCCTCCCTCCACACCCTGAAACAGGTAGAGTGGGGGAGCAACAAAAAAAGCTGCATCTGTGGTTCTTTTTCCCTGATGGAAGACCCATAAACGCTTTATTAGCAAGAGCCCATGGACGAGGCAGTGGTTACTGCAAAACAAGTAGCAGGAAGGATAGACTTAAATTTATCAAAGCTACAAGCCTCATTGGATTAAAAGAAAGCTTCTGCTTACTGTGTAACTAGGTTCAACTATAGCTGTTTTAGAATGGAGGATAACACTGAGTGATCGTAAATAAATTTTTGTATTTTGCTTGCAATACAACAATTCCTTTCTCGGGGGCTCCAATGTAAATACACACACACACACACACACACACACACACACACACATTAAATATAAGCAACAAGTATTTATTGAGCACCTACTCTGAACAAGGGATTGTGGTTTGGCTCACTGTGTAGCCAGTGTTACAGAATATACATATTAAAAATATTTTATTGAAGACTCTTAACCTGACAGTGGTGCTGTGTGAAAGTACCTGAAGAGATTGGTTTTATTAATACTTTTCTTTCCAAACGCTTATTGAAGACTATTCAGGGTGAGGTGGAGGTGTGGGTGGGGAATTATGGGGGAATATTCAAAAAGATTGATTGTTTTAAGAAAAGGCACACAATGGATTTTCTATTTTTCGACTCAACTATAGCTTTTCATAGTGGAGATATCCAAATTCTATTTTCCTAGTGAAATTATATTTGTCCTGCTTGAAAACACTCTTGAGAATTTTCTTAAGGAAAAGCTACGCAGGGAAGTTCCAATACTTTTTATATTTCTTAACTCAGATGGATCAGAGGGCAAAATGTTTTTCATGGCTCTCGAGTCCAAAGTGAGGTTGACGCACAAATTTCAAACCATGACACCTTTTTATATTTCCGAAAGGTGAGGCACGAATTCGGCTCTGCCATTTTTAGCAGCTAATAAAAAGAAGGAAACACTGTTAGTTACAAGATTCAGTATATACGTGAAAATAAAAACAAATCAATTTTTTTCAAACAAAGAACAAAAATGTGGATAAAGAGGCCAGACAGCTGTTCTTAGAAAGGGTTCTGAGTCATGGAATGAACAATATCTGCACAGCACCCTTTGATAAATAGCTTTGCCTCATTTTATGTTTAATTTAAACTCTCTTGCTGAATTGTGTGCATTATTGTGAGACCCTCAAGTCTGTTTTGGTGCAAGGTTAGGGTCGGTGGGTAAGTAGAAAGATGGAAAATATGCTGGTCTGAATTAGGAAAAGGAGCAACAGCTTTCTGGAAACCCATTTTTACTTAGTTTACTAAGTGTCTGCTCACCCTTACTGTATCACTTTTCTAAGAAAAACTTTGAGAATGCCTTCTTCGTTCTACAAATAAAAGTCCTTTGGATTTCTGTACCAGAGAAATACAAAGCTGTGGCTTTCTTAGCCCTGAGAGTTCTGAACCCGCCCCTGTGGATGTTCAAGAAAAGGGGCTAGGTCCATCTCTTTCCATTCATGTTGACCTTTAAACAGAACACACCATAGAGAATAGCTTGGAATTTCAGCTTATTAAAAATATACCTTTTCTCCTCCTTGGACACTTTCTATTTTCCTAAACCTGCCCTGCACTTTTCCATCTCTGTGTCTTTGCCCAAGTTAGTGTCTGTCCCTGGAATGCTTTTCCTGTCTACTTCGATATATGTTTATAGAAATCATACTCATCTTTTCTAGGTCAATCCAAATCCTACTTCTTCCAGGAAGCCCTGCCCGATTACCCAGATATGATCACTCCTGCCCAAATCTCCCCAGAGTCCCTCATTAGCATAGAAGAAGCACACATTCTGTGCTGCATTGCAGACACCTGTGGATAAACGTTATTTTCCCATATGGTAAAAAGTTCCCTGAGGTTTTTTTTCCTCTTTACAACTTCCTGTGAAGCTGTCATCGCTTCCAAAGAAAAAGCTAAGTTTAAAAGACACTCTTCTGAGGGTGCTCATTTTTAAACATCCCTCCCCTAAGGATCTAGAATAGTGACTAACACCAAGTAGGCCCTTGATGAGAAATTGTGGAGTGAACGTCCATGAATCAACGCAGAAGCAGTATGTGCCACTGGGTAGAGAGTGGGATTTCATCTCAGTAAACCTGAATTCGGGCCTTAGCTTTCTTTCCTACTTGGGAAAATCTGGAAAAAATGACTTCGTCGTTCTAAGCTCATTTTTTTTCCATTTGTCAACTGGTAATAATAATAATACGTCACTTCAGTGGGTTATTGTGGGGATTAAGTGACATAATGAATGTGCTCTTGCTTCATTAGCTGTAAACACCATGCCAGTGTTAGTTATTATTGAGATGGTTGCTGAAGGAATTATATATACCTCACCACTGGAGTTGCTCTTGGTGCCAGTGGCTTGTAGGTGCATCATTCTAAGGCAGTCTTGGTTTGACACCCCCTTTCTATCTCTTTGTCACACTCGATGACATTCTTGAGGTACTCTTTCTCTTTTCATCCCTCCTAACAGTCCCCTACAGAGCCCATTTTGTCCTCTCCAGTGAGACTTAGAAATAGCAAAACAGAAAACTGGAACAGCTTCATAAAGCTGTGCTCCAGGGAGTTTAGAACGTGATTATACGTTAGTAGTCAAAACATTTTTAATTCAATTTATGTTCTTAACGTTGTTATTCTTATATGAAATACTTGTGTGAAGGAATTCCCTGACTTATAAACACCAACTCATAAACTGTTCATTTTTTAACAAGGGTCCTGGAGCAATGACCTCAGCTGTTGTATACTGATACAAACTCAAATGTGGTTTGGAAGGTTGGCAGGTCAGGCCATCAGAGATTTCTAAACAGGAGAGAGTGAGGAATCTCGTGGGAGGAAACTTCACAAGCCAAGAAAATGAGGTTTGCAGAATGAGTCCAACAGCAGTGGTGTATCATTCTGTATCTTGCTCAGATTGCTTTCTGGCTTCGGCTTCAAACTGCCATTTTAACAGGGAAGGTATATTAACATAGCTGAATTTCTGCAGCTATGAAGTGTAAGTCAGAACTACCTTGTGAACACACTAACAGCGTGCCATGGAGGGAGGAGGATGTGGCTTGGTGTCTTTTTCTCTATAGTTCAGAGCCTACTAGAAGCCCAATTAAAGCAAGAATTAAGAGATTTTGCTACATATCAGAAGGAACTGATGGTTTTCCTGGTGTGATCTGGGACCCACGTAGCCAGTGTTAGAAGCAAAAAAGAGTCTTCCATGGTGTGTATGTGCCACATTTTCTTTATCCAGTCTATCACCTGTGCAACAAACCTGCATGGTCTGCACAGGTACCCCAGAACTTAAAGTATAATTTTTAAAAAAAAAGAAGCAGAAAAGAGTCATAGTGGCAGAAGAGTTGACTCAGTACCCAGGGGTATGCCTCTCATTGTTAAGACCAGCATGGGCAGCCCCTTGTGGTGTGGAACCTGTATTCTAGAGCACACAAAATACCTTGAGTTGCCACTGTTCTGTGTGTGGGGACCCAGGCAGACAAACACTATTTTGTTTGTGTTCGTGCAACCCCGTCAAACACCTCTATTAGACTCGTGCTTGGGAGACATGGGTTATTCCTATGTGATCAGCCCCATGGACTGACTCTTCCCCTTTGACTGGAGCTCACCCATGTCTCTTGCCTTTGCCACCAGGATTACCGTGAATACATGCTGGCCCCAGAGCAGCTTCACTCTACTCCTTCCTCTTTAGTTCCAGCCTCAACTACTGTTCTTCCATCTTTACTGCATGTGCCAGAAAAGGTGGTAGAAACACCCCTAGAGGAAATGTCTTTCTGTCCTGAGTTAAATCAAAGAATTATCTTTCTGATGGAAACAGAGTTGTTCGGTGTGGCTTCCAAACAACTCTGAGAACTTAAGATGAGCTTCACAGTGTGGGTAAGGGGTTTTGTTGTGATCTAATCTTCATGACATAGATTATGTCATTCTCATGGGAATATGCAGTTTGTATTCCAACCAGACAATTTATTCAGCAATATCGGCTACACGGAGAGGTCTATATGGAGAAGGATTTGACTCACTTATTTTGTACATCATAAGAGGGCTCAGTTAATGTTCGTTGAATTGAGTCATATAATTTAGGGATCATCTATTTCAGCCAATCCTGCCTGGAGCTTCAATAGTCTGCTTTCTTTTAATTCAAATGACATTTTCCTGTTCAGTACAGGGTCCACACCACTAACTTCGGTCATATATTGTCTATCATTTATTGATATAATCAGATGTGAAAATAACTGAAATGCTTTCCCATAATTTGGTTAAATGCTCTACTTGGTGGCCTTTTTCCTTCCATCTCCACTGAACTCAATAGTTAGATATGATTTCCTTTGTGCTAAAAATAACAAAGATAGTATTTGGAAGAAATCAGAATGGATGAGCTGATAAATTATTTATGGCAATTTCTAGAAGCCTGCCAAACTGTTTTGTAATGTAGTAGAATCTTAATTTTTAATGAAGGACCCTATGAAAATCTGCTAGGGTAAAAACCGTGACCTCTAAATGATACCACGAGAGAGTCCCATCCCGAGCCAGACTGCACTTTTTCCCATCACCTCACCAGGGCTTCACCTCCAGCTGACCCTACCTGGTCCAAGCGGAGGGGAGTGGGTTGGTACAAAGCCTGACTAAGACAGGAAAGGTGGAGTGAGGGAGAAGCCCAGCTCTGAAAGGGGACAAAACAAACCACCTTGGGGAACTATTGTGTGCCATTTCAAAGGTCTGTTTTGACTAATGCGCTGAGCTATTCAGCTTTACATCCTTAATCTGTTGTGTCTGTTTTTAATAAAAAAAATAATTGGGCAAAAATTAAGGACAATGAGAGAGTATTAGTGAATACAAATAGGTGAGCGATGAAAGCAGATCTATGGTGGGTCAGCAACTGCAGCTACGATGAGACACCCGAATGTGAATTTGGCTGGTCCTAGTGTTACCTCTTGTATCTTACTATGGTCTTGCTCACTGATTAAATTTCCCAAATTGTGATGGGACCTTTTGCTATTTGGAGAGATCCAACAAATCTGCTTATTATCTTTCATCAGGGCTCCATCTTCATTCTCTTGTCGATAGAAGACAAAAACAGTGTTTTGTGCATTTTTTATTGGCTATATTGTATCCTTGGAAAAATTAGTTTTCTCCAACTTTTTTTTTTTTTTTTTTTTTGAGACGGAGTTTTGCTCTTGTTACCCAGGCTGGAGTGCAATGGCGCGATCTCGGCTCACTGCAACCTCTGCCTTCTGGGTTCGGGCAATTCTCCTGCCTCAGCCTCCTGTCTCCAACTTTTTTTGGCAAAAGTTTTATAGCTTTAAGTCAAATATTTTCTTAATGGAGCTTTTCTCCTATTATATGTTATTCATATAGTAGTTGCACAGTTAATGTCTTATCTATAACAGACTTATACGATCCTAAAAGGAGTTGTTAAGTATTAGAATGTATACAATATTGGAATAATTTGATCTGAACTCCGCACTGAGCAGTTGGGGAAACTGAGGCTAAGACATGTTAAGTGGCTTGCACAAGGTCACACAGCAGCTAATAAAAAAACTCATTGTTTGGGTCTTTTGAATTTACACCATAGAAACTATACTCTATTCTATATTCTGCATCCACCAGAGACCTTTACACAAGATCTGAGCTCTGGCAAATGTCCCTGAACAAATGCTTATCTTAAATCATGTTCTTTCTCCATATTCCTGTTGTTTTAATCACTGGTAACTGTCTTTCTCCCATAAACATTAAGGAAGGCACTAGGTGGAAAAGAGTAATACTGTCCTTGACTGTGAGGCTGTCTTGATTTGAAATAGCAAAATGTGGTGAAACGGTCATACATTTGAGGAAAAGAGGGCAGAGCAGCTGCTGAAGACAGCTGACCCGCATGAACACCCCTCTGAGGGGAAGCAAGAGAGACTCCTTTTATGAATGGGGAGGAAAGAAGTGGTGATCTGTTTGTGCAAAATACCAAATCATTTTAACCAGACAAAACAGAGTTTAACTTAGCTGACAAGAATGCTGTGAATCACCGGGGTGGTAGAAGGTGAAACTCCGTTTGATACTCACAATTAGAATATTGTGGACAGAAATTGCTCATGTAAAATAAACTTTCTACAGTGTTGCAACATGTTAGAGAGACAGGTAGAGATGTCTTGAAAATTTTTAATGTTTCCGATTCCCACAGCTTTTACAAAGGGCTCCTCCGTAAGTTAAAATCTAAATCTATTAAACTGTCCCTGCTTCATAACTTGCTGTAGCTCACTGGATAATGATCTCTAGTCTAAGAAATTGTCAGGTATGTTGATAATATTGTAAGTAGGGCATGTATTACATGCGAACTTCTGTTAAGATCTTACTATAGCCCCACTGGCTCTCTATTTTGCCATCTACTGGGTTAAGCTGGGAGGAATATGGTGAACAAATAAAAGGGCCTATTTTTTGTGGCTTAAAACAGGATGGAAATAAAAAATTAAATTACTAGAGCCAAATATAAGAATTATATTTAATATAACCAAAAATAATTTTTTCCTCTTATGAAGATTTTCAAACATATACTAAAAGAGAATTGTGCAATCAACACCCGTGTACCCTTCACTTAGATTTAAAATTTTTAACATTTGCCATATTTGCTTTATATACTTTTTTCTGCTGAAGTTTTTCAAAGTAAATTACAGATGTTACATTTCACCTCTAAACATGTTTTAATAGGAATATTTTCTATATAATGACAATTTCAGTATCACAACTTATTTAATTAACAAATGTTTCCTATTATTGCCTAAAACCCAATTCATAACCTATCCAATATATATTTTATAGCTGGGTTTGTTTAAACCAGGATCCAATTAAGACCACACATTACTTTTTTTTTTTTTTTTTTTGAGATGGAGTTTCGCTCTTGTTACCCAGGCTGGAGAGCAATGGCGCAATCTCAGCTCACCGCAACCTCCGCCTCCTGGGTTCAGGCAATTCTCCTGCCTCAGCCTCCTGAGTAGCTGGGATTACAGGCACGCGCCACCGTGCCCAGCTAATTTTTTGTATCTTTAGTAGAGACGGGGTTTCACCATGTTGACCAGGATGGTCTCGATATCTTGACCTCGTGATTCACTCGCCTCGGCCTCCCAAAGTGCTGGGATTACAGGCTTGAGCCACCGCGCCCGGCCAAGACCACACATTACATTTGGATATTATGACTCTTATATTTCTTAAAATCCAAACCAATACCGCCCTTTCTCCTCTCCCCCTCAACCCATCCTGCATCTTTTTTTGCATGACACTGACTTGTTGGAGAGCAGGCCAGTTGTCATATAAAATGTCATTGTTTTCTGTTGGTTTTTTAACTTGTTCTTCTATTCTTTGTTTCCTGTAAACTGAAAGTTGGGCCTATAGGCCTTACTTGATACAAATTAGAGACAGTTTTTGGCAGGAGTATTTCAGAGAAGACCTAACAATTCTACTTCTACATATATATCCAAGAAAAATCGGATCACATGGCCACAATAAAAGGCTTGTTACAAGAATGTCCATGATAGCTTTCTCTGCAAAATCACTCCTAATTTACAGTCACTCCAAATTGGAAACAAATATCTGCCAACAAGAGAATGGATAAACAAAATGTAAAATATTCGTACAATGGAGTACTACTTAGCATTAAAAAGAAGTAACTGATGATAGACAAATCAATATGGATAAAGCTTGAAAGCATTATATTGAAATAAAGAAGCCATTTACTGAAGTGTACATACGATATGATCCCATTTATTTGAAGTACAAGAATCTGCAAAATTAATCTATGATGTCAGAAATCAGGACATACGACTTTGGGCCTGAGAATGTGGATTGAGCCTAGAGGAGCATAGGGGAATTTTTGAGGTGCTGGAAAAGTTCTGTATCTTGATTTGGGGACAGTAGCATGGGTGCATAGATTTTTCAAAACTCATTGAGCGACTTGACTTTTACAGTATGTAAGTAATACCATGATGGAAAGAAAAGAATTAGGTGAATCTATGTATGTATTGCATTTCCCAGGAGGCATATGATGTCAGATAAGGTTTAGTGATTGATGCTAAGATTGATTGCTGGAAAAACATGAACATTTTAAAGGTATACTTCTTAATTTTCAGAAGAATCTGAGTTACAGCATGGTGAGAATTCCATGATCATAGACCTCTTTTGAAGACTGTAATTTTCTGCCTCAAAATTAAACTCAGTCCTCTGAAAATCCAAGTGTTGTTCTGTGGGAAAGAAAGGCAATATGGTGGGCAGGGATGAAATGGAAAGAGAATCCCAGTGAGGAGTAGGGAGATGCTGATCCAAAATGATGAGAAACTAGGAAAGAGTAAGGAAAAGGTCTCAGGAACCTTCCCATCCATAAAGTTAAAAAGCTGTATCGTGCACTCGGCTGAGAGAGGAAGGCCAAGGAGACAGGTTGATGAAAATCTGCTGTGATAAGAAGCTCCTTCCCCGCTGGGCGCTGGCAGGGAGGTTTTGCAGTGCAGGCCCCTCTGCAGCCTCCTACGTGGTCCCAAGCACACCTATCACTCCCTGGACTTCTGGGCAGGGAACCAAACCAGAGGAAGGTCGATGAAGACGCTGCGCTGGCCAGTTCTAGCAGCTGGACGGCACTCAGTGCTCCTCGGGATCAGGGCCTGTGTCTTTCTGTTAGATGTGAGAATCAGAAAGCTCACTAAAGGGTTTTATCCTCGTAATTCCCAGAGGGATTATTGCTTCACTGACAGCAATTTAATCATAACATGTCATGACACACCATCCACACACAAAAAAAGTTGAGCTTCACCTCGAGGGCTGAGGCTTCTGAATTTGACTTATTTATAATGGTGGGTCTTACTTTGAGAAAGCCTAAGGCACAAAATCCTAGACTTTAAAAACTGTTTCACCCAGTAGGTAGGGTAGGCAGGAAGGTTCATGTTCAAATTGCCAAAGGTTATTTCACTTTATAAAAATGGTTAATCACAGGTTTCTTTAAATCATTCTCTTCCCAGAGAGGTCACGAGACTGACCAGCCTTCCATTCCCTCCCAGCAGGCAAGAACAAGGCCTTACATCACTAAGGCATGTATACATTTCATGAGACTGGATGGGATTTATGCCCTCTTTGTGATGTGTGCACTAGTTTATGAATTCTTTCTATTAAGTATTCTAGCATCTTAAAGCTGTCATCTTCTAAAAATTCTCCTTATGGAAAGATAAGGAAGAATGATTACTAAAACGTTCAGTGGATGAAAACATGTTCCATCTTCATGTTAAACTATAGATCAAATTAAGAGGATATTGTCTCACTAGACACTAAATTATTAAAATATGATAATTCTCTGTAGCCTTATATGATTTGAATCATTTAATCTATTTATTTCCTCATTTATACCTTGGCTCTATCCAAAATATCTTGGAAGAGGCTGAAAAAATCACATGCAATTCCAAATGATAGAATAAAGAGATGAGAAAAATTGAGCTAGGAGGGTGAGTCAAGTGTCAATAAAATAAAATGAAATAAAACCAGGACACAAGTGAACGCATGCCATTATGTCCTATACGATAGTGGGAGTGGGCACAGATTTAGCCCTTAGCTTACTGGTAACTAAAAACAAGAGGAAAATACAGCATATGAACATATCCAAATATCCAGGGAGCAACAACAAAACATTGCTTAGGAGAAATCAGTTTAGTGGATCCTCCTAAAGAGGACAAGGTACGATGAAAAGGACATTTTCCTATCCCTGCCTCAATTAGTGAGTTATATTTAACTACTTCTCATGATATCTCTCAGGACATGACTCAGGCCAAAGTTAAATTTAGTAAAAGCAATTATACAATCTGGGGACTCCCAACCCCCAAAGCAAAGTGTGGTCTAAGTATGCAGCCTTTATGATGATGGCTTGATTTAGAGAAATGGATGGGCAGCGCTCCCTGACGCTGCTTCCTTGATCTCACCTTAAATATTTTCCTTGACCTTGTTATACTTGTACATTTGTTCAGACATGAAGAGTGGATAGTTTAAGGTTATATTCTCTGGCAAGGAGTGAAATAACAGCTTAGCTTTTATTGAGCATGTACTGTGTGCCAGAGATTCTAAGAACTTAGGTTTTATTATTTCATTTAATCCTCATGACAAGCCTATGGGGCTATTCTTTTCATTTTTATAGATGAGATAAAGAGGTATGAGAGGTTAAATGTGGAATAGTTGTTAGGTATTATGGAATAGAAAGTAGGCAGCCTGATTCCACTGTGTGATACTGACTTCAGGAATTTGTCTCTGGTAGGTCGCTGGGGTAGGTGAGAGCCTAGACAGAGAAGGAGAGGTTTGGCTTGTGGCTCTCTAAACTCAGAAGCCTGACCAGAGCCAGTGCCTGAATACACTCATTCCACTTCTGCACAAATTGCACAAATGTAATTTCGTTAATTTTTTTCTCTTTTCTTCCGTTCTTTTTTTTTCTTTTGTAGACGAGTCTTGCTCTGTTGCCCAGGCTGGAATGCAGTGGTGCAATCTCAGCTTACTGCAACCTCTGCCTCCCGGGTTCAAGCAATCCTCCTGCTGCAGCCCCTGAGTAGCTGGGATTACAAGTGCATGCCACCACGCCTAGCTAATTTTTGCAATTTTCTGTAGAGACAGGGCTTCACCATGTTGGCCTGGCTGACTTTGTTAAGTTTTAAACAATCTCAAAAGTGTCTGGTAGAATAAGTCCAGAAAGATATAGACAAGGCAAACATAGCCACCCATCTTTTACAGAATACCTTTCTAGAGTATGGGAAAATATGTCTCTTCCCAATCAGAGAAGTTTTCCCCAGCTCTGACATCGAGTCTGATATTTTTAGAGTATTTTAGGTTAACCTAAACATGCAGTCAGTAGCCTACTAAAAGGAATTGACCTTAATAGGTGCTTACATTTATCTTTAATCTACTGAAAAGCCTCAAGTCCTGAATCAGTGGTTCTCAAAGTGTGGTTCCACCAGTAGCATTGATATCACCTGCGAACTTATGAGATAAATTCAGAGCCCCCACCCCAGACCTACTGTTTTGGAAACTGCAGGTCAGCAGCCCAGCAATCTGAGTTTCCACATATCCTCTGTGATTCCAATGTGCCCTACAGTTAAGAACCACCGACCTAAACCACTTTGGCATAAATAGCTGAAGCAGGACATAGCTATTGATACTACCTCTCAAGAAGTAATAGTGTGTTGGAATTCAGAAGTAACATGGCAAGGACAACCTAGGATCCAATCCCCTTTTTCATAGATGAAAAAACTGAGGCTCAGGGGAGTGGAGAGATTTACCTGAGCTCACACAGCAAGTTAAAAGAGGCAATGGGCTTGAACCCAATTTTCCTGACTCCAGGTCTAAGGATATTTTTTCCATTTTTCCTGTGACAGTTATATTTCTTGGAGAGGTGGATTTCCTGTCATTCTTTTCTATAGTGTCTCCATGGGTGGAAGCTTATACAAGTGGTTGTCACATTTTCACTACCCTGAATCTGTCTTCTACTTACTGGCTCCACCTAAGAAGGTGAATGAACAGGTTTTACTGTGGGTAATTCACTCTTTCATATTCTATATACATTAAAAATGCATCAAACCGGTAAACACCCTTTAGAACTCCTGACACTCAATGTTGTTTTGAATGCTTATAGAATGACTTACATTCTAGTCTCTGAAAAAGTACAGGATGAGCTTTCAAATCATCAGTTGTAAGGATTCTCAAGGAATTCAAAACTCTAAATGATGTCTTTTTGGGAGTTGTAGCTTTCTGAGTTTTCTAAAAAAATTAAACATATAAAAACCTCAGAAGACAAGTTACATAATTTTTCTGTGCCTCAATTTATTTGTCTAAAATAATGCCTCCCTTAAAGAAATGTTTTGCAAATCAAGTAAAAGGATATATGGAAAGCCTGATGCCTAACATAAAATAAATGCCTAATAACTATTATTTCATTCATTCTTCATCTTTCGTGTTCTTATTAATGTTAATAGTTGATAGGCGATTGGAGGTCCAATGTAATTATTAGTGACGTTTTGAAAACTAACGTAGGAGAAGCTCATCTGTTCTATAAAAAGTTGCTAGGTGATGTTCCTTCTTTGATTTTTCTTGGTGGTTGTCCTAAGGAATTTGCTGTGATTTGCGTTGATTGGACTCATGCATCCTAACCTGTCCCTCATCACCTTACTTCATGGGACAGGGGAGACCAGGAGACAGGCCTTACCATAGAAGAAAAGGTTATCTGTTTGGTTTCAGCAGAGTAGACATCAAGGGACCAGTTCTATGTTACGTTCTTGGGGTGGGGCAGTAATTTTTAGGCCAGTAATTCAGGAACACATTGAATAAAAGAAAATTTTATCACATGACGCTGTGTCTGGTGTAGGGACTAGCTCACTTGTATCTCAATCCAAGGTAAACACAGTACTTCCATTTTCTTATGGTTGCTCAAATTTTGCCAAGTTCAAGCATACATTTCATATTTTTAGAAAAGAATACATATTTTAAAATGATAGAAATCCTTTTATGCTACTTTAGGGTGCCAAGCTTGCCTTTCCTAAACGTCTGTCTACAAATCCTTACCTACCATTTCACTCATCTTTTTTCTTTTGCTTATCATAAGTATCATTTTTCCAGAAAGTGGCATTGCCCAGTGTGTGTTTTCTACCACTAGGGCAGGCTAGCTGACCTGCAGAAGCAATTCTTCAGCCCTCATCAGTATTGCTTAATATTCATGATTACAATCTGTAGAATTAGGAGATAATAACAGTATTCACAACAAACTACAGTCGTTTGTGATAGCACACTCTGATTCTCTACTGGGTTTGTGTCCTAGAATGCTTTTGTAGGATCTAATCAATATTCCAACTGCCTTGTGACATGGAAGTTGTTTGTGGCAGCAACTGTTTTTCAGTTTTGTTTTGTTTCGGTGTGTGTATGTGTGTGTGTGGTGGGGGGGGGGTGTGTTTTAAGAAAAGTACCCTAAAAATGTTTCGAATTACTTCCTCTTTACTAAGCACTAATTGGCATAGTAATTGGCACTCCCTATCCAAACAGTAGTTCACATTCCGAAAGTCAGTTTTATCTCTTTTCTATGGGCACATACTTCTCAAATAAAAACATAATTTACAGAAAGGTAACAGAAAGTGGTTATTCAATTCCAGGAGACCGAGGGAAAAGAAAATCACCTTGGCGAGGGTTAACTTTCTCAGAATCAGATATTGGTCCAAGCTACAGTTTCACGTCCCCCACCCGGCTGCCAGAGGGCAGGGAGCGAGGGAAGGGCGATGCTGGAGATAGTTGATGGTTTCTCATGCAGTTCTGTTTACCTCGCAGAATGGCTCAAATTCATGGGGTGGCTCATCTGTTTGTTTCCCAGGAGTGCCCTCCTCATCAGGTACAAATGACTTGTTGTTCCCCCGTCCCGTCTGCCTCCTTGGTGACGGACAGACGAGAACTGTTCCCTGTGCTCTGGGACTCTAATGTGATCTGGGTCGTGCTGGTGGCAGGAGGGGAGGGAAGGGGCAGGTGGGGGAGGCATGGGAGGGAACAGGGGAAGTGAACACTGGGGGAACTACAGTCTTTCTTGGAAAAGAAAGTGTGTTTGTGTTCTAGGGCTAGTGCCCTTCTCTCACAGCTGTTATAATATTGATCTAGCTGTGATTTGGGACTTGGGGTTAACATCACCCTCGTCAGTGGGAAAATGAGCCAGGGAAATGGAGAACTCAGTATTTCTTCTGATGAAGCAACTCAGAGAAACTAAATATTACAAGAAGGGTGGGGGAAGGAATGCCACTGCTTTGAGCCTCACAGCAGATACAGGAGCCCTGAGTTGAATAGTAATACCTGTGACTTTTATGGCTCCACTACAACCAAGGAGCTTGAAGCTTGACCGTACATTAGTCAAAATTGCCCTGTCAGGGGAGGTGATCTCAGGATACATATTAAACAGGAGGAAATTGAGGCAAGGAGATTAGTGACTTACCCAGATTCCCATGCTAATACCGTTGGCAGAGCTGGGAACTCACAGCACCCCATTTATCCCAGGACCTGTGGGTTAGACACATAGCCACCCCAGGGGCACTTGTGGGACACTCAGAGCTCACAATTTGTGGCCCTCACATGTTTTCATTATTAGCTTGTCACTATGCCTTGAATTTCCACCACTAGCAAAACAAGTGCTTGGACAAGTTATTGTATCTCTACAAGAACCCCCTTTAAAGAATCAATTAATAATTATAATGCTTTAGTGTCTACTGTGTGTGGCCTAAGCAGTTTATATCAATATTTCTTATCCTTAAAATAGCCCTGCCGGGTAAGTGTTAATATCTTAATTTTATAGAAGAAGGAGCTGCGGTCTGTAGAGTTTCAGAAACTTGCCCAAGGAGCAAAATGGAGCTCGGAGAGTTTAAATGATTTTTTCCAGGTGACTCAGATAAGAATTGCTGAAGCTCGAAATTGAGAGATGTCAGTTTCCAAAGCCTGTGGTCTTTTTATAGAATCATGCTCCCTTCTTTAACCTTTCTAGAAGAAACTTAAGCCAGTCCATCTGACTTAATAAATGTATCTAAGATTAATCACCTTGCAAATTGGAGAGTGGAGGGGCAGGGAGCAGGTAGTAAGTTTTAGGGAGTTGGGGTGAAGGACAAGAAGGGAGATAGCCTAATATCAAAGACACACTTCGCCTCACTTCACAGTCTTGCCTGGCCTTGCAAGTTTACTTCTTGGTGAGTGGGCTGTGGCCTGATGCTACAACTCAGCTTTTTAGGCACCTGCCCATTAGGAGAAAAGCCCCCGAATGTCACATTCCCCTGACTACACCCTCTCTGTGCAGACACGATTGTAACAAACTTGATCACACAGCGGGAGGCTTCTTAACGCTTAGCTATCAGGACACGGCTGTCTAGACTGCAAGCCGCTCCAGGGCAAAAGATCATGTCCTACTCGCATCTGCACCCCCAGCACAGTGCCCTGACTCATTTGAGGTATTTGATCCATGTTTGTTAAATGTGTGAAAGAACAGCTAGAGGAGTATTGGTAATGACTTCATTTTAGTTAGCGTCTTCATCACCATGGCCTATAGCAGACAGAAAACTTGGTATATTATTTATTTTTATTTCGTATTTATTTTTATTTATTTATTCATTTGAGATGGAGTCTCGCTCTGTCGCCCGGGCTGGAGTGCAGTGGTGCAATCTCATCTCACTACAACCTTTGCCTCCTGGTTTCCAGCTGTTCTCCCTCCTCAGCTTCCCGAGTAGCTGGGATTATAGGTACACACTATCATGCCCAGCTAATTGTTTATATTTTTAGTAGGGACAGGGTTTCACTATATTGGCCAGGCTGGTCTCGAACTCCTGACCTCAAGTGATCCACCTGCCTTGGCCTCCCAAAGTGTTGGGATTACAGGCGTGAGCCACTGCGCTTGGCTGAAAACCTGGTGTTAAGTAAGAGGAAGTAGTGGAACCCCTAACTTTTACTCATTAACCAAGAACCTACTACACGCAAGACGTTGTGGAAAACGCTTGTGGAGATTACGGTGTACTTGAGGACTCAGAAAGGTAAAGAACAAACTGTCATAGAAACTGAGGTGGCTGGCAGCAGAAGTCAATGGATTCTGCAATACAGGTCCAGAGATTGCATGGTGGAGTAACTGGTTAAGTTGATATGAGAAACATTTAATGAAGAAGATGACACATACAACCCTGACGTGGAAGAATAAGTAGATAGAGGACAGGGATCCCTAGAGGGGAGCTATTCTGGCTGAAGGAACAATATGAGTTAGATCAGCCAGAGATGACTTCATTTAGAGGAATGGCAAATAGAAAAATATACTCAGAGCATGGAATACATGGAGAGAATAGTGGCGTATGAAGTAGAAAAATAATTTGCAGAGAGGCTTAAACCTTGTTTTAGAGAAATAAGGAAGTCAGTAAAGATTTTTGAGAAGTCAAGCAACGTGATCAGACTTGTGCTTCAGAATCACCCTATGGATGCTGTGGAAAGAAAATTGCTCCATGAAAGTGGGCAGGCTAAGTGATTTCTTGACTACTTCCTTTGATCCTCGGGTAAGAGCCCTTTGCAACGTTTACTTTGTAGAGGCCATAAAACCACATCAAAATGAATCATGCACTATCATCCTCTACGTTTGTGGCTTCAGTAGGCATGATGAAATGGTAAGGTTTAATGAAATTTCAGGTAATCAGGGCAGGAGGGAAGTCATTTTAGCAAACACGGGCCATTTGCGTGGAACCCCAGATCTACCCACAATCAAAGTCTGTGTCAAGGAGAGGCACCACTGGGTACGATCGGAGGGCCCTCTATTTTCAGTACATGGTCTCCAGCTGGGTGGGGGTCCATTTTATCTCACACAGGACAGTTACGGCTTGAGACACCTTCTGTAGTGAATCTTAGAATCTCAGCCCCAGGAGGACTTCACCCAGTTTGGGTAGTTTGTGTTTTTGTTCCCTCAGGCATAATGCTGCAAAGCACTTAGAGGCACATTTTCTGCACAGTGTGTAGGGATTTAGTCCCATTCGTGATAATGGAATCCCTCCAGGAAATCTCCATGCTGGGCCACGCTGAAAATTCACCTCTGATTGTTCTGTTTGATTCGTTTCACCTGTGTCTTCCTCCGTTTGGCTCTGAGGATGTTTGCCGGCTGGTTAGTGAGTCTTGAACCTGGTGCTGAGCCTTGACCCCACACAGAATCAAGCAGGCATCTTTACTGCAGAAGGAAAGGGTTGGATTTAGTGAACTTACATAGGAAGCTATATTGTTTCTAAGAGAGACGAGGATCCCCTGCGCTGCTCTCAGAACAGCAATATGCTCATATTCAAAGCTCAGTTTTGTTGCGTGAGTTCAGTAGTGAAAGGGAGTGAGTTCCCAGTATGACTCGGGGAGACCTAAGAGCCACTCACCCTGGTGTTGAGGACACAGTGGAGCCCAAACCTGAGCAGAAACAGGCTGGCCAAGTGCCCATGCGTGGGGATGGTGCAGCGAGGGGAAAGAAGCTCTCTCACTCCCACATACGGCTCAGAAGCGTAATCACCCTTCTCATAGCACCTGCCATATATGGACCTCTGAGGGTAGCAAAGATTATTGCTAACGGGGCTCAGCTGTTATACATTAATGCATTTTCTCTAGCCTCGAATTCAATAGTTATCTTCAGAGTAGCTTGATTTGCTCTTGTGCATTTAGGTACTATGACAAGCTGGTTATTGGATTTTTCCCTTCATGATGTGGGAATGTGGTTGGCAGACCTGACACCAGGACTCGGCTAACAAGTTGTTTCTGTCCTTGGCCACTGTCACATGTCCTGTCTGATGTTCATGCTCGTCTGAGCACCCGTTGTCTTTATGCCCTTTCCATGTGCTCTTGTGTGCTGACAAATAAATGAGGCCTAAAGCCATGAACTCCAGCTCTCCCCTTTGGATCTCAATGCTATACATCAAATCAAGGTCTTGGAAACTCAACTTTGGATTCAGGGTAGAATTTTGCCTTTCAGCCTCCTCACGACCTAAAACTGTGATTAAGAGTGTGGGCTCAGGAGTCAGACTGCCACGGCTGACATCCCCCGGGTGGCCGTGAACATATTTAACCTCTCAAGTCATCATTTTCACTTCTGTGAAATATAAGTAATAATGGTACCATAAAATAGGCAAAAATTCAGTGAGATAATCCATGCAAAGAACTTAGATCCGTGCCTCTCTTACAATAAGAGCTCCAAAAGTGATCACTATTACTATTTTTTATTGCTTATGCCACTCCAAATAATGCTGCAGGGATTTTATATGTAGATGTGGAAACTGTAAAGGCGCCTTTGAGTGTGCTGCTTTTTCATTCTGTGTACTGTCTGCTTATGTATGTCATGTTTCTTTAAATAATAATCTTTAAAATTTAGCTATAGCAGAAAATGATTGTACACACAGGGCATCCGATGGCTTGCTCTCAGCAGCCGGGGGAGACCGGCAGCACCAGAATGTTCTGCTCATTTCACAGGTTAGGAAACTGAGTCTTAGAATGGTAAATGACTTCCTAAGAGCACATAAGCAGTATGTGATGTGACTGAGACTTAATCTCAATATTTGATTTTTGAAAGAGAGTGTCTTTTGTACTTGTTGGGGAAATACAATATGGAAAGAAAAAAAATGACAGGATTTTCTGAGCAAAAGAAGTAGGAAAAGCAATCTGGCTGAGCCAGTGTGATTCGTGATCAGAAGCCAAACAGCATCCTTTGGATGCCCTCAGGAAGCCAGTGATCTTGGACGTGTAGACGTTTAGTTGAAAATGATTTGGAAAAATACAATTCTCCTGCAGTAGCACTTATTCCCCTAAAGGTAAGTTTACTTTTAAATGATTTCAAATTCTGAAAAAAAGATATAAGCAAGAATATTGTACCCTGGTGTTTTCAAGGAACAGCATCTCATCTGCATTTTTATCATCATTGTAAATTATTTACTAAGAAACAAGTTGCATGTGGGTACATGCGGAAAACAAACTTTCCAAACAGTCTAGATGTCCTACAATTCATCTTTGTCTCTACAAGTCGACAATATAATCCAGAAAAGCAAATACATATGCAAACAAACAAAAAAATATTATTATTGTTATTATTACACTTTAAGTTCTGGGGTACATTGCAGAACAGGCAGGTTTGTTGCATAGGAATACATGTGCCATGGTGGCTTGCTGCACCCATCCTCCCGTCATCTACATTAGGTATTTCTCCTAAAGCTATCCCTCCCCTATCCCGCACCCCCTGCTCTCCCTCCCCTAAACCCCCACTCCCTAACAGGCCTGGGTGTGTGATATTCCCCTCTCTGTGTCCATGTGTTCTCATTGTTCAATACCCACTTATGAGTGAGAACATGCAGTGTTTGGTTTTCCGAACACAATAATATTAAGCCAAATGGGTCAACACTAAGTGAGTTATACTATATAATTGAGAGCCTCTGCGTCTGTTAGGTGTTTTATTTTTGTCTTTTAAAAAAAAACAAAACAAAAGTTTTAAGTTCAGGGATACATGTGCAGGATGTGCACGTTTGTTACATCGGCAAACTTGTGTCGTGGGGGTGTGTTGTTCAGATTATTTCATCATCACCCAGGTATTAAGCCCAGTGTCCATTATTCTTCCTGATTCTCTTTCTCCTCCCACCCTCTGCCTTCCAGTAGGTCCCATTTCATTGTGTGTTGTTTCCCTGTATGTGCCCATGTGTTCTCATCATTTGGCTCCCACTTTATTCGTCATGCCTAGTTTGAGTCTGAATGGCTTTATGAACTGGAGGAAAGGCAGCAAATGGTTCTACTTTCTTCAGCTTCTTGAGGACTAATCTGAGCTCATACCTTGCCTTATACTATAAGCATTTGTCCTAGAGTTGGTACATAATAAGCACCTGGTAGGTGCTGGGTAGTAAAATTGGGTAAATCAAATGAGATAAATGAATAGATACCCAATTACTTGGAGACATATTGGTGGAGGGAAAATTTCTCAGGTATCCTGAACCACATCATGGAAGAGGCTACTGTATTAAACAAAGGAGCTTGGCTGCTGTGTGACTCCTAGTGAGCCTCCACAGAAGTCTGGACACACAATCTGAACTTGAAATTGCTGAGGGAAGAGAAACTAAGAGTGTCTCAGATTCTTATTTGCAAAAAAGACATATAGATTTTAAACATTTATATATACTAAAAATATTTAATGAAGTTTTAGTTTTAGTTAGGATTAATATCATTATTTAGTGCAATGAGATGTGAAAAGCTCACTTTATTTTGTTATACTTAGCCCAGTATATGGTAAAAATTTCAGTTTGTAGATTAATTTACAAACAAATTAATACTTGGAACTCAAGAAGCTAGATGTGAGAGGAAGAAGCGTACTATAGGCTGATGTTCAGAAAAAAATGCCAGAATTAATTTCTCTGCAATGGTTGTCCACTTTACTTAACCTCTGGCTTAGAAGACATTCAAATGAAAATTTTAAGCAAAGGACAAAGTTTTTCCTCAAAAGCTGCAGTAATTTAGAGTTTGAGGGGTCCTCAGTGTTCCAGAATCCCACATTCCTTTCTTCCTTATCTCCTTTGGAAGAGTTTTGATTCACTCCTACAAAGCAATCTCACCTTTTCTTCAAAAACTTATTTCAAGCCTTCTCTTTGAATGTCATGTCTTAGATGCAGCTACACTAGAACTAGTTTAACCAAGTTGGCCAGTTTAGTGGTTACCAAGCAGAAGAGTCTCATTAGCTTTCCTCCTGGCTTGTACACAACAGGGAGGTGGCCATGGGGGTCTCGGTGGTTCTTGGTGAGAGATGGGGCTCTTTAAGCATCATCTGGGGTGGAGCTAGAATTGCCAGGAAGACTGGTTGGAACGAAATGTTCTTTTGTTCAATCTTGATCTAACTTTAAAATCTCTCTGAAACAAGGGAGATGGTGCTGGCTAAGAAACACGTGTATTTACCCTTTCCTGTATATGGTATTCCCATTGAAATAAAAGTGATTGGCTAAGCTTACCATTTTGCACCTTCACTTGCGCTTGCAAGCATGTATCAGTCCTTGTTTTCCTTGTGCCAAAGACTTCTCAGTGCCCTTCCAAGTAGGAGAGATAGTCTCCTTTTTCTATTTGCTGTTGACACCATTTCTCTATTTGGTTTGCTTAATAAACATTGAATTTACACATAACGGGGGATAAGGTTCAGGATAAATGACCACAGTTTAAGGAAGAAAGTGACACAAGACAGAAAGGTTATGGGGTAACATGTGCACCTATCATTCAGTTAAAACTATGGGTTTGTTTGTGTCAATCTGTGGGGCTTCTGGGGCTTTCTTTGTGGCGGTAATATTGCAGCTGTAGAGGTGATTTGTGTTCTTCTTCTTTCATTTCGTCACTAATGGTTTGGGAATCCAGCGCATCCACGCCAACTCGGGAATTGCTTGTGTTTTCCAAATGTTTAATTAGAAATCAGAAAAAATTTACAGAATTAAGACTTAAATAAATGTCTCTGACATGTAAGGTCTTTCTTCAGTTTATTCCTTTATCTCTGTGAATAATGAGAGCTGCAGAGAAGTGAAACTGAGAGATTGAAAACTGACTAGCCAGCTGATAATGTTGCTTTCTCCGATAGCTAATATTTGAGCACTCAGTCTCTCCTAAGCAACTGCTTTTTGTGTTATTTTATTCAATACTCAGGAATCCTAAGAAGAGATATTATTACTTTTTGTATTTAACAAATAATCCAGAGAGGTTAGTCATCTGCTGAGGCCACACAAGGATTTAGCCCCAGGCAGTGTGAGCCCAGAGCCCCCTGCATTGCTATGCCACAGCTTTCCCAGGGTCTTTCATTCTCCACCAGCAATTACATTCTCGTCTTCAAAAAACAGTTAGGTGTTAACCCGTGCCTTCTACTAGATGCTAAATAGTCTCAGTCTAAGGATTATTTCCTTAATCAAATGGGTAATTCATGTGCTCTTCTGTGCTGACAAATAAATGAGGCTGAAAGCTATGTAATCCCATTTAATTAAGGAAATATTTAAATTGATAACTTCAAATATAGTAGATGCTCAATAAATTTTATTAAGCTGAATTTAGTTCTTATCTCAGTCCATCTGGGTGGTTATAACAAAATACCATAAACTGAGTGGCTTATAAGTAACATAAATTTATTGCTAACTGTTCTAAAGGCTAGAAAGTTCAAGATAAAAGCATCAGCAGATAAAGGCTAATTTCCTGGTTCATCAATGGTACCTTCTGGCTGTACCTTCATATGGTGGAAAGACTGAAAAATCTCCCTTAGGCTTGATTTATAAGGGTACTAATCCCATTCATGACATAATCCAATTATATCCTGAAAGACCTCTCTTTCTTTCTTTCTCTCTTTCTTTCCTTTTCTTTCTCTTTGCTTTCTTTCTCTCTTTCTTCCTTCCTTTCTTTCCCTCTTTCTTTCTTTCTATCTCTCTTTCTTTCTTCTTCTTCTTCTTCTTCTTCTTCTTCTTCTTCTTCTTCTTCTTCTTCTTCTTCTTCTCTCTCTCTCTCTCTCTCTCTCTCTCTCTCTCTCTCTCTCTCTCTCTCTCACTGCAACCTCCACCTCCCAGGTTCAAGCAATTCTTCTATCTCAGCCTCCTGACTACAGGTGCCCGCTACCATGCCCGGCTACTTTTTGTAATTTTAGTAGAGATGGGGTTTCACTATGTTGACCTGGCTGGTCTCAAACTCCTGACCTCGTGATCTGCCTGCCTCGGCCTCCCAAAGTGTTGAGATTACAGGCATGAGCCATCGTGCCCGGCCGAGGCCCCACTTTCTAATACCATCACCTTGGGAGTTAGGATTTCAACATAAAAATAGGGGTGTAATGAGATGAGACACAAATACTTAGATCAAAAGAAGTCCTTAGTACTATTCCTAATCTACATGTTCTCAACATAATGATAAACTAACTCCAAGTTTTCTTTTGAGCTCTCAGCCAATTCTTAAGCTGCCTACTAGACATTTCCAGCATTATGTCATAAAACTAGTACCTCCAGTGCAGCTTGTCCCAAATTCAGCTCAGGGTCTCTCTCTTTCCCTTTCTTCAGATTAGTTCTCCTCTGTGTTCTCTGGATCAGTTTATAGACAGTATTCCTGTTGATAGAAATATCCTGCCCTATCCACTGTGGGCCCAACTAAAACTTAGGAGTCATCTTCCACTTCTTCATTTCAATACATTTTCCCCATCACCCAGGAAAAGTGAAGCTTTTTGGAAACACTGTCACACATATCGCATTTTAACATTGATTCATTCCTTTGAAATACACGTATTGAGCACCTGCACTGGGCCAAGTGCTTTTCCAGGGACACAGATGAATAAGATGAGGCCACCCAATGAGAAGACACAATATAGTGAGGAAGGAAAGGTTGGATGTAAAGATGGATTGTAGTTATTTATTTCTGTTACTCTCGAGAGCATATAGAGGTACGCAGGGAGGATTTTTTAAAGTCTTCAGTATCTAGCACGATACCTGACATGTAGTTGGTGATATACATAAAGGCTTAAGTGATAAATGAATTAAACTACTACCACTATGGTATATTATGGATTCCTTCCTGTGTTCTTTTCATAATATGATACTGATGCTTGCCCCCACTGAATTCTTATTTTACCCTGATTTACTCTCTGGTGTGTTGCTGGAGATCATCACTCAATCTATATTGTTAGCTCTCTGAGGCAAGAGGTAGCATCTGTAAACCCAGACAGTTCATCACAGTGGTTTGGGGTCAGCAGACACTCAATATTTATCAAACTGAGTGGGCTCATGGGCCCTACTGGTTTGAAGTGTGGGAGTCACTGGGCACCGAACATTCTTACTTTAACCACTAGTTTGTGCTATGTCTGAGTAATGGGTCATTAACATTAGGTTGGTCGTCAGGGTTTCCACCTGAATAATTTTATAGGATTGAGGGTAGGAAACAACCAATTTAGAACAGGATCACTTGCCGAGTCGAGAAAAGGTCACATGCTTCTTTTGAGTTGACATTGGAGCTCCATTTAGTTAAATGGTGGGTAAACAGTAAGTAGAACATAGAGAGAAGCTTGATGGTGTCTGCCAATGCCCTGCTGTTTGCAAGTGACATTTGCTGCAACCTCACTCGTGTATGAAACAGTGAAGAGGAACCAATCAAGGTATTTATTTATTTAGCACCAGAGTCAGCAAAATCCTGTCTTCCCTCAAGTAGTTAAAAGGAATCGCACACTGGAGAGAGAATTGCAAACATTGGTTCTCATAAAAGAAATGTGAACTGGTTCTGATAATGCCAACGGTTACCTGACATACATTCTTCCTATAGTGTTTTAACAAGCGGGACTATTTTTAGGGAAATTCTTTGCCTTGAACTAAATTTATGGCCTTAAAGTCTTCTCGTCTATTTTTCGTGTGTGCGTGCTCCAACGGTCCAATTTATAACTGACACCTTTACTACCTACCAGCATATCAGTTTCATCTCCCAGAGGAAGAGAAAACCAGACCCTGTGACTAGTGAACTGGATTGAAAATCTAGTCTAATGCTGACAGATAAATGCACTAATTTTCTTCTGTGACCGGTTCTGCATTGCAGGGTGAGCCTGCTTCTAACAACTCCCTCAAAAGGCTCTGTAACCCGTCCAAAAGATGATGTCAAGTGCTACAAGGACCCAGGTCAGCCCTGCATCATAGGTAACAGTTACCCCAGTGATAAAGTTACCAGGCAGGTTTTGAATGAGATTGTGTTTTTAAATGAAAGACTGGCTGGAAATGTAGACTTGGACCAAGCCTTAATAGGGGAAAATTTGAGACAAACAGAGGTTAGCATTTGGTTTCTTTGTGGTGTTCAGCAAAGGTCAGGGAAGGTTCTAATACAGAAGGAACCGAAAGTTTCAATGAGGAGTCGTGGTGCTCCAGTAATACACGAGCATGCAGCCTAGACAGAGTGAACTCTAGCTTTAGCCAAGAGCAATTTTATGACATGCGAACCCCAGTCATCCAACTGAAACTGGTTGCTTATCTTGGATAAATCCGTGAGCAGTTGTAGACCTGCTGAGTATCTTATTTAATTTTATTCTGAGGAAGAGGTGATACCCCTCAACCCCCATGCCAACTGTTTAGATCAAATGGGGAGGGAGGACATAAATAGCAGGCATGAGACCCGTCTGTAGCTTCAGAGATTAACTTTATGGGTTTTGTCCTGTACACCAGAGTCATGGCTGTAGAGGCAGCTCATGAATTGACCAGACCCCAAATGGCAACCATGTTCCCATTATCCATCTGTTGTGTTCCTCACAAAGGTTTAAGTACAAGATTGATTATGCATGTCTGACAACATGAAGTACCTCTGAGTAAAGAAACTAGAAACAGTTTCTCACTCTGGACAAAAGAAAGATGTACATCCGGAAGACAAACGGTGAAAATCGCGGCACCAAGTACATGGGAGACACCTGTGTTGCCATAAAAAAAATATGAAAAGTTTTTGAATGATCTGAAATGTTTAATATCTTGATTTGAAGTGTCTATAGAAGTTGATTTTTAAAATAAATGCGTGAAACTCTCTTCAAAGCAAACACAGTGAGAAACCACATCCTAAAAACAAGCTTTATGTGGAGAAAAGTAAGGAGTTGTTACGGCACAAATCTAAAATTAAACTCACTGCAACTAAAAGGAAAAACCAGACTGTTTGCTCAAATGAAGAGTTTATTATGTTGGCATGAACAAAATGAAAATATTTTCAATTTTGAAAAGACAGCAGGAAGGGGGCTGTTTTGCCTGAATGGTCATGAAGACGGGGATTATAGGCAGAGAGGTGTGGGGCGTACGAGCTGCTTGGCTTCTCTCTGTGCAAGGTGATTAGATTCGCGGAAACTCTTGCTGCTGTAAACCCGAGGGGACGCGGTTCCTGACTCCTCCACCAGCTGCTGCCCAGCCAGCTCCAGTGCAGGCTGCCCAGGCCGTGCTTCCTGGACGAGGGCCCTCCACGTGGGCGCCAGCCTGGTCCAGGAGAGCTGGCGGCTCCTCGATGGTGATGTCTCACCGTGCATCCTTCCCCGGGTGCCACCTGTTTCTTTCTCTGTGACCCTTTTTGATTGGCAAGAAAGATGTTTGTCAATGATTCCTGACTCCAGAGGATTTTAGAAGGGTCTACTTTCTTCCTCTCTTCATCCTGAAAGGGAACTTTGCTTGAAATTTCCTCGTAGAAAGAAGAGAGAAGTCAGAAAAATAATACCTTCGCACTACAGAACTTTACCTACTTCAAAGCACTTTCCCATGCTTTATCGCCTTCAATGCTACCCTGTGAGATGGCCGGGCAGGGTTCTTCGGTCCCATTTTGTACATGATGACCCTGAGGCTCAGAGAGGTTAAACGTTTTGCCCAAGCTCACACAGTTGGTAAGTGATGTCCAGGGCAAGAACTCTGACTCCTAGTCTCCTCCTTTTTATCACAGATTTTATCACAATGAGCATGTGCTGCTTTCCACAAGGAGATTTGGAATAATATGGATGACGAGGAGTGTTTTTCAGTTCCTGTTGACTTCTGTGTGTTGCTACTACTGCCTTATTTTCACATTCCAAAGTAACTTTTTATTATTCATCGTCTTGAAAAGTGGGTAATTATGTTTTATATGTTTTCCTTTAGATAACCATAGCCCTGTTGTAGGTAATATGCTACTTATGTGTCCTTGGGATCTTTCGATCGATCGATTGATCGATCGGTCGATCGATAGATGACAAAGATATGCAGACATGTCCTTTTTGATATTGACAGCACTCTATTCATTTGTATTTGTTTTCCAAAGAAATATTTGATAGTATTTTGTGTTTTTCTCCAACTCTCATTCAAAACTTATACAAACTGTTAATGCCCAAAGGTTTTTGAAGAAAAGAATTTAGGAGGAAACCTCAATCACGTTACACCCAATATCTTCCAATGATTTTAAAGTTTCACTAGAGGGCACTCCCACTTCATGGCCAGAAGGCGGTCAGGACAAAGGACCATAGTGGTTTGGATGCTTAACTTGCTGTACATACTATTTTGTTTTCTCTTTCTCACTCTCTCTCCTCTCGCTCTCGCCCATTGTATAAAAACTAAGTGAAATTATACAGTTCTTCCTTTAAACATGTAAATAGAAATGAACTACATTGAAAAACTAGCAAACATTTACAACTGTGAATTATGGTTCACCTTGCGACATAGAGCACATTATTCAAAATCTTCTGCATTGAATTTTTGGTTTTCAACATAAATAAAAATATGAAATATAGTGTGAGACATTGGCTTAGTACATAAAATGTGCCTTATTGAGCAACCTGAGGAAGAAAGTCAAGAACTACCCAGCACTTCCTTCCAGCTTGTAGGATCTTCATAGTCATCTTCGCTGGTAAACCTTTGAGTAAATCCAAGTCACAAAGATGTGTGGGGTCAGGAAATGAGAATTCAAGGGAAATCCAAGTGGCCAATCAAACAATATTGCTTTAGAGTAAATTAAACGTAGGCCTCACTTTTTAATGTATATATTTTTATGTATCGAAGAATCTGAAGGTTATTTTAAATACAATTTTAGCAAAACAATAGAGCATTTCTTGTGAGAGGAAAATAAGGTATTTCAAAGTTAGAAGGGAAGTAGCTGTTTGCCAAGTATAGAACCCCACAGAGCCCTTGGGCTGGAAGTTTCAAACTGATTTCAACCCTTTGGGGGTTTGAATTTCTTTACTGTTGGCAAAACACAACTTCCTGCTTCAAAGAGAAATGGCATTAAGAAGGCCTGTTACAGAGAGACTCAAAAGACTTGTTGGACACCAAATCACTCTTACAAAACACCATTTTGATGAGTTTAGTAAAGATTAATCAGAAACATATGGATTAAGTTTTTCTTTAAAATTATATTGGCTTATAAAATAAGGGAAAGCGGGCATGGTAAAAATGCTTTGAGCTTTGCAAAACTCCAAAACATTTGAAAAGTGGGTTAAGATGCTGATGGACTCAGGGAAGCAACTGGATTTTCCCTGTGCTAACTTGAACCATCCTTATTTAATTTAGATTTCTGTCAAAGGCAAAATAAACAATACGACTGTCTGCCATTATTATCCACATTTGCTTCTTAACCATGCACTTACATACTTCAGTGGAAATGTAGGCATATGTGTTTATTTCACAATGATGTAAAACTTAATCATTCATATTACCTAAAAGGTTTCATATTGTACGAATAGAAAGTCTTGCCTCTTATGTAGCCTAAGTTGAGGACTCCTTGGGAAACTTATCTCAAACAATTAATTACTGGAATTAAATTCTTTTCTTTCTTTCTTTCTTTCTTTTTTTTTTTTTTTGAGACGAAGTTTCGCTCTTGTTACCCAGGCTGGAGTGCAATGGCGAGATCTCAGCTCATGGCAACCTCCGCCTCCTGGGTTCAGGCAATTCTCCTACCTCAGCCTCCTGAGTAGCTGGGATTACAGGCATGCGCCACCATGCCCAGCTAATTTTTTTGTATTTTTAGTAGAGACGGAGTTTCACCATGTTGACCAGGATGGTCTCGATATCTTGACCTCGTGATCCACCCGCCTCGGCCTCCCAAAGTGCTGGGATTACAGGCGTGAACCACCGCGTCCGGCCCTGAAATTAAATTCTTTTCGGACAACTCTCCAAGTGAAGTACACCCGCCGTGAAAGACCTACAATGGCCATCGTTTGGGGAAAATTCTCACTCCAATAGATGATACCAAAACAACTTTACTACCAATCACAAAACCAACTAACAGTGAGTAGGCTTAACTATATCGTGTTATAAAGGCATCTAAGGTGAACAACAAAGCAATTGCAGGCAATCAGGAACTGATGACAGAAGTCACTAAAAATTGGCAGATTCTAGTGAGGTTTCTCCCCCTAATCCAAGTAATCAGAAATGAAACACAATGTTAAAAAAAAAAAAAAGAAATTTGAGATGCAACGAATGGATTTTATAAGTCATGAGATACAAAGTTTCTCTCTTCTGCCAATTAGTTAAAGGATATTATATGAAGTTACCTTTATCATACACACAGACACACGGACAGACACACACAAACATACACACACATGCACACACATATCTTTACTCTTCTAAATGTTTAATAATCATTTGTGGCAGGATTAGATAAATTTCTGAAGTCCTATCTTTAGATATATATCTAATAAATGTTACCCTTTTATCTAACCAAATAAAAATGTTTTCCCCAGGAAGTGTGGGCAGAACAGTTAGTCTATAATCAAAAGGTTCTTGCTATGAAGAATGTTCAGCTTTCCTTTTAAACATGTACATGGAAAATAATACCAACTTCTATCAAGCGTTGGATTTAGCCTGTTATCATGTGCAAATTTACCTGCCTATTAACTTACAGATTGGGCAGGTATTTTACTAAGGTGCAGTATTTCTGTCCTGGGTCATAGCTTGAGTTATTCTCCCTTTCAAGGTTCTTAATGCTTCATCTGTCACTCTTATTGTCAAATGTTCTATTTTTCCTGTCCCTGCCAGCAGTGATTTCAATTTGGGCTTGACTTCAAGACAGGCCACATTGTATCTGTGATGTCAATGGAAAGGGGATAAAAGTCATTAAAGATATTTGTTATTTTGAAAGGTTAAAAGAGTTTTTCTTGGTGGGTAACACTTTCTCTGGAAAGAACCTCAACTAATTGTCTGGCCAGGGAATGGGCACCTAAGTGAGAAAAAAATATACTTAATAAAGCATTGGCGTCTATTATTTTTCCTCTTTCATTGTCCAGTGCCTCTGGGCCTGGTGGGCTTTCTGGAGGCATCTGAGCTCAATATTCCTTCAAACAGCAGAGCAATGATTACACTGCTGGGCTGATTCTCTTTCTGTCTGCCCTAGGTAAGGGATTCTTGCTTCAAACACCATTTATTGTAGAAACTGTTGCTAGGGATCTTGAAATTGTGTGTGTACCCTTAAAAGAGTCCCAAAAAGTCAGCGTTGGAGATTCATATAAAATACCATTTTGTTGTGCTTAGTGCCCGCCTCACCTAACACTCACTGCTCTATAGCAATAGTCAGAAATTAAGAATAGAATGCTCTCTAAAGGGCCAATGGTACCCACATGATTTGAGTTCTTCTAAGAAAGGTAATGATGGTAAAAAGCATAGGAACTCAAGAACAATGAACCAAACCTACACCAGCACACAACTTCCATCTGTGTAATGCTTTGAAAAGAAGGAAGAACCAATTTGTGTCATTTCCTTTTGTCAGATTATAGGGCAGAACAAACAAGTAGCATACGTTTACTTATGTTAGATCTGGGGTTGACTTTAAAAGACCCTCACGGATTAAGAACATTCACAACGGAATAAACTCATCCTTCAATGGGAAAAGTAAGATTTTTCCTCTTGATATCGTTCGCATGTGGATGGCAATGAGTCTCTGACAGTCACTGTTTTCTAAAATGTAGTTACCCGAACACATCTGAATAACACAAAAGAGAAAAGAACATTTTGATGTGTTGAGGAAAGTTGTTTTGACAAATGTCAGCGCCCGGGTCTCGCTGGCTGAGGCCTGCTGCTGACTGTGCAAGGCTGACTGACTGCTATAGCTTATGCCACTCTGTCAGGGGGATTGGACATGCCCAACACAATTCATTTCCATTTCTCTACAACATTACAAGCTTCCTTGGCAGCAAAATCACATATTCTTATCACAAAAATAAATGAGAGAAAAGAAGACATACATTTCTGTCAAGTTATGTCAAGACATATTTGGTATGTATTTCACTTCACTATCACTGACAGCAAAGATGTCACGTATTCTTAATACAAAGTAAAGAAGTATTTTCCTTTCTTTTTCCCTGCAAGGCATCAATTTCACTTTATTCACTTATAAGCACTGGTGACAGGAAGGTGTCTTTTTAAAACAAAGCTTCAAAAAAGGCAAAAAGGGAATGGTTGTTGTGTTTTGCTGGATTTCTGAATGGACATATTGTACATGAATTTAATTTGACAGTATCATAACAACCCCGGTAATAGTCATCTATCACCACTTTATTATCCATTTTCACAACACACGTTCATTGCTCTGATTTACTCCTTTCTGTGCATGTAATAGGATTGTTTAAAATCAGTCATAGTGTTATTGATTTTCCTTTAAAGAAGCCAATGGACTAAAAAAGAAAAAAGAAAGGACAGAAGGAAAGAAAGAGAAAGGTAAGAAAGGAAGGAAGGAAAGCAAGATGAAAGGAAAGAGAAATGAATTAGTTTACTCAGAAAGAGATACAAGTCCCTAATGCTAAATAATAAAACAAAAATCTTGGAAGATCTAAGTGTGATATATTGGAGAAAGTTAACATTAGGTTATCATTTGGGCAGTTAGTATTTGGGTCCATATTATAATGATTGACCTTTATATTTTACTTCATGATGTTCTAGTTAATTATATTTTGACAAATGTGTGTAAGAATTCAATTCAATAGAAGGATGCTTCCTCTAGCTACCTCACCAGAAGTGGGTGGAGCTCTTACTTCTTCAGTTGACAACCAAATCACACTCAACTGGGCCACTGTCACTCAGAAAATATGAGGTTTCCCAAGCCATTCTTATTCTGTCTTCAGGGAGAGCCTTCCTTAAGAGTGTTTTGCTTATTGTTCTTTACATGCCACTGTGCTCGTATCTATGACACTTATAAATCTATAGAATGTAGGAGCTAAGAGTTATTTTAGAGACTATTTACTCAAATAACCTCATTTTACAGCTTAAAAGGAAAACCCCAGAGCAGGTAAAATAAAACGGGCAGCTTGTCATCAAGTTAGACCTAGGAAATAATATTTAACCTGGTAGTAATGAAAGATCATCAAAGATTTCTATGTGAGGAATTAATATAATAAAAGCAATGGGTATACATCACTGTGTTCTAGGCTTTTCAGTTATACAAAAAAGTCCAACAAAGTTCTTAGAAGTTCATGGACAGCCAGATATACACAACTAAAAACTGGGGAACCAAACGTAGTGTTGCCACTTTTTCATCAAGTGGAGAAATAAAAACACATACATTATCACTCAATAAGTATTTATTAAAATTGTATATGAGAAACATTTTTAATAGAAAAACTGTTGAGGCCAGGCCTAGTGGCTCATGTCTGTAATCCCAACGCTTGGGAGGCTGAGGTGGGAGGCTCACTTGGACCCGAGGAGTTAGAGGCTGCAGCAAGTTATGATCATGTCACTACATTCCAGCCTGGATGACAGAGTGAGACCCTGTATCTCAAAAGAAAAAGAAAACATTTTCAAATTTTGAATCTTTTCACAACTGAAATTTAAATCACTCCCTGGAGATTCTGAGTCCACAGGTCTGGGATGAGGCCAGGTTTGGGGGAACTACCAATTTATTTCAGCTACCCCTCTAAAGCAGGAAGCTTTTCCTAATCTTTTGAGAGACAATACCAGAGGCTCTGCTGGATGTCTGTTCTATTTGGGATCCTTCCTCTTTGAAAGAGATTTTTAAAATCTGTCTCTACAAAGGGCCGAAGATTTGGGATCTGAAGATGGGCATACAAGTTCAGCTCATTTTCCTCACATAATAAAAAGGGGGAAATTATAGTAAGGAATTCCCACTCTACAGGACTGCATGAGGCCTAAATAGGAATATAAATGTGAGAATTTCTGTGTAAACTGTAAAATACTCCACAAATGTTAGTCACTGTAATAGTATTTAGGAGCTGGCATTTGATTTGTCAGTTTTTCTCAAGGGCTAAATTAAAAGCCAAATAATGCTCCTTACCCCATACCTGAGTACAAAAATTCTCAAAGTAGAACATGCTAAACCAGAGATATTTTGTCCTAGATGAAACCTGAGTTTATTATTTGAGGTTTCATTTCAACATTAAAATGGCTAGAGAACAAAGGGACATCTTAAAATCACACAGCTATTTCTTGGAATCTTCATCAAGAAGAAATGCCATAATTGTGCCCTTTTCCTGATGCATATTTATATTGTAGAATTAAAGGGCATTCTTTTTCTGAGAAAACAAAAAGCACAAGAGAATCCAAAGCCAAACATATTGGCACCTACACTAACTATCAATAGCATTAGAAGCAGTGAATGCAATCCACGTTAGAACTGAAAGGTACTCGCATATTCTCACTCATAGGCGGGTGAGAAAAATGAGAACACATGGACACAGGGAGGGGGTCTACTACACACTGGGGTCTATTGGGGGGAATGGGGGAGGGACAGCGGGGGGGGGCCTGGGGAGGGATAGCCTGGGGATAAATGCCAAGTGTGGGTGAAGGGGAGGAAGGCAGCAAAACACACTGCCATGTGTGTACCTATGCAACTATCTTGCACGTTCTGCACATGTACCCCAAAACCTATAATGCAATAAAAATTTAAAAAATTAAAAAAAAAAAACACAAAATTTTAAGCTCCCCTCTCTCATTCTTCCCAGGCAAGAATAAGACTAACTAAAAAAAAAAAAAAAAAAAAAAGAACTGAAAGGTATTTTAGACCTCACAATTCAGCTCCCTTATTCAGTAGATGAGGAAACAGAGACCCTTTCAGTGAAGGGGAATGAGGTACCTAATATACCACAGATCTCCCAATCTGGTGTCCTTTCTAAGACGATACAACTATGAAGGGCTGATCCAGCTGTTTCTATCCCATCTGTGAATGGGCAACTGTTGAACACACATAAACAATGCATACACAATCACACATTCATATGTCGAACACACAAAAGCAGCAAAATGGCCCATGATGACACTGCCCCCTTCCTCCCTCCCTTCTCTAGGGACCAGGTACATTCATTTGTTTGTTTCTTCCTCTGCTCATTCTTTCACTGGTTCATTCATTCAACAATCAGGTGATCCTCAAATATTTGGTGAACAGTTACTATGTGTAAAGCACCAAGCTCAGCAAAGCAAGAAATAGGAAAAGTAAAGGCAGTATGAAAGGGAAGACTTATGTATGTGGAAAGTAAACCATCGCTGGAAGTATAGAGGTCCAGTGTGAAGTGCACGAGTTAGAGCAAGACAGCATATTTCAGCAGCGCAAAGAATGACATAGATGAGCAGAGAGTAAATTTACAGCAGCTTGGAAAAGAAAAGCTTGGTTAGAAATAAAGACTCATTAAAAGAAAGAAGCAAGAAAAATCAGTGAATGCAGGACTCCGCAGAAGGCGAGTCCCACGGTATCGGCCTCTTGTCTGCCTTGTGCACTGATGTACGTGCCGTGAGTGTTGGTAAATGTTCGTGAATGGGACAGTACAGTGCAGGATGTCTTCTCCTTGAATCTGGACTCTTGGGTCCTAACCTGAGATGGGAACTTTAACCCACAGTTTAGTGGACTTAAGACACTGTATTTGTGTCTTCTCCTTGAATCTGGACCCTCGGCTCCTAACCTGAGATGGGAACCTTAACTCACAGTTTAGTGGACTTAAGACACTGTATTTGTGTCTTCTCCTTGAATCTGGACCCTCGGCTCCTAACCTGAGATGGGAACCTTAACCCACAGTTTAGTGGACTTAAGACACTGTATTTGTTAAAATTTTGGCCCAGAGCTTTGGGCCTTTTCATTACGGTTGCTTTTGAGGAAATAAATCACTGAATTTGAGGAGTGATTTATGTATTATTTCATTCCTTTAGGAATAAAAATGCCCCCATATTTCAATGTTTCAATAGGTTTAATGTCCAAGGAAGAATTAACTGCTAAAAAAAGTAGATAAAAACATGTTTGTAGGGTGCAATTTTTTTTTCACCTTAGGTTCCAGTATGGCTTGGCGTCTTGGCATGGTACTGGCCTTTTTTCAAAATTTTGATATTTGGTTATCATTGATTTTTACATTAATTTTGATTTTTAAAAATATTACATTAAGATCGTGTTGAGCTGGATTATGATGTTTTTGCTTCCCCCACCTCCTAGCCCTTAAAGTTTATGCCCAAAGCAAGTGTCTCACTTGCCTTAAGTCAATCCCAGCCTCAAGGACAACCCTTTCCAGGCAATTTCACTGCAGCTCTGCCTGAGCTTCTTTACACATTAGAGCCTCATCAGTTGGCTAAGGGGAACCTGCAGATTGACAAGAAATGGAGGAAGCAATGGATCCTGAGAAGAGAAGCTGAGGAAACTCATACCTTTAAGAACCGTACTGTGGTTGGGCACCATGGCTTATGCCTGTAAACCCAGCACTTTGGGAGGCCAAGGCAGGCAGATCACTTGAGGTCAGGAGTTCAAGACTAGCCTGGCCAACAAGGCGAAACCCCAACTCTACTAAAAATACAAAAATTAGCCCAGCGTGGTGGTGGGCCCCTGTAATCCAAGCTACTTGGGTGGCTGAGGCAGGAGAATTGCTTAAACCCCGGAGGTGGAGGTTGCAGTGAGCCAAGATAGTGCAACTGGACTCCGGCCTGGGTGACAGAGTGAAACTCCATCTCAAAAGAGAAAAAAAAAAAAATCAAATTGTATTTTAAATGCATTGCTGTTGTTTCTAAAGGTGAACTTATAAATGTGAATTATTTGTAAAGCAAGGGATTGATTTTTTTAAAATCACACATTTGTTTTTATAATACTGTTCTGACTCAAAACAAAGCATCCCCTGAGAAGGGCAGATCATTCGAGGTCAGGAGTTGGAGACCAGCCTGACCAACATGGTGAAACCCTGTCTCTACTAGAAATACACACAAAACAATTAGCTGAGCATGGTGGTGCATGCCTGTAATCCCAGCTACTGGGGAGGCTGAGTGAGGCAGGAGAATAACTTGAACCCAGGAGGCGGAGGTTGCAGTGAGCCGAGATGGTGCCACTGCACTCCAGCCTGGGCAACAGATCAAGACTCCATCTCAAAACAAAACAACAACCAAAAAACCCCTCAAAGCACCCCTATAACCTTCTCGCTAAGTGTGGCTGTTTATTATCTTTTTTTCTACCTCATTAATATAAGAGAGAAAGAATAAGGTGGGTTCTAAGACAGAAATTTACCAGTGGATGGAGAAAAAAATGGGGTTGGGGTAGAGTGGGTGGTGCGATTTGTGAATAGCTTTGGAAATCAGAATCTCTCAGGGATGGGAAGATCTGGGGCTGTGAGTGGACTCTGTTCAAAACTCATATTTTAAATATATTATACAGTTTAGTGGAATTTGTTATCGACAGAAATAATTCCTTTTATAAGGTCAACTATAACTATGTATTTTATTGTGTTTCTAAACCAATTAAAAAGTGTTACATACATATAATATATAAAGTTAGGAAATACTTAACAATAGAAAATAAAATAAAATAAAAATCGTCCATAGTCTTACCACCCAAAGATAACCACTGTTAAACATTTTAGCGTGGTAGTTGGTAATTCCTTCCAAGTCTTGCTGCTGTAATGTAAATGATATCATACTTCATTTGCAGTTCTGCTTCTGTTTTATTTACTATTATATCTTGAGCGTTTCCTCATATCTTTAAAATCATTTACATGTATCTTTTTTTTTTGAGATGGAGTCTGACTCTGTCACCCAGGCTGGAGTTCAGTGGTGTGATCTCAACTCACTGCAACCTCTGCCTCCCAGGTTCAAGTGATTCTTCTGCCTCAGCCTCCTGGGAACTGGGATTACAGGCATGCACCACCACACGCGACTAATTTCTGTATTTTAGTAGAGATGGGGTTTCACCATGCTGGCCAGGCTGGTCATTTCTAATAACTGTATAACATTCTGTTGCATGGTTTTAACAGGTCACCTGTGGTTGGACATTTAGTCTAGTTTTAATAATAGTCATTATAATAATTCTATAATAAATACTCATCTTTGGACATAATTAATTGCTTTAATTTCTGTCCATTGACTTAGGCTAGATTTTTAAAAGTGAATATCAAATGTTTTTATTTTTTAAGAACATACACATTTTTATTTATGTATTTATTTGTTTAGCTCTGTTCTTTAAGGTATAACTTAAATACAATTTCACACTTTATTATATATGCTCTCAACTGATCTTTCTACTGATTTAGTGTCTCTGGGAAATACCAAGGTTCTTACAGTAATTGAAAAAAATGTATCAGTGCAAATGCTGTTGAGTAAATATTTCAATCATTTTTCTGGAGAAATCCATTACTGTATATTTTTTCTTTCAAATAAAGTTCTTTGAGTCATTGAAAGTGAATAAGAATTTGTCTGTTTTTCTACTATTTTTGAATGCCTTATTTACTTCTGTATGTGATGTCCACATCCATGATAAACAGGATGATGGAAGAAATCCAGTCCCCTTTGTACTTCAACTCATCAAATTTTCCTGGGTCACAGTTAGGGCTGGTGCTCTGGATAGGCTGCCTTTGAAGAATGACTCTATTTCTTTTGCTTCCTAGTTTGGGTTAGTCTGGTATGTTTTAAACAATAATTATGCAGACAAATTTCCAAGCGTTCCCTCCAGCTGCTGGCTGTTGCTTTTGTGGGTGACCACCTCAGGGGTTCCCAGGGCCTCCCGTTGGTTCTACTCAATGGCCATGGCCAAGGCCTTCCCTCTTCCAGGGCTCGTTACAGTGGAGCCCGATCCCTCAGCCCCACCTGGAGCAGATACAGACAGAAGGGCAGTTTCCCAAGAGCCATCTGGTGGCCAATTATGAAGTTTAATGTTGTTATTGAGAAATGCATCTCTGAGGCCATCAATTATTGGTTCCATGACCTTCTCCCCTCCCCAGCTCCTGAGAATAATCAATACAAATGTTTTTTTCCTTGCCTAACTTGTGTCAGACACTTATGCTGAACTCTTTACAAACATCATCTATTAACTCTTCAGAGCAACTTTCTGAAGTGGGTATTATTATTTCCATTTTTCAGATGAAGAAACTGAGGCCAAGAGATCCCAGAGCTCAGATTCAGGAGCGCATGCATCCCTGTGCCGTGCAGCCTTTGCCACCTTCGTATTCCTCACTTCTCCATTCGGGGTGGGCAGGAGCTGCTGGGTGCTAATGACAAAAGGAACTCACTAGACAAAGATGGAAGGTCAAAAGCTCCTCTCTGCCTTTCGGGGAGAGGGGTGGGGAGGGTGCAGAATGTCAGAGCAGGGCTCCTCCTACCGCCTAAGCTAGTTTCCTCCTACTTCCTAGAAACTTCTCTGTCTCCCTCCCACCTCTCCCAAGAGCTTAATGACCTCTCTCTGACTCTAGATTGCCCAAAGTCCTCCTCTTTAGCAATCTACTAGCTGCAGCTTCTGGATGCCTCACACTCTCACAATGCACCGGAGACTAAAAGGAACACTCGTCTTTTACCTCTTTAACCCCTCTCAACACTGGCCTGCTCCACTCATTATTCACGAAGGGTTTAATGGTGCTGGGCTTTGCCACACAAAACTGCTGCCCTCGCCTTTAATCATTTCCAAAATAAAACTCCCTTGGGAAACCACCGTGTGGGTACAGAAACAGCTCCAGGTCAGAGCACTGGAGCTGATTCCTCACCCTAGATTTGCCATTGACTCAGCAGCCAGTTTGCAAGTGCCTGCTACGGACTAGGATTGTCCGGACAAAGGAAAACACAAAGGTAAAAAGCATGAGTCCCTGTCCTAAGAAACTCCACTGCGGAGCCTTGAGAATTTGGCTGAGGAAACTAACAGTCCTCGAACACGCATCATCTGTAGGATGGTAACTGATAGTTACCATCAGTTTTCACTGTCTGCCTCACAGACTTGCAGTATCTTCCTGCCCCATCACCACTTCCACTTTTTCGCTACCAAAAGATTGCTTTAAAACACAATACTGATTATGCCACTTCCTTGCTGAAGACCTTCAGCGATGCCCTATTTCCTTCAAGATAAAAACTCTGTCTTGTCGGCCTGCTGGACAAGACCCTTGATGGCCTGGCGTCTGCTTCCTGTCCTGCCTCAGCTGTCTGTCTCGCATGTCCTCACACACAACCACGTCAGCTCTTCCTTTGTGTTTTCTGTCTCCTCTGCCAGGAAACCTTTCCTGATGCCAAGGTGCACTCCTCTGGCCTCTCCCCATGTTTCATGCTTACTTCTACCAGCACTTCTCACTCTTAACCCTGGGCTTTAGATGATGGAAACCGTACCTAGCATTATGTTTAGCTCATAATAGGTGCTTAATAAATGTTGGATTAAAGAAGGGAAACTCCAAATGAGTGGAGTGGTTGTATATTTCAATAGCTTACTCTCTCCAATGCCACTTAAATATCCCCACAGAAGAACTGCTGTTTGGTAATGTTCAGTCCCAGTGGTGGGAGAAGCGGATGTCCCCAGGTCTCTTAACACGAAGGGAAGAATCACATGATGGCTCATACTTTTTTTTCTTCAAAGGGGCACTGGTTATACTGAAGAGCTTCTGAACTACTAAAGCTCAGAGATGATCATCAATAAACATGGATAATTCCATGAGATAGAGCCTTGGATGACACTGTCAAGAATGATCCAGAACCTCAACAGCTTTCCCGTTCCTGCCCTGGCATGCAGGGCAGACAGCCACACCAGCAGGGATGAGCCAACACAAGAAATGACTCAAAGAAGCAGAGGACGTGCTGGGCATTGGATTGGGATTTAGGGGTCTTCAGAGAGTGTCAAAGCAGTGCCTCGAACTAGTTCCTTTCTCCCGGCCAATTCCAAAAATGCCGTTTGTGTCCCAATCCCCGTAGTCCTTTTATTCTCACCCCAGACCCAGTGGCTGGCTGATGGGTCCTGGCTGCAGAGACTTGGGCCCAGATGTCTGCATCTGCTTTCCTGGCTAGTTTCTAAGACAGAGCCTTGATCAGAAAATCAATTCACAAAAAAAAATCTCTCTTGGTTCCAGCTGCACTCTGGTCGATCCCAGCAGCCTGTGAAATTTCTTTGGGAAGAAGGAGTGTGTTCAAATGTGAGTAAACTGCATAGCTCACTTGCTAAAGCCATACTCTCAAATCCTCAGCCTTCATAACCCACTGACCATGACCATCATTGTGTGGTCATGGTCATCAGCCACATCAATAAAAAGAAAGAGAAGTATTTAGAATAAGTTCCTCTTTAAGTCTTGGATCTAATTTTACACCTATGTGTGTCTGTGTGTCAGGACGCCCCCACCCCATCCTGACACACAGACATACAGGCACACACAGGGGTACCTGTCTGGTTTCCCCACTGCTATACCTTCGTTCATGCTGATCCATTCGCCTAGGACTTACTTAGACCCAATTCAGCCTGCAAAACCAACTGAAGTCTTTTTTCCTCCATGTTCTTACAATATTCTCCTTCCCAAGAACCATATCTAGCACTCACTGCACCATTTAAAAGTTGCATTTTAATAGTCTTTCTTCACTGGTTCCCAGCACCTTAGGGCAAAGGCTGCACCTTACTTGGCTCTGCCTCAGTATCTGGTTCACCGTGAGACACTCTCCAAACCCAACATTTCCTGCGGCTTTCCCTGATCACGGCAGCCCATGCTGATCCTCCTCCTGGCTCTCAGATCCCACTGTGCACATGGAGAACTGTGCAACTCGTTGTCTACACTCTTCTTGAGTTAGGTCATGCTCTTTCTATGCTGTTCTCACAGTCAGATCCTCAAGGATGCAGAACCTGTCGCACGTCCCTTCTGTCGGCCCCACAGGTCCTGGAAGTGCTGGGTGAGAGAGATACAAACATTAGTTGTGCGTTACTTGTTTTCTGAGAAAGGAAGGGGCAGTAACAAACCGATCATAAACTACCACAAAAAAAGAGGGATTTCAAGAATCATGTGGGCAGGGATTTTCGCAGGAGTGGTACTGCCCTGGTAAAACATGGTGGGTTTTATTTGTTTTTGTAATTAACTCTCATTTCCTGAGGGCCTTCTATAAGGCAGACTTCATTTTATTCAACGTGTTTACATACATTAAGTCGTTTAATTTTCACGAAAATACTGCAGGTTAGATATCTTTGTCCTCACTTCACATAGGAGGAAATTGAAGCTTGATAGGGTTTGGTGACTCACAAAGGTCACCCAGCTAGTTGGAGAAGATCCGAGAGCCTAATCCAGTTCTGTGAGGCTTTAGACCCTATGTGCTCTTTCTACGTACTGCTGAGTTTAGCCTGGCCAAGCACTCCTTGAGCCTTCTTTCCTATTGTTCCTTGGTCATAGCAATGATCCCACCACTTGGGTCTCTCTGGCTCATGGGTCTCCTCCTCTGGAGGAGGCCATGTTGGTTTGGAAGCTTTGAGGCAACTAAATTTCCATTGGTGAATCTGAATGTCCAGTTCATCTTGGGGCTATGGAAAGCTTGGAGGCTCTTAAAGCAATCTGGTTTACCCAGAGTTCAAGAGATTGGGAGCAGCCTAGAGCCAGCAAGGAGGCCCCCAAGGGTCAGTGCTAATTGGGGCAGATGCCCCAGGGGTACATAGCCCAGACTGTTCCCAAGGAGTTCAGCTGGAACCAGATTGCCTCAGGAATGCGAGTGAGGCAAACAACTGCTTGATTGTTTGAGCCCCTGCCCTTGGTACTGGGTACTGCTTCCCAGCTAAATGTAGGCCAACAGGATTTCTGAAAACTGTTTGCAAAGCTGAACGCAACACTTCCTTCATTTGCATTTAAAAAATAAACTCAGCCTTGAAATGGGCATTAGGCAAGCCCTTCCTGAAAACTGAGAAAGAGTGTAATGGGATAGATTTCTGCTGTCCAAATTGAGGGACTTGCAGGTAACACTAGAACTTTTCTCTAGCATTGGTTTAAACCCTCCATTCTGAATGTCCTACATTTAAGCACTTGTTCACAATCCTTCCCAATCCATAGTGTCCATTATTTATGAATTAAGTTTAGGACAGCTCCTTGATTTCCCTCTTGATATCACAGTGGAAAGGCTCGTATCAATCAGAAATAGCTAACACTTTCTGTTATCTAGCCTATCTGCTGCTGTCCTCTCAGTCTCCAGCCACCTATACTACGTATTTAGTCAAATGAAAGTTTTGAATAACATTGACTAGCTTTCGAGAAAGAGATTACATTTCTACTGCAAGTCCTCTGTATCTCCTGCATCAGATCTCATCTAATAATACTGAAGCTGGGTGCAGTGGCTCACGCCTGTAATCCCAACACTTTAGGAAGCCGAGGCAGGTGGACCACTTGAGCCCAGGACTTTGAGACCAGCCTGGGCAACATAGTGAGATTCTGTCTCTACAGAATGATTTTGAAAAAAATTAGCTGGGCATCGTGGTGCATGCCAGTAGTCCCAGCTATTCAATAGGCTGAGGTAGAAGGATTTCTTGAGCCAGGGAGATCAAGGCTGCAGTGAGCCTGATAATAATATGAGAATAATAAGATAAAAACTTGCCAGATTTAATCTCATCAGATGCCTACTTTTTAAAAACCAAATTCTTTGTAAAAGTACTGTGACATGCCATTCTGGGCTTCATGGATTTGCTCTCAGGGAAAAATACATCTGCATACATAGTGAGTTAATACATATGAATGAAGGTTTCTAGATGAGTTTTGAAGATGACCTCCACCTTTTCTTCTCCTTCTGGACTTTATCCACAGAGCCGTTTTTTTTTTTTTTTTTTTTTTTTTTTTTTTTTTTTAGGAATCAAGAATGACTGTTGTTACTGTGAGCAGATGTAGCTGAAATGAACAATATTTCAACATGTGGCTGATACACTTATGTATTAAATGACAGGGAACACTTTCAGAAATACGCTTTTTTTCTCCCAAACTTAAAACATTTTTCCTCCTTTTGAAAGCTTCCATTTCTCACCCCATTGAAAAGGACCGTTTTAAGAAAACAGTGGGTAGAGTCACGCCTTCAATGTTCTTTCCTCTGATGACTGAACAAAATTATTGTAGTTCACTGGTTTGAATGCAGTTTTGGGTTGGGTTTGCATGTTTGCCTGGTGGTATTATTTATTAAAAACCTCTGTTGGAATACCAGGGGGGAAAAAGACCTATCTGGAGAAGTTTGATTTGTTTTCTGTGTCTGTAATGAAATCACTTATAAATGATATGACATGGGGCATAATGCTTGAAATTTTGCGGTCAGAAACATATATATACACTTTGTGGTTGAATTCGCCCAAGTTTCCTTTTAAATCATGTAGGTCTCTGAGCCATTTCCACCAAAATGTGGTAAAATGCAGAAGTTGGCAATTCAATTTTATTCAGCCTTTCAAGAAGGAAGGCCCAGATAAGCTTTGCTTGTTCATGTCAGTGATAATATTCATCAGTGAGGCCTAAATGTAATTCTGTAGGCTTGCTACTGCTTTGTTGTGCTGTCATTTCTGAACCTCAATCTCCTCTCTCTCTCCTCTCTCTCTCCCTCTCTTTTTTAATCACAGCAAAAAAGTTTCTTAAGAGCTTAACTCACAGCCAAGTGCCAGCTCCCCATTTAATTTGTCCTGCTTCCCCACAGCACTTGTACTTTATGTTCAGGCAGAGGTGAGGTCAGTTCTCAGGGCCCGGCTCGCTGGACACCCTCAATGATGACCTCATTAGAGTCACAGATGTTTGCTGCACTTTGGGAGATGTGGAGAAAACAGAGCAGTAAACTAGGCCAGCTTGCAGTAAGGCTGTTACCCACAATTCAAGATAAAATGCTGGATAGTTCCCACTAGGTTCTGGTCGGCTAGGAAACGGCAACGTATTAATCTTGTGTCAGAGAGCCAGCTGCAGCCGTGGCAGTTACCATATTTCACCACCAACTCCATGTCTGGACAACCATTGTCTTTTTTTTTTTATGAAAAAACTCTACAAATCAGCTGCGTTCTCTCCCTCTCCCTCTCCTTTCCCCCTTTAACTTCGCAAAGCCCCCTGCTTGTCCTCCTTGGAGAAATTGCAGCCCGGCGCTGATGGAGTCCGGTGCATCGCCAGTCCTGTGGCTGGTTTACTAATTCAGGGAGACTGCTTACTTTCCAACGTTAATGATATTCCCTCAGCATATCACTTTGGTTGCCTGGCGACCGGATTTGAGCTGGGCCTCTCATTTGATTCCCACACATCAGACCCTGAAAAGCACTTTTTTTCCCCCGTCCCTCAGCTTTTGATTCTTTCTGTTCTGAAACCCTTCCCCCTGCGGTGTCAGTATGGGTGGGCAGAGCCGTGGTGGAAGAAGGGCAAGGGTGAAGGGCGGCCCGAACTGCAGTGGTCACACATCAAGGCCTCAAAACAAAGCCTCCAGGAACCCTTCCTGACGAACACAAATTCCCCTCAGAAAAAGCAAATTTGGCTTTCCCTTCATAGTGTGGGTGTCATTTTAAGACTTCCCTCAGATACTTTATTAAATCTGATGCTTTTGATTGTTTTTCCTGCCGTTTCTCACAAAAGACTTCCTATTATCAACAAGTTGCTATAGGAGTAAGCACACAGATAATGAAAAACTGAAATGGCCTAATAAACGCCAGCCTCACACCCACGTGCGAATATGTTTTAATATTATGATGCACGTGTTAGTATAAGAATTATCTGCCTTAATTTGTACTAGAACGCACCACTTTTCCCACAGTGAGAAGATGTCTTATGCTAAAATCTGCATGTGAAAATCCACTGTGTTGCTTGCAAAGGAAAATGGAAAATTTGCTTCTTTTGGTCTTTTTGAAGAAAAATAGAGATGCTTTATCTATTGTTGAAAAGGCTCCACTGAGAAAAAAATACAATGAATGTATTTTTGTGTTTTATGGTTGAGCCTCTTAAAAAATAGGGGGAAAAGGAAGTGACAGAAAAATCCACATGATGTATACATTTGAGTTTTTCTGTACTATTATCTCAGTTGTTTAAATTAAATCTTATATGCTGTCATCACGTCCTCAAAACAGTACACACACACGCTATACTAGGAGCACTTAATGAGCTGTCTTACTGACTAAAATTAGTGCTTAGTCATATAGACACATACAGATTTCAAATATATACGTGTATTTTATAGAGATATATAAAATGCATGCCTCTATATTTAGACATGTACTTATACATGATTCTTGAAATATTAAAATTTCTATATGCATGTCTATTCTGATGATCCATCTATTATAAAAGGTAGTTCAAATATTCTTGTTAGAGTTCATTTTCTCACAGATCTCTGAAGGATTTGATCATGTAACTCCCATTCATTCTCGTGTGCAAATCCCCTGTGTATTGATGGGCGAATGGACATCTAATTCCACACTAGAACTGAAAGTAGGATTCTTAACCTTTACTCTCTTGTTGTTGAACTTATATAAGGCTAACAAAAGTTCTTTACCCCTTTCTCAGCAATGATTCAAAGTGTGTACAAAGTTACTGCTTTTCCGAAACTCTCTTTGGATTTCCCCCCACACTCCCACAACTCCCTCCATTTCTGTACTTACAAGATCTATTACCTGCTACCTTAATCCTTACTAAGTTCTTAAGTGGCTGAGCTGAGAGAGGCAGTTTCAAACTGCACATCCCTACGTGCAAACAAAGAATGTTTTCAGATTAGCGTTTAAGCTTCATTTTTCCTTCCGTTCGAAGTTTTAACTAATATATTATTTGCATTTTAGTGGGTATAGATGGGCAAAGCAGATATCTATTTAGAAATTCTATTGATTCAGTTATTTTAGTATTTGGTAGTTTTATACTTCATATATGCCAAGAACTTCCTTATTTTTAAAAATATCATTATAAACATGCATACATCTCTCAGAAGATACTGAATGAGTACTATATAAAATATTTCTAGGATAAGAGCTACTATTATTAAAAAGATAAGTAGGCTCCATTCATATTTTCTTCTGAAAGTGGAATGATTGCTAGATGAGACAAAAAAGATGCTTTCAAAAGTCCAGTACAACCACACTAATACCAGCATCCCATATTTGGATTGTGTCTAAGGAGGCAAAGAGACATATAGAAAAGGAAAATTCAATTGTTTGTAGGGGAAAAAAAACCTATCAGGATACTCAATACACAGTTAATGAAATGACTTAAACAACTGTGAAGATATCTCAAGTATACTAACCAAAAAAAAAAAGTTTAAAACCATCAATGAAGAATTTACCTGAGTTTGCGACTTTTCATTAACAAATGTTAAAAATCAATGCTAGAAAATCAGTGTTCCTTGATTTAATGCAAAGTACAATTATTATTCTATTAGCTCTTCCCTTTTCTTTCTCACTCTAATTTGATGTAGGCTAGAAATGGGGGGGGGGGGGGCGGGGGAAGAAACACCTTAAAAAGAATCTTCTTAAAATTTTTCCAATCTTGCCAATATCAAGTTTCTAAAAATCCTGTGATGGAAACCTGATCATTTCTAGTTCCTTCTCAGGAACTGGATCACTGGACAGATATGTGCTTTTGGATGCTGGCCTAAACCGTTTTGTTCACATTCCTACCACTAATAGCAAATCGCCTAGGCTGCAGGATGGTCCTGAGTCTATGTCAGAGAGCATGGTGAAGAATGGGTGAGGTTTTACTCTTTCTTTCTATAAAGGACAAAACAGAGTCAAGTCTGAGTTTGGGCGGAAAAACGAAGCTGATAAATCTTGTTAATAAACGGATGGTCTTTAGAATCTTATAATTATGTTGTGTTAGTTATGTTCACATGATGAGTGCATTTATGTAAGATGATGTAATAGATCCGTGATTGTTGACCCAAATGAGTGCTTCATTTGTGAAGAACACATGACAGTTTTCATCATCACTGTCATCCATATGTATGCATAGCATAGTTCCTACGTTATAAGTAGTAAGTATGCCACATTCCCAACTGGTACCTGGCTCTTACGTACATGCTCTTCTTATAAATAATCCCTGATGGACTGAGTAAAAGGAGAAATCTGGAGTCATGTCCTCATTCTTGTCATGGCAACACGTTGAACCTCAGTTTCCTCACCTGCAAAGCCAGGAAATTGGGTCACAGAAAATCTCAAGTAGTCCTTACTATTTGGTTCATACCACATGGTTCTGTGGCCTCTAGGAAGAAGGACCATAAGGATAGCTTTTGTTTCTGTGTCATGGAGAGAAAGAGAAGGTTTCTGTTCATCCGCGCGCGCGTGCGTGTGTGTGTGTGTGTGTGTACACCCACACGCATGTGTCAGCCTTTCTAAAACGATGCTACTCAAATAGGTCTACATGGTGAATATCTGTATGGTCGCAGCCTTGAAACAAAGGCTCATGATGTGGGGTGGGGGGGTAGAAAAAGCAATCACTGCCCGATGTAGACTCCCAGAAGAAACTGGAAACCCTTCCGTTTATTGCTCTTTGTGCATCTAACAGCTTTTCAAAGTCACCACAGACTTCTTTTGGAACGTTTCTAGCAGATCTCGCTGTTCCTGTTTTTGCATGCACCGAGTTTAAATTCTCAGCACAGATGAACACAGCCCAGCGGAAGTTCTAATCCTCCAAAAGTAGACAAATAACAGGGGAACTCCAACGGCCCCTTAATACAGCTGAACCCTCAGGCCTCCCGGGATGCGGGGTTCTGAGGAGTCCCGGAGTTGGGGTTGCTATTTTGTTTGTCCCCATGAGCCCCACCTCGGCATGCCGATGCACTGATGTAAGAATTCCAAATGAGCTTGCTCAGAAGGGCCCAGATTAGCTGGGTTGCTAGGATCTGGCCATTCCAACCCCCTTTTCCACTTCAGTGGACTGAGCTTTTGACACTATGAAAAGCACCATTTAAAATTAATTAAAGCTTCTTATTTGGTACCAAATCTCATCACTGCTGACTACATTTAATATGTTTTATGTGTGGCTTTAAGTCTCTGTCGCATCATGTGTTGTATGATCCTGCAATGAAGCAGCTGCAAGTTAGAAAACACAGAAGCAACCTGAATTTAGCGCTTTGGTATTTTGTGTGTGTGTTTGTGTGTGTGTGTGTGTGTGTGTGTGTGTGTGTGTGTGAGAGAGAGAGAGAGAGAGAGAGAGAGAGAGAGAGAGAGAGAGAGAGAGACTGCACAGCTAGTCTTCTAGTCTCCTGGGTCATGTAAATTTTGTTAAATGATAGAATGGCATTCCATCTGGAACTGAAGGTGAGACCTGAGTTCTAGGCCTGCCCAGTCACTAATTTGTTATTAGGATGGTGGGCAAGGCATAGTTCCTTTTTAACCCTTCAGTTTTCTCATGTGTACAGAAAGGGGCTGTACTGCAGTTTCAGAGGTTGCTTTCAGCTTGACTATTTTAGGATTTAGAGTGTGGAAGCCAAGGTTGTGCTGTAGGTTAGACCCACAGGTTTTGGGGTCAGAGAGATCTGGGTTTAAATCTCAGCTTAACACCTTACTCTGTAGCACTGAGCAAGTGACGTGATCTCTCTAAGCCTTGTTTTCTCCATCTGTAGAGTGGGGTCAGTAATAGTACTCTCTCATAGAGATTGTTGTGAAGTATAATGAGATAATGCATGTCAGTGCTCAACGGCACTAAATGGGAACTGGTATTATTATAACAAGGGATTATTTATTACCATTTCATTTAGACTCAATACCGTTAGTGAAGAGTCCTGTGGGTTCTCAACTCCCAAACATTTGCTATAAGCAATGTCTCCACATTGAAGATATATTGTCACTTATATGGGTCACTAATTATTTTTCCAGTCTATTAGTGTCCAATGACTAATTAATAGCCCCCTCCAAGAGCCAGAGACCCACTTGTACCTCTCATTATCGTTCTTTCAAAAGACTACCTGTGTCAATTAGATTAAATGACAATAGTAATAATAATAAACTCTTTTCAAGGTAGAAGGAAGTCTCTAAGCAGACAAAAAGGAAGTAAAATTAGTAAAACCATGACAAAGATACCATGAATATCCTGACTGACTAACCACGTCTGAGGTTTTATCTGACTCTAGAGTCTTGATTCTTTTTATGGTGCCATTTTTTTTTAGTGTGCTATGAAAATGTTTATTGTTTTGTTTTCCCTGAATTTTTTAAAAATGGTGCCATTTTTAATAGCAGTTTGTTTGCATGTTGCGTGTCTGTTTGGATTAGGGAATTTTCCCCAATACTGTTTGCATTTTGGTTTTAACAGGAGGGAAAAAATAAAGTCTGAGAAGGAATGATTATTCTAACTGCATTTTAAGAGAATTCTGTCTATGTGGGAATCAAATTATTTTGTCTTATTGGTGACTCTAATAAGAAATATATGCTTGTATAGAACCAGTCTTCGTGTATAAGTAATCCAAGACTTGAATGTTTCTGGAAGACTTAACAAAACATGCTCTATTTGCTATCCATGAAAAAACTTTTAACATTTCAACGAATAGGGTGTTTCTTAAAACACTATTGTATCCTTGTATTTTTATATTTTTATGTTGCTCACACTCTGAAACAAAAGAGTGTTTAGAGAACCATCAACATGAAAACCACACAGTGGGAGGAAAATAGACCGTCGCACATAGCGAGTGGTAAGTGGACTTCCATTTTACCTGGTGGAACAGCCGAAAACACAGGCTGGCTGCTCTATTAGCACCTGAAGCAGGGTCAGGAATCATCCCATGTTTCAAACAAGTGACTTATTCAAGCTGAAAAATTCTCCGGTTACAGTAGTTTGTTGAACTGTCCTGAAGGAAAGTGCTTTTCAGAGCCTTTCCACCCAGCTGAGGCTTTTTTAGGTATCAATTGGCAAGTTCATCAGATCTGTGTAAGGTCTCAATTCAAACAATTTTGGAAAGTTGCTACATCTGAGTCTCAGTTTCTTTATCTGCAAAATGGGAAACAAAATAATGGTGTCTCGCTCATGAGGTTGTTGCGGTGTGACAGTTTATGCAATGTATTTGCGGCATCTGCATTGTGTGCCGTGCCTGCCATAGAGCGAGTCTTCAGTAAATGGTATTTCTCATCCCCGTTGTTACAGCAGGGCGTTAAAAAGGGTTTTGATATTATTGTGTATTACCACAAAGTTGATCAGCTCTAAGCCATCCCCACCAGTATTATATGCAGTTGAGCTTAATAGAAAAATCATAGCAAAACCCTGAGAAGAATATTATTATCTCGGAAAGCACCAGAATGCTTTTCTTAGTGTAGGAATGCAACAAATACAAAGGGTTTTCTTGGAAGAGCAAATAAAACTATGTCCTTGCATAGAACCAGCCTTAACATTTAATAGCCAGCATACAGCTACTTTCAAAAGAAAGCCCTACTGTTCTGGACCTTTTGTTTCCTGGGTATGACTGAGAATCTCTGTGTATGACTGAGATCAACAGCCAGATATCTAGGAGCTACAGATCAATTACTAGGTCCCTCTAACGTGGCTGTCTGCAACTTAGCAAAATGCTGTTGTGTGGTCCTCTACCTAAGAAAAGCTATTAATTAATTAATAAGAGAACCAAATAGAAGCGAGGAGGGAAAGCTACATGGCTGCTGGGTATACTTAAAAAAGAAAACAAATATGAAAATCTTTATTTCTTCAGGCAGGCAACAACAAAATATTCATTAAATTTAAATTTCATTTGTGTTGTTTCTTTGTGCCTTTTCCTTCAACTTTTTTCATAAAATGTTTTATGAAATTCAAATTGACTGTTAAATGTTTTCAGTAACAAAGATATGTTGTGTTTCTTACTGTATTGCTCTAACAATGTAATTTATTTGGTAACAGTAGGGGACAATAATGAACATGAGATTTGGGAAAAAATTAAAGTGTGTCTCCCAACAGAACATTTTGTTGCTAAATATTCTTTTATTTAAAATTGGAAATCATTACACATGAATGTCTTTGTAAACGTACATGTACAAAAGTCCTAGCATATCCCTCACCTAATATTGCGTAATGCAAAAAATAAGTACTAATTGCTTTTTTCTTTCATTTGGTCATTTAAAAAATGTTTTAAACCAAAAAAGAATAATCAAATTACTTTAGCTCTGGTACCAAGTAAACTGTGAATAAATGTTTCTGTCTGTGCCCTAAGAATTTATAATAACATGAAGATAATTAATGACTATAGATCAATCTTTCCTCCAGTAACCATAGAAGAAAGTTTATTTTATTTCTCCTAAGTCTGATAAGGACAAGTAAAGCTAGTAATACCTGCTATAGGCTGGTAAAAAGTTACCTCTCAATACCTGCTATAGGCTGGTAAAAAGTTACCTCTCAAATAATCTCAACCCAAAGCCAAGATGTCACTAACGAAGAGATCCAAACCGTGTAACCTGCACCAAATAGAATACAAATGAATGGAGATTTTATAAGGAAACATGCTGTAAACTTGTGCATTTACACATCATTTTCCAAATGAATGTTGTCACTGGAAACCACCTGAATGAAACTGGTGGATCTCTTCTGTCACTATTACCCATTTTCATACACTAATAATAAAATTAAGAATAGCTGTCATAACTGTAGCTAAATAATTGGCCATACTGAGTCTAAATTTAAATACTAGATTGGTTTGATACGTAACTGATCAATTTATAATTCCTCAGATGATGTTTTGGTATTTGCCACTCACAAGACCAATATCTTCCCACTTTTGCTAAGCTCAGTGTTGAACACAGATCTACCTTAAATAAATCTTTAAGGAGAAAAACAATGTAAGGATGTATTCTGCTTTCCTGTCAAAATAAAATCAACAGGGAAATAATTCCTTGCTGCATTTAAAAATTTCTCCCTACCCTTCCTTCTGCCCCAAAGATTAGGAACATTTGCTTTTGTTGTTTTCTGAACAACTCTTTGAAAATCACCAGTCTCCCAGTAGGCTGCAGGAAGTTTGCTGATCCTATCAGCTTAAGAGCAGCTAAGGTCACAGGAAGGACAGTTCTGAAAACTGGGGGAAGACATTGTCATCAGACTCATCTGCTTGTCATGGTGTATAACTGAGATTAAATAACTGAATATTGAGAACTAATAGGTCAATTAATATTTAACCCCTGTGTTGCCAAAATAGTTTCCACCTTGTGCCAACTGCCAATTGCCTCTCTTTAAATACTGGCTCGAATATTAGAGTAACTATGGATTAAGGTGATGTTTGCTGGTCTCTGAGACAAATCCCATAATTTCAAATTCATCATGCATGATAATCAAGATTCTCAGAACATTCTCAGTTCAAAGGATGGGGTTGCAATAGTTGAATTGAAAATAAGGAATCTCAGTGATTTCACATTTAGAAGAAGTTATATCTGAAAAGAGATGTGTTTCCTGTGAAACTGGGTGAAACCTTCGTTAGCTTTCGTGAAAAATATGTTCCCAGGTTTTAGCATTTGAAAAGAGAGGAAGGTATCATTGCAATGACAATGTCAGATCTAAAGCTATGGGGCATTTCACCTGTACCAGAAGAGAATGAAGGAAGGAAACTACCTTATTTGGCCAGAGAAATGAATCAGAATTTCTGCTGGTTAATTAGGCAGTTTGTGTAAATAGCTACTGTGGAACAAATAGCTCCAGCAGAAAAGTCCTTAGAACTGTGGATAGGTAGAGTGTGCTTTCATCAACTTTATAAAGGCACTAGAAGAGAGCTAAAGGAAAAATTGAGTTGTCATCATTGTGTGTACTTAGCCTCTATAGAAATACGCAAACAGTAAAATCAACTTGTTTTCTGATAATAAACAAGCTAGCATCTTTTAATTTCCTGAAGAAATAGGCTGTAATCATGGACAAAGAGGAGCATATCCAAAAAGAAAACCAGATAATCCTTCTTCTGAGATGGATCATGCAGTAGTAAACTTAAAGCCCCCTCTGCCCCATTCATGCCTGTGCCCTAACATAATAGAATCCTAATACATCTGCTAGTTTACAAGTACTCACACCCCAAAAGACCCTTATTTATGTCATATGCAGAATTTCCTTACTTTACAACCAATCAGAAGGTCACTATATCAAAATGCACATAGAAGCACTTATGCCTCTTGTTTGGTATGGATGGAGCTTGACATTAAAGTTAAAACATAAAAAGGAGATTAATTTTTATAAGCCAGGTAAATGCTAAGCGAATTTACGGGAGAACATTTTTTTAAAATGTCAAACGTGTTGCTAATTAAGGGAACATTGCAATTTAATTGTTCTAAGTGTTTATTTTCACTAGGAAATAAAATGATCGCTTCAAGAAGAAATTTAGGTTCCTTTGTAGATTATGTCTTATTTAGCAGTAGGGAAAGACAAGAACTAAATACTTAAAATAATGAAAACATAAAACTATATTCCATTGGTGTCATTTGAATTCTATATTCTTTGCAGGAATTTTACATTGCATGGCAGACTTGATATTCTTTAAGTGACTTCTACTTGACACCTAAATCACAATAAATGGTTTGAGAATTGATTACTTAAATGCACTTGATTTTCTGAGAAAATCATTAAACCAAATATTAACTAACTTACATGAAGGGTAGACAGTCAATTATATTTTTCAAAATCACCATTTCTACACCCCTCCGTCAACAAGTCAATCCTCAGTATAGAAGGAGATAAAAAAAAAGCTCTACTTAACTTAATTAATACTATTAAATTCTACAGATGGTCATACTTTGTTTTATCATACTTCACAATATTGCACTTAGCAGATGTGTTTTTTACAGATTAAAAGTTTGTGGCACCATTTTTTTTTTCCAGCAGCAAGTGCCTACTTCATGTCTCTGTGTCACATGTGAACAGTTCTCACAAAACTTCAAACTGTATTACTATTATTTTATCTAGTGTGGTGATCTGTGATCAGTGCTCTCGATATTACTATTGTAAGAACAAATGTTACTATCAGGGTGCTATGAATTGCACCCATATAAGATGATCATCTTAATCAATGAATGTTGTGTGTGCTCCGACTGCTCCTGGCCATTCCTCCGTCTGTCTCTCTCCCTCTCCCTCAGCTTACCTATTTCCTGAGACACGACAATATTGACATTAGGCCCATTAATGACCCTATAATGGTCTCGAAGTGTTCATGTAAAAAAAGAGTCGCATATCTCTCATTTTAAATCACAAGTGGGAAATGATTAAGCTTAGTGAGGAAGGCAGGTTGAAAGCTGAGACAGGCCAAAAGCTAAGCCTCGCACCAAACAGTTAACTAAGCTGTGAATGCAAAGGAAAAGTCCTTGAAGGAAGGTAAAAGTACTACTCCAGTGAACACACAAATGATAAGAAAGCAAAACAGCCTTATTGCTGATATGAAGAAAGACTTCATGATCTGAATAGAAGATCAAACCAGACACAAAACTCCCGTAAGCCAAAGCCTAATCCAGTGCAAGGCCTTAACTGTCTTCAATTCTGCGAAATCTGGGAGAGGTGAGGAAGCTGTAGAGGTCTGTTCATGAGGTTTAAGGAAAAACATTATGTCTATAACATAATAGTGCAGGGTGAAGCAGAAAGTGCTGATGGAGAAGCTGCAGCAGGTTCTCCAGAAGATCCAGCTAAGATCACGGATGAAGGTGGCTACACTCCACAACAGGTTTTCGTGTAGATGAAACAGCCTTCTATGGGAAGAAGATGCCATCTGGGGCTTTCACAGCTAGAGAGGAGAAGTCAATGCCTGGCTTAAAAGCTTTAAAGCAATAGACTGACTCTTATTAGGAGCCAAGGCAGCTGGGGACTTTCAGTTAAAGCTAATGCTCATTTACCATTCTAAAAATCCTAAGGCCCTTAAGAATGATGCTAAATCTACTCTGCCTGGGCTCTGTAAATGGAGCAACAGAGCTTGGATGGGAGCACATCTGTTTATGGTTTATTGAGTGTTTTAAGCCCACTATTCGCAAAAAGAATTCTTAAAATATTGCTATGCATTGACAGCACGCTTAGTCACAGAAGAACTCTGATGGGAGAGCATGTACAAGGAGATTAGCGTTTTTTTTTACGCCTGCTAACACAACATTTACTCTGCATCTATGCAGATCAAGGAGTAATTTTGACTTTCAAGTCTTATTCTTTAAGAAATACATTTTGAAAGAAGATAGCTGCCATAGCTGGTGGTTCCTCTGATGGATTTGGGTAAAACAAATTGAAAACCTTCTGGAAAATTTTCACCATTCTAGATGCAATTAAGAACATTTGTGGGTCATGGGAGGAGGTCAAAGTATCAATGCTAACAGAAGTTTGCAAGAAGTTGATTCCCACCTTCATGAATGACTTTGAGACATTCAGCTCTTCAGTAGAGGAATTAGCCACAGATGTGGTAGAAATAGCAAGAAAACTTTAGAAATTGAGCCTGAAGGTGTGGTTTAGTTGCTGTGATGTTAGTAGAAAACTAATGAATGAGGAGTTGTTTATTACAGATGAGCAAAAGAAAGTGGTTTCTTGAGATGGAATCTACTCCTGGTGAAAATGCTACAGTTGAAATGACAATGAAAGGTTTAGAATGTTACATAAACGTTGATAAGGCAGCAGCACGGTTTTAAAGGAGTCCAGTTTTCAAAGAAGTTCTGCTGTGGGTAAAATGTCAAACAGCATCCCATGCTATAGGGAAATTTTTCGTGGAAGGAAGAGACAGTTAATCTGGTAAACTTCATTGTTGTCTTATTTTACGAAATTGCCACAGCCACCCTATCCTTCAGTAGCCACCTCCCTGATCGGTCAGCAGCCATCAGCTGATATCAAGGTAAGATCTCCACTAGCGAAAGATTCACTATTGCTGAAGGCCCAGATGGTCATTAACATTTTTTAGCCATTAAGTATTTTTAAATTTAGGTATGTACATTGGTATTTTTAAAGACATAATTCTATTGCACACTTAACACTACAGTATAGTGTAAACATAACTTATGTACTGGAAAACCACAAAATTTGTGTGACTTGCTTTATTGTGATATTTGCTTTATTGTGATGGTCTGGAACCAAATCCGCAATATCTCTAAGGTTTGCCTGTATTTTTCAAAACGTTTAATTTAGAGGTAATAATTTAGTTTAAAAACAGTTGTTGAGACTAACTAGATGTGTGAAAGAAGTTGATACGAAAAATGTTGAGTGTCAGTGAAACTTAGCTGAAAGCCAATAGGATTGGCCATCTAATGGCGATTAAGTATGCTATAAATTTAAATCTTTGAAATACTTGTAGAGATTTATTCAGGCAGACAAACAAAGATAACAAAAGTCTTTTGTGTGTTTGTCAGTCATTTCCACTCCTCTGTTGTTGTAGTGTCAAATAATGTCAGTTATTTAAGGGCAATTACTGTAATTTTAAATTCTCAACAAATTAAACTATAAAGACTACAAGTCCAAGAAGGACCTTACTCATTTTTCAAGCACATTTTTCATCTTCCATTTTTAAAAGATGTTTTAATTGCCTGAATGTGTAGAAAGAAAAAGGAGATTTTTTTTTTGTCGGTGCTTTTTAATTTTTTAAAATAAAACAACCATGTTTGGATATTTCTTTTTCATTGAGCTATGTTTTATAAAGTTTTTTCAGTGGCACCATGGTTTTTCAGATGGGTAAGTGGAATTATTTTTGATTCGATTTTATCCTTTTTTTAAATATTGGAGTAGCTACATTTTTAGCCCTCTTTTGAATTCTATATGTATAATCTAATAAATTTAGGTTAGAGGCCAGAAAAAAAAAAAGTCCATGGAAGCAAAATAAAGCCCAAAATGCGTGAAAAAAAAGCAGCTAAATTGTGTTTGATAATAAAATGTTCTACCAATGAAAATATTGAAAATAAAATGTAAGCATAATTAATTTGAATGAGATTGTTAAGGTGGTTTCATAAAATAACTTAAAGCAAGAAAATAATTACCTCCCCTAATCTTTAGCTGACAAAGTTTAAATGTTATATAATTTAAGAGGAAGGATTCGATACATTTTATATTTTATGAGGTCTGTTTTTAAGATTTAGAGCAGCATCTAGGATTTCTTTGCAGTAATAAAGACAATGACCCATTATGTTCTTCTATTACTAATTATTCTGTAAAGATTGTCTGTTCCAAAAGATAATTAGAAGGGGTGAAATTTAATTCCATTAAACAGAACTCAACTGGGACATAATGAAATTTTGCTGTGAAGTTGAAGACTTTGAAGCCAAATAAAAAGCTTTTTTTTTTTTTTTTTACATAGAGAAATGAGATTGTAGATCTCACACCTTATTCATGCAGGGCATATTTAAGACATACAAGGATAATATTATATTTAGTCGTGACTTTTAAGTGTTCAGTCAGCCCAAACATTCATAAAGAGTGTTTCTTCACTTATTTAAATGAGAAGTTTAGTGATAGACAGAGGAACTTTTAGATTCCAAGTTTGTTCATTCATTTATTCAACAATAATGTTTTCAGTGGCTACTATGCATCTGACTCCAGACAAGATACTAAGTATATCTGGATAAATAGGGAAGCAGTGACTGCCATGAAACAGCCCAAAATGTAGTCCTTTTATGATGATTAATTGAGTTTATTTCATTTAGCAATAAAATTTGAAGTGTCCCCCATGAAAACTTGGACTTAGCAGATTTCCATTAAGTTCTTGCTTTTTATGGTGGAGAAATTTATGCAAATGAAGAGGACTGAGTTTTTGGTCTCAAAGAACTTATCATCCAGCAGAGGCAAACATGTACATTTACCACTGCAACAAACTCTAGAAAAATTAAAGACATTTGATTCCCTTAAATTCTCGCCTGTCACCCTTTACTTAAGTGACCATTGCACACAACTTATTACACTGTCCTTAGATTTTTAATATGTCTTCCCCTGTAGGTTGGAGGCAACATGAGGGCAATCTACTATATAGATTATGTTTGCCTTTGTGTTCTTCATACCAACTAAGAACTTAGCACATAGTAGGTGTTTGATGGATGAATAAGAGAAAACAATGACGGATAACTAGCCTTCATGGCAAAGACAAAGACCACTCTAACCTATGAACAGGTGAAAACAGAGCTCCAAGAAGTTTAACTTTTCAAAAAGCACAAAGTTGTTAAAAAGCGGAAACAGAATTTGAAATCAGGTCTAGGTGGTTCCAAAGACCTGTTCTTCCCAAGTACTGAAGAGTCATACCACTCGAGGGAGCCATAAGCAGCAGAGAAGGTGAGTCTGGGTGCTTTGTTTTGCATTGCCTTTTGGAATAATGGAACATTTTCCTCTGTTCCATGTGCAGCAGAGTAGAACAAGAGCCCTCAATAGGATGGGTAGCAGAAAGAAGGACGAAGTGGACCTTTATACAAAAAATACAGACTCACGATATAAAAGAAAAACAAAATCCCTGTTACCTAAAACTGCTCACTAAACCTAGGAGAGAAGAAAGGGAAAGTTCCTAGTACAAAGGGGAATAAGAGTTCACAGCTTCTAATGAAGTCAGTGTGACCAGCACTAGAGAAGCCAGTTTCTGAATGCCTCCCTCTGGGTTCGAGAGAAGCCTGGAATACCTTGTATTTAATCATTAATAGGTATGTGAGTTAGTAAGATCTCCCCAAGAAAATCCATTTCTAATGGTCAGTTTGGAATGATACTTTATTTCCTTGGTCCTTGAACTCATTGAAGTCTGCAGGCCTTCAACATAAAGAATAATATTATAGCAGTTTACATTTTGGCTCAAGGTTACTTGTACATAGAGTCTGGGCACTGAAGTCTGGTCATTCTCAATAATGTCTCGGAACTAAACTCATTTGACCCCTGAAATAAAGAGGGCCCAGTGCTACATGTCAGGGTCCCATGTACAAACTAATTCTATTGTTTTACACCTGTTGGGGGTGCTAGGATTGTTCTCTTTCTCTTTTTCTCTGTTTCTTTCTTTCTCCCAGTGCCCACAGATGAAAAATTTATAGCTGTGTGTAATAGATAGATAATGTCTCCCAAAAATGTCTTCATCCTAATTGCTGAAACTGTGACTACGATGCATTACACAGGAAAAGGGAATTAAGGTTGTGGATGAAACTAAGTTTGCTAATCAACTGACTTTGAGATGGAGAGAGTAACCTGGATTATCCTTGTGAACCCAGTGTAATTACAAAGGTCTTCCTTATAGGTGAGAGAGGGAAGCAGAAGCAGGAGAACCAGATAGACTGCTGTATGAGATGGTCTTGGCCAGACACTGCTGATGTTGAAGATGGAGGGTGAAGCCATGAATTAAGGAATGTGGTGACTTCTAGAAGCTGGAAAAGTCACAGTAATGGATTTTGCCTTAGAGCCTCCAGAAGGAACACAGCTCTGCCAACACCTCGACCTTAGCCCAGTGAGACCCATTTCAGACTTTTGACTTCCAGAAATTTAAGATAATAAAGTCATGTTGTTTAAAGCCGCCAAATTTCTAGTACTTTGCCACTGCAGCAATCAAAAACTAATATACCCTGGGAGACTTTGTGCCATCACAGGAAAAGCAACAGCACAAAAAGCAGAGCAGATAAAGAGATTAGGCCTTTGGGGACATTGTTTAGCCACTGAAGTCAAATGTATTTCTGAGAGAGAAGGGTCATATGTTTTTTACAGAAAGATTTCATGTAATAAATTTAGAATGGAAATGGAATAACCTGCTCCTGCATGAATTTTGGCTAAATAATGAAATTAAGGCAGAAATTAAGAAGTTGTTTGAAGCTAATGAAAACAACGATCTCTGGGACACAGCCAAGGCCGTGTTAAGAGGGAAAACCATAGCACTAAATGTTCATGTCAAAAAGCCAGAAAGATCTCAGTCTAACAAACTAACATCAAACTAAAAGAATGAGAGAACCAAGAGCAAACAAATCCCGAAGTTAGCAGAAGACAAGAAATAAGCCAAATCAGAGCTGAACTGAAGGAGAGAGACACAAAGATCCATTCAAAAGATCAGCAAACCCAGGACCTGGTTTTTTGAGAAAATTAATAAAATAGAGAGCTAGACTAGTAAAGCTAGTGAGCTAGACTAACGAAGAAGAAGAAAGACAAGATTCAAATAAACACAATCAGAAATGACAAGGAGGATATTACCACCGACACCACAGAAATACAAACAATCATCAGAGAATGTTATGAACACCTCTATGTACGTAAACTAGAAAATCTAGAAGAAATGGATAAATTCCTTGACACATACATCCTTACAACACTGAACCAGGAAGAAGCAGAATCCAATAACGAGTTCTGAAATTGAGGCAGTAATAAATAGCATAGCAGCCAAAAAAAGCCCAGGACACGGTGGATTGACAGCCGAATTCTACAAGATGTACAAACAGGAACTGGTACCATTCCTACAGAAACTATTCCAAAAAATTGTTAGGGACTCCTCCCTAACTCATTCTACAAGACCAGCATTATCTGATACCATAACCTGGCAGAGATGCAACATAAAAAGAAAACTTCAGGTCAATATCCTTGATGAATATTGATGTAAAAAACCTCAACAAAATGCTGAATCCAGCAGCACATAAGCCTATCCACGGTGGTCAAATAGGCTTCATCCCTGGGATGTAAGGTTGGTTCAACATATACAAATCAATAAATGTGATTCATCACATAAACAGAACTAAAGACAAAAACCACATGATTATCTCAATATATGCAGAAAAGGTTTTGATAAAATTTAATATCCATCCATGTTAAAAACTCTCAATAAACTAGGTATTGAAGGAACATATCTCAAAATAATAAAAGCTATTATCTGTGATGAACCCACAGCCAATATCATACTAATGGGCAAAAGCTGGAAGCATTCCCCTTGCAAGCCAGCCCAATTCAAAGATTCCTTCTCTTACCACTCCTATTTAACATAGTATTGTAAGTTCTGGCCAGGGCAATCAGGAAAGAGAAAGAAATAAAAGTCATCCAAATGGGAAGAGAGAAATCAAACTATCCATGTTTGCAGATGACATGATCATATACCTAGAAAATCTCACAGTCTCAGCCCAAAAGCTTCTTAAGCTGATAAGCAACTTCAACAAAGTCTTAAGATACAAAATCAATGTGCAAATATCACTAGCATCCCTGTATACCAACAACAGTCAAGCCAAGAGCCAAATCAGAAAGAAACTCCCATTTGCAATTGCCACAAGAAGAATAAAATACCTAGGAATACAGCTAACTAGGAAGGTAAAAGATCTCTACAAGGAGAACTAGAAACCACTGCTCAAAGAAATCAGAGATGGCACAAACAAATAGAAAAACATGAGTAGGAAGAATCAATATCATCAAAATAACCATACTGCCCAAAGCAATTTATAGATCAATGCTGTTTTTATTAAATGAACATGGGCATTCTTCATAGAACTAGAGAAAACTATTTTTAAAATTCACATGAAACCAAAAGAGAGCCCACACAGCCAAGGCAATCCTAGGCAAAAAGAACAAAGCTGGAAGCATTATGCTATTCAATTTCAAATTATACTACAGGATTACAATAACCAAAACAGCATGATTCCAGTACAAAAACAGACACATAGACCAATGGAACAGAATAGAGAACCCAGAAATAAGTGTGCTCACCTACAACCATCTGATATTTGACAAACCTCACAAAAACAAGCAATGGGGAAAGGATTCCCTATTCAGTAGATGGTGCTGGGATAGCTGGCTAGCCATATACAGGAGATAGAATCTGGACCCCTTCCTTCTACTACGCACAAAAATTAACTCAACATGGATTAAAGACTTAAATGTAAAACCCAAAGCTACAAAAACCCTGGAAGACAACCGAGGCAATACCATTCAGGACATAGGCACTGGCAAAGATTTCATGACCAAGTGCCAAAAACAAAAATCAACAAATAGGATCTAATTAAACTAAAGAGCTTAGTTTAATTAGAAAGAAAAAGAAAGAAACTATCAACAGAATAAACAGGCAACTTAGAGAATAGGAGAAAAATTTTGCAAACTGGACGAAGGTCTAATATCCAGTGTCTATAAGGAATTTGAAGAAATTTGCAAGAAAATAAACAACCCTACAAAAAAGTGGGCAAAGGACATAAATAGACATTTTTCAAAAGAAGATATATATGTGGCCATCAATTGTATGAAAAAAGGCCAACGTCACTGATCATGAGAGAAATGCAAACCAAAACTTCAGTGAGGTCTTATACCAGTAAGAATGGCTTTTATTCAAAAGTCAAAAATGACAGATGCTGATGAGATTGCAGAGAAAAAAGGAATGCTTATACGCTGTCGATGAGAGTGTAAATTAGTTTAGCCATTGTGGAAGACAGTGTCATGATTCTTTGAATACCTAAAATCAGAAATACCATTCAACCCAGCGATCCCATACCTGGGTATATACCCAAAGAATTATAAATCATTCTATTATAAAGACACATGCACACGTATATTCATTGCAGCACTATTCACAATAGCAAAGATATATGGATTCAACCTAAATGCCCATCAATGGTAGACTGGTTAAAGAAAATGTGGTACATAAACACCACGGAATACTATGCAGCCATAAAAAAGAATAAGATCATGTCCTTTGCAAGAACATGGATGAAACTGGAGCCCATAATCCCTATCAAACTAACACAGGGAGAGAAAACCGAATACCTCATATTCTCGTTTATAAATGAGAGCTAAATGATTAGAACACAGAGACACATAAAGGGGAATAACACACACTGGGGCCTATCAGAGGGTGGCAGGTGGGAGGAGGGAGAGGATCAGGGAAAGTAACTAGTGGATATTAGGCTTAATACCTGGGTGATGAAATAATCTGTACAACACACATCTATGCAACAAGTTTACCTGTATGACAAACCTGCACATGTACCCCTGAAATTAAAATAAAAGTTAAATGAATAAATAAATAAGTGTAGAAGCAATGAGGAAAAATGGAAAACCACCTTTAGAACTCCATGGTAGGGGCCCAAAGTGGCTCCAGCCGGATGTCGTGGCGCTTGCGAAGGCGAGGCCAAGAGTTCGAGGCCAAGGGTTCAAGGCCAACCAACCTCAGCAACCTTACAGGCTCTCAATGATTGGCAAAACAAAACAAAACAAAACAAAACAAAACAAAACAAAACAAAACAAAACAAAACAAAACAACAACAACAACAAAAAGAACTCCATGGTAATAATTTCTCTACGCAAGATCTAGTAATGAACACCACAATTCGTTGGTGAAAATTTAATGAGAAACGGAACATTTCTGTAGCCTCAAAGTATCTCCACTCCCAAATGTTTATCACTTGATGTGATAGTTTTAACATATCTCCACAAATTATTTGATATTCCTCCTTCTAGAAGGTGGAGATTGGCTCACCTCCTCTTTTAGTACAGGTTGAACTTAGGGACTCCCTTCTAACGATTGAGTATGGAAAGAGAAACATGGTAACCTTCACAGTGGAGAAACTCAAACTGAGTGACATTCTACAAAACATGTGACGAGTACCCTTCAAAAGTGTCAAGGTCATGAAAATTAAGGAAAGATTAAAATTGTTATAAATTGGAGGAGAGAAAGGCGACATGACAACAAAATACAACATGGTATCCCGAGTTGGATCCTCGGACAGAAAAATGTAGTGGAAAATACCGCTGAAATCTAAATAAAGCCTACAATGCTGTTAGTGGTATTGTACCAATGTTAATTTTGATAATGGTATTGTGATTACATAAGTTAACAGAGAAACCCAGATAAAGGGTATATGGGAACTTCTTGTTCTACTTTTGAGCTTCTCCTATAAATACAAAACTGTTTAAAAATAAACAGTTAAAAACAAACAATTAAAAGACAAAGAACAAATTCATAAAAATGTTTAATACACATGGCAGAAAAAATGATTAATAGTCTTACTAAACAGGGCTTTTATAAATCCATTGAAAAGTAAGCAAACAAAATAAATAATATAGAGTGACAAATGCAAATATGAGAATTATAGTGGGAAATACAAATAGACATAGAGGAATAATCAGCCTTACTAAGAATTGAAGTCATAATAAATAAAATCATATTTTCTTTTTGTCAGCCTATCTAATTAGGAAGCATTAGTAAGAGGTCATACTGTGTCTTCCAGCTTATAAAAGGAGTAGACACTCTCAAGTTTTTCTGTTACAATAAATAATTACACAAGGTGGAATACTATAAAGACAGAAAAATGATGTTGTGAAAGACTTTTAATGGCATAGAAAGATGCTCATATTTTATAAAGTGATTAAAGAACCCCTTGATTTAAAAAAGTCACGTATGACATGATCTATTTTCATATGAAATATGTAGGTTACATTCCAAAACGTTAACTGTGGTTATGTTTGTATAGCAGGACACAGAATTTTCATGTTTTTCTTTCTCTTTATCTCCATTTTCTAAATTTTCTGTAAGAAATATGTATTAATTTTTCTTTTAAGATTTTTTCATAAAGAAATGAAAAGTGGCAAAAAGATGGCAGTCGATCCATCTCAATCGGTCATATTCATCATTAAAACTGTTGTGGAGTGCCTGTCTCTGTGTGCGGCCCTTCCTGTTTTCAAGTTTATGGCTCTGTCAACCTATGTATTAAAGGCTTTGGTTATATGTTTTTGAAAGAGGCATCTTTGATCCAGGCTCACAAGCCATAGGGAGTGGACTTTGAGTTGATATTGGTTATGTTTGGGAACAAAAATAATCTTTTGTTGAAAACATCCCTATTTTTATTGAGATAAAGATGACCTTAAATTGGATAATGAGCAAAAAGATTCATATCAGGCATCGGCAAGGGGAGTGGAATCGCTATTTCATTTTTTAGAAGCAGTTTGAGAACCATTGCTCAGCCACTAACTTAGAAAAGAACGGCTGGTGAAATACAAAGCCGTGCCAGTTCATGTGGAAACAGGGAAACATTCCACAGAAGAGCTGATTTGCTGACGCAGGTCTGAGTACTCATCCCAGAATCTTGGTGGCATCTCTGACTTTTACCCTGGCCTCAAAATTCCTCTAGGCACAAGCTACAGAACCAAGGATTAGTTGAAGAACACTCACAGGCTTCTGGCATATAAAGGGCTAATTAACTCCTCATTGGATCCTGCTAAATCCCCATTTCCCTTTGAATTACCTCCAGGCTTTGCCTCTACCCCCTAAAAGAGTGAAAGTACTGTAAAAAAAAAAAAAAAAAAAAAATTCAACTGAGGGTCTTAATTTAATAATCTGACTTCCGCAATGGTATTTGAAAACACTGGTGTTTGAAAACAGTATGTTTACCTTTCTGTTTAACAGTTACTTAAATTGCTCATGGCAGTGATCTGCCAGGCAAAACATGCACAAATCCAGGCCTGAACCAACAGTCTCAAACGGGAAAAAGATTCCCATGGGGAAAGATGATGTTTATATTGCATAAGTGATGCTAAAGCAAACTTCATTGAGGTGGGCAAAGTGAAGAAAACCCTTGGGATGGATTAATAGCAAGGGTGTGTTTCAGAAGAAATGCTCCGTGCAAGTATCCATTTCTACATTCGGGCCACAGGTACTGAGGGCCACCTCTGATGCTTCACACCTTTTGGCAACTTGTCCCTGTTTTCAGAAAGGAAAAGCTAAGGCAAAACAGGGCTTTGAATTCAGTGAGGCCTGCCTTTGGCACCTGCTGAGCAATGTGCCTCAGCAAGTCAGTAAAATCCCTTTTTGGTCCTCAATTTCCTCGTCTGTAAAATGTAAACTAAATAAAAATAAAATAAAATGAAGACATTTTAGCAATAATTCCCTTAAAAGATTATTGTGAGAACTCAGCGTGGTTCCGTGTTAAAATGGCAGGTACCCTTGAAATGGTAGTTATCATCACCATGAACTTCACATGCATGGGCTGACTCTCCATCTGAAAATATGGCTCATACATGGACACAGGGAGGGGAGCATCACACACTGGGGTCTGTTGCAGGGGGCTAGGGGAGGGACAGTATGGGGTGGGGAGGTTGGGGAGAAATAACATGGGGAGAAATGCCAGATATAGGTGATGGGCGGATGGAGGCAGCAAACCACCTTTCCATGTATGTACCTATGCAACAATCCTGCATGATCTGCACATGTAACCTAGAACCTAAAGTATAATAACATATACATATATGGTTCCTGATATCCTGCCCTGAAATATTTAAAAGCAACTTGCACAGAGCTGAGGACAAGGGGTTGCTTTTCTCCATTACGTAAGCGGAAAGAAGCGCCTGACTATAAACAGTGTTGGAAGCACTAACATAACGTTCTAATCAAGTATTGTCTAGCTAAAGATATGAAAAATTCTTGCAGTGATGAATTTTTAACATTGAAATCTGACTTACCTCTTGTGCTCCACTGCCTTAAATCCATTTTGGAAACAGGCAGAGTATAAATAAATAAACAGTCAACTCTTTCCTGGATGTTTGGGTGAAAGCAGGTGGTGATTGAGAAGACATGGGTCAATGTGTGTGAGAGAGTTAAAAACAAATGTCTTCTGAGGTAAATAACTTGAACAATAAGGATGAAATCTTTTTTGAATGGGAACCCAGGTCACTGGGGTCTTGACTCTGGGAGCCTCTTTGTTCTGTTATCAACATTCGGGTAAGTTGCAAAGCACAGTCCTCCAAGTTTGGCCACTTTCTCTGTCCTTGTCTTATTCACTTCCCTTTCCATTCCCTTTATCGTGTGGCAGGATTTTTCTCTCACTCGATTCATCTTTCCCCGTCTCCCTCCTGTTTGCTCACAGCTTTGTGTTGGCTCGCACATCGCTTCGCCCAATCCTCACCATTAGTAGGTGTTCAATGGTATCTTTTGTTGGAAAACAGGGCAGAACAGCTGATGCTACCCAAATGCCTTTCCCTTTTTGTTCTCCATGCCAGCCTCACATATGCCCTTTTTAACTGGTTAGCCCAAAGGAATTGTGGAGGACACCCTGGGGATGCTGCCTGTTAACTGAGAGTCATTTTCTTCCCTTAGCACCACTAATAGAACATACCATTTGAGCTTAGAACTTATATTTGGATAACCGTGTTGAGATGACACTTTCTTCCCCATGCCCTCTGCTCTGTACTCCCAGATCATTCTCAGAACTTGTAGCATCCTATACTGTAATGTAATAAATATGTATGGAGACTGATGCTTCCCTCCAGCTTAATGCAAAATTATCCACAGGAAAATTAAATACACGCTTTGGGCTCTGGCAAAGCAGAGGCATAAACAAAATAAGCTACTAAAACCATCAACACCAAAAACAAACAAACAGAGACAGAAATGGGCAATTAGAAGACCTCAAAAGATGTAAGTTTAATGTAGAACGCTTATGTCGTTATAACAGTTGCATTATATTTTGAAACACCCGCGGGAAGGGAACACCACCAACCTTCCAGAATTCAGAGCCTCCTCAATTCATACTCTGTGACTGCCTTGATGAGAGATTCTCAAGTGAGGTCTCCACCAGTCCCCTGAAACCATATTCAAAATCAAGTGTTGGTGTATATGTACAACATTTTTTCTGGGTAAAAGCTTATGAGCTTCATCAGACTCTCAAAGGCTCTGGAAGCCTGTACTGTTTAAGAATCACTGTACTTGTGAGCTGGAGAGAAGAACTACCTTTGATTCATCTTTGTACGTTAAGGGCTAGGACAGTGTCCAGCAGGGTGGGCACACAATATTGGTTAATATACAGTAAGTCTACCTGAGTATTGAGATTACTGGTTATTCTGTGACCCTATTTAACATTTTGGTCTAACTGACTGTAATACACACACGCGCACACACACACACACACACACACACACACTTTTATCTTTCTAAATTATTAGATGGTTCCTAAGATATTAGGAAGCTTAGACTAGCGCTAGAATCAAACTTGGTAAATGGTTGTTTGCAAATTGGGGTTTGCTACTACAGTCGCCCCTTTATACTCATGATTTTGTTTCCTCAGTGTCTGCATATGCGAATCCTGCAGATCAAACATATTTCTTAAAATAACAAAAACAAAAACAATACAACATTAAAAACAGTATAACAACTATTTACATTTGCATTTATATTGTATAGATACTATAAGTAATGTAGAGGTGATTTAAAGAGTACAGGAGGTGGAACATAGGTGATATGCAAATACTACACCATTTCACAAGAGGGGCTTGAGCAACCTCAGATTGGTGTGTGTGTGCTATGGGCAGGGGGTTCCTGAAACCAGTCCCCAACAGATATCAAAGGACAACTGAATTTAAGTCAGAAATGTTTTTAGGTATCCTGTCTTCTCATTTGTCAATTTTAAATCAACCTGTTATTGCTTTGTTTTAAAAATTAGCCAGTGTCATTTGCAGGCAAAAAAGTCCAGAAAATTTTATCCTCATTTATCAGATTTTCTCCAATATCTTTGTGTGTGAGAGTCAGTCCCCCGGGAAGCCTGTTAGACATGGGGATTCCAGCGCCCCATCTCCAGAGGGTCAAGATAACTAGTCTGGAATCCACATTTTTAACAAAGACCTCAACTGATTCTGAGAAGGATCCTCTATCAGTCTTTGAAAAACACTATTTTATATTGGCTCACTCTCTCCATTAATATTCATTGAGGTTTAAATCTAAATTTAGGGAAAAAATGGGCATGTATCACTTTTAAAACTTTCCTTTGAATCTTCATTTCCATGGGACAAAGAGTATGTGGAAAAATGCTTTAGGGGAGAAGGAACTAACCCTATTTTAGACTTGCTGTGTTTTGTTTTTCATTTTTAATATGTGGGTGATTTCTGAGCTAATCAGCGAAAACGTAGGTAGCACTGTGGAAAAACTTTTCATGTTTGCTTTATCTTCGGTGCCAGAGCACATTAAATGTTAACGCTCGGACTTGCAAGGACCCCCACCTGGTGGATCCCTGAGGACAAGGACAGAAGTTCACCATGCTTGGCCACTCTGTTAAGTTTGTCTTCATGGAGCCACTGCCTCAGTATATTATGGCTATTTATTGAGCTCTGCCTGTTGTTACAGATAAATGTGTTGACAGGGAAGAGACTTTCTCCTCACATACCCTCCTGACAAGGAGGTACTACACTTGTTTGTTTTAAGGGTGGTTACTGAGTCCTTGTGTGAGATAACTACAGATAGCTGATTTTTACATACACTTCATTTAATTCTCACAACAACTCTGTAAATTAGGGCTGTAGTTGTTAGATATGACATATATGGGGTAAGATATAAGGTATATGATGATTGATAGGATTTGGCTCTGTGTCCCCACCCAAATCTCATCTCGACAGAGGAACCTATAATCCCTACATGTCAAGGGAGGGAGGTGATTGGATCATGAGGGTGGTTTGCGATACACTGTTTTCATGCTAGCAAGTGGGTTCTTACGAGATCTGATGGTTTTGTGTTTCACAGTTCCTCCTTCACACACTCACACTCTCTGCTGCCTCCTACTTCCCCTTCTGCCATGACTGTAAGTTTCCTGAGGCCTCCCCAGCCATGTGGAACTGTGTCAATTAAACCTCTTTTGTTTATAAATTACCCAGTCTCAGTAGTATCTTTATAGCAGTGTGAGAACGGACTAATACAATGATAATGATGATGATGATGATGATGATGATGATGATTCCCCATTCACCCCATGGACTCTGCAGCCCAGATGCTGTGCACAACTGTCTCCTTGTTAGGCACCACATTGTAAAGTGCAAGATAAGCATCTTCTTTTGATGCAATAATAATAAAAACATTAACATTTTAAAGTAAAAATTAAATAAATATTATTCCCATTCCACAGAGAAGAAAGCAGAACTGAACAAGGTTAAGTGACTTGGCCAAAGTCACAGACAGTAACTACGACAGCTGAAATGTGAGTGCTTGTCTCTTGACTTCTGTCCTATGGCTTGTATGGTTGTACAAGAGGTGTGGGTTCCAGGCCTGTCGTGGATGTTTTCCCATAGCTAGAAACACCTTCCCCGCAAAACAGAGGGTGGTCCTCAAGGAAAGCAGCATGTCTTTTGGATCAGAGTCTTCCAAAGAGCACAGGAGTCTACGAGCTCCTTCAGGGAAGCAACTTTGCATTATTCCTATTTGAGTCTTTTAGCATCTGCCACAACATATGCTCGTCTCTTTATATTTGTCAAGATGGGTACACAGATGCTCTTTATTGCAATATCTTCTGTTTCCTTGAGTTTGGTATCTGAATGACAATAATAATGACTAACATTTATGGAGCTGTTGCCAGTTGCTTTACTGGCAGTACCTGTTATGGTGTGAATGTTTATGTCCTCCCCCAGATTCCCATGTTGAAACCCTGATTCTCAATGCCATGACAGCAGGAGCCAGGGCCTCTGGGAGGTAGTAAAGTTTACATGATGTCCTCATGATGAGATTGGCACCCTTATAAAATGAGACCAGAGCACTCTTTCTCTCTCTACCCTGCCATGTGAGGATACAGCAAGATGATGGCCATGTGCAAGCTAGGAAGAAGACAGCACTCATCAGGGACTGATGTGGCCAGTACTTTGATCTTGGACTTCCAGCGTCCATATCTGTGAGAAACACATTTTGGTTGCTTAAGCAACCCAGTCTGTGGTGTTTTGTTACAGCAGCCTGTGTGAACTAAGACAATCTCCCATGAGCCGATACTATTGTATCAGTGAAGAAACTGAGGCACAGGAAGCGTAGCAACTTTCTCAAAGTCACACAGCTGGCATTTGGACCAGGCTAGTCTGATTCCCTGAGGGAAGGAAGGGTTGTTTCTCTGTGCTAAGCTGTTTCCCTGCCCCTTTCTGTCTGAGTGGCAATTGAAATATAAAACAACAGCCTGTTGCAGAAATATTTGAGTAATCAAACTTCAGAGCGTTGGAACCCAAACTAGCTTTCAAGTAGAAAAATCACACATGCACCCATATATTTATTGCAGCACCGTTCACAATAGCAAAGACTTGGAAGCAACCCAAATGCCCATCAGTGATAGACTGGATAAAGAAAATATGGCACATATACACCATACTATGCAGCCATAAAAAAGGATGAGTTCATGTCCTTTGCAGAGACATGGATGAAGCTGGAAACCATCATTCTCAGCAAACAGACAGAAGAACAGGAAACCAAACACCGTATGTTCTCACTCATAAGTGGGTGTTGAACAATGAGAACACATGGACATAGGGAGGGGAACATTACACACTGGGGCCTGTTGTGGGATAGGGGGATAGTGGAGGGATAGCAGGGGTGGGGGGATTGGGGAGGGATAGCATTAGGAGAAATATGTAATGTAGATGATGGGGTGATGGATGCAGCAAACCACCATGGCACATGTATACCTATGTAATAAACCTGCACATTCTGCACAGGTAGCCCAGAACTTAAAGTATAATAAATAATTTTTTTTTAAAAAAAAGAAAACTCCAGGTGGTCCCAGTGCTGTTAGTGTGAGAATATAGGAAATGTCATTGGACCCATTTCTGGGAATTATGGACAGGTCTCACAGAACAGGCACCTGGAAAATAGTCAGTCATCAGGAAAACACTTCTTTCCACAAGGACGCTCCCTCCCCCTCATTTCTGTATGTCACGTCCTTTACTGGCCTGTTTTCCTCTTCACTTTATTCCTCTGCTGGTTCGTTGGGTGTGCAGCCCTACAAGGAACATCAACCTATATTCTGCTTCTCCCCACTCATCTGCTCTGTCTTTGAATATTTCCACTTCAAGAAATTGGTAGAAAGCCAGCTCCTATGAGTGAGACCTCCTTTACACAGGCAGTTGGCCAGCTACTTCTCTGGTTCTTTATCAAAACTGTTGGATACATGTAGCTCAATCAATGGTCATCTCTACACAAAAAAAACCCAGTTCTGCACCCTTTCTGAGAATGGGAAGCAATGTACAGAGCATAATAAGCCAACAGATAGGTAAGGCAGAAAATTGAAAGAGGATATCTGTTATTGATTTGGTATGAGTTAAAGGTACATGGCTCTGTTTTAGATATTTTATAATAATACAAATGGAAAAGAGAAAGGGATTGCTCCATAATTAGGTTTTCAAAATATGTTTATTGTTTCCCCTAATTTTTCTTGAGGTTATTTAGATATTTCTTGACAAATGTTCATGGTAACATATGTGAAATCAGACATGTTTTATTTTCTTTGATTTGGTGGAATGAATTATTGAAATTCTGGTTTTTAACATTGGTAAAACTTCTGAGTAAAAAATTCTAATAAATGAAATGTTAATACAAAAGAAAAGTGTTGGCTATGTGTGGTGTGTAAACAAGGTATAAAAATATCCTCAATAATGCTGTGAAATACAGCTCATGAACAGACCTGGAAACTAAAACTTGTATGGATTTATAGACAGCCATTGATGCTACCAGTTTTCCATCCTTCCCTAATTCTGATCACCGTTTTCTTGGGATTATTATAATAAGAAAAATGTTGCTCCCAAAGAAACTGCTGATTCTGGTGCAAGGACAGGAGCTCACCAAGAACTCCAGCTACCAAAACATTTTCCCTGGTCACCGGCCACAGGGAGCTGATGGTCAAATCACAGACTTGAAATGTAATGGCTGTGAGTGCACACTGGCTTGCCTATCTGCCTGCTATTATTATGCCGTTTGTGGAAAGCCATGATCTCTACATCAGATTTTTTTTTTTAATTTGGCAAAATAAGAAATAATACTGGGATCTTGCCTCAAAAACATCAGTGAAGATCAGCTCATAGAAATGTTTGAAATCTGGGTGCAGTGGCTCATGCCTGTAGTCCCAGCACTTTGGGAGGCCAAGGAAGGCAGGCAGATCACCTGAGATCAGGAGTTCGAGCTCAGCCTGGCCAACATGGAGACACCCTGTCTCCACTAAAAATACAAAAATTAGCCGGATGTGGTGATGGGTGCCTATAATTGGGAGGCTGAGGCAGGAGAATTGCTTGAACCCAGGAGGTGGAAGTTGCAGTGAGCTGAGATTGCACCATTGCACTACAGCCTGGGAGACAAGAGGGAAACTCCATTTCAAAAAAAAAAAAAGAAAGAAAGAAAAAGAAAAGAAAAAAAGAAATGTTTGAAATCTCTGTATTAGTGCAGATTTCTGGATGCTAGAGAATGACTGTAAGAAGTGACCTTAGTGGGGAAAAGCCCACTGTTAGATGTCGGCTTGTGCTCCACTTTGCCAATTCCCAAACTTGCCATTTTGGACAGGTTATTTAACCTGTAAGTGTGCTTCCATTTCATCACATAAAAAACAGAAATATGAAAACCTGCCTTTGAGCGTTGTCCTGGGGAATTAAATGAGATAACTTCTGTCTGTCACATACCAATGCACAAATAAGCTTAGCAAATGTTTTCAACTAGACAAAGATAAGTTTTTCCAGTGGTATATTTTTCTTTCTTTCCTTTTTTTTTGGCATTTTAGGTTTTGGGGTACATGTGAAGAACATGCAAAATTGTTGCATAGATACACACATGGCAGTGTGATTTGCTGCCTTCCTCCCCATCACCTATATCTGGCATTTCTCCCCATGCTATCTCTCCCCAACTCCCCACCCCTCACTGTCCCTCCCCTACTTCCCCCCAACAGACCCCAGTGTGTGATGCTCCTCTCCCTGTGTCCATGTGTTCTCATTGTTCAACACCCACCTATGAGTGAGAACATGTGGTGTTTGATTTTCTGTTCTTGCATCAGTTTGCTGAGAATGATGGTTTCCAGGTTCATCCATGTCCCTACAAAGGACATGAACTCATCATTTTTTATGGCTGTGTATTATTCCATGGTGTGTATGTGCCACATTTTCCCTGTCCAGTCTATCATCCATGGGCATTTGGTTTGGTTCCAGGTCTTTGCTATTGTAAACAGTGCCACAATGAACATACATGTGCATGTGTCTTTATAATAGAATGATTTATAATCCTTTGAATATATACCCAGTAAAGGGATTGCTGGGTCAAATGGAATTTCTATTTCTAGGTCCTTCAGGAAGTGCCACACTGTCTTCCACAATGGTTGAACTAACTTACACTCCCACCAACAGTATAAAAGTGTTCCTATTTCTCCACATCCTCTCCAGTATCTGTTGTCTCCAGATTTTTTAATGATCACCATTCTAACTGGCGTGAGATGGTATCTCAATGTGGTTTTGATTTGCATTTCTTTAATGACCAGTGGTGATGAGCATTTTTTCATATGTTTGTTGGCCTCATGTAAGTCTTCTTTTGAAAAGTATCTGTTCATGTCCTTCACCCACTTTAAAATGAATTTGTTTGCTTTTTTTCTTGTAAATCTGTTTTAGTTCTTTGTAGATTCTGGATATTAGTCCTTGGTCAGATGTGTAGATTACAAAATTTTTTTCCCATTCTGTTGGTTATGAATTCACTCTAATGATTGCTTCTTTTGCTGCACAGAAGCTTTGGAGTTTAATCAGATCCCGTTTGTCTATTTTGGCTTTTGTTACCAGTGCTTTTGGTGTTTTGGTCATGAAGTCCTTGCCTAGGCCTATGTCCTGAATGGTTTTGCCTAGGTTTTCTTCTAGGGTTTTTATGGTGTTAGGTCTTATGCTTAAATCTTTAGGCCGGGCACAGTGGCTCACGCCTGTAATCCCAGCACTTTGGGAGGCCGAGGCAGGGGGATCATGAGGTCAAGAGATCGAGACCATCCTGGTCAACATGGTGAAACCCCATCTCTACTAAAAATACAAAAAATTAGCTGGGCATGGTGGCACATGCCTGTAATCCCAGCTACTCAGCAGGCTGAGGCAGGAGAATTGCCTGAACCCAGGAGGCAGAGGTTGCAGTGAGCCGAGATCGTGCCATTGCACTCCAGCCTGGGTAACAAGAGCGAAACTCCATCTCAAAAAAAAAAAAAAAAAAAAAAAAATTTAATCCATCTAGAGTTAATTTTAGTGTAAGGTGTCGGAAAGGGGTCCAGTTTCTGCTTTCTGCACATGGCTAGCCAGTTTTCACAACACCATTTATTAAACAGGGAATCCTTTCCCCATTGCTTGTTTTTGTCAGGTTTGTCAAAGATCAGATGGTTGCAGATGTGTGGTGTTCCCTCCGAGGCCTCTGTTCTGTTCCATTGGTCTATATCTCTGTTTTGTTATCAGTACTGTGCTGTTTTGGTTACTGTAACCTTGTAGTATAGTTTGAGGTCAGGCAGTGTGATGCCTCCATCTTTGTTCTTTTTACTTAGGATCATCTTGGCTATGCAGGCTCTCTTTTGGTTCCATATGAAGTTTAAGGTGGTTTTTTCCAGTTCTGTGAAGAAGGTCACAGAACTGGACGTTGAATCTATAAATTACTTTGGGCAGTATGGCCATTATCACAATATTGACTCTTCCTAACCATGAGCATGGAATGTTTTTCCCTCTGTTTGTGTCCTTTCTTATTTCCTTGAGCAGTGGTTCATAGTTCTCCTTGAAGAGGTCCTTTACATCCTTCGTTAGTTGTATTCCTAGGTATTTTATTCTCTTTGTAGCAATTATTAATGGGAGTTCGCTCTTGATTTGGTTCTCTTTTAGTCTGTTATTGTTGTATAGGAATGCTTGTGAGTGATTTACTTCCAATTATGTAGTTAATTTTAGAGTAGGTACAATGTGGTGCCGAGGTGAATGTATATTCTGTGGATTTGGGGTGGAGAGTTCTATAGATGTCTATTAGATTTGCTTGGTCCAAATCTGAGTTCAAGTCCTGGATATCCTTGTTAATTTTCTGTCTCATTGATCTGTCTATTATTGACAATGGAGTGTTAAAGTCTCCCACTGTCATTGTATGGGAGTCTAAGTCTCTTTGTAGGTCATTAAGAACTTGCTTTATGTATCTGGGTGCTCCTGTATTGGGTGCATATATATTAAGGATCATTAGCTCTTTTTGTTGCATTGATCCTTTCACCATTATGTAATGCCCTTCTTTGTCTCTTTTGATCTTTGTTGTTTTAAAGTCTATTTAATCAGAGACTAGGATTGCAACTCCTGCTTTTTTTGCTCTCCATTTGCTTGGTAGATCTTCCTCCATCCCTTTATTTTGAGCCTATGTGTGTCCTTGCATGTGAGATGGGTTTCCTGGATACAGCACACTGATGGGTTTTGACTTTTCATCCAATTTTCCAGTCTGTGTCTTTTGATTGGGGCATTTAGCCCATTTACATTTAAGGTTAATATTGTTATGTGTGAATGTGATCCTGCCATTTTGACACTAGCTGGTTATTTTGCCTGTTAGTTGATGCAGTTTCTTCATTGTATAGATGGTCTTTACCATTTGATATGCTTCAGGAGTCACTGGTACTGGTTGTTCCTTTCTATGTTTAGCACTTCTTTCAGGAGCTCTTGTAAGGCAGGTCTGGTGGTGACGAAATCTCACAGCAATCACTTGTTTATAGAGGATTTTCTTTCTCCTTCACTTATGAAGCTTAGTTTGGCTGGATATGAAATTCTAGTTTGAAAGTTCTTTTCTTTAAGGATGTTGAATATTGGCCCCCACTCTCTTCTGCCTTGTAGGGTTTCTGCTTAGTGGTCGCTGTGAGTGTGACGGACTTCCCTTAGTGGGTAACCCGACCTTTCTCTCTGGCTACCCTTAGCATTTTTTCCTTCATTTCAACCCTGGTGAATCTGATGATTATGTGCCTTGGAGTTGCTCTTCTTGAGGAATGTCTTTGTGGTGTTCTCTGTACTTCCTGTACTTGAATGTTGACCTGCTTTGCTAGGTTGGGGAAGTTCCCCTGGTTAATATCCTGAAGAGTGTTTTCCAGCTTGGATTCATTCTCTCTGTCACATTCAGGTACAACTATCAAACCTATGTTAGGTCTTTTCAAATAATCCCACATTTCTTGGAAGCTTTGTTCATTTCTTTTTACTCTTTTTTCTCTAATCTTACCTTCTCATTTTATTTCATTGAGTTGATCTTTGATTTTTGATATCCTTACTTCTGCTTGGTCAATTTGGCTATTGAAACTTATGTATGCTTCATGAAGTTCTCTTGTTGTGTTTTTCAGCTCCATCAGGTCATTCTTCTATAGGCTGTTTATTCTCATTAGCATTTTTTCTAACCTTTTTTCAATGTTCTTAGTTTCTTTGCATTGGATTAGAACATGTTCTTTTAGCTCAGAGAAGTTTGTTATTACCCACCTTCTGAATCCCGTTTCTGTCAATTCATGACTCATTCTCTACCCAGCTTTGTTCCCTTCCTGATGTGGAGTTGTGATCCCTTGGAGGAGAAGAGACATTCTGGTTTTTGGTGTTTTCATCATTTTTGTGCTGGTTTCTTCCCATTTTTGTGGATTTATCTACCTGTGGTTTTTGTAGTTGGTGAGTTTTGGATGGGGTCTCTAAGTGGACTTCCTTTTTTGTTGCTGCTTAAGTTATTTCTTTCTGTTTTTTAGTTTCCTTCTAACTGTCAGGCCCCTCTGCTTTAGGCCTGCTGGAGGTCCACTCCAGTTCCTGCTTGCCTGGGAATCACCTGCAGGGGCTGCAGAACAGTAATGGTTGCTGCCAGTTTCTTATTCTGTTATCTTGTTCCAGAAGGGTATCCGCCAGATGTCAGCCTGAGCTCTCCTTTACAAGTGCCTCTTTGGATATACGGGGGTCAGGCAGCTGCTTGAGAAGACAGTCTGTCCCTTATAGGAGCTCAAGTGCTGAGCTGGGAGCTCCATTGTTCCATTTAGAGCTTCTGGGCAGGTATGTTTAAGCCTGCTGCAGCAGAACTCATAAGCACCTTTTTCCCCAGGTGCTCTGATTGGGAAGGTGGGGCTTTATTTATAAGTTTCTGACATACTGTTGCCTTTTTTCAGAGATTCACTGCCTGGCGAGGAGGTAGCCTAATCACAGTCTGCCAGCAGAGGCATTACTGAACTGCTGTGGGCTCTGCCCAACTGCTGTGTGAACTTCCTGTTAGTACTGCCTTGGTATGGTGCACTGCCTCAGTAAAGGCGGATTGCCTAGGTAATGGAGGACTGCCTCAGTAATGGCTGATGTCCTTCCCCCCACCGAGCTGGTCTGTCCCTGTTCCAGCTGCACTTGTGCAAAACTCTCAATCCAGAGCGTTTCAGATTGCTGGTCTTTGTGGGGGGTGGGACCCGCTGAGTCAAATCACCTGGCTCCCTGTTTCAGCCCCCTTTTTTTCAGTTGAGCGTGTGGCTCTGTCTCCCAGGCATTCCAGGTGCCTGTTGAAATGGCTGCCGGGATTTGTGTGAGTTTTTCTGTGAAGACCTGCAGCGCCGGCTAAAACAGCCATGCTGGAAACTTGTGGCACTTTTCAGCCTGGGAATCTCCTCGTCTGTGGGCAGTAAAAACTCATTTGGAAATGCAGTGATCACTCACCCTCTGCGATCTTCTCGCTGTGAACTGCACTCCAGAGCTGTTCCTCTTTGGCCATCTTGAAAGTATAGTCCTTGTTAGTATCTTAAAGAGGCGTCTCTTTTACAAACAGGAGTATTTGCTGGTCAGTGCCCAAATTTTTTTTCTTTTGATGTACATTAAAAAAGTAAAAGAAATATTCTTAGAAAGACATCTGTGCCTGGGGTGACTCACATTTGATCAGTCCCTGTGAACTGAGCTTTTCAGGGGATGTGCAATTATTTGCTCAGTTAGGCTTAAACTTTTTATTTATCTAATCACCCCTCTGTAATGCTTTGATCTGAACTTCCAAGGCCTATTTTTCAACCACTTTAGCTACATATTTTAAGTCTTATAGTCTAACCAACCCTAGCCCATAAAACATGCAATGTCCTGTTTAATGCATCCTATTAGGAAATCAGCTGCCACATGAATTTTATAATCTCCCACTTTGTGACTGGGTGAGCTGTTTGGAAGTGTCATTAATGTCATTATTCCAGGAGAGTGAGAGAGAGCCAGCAGCCGAGTGCATCCTCTGTATCCCGGGTGGCTTCCCGTGCAAGCGTTTGCCGAGTGACTCAGAGGTGAATCATCGATTTCTGCAGGTGTACGCTTGGGAGTTCTGGAAGTCTTCCACATCCCATTGGGGGCAAATGTTTACCTCATCAATTCATGGGGTTACTCAGTAGTTCTAGCCAATTTAATTTGACTGCATAATAGTTAAAAATATGTGTGTGTGTGTGTGTGTGTGTGTGTGTGTGTGTGTGTTTACTTATATCCCAGGAGTGTGCTACAGATTAAATTTAAAAGTAAAACATGTCATTGAGTAATTAGAAAATGTTGTGTGTATTTGAAATATTTAGAAAGAAGAACAATTTCTATGTATGTCATTTTACTGTAACACATACATTTGGTAATGACATTCCTCACTTTTCTCTCTCTGCCGGGCTGATGTGGGGGACTGAGGTCATTACAGCTGGCGAATTAGCCAACTCTAATTCCCTTCCCAGCCTTGCGGCTTATTTAGTTGAATGTTGTCAGAAACTTTAGCTCTTCAGAGACTTTTTTCTTTTTAAAAGACACTCAATTTTTGGTTGTAAAAATGAAAAAAAAGTAAATATATTTCTTCACTTTATCCATCTCTGAACAAATCTTGCTCTTACATGTTAGTGGTGCCTAATGAAGATAACAGCCATCAATTAAATAAATAAGTTATAAGATTTAAGAATGTAACAACATACAGCACCAATTTGCTGAAAATTAATGGTCATTAATCAAAACCTATGATGCAATAGCTAAGATGTGATTTCCTCCTGTGTTCTAGCACAATTTAAAATGCTTTACAAATACCAATTTACTTAATGATCAGAACGCCCTACAACATTGGTGCTCTTACTGTCTCCACTTCACAGATGAGAAACCCCAGGCAGAGACAGGTTAGGCTGCTTGCCTGAGGTCACACACAAATAATAAATGACGAAGCCAGAATTTAAATCTAGACAGTCAGACCTCAGAACCTGAATTATAAAACACCATGTTATTAGGGTCTAACGACAAATTTTTAAACAAACACAGCAGAATCTATGCATGTAAACGAATCCAGTCCATCCTAAAGTAGCCACCTATGTATGCTCTGTACTTATTTCAAATGTTGCCATGGCTTAATACTTCCAGAACTCTCTCTTTTCTTTCATTTCTAAAAAAAAAGTTCTTGTGGAAACTATGCCTTGTTGGTCTAAATATCACCAGTAAAAGCTTCACTCTTTGAGGTTGAATTTGACTTTTGGAAATAGTTGAAAGTGATTCAAAACTCAGGTTGGTGAAGAGAGGAGGAAGCAAGTTTGGTAAGATCACTGTAAGTTAAACTGTCTCTAAGTATAATTTTCAAACAGGGATTCTAGAATTCCAAAAATGTTTTGTGTAATGGCAGCATCATTAAAATGAACGTAAAAGCCTGCAAAGGTCATTCTGAAGAGCATGAGAAAGACAGAGAACAGCAGCATAGATGTTTCTGCTGCAGTGATTCATCCTCTAAACATATGAAACCATCCTATTAGGTCACAATTCAATAGATGCTATCTGACTACCTGACCTGCCAGAAGCCCCTTTCGATTCTTCTGTATCCAAATTTATATAGGGGACATCATCGGTCAAGACCCTGGTGAGAGAGTGACTCAAAATGGGTAATTGAGGAGAGTTAAATAAAGAAACAGTTTACAGGGTTATAAGCAGGGTTTGTGGAAACCAGTGACAGAAAGTGCAGATGCCTGGATGGGCAGCGTGGAGGCGCCATCAATGCCCTCGGCCCGAAGGGGCAAGAAGAGCAGCAGGGACAAGAACCAGGGAGGGTAGCTCTGTGCACAGAGCTGCGTGCAAGGGTCCGCGTTGGGGGAGGCAGCCAGCCTGTGTCGCCTAAATGTGGGGGGAGCCCAGCTCAGAGCAAATACCCCATCTCACTCTCCTCCTGCCCTCTGAACTCCTGCTACTGCCCCACACACCAAACCCCACAAGAACCCACAGCAAAGAGACTGCCTGTTGTCATTTGCCACAGAGATGACCTTCTGGGGGCACATCGTGGGGTCAAGCCTGCCTTCTCTCTGGTTCCCACCTTTCCTGGAGGAGAGGAACTGACATGTAGCAAAGACATTTCATATACAAATGATTTTCTGGTTTCCAAACTGGCCTGGGAAAGGGAGGAGAAAAAGAATATGACATTTACTGACATTAGTTACGTTGATTGAGTACTTGCTGTGTACTCAATGTGACAGGTGTTTTACTGATGTTAAAAATGACAACTTATTGTGTGAAGACAATTTCACTTCTGTGGTTTCCCTCTCCTCACAATTACATTCTAATTATAAGAAAAACATCAGATAAATCTTATCTCTATTGAGGGGCACTCAATAAAATATCTGAGCAGTATTCCTCAAAACTGTTAAGACCTTCCAAAATACAGAATACCGAAAAACTATCACAGCCAATAAGAGCCTAAGGAGATGTGACTAACATGACCAACTAATGTAATATGGTGTCCTAGATGCGATTCTGGAAAAGAAAAAGGGCATTCGATAAAAACTATGGAAATCTGGGCTGGGAGCAGTGGGTCAAGTCTGTAATCCCAACGCTTTGAGAGGCTGAGGCGGGCAGATCACTTGAGGTCAGCATTTCGAGACCAGTCCGACCAACATGGAGAAACCCTGTCTCTACTAAAAATACAAAATTAGCTGGGTGTGGTGGCGCGTGCCTGTAATCCCAGCTACTACGGAGGCTGAGGCAGGAGAATTGCTTAATTCAGGAGGTGGAGCTTGTGGTGAGCTGAGATCGTGCCATTGCACTCCAGCCTGGGCAACAAGAGCAAAACTTCATCTCAATAATAATAATAAAATAAAAACCATGGAAATCTGAATAAAGTGGGGGCTTTAGTTAATAACAATGTATCAGTATTGGTTGATTGATTGTGACAAGTGTATGTACTAATGTAAGATGCTAATAATAGGGGAGGCAGTGTGGGGTGTGTGGAAACTCTGTTATCTTTGCAATATTTCTGTAAATCTAAAACTACTCTAAAATAAAAACTTAATTTAGAAAATAAAAGCCTAGTGCTTCACTTGGCTTGGAGAATAAGAATAAAGTGAAGGAGGAAGAGAAAAGGACTCCTCTGTCATGCTTCCTTCACGCCATTGCTGTGCCGTAATGCCAGCAAGCATTGTGCTGGTCAGGAGGTCCTGCCACTGCTTCACCCGGCACTTACGCAAACTGCCTAAACATTCTCCTCTTACCATGTGAGGTGTTCAGTTGAATAACTAAACTTTAAATTTTCTGAGGTCTCAGGGCATCAAACAATAATCATTTAATATGAGGACACCATTGATATCGTTCTCACAAAATTAACTCCTACGCTTTTAAAAGCAACAATAGGCCGGGCGCAGTGGCTCACACCTGTAGCCAGCATTTTGAGGGGCCAAGGCGGATGAATCACTTGAGGTCAGGAGTTCAAGACCAGCCTGGCAAACCTGGCGAACCCTGGCTCTACTAAAAAAAAAAAAAAAAAAAAACAAAAAAATAGCTGAGTGTGGTGGGGGTGCCTGTAATCCCAGCTACTTGGGTGGCTGAGGCAGGAGAATCGCTTGAACCTGGGAGGTGGAGGTTGCAGCGAGCTGAGATAGCGCCACTGCCCTCCAGCCTGGGTGACAAGGCAAGACTCCGCCTCAGAAACAACAACAAAGTATGACTAGTAAAAATAAAATAAGGGCACTTAAGTATTTTAGCAATGAAAAATTAACATGATTCTGATTTAACATAGAAATAATAAATTCTACTCCTAAAGCCCGTTTTTGCCAGTGAACATTTATCAGAAGAATGTTGTTTTACAGATAAGCTGTCTTCTAGTGATGTCGACCACTCCTATTTCTAACATAGATATGAAAATGTGTGTGCATCATTATGTACCATGTCATGAATCATATGCAGTACTATGTATGAGACATGTAAACATGGGGTATCAGAGAATCACCTGTTGCTGGGTAGGCTCCTGGTCCACCATCACAGCCCCGGAGGCCCTAGGATGGGGCCTTATGTTTTTATTTTACTTTGTGTCAAGCCTGGGTCTTTCCTAGCGGCACGATAGATATGGAGGGTTCCAAGGCTGAGGGAGCGCCTTGTTACCCACCGTGTATGTCTGCGCAGAGCAAAGTCTCTGACACGGACGGGCTGCCCTGGCAACACCTGCTCAGCCCCTCCTAGCTCAGCTTACTCCCAGCCTGGAATTTCTCCCCTCTTACTACCATCCTCCCAAACCTGCCACTCTGCTCCGTCTCCTGGTACCTGTGTGTGTCCCATAGAGGCCACAGGAAGGGAGAGCGTGTCCCCAGCCATGAGCCTCCTCTTTTTATCTGAGGAGCGGAAGGTAGTGAAGGAGTGAAGAGGAGCCATGGGGAGGTGGAAGTGTGAGGACCTTGCGGTCTGCAGGGCTGATGTGGGTGCTGTTTTGTCCTCAGCTTCTGTGTACCCTGAGGCACATCCCTTCATGTCTGCTTTCTCACCTTAGAAGGAAGAATGTGAACCAGGGATAACATCTGTAAATTGCCCAGCACATGATGGGAGTTCAGGGAACGGCAGCAAGTGCTCACAGCTAAAGACCCGGCTTCCTCTGGTATGAGGCCCTGAGAACTGTTACTTTTCTTTCCATAACTCTGACCACTCATTTGCCACAGATTAACTAATAGCACTTCTCAGTTAGGTACTGCGCATTTTATTTTCCTCTGGCTTCTTTCCCTTAATAGACTGGATCTAAGGATTCCTTGAATGCCATGCAGTTGTCTAGAAGGGATGCACGTGGGGTGTGCCAGGGAATATTTGTTTAATGAATGAATTAATGAACCTCTAGAAGGCAATTTCACAGCACAGGTACCTACAAATGCGAAGGTGTGTATGTGTATGTGGAGATGCACACAGACTTAGATCTGTGCTGTCTGTGCACACACACATCTGGACTCAACAAACACATCACTATGAGAAGCAACATGAGCAGATTTGTGACTCAGTGGGAGCTACAAGTCCTATGGATTTCAAATGCTTCTTTGCGCAACTTTAAATTAATTCTTTAAACGCGTGAATGAACGAAGGCTGAATTGGTGTGATTGTGCTGGAGAGCCTCTGAAATGGAATATTAAAGCATTCTACGAAAAAGTGCCAAAGAACAGAAACATACATCCATGAACAAATTTCTCACAATAAGCGGGCTTTTGAAGTTTTTAGGAAAACATTGTTTCCAGTGCCTGCTTCAAACATAAAAATGAAGATGTGCCAGATTCTGAAGTACTCTTCCTACTTCCATTCATGGAAATTCAATTCTGTCAAGATAATGCTATTCTAATTGCTCACCAAAAATAATGGCCACATCGTATTTATTATTAGTTCTTTTGAATTCTAAAGAATCTGTTCTAAAACATTAGGTTCGTATTACTTTTCCCAGCCTAGACCTGATCAGCATTTTCCTTCTTCAGTTTCTGAACGTTCTCTCCAGCTGTGACAAGGAGGTACACGTGAAGTGTGTCTCCAGCCAGCCCCATAGGTCCAGAAACTTCAACGAAAGAAGAGAAACAGGAAAAGGCATGGGCACAGAACGATGTGGTCAAAACCAAATCCAAACCAAAACACAGCTTTGGTCCAAAACCTGGCTTTACATCTACAAACTGCGGAACCTTGGGAAAGCTACTTAACATCTGTCTGTCTTTGCTTCTCCTTGGTAAACTGTGGGGGAACGTCCACCTCGCGTGGGGTCATTGAGCATTTAAATGAGACGATTAACAGAAATTAGCTTCAACATCTCGAAAAATGTTTTTTAATGAGGTTTTTTTTTTTTTTCATATGTTTAGGCAGGGACCTATAATACGACAGGTTTTGTTTATACAAAACAAAATTAGACAGCGGTCCTACCCTCAGAATGCTTGCTTGGCAGGGAAGGCAAGGAAGGTGTCAAGTAGAAAGTGAAGCGTGCTGAGCGACTGATGTCAATAAAGGGGTGACAGGAGAAAGCGGAGGACCGTTGTCTCTCCCGGATGGCTCCATCGGGGGTACTGCTGGGGGAGGCACCATTTGAGTCAGGCCTGGAAATACGGTAGAGAAGAGTGCTGCTGGCAGAGGAGAAAACACAGAGGCACAGAGGAGAGAGGGAGGCGTGTGTGGCAAACACCGACATCACACCTCACAGCCTTCAAAGGCCCTTTGCACTCTCGTTTATTCTGCACAACAGTCGTTGAAGAGGACAAGGGGGACAGTGGATGTTCCCAGCACAAAGTAATGATCAGTGTTTTAGATGATGCATAAGCTAATACCCCGATCTGATCCCTACACATCAGATGCGTGGAAGTATCACTACGATATGTACATCCCTGCGTATCCTGTTATGCATTAATATGTATCATTGGTGTGTGCAATTTAAAAAATAAAATTTAAATTATAAAAAAAGGACAAGTCAGAGATTTCCTGGCTGCTTCCCTGGGGGTGCAGAGAAGCGAGAGGGACTCACCCAGGCTAAGGACTGTTCCAGGACAAGGACATGGCTGCTGGCGGAACCGATGTCTGACTCCAAGTCCGATGGTAAAAACTCCCTCTCTGGATAGAGAAATGGCCCCACAGAAATCAGGCAGGGATTGTTTATTGATGACCAGTGGCTTGGATGGGGGGAAATAGTGAACTCCTTGCTTCTGAGAGGGCAACATTCCACGACAGTCTGTGGGTACCTGGAGGGACCTTAAGAGCACTGGGTACCAAGAATGGACTCGAAGGCACCAGCTGTGAATGGTACAGGACTGGGTAAGGCCAGGGACCCCACCGGGCGGGAAGCCAACAATAAGAAGGGTTCGCATCCGAGAGCCTGACTCTGCGAGGCACTGTGCTCCATGTGTTGTGGGTGTCACCGTGCTCCGTTTGTTGCAGGTGTCACCATGCTCCATGTGTTGCAGCGTCACCGTGCTCCATGCCTGGTGGGTGTCACCATGCTCCATGCATTGCGGGTGTCACCGTGCTCCATTTGTTGTGGGTGTCACCATGTTCCGTGTGTTGTGGGTGTCACCATGCTCCATGCATGGTGGGTGTCACTGTGCTCCGTGTGTTGCGGTGTCACCATGCTCCGTGCCTGGCGGGTGTCACTGTGTTCCGTGTGTTGCGGCGTCACCATGCTCCGTGCCTGGCGGGTGTCACCATGCTCCATGCGTGGTGGGTGTCACTGTGCTCCGTGTGTTTCGGCGTCACCATGCTCCGTGCCTGGCGGGTGTCACTGTGCTCCATGTGTTGTGGGTGTCACTGTGCTCCATGTGTTGTGGGTGTCACTGTGCTCCATGCATGGCGGGTGTCACTGTGCTCCGTGTGTTGTGGGTGTCACTGTGCTCCATGTGTTGTGGGTGTCACTGTGCTCAATGCGTTGTGGGTGTCACTGTGCTCAATGCATGGCGGGTGTCACTGTGCTCCGTATGTTGTGGCGTCACCATGCTCCGTGCCTGGCGGGTGTCACTGTGCTCCATGTGTTGTGGGTGTCACTGTGCTCCATGTGTTGTGGGTGTCACTGTGCTCCATGCATGGCGGGTGTCACTGTGCTCCGTGTGTTGTGGCGTCACCATGCTCCATGCCTGGCGGGTGTCACTGTGCTCCGTGTGTTGTGGGTGTCACTGTGCTCCATGCCTGGCGGGTGTCACTGTGCTCCGTGTGTTGCAGCGTCACCATGCTCCATGCCTGGCGGGTGTCACTGTGCTCCATGTGTTGTGGGTGTCACTGTGCTCCATGCATGGCGGGTGTCACTGTGCTCCGTATGTTGTGGTGTCACCATGCTCCGTGCCTGGCGGGTGTCACTGTGCTCCGTGTGTCGTGGGTGTCACTGTGCTCCGTGTGTCATGGGTGTCACCGTGCTCCGTGTGTTGTGGGTGTCACTGTGCTCCATGCGTTGCACGTGTCATCTCGTTTGAGCCTCACAACAGATCTGTGAGTCTTAGACACCAGCAGCTACTTCCTGGGCCACTCAGCTGGCGACAGGATTCAGATGCACCCTAACTGACAGCCCCTTTAGCCTCGGGACCAGGGGATTTTAACTCTTTCAGTGCCACAGACCCCTTTGGTTATCTGACAAAGCCCATGGACCCCGTCTCAGAAAAATGCTTTTAAATGTATAATATAAAATTATACGGGCTGAACAAAAACCCAAATGCATTAAAATTTATTTGCCAAATATTAAAAAGAAAATTGTTGTTATTATAACGGATGTGCTTGTTTGTCGATAAATTAAATAGTAACAGCTGGTGGCCGGTCATGATTGGGAAGTTGTAATGAATGTAACAGTATTTCAGCAATAACTGGAATTGGAAGTGAAAATATCTGTGACTTCCATTGATGACAAAGTTATAGATACTGAATACCACTGTTTTATTCCATTCAAAACGGAAGAAAATGCCACATTTCAGTGGAAAGTTCATGAAAATTAAAATGTCATTTCTATTCAAGTTAAAAAGCCACCTAACTTTTAAATACTCTGTAGTGACCCTTAGTCAAGGATTCCCAGGCCAGGCTATCCTGTCCTGTGGCCAGGGACTGGACTAGCAGGGTCTATGAGGCCCAGTCCTCAGCATAGACCCAGGTCATCTTTATTTGGGGGCCAGCAGGTAGAGGGAGAGGAGTGGATGCTTAGGGTAAAGGAGGATGACTCTCTCTCTCAGGGAACTTCTCAGGTAGAGCCAGACCTGGGGACAGAGGGCTGAGTGGATAAACCCAAGAGAGCAATGGGGGAATGGAGACAGGGACCTCCATGAAGGCTTGATGGATGGTGCAGGGTTATGGAGGTCATGGTCACGGGCTCTGTGCCAGAACACCATGCACCATGAGCACCTGGTGCCCAGCACCGGAGAGGCTGAGGGAAGGTGAGATGGAGAGGAAGTGGGGAGTGAGCGGCGGGAAAGGGAAAACACGAGGGAACAAGGAATGAATGAGCCCAAATTGACCAAATCCTGTCACGCTCCCTCCGCAGCCCTGTGGTTTAGGTAAACCTCGTTGCCTTTCTGAGCCTTTGCTGCCTCATCTGTTCAGGAGGGACCAAAACATTGAATTCACTGGTGATGTGGAAGGTTGACTTACCAATGGATGTTTGGCAGACCTCCTGGCATGTAGTGGCCTTCTCAACCCCATTTAGGTCGAACTGTATGCGATTGCTGTTTTTGTAGGTCAAAAATGGTTGAATGCGGTAGTTTCACATGGCTCAAATTACAGTTCCTGGCAAGCAGGGATTGCAGTTGTGATCATATCCAGCTCCATTTTGGTGGCTTAAATTGTAACATGGAATTAAAGGAATCCAATCACCTATACTCCTCACTCCTCCTCCTTTGCAGGAGGGAGTGATATTTGGAACTTCTTTGCCCTCCTCCCTCCCTCCTCTCTGCCCCATAACCAGAGTGAATTTGAAAAAGGGATGCTTATGGCAGCGTTCTCTTGGGCATTCCAGGGAGTGATGAGTCACGAACCACAGTGTGGCATGAGAAGGACTCCTGTGACCTGTCAGTGGATGAAGAGGCAGAAGAAGGGAAAAAAAGCACTTTATGTTCCTTGAACAAACACTCTTCTTTTTCTGGTATGAACAAGTAGTCCAGAGAGGTGAAATGGAAAACCCCATGCACCAGACCCAGGCTCTAACCCATACTCTCTACTCAGCACTTAATGACCTGCATGAGTTTGAGTGCACCACAGTCACCCTGAATTTCAATCTCCTTATTCATAAGAGGGGGCACTGGGCCAGAGTGTCACCAAAATCCATCCACAGGGAGCTCTGGCAACGGAGGCTTTGGTTTGCTGCTCGGCTTTGCTGCCAGGATGCCACACATTCGTTTGGAGTCTCAGGTTAGCCATCAGCTCAGCAGTGTAACAACAACTCAACCAGTATGACGGGCCGAGGCAACCCAGATTAGGAGGTGCATTCCTTGATCTGAAGCCTGCAGAACTGGACAGCTGTCTGCAGAGCGGCGGGACACGGCTCTCAGATGAAGTGAAGTGAGAGACAGTGGTGGCCTCTGTGGTCAGTGGGGTGAGGTGGAGTAATAACTGTGCAGATTTGTTGTGAAGTGTAGTTTTTCTAAAAGTTCATTTCATATTAAATTATAAAAACCTCATGGAAAAGTGATTACAGGCTCTTTCTGTGGTAATAAAACAGCCCCCTGGGCAAAGAAGCACTAAGGCATGTTACATCTAAAAATATTTTTCTCTGGCTTGATTGGAACTGGTGGAGGTGTGCTGGCATTTGACTCGGGGAGGTCGTACCTTTTCTTCTTCCTCTAATACTGTTTGGCAGCTTTTCACTCTATCTTGCCACAGATCTTTGCCAAAACTTGAATTTACTTCCGTCAGATTAACTGTCTCCAAAAACAAACTGGCATTTCTCTAAGGGCTCCGATGAAAAGGATCAGCCTGAGTGACACCCCTAAATGGCTGGATGTTCTCACAAAGCTAGAAAATCAACTGGAAAAGCGGCAGCGGCTGAGTTTAATCACACGGCAGTGCAGGCGTCTGCACGGTGAGAGGGGCTGCTGTTTCCCTGTGTTGCATTTAGAAACGACGGATGAATTATGATTTTTGAATACACATCCCTCAAAAACCTGGCAGAATAAATTCTTTCAAATCTCTCAACCCCTGTTTTGTTCTGGGCCCCAGCCCTTCTGCTCTTTGCTTATGTTAAATATCACCTTCAATAATTTTACCGATCAAATGATGTTAGCTTCCCCAAAACTCCAGGGAAACAGAGGGCCTCTTCCGTGGCAGAGCTGAATGCATATGGAATTTGAATGAGCCAGCTATGCATGGGCCAAAGAACTTCCTGTCTTTAACATTCCAGTAGATGGAGAGGAGAGTCCACGAAGTCAGAACGTGAGAAAAGATGAGAGACACTTTGTCCAGTTCTTCTCGCGCTCTTATATATTTATCTTAAACACAAAGAAAAATACCCAATGGGAAAATAATTTTGAACCTGAGTCTTCTTCCTCTCCTTCTTCTTCTTGAGGGAGAAGAAGACTCAGGGTCAAAATTATTTTCCCAATAGGTATGTTTCTTTGTGTTTGTTCGTTTATTAATTTCCTTTTAAATATCTGTATATTGAGGAAGAAAATAAGGAGGGGATCGGAAGAAAGAAAGAAGGTTGCTAATTTACTTAACAGCTTACAAACGTGAATGCCTAACAGACACATTTAGATGAGATAACACTTCAGGAGTTGAAATGTGGGTCCTGAATATTCTCTAACTGTGAATTTCTCCTTCTCCCTCTTTCTCATAACAGTCTGTTTCCCTCCATGTCACCATACCTTGAATATAGGGGCTCTGTGGCAAAGCTGGGGAAGAACTATGCTAAATTCTCTAATCCTGTATTGAAGCCACCTAATAGTGGAGGGTAAAATAACTATTATTGCTTATTTTTTAAGAACTTTTACTACTTGACCTGAGAAGATGTACCATCAATAAATAATGTTTTAATTCATCTGAGAAAAAAATATTTTTGCTATAGAAGTATATAAGCCAATTGCTGTATTTACTGAAAGTTTTTCATTCCCCAAATCCAAATTTCTCTGAGTTAGACACTGATTGGGCTTATCGAAGCATTGTTGTATTACATTTTTATTTTATACCACTTGTCACTTTTGTTGCTCGAAATGAAATCATCGTCACTTCTCTGGATAAGTTATCTGGATGAGTCAGAAATCAACCAGCTTCAAGCCTATCAAGTTAGCATGCCTCCTTCCGTTCTCTCTGTACCGGTGAAAGTGGGGTTAGCCCATGGATCACTGGGTACTCCTCCGGTGGCCTCAGATGTGTTATAAATATCCCACCAGAATGAGGTTGTTCATAAAGACGTGGTATAAACTGAAGTGAATTTAAAAATATCTCTTAGTTCCCACTGACGGTCACCTCAGTAGAATTCCCTTAGTGCGTTCGATTGAAAACCACTGGTGACAACCGCTATTCCTGGGACTTTATACACATTTTCAGATCCAGCCCTTGAAACCAGGGGTTGGCAGACTTCTTTGATCATACGCCCCGTTTCACAATGTGGAACATGTATCCACAACATATGCATGCTCATTGATTTATTACGTGTATTTTCTGCACTGCCACTATAGTACAAACATTATAAAATGCGCACAAAATAGGGATTTTTAAAAGAATCTGATACATATAAAACAAACTTTATTTTAAATAATAAATTAGAATAATATGTTGCTTATAGTTATTTATAATAATATTCCGCCTTCAAAAATATAACAACATTTTAACAACATAACATTTTAACAAGAACAATTGAATATGCTTCATGTTTTTCTAAGATCCTGACTAATCAGTTTATAATAGGATCTAAATATGTTTTTAAGCTCGCTGTTAATGATCTCAACGCTTAAACATAGCGTCATTATGCTTAGCTTAGTGTGGCTATTTCAGTAGGAGATGTGCTGGCTTTGCCATTTCCTTGTTCATTTGTATTCACGTTATTATTATTAATTTTAATATGTGGTTTTACTATAGGGATCTTTGTAAGCCAGGGATACTTTAGTTATACCAGGTAATATAATCCACAATTCCTATTAGCCAAACACAAAAAAACCATAATGGCTTGCAATATGGTGAAAGTGGTCTAACAGGTGAGGGTGCCTGTCACCTCCTGTGATGCAATCTGCCTTCCCTCCCTCACTTTCCTTCCTGGGCTGTGTGAAACATGTGGTCATCTGACATGCAGAACAAGTGATGGCCCCAGGTCAGTCCATCCATGGAACATTGAAGTCGGCAGAGTTGAATATAAATAAATGTAAATGTGTACAAAATTATAATGCATAACACACACACGTGTGTGTGTGTGTGTGTGTGTGTGTGTGTGTGTTTGTGGTGTTTCACCCATTTGAGTGAGCATACTCGATTTCGGAGGCCAATTCTCTAGACTACCTAATAAAATATGTACTGTCATCTTCATTTCACTGACAAGGAAAAAGAAACAAAGTTTTGGAGGGTTACAATTAGTAACTCTCATTTTTACAGTTGGTCTTTTCTCCTAGGCTGCCAGAAAAAAAATAAAATAAAAACAGTAGTGGCTGGCACGGTGGCTCACACCTGTAATCCCAGCCCTTTGGGAGGCCAAGGCAGGCTGATCCCAAGGCCAGGAGATCAAGACCATCCTGGCTAACATAGTGAAACCCCGTCTCTACTAGAAATACAAAAAATTAGCCGGGCATGGTGGTGTGTGTCTGTAATCCAGCTACTTGGGAGGCTGAGGCAGGAGAATCGCTTGCAACTGGGAGGCGGAGGTTGCAGTGAGCTGAAATCGCGCCACTGCACTCCAGCCTGGCAACAGAGCAAGACTCCATCTCAAAACACAACAAAACAAAAAACACAGTAGTTTGGTCACCACTGTTTGTGTTTTGTTTTTAAATCTTATTATTTAAAGCTGTCGTCACAGGGTGAAAAAACATTTTCATTTAGTGGGATATGGAGGCAGAAAGCTGTGAACCCATTACTAACAATGATTATCACATCCCAGTGATAGGATCTGTGGAGACTAGGCTGGCATCAGCTGGACTCCTTTAGTAAACAGAGTGCTGCTGCATGACGCCTCTCATCTGAGGTTCTAACATCCCCCTCTTTTTATTTCTTCCCACACACTCTCGTTTTGTACCCAGATGGCCCTGGCCAGCACACCTACCAACTGGGATAAGCCTTCTTATCCACACCAGCTCTGAACTATCATGCCTGCATGTAAAATAACTCCAGTGAAATGGAAGAATGCTTTTCAACATCACTTGAAAGTATGACTAAACTCACACACTTCAGTTTGAATGAAGCTTTTCACATTAGGAAAATAACATAGACTTATTCTATACAAAATTTGGAGACTACAGAGAAAACTGAGGAAAGATCACTCATAAGTCTGTCACTCCACATAATCACTGGTAACACTGAATGTATTACCTTCTGACATTTTTCCTTTACATAGTCGTAATCATATTGCATATGTAATTTTGTGCCTTAATTTTTTGCCTCAACATAAATAAAATAAACATGTTTCGTGTTTATAAATTCTTAATATAAATACTTCCTGAGCTTAAGTTTCTGTCCTGCACAATAATCCATCTGGTGGATGGTAGCACACATTTACATATGCAATTTTTTTTTTTTTCTGAGATGGAATCTTGCTGTCACCCAGGCTAGAGTGCAGTGGCATTGATCATACTTCAATGCAACCTCAAACTCCTGGGATCAAGTGGTCCTCCCGCCTCAGCCTCTCAAGTAGCTGAGACTACTTTGGACTCCTGAGTACTACTTGGAGTCCTACCTGGGAAGTCTGGAGTAGTACTTGGGAGTTGTTGGTATGCACCATCAAGTCTGGCTTTTTTTTTTTTTTTTTTGTAGAGACGAGGTCTCACTATGCTGTTCAGGCTAGTCTTGAACCACTGGCCTCAAGAGATTCTTCTGCCTCAGCTTCCCAAAGAAGTGGGATTACAGGTGTGAGCCACCTTGCCAGGCCTACAAAATTCTTGAAGTAGGAAGGATAAATGCAAAATAATGTAGGCGAGCAAAGTCAACTCTTAATTTCAACTCTAATGGAAATATGAACAGACTGGATAATTGGAAATAAAATTTATTTTCCTGCAGAATGAATTCCTTTCTTCTGATGATGAATTTATCTTCTGAATTTTGCTTAGACTGGGTGAAAGATGTTTTGTATTTCTCAAACATTTATCTTCATATAGACAAGGGAAGTGGCCTTGGAATATAGTAACTGGAAGAGGAAAACCAACTCTTAAACAATTATAGATAAGTAAATATTACTGATAATTTGTACTGTATTATTAAATTAAAAGAATTTTGAAAAATTAATTACACGTACTATATTTGCATAACTCATTTTAAAGTTGCAGGTCTTTATTGCTTCTAATAAGATTAGTAGTATTGATTTCTGGTATGAAAGGCTGGCCACTATTTTTTAAATGTTACTATAGTTGTGAAGAATATCTTTTAAAAACAGGGGGCTAACTTTTACATGAAAATTTCCATTCTGTAACAAAAGGAAGTACTGTATATAATGAAAGAAGAAATATAAGAAATATCATGGGACTATTTTTGCATGCATGCTGTTTTATTGATAATGACCATGTAAAAAACGTGGGGTTATAATTAGCTATGGAAGGAGTATTGCTGAAATCATTCCTGTTGTCTCATATGTACCATTGCCGATCAAGGTAAGGTAATAATTATCTGAAATCAAATAAATGGAAAAAATTTAAGAAGTGTTTCTGTATAATTATATATATAATGTGTATATATAGTGAATGAGTTTATACACACCCACATATACACACAAACTATCGTGTATATTTAATGTATATGAACCAAATTGATTACCTGTATATATGAAAATAAAAATCTTTTTAAAAACTCTAAAAGTTTAGTCAACTGACTCTCCAGTACTATTTAAATAAAAAGGTTTGGCTAATCCAATGCATTTGTTTTAATTTTCCAGAAAAGAAAGATTACAAATGATCCTGGCTTTTGAATGAAACCATTCCCTCTTCAAGAACAGAACATTTTAAGATCTAGGATTCTGTGTGGCTGCTGAAGTGGTTAAGTCATTTCAAGCTGTGATCTCTACAGTGCCACTGAAAGCAGTGGGGAAAGTGAAAAATTTTATCAGCCTAGTGTTAATTTGATGCTTTTCTTTCCTTTTCCTGTCCCCCCTCCTTTTTTTTTTTTTTTTTGCTTCTTCTCTTTCTTTTTCTCTTTTTTCTTTCCTTTCCTTTTTTTTAAATTGAATTCATGAAATTTCTTGGGTGCTCCAGTGTCCTGTAATCAGATTATAGACACTGTAAGTTGTTCATCACTTTGTCTTCTGAAAATTTCTGAAATCATACTTAACAGAGATTCCAAGATAAGCCGTTTGAATACTTCTCACTGAATTGGTAACAAAACAATCACTTCCTAACAAAAACAAATTTTGAATTCCCAGAATGCACAGTGGCCTTGCTCCAGAATTAAAGAGAGATGAATCGGTTCTCAGGTGCTTTGGTATCTGACATATGCGTTATGTGTAACCTTGGATTAACTTTACTGAGCCCCAGTGTCCCCATGTGTAAAGCAGAAATGCTAATAATACTTCCTTCAGAGGGTTGATGCAGAGATGAAATGAAACAGCATTTGTATAGCCCTTGGCAGAGTTCTTGGCATGTAATAGGTACTCAAAAAACAATAGCTGATGATCTTAGAATATATTACCAATGAATTAAATAAAACTAATATATCATTTCCTTATATGTGCAGTACAAATAGCACTAACTCATGATACATGGAGTGATTGCTCAAATGTTCAGTTATGTCACTAGGTAACCAGCAGATCATTGCAGAGCTCAGGGCAAACACAGTGTTATTTAATTCACAGGATGGCATTGTTGATGTTAGTCATTATACATAAATTACAGAAATAGGAAGACAAGCAATTATACCTGAAAAACTGGAACTTGCAATAAAGACTTACTGTATTTTGAAACGTATTTTGAAAATTTTAAGTTTCATGAAACACATTTATTTGTTAACTATGATGGAGAACTAAAAAACAATCAAAGACTGAAAAAGAATCAATGAGCTATGAAAAACAAACCCACTAAACATTCACAAAGCACTTTCCAAAACACTCAGGGCCCTTGCATGAAAGCGTTTGAGATGTCTAATACGCTTTGAAGGCATCTTACTACCTAACAGAATTTCACTTATGTCCTTTTAAAAAAGGAAGAGTAGGCCAGGCGCGGCGGCTCATGCCTGTAATCCCAGCACTTTGGGAGGCTGAGCTGGGCGGGTCACCTTCACCTGAGATCAGGAGTTGGAGACCAGCCTGGCTAACATGGTGAAATCCCATCTCTACTAAAAATACAAAACAATTAGCCAGGTGCGGTGGCATGCACCTGTAATCCCAGCTACTCAGGAGGCTGAGGCAGAATCGTTGGAACCTGGGAGGCAGAGGTTGCAGTGAGTGGAGCTCCCACCACTGCACTCCAGGCTGGGCAGCAAGAGCAAAAACTCCGTCAATAATAGTAACAATAATAAAAGTAACTGTAACGCCTAATATATGTAATCACTTTTGAAAATCAGTGAAAAGGGCCTCATGCAAATGGACAACCGATAGTAGAATGAGTCTATAGTGTAACTAAAGATATAATAAGTAAAGAAAAGCTGCTGAAATTATAAGGGTATTTCACGTTCCCTCCCTCCCTCCCTCTCTCTCTCTCTCTCTCTTTCTTTCTTTTCTCCTCTCTCTCTTTTTCTTGCTCTGTGTCCAGGCTGGAGTGCAGTGGCGTGGTCTCAACTCACTGCAACCTCTACCTCTAAGGTTCAAGTGATTCTCCTGCCTCAGCCTCTAAGTAGCTGGGACTACAGGTGCAAACCACCATGCCCAGCTTTTCTTTTGCATTTTTAGTAGAGGCAGGGTTTCACTATGTTGGCCAGGATGGTCTTGATCTCTTGACCTCAGGTGATCTATCCCCCTAGGCCTCCCAAAGTGCCAGGATTATGGGCATGAGCTACTGGGCATGGCTGTATTTCACCTATCTTTCTAACTGACCTAAAAAATAAAATAAAATTTTAAAAGCCCCTCCATTTTACAACACCAAAGTGTTATACCATGAAAAGCCAAATTTATTTGACGATTTTTGGGTAACAGCAAAACTGTCAACAAAATTCACTAAAATACCAGCCAAAGACAATTGGAAAGCGAAGGAAGAACTGGTGCTTCATAAATGAAAGTCTAGATTAATGTGATTAAGTTTCTTTAGAGCCATTCAAAAACATAAACTGAATCTTGTTGAAAAAGAAAATCTGTTAGTCTGCATTTCATAAAGGGGACTATTCCCTCGGCCTACATGACTTTTCCCCCTTTTGTTTTATGGCAGAGCTTCATGTTTCGTATAGTAAATAAAGATGTGACCGGGGATGAGGGAAGGTCAAGGCACGAAGCTCTCTCTTTCTTTCCTTAAAGATCTTTTGGGGTTTTCAACCAATTCAGTGAAGGGCAAAATGAATTAATTAGTTGAAAGTGATAGAACAATTAGCACTTCAATCCAATTTTGTAGGGGTGGGGACTCCACTAAGTCTCCTGCCTTTTGTTCAAATGAATTCAATTTCAAAGTTAATTTTAAACATTAAAAGCACAACCTTGAACTTCAACAGAAATATATAACTGTTTGCAGTAGGTGCATTCTTAACTTACCCCTGATGAGTGAATGAGAGAGCTCATACGGATTTCCTCTGCCCGTTTATTTAGCAGAAGAAAAGGAAATAAACAATAAACCAAGGTGATGGTGGCAGGGGATAGCCCACCCTCCTGCTGTTCTTAAAGATATTTGGGAAAACCTCCTTGGCATTCTATAAGAAACACATAGACTAGAATATGCAGGATCAAAATGAGACATGACTTGCGGTAAATGGTTAATCTAAGAGGACATCAGCAGTCACTTTTTGTTTTCCATATTGGGTGTAAACACTCTAACTTTATATTCTAAAAAATTGAAATTATATGCAGAATAAACAATTCTATACATTGAGTCAAAGAGCATGAATTAAAAAAGTGTCATTTTATGCAATTATTCTGAAGTTCTGGGAGGGTTTTTATCCCAATCCATTAAAAAGTAAATATAAATTAGTCCTCTAAGAAGTTTTTTTTTTTTAAAGGAGAAATGAAATCGGTTTTTTTTTTTTAAGTTCATTATTTCTTACGGCAAAAATCACTGTATCTTTGGCATCTGGGAAAGCTACACACCACTGAAATTTTAATATATGTGGTGTAATTTAGCAGAGCCCTTACAAAGTGTTGAAAGAAGTTTAATGGAGGGCGTCCATTGGGTATTATTGATCTGTCAAAGAGAATGAGTGCTGCACACATAAACCAAACTGCACAGCAAGTGACAACTACAGGTTTAAAACCGAGTCTCCCGGCGTTCAACCTAATGAGCACCTGCTAAGAGAGAACTGCGGGAGGATGGAGACATTTAGACAGGAGGGGGCAAATGTGTTCTGGTTTCAGTGCCATTGGTACTCATGTCTTAGGCAGCCATCTTTAACCACGCTTCCACTTGGGAATAAGTCTGTTGCGTCTAAACCTAAGCCATACTCCCCCACCTCCTCCCACATAATAATTAAGAAATGAGTAAAAGGCAACATAACTTTCTGGTGAATTGAAGCTTTCTTACTTCAGAGGCATTTCTAACACTGCTGGCCCTAGACATTCCCGATGAACAACTTTGATAAGAGCACTTTTTTCAGCCACACCACTAATTGGCATACTCTTATTTTTACTTTAATTTAAAACCAAAGGGGAGAAAAATGATTTCCAAAGCACCTGCAATCTGACGTGTGTGAGCAGAACGGAAAGTATTTTTTTTCAAAATTGGATTAATTAGCATGATCGGAAAAACAAAAAGAACACAGCCACCAGTAAGTAGTGCATTAATCATATTGCTAGTAATTAGTGCCACAATAGAAATACAAGACAAAACAAAGAAGTTGGAAATAGTTCTGAAACTAGTCATATTTTGTAGGTATCACTTGCTAAGAAATAGACATAGTTAGATGTGCAGAGAGGACAAGAGTAATAGAATCTCAAAAATCACAGAAAGTTGAAAGACTCAACTGCATAAATCCTGAACCCCCGGGAAATGGAGAAATTGATATAGTTTTAGTGCCTAAAATCCACAGTTAAAAAATAGACAGGGAGGGAGGGAGGGGACAGGGAGAGGATAGAAAAGAAATAGAGGAACAGAATGTATTTCCATTTTAAAAAGAGAGAGTTTATGCTGTTGTAACAAAGCTAATGCCAGGTGTAGCCAAACCTCAAACTGGCAGGATTGTTTTGAAACACAGAAATAGTGGCTGGGCGCTGTGGCTCAAGCCTGTGATCACAGCACATTGGGAGGCCGAGATGGGAGGATCACTTGAGGCAGGAGTTCAAGACCAGCCTGGTCAACATATTGAGACCCATCTCTAAACAAACAAACAAAAATCCCCCAGAAATGTCAAGATTTCTTTTTGCTTTAAATGTATGATAGGATAATGTAAAGGAATTCAAAACTTTCCTTAGAGTGATACAAACATTAAATTAATTAGGATCTTTAAAGAAAAGAATAAGACACAGGATTAATTTCCTAGCCCTTAATTTTCCTGTATCAGGGTCTGTTCTAAAAATTGTTTTATATGAAAATTCTGATTTGTGTTGACTCATTTTACAACTAAGATTGAGCCCAGTGAGATCCAAAAGAATACGAAGAGGAAAATTAAAATTTTTCTTCTGGGTCTGAAAACCCCATGTCAAGTCACCTGCTTTTCTATGCTCCAATTTTTCTTACCCAGGAAAATGAAAACTGGCAGAATAAAGATTCAACCTAAGTGTTACTTCTTTGAGGATGTCTGTGTTGGGCCATTCTTGCATTGTTATGAAGAGGTACCTGAGACTAGGTAATTTAAAAGAAGGAGGTTTAATGGACTCAGTTCTGCAGGCTGTACAGGAAGCAGAGTGCCAGCATCTGCTTCTGAGAGGCCTCGGGAAGCTTTTACTCACTGCGGAAGGTGAAGCAGAAGCAGGCACTTCATGTGGTGCGGGAGGAACAAGGAGGGAGGGGGCGCCACACCCTGTTAAATGACCAGATCTTAGGAGAACTCGCTCACAATGGCAAAGACAGCACCACGCCACGAGGAGTCTGCCTCCAGCACCCAAACACCGCCCACCAGGCCCCATACCCAGCGTTGGAGATGACAGTTCAACATGAGATTTGGGTGGGGACAAATGTTCAAACTGTATCGATGTCGTCATGGTGGCATATGAAATGAAGAATTTTGTTTCTTTTATTAAAATAAATAAATAAGAGTTGTGTGCTTGGAGGTAGTAACAGGTAATGCTGATTAGAAGCTGATTTTCACAGAATGGTAGATATAGGAAGAAAGAGACATCTTAGAAATGAAATGGAAGGGAGGTATTTGGCTGCAGCTTCCCCTTCTATACTTCCTTCAGATCTATTACTCTTTTACAAGGTTCACTAAATATCTTCTTCTGTCTTTGAACCTTTCTTTTTTATTTATGTATTTTTTTTTAGACTCAGGGTCTTGCTCTGTTGCCCAGGCTGGAGTGCAGTGGCGCCATCATAGCTCACTGCAGCCTCAAACCCCTTGGCTCAAGGAATCCTCCCTTCTTAGCCTGCCTAGTAGCTGAGACCACAGGCGTGAACCATCATACCTGGATAATTTTCTTTATTTTTTATAGATGGGGTCTCACTCTGTTGCCCAGGTTGGCCTCTAGTGATCTTCCCACCTTGGCCTCCCAAAGTTCTGGGATTACAGGATGAGCTGCTGCATGTGGCCTCATTTTTCAGTACTCCCTTCTCTCACTCTTACTGGGCCTCCCTTCCTTTCTGGATTATCTCCTTCTGTTCCTCAGTTATTCTTCTAATACTTCTCTTCATAAACCTTTTATGGCCTTAATACCTGAGTCTGGAGGTCAGTCACTCACCTAGCTCCCTATCCCTCTCACTTTGGTCAAGTTATTTTTTTAAGTCAGAGTATTTTAATTTCCCTATTCATGATAATAGCAGAACTTCCATTTTCTTTAGTAGCCTCAACCTTTCAGATAAAAGAAAATATATTATGCAAAGCCCATTCTTAATTTGGATAATTAAGTAGCTAATACATTATTTGAATAGTCTCTGCAACATTAAGAAGAACAGCTTTAGCCGGGCGCGGTGGCTCAAGCCTGTAATCCCAGCACTCTGAGAGGCCGAGGTGGGTGAATCATGAGGTCAAAAGATCGAGACCATCCTGGTCAACATGGTGAAACCCCGTCTCTACTAAAGATACAAAAAATTAGCTGGGCATGGTGGCACGTGCCTGTAATCCCAGCACTCTGAGAGGCCGAGGTGGGTGGATCATGAGGTCAAAAGATCGAGACCATCCTGGTCAACATGGTGAAACCCCGTCTCTACTAAAGATACAAAAAATTAGCTGGGCATGGTGGCGCGTGCCTGTAATCCCAGCTACTCAGGAGGCTGAGGCAGGAGAATTGCGTGAACCCAGGAGGCGGAGGTTGCAGTGAGCCGAGATTGCGCCATTGCACTCCAGCCTGGGTAACAAGAATGAAACTCTGTCTCAAAAAAAAAAAAAAAAAAAAAAAGAAGAACAGCTTTAGAAATATATCTTCACACAAACTCCACGTGTAAAGTATAAATTTGACATCAGATATATAGCAATATAGAGGAAAGACTGATAACTCTGACACATGAAAGTAATAAATTCATGTATAGGCAAAGAAAAAGTTAAAATATACCAACTTATTAAGAAGAAATTTGTGCAATATATATGCCAGAAAAAGGGCCAATGTAATAAATATACGAACAGCTTGTCTTAGTTTGAACTGAAATAACAAAAGACCATAAACTGGGTGGCTTATAAATAACAGAAATTTAATTTTCATAGTTCTGGAAGTTGGAAGTTCAATATCAAGTTGCCAGCTGATTTGGTATCTAATGAAGGTCTACTTTCTGGTTCTATGTTCCACACTGTGGAAGGGGCACATGGAGCTCTTGGAGGTGTCTTTTGTAAGGGCACAAATTCTATTCATGAATGTTCTAATCTTGAGACTTAATCTGCTCCCAAAGATGCCACTTCCAAATACATTACACTGGGGATTCAATTTCAACATAGGAATTTGATGAAGACACAAACGTTCAGTCTATGGTATAACACTTATAAAATCAATAAGAAAGAGACAAAACACTCCATAGAAAATGGATAAAGTGCACAAATAGTTTTTTAAAAATAAAATACAAATGGCTAGCCATTAGTGACTAAGCAAAAAACTAAAAGAGTGTTCAACATTACTCATAATTTTAAAAGTGCAAATGAAAGCAATGATGCACCTGTTCATCTAGCTGATAAGGATTTTTAAATCCAACAATGGCAGCTGTTGACAAGCACACAGAGAAGTGGTGCTCATTCACATGTGCGGTGAACAGATGTTTACTGAGTTCTACCCTAGAGTACTTACGATGGAATAGCAAGTTGTGACAGTCTTTAAGAAGGGCAACTTAGAAATATCTAAAAGAATGTGCTTCTAAGAATGCATGTTGACAAAGACATATCTACAAAGTGAATTTATTACTGTAATACTTATAACAGCAAAGAAACAGTGGTATGAGACAGAGCACAATGTAAATGTTCTCCAGTGGGCGAGACTGCTTAAATATAACATGGTATTTTGGTACATTTCATATGTTTGTGATGTACAACATTATACAGGCGATAAAAGAAATGGAATGGACTACATAAACTCATGCAAAAAGCTATCTAAGGTATGTTTAGTGAAAAGAAGGTGGGCAGATGTAGACTATAGATGGGATCTCCTTTTGTAAGACTAAGAAATATTTATATTTATTTCTCTAAGCATGCTTATACATAAAAATTTCTGAAAGGGGCTGGGCACAGTGGCTCATGTCTGTAATCCTAGCACTTTGGGAGGCCGAGGCAGGTGGATCACGAGGTCAGGAGTTCGAGACCAGCCTGACCAACATTATTGAATGTCATCCCTACTAAAAACACAAAAAGTAGCTGGGCGTGGTGGCACATGCTTATAATCCCAGCTACTCAGGAGGCTGAGGCAGGAAAATCACTTGAACCCGGGAGACGGAGGTTGCAGTGAGCCGAAATCATACCACTGCACTCCAGCCTGGGCCACAGAGCAAGACTCCATCTAAAAAAAAAAAAAATTCTGAAAGGACACGGAAGAAACTGTTTTCAGTTGTTACCCTGGAGAATGATGATAAGAGTTAAGGAGAAAAGGGCATTTTACTTTTTCACTTTATATTCTTCTGTTCTATTGCAGTTTAACCCTTGCAAGACTATATACATTACGATAATTTTAAAACTGGTTTCCAAAATAGTTCCAAGACATCCAAAAGCTTGATGTCTTCATGAAAATTAATTTCAGAAAGACATAAGGAAATTTACTGGTGTACTTAGTTTTTGAGAAAAGAATATCCATGGATGAAGCCAAAAAACATATTCCTACAATTTTACTCTATATTATACATAGACATGAATACTATAGACATAATTAAAACAAATGTAAATGGATATTTGTCAGGTTTGCCTGGGGGAAATCTTTTTGTTTATATGTCTGAATTTGTGAACTCAGGATCAAAGCTAACAGTCTAGGAAAAGAATAGGAGATTCCTGGTCTTAGTAAATCTTCGCAATGTGGACTTTTCACCAAACTTTGTAATGTACCTTACAATTTTAACAACAAAGACTACCTTTAAAAATTGCTTTAAATAAGACCTCAAGGTTGTATAATATTAAACCAAGGGCAGGTGACTTCTGCATCCTCAGAACCCGCCAGGAGCAGTCAAGTGACTTGGAAAGAGTGTGGGCCGTGAATGCAGGTCAGGGCTCCATTGCATAGGGGCCTCCTGAAGCCAAACATTTGATCTCTCTGAGACTTGTTTTTTAAACATATAAAACAGAGATAATAGTACCCACTGTGGGAGCTATGTTTAGGAGACAGAATTTGATCCATAAAGGCAGCGTTGCTCTGTGTGAAGGATGCACATTTTGGAGTCAGTTATTTTTGTTGCTGTTGTTGTTTTTCGTTTTTGAGTTGGAGTCTCACTCTGTCACCCAGGCTGCAGTGCAGTGGTGCGATCTTGGCTCACTGCAGCCTTTGCCTCCCAGGTTCCAGCGCTTCTCCTGCCTCCGCCTCCAGGGTAGCGGGGATTACAGATGCCTGCCATCATACCCAGTTAGTTTTTGTATTTTTAGTAGAGATGGGGTTTCACCATGTTGGCCAGGCTGGTCTCGAATTCCTGACTTCAGGTGATCTGCCTGCCTTGGCCTCTCAAAGTGCTGGGATTATAGGAGTGAGCCGTCATGCCAGCCTGGAGTCAGTTCTGATTCGAATCTTCACTCCACTACTTACTAGTTGTGTGAACTTGGGTAAGCTAACCTATCTTCTCAATGCTTCAGTTTTCTCATTTGAAAATTAGGTGTGTGCGTGTGTGTGTGTGTATCTATATCTACATCTATATCTATCTATCTATCTATCTATCTATCTATCTATCTATCTATCTATTTGCTATGGAAGATAATTACAAAGATTTAATAGGTAAGTCACACAAAACATCGAGCATATCCTGGCACATAGTTAATGCAATGTAAATGTTGGTCCCTGATTCACATGAAGTATCATGAAAAGAATGTGAATGGTTACAGCCAGCTGAGATGGAGCTCACTCTTTAATCTCCTTGGTTTACAAAGACAGTAAAGGAGAGAAGAAAGAAGGAAGCTGTGACTTATCCATATCTGGATGCATCAGGATCTGTCTAGAGATAGTGCGATCCCTCAAAACTTCCTTTGCATTTCTGTTTCTAGCTACAATAGACTAACCAGATTTACGCTTCCACCTGAAAGAACTGAAAAACAGACAAAATATACTTTAAAATCCTAGTTTTTGAGACACTGGCTTTAGGTAATGAGGGGCAGTGATCCTGGTGAGATGGAAAACAAATGGTGTAAACCCTATGGCTCTGGTCTAAATGTTTGTGTCCCCCTTGGAATTCATGAGCTGAAACCTGCTCTCCAATGTGGTATTCAGATGTGGGGCTTTTTGGAGGTGATTGGGTCATAAAGATGGAGCCCTCATGAATGAGATTAGTGCCCTTATAAAGAGACTGAAAAATACTTGTTCATCCTTCACCATGTGACAGGAAAGCTAGAAAGGGCCACCTATGAGGAATATGACCTCACTGCATACCAGATCTGCCAATGCTTTCATCTTGGACTTCCCTGTCTCCACAACTGGGAGCAATGCATTTGTATTCTTTGTAAGTTACCCAGTTTAAGGTATTTTGTTAAGCCTGAACAGACTAAGAAACCTACCCATCTTACTGACTTGAGAGAGTTTCCAGGGTATGGTTTAGGGAGAGAGATACAGGTGGAGTCCAGTAACTTCCCTGAATTGAGGAAACAGTGCTTAAAGGCTGGGATGTCCACGGTGGCTAGAATTCACAGGATCAAGTACCAGAGAGGAGAAGGCTGGGTGTCTGCAGAGGCTCTGCTCACAGATTCAGCAGAATACTCATCAGGACATGCCTGTGGGGAGGCTGCCGGAGGCCTGGGAAGGAACCACCTGAAAGGTTTGGCAGGAACACTGTCCAGTACCATCATGGTTACGTATGTGGTTGGATTCTGTCCTAGGTTAGTCCTATGCTGACAACCAGACTGAAAACCTTACAATTTACAGGGCACTGGGGCAGAATACACTCTCCCTGTCATCTTTTGGCTTTCCTTTTGACCGTGTGTAACTGAATAAGGAACTTTTCCATGTAAATCTGCTCTTTATACATTCATCATCTATTGATAAATAAACACCATGTCCTCATGTTTTCTACAGGTAAATACAGATTGGGAAATGGGGCCAACCAGCCTCCATTTCTTTCCTTCACTTCCTCCCTTCCTCCTTGGCATGCCTTTCTGCTTTCCTTCCTTCCTTCTTTCTTCTTTCCTTTTCTCTTTTTTTTTTCTTACTACGAAGCCAAATAGGGCATAAAATGAAAGAAGGCCAGCAGACCAGACTTGGAAATGTGAAAATCACTAACCGTCACTGTAAAGAGATCGGGAACTGCCCTTTATTTAAAAGTGCTGCACTTGCCCAAGACCCTTCCTTCTTCCAACTCCAGGCAAGAAAATAGGGCCACAAAATGACGGATTGCAAATAGAGGAAATTTGTATTCAGATAAACTTGTGCATGAAAAAAAAAAAATACACACACACAAAAAAACCAGACCCTCATTTGGGGAGGCTTCCTTCAGTCTTTGCTCCTCTCTTAGCCTACCTCCCACTCTCTGAAGATTTTTTTTTTTTTAAAGAAAGTTCTGCCTGGACATGAATGAGAGGTTTCACTGCTTGTTTCAGGTCTTAGGACCTGCAAGAAACTCTCACACTTGAACTCACTGAAACTCCAATTAAAAATGAAGTACGGGTACATTGTTTTGCTGCTATGTGTTATCCACTAAGAGCTGGGAAAATCTGTCTCAAAGCTGTCCTTTGACCTCGGAAAGTCTTTACAAGGCCTCAGGAAGATTTCATTTACTTTAGGACAGACCCAAAGGCCTTGAGGTAAACCAATGAGCCAAATCTCGACATGTATAATATTCCTAAAAATGGATATATTCTACGTTGCAGAATGAAGTTGAACGCTCAGTATTTTTTAATACAACCAAACTAAGTACTTAGTGGGCTTTTTTCTAAAAGTATAGCTAGGTTCTTTTTCATTGAGTGTGTACATCTAATTGGAACATTGGAAGCAACCTCAGTCTCACAGAGTACCCAGGTTCTTGCTGTAGCCACAGGAAAATTCTTGCAAATACTTGTTGCAACTGAGTCCCCTCTTCCAATCCCACGCAAACCCAGTTCCCTTGTGTTGGAAAGTGCTTCATGCAGAACGAGAGAGTACTGCATTCTGAGTGTTCAGGCCGGCACTTTGTAGCGTAGCGTGTTCAAAAGACGAAGGTTTCACCATTAACAAGAACAGTCCAAAGACACAGCGGGCAGTGTGGTGTGGTTCAGAGAACCCTCCCTGGACTGTGTGAGGGGGTTTCAGCGATTCTGCAGCAGACAACCTTCAGGAAGTTGTGCCCATCTCTAAACCTCAGTATTTTCACCCCTGAAATGGGGGCTTTTTATTTTTGAATCCAAGATCAACACTGTAATAAATAAAAAAATGTCGGCCGGGTGTGGTGGCTCATGCCTGCGATCCCAGCACTTTAGGAAGCCAAGGCGGGTGGATCTGTGTATATCAATATGCTTCAAAAAGGGATTGTATCCTGCCATTTATAATCCTTTACCAGGACGGGGCGGGGAACACTAACGAAATTCTGGACACGTGGATATCTTAATTTGGAATGTGGTTGATTTTACTTTTGCATCGTGTCACTCATCTTTTAGACCCAAATAGGAGAAAGCATTTACTAAAGCAACGCAGCATTTGGAAGAACTAATGCAACTCCTCAAAGAGTTGCAAAGAATTAATGCAAATCCTCAAAAGGAGAGTTGCTGCACTTCTTACCAATAGAAGCAGCCTCCTTGTAATGGCATAAGTAAAATCCGTGGTTCCAAACCTCTGCTTCCTTAAGCAGCATTCTGAAGAACAAGTCTTTCTGGAGATTGTAGAGTCAGTTATTGAATTTCCATAGCATAAACTAGAGTATCATTGGACCCATCTAAAACCCAGGCTAATTTTACAGTTTCTCTTCCGATTCAAACATTTTCAGTGTGTTCACCTTTTGTGCCTTAACACTGACTGTATTACTTATGATGTTACCACCTAGTCTTATCTTATCTCATCCATCTTACCTTTCCTTACCTTATCTCATCCTCTGAAGTCATTACGCTAATATTAAGACACCTTGATAACAAAAGGCTTTTGTTCTCAACAGAACCTTGCTAAGTCCTTTCTTCCCCTCTCCCCTGACATAAAACATGTGCCTTGGTTCTCTTTTCTTTATGAGTTCAGCATTTAGATGCAAGTAAAAAAAGAAAGAAAAGAAAAAAAATCAAGTGAATATGTTGTTGAACACAAACAGATACATGCACACATGCGCTTAACCCCAGACTCACTAGAACAGCCTCCCACTGGAGCAGTGTGGAAGGCCAAGGGGACTCAAGCCTTTTGTTTAAGCAAGTGCTGGGAAACAAGGAGACATCAACCAGATTCAGGGCATCGTGTGAAGATCTGGCTTCACTCATCGCTTATTGTTGAGCACCAGGAGCAAAAATGTAGCGACTAATGCAAAGGAAATGCTTGGAGATCTAGCCCGGAAACTGATCCTGGCAAGTACGACTCGTTTCTCTGTAGTTTATGAGGGCAGACGTCTCTCTAGTTTATAAGGGTGGAATTCTTTGGTATTTAATTAGTGAATGAGTAGAATCTGTGCATTGAATTTAAGAAGAAAACAGTTTACTTTCTAGTCTCTGAGAAGTCTTGAGCGGTCCAGGAAAGATAGCTAATTGCTCACAGCAATCACAACAGCCTCTATGGGGTTTCTTGAATACTACCATGCATCACAATGCACCCAAACTGAACATGACATCTGGAGAAGAGTCTTCTACTTGCAAATATGAGTGAGAATCAAAAATAGATTAGAAAAACATAGTCATCCCAAGTCCTTTGTGGGGTTAGCCATCTAACAGGTGGGTGGCAGGAATAAAAGGGAAGGAGCTGCTACTTAGCTTCAAGATTTATTATAACTGGCCTAGGTTGCCCTTCCACTACCACGGAGATCACATTAAAAATGCAGATGAGTCTACTTGTGAGTACTCAGTCCTGTGGTGACAGTAGGGAGGGAGGGACGGAGGAAGGAAGGAAGGAGGGAAAGAAGGAAGGAAGGAAGAAAGGAAGCAGAGAGGGAGGGATAAAGGAAGGAAGGAAAGAGGGAGGGAGGGATAAAGGAAGGAAGGAGGGAGGGAGGGAAAGCAAAGGAGGAAGGAAGGAAGCAGGCAGGGAAGGAGGGAGGGAGGAAGAAAGGAAGGAAGGAGGGAGGGAGGGCAAGAAAAGGAGGGAGGAAGGAAGGAGGGAAAGAAGGGAGAAAGAAGGGAGGGAGCAAGGAAGGAAGGAAGGGAAAGGAAAGGAGGAAGGGAAACAGGGAGGCAAACATATTAAACACCTACTACATGCCAGGCATGGCTCTGGGTGCTGGCTGGCCACTGTCTGGGAAGGGGTGAGGCAAGAAAAGGGTGGTAGAGATGATGGAGGCCCTTGACAAAATGAGTTTTCTATTGCTAGTATCTTGGCCTGGAACTTTTTTTTCTCCTCCTTTCTTCTCTTTCTGTCTTCTGGAGTTGGCTGGCCATATCACTCTCAGGCTCAGCCTTGACTTACCCTGGGTAGAAGATGAATAGGGTTTAACCATCCAGTCAACCTTCCCTCACCTATCCACTGAGCAGGGCGGAAACGTCTAACGCATGAGGAGAATGGAACTGAGGGCTAGAGACCATGCGGAGGTGAGTGCAATGGGGTGAGTGCAAGGCTCCTTCTGGAGGGAGACCTGCTTTTGGCTGTAAGGTCTGCCACTTACAGGCCACGGGATTGTGGATAAAGTGTTATATTCTATTTTTCTCAACTTTTAGGCAGTGTTCACTTTGATAACAGATCGTTCTCCTGTTTTCATATCTCACTGCCAAAAGGGACTTCTGGTTGTCTGATTATAGGCACAGTGGCTCGCGCCTGTAATCCCAGCACTTTGGGAGGCTGAGGTGGGTGGATCACTTGAGGTCAAGAGTTTGAGACCATCCTGGCCAACATAGTGAAACCTGTCTCTACTAAATATACAAAATTAGCCAGGCGTGGTGGTGGGTGCCTGTAATCCCAGCTACTAGGAAGCCTGAAGCCGGAGAATGGATTGAATTTGGGAGGTGGTGGTTGCAGTGAGCCAAGATTGCAACATTGTAGTCCAGCCTGAGCAACAAGAGCAAAACTCCATCTCAAACAAAAACAAACAAACAAAAACTTTGCTTAGTTTAGTGTTTAAAAGCACAGGCACTAGAGCCAGCCTACCTGGGTTTAAATCCAGACTGCAACATACTAGCTGTGTGATCTTGAACAACTTAATCTCTCTGTGCCTCCTTTCCCAGTCTACAAAATGGAGTTTGTGAGAATTTGAGAAGATACTGTGTGTAAATCTGTAGTATGATACCTGGCATATAATAAAGGCTTGTTATGTGTTAACTATTTTTATGCACAGTATCCTACGTTGCAGGTTCTCTATAATCAATCTTAGAGAAATAATCAAGAGCACTTACTTTTTCTCAAATGCTACTTTCTTGGTGACTAGTCAAGGGATATTTATTTTCCTTTCTCATTATTACTTACCATGCTTGGTTCTTTCTTAGGTGGCAAAGAAACCATCCTGTAGAATAATAATAGTTTCCTGAATGTATGCACTAGTTTCCCTGGCTTTGTAGACCAAGTGAACCACCTCTGAATGACAACCAGCAGCATGTGGGACTGTGGCTGGGTTATGATGATCTAAGGGTCATGTGAGAGGATTGTGACACAGAGATGCGGTGGGATGGCCTGCCCATGATTGCCCAGGACGTCAGGGTGCTCCGATTCTCAGGCCCCCGCCTGCTCACTGCTCAAGTCATACCCACCTCATCTGCTGCCCACATTCTACAGTCATAATAATGACTGATTTCTGTCTTATTTGGTAAAGCTCTTGGGTACTGTGGTGATCATGTTACACACATATCAAGTGGAATGGGTAAAAAGCATCCAGAAGGCAAAAGGCAATTTCAAGCATGCAAAATGCGCTCACTGACATGGAAAATCAGTGATATCTAATTCCCATTGTGCCAGCCTTATGTAAATATGTAAGTAAGTGGAATTTTCTCAAAAGGTTATTAGTTATTATGAATTACCATTGCATTTTAAAGATCAACATTTCTAAGAGAGTATTAGGAAGGCCTTGCACACTGATGGCTGTGGTTTTTTTTTAGCTCATGCTGCTTCTTGAAACCCAAACACTTTGAAACTTTTGGAATGCTCTTGGGTATGTAGCTTAAAACTGTCAATAAAATTTAATAGCATTTGAATACAAATAATACATGGTAAAATCTAGAATTATAAGATGTTAGTCTTGAAAGAGATATTAGAAGTAATAGTTTGGTGACCTCCCCACTTCACTCACCCATTTTATATATGAGGAAACTGAGGATGTGAGATTATTTATTGAGGTTTCTATTAATTATTAGTTTTTATAATAACTATTCTATAATTAGGTTACCAGCTTCCAAATCCACTAATCTTTTCACTTCTCCATCCTAAGTTTGTGAAACCAAGTCAATTCACAATGACAAGGTATGCCCTGGTGCTAACGACAGCAACAGTTAGAAAGGCTATCATTTATTTTTCAAGTTTTTTTTCTTATGGCTCAGGTTTGAGTCCATATGCAATATTTCAAATGTCTGCATACTCTGAAACCCAAATTTCAGAGACAGGAATTTTGTTTGTTTGTTTGTTTCTACCAGTCTGAACCTCCTTAGACTTCATTCCCAGAAGGTGGAATTGTTTCTTTCTACCACGCCTGTTGGAAACGTGTTACTAACATCTACCAATTTACATGCTCTGCATCCCCCCTTTCATCTAGGCTTTTCCCAGATAAAAGTATTTCCATTCATCCACCATAGGTTCTGTTTTGTCAGGTGACTTCTTTAGAAACTATTTTTTTTTAAATCATGTTCTTTGCTTCTGAGAAAAATTTAGTTTTTGAAAACAATAAGTATAGGCAAATAAGGAGCCATCAAAAGGAAATGATGTCACATGTCAAACACTCTCGGGTGACCACACTTGTGAAACCTGCTCCAGCTCTCACCCGACTCACACTGAAGCATCAGTGTAGATCATGTTGTAATATTTCCTTGTGTGCGTGTGTGTGTGTTGCACCATTTTCACTTTCCTGGCACAAGTTAAAAGAAACAATTATTTGTTTATTTTTTTTCCAGCTTGAACATTGCTTTAACTATTTTTTGAACTGCATTTTTCATTTGAGTGCCATGTTCACTTCGATAACAGATCGTTCTCCTGTTTTCATATCTCACTGCCAAAAGGGACTTGCCGGTTATCTCTGATTGCAGGCAATTCGAACTTTAAGTAAGCCTGTCTTTATCAACTACTGTTTTAACAGCTGATTAATTAGTGCTGCAGAGATCTAGGGGAGGCCTTTATCTGAAGAGCAGTTCAACCATTAGCAAAGGGAACTTCCTTGTGCACCAGCAGCTCAGATAACAAGGTAAGATAATAGTCCACAATCCTTTGGCTAATGCAAACAGGAGCACTCCCTCTTATCCCAACACAGGGGCCGGAGAGAAACGCTCGGCCAAATTCTCAAAATACCATGATCTTCAGTGGTAAAAACTCCAGTCATTTTGTAAGTGCTTTTTTAGAATAGCACCTTTCGATTACACAGAAGAGCGGGCATCTCAAATAGTATTAGATAGCTATTGGCTATTTGCAGGGAGAAATCAAGCCCTAGTAAGATTCAGCAATGAGCCTGGCTGGGTTTATCTTATCAATTAAGTGTGAATCTGTGAGCTCACTGAAGCAGCTAGCCATGTACTCTTGGACGAGCCACTTACTAACTGATTTGCCCTCTCTGTAAAATGGCACTAATCAGAGTACCTACCTCCTGACATTATCGTGAGAATTAAGTGAGCCCATGCTTCCAATATTCTTAGAATTATGTCTGACACATGGAAAATGCTCAGCAGATATTACTGTCATTACTCAGTTAGAGAAGATGCGAGTAATGTAGGTTCTTCCAGTTCGAATAGAATTAGCCAGAGGTTAATTAAATATGAACAGACAGGACCTGGGGCTGTAGTTGGGCACAGACTATTATAACCATCACTCCCCACCAGCACTGTCGTGACTTATACCAGCAGCAACTATCTAATCATTGTCATCAGAGTTCACGATATTCTTAGCACTTCATATATATGAGTATGTTTAATCTTCACAGCCTGTGAGGAAGGTCCTATTTTTATTTCCATTTGACAGCTGATGGAATTGAAACCCAGGGAGCTGAAATGACCTGCTCAAGGTCACAGAGCGTATAATGCGGAAAGAGATTTGACCCCCAGCAGTCTGGTCAGGAACCACAGACTGCCCGCTCCTAACCACTCACTACTGCAATCGCATTATTATCACTCCAGGCTGAGCGTTCACTGTGTCAGGCACTTCCCCACTCAGAGGTGAAGCAACTTACCTGAAACCTGAGACTAATACGTAGATCAGCCAGATTCAAAGCTAGATCTTCCCCAACTCTCTCTCTCTCTCTCTCTCTCTCTCTCTCTCTCTCTCTCTCTCTCTCTCTCTCTCTCTCTCCCTCTCAAAAATGCTTTGATGCCTTTTCAGTGTGGTTTAGGGGTGTTTAGGGTTAAGGAGAGAAAGGTGACCAGGGGCCCAGAAATGAATCATTTGACTTTCTACCCCTTGGGATTCCCTCAAAGTCTCTGGTCCTCACTCTGAATCATCATTTTCCTTGTTGGGAAGGAAAGGCTGGGAGCCTGCAGGGCTGGGTTTTCCACAGGTAGGTGTCGTGGCTCACTCTACATTCTCCTAAAAATGTATTAAATGGAGGAGCATGTATGTGTGGAAATCCCACTTGTTGACCTAGTTGTTTTTAATTGTACTGAGAGGTGTTTGTTTTTTCCTTTTAGTGAATGATGCAGACTTGTCTAGCTTTAAAACATGAATTTACAAAAGGCTGAGTAAGCCCTCTCAGTTACCCAGAAAGAACTAAAGTGGGTTTATTAGGACCGTCTGGGACAGAGGCTGTCCCACCAGGTGTAGGCCTACTGACCTGTCTTTATCATTACTTTGAAATTTCCTGAAAGAAGCAGGGGCCTTGCTTCATTCATGACTTCACTCCAGCTTCTGCCATAATCTTTGCACATAGTAGGAAGCCTGGCGCACCATAGGAGACCAATACAGGGGAAGGAGATTTTGTTAATCAGTACAGAGTGTTCATGAGAGTTGATTTTTTAAAAAATTATTGTTATTCCTAAGAGATAAGATGTGATTTAACACTTTTCACAGCTGCAGGCAACTCAGAATATTTCAAGGCTGAAGTAGGGAAAGCCCAAGACACCCTTTTGAGAGTAGAATAAGCCAAACGAATGTTTAGAAATAGAGTTTCATCACATTTAAGAAAAGGCAGTACACCATTTGTGCTTAAGATTTTTTTTTCTTTTTATATGGCATTGAATGGTCTGTAGAAGTGAGTCTACCCGTGCTTTTCAATTAACAGTGCTTTGCAGAATATGAAAATCGTGATTAGTTTTGAGTGTAAGACACGAAGTCATTTCTCGAGAGTGTAAACTATAAACCTCAGCGTCTTTATTCTTCTAGACCTACCCAGGAAATCCTAAACCACTTTTCCTGCTAAATTTCTCAAAGACATACCTCTGGGTCACCTTGTGGGAGATGCTTCAAAGGAACTAATTGACCCCCTCAGGACACATCTCCAAACTTCAGCCCCTCAGCTGTGAAGGAAATGTCACATCAATTATGGAAGAAAGGTGCAGGGAATGGCAATCAGAGCAAGACTACAGGATTTGAGGAACTTGGTCGGCTGTGGCGGAAACATTAATGGAGCACCCAGTGTGGACGAGGCACTGGGGGACACGGAGGTGAGTGTCCTGTACCTCTCCTTCAAGGAATATCCAGTTACAGAAAAACAACAAGGAAGGAGAGGGTGGGAATTCCCGTGAAGATGTGCAGGTGAAGTGCTGAGGGAGTGTCGGAAATCTGCTTTACAGAGTTGATTTTAGGGATGAACATTTTAGACAATAAATAGTACTCATTCGTAGTATTATTTTTGAATTTCTACAGCTCTAAGACACCACTTTCTCCAAATGTAACCTTGCTCTTTGAGTTTTATTATTCACTTGATTAAGGACATTTTAGTTTCTAATGTCAAGCTGGATAACGTCCAGAACACCATCTACTACAATCTCATGCCAACCTGGAACTGTAAAATCAGGGCTGAGCTCTCGTTTTGTCTCCCTTGCATCCTCTGTGAAGGCCAACGTGGTCTTTCTCTTCCCAGGAGTATCAACTCCGGGGTCCACATTTCCTTTCCTTTTTTCTCTAAGTGACATAGGAAGTTCCTCCACAAATGGAACTTCTAATAGGTGATTCTAATAATCCTGAATTCCTGAAGTTAGCCCTTGGGTCCCATCCCTTTCCTGTCCCGGCTCTCACTTGCTTTCAGGTCATACTTAATCTGAGATCTGCTTTCTGCTCCACTGCTCATAGCTACTGCCCCCATAGCAAGAGTAACTCCTCACATAGTAGTTTACCTTTTAATGGAATTTTATCCTTTTCACACCATTCAGGTTATTTTTGTGTCATTTGATCCCTGAAACTAGACTGAGACGGAGTCAGAGTGATATCACCATTTTCTCAAATGTGAGAATGAACACTGGCGAGATAAAATGACTTATTCAAATACACCCAGAGAGCTGGTGACAAAGTCAAGCTTAGGAAGAATGTAATCTCATTCATTCATTCATTCATTCATTCATCAGTTCATTGAATCTCTTATGGGCTTGGTGGTAGGGAAACTATAGTAGCAAAAACAGACAATACCCCCCCTTCAGGCATCTTATAGTCTATTTGAGTGTGTTAGACATGAATAATAATCACGACCGTAAATGTAAAGTTTCAATTGTAATTGAAAGATTGAAGCTGGGAAGAAGAGGCATCCCGGGCTGGTTTCTGTCTGGTCAGGAGGTCCCTCAAACTGCTTCCTTGAAAAAAATAAAAGCAAGATGCAACTCTATGTTCAGAAACCTTTACTTATTTGCCTGTTTATGTGATACTTTAATAAACAAAAGATTTCTCAGCAAGCAAAACAACTTGTTAAGAAGATATAAACAGCTATAAGTCTTTTAGTCATTCTCAACATTAATGTTTGGTCAGGGTGATAGACTGTGGTAAAGCAATCTCAATTATGTGGGTCAACCTGAGTGGTAGAGAAATGAGGAAGATTGGACTGTTTGGATCCTTGTCAGTCATTTCGCAACAGGAAAGTTTGCTGTTTTCACCATTTGCTCTTAATCTAGAGCGTCAGGCTCCACAGCACCTACCTGTTTGGGCCCAGAGGCAGTGGTGGGCCTCACCCACCAGCCGCCATGGACACCTGATGCTGAGAATCCACCTGGTTTATCACCATTCTGATCCTGTTCTGACATTAATTTATTTACGGAAAAACATTTCTTCAAGCATCATGCCCAACACCAAGGACCGAGGGGAGAACACAAAGGACAAGATCTGTGGTCCTGAGGAGCTTATCGGAGTGAGACACGAAGAAAACGTATGAATGCAAATATAATTTCAAAGTGTGCACGTTTTATGAAGAAAAGAAATACCCAGGGAAAGAAGAAAATGGGGGCCAAAGAAAGCCCCTCTGTAGAAGTGCTATTTGAACTGCAATGTAAAGAATAAGGTGGAATTCATGCAGGCAAATGGAAACAGGACAAGCTTTCCAACAGCACGTGGAGAGAAGTGTGAAAAAGAGAGAGACAAAGAAGTTCTAAGACAAAAGCACATTTTGTGTATTTTTTAAATTTTTGAGTATGTGCAATCGCATATGACATGTCTACAATGGCCTAGCGTGCTGCGATAATCAGAAAGTTTCCTATTCTTTAGTTTTTCTCCCATTTATATATTGTGTTGCTTAAAAGTGTTGAAGGCCACTTTCCCCATCTTTGGCCTGTTTTTATTTTATCCCCTACTCCCATTTTGTGCTTTGTGTTGGTGACACTGACCTTTGAAACAGTGCTTCTCCCTTCTCTCACCGCCTGCGTGGCGGAGGGGGGACTCGCCTTCCTTCCCCTGATTGTCTGAAAACCCCTATTCTATTTGTACCAAGTGATGATTCCTTTCTCTTGGCCAAGTGTGTATTACTTTACTGTGGACCTGAATGCAGTTTTATAATCTGAAGAATAAACAGATTGCTTGTCAAATTCTCTTTGTCTGTCCCATTGTGACCTACAAACATTTACACTGCTTTGCGGAGACATGGCAAAAAGGTTGGTTGCCTACATCAACGATTTCCATTGCAGGAAAATGTGACTGTGCTGGCTTTCAGGCAGAGGGTGGTACCCCCCACCTCAAGGCCATGACCAACCAATGACAGTGGGACTGAATGCTCAGAAGTTATTCACAATTTTTGAATCATTATAGAAGATTCCCTTGAAAGAATGGAGGAATGGACAAGACTTTTTAAAAATAAAAACCTCTTTTTCTAAAGCCATTGTTTTTGGGTTCATTTTTCCCTTATCGTGTTTGGAGAGACGTTGAATATGCGTTTCTAAGAATCCATGACTTTTAAACTACAAGTCATGGACATCGAGAAATGTTTCTTAGTGACGAAGCAGAGGGTTTAGAAAATGCTACAATGGCATTGAGAAGTCACATAGCTCATGTCTCAGCTTCCTTCCCTTCTCTGTAAACACCTTCAGCCATGGGGACTTTCGATGAAGCCCACTACACTTTTTGAAAGCGTGAATTGCTAGGAAATTCTTCCTAAGGTGCAACCAGAATCCGTCTTTCTTTCCCCTCCACTGGCCACACTTCTGCTCTGCACAGGCAACACAGACATTTATTCTACTGAAGTGCTGTTGGGGAAAGAACAGTGAACCCAGTTTCTCGAGGCATCTGGTTTGAATTCGTTATTTCACATTTCCTTTTCTCCTAACTGGCCCCAAATTCCTTTATAACTTTTTTTTTTTAAAATCCCACATTTTCCGCTTTATGAAAAAAGTTCCAAACATGTTAGTGTGCAAAGTGTTTCAATGTCTTCTTGTTCTGGGGAAGAGGGTTTCTTCCTAACGGCTTTAAGTAGGAAATCAACATTTTTGTGAATATCGTGGTTTTCTTTTGCCTTTTCATGACAATATGTTGGAATTTTAGGAAAATATGGTGACGAGAGAGTGTGCTGTGAAGATCTCTCAATGATCTCTGCCACCTGAAGACTGGATGCCATCCTAGCTTCGCCCTTTCTAAAGCCCTTCTAGCTCAGTTTATCCCTGAAGAACCACCGAGTGCTGCTCCAAATAATTGCCAGGCTTAGCTGCCAGATTCATTCAGAAATTGCTGGTATTGTCCTCTGTAAAGTGATACGTTCCTATGATCTCCCTCTCTTTTCAGCAAACCAGAATCCTGGATATAATTTGATCTTCATTATGGAGAGGGAAGCTGAATTAGATAATAGAAAACCTGAAGAGTTTAAGTAACCGAGGATCGACCTCACCATTCGCCATCCGGCTCTTCTCCCGGGCTAAGGTCGTGATGTGTGGCTCAGGTCAATTTGATAAGAACCAGGGAGAGCATATTCTGAGCCCAAGATGTGAGGCTAAGGGCTTTCCCTGTCCAAACTCCCATTCCTGAAACGTCCTCAGATCGGAGGTTTACATCTTACAAAGGGAGATGCCGGGACTGCATTGTATGAGTCATGTAGTGCTCCTGCCTGCCTCCAGAAGCCAGGTAGCAATTTGCCACATCCCCAGCGTTTGACAGAGGGCGAAGAATTAGAGGAGGTGTTCTGCTCTTCCGTCACTTGTCTCCTCACGGTATAATTATCTGAGTTCCTAAGTGCTGCAGTGATCTGTGAGGAAATCCAAAGAAGAAATACAACATGTCTTCATTGTCTTTTGTCATTAGCCCTCAATTAAATATTTCTTACCTTGGGCTAAGGTAGCATGGGGTGGAACTAGCCATGGGCTGCAAGCCGGAAGAGGCGAGTCTTAATCTTTCTTCCGCACACGTTAGCTGTGTGTCTTTAGTCCAGTCAGTTAACATCTCTGAATCTTGGTGCTTACTTCTATAAAACAAAAACATAGACTGGATTATTTCTAAAGTTCCTCCCTGAATCAAAAAAAAAAAATTCTTGGCCGGGCGCAGTGGCTCACACCCGTAATCCCAGCACTTTGGGAGGCCGAGGTGGGCAGATCATGAGGTCAGGACTCGAGACCAGCCTAACCAACATGGTGAAACCCTGTCTCTTCTAAAAATAGAAAAATTAGCGAGGCGTGGTGGTGTGCACTTGTAGTTCCAGCTACTCGGGAGGCTGAGGCAGAAGAATAATCACTTGAACCCAGGAGGCGGAAGTTGCAGTGAGCTAGATCACATGACTGCACTTCAGCCTGGGTGACAGAATGAGACTGTCTTAAAAAAAAAAAAAATTGCAACTATAACTTATATTTAAAATCATGATGGAAAAAATGCTCTAAACAGCAAGCAAAAGTGGTTAAAAGCAGTGAGTTGGTTAATCAGATGATTATCTATTGAGGCTTTCCCATAGGTAATCTTTAATTTTCTATAAGGTAATTTCCAACCCATGCATTTTATAGTCTTTATAATAAAGTTCTGAGAACATTACTAACTTTATGCATATATATATATAATATCTGAGTACGCCTACAAAGTAGTGAGGCTAGTTTCTAAAAGCCACACCCGAGAAAGTTTCATTGTGTGTCACACATAGTATCCTCCTTTCTACAGAGAAGCCGTATTTTGAGGATGGCTAGAGGCGAATACTTCATTTATTCTTCGTATCTCTCCTCTTCCCATCATTTACAAGTAATGCAAGTAAAAAACAAAACGACAACAAAATCAAAAGTTCTGCAATTAAATTCAGGTTCTAGGTAATCATCGCATTCGATATTTAAAAGGTGATTTAAAATACTTTAAAGTCTTTTAACACAAAATGTTTTATTTCCTCCTTTCATTGCCCTTGTTAGGTGTGGAATCCGGTAATGTTATCCCCATTTGGTAAGTCAAGAAAGTAAAGTTGAGAGGTGAAAGCATGAAAGCAGAGGGAAAGGATTCAAGCTCCCAGAATGCCGGGAGAGCTTGTGCTGAAGCTGGAGGAGAGCCAACAGGCCAGATTTCCTTTGGAAAAGACGCTCCCGTTTAGGAAACGCTGTATTAGCCTTGCTTTTCCTGAAATGAAAAGTCATCAAACAAATCTTAAAGGCAAGCTCCTCGGGTCTCAGTTTACTGTCTTTCTCATCGTGTCAGACATACTGTCTCTCTGTATAAGGGAGTTTTGAAGAGGATTTTTTATAATCCTGACTGTGCCTAAAAACCATAGCCTGTGGTATACACATAAGGAAATGTCATTCATAGCCCTGAATGAGCTTCTAGAATATCCATGAAGCCAACTTGGCAGATTTTCTAGGCTGCTGACAGTGACTAAAATCACTGTTTACTTCCTAAGAGAAGATTTTGTTGTATAAAATACGGCTGTAATGCACTCAAATGTGTAACAACTTTTTTTTTTTTTTTAAGAATTGAGTGGTCTCTTTTCTTTGAATTTTGGACTGACAAATGAATGACATAGTGCCACATGAGCGTGGGTTGGTTCAGAATCTCTTTCCTTGCTCATGAGAGCCCTGGACTTGAGTGGCAAGGTCAGAGTGGCAGTCACCTTGTGAGAACTCCTAAGTGTAATCCACAAGCTTGAAGAGGCATCTGGTAGCATTCGGTGACCCCTGCACGCCTCCCGCAGGCCACCTTACACTTTATAGCCTGAGGCCTTTGCAGAATCCACAGAAGCCGTGACATGATTTCTTCCCATAAAACCCTGGAACAAAGACGTGCACTCCTGCTTTCTGGTAAGCCTTGCTGAGCTATCTAGAATTGCAGTTTAGCTCCACAGCCTTGGGCAAACAATATCATCCATTTCTTTCAAATGATGATAATAGCAAGCAAGGCTACTATCAATATTACTTTCTTTTCTCTCTTTTTTTCTCTATGAATGGTTCAAGGTTTTGGAGGCAGAAAAAAAAAAGTCCAGGTTTTCAGGTCAGTAGTAACAACTTTGGACAAAACTTCTTCAATAGAGCCTCATAGTATTTGATTTGGTAAGCCTATTTGAAAGCAATAACTTGCAGAAGCAAAAAACCTGTTGGCTGTTCAGCTTTGTCATCTTAAGGAAAATACTAAGTTTTGAATTGTAGCACCCTCTATTTCAGGGTGTCTTAGTAAAGCAAAATATTTCATAAGAGTTACGTTCTAGGAGAATCCAGTCTTAAGGATGTATTTAGTGAAAGAAAATATAATTCATGGGGCAGACCTGGATGAATGGAGTTTGGACTTCACTGTGCAACCACTCATTTTCAGAACCTCTCAAGTATCTTTGGTTGGGGAATATTTGAGTTGATTTAGTTTCTTGAGATGCATCAGATTGGTAGAGACTCATAGTGGTAATGTGAATCATAGTCCCTTGAAGTTAAGAGAGGCCTTAGATGTCTTCTAGTTCAATCTTCCATAGATACAAGAATCTTCTCTGCACAGTCTGCTTGAACATCTCTAGTGATGCAGAGCTCACTGCTTCACTACGAAGCTCAGTCTGATGTTGCATAGTTTTAACTTTTAGAAACTTTTCCTTGAACTAGAATTTTATTTCCTTTATCTCCCATCAAGCTCTGATCTTTGGAATATAATGAATAAATAAGTTTCTTCTTCCACTTGACATTGTATTTGGAGATACATGTCAGAACAACTCTGTATATTTACTTCTCCAAACTAAATATTCCTCTTAAAAAGGTTTTTTACCAGAAAAGGGCAGTAAGAACTTTGATTTAAAAACAAACATTTGGGTAACTGGAAAGATATTCAGTTTTTCATGAGGACTTAATATGCTAGAAGTGTTATGTCTCCTTACAGCAATCAATAAATTCTGTGTAATCCCAATAATAAATGTATGAATTCTAAATGATATAGGTTCCAAATGATATAGGTGTTTTTTTCCTAGAACTGTCAAAAACCATCCAACATGCTATGGCCCTACTATGTATCACAGGCTATTCCAGGGTTTGTGTATCGATACAGAAATCTCCTGTGTAACAGCACACACATTCATATGACAGACGAAATCACTCCCTCATGGGTTTACCTTCTAGTGGAAGAAGACGAAAGCATTATCATTTAAGAAGGATTTAAGCGACATAAAGAAAAATGCATAGGGCAGTAGGGTCCAGAATGACTGGGTTGTGGGTGTATGGGTGTGGAGGAGTGCTGGTCAAGCTAAGGTAGATGGAGAAGACTCTTTCAGAGGCAGCATTTGAGCTAAGACCCTAAAGATGAGAGAGACACCGCCCCCCAAGACACAGGGAGATGTGTTCTCCCACAGAAGGACTATCCGAAGCAAAGAGCTTGAGACAGCTCATTGTGTCCAGGAGAAGAGAATGGCACAGTGGAGTGGGCACTGGAGAGACTGGTGAGTGAGATGGTCATACAGTCAACAGAGGGTCAGGTCTTGTAAATTCTGCACTCCATAGTAAGCAGCTGAACTTCGTCAGAGCATTTTGGGCTGGGTAGTGATGGGGTCTGATTTGAGAAGATCGCTCTGTTTACTTTGTAAGGAATCAACTGCAGGGGAATAAGGAGAAGTAGTGGAAATAGAAAGACCAATTAGGATCCTAGTAATGAGAAAATGAAGGCTTGAGCTACAGTAGCAGCAAGGGAGATGGGGAAGAGCAGTAGGGCTTTGTGACATGTTTTGGAAGTACCACTGACAGATCTTGCTGATGGATTGAAGGTAGAGTATGAAGGGAAGAGAAAGGCAAAAGCAATGCCAGTATTTTAGTCTTAGCCAAGGGCAGAGAGTAATGCTGCCATGTGCACCTCTGGTTAAGATTGGGGGGCGTGGCCGGGCACGGTGGCTCACACCTGTAATCCCAGCACTTTGGGCGGCCGAGGTGGGTGGGTCACCTGAGATCAGGAGTTTGAGACCAGCCTGACCAACATGGTAATACCTTGTCTCTACTAAAGATACAAAATTAGCCAGATGTGGTGGCACATGTCTATAATCCCAGCTATTCAGGAGGCTGAGGCAGGATAATAACTTCAACTGGGAGGCAGAGGTTACAGTGAACAGAGATTGTGCCACTGCATTCCAGCCTGGGCAACAAGAGTGAAACTCCATCTCAAAAAAAAAAAAGACAAAAAAACATTAGGGGGACAGAATATGAAAATTGGGAGTAGGAAGCAAGAGTTGTCTTGGACATATTGGGTTTGCAGTGTCTGTCAGACATCGAAGCAAAGACTGTATGGAGACCTTTGGAAAGAGAACTATGATGCTTAGGAAGATCACAGTTGAAGACAGAATACTGAAAGGCATGGGACTGGACAAGATCAAGTCGACGGAGGAAAGGAGAAAATAGCAGAGCATAGGAGAAGGGGGAAGGAGTGACAAGGAGAGGAGACGAGAAGAGGTGAAAAGAAAGGCAGAGGAAAGATGAGAGGCCTGACGTGCTCTTATTTAGAGATTAGATGTAAGAGATTAGACATCAGAGAAGACATGGAAAGAATGACCAGTGAGGCTGGAGAAAAGACAGGAGAATGTGGTGACCCCAAAGCCTCCGAAGAAAATACATCAAGAGAGAAAGAATAATCACCCGTGTCAAATGATATTGAGACGCAAATAGGGTGAGAAGGGAGAACTGACTGTGGATGTGTCAAATGAAGGACATTGGTGACCTTGACAAAAACTGCCTCAAGGAGTGTTGATGTGAAAACCTGACGGAGGTGGGTGAAGAGAGAAAGGGAGTGAGAAAGTGGAAACAGCAAACACAAGCCACTCCTAAGGATTTCTGCTGAAAAGGTGAGCAAAGAAATGGGGCAAAAGGAGGAGTGGAAAATACAGCTACAAGTTTCTGCTTTTTTAAATTTAAGTGGATGATGTTAAGGTGTATTGAGATGCCTAGTGAAATGATGGTCGTTAGCAATTAACTAATGGCGAATGAGAGGGAAGAATAATTGCAAGGGCAAATGGGGAGGCGGGTCAGTGCCACAGGTGGAGAGAGAGGCTTCACAGAGAACGGAGACCTGCTGTATAGGTGCCACATTTTCTTCATCCAGTCTATCACTGATGGGCGTTTGGTTTGGTTCTGAGTCTTTGCTGTTGTGAACAGTGCCACAATAAACATACATGTGCATGTGTCTTTGGAAAAGAATGATTCATAATCCTTTGGGTATATACCCAGTGATGGGATTGCTGGGTTCAAATGGTATTTCTAGTTCTAGATCCTTGAAGAACATATGCTATGGAATACTATGCAGCAGTGAAAAGGGAGTTCATGTCCTTTGCAGGGACATGGATAAAGCTGGAAACCATCATTCTCAGCAAACTGACACAAGAACAGAAAAACACCGTTTGTTCTCACTCATAAGTGGGTGTTGAACAATGAGAACACATGGACAAAGGGAGGGGAACATCACACACCATGTCTTGTCAGCAGGGTGGGGAGCTAGGGGAGGGATAGCAGGGGGTGGGGGGAGTGGGGATGGATAACATTAAGAGAAATACCTAATGTAGATGACAGGGTGATGGATGCAGCAGACCAGCATGACAGGTGTATACCTTTGTAACAAACCTGCATGTTCTGTACATGTACCCCAGAACTTAAAGTAAAATAAATAAATAAATAGAGACCCTGCTTTTGCTTCACAGGAAGAAAAGCCTAACATAAGTGACGATTGGTGGTTTTGATGCAGGGATGGTGTTACTTTAATTTAATCCCATTGTTTTAAAAATATAGTTGTCATCTGGAAAAGTCAACACGCCTAAGCAACCAGGAAAACGTTATGGAAGAGAACAGGGTGGAGGAGTGTGTGTGTGTGGCAGGGGTGGGGAGTGTGGGGGAAGTGAGGAGTGGATGGTATGAGATCTGCTAGAAATGCAAATCTTTCATGCTGTACAAGAACTGAATAGAAAATCTAGAAGCAGGGCATAATACCTTTGATAACTTAGTGTATAATAAAATTAGCCCTTCAAGTGATCAGAGTAAAAATTTAATCAATAAATAATGTATATTTATTTATTGGTATATTTCTAGCTGTTTGCAGGAATAAGAGATTTGATCTCTGCTTCACTCTTTAAAGTAAAACAAATTCCAGATGGAGCAAACATTTAAACACAGAAAATACCATTACAATATTTTTTAGATGGGGAATCAAAAAATATGTAGTTTTGATATGGCAAAAATATGGCATGAAACTCAGAATCATAAAGGAAAGAAATAGACTAAATTCAACAATATAATAATGAATAAAAAGTATAAATCAAAAATTAAAACATAATAAAAAGTTAAATCAAGTAGATAAAGATGCTGTTCTATGAAAACTAGCAAGTAACATTTGTAACGTCTGTGACAAAAGGCTAATTTTTGTAATATGCAAAGAACCTTAGAGATCATAAGACAAAGAGGAAAAATAAATAATCTAACAAAAACAGGCTAATACATAACGGGAAGTTCATGGAAAAAGGACTACTAATTGTCGACAAACATGGACTAATACTCTCACAAATGAAAAAAGAAATGCAAATTAAAACGATGAGATATTTTCACCCATGACATATTTAAAGTTTTGAAAATACCTATTTGGTGAAGAAGTGAAAAAACGGGATTCAAGAAGGGCAGTTTGGAGATGCTTAAGAAGCACAAAATCAAAGCATCCTCTGACCTCGTGATTGCACGTTAGGGAGTTAAATTATGAATATTTTTGTACAAGCATACAGTGAATGATCAAGAATGTTTATTACGGCATTTGTAATTTTAAAAATTGAAAATAATTTTTATCAATAGGATATCATTTAATATACTATAATATTCAAAAGAGAATTAAGCCAAACGGTAGCACATTCATATCATAGAATATCATGTAACAGTGAATAAAGATGAAGTATAATCTATATGGATAATATGAAAAGATAACATAAGTAAAAAATGTCAAACTATGAAAACTTGATACCATGTGAGCTTAAAAATATGCCAACATATGTTATATTTGCATAAAAAACCTGGAGTACACATATTGAATTATTTATATTAGTTTCATTCGAGGAATACAATTAAGATATAGGGATGATGAGGAAAATACTTTTGCATTTTATCTTATGCCTCTCAGTATTTTGTTGTTTCTTTTACTATGAAAACATATCACTCGCTAATAAGAGAACTAATTTATTTTAAAGTTGCATCCAAAAGCAAGCACCATAATCCAGATAGTCTCTGAAATCTAAATAATGCAATTTGTGGCTAATATTTTCTCAATCTAGACACTCTACTACTCTCTTTGAATGAAGCTCTCTTGTCTTTCCTCAAGTCTTAATCTTCACTGGATAATTCCAGTTTATTTCCATTCCATCTGAATCACAAGATTCAGGACCCTTCAGCATTCTAGAGGTCCACCAGCAGAGACAGTTTAGTCTGTTACCCTTCTTAAAATGCGTTGTTTTTAAAAGACAGCTGGATGTAAACACAATATTCCGGCTCATATCTAAGTGAAAAGGTAATGAAATGATCACCTCCTTTATTTTTTTCTTTCCTTTGATGATTTATTTAAGGTGTACAGGATGGCCATTAGTGACAGATGTGAGACCAGCATTCAAGTTTCTGTATTGGTTTTGAGTTCACTTACTCCTTCATTCATTAAGTACTCCTGTAGAGTTTCCTGGATCCCAGGCTCTCTCTGCAGTTCTGGGATACAGTCGTGAGTAAAACAGACCAAGCTCCTGGGCGAGTGACTGTCGATCACTTTGTCATAACTGTGGGTCAAGAGCTGCTCCCCAGATCATTGCACAAGAACCTGACTGACCTGTACAACATGTCAGTGAGCAAACTTCCCTGATTAATTATGATCAGCAAAGTGCTTCCGTGGGAGCTTAACAGGAGCTGACATCAGCACTTTCTCACCATAGATTTTAGTGGAATTTCAACTCATATTTCTGACTCACTGGAAGTTTAAATGCCTATTGAGCTGCTATGACAGGAAGACTTGATATCCAAGATTCTTCTGTCCATAGTTACGAGTTGAAAGGATAAAGTCCCTCTCATCCTATAAATAAATAAAATCACAATCGATTCTTTTTTCTCCTTTAAAATTCAAGTGTGTCACATCTTAGCCAGTACCATGTCTGGTCCTCGAATTCTGCTAAGATTGATCGGTGCACTATTACATAGTATTGCACTCGGTAGTAAGTTATGAAGGAAAAACTTCCTTCCTGCCATATGTGTCTAATTTCAGATATGCAGGCATTTCGAAATATATTTATATATTGGGGAAGAAAGACTAGATTTTCCCGAGCAAGTCATTTGTAAAGCATTGAAATAGGTACCCTACATATGTTGTTCACTTTGATCCTACCCAGATACCAAAGAAAGAGCTGGGGCCTTGGATTTAGAGACAGGGCTTACATCCCAACCCTGACAGTGATTAGGTTTCTTGTTAGTTACTGGCCTAAGCCCTCAGTTTATTTGTAAATTAAGGCCAGTAGCACCTGCCTATCAGAATTGTGATGAGAATTGCATTCACTGCAGTGTGAGAGGGCCCAATCCTGTATGGGACATACAGTAGCTATATAGAAAACATTCATCCTTCTTTTTTCCCTTCCTCTTTCTTTGCTTATTTCCACCTGGGTCAAGAGATCTGCCTTGAAATCTGGGCATAGATTTCCTTTTTCTGCCCGGACCTTGCAAAGTGACCTGGTCAGCCCAACCTACTCTCCCACTGGCCAGCTTTACGCTCACACCTGCTCTTTCTTAGATAGATGCTCCTATTTTTAAAATCTGTAAAGCTTATTACATATGTCATAATGGAAGCTGGCTTCAAATGGGGTCTCTTGTAGTCATTTTCAGTCACTTACACATAGTCATTATTAAGAAGGTAAATGTAAATGCCTACAGTATGTTATTATGTGAGTAAAAGCAAGTTATCGATATAATTTCATATTGTATCATAAAATACCTATCTAATCTATTTGTTTGCACATACATAGAAACAATTTTGGAATAAGAAACATAACCAACAGTATTTACTTTTAATGAGTGGGACTGCTGGGAGGTAGACAATAAATCCTTTTTTTTTTTGTTTAGAGACAGGGTCTTTTTTGCCCAGGCTGGAGTGCAGTGGCACAATCACTGCTCACTGCAGCCTCAACCTCCCAGTGATCCTCCTGCCTCAGCCTCCTGAGTAGCTGGGACTACAGGCATGCGCCACTATGCCCTGCTGATATATTTTTGTAAAGACACAGTTTTGCCATGTTGCCCAGGCTAGTCTCAAACTCCAGAGCTCAAGGTATCCACCCACTTTGGCCTCCCAAAGTGCTGGGATTACAAGTGTGAGACACTACACCTGGTACTTTTATTTTTTACTTAACTATACTGGTGTGTTATTTTACCTTTCCATAAAAATTACTTATACAATGAAAAATACTTTAAATGCAATGAAGAAAAATATGTACTCAGTGTTAAAGGACCTGGGATTAGTTAGACATTTGAAATGTTTTTTTCATAGGTAGAATGACTTAGTCTCTTATTATCATTTTTTTTTTTTTTTTTTTTTTTTTTGAGACGGAGTTTCGCTCTTGTTACCCGGGCTGGAGAGCAATGGCGCGATCTCGGCTCACCACAACCTCCGCCTCCTGGGTTCAAGCAATTATCCTGCCTCAGCCTCCTGAGTAGCTGGGATTATAGGCACGCGCCACCATGCCCAGCTAATTTTTTGTATCTTTAGTAGAGACGGGGTTTCACCATTTTGACCAGGATGGTCTTGATCTCTTGACCTCGTGATCCACCCGCCTTGGCCTCCCAAAGTGCTGGGATTACAGACTTGAGCCACTGCGCCTGGCCTCTCATTATCATTTTTAATGTAAAATAATTTGCCATTTGACTATTTATGCACAGAGATATTTTATATTATTTGATGTATCACATTCTGAACTCATAAATCTGTTAAATTTGAGGTAACCATTAACATTACAGAACTAAGTCATCTACCAAGTGAAACCTACTCTTTACTTCAATAACAATATTTCACGAGCAGGAAAGCACACAAGAGTAGGGCCACACAGAGTACTTATTAGAAGGCATTGGCTGGGCACAGTGGCTCACGCCTGTAATCCCAGCACTCTGGGAGGCCAAGGCGGGCGAATCATGAGATCAGGAGTTCGAAACCAGCCTGACCAACATGGTGAAACCCTGTCTCTACTAAAAATACATAAATTTGCCAGGCATAGGGGCACGTGCCTGTAATCCCAGCTACTCAAGAGGCTGAGGCAGGAGAATCACTTGAATCTGGGAGGCAGAGGTTGCAGTGAGCTGGGATCGTGCATTCCAGCCTGAGCAACAACAGCAAAACTCCATCTCAAAAAAAAAAAAAAAAAAAAAAAAAAGAAGGCACCAAATTTGAAATAAAAATAAAGTATTTTTATTCACATTCAACTAACTTTTACAAAACACGTACATGTACCTGATGATGCTGTGCATTTTTACATATATGTTTCTTATTTGGGTCTCAAAACAATCTGATGAAATAGACTGTGCTAGCTTTCTTCATAGATGAGCAAACTAAGTTTTAGTAGAGAGGCTGAGAATGACTTGTCCAGGGTCACTCAGCTAATGACCCCAGAGCCAGGACATAAACCCTCCTCTTTTTACCCAAAAGATCTGTGCTTTCTACTTCACAACATATTACTGTTGAAGATATTCTAATTAACTTGTGAATTCCCAAGAACACACATAGGGAACCAAAAGGACTCCTGAAGTCAACTAGCACACTTGTCTTTCTGGGCTGTGGCAAAGATCCTCTGTCTATTCCCGTTCTTGTACCCATTCTTACCAAATGTGTCTATTTACCGTCATCTGCAGCAACCCCATAGAAGTCCAAAACACAAGATCACTCAATTATCATCAAAAGCTTTTTCTCATGTCATGATAGCCAGTAAAAAGCTGGTTAACAACAACTTAAAAAATATATATCTACTGTGTCTTCTTCAGTAAACTCCTTGACTTAAATTAGAATTTCACAGTGCTTCTTTGCAGCTAAACAAAGCCTGCATCTTGTTGTAAGTAATAGAACTTATTTATACTTAATGTCCTTTGAAAAGTGGTGGCATTTCAGCAATTCAAGCAGAAAGTCTTCTTTAATTCTTGCAGACAAAATGACATGTAATTATCAGGTAACAGCTTTGTTAATATTTAAATATTGGCATAAACCTTTCCATTCATTTCCAAAACTGTTTGAGATCCACCAGGGGGAGATGAATTCGTATTTGTGTCTTGATCCAACTTCTCAATGCTTGGAGGACATCTATAGGAACCAAAGGATCACCCAGGTACCGAAACCTGCATGACCAGTTTATTTTTTGTAGTTCTATGGTGAGTTTGCAGTAATTCTTGGCTTTCCTCATTGCAAAGATTTCGGCCAGCATTTCTTGCGTGTCATTCTTCATATCTGTCTTTGCCTTTGGGTTGAGTCATTGCCATACTTGTCACTGAGGCTTCCAGGGGTGAAACTCTGGATATGTTATCTGTCATCCCAGGCAATCCTGTTGGGTGAATCTAAATTAAGTTGTTTGTTTTTTATTAGTTTGAGAATACCTAAGTATGTCAGCCCTAGGTTAAGATATAAGCTTTTTCATAAAGCCTAGCCTATAAAAAAGTTTTAACTTTGGGAAAATGGTTGATGAAATTTACAGATGACCTTCAAGTCAACCCCTACTCACCACCCCCAACACACATGCGTTCCTCCACTGGTCCCAGGTTTATACTCATGACCTAGCCCAGTATGTGATACAGACCAAATCACTCCATCTAGGTCTCTGTGTCCTTCTTATAAAATGTGGGTGCAGGTCTGTCAGAGGCATACTTCCTTCCACTGCCCTTCTTGTGCCCATGGAAGACATTCCTAGTTGAACATCAAACTCTATCCTGGTAAGTTTGGAAATGGCTACAGCAGCCTCAATCCAACATCCTCAAAGTACACATGCAGAGGATACGTCATTAAAATAACTTTGGAGGAACATTTTTTCCTTCTCAACATCTTTCTTTACAAAAGGATGTTTAGGTCTTCCTTTTCCAAATTTATAGAGAATAAAAGAAGCAGCACCAATGACTGGTACTCTTTTTTTTTTTTTTTTTTTAAGATGGGGTTTCACCATGTTGGTCAGGCTGGTCTTGAACTCCCTACCTCAGGTGATCTGCCCGTATTGGCCTCCAAAGTGCTTGCATTACAGGCGCGAGCCACCACGCCTGGCCCGACTGGTACTCTTAGTCTCCCCAGTGGCCTCAATTTATGCTGGTTCTCCTCACAGGGCCTTCAAAGAGAGTCCAACACTCAGATGATTTGATGGGTTTGATGATATTTATTAGATTGACTTGGAAATCTTGGATTTAAAACCTGGTTGGACTGAGAGGGTTGCCTTGCTATTTTATTGCAAAGAGGAGAGATGACTTTTGGGGAACGTTTCATTTAGTTTGTTAACCAACATTGTCGCACTTACCAAGTGTAATGCTCTTTACTAAGCATATTGAATATGCATATAAATTCATTTCATCATCACAGTAACTCCATGATGTGCATACTACTAATGTCCTCATCTTACAGATGATGAAACCAGTGTTGAGAGTGGTTAAGCCACTTCCCCACTGTCACCCAGCTGGTAAAGGATGGAACAAGAATTTAAACCCATCATTCCACCCCTAGATGAAGTTCTTGGCACTATACTCCTCTCTCTTCACGTTGTGAAACTCAACGAGACCTGACCCATCTGGGGACATTCTTTTTTTTAAATATATATTTTATTGTGTTTTAGGTTTTGGGGTACATGTGAAGAACATGCACGATTGTTGCATAGGTACGTACATGGCAATGTGGTTTGCTGCCTTTCTCCGCATCACCTATATCTGGCATTTCTCCCCATGTTATCCCTCCCCAACTCCCCACCCCCTGATGTCCTTCCCCTATTTACCCCTGAGAGACCCCAGTGTGTGATGCTCCCCTCCCTGTGTCCATGTGTTCTCATTGTTCAACACCTACCTATGAGTGAGAACATGCGGTGTTTGATTTTCTGTTCCTGTGTCAGTTTGCTGAGAATGATGGTTTCCAGGTTCATCTATGTCCCTACAAAGGACATGAACTCATCGTTTTTTGTGGCTGCATAGTATTCTGTGGTGTATATGTGCCATATTTTCCCTGTCCAGTCTATCATCAATGGGCATTCATATAAAGAAATGAGGTGCCCTCAACCAACAGCCACGTATACCATAATAATAATAATAATAATAATCTTGTGGTGATTAAATTAAATAATGCATGCCAAAGCTCTGGCCCACTGAGTAAGTACCTAATATAAGCTTCTGCCTTCTATCTTGCCTTTTCCTATATGGAAGATTGCAAATACGTGAATCCAGCAGAAAATCAAAGAGACGTGTTCTCTGAATGTAAAATATATTTTTCATACTACATTTTAAAATGACTTGTTTCTTAAAAGTACCAGTGTAGAAATCAAATAAATGTATACAACCAATGATTTGAACAAAGCAGAAAATGAAGAGAAATATTACTAATTGTTTAGGAAAATTTAGTGGTATATTTTGCATATACATTTACTCTATGGAAATATCCTAAAAAGCCACTTGTTCACTGAACTTTACTATGTAAGGGAGGAACCTCTTACTCCTACCCAACCTCTCATGGTTTCCTAGTCATAGACACACTGCGATTTCCTTTTATTTGACCTGATAGGATATTTATCAAGAGTCTTCTCACTTGAAAATACTGTTCTATTCATCCCCACCTTGAAAGGGAGCACCAAGATTCTAAAAGCTCAAAGCGTCTCCTGACAACTAAAAAGTTTCTCCTGAATTCATGCAAGCCATGCTCTTCACTCAGATGCTGCTGATGGTATTTCAGTTCATCCCATGGATGGTCCCACCCATTGATTGAGATTACTTTGTAAGTGATCCTACTGAGCACGGGACATCTTAACAATGCCTATTTCAGCCTGAAAGAGTCAAAGAAGAATTTACAGAGGAGATTTAAAGAAGGAGTAAGATTTTGAATGAGGGGAGAGATCTGAACTGTAAAGGCATGAGGGTACCCTGAGTTAGGGAGGCTGAAGTGGGGAGTGAAAGGAAGGAAACCAGGTTGGACTGCAAGGGAGAGAAAGTTTGATTTTTATTCCTTATGTACAATGTTTGTTAGTTAATTCTCATTTGGTTGCAAGTGACAAAAAACAGAATTCAAACTGATTGAAATGGAAAAAAAAAAAGCAGGGGCAGGGGGAACACTGGCTCACAGAACAGCAAAGCCCATACCGCAGCTTGATTTGAGGCTCATGTGGTGACTTAGGTCCTTCTCTTAACAATGCAATTCTGCCCTTTCTGCTGCTCAAGCTTCAGATATTGTTTTAGATAAGTCATTTTGGGGGCAGAATTGAGGCTAAGTTGGAGCCAGAAAATTAGAGGCTTAGCTAAACAAACAGGCACCACTGCTATAGTTTAGGAGAGAAATGAAGATAGGCTGGACTCTGGCAGAAATAATATGGCGAGGACATATAGAGGGGCTAGAGAATGAACATTGTGGGGTGAGGAGGGACACATCTAAGATGATTGATAAATTCCAGCCTTGGGTAACTGGGTAAAAATTGGGTCTTTCATCAGGAAAAAATATAAGAAGTTTGGTAGGGGAAACATACATACTTGAATTTGAATTATCACTGGAATACTCAGTTGCAGATTTCTCACAGGTTATTGGATATACGCTTCTTGAGCTCAGAAAACCACTCTGGGCTGGAGATTTGGGTGTGGGATTCGTCAGAACACATGGACCACCAAAAAATATAGAAATATTTAAAGGTTTTGGAAGAGCAGGAGGAAGAACTGCAAACGAAGTAAAAAGGAGGATAGTCAGAGAGGTACAAGAAGAGCTGAGAGACAGTTACCACAAAAACAAGGAATGGGGAGAAGGAATTTATAACAGGTATAATAGAATCCCAAGCAAAATTGACTAAATTAACAGATGCAAAATATCCAGAGGATGTATCAAAGTAGGAGGTCACTATCAAATCAGGTCAGTGGTGGAATCTGTGGCATCAAGAATTGGTTATTGAGAAGAAATACCAGCACCAATTATATCAAGAGAGTCAATATGTTTATTTATCACCTGTGAGGTAAAAGACTATACCAAGTACATTGAAGAAATAATAATAAAACACGTGACAATCTTTGAGTACCAGAACATGAATTTATTTCATATTTAATTTGAATTCAATCTGGCATTATAACTTAATTTGAAACATGAGCTGAATTTATTCAGAGGGGTTAAGCTTTCCAGAAAGGGAAGTGGTTTATATATCAGAGTGTGTAATCAAGATCAGAGGATTTTGTTTAAAAAAATCAATCATGTATGATTGTGCTCATCAAAATTATTCCTCATCATCTCTGTTTAAGCCCTAATAAGTATTGCAACTTTACCCTGTTTCTAGAGTCTTCTTGCCACTAGAGCAACTTCTAACTTTTCCTGCTCAGTGGCTTTTTATAGAAGGCGGCTTTCCCTCGATAGCAGTTACCATTTAATGACTCCAGCCCCAGCGCTGTTGAAAGCACCTCTTCGGTTTCCCCCTCTATTCTCTCTTCCTTTGAATCAAGCATGCTAATGGCATCTACCTGAAAGATGTTCACTTCACCCTGCTTGTCTGTCTTTTAGCTCCCGAACTCCCAGTGTTTCATCTTAATCTCTTTGGTAATGCAATATGACTTTTGAGCTTACTGCAGTCCTTCCGGGGTCTCCAGGAAGAAATAAAAAGTCTATCAGTGACAATGGTAGTGGAGTCTGTAATCCCCATGGCCTTGTAGGCACTGGCTTAAGCTGTAAAGTTTGTACTGTAAACATTTGAGCAGATTTGGGAGTCGTCCCTCACTCCAGGGATGCTTCATCCGTGTTCATGGACATCCTTTTACCAGATTTTTGTGGTTGACAGAACTTCTTCCTTAAATTCACAAACCTTCCAATTTTCCCAATAGGAACATCCACACCAAATCAAAACATCCTGTGGCTTGCATTAATGTAAAAAAATATTGAAAGGGAGCCCACTCACCTCTTTCTTTGGGTTTCAGAATTCTCGCTTGGGAAATCTGTCTGTATTTTCCTTGCTCCTGCCCCTATTTGCTTTCATGTTTGTCTTTTCCTAGTGCTGGAACAACTATAATGCCTTGAAAGGCAATCAGAAATACTTTCTGAGGTATCTGCTGTTTTGCATCTTCCAGGCATCCGTGCCCCTCCACCGGTGTGGACCATCAATGGCCAGTTGTTTCTCTGTGGGGTGTATGTGTGACTGGAACTCCCTGTAATTACCCTTTCCACAGCCTCTGCCCCCGAGCAGTGTGGCTTCTTGGGTTACTGAAGGCCCACAACAAACCTGACTTTGTTCTTTCAGCTATCTTCTCTCAATGCCATCTCATTAAAGTGTATTGCCAGTGAAAACAGCCCTGACAAATGTCTTTCCACTTGTAACCTGGCCTGAAACTGCCTGTCTAACTTTTCTTGTTGAAGGGGCTAAATATTCCAAAATAATTTAGTAGGGAAACGACAATCACCAGCTCATGTTGTCACCTATATTTTTAAAAATCTGTGTTATGCATTGACCACTGACCTTTTAAATTATTGTTTTGTTCTAATAATGACACAAGTATGATTTATTTCTTGTCCTTCAGTATTAACATAAACTATGACAGGATATTAAAACCCATAAATTAAGAGAAGTAATGGGTGATCAAGAAGTATAGGGGCAATGGGGACCCCAAATGTTGAGTCTTTTGTGGAAATTTTGGGGAACTAAAGCTTTTTCAAAAAATTCTTATCAAAAGGGGGTAACATGTTCTGTGTCTAGAGGGGAAATTGTTGATAAAAGGTTGATCAATGTGACAATAATTATACCCTTTTTGATTTCAGACGGACTAAATGATGTCACTGGAGACAAGATCTTGTAGTTCCATCTTCAACCTCTGGTTTATTCTCCTGAGAATCAGTAATGACACAGGGGCAGAGCAGAGGAGTAGAACAGAAATGTCTCAGTTTGGGACACAATCTTGCTCTCAGTTATTGGCGGGCAATGGAGGCTTTTGCTGAACTCCTGAGTATTGTATCTGTTGTCCTGTCACATTCCTGCCTCCCTCTAAGAGAAATGCCTCCTCGAAAGGAGAAAACAATAAAAAATAAGTAAATAGGTGCCTGGCAAGATGGCCAAATAGGAACGGTTCCAGTCTGCAGGTTACAGCAAGATCAACGCAGAAGTCAGGTGATTTCTGCATTTCTGACTGAGGGACCTGGCTCATCTTACTGGGACTGGTTAGACAGTGGGTGCACCCCATGGAGGGCAGGCTGAAGCAGGGTGGGACGTCACCTTACCCAGGAAGGGCAAGGGGGTGGGGAACTCCCTCCTCAACCAAAGGAAGCCATGAGGGACTGTGACATGAGGGACGGTGCTATTCAGCCAAGATACTATGCTTTTCCCACATTCTTTGCAACCCATGGACCAGGAGATTCTCTCAGGTGCCTACACCACCAGGGCCCTGGGTTTTAAGCACAAAGCTGGGCAGCCATTTGGGCAGATACCAAGCTAGCTGCAGGAGTTTTTTTCACACCCCAGCGGTGCCTGGAATGCCAGTGAGACAGAACCGTTCACTCCCCTGGAAAGGGGACCGAAGCCAGGAAGCCAAGTGGTCTAGCTCAGAGGATCCCACCTCCACGGAACCCAGCAAGCTAATATCCACTGGTTTGAAAATCTCACTGCCAGCACAGCAGTCTGAGGTCAACCTGGGTTGCTCCAGCTTGGTGAGGGGTGGGGCGTCCACTATTACTGAGACTTGAGTGGGTGTTTTTAACCTTGCCTGTGCAAACAAAGCCACTGGGAAGTTCAAACTGGGTGGTGCCCACTGCAGCTTGGCAAAGCTGCTATAGCCAGACTGCCTCTCTCTAGATTCCTCCTCTCTGGACAGGGCATCTCTGAAAGAAAGCAGCAGCCCCACCAGGGGCTTATAGATAAATCTCCCATCTCCCTGGGACAGAGAACCTGGGGGAACAGGGCAGTCTGGAGCACAGTTTCAGCAGACTTAAATGGTCCTGCCTACCAGCTCTGAAGAGAGCAGCAGATATCCCAGCCCAGTGCTTGAACTTTGCTAAGGGACAGACTGCCTCCTCAAGTGGGTCCCTGACCCCCATGCCTCCTGACTGGGAGACACCTCCCAGCAGAGGTCAACAGATACCTCATACAGGAGAGCTCTGGCTGGCATCTGGTGGGTGTCCCTCTGGGACAAAGCTTCCAGAAGGAAGAACAGGCAGCAATCTTTGCTGTTCTGCAGCCTCTGCTGGTGATACCCAGGCAAACAGGGTCTGGAGTGGACCTCCAGCAAACTCCAGCAGACCTGCAGCAGAGGGGCCTGTTAGAAGGAAAACTAATGAACAGAAAGGAATAGCATCAACCTCAACAAAAAGCACAGCCACACAAAAACCCATCTGAAGGTCACCAGCATCAAAAATCAAAGGTAGATAAATTCACTAGGATAAGGAAAAACCCATGCAAAAAGGCTGAAAATTCTAAAATGCAGAATGCCTCTTCTCCTTCAAAGGATCACAACTCCTTGCCAGCAAGGGAACAAAACTGGATGGAGAATGTGTTTGACAAATTCAGAGAAGTAGGAGTCAGAATGTGTGTAATAACAAACCCATCCAAGATAAAGGAGATTTTATTTATATTTGCTCTAACCCAATGCAAGGAAGCTAAGAACCTTGAAAAAAGGTTAGACGAAATGCTAACTAGAATAACCAGTTTAGAGAAGAACATAAATGACCTGATGGAGCTAAAAAACACAGCACGAGAACTTCAGGAAGCATACAGAAGAATCAATAGCTGAATCATCAAGTGGAGAAAGGATATCAGAGACTAAAGATAAACTTAATGAAATCAAGCAGGAAGACAAGATTAGAGAAAGAAGAATGAAAGGAAACAAACAAAGCCTCCAAGAAATATGGGACTGTGTGAAAAGACCAAACCTATGTTTGTTTGGTGTACCTGAAAGTGACGGGGAGAACAGAACCAAATCGGAAAACACTGTTCAGAATATTATCTGGGAGAAGTTTTCAACCTAGAAAGAGTGACCAGCATTCAAATTCAGGTAATACAGAGAACACCAAAAAGAAACTCCTCAAGAAGAGCAACCCAAAGACGCATAATCATCAGATTCACCGAGGTTGAAATGAAGGAAAAAATACTAAGGGCAGCCAGAAAGAAAGGTCGGTTTACCTCCAAAGGGAAGCCCATCAGACTCACAGCAGGTCTCTCTGCAGAAATCCTACAAGCCAGAAGAGAGTGGGGGCCAATATTCAACATCCTTAAAGGAAAGAATTTTCAAGTAAGAATTTCATATCCAGACAAACTAAGCTTCATACGTGAAGGAGAAATAAAATCCTTTACAGACAAGCAAATACTGAGAGATTTTGTCACCCCCAGGCCTGCCTTACAAGATCTCCTAAAGGAAGCACTAAATATGGAAAGGAAAAACTGGTACCAGCCACTGCAAAAATTTACCAAGTTGTAAAGACCATCAATGCTAGGAATAAACTACATCAACTAATGGGCAAAATAACCAGCTAGCATCATAATGGCCGGATCAAATTCACATGTAACAATATTAACCTTAAATGTAAACAGGTTAAATGTCCCAATTAAAAGACACAGTTCTTTTTTTTTTTTTTTTTTTTTTTTTGAGACGGTGTTTCGCCCTTGTTACCCAGACTGGAGTGCAATGGCACGATCTCGGCTCACCGCAACCTCCGCCTCCTGGGTTCAGGCAATTCTCCTGCCTCAGCCTCCCGAGTAGCTGGGATTACAGGCACACGCCACCATGCCCAGCTGATTTTCTGTATTTTTAGTAGAGACAGGGTTTCACCATGTTGACCAGGATGGTCTCGATCTCTTGACCTCGTGATCCACCCGCCTCGGCCTCCCAAAGTGCTGGGATTACAGGCTTGAGCCACCGTGCCTGGCCCAAGACACAGTTCTTTTAATTGTTCTCTGGCAAATTGGAAAAAGAGTAAAGACCTATTGGTTTGCTGTATTCAGGAGACCCATCTTACATACAAAGACACACATAGGCTCAAAATAAAGAGATGGAGGAATATTTACCAAGCAAATGGAAAGAAAGGGAGAGAGAAAAAAAGCAGAAGTTGTGATCCTAGTCTCTGATATAACAAACTTTAAACCAACAAAGATAAAAAAAAAAAAAAAAGACAAAGAAGGGCATTACATAATGGTAAAGGAATCAATGCAACGAGAACAGCTAATTGTCCTAAATATATTTGCACCCAATGCAAGAGCACCAAGATTCATAAAGCAAGTTCTTACAGACCTACAAAAAGTCTTAGACTTCCACACAATAATAGTGGGAGACTTTAACACCCCACTGTCAATATTAGATCAACAAGACAGAAAATTAACAAAGATAGTCAAGACTTGAACTCAGCTCTGGACCAAGTGGGACCTAATAGACATCTACAGAATTCTCCACCCTAAATCATCAGAATATACATTCTTTCAACATCACATCACACTTATTCTAAACTTGATGACATAATTGGAAGTAAAACACTCCTCAGCAAATGTCAAAGAATGGAAATTATAACAAAGAGTCTCTCAGCCCACAGTGCAATCAAATTAGAACTCAGGATTAAGAAACTCACTTAAAACTGTACAACTACGTAGAAACTGAACAACCTGCTCCTGAATGACTACTGGCTACATAACGAAATGAAAGCAGAAATAAGGAAGTTATTTGAAACCACTGAGAATGAAGACACAACGTACCAGAATCTCTGGAACACAAACTAGAGCAGTGTTTAGAGGGAAATTTATGCCACTAAATGCCCACATTAGAAGGTAGGAAAGATCTAAAATTGACACACTAACATCACAATTAAAAGAACTAGAGAAGCAAGAGCAAGCAAAGTCAAAAGCTAGCAGAAGACAAGAAATAACTAAGATCAGAGCAGAACTGAAGGAAATAGAGACATGAAAAACCCTTCAAAAAAATCAATGAATGCAGGATCTGGTTTTTTGAAAAGATTAACAAAATAATAGACTGCTGGGCAGTCTAATAAAGAAGAAAAGAGAAAGGAATCAAATAGACACAGTAAAAAATAATAAAGGGAAAATAATAATAATAATAATAATAATAATAATAATAAAGGGGATATCACCACTGATCCCATGGAAATACAAACTACCATCAGAGAATACTATAAACACCTCTATGCAAATAAACTGGAAAATCTAGAAGAAATTGATAAATTACTGGACACATACACCCTCCCAAGACTAAATCAGGAAGAAGTTGAATACCTGAATAGACCAATAACAAGTTCTGAAATTGAGGCAGTAATTAATAGCCTACCAACCAAAGAATATCTTGGACAGATTCACAGCCAAATTCTACCAGAGGTACAAAGAGGAGCTGGTACCATTCTTTCTGAAACTATTTCAAACAACAGAAAAAGAGGGACCCCTCCCTAACTCTGAGGCTAGCATCATCCTGATGCCAAAATCTGGCAGAGACACAATAAAAAAAGAAAATTTCAGGTCAACATCCCTGATGAACATCGATGTGAAAATCCTCAATAAAATACTGGCAAACTGAATCCTGCAGCACATCAAAAAGCTTATCCAAGTCAGCTTCATCTTTGGGATTCAAGTCTGGTTCAACATACTCAAGTCAATAAAGGTAATCCATCACATAAACAGAACCAATGGCAAAAACCACATGATTATCTCAATAGATGCAGAGAGGGATAGCATTAGGAGAAATACCTAATGTAGATGATGGGTTGATGGATGCAGCAAACCACCAATGGCACGTGTATACCTATATAACAAGCCTGCATGTTCTTTTTTTTTTTTTTTTTTTTTTTTTTTGAGATGGAGTTTTGCTCTTGTTACCCAGGCTGGAGTGCAATGGCGAGATCTAGGCTCACCACAACCTCCGCCTCCTGGGTTCAGGCAATTCTCCTGCCTCAGCCTCCCGAGTAGCTGGGACTACAGGCACGCGTCACCATGCCCAGCTAATTATTTGTATTTTTAGTAGAGACAGGGTTTCACCATGCTGACCAGGATGGTCTCGATCTCTTGACCTCATGATCCACCCGCCTTGGCCTCCCAAAGTGCTGGGATTACAGGCTTGAGCCACCGCGCCTGGCCACAAGCCTGCATGTTCTGCACATGGATCCCAGAACTTAAAGTATAAAAATAAATAAATTAGGATATATATTTTTAAAATTTTTAAGAAGAAAAAAAGAAAGAAGAGTTTTTTTTTTTTTTTTTTAAGAAATGGTTTCTTGTCCTAGATACGAACAACTATATCCATTAATTCGCTTATGTACTTTTATTAACTGAAGTTTCCTGGGAGGCTATACAGCAAAGTAGCTAAAAATGTAGGCTTAGGTTTATAGTTTGTTGGTTCACACCTCAGCTCCACCACTTTGTCATCCTATGACCTTAGGCGGCAAAGCTAAACACATTCCCTAGTCCCCATGTCTCAGCTGAGCTGCCCATCTGGAAAACGGGGTTCAGGATTAATTGAGGCAGTTCATGTCAGTGGTTAAGATAATGCTTGACATATAGTAAGCACTCACTGAACATTAGGGTTATTATTCCTATATATGAGATATAGGGTTCTGTAAAACTACAATAGCATATGTCTTCCCTAAAACATCCTATGTGTACACCTGTAAGATATGTGAAAAATTCACACAAACTCTGAAAGTGGCCGATGTAAAAGGGCTTAAAATTTTGAGGAAAGAAATTGAAATAGACTAATATGAGTTCTTTATAAGTATGTACGTAAATGGCTTGGGCTTATGACTAAGTAGACAGCCTATTTCATGGTTGTGCTACTGCTTACATAACCCCAGTGTCATTCTTTTCAAAAGATTGGAATCTGCATCAGTACTTCCATCCACCTGAATCACCAAGGATGCACAGATGAGCTCCTCTGATTTGAATAATGAATGAGAGTGAAGCAATTTTTTATACTTTTGTCCTTTAACACTTACAATAGCACTATAACATATCTATCTCTTATTTTACAGATACAGAAGTTGACACATAAAAAGTGAAGTGTGGTTCAGACCAACATTATCATATCTGCCCAAACTCCTAAGTGTCCAATTCTTGATTGTGAAAATCATGTAGTTACACCAGTCCATAGATTTACCCAAATGGTCCCTCCACTGGTAAACAAAAAAATAAATAAAAAGTGCAGGTAAAAGGTGTCACTGTAGTCTCACATTCATACACTTGAGTGGTGCTCAGAGAAATTGATTACTGGTTATGTACTCAGCAGGATTCACAGCAAGATGTGCTGATGTAAAATCTCTGCTCCGCTCTTTCCATGATATTAAGGTCCCCTTCCTTTTGGTGACTTCTGCCGTCCTGATATTTTGGGTAACATGTTGTGCTGGAGGTGGCAATGATAAAATGGTCAGTCTGAGCCAACTAAGCCGAAGCGTTAACCAATCGGAGATTTATGCTTCTACTAGAAGATTCAGTTGGGCTGTAAAGATTTATTTGAGCAATGTTTTTGTTATACTGTTTTTCATACATGAAGACATGTTTGTCTCAAGATACATCTCTTAATGCATAAATTCATATACGTATTTCAAAGACTTTTCCCACAAACTCAAGGGATTAAGTTGAACCCATAAATATTTACATTTTAGATACTTTTAAAACTTTACCTACATTTAAAGCTAACGGTTAATCATAAATGCAACAGAGAAGGGGAGGGTTACAAGATCTTTGGCGACATAGGAAAGGCATCTTAGAGCTCAGAGCTTACCACAGTAAGTCCTTGCCAGCTCATGCTCAAAGTCAGCCTGTGCCACAGCTAAGAGCTGGCATTTTGGACTCACACAAGCTTGGCTGGAACAAAGGCTGTTAAAGCTACTTAATCCTTCTGAACCTCAATTTCTTCATCTGTAAAATGAAAATAATAATGTCTGAATGGCTGTAATGCTTAAAGGAGATCACCTGCCTGTCACATGGCAGTCACCTGTTACACATTGATTACCTGTGGTTTCATCCACTCCGCCCATCTCATTCTTTTCAAAAGACTGACGTTAGAATGCACTATCTTCCCAATCCTTAAGTAAAATTTTTGCAGAGGAAAACACGTCAGGATAATTTTTTCTTTAATCTCTGCTTTCTAGGTTATCTTTAGCCAAGCTCTGCCTGTTTGGCGTAGCTCACCTGTCTCACCTCTCTGTGTCTGGAAGTAGTCACAGCCATCTAGAACGCTGATGGCTTACTGCTGCCCACTCAAGTTGTCAAGAACCAGATGCGGAACACTTAGCTATTTAAAATCAGCACCACCCCTCCGCCATAAGAAAAAGTACACCCCTTCCCCCTGCCCCCCCCCGACAACTCCCTGAGGAAAAGCACACCTGGTGGGCTTCCTCCACGGTCTGGAGAGGCTTCTCCAGATCATTCCAGGTGGTTTGGATTCAGTGGAGCCAGAGGGAGGGGTGCAGAGAGATGTGAGGGTACTTATTGCTCCAGCTTTTAAAAGGCCACAGAGCAGAATGGTAACAAAAATCAAAATCGCAAACACTAATGAGGCTCCCTAGTTGGTGCCAGCTCTATTCCTGTCACCACCCTTCACAGCCCCAGAAGAGAGTAGAGGATTATAGGTTTGGTGGAATCCTTGGGGCACATTCAAAGAGTTTGAGATTTTGTTTGAAAGTCTGTTTGCCGACAGTAAAAATGGATTAAATTGCCTCTCCAACACAAAGAAATGCCAGGTCTCAGTAGAGGTAAGACACCAGAGACTTAAAGTGATACTAGAAGCAAAATAATGAAAAGACGCCAAAATGCTGCACCACCTTTACAGCTAACACTATATACCCTGTGTTTGAGAGTATATGCGCTAATTGTGACAGAAGGAACCAAAGATATAATGCATTCAACAATATATCATTTCTTCTCGAAATGAAATGCATTAAGGACCATGGCATATATTATATATTCCTTATTAAAAAGCACAACAGAAAGTTATTTCTTGCATTGTATTTCTCATTGCTACTCACTTCTACAAAACTCATGTTCTTTGTGTGTAACTTCTAGAAGTGGTATGGGTGGGTCAAGGAATATTTATATAATGCCGATGGAATCCAAAAAGTAAAAGAAGAATAAAGGTGAGACTTTTTAATCTCTTTAGTTGTGACATTTCAAATAATTCTAAAAGGTTAAATAATTTTTTTATCACTTTATGCATGTTGAAAGCATTAAATTGTATATCTCAGGGGAAAATGAGAAAAACCGTCACGACAGCTACAGCAAGATCATGCTAATAATAAAAAAAAGAAAGTGTGTATTTGGTGACATACCGCTGATTGTTCAGGCTTTAAAGTGCTGACATTTTCAACTAATATTACCTATTAAAGATATAGAAGAGAAGATCAATTACATGGATACCGATTTTTTTTCCTCAAATGGCCTAAATTATTATCAATCTTGTACAAATAGATTAGTATTAACAGCTCTTTTCAAGGCTGAACTAATATTTCCAAAACTTAAGAAGTCAACCTATATGCCATTCATTGCATATATAGTTTGTTATACACACTTTAAAAAATTCCTGCCTTTTTCTCTGTGTTCGTGTATATATGCCTGCACCTTTGCCTGAATGTTTCCTGCTGGCCTTCACTGTGGCAGACGTTGTTCTGGGCTTAAGGGGACAAGGACCTGGCACAGATCCTGCCCTCATGAGGAGCAACATTCTGAACACTGAGAGGTGAGCTGTGCCTGGGCTATAGGCGCCACGTTTCATCAGCTACAGAGAGAGCACATGGTTTGAAAGAGGAGGTAAATTTAATGAAGGAGTATACGCTTAAAGTGAACTCTGAAGGAATGTCTGAAATTACTTTAGAATACTTTTCTTCTTGTTGCAAAAGAACACCATGTTCATCTTTGTTAAATTAATAGACTTTATTTTTTAAGAGCAGTTTTAGGTTTATAGAAAATCGAGCAGATAGCAGAGAGTTCCTATACAGCTCTTGCCTCCCTCTTGTCCCCCTAGAGTTTCCCTATTAATAGCAGCTCATATTAGTGGAAGACGTTTGTTACAACTAATGAATCAATCTTGATACATCACTATTAATCAAAGTCCATAGTTTACAGTAGAGTTTCTCTGTGTTGTATAGTTTTATGAGTTTTGACAAATGCATAGTGTCATGTGCCCATCATTACAGTATAATAGAGAACAGCTTCAATGCCCTGAAACTTCTGTGCTCCACTATTCATCCCTGCATCTCTTTCCCTGGACTTCTGGCAACCACTGATCTTTTTACTGTCTCCATAGTTGTGCTTTTCCAGAATGCTATATAGTTGGAATCTCACCATACATAGCCTTTTCATACTGACTTCTTTCACTTAGCAGTATTCATTTAAGGTTCCTCCATGTCTTTTCACGGCTGGATAGCCATGTTCACTTTTACAAATGGGAAAAAATAAAATAAAAACCATCACCCACAATCGCAGAAATAAGCTCTATGAACACATTGGTCATTTCTTTCCAGGTTTCTTCATAGATAAATAGACATATTGAATTATCCTATTATCTATAGTATTTCAAAATATTTTCTGTTACTCAATAATTTATCATGAATATTGTATTATTAAACATCAGTTTGTAAAATACTTTTAAAGGCTAAAGATGATGTCATTTCCTGTTGTATTACTCATGAAACTAAGCTTTCATCTGGAGGCATGAAGGTTCTTGCAAATTTTTTGCTATTGTATAAATACTATCCTTCCTACCAAATATTTATTTCCATATCTTTAGGAAGAACATCCTAGACGTGTACTTGTATTATACACAGTGGGTCAAATCATCAGGCGTTTGATGGAAACGAGCAAGCTCTGCCCTGCAAGGTCTCCAGCAATCTCCATTCCCTGCACAGCACCAGAAATTGCACACTTCCCCATACCTCATCAAAGCAGGGCAACATCTTTTAAACGATGTTTACATTAGAAGTTAATTGTCATGCACTTATTGGGTGGTTAGGAGAGGGGAGAGGGCGCTTGGTGATGAAAATAGCATGAACAACGGTGTGAAGGGGAGCAGTCACGATCACGCTAGACAATCAAATACTCCAGTAAGAACTCTGTGGTTGAACCACAGAGAGCATCGCATGGAGGAAACATAAGCGGAGACCAGAACGACCGATTCCAGTCAGATCACAGAGGTCCTCAAGTGCCCGCTAGATGTACGCGTCTTTGGAAGACAAAAGAGACCCCAAAACATGTTTAAGTGGAGTAGTGGCCTAAACCAAGCTGTGCCCTGGATTATTTTTGTGGCAGGGTGGGGGTGAACTGGAGCAGGCTGATAGAGTTCCAAGACCCTGTTTAGAGATATGAAAATCTTGATGATAGGAATGATAACTGGTTGTTTTGAGGGAGCAACAACAGGACCGCAGAAGGGAGGATGAAATGGGGAGCAGGTGCCAAGTGAGGTTCCAGAATTTCTTTGGCCCCTTTGCACCTTATTTTCCAACATCTTTCTCTCTCCCAGAAACTTCTGTATCTCCAACTGATACAAAGTCCCAACTGAGATTGTTGCTTTAACATGGGGACTTTGAGGACCCAAAATAAAAAGAAATTTATTCTCCATTGTGGAATTTTAGGCAATATAACAAATCAGAAAAAAAAAATCTTTAGACAGGCTTTTAGCAACATTTGGAATGTATAGCAATTTTTAAGCCATCTCTGAATGCTTCTGTGCTCATAATTATACCAATAAATTGTTCTGGGTTTGAATTTATCTGTATGAGAAGCCATATATAGGTGTCAAATCGAAATCATATTAGTTCTGCAGTCAATAAAACAGACTCTATAATAAATAACACAATTGCATGACACTGACGCAGTGTTTAGGCACCACAACTGTGATGCCAGTTCCTCCTATGGATTCTTAGAACTGTTCACAGAATTTGTGAATAGATCAGAGGAGCTAGTTCAAGGGGAAAAGGCCGAGGAAATGACAGGTTTAGGAGCTAGTGGGTCGTCCACATTTGAATGTCCAGCCACAGCTGAAGTGTTAACTGGAGCCCAGAGATGTACAAGTGCTTGTGCTATTTGGGAATTCCTTAGCACATTCACAATTGTTACAATTATGAAAATGCCTCAAATTTCCTGAAAACCAAATCTGGGTTTATGTTAGTTGGCTTAACTGAGAGAAAAAAAATTGCACTGTGAGCACTTTGTCTATCTTTTTTTTCGACTTACATATATTTAGTTTTGGGCCCATTATAATTCACTTGCCTTTGGACAAGATTGTTTTTATATTCTCTCACTAATATGTGTGTGCATCTCCACGTGACCCTTCTCTGTCTTTTTCTGTCTTCTGTTATATAAGATCTTACTGCTGTCTTCACCATGATCACACTTCGACAGTCAAAAAAAAAAAAAAAAAAAAGATAGATAGATTTCAGGTGTTTGAGATGAAGGAGGTTGCGTGAGTTTAACCTTCCTCGGTATCCTTGTGAGCTTTCTGTATTTAATACTTGTTTTATCTGAAGCCTGTGGAGGTTCTAAACTATTAGAAGACACACTTTCTGAGAACTACCTTTCTAGTAGCCTGAAGATATATCCTTGATGTTGGGCAACAAAGTTATTCTCTGTAATCCTCTTGATGTTGTAAATGAAAAAGAAGACGGAGCTAGCACCATCTGAACTTTGGGCAAACCATTTGCTCAAAAGGATCATCAAAGGACCAAGCCCTGCCAAAATAATATTTTTTTAAAAATCCAGCAGAAAGGGAAAACATTGAGGAGCACGCACAAAAATGAAATTGGTGCAAATTAACTCCATTGTGATTGGAGAGCAATACAAAACAAACTCCCACCACAGCCTCCAGAGGGAAGCAACAGCAGACAGACATTGAAGTGCTAGCCTCACAGTAGCCACCTTTTAACAGCTTTCTTTCTTCAATGCTTTAGCCTTAAAAAAAAAGAAGAAGAAGAAGAAAAGAAAGAAAAAGGGAAAAGGGGGAAAAAAAGAAGAGAAGAAAAAGGAAAAGAAAAAAACTACCCATTGTTATGTCCCCTATTCATCCTTCGTTCAAAGTCCTTCACTATGCATTAATTACCACTTTCTTCAGTGTAGGGAGCTCCCAAACACATCTTGTTTTCAAAGAGGCACGCTTCCATGCCTCTGCTATTTATATGCAGAACCTGCTGAAATTTTCATCCCAATACTTTGAGATCCCCCCTAATTTCTGCATACAGTAATTGTTCATAAGAAAAAAAGACAAAAGGATGATTTCATGCTCCCAGGACAGTTGTTTGCATCGCTTTCATTTTTCTTTCCAGCTGTGACTGGCAGCAGAAGGCTCTTTAGCAGGCGTCCTGCCTGCCCTATGGTAATTTTTAACTTTCCTTCACTTTCCTTTATGCCCGTCACATTTATAGAGACATTTTTACCCCTGTTACCTGGTGCTGGTTTTCTTCCTTTCTCATATCAATCTAATATCTGGATTTTTTCCTAATATGCTACTCTCCTTAGAAGTCATTTAAGAAGAAGGAAAAGGATTGCGTTGAGAGTTCAAAAATCTCATCTGGATGTTTTAAGTACACAGTACAGTAATTGGATCTCTGACACTCACTCTACTCTCGTGCCTAGGGGTCTGGTCACTATGAAATTTGTGAAAACTACAATGTTGGTTAATAGGAACTTAATGCAGTTACTAGCACCACTTCTCAGGATAAAGCTTGATTTTCCAATACAATTTAAACATCAAAAGGAGATTGATGGGGTTAATTCTTCAAGTAAAGTTTAAAAATTAAAACTTAGGAAACATATTTGTGAGTCAATTCAGCTATTCATGCAAATGTGTGATGTTCCAGCTTATTCTTGGCCAATATAATGTTGTTTTAAGAAAGAAAGAAAAAGAATTAAACAGATCGTATATACCTATAGGATTGTATACACTTAAAAGAATCCAACTGGTCCAGGCAAGTTGTAAAAACAACTAACTACCACAACAGGGTCATAGGATGCTGGACTCGAAAGATGATTCTAGCTATTTTTTTTAATAGTTGAGGAAACTGAGGCCCAAAAAGATAATGACTTGTCCAAAGTCACCCAGGAATAATAAAAGATAGATTGTGCTCCTTCGATCCATCACAACATATTTTTCATGACATTCTTAGAGAAGTTTTTCAGTCTCATATGGGTACTTTACATACACAGGCATAACGCATGTTGGGTCTCACCCACCCCCAGCATCATCACCTGGCCGTGCTCTCTAGTGTCCTGAGGATACAGTCAAGTTTCTACAATGTGGCATACAGTGCCTAACACAGAGTAGGTGCTTTAAAGACGATTGTTGCTATTATTGCTGTCATTGCTGTTGCTATTGGTGGGCGTCCCTTTCTAGCACTGTTTTTAGTTAAAAACTAGCTTTTTCCTTTCTGTATATGTGCAGGTTCTATTTTGACAGTTGTTCGTAACACATATATTTGGTAATAGATCACATGCATAAAGTCGGTAGTATCTGTTTCACTACCATAATCAGGTTCTCTAATAGATGTAGCAAATTGGAAAATATAAATTACAATAAGGACTCCGAGTTGCAATGGATCTCATAGATTATCTAAGTTCAACAGGTCTCCCACTGATAGACCTCCGCCTACACTTCCATTAGCTTTCTTACATTAACTAGTACAATACATCACGAAACAGATGTGACAACAATTTGAAAGATGATTCCTATGAACAATAGCCCCTGCTTATGAAGTGCTTAGTTTGTCAGGTTACATGACAAGCACTTTACATAATTGTCTCTGATGCTTATACACAACCTTGCAAGTTAAATATTTACATTTTAGCCTAGGACTAAACAGAGACTCCAAGGGATGTATCACCAAATGTGCAAGAGTCAGGAAGAGGAGGAGCCAGGGTTCTAAGCCAGGTGTGCATAGCTCTAAAGTACCAGTTCATTCCCCCTCCCACCTGACATCCACATTCTTCGGTTGGAAGGCAATGGTTCCGACATTCTAAGGAAATGTACTTTATTCCCTTTTCTTCTTTATCTTTTTCTATGAGTCATTTCTTATGTTCTACAGTATACATCAAAGGGCATCCCCAACCTTTGAACTGATATAAACTGTGGCCAGTTCTTGAACTATTTTATAGGTTCAAGGAATCTAAGCTTCAAACTAGAAATGAAATAAACCTCTTAATACAGGTGAAATTTCATGTGGTGTATACAGTGGCCTTGAATTAAGTGAGTTTAATCACACTATGTTCAGGTTCTGGCTCTGTCAGTTTCTGTGCAGCCGTGGCCAAGTTCCAGCCTCTCTGAGCCTGAGTTTCCCCACTGATCAATGCCGTGATTAGTACCTTGCTTGCCTTCCTAATAGGGTAGGACTAGGATAAGGTAAGGCAGGGTGATCCTGCATGTAAATACGGCTTATAAACTGAGATGCGTGATACAACATTCCATAGTAAATAACAATTCATGTATGAAACCTCTATGGTTTATGAGCACTTTCTAATAAATATTTGAAAAACAAATGATGTCTTAGAGTAATATGCAAATAAATGAATAAAACGTCCCTGTGGTGAAGGAGAACCAATATACCACCGTGGTCTCTTGGTTTCTTCAAAAGGGAAAATCTAAAGGAAATTTTGTCTTATTTTGTTTATAAAGATAGCTTTTAATTACTGAAAATAAGGAGAAGAAAATCACCCAAATTTTATGACTCGTTTGAAATGTAATTTTACCTTTTGGTTTCTAAGCAGTTAAGACATCATTTTTTTTTTTAATTGTGGGAAAATCACCAATAAAATATAAAGGGTATTAAAGCAAACACCGGGATCATAGGTTTCTAGAGCTGGGGAAACCCAGTCGGGCTTCTCCATTTGCCTCATGATGAAACGGAGACTTGGAGAGAGAAAGTGATTATCCAAGTTTACCCAGCCCATGAACTTGGAGCGGGGACTCAAAGGCAGCTCCTTCTCATTCAAACTCCAGGGCTCTTTTGCTTCACCACAGGCCTTTGTTCCTACCCATCAAGGACACCTGGAGGGCCTCCAGTTTACTTTGTGATGGCTGTAAACTCCTAGTAAAAATGTTTGTCTTCGATTTCACACACCCTTTAGGACATCAAGGCTGCCCCAGAAGCCCTCAGGCAGCCCAAGCCAAAGACAGGACGGCACACCAGTGTGCGTGTGTTTGTGTATGTGTGCGTGTGTGAGCGGGAGAGTTGAGGGAGGGCCCGGAGAGGCAGCACTTGAAGGGATTTCTAAGAAAAACTGAAAGCAAAAAGATTTCTCTAGCCCTGCTGAGGGCTTGTTTTTTAAACACCATCTCCATCTATAAGTACATCTTCTTATCAAAGTAATAAAATGATGAATGCTTATGATAAAAAAAAAAAACAAAACAGAAATAGCGCCCCCATTAGTGCACACTGATCTCCTCAGAGGATCGCTGTTCATGACTGTGTTCCCAAAAGCACAATTTGAACATCTGAATTTACAACTGCTCAGGTGGCACTATTTATCATGTACGGGACTAAGCAGAATGCATCGCTGTTATTGCTTCTACTGTACCTAGGCTAATACTTGGGTAAATCATAGGTATATGTATAAATATTAAATACATAGGTATTTAATAAATATACATATACATAGGTATATGTATAAAAATTAATTTTTTTTATTTTTGTGGGTAAATCATAGGTATGTATATTTATGAGGTACATGAGATGTTTTGATACAGGCATAGAATGTGAAATTAAGCACATCATGAAGAATGGGGTATTCATCCCCTCCTGTGAATTAGAAACAATACAATTATACTTTTTTTTTTTTTTTTTTTTTTTTGAGATGGAGTCTTGCTCTGCTGCCAGACTGCAGCGCAGTGGTGCGATCTCGGCTACCTGCAACCTCCGCCTCCCAGGTTCAAGCGATTCTCCTGCCTCAGCCTCCCAAGTAGCTGGGATTACAGGTGCATGCCACCACGCCCAGCTAACTTTTTGTACTTTTAGTAGAGATGGATTTTCACTGTGTTAGCCAGGATGGTCTCGATCTCCTGACCTAGTGATCCACCTGCCTCTGCCTCCCAAAGTGCTGGAATTACAGACGTGAGCCACCTCGCCCGGCCAATTACACTCTTAATTATACTCTTTATTTTAAAATGTACAGTTATTATTGCCTATAGTCACCCTTTTGTGCTATCATCAATTAAGAATCATTTCAATGGCTATTTCTGAGTATCTTAGAATCTTAAACAAACAACCCTTTTCAGGAAAGCTTGGAGGGAGTCAGGAGGACATATAAATGCAAAAAAATGATAACTGGCCACAATATGCAACCAAAAAGTGAACACAACAATTTTACTGAAAGTATCAAATATTGGTGTATATTGGTTTTTAACACACACATTTCTTTTACTCAGAATTTTCCCTGCATTCCTTAACATCAAAATTAAATAAGATATAAGCCTCCTTTCCAGCGTCTATGGGTTTCACTTGAACGTCCTCTTTTAACTTCATGCTCTTTAGTTCAACACTTGCAAGTCTTGTATAAAAAGCTTGCATGGTGTACCATTGCCAGAAAACCTGTTTTCCTTGAACATAGCAAGTCTCTGTCACTATCTAGAACTCTCTCCTGTGACACATACTTACACAGACGTTAACTGGTGACTTATGACGGCCATTTTGGGTTACCACACAGGGAGAGGAGTCCTCCACTAACTATTCTTTGCTTTCTAAAATGCATTCTTGTTTCCTCTTCAGAAGAGAATTTTTTTATTCGTCAAAGATTATTAAGCTCTCAAGGGAATTACAACCAACCATTAATGTCAGTCTTCTGTAAAAATATTAGTTTCTAACATTGTGTTTTTCAGGTAACTCACTAATCCTTAACAAGGCAGTTTTCCTTGGTGTACTTAAATTTACAAAGTGCTAATAAAATGCAATTTCATTATGTTTTATAAAACCATAGAGCAAAAATGTCTACCACAGAGACAGTGGGTCAGACTGAACTCACACCAAATGGCAGCCAGGATGCATGGAAGGGTGGACATTGTAGAAAAGCAACAACCTCCCTCCTTTTACCTCCTCTACCTCAGCACCCAGGTGTACCACCCTTCCTGGCACTTCTTTGAGCATCCTCACAAATACTGTATGAAAACCACTGTCTGCTATTATAAATTGGAAATAAGAATTTAGCAATAAAATAAATGAAAATTGTATAGTAAGTGTTGATAATTATCTTCATATTAACCCTCAAAAAAGATGCAATGCTACTGGTGATGTTGTAATCCTTTAACTTGGATGGTTGGTTCACATGCTTTATAGGTTTTATAACATCTGTTATCTGTGTCCCTTTGTATGTTTACAAGACTTAAAAACGCAAAGTGGCAAATATAAGAAACACTCGGAAAATTATGCATGGGCATATTTTTATGACCGAAAGTCATATTCAAATGCTTTGTACTTGAAACTGGGCAAGTCTCAGAACAATTAAAACATAAAGCAAGCGATTAATAATAGTTACCACTTATTGAACAGCTACTTGTACCCAATACAATCCTAAATGCTTCATGCACTTTAGAGCCTTGTAGTTCTTCAGAGTTGATGTTATTAACTCCATTTTACAGATTCGAAGACATTCCTTTATTCAGAGTTATAGCTAGTAAACAGCAAAGCCACATTTTAAACCAGTTTGTTTTCTTTTAAAAGTTAAATAAAAGCAGTTAATACATAAAACCATTCAGTATATCTGAAGGAACATGGAGAGTTATGGTGAATACGCTTCTAATCTGATTGTGAGCATGTGTTTTTTTTAATAAAAGAAGAAAAAGTTGTTTTTCTCTCTTTATTTCTATCTTCTCCACAATCTCTGAAAGCAGAAGCAATTTTACTTGTATTTGTGCTAGTACTTGGCACAAAATAAAGAGACAAATGTGGAATTCATGGATTCTCATAATGGGGCCATGTCAGGAATTCTGAATTGGGTGTAACTAAAATCCAGAAACATTGCTATACTCCTCTTTGAGATACTGCTAAACATTCAGATATAACTTAGAGTGATGAGGGAGAAATTAACTAAAAAATATTTTAAATTTTTTTCCAGTGTCCAAGAGGTTCAAAGACCTGAATACTCTCTGGTTGTCAGTTCTTTTTTTTAGATGGGGTTTCACCATGATGGCCAGGCTGGTCTTGAACTCATGACCTCAGGTGATCCACCCACCTCGGCCTCCCAAAGTGCTAGGATTACAGGCGTGCGCCCAGTCTGGTTGTCAGTTCTTACTATCTGCTTTAGCCACACCCTTCGAGTTAAACACAACTCCCAGGTCTTTGGGAGGCTACTCCGTGATACCCAAGAGTGAGACTGTTGGGTCACATTTGTGACTGAAGCTTACTAAGATGTTTCAGTTAACAAATATTCCACTTTAGCAATAGGATTGCCTGGATTCATCTTGATCTTGACCAATATAACATATACATAAAGGAAGGTCACAGCTTCTTCCTTGGAAAGTGAATCTACTTTAACCCCGTCACAATTACGCCTTTACGGAGAGTGGACGAAGGTGGCTGATATGCCCTCTTTTAACCCCTCAGGAACTTCCATAACTGGGGCATTTTACTTAGAAGTGTGTGGCCACCACGCTGTTTGTTTGCTTCCTCCTCTGCGATCCTGTTTGTTTTGCCCACACCACTGTATTTGCACTGAACACAGTTGAGACTCCCCCACAACCATGGCCTCTTGTTTGACATGTAAACAGCATCTGGGAGGTGACAGTCCTCCGAGTGCTGCCTACTGTGTAGACCTGAAGTGGGACTGTTCTTTTTCATTATTATTCACCAGAGCCTGACTCAGCAAGTCAAATCTTTAGGGTACATCTGCGTGCTTCCCTTTCCCAAGCCCTCTTTTGGGCTTTCCTTTCCACTAGAATTACACATTTAGACACTAGCTTGCTTCTGAATGTGGCCAAGCAGAGGCTAGCTGGATGGGATGCTGGAGAAGGGAGCTTTTTGCTCTGAGTCAGAGGTTGAACCACATGACCCCTTTAAATCCTGAGATTCTATGATTCTACGGGAAGGGAGACAAGGGCAAATATTTATGGCACTTAAATAATTCTAAGACAGATTGCTTTGGCAAAGGTGTATAAACTAGCATGAAACAGAAGTATAATTTTTTCTAAGCAAATAATTCACTAGTGTTTATTAGCACTCCAGACACTCAGTTTCTGCCATGATCTTGGGTTTTTATGCACTATTAAAGGAATACCATGGACTCTTCTCAGCGTAGTCAGATTTCAGGTACAGGCTGATGGAGTGCCACATAGATCTAATGGCTTCATCATGCCTTAATTCTTAGCTTGTATTTATGGTTTTTATTTATGTTCATGTCTCATTACAACCTTCCACTCAACACGTCAGAAGACAAAATCCATTTTCTTAAAGGTTCTATGCTGTTAGGCGGAAGACTTTACTCCCCTGAACCTGTTTTCTTTATTTGAGAACGGAATCTGTGAGCTGTCTCAGTGAAAAACAAAGCAGGGAAAATGGTTAAGGTTGGCCAAATTCAGTTATTCTCCTGGTTTTCAGTCTTGCACGTTCTACAAGCGTGGCTGGAAACCATGGTCCCAACTTGCTGGGTGTTCTAGGTGAGACACCATGATGACTCTCCTAGTGAAATAAGATTGATTTCTTATGACCCTTCTGATACTCTGACGTTCTAAGAATCTCCTGCCAAGAGCAAGCACTTCCCATTCTTCCTCTGTTGCTGCTTAATCTCGGTATACACTTGGAGATCACTGGCTTCAGACCACTGGCTTTTCTCCACTTTTTAAAAATATATATAATAGAAATCTCTCTGAGGCATACGGAGGCTGCTATCCCAGATGCACTAATGGGAAATGAGCAGGAAACAGCACCAGCCAGACCTCTATCGCTCTTGCCCAATGTCTGACCATAAAAAAGTAGCTCGGGGCCTCTGTCTGTCTCCAAGGGTAGCAGACACGTTGATTCTCCATACAGGAAGCCAGCACCATCCCCCAGGCCCCTACCACCATGGCCACCACAGGAGGATCTATATCAGCTTGCGTTTTCATCTCAAAAGTCAGATGGTGGTAAGCAAGGCATCTCCATTGCAGTGGACACTACGAGGCCACTGTGCTACCTGTTTCACAGACTTCATCTTGTTTAATGCCGCTTCACCCCCAAGAAGTCGGTATTTACTGTTAACATGATCAGGATGCATGTGCCTGCTTTCCTAATAGTAGGACAGCATTGCGTCCTGGAAGGCACTCAGATTCCTCCACAATTAAGTGGCCAAGCCGGTTTTCGAGGCAGGGCCCTCTGGTTCCCAACCTCTTGTTCTTCCCAGTTTATCCCACTGCCCATTGTATGGTCAATTAGGGGAATAAGCATCTCAAACATTTATCACTATTATTATTATATTTTTTGAGAATACATCTCAAGGGACTCGGGTGATGATAAAAATGTCTAGAAAAGTATTACGAATTTTTCTTCCAAAATGCCAGAGTGGCTTTCATCAGCCCTAACCGGGTGCTCTGCAACCTTTTTAGCCTGGTGGCAGCCAATCGCTCATTTGATTCCCTTGCTCTTGAAAGAGCTAGTGGTCATCTATTTTTAAATGAAATAAAACTAATTTCATTTTGAGAATTCTTTGGAACATTTCATGACATTTGTTGAGATAATTGGGGACATCCTGGAGTGTCACACAACCAAGGTTGGGAATCAGTGCTCTAAGGACTGAAGAAGCAAATTAATTTTTCTCTCTGGTTTTCTTCAGATAGTTTTATGTGTGGAAACTCAACTTTCTAAAGCTTTCATTATGTGTTTTGACTTCCTTCTCATTGTTATCCTTTCTCCTCTTCTTTATTTATTGTATATAGACTACTGCAGGGCTCATTAATGTATTTCTTACCCTAATTAGTTTTCTTCCAATAAAACAATACCCCTCGTTCCAGGAATGTGCAGGTTTTTAGAACCAGAAAGAAGGCTGTGACCTTCTGAACTGCTCTGCTGTCAGGCTGAGCAAAGGTGACTCATGAAACACTTATCGAGGTATAGGAAAAAACAGCTCAGCAAGACAGTGCCCTGTCTTAATAATAGGAAAAATACATTTTCAAAGAGTTGTGCTAGCTTTCTTTTGAAGACTCTGCTCATGGTTTTCAAGGTATCTGACCTGACCTGATTGGATTCTGGAATAAGCAGAGCTTCAGCAGAGAGAAATTGCATGCCATATCACCACGATGTGTTTAGAAACAGAGCCAAAACAGTTCCCAGGGAAAATTAAATATAAACGTCTCATTCAGGATGGCCCATTTTAAAAGTTTAGTCTCAGAAAATTTAAGTATGATTGCCATGTTACTTTTGAAATCTGCTATCTGTTCTATTACTAGTCAATGACAATCTCTTTCTTCTCAATGACTTCTTGTTCTGCCCATCAAGTTTATTAAATATTCAAACATTAATTCATTCACTCAATTAGTGTTGAATAGGCACTGCTTCGAATATGATACTTTCAGAATGTACATTTCCATTAATCAGCTGTTACCTGGGGATGTCCTTTAGCTAATCTGAGCTTCAGTTTCCTCACCTGTTACAATATGAGATTGGATGGGATCACTTCTAGCAACTTTATTCTATGATTTCAGAACAAACCCTACATTATTGGTATGGATATTGATATCAATATAATATTTATCCAAGTTGAGAAATAAATATAACATCTCATGGCTTATAACAACTTGCCCCAAAATTTTTACTTTTAATAACTGGCAACCTAACTAACTAACCTGATGCAGGTCTGACGATGAAAATTTTGCCATTCAAGAGATCTAAGTGTTCCGGAAGCTAATAAGGCAAACTTGTTTTGAACACTGGTTTAGTTTCATTTGTTTATTATTCAAAGATTCCTGGCATTGAGCTGACTGCTTAAAAGTAGTGCATTTAAAACTTGGTACCTGTAACTTCCATAGCGTCAGGAATAGTCTGAACTAGGCTGGTGGCCAGACTAGAAACAGACTGTGGCGGAGTTGATGACTTGTCCCAGTGTCTGCTCTCCCGCTTTTCCGTTTAGTCATTGAAGACTCTGTGTTTTAGATAAGCATTTGACCTCCCAGTTAAAGTCTGCCTTTCCCAGACTCCCTTGTAACTACGTATGCCCATGAGGCTGCATTCGAGCCAGTAGGATGAGAGCTGAGCGATGTGCGCCACTTCTGAACCATCTCCTCAATGATGACTCCACTTGTCCTGCATTCTCCCTTTCATTCTTCCTGCTGTGTGGGAAATGGCCACTGCTGAGCAATCTTAGCAACAGGTATTAAGGGTGCCAGAGCTGCCTACTGGGCATGAACCCTGTCCTCTTAGGAGAGACAGACAAACTTCCATCTTACATGTGCCGTGATTTATCACAGACACCTCAATATAACAGCTTAGTTTATAAACTAATATACCCTTGGTTCTGGACTCAAAGGGAGATAGTTTTAAGAGATAAAAAATATTAAATATTTAAAAATATTTTAAAATATAAAAATTTAAAAAATATTTTAAAATATTTAATATTTTAAATATTAAATATTTTAAAATATTCTGATATATATAGAGAATATATATCACAATTTTAAGTGCTATTTTTAAATATATAAAATATATTTAATATATATATCACAATTAATTCCTTTTTATGGTTGAGTAGTACATATATATTGTGGAATACTACTGTGCAATAAAAAGGAATGAAATAATGGCATTTGCAGCAACCTGGATGGGATTGGACACCATTATTCTAAGTGAAGTGACTCAGGAGTAGAAAACCAAACATTATATGTTCTCACTGACAAGTGAGAGCTAAGCTGTGAGGGTGCAAAGGTATAAGAATGAAACAGTGGGTTCTGGGGACTCGGCGGAAGGGTGGGAAGAGGTGAGAGGTAAAAGGCTCCAGGTTGGGTGCAGTAAGTGCTGCTTAGGTGATGGGTACACCAAAATCCCATAAATCACCACTAAAGAACCTATTCTTGTAACCAAACACCACCTGTTCCCCACAAACCTATGAAAATAAAAATAAAATATGAAAAAAGCAGTTAAAGAGGAAGGTAAAGGGATAACAGATTCTACCGCATTTCAAGAACATGCTGAAGAGAGCGAGTGAGGTTATCAGAAAAATTAGGAAAAAAAAATGACAACGTCCATTTAAGGATCTCTTGAAAGTTAGGGACAGCTCTTTTTTTTTTTTTTTCCCCCTATCAATGAGAGCTTGTAAGGCTGCTCAGGTTGGCCTTGAACTCATGGCCTCGCCTTCGCAAGCGCCACGACATCCGGCTGGAGCCACTTTGGGCCCTAAGGACAGCTCTCAGGCCAGCTGAGCCTTGCACAAAGAATAGTCTTGGATGTCAGAGGGGCGGTGTATGATCATCTGTTTTATTTTGGTATCATATTCTTATGCCTGTACATGGAGAGGCCTTGTGGCTGGGTAAATCTGAGTTCAAATTATAGTTTCACCAGAGACTAGCTATGATGGTGGGCAAGTCACTCAGTCACTGAGTCTTAGTTTCCTCATCTATAAAAGGGAAATAATAATAGCTGTTTCCTCCCAGAACTGTAAAAATCAAAACAGTATATAAGTTCAGGTGTGCTTGGTGCAGTGCAGGCCCTCCTTGAAGACGGCTGTGATTGTCTTTCTCTGACTTGTAGCTTGGCAGAGCCGCTGCTACTGATTTATTTGTAAACTTGCTGGCATTTTACTTTCTGAGTGGATTGAGGCCATCTCTCAAGGTCTTTCTGCAAAATGCTCCATTAGAGCAGTGCCTGAGTAGCTCCCAATTCTCTATTTGCAACCCAGGCAGACAGAAAGCAGGTTCATGACTCCCTGTGTCTGCGCTGTGTGGAGGTGAGCGTGCTTTCACAGACATTTCGTCGGAGGCTTGGGTGGCTGGGAAGTCCACTTGCAGTTTAGAACTTGATAAAATTACCTGAGCAGGTCAAGTTCCTATTTGTAGTCTCATTTGCAAATAGCCTCAGCCTCTGTGCTCCTCACTTACTTCTTTGAGGATTATTTTCTGAATAATACTTAGTTCTGCAAACGCCTGCCTCAAAGCGCCCTCATCTTTTTGATGCACTTTGCTTCTGCATATTATGGTGCTCTCATTTGGAAATGGAAGAATTTAAAATGTATGTCACAGAACGTCTGAATCCTCTTATGCACTTTCTAGTTACCCTTGAAATATTTTTGTGCAGGTTAAAGGGACTGCAAGGTTTCTTCAGATTCACAGCCTGCTTTGTGCTGCTTTCAGAAGTTTTTAACTGGGATCATCTCTTCAGGAATCCGAACTGGGGAGCTGAAACAAAGGACCATGCTTCCCAAGTTGTCAAAATTGACCAAATATATCCCTCTTATCATTCAAACTCAAATAAACCACAACCAAATCAAATAAAAAAGTTAAACAGGTTGTAAAGGAATCATGACCTGTGTGTTCAAAGCTCCCCAGCTCGATTACAGCATGAGTTTTCACATTTTAAAAGATGTCTGCATTATGTTTGAAATTCTAATAATGGTGACATATTTATTTCAGCTGAATTCATGCCAGCTTTACCATTTAGATAGTAAGGATTATTTATTAAATGCGTTCTATGGGTTAGACCAGACACAAACCCAGGGCTTTATATTATCTAGTTCTTAAGGTTAATACAATTATCCCCATTTTAAAGGCAAAGTCACCAAAGTTTATCAGTCTTAAAACCCCTGGCATCCCCAATATTTCTTGATGCCGCTCAGATTGGGGAGTTTATTGGGATTAAGTAGTTTCATTTTGTGATAAAACTTAATTCCGTATTTCAGATTTAACTTGAGAGGGGACCGATTTCCCCTTGACAAATGGAAGTTCATGGCTTTGGCAGATATCATGGTTTCAGAGCAAAAATAAAAGATGTTTTGTAAATGAAGACCGTTTTATTTATTTTTGCAAATACAGTAAGGGGGAAAAGCTTAATGGAATTTAGGTACACGTTCAGATTACTTGAAAATATTGTCTTGTGGCCGGGCGCGGGGGCTCAGACCTGTAATCCCAGCCCTTTGAGAGGCAGAGGCGGGCGGATCACAAGGTCAAGAGATTGAGACCATCCTGGCCAATGTGGTGAAACCCCGTCTCTACTAAAAATACAAAAATTAGCTGGGCGTGGTGGCCTGGGCCTGTACTCGGGAGGCTGAGGCAGGAGAATTTCTTGAACCTGGGAGGCGGAGGTTGCAGTGAGCCGAGACTGTGCCACTGCACTCCAGCCTGGCACCTGGCACCTGGCGACAAAGTGAGACTCTGTCTCAAAAGAAAAAAAAACAAACAGAAAATATTGTCTTCTATGTTAACATTCATAACCCAGATATGTAAAAGGTGTCAATTTCTTTTAATTAGTAGGAGGTAGAGGGTTTGAGTCTGTCAAATTAATTCCTCTTCTTCCCTATACCACAAAGATCTTGATCTACCACCCTTGAAAATGATACACCTTTACAGTTAGAGGAAGGAGCTTTAAGAGAAGAAACCCTGTGGATTTTCAGGAAGTACTTTTGTCCAGTAGTTACAGAGCTGGCAGGTCCCTTCCTCCTGCCTCTCCTGCCCGGGAGGTTTTCCAGTGCCCCCAGCTCAGTTTTCACTTAAGTCCTTCCTCACGGCCAGTTAGCAGAGTGTAATTTAGGCTAATTACTTTGCTGACGCCGCTTATCCTCCCTCTTCCCACTGTACCCACCCTCCTTCCCCATTTACACTTTTCAAATGAAACACAAGACAGAACGTGAAAGTGACCCTAGCTCATTTGGCCTGGAGGCCAAGACAGAGGATCGAGGCCTACCTGGCAGGGCCAGGGGAAGCTGTGGATGCTGGCGGGTGGGCAAGGCAGTGGGGGATCTGGACATGGGGCTGCACATCTCCAGTCTTGTGATCCGGGGACACCATATCCTAGCAACTGAGCAGGGTGTGGAGAAGCAGTGAGGAGAACATCTTGTCCTTGACATTTAAAACTAAAAACCTATTCTACATTTTTCAGAGAAAATTTCTATTTGAAGGATACCTTGAAAAACATATATGAATTGTGTCACTTTTGAGTACTTAAAATTTGTGACATACCTCATAGAAAAAAATAAAGATTTAGAAAATAGACTATCAATACTGTAAAGAAATACATTTAATAGAAACAATAATTGCAGTCATATACAGATTATAATTATTTTATATTGAGCTCCCTTACTCAAATATAAATTCTAGTATTTATGCAGAATAGTCATCATGTTTAATAATGGTCATAGCTTGATTTCTGTATATTTTTATAGTGTTTTTAGGGCAATTTCCCATAGCCTGTGCTTATTACATGTTTTGGAATTTATTGTTAGGCACATCCTTAATGCTTTAGATGGGTTGTTCCATTGGCTTTCTCACAACTTTGAGAGAGAGAAACCACCATTTTCATTTCCCGCATGGGAAAACGGAGGTGCAGGTTACTTTCTCAAGATCACTGTATCAGTATCCGGCAGACCTAGACCTCCTTTCTGTTCCTGCACAGTCTTGCACTAATGACCACTATTACTAAGTTACTGAGTGGGATTAGAATATTTTTAAATATAATTTATCAAGGACATCTACAATCTTCTCTTGTCATAGAAAAGAATAATAAGGTGCTGCAGTCCCTTTTTATACATGTTCTGCCAGGGGCTGCCACACCTTGGTGCTGGATGGACTACGTGATTTTCCTCGTGATAGTCTTATCATGCATGTGATATTATTGAATAGGATCCATCGATCCATGGCATTGCCAGAATAGTCGACTCATTGTAGATTGTTGTGTCTTCTTCTCTCTGTCCCAAAGTAGATGCGGCCCCAGCTAAGTTTAAAACCCATAGCTTTGCTCTGAAAGTTCAGAGGACAGAGAGGTTGATTTGACTTTTTGACAGTGTGAAGGCTTCTTGGAGCAAGTGGGATTTGAATGGGGGTTTGAAATCTGGAAAACACAGTTTGTAAAGAAGAAAACACACTCCTGACCTTTAGAGTGAAGATCAACTATCAATTGTTCTGTTTAAATATTGTTTTATTTAAAGATTTAAATATTATTTAATTTAAAGATGAGACTATGTGTGATGAAATAATCTGTACAACCAACCCTCACAGGTCAAGTTTAGCCGTGTGCAAACCTGTACATCTACCCCTGAACTGAAAATAAAAGTTAAAAAAATAAAGATGAGGCTACAAAATGGATGATTTATATTTTCTTTTGTTTTGGTTTGGTTTGGTTTTGAGACAGGGTCTCACTCTCACCCAGGCTGGAGTGCAGGGGTGCAATCTCAGCTCACTGCAACCTCCACCTCCCAGGCTCAAGGGATCCTCCCATCTCAGCCTCCCAAGTATCTGGGACCACAAGTGTGCACTACCACATCCAGCTACCTTTTATATTTTTTGTAAATAAAGGGTTTTGCCATGTTGCCCAGACTGGTCTTGAACCCCTGGGCTCAAGCAATCTGCCCACCTTGGCCTCTCAAAGGGCTGGGATTATGGGCATGAGCCACCATGTCCAGCCAATTTCTATTTTCTGTGCCTCTTTTTAAAACACAACATAGTCTGAGCTGATCTAAAATTGAGGCATAGGAATCAAATGCTGATGTGACTGCCGTCAGTCTGGCCCATCAATCTGAGGACCACAAACCATCCCTACCACTTTTCTCTTACCGTGCCAATCTTTAATCATCTTCCTCAGTCATGGCAGACACAACCTCTCATGATTTCACACCTTGGGCATTTTTTCTTATATCTTACAGCCAGTCTTCGAATTGCCACCCACATTGCCTTCTCTTGAATTAGATCACAATTCTTCCCCCAAAACTCCTTGGGTTCTCATCATCCATGAAATAAAGTCTCTCTGTTTGGGTAGTGGGACGATTCCACAAATTAGCCTCAAAATACCTTCACATGGCACTGTTCACCGCTCCTATAACACGCCTCCAATCAGTCCACTAAGTGGCTCAAGCCTGTAATCCCAGCACTTTGGGAGGCCGAGGCGGGTGGATCACAAGGTCAGGAGATCGAGACCATCCTGGTCAAAATGGTGAAACCTCATCTCTACTAAAGATATAAAAAATTAGCTGGGCATGGTGGCGCGTGCCTGTAATCCCAGCTACTCAGGAGACTGAGGCAGGAGAATTGCCTGAACCCAGGAGGCGGAGGTTGCGGTGAGCCGAGATCACGCCATTGCACTCCAGCCTGGGTAACAAAAGTGAAACTCCGTCTCAAGAAAAAAAAAAGAACATACTTTGCACCACCCAAGAGGCTCTTATAGCCAGCAATTCTCCTCCTCATCCTGTTCTGAATACAATAATCTTGTTATTTCTAAATCATAAGATTAAAATCACTAACTGAGGAGAGTCTACTAAAATGAGAATTGCTTTAATTCTCTCCCAAGACATGCTGTTCTTCAACAGTCTCCTTTCATCCTTTCCCACCTTCCAAGACCTCCAATAACAATCACTTCTTTTTATATGATAACAGAGTGTGGCTGTGAAGCTTTATTTACCTTATTGTTTTATTCTGTCTTGTATGATGGTGAGTTGTTTACTTATCTCTCCTCAAATAAATAGGTGCCTTAAAGACAGAAATCATGTCTTATTAAGTTTTCCATATCCAGAGTTGTATTTTAGCTCTGTATTTTTCGGCTTTAAAGACTAAGAATTTTATGCTTTTGAATTAATAAATGCAAAAATTTTAATTTAACAACAGGAAAAGGACAGCTAGATAAATAGCATAATACCCACAAAGCAAATAACCAATAAATGTTTGTTAATTGAAATGTTGACTGAAATATGTTGCCATTTACAGAATGAATTGTCAAGAGAGAACATTCTTTATTCTTTTCTAGGTTAGCTACAGTCTAAGATATAGGAGACTAAAGAAAACTGTTGATTAGGGCATCTTCCTTGTATCTTTAATATTTTTTCATTGCCAACTCTAAGCCCATAAAAAAATGGTTTCTTGTCTTCTAGAAAGTGGCATCTGCTTTTGCATAGACAGTTTTTTTTTTTTTAAATCTTTAAGCAAATACACATCATTAAGTCAAGTTTGCACCAAGAAATTGAGAGGTTTAAGTTCTGGTGACCCAACTCTTTGCGCTTTTAGAAGATTGTATAGTCCAATGTACTCATGTGAATCCTTTACAGATCATTGCAGATGATAATGAATAATAACTTTACTATCTATAAAATGTTTTCATATGCAGTATTCTTTAGCCCTTGCAGAAAACTTGTGAAGTAGATTTCGGCCTCATTTTTCAGGTAAAGAAACACATCAGTTTAAATGCCTTGCCAAAAGTCATGTACCTAGAATGCAGCAGGATGAAGTTGAACCCAAATCCTTTGACTCCTAATCCAGTGCTCCCCCAAGCCTCATGCAAAAGTCGAGCAAGTACTGGGCCTCTGGCCTCTTGAAAAGAGAAAACCTGGGGCTTCACAACCACTCCGGTTGATAACAGAGTAAGACTCTTGAGATAATACCGCCTCCCTTGTAGGGATTTGGGAGATGACAGTGACAATCTTGAGCATTGAACTGGACCAGGTAGGAGGCAAGAAAGCAACAGAGGAGCGTCCAAGAGGCCAGGACAAATCTGGTGTCTCCAAGAAAGTGATTAGAAAGAAAGTCAAAAACAAAACCACGACCTAATTCTAAAACGTTCTGTATGGAGGGAAAACATACAAACAAGGTTTGTAAATCACAAGTAACATGGTTAATATAAACACGTTCACTAAATCTTGAAAATAAGGGAACAAGAGGGAAGCTTGGAAGTTACGTGAGATGAATTCAGAGTCTGCAAAAAATGTCCTTTCTGCGTCACGTCAGCTGTTACTAACGTAAGACAGAAGAGATGAATTATAGGGCTAAATCATTTCTAAGAGAAACTGGGCTCATTCCAATCTTTCAAATGAGTTTACAACTTCATTCAGCAAGTAGTTACTGAGTGTATACTATGCCAAACCCGGAAAAATACTAGCACTGACATAGTGAACAAAAATCATAATCCCAAGCTTCTCGGTACTTGCAGCCTGGCTGATAACGTGTGAGTGTGAGGAGCTCACTAGGTCTTCGGTGCCCTGGACAGATCCTGCATCTGATGTTCAGTTACAGCTTCTACATGTTTTGCTCTTCTCTCTTCTGCTAATTTCGAGCTAAAAAGTGGGGAACTGTTGAATTTGAATTTGGGGTTTTAACACTCAAGCAATTGTCAACTATTTGCAGTAGCACAGGAAAAGACCGCAAATGGCCTGAGATCCCTCTAAGATGCAGTGGGGGACGTATATGTTAAAGTGGCGAACTGCTCGTTCGCAAGCTCTCTAACACAATTTGCATTCTAAATGTGTTTGTTCCGCAGGTACTACACTAGGAAATATGGTACCACAATGAAGAATATCTATATCCTTAACTGCACATTTATTATTTACAAGGTACTGTCTCAAGTGCTTTAAGTTCGTTATTGCAGTTCATCTTCAAAATAACTCAACAAGATGGTTTTCAATATTATCCCAGTCTTGATGATGAGGAAACTGAAGCTCAAAGTGGTTCTTTAATCCAAGGTTAAACTTAGCCAAGGCAAGGTAAGTATGTAAATGCTGAAGTCAGCATTTCCAAACTAGTTTTCTGTGATTCCAGAGTCCATGTTCTCAAATAGATGCAATATTGTCTCTAAGTCCCTGCCTTCAGTGCTTTTAGTTTTCTGGGAAAGAAAGAAAAATTAAGATGTCATTTTTGGATTAGTGATAACTACTGTAAGAGGAGCAAGCATGAGGTTAATGATGAGACACATGGGAAGCCATTAAAGCCAGTTACAGGAGGCAACATCTAAGCTAAGTTACAGGAGGCAACATCTAAGCTAAGTCCTGAAGGATATACAGGCATTTACCTAGTACAGTGGGAAGAAGGACAATCCCTGAAGAAGATGCCGTCTCTTCTTCCTGTGCAAAGGTCCAGAGGCAGGTCTGGGGACCTACAAGTACAGGGGCTGTGATCATCTGTAACCATCCAGCCGCCATGTGGCATCAGCTGCAAAATGCGTTTATACAAATGAGCTCACCTCTGCTGGGATGTGTCATGAGGGCACATGAAGACTCTGGTTCTGCTTGTAAAATTGGATTCAATTTTGGTAAAAACAAAAAACAAAAAACTCTATTCCCTGCACTGCCCAAGCCTGGAATTCCAGTCACGCTAGGGTGGTGCAGCCTTGGAAGAGGGCACCTTAACACATGGTCAATGTGGGCTCAGCTGTGGTCTGTAACTGCCTGACAGGTGGTGATTGGCTGTTGTGTCTTTGCCACCAGATGTTGCTGATATTCTCAGACTTTGGTTCTACATCAAAAGCCTCCATTTTAATGAAGGGGAAGAGACTGAGTAACCAAAAAGAGCCAGTTCTGTCCTGGCAGGCCAAAGGTTGCACACATAGAGAGTGTGAAGGCAGAGCCATGGGATTTGAGGCAAATCGAGAAGGAGATGAAGTCTACCATAGTGATAACTATGGTGATAAACGTGTTTACCGTCTACCATAAGCATCTTTCCTGTGGCACTTTCCCTGGGGCCAGCATTTCTGGACCTTCATTCGTTTCAGAGTAATGTTGACTCAGTGTCATTGACCAGTATAGTTTCATGCATTCATTACTTTATCTTATAGGGAGAAATAAAAAGCTGTCAGAAACTCACAGGCCCGGATTCAAGCCTCAGCCCTAGGACTTACCAGCTGTGTGGCCTTGGGCAAGTTACTTATCCTTATCTTTACAATAAGGATAATAATGTAGACTTTGAATGACCAGCTAGGGGATTAGAATGTAATGTATGTAAAGCATCTAGTCTGGCCTTCTATAGGCATTCAATAAATGGTAATTATTATTACGGTTATATTGACATTTAAAGGAGACTTTTTCAATGCCTTAACTCAAATTTTGACTAATGGTGGGAGTTGGGGCTGCTGGAGATAGTTATTTTTGATTATTGATTATTTTATAAATCAAACATTAGTTTAAATTCACCAAAGACTCTTGTCCTTTAAACGAATTTTATAGTTAAATATCAGTATTTCTGAGCCAAGAAATTTAGATACGTTATCTGATTGATATTGGTAAATTTGTGAGAAAAAGAGAAACAAATTTTGAAATTGGGGCCCCCCAGAAAAAAACTGAATATATATGGTTCCCATACCTATACCACAATTCCAGGAAAAGGGCCGCTAGTGTGATCTTTTGTAATATTCCGAAGCTTTATTGCTCCTGATTAACTAGGTACACTGGTACACAAGGGCTAAAAACTAATCACGCCCATTGGTAGAAAAGAGGGCATGCTTTTCCTCCCCTAAAACTGAGTAAACTTGATATTTCTGCTCGATTTATTCAGTTACGTATCAGTGCTGAAGCAGGACATTCAAGAAAAGCGCAATAATGGAAAGAGCTCTGGCTAAGAATCAGAAGACTTGAGTTTTAATTGTGACTCAGTCCCAGCTGGCTACAAGAATATGGCACAAAAGAGTAAAACAAAAAGTTATCACACTGTCATTGGAATGGAATGGAGCAGGGAGAGTCGTCAGGGGTCTTACAACCTAGAAATGGAAGTGTGATGCACCCAGTCTCCGCATTTATTTACGGTTACAAGTTAAGCAGCTCTGGAAGTTTAACGAAAGCTTTTAGGCTTATCCATAAAACTCAATAATTATTTGGCATTTCATTTAGTTACATGTTTAAGAAAACTAAAAGCTATAGAGCTTTGATTCTCAAATGTCATGTGTAATATTAATTAAACTATTTTCTTTTAATAAATATATATTGATATAGTAAATATTATGAGAGAGGTGCTATCCTGTCATCCTAAATTTAGAACCCTAGAATATTACCAGAAGACTTAACAGCCACCAACAAGAATAAACCTTTCAGTCTGTGTTGAAGGAATCTTGCTCAATTACATAATTCTAAATACAAAAGCACACTTGACACTAAAAAGAAATTTTTTAAGAAACATAGAAGTATTTCATTACTTAAATGAGTTTAAAGGCTTCATCTGAAGAAATATAAATCACTTACCTTATTTTAAACCATCCATGTTTCCCCTAACGGTGTTTATGAAGTCTGAAAGGCACTTATTTAACGTAAGTAGAGTAACTTGTACATTGATTAAACTGTCTATCTCTTAGGTAGATCATAGAATTGCAATTTAGCATATAGAGTTGAAGAGAGCATTAGTTAAAGATATGATAGGCTGAGTCAGGTGCTCATCAGAGGAGATGGGATTAAAGATAGGTTAAAAAAAAAGTAAACCCCCAAGTATGCAAAACCTAAATGCAATAATATAATGAAAGCACAAAATCAAACCAATTGAGATAAAAATGAGGCACTTACCAAGCAGGATCACCTGAAAAGCGTGGCAAATTCCTGCAAATTGCAGGAATTCATATTGCAAAGTACTCAGCAATACTTCTGTGTAGTTCTATAGAAAGCCCCGAAAATCCTGCACTATCTTGCAAAGTGCTCCACAGGTATCCAATATTTTTGAACTGATATCATTCTGCGTTCCTCAGTGGGTCCAAATCACATAACCACTGGTCTTCAAGTGATGAAAAGGTAAGCCCTGGAGGAGTGGAGGACTGGTTTTCAGTTTTGAGGATGGGTAGAGATCAAAAATTGACTACTCAGAGATACCCTGGATACCAAAAAAAAAAAAAAAAAAAAAACACACACACACACACACAAATGCTCTTTTGATTATTTAAAAAAAGTATTTGCTTCTAAAAAGGACAGAATCCCCCAACCTCCCAACCCATATTTTAATAACCCAACAATGAAAGAGAAATATTTGACAGAGTGTGTATTGGGTGTTGATCTCCAACTGCTTCCAAATCTGCATAAATAAAACTCCAACAAATCCCTACACAATGAACCTACTGAATGGGGCTCTATTTATCTGCCGCTGAAGGATAAAGGGCCAAGCCAATCCTATTGACACTTATGTCTGTAGCTTCCAACATATCACTGCGGTGACTGACCCACCACTACAGTACAGGCTGGCATAAGCAGCTGACGTGCTAAACAAAAAGTAGGGCTCAAATCAATTCACTACTAAAATCCAATTTAGGAAGCTCTCAGTTTGCACAGTTTTGGTTGATCAAATTCAGAGATGAGATTCGATTCATATTTCAGTAATGAAGATCAGGGTTGGGAACTGATATATCGAAAGGTGTATTTTTTCCATTTCTTCTCTGCATAAAATATTCATGGATGCCATGTTCTACAGTGTACCCTGACAGTGTAACAGCTGCCAAAATCCTGGTACCTGAGGCCACTTTTACATCAATAAATTATCGAAGGTTACATCTGTAGCAAGATAGCTTTATTTGGCTATGCAAATAATACCAAGGTACACAACACAGTTATCCCAGCTTTTGTTCCCTTGAGAGGGGACTATTGTTACACTCTGTGCTGCAAAGCATGCTGGGAAGCTCTAAGCAAGACGTAAGGAGGAAAACTACTTGTGTCTGTGCTCTAATAGAAACAGTGCAATATAGCAGCAAGGTCATAATTTGGAGTCAGCTATCAAAAGCTGTGTGACTCAGCGAGGTGTTCACTTTCATGCAAACTCAGTTTGTCCTTTGTTTAAAAAGGAATGTTCCCTACCTCCCTCTGGAGCTGCTGAGTTCAATAAACAGGGAATATCTCTAGATGGCCACATGATGGACAGTCAGCTAATGTTATTTAAGGTGCTGCCTTCTAAGAGCGTATCATATAGTCCCGAAACACCAAGTATTGCATCAGTCACAAGAAAAGTCTTGGTAGCTTCTCTCTTGCTTTAAGAAAATGGACTAAGTGTAGAAATATAATTTTCTGAAGGAGTTGGTTTCACAAATGAAATATTAATTCATTTGCCAATCTCACTGTCTTTCTTCCATTATCCCTTAGAATGCTGAGTGTCTCTTTCCTCTGGCTGCAGGAGAGTCCTGAATTTATGGGGCAACTCCCTAATAAAGCTGGCCATCTAATCCAAATAGGTGTTAAAGACTTTGTATTTTTAAAACACTTTTTAAAACCTATCCCTAAGCTTTGTTTTCCAGCTATAAAATTACAGATGAGACCAACTGGGTGACCTCATACCAAAAGCCACAGAAGGAACTGATATATGACACAGGATTTACACTTGGCTTTGAGGATCAAGGTCTGTTGAATAGTCATCCTGCTGATACCTGCTTAGGTTAAGTGTAAGAAGCATGCCAGGCTGCAAAAAGAACGTTACAACAAGGTCCTAATTGCTCAAACTGAGGCAGAACCTCATGCACTCCCCAAAACACATGGCTGTGAGCCTCCTTGCCAGGTAAATACCCTTGCAAGGTATTTCTGGATTCACTCATTTGGCTCCTTCAGGTACTTTTCTTTTAATCAACCTAAAAAAAAAATCAATAGGTAAATGTATTGGTTTTTCGATTCTCCAGCTAGGATTCTAGTCTCTTTACAGGCATTATGTCTAATCCATACCAATTAGGTATTTCTAAATTCAGTTTATAAATGTTGAAATTGAGGCTCAGAGAGGTTACATGACTTGCTCATGTCTCGAAGTCTAAGGAAAATAAATCCAGTTCAGTGTGGCTTGAGTCTGCTCTTTCCACCACACCAGACTATCTGCTTGTATCAGCTGATATGGAAGCATAGTAACTCAAAGCGTCCTCAACCTTCCTTCCTTACCCACTAATACTCTTTCTTAAGCCCATTGCCCTGACCCCACCCAGTAGCATAAGGAGGAAAAAGTAGCAAAGGAGTTTGACCTTTGAAAGTCATCTTCTCCATATCCAAGAAAGGAAGCACACCAAATGAACCTCCCAGATTTCTGTAGCTGGGCCCTGAATTAGGCAGCATATGTATTTTTTCCCACTAAGATTTCATGGAGGACCCCACTGCAAAAATCTGGGTTGTAGCAGCCACAGGCTGCCTCCAAATCTGAATTTGGATCACAGCTTCATTGGCTCCTTTCTCCGCCTGGCAGAAACAGTGCCACTCAAGACTGGAGTCTACAATGACTCTGAGAAATGACTGAAGCCCTGAGGAATCAAAGGGAAGGGATAGAAGACACCATTTTTCTCTTTCTTTCTTTCTTTCCTTTCTTTCTTTCTTCTTTCTTTCTTTTCTTTCTTTCTTGACAGAGTTTGGCTCTTATTGTCCAGACTGAAGTGCAATGGCACAATCTCAGCTCACTGCAATCTCTGCCTCACGGGTTCCAGCAATTCTCCTGCCTCAGCCTCCCGAGTAGCTGGGATTACAGGCGTGCGCCACCACGGCTGGCTAATTTTGTATTTTTAGAAGAGATGTGGTTTCTCCATGTTGGTCAGGCTGGTCTTGAACTCCTGACCTCAGGTGATCTGCCCGCCTCAGCCTCCCAAAGTACTGGGATTACAGGAATGAGCCACCGCATCTGGCAAAACCCACCATGTTTCAGGAGCCAAGCGTTTGGTTTGTCCAGAAGATAGCACCTTGGAAATCTTAAAGCCTCATGCCCTCCATCCCGGGTTGTGCACTGTCAGTTGTTCTGTCTTCAAGGAAAAGGCCAGGCTCTGACTCAGTTGGCTTTTTCAGTACAGCATTGTGGTTTCCATGATGCCTCCCACGCAGTGACCACCTCGGTCAAATGCCTGCACCTCAGGAGTCTGGAGAACACATCGAGAGCCAGTGTGGCCTCAAGCAAACAAAGACAGTCTCCACAGCAGCACATCTCCTCTTTCACTGCCAACTCGTCCAATTCTTGACTTCTGGGGAAATGGCCGTCCAAAGGCCAAGTTCATTAGTGAAAAATGTTTCAACAGTTCCACTGAACAACCTGGAATGTTCCTTGGAGAAGGCCAAATTAGTGTGATTTTTACCTTAAGAAGCTTAGACATAGCTGCTGCTAACTCAATAATTACATTGTTCTGCCAGCAACAATTCAATATTTTCTTCTTGCCTGAGGGTTACAACACATTTGCACCATGGGGAAGCTTTTTCTCTTTACATCTCAAAACTGTACCACAAACTCTTCCTTTATTCATAACAGCGAGATCTCCAGCTGAGATAGGCACTTTTGTATTGCTCTAGATGACAGTTTTCTGTGTTCTTTCCAAGTACAGGGGGTTTAATAAACATATCTGGCAGGCCTTCCGTAGCTGGAGGGCCCAGGATGACACTGTGTGCAAACAATATGCTCGCGCTGGAGGGAAACAAGTTTATTCAATTATTCAATTAATAGATTACAGTCAAGATACTTGTTATCCTACGATGAAAAATGGGGCAAGAACTCCCAGAATTAGGATAGGTCCCAGGATTAGTAACAGCAGGCAATATGGCAGATACAGATCATGAGGGTTTGGCCAAGTGCATGAAAACCTACCCACAAACCATTCAAACACACACAAATACACATACACACACACTTGTGTACTTTGAGAAAGGGGGAATCGCATTCCCAGAACCACATATTATAAGGGCCTTAAAAACTCACTAAGTACTTTATATTTTAGCTCTGAGTCTGGAGCTTGAGGTGAGTGGAGAGCGGGGAAAGAGGTCTGTGGCAGAAGGAGCAGCTCAGTGAGAATTCCCAAGTAAGAGTTTTCATAGAGTTTTCTCTGTGAAAACTGAAAGTGTTTTTGCAGAGTTTCATGAGTAGCTGCCTTTCTGCTCCAGGGCAAGACTTTCCCTCATTGCAGACCATCTTAGAATGTTCTCTGTGCCAGAACTTCTCACTTGAGCAAATCCTGGTTTCTGAGTGAAGTTTATCACCTTTGGATAGATATGTTAAGACCTCCTTAACAAGAAATGAGCCACTACACTTAAACGTGTGATTTAGGGGTGTGAGGGGCAGGGAGGGTACTTTTCTTTCTGTGGGATGTTGACGTATTTTTCAAATTCCAGTGAGTAGATGTTGATACAAAATCATTCAGAAAAGAGTGGAAGGAGATAAGGGTTTGGGAAAAAACTGAGATGCATACCATGTACTTGATGAGGAAATTCTGATTGTATGCTACAGGAAATGAGGAGCCACCACAGATTTTCATTGCTGTCGTTGTTTGAGATGGAGTCTCTCGTTCACCCAGGCTGGAGTGCAGTGGCACGATCTCTGCTGACTGCAATCTCTGCCTCCTGGGTTCAAGTGGTTTTCCTGCCTCAGCCTCCAGAGTAGCTGGGATTACAGGCACGTGCCACCACGCCCGGCTAATTTTTGTGTTTTTAGTAGAGACAGGGGTTTCACCATATTGTCCAGGCTGGTCTCAAACTCCTGACCTCCTGATCCACTTGCCTCAGCCTCCCAAAGTACTGGGATTACAGGTGTGAGCCACCACGCCCAGTGCAGATTTTTTATGCTGAAGAATCACCCCATTTTTCCTGTCCTACTCCAGCTGGACTGTTTTAAATTCCTGGATTTTATGGAGAAGTGCTGGAAGTAAAGATTGAAGCACAGTTTAAATGTACTGAAAGTACTCTCTGTGAAGCGGCGATGTGGTTAGCATTCCCAGAGGCACAGAAGTAGCCCCTTAGCAGCACTGAACAGTAGCGGAGCTGTTCCTTTAACATTCTTCAGACCTTTAAGAATACACACCCCTCTTTGACACTGGCCTCCTGGTGGCCAGCCCACTTGGGGCTCAAGGTAATGTTTAGGGGAGTTTTAAATTTTTATATCATGGTGAAGGAGACCACTGAGGAGTCCATCTTTATTTTACCGAATGGAAAATGAAGCTAACGACAATGTGGAAAAGTTATCCAAAAGTGACTAAGGGATAAGACAGGAAATAAATTTCCAGATAATGGAATCTTTTGATCCTTTGAGGAGAGATTTGGAAAAACCTCAGGCATCTTTAGTCCTTTCATCTCTGAGCTTTAGCCAGATGGGAGGGTAGACAAACAATTCATCCAGCAAGCATGTGGGCATAGGAAGGCAAGCAGATGGCTGGTTTTAGTTGCTAAGGGGGCCAGCCAAGGCAAGAGCCTGAAGTTGGAAATCAAATTCCCCCATTTTCAAGGGCAAAATCTTCCTAAGTTCATGCTTGTCTCCCAACAAATGAGTCAAGATGACTTTTCACGTCTGTCAGTTGTGATCTTGCCCTGGCTCTCCCAGCTGGAGTCACTAATGTTCTCTGTGACAGGATCGGCCAGTCCACATCCCGCCCGCTGTTCAGTCCCTGGGCCAAACAGAGCAAGGCAAGCCTTAGCCTGCCCAGAGGTTGGCTCTGATTTAGAGGGTGAGGGCACCTTGGCCAGGGCTGAAAGCAAATGCTGCAGGCACCTTTTCCAAGAGTGTCAGATGCTGCTTTAAACTTAGTTCCTGTGTGTGAGGTCAAGGATCATTTTGGATGTGCATGTGTATGAGGGACTAAGACCAAAAAGGCAGTTTTAATAAGTTATGCAAAGCTGGGGGAGAAATAGAGACGCAGAGCTGGAGTGTTAAGCCGTGCAGAAACAGAATAAAGGGGTAAGTGAGAGAGAAGCTTGGTACATTCCTGAGTCAGGAGCTACTGCCACCCTGTCTTCAGGCCAAGGTTACCAGGTGGCCAACTGCTTTCCAAGGGACATAGGCAGAAGGGAGAGCATAGGGCCCAGGTGACCAGCTGGGGGATCTGAAATTACTCTTGTTACCATGCATCTACTGTTTGGTTTGCCTCCCCAGAGCCTGAATACACATCTGGCTTCTGAGTTCCAGCCTTTTCTGGTCTGTATCAGTTTGGCCAAGCCTTTGCTTCTATTCTCTTAGCAACAGAACTCTGTACTGGATCCCAGAGCCCTTGGCTGGAGCTCAGATGATTCTCTTTCTAAATCTTCCCAGCTTCTCCCTGAGAACTCTGATGTTGGGTCTTCTCTTCATAGTATCTTATTTAAAGGGGGCTGATTTCCTGAATATGGGATGTCACTCAACTGACTTTATGTGACAACTGTCCTTAAGACTTTAATTTCTGATTTCCACCCACCAGATTAAAGCTGCTGGCATATTGGCTCGTAGTCAAGAGGGTGACAATCTGGTGACTTTGTGCATGCCATGTATTGAGCAAATGGAGGTCCCCGTAGAAGGAAGTCTTAAAACCCATTAGCTTTCTCAGGTTTTTTTCCCACTGCTGCTAGCTTTGCTACTTCTCATTTTGTAGAGAGTAAAGTCCCAACTCTCCTTGTGCTTGAAACTGCCCAAATTAGGAGACTGTTTCCTGTATGCCTTGGGTTGTTCTAGTATCAAAAACATGGATGACATAACTCCCACCTGCAGAGAGTCTTATAGCCATCCCACAAAGGAAAGAGCTTATAAATCACAGAATATAGAAGAAAAGTGTTTTGTAAATGGAAATTTATATATCACTCTTAATATTACAAACAGTGCAGGAAAAGAAGGCTAGTATACATAAAAGAAGCACACCAAATGCAGTCTCACTTAACTTAGTTCTTACAAGAACACTAGAAAGTAGTTACTATTACCCCTGTTTACAGAGGAAGTCATTAAAACTTGAGAAGGTTATATAATTTGCACAAGTCACTCGGCTCATGAATGGCACGTTTGAGATTTCATCCCAGATCTACTTCTAAAACCCATAATTTTTCTGCTACGCAGGACTGCTTGCAGACATACCCGCCAGCACTGCACAGAGTAAAAGTCTGTGGACCAGTGAGGGTCTAATAGGATGCTAACTGTGTGAATGACAAAGTGCTAGAGTAGTTTGGGGAAAACAAAGAGCAAGGTGATTGAGTGTCTTCACAGGTTTCCCAGAGGAGATGGGACTTACGTGGTCTTTGAAAACTGGAGAAATTTAGATGAGGGGTGAGGGGGATATTTCTGGGAAGAAAATTGGCAGGGGTGAGCTCAGTGAGTTGAATTAATGCAGAGAAGGCCTGTGACATCATTCTGGTGAATTGGATGGGTTAGACAAGCAGAGGAACATCAAAAATCAGGGCAAAAGCACTGTTCACAAGAGCAAAGACTTGGAACCAACCCAAATGCCCATCAATGATGGACTGGATAAAGAAAATGTGGTACATATACACCATGGATGAGTTCATGTCCTTTGCAGGGACATGGATGAAGCTGGAAACCATCATTTTCAGCAAACTAACACAAGAACAAAAAATCAAACATCACATGTTCTCACTCATAAGGGGAAATTGAACAATGAGAACATATGAACACGGGGAGGGGAATATCACACACTGGGGACTGTCAGGGGTCGGGAGTCTAAGGGAGAGATAGCATTAGGAGAAATACCTAATGTAGATGACATTATATGTAGGGTTATGGATGCAGCAAACCACCATGACACGTGTATACCTATGTAACAAACCTGCATGTTCTACACATGTACCCCAAAACTTAAAGTACAATTTAAAAAAATCGGGGCAAAGAGCTAGGTATTACGGGTAGGAAACAGGGAGCCAGTATCACCCGGAGACTCTAACTTAAAGCAGCCTCAGTCCTTATAATGTTTCTTTTTATTCAAGGCCAAGAAGGAAGATTGCAGCCAGCTGGTGCCCCATCTTAAAACTTTCTCCCATCAAACTCATTCTGGTGAATCACTCATGGATGTAAGGTATGAGCTGTGCTCATGATGATGAGGGTGTGGAAGGGATGATGTTACAAATCCAATATTCCACACACTGAGTTGCTGAAATTGGTGATCATCTTCCAGACTAGACTTGGACTAGAATTCTATCCACTCATTTTTGTCTGTGACTACAATTTTCTTTGACAGACACTCACCTCTACGTCTGTATCTGCCCCTAACTTTTCTACACTCAAAATAAAACTGTGACTTTAAAAACAAATTCAGTATGGTGGAGACTAGAGAGAGAGAAGATGAAGGAAGAAGAGATTGTTCCCAAGAGATGAACTGTTGAGTCAGCTGTGGTAGCAGCAATTTATTTATGATATGTGAGTCCAGTCAAATAGAATTCCACTTCTTGCTTGAAAAGAACATTTAAATATATGCCAAAGAAACAGACCTGCTATGAGAAAAATGTGATAGTTTTATTTCTAGCATTTAGTGGCAGAAACAAGGAAACAAAAGGGCTCATTTCTAAAGCTCTCTTTAGGTATAACACTCGATGTGAACCAGCCCAGTATTTTCTCCTGGGGCTACCATAACAAAATACCAAGGATGAGGTGGCTTACACCACAGAACTGTATTTCCTCATGGCTCTGGAGGCTGGAAGTCCAAGATCAAACTGCTGGCCAGTTTGGTTTTGCTTGACTTGGCTTGCAGGTGACCACCTCCTCGCTGTGTCCTCACAAAGCCCTCCTTCTGTGCATGCACACTCTGGCTGTCTCTGTCCTCCTGTAAGGATAGCGGTTCAAGTGGACTAAGGCTTCATTCTTATGACCTCATTTAACCTTAGTTACCTTTTTAAAGCCCCTGCCTCCAAATCCAGGCATGTTAGGAGTTATGACCTCAACATATGAATTTTGGGGAGAAACTGTTGATCCCATAACAAGCTCTAATTTAAACGGAAATGGAAAATTATGGAAGGATTAGATATAATTTCTTTCACTATTAAAAATTTGTGGTAGCTAATAATGTCAAGGGGGATTCCTCTAAGTCACCTTACACTAAACAGAGTATGGAACACTAGGAGAAAAACACTCCAGTGGCAGAAATCACTGTGGATACATGAGCTGTGGTCCCAGCTCTGTCACACACTTCCTGTGGGACCTTGAGAAAATTACTTATTTATTGTCAATATCCTTAGCTCTTGAAGGAGAAGATTTAAAGATGGAAATTGCTAGGGCCATTTCTAACTGTAACACCTACGATTCCGTGACTTCATTTTGAAATGTCGTCAATCAAGTGCCATTCATTGAACGATGAGTAAGACCATAAGCACTGGTGACATGCTGAAATGGCTTCGATCTGAGCACAAATATTTGCATCTGGCCCAACATTGGTGTGTCTGCAATGCAACCCGGAGGTGAGGTCTGGTTCATCTTGTTACTGCAGCCAATTTTGCTACTGAAGTTGTGAGTTGATGCTGGGTAGTCAGCATTAAAATCAGGTTGATAAATACCAAATCTTCACTTTATTTGATGGCATATTTGTATAACCTGCATTACAATCCTTCACACCCTTTGGCAAAAGCCAGTTTTATAGACTGGGTATATATATATATATATATATATATATATATATATATATATATTTTTTTTTTTTTTTTTTTTTTTTTTTTTGAGACGGAGTTTTGCTGTTTTTACCCAGGCTGGAGTGCAATGGCACGAACTCGGCTCACTGCAACCTCCGCCTCCTAGGTTCAGGCAATTCTCCTGCCTCAGCCTCCTGAGTAGCTGGGATTACAGGCCACCGTGCCCAGCTAATTTTTTGTATTTTTAGTAGAGACGGGGTTTCACCATATTGACCAGGATGGTCTCGATCTCTTGACCTTGTGATCCACCCGCCTGGGCCTCCCAAAGTGCTGGGATTATAGGCTTGAGCCACCGCGCCCGGCCTGTAAATATATTTTTAATTGTAAATTTTTCTTGCTTTTCCTTTTTTTGAAGACTCATGTCTCATGATTAGCATATGCCAACTCTATTTAATCAGATTGCTCATTTAAAAAGATTTCCATTCTGCATGTGGTATCCACAGGTGTTGCAGGTAATTGGTAATGAATGTGTGTTAACAAAAGTGTCCCAGTTATAATATAATGAGAGGAAATGACAGAAACGCTCCAGGACTGTAAAGATAGATATGCAGTCAATCTACGGTTGGGGCAAAAAGCATCATTCTTGGTATTCTTGTGAGAAGGAAAGAGAAAAAGTGGAAAATGAGAGAGAGATATTTTCCAGATAAAATTAAAATTTACCATTGTTAGTTTAAAACAAAGTAAGCTTAAGATCTTCGTGGAAAAGTGTTACTTACTACATGATACTTATAAAATTAGACAGCTTAATGTTATATTTGTCCTAAGTCCTAATATGAGCATGATGGTAACCCAGTGTTACTTGTAGAGAGAGTCACAGAAGTGTTATTTTAATTATTGTAATTTGCGGCTTAAAGTATATATTTTCTAAGCAATCTTTAATATCTATTTGTGAAACCACAAATAAAAATGGATCCTCCAATTCAGCTCCCAAAACTGATATACATTCTAGTAGAATGTTTTCCATATTTCAATCTATTCATTATTTGTTCACTCATCCAATAATAACTATATGCTAGACAGTCAAGCACAGATCTGGTAATTTCTTACACAGTCCTTGATGTTCATGGAACTTATATCTAAAAACTAAATAAATAAATACATAGAAAATAGGTGATAAATACAATGAGGAAAATAAAGTAGGATAATATGAGAGACCAGTGGTTCTTAAAGTGTATCCTTGAACCATCACCTGGGAATTTATTGGAAACACAAATTCTTGGGCCCCACGGTAGACCTACTGAATCAGAAACGGACACGGCAATTTGTTTTTAAACAAGTTCTCCAGGGAATTTGATGCACAGCGAAGATGAAGAACTCCTGTGATGGATGGATTTGTGGCAGCGCAAGGAGTCCAAAGGAACTTGTGGAGGCGTTTTCCATGCAGAGGGGACAACACCGTAGAGGGGACAACACCTCTGATATCCTTTCTTCTGCTTGGTCAACTCAGCTGTTGAAACTTGCGCATGCTTCGCAAAGTTCTCGTGTTGTGTTTTTCAGCTCCATCAATTCACTTATATTCCTCTCTAAGTTGTTTATTCTTGTTAGCACTTAGTCAAATCTTTTTTCAAGGTTCTTAGTTTCTTTGCATGGGTTAGAACGTGTTCTTTTACCTCACAGAAGCTTCTTATCACCCACTTTCTGAAGCCTGATTCTGTCAGTTCATCAGACTCATTCTCCATCCACCGCAGAGACTTTGAAAAACTTGGCGAGTTGAGACATAGAAAGAAGGCGAATGTGGCTGGAATATGATAGAAAAGGGGGAGAGTGGCATGAGATTATGTTAATGAGGTAGGCAAGGGCCAATTGTGAAGCAGATAGTCTGTAAGTATCTGGAAACAAAGCAAGACTCCTGTGGGGTCATCTCATGTTCATGAAGAACAAATCATCAAGGACTCCACACCCATGAATTCTCTTAGAGGAGAGATAAAGATTCCCTCTAAATGTGAGCCTTTATTTCTCCCTTCATTGATCTACCTGTTTGTACGTAAAATAAATACCAGATTTATACAACTGGATAAATTTATTTTAATCACTTGTAAAGTGACAACCAAACTATGAATTCCTAGGTGAGGGAGGGTCATTAGGATTCTCCTACCATGAGTCTCCATCATATGCCATATATGACAAAAGCAAATTGGTGATATTTAAATAATATCAGTATCAATGATTTGTTGGCCTTGAAAAACTCATGAGGTGATGGGACAAAAGTTTAGCAATGTGCTTTAGCATCTTTGACAACCACAATTTCAGTGAGATAGTTGGATCAAGTTCTCAGTATCTCCTAGTGGAGCAACTGAGCATACAATATATCTGCCCAATTCATTAGCAAACTGAGAAAATAAGCTAACATGGAAGACAGACTCTATGATGGCCCCCATTATCTGTTATTCATATCTTTGTGCAGTTTCCTTTTCTTCGGTGTGGGAAGACCCTGTGACAGCTTCTGGATAAGCGAATATAATGGCGGAGGTGACAGGATACATGTAATTACATGTATGTGACTCTCTCCCTTGCTACTTTTGAAGAAGCAAGTTGTCATGGTTCGAGCTTCTATATTGGAGGAGTCCATTAGCAAGGAGCTTAGGGTAGCTTTGGGTCAATGGTCAAAAAGAAATTGAAGCCCTCATTTCAGCAACCTACAAGGAACCAGATGCTGCTAATAGCCATTGGGCTTGGAAGCAGATGTTCCCAAGCCAAGCCTCTGATGACTCTGCAGCCCTGGCTAACATGTTGATTGTATCCTGTGATACTGAGAAACAAATGACCCAGCTAAACCATGACTGGATTCTCATCCACAGAAACTGTGAGATAATAAATGTGCCATTTTAAGTGCTATGTTTGTGATAATAAGGGGAGATTCATTCTAACAATTGGCTATCTTGGTTATAGAGGCTGGGAAGTCCTACAATCTGCCATATCCGGGTTTTCCTGGAGAATCAGGAAAATCAGCGTGTAACTCAAAGACCTGAGAACCAGTGGAGCTGATGGTGTTAAGTCCCAGTTGAGTCCAAAGGCCTTTCTGAGCTTGTTGAGGCTGCCAGAATTCCTTGGCTCATGGCCCCTTCCGTTTTTAAAGCCAGCAATGACTGATGGAGTCTTTCACACATTACATGACTCCGACAATGACTCTTCTGCTCCCTCTCTCACATTTAAGGAGGCTTTTTATTAGATTGGGACCACCCAGATATTCCAGGATAATCTGCTCATCTCAAATTCAACTGATTATCAACTTTAATCCTGTCTATAATCTTAATTCCCCTTTGTCATGTAACCCAACATATTCACAATTTCAGGGATGAGGATAAGGACATCTTTTGGAGCTACTGTGCTGCCACCACATCTACCAACCCAGTTTGTGTGTGTGTGTGTGTGTGTGTGTGTGTGTGTGTGTGTAAAACATCCAGATTTTCTGAAATAATCATGACTCTTCTGTGTGCTGCTTTTCTCACCATGCGCTCGCCAACTTTCCAATTCAAAAATCTCTATATTTTTTAGAGATCAACATTATGCTCATTCATTAGACTAATGCTTCACCCTTCTCTCTCTTGAAAACTGAGATAGTGTTTGCCCTTCAGTGCAGAAAGCTCTTGTTCTCTGTGGTTTCTTAAAAGCAGCAAGATCGGTCTTTGATCATGTCTTTGGGGTGCTTCGGTGTCCTGGGATATGGTTCTTTGGAACACAGAAGTTTTCTCATTAAGAACACCTGATGCTCCCTCTCTCTTCCTCTCTCTTGGCTCTGTTTTCTGTTTACATTGTTTGTTCTGCCCTCTCAGCTTAAAGATGATGATTCTCGTTATTTCGGTTCACAGGCAAACTAAAGTGGTTTCTACTAACAGAGTGAAAGATTCTCCAAGCAAGGGGCCTAACATGATCAGAGCTGGGGATCTTCACGTTATATATCTCCCCACAGTTTACAGGATGTGTTTACCCATGCCATTCACTTTCACCCTCACCATTCCCTTTCTTATTTTCTTTGCTTGAAAGCCGCTTTCTATTCGTTTAGCATTTTTACCAGCTGCATCTCATTATGGGCTGATGTCATCTGAATACACTTCTGTGTATCATCTCTCTTTTGCATGTGTAATATGTGTGAATCTTGAAGTGAGGAATGGGGACAGCGAACGTCTACTTCAGGGCTCCCACAAGCAAGCAGTAGCCCACCCAGGGTCACACGTGGCTGAGTAGCCTACGGGATCTAGTCCGCTTGCTCTCAGGGTTCATCCATACAGGGTCTGGCCAATCTTACCATCATTATGCCTTCCTTCTTCTATCTCTCCTACGAGTCCTTTTGAATATAAGCTCATCAGAGAGCCCTGTTGGCAGTCACAAAAGCTTCTTTAGATGTGCCTACCTTTATTCACATGGGGATTATTCATGAATATATGATCAGAATTACATTTTTCAGAGTTCCCCATCTCCTTTGAGCTATGTTCCCTTTTAAAGTCTCTGTCCATAGAATGATGCCATTTCTTGGGAGTCATTTCTTTGATTTTGGGGGGAAAATGCATTCTAAAAGCCCAAAGAACATATTTGGCTTATATTCAGTCTTCCCTCCTTCAACTATTTTCAACTCTAAAAAATATAGTCATTTTCCCCCACAGTCTTCATCACCTCCATAAGCATCACCTTGCTAATGAGAATTAAGTCCAGAGCAGCAATAGCCTCTACCTGGTAGATCAAATTGGTGGTTAAGCACAGCAAGGCTAAGTATTTATGTGGTTTTCTGATATTAGCACAGTAAAGCACCCTGCCAACACTCAATGGTACATATTCCATTGCTAGTTGGCTGACTTCTGTGAATCTTATTTTCTCCATCTATCAAACGAGGGAAATACCATGCCCACTTTTCCCAGGGTTTCCAGAGACCATCAAATGAGAATAATGTAAAAATGTCTTGAAAAATGAAAGCTAAATAAACAAGGTCTTAAAGACTGTCCTGAGGACCAGAGTATATGAGAAAGAACTGCACAAAGAGTAGACAGTAACTGTCTGGATGAGTGAAAGCAACAAAATGGATCCAGGGTCAGAATAAGCCAGACTTCACAGATTTAACTTCCTTAACTGCTTGTAGGTATTCATACCACAACCTTCTGTGAGGTCTACAATTCAGAAATAATAAGAACTTGGAGAAAGGGATTCAGGTGTTGGGAAGTGGAACCTATGCAAAATAAAATAAAATAAGGTAACTAACTGGCAGGCTTCAGCCAGGAAAAGAAATGTTTATAAGGCGATCCATGCACTCAGCTAACACTTAGTTAATGCTTACTATTTGCTAAGTACGTAGGTCTTGATGGGGGGTATAAAATGTCAAAGACATGGCCTCTCCCCTGAATGAACCACTAGTCCAGTAAATGCTGATTTTCAAATTCCAAACATTTATTTAGAAAAGGGTTTTAAGCTCTAAAGGGCAGCCAATTTGTTGAATGTACAACATAAAAATGAAAACATGGTTTTTGCTCACCATATGATCTGATATGTAGAAATACATAAATAACTCAGTAGGATGCAGAGATTTCCACACCAGTCATGATAGACTAGGTTATGCTGCCATGACAAACACTCCAGAATTTCAGTCACATGAAGCAACAAATGTGTTTTCTCCTTCATGCCACCTATCCACCTGCTATGTGGGATAGGATTCTCAAACCAGGCTTCAGAAGAGTGAGTCCCATTCCCATGCTTGCTGAAACACAGTACTAATAAGACCAATATGAATGCATTTACCATCCATTAATAGAAGGTAATAAGAAATCTTCCCCCAGGCTTTCCAAGTCAGAGTTTCAGGTTGACCTCCAACAGTTAACAGATGGTCTGTTGTTTGATGGCCTCTTTCTCAGTCTTACACTCTTAGGTCTCCCTTTAATCCTGCCTTGTGTAGAGCTGGGCTCTTGGAAGCCTACATGGTATCTGCATACATGTGACTCCCTCTACCTGGAACACGGCCCCTGACCCCCACTATCATCTACCTACATCTAGTTCTGGGCTAAGTTGGGAGCTATAATTAAATACACACACACACAGAAAAAACACTTTCTCACAAGAAGTTCTAGTCTTAGGAAACCAGAAGAGTAGTATTTCTTTTATGGGAAGTTCTAGTGTGAATCCACCTGAGCAGCACTCATCTGTACTGAGTCCCAAGCTGGGTCCCAGGCATTATGCTGGGTCCCAGGCATTTTACTGGGCACCAGAGATTTAATGGTGAGCCACACCAACCTGTTCTTTGCTCTCACAGGATGCAGTGAAGACCAAATGTGAGTCAAATAATTACACAAATGGGCATTCCAAATTGCAATAAATATCGTAAATGAATAGCGTGGTAAATGTGTGTGGTGAGGATTTTGGGAGCGTTTTCTCAGGAAATGACATGTGACCAGAAATCTGAGGGATGAGTCGCAGTCAACGGAGGACAGGAAATGAATGAAGTTAGTGGTTTCCAGCCATATAGTGGTTAGTTTTGAGTCATGCTATCATAAAACTAATTTTAAAAAAACTAAAGAAGTTTAACAGTTTACATTTTAAAAATAATTCCAGATTATCCATATAATTATATCATTCCCAATCACATTTCTTTTCTTCCTGTTGGAAATAATGGAGTTACAAGCCATGTACTCTGAATTTTACACATCCTCAGACACACTTACCAAGGTGTTTTTGGTTTTGTTTTGTTTTTGCCTGTGAACAGCACCTCTCTGACATGTGTCTCTAATGATGAAAGGATGAAAGTTAGCAGAGAAGATGACATATCATAGGGAATTCCAAGCCAATGATTCCATCACATGTTAAAGTAAGGCCATACACAGCAGAAAATGTCAAAAATTACAAAATGTAATTCAATAATTTTAACTAGTAATTTTACTAGTAAATAATAATAAAACATTGAATGGTTGATTTAAAATTTTTTTTCAATAAAAGATGTTTTTAAAAGCAATGCTGAGGCAAAAATGTATTTAATGCTGCCACAATACAAATTAAATATCACATTGGCTTTTTTTTTTTTTAAAGGTGTTGAACAATGAGAACACATGGACACAGGAAGGGGAATATCACACATGGGGCCTGTCGGGCGGGGGGGCGGGTAAGGGAGGGATAGCAGGGGGTGGGGTGATAGGGAAGGGAGAGGATTAGGAGAAATACCTAATGTAGGTGACGGAGTGATGGATGCAGCAAACCACCATGGCACGTGTATACCTTTGTAACGAACACGTACCCCAGAACTTAAAGTATAATTTTTCAAAAGCCTAAAAAAGTGTTTGCTTTATTTTCTCTGCACATCTCAATCCAATGTTTCCTACAGTTACACATATATGACGCATTTTATACATATTCACCCCCATAACTTGACAGATGGGAGGGATCCTGCAATCATTTCTAAAAGCAGACAAAAGACCGTTGGTTCTGCTTTGCAGGATGGTTTGTGAAGACAGAATATCACACACTTCCGTTGATGATTATGTAGCTCTATCCATCTGTCTGCCACTGGAGGTTGGGAGATGGAGATACAGCTCCCACCGTCCCTGTAAACAAAAGTAGACCGTGCTGTCACCAGTCAGACACGCCAGCTAATTGGAGCTGTCGACAGACACAATATTCTGTGTCAACAGCTCTAGTAACAGTTTGAAACAGCAATGATATGTTGGTTGATGGTGAAGATGACACATGTGTCTCTAATAGCATGCTAGAAAGCTGACATAACTAGAAAAGAATTACTAAAATGTGATTCCTGGCCTCTGCTTTTCCTGTTCAGACTTACCCACCTCTACAGAGGCTGGAGAGGAGGGGATTGTTGTAACACATCTTTCTCTGTATCATTTCACAGGCTGACAGCTTAATTTAATACTCATAAAGTCTAACTTTAAAATTAATCTTGCTAAAAAGATTTGTTTCAACAAGCCTCCAAATCTTAGACTCTTTTGGAAATTTAGTAAGAAAAATAAGAAACCCTTATTTGTATAGCTTCCTGGGTTGAGACCAAAATTAAAGGAGACATTTTCTTAATGTACCACTTATATGACTAAGAATGCATATATCTTCAGGAAAGTAACTTTTACAGAGTTAAATGAATACATATGCTCATAGATGTGGCTTATTTTTGAACTTCACTTCATGATAGACAAAATATTCCACAAACAGAAACAATTTTGACAAGGCTTTGTACAATTTGACAAGGAATGTACAAATGCATATTGTACATTCATCTCTTTGTAAAGGGAAACGTTACACTGTTCATTATATTAATAAAAAGTCAGGAAGTTCCTTGTTTCTTTCCAATAATTTATTTATCTTCTAAATAATCACTTGACTGTCTAGGTTTGAATTTTGGTTTAGCCACTTACTGGGGTGGACAAGTTAGTTAACCTCTCTGTACCTCAACTTCCTCATCTATCAAATGGAGGTAATGGCCAGGTGCGGTGGCTTATGCTTGTAATCCCAGCACTTTGGGAGGCCAAGGCAGGCAGATCATGCGATCAGGAGTTCAAGAGCAGCCTGGCCAACATAGTGAAACCCCGTCTCTACTAAAAATACCAAAATTAGCTGGGCATGATTGCAGATGCCTGTTATCCCAGCTACTCGGGAGGCTAAGGCAGGAGAATCACTTGAACCGGGTGACAGAGGTGGCAGTGAGCCAGGATCGCGCCACTGCACTCCAGCCTGGGTGACAGAACAAGACTCCATCTCAAAAAAAAAAAAGAAAGAATAGCAGCAGCTACCACATATAGTCATAAGGATTAAATGGCTTGTTACATGTAAAGTGCCTGGCACATCACATGGTAACCAGCTAGTTCATACCTTTATTTATAGCTAGCATCTTCATTATCATTGATGGTTCATGTCCAAGGAGAGCCTTTAAGGATTAATGAAAGCTATGAAATATATCAAAAACCGTTCAAATGCCAAATAGGCTTGGGAGTCAAATAGACCTGGATATGAACCCTTGCTCAGACATTTACCAGGCTTTGTGAACTTGGGCAAGTCAGTTAACCTTTCTGAACTTATTTTCTTCTCTGTAAAAGACTTAATAATAATATCTACCTTAACAAGATAATTTGAAGATTTAAGATAACATATTTAAAGCACTCAGTTCAATGCCCAACATATATTAGGTATTCCATAGATTATAGCAAGAATTATTACTACCTTGTATTACAGAGCCCTTTTATTTTTAGACTAATTATCTCATTTTATCCTCTTATTAATTCTGTGAAGGAAAATACAATGACCACATTACAAAGGAAAAAACAGTGCTCAGTATGGTAAAACAGAGGGCCAGTGGGTATGGAGTTATAATTAAGCCCAGGGACTGAGGTTGTGTTGCCATCTTCCGGTCTGAGACCAAGAAGATATTCACGTCTTTCTAATGCCCTTTTGTCAGATGAAAAACAACTAAAATCCTCTTCATTTGATCTTTTCACTCAGATTCCAACATTTGATGACCCAACCTCATCGGTCTTCTTGTATTCCTAGGCCCATTATAAAGATGACTAAACTGAGGTGGCAGCAACACTTTCCACATCACCACGAGCACCCCCACCAGCACCGCCACCAACACAAACGCACATGCACTTGAAGAGCATCATCTCACTCTTTGAAGATATGAGGACAAAAGAGAAAAAACTTTTCCCTGATAGGTAAGAAAGATACTTCTACAACAAATAGACCACAGAGAAGTGTTCTGTGCAAAAGGCATTTCGGGTTCAGTCAGTGGCCCATATCAATAATATGTCATTTTAAATCTTACTTCTACCCATTATATAGATACAATAAGATAATACTGTGCAACAGCTTTGTCTGGCCACTTCTTCATGTCACGTTCACTCTCTGATATAAAATCTTTAACCTTCCAATGACTAAAGGGGCAATGGGGCTTTGCCTTCTGAGAGGTGAGGTATGCAGCTGAGCTGTGACTGTAAGACCTGCGTTTTGGAATTAGCCGAGTTCTCTTTTGAGAGCATGTAAAGGGCAACACTGCATACGAAACACATCCATGTGAAGTGAAGGGCTGTGGTGAATATGGTGATGATTTAACCGATGGGGCCAAAATACTTCTTTAACATCAACCTCATTTTTCTTCTTGATCCTTGGCAGCTTGAAAATATGGTTGGCAGCAAGACATTTGCTTTAACAGCTTTTGTTGTTAGAACAACTAGGGTGTAAAACAATCTTCCCTGTATAATTATTAAGACGCTTTTACATTAGTAATATCTTCACTAATTACTCATGTAAGAGTATAGGTGTTCCTCATTTTACTGTGCTTTATTTTACTGCATTTTGCAGGTAACGCATTTTTTTAAATTTTCTATTTTTTTTTCTTTTTTTATTGTACTTTGAGCTCTGGGGTACATGTGCACATCCTGCACCCTGCAGGATTGATGCATAGGTACACACACGCCATGGTGGTTTGCTGTCTCTATTCCCCACCCCACCCTGCCTGTTGCCTACATCAGGCATTTCTCCCAGTGTTATCCCTCCCCATCCTCCCCGCCCCCTACTGTCCCTCCCCTCCCCTCCCCTCCCCTCCATCCCCTACCTAGCCCAGTGAGTCTTATTCCCTTTCCTGTGCCCAAGTGTTCTCAATGTTCTTCACCAGCCAATGAGTAAGAACATACGGTGTTTGCTTTTCTGTTCTTCTGTCAGTTTGTGGGAATGATGGTTTCTAGATTCATCCATGTCTCTACAAAGGACACGAACTGGTTCCTTTTTATGGCTGCATAGTATTCCATGGTGTATATGTCAGGTAATGCATTTTTTTACAAATTGAAGGTCTGTGGAAGACTATTGGTGCCATTTTCTGAATAGCATGTGCTCACTGTGTGCCTCTGTGTCACATTTTGGTAATTCTCATAATATTTCAAAGTTTTCCATTATCATTATATCTTTTACTATGATCTGTTATCAGTGGTCATTGATATTACTATTGTAATTGCTTTCAGGCACCACCAGTGAAGCCCAGATAAGATGGCAAATGTAATTGAAAAATGTTGTGTGTGTTCTGACTGTTGCACTCACTGGTAGCTCCCCAATCTCTATCCCTCTCCTTAAGCCTCCTCATTCCCTGAGACCCAATGGTATTTAAATTAGGACAGTTAATCACCCTGCAATGGCCTTTAAGTGTTCAAGTGAAAAGAAGAGTCTCTCTCTCTCTCTTTTTTTTTTTTTTTGAGAAGGAGTCTTGCTCTGTCGCCCAGGCTGCAGTGCAGTGGTGTGATCTCAGCTCACTGCAACCTCTGCCTCCTGGGTTCAAGTGATTCTCCCACCTCAGCCTCCCAAGTAGCTGGAACTACAGGCACACACCACCAAGCCCATCTAATGTTTCTATTTTTAGTAGAGATGGGGTTTCACCATGTTGGCCAGTATGGTCTCAATCTCTTGACCTTGTGATCTGCCTTCCTCAGCCTCCCAAAGTGCTGGGATTACAGGCGTGAGCGACTGCGCCCTGCAAGTCTCTCATTTTTAACTAAAAGCTAGAAAAGATTAAACTTAGTAAGGAAGGCATGTCAAAACCAAAATAGGCCAAAATGTAGGCTTCTGTTGCCAAGCAGCCAAGTTGTGAATGCAAAGGAAAAGCTCTTGAAGGAAATTAAAAGTGCTATTCCAGTGAATACACAAATGATGAAAGTGAAACAACCTTCTTACTTATATGGAAAAAGTTGTAATGGTCTGAATAGATGAGCAAACCAGCCACAACATTCCCTTAAACCAAAGTCTAATCCAGACCAAGGCTTAACTCTCTTCAGTTCTATGAAGGCTCAGACAGGGGAGGAAGCTACAGAAGAAAAGTTAGAAGGCAACAGAAGTTGAAAAGAAGCCCTCTCCATTACATAAAAATGCAAAGTGAAGCAGCAAGTGCTGACCGAGAAGCTGCAAGTTATCCAGAAAATCCAGCTGAGATCACTGATAAAAGTGGCCACACTAAACAACAGATTCTTAGTGTATATTACACAGCCTTATATTGGAGGAAGAAGCCATCTAAGACTTTTCATAGCTAAAGAGAAGTCAATGCTTGGCTTCAACATTTCAAAGCACAGGCTGACTCTCTTATTAGGGGCTAATGCAGTTGGTGACTTTAAATTGAAGCCAGTGCTCATTTACCATTGAAAAAAATCCTAGGGGCGTTAAGAATGATGCTAAATCTAACCCACCTGGGCTCTATAAATGAAACAACAAAGCTTGGATGACAGCACATCTCTTTCTCTTTATAGCATGGTTTACTGAATATTTTAAGTCCGCTGTTGAGACCCACTGCTCAGGAAAAAAAAAAAATTCAAAATGTTACTGTTCATTGACAACACACCTGGTCACCAAAGAGCTATGATGAAGATATACAAGGATATTAATATTATTTTTATGGATACTAACATAACATTTCATTTTGCATCCATGCAGACCAAGGAAAACTTTTGACTTTCAAGTCCTATTCTTTAAGAAATACATTTCAAAAGACTATAAGTGTTATCAATAGGAATTCCTCCAGCGGATCTTGGTGAAGTAAATTTAAAACCTTCTGGAAATGAGCAGTCATTCTAGATGCTATTAAGAACATGAAAGGAGGTCAAAATATCAACATTTATGGGAATTTGAAAGAAGTTTATTCCAATCCTCATGAATGACTTTGAGGGGCTCAAGACTTCAGTGGAGGAAGTCACTGAAGATGCCGTGGAAATAGCAAGAGAACTAGGATGGGAAGTGGAGCCTGAATATGTGACTGAATTCCTGCAATCTAATAGTAAAACTTTAACACATGAGGAGTTGCTTCTTACAGATGAACGAAAAAAGTGGTTTCCTGAGATGAGATCTACTCCTGGTGAAGATGCTGTGAACACTGTTGAAATGACAGTAAAGGATTTAACATATTACATAAACTTATGTAATGAAGGTAATGAAGCCGAGGCAGGGTTTGAGAGGTCTGAACCCCATTTTGAAGTTTTACTGTGGGTGAAATGCTATCAAACAGCATCACATCTAACAGAGAAATCTTTTGTGAAAGGAAGAGTCAATCGATATAGCAAACTTCATTGCTGTCTTATTTTAAGAAATTGCTGCAGCCACCCCAATCTTCAGCAGCCATCAACATCAATTCAAGACCCTGGACCAACAAAAAAGGACATGACTCACTAATGGCTCAGATGACTATAAGCACTTTTTAGCAAAGAGCCCTATTTTTAAATTAAGGTATTTACATTTTAAAGACATAATTCTATTGCATACTTAATAGATAATCGTGCAGATATAACTTTTATATGCACTGGGAAACAAAAAGAAATTAGTGCAACTCACTTTATTGTGATATTTGTTTTATAGCTGTGGTTAGGAACTGAACCCTGAATATCTCTGAGTTATGCCTGTAGCTAAATATTCATAAACCTTGACAAATTTTCTTGCTTTTCTACATATAATCTCTAAGTCAAGAATCAATCCAAGATAAGTGACTCTTCAGGTAATGAAGCAGAGGTGCACATTGCACAACACTAGAAGGTTCCATCCAATAGAACACAGTGTAATTGACACCACCTGGAGTTGTGCAGTGCACAACCTGCACAGCTGCATGAAAGTCATTGAGCATGAGAAATCTCAGAGGAATAACCTTAGTCCACATAATGCAGAGCATTTCACTCAGATACAAAGGAAAACGAACAAGCCAGGTTTATAATTACATTTAAGAAGTGGTTTGATAATTTTAAAATAATGCTTTTGTTGTGTTTGATGTAACATTGTAGAAAGAGCAAATAAGTGAGTAGAACATGTCAGAGATCATCACCCTGTTAATTTTAACACTTCCTGCTGGTCTGTGCATATGCATACATAAATATATATATGTATATCTTAATACTTGATTATCTGCTCCCCAACCTACTTTTTAAAAACTTAGGATGATATAGCATTTCTCAAATTTGCCTATGGAATAAAATAATCTGAAGAACATGTTTAAAATATGGATCTTTCAGAATTCTCCTTAAGAGAATCAACTCAGAAAGTCTGCGGTGGCTCCAAGAATCAGCATTTTTGAAAGCACCTCCACACACTCACACACCTGCCACATGGTTTTTGTGCTCAAACAAGTTTGAGAAACACTGATTTAATAGATATGTTTTCAGGTGTTCAAGTGATTTTTGAACAGAGGAAAAACGGTCAGTTGTGTGGATCGAACGCAGGCACCTTAAAAACCAAAAAATTGAGTGCACTGGGTAAGCAAGGAAGTGTTTCCAACCACCCTATTCTCCTCAGTATTGAAGCCCAGGCCTCAGGCAGAATTCTCCAGTGATCCAGACATTCTCCGGGAAGATAGATGGGCCAGAGACAATGTCCTTGAAAGCAGACTCCTGAGACCTTCCAGGGCTTCTCTCCAGGTGACAGTCTCAGTCCATCCAGATTGCTATAACAAACTACCATGAACCTGGAGGATGATAAACAGCTAAAATGTGTTTCTTGCAGTTCTAGAGTCTAGAAAGTCCAAAATCAAGGCACCAGCGAATTTGCTGACTTGTGAGGGCTTGCTTTCCGGTTTAGAGAAGGTGCCTTCTAGCTGGGTCTGTAGGTGGTGAAAGGGTGGAGCTGCCTCTCTGGGGTCTGTTTGATACAGGCACTAATCCCAATCATGAGGATTCTGCCCTTAAGACTTAATTACCTCCCGAAGGCCCCACCTTTTAGCACTGATAACTTTGGGGTTAGGATTTCAGCACAGGAATTTGGGGGGAACAGAAACATTCCACCTCTAGCAGTGACCATTCATGTTGGTTTGCTTGTTCAGTCCTAGACTATAAGTGTTGTTCTGGAGAGGTTATTAATAACACCTTGTTTCACTCGAAGAAGTGCTCCATTTTGGACAATACGTTATATGGGCATGTACTTGTAGGGTTACCTCCACCCTCCTCTCTGATCCATGTATCAGAAATGGAGCATACTTCTTACTATGGCTCCTGCATGTCTAAGACTCTTTTCTTCCAAATGGAGATCGTATTAATGAATCAACCTCTCTCTTGTAAGGGACAATACTCAATAAACATGAGAACCAAACCTGTCCTCATGGTGAGGTCTTCCTGCCCAGTTAAAGACTATCGTTTTGCCTTTTTTCTCAAAGCGTTTGCAGTCATAAGCAAGTTAAGATGTGCTCTCTTTTCCTCATCACTCCCACTAAGATAAACCAAATTTTAAGAAATTTTCTAAGTATTCTGCCCTCAAAAGTTCTGCAAAAACTCCCATTTTCATTGCTCTAAAAGATTCTATTTAACATTTCTTATTATAATCAATTAGCCTTTTAATTTTCACTATGACAACTATAGTTGTGATTAATACCCCCATTTATGGACCTTTGGTCATTATTGCTTTAGGATAGAGTTTCTAAAAGTTAGCCATGATGTTTTAAAGTCACACTCATTCTTCAAAAAAACACCCCACCCCATTAAAAACATTTAGTCACAGTTACAGAGAATTGAGGAACGATGTAATGGAAATAACCTGCGAAACCAGTGCTAAAAGCCACCCTTTCTGTGCTGTGTCTAAGAAATTACAACTAAAAGAATCAAAATGCAGGTGTTTCTGCTAACAATTGGGCAAATGGAAATATCAGTCTTGCTTTAGAACAACAGTGAAGTTATCTGAGCTGCTCTCCGTCCTTCCCTCTGATTCTTCAGATGGAACATGAAGGAATCTTGGATCTGCCCTGAACCAGCTGGACTGGAGACTTGTCACTCACATCATTCTGCCAATTGCTGGAGATGAGATTCTATAAACTGTCACAGAAAGATCTAGATGAGGTATCACCCAGGATGAGAAAGATTAGTAAAATGGAATGAGGGTAAATGAGACTTGGTGCTTGATGAAACCAGTTAATGGGAGAAAGATCTGCTATTAAATAGCTGCATTCACCAATATTACGGTACGAATGACATTAATTACTCATTCGGTACTCATTCCTTCTTTCCTCCAATAAATATTTATGAGGAGCAACTGTGTTCCAGACACTGTTCCAGTAACAGGAGCAGGAATGAACAAAACAGACAGAATCATTGCTTCTTGAGATGACATTCTAATGGGGGAGATGGATTACAAGCAAAATAAATTAAGTAAAATCTTTAAAAATGTTAGTGATAAGTGCTGGGGCAGAGAAAAAGTAAGCATGGAAGAAGAATATTAAAAATGGAGGTTGAAATCTTAGTTAGCATTTCCAGGGAAGATTCCACTGAGAAAATTACTATGAGCAAATAGCTAAAGAAGTGGACCTAGCAATATGGATTCCGGGGGGAAGAGTATTTCAGGAAGAGGTTGTGGAAAGAGCAAATTTCCTGGGGCAGGATTGTGCCTGGATGTTAAAAGAATCATCAGGAGGCTGGTGTGGCAGGGAGAGATGAGATAATTTTCTATGCCATTAGAAAGAGGTTTTGGGACCGGGTGTGGTAGCTCACGCCTGTAATCGCAACACTTTGGGAGGCCTATTCAGGTGCATCGCTTGAGCCCAGGAGTTTGAGACCAGCCTGGTAAACACAGAGAGATCTCATCTCTATAAAAAATTTAGCCAAGTGTGATGGCACACACTTGTGGTTCCACCTGAGGCAGGCGGATCACTTGAGCCCAGATCAAGGTTGCAGTGAGTTGTGATTGGACCACTGCATTCCAACCCAGGCAACAGAGTGAGTCTCTGTCTCAAAAAAAAAAAAAAAAAAAAAAAAACATGCTTTGAGTTTTACTCTAAATGAACTGCAGAATTTTGAGTGGAGAAGTTATAAGATTTCAAGCAGAGGTGTAACATGATTTGACTTATATTGTGACTTACAGGAGAATTGGCAAGGAGAGTGCTATGGCTTGAATATGGGTGTTATTCAAAATTCATATGTTGGAAATTAAACCTCAAGGTGACGGTATTAAGAGGTGGGGCAATCTACTCATCTGACAAAGGTCGAATGTCCAGCATTGCCAAGGAACTCAAACAAATTTACAAGAAAAAACAATCCCATCAAAAAGCGTGCAAACATATGAACAGACACTTCTCAAAAGAAGACATTTGTATGGCCAAGAAACATATGGAAAAAGCTCATCATCACTGACCATTAGAGAAATGCAAATCAGAACCACAGTGAGATACCATGTCATGCCAGTCCAGTCAGAATGATGATTATTAAAAAGTCAAGAAACAATAGATGCTGGTGAGACTGTGGAGAAATAGGAATAGTTTTACAATGTTGGTGGGAATGTAAATTAGTTCAACCATTGTGGAAAGGCAGTGTGGTGTCTAGATCCTCAAGGATCTAGAACCAGAAATACCATTTGACCCAGAAATCACATTACTAGGTATGTACTCAAAGGAATACAAATCATTATACTATCAAGACACATGCACACATGTTTATTGTGGCACTATTCACAATAGCAAAGACTTGGAACCAACCCAAATGCCCATCAGTGATAGACTGGATAAAGAAAATGTGGCCCATATACACCATGGAATACTATACAGCCATAAAAAGGGATGAGAGCATGTCCTTTGCAGGGACATGGTTGAACCGGAATCCATCATCCTCAGCAAACTGACACAGAAACAGAAAACCAAACACTGCATGTTCTCACTCATAAGTGGGAGCAGAATAATGAGAATGCCTGGACTCAGAGAGGGGAATAACACACACCAGGGCCTGTCGGGGGTTGGGGGGGCTAGGGGAGGGAAAGTTTTAGGACAAATATCTAATGCATGCAGGGCTTAAAATCCAGATGATGGGTTGGTGGGTGCAGCAAACCACCTCGGCATGTGTATACCTATACAACAAAACTGCACATTCTGCACATATATCCTGGAACTTAAAGTAAAATTAAAAAATAAAAATTTTAAATTAAAAAAATAAGATAAAATAAAAAATAAAAAAAGATGTGAGGCTGTCAGGAAGTGATTAGGCCATGAGGGCTGTACCTTTACGGATGGCATTAGAGTCCTTATAAAAGGGCTTGAGGAAGGGCTTTCATCCTTTCTGCTCCTTATCCTCCCACCCTTCTACCATGTGATGACACAGAAATCTATGGGGCAGAAAGTGAGCCCTCACCCCTGGCACCTTGATCTTGGTGCCAGAGAACTGCGAGAAACAGATACCTATTATTTATAAATTACCCAGTCTAAGGTATTTTGTGATACCAGCGGGAAGGGACTAAGACAGGGCGAACTGGATGTGAAGAGGGATGGCAGAAGCAGAGAGACTAGTTAGATTATTTGCAATGCAGCCATGTAAGAGATGGTGATGACTTGTGCAGGATGGTGGCAGTGCAGGTGGGAAGACGTAGATGAATGTTGGATCTTTTTTAAAGATCGAACCAAGAGAATTTGCCGACAGATTAGACGTGGGATTTAGGGATGACACTGAGGATTGTATTTTGAACAACTAAAATGAGGTTGCTGTTAGTTGAGACGAAGTGTGTAGGAGGCGCTTTGAAGGGATGAACGGGAACCTGTCATGTGCAAGTCTGGTGTGAGATGCCTATTAGACATTCAGGTGGAGATTTCAATCAGGCAGTTGAACACGTGGATCAGGAATCCAAGGGGATTGGTTGGGACTGAACAGACACATTTGGGAGCCAACAACATGTGGATGATATGTAAGGTCCTTAGGCTTGATGAGATCACCACAAGAAGGAACTTAGAAATGATGACCAAGGAGGACATACTGACATTAGAGTAGTGTCAAAAACTACGTTGTAAAGTAAAAAACAAAGAAAGGTATTTTCCTTGCATGTGTGGGTTTGCTGGCCAACACGTGCACCCATTCGAGCGTGCTTCTCAGAGGTATTAGCAAGGCTGTGTGCTGTGGTGTAGGTAACTAATCTGATTTCCATGGCCTCCACAGTGCCCAGCATAGGGGTACAGTAAGCATTAAATAAAGAATTGAATAAGCCAGAATAAACCTGTAACTCTGTGACTCAACTTTCGCTCTTTCTACCTGAAATGCCTACATTTAAAGTCTTGGAATTCAAAACAGTTGTTGGTAAAATCATTCTAGTGCAATGACAGTGATATAAACCAGAACATTCAAATGTAAAATAATCACATCTTTTCATTGGGATCTCTGGGGATTTGGCAGCTGCTACAATCTGATTGTTGACTATTTTTTATCAGAGCTTCACCTAGGCTGACCCTAAATGAGTAAAGATCAAATACTAGATCATTTTAGAAGCTTGTTAAATGAAATACATAAGTATATACATATACATTTATATGTATTTATATGTATATACATATAATATATGTACATATATATTTCATTTATGTATATATATAATATATATATATTTAAAAGTATATGTGACCTAAAATAAAATAGAAATTTTATGCATTCATACATACATGAATATTAAGAAACTGTACATCTTAATCAATAAATGAAAAATATTCCAAAAAGACATAGGCTATACTATAAAAATGAGATTCAAAATAAGCATCATGTAGGGAACACTGATTGGGATCACAAAAATCAAAATTTATTTGATTAGTTCAAAGCCGACAAATTGAATGATTCTACTGTAACAGAAGTGTCGTTTTAACCAGGCATGTCTCCCACTAGATAATTTACAGCTTCAGCTGGTCCAGAAAAGACAACTCTGACTCTAGCTTTGGTGTATAAATTGTACATCTGGGAAGAAACAAGAGAGAAAAAACTTAATTGAAGGATAATAATAAAGAAAGCAAAAAACAAATCAGTGGTGGCAGAAACTTTGTAATCTGTTTCAGTATCAGTTTACTGATGAGTTCTTTTTTCATTGCCACTTGTTACGTTGCTATAAAACTGATATATTAGATACACAAAGAGTCTAACTGATTACATTTGAAAACAATATTTAAATGTTTGTGGAATTATGTTAAATTACTGTTTTTACTGAATTTTTAAAATTAATGAATATATACTCAGAAAACATATTCCAAAGTAAAAGTCAATTAAGCGAGGCAAAGCAAAAATCAAAGTGAGCATTTTGTCTCCATGTACAACTCTTCCTAGGTCATTAGGCTCAAAAGCACATATTTATATGGAAAGCGTTACGTGAGCATTTTTAGCACAAACATTCATTCATGATGTCACAAGATCTGAGCAGAGATTCCAACTAAACGATTTTCTGCCCTGGAGCTGTGTAGCAGGTTCCAGAAGGCCCCAGGAGGAATCAGCATCAACACTGTGACCGTTTTTACCCTAACTGGGACTTCAGCAGCTGGGCTGTTTGCATGATATGCAAATGGGCACATCATTCAAGGAAGAAAGGGTGAATGCTCTGGCACTTGCAGGGCAAACATTAACTGCTATGGGAAAAGGGCCAGCAAAAGAGAAACCAGACAGAAGCGAGTGGGTGGTGAGGGGCAGGACAAGAAACATCTTCCAAAGAGGTAAAATGCAGAAGGCAGACACTGCTTACTGGGAACCATTCGGCATTCCCAGCCTCGGTAAACAACAGATGGGTGTGGGCTGCAGCCCTTCTCCTGCAGAAACAGTGAATTTCCTCTCCCAATTTCTTCCTTTGGGTCAAATTTGTAAAATACTTAATATGTGGAAAATCACTGAGAGATACACAGGGAGCAAATTAGCTGGAACAGCCAAAGCTCTGGGAGCTAAGAGGAGACTGACTGACAGAAAAAGAAAATGTCTGGAGTCAGGCAGACCTGGGCATGAATCTTAGTTCTAATATTTTTCAGCTATGGATATTGAGCAAGATTCTCAATTTCTCTGTCTCAGTTTTCTCATCTGTAAAATGGACATCATAATACTATCTCTAGTAGGATCACTGTAAAATTTAGTAGATCTTTGCATACGGTGTCTCTTGTCAACATGTCAGCAACTGGTTAGTATCATCAGAGCTGGGACTTGAATTATTCAGACTCTCTTCCTCAAAGTGCAGCAGTCTTTGGGAGTCTAGAGATTGAACAGAGATTGTGAGAACCCCAACAAAGAAAATAACCCTGTGGCCACCCTACTTCTTAAAGGCTGCTCAATTCAACAAGGAATATTTACATAGCTCAGAAGTAGACGTACATTAAAACCTGTGGGTGAAATCCACTTTTAGAATATTTCAGCACATTGAAGCCCAGTAGGAGCTTACAGGCTCTGATAACCTTGTTGCTTCAATTGCATGCATGTAATTGTAGAGAGTGTCAAGTAGAAGAGTATCATAGAATGAAGACCACAGCACCTATGGACACTCCTGTTCATTCAGCAGTAAACCTCACAGAATTGCTTACTCACAACTCCCTGTTCATCTTTACATTTTCGTAGCTTTAAATAATATATTACTTAGTTTTGCAAGTTTTCATAATTTAATTAAATGGATTCATGCTGTTTGTATTTTTCTGAGACTTTATTTTTTTGGCTCCACGTTACGTTTTCAGATTCATGTTATATATCATCTATTTTAATTGCTGTATACTGTTCCTTTATGTGAATATTCCACAATGTATTATCCAGTCTTTTGTGGATGTGCAGCTAAGGACTTTAAAAAAAATGTTTTGTTGTGTTTCTGTTTTTTTCCACTACACGTTATACTGCTACAACCATTCTTGTGCATGCCTCCTGCTTTGTGCTATTCCATGATGTATGCATTGAGTGTAATTGCTGGACCATAAGATATTTTCTTCAACAAGTTTTTTTCTGTGTCAGGGAGTACTTTATACTCTAAGCACACATCCATAAAAAGAACAGGCAGGAGTCTCTGCCTTCATGTGCTTATGTTCTAGTAAGGGGAAACAGGTAAAATAAATATATAAATAATATCCGTTGGAAAGTGATAAGTATTATGGGGAAAAATGAAGCTGGGAGGAGACAGGAATTGTCTGGGCAGTTTCCAATTTTCCGTAGGGTGGTCAGGAAGAGTAGCATGGTGATCACGTGACATGTGAACAACAAAAAAAAAAAACCGCGGAGATGAGGCAGAAGTCACACGGATATCAGAGGGAGAGTGTTCCACAGTGTGCACATTTTAAATTTTATTAGACAATGCAAAATAGTTTTCCAAAATGATTTTACCACTTGGGGCTCCCACCTGCAGGGTATAAGAGTTCCTCAAGCTCCAGATCCTTGAAAATCTTTGATATTGTTAGATGTTTCGTATTCTGCAAATCTGTCAAGTAGCACTTGGATATATTGTGATTTTGAATTTTCTAACTACTAAACAGTCTGAGCATCTTTTTCAAATGTCTACTTGTTATTTCTGTTTCCACTTTCATGTGGTACCTCTTCAAATCTATTTTTACACTAATACTATGTGTTTGTCTTTCTTATGAATTTCTAGTTCCTACGTGATTTGTACTACTAGTTCTTTGTCAGTCGTCTGTGTTACTAATGTCCCTTTTCACTTCATGGCTTATTATTTCACTTCATGTCTTGGGCATTTTGATGAACATAAAATTTCTGTACAGTTGAATCTCTTTATTGTGGTTAGTGGCATTTTTCTAATTTTGAAAAATATTTTCCTATTCTGAGGTCAGAGAGATTTCTCCTGTATCTTCTGAAAGCTTTTTTTCCCCCAATAAATATATTTGTAATTTTTAATGTATGCATGAAGTATGGTTCAATTTAATTTTGTTTCATGTGAATTATCACAGCACCATATATCGAAAAGTCTGTCATTTTTTCACTTGACTGTAATACAAGTTTCATAACAAATCAAGTTTCCAAATGTGGTATTCGTTTTTTCTTTCTGGGGTCTCTATTATGTACCACTGATCTATGTGTCCAGTGCTGCGTCAATACCATACTTCCTGATGGCTATGACTTTTAAAAACTTCTAGAACCTTTGGTAGGGCAAATCTCTTCACCTTATTTAGGCTTTACATCAGGAGCATCCTGAGTATTCTGAAGCTTTGTTCTTACACATGATTTTAAAAAATAGTTTGATAAATTTTACAGGAAAAAGTAGTTGGAATTTTTTGTCTGAATAAAAAGAGTTTCATTTCATCCTTTTCATCTTTATACGTCATTTACTTTATCACAGCTTATATAACCTTCAGGATAATTTTAATAAAATCAGTGCTATTTGGGCCCCTTTCTCTTCTTTCTGATATTAAAGGGAAAGCGTTTGGTTCGGCATTAAGTTTGGTAGTGTCTGTGGAACTTTTATAGATATCCTTTTTTAGGTTGAGGAATTTCTTTTTCTAATTTGCTAAGAATTTTTATTTCAAATTTTAAAAGATATTTTATAAAATATTTTTGAGATAGTCATATACTTTTCCTCTTTAATTTGTTAATATGGTGAATTACATTAATTAACTTAAAGACAAAGTAACCTTAAGTTTCTAGAAGAAAACCAACTTAATCCTAATGTATTATCTTTCTATATTGCTAGATGTATTATTTTATTTAGGATTTTTGCCTGTTTCTGAGTGAGGTTAGCCTGCAATTCTCCTTTTTTAAGTCTTAGTATAAATTTATGTTAGCTTCATAAAATGAGCTGATGAATGTTCCTGCTTTTTCTTACTCTGTAATAATTTGCATAAGATTAGATTTCTATTTTTTGTACAATCTTTAATAGAACTTTCCAGTAAAACTACCTGGCCTGTGTTTTCTTTGTGGAAAAACTTTCATTACTGATTCCATTTCTTTGGTTTTGTTGGATAACTCACGTTATCCCTTTCTTTTGAGTCAGGGAAATTATATTTTCCTTAAAGCTTTTCATTTTAAATACATTTTCAAATGAATTAGTAGAGAGAATTTTCATAATGGTCTCTTATGGTTTAAAACTTTGAAGAAATTATAATTTTGTCCCCTTATTCATTCTTTATATATATTTTTTATTTCACACATTGTATCTTCCTTTGTCTTTTTCTTGATTGGTTCTCCTTTGGGTAGCTTTTATCAGTCCTCTCTATTGTATATTTGCTTTTAATTTTATTAAATTTTTTAAAATCTTTTAAAAACTTTATTTTTAATTGTTATAGTACATAGCATGTGCATATATTTATGGGATATGTGAGGTATTTTGATATAAGCATACAATGCATAATAACCACATCAGGGTAAATGGGGGCATCCATCACCTCAAACACTTACTGTTTCTTTGTGTTACAAACATTCCAATTATACTCCTTTAGTTATTTCAAAGTTTACTATAAACTACTGTTGACTATAATCACCCTGTTGTGCTTTGAAATACTATCCCTTTTTCACTCTATCTAAGTCTATTTTTATACCCATTAACCATAGCCCTTCTTCACTCTAAGTCTATTTTTACACCCATTAACCATCTCCACTCTCCCACCACTACCTTTCCCAGGCTCTAGTAATGATCATTCTACACTCCATCTCCATAAGTTCAGTTTTTAATTTTTAGCTCACACAAATAAGTGACAATTTTATTAAATTCCACTCTTATTCTTACTATTTATTTCCTCCTGCTTTCTTTGATTTCACTCTATTTTTTTCTAGCTTCCTGAGTTAATTGATTTCCTATTAATATTTTTCCTTCTCCCCTATATAAGTAGTTTAATGCTAATAATTTCCCTTTGGACTACCAAAGTTTTGGATTGTATTTTTATTACTCTTTAGTTCTAAGTTTCTCTGATTTTTCTTAAAATTTCTTCTCTTATCTGGATAGTATACAGAACATGTTTCTTATTTTAAAAATTCACAAGGATTTTCTGATTTTTAACTGCTTGCTTAATTCCACTGTGCCCAGAGAATATGTTCTATATCATACTAATCTTTAGAATTGGATGGACTAGTTTTATGAACTCCATGTTTGGTTTCCTTAGATACTTTGGGTATATGTGAATGAAAAGAGTACATATTTCCCATTTTGTTGGGTATATACCCATTGGGAACAGCTTCTTATTTACACTATTCTAATTTCCCATAGTCTCCTTTTGGTCTGTTTAATTTATTATTAACCTATTAATTACTTAGAACAGTATATTGTTGCTTCAACTATGATGATGAATTTATTTATATCTTCTTGAAATTTTATCAATTTACTTACATATTTTGAGGATATAGCATTAAAAAATGTATCCCATTTTTTAAAATACAATATCTTCCTGGAAATTGACATTATGAACATTTAGCATAATGAAGCTGTCCTCTTTATTTCCACTTTCCCTTTTCATTTTTGCTGTGAAATCCATTTTGCTGGATATTGCTATGTTTTGCCTGCTTAGTTTTGGTTCAGCAGAGAGTTTCGTTTTCAATTCTTTCTTCTAACTTAACTTTTTGGTATTCATGCTAAACGGAGTTTTGTAAACATCATACAGTTGAGAATTTTCAAAAATCCAACTGAGAATTTCTAGATTGGCATATTTAGTTCATATTGCTGATAGATTTGGGTTTATTACCACTATATTATTTATGCTTATTAGTCTTGCTTTTAAAGTTTCTTTTTATTATCTCTTTACATTTTTAGGTTAGGTATTTTTCTTTTTCCATTTTTTTCTCTACTAATTTAGATGTTGCATGCTTTACATCTATTCATTTAGGGACTATCCCAATAAAGTAAACATATATGCTTACTTTTATCAAAGCCTACCGTTAATATACCATCTTGTTAGACTATATAATTATATAGTTATAGACTCAACCACGCAAACCGCAGAACACTATCTCCAGTAACTACTTCTCAGTGTTCTCACTGTCCTCTTTTTACTTCTACTTTTTAGGCTTATAAATTTTTCATTCTTGTCTTATAATCAACTTTTGCTTAAGTTTACTTATTATTTACCACTTCAAAAAAATCTTTCTTTATTGCATCCCAAATTTCCCCACCTAGGTTGACTTTCCTCCTTCCTGAGGTGTATTCTTTAGATGTCAAACTCATTGAATATGTATTTGTTTGAAATTTGTTTTCATCCTTTTTTTCTGGACAATATTTTCATAGAGTATAAAACTCCTGGTTTTCTGAACACCTTTACGGTACTATTCTGCTGTTTTCTGGCTTTCATTGTTGTTTCGGAGAGGTTGGTCGCAATCTAACTGTTTTGCCTGCGTAGGTAAACCCCTCTTTTGTGTCTAGCTGATCTTAAGATCCTCTTTTTGTTTTCATTATTCTACTGTTTCACTAAGATGAGTATAAATGGAAATCACTTTTTTTTTTTGAGATGGAGTCTTGCTCTGTCATCAGGCTGGAGTGCAATGGGGCAATCTTGGCTCACTGCAACCCCCACCTCCCGGGTTCAAGCGATTTTTCCACCTCAGCCTCCCCAAGTAGCTGGAACTACAGGCACGCACAACCACACCCAGCTAATTTTTGTATTTTTAAGAGATGGATTTCACCATGTTGGCCAGGATAGTCTCTGTCTCTTGCCCTCATGATCTGCCTGCCTCGACCTCTGACCAAAGTGTTAGGATTAGAGACGTGAGCCACTGCACCTGACCTACTTTTTTTTTTTTTTTTTTGACAGAGTAATAATGATCTGTCGCTCAGGCTGGAGTGCAGTGGTGCAATTATCGCTCACTGTATTTAGCCTTGACCCCCTAGACTCAAGTGATCCTCCTGCCTCAGCCTTCCAAGTAGCTGGGACTACAGGTGAGTACTGCTACAGTCAGCTAATTTTCTGATTTTTTTTTTTTTGTAGAGATGGGGTCTCACTATGTTGTCTAGGCTAGTTTCAAACTCCTGGGCTCTAGTGATCCTCCCACTCTGGCCTCCCAAAGTGCTGGGATTATAGGCAGAAGTCATTGTGCCCGGTCATAAATTATTTTTAATTATTATTCACTGGATTCTTTAACATTCTTATATCTAAGAAGTACGTTTCTCATTTTCTGGAAAATGTCCAGCCATCATTTACCCACATGTACCTTTTCCCATGCATTTGCTCTCTTTCCTTCTGAAACTCTACCTATGTATTTCTTAACTATTCATTTTTTACATTTCTCTGTGTGTTGCATTCTACATAATTTGTCTTCATGTGTGTCTAATCTGTTGTCAATGCCATCCATTGAATTTGTCATTTCAATTAATATAGCTAGTTCTTTTAACCTTGTTTGAAAAATTTTTAGTTTTTTGCAACTTACTCCTAATTATATTATCTTCCTTTATTCCTTCGAATACCCAAAACATATTTATTTGACAGTACGTGAAATAAAATTACAGGAATAAAAATATTTCCAATTAAATACTGGAAAGCCTTTGCAGGTCTGTCTCTGTTGGCTCATATTCGTGATGTGTTGTTTTCACAGGTGTTATTTGATTTTTTGATTATGAGCTCATGTTTACTGGAAGTTAAATATACATGGGAATTGTTTGGGTTGAGTTTTAAGCAGGTATCTCCAGATGTGTGTCTTCTGTCATAGACACATGAACATAGCTCAGCTAATACCCCTTTAAACCTAATTATTGGCTTTTGATTTTCAGCCCACAGAGATTGCATGTTTTGGTGCCACAAATCTAGGTGAGGACTCACTGATGACTGAGAATATACTCAAGAAATATTTTTATTCTCTTCCTACCACCAAGTCTTGAAAGAGACCATTTTTCTTGTTTCCCCTAGGAAGATGGGTTTTCCTTTTTTACACTTACTTGGAGGCTATGACCCTTTGGGGTTTTAGCTTTATGTCAGAGGTCCCGTGATTTATTCCCCTCCTTAGGTAGGTCCTATGTTTTACCTCCTGTCAGCAGTGACTCAAAGTCACTGATGTTCAACCAGCTTCAGGGCAATGTGTAAACGTGCCTCGGTGGGCTCAGCTTGCCACTCTGGGTTCCTACTTTCACTCAGCATTTGACCGCTCAGGAATCTTCATCTTCTTACCAGCTCATCGGTGCCTTTAAAAAGATTCTTCATATATATTTTATGGCACTAACCCAGTTTTCTTTAGCAAATGAGTCAGCCAGTGCTTCTAGCTGGCCATCCCACTAGACATTGAAGTTACAGTAACTATCCACCAAGCAGGAGATTAAATCTGTCCTTCAACACTTTAAAATCAGTCACATGCTTCTCTTCCTTAATTCTGTGTTAAATATTTTTGCCTAAATATATCAAAATGTATTAAGGCAGATGTCAGCTCTTCCCACCTTGGATTATAGAGAATCCCAAGGTGGCTTTATTATTCATTCATTATCTGGACACTTCCATGTTGTGCAAACTCAAACAAGTTTCAAACCTCTGAAAAAAGGCTTACTAAAGTTTTATCACCATTTCAGCCTTTAATTACTTGGGCAATCTTACCCCTCTTCAGAATTTATATCATGCTAATAGATGCCTAACATTGAGCTGATCTTCTAGACTAAGGGTTTTCCAAAACGAGATGTATATACCTCTTGGGGTACAAAAGATGATTCACTGGGGTATAGGAAGAAATTAATAGTACTTTTATTAACAAAAATGTTTATCCTAAAAGTCAAAAGGAATTAATATTTACAAGTGTTTAATATAGGAGTTGACACGTATCCTTACTTGGCCCACATGCTCTGAGGGAAGAGGGCATGTGTGATCCCCCACAGTGTGAAGAGATGAGCAGTGGTGCCCTCTCTTTCCTCCCTTGTCACACTACAACTTACTGCAGTGTGTGCCCAGTTCAGTGTGTTTCCAAACTATGTTTTCTAGTTTATGCTCATGCTTTCGAAATGGGCACCTGGCTTTTTAAATTTTTCTGCAAAGATGCTGTTAAAATCAAAAAGAATATTAATTATGCTAGCACATGTAAACAACAAGAAAATGGCAGAGATGACACTTCTCCTACTCCTAATATAAGCTCTTTGTTCACCACATTACAGAGAAAAAATTAATGATCTTATCATATCTGACAAGATAGTGTCCCCCTCCAAAAAAATTACCGGGGAGTTTTTTTGAAGTATGAATTTATATCCGCTGTTATTAATGAATTGTCTTGCCCCAAATGTGAATTTTGCCGGGAGATATTAGCTAGTGATAGCTGTATATGTATGTTATATACAACCAATAAATAAGTGTGTTGGGGATACACAGTTAACAATTGCTTATTGTTTGGAAAGATTTGAAACCTACCACCCAGGTACCCTCTCAAAAGATTTTGCCTTTACATAATCATTTCCTCTATGATTACTGTAATTCATACAGGTACTGTGTTTTAGGTAATTCACTCTCTGTCCTGTAGAATGATTCATTCGGAAAAAAATGTGTTCTGTGTCCATGCAAAAACCAACACTTCCTCTCCACTTTCAATTGCTTGACTAGCTTTACTTTGTTTTCAAACCTCACCTCATGAACACTTTTTCAGCAATCCCATTGCTCTTGTATTTAGTTGGACATTATGGGGTAAAGAGTTCTGGTAAAGCATCTCAAATCTACGCATAAACACTGTGAATCATAGATTAAGATAAAGTATGCTGCTTTCACGGAGCCGTAAATGCCATCAGAGTTGAAATCTCCACATCTGCAGCATGGCTTGGTTCCTGTCTGTGAATGTTTTTAGACTGGAAGTTCTTAAGCAAAGCACTTTCTATATATCCAAAGACATCTGAGGGTCTTTCAAAAAATTATATTATAGATATAATGTACCTTCCATGGCCAAGCTTAGTTGCTGAAGATTTATTTTTTAGTTTATAATAATCATCATCCCTGTCTTTCCAGCCTCTGTGAGGAAAACAGAAAAGTCTGTAGAAAATTTGCCAGAATCAGAGCAAGAAAGACTGTCCCTGTCAGCTGCCTTTTTCTTCCTCTTTTTGTGAATATTAGTACAATGTAAGTTACTCCTGGGTTTCAAGAGAGCAAGGATTATTTATTTTGGACCAAACAAACTTATCTCCTTATCTCCTGAATTTCCTCATCACTGTTACTTATCCTCTTTCCATCATGTCATGCTGACTTGTCCTAACGCCTTAAAACCTTTTTGTCTATTGATTGCTTGATATAATACTAATATATTACATGCAAAAGAAAACATACATGAAGGATAGATATAAAGAATAGAGTTAAAATAACATACAAATGAAAGGACCATTACTTGATTACTGTGAATATCCCTGGGTTGTACAGAGCCCACTTTAGCAGTCACTGGTGGATAGAGCTCCAGTGACTCAAAGAAAAATTTCTGCCTTCTTTTACCTTTTTCACTGACTGAGTTGTGGGGAGGGGTGGGGGTGGGGGAGGGGGGGTGCTTATGGGGGGATAACCATAAGCAACAGACACAATTAAAATGAATACACCATGGAATATTATGCAGCAATCAAAAACGAGTTCGTGTCCTTTGTAGGGACATGGATGAATCTGGAGAACATCATTCTCAGCAAACTGACACAAGAATAGAAAATGAAATACCACATGTTCTCACTCATAGGTGGGTGATGAACAATGAAAACACATGGACACAGGGAGGGGGTCTATTGGGGGAATAGGGGAGGGACACACTGGGGTCTATTGGGGGGAGTAGGGGAGGGACAGCGGCGGGGGGGAGCTGGGGAGGGAAAGCATGAGGAGAAATGCCAGATGTGGGAGAAGGGGAGGAAGGCAGCAAATCACACTGCCACCTGTGTACCTATGCAACTATCTTGCATGTTCTGCACATGGACCCCAAAACCTATAATGCAATTAAAAAAGAAAAGAAATTAATTAAGAGGAGCTTGCAAAGGGGCTGAGCACAGTGGCTCACACCTGTAATTCCAGTGCTTTGGGAAGCCAAGGTGAGAGGATTCCTTGAGCCCAGGTGTTCAAGGCTGCAGTGGGCTATGATGATGCTCTAGCCTGGGTGACAGAGCAAGACCCTGCCTCTGAAAAACTAAAAAAATTAAAAAGCTTGCAAAGCATAGGGAAATGGTAAAAGGAGGCAGAGTACTTTGTATCAAACTAAAGAATAACCTCAAATTTTCCTGGAAGAGAACTTTGAAGGATATCATCTGCTTCTCAATTAACCCCAACAAATGCTTTCTGAGTGTTTCCTCTAGTATATGGGATATTTTCTAAGTGTTCAACAAACGCCATGAAATCGAAAGCAATTCTTCACAGGCCTGCTGTCATTACTAACCCACTTTTCCATAAGGTCTCTAAGACTTAAATTAGGCTAATAGGTTGTGATCCAAGAAAAATACAACAGTCCATCATGCATGACACATCACAGTCATTAATTAGTATTTAGTGAGTGTCCACTGGCTGCATAAAGCTACCTGAAGGCAGAATGATGATTAAAATTCTGACTACGAGAGAAGGCAATGGCAAAAGGGGTATGTGGGAAGAAAACAATATACTCGGAGAACATAAAGAAGAAACTGTCTTCCTGTTAATGTCTCTTTTACGTCACTGCAGCATCGGCAGCTCACTGGTGCCCGGCCCCCACCGTCGCCACGTTTACGAGCAACCAATCAACCAACACCAGTACAGATTTCCTCGTCCGCGTCTCCTCCTCCACCTCCTCCTTCTCTTCTTTCACTTCTTTTCTTCTTATTCTTCTTTTGTTTGTTTTTTGAATGGATGTTTCTCATTTCTACCAAACGTACATAAAACCTCTTAGTTGGCTTTCTCACCAAAAAGACTCCCTCATAATAGACACAAAGCTGAGAACAGGAGGCCAATGAGTGGATCCTCATTAAAATGAAATTAAAGGATCATTTTAACAATATGTCCATCACTTCACTATTCAAATATTTTAAAGTATTGTAAGCCTCTTGCATTTGGGTGACCTGTAAGATCTTGTTATGTGATAATCGCCAAACCTAGCCCTCAAGCAAGTTTCACCATATCTTATGCAGGCACTGGGGGCCATGAGGTTTCTTAAGGCACAAATTGCAGAACAATTACTGATGAGAGAAAGGTCATAATAATAGGTTACAGAAGTCTGGCTGTCTTTGGGACCGCTTAGATAGGCCCATTTTGTCCTATTGTTATAACAATGAGAAGGAAGTAGTTTAAGGTAGTTAGAGACAAGCAAAGAAAAGAAAGAGCTATATAACTTCTACTTTCACTTCCTGCCTACTCCATTACTTCCAGCATTATGGGAGAAATAACATGATTGAAATGACCTAAAGGTTAGGAGGTGGGCAAGTTTTACCTGGTAGAAAGTAGATTGAATGCTGGCGGCTAAACCTTTCTGAAAGTGAAAAGTAGTAACATTTAACAAAATGCCAAGTTGACAGGAGGGGTGGGAAAGGACTGAAATCACATTTAGTTATTGGTTTTTTTCTTCTTTCTAAGTGTGTATCTTTTATTAAGAAAGAAAGATAAAATTGAGATTGGTAGAATGGGGAAGAAGAGAGGGTGGGTAGGTGTTGGTGGAGAGAGGAAGAGAAAAGAGAATTGTTTGCTTGAAAACCAAATGTCTATTATGACATCTCTGCAGCCATAGTTGCTCCAAATGGTATATCAAGAAATCGATAAGATTTTAAATTGTATTCAATCAATAAATATTTCTTGAGCATTTATCCTGTGTCAAAAATGACTTTACAAAGCTCAAATCTCTTTCCCTTTAGCACATAAGACTTATTCATTTGAGAACTGTGGATCTTTAAAAGGTTTATATAAATGGCATCTGGTCTCAGTAGACTTAAAAGGTCTGACACCAGTTGCAATTCCTTAAAATAAGCAGATTGGTGAGACTAAGGAGAAAAAAACTCTTTTAGAAAAAGATGCACACATACACATAAATATACACAGAATCACTCGAAAGGTAAATTGCAATATGACCAACAGCAAAAATAATCTTTTTACTATTTGCTGGATATTTATATTAATTAAATTACCTCTACCACGAACTACATCTTTTACTTTGAAAACAAATTTACGAGGTGATAGGAATATTACCAAGCTTTGAAATTGATGTTTAGTGTAATCTACCCATGAATTTCAAATACAAGGACACTACTTCCTGGTTATGGGCATAAAGAGAATTAGCATTCAGAAAAATGGTTTCAAGTAGTCAAGCTGGTCAATACATGGTAAGGGGTCAATATCTAGTACAAAGAAAATTTTGAAGAAATTGGAGCAAGAACAATTGTTCCTTTGTAAAAAGATGAGATGTTTCTAACTAGAAATTAGAATGCCAATTCAAACAAAAATGCCTTCAGGTTTTCTGCCAATATTGAATCGTATTTATATATTTCTACCAATAATAAATATTTTTTAGCTATCTAAGTTGAAGAATTCGCTTCTTGTTATATTTAAAATTTGTTATTTAATATAGTGATAACCACACACAGGTCAAATCAGTTTAGAATCTCTCTGTTCTCCTGTGATTTTTGGTACTCTTTGATTTTAGATAAAAGATTTAACTGCGGGGTACTTACAGTAAATACTTTTTACATGCCATCTTATACACCTCAAAATTAAGTAGGCTCTTCTAATAAAGAGTGGTTGATAAGTGTCTTAGAGAATAATAAACAAAATGGAAGCATTTATATGGCTAAAAAAAGTTTTCAAGGGACAGTAGGAACAAAATAAGGATGCTGTCCCTCTAATCTGAACACATAAACGGAAAGGGTAGCAGTGGCTTACTCGGTTTCCAAAGCACTGGGAAGAATATTCTCAAGTATTTGGTAGAATCCTGACTTTCCTAAACAAACTGTGCTCCTTTACGAACTAAATGAGGGTAAGTTTTTCTCAATATATGGAGATATTCCAGCTAACACACAGATAGGGAATAAGATAATTAGAATATTCTTTTTGCAATCTCTAGTTGATTAACAAATATAAGCAATTTGTGTCAATTCCTTTTAACATGGCAGAAGGGCAAGTAATTGAACACTAAGTGCCCCTGACTGAGGAACACACAACTTTCTCTCAAGTGTCCTTACTATAAAAATTGAAACTGAGGCCAGGCGCAGTGACTCATACCTGTAATCCCAGCACTTTGGGAGGCCGAGGTGGGTGAGTCACAAGTTCAGGAGTTAAGACCAGCCTGGCCAACATGGTGAAACCCCGTCTCTACTAAAAATACAAAACTTAGCTGGGTGTGGTGGCGCATGCCTGTAGTCCCAGATACTCAGGAGACTGAGGCAGGAGAATCACTTGAACCCGGAAGGCAGAGGTTGTAGTGCACTCCCGCCTGGGGAACAGAGAGAGACTCTGCCTCAAACAAACAAACAAACAAAAAATTGAAACTGGTCATGAAGTCCTTGCCTACTCCTATGTCCTGAATGGTTTTGCCTAGATTTTCTACTAGGGTTTTTATGGTGCCAGGTCTTATGTTTAAGTCTTTAATCCATCTGGAGTTAATTTTAGTGTAAGGTGTCAGGAAGGGGTCCAGTTTCTGCTTTCTGCACATGGCTAGCCAGTTTTCCCAACACCATTTATTAAACAGGGAATCCTTTCCCCATTGCTTGTTTTTGCCAGGTTTACCAAAGATTGTATGGTTGTAGATATGTTGTGTTGCCTCCAATGCCTCTGTTCTGTTCCATTGGTCTATATCTCTGTTTTGGTACCAGTACCATGCTGTTTTGATTACTGTAGGCTTGTAGTATAGTTTGAAGTCCAGTAATGTGATGCTTCCCACTGTGTTCTTTTTGCTTAGAATTGACTTGGCTATGAGGGCTCTCTTTTGGTTCCATATGAAGTTCATGGTGGTTTTTTCCAGTTCTGTGAAGAAAGTCAATGGTAGCTTGATGGGGATAGCATTGATTCTGTAAATTACTTTGGGCAGTATGGCCATTTTCATGATATTGATTCTTCCTAACCATGAACGTGGAATGTTTCTCCATCTGTTTGTGTCCTCTCTTATTTCGTTGAGCAGTGGTTTGTAGTTTTCCTTGAAGAGGAAAAGCATTGGCAACAAAAGCCAAAATAGACAAATGGGACCTAATCAAACTCCATGGCTTCTGCACAGCAAAGGAAACAGTCACTAGAGTGAATCGGCAACCAACAGAATGGGAAAAAATGTTTGCAGTTTACCCATCTGACAAAGGGCTGATATCCAGAATTTACAAAGAACTCAAACAGATTTACAGGAAAAAAACAAACAAGCCCATTCAAAAATGGGCAAAGGGTATGAACAGACACTTTACAAAAGAAGACATACATTAGACCAACAAACATATGAAAAAATGCTCATCATCACTGGTCATTAGAGAGATGCAAATCAAAACCACATTGGGATACCATCTCACGCCAATTAGAATGGCGATCATTAAAAAACCTTGAGACGACAAATGCTGGAGAGGATGTGGAGAAATAGGAACACTCTTACACTGTTGGTGGGAGTGTAAATTAGTTCAACCATTGTGGAAGACAGTGTGGTGATTCCTCAAGGCCTTGGAAATAGAAATTCCATTTGACCCAGCAATCCCATTACTGGGTATATATCCAAAGGAATATAAATCATTCTACTATAAGGACACATGCACACGAATGTTCATTGCAGCACTGTTTACAATAGCAAAGACCTGGAACCAACCCAAATGCCCATCGATGATAGACTGGACAGGGAAAATGTGGCACATATACACCATGGAATATTATGCAGCAATAAAAAATGATGAGTTCGTGTCCTTTGTAGGGACATGGATGAATCTGGAGAACATCATTCTCAGCAAACTGACACAAGAACAGAAAATGAAATACCACGTATTCTCATTCATAGGCGGCTGACGAAAAATGAGAACACATGGTCACAGGGAAGGGAGTACTACACACTGGGGTCTATTGGGGGGAATAGGGGAGGGACAGCGGAGAGGGGAGCTGGGGAGGGATAGCCTGGGGAGAAATGCCAAATGTGGGTGAAGGGGAGGAAGGCAACAAAACACACTGCCATGTGTGTACCTATGCAACTATCTTGCATGCTCTGCACATGTACCCCAAAACCTAAAAAGCAATAAAAAATAATAAAATTAAAAAATAAAAAAAATTGAAACTGAATTGTTTCAAGCCTCTAGATCCAACTACCCATTTATAGCAAAAGCAAATGACAGAAGAACCCAGAGGATACAATCCTAAATGCTGGAATGCAGGAAAATTCTACAGGACCAACAACCTGGTTTCCTCAACAAAGAAATGCGAGGGAGGTTTTTAAAAAATAAAGGAGCCTATAGACAAAAAGAAACTTAAAGATACATCAACCAATTACAATGTGTGTGCATTACTCTAAGTTCCTGATTAAATAGGAAACTATCTTTTACAATTTTATGAGACATTTTCGAATTTGAGCACTGAAAGGCTATTTGAACATATTAAAATGTATCATCATTTTTTGAGTGATAATGGCATGTAGTTATAGTTCTGTAAAGGTCTTTATTTTTTAGAAATATTTACAGATGAAATGGTGTAATGTCTGGGATATGTTTTGAAATAACCTGGGAAGAGAGCAGTGAGTGCAGTTGAAATGAAACAATACTGTTTATGAATTAGTAATTATTAAAAGTAGATGATGGATAACTGGGAGTTTATTATGCTATTCTGCCTAATTTTGCATATGTATTTGAAATTTTCCGTAATTAAAAAGTTTGTTTTAAAGAATCACAGCAGAGCTAAGATCAGGAAAAGAGACGTGAGTCCCAATAGAAATGTGCTGGTAAGTTTTTAAATAGAAAGAAGGTTGAGGGTGCTGATTCTTAGCCTTTGCTGACTTCTGTGATGTGAAGGTTCCCACCAAGGCTGCTTTCCGCATCACTGGAAGGTGAGTAGGGCAAAGATAGGTGGAATTAACTCTTACCATCCCGAATAAGTGGCCCCAAACGAATGTTTTCTTCCAGACTCTCCTCTATCTTTGGAACAGTTGAGGTACAGAAAGCCACTTTATTAGAAAGAAGTGTCTATGCAGAAGGTATGATGAGCAGTTCTAGAAATTACTTCTTATCTCTTTCTGCTGACTTATGTGAATTTCCTTTAGAAGGCGAGTAAACCTTTTTAGGGGACCAATCTCATTTCTTCAACAGAGATCTTTCTAAAACTCTTTAAACATTTATCTGCATTTTAAACAGAAAAACAATTAAATTGCTTTGCCATACCAGAATTATTCTTATAAACTAATTATTAGTGCTCTCCCCAGGGATAGTTCAGGTCTGTAAAAAAATAGTCTCTACAAAATAGTCTTGGATTGATATGATTTTTACGTGTGTGTGTGTGTGTGTGTGTGTGTGTGTGTTTGATACAGGTTCACTCTGTCACCCAGGCTGGAGTGCAGTGGGTAATCATGGCTCACTGCATCCTTGGCCTCCCAGACTCAGGTGATCTTCCCACCTCAGCCTCCCAAGTAGCTGAGACTAAAGGCATGTATAACCACCCTGGCTCTGTTTTTCTGTATTATTTGCTACAGATGGGGTCTCACTGTGTTCCCAGACTGGTCTTGAACTCCTGGGCTAAAGCAATCCACCTGCCTTGGCTTCCAAAATGCTGGGATTACAAGCATGAGCCACTGTGCCTAGCCAGTGTTTGATTTTTGCAGCATCTTTCAGCCCATAAGTTGCTACTGCTTATTTCTAATCTACTGTGAAGCTGAGAAACGAATAACTCTCAAATTTGTCGTGTTTGATATTTGTACAATTGCTACATCAATATACATTGGTCATATATACTTAATCTGGACTTTTGTAATTCAAGCAAGAATGACTATTTCAATGTGGTCATCGAACCAACTGAGCAATAACTGAATTTCCACTGCACTGACATCTTTGTGTAGCAGAATTTATTCAATTATTTGAATTTGAAATATTTTGCACTTAAAATTTCATTCAGATATCTGAAAACAGAAAAGTGAATGTGCTGATGCTAGTGATAAGATGCATAGATTTCATAAGCGCAATCCAAAAATGATGGAAATAATTAGGCATGTCAAAGAGATAAAAATTAAAGCACTGAGCATGTCAGAGAGAATTTTGGCTTCAATTGAATACTTCGGTTAAGACACTTGATTGTGAAGGAAATGAACAAAATTGAAACTATACGTGAAATGCTAGAAATTACACCACTAAAGTACACATTTATTTTTTAGTTAAGAATGGAAAACTTCACTACATTTAAGTCCGTTGTTTGGATTTTATACATTTAACTTACAGGCATATTTTAAAGATGCACGCATTAGGTATAGAAGTGGAATGTTTCCCAGTGCCTGGATTGCATGTACAGGCTGCGACCGTAGCCACAAGTCTCTCTGCAGTCCTGGGGTTGCTTCCTTCGCTGGCCTTTTCGGGCTGAGTGGTAAGAGCTCCCTGCTGTTGCTAACGCCCAGATTCCTCACCATCCCTGGTTGATCTCCCTACATCCTGTCCATACCTCTGTGACTACTCCCTTCATTACACTCTCCTAATTACCCTGTTAGAGTAAGCCATCTGTCTCCTTTTGGGACCGTAGGTGGTAAACTTGGCAAGAAAACCTGGTAGAAGTGAAACATTCCTAAAACCAAGTGGGACATGGTCTCAAACTCCCTAACTTACTACCTTAACCCACCATGATTTTGTGGCAGAATGTGAGGAAAACCATGGCTGTAATAGAGATGAGGCACGTACATTCCCAACTTTTTTAGTGCCATTGGAGTTCTGTTTATAATTAGTGTAGTAATTTTCATTCATGTGAACAAGAATGGGTGAAATGAAGATGGTGCATTCCTCATCCAGATATCTGATTTCATTCCTGGTTTGTCAAATCTCCATTGAATATATAAAGACCAGCCCTGTAAGAGGATTAGCAGAACCTGGGGCTAATTCCATAAAATTAATCTAATCTATGCTCCATGCCTGACATTCTGGATGATTTAACTACTCCTTATCTCTACATATCTTTTAAATGGGAATAACTTTATCTGAGTCTTGATTAAATTAAGCAATAGTTTAAAAGTTTGACTTTTTTTCTTCTCCAAAGGCATGAGATAATTATGATTGTAGGTTTAAATTAAAAAGTTCTAATAATAATAATTTTTAAAGACTTTGTACTTTTAGTGCTAACTCTTTATAGCTTGACATTGGGGTTCTGTCATGACGGCTGGGCCTTGGACCCTAAGAGAAAAGCTTCATTTGAAAACAGAGCACTGGATTTAAAAGATCACTCATGCTATTCATTTTTACTTTACTGTTAGACAGCTGGATCAGTTTTTCTTTACTTTTGCCTGTCCTCAAAAAACATCATCTAGTTAATTTTATGTAATTTCCAGTGTGGTCGTTTTGACGAAGCAAGGCGCCTCAGTTACTTTCCAGCTCTTTTCCAACAGCCACTCGCTTTGGGTTATTTTCTGCAGCCAGCCTGCATCAAAATGTATGTATGAGTAGAAGGTGTGGGGGTTGGGGGCAATGGAGGGGAGAGAGTGTCAAAAAGCTGGTACTGTTCCCAAATTCACACCAAAGCATGCTCTCTCCAGCACATGGCGGTGTTACAAGCCACCATACGGCCAATAGTCTATTCAAGAGAATGACTGCTAGGCACAGAAGAACAAGCACTGTGGCCCTGGAAAACCCAGTCTGTGTGGAGGCCCATCCTACCATCAATTTTGTAATCTTGAGCAAGTCAGTTAACTCCTCTGAGTCTCAGTCTCAAGTATGAATCAAAGAGAAGGCAGCTTTGCCCAGCAGACCTCAGAAGACTTTGGCAAGGCTCAGATGAACTAACAAACATTCTACACGCTGGCAACTGCCAAACTCAAAGCATTGTTATCACAGTTTCTGCGGTTTTATTTAGAAATTCCAAATTGAAGTATTAATCAATCTCTGCTTCTCCAGCCATCCAATATTCTGGACTCTTGTTATTTGAAGGATGATTCCAGATTCAGCTAGTCAGTCTCCCTCTACTTCTCTCCTCATTTCTCTCTCTCTCTCCCTCACATACATACACATTTTATTTTTCTAGAAAAAAGGATACTTTTTCATTACTTCTCTAAAAGACTTTTCCTTCTGCTTCAGACCACATGTGCTAGTCCTGAGCTGCCATCTCAACTGTGGTCCCAAACTCCATCAGCAGAAATCCCCTACTTGGGTGGCTTACTTGGCCCTCTAAGCTGGAGCTTTGGTCTCAATCAGCACCTCCAAGGTTCTCCACTCTTGAAAAGCCCCAGTCCGTAAAATGTGGCCTCTCTCCCCAGCAGTCACCTACATGATGTAGAGGTTCTGCTCCCCCAGAGATCCCCTCTTGTTGAAATCCATTTCCTTCCTAGATCTCTAATCCATTATGTCTTCTTAGAGAATATTAGCTGAACATTAGCACATCTGCATCGAGTTAAAATTCCATTTTTCCCTGGCTCGAATTTCTCTGAACACATCCAGACACTAGAGTGATTTTTAGAGTGTTTGCTGCAAACAAATACCCCTAGTGACATTACCCCAGTTTGCTCCCATCTTCTGTCTGCTGAGGTAGCCATTCAGATCACTTGTTCATAAGACTGTCAAGTGTTAAAATAAAAGAGCATTGTTCTCTGATTTTAAGTTGTCCTGTTTTTGTTTCACCCACACATGAATTGTGCAATTGATCAGCTTTCCCTATATACTTTAGTGTCAAGAAACTTAGATCAAAATTTCCCCCAATTCCCATGTTATGGGATGAATTGTGCTCCCCTAAAATTTGTTTTGAAGCCCTAATGCTCAGTACCTCAGAATGTGACTGTATTTAAAGACAGGGCCATTACTAGGTAATTAAGCTTATTCAACAACACATTAAAAAGATCATTCACTATAATCCAGTGGATTCATTCCAGGGGTGCAAGGATGATCCAACATACCCAAATCAATAAACATGATACAGCACACCAACAGAATTGAGAACAAAAATCATATAATAACTTCAATAGATGCTGAAAAAGCATTCAATGAAATTAAACATTTCTTCATGATAAAAACTAACACTGGATACAGAAGGAACTTACCTCAACATGATAAAGGCCATACATGACAAGACCACAGCCAATATTACACTGAATGAGTGAAAATTGAAAGCCTTTTCTCTAAGATCTGGAAGAAGAAAAGGATGCTCACGTTTTCACTTTTACTATAGTACTGGAAGTCCTAACCAGAACAAATAGGAAAGCAAAAGAAAGGGCATCCAAACAGATGACGTGATCTTATCTTTAGAAAAACCTAAAGACTGTACAAAAAAAAAAACTTTTAAGACTGATAAACAAATTTAGTCAAGTTGGAATATACAAAATCGACATACAAAGATCAGTAGTGTTTCTACACATTAAAGCGATCAATCCGAAAAATAAATCAAGGCCGGACATGGTGGCTCACGCCTATAATCCCAGCACTTTGGGAGGCCAAGGCGGGTGGATCACGAGGTCAAGATCGAGACCATCCTGGTCAACATGGTGAAACCCCGTCTCTAATAAATATACAAAAATTAACTGGGCACGGTGGCACGCGCCTGTAACCCCAGCTACTCGGGAGGGTGAGGCAGGAGAATTGCTTGAACCCAGAAAGCGGAAGTTGCGGTGAGCCGAGATCTTGCCATTGCACTCCAGTCTGGGTAACAACAGCAAAACTCTGTCTCAAAAGAAAAAAAAGAAATCAAGAAAACAATCCCATCTACAATAGCTACAAAAAATAAAACATCTAGGAATAAATTTAACCAAGGAGTAAAAAAAATCTACAAGGAAGACTATAAAACACTGATGAAGAAGTTGAATTGAACATCAAAAAAAAAAAAAAAAGGGAAACGATATTCCATGCTCATGGATTGGAAGAATAATAATATTGTTAAAATGCCTATACTACCCAAAGCAATCTACAGATTCAATGCAATCCCCATTAAAATACCAATGACATTCTTCACATAAATAGAAAAAACAATCCTAGACTTTGTATGGAATCACAAAAGACCCCAAATAGCCACAGCAATCCTGGGCAATAAAATCAAAGCTGAAGGTATTGTACTACCTGATTTCAAATTGTCCTGCAGAGCAATAGTAACCAAAACAGCAGGGTACTGGCATAAAAACAGACATATGGAACAGAATGAAGAAACTAGAAGTAAATCTACACACTTACAGCCAACTCGTTTTTGACAAAGGTGCCAAGAACATACATTGTGGAAAGCACGGTTTCTTTAATAAATGGTGCTGGGAAAACTAAATATTCATATGCAAAAGAATCAAACTAGATCCCAGTCTTTCACCATATACAAAAATCAACTCAAAATGGATTAAAGATATAAATGTATGACCTGAAACTATGAAACTACTGGAAAAAAACATTGAGGAAATGCTATAAGACATTGATGGTTCTGGGCAAAGATTTTTTGAGTAAAACCTCAAAAGCATAGGCAACAAAAGTAAAACCTCAAAAGCATAGGCAACAAAAGTTTTATTCTTTGAGTAAAACCTCAAAGAATAGCCAAATGGGATTACACCAAGTTAAAAAGGCTTCTGCACAGCAAAATAAACCATAAAGAGAAAGCCTACAGAATGAGGAAACGTATTAGCAAACTATCCATCCAACAAGGGGCTAATAACCAGAATATATAAGAAATTTAAACAACTTAGTAACAATAAAACAAATAATCTGGTTTTTAATAGGCAGAAGGCCTAAATAGACGCTTCTAAAAAGAAGACATACAAATGACCAACAGGTATATGAAAAAATGCTCAGAATCACTAATCATCAGAGAAATCCAAGTCAAAACCATAATAAAGGATCATCTCACTCCAGTGAGAACAATTTTATTAAAAAGACAAAAAATAACAGATGCTGGTAAGGACTTGGGGAAACAGGAACACCTGCACACTGTTGGTAGAAATGTAAAATAGTAAGTTCATTATGGAAAACAGTATAGAGGTTTCTTAAAAAACTACAAATAGAACTATCATATGATCCAGAAATACCACTGCTGGGTGTCCATCCAAAGGAAAGAAAATCAGTATTTTGAAGAGATTCCTATACCCCCATGTTTGTTGCATCGCTCTTAAGACAGAAAGACAAATACTGGATGCTCTAACCCAAATGCGGGAGCTAAAAAAGTGGATCTCATGATGGTAGGTAGAGAGTTAGTGGTTACCAGATGCTGGGAAAAGCAGAAGGTAGCAGACTGTGGGAGAGATGGAGAAACACTGGTTTATGGGTAAAAAAAAAATACAGTTAGAAGGAATAAGTTCTAGTATGTGGTAGTATAATACCAATGACATTCTTCACATAAATAGAAAAAACAATCTTTTTTCTATTTATGTGAAGAATGTCAAAGGTAATATCTTTTCCTTTTCTTTTTGATGTCCAATTCAACTTCTTCATCAGTGTTTTATAGTTTTCCTTGTAGATATGTTTTTTAATCCTTCAGTTAAATGTATTGTATGTTTCAAAGTAGCTAGAAGAATTGAAATGTTTTCAATACAAAGAAAATATAAATGTTTGAGGTTATGAATATTCTAATTGAGTTATGAATATTCTAATTGTACTGATTCAGTCATTACACATTGTATCAAAATATCACATCACCTCAAAAATATATACAACTGTGATATATCAATAAAAAATAAAAATAAATTTAAAAAATTTTAAAGAGGTAATTAAGTTAAAATGAGACTATCAGTCTGGGCCTTAATCCAATGTGACCGGTGGCTTTAGAAGAAGAGGAAATTAGTAAAGCTCCATAAAAACCCAAGGGTTTGGAGAGCTTTCAGACAGCTGAACGTGTGGAGGTTACTGGAGGGTGGCATCACAGGAGGGCACAGAGACTCCACACTCCTTCCCCTTACCTCACCCTATGTGTCTCTTCATCTGGCTGTGTATTTGTATTCTTTAAAATATCCTTCTTAAACTGGGAACTGTCAAGAAGAAGCAGAAGGAGGAGGAGGAGGAAGAGAATAAAGAGGAGAAGGAGAAGAGGAGGAGAAAGGGGAGGAGGAGAAGGAAGAGGAGGAGGAGGAGGAGGAGAGGAGACTAGCACATGTGGAAAGAGGCCAGGGACATACATATATGTGCAGAGAAAAGACTGTGTGAAGAGGCAGTGAGGGCAGCCATCTACAAGCCACGGAGGACACTTCAATCTTGGAATTTCAGCTTCCAGAATTGTGATACATTTATTTTGTTTAAGGCTACCTAGTCCGTAGTATTTTGTTATCCTAGCCGTAGCAAACTAGTCCAGATTTTGGTGCTGAGAAGCAGGGCACTGCTATAACAAATATTTTCAAAATGCAGAAGTGGCTTTGGAACTGGACCGTGGGCAGGGGATGCAAGAGTTTTTTTTTTTTTTTTTTTAATTTTTATTGCATTATAGGTTTTGGGGTACATGTGCAGAACGTGCAAGATAGTTGCATAGGTACACACATGGCAGTGTGTTTTGCTGCCTTCCTCCCCTTCACCCACACTTGGCATTCATCCCCAGGCTATCCCTCCCCAGTGCCCCCCCGCTGTCCCTCCCCCATTCCCTCCAATAGACCCCAGTGTATAGTAGACCGCCTCTCTGTCAATGTGTTCTCATTTTTCTCACCCACCTATGAGTGAGTATATGCGGTATTTCTTTTTCTGTTCTTGTGTCAGTTTGCTGAGAATGATGTTCTCCAGATTCATCCATGTCCTTACAAAGGACACAAACTCATCGTTTTTGATTGCTGCCTAATATTCCATGGTGTATATGTGCCACATTTTCCCAGTCCAGTCTATCATCGTTGGGCATTTGGGTTGGTTCCAGTTCTTTGCTATTGTAAACAGTGCTGCAATGAACATTCGTGGGATGCAAGAGTTTTGAGGTGGTCGTTAGAAGAAACTTAGATTGGCTTAAAAAGGTTATCAGTAAAAATATGCCTTCTAAGACAGAAATGAAGAACATGTTATTGGACACTGGAGGAAAGGTGATCCTTGGGGAGATCCTTTCTTTCTCCAGCATGGGGAGAAAGCAGCAAAGAACTTAGCTGAAGCCTGGGCGTGGTGGCTTATACCTGTAATCCCAGCACCTTAAGAGGCTGAGGGTGGGGGATCACTTGAGGCCAGGAGTTCAACATCAGCCTGGAAAACATGGCAAAACCCCGTCTCTACTAAAAATACAAAAAAAAAATTAGATGGGTATGGTGGTACATGCCTGTGGTCCCGGCTAATTGGGAGGCTAGGGCAGGAGAATTGCTTGAAGCTGGGAGGCAGAAGTTGCAGTGAGCTGAGACTGCGCCACTGCACTCTAGCCTGGGTGACAGAGTAAGACTCTGTCTCGACAAAAAAAAAAGAACTTACAACTTAGCGGATTGTAGTCCAGTGTTTTGTGGAAAATAGAAATTATGAGTTATGTCATAGGTGGGTGTTGGACAATGAGAATACATGGACGCAGGGAGGGGAGCACCACACACTGGGGTCTGTCAGGGGGAAATAGGGGAGGGACAGTGGGGGGTGGGGAGTTGGGGAGAGATAGCATGGGGAGAAATGCCAGATATAGGTGATGGGGAGGAAGGCAGCAAATCACACTGCCATGTGTGTACCTATGCAACAATCTTGCATGTTCTTCACATGTACCCCAAAACCTAAAATGCAATTTTAAAAAAAAGAAATTACGAGTGATGAACTTGGATATTTAACATTTAACTCTCTGAGGAGAGTTCTGACCAAAGTGTTAAAGGTGTGGCCTGTGAGAAGGACATAAATTTGAGGGGATGAGGGGTAAAATGTTATTGACTAAATGTGTCCCCCCAGAATTTGTATGTTGAAATCATAACTCTCAATGTGATGGTCTTAGGAGGTGGAATTTTGGGGAGGTAATTAGGTCATAAGGGTAGAGCCATCATGACTGGGATTACTGCCCTTAGATGAGACCCCAGAGAGCTCTAATGCCTCCTTTCAAACATGTGAGGCTACATCAGGAAGTCAGCTGTCTGTAACTGGGAAGAGGGCCCTCAGAACCCAGCCATGCTGGCACCCTGACTTTGGACTTCCAGAGCTCTGAGAAATGTCTATTTATAAACTACACTGTCTATGATACTTTATTAAAGCAACCCAAATGGACTGATTCCTAACTGGTTTCTGTTTTATGTTATTGATATGTTCACATCTTTGTTTTATCCTACTCCTTCTCGTTTACATTTAATTTAACTTACTGTCTTCCATATAGTTTTGTAAGCCAATTCATGTCCTTTGGAATAAAAACACTATAATCAAACCATAAACAAACTAGTCCTTGGACTCTGTCATTCTTCTGTCTAGTTTCTGGTTTTCACTACAATGAATACATGATGTCTGGAGCACTGGTATACATGAAGTAGGTCCATGGGACTTTTTGCTAAGGTTTGCTATGAGGCAGATTTATACTTTTTGCCAAATATTCCAGTGACATCTTTACAATTCCTCCTACTGCTATTCTTACTGCTTTATTTTCAGTAAAAGATTAACACTTGGTGTCAGATTGAGATTTTATAAAACCTTAGGAACTGGCTTCTAATTGCCATTACTCATAGGAAAGATGGAAATTAGACTTTTTGTCACAAGAAGTATTATATGTCAACGGTGTAAAAGTCAGAAAGGAAATGTGAGTATTACTTCTGAAGAAAAATAAGAAAAAGAAGGGTACAGAGAGACAGAGGCTTTTTGGGGAGGGTTGAAGAACAAAGTCTGTAGGCCCCATGTATACGTAGAAAGGCCTTAAGCTGCAGTCACAGGGTGCACTCATTGGCAGCTGTCCTCACAGGCACAGGTGAGCTGCCGGTACTGGCTGATGCAAGCTACTTCATGTCAGCATTTGTGAATGGTGCACAGATAATGGGTTGTTACACAAATTTGCTTCCAAGATGCAGGCGAGTGATATTAAAGTATTCCTCTGAGTATCAGCTGTCTTGTTTGTTAATAACCATCCAGTTATTAGAGTGTTTTGCAAAAATTATCATCAAAACATACAGTGTGAAAAAAAAACCTTCTTTAAAAAATAATATTGGCTTGCAGAGATGTTCTGAAGTTCTCCTGGGCAACAAAGGGCAGGTTTGCTCCTGTTATAGACTTCAAAGTAATTCTGTCTTTAAACCAGATACGATTCTTAAATGGGGCAATGGGACAGGGTAGCCGCACCCAAATATGTTTCATGACGGTGCTGTCCTTTCTTTTTCCAATATTTCTCTAGAATTTTCAACCTCATTGTATGTGATAATTCCTACCCGACTGCATTATACTAAACCATGTTCTTTTCTTGCCTCCAGCTGTGGTAATGGGAAATAAACAAGGCTGATATTTACAACTCCATTTTCTTACTTGCTGAAGTATTCTGCGATTTTCTTCCCTGATTGGATTCACACAATTACTGGTTTGCTATTTTCCTAGCTATTGAGCTCAGGTTACAACTAGATCAGAATTCGACAGCCAGCGTTGTTCACTGGAATGATACCTTCCTGTGGCATAATTCCCACATTATCGTCACTGATTTCCAAGAGCAAAGGGCAACCTAATTTTTAGATCTCGGAGCTCACCTACATGTTTATTATACCTAATGTGGAAGACTTACTTGAAAAGTAACTTCAAGGAAACAAGACAATATTCATTCATGCATGTATCATTCAAATTTCTCCTTTAGATGTTTTTGCTTCTTCCAAAAATTAAAAAGTATATGAATCTTCACATACTTAATTTTGAGAATTTGGTATAACTTTAGGCAAATGGGTAATTTGATACTAATGTAGCATCTGAAGAAAAGGCATTATGTTATTCTATGATATATAGAAAACTTCTGAATTACGTGCCATAGATGGGAACAGGCAATACTATTTGCAAAGGCAGTTTTTGTCACATCTGTGGTAAACTATTGCTATTCTTCAAACTTGCTGTTTACTTGGATGTTGAGAGGACCACTTTTGAGAGATTTTTCCATGGCAGAAATTGTGGAGCACGTGTGTATGAGCATGTAAGACTTTTAAGATATCTAAAAGTTCATACTGCTGAAATGTATGTCTTCTTTGCCAGCAGGCTCACCTTAAAATCTGGGGGAAAATAAAATCACCTTAAAGCTAGAGGCTAAGTTACAAACAGAAATGAAGCCAAGTTGTGATCTCCGTGACTCTCACAGATTTGTCAAATCTTGTTGTCTGGTCCACTAGCCACTGGAGAACATGGTGCACTTCTGTTGGTGTTACTAGGCTGGCTTTGTTCAAGGATTCTTAGGAACTGTCCAGTATTCTTTGAAGTACTGAGTAGCATCAGTTCATCTCAAAGATCACTTGTGTCTAGTGGCAAAAGGTCCAGAAGTCAACGTCTGATATATGTAACTTTAAACTTGCAAAAGAAGTGAATTGTATTCATTCTGGTGCTCACCTTGGGGTACATAAATGCTCTGACACGCTCTTCAATCCGTGTGATCTTTATAATGTCTTCAGTGACTAGACTGAAGAAACCAGCAAAAATGCTACAGGAAACATTTAATATCTACCCTTTTGCTTTATTTAGTGTGCTACAGTGCAATCTCCAAAGTATGTTTAATATAATATCAAGTTACCTGATATATTTAGAATCCTCGCCTCTGTTGTAAAACTTCCATGACACAGGTCCTTCTTCCCAGACCATTCTGAGCGACATCCCACATGCCTTCATGGCCCTAAATTTCCATTTTAAGCCATTACTTCCGATAAAGCTCAAGATGAAAAAAACCTATCTTAACATTCTTCAATATGTAAAGATCACCACTATCAATAATGGCTTTTTCATTTACACACATTGAAGTCTCATAAAAATCAGTTATTTCCCCAAATTTAAGAAATTAAAAAGCATAACTTCTGAGTTGGTGGTATTTCTTACAACTCTCATAGTTTTGAATTTACTGACCATTCTGGAAACTTTTGGTTCAGTTGCCGAAAAACACATTAAAAAGTAAATCCTTTTTGTAAGCTCCCTTAGACTTCTTCACGAGTTACTTGAAATAGAATCAAATTTCCCTGAATGTATTCTTCCATTGTTATTGTGAGAACTGGGTAAAATAAGAAATTGGGGGGCATCAAAATAACTAAAATTAGTTTTTGCAAGAAAGAATTATATGAGAAAAAAATCTTAATTTTGTGAAAAAAAATAGATCTGGTATATCTTTCACATGCCTTCCTAATTTAAAAATAGTACTGTTATTAACAGTATTATTTTCTATGTCAAACTTTCTGCCATCCAAATTATTTATTTTGTGCTCACTGTAAGATGATGGTGTAGCCAGTATGAGGCAGACTTAGAATGTGCTGGTATTATTTATACTGAAAAATAAGGTTTATACTTGTGAGATCTGACAAGGAACTATATCGAATGAATAGCTCCTTGGGGCAAAAACTGTATTTCATTCATAACTGTATCTCTACCTTTAGCTTTTAGCCCAGTGCCAGACACCTAACAAGTTCTTGATAGATACTTATTAAGTGAATAAATCAGTCATGTTTTTAATTATAATTATGCATTAGATATTGTAACCTAGTTAGGAGAGCTTTCATCTTATGAGCTACAAGTGTGTATATACATACATATGTGTGTATGTGTATGTGTGTGTGTGTGTGTATGCATGCATGTGTTTCTTCCTCCAGGATTTTACATTTTCTTGACTTGGGATTAAATTCAAAATTCCAAAACACCTTGGGAAATATTATGGTTTTAAAGGAAGACTTCTCCTCAGGCAATTTTCCCCAGTCTTTACAGTAAAAGCCTTCATCTGCATTGTCAGACCTCTCATAAACCTTGACATGGCACTGTTCTGTGTCAATTTTCATGCTTCATCATAAGAACAAGATGAGTGATATTACACCAAAGGACTTTCTGTTAATTCATAACCTTTGAAAGTCACTGGTTTCCAAATATAGTGACATTATCCTCAAATTTTGCTTTTTGATCTACTGTACATTTTATAATTAATCTGCACAGAATGAAAGATAAGCATTGAGATCAAGTTGCTTTGCATAAACAAACTAAGAAGTTAAAATAAGATAATCTAACATTTTCCCCTGGATCAACTATAGCCAAATGCAAAGCATGGTATTCACAAGGGTCAAACTGTCAAGGAACAAGATAAATTAACACTAAGAATAGTGAGATAGAATCATGAAAGCTCAAATAATTATTTTAATAAGGAAAGGCCTTTTGATATTAACAACAAACAAACAAAAACCCTGTTGGGTAATAAAGGCTTTAAGGTTGATTTTTTTTTTTTTACTTTCGTGTATTAGATTCCCTGAATAACAAAACTAATATCTTATTAATATGAAACCACTAATGCCATAATGAGTGTTATGAAGTATTAAAATCATTATCCACTGAGATAATGCCAGATAATCACTAAGCTGAGTGAATGCTTCAGCCTGAATCAACAGTGTGTTCAGTACATCCATTTGGCAAGATTGTTCCCAAGTGGTTACAGCCTATTTTTTTAGTGTGTTTCTAGGACAAAGTCCCCAAATAAGCAGAAATTACCACCTTTATTTTATCTCTTAAGGAAATGATATGGAACAAGCATAATCCATTCATCAGTGCTTCATAGTACCAGAAGAAATCCAAAATTCAGACTTTGGATGGTTGTCCGGCTCAAAACAATGAGTAGGTTACCTTCTTCTTTTTGTTTTAGTCCTGCAGCTTCGTGGACTGTTTAAGGTACACTGTTGCCACCTGAATTCAGAAATTAAATAACACAAATGCAAGCACACAGAAATTCTGAGCGCCACATCCAGGTAAAGCATAATTAGTGCTTTCTGCTATTACTAATGCGTTTGATGTCTCTTAACAGAACTTGATGTCCTTTCCCAAGTCAGTAGGAGGGTAACATAAGACGTAGGTCAATTTGGTGTTAACTGGTTTCTCCGTCTTCCCAGGTTAAAAGATCTGTTGCTCCACTCAGTGTTATGGACCCAGGAAATCAGCCACTAAGGGATTGTGACCTTTGAAGTAAATAAATTTTGCCTGTATACAAATTTCAGAGGATATCAACTGTTCCTTAATACTGCCCTTAATATTATACATATATATTTTTGTGTGTATATATAATTGTAATGTTGATGTTATATTTAATATATATAATATATATTAAATACAAAAATATATTTTATATTTACTAAAATATTAAATGCATATAATGTTACAAATGGCTTAATAAAAAGTGACTTAATATCTTGTCCTTGCTATAGTTCAGAAGTAATTGGTATTCTATTCATTTGTAAACATTAGAAATTTTTCAATACATTTAAACTTTTTGAAGAGTATCAAAGAAATGGAAAGATCAACTTTCGCTTTGGGATCATTTATGCTTCATTGAGAGTTTGCATGATGCTCCTCCCCATCTTTCATTCAAAAGTCTAAACTTAAGATGGTGTGCATTTGGGTTGGTTCCAGGTCTTTGCTATTGTAAACAGTGCTGCAATGAACGTACCTATGCAACTATCTTGCATGTTCTGCACATGTACCCCAAAACCTAAAATGCAATTTAAAAAAGGTGGTGTGAGATTACGGTAAAAGGAAAACGACAGAATTGAGCCAGCTATCTAAAAAGCTCAGGCAAAGGATGTTCTTCTCTCAATTCTGAGAACTTGTTCCATTATTTCAGCTAAAAACCTTGTTTCATTATCATACATCACAGAGTCACTTTAAAAGTGTATACAGATGAAATGTACACACTCATTATGTATTTCTCGAATTCTCTTCAAAGAACACTTGCCAGACAATATATATTAATCAGAAGTTGTTGCTTTATTCTCACCATGGATGAGACATATAAAACACTCTTGGTCATATAGTAAATTCTGAAATTATAAGCATTTGAGTGTATTTTTGTAATAGAATGTGTTCTCTGAAATTGCTCAGAAACTAAAACTGGGGAGAAGGCTAAGCTCCCTGTTGAATACTTCCAAGTACTGGATTAGCAGGTAAAATGAGAATCACACTTTCAATAACTGCTGAACATGTGGGAACACGTGCATACATCCCTAAGACTTTGAGTGATGTAGATTTTACCACTTCCTTTTACAATGTGATTTCATATTTTTGACATGAGAAAAATAAACCCCTAACAAAAACCATTTGCTTTTAAGAAAATCCAGTCTCTTTTCACAGATTTGTGCTGGTCTCCAACATCTGACTTATTATAAACTACGATAACAACTTTGGTTAATTTTTCCACAAAGCTTGCAAATGCTGAAGGTATTTGAGTGTATTATGATACATCATTCGCCGCCAACATGGATCTAACCCACTGCCTGTTTTGTACAACCTGGCTGGAAGTACGTGACTCGTAGCACCCATTGCGTTGTCATATTTTTCTTTTACTTTTCCTTCCTTTCCTTTCTTTTTCCCTCCCTCTTTCCTCCCTTCCTACTTGCCTTTCTCTCCCCGACCTTTATTATTTTTTTGCAACACTTAATTGCAAAAGTGACTTAGTAAAAAGTCATTATTACTGTCTGGACTTTCGTCATGATAGTCTCTACTTTTGAGAACAAAGGTTGTGTTCAAGTACCGAACCTCAGTAGTATTTACTTTGGACCCTGCTTTCATACTTTCTGGCACTCAGAATTAATGTGAAATTTTAAATAAATTGAGGCTTTTTATCCTTTTTTTAATTTGCAAGGTGAGTTGGAGTCTATTTGAACCTGTTGGATTAAAAATATCCTTGGTCGGAATATATGAACTTTTTTTAGCTGGAAGCTAGCTAACTAGATTGAGAAATGTGGGATTGGACACACTTTCCAGGATGTTTCATTTGGGAAAGGGAAATGGAGAAGTTTGCCCAGAGAACAGATGCCAACAGGTAATGATATGGAGAAGCTGAATACAGGAATTGGCACACTGGAGTTTTCTAGTTGCCACAGTCAGTTCGTGCTCTAGCAATTTCTCTGTTTTGTTCACATTGTTTACTTTGCTATTGTTTTCATATTACCTGGTTGCATTCACATGCTTCCATTTAAGCCAGTCTCACTGATCAGGAAGCCAGGGAAACTGAGGAAGTGATCAAAAGGTCTACGAGGGTAGGTGAGACTGACTGAGGATTAGAGTCACTTGTTCCCACACTGCAGTTTTAAGTTGACACTTATGTACTTATTCTATATAAAAGAAAATAGATTCATAGAGATATTCAGCATGTCCTTAACCACAAATCTCATCCGGACTGCTATGTAAATCCCTAGAAATTGCAGGATCATTGGGTTATATCTCTTGTAATTACGGTGACCAGGTACTCAGTATTGTCTGATAGTTTGAATTTAAAATATTTTATACTATATCTTTATATTTGTGACCAACATTTCAAAACACACAGAAATCACACACATTTAACTATTTAAATGAGCAGCACCATGACATGAAAGTAGTTCCCTCTCTGGACAGCCCAGGGCATGTTTCTAGTCCTGCTGGGGGAATCCCGCACTCCACCATGGGACAAGTAAGACCACCTGGAATCAGGACGACCACCTAGTGGTTAGAAGCCTCATAAAAACATCTTAGAACTGGATGGACTCAGGTTCAAATCCCTACTTTAGCACTCACCATTGTGCCTTGTTCCTCTCGGAGCCTTAGTTTGCCAATCTGTTCATTAAGAATATCTGCCGCTGCCTTAGGGAGTTGTTATGGGCATTAAATTTAAAAATGGATATAAAGAACAGTGGTTCACACATAGTCAATGCAAATTTATAGCTATAATTATTTTGCTACAATGAAATAATTTCAAATTTATAAAGAACTTTAAAGGTCTATTCACTGGAGAGCATGACAGAGCTGTTCAGACAGCTTTAAGCGATCTTGCTGCAAAAATGGAGCCCTCCCCAATTCCATCCCTACCCACTACCACCTTATTCAGGTGAAATATCACCTCATTCAGAAGAAATTAAATGTGTCAACCCCATTTAGTCCTATGCCCTTTCTATGCTAGTGCTAACAAAAGTGTCCTCTTTTTAAGAAGAGTTGAACCACAGGGAGTTTGGCAATCTCAGATAGAAGTAATATTCTGTTTCTCTATGGAGTTATAAATCCTCAGTATCCTAATAATCACCCCCACCTACAACACACACACACACACACACACACACACACACACACACACACACACACACAGTCTTGTAGCTCATTCCAACCTCCAGTAGTTACAGACATACCCTATCTGAAACTCTTTATGAATTCAGATCTAGGTGGCTGAATCATCTGGCAGCTGAAATCTGGCCCATGGACGCCTTTCGTGCTGAAGCAAAGCCTTTACAGAGTGTTTCAATACTGGAAGGGCTCACTGTCATGCTTGTTAGCGTCTTGCTCCAGTACACAGAAAAATTGATTCTTTTTGCAGGTCAAATTATTTTTGTATTTTTCTTTTTTCATGCACAGTAACTCCATTCTTTTACCTGGTCAGTTCCTTTAAGGAAGATTCGGTTAGGGGAGCTGCATCTTATTATCTTCTGCCACCAATGCATGTGCAAAGACAGTTTAATTCTTAAGGAGAGAACCATTTAAGTGTGACCTATTGTGTTAGTCTGGATGCTTTTCATATCAAGCCCCGGGGAATTAAAGAGGTCTTTAATTCATCTAAAGCACATTGATAATTTACATTGAACTTAAAGTTCCTGTTGCCTTTTCCAATCAGCTCAACTATTCCCAGATATTCTAAGATGAATTTTAAAGAATAATAAAATCTTCAGCTAACGTCTCTAAAAAGGATCCCTAGACTGATATAATGGCTCACAAGAAGATTTAAGAGGGCTAAAACAATTTCCCAAAATTGTACACTAATTGTCTTAAGCACGTCCCACCTAATTGGTAGTCATAACTTCAATCTCAACACTGGTCTACATTTATTTGTTACCAGTATTACTGTGGTTGTCCAAATACATAAAAGCAGTATGATTCCAGAAATGTGGCCTATATAGGTTTGAGTAAGTACTAGTTTCTGGATGGATAGATTTGTTGTTAAAACAACAAAATTATTGTGGAAAAAATAATAGAGATGCAATTGGTAATACATGTAGAATCCACCTGCCAGTAGCCCAAAAGTGACCTTTAGAAATTAAGGAAGCTGAGTATAAAGATATGATAATAAAAATAACTAGTATAACCAGAATATACTGAGCACTTAATGTGAAATTTGTTTTATCAACATTATCTCATTGAATCTTCAACATGCCTGGGAAGTATGTACTGTTTTCATTCCCACTGGAAACAAGTCTTGGAGAGATTTGAGTTGACCAAAGCTCCAAAGATAGGAAGCAGCAAAGCTGAGATTCGAGCCCACTTAACATCAATACCATGCCTGTATCTATGATGCCAGCCTGCCAGGCTGCTGAGTGTGAACTCGGGTCTTACGGAGCCATCACCTGGGCTTCTTTTTTGTAACATTGCCGCTAGTGGCTGGATCAAAGATCGCAAATGGCCCTAAGTCACGTAGCTGATAATCATAACGAGGCTTTGTCCAGCGTGATCCTGAAGCAATTTGTCAGGTGTGTTTCTTTGCCAAGAAGCAGCATGTTGTATTGGGCTTTACAGTGATTTCCCATAGTGTGTTCTTTCGATTTTCATCATCTATTATGACTAAAATCAACATGAAAAACATATTTAAAACAAGGTGGCTTGGAGGGGTTGTCGGCTTTTAGATTTCTTTCTAAGGCCTCTGCAAGCCCAAAGCCGGCCTTCTGCCAGACGCTTGTGTTGTACTGTACTCTCATTTGGCTTGTTCTGACACAGGTGGGGTGAAGGGAAGGGGTACACATTCCCATGGCGTCTGCAAATGTCTCCTGCGTTCAATGATTTCTTTATAAAAACCTTCTCAGGCAAAAGGAACTCCTGCTAGACTTCAGTTCAAAAGGATTCAGAACCAAGACGTAAGGATATATTTTGCCTTATCTTTTATTCCCTCCTAAAACTAAGGGTAGCTGATTTCTTTCCACTCAGGTCTATGTTTACTTAGCAGAGCTCAGAATTCTAAGAATTACCTCTACTGTTCTGACCCAAAAATAAGAAACAATTAAAACAAGAGTATGGTTTTAAAAATTAAGTAGAAAATAACCCAAAAACCAACATTGCTACAGTAAACTTGCTTTGTGTCTAGTGATCCCTTCAGCTCTGAAAGATTCTCCAAAAGTAATAAGAGATATAAAAATGTGGGTGAGAGGCTTGGTCCTGAATAAATGACTGAAGGCCTCCATGGAGCTTTGTTTCCATTTCTCATCTTCTAAGATCCTTTTTCTTTCCTCCCTTCCTCTGCGGCCCCGTGAAGACCTGAAATCAAGGCAAAAGGAGCAGAAAAGTCTAAGTGTTTTCTTGTCTGGCCCTTCCAGGGCTTTATCTGCTTTTCTGCAAACTGTAAGCCTGGCAACATGGTGATGGGGCAGGGGTGAGGGTAGGAGGGCAGTCATGGATCCTGATACTCAGACTTTTGCTAAGTGAACTATCTTTCAGATTCTTTCTTTTGGATCCCACCCCCCATAGACAGGTCAATAGGCAGTTCTCCCTGAATGGGAAGCACAATCGACAACCTTTATAATTCTAGGGTTTGAGACGATAATACCTGCATTACAGGCAAGTTGGACTCCTGTGGGCCTTTAAAATGCATAGTCTGGTGTTTTATGGGATTCAGCCTAGGAGCTGTACAGTCTGTTTGGTAATGAGCCCTCTTCCAAGGAGATCTGAGCTCTCCTTATGTGCCTGTCTCCATCTTATCCTTTAGATCTCAGCTAAGAAACTGAATCCTAAGAGGGGAATTCTGTAGTTCCCCCTATCTAGCCTCAGTGCCCAACTTCTTTCTGTTAGAGGACTCTGTTCTTTCTTACATGTAAACCTAACACAACTTCATCATTACTGTTCATTCTTTTACTTGCCTATGGTCTCTCTTTTCTGCTAGAAGGTAAGGCCCATAAAGGCAGGGCTATGTCTGTCTTGTTCCTCACTGTTACCCAGTACCTGAGAAATGGCAGGTGCTCAGCAAGTATTTTCTCCATAACAAATTAAAAATGACCCTTATAATGATAAAGCATCACACTTCCATGCTCTTTCATGTCTAGCTTCTACATCCACAATGTCGTGGGAGTGTCCCAGTAGTACCGAGACAGGCTGGGCAAATACTATCTAAAGTTTATGAATGTAGAAATGAAGTGGGGGTGATCAGGCTTCCAGTATGCAGACCCTTGTGTAGTCTCCTCCAGCACTGAATAATACCGATATGTATCACCAATGAAGTAACAGAAAAATGATGAGGGATGGCTTCGTAGGCTATACAATGGAGGACACTGAGGCTTTTGCCTCACCTTCCTGTACCACTTACACTGGGGAAAGCCAGTTGCCATGTCATGAGGACACTCAAGCAGCCCTGGGAAGAGGTCTACACAGAAGGAAATGAGGCTGCCTGCCAGCAGCCCAGACTAACATATAAGCCATGTAAATGATGATCTTGGAGCAGACTCTCCGGCCCCAGTTAAGCTTTCAGATGACCACAATTAAGCTTTCAGGTCGCCACAGCCTTGGCCAGCATTTTAGTTACAACCTCGCTCAGCTAAGCTTCTCCTAAATTTCTGGCCTATAGAAACTGAGATAATAAATGTTTGTGTTTGAAGCCATAACATTTTTGAGTACTCTGTTACACAGCAATAGCTAACCAGTACTCTAATCCGAATCCTCTCTCCCATCTTTCCCCCTTTTACCATCTACTCCAACCTTCCTGTCTCCTGCCAAAAAAATCCCCAAGTGTATGTGTGTAGTCAATATAAATCAAAATACAAGATGTAGAGAGTGCTCCGTATTATCCCACTAGAGCCTCCTTTAGCAGCTGAATCATTACCATTCACTTTATCTTGAAGAGAACTGAAAGAAGCTACTTAAGAAACTAGGTAACCGACTTTTGTGAAAGTCGGATTAAAGATTTGTCAAGATCAGAGTAGCTACTAGGCCAAGCCTAGATGTTCCAGGGAGTCCTTTATGTTAAATTTTATGTTAAAATGTTTTAACATAAAATAGATCTAAACTTACTTAGAAGTGGTGGTGGGAGTCTGAGGGGTGCTGTGGAAGCTGGAAAGATAGTTTAAATTTGCACTTTAGGCTTTTAAGAACAACATATTCTCATTGGAATTGACTCAAATACCATTTTAGTATTTATATAAGGAAAGCCTGAACAGAGTCATATTTATTCATTATTGAGCTTTACAATACCAAACATAAACTTGCCTTGCAAAAGGCAAGATAATCTGTCATTCCACATATTTGAATGCATGCTGCCAGTCAAATCATCCCCCGGTTACTCCCTGACCCTGTTCGCCCACAGAATAACCAACATAACAGCTCATGGAACAGTCCTTAAAAACAGAAGACTTTTACTTTTATGTGTTCTCACCACTGTGCTCCAGCCTATGTGACAGAGCAAGACCTTGTCTCAAAAAAAAGTAAGTCAATAAATAAATAAATATATAAATAAATAAGTAAAAAAAGTAAGTTTAAAAAAAAGTAAGTCAGTCAGTCAGTCAGTCAGTGGCGGTGGCAGGGCGGAGGTCAGGGGAAGGTGTTGACTTTCACTTTTAAATAAAAAAATCACTTCTTCATCCACATGTCCTGCCCACTTACATTTTTCTTATGACAGCCCTTTAAAATGGTCATCTGGCCTCAGCTCATACTCTTCCATTTGCCAAGAAATAGACCTGGTCCAATAGTGTGTGTTTCTGAGTTGCTCTAGAGTAATTCTCCAATGATAATAATGGATAATAGGCATAAAAATCTATAGATTTGTCTCTCTTTATCACAGCCGTAGTTGCCATTGATGGAAGGTAAATTTTATTAAAGACGTGCATTATTCTTCATGGAGTCATGCTCATTCTATCCTGGTAACAGGTATTCTCCCAGGTGAGTGTGTGTGTTGGAGGTGGAGTGGAAGGGTATCTCAGGGTCCTGGTTGCCACGTTGAACTCCATCAGTGCCATCTCATCCCCATCCCCAATCTTTTGCTCACGCTCCCAGGGGATACAGTGGCTGACAGAAGAATCCCAACTTCACCACTTGTTAATTGTGTGATTTGAGTCACATTATTTAATTCCTCCGAACCTCAATTTTTCATCTTTAGGCATTCACCCTGCCCACCTCACAGGGTCTTAGAAGGATTAAATAAAATATTTGTGAAAAAAAATTTTTTAATTTCTTAAAAATTTTTGTTGGTACATAGTAGGTGTATATATTTATAAGGTACAGGAAATATTTTGATATAGGCATAATTTTTAAGTGAGCAATAAATACATGAAATATATTGCAGCAGCTGAATATCTCATTAAAGCTTGTAGCAAGAACTATTAGTGGATAAATGGCAGCCTCTATAGGAATAATCACTGCTGTTCTAACATGCCCCCAATATGATAATATGTAGGTAAGATAAGTTCAATGAACAAAAGTAGATCAGAAGGCATATAGGAAATGTGGGGTTGGACGGCAATATGTATCAGTTGTCACGGTCACTCTCACTAAAAGGTAATGAAGAAAAAAATATGAGAACCTTCATGAATTTTTGTGTTATTTTCTCGTTCAGCAAATATTTTTATAAGGCTTTTTATATGCCAAGTATTGTTCTATGCTCTGGAATGAATAAAACTGAGTAAGTGGCAGTCCCAGCACTTTGGGAGGCTGTGGTGGGTGGATTGCTGGAGCCCAGGAGTTTGAGACGAGCCTGGGCAACATGGCAAAACCCTGTTCCACAAAACATACAAAAAATTAGCCAGACACGATGGTGTGCACCTATAGTCCCAGCTACTGGGGGTGGAGGTAGGAGGATCACTTGAGCCCAGAAGCTGAGGCTGCAGTGAGCCATGATCTCACCATTGTGCTCCAGCCTGGCTGACAGAGCAAGACCCTGTCTCAAAAAAATAATAATAAAAAAATAAAAAGTGAATAAGTCAGTGGGGGCCCTGGGGAAGCTGTTGATCTAAGTAACTTTGAAAAATTGTGTTTTGACTGCAAACCGTAAGATAAACAAAACTGTACTGTGTTTACTCTACTCTACTTGGTGACTTCTCTCATGGGGGTATAGGCTAGCAATTATGAAATTGCTGTACAGATATACTTCGACTGAACAAATCAGCAAATGGATGGTGCATGATGAGAACTAAATTTCTACCAGCTGGCATAGAAAGTCACAGATAAGCCAGGAGGGAAGTCTAGAGTGAACCACATGGTACTGGATTAGATTCAGAGACATCAGTGTGAACCCATGTTTAGCTTATAGAGACACAGATGGTTTGAAAGAGCAAAATTATAGCTATGTGCCTATACATGGGTTGCTATAGACACACACACACACACACACACACACACACTTCCTAATTATCTCCCCTGAAAGGGCCTGGAAGTAATGACACGCTATTAGCAATCTTGATTTCTAATACCATTTTTCAATAAAAGGATCAATAAAAGTTTTCAGTAAAATTCTTGAAAACTTAACTGACTCTTAAGGCTGGGGCAGGAAATATAAAATATGAGCCTGGAATTGGAGCATCTTTTTTTTGTTTTTTTGAGACAGGGTCTCACTCCCATAGTCCAGGTTGGAGTGCCGTGGTGCCATCATAGCTCATTGCAGCCTCAACCTCCTGGGCTCAAGCAATCCTTTCACCTCATTTTTCTATTTTTTGTAGACATGAGGCCTCACTATGTTGCCCAGGCTGGTCTCAAATTCCAGGGTTCAAGCAATCCTCCCACCTCAGCCTCTCAAAGTGCTGAGATTATAGGCATGAGCCACTGTGCCCAGCCGGGAGCATCTTTTAATGACAAAATATAAGGAACTGCTTAAATGATCAAAGGATGGAGGGTGCATAACAGTGGCACACAGGAACCAACTTGAAAGAGCTTCCAATGGTGAAAGATGAAACAATTTGAGCCCTAAAATAAATGACAGTTTTGGATTATAACCCAAAGTATAAATAAATATCAATGAGTTCCTACTGATATAAATAGACAGTTGGATAAATAAATGAATGGGAGAGAGGAGACAGATCTACGATACAGAAACATCCCAAATCATGTATGTGGATACGCCCTCTTCGAAAAGATAGAGCTTATTTCCCCACAAAACACCACGAATATGGGATGTGCTTAGTAATGTACTTCCAAAGAGTAGAGCATATAAGGGGTGGAGGGAATGGGATAACCTCAGAGCAGAAACCTGTCAAACACTACTTCAGCCAGGTTCATATCATGATAAGTCATGTTGATGTTATGCATCCTGGAGACAGTGTATGAGAAAGGCATTTTTAACTTTGAAGTCTTCCTCTTCAAAGCATGTTAACTTCAGTATAACTTCAAGAGAACATCGGACAAACTTTTGGACTTTCTACAAAATATTTGCTTAATACTTCTTGAAACGGTCACCGTCATCAAAAACTATGGGAAGTCTGAGAAAGTGTCACAGAACAAATGAACCTAAGGAGACGTATCAACTGAATATACTGTGTTTCCCAGGTGAAATCCTAGAATGAAAAAAGGACACCAAATAAAAACTAGTGAAATCTGAAGAAAGAATCGTTTAGTTAATAGTAATATACTTAGTTGTGGCAAAGTAATTACCATAGTGATTAATGTGAGATGCTCAAATAGGGGAAATTCCATGCAGAATATAGAGGAACTTCCTGTGCTATCTATTCAGCCTTTCTGTGAATCTAAACTTATTCTTTTTTAAAGTTTATTTAAATTTAATGACAACAAAAGATAAATGTCAGATACTGCCCTTGTCCTTATGGAGTTGACAATAATCAAATAGTCACAAAAATATTTCACTTTATTTTGTATTTTGAAAATGCTAGGAAGGCACGGTGGAAGAAAAGCACAGAGGCCATGAGAGAAGAAACTTGTGGTGAGGAGACTGACCTTGTCTCTTAGGACAGAAAGCAGCACTGAAAAGGCCATTTGATCTAAAGGAGGTATAGGTAGGAGCTTGCAGAATGGAATGGAGGATGGGGAGAAGAGTTTTCCATGCAGAGGAAACAGGACATGCAAAATTCTCTAACTTGAGGCTAAATATAATGTCTCTTGTTTCAATTTCCTCATTGTACACTGGAGTTTAAAAATCAAAGGATTTTAGCATCGTACAGGCCTGAGTTTGAGTCGCAGTTCCAACAGTTATTAAGTGTATGGACTTGGAGGCAAGTTACTTAAACTCTCCTTTCTCGGGGGCGGGAATAATAACTCCTAGTTTATGAAGCTGTTTTAAAAACTGAATGAGATAAGGAACGTAACATGCCCAGCAGAATATCTGGCTTTATAGGAAGTACCCACAGAATAATAGTTATTAATTACTATAATACTGTGATCATCAAAAATGTGAGGGGCTGGATAAGATTATGCCTGAATTTTCCTCTCACTATTGGATTTGAGGGACCACTAGCTATAGGCATTTGCACAGTTTCTATGGGAAAGGGGCTATTCGTATTATGAAAGCAGAGTAAAGAAGCAGCTTCTAGAAGGAATACAGGTGCAGGTCCAGGCATCTTCTACCTAAAACCGTATATTTTATGTAAAACTAAATGCTTTCGAAAGAAAACAATGAAATATATTCAGGGGACATATAAATGTTAATACGATGTCAAAATCCAAAACACAGAGTAAGACAAATCAGGTCATTTTCAAGGGAAGTAACGTAGGTAGAAGATTTTTTTTTTTAACTTGGGTACAATTCAAACCAAAACAAATACTTTTTCAGTTTTTCTCATTATTTAACAAAACAAAGCAATCAAAATATTATGGCTTTTCTGAATCCAGGTGTGATAATCAATAACTTAGACGTATTTTTGTGGCTATAATTAGAAAGAACTGCTTCCTGATGTCACATTTACACAGAATGGAAAAACGGAGAGGTAGAGCTAAAAGGTTCCTCAGAGACCAGAGAATGCCATGGATAGGATAAGAAAACTGAGGTCCAAGTTATGAAGAAGTTTGCTTCACGCCAGAGGCAAGACCAGAATGCAATTTTTAGCTCCTTTTTCTTCCTACACCATATTACCCCTCAATCACAAAGCCCCCAAGTGGTGTAAGATTCTCAACTGTGATGCAGCATAAAATGAAGGCCTACCTACTCACAAACCTATGTTATTATAGTAAGAACAAGCTAAAGGCCACCGTTAAGAAATATCTGTAGTAGACCGTAGTCGCAATGTTTAAAAACAAGTTCAGTTACAATAAAAACAAGTCTTCTTGTTTAATCTCAATCTGGCTGGAGTGCAATTTCCTCTAAGAAATTGTCTAGGGATAGGGTGAAAGGGTTAAGTCTGTGAAGCACAGTTTTCAGCCACTAGCTGTGGTATCCTGGTAATTACTGAGGCTTACTGGAGACCACACCTTAGATAAACCTGTAATGCTGGAGTTTTTCTGCAAACATTTTCTCTCCTGCAAGCTGTGGCTTGTTTCTTTCATAGATGTGTCCTATGTTTTCAACTTGGTTTTCCAGTGGCTAGTTTATACTTGGTAGAGCCAACAAATCATGGTCTGTTGGTTTAGCTTCATATCTTCTTGGTGCCAGCTATGTGGTAATGAACACAGTCAAGCCAGATAAATTATTTTCCTACTACGGGAATACTATTTTTTTTTTTTAAAAAAAGAACTAGTTCAGATAAAGGTTGCGATTTAATTTCCCTTGTTTTATTCACTGATTTTAAAAATAATATAGGCTTTGCTTGAGACTGTAATTTTATTCATATTTCACTTAAGTGAACATTTCATTTTTCTCCTTTGAAAAAATTCCGTTTTGTAAACAAGGCCAGTACAAGAACAGTCTGAGGACAAGGTGGTGCTTACTATGACAAAGGTGTGTGTATCCTTGGGAAAGTCAACTCTCCATCATGGTGTTCTATGAAAAATGAAATGACAATCAAGAAACAATGTTTTGGTCACGTCAGTCTAAAAAGCACACAAAGCAAAGCAGTTTGTGTTTTAAGTTTTAGTAGTGATCAACTGCAAGTTACTCTTGAGGGTGAATATACCTTTGGCGAAAAAAACTCATGAGACATCTAGGTCAATGGGGACGTACTTCTGGCTTTGCAAAGAAAGGTAGTGCTCCCATTTTTCTCTCCAGCTCCCTGCATCCCACCACCACCATTTCCACCAAACCCAGGAGAAAACGCAATGGGTAATCACAGACTAAGAACAAAATGTATTTTTGTAAGGTTAGCAAGCAGAGTAGTATTATTTTCTTAGTTATGCATGTTAGATGAAGAATTAAGCAAGAGATACAGGCATTTGAAGTGACATGCTCCAGGTTCTAAATGAAGCCAGCAGTAGGGGGATTACCACCCAGGCCAATGTGCTCTGCAAATGCTCTCCGGACACACCTTGGATAATCGTCAATGTCAACATCACCCAACAACATGTCTCACACACACATTAGTGGAATTACTTTAACCAAATAGTTTGATCACTATCTAGATGAAAAGCCAGCATTCTGGAAATAAAAATTTTGATCGAGGATAGCAGGAAGAATCACTTTTGAGCCAGAAGCCTTGGAAGAGGGGATTGGGAAAGGAAAAAATATATATATTTATTAACTTGTTTTTTGTTCTTTTTGTTTTTTTTGTTTCTCATAGCAGATTAACTTTTTTTAATTTCAGAAGTAATAAATCCTTAAAGCAACAAGTAATATTACACAAAAATGTAGAGAGAGCTTTTAAAGTGAAAATATCCTCACAGAGATTAACCGGTTCTAACAGCCTGATGCATATCTTTGGGGGCTTTTAAAAAGCCACAGATGAAATATAAAGAGCATGGTGGAAATGTGGGAAGTGAGGCAGGAAGGAAAAGGATTAAGGCTCAAGAAAAGGGGAGGGAGAGCCAGCCCTCCCAAGTTGCCCTCAAGCTGTCCTCAGTCATAACCAGGATGCTACATTCTATGTTGAGAAGGCTGTGATTTCAGTCCCCTCCCCAGGTCAGCTTCATTGCCCAACTTGTCCTGGTGTAGGCTTATGAAATCCATATCCCCCATCCCACACATACAACCCAATCATCCACAAGGGCACAAGGACAGAAAAACAGAAAGTGACAACGGAGAATAACTCTCTGCTTCTGCTCTCCGAAAAGAGGCTGTTAGGGGGCATCTGGTATCCTCAGGTCAGACTAAGACTTTGGTACATTGATTCTGAAATTTGAAAGTTTGCTTTCTTGAAATCACAATGGCCATGTATTAGTTCATTCTCACGCTGCTATGAAGAAATACCTGAGACTGGGTAATTTATAAAGAAAAGAGGTTTAACTGACTCACAGTTCCACATGGCTGTGGGGGTGGGGGTTGGGGGAGGGCGCTTAGGAGACTTACAAGCATGGTGGCAGGCACCTCTTCACAGGGTGGCAGGAGAGAGAAGGAGTGCCAAGCAAAGCAGAAAGCCCCTTATAAAACTATTGGATCTCGTGTGAACTCACTCACTATCACAAGAACAGCATGGTGGAAACTGTTCCTATGATTCAGTTATTTCCACCTGGTCCCGCCCTTGACACATGGGATTATTACAATTCCAGGTGAGATTTGGGTGGGGACATAGAGCCAAACCATTATCAGGCCACAAAAGTGGACAGCTACTCACTGAGTCTGCAGGCCCAGTGCACCTGAAGACATTTCCAGTCCTGGTGGGGTCTGGCTCTTTGACAGTGATGCCAAGTCCCGAAAGCTGGCCTGAGGTTGGTCATTGAATTGGGGTTCACTCTTGGAAAAGTTAATGATGATTTGGGACTTGAGGCAGTTTCAGACTGAACTGGCACATTCCTGCCTCCCCTCTGCTACTTACAATCTACCACCCCAGTGAAGCTGCTGCAACCAGCTCCAGCCAGAGCAAGATCTACCATCTTGTAAAACAACATCTTAGAGTTCAGCCCACCTGCCAAGTCTTGAACAACCACCAGGAGCCACGGTTCTTACACCGCAGGTTGGTCAAGAATAGAGACAGGGCAACGAAGTGAGTTACAAACTGATGACGCTATCCTGGGAAACCCAGGATGTGAATCTACCTAAGTCTGGAGGAAACTTGCTAGCCAAAGCCAAAGTTGACTGTTTGGTGACCCAAATGATAAGACCCAGAACTTTACCACCTGTCAGTAAAACCCAAACTATTCTTACTGGCATAATGCCAGACAGGCACAAGCCAATGCCATTTGAGAAGTGTTGCAGAATGTTTCTCCAGAGTAAATCTGACTATAACAAAGGGAGATGTTTTCACAGGGATCCAAAAAGTTCCAGAGCGCTGCAGAACAGCTATATGAGCAATGGTTAACATAATCTTCCACTTCTCCCACTCTTTGATTTCAATAAAATCTGGAGGCTTGTTATAACAAGCAGTATTATCAGCCTTGTAATTGTTCTTTTTTTTTTTAGATGGAGTCTCACTCTGTCACCAGGCTGGAGTGCAGTGGCACGATCTCAGCTCACTGCTTCCTCTACCTCCGGGTTTAAGCGATTCTCCTGCCTCAGCCTCCTGAGTAGCTGGGTCTACAGGCATGTGCCATTATGCCCACCTAATTTTTGTAATTTTAATAGAGATGGGGTTTCACCATGTTGGCCAGGATGGTCTTGATCTATTGACCTCATGATCTGCCCACCTCTGCCTCCCAAAATGCTGGGATTACAGGTATGAGCCACCGTGCCCGGCCTATAATTGCTTTTTTTTAAATTTAGAGTTACCTTGTGTGCCAGACTCTATGCACAATCCTCTACAAACATTATCTCATTTAATCCTATCAATCTTTGTAAAAAGCTCATAAATTCTCCACAAAGTCACTGGCAGGTTCATTAGACCCTAGCTTTGCAAATTTGGGTGAATGCTTTCATGCTTTGCAAAAATCAGACCACTTTTCTTCCTTTCTTCCTTTCTTCCTTCCTTTCTCTCTTTCTTTCTCTCTCTTTCTCTCTTTCCTTCTTGTTTTCTTTTTTTTTTTAGAGGGAATCTTGCTCTGTCTCCCAGGTGCAGTGGTGTGATCTTGGCTCATGGCAACCTTTGCCTCCTGGGTTCAAGCAATTCTCCTGCCTCAGGATCCCACGAAGCTGAGATTACAGATGTGACCACCATGCCCAGCTAATTTTTTGTATTTTTAGTAGAGATGAGGTTTCACTATGTTGGTTAGGCTGGTCTTGAACTCAGGACCTCAAATGATCTGCCTGCCTCAGCTTCCCAAAGTGCTGGGATTACAGGCATGAGCCACTGCACCTAGCCCAAACCACTTTTCTTATTTTAAAATTGGTTATTTATTCTAGCCTCTGCTCTGAGGAATAAGCTGAGTACTAGAATGAACATCATATTCCTGTTTTTGTTGACTATTGAAGACCTGGGCCTTGCCAACCCTCTCAGTCTGGCTGAAAGACAATTGATCTTTGACAAAGCAAATAAAAACATAAAGTGGGGAAAGGACACCCTATTCAATAAATGGTGCTGGGATAATGGGCTAGCCACATGTACGAGAATGAAACTGGATCCTCGCCTCTCGCCCTACGCAAAAATAAACTCAAGTTGGATCAGGGACTTAAATTTAAGACCTGAAACCATAAAAATTCTATAAAATAAAATTGGAAAAACCCTTCTAGACATTGACTTAGGCAAAGACTTCGTGACCAAGAACCCAAAAGCAAATGCAACAAAGCTAAAATAAATAGATTGGACTTAATTCAACTAAAAAGCTTCTGCACAGCAAAAGAATCGATCAGCAGAGTAAACAGACAACCTACAGAATGAGAGAAAATGTTCGCAATCTATACATCCAACAAAGGACTAACATCCGAAATCTACAAGGAACTCAAACAAATCAGCAAGAAACACAATCCCATCAAAAACTAGGCTAAGGACATAAATAGATGGTTCTCAAAAGAACATATACAAGTGACCAATAAGCATATGAAAAAATGCTCAGCATCACTAATTATCAGGAAAATGCAAATCAAAACCACAATGTGATACCATCTATCTTACTCCTGCAAGAATGGCCATAATCAAAAAATCAAAAAATAGATGTCGGTGTGGATGTGGTGAAAAGGGAACACTTCTACATTGTTGGTGGGAATGTAAACTAGTACAAGCACTATGGAAAACAGTGTGGGGATTCCTTAAAGAACTAAAAGTAGAACTACCATTTGATCCAGCAATCCCACTACTGGGTGTCTACCCAGAGGAAAAGAAGTCATTATATGAAAAAGATGATGCACATGCAGGTTTACAGCAGCACAATTTGCCATTACAAAAATATGGAACCAGCCCAAATGCCCCGTCAATCAGCAAATGGATAAATAAATTATATATACACACACACACACACACACACACACACACACACACACACATATACACACACACAAACATATATTAGATATGTGTATGTATATACATTACATGGTAGGTATTATACATAATGTATATATATACATGGTGTGTATTTTATACACGCACACACACACACACATATATATATATATACACACACATAAATATAAAATACACAACATGCATTGCTCAGCCATAAAAAGGAATGAAATAATGGAATTTGCAGCAACCTGGATGGAGTTGGAGACCATTACTTTAAGTGAAGGAACTCAGGAATGGAAAATCAAACATCATATGTTCTCACATATAAGTGGGAGCTAAGCTATGAGGATGCAAAGGCATAAGAATGACACAATGGACTCTGGGAACTGGGTGGCAGAAAGTGGGAGGGGGTGAAGAGTAATAAGAAAACACAATGGGTATAGTGTCCACTGCTTGAGTGACAGATGCGCCAAAATCTCAGAAATCACCAGTAAAGAACTTATTTGTGTAACCAAACACCACCTGTTTCCCAATAACCTGCTGAAATTTAAAAAAATAATGAAGTCTAGCTGAAAGAACGAAGCTTATGGCAAGGGGGAAAGATCCAGTTCAAAAAGGCAAGCGGATCAAAGTGCTAATGATAAACAATGATTTGTTACTTTAATATAACAATCATAATAATTAAAATTCTTAAAACCTGAAAGATCGGGGCCCAAAGTGGCTCCGGCCGGATGTCGTGGCGCTTGCGAAGGCGAGGCCAAGAGTTCAAGGCCAACCAACCTCAGCAACCTTACAAGCTCTCAATGATTGGCAAAAAAAAAAAAAAAAAAAAAAAAACCTCAAAGATAAAGCCTGAAGTGAACTAAGAAAAGGCACGTGACATAATCATTTTTTTGTCATGGAGTGGCTTTCAAAAAGCAAGCAAAACTATTTTTTGAAAACTTTGCAAATACTTAAAAATACTTACAAACAACAGATGGTTCTCATTTGGATAATACATTATTTCTGGCATTCTTACTTCATCTAAGAGTGTGATGACATTCTTCTAACGAACTCTTGGGCATCCGCCTCATCAGGTCATGGGGTTGGGAGCCACTGGTAGTGAGAATCTGAGCACTGGGTACCAGAGTCTTCTGCCCCCAGAAACGGCCTCTTGAATCCATCTCTCTCTTAGATGCCAGCCAATAAAGAGGGCAACCTGGGCGGTATCCACGTTTAGGACGGTTAAAGTACCTCCCAAATGGCGTTTTAAACTGCCCACTGCACTGTGTCAACAAGTGGACCTTGTTAAAGATCTGTATTTACCAGACTGCTGTGGTCTACACGTCTTTTAAAACCTTTTTAGGCCTACAACCCGAACCTGCAAACACTTTTATCTGCCTCTTGCTTTTCCTCCCTTTTAATCCAAACGTATGGAGTTTGACCACCAGACTGAAATGAGGAAAGCTGAGCTGATCTTCCGATAGGGATGCCGTCGGTTCTATCTGCTGTGCAGAGACTTCTGACTTCCAGGGATATTAAGCAGATATAGCTAAAATGACGTTTGATGAAGGCTGATTAAGCAGCAGGGAGGGGAAGTTGAAGGCTGGGGTCCAAGGCGGAAGACCGCCAGGAGCTGTTCCTAGAGCACTCGCGGGACTGCGCCTGCGGCCTGGTCTTGGCGCGCCACAAGCGGGGCTGTGCGCATGCGCAGGCGGAAGCCCGCGGCTACGCGTCCGAAACCCGAGTGATCCCGAGGTGATAAAGTCAACACGCCAGCCTGCCAAAATCTGCTGCCTGAAAGGGACGCATCTTCCGCTATACATAGGAAGATACCATTCCCGTTCAAATATTTATCTGGGCTTGGATTCTGAGAAGACTGATTCCTCTGTTAGGCTTAGGCACTTCCCCATTCCTTTCTCTCTCTTTTTAAGGTTAGATGAGGATTTCCTTGTCACTTGTCTAAGGGGCTGATGCTTTATTCATTGAGGTGGTAACTGAAGCCTGAAAACAGAATTCAGGGACACATAAAGGCTGTAAAAGTTTACGCTGTTAAACAAACTCAAGTCATAAAGTAAACCCTCATTCCTCATTCTGAAAGATTATGTTTAAAATGAAATCGTAGGATACCTCCTTTAAACCACTGATTTCTCAGTTGAAAAATAATCAAGGACAAGCCTTTCTTCCCTTTAAATTAAATTCTTTAAAAGAAAATTAGCATTTTCCGTGCATTGGCTCATGCCTGTAATCCCAGCATGTTGGGATGCCAAGGCAGAAGGTTTACTTGAGTCAAGGAATTCAAGACCAGCCCGGGAAACATAATGAGACTCTGTCTCTGCAAAAGATACAAAAACTAGCTAGGCATGGTGGTGTGCACCTGTGGTCCCAGATACTCAGAAGGAGAGAAGATTGCTTGAGTGAGGAGGGCCGGGCTGCACTGAGCCATGATCGCACCACTGCACTCCTGCCTGGGTGATACAGCAAGACCCTGAAGACAGAAAGAGAGAAAGGGAAGAAAGGGAAGAAAGGGAAGAAAGGGAAGAAAGGAAAGAAAGGAAGGAAGGAAGGAAGGAAGGAAGGAAGGAAGGAAGGAAGGAAGGAAGGAAGGAAGGAAAAGAAAAGGAGGGAGGGAGGGAAAATAAAATTAAATTAGCTTTTAAGATAAATGTTATGGAATGAGAAAGCTACAACCACATTATAGTTGTAGGAATCATTCATGAATGAACTATTTACAGAAACAGAACTGATGCAAGCACAAGCTTTTAGGTAAAAATATGAAGTGGCCCTTTTGTAGGGATTTTTACTGGCCGAAACGGTTCAATAAAATGTGTGCAGTGCCTACGAGATGCCAGACACTCTCTCATAAACATTAATTATTTAATCCTTACAGTAAGTCTATGATGAAGATATTATTTCCAGCTTATAGGTAGGAATACTGATGTCAAAAGATTTGTCAAAATTGCACCATCAAGTAAGTGCCACAGAATGAAAATCAGATTTTTGACTAAAAATTTGATATCCTTTTCACTACACTGTGGTATCTCTAAGGCATGAATAGTAAGCATTTTAATGAGAATTAATTTAAATTTGTGCTTTCCCATATCCCACTATGGATATGTTCCTCAGCTTTGAGGATTATATTGCAATATAGAGAAGGCATGTTCTAATAAAGAAGTATGCCTTAAATCCTTTTTAAAAACAAAGTGGCATATACATAAGTAAGGAAAGAAAACTTGAGAAAAAGATTTTTAAGTCTATTAATTGTCTCAAAATGAATTTGTATTAAATATTATCTGTGGATCATTAGAATGCTAGAGAAAGTTCCCAAAATGATACTCTGAATGAAATATTTTAAAGTATCATTAAGACTCTTAATCCAAAGAATTTTGGAGAGACTTTGTCCTTTTACTTTTCTTTAATATACGCCCTTGAAAAATTTATGCCTACGCAGTAAACGTTGACAAGAACACGCTGGCCTTGCAGTTATGGTTTGCTATAAAATTAAAGGTAAATTCTAATGAGCTATGCAGAAGTATGACCTCATAACTAGGCCGGTAATGATACGGTCAATGCCAAAACACAGTCCTCAGTGAGAGCTGAAGCTTGAAGTTTGACATTTTATTTCTTTATTCCATGTTTATTTTTTGGATTTCTTAAAGATTATTAGAGGAAGCAAATTAATATCCTTAAATATTCATTGGCTCAATATCATACTGAAAGCAAAAGCTGGAAGCATTCTCTTTGAAAACCAGCACAAGACAAGGATGCCCTCTCTCACCACACTTATTCAACATAGTGTTGGAAGTTCTGGCCAGGGCAATCAGGCAAGAGAAAAAAATAAAAAGTATTCAAACAGGAAGAAAGGAAGTCAACTTATATCTGTTTGCAGATGACATGATTGCATATTTAGAAAACCCCATTGCCTCAGCCCAAAATCTCCTTAAGCTGATAAGTAACTTCAGCAAAGTCTTAGCATACAAAATCAATGAGCAAAAATCAGGAGCATTCCTATACACCAATAATAGACAAACAGAGCAAAATCATGAGTGAACTCCCATTCACAATTGCTACAGAGAGAATAAAATACCTAGAAATACAACTTACAAGGGATGTGAAGGATCTCCTTAAAGAAAACTATAAATCACTGTTCAAGGAAATGATAGAGGACACAAACAAATGCAAAAACATGAAAATGGATAGGAAGAATCAATATCATGAAAATGATCATACTGCCCAAAGTAATTTACAGATTCAATGCTATCCCCATGAAGCTACCATTGACTTTCTTCAAGAATTAGAAAAACCTACTTTAAATTTCATATGGAACCAAAAGAAGAGCCTATATAGCCAAGACAGTCCTAAACAAAAAGAACAAAACTGGAGGCATCACACTACCTAACTTCAAACTATACTAAAAGCCTACAGTAATCAAAACAGCATGGTACTGGTAATAAAATAGAGATATCGACCAATGGAACAGAACAGAGAGCTCAGAAATAACACCACACTTCTACAACCATCTGATGTTTGACAAACCTGACAAAAACAAGCGATGGGGAAAAGATGCCCTATTTAATGAATGGTGTTGGGAAAACTGGCTAGCCATTATGTAGAAAACTGAAACTGGACCCCTTCCTTACACCTTATGCAAAAATTAACTAAAAATGGATTAAAGATTTAAACATAAGTCCTAAAACCATAAAAACCCTAGAAGAAAACCTATGCAACACCATTCAGGACATAGGCATAGGTAAAGACTTCATGACTAAAACACCAAAAGCAATGTCAACAAAAACCAAAATTGACAAATGGGATCTAATTAAACTAAAGATCTTCTGTGCAGCAAAAGCAACTATCATCACAATGAACAGGCAACCTACAGAATGGAAGAAAATTGTTGCAATCTATCCATCTGACAAAGGGTTAATATCCAGAATCTACAAGGAATTTAAACAAATTTACAAGACAAAAACAAACAACCCCATCAAAAAGTGGGCAAAGGATATGAACAGACACTTTTCAAGAGAAGATATCTATGCAGCCAACAAACTTATGGAAAAAAAGCTCATCATCACTGGTCATTAGAGAAAAGCAAATCAAAACCACAATGAGATACCAGCTCATGCCAGTTAGAATGGCGATCATTAAAAAGTCAGAACACAACAGAGCTGGAAAGGATATGGAGAAATAAGAACACTTTTACACAGTTGGCGGGAGTGTAAATTAGTTCAACCATTGTGGAAGACAGTGTGTCAATTCTTCAAGGATCTAGAACTAGAAATACCATTTGACCCAGCAATCCCACATGAGGTAAGTACCCAAAGGAGTATAAATCATTCTACTATAAAGACACATGCACACGTATGTTTGTTCCATCACTACTCATAATAGCAAAGACTTGGAACAAACCCAAATGCCCATCAATGTTAGACTGGATAAAGAAAATGTGGCACACATACAACAATGGAATACTATACAGCCGTAGAAAAGAATGAGTTCATGTCCTTTACAGGGACATGGATGAATGTGGAAACCATCTTTCTCAGCAAACTAATACAGGAACAGAAAACCAAACACCACATGCTCTCACTTGTAAGTTGAACAGTGAGAACATATGGGCACAGGGAGGGGAACATAACACACTGGGGCCTTTTGGTGGGTGAGGGGGGCAAGGGGAGGGATAGCATTAGGAGAAATGCCTAATGTAAATGATAAGTTGATGGGTGCAGCAAACCACCATGGCACATGTATACCTATGTAACACACCTGCATGTTCTGCACATGTATCCCAGAACTTAAAGTATAATTTTAGATATAAAATTAGATAAAAGCAATAGCCATTTATGCTCCACTCATGTGTTTGATTTTCTTCAAACACTGCAAATAAGAAGGAGAATGTTCTACCCTGTCAAAAATAACAATCTGCATGTCATGTGTGGGTGGGTATGAGCACACTCAAAAAGAGTAACTTGAAATAATCAGTATCTTCTAGAATATGAGTTGAGGCAGATTTATTTGGGTTTATAGAGAAAATATATCCATGAAAGAAATTTTATTATAGGTACTGGCAAAGCAAAATGTGATGCCTGCATTATGAAATTTTAAACGTATATTTCAGAAGTTAGTTTAAACAGCTTTAATCAAGGCTAACACAAAACTAATATATTCCTTGATGAGTTTAGTTCCTCAGCTGTCTCATTGCCCAGGTTCTTAACCCCTCCTACTGATTTCACAGTTTGTGTGTATCAGGTTTAGTCATTTATCTAGTGAAGCAGTTATCATATTCCACTATTCCATGGGTAATCATGACATAAGCAGTTAGCACTTTTCATCTTCAAAGCCCTTAACAGCAGTTAATTAATATAAACAACCCCCTTAGAAGATAAATTAATCACACTATAGCAGTTCCCATTTTTCCAATTGAGAAGCTGAGGTAAAGAGGCTAATTGGCCCAAAGCCATTGAGAAAACAATATTTGAAGACTGTGGTGGCTTGAGGAGTTCTGAGACCTCAAACTTTTATAATAAAAGGTTTGCTTTTTTTATTAGTCTCTCATGCATCATATATAAAGTCATTCAACCAGCAGCTTTCTCCAGATGGTGTAGTGGGAAGCAGATGATTGTTCTGCTGCCTATACTAAGAGGATCAGGTTGATTCTTCATGATAGCAACGTAGCTGGTCATAAAGAAGTTAAAAATGTATCATCATCAAATCGAGTCTTTAAATAGAATTTTACCTTGTGTTTCCTTAATCCCAACAAATCAGTCCACAGATCTCTGTTGCCAAATCTATATTTGATGACAAACTTCAAGTACCAGAAAACAAATACAAATGAATGTGAAAATGTAACCATTGATCATTTGCTCATTCCACAAAATGCCTGAAATCGTGTGGAATTTAGAGTGGCTTACCTGACCCCCCCAGATATATCAACATTGTTTTGATCAAATCACACTCCATAATATTCCTAAGTAATACAATCATGAGCCACATAACGATTCCGTTCACAAGAGACAACAAACAGTGGTCCCACAAGATTATAATTGAGCTGAGAATTCCTCTTACCTAGTGACATTACAGCTGCCTTGACATCATAGTGCAATGCATAATCCACCGGTTTGTAGTAATGTTGGTGCGAACAAACCTACTGTGCTACCAGTCATACTTTTGTTCAGTGTGTACTTCACAGTGATAATAAACCACGAAGCTATTGGCTTATATCTTAACTATGCTATACTTTTAATCATTATTTTAGAGTGTACTCCTTATTTTTAAAAAGTTAACTTTTTTTTTTTTTTTTGGCCAATCAATGAGAGCTTGTAAGGTTGCTGAGGTTGGTTGGCCTTGAACTCTTGGCCTCGCCTTCGCAAGCGCCACGACATCCGGCCGGAGCCACTTTGGGCCCCAAAAGTTAACTTTAAAACGGTTGCAGTTGGCCGGGCGCAGTGGCTCAAGCCTGTAATCCCAGCACTTTGGGAGGCCGAGGCAGGTGGATCACGAGGTCAAGAGATCTAGACCATCCTGGTCAACATGGTGAAATCCCGTCTCTACAAAAAATACAAAAATTAGCTGGGCATGGTGGTGGGAGCCTGTAGTCCCAGCCACTCGGGAGGCTGAGGCAGGAGAATTGCTTGAACCCAGGAGGCGGAGGTTGCCGTGAGCCGCGATCGGGCCATTGCACTCCAGCCTGGGTAACAAGAGTGAAACTCCATCTCAAAAACAAACAAACAAACAAACAAACAAACAAACAACAACAACAAAAAAAAAAACGGTTGCAGTTAATCATTCAAAAGGTATTCCAGAAGAAGACATTACCATGGAAGATAACAGCTTCATACATATTATTGCCTCTGAAAACCTTCCAGTGGGACAAGATGTGGAGGTGGAAGACAGTGATATTGATGGTCCTGACCCGACGTAGACTGGGGCTAATGTGTGTGTCTGTGTCTTCGTTTTTAATAAAAAAAAAAAATTAAGTTAAAAAATATAAAAATTGTAAAAATATTTTAAAAGCTTATAGAATAAGGGTATAAAGAACATTTTTATACAGTTGTACAATGTTTGTGTTTTAAGCTAAATGTTATTAAAAGAGTAGGAAATTTTTTTTTAATTAAGAAGTTTATAAAGTAAAAACGTTACAGTAAGCTAAAGTAAATTTACTAACTTTTTATATAAATTTTGTGTAGCCTAAGTACACACTATTTATAAAGTGTGCAATAGTGTACAGTAATGTCCTAGCCCTTCACATTTACTTACCACTCACTTACTTTCTCGTCCAGAGCAATTTCCAGTCCTGCAAACTTCATTCACGGTAAGTGCCCTATACAGGAGCGCCATTTTTTATTTTCATACCATATTTTTACTGTACCTTTTCTGTGTTTAGATACACAAATACTTACCATTGCTTTACAATGGCCTGTAATATTCAGTACACTAACATGCTGTACATGTTTGTAGCTTAGGAGCGATAGACTCTACCACATACGCAGCCTAGATATGCAGCAGGCTACACATAAGTACATCTTTGCATAAGTACACTTTGTGAGGTTTGCACGATGATGAAATCACCTGAAGACACGTTTCTCAGAATGCATGCCTATCATGACTTGACGCATGACTGTCTATAATTAATTCAAGATAGTCAGTGTCTTACCTGATGACATCGCATGGGACTAGTAAATAGGATAACTAGCCTACATATCCTTTCTCTTGGTACACACTGACGCGCAAAACTGAAATTTACTACTTTCAATTTTTCCTTCTAAAATAAAATCTTACAATATCCCAAGCTGTTCTTGAGCAACTGAAACAAAATCTATAAGGAAATGTATTGACAAGATATAAAAGAAACTTTGGGAATTGTCACATTCGTATTACTAAAACTTTCTCCCACATTTGACAGTCATGGCTGTTTTCTAGTTGTTGGTCCGAGTGCAATTGTGTGATTTTGCTTTATGTATCAATTTGATTTTTAGCCAGAATCATGGTCCTCTTCTCCTTCCTTGCTTTGGAAAATAGGAGATGGATAACTGGGATCTCACTTTAAATTAAAAAGGACAAAATAAACTTTTTTTTTCCCAAAACAATTTATTCTAAAAATAAACACTATACCCAAATTTATTAGCACCTAAAAATCTTGAAACAAAGTTTTAAAGAAATAAAACATTTAAAAAATCATCCTAGGGAAACTGGGTGAAAGATAAATGAGAACACTGTGCTAGTTTCACAACATGTCTGTGAATCTAAAATTATTCCAATATAAAACATTTATTTTTCAAAAAGGCAATATAAAAAATGAGTGTGGGAGACTAAAAACTGGCCTACAAAAAGATATCCACAGCCTAAAGCCTGGAACCTGTGAGTGTTACTTTATTTGACATCAGGAAAAGAAAAAAGAAACAGGATAAAGAGGCTATGAAGGCGTGGTTCAGTTAATTCTATAACGGGATTATGATAAGTAAAACAGACAGCCTCGCAGCTCTGTGGCCTAGCTGTCCTTAACTCCGGATCTCCTGGGTAGATTTTAGGGAAATAGAGTGAAATGAGATTATCGTCTGAGTAGGCCCTAATCGCACTTACCAATATTGTTATAAGAAGGGGTGTCATCCTTCATTCCATGTCGCTACAACATAATATATAAGACTGGGTAATTTATAATGAACAGAAATTTATTTTTTATTGTTCTGGAGGCTGAGAAGTCCAAGGTCAAGGATCTGGCAGCAGGTGAGGGTCTTGTTGCATCAGCCCGTGGCAGAGGATGGAAGTGCAAGAGGGCAAGAAGGAACCATCCATCAAATCTACAGCCTCAAGCTCTTTCATAACCAGCTTCTATCCACTCATGAGGATGGAACACTCATGGCCTAAACACCTCCCTTTAGGCTCCACTGTCCAACACTGTTAAATTGGAGATTACATTTCAAACACATGCTTTTGGGGGGATACATTCAGGTCATAGCAAAGGGGCAAATGGATTTTGCATACACAGAAAAGAAATTGATGTGAATATGGAGCAGAGAGGTGTTTGAAGATGCTAGCCTTGAAACTGAAGTAATGTGGCTGCAATCCAAGGGATGCTGGTAGCCACAGAAGATGGAGGAGGCAAGGAACAGAGTCACCCGTGGAGCCTCCACAGGAAGTGTGGCCCTACTGATGCCTTGATTTCTGTTCAGTGATACTGATTTCCACTTCTGGCTTCCAGAACTGTGAGAGAATAAATTTCTGTTGTTTTAAGCCATCAAGTTTGTGGTAATTTGTTACAGGAAATGAATATAATTGGCAAAGAATATTTTAAAAGTCAACCAAGGAAGAAGAATAGTAAATAGCCAGTAAGCATGGGAGAGATGCTCAATGTTAGTAATAATTAAAATGTCAATAAAGCAATTAGTTAACTCGTTTGTTACCTATCAGATTGGAAAATTAAAGAGGTTGAGAATGTAGAAAGTTATCTAATGCAGTTTTCACTAAAGATACTCAATTAACTATCATTGTAGACTGCCCAAGAGCTTATCATCATTTCAAAATTCAAGGAGTGAGTAAATAATGAGCATTTGAGTTTGACAACTGTTTAATGCTTTATAAAAATGTTTTATTATGTGAAATTTTTAATGTATAAAAGATAGAGAGTGCTCATGGTCAATCTTATTTCATTTATGACCCTTCCTAGCTTCCCTAATCATTCCTTAAATATATATATTACATTTTATATAACATATAACTTGCATATACCATATATTTATATATAATGTGTGTGTGTGACTGGTGTTTCATACTTTGATGAAATTTCTTTTCTTCTACTTACATTTTTCCAGAACTAGGAATTTTATACCAGAAAGTTTTCAGAAATAAAAGCAAGAGAGGCTAGGTGTGGTGGCTCACACCTGTAAGTAACTCCAGCACTTGGGGAAGCCAAGGCAGACAGATCACTTGAGGTAAGGAGTTCAGGACCAGCCTGGCCAACGTAGTGAATCCCTATGTCTACTAAAAACACTAAACTTAGCCGTGCGTGGTGGCATGCCCCTATAGTCCTAGCTACTCAGTAGGCTGAGGTAGGATAATTGCTTGAACCCAGGAGGCAGAGATTGCAGTGAGCTGAGATTGGGCCACTGCACGCCAGCCTGGGAAACAAAGTGAGACTCTGTGTCACAAACAAAACAAAACAAAACAAGAGAGAAGACTTTCCTCTAAGGATCAAAATATTTAAAAATCTGATGCCCTTATACTGTATGCCAAAAAGTGCATATGGCAAAGAGTGTGTGTTAGTGTATCCTACATTGTTCCTCTTGGATCTCCATCTATCAATACCCTCTTCTTGTCTTCAGCCGCTCCTTTACCTCTTTGCTACTTTTACAAATATATTTAAGTTGCTTCCAATGCCCACCTGCCAAAAACCAAAAGCAGAAAACCTCTTCTGATTCCACAGCTCCTCTAGGCATCACCCTATTTTCTTACTTAACAACCAAACTTCCTGAAGAAATAGACGACATTTTCCTCTATCTTTTCATTTCCCATTTGCTTTGCAACTCATAGCAATTAAAGCAAAAACATTTACCTGAAACCACTCTCGCTGAGGAGTATTCAACAGGTGATGGGATCACAATAATAGGCACAGCAAACCTGGCCCTGGCCCTCACAGCTCTGAGGTCTGGCTGCCTTTGGTCCTTATCTCCTGGGTGGCTAAGCACTCCCTTCCCACCTGTCCTTTATTGTCCCCTTCTACCCACTCAACTCAGCTCCTGTGAGGTTTCAGGTGAGCCATTCCTGGTTTAAATGATGAAAAACATGGACCTTATACTTTTCTACCTGATGCCAAATCTGTGTGTAGCAGGTCCACAGGATAAAATCAGCAGATGACTCTTTCTTTCCAGCTATATTTATGACTGATGTGAAATTGACCCTTTAGAACTCCGTGGTGGCTCCTAACATTACCAGAACTGCGTGTGTCATCTTTATTTGTGTTCCAGGCACAAGCAGAGCCTTGGTTTCTTAACAAGTTACTTAAACATTCAAGAAGGACTAATTTCTTGACATACCTGAGTTTTCAGGCTCTAAGAGGAAGAGGGAGCAAAAATCTAAGTGAAATAAAACTACATTGAGTTTCTGTAAAGGGAATTTTTTTTTTTTACTTAAAGCAAAATAAATTGTAAATGTCTAGTCTGTTTTCAATAAGAAAATTTTGAATAACTAAAGGACTTGATTAGCTAATTGAAAAAGATCGCTGAGGAATTAAACGATAATGCACTGTCATATTTTCAGTGTTTTGCATAACTGGCAAGAGATGAATTTGCAAGTGGAAAAAATTGATGAAAAGGTGAATCTCTTTTTTAAAGTAAACACTTGGGTGTTTGAAACTCATCAATAATGGCAAATAAGAAAATGTCTTCATAGAGAAATACTAACTAGAAAATTAGCACATGAAAAATTACATAGATAATCTTACCATGACACATGTGGCACGCGCGCACGCGCGCACACACACACACACACACACACACACACAATGCATGCTGTCTTTAAAAAGCCACCAGTCTTGGGGAGCAAAAAATACTGCTAGAGAATATAACTTCTATTATGTTGGTGCAAAAGAAACTGCCGTTAAAGTATGGCAAAAATCAGAATTACTTTTGCACCAACCTGATGTTTTCATAATAACTAAGGTATTATTTTAGCTGTTTGCTTCAGAAGTTAATATATGTAAAAGAATATAATTATTGACTTACATTGTTTACAGTAAAATGATTTTTTTTAAGTGAGAGGATTATGTACCTATACTTGAGGTGGAGAGACAGAAGAAATTAGAAGGGATTTAATCATTCACCTCAAACAAAACGCCAAAAGATCCTATAAGCTCAGTGAGAGAAGGAATCATGTGTGTTTACTACAATGTCCTCAGCGATTAGGAAATATGTAAATGAAGAAAGTCCTATTTCCCATATCACCCAGTACCCACAGGGCCAGAGAAGAGATAGTGAGGGCCAGAAACAGAGCAGTGAAGATGGAAATAATACGGTTTGGCTCCGTGTCCCCACCCAAATCTTGTCTTGAGTTGTTTTCTCATAATTCCCATGTGTTGTGGGAGAGACTGGCGGGAGATAATCTGAATCATGGGGTGGTTTCCCCCACGCTGTTCTCTTGCTAGTGAATACGTCTCACGAGAACTGACAGTCTTATAGGGGTTTCCACTTTTGCATCTTCCTCATTTTTTTTTTTTGCTGCCACCATGTAAGAGGTGCCTTTCACCTCCCACCATGATTCTGAGGCCTCCCCAGCCATGAGGAGCTGAAAGTCCAATTAAACATTTTTTTCTTCCCCGTCTCAGGTATAGCTTTATCCGCAGCATAAAAACAGACTAACACAGAAATGAAGAGAGAAGACTGATTTGAGTAATACTGTCGCCAACTAGTCTCAGTTTAGTGGTGCCATGTTGTTGGGCGAATGTGAAAACGTGGAGCCAACAAGAGTAGCCTATTCTTTTACGAAGTATAGATGTGAAGAAAAGGAAAGGAAAGGGATGAGGTGATGGCTGGAGGAGGCTGCTGGATCAAGAAGGAACTTTATGTGTTTGTTTAGAGAGAAGATGGAGTAAACAAAGGGCAAAGATGAGAAAATGATTTCTGAGGAAGCAGCTGGCCCTACCCACACACTAACATGGTGGCTTAGGGGCCACATGGTGAAGTTGGAAGACCAATGGAAGGAGCATCCAAGGCCCTTTGCTAGCCCTGCCGTAGGTCCACCTACTCGTCCACCTACTGAGCTAATTGGGTAGGCCACTTGAGCTCTCCAAACCTCAACTTTATCACCTGTGAAATAAAGAGATGGGAAAATACATGTGTTTTTCATCAAAAATTAATCAAGAGGAAAGGGGTGTAAAGGAGACACAGCATAGGAAGACACGAGGCACTGTTACAATGCATTTGACGGAAGCTCTTTGTGAAATATCACCAATGGCTGTGCCCCTAGAGTCAGCTAGCAATTTCCAAGCCCAACAGAACTGCAGACCCAACCCATTTTAGTAGCCCCATTATTCGCTTCGTCATTGTCCTTTTCTGCACTGACTCCCATAGCAGGCCGCTATGGGAACTCTGTTTTCTAAGCAGAAAGAACAAGCTGAGTTGTGCTATTGGTCCTTTTGTATCAAGATTTAGCAATCAGCACATTAATAAAGTCTCGAAGATTAGTATCAGTTTGAAAGGCAAAATCCACACAAAACAATTAATTAACAGCATTAAAACAAATGCATTGCTGAGGATGGAATTGGATCCAGGAGGCAAAATGGGTTAAAAAAAATTTTTTTAAGGAATGCTCTAATTGAAAACTGGCAGCAGCAGAAGACACAGTATAGTTAAAACAGTATCTTATCAGAAAATTAGCAAAATGTAATTTTTATTGGGTTTTACAGATGTTATTTTTAACCACATCAAAAATCCCACCTCGTGGCTATTGGCACAAATTGTCATAATTACTGTAATTTGAAGTCTGAGCGATGGAATGGCTGTTGAGATAGTTATCTCATCCTCAGGCTAAGTCTGCATTAGTTGAGCAGCCAGGAGAAGGAGCTCATGTTTTTGTACTTGGTCTGGACTTCATTTGTGTCCTTTATCCGATCTCATTCTTACGGATATTGAAGAATAATTTTTTTCCACCTGAAACACTGGAGAAAATCAGGAGGTTAATATTAAGAGTGTTGAGGTCACCTTTAATTAACATACCAATCACCTCACCTACAATCTGTGAGCAAAGTGTTGCATTTTGTTCTATTTTTACATTTCCTAGTGAACTCTATCATATTTAATGCATATACTAAATTCTGGGCATAATATCTTCAACTACCTACATGAGGACGGTTGATGATGCCAAGCTAAGAAAAAGAAGCTTTTAATATTTCTGATATCCAATTTAACATCTTTCCGTTGCCACTTGGAACATAACTAAACATGTCCGAAGTTTATCTAACTTATAAATAAGAACACAACATCAGGAAATGTCTCAGAAAAAATTCCGTGGATTACTTTTACTCACAGGTTCACAGTGACATCAAATGATAAAAACAATTATGGTAGTGCTGTCATTTGGATTTGGGGATATGGAGGGCCCAGCTAAGAGGCTCTAGGAATTTTCAACCAAGATGAAGACGGAAGTCTCAATAATAAAATATGTGTAATCAGACTTAAGGACACAATTTCAAACAACAAAAAAGTAAAAATTAACAGACTAGGCCAGGTACGGTGGCTCATGCCTGTAATTCAAGCACTTAGGGAGGACAAGGTGGGCGGATCACAAGGTCAGGAGTTTGAGACCAGCCTGGCCAACATGGAAAAACCACATACCTACTAAAAATACAAAACAAAACAAAAAAAACAGATGTGGTGGCTGTGCCTGTGATCCTAGCTACTGGCTGAGGCAGGAGAATTGCTCAAACCCAGGAGCTGGAGGTTGCAGTGAACTGAGATCATATCCCTATACTCCAGACTAAGTGACAGAGCAAGACTCTGTCTTGGAAAAAAAAAAATTACAGACTAATTTAATGATCACTCAAAGCTGAGTGATGTCATTGTCACTTTAAGCCATAGAGAAATTTCGAAATGTTTTCTTTCAAATTCTTAGCCACAATTTAACTAAAGTATTGTATGAAGAAGGGACATGGATTAAATTCACACATTCAAAAGACATTATGTGCTTATACTGTTCTAGGCTCTGAAGCAACAGAAATGCATGAGAAGTGGTACTCCCAGTAGAATAACACAGACAGGAATAATATAGACAGCAAACATACAAAATAAGTATGTAATTGAATGCCAGGTAGTGTAAGTATGTAATACCATGCCAGGCAGTATAAGTATGCAATAGAATGCCAGCCAGGTTGTGTAAGTATGTAATAGCATGCCAGGCAGTGTAAGTATGTAATGGAATGCCAGGCAGTGTGAGCACATAATAGAATGCCAGGCAGTGTAAGCACGTAATAAGATGCCAGGCAGTGTAAGCACGTAATAGGATGCCAGGCAGTGTAAGCACGTAATAGGATGCCAGGCAGTGTAAGTATGTAATAGAATGCCAGGCAGTGTGAGCACGTAATAGAATGCCAGGCAGTGTGAGCACGTAATAGAATGCCAGGCAGTGTAAGCACGTAATAAGATGCCAGGCAGTGTAAGCACATAATAGGATGCCCGGCAGTATAAGCATGCAACAGAATGCCAGGCAGTGTAAGTATGCAGTAGGATGCCAGGCAGTGTAAGTATGCAACAGAATGCCAGGCAGTGTAAGTATGCAGTAGGATGCCAGGCAGTGTAAGTATGTAATAGGATGCCAGGCGGTGTAAATGCCAGGTGGTGTAAGTATGTAATAGAATGCCAGGTGGTGTAAGTATGTAATAGGATGCCAGGCGGTGTAAGTATGTAACAGGATTCCATGCAGTGTAAGTGTGTAGTAGAATGCCAGGCAGTGTAAGTATGTAGTAGAATGCCAGGCAGTGTAAGTGTAATAGAATGCCAGGTGGTGTAAGTATGTAATAGGATTCTAGGCAGTGTAAGTATGTAGTAGTAGAATTCCAGGCGGTGTAAGTATGTAGTAGAATGCCAGGCGGTATAAGTATGTAACAGGATGCCAGGTGGTGTAAGTATGTAATAGAATGCCAGCCAGTGTACATGTGTTGGAGAAATGTCAGACAGGGTAGGGAAATGGAGAGTGACAGCAGTTTAAATAAGAAAACTCTCTCAAATGAGGTGATATGAAGCAGAGGCCTAAAAGAAACAATGGAAAAATTCAAGGAGATACATGGGGAAGGGGGATTCTAGACGGAAGAAACAACATGTGCGAAAATGCTGAGGTAGAAACGTGCCAGGAGCTTAGTGAACAAGGACAGAGTGGTAGGAGAGAAGGTGAGGCAAGTAGGCAGCTACATCATGTAGGCCTTTCGTAAACCATGGTAGGGACCTCAGGTTTTATTCCGAGTATGGCTGGGAGCTCAGAGGGTTTTGAGCAGTGGAGTGATACAATCTGATGAATGTTATAAAAAGTTGATTCTGCTGCTGGATAGAGGATAGCGGTGAAGGCCACAAGAACAGTGACAAGACTGTTACAAGAACTGTTCAAGCCAACTGGATAGTGGCTTGAACCTGCACGATGGTAGTGAAGGGAGGGAAGACTGGTCAGATGCAGGATGTGTGCTGGATGTGGTGCCAGTAGGACTTGCCCATGAACTGGATGTAAGAAATGAGAAAGAGAGGAATCTGAAATGACTCCTTGGTTTCTGGCCTGAGAAAATAAACTAATGTATTGATCTTCATTGGAATGGGGAGGACTTGAAGTAGTACGGGTTTTAGATGTTGGGATGGAAATCAAGAATTATGTTCCAGCTCTCTTGAGATTTGCTGGCCAAGGAGTGTGAGATGCCCATTAGACATTCAAATGGAGATGACAAATAGGATGTTGAATATATGGGTCTGAGGGCAGAGGAGAGGTTGGACCAGAGTTATAAATTTGGAAGCCATCAGCTCATACATGTCATCGCAAGCCTGAGGCTGGATGCACTCACCTGGGCTGAGGATGGATAGATAGGAGAATCCAAGCGGGGATTGGAAACCCAGGAGAATTTCTCAAACGTAGCTGCAAGAGATTACTTGATCTCTATAGGGCCTTTTAAACACTACAACAAATGGTTAAACAGGCTGGCTTTGAACAGACAAAGGGGATAACCAGGGAATCAGAGTGGACCATAATCTAAATGTGCTAAATACTTACCTTATTATTGGTATTACTTTTATTTTTATACAAAGCCAAATACTGAATCAATGAATATATAGAGTAGGGTTTTGAGGAACTTTTACAGTAAATACTAAATAAGCCTTCTTGTGATGCAGATGGCCAATGGATCACATTTGAGAAATGCTGCTCTAACGTGCATCTTGGAAAGGAGCAACCATTAAGGGAAAAACGTAAATTCTAGATCAATCACCAATTCTTTCAAGGGATGCACTATGTTCGTAAGTGAAAAACCTGTGCCTTCACTGGAAATTGTGCAGCAAAAAAGAGACAGAAATGACTGTAGAAATTCAGGTTAGCTATCAGAAAGAAGCATGTGTTAAATAAAGAAGTCATGTGATGCTAAAAGACTAAGAAGAGTCTTGGAAAAATCTAAAGGAAATGGATGAAGAATCTCACCCTAAAGTAATTTAAAGTAAAACATTTTACAGAGTTACTTGAAATAAATTTAACACTTGTACATGCTCTGGTTTTTGCTTGCTAAGTTAAAATTATATTGCTAGAGGGTTTTTTTTTTTAAGACACAAAACAAATTTTGAGTCATTTGAAATGGGAATCAATTATTGTAATACCTCAATCTTCTAGAAAGCAGCTTTCTGGGAAGATCAAATATTCAGCTTAGGCATTCAGAATGTAATTAAATCTAGAGTTGTCTAATGACACGAGCCAAAAAGATGTCATAAGATGTGTTGGAATGAGTTGGCTTATGTCCTGGGGGAAAAAAAAGGATGATGATTGCTCTGAAAACCAACAATTGCCAAAACTAAAGAGAAAAGAGAAGAGGTGAGGAGGGTCATTGGAAATGGAAGAAAGTCGAAGGTCAAATAAAGAATGGAGGGGACAGACACCCTAATGTTTGGAGTCAATTAAAAGAACCCCAAACCATTCTGCAACAGCTCTAGAGATCTAATACCAAGAACTCACCTCATTCTAGAAACTCGTTAAACCGAAAACAAACCCTAGGCAGCTCAGCCATGAGATGAACAGCAGTGAGATGAATAGATACACATTTGGAGGGTGTACTGGGCCATAATAATAAACGTAAGTGATCAAACTTTGATTACTATTTTAAAATAAACTTTATTTAAAGGAAAATATATGTTCTATTTTCAAATAGCTTCTAGTACGTGGTGAAACTCTATCTACTGTATATGAGAGGTGGCATAAGGTGCTGGAAGTATTCACATATGACAGAGCTCCGACTTTCAGGGATTTAGCAGGGTGAGGGAGAAGGAAGGAGGCTGATAAGAACAGATGAGTGGAACAGGAGCTCACAATACAAAATGGTGCGGTGGTACAAAGAAAGGGAGCATAACCTCTAACCAGGGCTGGTGGAGAGATTAGGGAAGGATTTTCAAAAAAGGCCATGTTGACTCGAGCTTTGGATGACAAATAGTGCTCAAGATGAAAATGATTTAAAGATTTAAACTTCAGCTATTTGGAAATAATCTATTTTTTGAAATACTTGATTTCCCCAATTGCACTACGTAACTGAGGCATCATTCTATAGAAATCAATTCAAGTGAACATCTGGCAGTTCTTATTGTCATAGCAAGGTTTAGAATACTGAATGAACTTTGAAAATTAATCAGGTATCTACAGCAGACAGGTAATCCACATATTAGAAATATGTTTTTATTCGATATGGAGTAGAGCAAAATGCTTTCAGCTTAGGAAAAGATTCTATGGAAACAAATTATCCTACAGGGTTACTATGACTTGGATTCCAGTTGGGCAAAGTTCAGGCAACAAAAGGTATGCTTCATGTTTTCACATTCAGTTCCTAACAGAACTATGAACAAAAATAAAAGGAAATCTAAACTTTCGTGAATCTCCGAGGTATTCTGTTTTTCATTATTATAATTTATTCTGCCAGTTTCGCTAAGAAAGATTGACTGGCCGCCACTTTTTAACCTGGTTTACATGTGCTCAGAAACAAATAACACAAAGGAATTTTTCAATAAAATATGACTAATGAATTAAAAAGTGCTATTCAGTGCCTCGTGAACATTTTATATTAAAAGCCCTTTTTTCACTCAGATATTCCCCAAAACAACCCCCCCAAAAGAATTTCATTGCAGAAGCATGAAATATGGTAACTAATAAGAACAATTACAATCACTTCCTTAGCATACAGCAACCATGAATGACACATGTGAATAGCTCCAATATATTCATTTAATATCACTGATAATTAACGTGTGCACTAAATTAGAATTGCCTTTATCAGCCAGAGTTGTAAAGCGCCACAACAGCTTAGAGATTACTAGAGGAGCTGATACCTGGGTGAAGAATATACCCAGCCTGCTGATAATGGAGGAGTGCATGGGCTTTTAATTCCATAAAAAAATAGAATGTTTTCAAACATCGGACTTCATCAAAATTTAGTTGAATTAATTAGTAAACAAATACTGCATGTTTGCCTACATCCTTTTATTCCCTGCAGTAGCGAAATACCTTTTCTCATTTGCATCTGCTGGATATAGAATTGTCCTAATTTTGAAATTTCAGCAAGCCCCACAAAATGCATTGGGAGTCATTTTTGTAGTGATTTTTACACAGTTACATCAAGTGGTAAAATGATTTGTTCAAGACACTTCTTTGACTTTCTCCCATATATCATCAGAAAAATAATTTTTTTTAGTTTAGAAATATGTGCAAAAAAAACCAAAACAACATTATCCCACAAGTCTCTTACACTCAAAATAATGTTAATTCAGAACAATTCTGAAATAAAGTAAAATGGGCTGAAACTGACCAATTTGTGATACGTCTAAAAGAAGCAAATGTATTCGAAACAACGCAGATGTCAAGAATGCCAACACTTGGAGTATTAGAATATGTGGCTTGTTTTAGGTGCTTCAATAAATGTTTGTGGAGTAAAGAAAATTCAATAAAAATTTTTTTAAGTGAATCTTGAATGAAAGGATAAAACTAAGTGTTCTGAATAGACATTACTTCTTTTTTTGAAGTAAAATAATATTTTGTATGTTTGCAACCTTAATACCTCAAAACCTCACATAATACTTATTTCCCTTCCTTTGACACTGTCTTAATCTGAGCCATCATTACCTCACTCCTTGTTGACTGAAATGGTCAAAATAGGTCTCCTGTCCCAGTTGCTCCCCAGTATTCTCACCCATTTCCCATTCTATAAGCTGAGTGACTTTTATAAAATATTTTCCATGTCCCCCCATTCCCTCAAGGTAAAAACTAATGCATTCAAGACTTCACTGTGTGGCCACAGCTCATCTCTCCAACCTCTTTCATCTCTGTGACTCAACCAATGGCACGTGGTGCTCCGGCCATATTCAATTTTGTGCAGTGTTTCTACATGCCATGCTTTCACCCCAGGACCCTGGCACATGCTGTTTCCGGTTGGAAAGCTTTGCTCTGTCTACACTCTCGGTCTTCTGTCCTTAAATCTGCCTGAACCCTACTTGTCTTGAAGGTTTTAGTTGAGATACTCTTACTCCAGGAGCCTTCCCTAACTGGACCTCCACCTCTTTCAAGAATACATTAATCCTGTATCACTCTGTGCTTTTATTTAGTTAATGATCAATAATTTGGGTTATGGGGTATTACCTCCTAGTACATTCCTTGAGCTCCAACAACTAACATAATGCTTGGCACATCTAATCATTCAATAAATATTCTGTGAATGATTACTGTCTTGAAAAATGCAGTAATCTTCTTTGGTGTAGTTAATACAATAATTTGTATTATAAATGATAATATAGTTAAAAGAGAACTATAGCAAAAGTTAAGAGGCTTAAATCTTCATCCTTGCCCTTTTATTAGCTGTAAATAATTTCTCTGCACCCCTATTTCTCTGCAAAATAGGTATATGCCCTGCCCCTTCTACCTTACCAAAGGATCCAGAGCTCTCAAGTAAGTGAAAGTGCTTTGGAGAACGTCAGGCACCAGTCACACGAGGTATTACGGTCGTTATTGTCACCATTCCTAAACGCCTAAATTGCCATTTTGCTTTGTCATACTCCTGCTCAAAAGCCCCCAGTGTCTCCACCCTCCTGCTCTCCACTCACCCACTGCGCTGTCACCAGACTTCTGTCATCAACAGTATGTTTCCAAAGTACAGCTTTGTGAATTGGTGACCAATATCACGGACGTTTCTGTGTTTTACTCTAGGTTTTACCTGCCTGTCAGCAACTCTGGGGGAATGTTTCCTTGCCTCTTGGATTATAGGCTCAGGGCTCCAGATGTGAAGCCTGGCTGTATTCTCTTAGCCAACGGACACGGTCCATGGGCCTCCCAAAGCCACGACTAAGCCGGTACCATCAGAGTGAACCTCAGGATAGCTGCAGAGAATACTGGAGCAAAAATGGCCATGCTCACCTATGGGACCAACCTGACAGCAACTGGTTGTTGCTGGCAGTCATTTTGCAACAGTGAGTAAAGCCTCATTAGATAAAGTCAAGACACAGATGGCAAGCAGACATGTAACTATCTCATCCTTGGGGGCACACCTGAGCTGCTGTGCGTGCCCCCGGTGCTAGCACTACTCAGCATTAGCTGATAATCAGGGGGACACAGTTCCACATATGATACTGAATGTGGCATCTTCAAATTTCTCCTAGAAGATGGATTTTAAAAGTTTTTTTTCTTCCTTATAACAATTCTTGAAAGAATTAAAATTTAAATCCATAATCAACTCATGCTTACAGAGAAAACAGGTAAAATTCATCAAAAAAGTGTTGAAATCTTTATAAGTAAAGGCTTTATTGATTCAAAGTATTATTGTAAGAATGATCATCATTGATTTGACTATTTGCCTTACCTCTAGTTCAGCTGCAGGTCTGCAATGTGATTAAAGCATCAAGTTAATGCACAGAAAAATGTCTTATTTTCTGCAAAATGAGTGTCCAATGGGGAAAAAAAGTCCATGTGACCTAGGAAAAAGAACCTTAAGAAGCACTTTATTGTTAAAATTCCAGCCTAGCTTTTCTATCTGAATCTTTCAGAAATGTTTTTGGTTGTACGGTTTTGGTAAGATCCAGGTTGACACAAGCTTGTCAGAATTGCTTTCTTCAGAACAAAGCAGTTAGATCGGGAAATAAACCACAAAAATTCCTTAATTGCTAGTCATCTAAGCAAGGTCTTATACTTTGGCTGAAAAAAAATACACCAAAGGAAAGAAATACCTAGCAATCTTTTTCTGAGTATCTTTTTTTCACACGAGCTAAGAAAAACAGCATAGCCTTAGTCGAAAGAATAGAAAGGAGAGAGCTCTTCAAACCTTTCTTTCTAGGTAGAATTAGCCATTTAAGCTTTGTCCACATTAGCACTAAGCTGGCAAGTCTGGAGTGTCTTCCCTAACATTACTTTGCCAATGTGTTTATTTAATATTAATCCTGTGTGTTTTAGAAATTGGTCTGAACTGAGATATATAGGAGTGACCTCCAAAAAGACTAAACCGTGTGCTAGGATTACCTTAAACTATTCGTCATAGTAATTTATTTAGTATTTGTAGAAGGTTTATAATGAATACATACTTCCCATTTGCAGAATGTCAACATATTATTAGATGGTTGACCATGGGCCATTGCTCATGTGCTCCAGGTTTGGAGAAAGCTTGTCTAATCTCCAATCGTTGGCAGGGCACGTGTTTTAGAAAAGTTTAAATAAGTCGTTTGTGTCTACTGACTTCATGGTTCAGACACAACTGTTCAACAGAATCATTGATTGGCAAAACGAAAGTAAAAGTGACAGTAATGAAGTTACTAGTTATCAGTTATAACAGGCCACTATCATGCTGGGAAGGTAAAAAATGTATACATTCTGCTTCTCACAGCCATTCTGCAAAGTAAGTTTTATTTTTTTATTTTTTTTTTTTTATTTTTATTTTTTTTTTTTTTTATTTTTTTTTTTTTTATTGCATTATAGGTTTGGGGGTACATGTGCAGAACGATCAAGATAGTTGCATAGGTACACACATGGCAGTGTGCTCTGCTGCCTTCCTCCCCTTCACCCACACTTGGCATTCATCCCCAGGCTATCCCCCCCAGCCCCCCCTGCTGTCCCTCCCCCATTCCCCCCAACAGTCCCCAGTGTATAGTAGACCGCCTCTCTGTGTCCACATGTTCTCATTTTTCTCACCCACCTATGAGTGAGTATATGCGGTATTTCTTTTTCTGTTCTTGTGTCAGTTTGCTGAGAATGATGTTCTCCAGATTCATCCATGTCCCTACAAAGGACACAAACTCATCATTTTTGATTGCTGCATAATATTCCATGGCAAAGTAAGTTTTATTAAATCTATGCTACAGAAAAGGAAATTGAGGATTGGAGAGGTTACGGGACTTTTCAAAATACTAGGGTTTGAATTAGAATAACCCTACACAGCAGGAAAAATACAGCTCATTCTTCTGGTACAGTCGCCATACAGAATTCAACTTGCCATTTCTCTGCTTGCCAGGGCTTGTTTCTTTGTTTTACTTTTTAAAAGTGTATAATAATGTGCATTTAGATGCATAGAAATATTAGCATAGTAATTCAATATTAGCATAGGATTTGAAATTAGCACAGAATTTCAAGTGTAACTCTCATGGAATTGTTGATGAATTTGATACGTGCAGAAGATAGTCTTCCAGGATAAAGCCCAGTTGTTGAATACATGACTGTAAACCGGGCACAGAGGAGATGACCATGTCCCCTCACTAGCCCCAGGGCTTCCCAGCCCCGAAGGTGAAGTTTGAGTGGCTGGAGAAGCTCATGGGAATCCTCTGGCCTCTACACCTGCTTCTCTGAGCTGCAATATGCCACCTGGTCACAGATACTCTAAGACAATAGTTGGTGATTGATTTCTCAGTCTATGATGCATTAATTCTGCAGATTGTGCATAATCGTCCTGCTTAGAGTGTGGTCCAGGGTTTGGGTTGCATTAGAGGCAGTCAAGGCCTTGACTTTCTTCTCCAGTTAAGGTTGGTTGCTGGAGGATAACAATGCTAGGAGGCTTGCAAAGCCCTTATTTCAAGGCATTATCTTCTCCTACTTAGTATTAACTGCTCTGAGAGCAGCAGTAATGGACACAGATACTTTTGAAGGGTTAGGATATCAGCATCTTTCAGCTGCTTTCCTATTCCCTCAAATTCCTTAGGAATGGAGCATTTGCCCTTCTGTATGACCACATCTACTCTCGCTTGGAGGATCATCAATAGGCAAGTGTCAACCACTTCCAGAGGAAGCTTCTTCTGCAGCTCAGAGAAATTTCCCTACCTCTGTTCCAATTCCAGGCAAGACTTTTACTGCAAACACTTCAGTATCGTTTCTAATAATATCCTTGATGGATATCTCCAACATACATACAATCAGTTGTGTTTCAATGCCCTTCTTCAAAGGGCACTTGGTGTTTGAGCTCTAGTATAGTAAAGAGAAACATGTCTGTAAGAAACCATTGTATAGATAAATATTACACAATCTTCTAGCAGAGAGGCCCAGGAGATGTAAGTTTATTTTCTAAAATTTTTCAATCAAGTCAATGGAAAAACTGAAAACTCCAAACCCTCTGCTGTCACGGTAATTTTCACTGTTAAGGGATTGTAATATGTTTGAAATAGAGGAATCTCCGTAATCCTGTAATTCATCAGCTTGGACACCAGACTAACAGAGGCCCAGGTGTCCATCTCTGCCCCACTTCGAGGGTAGGGAAAGAGGCAGGGTACCCCAAGGCCTAGGCAGGACCCTCCACCCTGCTTTTATTTAATTTATGTATTGGGATTCTGAATTGGGTTAATTGACTTAAAGGGCTTTTGCTGCCTCAGGAAAAGACTTAGAAAAATTTGATTTTTACTGATGATCAGCGTGACACCCTAATTTTACAAATGTAGCAACTGGGTCATAGGAAGAAGAGGTGACTTGTTCCAAAGTCTCCCCACTAATAAATGACAAAAGATTTTTACTTCATATATTACTCCGTCTACCTGACAATGTGATCAGTCAATTCTGCCAACAAGACACCTTTCTGAGTATCTCACTCTTAAGCCACCTTCAGCTTCATAGAAATCACAGGCCATGTTCCATATTTTGAAATGAAGCTTAACGGCACTAGAGCATCCCAAAGGCAACCTCTCTGGCTTTGGAGGCTTGCAGTATTAAAATTAATCAACAGTAAATGCTTCCAGACATAGAAGATTCTCCTAATATACTTTTCAAGGGATGCATATTGAGTCACTCAGCCTTACTGACGAAAGAGAAAAGGGTGTCTTCTTATGTGCCCTGGCTTTTTGCTTGACAGGTAGATCACAGTGACAGTATTTGCAAGGGAATCTTTTGATAAATGGACGCAGGGCCAACCATATCACAGAATTTGTTTTGAAAGGACTAAAACCTTACAGAGCACAGTCCTTGACAAACTGGACCCCACAGACCTTTATCTCCAAACTGTCAAATCAACCCAAGTAAACTCTTTGCTGACCCCAGAACAGTCTTTGTTTATGCCACTTACTTCTGATCATATGTGAATGTTCAAGGCTCAGGTTCTTCACATCCCAATCCCCAGCCCCCCACTGAAATCTTCCCTGGCCTCCCAGATGGGAAGGAGTATCTTCCTCTCCTTACTCCATATCTTTTAACATGTACTCATTCTTTCTAAGAGTAATAGAATTCACAACAACTAGCATGTACTTAGTTCATACCATGTGCCAGAGAAAACTCATTGAAATAGGTATTATCTGTATTTTGTAGATGAGAAAACGAGAGTTAGTGGAAACAAGGAACTTAACCAAGATCAAACTGATGATAAATGACAGAATGGTTATTTGAACCCAGAATTCCATAGCCTAAGCTTTTATCCCTTGTGCTATACATCACTGTGTCTCTTCTGGGTTATAAGCCAGCTGAAGATGTGCTCAGTTTCTTAATTGTCCCCCATCACCATGGTTTCTCATACAGCACAAACAGGGTGAGGCCTCAATGAACAAGTGTCATTATAGGAGTCATGGAGACCACGTTCTGCAAATGCAAAATCCCTCAGCACTGGAAATCGCTGACTACCCTCAGAGACACACAGTCACACTCAGCATTGGCTCTCTCTGCTGGGTCTGCAGCAGCTTGGCTGTTCTCATAGCTGATGGATTAGTGCTGATCTACACTGATTGCTCACACCTGCAATTCAAACTAACCCCTGTTCTGCTCTGTGCAATCAGCCATGGCCAGGTAAGACCATCGGCTTCCCAAATGACAGGCAAACAGAGACCCACCTGACGGGTCTGACCAGACACCTGTGAGATCTGCAAAGTGGGAAGATGGGGGAAGGGGAAGGTGGAATTAGAAAATTCAAGTGCTAAATGTAAAGGGTGAAAGAATGAGTGCTCTATTTATTTCTGGGAAAGATTAGAAACTTTGTAGATGGAAAACATCAAAGGTCTCCAGCTAATGAGTACAGAGCAGTAACCAGCAACGGAATTTTTACAGGCAGTAGGATCTGATATTTGTGTCTATATAAGAAAGCTTTAGTCAGAGAAGTTAGATAGATCTTAGAAGGTCAAAATTCCCAAACATAATCATGCTTTGATTTCCAGTGCCACCCTCTACCACAGAGCTCTAGATTCATTTGCTAACCTCATCCCAATAATTATCACAACATCTCATTCTGGAAATGAGGAATGTGAATGCAAAAAAAAAAAAAAAAAATGCAGCCTGCAATACGGCTGCAACAACTTGCTCAGACCGTCTGCCGGGGGGCCGGAAAGATGCACTGCTCTTCTTGATGAAAGGTGTTCAGTCCTGTCAATTTGGTTTTCTATTCTGAATTTCTCCTAAGTCTTAGTTTTCAATATGTAGTAACTTGTGGAAAAATATATGACATCGATATATGTATGTACATGGTTTTAATGATCGCAGTTACAAAAGTAAAATCAGGTCCCCCCTTAACCACATTCCGATTACCCTTTGGCAATCCCTATTGCCTTCTCGAGGGAATAATCGCTAAATCCTGAGTAACTGGAAAAGTTTCAGTTGCAACCATAAATAGTTGGATTTGCTGTATTTCCTACTTTGAAAAAAAATCCCTCTAACTTTTCCAAGTGTCAGATTTTTTAAATATAAATTTTATTAAATTTGTTTGAGCTGTATGACTAGTATTTCTTAAGGTGCAAATGAAAATATATCAAAAGGCAGAGGTGAAGGTCTTGTTTGAGTCTCAAGACATTATTTTCCAAATATAGCCAAATAGAGAAGTTATCATTTACAGTATCTTCCATATCACCTTTTTTTTTTTCTGCTAACAATGATGCTTAGTAAAGCACTGAACCAGGGGGATTTTTTTATTATTATTATTATTGAGACGGAGTTTCGCTCTTATTACCCAGGCTGGAGTGCAATGGCACGATCTCGGCGCAACCTCCGCCTCCCGGGTTCAGGCAATTCAACTGCCTCAGCCTCCTGAGTAGCTGGGATCACAGGCAAAACCCTTACGCGCCACCATGCCCAGCTAATTTTTTGTATTTTTAGTAGAGACGGGGTTTCACCATGTTGACCAGGATGGTCTCGATCTCTTGACCTTGTGATCCACCCGCCTCAGCCTCCCAAAGTGCTGGGATTACTGGCATGAGCCACCGCGCCCGGCTGATTTTTTTTTTTAACTCGAGGTTTGGTTTGGGGCTTGCTGAGACTTAACAAGCTTTTAAACACGAAGGCTGTGGCTTCTTTTTTAGAAAAGCTAGTGATAACTTGAGTCAGCTCTCCCGGAAGCAATTTCCAGTCCCCCCAGAGTCATTCCACAGACCTTCATTAAAGGCAAAACGATGCCGCAAGTAAGCAGCATCTTCTCACGCTCTGTATGTCCTGTCTGGCTGCATTTTAAAAGTGTTATTATTACATCCACCAGAGAGTCAAAGTTGGCCCAGGGTAATATATTTGAATTTCAGTGGTTTCAAGTTTTGGTGAGAATGCCGAAGCTTGGCCCTGGGTAACACTCCCTCTTGTCACACCTGAGCCAATCTGGAAGATGTATAATGACTTTACCTACTTTGGAGTTGAGAATTTGTCTGAACCTGAGACAGTGAAATCTAAGGGCTTTAATCTGATAAAGGCCAGGTGTGGTGGCTCAGGCTCATAATCTTAGCATTTGGGAGGTGGAGGTGGGAGGATCACGTGAGCCCAGAAGTTTGGGACCAGTCTGTGCAACATGGTGAAACCCTATTAGCTGGGCATGGTGTCATGTGACTGTAGGACCAGCTACTCAGGAGGCTGATGTGGGAGGATCTCCTGAGCTGGGGAGGTTCATGCTGCAGTGAGCCATAATTCTGTCACTGCACTCTAAACACTCTAGCCTGGGTAACAGAGAGAGAGAGAGACCCTGTCTCAAAAAGAAAAAAAAAAGAAGCATGATAAATCACACTGGGCAACATAGTGTGGTGAAGCCCCCCAAAAGTGCATCTCTTGGGACTATCCCTTTTCTCTAACATACATGCAAAGGGAGCAAAGAGGCTCAAGGAGCCTGGCAGCGAAGAACAGAAGAAGCCACTGGGACTCAGACACGACACCTTACACATAGTTGATTTGTTCCCCTTCCCCTGTGTCACTTCAAGAAAGAACTCAAAATTACCCGACGTGGCTCAAATATTAAATGCTTACACCCATTTTTCAGACACCATAGAAACCTTACATGTCATCCTGTTTAATTTCAAAGATGGCTGATGGGAATGGTTAAGAGCACGGCTCTGGTCCCAGGACTTCCTGAGTTCAAATTCTGCCTCTACTGTTTCTTAGCTGTCTGACTTAGCAAACTCTTGAAAGCAAATCCTTCTTCGTAAGGGTTTTGTGAGAACTGAAGGACAGGAAGCTTGTGACATGCTTAGTGTAACGCCTGACTGGGGACATGTTCAGTGCAGGTTGGGTTTACTGTCCCAACAATCCTGTGATGTAGGTAACATCAGCACGATTTCACAGGTGAAAAGATTGGGGCTCAGATGGGTTGATCTAAGTTCTCAAAGTCTGGCCTCTGGGACTTGTTAAAAGTGTAATTATTTTCTTTTTCTTTTTCTTTTTCTTTTTTTTTTTTTGAGATAGGGTCTGGCTCTGTCACCCAGGCTGGAGTGCAATGGTGCTATCATAGCTCACTGCAGCCTCAACTTCCTGGGCTCCAGTGATCCTCCCAACTCCGCCTCCCAAGTAGCTGGGACTACAAGCACGTGCCACCACAACCCGCTGGCTTTTTGAAGAAAATGTAAATCCCTAAGCCCGACCCAAGATATTGAATTAGAAAGTTCGGTAGATCCCTCAAATGCGTATGAAGACAGCCCTCTGGGGACTGTAATGCATGTTAAAGTTTAGTAAATCAACTTACCCCAAGTCTTTTAAGGAATGAAACCAAGACTCTGTTTGTTTCAAAGGCCTATGTTCTTTCTGGCCCCAGACTTGACGTGTGTGCTTTTCCTCACAGTTCTGACCGTACATTACTGGGGGAAAGTGCCCTCCTTTCTCCACACTCCCAGGCGTGACTCCTGTTTTAGCAGAGCAGCCAGCCCTGCACCTGCACCCGCCCTGCTGTGAGAATCTTGTTTCCTATTCGGAAATCAAAGGTTTTCATTCATACAGCAGAAATATCCTAGAAATGGGGAAACTAGGACAAAAGATTATACTGTGATCAGAAAAACTCATTATTTTGATTAGTGACATTTTCACCGAGACTTTAAAAATGGATAATTGAAATAAAATTTAAAACAGAGGAACTTAGTATATAAGTTTTCCTTCATCCTCTCAAACTGAGGAGGATTGAAGACTGCATACTTTCAAATCAGCCTGAGTGTCCTTCTCCACTAGTTAGGTCTAAGATGGGGGCACGTGTGGAGGTGGAGAAGAACCTCTGCCGAAGTCAAGAACACTTCCAGACACTGCTGACAGGTGGATTTAAGCTGGATTTGCCATCTCTATACCCTGGAGTCAGAGGGCTCAGACCAAACAGTGTGTTTTCAGGAAGAGATGTTTTAGTAAATAAAAATAGCAATTATACCCAACTTTCTGCTATGCCTCTAAAATGACAATAACATGGGAACAAATTTGGATCCTTCGATCATCTTTGTCTCTCACTGGAAGCGATGCCTCCGCTGGTACACAGACGTCATGTTTTCTGGACACCACTGCTTTTTGGTTTGACATACAGGAAGAGCTGTGTTCTCTCTTTTTATGACAGTCTAGCAGTTGCAACTGTCTCACCTCACTGGTCCTGAGACTGGTGTTTAGGAGACTCTGAGAATAGCTTAGTAACTAAAGCCTGCACAAGAAAAAGATCTCTTGAACAGAAACAACTAGAACTTGGTACAAAGTTTCAGGATAAACTGAAAAGTTTGTAAAGAGCACAGCAAGTCCATTTTATTTTTTGGTTTAAAGTTTCTATCACCATCTCAATTTCTACATGGATGATGGTCTTTTCCAATTCACCATTTTCTTTCCCTTAACTCAGGGACCTGATCTTTCCGGAAAACACCAAATGATGACCTGAGTCTTGCAAGGATAATAACTGATGGTCCAAGCCATGGTACAGATACCAGGCTCCATGACCAACACCCCTTCACATGAGGATGCCCAATTTCTTCACCTTTTCTTTCTACTGCCTTCCTTCTGCTGCCTCCATGGCCAAATAGACCAATTTAGAAAAAGCAAATTCTACTGCTTTAGTTCATGGTCTGGGGATCAAGCTTAATCTTCTGCCAGAAGAGTTTAAACAGATAAAAACAGCCATCTGTAAGGTGAACAAATCTTTACATAATCAAGGCCAAGTGCCATGGCTCAAGCCTGTAATCCCAGCACTTTGGGAGGCCAAGATGGGCAGATAGCATGAGTCCAGGAGTTCGAGACCAGCTTGGGCAAGATAACAGAACCTTGTCTCCACAAAAACACAAAACACAGCCCGGCATGGTGGTGTGTGCCTTTGGTCCCAGGTACTCAGGAGGCTGAGGTGGGAGGATTGCTTGAGCCTCACAAGTGGAGGTTGCAATGAGCTGAGGTCCATGCCACTGCACTCCAGCCTGGGTGACTGAGCGAGAACCTCATCTCAAAAAAAGGAAGAAGGAAACAGAAAGAAAAGAAGGAAAAAAAGAAAAAGAAAGAAAAGAAAGAGGGAGAAAGACCAGCCCAAAGTACAGAAGTACAGTGTGCTCTACACCAGCCACCATTATGGTAGACAGTCCTTCTGGACCCCAAGGTCTATGGGAGCTGGCAGTGAAGGATAGCTCCCACTGCAGGGCATAGCAAGTGCCACCATGCTCCTCTCTGGATACAGCTGGTAGAGAGTAGTATTGTCATGTTTAATTCTACCAGTGATGCTGAAACTGCTGTAAACTAATGTGTGTTTGGCATGGAGTGGGAGATGTGCTGGTCTCATAGGGTGGGTAGAAGCTGAGTGTGATGAGTAGGGGTGTGGTGTACCTGCTGTAGGATGATGAAGTGCAGAGGAGCAAAGTGCTGGCCTTCCATGAAGAAGAAGTTTCACCCTTCTGAAGCTTGATGGGCACTGAGCTGAATTAACGGTGTGCTTCCCCAGGAACCAAGGAGGTCACAGGCTCCAAGACTTGCTATCGCTATATACCCACATGTCAAACCAAATGAGCAAATCTAGCTGAATCTTTTCTCTGGGTTGGGGGTGGGGGGAAGAGAGTATGTGTGGGTATCTTGCCAGATGCCAAAAGTTACTGAAACTCTCTCCTCTACTAATTCACCTGAGGGCTAAAACCAGAGGATTTTCATTTTAATAATATTCATGTTATTATCATCTGAAACATGAAATGCCTACAGTTGATAAATAAAGGCCTTTTCTGTAATATTCCAGTAAAGGCTAGAGAATAACTAAGTGCAAACAAAATTCAGTCTTTAAAACAGTCTTTACAACTGCCACTTGCTTACCAGTAACTAAGCTGGAACTTCCTACTCTCCTCTCTTCCTGAGTCCATAACTTTAGAGAAGTAACTGTTCTCCTCAAAGAACTACTGTAGACATAGCTACTCCCAGAGTTCATCTATCTTACCAATTAATGTATGTAAGCAAAGAATCTTATCCACTTTATCCTCCTCCTCCACTGGGCTCTCACAGCCTTCTTTCTTTGGATACCAAAGAATTCCTGAATAGAAATAGCTATTCTGTGACCTTACAAAATTCAGATGTGCTGTCTGTTATGTTCTAGTCTCACAGTGACTGGCCCCAGATTTGGGGTGTCCTATTTCTTGTTTTGTTGTTTGAGACTGTCTGCCTTCCTTCAAAGCTGATTAATCTCAGGTGCCTGGAGTGAAGGCCATGAGGCCATATAATATTAAGGCACCAAGAAAACTTCAATAAGTGGTTTAATGTATTTGCAGTGGCCAAAATTAGAACGCCTTCCTTCTCCTTTGATTTGACAGCCTATTTTTCTGCTACGATTTGCAGTTCTTCCCCTTCTAACAACTTGAGTTAATTTCTATTCTGAAAGAAGTCAGGAGCAAAGGAGCCAAGGTAAAGCTCTAGATGGATCCAGCCCTGGGGAGGTAAAAGTACAATGGCGAAGCGAGGCTGAGTGCCTTCGTGGTTGTTCCCAGTGCCTGAGGTGCGTGGCAAGCATCCAAGCAATGGCAGTGACGAAGGCCCTCGAGAGATGTGGAGACGCAGTCCTCAGTGGTCACAGTGGGGAGAGGCTCAGGAGTGGACCTTCAAGATGTGGGATAGAAGAAGAACCAGAAGCTGTGAAGGTCCATAAACTTGCCCTCCCTGCAGGGCCATTTAATGTGCTATAATCTTCCCGGTATATTGAAAATAAGGTAATTTCCTTGCAATCTGGATTATATGTACGTGCCTTTTCATATACACAACAAAATGGTTTTAGATTATACCACTTATATTATCTTGAAAATGTTATTTTGTCGAAGTGTAGACACAAGTCTTATTTTTGCCTTGTATGTGACTCACGTGTGTCTGTGTGTCCTTCTACACTGTGTACGTACAGCCTTTGCATTTACGCATTGACTATGTAAGAAGAAGATGCAAAGTGAAAAGTCAGTGGTAACCTTTACGTTGAAAGACACATTCATCACGAAGCTAATGAACTTTAAGCTCCAGATCCCCTCACGTGTACAGGCCCATTCCGAGGCTCTGGGAGTGGTCCCGGCGATTGTACACATTATCATATGCTTTGGGAAATTTTGGAAAATCAAGAAATTTTCATCTCAATCAGTTAACACTCTGGTCTCTTTCCTCTCTGACCTTTCTTTTACCACATTTCTTGTATCAGCCAGCCTTGAAGTAGATGTATTTTTGAGATCCAATTAAGGAGAAGTTAATCTGTGGATGTATTTAGTTTAGATTTAATAGGATATATTTATCTGCCTTGCTAGCCATTCCAGTATAAAGAGTGGACTTTGGGATTATGGCTGCCCTCACCGTGCTAATTTACCCAGTATCATGAAACAGAGGTACAAGACCGGATGTTATGCCATCATATAGAAGTCCTACAGGAAATTGGTCACGAAAGTACATGTATAATGGAGAAGAAACACAGTTTGAAATGCATGGATCTAGAAGGTAGTCTGTAAAGAATTTCACTGTTCATCAGATGTATAAAATGGTGAGTGAAGAATTTTTCTTTGATATCTCATCAAAATGGACATTTTCTTCTGTCAAGTATATACATGATGAGATGTGGCAGAAAGCATTTAGGCTTTGAAATGTGATTGGGTTTGAATCTTGCCTCTAATATCTGCAAGCCTCAGTTTACTCCTCTGTAAGAAAAGAATAATAGTATCTCTCAGATTTATAATGAGAATAGCTAAGTTTGGGTACTTTACTGTGTGTCAAGCCCTGGGCTCTAAAACAACCCTGTCAAGAGGATACGATTATTTTTTTCCATTTTACAGACGAGATTGAGGAATTGGCCCAAGGTAACATAACAACATAATATGCAATGAATCTAGAAGGTGAACTCCAGTGGTTTGGCAGGCCCCATAGCTACTTGACTGTTCTATAAGGACACAAAAGAGATATGGAATGTTTATAGCACTGAGGCAGGCAGTTATCATTGTCCAAGAAATTGTAGGAACTATTACGCAACCCACCACAGGCTTCTCTACCCATGGTTGCCACTGCCAGTTACAGCAACCAGCTCAGCTTCTAGAGCTTGTGCAATTCCTTGCCTTTGTACCTCTCTCTCTCTGTGTGTATGTGTGTGTGTGCACCCACCACAGCCTCTGTCTTTGTTTCTCTCTGTGTGTGTGTGTGTACCCACCACAGCCTGTGTCTTTGTTTCTCTGTGTGTGTGTGTGTGTGTGTGTGCGTGTGTGTGTATACCCACCACAGCCTCTGTCTTTGTTTCTTTCTCCTAGGTGGCTCCTTTATCTAGAAATAGGTGGTTTTTAAAGTTTACTCATTATTATCATTCGCTACCCTATGTTATTTTTGGAATTAGATACTAAATTATAAACAAGCACATAAAATGATGCTATTACACCATCTTTAAAAGGCTGTGATAAAACAAAATGAAATAAAAATTTAAAAGGCTATAATTGTTTACATAATTACATCGTTCTCTAAACATTCTAAAATTTTGCTACAAATAATTTGCATGTATATATCACCAAGAATATTACATTTTTCCTAGACCTGCAAATCGTTTATAGCAAATGATGTTTCCTGAGTCACTATGTAACATTTAGTCTTATTAAACATACCTTGCTTCAATTCTAGTATATTATTTGAATCTTGTAATTTCTAGGAATGAGATTACACACCATGTAGGTGTTACTCTGTTTCTGTTTGGTCGTTCATTCATTCAACCAACACTTATTAGTTACTGTGTGCCAGATATTGTCCTACATTTTAAAAACAATTTTGCATATGTAAATGGTTAAATAGTTATATTCAAAGCTTTTAAGTCTGTGTTTAATCTTTTCATTCTTTCAAGCAATTTCCAGGCTTTAATATCATTTGTGATGGCTGCCTAATGTTTTATTTGAAGACATCTGTCATACTGTACCATTCATTAAACCACTCTCGGGAATTTGAATCATGGTTTGGCATTAGAATTAATGTTGATGTGAACAACTTTTTATATAAAACCCTACTTCTTTTTTTTTTTTTCGATTCTTTCCCTACATTAAATTACTGCAACAGGTCATGGAGACTGAACTCTTTTTTAACTGATACTGCATTCAAAGGACTGTTAAAGTTCACACTTCCACCTGAAATGTAGCGATATACCAACTTCACCAAAACTTTGCAAACACTTGAATATTGTCACCTTAAAAATGTTTATTAGTGCACTACACACTGGGATCTGTTGGGGGGAATAGGGGAGGGACAGTGGGGATGGGGAGTTGGGGAGAGATAGCATGGGGAGAAATGCCAGATATAGGTGAAGGGGAGGAAGGCAGCAAATCACACTGCAACGTGTGTACCTATGCAACTATCTTGCATGTTCATCACATGTACCCCAAAACCTAAAATGCAATTTAAAAAAAAAAATGTTTATTAGCACATATAAAACAGTGCCTCCTTTTTCTTTAACTTTGCATTTCTCTAATAGTTAGTAAGGTTAAACATTTTTTCTGCTTTTGAAAACATGTTTACTAACTCTTAAATTATCTACAACAGAGATGTGTAAGGAGCATCAACACCAACGCCAAACATGGACCAGACACACAGTGAGTGTCAGGCATGACATTAGCTGTGCATGAGAAATACACATGTAAAGGTCGTGATGGTGACCATGGTGGAAAAGTGTGGATTGAAAAGGCCATTCCACCTTGGTTCGTATAATTTTTTGCCCACTTATCAGCTGGGAAATTCTGGACCTTAAGTTTCATGTCTATAAGGACTGTAATAATATAAAACTTGTAGGGTTGTATTGAGTATTAAATTATCCTGAGGTAGAGATTGTATTCCCAGTGCATAGCACAATGCCTGGCATGCCCAACAAATGTGTTACCAAGTCCCAATATAGAAGGCATTGCCAGGAGCGGTGGCATATACCTGTAATCCCAGTACTTTGGGAAGCCAAGGTCGGTGGATGCCTTGAGGTCATGAGTTTGAGACCAACCTGGCCAACATAGTAAAACCCCATATCTACCAAAAAATAAAATAAAATAAAAAATAGCCGGGTGTGAGGGGTGGCCCACACCTGTAGTTTCAGCTACTAGGGAGGATGAGGCAGGAGAATCACTTGAACCCAGGAGAGAGAGGTTGCAGTGAGCCAAAATCATGCCACTGCACTCCAGCCTGGGTGACTGATAGAGACTCTGTCTCAAAAGAAAAACAACTGGCTAGGTATGGCGGTCATGCATATAATCCTAGCACTTTTGAGAGGCTGACACAGGTGGATCACCCGAGGTCAGGAGTTTAAGACCAGCCTGGCCAACATGGTGAAACCCTATCTCTACTAAAAATACAAAAATTAGTCGGGTGTGGTGGTGCATGCCTGTAATCCAAGCTATCTGGGAGACTAAGGCAGGAGAATCATTGGAACCCAGGAGGTGGAGGCTACAGTGAACGGAGATCTTCCTATTCCACTTTAGCCTGGGTGACAGAGTGAGACTTTATCTCGAAAAATAAAAAAAAAGGAAAAGAAAAAATCCAGAAATAGTCCTATGTATAGCATCTTTCAATATAGAAATAGTTCGTGCTAGAAGAGTGCAAAGGACTCTTGACAGAAGAGGAGGGACAGAATCATTGCTATGGCTTAGTTCTTCTGGAAGGGCAGAAGTATCTAGGATAGGCAAATCCACAGAGGCAGCAAGGATTTTAGTGACTGCCAGGAGCTGGGGAGGAAGAATTGAAAGTAACTACCAATGGGCTTGGGGATTTTCGTCAGGGTCATAAAAATATTCCAAAATTAGACAGTGATGATGGTAGCACAATTTTGTAAATACACTAAAAGCCACTAAACTGTACATTTTAAAAGGGTGAACTTTATGGTATGTGAAGTACACCTCGATAAAAACTTGGAAAGACATTATTGTCTGTGGCTCATAATTTAGAATCCATAAAGCTCAGCAACTTCTGAGGCAAGATTAAAGAACGCATTCAAAGACTCATATATTCCATTTTGCATATGATTGAGTCCCAAACTTAGAAATTAGGGGACCAGTTGAAAAAAAAAGCTTTGGTATCAGCTGCCCCTATCGTCAAGAAGAGATGGTGAGCACCTTCAAGTAAATTGTTCTTTTCTATCCCTAAAATTAGCTATGAATTTCCCTAAACTTAAAGGGTATAAAAATTACTGTTTTAAATTACCTTGTGTCTGTTTAACGCTCAGCAGTGTCTTCAGAGCAACCGATCACAATTCCCCAACACCACTCACAGGAGAGCTCGTAATTCCTTGGTAAAGAAGACACCTTTGAGGAGCCTTTAGTTAGCCAATGACAAGGCGAAATAAAGCTAGTGAAGGCTGGAACACCACCACTTTAACTGTACTTATTTCCTTTTTATAATTACTTGATTGTTATTTCTGATGCTGCCTTTTAAAATGTCTTGGGTAATCATTCTTCTAGTCTTCAAAACTTCTGAACTGATAATTTATTATGCAGAATATAGTTATATCACTATGAAATGGGCAGATGGTGGGTATCAGTTACCCAAAACAACTACACATACTCTAATCTTGTATTTAGTTTTTATGAACCTGTGTCAAATATAATTTTTCTCCAAAAAACTCAAAAGATAGACTTTAATTATATTTATTTAATTTGTAATACATTATGTGAGCAATCATACCCAAAACAAAATTCTATGGCTATAGACATAGTAATGTACACTACACGCTGTGTGAAATGTCAGATTACATTGTGTTAAGTGTCAACTTATTCTGAAATGATCTGGTAATTTTAAAAAATGTGATTTGGCCCCTTCCTGTGTGGTTTCTTTTGCCCCATCGTCTCCAGTGGTTACTTGGTCACAAAAGACGTAGCTAGTTGCTCTCAAAGTTAACAACCAGACATGGTAGAATCAAACTTTGGATTCCTGCTTGAGCCAACAGAAAGAAAATATGAGTCCTCTGCTATTTTGTCCTATTTAAAAGTTTAAAAAAAAAATCTAAAATATGCAGGAAGCAAACAAAAGCCTTCTGTTAAAACAACTGATGAAGCCTGTACAGTAACTAGTGATTTAAAATGTCAAATAGACTCCCTGGATTGATCCCCGTTAACCAACTCGAAGAGCAGTTTAACTTTAAAGTGCATGTATCAGAGGAAAAGAAACGTAACAAATACATTTTCACTCAATTGAAGCTTAGGATTGGTAGAGGTTCCAAAGTGGTGGTGGGCGGGGATGGAGTGGGGGGAACCACATTGCCTCATTTTCATTTTATTGTAGGCCATAGGAGATTACAGTGAGTGTTCCTTTTACCAGAGTTTTCTTTTAACTCTTGCTACTTAACAAAAGAAAGCTTACCCTTGGGGTGCCAAGATTCGGGATAAACAAAAACCAAAAAAACCAGCAAGACCTCTTGCCCCCACTTTATTCGAATTTTGGTGCCTTTGCATATTTCCAAGCTCTACTTCTGTCTGCTTAAACATGGTAGGAGTGATATGGCCTTAAGAGAGTTAGAATATTCCAGAAGCCAGGTGAGTGATGTTAGGTATTGGTTTTAGGAGCAAATGGATGAGGTTTTTAGAGGACGGTTATCCCAAGACAGAACTATTCCAAGACAGTCATTTCTCCTAGGGTAACCTGGCATTCGAGTGGGCAGACTGGCCCTGTCTTTCCCTTCCTACTCTTTCTCTTCCACCTCCTCTTCCCCATCTCAGAAGCAATGCCTTTGTCAAGTCTTTGGAGCAAGAAAAACCTTCCAGTTTTCCTTTGAATGTGGCTTAGGTTACAAGCCACATAACACCAAATGCCAAACAAATTAACAAATGAAAACAAAAATAAAACTGGCGTATGGATTCAAAGAGCCCAGGATTTAAAACCTGACTCAGTTCATTCACCTGAGTAAACTACTTAATCACTGTTGGACTCAGTTTCCTGATCTATTAAATGGGCATAAAACATTTGCTATTACTAGTTTATCATGAGGAAAGTATCTGACACCTGATAAATGCTTACTAAATGCTGCTGGTCAACCTGTGTGTTCTGGGAGGTATTTGGGAGGTGGAGGGAGGGATGGTATAAATGAATGCACTTATTCTCTCCACAATTAACAGTGCCAATGGAGGTACTGAGTGAACCCAGAAGCAGTTACAGTTCATTAAGCACATTTTTAGAAAAGGGTTTACAAGATCTCGATAAAAAATGTCAACCCAACTACTTTGTTCAGAGTTCTCGTCCTAATACTTTGAGGGGTTTCTTTAAATAAGAACATCATAAAAATACTAGAGGATTTTTTAAGATGGATCATATTTGCACTTTAGAACAAACGATACATAATTTTGAAATAAACTTAGCTTTAATTGCATGTATGTAATTATACATAATACATATTTGTCAAATACAATTCAGCCACTCCTGACGTAAAGTGGCAAAAAAAAAAAAAAAAATGCATGAGATGAAAAACTACGTAGCAAGTGGAAGAAAGTAAAACAAAGTGTAAACAGAAATGGAAGAATATGTCCAGCCACATATTGGCAACTTAATTTAGAGAACTATAACATTTCCAATATAACTTCATTCTTAGTGATCATCCATTCTAGGCAAACATTTGACACGTTATAATTTTAAATGCACACGAGGATTATACTCATTTTTGTTTTCTCATTTTCCAAATCACTTTTTAAAGTCTTTTATTCAATTTATTCAATACACAGCCACACCCAGAGACAAACGTATGTAAATATCACATAGACACGCCTTTTTAGTCCCTTTCTTGTACATTTGCATGGCTTCTCCCTGCCCTCCTCTTTCACCCACATCAGCACTGCCTGGCCACCCATGATAACAACTTCATATATATCCTTCCATGTTTTTCTAGGCTTAAACAGTCTTAGACGGACATACATATACATATGTGCTTTTCTTCCCTCTCTTTTCGGTATTTTTTTACAGAAATAGGATTCTCTTTTACCAAATGCTCTAAAAGGCCACTTTGTTCAATTTTTATCCACTGTCTACATCTAAAACTAGTAGTTTTATAATGCTTGGCACATGACCAAAAAAAAAAAACTAATATATTAATGCTTTGGAATATTTTTCAAAGTAAATTTGAAATAAATTGATTTTACAGATCACTGTTTAGTTAAACTTGGTGAAAACCCATTGCAAAGAGCCCTGGGCTGAAAGGAAGAAAATCTATGGACGTGGTTTACTTCAGCCACGGACCACACACAGCAGGAACCTCACGGATCACGTGGCTTGTCTGGGTCCCAGTTTTCTCACTTACAAAATAAAGGTCTTGAAGCACATGACTTCGAGGTCACTTCAAGCTCCAAAGTTAAGATTCTTTGTCAGTAAGAGCTTGATTCTCAAACCATTTTCTTGTTTTTACTGAACTTTTTTTTTGATGTTTGCTGTCATGCTCTGTCTGCCAGGGTGAATTTCCAAAAGTTTCTGCATAGCAATTTTAGCCAAAACTGTGTATGTTCTGGGGAGGATAGACACAGACCACAGTGAAGAGGTGTGGTTGGGTCACGGTGAATGGATGTTAAGACTGTCAAGAAAAGCAGGCCTCATGTTAGCAGGGCAATGGCTTCTCATCAGCCTCTCAGGCACCATGGGTCTCATTTGGTGTCACAAGAAATACCCTCAACAAAGTAATGAACCCTCAGCTTCCCACCCACTTCTCTCCTTAGGGATTCTTCTTAGGACCTCCTTTTCTCTCTCAGGCTTCCAGTACCCTGAAGTTCTTATTCCCATCCCCCATTAAAATCTAAAGAAAAAACCAAGAAGGACACATTTATGTGAAGATCCAAATGAATGACGAGAGCTTAAAACATTATACTTACCAGTATTGCTTGTATTTTTATAGAAACCAAAACCATGTTTAAACAACAACAAAATTCCGAAGGAGAAACACAGGAAGAGGGCCTGGGGAGCTTTTCCAGCACTCCTGAATGTACACATCAAACCCCATGAGAGATGTCCCTGAGAACTCATTACAAAGAGCTCTGGGCTGAAAGTCAGAAAACCCTGTGGGCCTGGTTCTGGGTCAGCCACAGACCACACATAGTAACTTAACAAATCCCTTAGCTTGTCTGGGTCCCAGTTCCATAATTTGTAAAATAAAGGTCTTGAACTGGATGACTTCAAGATCACTACCAGTTCCAAAATGCTAGCATTCTGTCACCACAAGGGCTCCTCTTTGGGGACCACATTATCATCTGAACTTTTTTAAAAGTGGCATGTTTGCCACAGTACCACAAGGGACTTCTTGGTAAATCTCTACTCTGCATTGGTTGCCTTTTTACCCTTCAATACCCATCCTTCCACTAGAGGAGCAAGGCTCCAGAAAAGTTTCAGCTCCAGTTCCACACGTATGTTGATCAATTGCTTGGTTGCTCAGAAGACTATTCCATGCGTTCTCAATGTTTCTATCTGTAAAGCTCAACTTTACATTTCTGATAGGACTTTTTTAAACATAAAAGGCTGATCACGCCACTCCTGCTCAGTTGTCTACATGGGTTTCCCATCATCTACTGTAGCAAATGCTGTTGGTCACCACTTAGCAATCGATTGTCTTCCTTTCCTTTACCTTTTCCTATCAGAAACTCAACTTTGTTCCACTATCCTCTACCTGGCCATGCAAACCAGAAGAAGTGGGCCTATTCTTCCGCGGAGTGAAGCAAGATTCTTCTGAGCCTGTAATGATGGTTGCATTCCCCTTGCCAGTGAATGGTTTAGGATTGGGCACGTGATGCACTTTTGGGCACTGAGACGTGAGGGTGAGTCCGATGGGAGTGTCAGGGGAGCTCCTTAGGAAAGGTGTTCCTCACTGATTGATTGAAAATTCACAAATCAAGACAGAAACAAACACCAACAAAGCTCAAAAACAGAGAAACAAATCTCCCTTCCTCTTTGGTCACCTTGTGATCAGCAGAGCAAGAGTAAGAGCAAACCACATCCCAAAGACGGCAGAGCAAAAGCTGGGGAAACGCCTGAGTCCTTCATGACACAGGTGCGCCACTGAATCAGTCACCTTGGACCTGCCTTTGAACATATCATATGTGCTAATAAATTACCCTCAGTTCCTAAGCCAGTTGAATGGGAGTTTTCTGTTCCTTGCAGCTGAATTCATAATAGTAAATTTATGGTGTAAAACGAACATGCTTTGGCATACAAGAACCCTCGTGTTCTGACCACTTCGTCTCCATCACCCTTCACTAGACTCTAGCCACAACAGCCTTTGCCTTCACCATAACGTCCACCCTGCGAAGACCACGACTCATCTTCCAAGTTCCAGCACAAGCAGCTCCTCCTCTATAAAACTTTGCCCAGTCTCCTCAGGCAGACTCTGCTGTCATAACTTTCCACAGCATTTCTCACATGTCTCCTTTATGTTGTGATCATCTGCATGCCTAGACTAGACTGTGAACTTCTTGAGGGCAAGGGCCTCAAAAACTAGGTACTTCTACAGCCCGCACATACGTCTGATTCGTGGACACACAATCAGCATCTGCTGAATGAGTGCAACACAAGGACCTAACCTGTCGATTCAGGAATGTGCTCACCTCCAATTTACAAAGCTCAGTTCCTTTTTGTCTCAGTGTGGGCCTTGTCTAGTAGGCTGTGACTCAAAATTCAAGGTCTGAGTAATTAAGGTATCTGTAACAACAAAACCACCATTTCCTAACTAACACCTTCTTCAACTTTGATAGGTGGCTTTGGAGTTAGTTATGTTTGACAGCCTGTCAAGGAAATGAACAGTGAAGAGATATGTGCCCCCAGTCATTTGGGCAGTGTAAGAATCCTGTCCTGCAGCCAGATTCCAAGATGAAGAAATGCTAAGGCACAGCAGGGCTCCCCAGTTGATCCATCTCAAGAGCATCAGTGCAGGTTAGTTTTACAGTAACCAAAACAAAAAGAAGGGTGAAACAAGCAAGTTTCAGGCCACAGAACCAGTATCCGAATCACTTGGGCGTAAGTGCTCCTCTATATTTTTAAACTGCACAGCCAAGGCCAGACATCTTGAGTCACGCACTCTGCTGCTCCACTGTGCCCCTCCACACACACCACACACAAACACCCAGGAAATCAGTTTACCTTCTTTTTGCAAATAAAAGCAGCATCTTTTGACAGCTCTAGTGAGTGACACTTTTAAAAGTTCACATCTGCCCAGATGTGAAGCAAAGGACACACCCTGTGATAACAAATGAAAAACTGCCAAGAATTGGAACCCAGTAACTCCAGCAGTACCCTCTTCAGGCCAAAAGCACTCTGTTAAAAATGTGGGTCACGTTTAGTGTGACAGGGGGTGAACAATCACACTAGGGTTGAGATGACTCATTTAAATAGCATGATTCAAATATCCTATTCATCTTGCAATATAATCAAACTCCTGAGGGGCTGCTTCACTCTTTGCAGAAAAAAAAAAAAAGTGACAAAGAGAAAAAAATGCAGGGAAATTAACATAGCCTGTATATGCAGGTACTAGAGGCTGGAGGGAGTCAGGGTGAGCAGAACGCTGGCCTGCCATGAAAATAAGCGGCCCTGACCAGTCCTTGAAAAGCAAATAAGAAAATTACCCTCTGCCCTTCCCAGAGTCACTGTCTGCCTGAAGAACACACGAATGCTAAACCAGAGTCATTTCGTTATCAAATGTGCGGAGCAGCTACTTTGTGCGGCTTCGGGGGTGCAAAGGGAAGACAAAGTTCTTCTTGTGGAAGAAGGCCTCACTATAGCAGGGAAGGCAGGTGCAGCACTGTGGCCAGGGCTGGAACGGGAAAGCAGAAAAAGCACCTTCGAAGGAGGTGAAGTGAGTGTGAGTCTCCCGGCAGGCCACACAGGACTTCCGTTGAAAATGCCTTGAAAGACGAGCAGAACTCTTCACGAGTAAGGAAGATGTCCTGGACCTGCTACAAGTGGCTCGGTACTGAGGGACCCCGTCAGGAGGCAGGAGCTCCAGCGGGCGGGCTGGAGGACTGACCAGAGTCCTGTGATGGGCGGGTGACTTTCACGTCTATGCCCGGCCTCCAGCTGCCTCTCCAGGCTCCTTTCCTCTGACGGCTTTCTCCAGGTTACACTCTGGCACGTCCTCAAACACTCTGCCCATGCCTTTTCCAGCTTTCCTCCTAAGCATGTGCCCTGCCATCTGCCTCAACTGTTCCTCACATTGTCCCTTGTCTCTGCCTGGGCCCCTCAGGTCCCATGAAGCCCCGTCCGTATCCTTGGGCAGACTGAGGCGCACACCTGTCTCTGCCTCTCTTGTGGCCACTTGGTTAAGACAAACTACTGTGTCTCCTTAAAAAAGGCATAGACACAGTCCTTTCCTTCACAATCAGCTCCTTCCGAGAGCGTGTGAACCCAAAGCCCTGTAACACAGAGCAAGATGCACACGCCCACGGTGACAGTGCGGTTCCCGGCACTCAGATGACACTAAGTCCTGAGCTGCCTCATTGTCATAAAGGCTCCAGCAGCCAAAAGCGGTGTCGGAAGGGAGCTCCCCTCTGGCCTCATGCCTCATTTCTTCCAATTCCAGTGTCCCTCATTGTATTGTTTCAATCCATCACCCCAATTGTGTTTCATCTCTTTAATTTTCCATTTTGAGGATTATCCAGTTCTTTTTCTGCCTCACAACCATCTTAGGAGACAACAGTGAAAAGAACACAAGTTTTACTTCAGGCAGAACTGGGCTTAAATCCCCACTGCAGAAACCTGATGACTTAGTGTGGGAATTTAAGGAGATGGTAACATTGCACTCTCCCAAGAAACAGTAAGCATTCAATAAGCCGTAACTCTCACAGCGATTGATTATCATCGGAGTCATCTGTCACTTCACTCACCTCCAAGCTTCATAGCTAGGGTCCTGAGTTCCACCCATTTTTCTCCCTTCCCTTTTCTTCTCCACCCTGTCCATTTTCTCTCAACAAGGTGACAAATCTCACGCAACCCTGAGACTCTTAAGTTTCATAAAAGCAGGAGCATGTGCCATGCATCTGAAAGAAGAGTGGCGTCTGGAACTGTGGGTCTGGCAGGAGGAAGGCATGCCAACCACAGCAAATGATGAGTAAGGACAGAGGGAGAAAAGCCCGTATCTTCTTCATGCAGGGGACTGTGGGTGCTTCATTGGCTGGATTGAGGGGTCCACACCAAAGATCAGGATGGACAGAGTCTGGGACCATCATCTGTAGCTCTTGGGAAACCACAGCATGGATTTATGGGATGGGATGAGGGTGACTGCAGGATGCATTGAGAAGGAAAGAGATACAAACACAGTTTGCTGCTCCAATAAATCCTGCATGTCATGCAAAACATACTGGTCCTAAATTGAGAGTCCCTGGGCTCCAAGATCTCTAACCAATGAGATGGGTGACCTTGGGACTTCAGTTGGCTCATCTGTAAAATGAGACACTTGACCTTCATGTTGACTCGCCCAAGTTCAAATACCAGCTTGACCACTTACCAGAACAACAAGACCTTCAGTAAGACAGGAAACCTTTTGGTGCTTTCATTTCCCTCATCCGTAAAATGAAGATAATAGCAGAATCATTCCCTTGCAGTGCTCCTGCAAAGATGCAACGCCAAAACCATACCTGGCACACAGAAGAAATTTTAAAAAGAAAAATGGTGCTATGAAAAAAACATGGGCCTTTCAATCGCAGAAATGGCCATTCAGCAAAAAACTTTTCGAACACAACCTGGGCCAGTCTGAGATACAACATGAAAAGGTTTTTGTTGTTGTTGTTTTTGTTTGGTTCATTCTTCAAAAAAAAATTTATCTGAGTGAATAATGTTGTTTTCCAGATATATGTTATCTTCAGAAAATGTAATATGTTATTAGGAAGATAGAAAAGCAATTTCAAGTCGTGAAAGCAATAAAACTCAAGTAAGCCTTCAATTTCTAACCTGAATTCCAAAGAGAACAGGACATCAAACAGACATGCTGGTGTACCACTTGTTTTCCCTTGCGATTCATGGAGATGCTAGAAAGCAGACCACAGAACTACAACCAAATGTTTGCCAAAGTCAACAAAACCTTAAATGTCTTTAAGTTTTGCCTGTGATAGATTATTTTGTCTCCCCTCCAGAATCTGGTGACCAAAAATGTGCGACAACTTATTTAAAGACTTGGGCTAATGAGGTCCTACGTTCATTCTTAAAAGACATTCCAGGGGTTTCTAGTTCTACACCACCCTTCCAACACTTCGTGTACTTATCCACCGTTAGGAAAACACTCGCCACTTTGCACTTGGATTTCTGCCTACTGAGCTTCCCAAAGACTCAATGTGAGGACACGTCTCCTTCGCTCTGCAGTGCCTGCCATATGACAGTCACCACACCTAACGTGTATTCAACCCCCACACATACAGCAGACTCAAACGCACCTGAACGTTCTTGCTTTACATCAACTGCCTCCCAAAGTACTGGAGAAAAAGATACATCTGGAATCAGTGGATGAATGAGCTTTCACATCTCTTGCCATTCTTTCTACCCCAAATACCCTTTCTTCTCATTTTTGAGACTGCTCAAGTCTCCCTAAAAAGCATTTCCTGGCCGGGCACGGTGGCTCAAGCCTGTAATCCCAGCACTTTGGGAGGCCGAGGCGGGTGGATCACGAGGTCAGGAGATCGAGACCATCCTGGTCAATACGGTGAAACCCCGTCTCTACTAAAAATACAAAAAATTAGCTGGGCATGGTGGTGCGTGCCTGTAATCCCAGCTACACAGGAGGCTGAGGCAGGAGAATTGCCTGAACCCAGGAGGCGGAGGTTGTGGTGAGCCGAGATTACGCCATTGCACTCCAGCCTGGATAACAGGAGAGAAACACCGCCTCAAAAAAAAAAAAAAAAAGCATTTCCTTACTGATCCTTGCTCAATGCGACTATTTCCTGTGTCTTTGTTAGCTCTTATGTACTCGATGTGTATTAAAGGAATTGTCACCTTTTTACTCTTCTTTTTTTAAAAAAGAAACAGGGTCTCACTATGTTGCCTAGGCTGGTCTCGAACTCCTGGGCTCAAGTGATCCCCCCCAGCCTCAGCTTCCCAAGTAGCTGGGACTACACATGCTCATGGCCATGCCTTGCTTTCCTCTTTCATTCTTAAGCAGATTGCCACACGGAGCAGGCTCTCTCCAGGCTTCTTCCTTCTGCTCTGCCATCTGCTTTGTCTACTCAGAAACTCCCTATTGTCTAAGCCTTCCTACTTCTGCCCTGGGCGCTCACAAAAGATGCATCTCCACGATAGACTGAGCGCGAGCCAGTTCCTAAATTCTCACGACTATTCATCACAGTCACCTACAGAGGTTTAAAACAAAAAGATGGATATATATGCATACATTGTTTTCTGGAAGGATCACAAGGAACTGTTAAGTATTTGCCTTTGGAAAGAACTAAGGGTTAGGCAAGAGGAGTACAAAGACATTCTTTGCTGTACTGTCTAGATTTTTACTTTGGTCGTGCATGCCAATTTTTTTAAATGAAAAAATTTAGGTGCCCAAGGCCTACTCTGAAAGATTACAATGTAGGAACAGGCCTCAGCATCTGCATTTTATTTAAAACCCTGGGTGATTTTGATGAGAAGGCAGAGCTGGAGCCCAATGGGACTGAGGGAAAAATGCTTGTGTGTATATGGCATGTAAGTGTAAGTGCACGTGGATTGTGCATGATAGGGTGAGAGATTAGGGCAGGATTCCAGAGCAAGAAACTTCTCCTCCCAGTGCGCCGCCTCCAGACGTTTTCCCTGCTTTCTCTTTCCCAGAAGCCAGATCAGACCATGAGCTCAGACAACTGCCTTTGCTAAGGAAGGCCCTGAATGGAGCTTTTTCCCCATGGGAGGGTAAGACATGGATTGAGGAGCCGGATAGGCCAGGCTCAAGTCCTGCTTCACGTATGTGACTTTGGGCATGTCTGTCTGCCTCAGCTTCCTGTTACTGTTGTATGACAATTAAATGTGCTGCTACGTTCAAAGTACTTACAGCTGTGCCTGGCATGGGAAAAGCACGGGGTAATCACTGGCTATTAGCAGAAACAGAGAAAGGAGGTAAGCCCCTTTTTATCACTGACTCCAAAGCGGGTCATCAGCTGCTGCCTCTGTGCCCCTGCGGTGCAACTATTCCTGTTGCTGTAGAATCACGCTATTGTGCCATTATTTGTTTACCTGTTTATCTGTGTTATTGGGGTTTTAAGTCCCTAAGGAAGGTATTGAGTCTCATTTAATTTTTTGTTGTTTCTTGCACATAGTGCAGGGACCTTTGCGTATGGGTAAAGCATGCCAAGTAAGGAGTCACTTTGTTAAGAAGCCCAGCCCACCTTGCAGGAAGCACTGAACTGCAGGAGGTAAATCAGCACCAGAGCATAGGGATGGATATCCCAGGAGTGAGGATACCAGACTCAGTTGGAGCAGACACTTTGATTTCCTGAAATGGATGCGACATTGCCTCTGTAGCCCCTTCTCTGGGACCCAGCTAGACCTCAGTTGTCCCTTGGAGAATGCTCAAAGGGCTACCCTTTGTTCCTTACTGTCTGTTTTGAATCCCTGAGTAGGGGTAGACACACACACTTTACACTCCCCCCTTCCAGAATTAATCAGTAGCTGCTTATTTCATTTGCTGGATTGAAGATACAGATAGTTCGTTTTATACGGGCAAGTCAAGGTTCATCTGGGACATCTGCTTCTTCCAGAAAGGAAGCTGAATCCTGAGTGTTCGAGGGTGGAATCCCTCCTCCATGGACTTGAAGCACTCGCCACCCTCACAGCTGCTCACCGCTGTATGCTGATATTCAGTTTCTCTTCCTAGACAAGGGGGCTTCCTGGAGATGAGTCTTTTCCTCTGCTGGATTACATGGTCCCAGATACTGATGCATGCCTTAGCACGAAGCAGAAGTGCAGTAAATGTGTGTTCAGTCAGACTCCTGTTCCCATCTGACCCCAGCAAACATACTCTGAGGCCCCTACAGAAAGCAAACAGGAGTTACCTTGATATATAGTCTCCACATGAAGGAGGAAAAGCTGGAGGTGGAAAGTGGGCTTATCACTAAGAGAAGCCTTTTTTAAGGAGAGTCTGCAGATACTTGAAGAATAATTTGTTTGGTCCTGGTTCTAAAATCATAGGTAATTTTGCTTCATCTGGAGCTTGGCCCTTTGTTCTTGATGAAAACTGCACAGGAATAACCTTGCACGCTATTGCTGCTATTCATAATGGGTAGTCCTTATCACATTACATACTGTGTTATGAAAATGGAGTGCCAACGCAAGGGAAAACTGATAGGAAAAGCTACCTGTTGATAAGGGAGCAGGCTTCCTTCTGACCTGAATTAGCTCTCTTCTGGGTGTGTGAATAAACTGCAGCCTCTTCAGCCCCCACCGCCTCCCACACACTCCCACAACTCCGAGGAGTCAGGGAGGACGCTCTGCCAGTGCTGCCAGCCTTCCTAAGCAATGGTTACCTTGGCCAGCAGACCTTTCAAAAGGCAGGGACACAATCCAATCCACACAGTTTCTTGTTTTTATAAGAACACCTTCCCATGGGTTCCACTTCAGTCTTCCAAACCACACTTGTAAATAGGGCATCGTCCACACTTAGGCGATCTTGTCTTCCTTCTGGGTGAACTAGAAAATTCTTCTAAACTGAAGGTTGGGTGGGGTGGGGGCAGTGGTGAGATTTTCAATAAGTGGGCCCTCCTTCAGCAGGGGCTGCCCAGGGACTCTGCTCTAGGATTTTAGCCCTCCTCTTCTCCGTGTGGCCTTCCGGGACTCTGCCACCTGCAGCGGCTCCTCAGTGGGAAGGAGAGAATTCCCATCTACCACTCATTCAACACAGTTTTGCTCCACAACTCCTGCAAGAATGAGGGTCTCAGAGTCCAGCAATCCACAGAAGGACTCAGACAGGAAAGCCTCCCCAGGCTCTCTTTTGCCTACAAAAGAATCAACTGAGGGCTGAAACCAGTAAGGATCTGGTTTAACCTTCTAAAATAGCCTCTTATTCTTTCTGGGGTAACTCTGGGCAACAAGCCAAACTGATTTCCATCATTTCAAATGCAAACTGTGCGTGTGCACACACACTCGCACGCACACACACGCACACAAACACACACATGCACACACACCCAAACACACACACACATGCACACATACGCACGCGCACACACACACACAGAGCAGAGAATTTTTTGTGAGGTAAATAGTGGCATTGCTAATGTCCAAGTTCAGCACCACATTTTAACTTTCCATCAGCAGACCTTATCTTTCTAGAAAACAGATGAAACGGTCTGAGGGAGGGTGTGATCACAGAGATGGCAATGTCTTTTATTAGAAGAGTGTTTTCCCAGACCTTAACTAAACCTCATCCACTTTCGTCAGTCAGGGCCGACAGTTGAGAGCAATATTAGAGGAGGTAATTGCATGTATCAGTCAACAGCTTTTGTCCCATGGCCGCCGAGAATTACAGTAAAACGCGCACAGGAAAACAGCGTACTGGATTAAAGGCAAAAAAAGATCTTTCTCCAGTTTCTCCCTACTCACCAGCTGTTGAGTTTGGCTGTAGAGACAGAAGCAGCAATCATATCTGGGGGAAATCTAGCCTAGCTCCGTCTGGGTTTTTCCCACTTCTGCTTTCCCTCCACCTTGAAAGTGATTAATGTTTGACTCTAAAGAGAAACTTTTTCAAAAAGCATTCTGTGACATCATAGCAACCAAGCTATTAACCATATAGGAATTTCTCTCCCATTAAAGTACACAAACGCATATAAACCCAAACCTTCCATCAATTTTTGGAATGACTATAAAATAACTGCCTCAGAGTCTTTGACATCACACAGTAACAAGTCCCAACAGTTGCCTAAGTGAACAGTGCACAAAACACATTTTATGTACATCTGATTGTACATAATCACACCAAGCCAAACTCTGGTGAATAGTTAGCACAGGTGTCTGAAAGTTGCCACAGGTAAGTAGGAGCTGGGGTTTGAGGAAGGGAAGACAGAGAGACTAACCTACCCCAGCACCCCTGGCACGAATCCTTCCAAGCTAAGTGTGATTGCCACCATCCCTGGGGATCCAGACACAACAGACTGACCCCCACATCCCATTGTGAAAGGAGTTCTCTTTCAACCATGAGAAAATAACTACCTGAAGTGCCTCCAGAGGCTCTGGATAGAAAGAGGGTGAGAAGCGCATTCTCAGTGCTAAGTTGAGTGCACCTTAGAAAGAGAATTGGCTGACCAGGAGGAAATGGAGACCAGCTTCAGAGATGTGGCGGGAACCAGAAAGCGTTTACCGGGGACTCAGTGAACCAAGGGGCAAGAGGTAAGTTTGGTCAGCTTTGCCATGGCTCTAACAGCAGAAAGCTGTTTATTAGTGAGTTCTATCCTGAAATCAACTTGCAATCCCATGGCATATCGGGATAGTGAAGGTTAACTTCATGTTCTAGCACCGAATACTTATTGTTTACATTTTACAGATCAAGAAACCAGGGTCTATAATACAACGAGATTAGGCAACTCAATCAAGTGAATCAGCTCTGCCTCAGCTGCCGGGTCAGGCCTCCTTCCAGAGCTTGTGTTTATCCCCAGGGACTGCTCTTCTGTAAGGGACACCTAAAGTGCCCTGGTCTAGCTATTCCCTCTCTAGCCTTTCCAGATAATATGAGAAAAGGCCAAAAGGAGGCAAATATTCTCTACACCAAACTCCAACCCAGGATGCATAAGCACCACCATGTCTCATCTGCCCCCAGTACCATGTAGAGTGGCTGACATGTAGTGCACGTTTACGATCGTCCAAGTTCTGGTCAAAAAGTCCATGAAGGTCTTACTACTGTCTTCAGCCCATTTACAGAAAACAACGCAAGTGACAGAAACGTTAAGTTCAGTGGACCCAGTATCTCCACGGTACCACATCTAAGGATTCAACTCACCACGGATCGAAAATATTTGAAAAAAATATAAATAAATAATTATAATACAACGACCAAGGACAATACAAATAAAAAACAATATGGTGTAACAACTATATTTTACATCATATTAAGTGTTATAGGTAATCTGTAGATGATTTAGAGTGTATGGAGGATGTGCATAGGTTATATGCAAACACTACATCATTTTACAGGAGCTTGAGTATCTGTGGATTTTAGTATCTGCTGGGGGTCCTGAAACCAATCCCCTGAGGAGATCCAGGAATGCCTTGTTATGGATCAGGAATCATAAAGCTAGTTATGAACCCAGGATTCAAAACTGAGCAGCCTGTACTCTATGCCAACCTAATCCTACCTGACATTGCTATAAACTTTAGCGGGTATCCTAGCCAACACCCAGGTCACATAAATCACACACACACACACACGCACGCACATGCACACACACACAAACACAAACTACATTACGGATAAATTTTACCAATAATATGACATTAAGAAAAACATCATCCTAGTACCAAAATGATATGAGGCCATGTTGGGTTTGTATAAACTATGATATTGCTAATTGAAGCTATTTTGTTCCTTAGCTTGCCTCATTTCAACTGAAAGCCAAACAAATTTCAGCTTAGTCTGGGGAACTATCCATCAACTTTCAAAAGATCAAGGAAATAATATTTATAAAACGATGGCTGAAGAGCTGTGACATGGACTCTCTCATCCCCTTTGTAGAGTCTTTTCCTTGCTTTCTTTCTCTGCGGCCCTACCGGGAAACAATGTTGTGTTACTTAAACTGATACTATTCTCATATCAAAGGCAGAAGTTTATTCCATCTCTCAGCACACACACATAGTAAGGCTTGCTACAGTGACTCAGGGATTAGAGCTACCATTTGATCCAGCAATCTCACCATTGGCTATCTAGGCAGAGGAAAAGAAGTCTTCGTACAAAAAAAGATACTTGCTCACACATGTTCATAGCAGCACAGTTTGCAATGGCAAAATCATGGAAGCAACCCAAATGCCCATCAGTCAATGAGTGGATGAAGAAACTGTGACATATATACACACAATGGAATACTACTCAGTCATAAAAGGACTAAATTTAATGGCATTTGCAGTGACCCGGATGAGACTGGAGACTATTATTCTGATTGAAGTAACTGAGGAAGGGAAGAGCAAACATTGTATGTTCTCACTGATATGTGGGAGCTGAGCTATGAAGGGGCAAAGGCCTAAGAATGATACAATGGACTTTGGAGACTTGGGGGAAGGTTGTGAGGGGGTGATATTATTTGACTCTGTGTCCCCACCCAAATCTCATCCTGAATTGTGTGCCCACAGTTCCCACGTGTTGTGGGAGGAACCCAGGGAAGATAATCTGAATCATGGGGCGGTTCCCTCCATACTGTTCTCACGGTGGTGAATTACTCTCATAAGATCTGATGGTTTTATCAGGGGTTTCTGTTTTTACATCTTCCTCAGTTTTCTCTTGCCACTGCCAAGTGCCTTCTGCCTCCCGCCATGATTCTGTGGCCTCTCCATCTATGTGGAACTGTAAGTCCAATTAAACCTCTTTTTATTTCCAGTCTCAGATATGTCTTTATTGGCAGCATGAAAACGAACTAACACGGGGGCAAGGGATAAAAGACTACAATAGGATGCAGTCTATACTGCTGGGGTGATGGCTGTACCAAGGTCTCATAAATCACTGCTAAAGAACCTACTCGTGTAACCAAACACCACCTGTACCCCAATAACCTATGGAAACAAAGTAAAAAAAGACTTCCTACCTGCTAGAGGCTTATATAAGAGATGGGAATTAAACCAACAGCAATCAACTTAAGGGAAATTACAATGCTGAGAAAGTTCTGTTTGGATGAAGTAGGTACAAATGTCTTAGGAAGCCCTCAGAATGGCCTTCAGAGCTGAAGTTACGAAAGGTACTAAAGGATACAAAGGGTAGTTGATGAAGGAGTTACTGTATCGACAGGCAATGGGCAAAGTAATCCCGGGAGAGATCCACTATGTGTACATTCCTGGAGATGGGACAGCATCATTCACTCAGAGCTAGCACGAAGCTAACTGTGGCTGTGGTTTAAAGGGTCAAGACTACAAGAAAAGAAGCTGTAACGGTCAACAGAAACCAGGCTGTGAAAGGCCTTGCACGCCACACTGAATGTATCTTTGACCCCAAAAGTGGTGAGGGTCATGGAAATGCATTAGGCAGGAAAGTGACATGACCAAAATTGCCTTTGGAGCGATCTCTCCAATGACACGGTACAAGGAGCTAACATTGTTTAATAGGTGACATCTGAATGTCATGTCACCTTTTCTCATGTCCCTTTTCAGAGTCTTTTCCTTCCTCTCTGTCTCCCTGACTTCCTGCCCAGCAAAACTGCCTAGGGTGGAAATAATTTATGGTTGGGTGCAAATGGCTGATAAGATTTAATCAGTTATGTTTTGATAAGAGACAAAATCTTAAGCAAAGGAATGAATTCAAATGTAGAATTTTTAAAAAACCAAATTAAATTGATGGGATAAGTATCTGTGAAGGACAGACCCCATTGGCACTTCTGAAGTCACATTTTAGGAGCATATCTACCACTTGTCTCATTAGCACACAATCTCTCTCTCTCTCTCTCTCTCTCTCTCTCTCTCTCTCTCTCTCTCTCTCTCTCTCTCTCTCTCTCTCTCTCTCTCCCGCCCCCTCTCCGTCCCTCCCGCCTTGCCGCAAGTAGGAGGTGGAGGGTAGGAGGCAGCTGGAGGACACATACTAATCACAAATGGACAGATTTGGCTGATCTTCCTAATCAAAGAAACTAAGCCCCTGCAAGAGTTTGGGTTCCCATCGAGATACGCAACCATGTTGGTGAAGGTGTAGGAAAAACAGGCTCTCTGAATTTTACTGCTAAGACTGTCAACTGATGCAACTTCTATAAAAAGCAATTTGACGATACCTATGAGAATTGAAAACGCATGTATACCTGACCCCAAAATTCTACTACTAGAAATTTTCACACACACACAACTGCAAAATCAGGATTATATATTACAGTGTTATTTATAATGTCACAGATTAAAAACAAGCTAAATATGAAAATGAGACTGTTAAAATAAATTGTGACGTATACACCAAATGGAATATCATGCATCTATTACAAAGACGGAGGTAATTCATTATACAGTATACAAAAATATTTTCACTATGTCGGATTCAGGAGAAGGCAGAAAATGAGAACAAGTACATATACTAACTAGTATTTGTCCACAACAGGTACCCGGAACAGGAGGAAGGTGAATACAGTAATATATTTTGTTTGTGCATAAAACAACTTCAAGTATACACAGGACAACGATAGCTGTGATTGCCAGTGGAAAAGGGAACTGGGTTGCTGAGGGAAGAAGACGTCACTGTATTCACTTTTGTACCTTCTGAATCATGTAAATATATTACTTCTTAAAACTAAATGAGTTACAGGAAAAATTATGTCCCTGTTGTTGAATAGCTCACTGTCAAGACAGATAAACAATTACTCTACAATAGGGAAGAACTAGTTAAAACTATCTAACAGACTACAACACAAAGCAAGGAAAGGGTTAAAAAATGTTTCTGGGCCTGAGAAAACACAATGGGAAATGATCTTATTCCACCCATTTCGGCCAACATTTCTGTTGGACCTAACAGTCCCCAAGGCCCAGGTACTGCGGGCATGTTTAGGTCATGACCTTGTCACCCAGAGGGCTCTTTGTCCAGTGCCCTTCCCTTACAGATGTATAAAGCTGGACCCCTGCAGGGTGAAGGGACTTGCCTCCAGCCATGTGGATGGTTGGCAATGCCTCTGAGCCCACCACGGAGTCCCTTCCTGTAGCAGACACTGACACAACCACACACGCAGTGACTTGGGAGTGTTCTGCGCTGGCTGAGACTTGGCCCGCCAATCCTCTCTGTAGACCCCGATCAACTTGCATGCCCACACGCCAGTTAGATGCTGCCCCTACCTCCTTAGCTCAGACAAAAGTAAGCAAACTTCTCAGAGGAAGACAGATAAATCATCAGCCTTTTCCTTCCAGGAAGTGCTCAGCATAAATGTAGTCCATTTGGTCTGTGCCACCTTGTCAGATCAGATCACAATCATGCTTGGACCTTTCCACTTGCTCCCTATGCATAAGAAGCCGTGTGGCCCACTGTGCAGTTATCAAACTGAAATCTCAACATTTAGCCAGTTATATTGCTTTCAAGGAAACAAAATAATTGCTTATCAACCTGTCGTTCCCAAGCTCGCTCCAATCTTTAATTTCACTCCAGCAATAAGGCAGATTTGTTTTCATCTGCAAAGCCTTGCACAGCCTGGCATGCAATGGAGAGTGAGTATGGCCTTCCATAGCTCATGGCTTTAGAAGCAGAAGAGGGCTTAGCCTAAGGCAGGCTAAATTTCATCATGATTTCAAAGCCCTGGCTTGCTAACATTTCTTTAGTTTTCCCCTGAACTGTTCTTCCTGCCTGGGACCCTCCACCTGATGACACAACTCTACACAGTTAACCATTGATCTCTCCTCTGCCCTCATCATCAGCCTCTTCATTCTTGTTTCTTCCTCTGCACTTTAGAGCAGCAGCCCAGTCTTAAAAATAGCTCCCCCTTTGATCCTGCCTTCTCTTTCATCTCTGATGGTATTCCTTTTTCCCTTTCACTTCTAGATGCCTTTGGAATATGAAGGGAAAAAAAATGGCACTTCAGCAAATTTAATAATAAAACAATAAAAATATAAATGACAAAAGTAACAAATATTTATTGAGCACTTACTTTCTGCTAAGCACTCAGCTCAATAACCTAGCACGCATGACCTCAGAATGAACAAATCTTTTGTTTTGCAAGCTATTTTTGTCTCAAATGATGGTCTGTAGAAACATAGACTATGGTTGGTTTTGGTACAATCCATTCTCTAAAACGACAGGAATCAATTGTGTGACCGTACAACCACTTCCAAACAGCCCCTGGCTGTGTGACAACCATACTTTAGAAGCAAACTATCTGGCTGTGTAATGTTTGCACTATTGCAAGTAGTGGGAGGAGGGATGACCACCTCTCCCCTTCTACCCTAAGGGAACCATTAAACAAAGCTATCTTAGGTCTATTCTTACACCGCAACTCACATTTCAACAACTCTCACACCACCCACATCACTCCTACTTGAAAATGTGAAACAAATGTGAAGCTATACAACACCACTATCCAGCAGCCAAATATTAAGAGATGGAAAGAAACACATGAAAATGTGAGCTGAAAGTCCTCACGTCCATCTACAAAGTTCTTGTTAAGTCCGACAGCCTGGGATGGAGAGTTCTAATAATGTCATTATAAGGAAAATCCACCGGAAGATGAAGATAACGCCTACGAGTCTACGATCCTGTATGTTTTGTGCACCTGCTTTTCCCAGTTTAAAAACGGTTTGGCCACTGAATACTTATCTAGCCATTCTATGAAGATACTATCTGAACTTGGTCTCCCTGAAATCTTTCTCCCTTCCGATCATCTTCCTCCCACATACTGTAATAGTGATAGTTTTAACAAAAACATTGGAATAGAATTAGGAAACAGATATGTCATCGCTTATCTCTGGTGCCCACTAATGTATCACAAGACAAACAGGTGCTCAATAAATGTGATTTAACAAATACATGAATTATTTAGTGACCAGGAAAAGGATAAAACAGGAAGCTTAGTGTTGTCTATCAATCAACATTTTATTTATTATATTTTAAGTTCTGGAGTACATGTGCAGAACCTGCAGGTTTGTTACATAGGTATACATGTGCCACAGTGGTTTGCTGCATCCGTCACCCCGTCATCTACATTAGGTATTTCTCCTAATGCTATCTCTCCCCAATCCCCCCACTCCCCAACAGGCCCCAGTGTGTGACATCCCCCTCCCTGTGTCCATGTGTTCTCATTGTTCAGCTCCCACATATGAGTGAGAACATGAGGTGTTTGATTTTCTGTTCCTGTTTTAGTTTGCTGAGAATGATGGTTTCCAGCTTCATCCATGTCCCTGCAAAGGACATGAACTCATCCTTTCTTATGGCTGCAAAGTATTCCATGGTGTATATGTGCCACATTTTCTTTATCCAGTCTATCACTGATGGGCATTTGGGTGGGTTCCAAGTCTTTCCTATTGTAAGTAGTATTACAATAAACATATGTGTGCATGTGTCTTTATAGTAGAATGATTTATAATCCTTTAGGTATATACCCAGTAATGGGATTACTGGGTCAAATGGTATTTCTGGTTCTAGATCCTTGAGGAATCACCACACTGTCTTCCACAATGGTTGAATTTACACTCCCACCAACACTCTCAATAGTAAAAGCATTCCTATTTCTCTACATCCCCTCCAGCATCTGTCAGCATCTGTTGTTTCCTGACTTTTTAATGATGGTTATTCTAACTGGCATGAGATGGTATCTCATCGTGGTTTTGATTTGCATTTCTCTAATGACCAGTGATGATGAGCTTTTATTCATATGTTTGTTGGCCATATAAATATCTTCTTTTGAGGAGTGTCTGCTCATATCCTTTGCCCACTTTTTGATGGGGTTGTTTTTTTCTTGTAAATTTAAGTTTCTTGTAAACTCTGGATATTAGCCCTTTGTCAGATGGATAGATTAAAACAATTTTCTCCCATTCTGTAGGTTGCCTGTTCATGCTGATGATGGTTTCTTTTGCTGTGCAGAAGCTCTTTAGTTTCATTAGATCCCATTTGTCAGTTTTGGCTTTTGTTGCCATTACTTTTGGTGTTTTAGTCATGAAGTCTTTGCCCATGCCTATGTCCTGACTGGTATTGCCTAGGTTTTCTTCAAGGGTTTTTATGGTTTTAGGTCTTATGTTTAAGTCTTCAATCCATCTTGAGTTAATTTTTGCATAAGGTGTAAGGAAGGGGTCCAGTTTCAGTTTTCTGCAATGGCTAGCCAGTTTCCCAACACCATTTATCAAATAGAGAATCCTTTCCCCATTGCTTGTTTTTGTTGGGTTGTAGAAGTGTGGCATTATTTTTGAGGCCTCTTCTGTTCCATTGGTCTATATCTCTGTTTTGGTACCAGCACCATGCTGTTTTGATTACTGTAGCCTTGCAGTATCATTTGAAGTCAGGTAGCATGATGCCTCCAGCTTTGTTCTTTTTGCTTAGGATTGTCTTGGCTATACTGGCTCCTTTTTGGTTCCATATGAAACTTAAAGTAGTTTTTCTAATTCTGTGAAGAAAGTCAATGGTAGCTTGATGGGAATAGCATTGCATCTATAAATGACTTTGGGCAGTATGGTCATTTCCATGACTTTGAGTCTTCCTATCCATGAGCTTGGAATGTTTTTCCATTTGTTTGTGTCCTCTTTTATTTCACTGAGCTCGCAGTTCTCCTTGAATAGATCCTTCACACCCCGTGTAAGTTGTTTTCCCAGGTATTTTATTCTCTTGGTAGCAACTGTGAATGGAAGTTCACTCATGATTTGGCTCTCTGTTTATTCTTGGTGTAAAAAGACTGCTTGTGATTTTTGCACATTGATTTTGTACCCTGAGACTTTGCTGAAGTTGCTTATCAGCTTAAGGAGATTTGGGGCTGAGATGATGGGGTTTTCTAAATATGCAATTATGTCATCTGCAAACAGAGACATTTGTACTTCCTCTCTTCCTATTTGAATACCCTTTATTTCTTTCCCTTGCCTGATTGCCCTGGCCAGAACTTCCAATACTATGTTGAAAAGAAGTGGTAAGAGAAGGCATCCTTGTCTTGTGCTGGTTTTCATAGGGAATGATTTCAGCTTTTGCCCATTCAGTATGATATTGGCTATGGGTTTGTCATAGTTCTTACCATTTTGAGATACCTTCCATCAATACCTAGTTTATTGAGAGTTTTCAGCATGAAAGGGTGTTGGATTTTATCAAAGGCCTTTTCTGCATCTATTGAGATAATCATATGGTTTTTGTCATTGGTTTTGTTTATGTGATGAATTACACTTATTGATTTGCATGTATTGAACCAGCCTTGCATCCCAGGGATGAAGCTGACTTGATCATGGTAGATAAGCTTTTTGATGTGCTGCTGGATTCAGTTTGCCAGTATTTTATTGAGGATTTTCACATTGATGTTCATCAGAGATATTGGCCTGAAGTTTTCTTGTTGTTGTTGTGTCTCTGCCAGGTTTTGGTATCAGGATGATGCTGGCCTCATAAAATGTGTTAGGGAGGAGTCCCTCTTTTTCTATTGTTTGGAATAGTTTCAGAAGAAATGGTACTGGCTCCTCTTTGTACCTCTGGTAGAATTCAGCTATAAATCTTTCTGGTCCTGGGTTTTTTTTTGTTTTGTTTTGTTTTTTGGTTGGTAGGCTGTTAACTACTGCCTCAATTTCAAAACTTGTTATTGACCTATTTCAGGATTTGATTTCTTCCTGTTTAGTCTTGGGAGGGTGTTTGTGTCCAGGAATTTATCCCTCTCTTCCAGATTTTCTACTTTATTTGCACATGGTTGTTTATAGTATTCTCTGATGGTTTATAGTTTGCATTTCTGTGGAATCAAAAATATGAAATTCTTCACTAATTTGCATGTCATCCTTCCTCAGGAACCATGCTAATCTTCTTTGTATCGTTCCAGCTTTAATATATGTGCTGCCAAGGTGAGCACCAATCAACATTTTTAATTTGCTTTTTGGTTTTGTGGCTTTGCTTCTTTACTGATTCTTCCAAGTTGCCAGGAATGCAATACATTGAGCACCCATATATTATTGACAAGAGAGATTTTGACAACATAGTTTTTCAAAGAGTATTTTCAATTTTAGAAATCAACCTTGTGAAATAGCCTTCATATGAACAGAAAAATATCCTATACACAAAATGTTTCCAAATTTAAAAATACTAAGATTCAGCAATAATGGAATGTTGGGCAACTGATGGTACAAATCACTCAATGAAATACTATGTAGCTATCAAAAATGATCATTAGATTTATACAATAACATAAGTGAAAATGTAACAAAAAATGAAGTTTGCAATAACACTCATGCAAAACAAGCAGAGAGGCCAGGCAAAGTAGCTCATGCCTGTAATCCCAGCACTTTGGGAGGCCGTTGGCAAATCACCTGAGGTCAGGAGTTCGAGAGCAGCCTGGCCAACATGGTGAAACCCCATCTCTACTAAAAATACAAAAACTTGCCAGGCATGGTGCCACACACCTGTAGGCCCAGCTACTGGGGAGGCTGAGATGGGAAAATCACTTGAACCCAGAAGATAGAGGTTGCAGTGAGCCAAGACTGCACCACCCTACTCCAGCCTGGGCAACACAGCAAGACTCCATCTCAGAAAAACAAACAAACAACAACAACAACAAAAAAAAAACAAGCAGAAAGTTGTGCAAAAAATGCTAACAAGGAAAACTGGATTTGAATTTGGGCTCCTCAGTTTATTAATAGTGTGAATTTAGATGGATTGATCTCTATGGCTCAATTTCCTCACATTAATTACAATGCAATAATAATGATAAAAATAGTAACTTATTTCATAGGAGTATTGTGGGGAGGTAAATGAGTGTTGTGGCTGAAATAGGATAAGCACTGAATAGATAAGATTAATATAGTGATGATTATGAGGGTGATGGAATAATGGTGTTTTGTCCTTGTTTCCCAAATCCTCACTGATGTGTAACATTACATATGTCATCATGGTGATCTCCTCATCTCTCTCCCTAGTCTTCTGTAAGAATATCTGGAGCTGGACATTTCAGCCATGGTAGCCTTACTCTCTTCCTAGGAATTCCCATAGTGCTTCCTATTTGAAATGATTGCTCAGTAATGTTTTTATTTTGCCTGGATTTCATCACTACCTTTTATACATACAAGCTCGTCTCCAGTTCCCCATCCATCACTTTCAGGAAAGGGGCATCTTCAGTCCCTCTCGTGACCCCTTAAGCATACAACCAAATGTATCTCAATAGGTTAATTTAATTTTCAAAACATGTTGATCTGACAGTCATATAAATAGAAGCATGTAGAGTATCCAGAATTCCAGAATTTAATAAATGTTAGCTCTTTTTCTGTTTATTTTTTAACTTTTATTTTAGGTTCAGGGGTACATGTGCAGGTTTGCCAAATAGGTCAACCCATGTCATGGTTGTTTGAGGTACAAATTATTCTAGTTTCTTTCTTAATCATATTTTATTTCAATAGTCACAAAAGAACAAAAAAATAAAAAACCTGTGGGTTGGTTTTTTTTTTGGTTTGTGTTTTACATCTGCTTAGTTTTACAACTCAGTAGCGCCTGCAAACAGACAACATTCTGTTTTCCAAAATGAACTAAGTTTGTATTTTCTCTATACATAAATAAATATAGTAAGCCAGGTCAGTGGTGATTAATTTCTAGAACAAAGGATATACCAGGTGGAAAGCCAGAGGGCAGGCAGTATAAGACTTCTAGGAAAAGAACCCTTTGGAAGGCAAAATTCTATTCAAATTCAATTAAAGCTACACTCTCAATCCAAAGGTAAATGATTCTGCTTAAAGTTTTTTGTGCCCACTATTTCCCTAGGGCAAGAGCCCTGCAAACAGATACCTTTAATTGTGCCAGCTCCTTTTGTGTTTTTCACAAATCGACATCTCCAATTATATAAACACATACACGATGACAGTCTTTGGTTATGGAGGTATTTACAGGTAATAAAAAGGTAACTTTAACTTTGAGAGTTGATTTTAGGACAAGCAAGATTAAAGCTTATACAGATACTCAAAATAATAGACTAATGCTATTGTCTGCTTCCCTTAATTTATTTTATTAGAAGGAGCATATTAATTATAATGAAAGCAAACTTGGACTCTGTGGGTTTCTAAAGAAAATTCCTTTGTAGCATCACAGCAGGATTTCCTACCATTTTTCTCTTTCTGATGAAATTAACTCCCCATAGTTGGTCAGCAGGATAATCTAATTTTAGCCAATCAGCTTGGGAGCTGCCGTTGACCTCACAAAGGGAGAGAAAGGTATCTGCAGTCATAGCAACCACCCGCTCAGCTCTGAACATCTCTCTGGACCCTTCTGCCTAATGACAGACACTGGCTTGCTTCTTAGATGATTAATCTTTTCCCCTGTGAACCTCCTTGAATACATTAGCCAAACAAGTCTGATAAATTTGTTTATCCCAAGACAATCATTAGAAAATTACCTGCAAAAGTAATTCTCACTAGAGCCGTTTGTGAATGAAAAGCCATATGGCAGATAAAAACAGAAATATGCAGTAAAATCTCTTGCTATATGTCACAACAGGTTAGGAAACTTTTTTCCCCTTTGAACTTTACCATTTTTTGCAAAATCACAAAAGCACATCAGCCTAAAAGCCATTTCTCATGAGCAAAAGGATGTTTATTCTAGTCACTGTTACTCCTGCAATCAACACTACACACCTACTGTGCGCTGGGCACTGGGGATGCACCAGTGAGTATGAGCTATCATTGGCTTCCACAATCTAACGTTCCAGTGGGAGGAGAGAGATGTGTAAACAGATAATCACATCACACTATAAGGGCAGGAACAGAGGCAAAACAGTGGGCTCTGAGAGCATTGGGAAGAACTGGGTAACTGTTTTCCAGAGTCTACTAAGATTTCGCTGCAGCAACATTCAGATTAGGCAAAATAACAGGACTTTTTCAAGAGATGGAACATTCTTGGCAAAGAAAATAGCATGGGAGGAGCATGGACTTATGGACAGTTGTGATAGACTCTGGCAGCAAGCACCAGCAGCTGAGTACTGACTACCTTCTTTTCCAGGAAGTGAGACTAAAAATGTGGATTGCAAATGGGTTAAAGTAGAGAAAGCACATGTTAGGGCCTCAAAAGATTGAAACAATGAGGATAGATAGGAAGGACCAATTTGGAAATTCTTTCTGAGGTTGCATCAAAAGAGTAAAATTGTTAGTGTTCCCTTAATGATGCTCCTCCCTCACTTACGTGAAGAAAGAGAAGGCACTGAGCATGTGTTGCAGCCACACTGCTGATATGGGCCATTTCCACACACAGCCACTGGATCGCCACGGAACGGTCAGCGCGTTGAGCCAGAGAGCAGGCTGAGTTTCTGTGTGGTTGGGTGCTCCAAAATGAGAGGTTTTTAAAGCGGCTGATGAGACCAGTGTAATTACTTGAGTAGGGTTATTAGTGTGGGCAGAATCTTATTGACACGGCAGGCTTTTATAAACCAACACTAAACAAACTCCACCAAAATCAGGGCTTGAGAGCCACATGTCTGGACCAGGAGCAAAAGCTGTCTGAGTCCATGCGTTGGTGCTGTGAGTGGTAGGACATTTGGTCCCACATCAGTTCTGCAGCCAGTGCGATTTCATCAAGGCAGGCTTCAGAAACACTGACTGGAATGAAAGGCGTCATGTAGGTAAGCCGATCATCGATTGCACTCTCCAAAACAATTCAGGAGCCTTCTCAGGAGATGTGCTTGAGGTCCAGACTGCCCAAGCCTGCGGATTTCCACATCTGCAGGCCTGTGCAAGGATTCCAGTCCAGGTTTCTAGTTTTCTCATGCCTCGCAAGAAGAACGTTGCCTACCACAAATCTGCTCCACAGAAGCCTCAGAAAGGAGCAAATCATTAGACTGAGGAGTCTGTAGTTTCTATATTTGCAAAATTTCTAATAGGAAGCATGTATTAGTTTTGTAATGGAAACATGTTTTTAAAAGATAGAAATTTCAACATAAATTACCTCAAAAACTATTCTGTAATAGCAAATACACAAGTTGGACATAATTTTCAGAAGCACTTACACAATTATCTGCATGAGCCTGGGCAAGGCAGCTCACACCTGTAATCCCAGTGCTTTGGGAGGTTAATACAGGGGGATTGCTTGAGCCCAAGATGTCAAAACCAGTCTGGGCAAGAGTGAGGACCTGTCTCAACATGCAACTCTCAGCACCCAACTCGCCACCCCCACCAAACTTCTGCACTATGCCAGGTCCTGTGCCAGGCCCTTCACAGGTCTGAGTCATGTAATCCTCATAGCAGTCCCTGGAGAGGGACCCTATTTTACCAAAGAAGAAACAGCATTGGAGATGCACAACTGAAAGAAAGAAAAGGAAGGAAAGAAAAAAGAAAAATGCTTTGTCAAGATTCCAGATAAAGAGAATATTGCCCAGAAACTAGGTTACTACTACAGATTATTTTATTTTGAATTTCCATCCAATATGTCAGGCCCTGGACTACAAAAAGAAACAGGTGTGCTGGTGGGGAGGCTGGTGCATGCACAACTAAGTACAAGATGTGATACGTTCCTTCAGAGTGGGCTATGCAAAGTGCAGGTGTTTGCCCACGTGACTGTGTCCGAGGAGGCAACAGCTCCACTTCACTCTGTGCCAAGCTTCATGCTTGAGACGTGATCAATAGCACTTCATTTACACTGCATGACAACCTCAAGGGGTGCTATTTTCTCTGACATTTTATACACAAGGAAAATCAAGGTTAGAGAGCTTATCCAAAGTCATATAACTATTAAATCATAAATGTAGAATTTGAACCCAGGTCTACGTAATTCCAAAGTTTGGGTGCTTTTCACTACATCATCAAATTAGAAAAATACACTCAAGGCTGAGCACGGTCGCTCATGCCTGTAATCCCAGCACTTTGGGAGGCCAAGATGGGTGGATCACAAAGTCAGAAGTTCAAGATAAGCTTGATCAACTTCTTGTGAAACTCCATCTCTACTAAAAATACAAAAATTAGCTGGGCACGCACCTGTAGTCCCAGCTACTCAGGAGGCTGAGGCAGGAGAATCTCTTGAGCCCGGGAGGCAGAGGTTGCAGTGAGCCAAGATCTTGCCACTGCACTCCAGCCTGGGCGACAGAGTGAGACTTCATCTAAAAAAGAAAAGGTGCAAGAAAAATGCACTCAAAGTCCATTTCACAAGTTTGGGTTCTTTAAGATTGGACAATCAATCTGTACTTAAAACAAATCCCCATATTCACATAGTGAGGGGTCCTTGCCTAATTTCCTTGTCTCCCTCATCCTTTCTCACACAAACAGATGAGGAGGCGGCATTTTCCAAAGGAAAAGGACACACAAAGCTGCTTTGGGAAAGAAGATGTGTTTCAATTACAAAGGACATAAGCTACAAGCTTAACATTTATATTCGTATATTTTTAAATCTCTGCAGACCCTGGAGATTCACTGGATACACCATTCTCTACCTCCCACCTCCTTTCTATAAAGGAGCTCTCCATCAGTAATAATAGATCCTCTGTCTTTATCCTCTGAAACCCAAATTCAAACTATTGACCCTAATATCAGCTCTGGAAAGGTAATGCAATGTGTTTAAAACTCAAGGAGACAGAGCTGCTTAGGAGGATCCAAGATGGCCAAATAGGAACAGCTCTGGATTGCAGTTCCCAGCAAGAACCACACAGAGGGTGAGTGATCACTGCATTTCCAAACGAGTTTTTACTGCCACACACCAGGAGACTGCTGGACTAAAAAGCACCATCAGTTTCCAGCACAGATGTTTCAGCCTGCACAGCGGGTCTCTGCACAAAAACTCACACAAATCTAGGCAGCCATTTCAACTGGCCCCTGGAATACCTGGGAGACAGAACTGCACATTTAACTGGAAAAAATGGGGCTGAAATAGGAACCAGTTGATCTGGTTCAGTGGGTCCCACCCCCACAAAGACCAGCAATCTGAATGAAATGCTCTGGATTGAGAGTTTCACAACAAGCACAGCTGTACCTGGGACAGTTGAGCTCTGTGGTGGGGGAGGGCATCCACAATTACTGAGGCAGTCCCCCATTACCGAGGCAGTCCACCTCTACCAAGGGAGTCTGCCATTATGGAGGCAGTTCTAACTACACCTCTGTAAGCAAAACTGCAAGGAAGTTCACACAGCAGCTGGACAGAGCCCACAGCAGCTCAGCAATGCCTCTGCTGGCAGACTGTGACTAGGCTACTTCCTCACTGGGCAGGGCATCTCTGAAAAAACACAGAAGCACATCAGGAACTTATAAATAAAGCCCCATCTTCCCAGGACAGAGCACCTGGGAAAACAAGGTGGTTATGGGTTCTGCTGCAGCAGACTTAAATGTACCTGCCCAGCAGCTCTGAATACAACAATGGAGCTCACAGCTCAGCACTTGAGTTCCTATAAGGGACAGACTGTCTCCTCAAGAAGCTCCCTGACTCCTGTATACCCAATGAGACACCTCATAAAGGAGAGCTCAGGCCATCATCTGGCAGGTACCCTTCTGGGACAAAGATAACAGAAGAAGAAACCGGCAGCAACCCTTACTGTTCTGCAGCTGCTGCAGGTGATCACCAGGCAAGCAGGGTCTGGAGTGGACCTCCAGCAGTCATACAGCAGAGGGGCCTGACTCTTAGAAGGAAAATTAAAAAACAGAAATAAATAACTTCAACATCAACAGAAAGGACATCCACTCAGAAACTCCATCCAAAAGTGACCATCTACAAAGACCACAGGTAGATAAATCCACGTTGATGGGAAGAAAAGAGCATTAAAAAATGATGAAAGCACCCAAAAGCAGAATGCCTCTCCTCCAAGGGATCACAACTCCTCACCAGCAAGGGAACAAGGCTGGATGGAGAATGAGTCTGAGGACTTGACAGAAACAGGCTTCAGAAGGTGGATAAAAACAAACTTCTCTGAGTTAAAAAACAGGTTCTAACCTAATGTGGAGAAACTAAACCTTGAAAAAAAAGTTTCATGAAATGCTAATGAGAATAAACAGCTTAGAGAAGAATATAAATGACTTAGTGGAGCTAAAAAACACAACACAAGAACTTCATGAAGCATACACAAGTTTCAATAGCCAAATTGACCTAGCAGAAGAAAGGATATCAGAGATTGAAGATCAACTCAATGAAATAAAATGAGAAGAAAAGATTAGGAAAAAAAAAGAGAGTAAAAATAAATGAACAAAGCCTCCAAGAAATATGGGATTATGTGAAAAAAACTAATCTACGTTTGATAGGTGTACCTGAATGTGATGGAGAGAATGAATCCAAGCTGGAAAATACTCTTCGGGATATTATCCAGAAGAACTTCCCCAACCTAGCAAGCCAGGCCAATATTCAAGTTGAGGAAATACAGAGAATACCACAAAGATATTCCTCAAGAAGAGCAACTCCAAGTCACATAATCATCAGATTCACCAGGGTTAAAATGAAGAAAAATGAACTTTCTCTCTGGCTGCTAAGGGCAGCCAGAGAGAAAGTTCGGGTCACCCACAAAGGGAAGCCCATCAGACTCACAGCAATCTCTCAGCAGAAACTCTACAAGCCAGAAGAGAGTGCAGGCCAATATTTCAACTCTACAAACCAGAAGAGAGTGCAGGCCAACATCCTTAAAAAAAAAAGAACTTTCAACCTAGAATTTTATATCCAGACAAACTAAGCTTCGTAAGTGAAGAAGAAATAAAATCCTTTATGAACAAGCAACTGCTGAAAAACTTCATCACCACCAGGCCTGCTTTACAAAAGCTCCTGAAACAAGCACTAAACATAGAAAGGAACAACCAGTACTAGCCACTCTAAAAATGTACCAAATGGTAAAGAGCATCGACACAATGAAGAAATTGCATCAACTAATGGGTAAAACAACCAGCTGACATCAAAATGGCAGGATCAAATTCACACATAACAATATTAACCTTAAATGTAAGTGGGCTAAATGCCCCAATCAAAAGACACAGACTGGCAAATTGGATAAAAAGTCAAAACACATCAGTGTGTTGTATCCAGAAAATGCATCTCACATACGAAGACACACATATGCTCAAAATAAAGGGATTCAGAAATATTTACCAAGCATATGGAGAGCAATAAAAAGCAGGAGTTGCAATCCTAGTCTCTGATAAAATAGACTTTAAAACAACAAAGATCAAAAGAGACAAAACGTCATTATATAATGGTGAAAGGATCAATGCAACAAGAAGAGCTAACAATCCTAAATATATATGCACAAAACACAGGAGCACCCAGATACATAAAGCAAGTTCTTAATGACCTATAAAGAGACTTAGACTCCCACACAATAATAGTGGGAGACTTTAACACTCCACTGTCAATATTAGACAGATCAACAAGACAGAAAATTAACAAGGATATCCAGAACTTGAACTCAGATCTGGACCAAGCAAACCTAATAGACATCTACAGAACTCTCCAACCCAAATCCAGAGAATATACATTCTTCTCAGCACCACATTGCACCTACTCTAAAAATGGCCACATAATTCAAAGTAAATCACTCCTCAGCAAATGCAAAAGAACAGAAATCATAACAAACAATCTCTCAGACCACAATGCAATCAAATTAAAACTTTGGATTAAAAAACTAACTCAGAACTGCACAGCTTCATGGAAACTGAACAACCGGCTCTTGAATGTTGACTGGACAAACAATGAAATGAAGGCAGAAATAAAGATGTTATTCAAAACCAACAAGAATGAAGACACAACATTCTGGAATATCTGGAACACATTTAAAGCAGTGTCTAGAGGGAAATTTATAGCAATAAATGCCAACATGAGAAGCCAGGAAAGATCTAAAATCAACACTCTATCATCAAAATTGAAAGAGCTAGAGGAGCAAGATGAATAAAACTCAAAAGCCAGCAGAAGACAAGAAATAACCAAGATCAGAGCAGAACTGAAGGAGATAGAAACACAAAAAACCCTTCAAAAAAAATCAATAAATCCAGAAGCTGGTTTTTTTTGAAAAGATCAACAAAATAGACCACTAGCCAGATTAATAAAAAAGAAAAGAGAGAAGAACCAAATCGATGCAATAAAAAAATGATAAAGGAGATATCACCACCAATTCCACAAAAAAACAAACCATCATCGGAGATTGTTGCAAATAACTCTATGCACATAAACCAGTAAACCTGGAAGAAATGGATAAATTCCTGCACACTTGCACCCTCCCAAGCCTAAACCAGGAAGGAGTTGAAACCCTGAATAGACCAATAACAAGGGCTGAAGTTGAGGCAGCAATTAATAGCTTACCAACCAAAAAAAGCCCAGATCCAGATGGGTTCACAGCTGAATTCTACCAGACATACAAAGGGGAGCTAGTACCATTCTTTCTGAAACGATTCCAAACAATCCAAAAAGAGGGAATCCTTCCCAAATCATTTTATAAGACCAACATCATCCTGATACCAAAACATGGCAGAGACTCAACAAGAAAAGAAAACTTCAGGCCAATATCCATGATTAAAATATATGCAAATATCTTCAATAAAATACTGGCAAACCAATTGCACCAGCACATCAAAAAGCTTATCCAACAAGATACGTTCGTCAGTTTGCTCCTTTCTGCCCATGGACGCTGCCGAAGCAGCATCGTTAAAGTCTCTCTTCTCTCTGCGATCATGTCTAAGTCAGAGTCTCCTAAAGAGCCAGAACAGCTGAGGAAGCTCTTCATTGGAGGGTTAGCTTTGAAACAACCGATGAGAGCCTGAGGAGCCATTTTGAGCAATGGGGAACACTCACAGACTGTGTGGTAATGAGAGATCCAAACACCAAGTGCTCCAGGGGCTTTGGGTTCGTCACGTATGCAACTGTGGAGGAGGTGGATGCAGCCATGAATGCAAGGCCACACAAAGTGGATGGAAGAGTTGTGGAACCAAAGAGAGCTGTCTCAAGAGAAGATTCTCAAAGACCAGGTGCCCACTTAACTGTGAAAAAAATATTCGTTGGTGGCATTAAAGAAGACACTGAAGAACATCACCTAAGAGATTATTTTGAACAGTATGGAAAAATTGAAATGATTGAAATCATGACTGACAGAGGCAGTGGCAAGAAAAGGGGCTTTGCCTTTGTAACCTTTGATGACCTTGACTCCGTGGATAAGATTGTCATTCAGAAATACCATACTGTGAATGGCCACAACTGTGAAGTTAGGAAAGCCCTGTCAGAGCAAGAGATGGCTAGTGCTTCATCCAGCAAAAGAGGTCGAAGTGGTTCTGGAAACTTTGGTGGTGGTCGTGGAGGTGGTTTCGGTGGGAATGACAACTTTTGTCATGGAGGAAACTTCAGTGGTCGTGGTGGCTTTGGTGGCAGCCGTGGTGGTGGTGGATATATATGGTGGCAGTGGGGATGGCTATAATGGATTTGGTAATGATGGAAGCAATTTTGGAGGTGGTGGAAGCTACAATGATTTTGGCAGTTACAACAATCAGTCTTCAAATTTTGGACCCATGAAGGGAGGAAACTTTGGAGGCAGAAGCTCTGGCCCCTATGGTGGTGGTGGCCAATACTTTGCCAAACCACAAAACCAAGGTGGCTATGGTGGTTCCAGTAGCAGCAGTAGCTATGGCAGTGGCAGATTTTAATTAGGAAACAAAGCTTAGCAGGAGAGGAGAGCCAGAAAAGTGACAGGGAAGCTACAGGTTACAACAGATTTGTGAACTCAGCCAAGCACAGTGGTGGCAGGGCCTAGCTGCTACAAAGAAGACATGATTTAGACAAATACTCATGTGTATGGGCAAAAAACTCGAGGACTGTATTTGTGACTAATTGTATAACAGGTTATGTTAGTTTCTGTTCTGTGGAAAGTGTAAAGCATTCCAACAAAGGGTTTTAATGTAGATTTTTTCTTTTTCTTTTCTTTTTTTTTTTTTTTTGCACCCATGCTGTTGATTGCTAAATATAATAGTCTGATTGTGATGCTGAATAAATGTCTTTAAAAAAAAAAAAAAAAGCTTATCCATCATAGTCAAGTAGGCTTCAACCTGAGGATGCAAGACTGGTTCAACATATGTAAGTTTATAAACGTAATTCACCACATAAACAGAACCAAAAACAAAAACCACATGATTATCTCAATAGATGCAGAGAAGGCCTTTGACAAAATTCAACAGCTTTTTATGTGAAAAACTCTCAAAAAACTAGGTATTGATGGAATGTATCTCAAAATAATAAAAGCTATTTATGACAAACCCAAAGCCAATATCATAATGAATGGGCAACAACTGGAAGCATTCCCTTTGAAATCTGGCACTAGACAAGGATGCCTTCTCTCACCACTCCTATTTGATATAGTATATTGGAAGTTCTAGCCAGAGCAATCAGGCAAGAAAAAGAAATAAAGTGTATTCAATTAGGAAAAGAAGAAGTGAAATTGTCTCTATTTGCAGACAACATGATTGTATATTTAGAAGACCCCATCATCTCAGCTCAGAATCTCCTGAAACTGATAAGCAACTTCAGTAAAGTCTCAGAATACAAAATTATTGTGCAGAAATCACAAGCATTCCTATACACCAATAACAGAATAAAAGAGAGCCAAATTAAGAATGGACTACCATTCACAATTGCTACAAAGAGAAGAAAATACCTAGGAATACAATTAACAAAGGATGTAAAGGACCTCTTCAAGGAGAACTACAAACCACTGCTCAAGGATATAAGAGAGAACACAAACAGATGGAAAAACATTCCATGCTTATGGTTAGGAAGAATTAACATTGTGAAAATAGCCATACTGCCCAAAGTAATTTATAGATTCAACATCCAGTTCTGTGACCCTCTTCACAGAACTGGAAAAAAACACCTTAAACTTCATATGGAACCAAAAGAGAGCCTGCATAACCAAGACAATTCTCAGCAAAAAGAACAAAGCCAGAGGCAACACGCTACCTGACTTCAAACTATACTACAAGGCTACAGTAATTAAAACAGCATGGCACAGGTACCAAAACAGAGATATAGACCAATGGAACAGAACAAGGCCTCAGAGGCAATGCCACACATCTACAACCATCTGATCCTTGCAAACCTGACAAAAACAAGCAATGGGGAAAGGATTCCCTGTTTAATAAATGGTATCAGAAAAACTGGCTAGCCATGTGCAGAAAGCAGAAACTGGACTCCTTCCTGACACCTTACACTAAAATTAATTCCAAATGGATTAAAGACTTAAACATAAGACCTAACACCATAAAAACCTTAGAAAAACACCTAGGCAAAACCATTCAGGACATAGGCATAGGCAAGGACTTCATGACTAAAACACCAAAAGCATTGGCAACAAAGCCAAAATAGACAAATGAGACCTAATTAAATTCAAGCGCTTCTGTACAGCAAAGAAAACAATCATTAGAGTGAACTGTCAACCAACAGAATGGGAAAACATTTTTGCAATCTACCCATCTGACAAAGGGTTAATACCGTGAATCTACAAAGAACTAAAACAGATTTACAAGAAAAAACCCATTCAAAAGTGGGCAAAGGATATGAACAGACACTTTCAAAAGAAGACATACATGAGGCCAACAAACATATGAAAAAAATGCTCATCATCATTAGTCATTAGAGAAATGCAAATCAAAACTACGTTGAGATACCACCTCACGCCAGTTAGAATGGCGATCATTAAAAAAATCTGGAGACAGCAGATGCTGGAGAGGATGTGGAGAAATAGTAACACTTTTACACTGCTGGTGGGAGTGTAAATTAGTTCAACCATTATGGAAGACAGTGTGGCGATTCCTCAAGGACCTATAAACAGAAATTCCATTTGACCCAACAATCCCATTACTAGTTATATATCCAAAGGATTATAAATCATTCTATTTTAAAGACACATGCACACGTGTGTTCATTGCGGCACTGTTTACAATAGCAAAGACCTGAAACCAACCCAAATGCCCTTTGATAATAGACTGGACAAGGAAAATGTGGCACAAACACACCATCATGAATACTATGCAGCCCAAAAAAAAAAGATGAGTTTATGTCCTTTGTAGGGACGTGGATGAATCTGGAAACCATCATTCTCAGCAAATTGACACAAGAACAGAAAATCAAACACCGCATGTTCTTGTTTATAAGTGGGTGTTGAACAATGAGAACACATGGACACAGGGAGGGGAGCATCACACACTGGGTCTGTTCGGGGGGAATGGGGAGGGACAGCAAGGGGTAGGGAGGTTGGGGAGGGATAATATGAGGAGAATAGCCAGATATAGGTAACAGGCGAATGGAGGCAGCAAACCACATTGCTATGCCTGTACCTTTGCAACAATCCTGCATGTTCCGCACGTGTACCCCAGAACCTAAAGTGCAATAAAACATTTCTTTTTAAAAAAAGAAAAAAGGAAACAAGAGGCCATGAGACCTACATGAGAATAGAAGGCTTCATCATTTAACCCAGAACTGCCACAAATTCTCTGGAGTATAAGGCCAAAAAATTTTTTTAAATGACCTTGTTTCAATTCACTTTCTTACATTAAGCAGAGGGAAGTAAGTTTTAGGACAAATCTATCTAGGCAAAATGTCTGAGCTTCTCAGTGGGAAATGTGTATCCTTTTCTTTTTGTTCATCTAGACCTTTTTTTTCTGTGGGAAAAGTCACAAGGCCCCTGGGGCACAGGATACCCCATGAAGATACAGATATTTCAGGAAAGCAGAGCCAGCAGAATGGAAATATTTTGGGCCGGGCGGGGTGCCTCACGCCTGTAATCCCAGCACTTTGGGCAGCTCAGACGCATGGATCACCTGAGGTCAGGGGTTTGAGACCAGCCTGGCCAACATGATGAAATGCCATCTCTACTAAAAAATACAAAAATTAGCCAGGCATGGTGGTGCATGACTGTAATCCCAGCTACTCAGGAGGCTAAGGTGAGAAAATTGCTCGAACCCAGGAGGCAGAAGTTGCAGTAAGCTGAGATCATGCCACTGCACTCCAATCTGGGCAACAGAGTGAGACCCCGTCTAAAAAAAAAAAAAAAATGAGGCTATTTTGGTTCTGGGACAGAGTCCTTCTGAATTAAACAAAGGATGTAACCAGTTGTTGGGAAAACCTGAACAGAATGTAGGTGTCCTGGGACAAAGGATTGGCTGACAGCCTTTGGCAAGCATATTGAGGTCCAGAAAGAACCACTATTTCTAGCAGTGAACTAGAAAGAAAACCAGAGGTCAGTACAGAAACTCAGACAGTACCACAGTAGTATCTCTAGAACAACCTCCTGTCTCCTGCTCTCCTTCTTTCCATGGTTTCTTCCAAATCATGTTATGTTCCATTGACAGAAGGGTGATCTCACTCTCCTGCTCAGGACCTTACAAGGCTCCTTGTTGCCTCCGATTACTGAAGTGATCGTACATCCTGGTTTGCTCAGAAGTCTGTCTTACACTTATTATCCTTGTGTCATTATTAATGGCATCTCCTGTTGCCCTCAGTAGTGTTCCATTTGGTTAATTAATCATGTGGTCACCATATCTTCTTCTACTTACTTCAAACTTCTCTGCCCTATTTGCCATTCGTTTTTATGCCCAGGAGTTCTCAAATAATTTTATGCCCATCTAAAAGGAATACACTGTGTATACCATCATAGGTTACCCCTGCAACTTGAGTACAACTGTTTATTCCAGTAAGTTACACGTTTAGTAAATTACTTGTTCTAATAAGCTCAAACTCATTGGTGGACCTGCAGTGTTAAACACAGGTGTGGTGGAATCCTGACTTTGCCACTGACAAGCTGTGTGTCCATGAGCAGACCATATCTCCATTCTCAGATGTTAGTGTCTGTATCTGTAAGCACAGAGACAATCACAGAAACTAATTCATAGGGTTACACATAAGCCTTAGGAAAGAAGGTCCAGGTGAAGTGCTTATTGCATCCATGCTGGCTAATGGTGATGGTCATCACTACCTGCCACCAGCATCCCACGCAGCAGAATGCTGTCTGCTGGCTCCACTGCACAATGTGTCCTCACGGGCAGCAACGATACACTGCAGGCAGGGATCACAGTTTGCAGCCTTATTTGGCAAATGCTTGTGTCTTAGCTGGTGTTCCCCAGAAGCAGAGACTTAGATGGGGATTCTTTCCAAGTGATTTATTAGGAGTGTTTTCTGGAGAGGGAGCATGAGGGTTACCGGATAGAATACGTGGAGAGGAGAGAAGATACTAATCAAGATGTGATCTCAGTTTCAGATGAGCGTCAGTCCGATCCCATCAAGAAGCTCTGGAGCACAAAGTCTATCACAACGTTAGTCCTTGCTTTAGCAAGGGGTCTCCATTAGTTTGTGATATGCATGTGGACCTATTATTTCCTGCTGTGCCAGACAAACCCATGAAGACTTTGGTGGCTTGTGCATTTAATATGTGTAAACCACTGCATTTCTCAAAATCTCCATTTCTTCATTTCCAAAATGGCAATGATTGTACTTAGATTGTAGTTTGTTGTAAGGACTTAGAAATGACAATTTCCTAATCCTGACAGTAAATGGGCACATCTTTTCCTCACATCAGCCAGATTTCTCAGTGTGTTACCCACAGTATCTAGGTTCTTACTTACATATCTTTGCTCGTGATCTTTCTTCTCACACTTTCTCCCAACCACGACCCCAGAAAATGGTGCCTGAGCACTATGCATCACACACACACGTACACACAAGCACACACATACACATATGCACACATATATACACACATATGCACATACGCACACATACACACATGGACATGCACATACACACACATGCACACATACACACACTGACATGCACATGCACACACGTGCACACATACACACACGGACACACACATACACACATGCACACACACATACACACATGCACACATACACACACCCTTCCCCTCAACCTGCACCCACCTCAAAATGCCTCCCAAGTAGCCTCTACACTAAGCTTCCCACTTCAAAACCCTGGTCGAAGTCTCACCTTCTTCATCAGCCTGATAGACTTCCTCAAATTGACACTCATCTTGCCTTTCTCTAAAATCGTTTTCTACTGAATTCCATCAAGTTTAACATTTAATTGTTTCCTAAGTGCTTCATAGTTGTTTGGTCTCTTCCAACAAGATTTTAAATTTCTACTCCTCTAGCCCAATCCCACCACAGAACTCAGACAAGACCTAGGCATCATTTTGGTTAGATGATGAAGTATTTACTGCTGAGAAGGACAATGAAGTAACTTGGTTGACCATTTCAATTCTCAGATGCTTAAAGCTAGCAAAATTCTTTCCTGTGATCCAGAGGTGCTCGGCTGACAACCTGAACCAATAGTGCATGTAAAATGAATGATAATGGCTTCCCTGTAATTTAGCTCACAGATGAATCTTAGGTGAGATTTTTCCATTGAGTTCTAACAGTTTCTGAAAATTGGTGCCATAGGAGGTGCAAAGTGGAATGCCCAACACAGCTCTGATTATCAACTGCAGTCTATGCATGCATCGCAATAACAACAGCAGGGTTACGTTGCTTTCAGCATCCTGAAATTTCTTCTTAAATCAAAGCTTAAGTATTTTTAAAGTACAGCGTGTCCTAATTTATGCAATACGTGTATCTCTGGAAAGTTCATGTAAATTGGCATTTTTGAAGAGAGAATAAAGTTTTATTTAAAGTTCCCTTGGCGTATTCTCTAAGTGATGGTATTTGGTGACTTTTCCTGTAAATAATTACTCATTTATTTAGTTATTTTTGTGCAGAGTTTTTGGTCTTTTCAAACCAGCATGTGTCTATATTTTACTCTCAGATTTGTAGAAAAATAAATGAAATTAGAAAGCTACCATTATTCAATACTATTCATTTTTTTGTCATCTTTTCCCCCAATTTAAAATAGATGATTTTACTCATTTTAAAATAACATCCATTTTATATCATAAAATATCACATTTTACAGATGAGAAAATGAAAATTCAGAGAAGTCATTTCAAACTTCTCTGGGTTACAAAGTGTATTCATTTTCTAAGCTGCCAGAACGAAGTACCATAGGTTAGGTGGCTCAAAGAATAGAAATTTACTTTCTATTCTCACAGCTCTGGTGTCAACAGAATTTATTTCTTCTGAGATCTCGCTCCTTGGCTTGTAGATGGCCATCAGCTATGAACTGAATGTTTGTATGCTCCCAAAATGTATATGTTGAAGCGCTAATCCCCAATGTGATGGTATTCAGAGGTGAAACCTTTGGAGATTATGAGGCTTAGATAAGGTCATAAGGGTAGGGTCCCCGTGATGAGATTAGTGCCCTTATAAAGGAAGATCTCTCTCTCTCTCTTCTCCTCCCTCCCTCCCCTCTCTCTCTGCCCCCACTCCTTTCTCTCTCTCTCTCTCTCTCTCTCTCTCTCTCTCTCTCTCTCTCTCTCTCTTTCTCTCTCTCCCCGCATGCAGGTATCAAGGAAAGACCACATGAGGATATAACCAGGAAGGAGGCCCTCACTGAGATCCAGACCAAGCTGGCACCATGATCTCAGTCTTTCGGCTTCCAAAACGGAGAGAAATAAGTGTTCATTGTTGAGGCTACTCAGTCTATGGTGTTTGTTCAGTAGCCTGGGCTAAGACACTGTCTTCTCCCTGTGTCTTCATATGCACTCCTCTGTGTGTTCCTTTGTCCCAATTGCCTCTGTTTCCAAGGACACCGGTCATTAGATCATGGCCCACGCCATTGATCCCATTTTTCTTTATTACCTCTTTAAGACCTATCTCCAAATGTAGTCACATCCTGAGGGACTGGGCTTACCACCTCAGCGTATGAATCTGGGAGCAGGGACACAACACAGCCAGTATCATACAGCTATAAGGAGTGAAGAAGAATGAGGACTAGGACCCAGCAACCCCAAGACCTAATTCAGGACTCTCTTCCGCCGTACCTCTCTCTGTTTATGTTTTTTTCCTAGCTACATGTTGTTTGTGGAATTAAGAATAAGGTATCTAGCAAATAAGTTGTCATCCACATTTAAATGTTCCATCTACAGGCGTACCTCCTATGGTACGTAACCGAAAAAAGCTTTGCCTTCTACAAAATTTCACATGAAGAGTGATAGAGTTTACGTGGGGAAAACAAGGTTGGCTGACCACTCAGTATCTGTAAAACTTCGTAACAGAGCACTAACAAATACATTAACAGTCTTTTAAAAATCTTCAGCAGCTTCATCTCTCTTGGCATTTACACCCTAGCCTCAAATTAGTCTCCATCGTCTGCAGCCTTCACCACCACAGATTGGGAGTCTTCTTTTAGATATATGAATTAAATGAGATTTGCTTCTAATAGAGACCACTTTTATCAAAACTTAAAAATCGAATCCTGGGCTCAGACTTCATAAAGATGCTGTCCTCATATTCTCCCCTAATATTGTTTGTAAGTACCATGATCACTGGGACTGCTGAGTCTTAAAGGTATTCTAATCTGTAAAGTTCACACATGCTTCTGTCTTCAAGAACTGGTAAAACGGGGCCCAAAGTGCCTCCGGCCGGATGTCGTGGTGCTTGCGAAGGCGAGGCCATGAGTTCAAGGCCAACCTGAGCAGCCTTACAAGTTCTCATTGATAGGGAAAAAAAAAAAAAAAAAAAAGATGTAGTAAAACGATAATTATCACACTAATAGCTATGATTTATCAAGCACATGCTATATGTCAGACCCTCAGCCAAGTCTTTCACACACTTATAATCCTCATGATAATTCTGCAAGGTAGGCTTTTGTATCACTATTTTTCAAACTGTGATAGAAAGCCTCAAGAAAACTGAGGCTCAGATAAACTATGAAACTTCTCTAAAAGCACACAGACACCCAACCTGAATCCAGACGTTGATAGTAATCTGTGTTAACGGTCATTGTGGTAAGGAAGCGTTATTTCAGGCGTTTGCTATCTTTTCCATTTGTATTCTATTGTATTGACTTTCTGTCACAATCCAGACTTCTCTGCATATTTGATGAGTATCATATTTGCCACCATTAAGTCATAAATAAAACACCAAACAGAGCAGGATCAAGATTAGACCCTTCCCTCTTCTAAAGATTTTCTCATGGTCCTGCAGACATACCCTTAATCCGTACCACTCTTTGAGCATTTAATCTGCCCTGGATAGCCACGGGTTTTCACTGGTCTGTCTTCTCGCTGAGATTAACATACAGTTAGTCAATGCATTTGGTTCTTCAATCAAACCAATGACCACAAATGTCTCTGCTTTTCTTTTAGGCATTTACAATCATCAGACACATAATTTGTTTTCAATTATTGCCTACAATCAGCATTAAAGTTTAGTAGTTCGACTTTTTCTTCTTTGGATAACATCAGTAGCATGACTTCATTTCCTACCTAGAGTCTGCACTCGCATTGTCTTTAAGCTCTTTTTCAGTGTTGTGAGTGCTGGGTCGATGATTAAATCTGTAGACTCTGGACATATCCTACATGCTTCACTCAAAAATGGAAATATGACTCCATGTGAAACGGTGGATTTATTTAGATGTAAAATTCTTATTCTCTCTTAGTCAAATGTATTCTCTTAGAATGTATACTCCACATTTTAGAGTCTAGAGACCTCGGTCGTCACCAGAGAACAAAGAAGTTGAACACCACCGTCTTCCTTCCACCTTCTACTAATATTACATTCCAAGTTGTACATTTTTTTTCTTCTTTCTTTGAATATCCTTTTTGTAGTCTTTGGAGTTTCATGAGGTGCAGTGCATTTCAAAATTAACCCTTCTGGCTGGGTGTGGTGGCTCACGCCTGTAATCCCAGCACTTTGGAAGGCCAAGGCAGGTGGATCACCTAAGATCAGGAGTTCCAGACCAGCCTGACCAACATGGTAAAACTCTGTCTCTACTAAAAACACAAAAAAATTAGCTGGGCTTGGTGGCAGGTGCCTATAATCCTAACTATTCGGGAGGCTGAGGCAGGAGAATCACTTGAACCTGGGAGGTGGAGGTTGCAATGAACCAAGATCACTGCACTCCAGCCTAGGTGACAAGAGCAAGACTCTGTCTCCAAAAAAAAAAAAAAAAAAAAAAAAAGAAAGAAAAAAGAAAAAGAAAAAGAATAACTTTAAGCCTGGGCATGCTGGCTCACACCTGTAATACCAGCACTTTGGGAGGCTGAGGTGGGCAGATCACGAGGTCAAGAAATTGAGACCATCCTGGTCAACATAGTGAAAACCCGTCTCCACTAAAATACAAAAATTAGCTGAGTATGGTGGTACACGCCTGTAGTCCCAGCTACTCAGGAGGCTGAGGCAGGAGAATTGCTTGAACCCAGGAGGCAGAGGTTGCAGCGAGCTGAAATTGCACCACTGCACTCCAGCCTGGTGCCTGGTGACAGAATGTAAATTAGTTCAGCCACCGTGGAAAGAAATTTGGAGATTTCCCAAAGAGCTTCAAACATTTCTGCCATTCAACCCAGCAATCCCATTACTGGGTTATACCCAAAGAAAAAGAAAGCTTTTCTACCAAAAGGACACATGCACTTGCATGTTTATTGCAGTATTATTCACAATAGCAAAGACGTGGAATCCATCTAGGCGTCCATTAACAGTGGATTAAGTCAAGAAAATGTGGTACATACACACTACAGAATACTATGGAGCCGTAAAAAGGAGCAAAGCCATGTCCTTTGCGGCAACGTGAATATAGCTAGAGGCTACCATCCTAAGCAAGTTAACACAGGAACAGAAGACCAAATACCACACGTTCTTACCGAAAAGTGGGAACTAAGCAAAAATTGGGTACACGTGGACCTAAAGATGGGAACAACAGAGCCTGGGGACTAGTAGGGGCAGGGGAGAGAGGGACGGAAGAGGGCAAAGGCTGGAAAACTACCTATTGGGAACTGTGCTCACTACTCAGGTGATGAGATCATGCATCCTCCAAACCCCAGCATCATGCAATATGATATCCACGTGACAAACCTGCACATGTAACCCTTAAATCTAAAATAAGATGTGAAATTTAAAAAAAAATGGAGGACTTGGCCAAAACCAAAACATATTTTGCTAAAACATCTAGCTTTAATTTTAAGCTCCTGTGAACTCTAAGAAGGATTTAATTAATCTGCTTTTAAAAATTATTAATTTATCCTGACCTCATCAAAATGTAACACTGAAAGTGTACTTGATGTCCACAGAATTCGAATTTTGAGTCATATTCTTAAAATTAGAGTAAGTAGGAATCAACTCCAAAACGCATAAAATTTGTTTCAAATGTCCTAAGTAAATGTACTAACAGATAGACAAATGAATGACTATATGGTCCACTAGATAATGAACTGGATGCTACCAACAGACTTCCTGCCAAAGTCAGGAGTGACTCTGGACCTCATGAATGCTGGCAGAAGGTAACAATTGTCTATGAGGAGGAAGATAACCAATAGCATAGTGGTAAACGTTTAAGAGCTAGCTTACCAGAAGGAACAAATCTCATTTGTAGCATTTGTTAATTTTCATAGTGTAAATATTCTCATCATGGCTAAAGTAGTATCACTAAACAGAGCTGGGAAATGAGGCACACAATCAGCTCTCCCTAAGACAATCCGAGCCAGCTTCAGCAAACCAGTGAGCCTCTCAGGACAGCAGCAGTGGTCAGTATTTACACATAGGTTAAGATTTATTTTTCTTTGTTTTGTAAATATAATTATATTCAAATAAAAAATAGGATCAAATATTTTAATCTCTAACTACACAGAAATGCAGTCATGGACTTAGTAGATGAATATTTATTGACATGAGAAAATATTCCATATCAACATTTTTAATGGGGGGAACATGTCAAAACAATACATCATAAGCAGCTTATTGAAAATATAAATACAAAGTAAAATTTCCCAAAGCATTTCAGAGTGAAAATACAGAGGATTAAATGAAATGTTCAAATATTAGAAGCAATAAAAAAAGAAACAGACATCTTATCTACAAAAAAATATTTTGCTTTCCATTAGCAGAAAGATATACCAGAAAGCCATCAAATATTTTTGTCATTACTTTTAATGGCAAAACCAGCAATTACTTTTGCACCAATTGAAAATCTTGAGGGAAAATTGAGTCTTGAGGGAAAGTCTTAAGGGAAAATTGTTGTCAACCTGGAATTCTATAACCAGATATCATTCAAAAGTGAAAGAAAATAAGGATTAAGAGATCATAATATTGGCCGGATGTGGTGGTTTACGCCTGTAATTCTAGCACTTTGGGAGGCCAAGGTGGGTGGATCACCTGAGGTCAGGAGTTCAAGACCAGCCTAGCCATAATGGTGAAACCCCATCTTTAAAAAAGAAAAAAAATATTAAAAATAAATAAATAAAGAGATCATAATATTAACTGATCATCACTGAAAGAAATGCTAAAGTAATCTAAAAGAACTACTGAAAAAGAAGAAAGTAATACAGATGGGAAAAGCAGAATGCAAGAAGTAAACTAAAAGTAGATAAATTAATGTTAAAAATTTTACAGCAAATACTAAAAATCTAGAAATAGAATGTAGCAGCCTTAATCTAGTTAAGAAAGATTCCGAAAATGTAATCAATCCAAATAGGGCAGAAAATGAGAAAACTTTTAAAAGAAGCATAAAGAGCATCGTAAATAGACACAAAAATGAACAAATACATTTAAATAAATCTGCAATCACAAAAAGACGTAATTAAATAAATCAGTAAAAAAGAGTTTGTTGAACTGAAAAAAAAAAAAAAGAATCCAGGTATACACCACATACAGAAGGCACATCTAAAACAAACGTGCTAGGATGTTGGTTCCATGTTGAGGCTGAAGTTGCTGTAGCTTTGCCATGCCAAACACTGACAGTCCAAGCAAACACTTATGAAAACTTGATCTTACCAGAGTTGCCTTTAATACCATATATACAATACTCTAGCATATGTGCACAGCTACATGTGTATACACATATGTACGTGTATATGTGTTTGTATGCATGTAGATACTCTGACTTACAATGAAGTTACGTTTGAATAAACTCATCATAAAGTCAAACAATCCTAAAAGGAACCATCGTAAGTTGAGGGCATCTATGCATGTAAACATGTATATCTCCTTAGCCATGTCTCCTTAGCGACAGACCTCTCTGCCTTCCCCTAAATGATCTGTAGGTCATGTTCTTAAATATCCTGGTCAGACCCTCTCCTTCAAGTAAGTGATAAGCTAAACACCTTTTTTTTTTTTTTTTTTTTCAAAACAGTCTCACTCTGTCTCCCACGCTGGAGTGCAGTGGTAAAATCTTGGCTCATTGCAAACTCTGACTCCCAATTCAAGTGATTCTTGTGCCTCAGCCTCCCAAGTAGCTGGGATTACAGGTGTACGCCACCACACCTGGCTAATTTTGTATTTTTAGTAGAGATAGGGTTTCACCTTGATGGCTAGGCTGGTCTCAACCTTCTGGCCTCAAGTGATCCGCAGACCTCAGTCTCCCAAACTGCTGGAATTATAGGTGTGAGCCACCAAGCCCAGCCAAAACACATTTTTTTATGGCCTTACATAAAAGGAACACATGAAAAAAACTACAGCCAATGGCCACAGAACATTACTGCTGGGCGGACTTTAGCTATCCTCTAGAAGAGGTTCTTTTGAAGATTACAGATCCCTTGGAGAATCTAAATAAAGTTATAGACCCAGGAAAAAAATAAGGCCCGTAACAGAATTATGCATACTACTTATGGGGATTTGCAGGCCCCACCACAGTCCAAAAGCCAATCCTTGAACCATATTAACAACTGTAGATAGACTCCAGTTTACAGACCTGTGGCAACAAGATAAACAAAAAGCATTGCTGGAGAAAAGGTGTTAAGCCTCCCCGCCCCACCGGCCAAGGCTGCCTCTCTAGGCTGTGGCAAAAGCAGAATGCAGAGTTGAGGGCCGGCCTGGCTCCATCTCTCATGGAGTGCTCTGTCTACAGGTCTCGGGATACATTTTCTCACAGTGTTGGTGTCATTCTCTACCCTCAGAAAAGTCATTCTGTAATAAATGGAGGAGCCTAACTCTTTCTATTCCATCTTTGGAGCTACTTTAAATGCAAAACTTAGGCTAAATGATGAGTTAACTGTTGGCTCAATGAACGCAGAAGGGTCAGATGGCCCAAATTTTAATGAAAGGACCACTGGAATGTGTATTAAGTTGAGATGCTGTGAAGACAGATATCACACCTTACATGTAAGGCATTGGCATAAACAGAAAACTTGGAGTCGTTAGGGTATGGCAGGTTGGACCCTTAAATTATAATCCTTTCCAATAAGGAGTTCGCCAGGTGCTGTAAAGTTACCTGTCTCTTAAAACTGCCTGGTGCTATCAAAGAAATTAATTTGCTTTATGATTATAAATCATTTTTAATAATAACACAGAGGCCATACACAGTGGCTCATGCCCACAATCCCAGCACTCTGGGAGGCCGAGGTGGGTGAATCATTTGAAGTCAGGAGTTCCAGACCAGCCTGACCAACATGGAGAAACCTGTCTCTACTAAAAATACAAAATTAGCTGGGCGTGGTGGCACATGCCTGTAATCCCAGCTATTTGGGAGGCTGAGGCAGGAGAATTGCTTGAGCCCAGGAGGTGGAGGCTACAGTAAATGAGCCAAGATCGCACCACTACACTCCAGCCTGGGCAACACGAGTGAAGCTCTGTCCCAAATATAAATCAGCCAGGCACTGGTGCATGCCTATAATCCCGGGAAGCTGAGGCAGGAGAATCACTTGAACCTGGGAGGCAGAAGTTGCAGTGAGCCAAGATCACACTACCGCACTCCAGCCTGGGTGACAGAGCAAGACCCTGTCTCAAAATAATAATCATAATAATAAACAAATTTTTAACTGAGTAAAGAAGGAAATTGTCTTCCATGAATTCATACAAGACTGGTTATATGATTTTTTTAAAACAAGAGCTTGGATCACTAGAGACACAAAAACAGGAAAACCTCATCTGATTTCAGGAACTGCACAATATTTTTTTCTGATCATATTCAAAAATCAAATTTTCTATACTTTGCTTTCATTTTCACTAAGAAATGTGTTCTTTGATAAAAGCGACTGAAGCTTTTTATGAGAGTTGAGTTAAGGAGGAAAACACTCTTTTGTCTTCACTATTGAAAAGCACGCCATCATTCTTTGAAATGTGTGAAAGGTGGGAGAGTAAATTAAACTTTATGCTCTCCCATAAATTTGAAAGATGCTGTTCGAGGCCACAGCCTATTTGCTCATCAATATTCACATCTAGTCCTGAAAGCCCATCATGTTGTCAAGAAGATACCACCTTTGGGAATCAGGAAGACACTACCTTTGGGAATTCGATGACTAATTGGAGCCGAAGACAAATTCAGGCTCTCGTGTTGCTACTCCTAACTGAATTTCTGAACTTTTCACAATGGTGAGTGAATCTAAAGCATTTCAAGTTGATTCACACAGTTTGTTTGACATAACCTGTGAAAGACTAGAAATAGAAAGTTAACTGTACCCCATCAGATTGTAAACCCTATGAGAGCAAGCCTTCTGACTCATTTATGGCCATGTCCTTTGTGCCTGGCATGAAGTGTGAAAAAGTACTTATTGAACTAATAAATACGTGCGTAACTTTTCCTCGTACACTTGTATATTTTATTTGTAGCATCTAGGTGTTCACATCTAAAATAATTTATTCAAAGCTTATTTTTTTTTTGAGACAGAGTCTCACTCTGTCACCAAGGTGAAAGTGCAATGGTGTGATCTCAGCTCACTGCAACCTCTGCTTCCTGGGTTCAAGTGATTCTCCCAACTTAGCCTCCTGAGTAGCTGGGATTACAGGCATAAGCCACCACGCCCGGCTAATTTTTGTATTTTTAGTAGAGACAGGGTTACACCATGTTGGCCAGGATGGTCTCAAACCCCTGACCTCAGGTTATCCACCTGCCTCTGACTCCCAAAGTGCTGGGATTACAGGTGTGAGCCACTGTGCTGGCCTAAAGCTTTATTTAAAGGCAGTCCATATGTACAGCCAACTGACTTTCAACAAAGGTGCTAAGAACACATATTGGAGAAAAGACAGTCCGTTTAATAAATGATGCTGGAAAAATTGAATATCTGCATATAGAAGAAAGAAACTAAATGCCTTCAACTCAAAATGTATTAGACTTAAATGTAAAACCTGAAACTGTGAAACTACTAGAAGAAAATAAGTAAAATGCTTCACAACATTAAATTGGGCAAAGAATTTAAAAACAAGACCTCAAAAGCACAGGAAGCCAAAGCAAAAAATAGGCAAATATCAAAAATCTTTTGCACAGTAAAGAAACAATTAATAGAGTGAAGAGACAACCTGCAGAATGAGAAAGCATATTTACAAACTATACATCTGACGAGGGGTTAATAACCAGAATATGTAAGGGACTTTACAGCAAAAACAAATAAGCCTAAATTGACAAAACACCTTAATAAACATTTCTAAAAAGAAGACATACAAATGGCCAACAGATATATGAAAAAGTGCTCAGAATAACTAATCATCAGGGAAATGCAATCAAAACCACAATAAGATGCCATTTCACTCCAGTTAAAATGGCTATTATCAGAAAGACAAAAGAAAATAAGGGTTAATGAGGGTGTGGGGAAAGGAGAACCATTACACATTGTTGTTGGGAATGTAAATTAGTACAGCCATTTTGGAAAACTGTATAGACGTTCCTCAAAAAAATTAAGACTAGAACTACCACATTATCCAGCAATCCCACTACTGGGTATATAACCAGAGGACACGAAATCAGTATGTGAAAGAGATATTTGCAATTCCATATTTACTGCAGCAGTATTCACAATAGCCAAGATATGGAATAAACTTGTGTATCCAACAACAGATGAATGGATAAAGAAAATGTGGTATAGGTACACAATGGAATACCATTCCTCCATTAAAAAAGTAGAAAATCCTGTCATTTTTGACAACATAAACAAGCCCGGAGGGCATTATGTTAAATACAAGCCAGACTCAGAAAGCCAAATATTACATGATCTCACTCACATGTGGAATCTAAAAAGCACTTATATCACACAAGTAGAGAATGGAACAGTGTTTACCAGAGGCTAAGGGGTGGATAGTGGGAAAATGGGAGAGGTTGGTCAATGGGTAAAAAGCTACGATTGGGTAGGAAGAATTAGTTCTGGTGCCTAATTGCACAGTAGGGAGGCTTTGATTAGCAGTAAGATATTGTATATCACAAAATGTCTAGAAAAGAGGCTTTTGAATGCACTCATCTCAAAGCAACGATAAATGCATCGGGTGATGCATAGACTATCCCAATTTAATCGTTATACAGCAAATGCATGTATTAAAACATCAAATTGTACCCATAAATACATATAACCACAACTTCATTAAAAAGTAAATAAAACAATAAAAGCAGCTCATAAGAGCAAAGAGAAAAAGGGAAAAGGGAGGAGTTCCCAGCACATCAAAATAGAATCCCAAAACCCAATTCAATGTGTAATGACTGTCGACTTTATAAAGCGATTGAGGCTTTGCCCACTAATGTTTGATTTCAAATTATGCACACAAGAGTTCTTAAAATTACCTGGGCTGCTATCTATCTAAATCAAGCCCTGACAAAACCAGGAATTCAATGAGTCAGAAACAGAGTAAAGTTGACTCATGGAAAGGCCATGCCCATCTGGCACTTCCATTTCTCTCCTTACCCAACACTCCCCTCGCACTTTCAGACCCTTGCCAATTCCTGCTACTCTCTCCTGGCACTCACTATTGCACCCAAAGTGTCACACTTGGCTTGGTTTTTGGTCTCTGTATTTCTCCTTTCACCCCACTTATGACCTTTTGATCTCTACGTGCAGGCCTCCTATTCCTGAGCTCTTGATAAAAATAAAAATAAAAATAAAAAAATTCCAGGACAGATCTCTTCTTAATGTTCTGTTATAAGCCAACAGCAACTTTTGAAAGATTATAAGACCGCACAGCAATTTTCTCATCTTTATGTCTTTGATAACGTCATCAACCACCTGTGCGTACGAACTCATTGGTATATGTGAGCACACATGCCAAAATACACACATACATATACAGAAACACACACGCACAGTTTGCATACTAGAACTAGACACTAGAACTTTATGTGTAGGTTGCAAGTTTTATAATAAACCATTTTCTGGTATCAAATGTCTAAAAACATTAAATGACCACTTATTTTCATGGCACAGGCTTGTAATCATTATCATTCATGTTGGTGAGCCTATGACATTGCAAGATATTAGTGTACTTTCTGATACAGCAACAATTTAGTCATTTCTGAGCAGTTTCAGTAGTTGGTGGATTTGGACCAAGTGAAAGCTGACACTTCCTACCTAAAGGATGCTAACATGGTTAATTTCATCTGACACTAGCTTGGTGACCAAATGCCCATTTGTTCTTGAGGACTGAGGTTTTCTTCAATGACACCTGAATGGGATCTGTAAGCCATTTCTATATTTTTTGTTTTTATTTTTGAGATGAAGTCTCACTCTTTTGCCCAGGCTGGAGTGCAGTGGGGCAATCTCGGCTCGGCAACCTCTGCTGCCCGGTTTCAAGCCATTCTCCTGCCTCAGCCTCCCGAGTAGCTGGGATTACGTCTGCCACTGCGTCCGCCTAATTTTTGTAATTTTAGTAGAGACAGGGTTTCCCTATCTTGGCCAGGCTGGTCTTGAATTCCTGACCCTGTGATCCACCCACCTCTGCCTCCCAAAGTGCTGGGATTACAGGCGTGAGCCACCGCGCCCAGCCAACCATTTCTAAAGTAGAGTTTACTACAAAAAAAAAAAAAAAAAGGAAATAATTCTTGGAAAATTAACAAGTTCACTTATCTATCTGTGTGTCTATTTTCCACACATTCGTGTATGACTTATTATATGCAAAGATTTGGAACTGCCTGGCACATCGTAAGTGCTCTATAATTGTTCATTATTGTGATGTGGAAAGAGCATTATGGGCAAGACAGACTCACAGTGTTCTTTGCATAATGAGGCTTTTGCCAATGCTTGGGTTTCTCCTCTTGTTGCCTGCCCCTGTATCATCCAGCATTGTCTCCTTTTTTATTTCCATGTTTCTTGATCTGTGTTAATCTTGTCTTCTGTATCCACACTGAAATGCTAACTGGAAAACCGAAAAAACATGTAGCATTTTAGGCAAATCCTCAAAATTCAATGAATAAGACACTAAGATTTTTAACCTTAATTAGAAGATTTTATTTCACTGCTATCACTGCTATGCAATTTTCTGCAGGCAGGATGAACTCATTTGACACCCTGTAGCAACAACTCTACCCAAACAATTCTGGAAACGTTCTCAGGACACCCTTGCAACCACGTAACCAGTCTCCCAGTGACAGGGGAAGTGCTATTTACAGTCCTAGGCAGGCTTAAGAAGGGAAGAAGAGTGTCCTGGCAAAGTCCACTCAGTTCAAATGACCTCTTCACCACAGTGCTTTTCCTCTCTCTCTTACTCCCAAACTGTGTAAATCAAAGCTATAGTTTGCTCTCAGAAAGGTGGGAGAGAGGAGAATGTGCTATTTCAATCGTTACTTACGTGCTATAAATTGAACAACTATCAATTATTTTATTATTAATCGTTGCATCTCAACATCAGAATAGGGTCCCAATAAATGTTTATTTAATGAATGAATGAAGGTTGGTAAAGCAGATTTTATTCACCAATACAGCTAATGCATCATTCTCATGTAAACGAAACTTTATTGCATGCATCACCACTGCTTTATATTACTTCATGGAAAGATAAACAAACATCAAAAGATATCACCACCTGAAACAAAAACGTACACTTAGATGCCCCTGACAGGATCAGTTACGGAACTGATTTGGTTCAAAGAGAACATTCACACAGAACTCCATTCCCACATGACTTTATTCTACTGTTCAGATTGTTTTGCTTACACCTAAATCAGAGAGGCTTTCCCTTCTTCAGTGAGTGTTATAACTTCCAGAGCAAATGAAAACATCGCTTTGTAACATTTCACCACCATTTAGTTAATTACTGCTTAGACAGATACTACCCAAAATAAGTTATTTCCTATTTAAAACTAAAACAGTAGGCAAAATCTGACTTTTGAAATTAGCCAATAAATATCAAAATATATTTTCGTTGGAAAGAAAATACCATAGAATATTCAGCAAATGTTTTCTGAAAGAATAATCTAGTCAGAAAAATTTGAAATGGAGTGTTTTGAGAAAATTTAACAGCACAGTAAGTCTAATGTGAGCCCTGCCTTCCTTTCTTCAAATATAAGTATCTTCTTATTTCTTCAAAACTTAAAAAGAAGGCTGGGAAGACTAAGTGATGGAAAGGAACATGTTCCATATTAGGTGGCATAAAAATTGACTTTTAAGGGGAGTCAAGTCTGGACTTTTACCTAGAAATTCAGAGCTTGGAAACCATTCAGTCAGAGGTCACAGACCTCAGCCAGCACTCAAAAACTGTGGATTTCCTATTTTAAAAAAACCGCACACACTCAAACACACACACTCACACACACACACACTCTTAGATTTCTAGTTTCTCCAAATTCACCTCCCCAACCCCACCAAAACTGGGTTCTGGGCTCCTCTGATCAGGAGGTTTTCTCCCTTCGGGTGGAAGGTTGACGTGAGGAAAGCCTAGCCTAGGCTTCCCCAGTTATCCTGAGTCACACACATGCTCCTCCTGCTGCTGTGAAACTAACGAGGCCAAATCCAACTTGTCAATCTTGACAATCTTGAAACTTGGACCAGGAACAGAATGAAATGCAGATGCAGAGGAATATAGTTCTGCCATTTTGAATTTCCGCTTGTTTATCCATCTGACAATTGCTAAGAATACAAGGCAAATCTGCAATGCCGGAAGCAGTTCTTAGCACAAATGTCCACATTTCAGTCTTCACTTGTATTGAATAATATTCAGGTTGATGGGTGCAGGAAACCACCATGGCACATGTATACCTACGTAGCAAACCTGCACGTTCTGCCTATGTATCCCAGAACTTAAAGTAAAATAAAATAAAAATCTTCAGAAAAGAAAAAAAAAAAAAAAAAAAAAAAACAGTGTTCTTTGTTAGGGTTTGGTTTGCCAGCAAACCTCAACAGGTTGTAAGTTCTTCCAGAGGAGGGAAATCTGTGATGTGATTATTGCACATTGCATGCCTGTATCAAAACATCTCACATACCCTGTAAACATATGTACCTACTATGAACCCACAAAAAAATAAAAAATAAAAATGAGGAGCGGAGGGAAATCCTTACCTGCCTGGCCCAGTCATGCCATCATTTTATACCAACCCAGCCCTGAAGGTTGATGGATACTGGAGCGTAATGGAGGGCTATTATCTGAAGGGGTAAGTCAACATTGGAATAAGCCACCTTACAACTTTCACGTTAACATCTAAGTAAATGCTATGGTAAGGTGTTGCTTAAGAACACGCGATGGGAGCTCAAAGCATTGAGGTCAGTTTCTAAAACATTCAAATCGCATTGCTGTTTCACAAAATGGGTTTTAGAACCCAAGTAGTTCAGTAACTGCCTCCATCTTTTTACAGCCGACATGACATCAACCATCAATTTAGGAAGGAAATATTTAAATAGTAAGAAATGAAACATTTCTTTACCATAATTGATTGTTCTTATTCTTTATGAGGTTAAAATCCCTGACACTTTTCATTTAAGAAAAAAAAAAGCTAACTTCTGGTGAACGTAAATGTTTTTAAGAGCTGAAACCATTTTAATGTAAAAGGGAAATTGCTTTAAAGTAATTCATAAAGACACAAATAAAATCATAAGTATTCAGAATCTGAAACAAATTCATTTTATGAAGCAAAATGCACAAAATCAAATATTTTTCACGGCAATTAAAGATAATTTTCCTCAGGGAGTTTGGAAAATTCTCTCCAAAGTTCTGATTGATAAGCCTTTACAAGAAAAAGACTGCTTTTTGAGGTAATAAATCGCCTACTGACATACTCTACACAAAGCTTCAGTGTTTAATACCAAGCTGCAGGGATATGAATACAAAGACATCAATTATCCCAAAATAGATTGGGGCCGAGTCCTGTTCGGTTATTAGTTCTTTAAGCTATGTCCACAGGGGACAGGGAGAAATAGAGATTTGGCAATCAGCTGGTTAATTTGATCACTGTAGTCAACTGCACTGTATAATTTAGATCGGAAACATACACTGACCTGGTGTTTCTAATTTGGAGCATTCATCAAATTAGTAAAATAATTGCCAATTCTCAATTTCACTATACCCGGTAAACAGAGTTTTAGTAACACTGATCAAGTTTTTGCTTACAGTTATAAACACAATTAGACCTTGTGTAGTTTGGGCATCTGTACCTTTTAGATGGTGTCCCATTTTCTACACAGTTCTCTCCCCAAGCTGTGAGCCTGCTTCCCCTTATCTGCTCCTCCCTGCCAAGATGATCTTGCCTCCTAGCATGGGAAGGGAATGAAGACCATCAGCTAGGAACTGCCTCAGCTTTCCCTCCTCCAACACACACACACACACACACACACACACACACCACTCCTTGACTTCTGTCTCAATGGGAGGGCTGTCTGTCTTTCTTTACAAAACCAACTTCTTAGCTTCTTCTCCAGATTCCATCAATACAACCTCACAGGGATCTTGCTCCATCTTCTTTATTTTATTTTACTATTCTTTTTATTTTTTGAGACAGAGTTTCAATCTGCTGCCCAGGCTGAAGTGCAGTGGTGCGATCTTGGCTCACTGCAACCTCCACCTCCCAGGTTCAAATGGTTCTCCTACCTCAGCCTCCCGAGTAGCTGCGATTACAGGTGTGCACCATCACACCTGGCTAATATTTGCATTTTTAGTAGAGAAGGGGTTTTGCCACGTTAGCAGGCTGGTATCAAACTCCTGACCTCAAGTGATCCGCCCGCCTTGGCCTCCCAAAGTGCTGGGATTATAGGTTTGAGCCACCGCGCCCAGCCCATCTTCTTTATTTTTATCCCTTCCCTTTTCACTGGCTCAGTCAACTCAGCATAAAAACAAATTAATCCTCTCTCTGGTGAAAAAGGCACCTTTGTACACCATTGTTAAAGAGTGTAAATTAGTAGGATCTTTCTGGAAAGCAATCTGACAGAAGATATTGAATCTCCTTTAAAAGGTTCAGGTCTTTTGACCCCATGAGTTCTTCTAGGAATCACTCCTAGGGGAATCATATAAGATACAGAGCCAGCTTAATTTCAAAGAGGCTCCTGGTAGTTCTATGAGGAGGACATTTCTGCAGCTTTTAACGTCAGGGGAAAATATTGTCAAGTGGGAGTGTCGTTCAAGTAAACACTGGAGGCTTGTCTGACAGATGAGGGTGATATCTGTGTGTCAGAGGCTGAGTGAGCACTCCTCACACATCATGAGGTGATCAGAGTCCGCTTCTTCACTACTTCACCCCTCATCGACTAGAACACAGTGCACGTGGTGGACAACTCACAAATATGTGTTGAATGCGTGTAGGAAAGAAGTTGTATTTCTGTCTAATTAAATAACTCCATGTGGAGAAATATCCAGGGAGGAAGGGGATGTAGCCAATTAGATCAGCCAAATCACCCCTGGTGATTAATTTGGGGACAGATGCTACAGCCAAACCTCTGCACGTGCAGAAGCAAAGGTACAACCACCCATTTGGGCTCTTCTCAACTCACTGAAAATGCAAGAAAAAGACTGGAAGGAAGAGTTTAAAAAGATCACAGCAGCGTTTGGACGAGCAAGGTTGGACCCTTGTGGCGTTAACACTTTCCTTTACTGTCCCATTTTCTACGATGAATGTGCACTCCACCTATAATCTCAAGAAAGTTGAAAAATAGCCCCTGCCAGAGAGCTGCATAGCTATTGCCTCTCCTTTTCACAGCTAAGCCTCCTGAAAGGGTCCTCCACCTCCCTGCCTCTCAGAGGCACTGCTTTACCACTGCACTAAAATGGGCATTGCTGGGGTCACCAAAGGCCTCCAAGTTGTTCAGCCCTATCCTCATCTTGCTGAACACTCTCCTGACCCCTAAGCCACCTACTGGAAATCCTTTCCTCCTTTGCATTCCAGTGTAACACTCCTTCTATCCTTCACTTGCTTTTTTCTTCCTCCCCCTGCCGAATGCTGGTCATCCCCAGGATTCTCTTTTCATTTTTCTTCTCACTGTAGATTATGTTTAGGGGATCTCACCACACTTTTACATCAACCAGCCTATGTGTTGATAACTCTCTGAACTTAGTTCTCTAGATTATTCTAGGCTTCCAAATCGTATGTGCAACCACTGACTGTGTGTCCCACGAAAGCCTCATATCTCCATGTCTAAAAGCGAAAGCCTCTCTCCTCCCTATAGCACTGATCTCTGCTCCTTACAAGCCAGTCCACAAACCTTGGATCCTTTGAGATACTTGGTCCCTCTCACTGCTCCAATGCATAAAAATAGTCACTACAGTGGGGAGTTGGGGAGGGATAGCATGGGGAGAAATGCCAGATACAGGTAATGGGGACGAAGGCAGCAAATCACACTGCCATGTGAGACCCTATGCAACTATCTTGCATGTTCTTCACATGTACCCCAAAATCTAAAATGAAATTAAAAAAATAGTCGCTATAGCTGTCAATTATTTACCAAGTGAACTTTCTTCTGAACATCTTCTGTTTATTCAGGTACTCATTCATTCAGCATTCATATGTCTCTATGGGTAAAAATGAATATGGTACATCTCTGCCGAGGTAGTGAGGGGTACAAACTGATAAATCAGTCATGACAGCAAGTTCAATCATATAGGCATATATATAATGCCACAAGATTGAACAACTAGATGAGTTGGGAGAAGCCTTTCAGCAAAGGATTCCTGACAGACAAAAGCCTTAGATTCAGTCAGTGACGGTAGGAATGAAGCGGGGGGGGAAAGGTGGAGCTTGCTGATGTTTCAGAAAATGGTGTTAGGGGAGTGGTCAAGGATGCCTCTCGGGTTTCTGACTTAAGAGGTAAGAGAAATGGACATAACGCCTACTCACCAGGCCCCCTACTCTGAGTCGGAGAATGTAAGAGGAGAAGCTGCTCTGGGAAGTAGTTCAGTTCAGAGCCAAGTCCACAGTTCCAAAGTGAGTTCACACGGGCCCATGAGAAGCCCAGTCTCTACATATGTATATTTTTTCCATTTATTGATTGAAAAGTCTCATCTCCTACATTCTGTCACTCAGCAAATATTAAATGCCTACTGTGTACCAGACGTTGTCCAAGGTACTAGAAATAAGAAGATGGGCAAGATCAGTACAGTTCTACCCTGAGGGTGTTGAGAGTTTCATTAGTTGAATGAAAGAGAATACAAAGTCAGACAACATGAACGATTTCTGTTTCCGTTCGGAAGGGCAAAAAATAAGAACGTATATTCTTCCTTGTTTTAAATACAAATCATTAGCGTTTTTCTACTACGTGCATAAAGAATCTCTGGGAGGGTATGTAAGAAACCAGCCCCAGTGGCTGCGTATGGAAAACTGAGGGAGAAGGGCAAAAAGAGACTGTTCACTCTGCTTTGTGCGTTCTCAGTTTGAACCAGGAAGGAATTACAGGTTCAAAAAATACTTTCAGGAGAATATAGTGGTCAAGAAGTCTCACAAAACCGACACTGAAAACTGAAGCTGAATTAGTAGGTGTCTGGGGCTCCAGGGGAAGCAGTGTGACTGTGAGGTGTGGGGATGAAGAATCACGGGTGTACAATGTGGGGGCGGAGAGCCTCTTGCAGCGCCTGAATGCAAGCGAAAGGACAGAGAGAAAGAAGAGACTGTGGGGGCGGAGCACTCCCCTAACGAGAGCACTTGGCGGGGAGAGAGAGAGAAAAGAAGAAGGAGAAATAATTAAAGAGGGTGCCTGGCCTAGTGTCCTGGCCTCCTAAGCAGTTTCCACACAGTCTCACAGTCTCTCCTCAATCTGACCTTTCCACTGTGGTCACAGTGACGTCAGGGCTCCTCACCATCTCTGAAAGAACCCCACACTCCTCCTTGGCCCACGTGGGTTCCTTCGTGCTGTGGTCTTGTATGCCGCCCCACCTCTCACGGTTTCTCCCACTCCCCTCGGAAAGTCTCCCTCTTCCAGCCAGTGTCAGGTGAGGTGCAGTTCCCGGCATCCCCACGCTTTCCTTTGGACTCTGGCAATCTCGTCTTCACCTGGCTCAAGAGCGTTCGGTCAAAAAACACCACCGCTAAGAGGCTTTTCCCGCTGGCTTTCCGGACCTCCAGGGTCAGCAGCCTCTGCTCTGTACTCCATAACACCCACAGCCTTCTTTACAAGGTGTGGCTCATTGGTTTCATCACTTCATCTCACCTCATCTTCATTCTGTCACTCAGCAAATATTAAATGCCTACTGTGAACTAGATGCTGTGCAAGCTGTGCTAGAAATAAAAAGATGGGCAAGGTCAGTACTGTAAGCCCTGAGGATGCTTACAGTACACACACACACACACACACACACACACACACACACACACACACACACACGTATTCTATGTCTGTATCTACTATAGAGCACAAAACAAAACCCAAATTAGCTACTCGCAGAAGTGATTAGTGTTAGCAAGAAAAGGGAGAGGGTAATCTTATAAACTATTTGGCAGTAAGAACCCAGTGATCTTTTTAATTAAATTAATCCTTAACATTTTAAGTGTTTAATTGAAAATTTAACATATAATCAGGTAACTTTATATCTAAGTAAATTTTTATTTCAGAAAATAACCCAAGGATAGCAATAATAAAATGTCATATCATAAAGAGGGAAAAGAAAGTATTCACTAAAAAAGAATGATAAATATCACGTAATTTTTGCTGATAATGTCAATTCCTTTCATTGGCAATTTTTCTAAACAACTATATAAAATCTGCTAAAAGTTTTATTAAAGCTCGAACATCGTATTGGTCACACAGAAATACTCAGGTGGGGTCAGGCAAGGTGGCTCATGCCTGTAATCCCTGTAATCTCAGCACTTTGGGAGGCCAAGGTGGGTGGATCACTTGAGGTCAGGAGTTCGAGACCAGCCGGACCAACATGGTGAAACTCTGTCTCTACTAAAAATACAAAAATTAGCCGGGCATGATGACAGGTGCCTGTAATCCCAGCTATTCTGGAGGCTGAGGCAAGGGAACTGCTTGTACCAGAAGGTGCAGGTTGCAGTGAGCTGAGACGGCCCCACTGCACTCCAGCCTGAGCAACAGAGTGAGACTCCATCTCAAAAAATAAAAAGAAAAGAAAAGAAACAACCAAGTGGTCTCTTGATTGGAAGTGATTTCAGTTTCATTAGCTCTTTCATTTGTTAAGTTATATTTTGTTGGTGGTATATTTTTCCCCACCAACCTCTGGCCCATTGAAGTTTATCTGTTACACACACACCTGTCCACATATTTGCCAAGAAACATAAGCCTAGGAGGTGAGGTGTTCACCTGCTCACAGCCACCACGCTGGACCCTCCTGGCTTTCTCCCAGTCGTTCTCCTTCCCGACCCATTCCTGCCCATGCACCTTCTCTCCAGGCCCTCCTAGGACCTTCTGTGCTGGGTCTTTGAGCTCCATCTCCTAGTCTCCGAGTGTCCCTGTTCCCTCCTGGACCACCACGGGAATGTCCACCAAGGCAGAGCTTCCTCAGAACCCAAACGCCAGATTCAGCTGTTGCCGAAGCCTTCTGAAGCACCGGGCAAGACCTCTGAAAGTGTACTGGTTTGTGAACAATCAGGGCTCTTTGTCCAGGCTGATAAGCTCAGTACGTTCAAAGATAAGACTAACAAGACCAAGACCACAGATTTTTTTCCCCTAAACAAGTCAGTCAGCTTTGACCTTGCCTGAGGGACTAAAAGTTTTAAGTGGCCATGACTTCCCTCTGACCCCAATCTGAAGCAGATTTGCATTGGTTAAAAAACGCCCCTCAGGAGCCAGGTGACAAGAGGAAATGGGGAGAAGGCAGCTTTTTGTGAGTAGGGGTTTACCGTAAACTACGTGAGCTGATCGCTTATTCAGGAACATTCCATTTAAAGAAAACCGAAAAGTGAGCTTGCTCACCTCAGAGTGAGAACTTGGGAGCTAGCTGGCCAGGGGTTCCAGTGGGAATCCTCATCAGCACTTTCCCTCTCTCCCCCACTCCCAGTTTCCCTGTCTCCTTTCACCCAAGAGTCTACAACACTGATAACTTCCTAGGGGCTAGCACAAGTTGTTTTGCTTTTAATTGCACATATCTTTCCAAATAAATATTTGTTAATCTTTTTAAACCATGTTGTAGATTCAGATAATATACAGCTTTAATCCTGGTCAGGCGTTTTACTAATGTGGATATGACCATGAAGTTGGGAAACCTCTGTTCTAGTTTCGTGGAATGAATATACGTACCTTTTAGCAGACGTTGACTTCTTAATTCAACAAGAATTTGAGATCCATTCTGTAGCAAGCACTGAGCTGACATTAGGGATACAAAGTCAAACAAGACATGGTCTCTGTTGAAATCTGGCTGGCCAGGCGCAGTGGCTCACGCCTATAATCCCAGCACTTTGGGAGGTCGAGGTGGGCGGATCATGAGGCCAGGAGTTCAAGACCAGCCTGGCCAACATGGTGAAAACCCATCTCTACTAAAAAAATTTAAAAATTAGCCAGGAGTGGTGGAGAGTGCCTGTAATCCCAGCTACTCAAGAGGCTGAGGCAGGAGAATCGCTTGAACCCATGAGGTGGAGGTTGCAGTAAGCCGAGCACTCCAGCCCTGGCGACAGAGCAAGACAAAAAGAAATCTGGCTGTTGAGGAACCAGTAAGCTGCCCATGCTCCTGGACATCTATTTGCCTGAAGAGATGCACATGGAGAACCTGCTTTTCTTTAAACGAGCAGGCAGGGACAGCAGTGAGAAGACAGCATGCTGTCAGTCCATCCAGCCCTGTCACACAGCCCAGGAAACTGATCCACCATCATGACGAAGATGATGGAGGGAGAATTTGAAGAACATCATGAGAGGAACACACAGGGCAGCTGTGGGGCCCAGAAAACAAAACGTACCGAGAACTGAGGAGAGGACCATTCTCTGCAACTCTGTCAGAGACTATGGGTGTCTTTGGAACTCTCACAGCTCAGCAGAGGACGCCTGTGCCAGTGAAGCACTGTCATCACAGCTGAGCCAGAGGCAAGATGACACTATGGGTTACCAGATTGGGAGAGCATGGGTGCACTTGTTCCTATTCTAGAAACTGGAAGAGATGGACGGGGAGCTGGTATCCTACGATCATGTAAGGGGGCGTAAAGGATCATCATGATTAGGTCCATAGTCTTTAAGACCTTATCTCTGCAGCCGCAATTCCTGCTATATATACCTCCTATAACATGGAACAAATGTTGAACAGTCTTCAGTTATATCAGGTAACATCTGCTCCACAGGAAAAAATACTGTAGGTGTGTAATTAAAAGTTAACAAATAGCCACTTTTTATACTCGAAAAGATAATCTGTTTCTTAGATTGGTTACATCTCCACCAATTGACTTTCCTCAAAAATTATGAAAATAAAGCCATGTCAAAGAATTTTTTAAGCTGATGGAAATATTTGCAGGCATAAAAGAAAGACCACCCCGTCTCTACTAAAAATACAAAAATTAGCTGGGCATGGTGGCACGTGCCTGTAATCCCGGCTACTCGGGAGGCTGAGGCAGGAGAATTGCCTGAACCCAGGAGGCGGAGGTTGCGGTGAGCCGAGATCGCACCATTGCACTCCAGCCTGTGTAACAGCAGGGAAACTCCGTCTCAAAAAAAAAAAAAAAAAAAAAAAAAAAAAGAAAGACCAAAAAATAGTGAAGAATGAAGTGAGAAAATCTCTGCTTTAGGAAGGAAAGAGATAAAGGGGCTTGTCACAAATGCAAAGCGTCCTCCGCTAGTACTGCACTGATCATTGTCATTGTTCTACCTGTACTGTTAGCTTTTGTCTGGGAACAACGGACCGCAAAATGCTAAGAATTAAAGGAAAATTTTGAGATCATCTAATCCAATCCTCCCATTTTTCAGAGTACCTAAAAGTTCTTACTGCTTTAAACTCTAGGGCTCTAAAAATTTGTGATTCTATGAATTAAAAGATTTAGTTTTGTGTAGGTTTTGCAGCATCTGCCTGAAAGGAACTATTTAAACAGATTGCTAAAAGCCGCTGAGATTCATGTCTGAACAAAATCTTTCAGGTCTCAAAATAATGTCCATGGTGCCAAGTCGCAATAGAATTGTGGGGTCAAAAGGCATGAACACCTTATATTTTAGTGCATATTGTCAAGGGCCCTCCCAAAGAGGTTGCAACAATTTACACAGCTAAAGGCAAGCTCTTACCTTATCTGACCTGTCCTACATATGAGAGGAAATAAAAGACTATGACATCAAGTTAATAGCTAACAGGCAAAACCAGAAGTATACCAAATTTGTAAACATAAATAAACCTCTTCATATGTCCCCATTTGTACCCCAATAGAAACTCATGTGTCCAGGAAAGATGGGCAATGCTCCACATTGCTTTTCTGGAGAAGCAAGAGAAGGACATGGGAAATGCTGAAATTCGGAGTTACTAAAGTGACTACTGGGAGTGAGATCTTAAAAATAAACAACTTTTTTTTACTATCTATTTCATGAAAATACATGTGTGCAAAAAAATATATGAATAAAGAAGGTCATTGAAACATATTGTGTAATTTTTAAAAAAATTGCCTACAGGTTTTTTACTGGGGACTGAGTAAATACATTCTTGAGAAAGCTCTGCAGCTGCCAGGCGCGGTGGCTCACGTCTGTAATCCCAGCACTTTGGGAGGCCGAGGCGGGTGGATCACGAGGTCAAGAGATCGAGACCATCCTGGTCAACATGGTGAAACCCCGTCTCTACTAAAAATACAAAAAATTAGCTGGGCACGGTGGCGCGTGCCTGTAATCCCAGCTACTCAGGAGGCTGAGGCAGGAGAATTGCCTGAACCCAGGGGGCGGAGGTTGCGGTGAGCCGAGATCACGCCATTGCACTCCAGCCTGGGTAACAAGAGCGAAACTCCATCTCAAAAAAAAAAAAAAAAAAAAGAAAGCTCTGCAGTCATCAAAAACATAATCGTGCCAAGGAAAGATGTTTCCAGTAGATTGTTAAAAAAAAAAAAAGCAAGTGACAGGCCAGTTTGAAGACTATGACCGCCTATGGATGCGACTGTGTGAATGTATTTGTGTGCGCACACATGGTTACAAAGAAAATGGCCTAGAGCGACACACAGCAGGTTACCGTGAGTGGTGGCATCTGAAGAGGGTAGCAGGGAGGAAGTGGGGAAGCTGACTGAGGGGTCTTTACATTTCAACTCTACATACTTACATAAACTTTCGCATATGATTTACTTGTGTAAATATTGTATATGTATTACTCGTTTTTTAAGTATGTATTGCTTCTGTACTTTTTTCTTAGTGCCATTAGATGAAATGACCAGATTCTTCCTACTCAAGAGGACGGAAGAAGTGGGTACCGAGGAAGCTCTTGTTTTTCGTGGGAACATGGGCCTCAGATTTGCACAAGTGCTGACTATTAAAATGTGTTTGTGAGCTGCCATTGATTGTATAATCTAGCTCTCAATGGGATTCAAATATAACACAGCTTGACTCAATTCCATTTTATAGGATATAATTTCACCGTAAGCCAGGAATCCAGGCACCCCTGGAAAAATGATATTTATTAGGCATCTGTGCCTGAGAGCCTGTGCCATGAAGCAAATGCCATGCTAGAATTAGTAGGAGATAAGGAATTATTTTTAAAAGCACATATTGATTTCAAATGGCCGAAAACCTTCCCCCTCGAAGAGAACAAGATAAACCATAGCACTGTCTACAGTGGAAGTTATCTCTCTTCAAAATGTTTTTTCAGAAAACTCTCTCAGACTAAAACCCTCACAACGTCTATGCTTCCCCATGTGTTCTGGAACCTGACGCCCTTCACAGCTCCAGATGCAGAACCAGCAGCGGCCTGAGGCTGAGGAGTCCAGCACACCACAGCAGGCAGCTTGTCCAGCGCATCAGGAAACACAAATCCAGAAGCCTTTACTCTCAATCTGGAAATCCAAAAATGCTCTAAATCGACAGGTGTTGTTTTTTTATAACTTCCTTCCCTCCAGACACTGACCAGACCTGAATCCATGTTACAAAATCCAATCTAAACTGATGTGAATTCATTTATAGTCTTTATTTCAGATCTTGTAAATATTCAGGATGTTTTAAAAGATTAATATGTTCATAGTATGAAATATTAGCCATCCTGACTCCCTGAGAATATTATATTAATTCAGCATATCCACTGTTCTATCTTCCTAAAGTTAAAACACCATGAATTTTAAAACACACCTGGCCTTAAGAATTTCAAATAAAGAATGAGGACCTGCATATGCTATAATCAATGAAGGTTTGGAATAAATGAGAATCGAGAGCCCTAAAAATCAGGAGCAATGCAGATCTAGAGTACACACAGACACACACATGCACACACACATATGCACGCATGCACTCACACACAGACACACACACATGCACACATGCGTACACACCACACATATGCACATGTGCATGTGTGCACACACACACACACAAAGAACCTTGTAAGGGCTAATAAATAATACTCTCATTACCTAGAGAAATAAAGTGAGTTATTAAGAATAAGCAGAAGCGGCCGGACGCGGTGGCTCAAGCCTGTAATCCCAGCACTTTGGGAGGCCGAGGCGGGTGGATCACGAGGTCAAGAGATCGAGACCATCCTGGTCAACATGGTGAAACCCCGTCTCTACTAAAAATACAAAAACTTAGCTGGGCATGGTGGCGCGTGCCTGTAATCCCAGCTACTCAGGAGGCTGAGGCAGGAGAATTGCCTGAACCCAGGAGGCAGAGGTTGCGGTGAGCCGAGATCGCGCCATTGCACTCCAGCCTGGGCAACAGGAGCAAAACTCCGTCTCAAAAAAAAAAAAAAAAAAAAAAAAAAAGAATAAGCAGAAGCAAGTGAAACTATGGCATGTCATAGTTTACATATGTTACATGCCATACATGTCATAGTTACATGTTACATATGTATGCAGCATGTATAAATGTGTTTAATGTAACATGTATAAATGTGCATATATATATATATATATATATACACACGCAGTTTCTATTAAGAATATATTAAAAACTCTCACAGAAATAAAAGGCAAATGGTCCAGTAAAAAAACTGACAAAAGATTTCAATAAGCACTTCACCATACAGTATATTATGAATGGCTAAAAAGCACATGAAAAGGTAGCCAATATCAATAGTTATCACGAAAATAATTATTTAAACGACAAGGTGATACACTACATAACCACTAGGTACTTATGATAAGAAAGACTGGGCTGGGCACGGTAGCTCATGCCTGTAATCCCAGCACTCTGGGAGGCCAAGGCAGGTGGATCACCTTAGGTTAGAAGCTCAAGACCAGCCCAGCCAAAAAACCCCATCTCTACCAAAAATATAAAAATTAGCCAGGCCCGGTGGCGGGCACCTGTAATCTCAGATACTTGGGGGCCTGAGGCAGGAGAATTGCTAGAACCCAGGAGATGGAGGTTGCAGTGAGCCAAGATGGCACTAGTGCACTCCAGCCTGGGTGACAAGGTGAGACTCTGTCTCAAAATATTAATTAATTAATTAATAATAAAGACCGGCCAGGTGTAGTGACTCATACGTGTATTTCCAACACTGAAAGGCTGAGGCAGGAGGCTCGCTTGAGGCCAGCCTGAGCAACATAGTAAGACACTGTCTCCACAAAAAAAAAAAAAGAAAAAAGGAGAAAAAGATCTTTTTAAATAAAAATAAAATTAGCCAGGCATGGTGACATGTGCCTGTAGTCCCAGCTGTCGGGGAGGCTGAGGTATGAGGGCCCTTGTGCCCAGGAGTTCTAGGGTGCAGTGAGCTATCATCACACCACTGCACTCCAGCCTGGGCAGCACAGAGAGATCCCATCTCCAAAACATAAACTAAAATGAAATAAAAAAGACTGATGAGAACAAGAGCTAGTGAATCCATAGAGAAACTAGAACGCACATACATTGCTGGTAGGGGTGTAAAACGAAACAATGACTCTGGAAAATTTCGGCAGTTCTTTTTAAAAGTTAAATATATCCTTATAAGCTCCAGTAATGCACTCCTAGGTACCCACCCATACAAAAACTGGTACACAAATGTTTGTGGCGTCATTATTCGTAATAGGCATAAACCGAAAATAGGCCTAAAGTGGAAATAACTCAAATGGACAAACAGTATGTGGTACATCTCTGTAATGTAACACCGCTCAGCAATAACTGACCTATCCACAACCTGACTGAACCCCAAAAACATTTTCCTAAGGAAAGAAGCCAGACACAATATGTAGTCTTACAAACTGAGGTTCTATTTATATGAACTTTTGAGATAAGTCAAACCACTGTAGAGACAGAGAGTCTGCTGGTGGTTGCCTAGATCTTGCCTGGGTGAACGTCGGCTGTAAGCAGGTGTAAGGGAACGTTTCGAGGTCATGGAAATGCTCTAAAGCTGAGCTGTGGTGACAGTGGCACAAGGGCACAAACTTATTAGAAACCAGACTGTTTTCAAAAATCACTCGTTGTGTTCATATTTGATACTATCTCTTAGGGGCGGCCTACAGATCAAGAAGAACCTGTTTTAGGAAGTATGGGTCGAGACAGCCAGAGGTTAAAAACAATTGCTGAGTGGCCAAGAACGGAGTCGGTCAATGACCGCCACTTCGTGTTCATCGCAGCATTGCTTGCCACAGAAAAGCTAGAAATCACCTAATGTCCATCATTAGTGTCAGCTGGCGGTCTGTCCTTCGACAGAGCAATAGATAAGCAAGATGAAATTCATCCTTCTTATGAAGGACTATGCAGATGGGGCTCTCAAAAAGAATGAAAAGATCCCCAAGCTAGGTTGCCAACTAAAAAAAAAAAAAAAAAAAGCAAAGTCATAGGACAATAGTGAACAGTATGATTTAAATCTCACGTACACACTCATTTACAAAAGGCTTACCTCTGGAGAAGACTGAGACAACGAAGGTGGAAGCGAACTTTTTAAAAAGCACGTTCTTCTTTAGTGTTTAAATTTTCACAACAGACAGGTACTGCTTCTACAGGTTAAACAATGTTTTAAGCACTCTTCTTAGTACTTGACTAAATATCACTTTCTCAGCAATTCCTGCTGTTGGAGAAGCCATTTGCCTTAAAAGGAGACCAAAGTACCTTTCTTTGAAGCATACTTTAAAAAAAAAAAGGACATAACAGCTGGCAGTTTGGTGTCCGTGTAGTTTAATGCAAGGATGATAAGGACAGTATTCTTCAGGCACATGGTTTTCTACTGTGACAACCCTAGGGAGTAATGCTGCCATCCCTGTTTCGGAGGAGACTCTGAGGCTCCAAAGGTCATGTCACCTGTCCAACGCCACCCAAGTAGGCACGGTGGGAGTGAGGTCTCTAATCTTAAATCTGTTACTTTTATTCAGCTGCCCACCTCATTAAGGATGACCATAAACCTAATGGTGACCCTGAGACACTATGGGACCCTGAAGGTCTTATGAATCATCAAAGAAACATTTAATTCTATTTAGTGAAGTTTGGATTGTACTCATACTTAATTGTATTTATAATCCCTGGAAAAATGTTCAGCCACGTATAGACACACCAGCACCCTTGTTAGGAAGCTGATTAACCAGGATGCCTCCGGCCAAGCCAAAACACGAAGACCTTACTCTAAGTCAATCCCTTTCATGATTTGAGTCCTTGCTTCCCTCTGAAAGAGAAGATGCCTTGTCTGCCCTGCCTCACCTCAGAAAGGCCTCAATTCTCTTTTCCCTAAAACACAGGTCAGGCTCCAGCCTTCCCACAGCCTGAGGGCAGAAGGGTCAAGTGAGGGCTGCTTGAGCCACTCCCAGCAGAAGCCTGAGGGTGCTTTGTCCCCCGCCGTCCCACTCCTGCTGCTGGGGCACCAGTGATCTCCTGGTCACCATGCTCTCTCTCTGTCTGGGCGTTCCCATGGCCTGCAAGTGGGAATACTCATAACAAAAGGGAAGAGGATGAGTAAAGGAAAGCAAGTCTGAGCTCAGGCTGAAGGCCGGCTGCCACACAGCTTTCAGCTCTGGAGGGGGCCTCTTCAGGACAATACAAAACTGTCCCAGCAAGAGGACTGCTTTGTTCCCCGGGCTGGAGTGCAGTGGCACGATCTCAGCTCACTGCAACCTCCTTCTCCCAGGTTCAAGCGATTCTCCTGCCTCAGCCTCCAAAGTAGCTGGGATTATAGGTGCCTGCCACCACGCCCAGCTGATTTTTTGTATTTTAAGTAGAGCCAGTTGTATTTTCAGTTTCACCATGCTGGCCAGGCTGGTCCCGAACTCCTGACGTCAGGTGATCCACCCATCTCAGCCTCCCAAAGTGCTGGGATTACAGGTGTGAGCCAATGCACCCAGCGAGGAATGTGTTTTTAGGGGCAAATTAACCTAGTGACACGGGTAAAAACAGACCTCAGTTTTAAATGCAGAGATAAAGAGATAAAAAGCTATAACACTAAGAATCAGGTAGTCATGCTGGAAATAGTGAAGCCCATTTTGAACCAGAAAGACGGGCTCAAAACTTAACCTGGACTCTTACTAGCTGGGTAATTGAGGGTAAGTTAATCTGTCTGCCTCAAGTTCTTTGTCTACAAGATTAAGGTGGGAATAGCAGCTACCTTGATAGTGTGATTTAAAAACAACCTATGTCAAGCACCTAGTATCCTTCCTGGCACCGAGTCACCACTGTTTCATCTGTCCCGTGGAGCGCTAAAACAGACAGAGCCTAGATTACCCAGGTGCTGAGCCAGGTGTCCACCGCAGAAGTCATTAACCACAACCGTGAAATGGAAGAGGCACAATTCCTGCCCTTATGTTATTTCTTCTTAAAGGCTTAAAAAAAAAAAAAAACTCTATTGATAAAAATAACATGCTCTTTGTGAGCTGGGAAGTGCAGGAAAACAAAACTATCAACTATAATCGTACAATGCAGCTGTGGGTGCTTTACTGAATTCAGATCTTTTATCTATAGATATTCCTCTTGATGTAAGAGGACGCACGGCTGCATGCTAAAATGCCTGTTTCACTTAACATGTTAACAACGACCAGTCTCCCAGGCCAATGGCTCTCTCCAGGGCTTCAAGCTTGCGGCTCTGGCCCTGCAATTGCAGACAAAACCACATGTTTTATTCGGCCCACATTCTAGAACCTCGAAGGGGAAAGAGTTCCAGAGAAACCAGTAGTCACCCCTCTTAAATTCCCTTAACCCCATGACTTTCAGAGAGTTCAAGGTTATTGAGACATATTTCTTTCATTGGCTCTTGATGATATCCCAGTGGGAGGAAGACATGCGGGGAGAAAGACTTCATTCCTCTGTGATCCCGGTTTCTGCATGTGACCAAAAGGCTGAAAATGTAAAGTGGGGGTGGGAGGTGATGTCCATGGAGCAGCTAAAGTAGAAAAGCAAAGCTCCTCTCAACACCTGCAGTTCATGTAGTGACTCACCTGAAATGGGGCAGGGCCAGAAGGTCCAGGTGACAGATCACATATACCTCTGAAAGCCTTGACCTCATAGGGAGAGACTCTCTCAGGCTGGGTGAATCGTAGGAACTCTTCCGGGAGAATGCAGCCATGAAATTCTTGTGGATTGTGTAAAAAATAATAATAAAGAGTAGAAAATTCAATGAAAGTTTAAAATTGACAGTATCAGCTGGGCATGGTGGCTCACTTTGGGAGGCTGAGGCGGGTGGATCACCTGAGATCAGGAGTTCGAGACCAGCCTGACCAACATGGTGAAACCCTGTCTCTACTAATAATATAAAAAAAATTAGCCAGGCATGGTGGCAGGTACTTGAAATCCTAGCTACTTGGGAGGCTGAGGCCGGAGAATCTCTTACACTTGGGAGGCGGAGGTTGCAGTGAGCCGAGATTGTACCATTGTACTGCAGCCTGGGCAACGAGAGCAAAACTCCGTCTCAAAGATAAATAAATAAATAATAAAACTGACAGTATCTTTGATACACCCGTTGCCTGGAAATCCCAGAAGCCCTTTTGGTGCTGATCTTCATGGGGAGTGGTAAAGTTGGGGCAGTGGTAGTCCTATTTTTGTTGAAAAAATAATAGCCGTAGAGACTGGTTAAAATAATAATCGTGGAATCCCTTATCCTTTTGTCATGTCTTGGACCAAACATGAAGCCAAAACCCCACAATACTCACTTAACATCTCTGATGTTTGTTAAAACACCAGATTCAGTAGCAGTCAAGAAGGGGGGACTGCTGAAGGTCAGCAGTTTATAATTGGCAGCAAACTTTTATCCACCTGCTACTTGAAGGGAACCGAAAGGTTGGTGAAGGATCAGTGAGTCATGTTGTACTGAGAGCCAGCATGGATAATTCAGGGAGAATTAGACTTCAGTGCAGGGCAGTGTGGCTGGGGACACAGCGCCTGTCAAGCCAGACAGCTGACCACTCACTTCTCACCCCCTTCACTTGGTGTTCGCTGCACTTGGCCAAAGGACAAAGATGACATTGGGAGAAAGTTATTTTCATTGCACAGAAAACTCTTCTCTCCTGGGTTGAGCAGAATAACAGAATTACCTGCCTAGAATAGTAACTCCTCAGTCCACGTTATATTGATTCTCATTTTCCAGAAGGACCAGGGTAGGGATGAGTTCAACGTTATTGAGACCTATTTTTCCGGTTGGCTCTTGATGATATCCCAGTGGGAGGAGGACCTGGAGGGAGCAAGACTTCATTCTCTGATCCCCGATTCTGCATCTGACCATCTACCCGAAAATTCTCTTAACCTTGTCATTCTTTTGCATCTTTCATTTTACGGCAACTCTGTATACTAAGATAGAACCAATAGTGAACCAAGATAAAGGTATTCATCTCCGGCAGTGAAATGTGGATGCATGTGAGTTATGCAAATAGCCACAGTGACAAAATTAATTTACTAACTGGTATCTTGCTGCCTCAGAAGTGTCACTTCCCTCCGGAATGTAAATTCACACTAGATACAGCTCTTACTCCAAGTCTGGAGACTTGCCTTTCAGCTTCAGTCTTTCATTTGCTGCTGCTGGTCTTGGATTTCTCTCTAAGACTTGGGAAGCCCAGCGATGGCGCTCCTTACGGGCGGCCATCTTGGAGGAATATGGCAACCAGGTAGCTGTGATTGGGTTGGGGCTTCTGTATTACTCCCTCTAGATAGTCGGGTCCACTCATAGCAACTTCTAGAAAGCTAGAGAAGGCACTGAAAAACTTAAACACAATGGTTACAACCGGTGGCATACCAAAGTTATCCACTGGTGCTGACAGAATCAGGGTACACTTTAGCTCTTGCGAATTTTTCTTGCCCTCAGTGTCTCTCCCTCCAACCACCTAAATTCGGTCTTTAAGGCTCTTCAATGAAGCCTCCTTTAAGCCCCTTCTAACCACCTCCCCAGAAACCCCTTCTCCCTCTGAGGTACAAGTGCCCTTATCGTTGGTACTGTTTAAAAATGCCACTGCCCTGTACTTTTGGTCACTGTGCCCCATCCTTTCACATGGATTAGTCACTCTTTATTTTAGAAGCTTTTCTTTTCATTCTGAAAAAGCCCCACAGCACGCAGAGCAGAGCCTAATAATGCGATGCTCATGCAACCTCAGAGCCCTGTGGGGGAGCCCTGCCCAGCTCCTGACCTCCAGCAGGCCCAGCGCTGCCTGTTCTTACCCCTTCCTGTATTTCCCTGCCTTCCGCCTCCTACTTTCCGGTCCTAACACCACTGTCCACCCAGGACCCAACAGGGAAACACACTTTTTCTTCCAGTACCCAGTTCTGAAATGGCTGGGGCCCCATAGGATATATATATATATATATATATATATATATATATATATATATATATATATATATATTTCTGTTTTACTTGGTAACTGTCTCATTCCCAATAAACACAGTCCTCTCAGAGGGGCTCTCAGTGTCTAGTTAGGTTCAAATGCCTGCCATAAGAAAAACCACATCTTGGCCGGGCATGGTGGCTCACGCCTGTAATCCCAGGACTTTGGGAGGCCGAGGTGTGCAAATCTCCTGAGGTCAGGAGTTCAAGACCAGCCTGGTCAACATGGTGAAACCCTGTCTCTACTAAAAATACAAAAATTAGCCAGGTGTGGTGGCGGGTGCCTGTAACCTCAGCTACTTGGGAGGCTGAGGCAGGAGCATCACTTGAACCTGGGAGGCAGAGCTTGCAGTGAGCCGAGATCATACCACTGCACTCCAGCCTGGGCGACAGAGCAAGACTCCGTCTCAAAAAAAGCAACACCGCATCTTTCTAGTGAGCAATTCCTGCAGCTGAATCTAGTCTACAGTGCAGTGAATCTAGTCTAAGTTAAGCAAACTCCTTACTCTGGGTGATTTTTCCCTCAGGAATTTGCCTTCATCAGCGTTGCCCCAGCCCAGTCTATCAGTTGCAACCACCGAGGGCTGAATCCCAACTGCCAAGAGCATTCAGATTCTCTCCTATGGGGCTCCTGGGCACCAGGCCAATGACACGGTAAGATGTCAGTTTAGTCGCCTGGACATTCTGTGGCAGTTACATGGAGTTATATGCTGCTTCTTTACTTCCCAGAGCACAGAGAGGACCTTTTTGTGGGGGGGACCTAACTTCTCAAGCCAAAGAGCCAGAATCTTGGTAATGACATAATGTAAATCCGCTGACCAAGAAATGAAGACATTCCTGGGAAATTAGGGGAAATAGCTTTTCAGTGAGGGCTGCAAAAGTCACATACAAGGCAACACTTGGCTGAACACCTTTTGAACAAAAAAATTTGCCCCTTTCTAAAACTTTGGGTTAATACTAGAAAGTTTCGTTTGAAAGGGGCATTGGCAGATTCTTATTAGCATTTTGTTCTGTGTTAATGTCTGACTTTGAGAGACAGTGTCTTCTTTTTTTTTTTTTAATTTGAGGCAGTCTCACTCTATCACCCAGGCTGCGGTGCAGTGGTGTGATCTCAGCTCAGTGCAGCCTCTTCCTCCCAGGTTTAAGCGATTCTCCTGCCTCAGCCTCCCCAAAGTGCTGGGATTTCAGGCATAAGTCAATGCACCTGGCCAAGGGACAGTGTCAGTTCTAACAACTCACATGCATTTCTGGTCATCCGCCCCTCACAGGTTGCTTTGAACAACTTGGATTTTCCCCTGGTGATGATGAGCTGAAGGTTCTAACAATAACCAGCCTCCCAGATGTTATTGCTGAATAATTTCTTCTTGGTGGTTTCATAATAAGAATCTATAAAAAAGAATCTATTGTTCTGTTTGGCTCTTTTGAGATTCCTAGTATCTCATTACGTCAGGGGAGTCTTTGTTTCCTCAAGGTAAAAAAAAAAACAAAAAACAGAAACCGACGTATTACTGGCCTTTTTATTTATCTGTCACAATAGCAGCAGTGGGAGAGTCGCTGTGTGGAGAAATAATGGTAACATGGATCACTTCACATTGAAATGTGGCACCTAATTATTGTTTTTAGGGGTAGTTTAATGAGTGGCACTTGTAGGTGATTAAACACATTTGGGTTTGGAAGCCCAATGGGTTGAGAAGCAAGCCACCCTCCTTACAACAGTGTGGAGAGAGAGAGAGGGTCTGGGTAACTGCGTTACCCTCAAGAGCCCAGTCCCACCCCACCCACAGCGCCTTTTCGTGGGGTGTAACAATGGCTGAAGATGTCTGAGAAACCACCCAGCCTAAAGAACCCATTCAAAAGGACATCCTGGATTCTCTGTGTATCATCATGGACTTAGCTCAGCAGCCACTGAGAACAAAAAAGATGTAAGTATATTTACAGTTGATGATGCTGAATTAAAAGAGCCTAAAAATACCAGTGTATGAGCTCCCTACCCTAGATCCTGTATTGTACCAAATAGTGAGGAGGAAGATAATCACCCTCCCCATCCCTCAGGAAACGTCACCATGCACTTCTGTTCCCCTTCTACACATAACAGAAAAGCACAATGGTGTGTTGAAATTTAGGCATGAACAGATTATAGTGGGAACATGAAGACGGAAATGACTACTTCTGCCCGGTCTGGAGACATTGAAGGAAAGGGAGGAAAAGTCCCCATAGAGGAAGGGGCATCTGAGCTTGGCTTTTAAAGGAGGAGGAGGAGTTCCACAGTTAGAGAAGAGAATGGAGCCTCTGGCAGAGGAAACACGAAATAGCAATGGGACATTAAAGTAGTGACCAAATCTGCACAGCAGTTCCAACCTGACCCGCAAAACGGTGATCCTGTGTTCACGCTCCCTTGCGATTTGAGCTGCTAGATGTAAAGATCACACGTATTAAACGTCTTCAATCTAGCCAGATCTTGAAAATCAAGTTTGTAAGTGCATAAACACTGTCCCAATTCCATTACCTAAATCTTTTGCTCAAATAATGTATATCAACTTAAAGAGCAACTTAGAGAAAGGTGAGTGATCAAGTGAGCAGAAAGGAGTTCGGAAACAGAGCGTGCTTTCTTGCCATTGTTCCATTTCCTCTAATGGCACAGTCCTAAGCACTAGGACTTCAAAGATGAGTTTGACATGGCTTCTCCCTTCTAGGAGCCCACAAATAAGGGAATGAAAACACAATGGCTAAGAAGCAAGACATGCATTTATGTAGTGGATGCTGAAGGACTGGAGCTGGTTAATGACAATGTTTTCATCAGTCTGGGGAAAAATTAGCTAACTTATTCTCAGGGTTTTTGTTTGTTCTTGAGACAGTTTCACTCTTGTTGCCCAGGCTGGAGTGCAATGGCGTGATCTCAGCTCACTGCGACCTCCGCCTCCCAGGTACAAGGGTTTCTCCTGCCTCAGCCTCCTGAGTAGCTGGGATAACAGGCATGCGCCACTGTGCCTGGCTAACTTATTCTCAGTTTTATCCTTCTTATCCAGAATATATCCACTGCAATTGCTATGTGCCATTTTACATTTCTAAAGTGACATTGGGCTTGCACATCTCAAATTGAATTTTAATTTTTAGAAAAGTAAATGCACTTACATTTTCTACATTAAAATATCATTCTTCCTCTGACATAGTAGTAGATGGTGATTAGGTGATTTAAATGGCTTTACTAATATGTCACTTCCTTGCCGTTTCACAAAAGATATTTACTAGTTCCTATAAGTGCAAAACGCATGAAAACTTGCAGTCTACACCACACCAAACAAAATGTTTGACTAAATACTTTTAAATTGTGTTTGCTAATAATTTTGGAAATATTTAAATTCAGCCACGAAAATAGATCCCTCTTGAACACAGATTTAATAGACTAGCTGTTAGTTATTAACAGGCTAGAAATATAATTGCAAAAACTGCCAAACCAGAATTTACAATAATGATTGTGGGACTCACAAAGAGAGAAAAAGCAGATTGCAAAATATTTTGTTTACCGTATGATACGTGTCTGATATATATTTTTCACATATATTCACATATATATATATACGGGAAAAGAAGTGAATGGATATTATATATACATATATATACACACACACTATATACATATATGTGTGTGATTATTATGATTTTTCCCTTATAGATCTATATTTTGAAATTTTTGTATTATGAATCTATATTATTTTTCAAAGAAAAATATGTCTTTATTTTTAAAGAAAAAGAAACATATTTTGATTTTTAGAGAAAGTACTTATTTAAAAAGTATCATCAATGTTTTTTAAAATAAAGTTTTAACCCAATAATTTCTCTTACAAGACTCTGTGCTAAGGAAACAAGAACCAGAATTAAAATTTGAATGTAAGATTTGTGAATTCACTCAATAAGTATTTACAGAGCCTGTACTGTGTCAGGCACTGTATGGGGCAGGGAGATTTCAGCTATGAAAAAAAAACAACAGTCCTGTGAGAACTCAAGATCAGTGATCCCTAATCTACAACAGGATCACCTGGGGGGTCCTTTTAAAAGCCACCTCCTGGGGGCTCACACCTATAATCCCAGCACTTTGGGAGGCCAAGGTGGGCATATCACGAGGTCAGGAGTTCGAGACCAGCCTGGCCAACATGGTGAAACCCCTTCTCTACTAAAAATACAAAAATTAGCCGGGCATGGTGGCATGCCTCTGTATTCCCAGCTACTTGAAAAGCTGAGGCAGGAGAATCCCTTGAACCTAGGAGGCAAAGGTTCAATGAGCCAAGATCACACCACTGCACTCTAGCCTAGAACAGAGACTTTGTCTCAAAAAAAAAAAAAAGATTGTGGAGCCTATACATCAGCACCCTTCACAGTGTGAACAGGGCACAGTCCCTTCCCACTAGAATTCACAGACGAGTAGCTAGACACTCAGGAATGTGCACAAAGCTAGAAAGTGGCAGAGCCAGGATTTGAACCCAGGTCCTTCTGCTTTCAGAACTCATGCTCTTTTCCCTGGAACACTGTTGGACCTAGCCAGGTGTCAATCTATATTAGACTATTTTAGGTCTCAGCTGGGCCCCTTGAGGCAGGGATGAAAGGAGGTCACACTGTTCAGGCTTTATCTCCAGCTCTTCCATTGCAACCACCACCTGCCATCACACAACGTATCTATACATCTGGAGTGACACAGGGTCTCCACCTCTCATCAGAGAGTGGGGAGAGTTTAAGGATAAAAATAAAATGATTTTATTGGAGATGTTCTTTCATATGTCACTCCAGTGCTCAAAACTGTTTCAAGGATTCCCCACTGCCTACTGCCATGGTCAGCCCCCATATCCAAGATGCTTCATGGCGTCCCAGGGTTCCTCTCTATTCTTCCCACAATGCCTTGCCCTTCTTTACCTCCAGTCACTGGGCTACACATATTCATCTGCTCCATGGCTTTGGGCAGCTTGCTTAGTACATTTAAGTGCCACTTCCTCATCTATGCAAAAAGAATAGTATTATCTTATCAGAATCTATTAAGGATTAAATAAAATGTTTCCCAAAGGGCACTTAGCAGAGCGCTAGCCCACAGTATTAACAAAGCAATCAGTAATGTTAATTTATTGCTATTATTATGGTTATGGCTGCTATCTTTTACTTTTTGCCATCTCTTTTCCATATCATTTTTAGTATTTTTCCCTGTCTAAGTTGCTTTTTTTTTTTTTCTGAGACAGAGTCTTGCTTTGTCGCCCAGGCTGGGGTACAGTGTCACCGTCTCAGCTCACTGCAACCTCTGCCTCCCGAGTTCAAGTGACTCTCCTGCCTTAGCCTCCAGAATAGCTGGGATTACAGACACATGCCACCATGTGTAGCTAATTTTTGTATTTTGTGCAGAGACGGGGGTTCACCACATTGGCCAGGCTGCTCTCGAACTCCTGACTTCGAGTGATCCACCTGCCTCGGCCTCCCAAAATGCTGGGATTACAGGTGTGAGCCACTGTGCCCGGCCTGAGTTGCTTTTCATCTTCCACCTCTTGTTCCTCCTCATAACCAAACCGAAACTATTCAAATCCCAGGTTCTTCCTGAAAGCCCTAGAGGGCAATCCTAGCCCACAGCAAATACTCTCTCCTCTGAACCCTTTCTGTAGAAATTCAATTTTGCATTGATAGCTGCCACATAACCTATCGTTAAATGTTCATTCTTGGGTGTGAAGCTACCTGAATGCAAGTCCCTGCTCCATTCCTCACTAGCTACAGGTAAGTGTCTCTGCCCAGAGTTGGTGTCCCATCATATGATGCTCTCCTGCAGAGACCATGAGACTCATGCCTGCTAGCCCCACATTGGAGCATGCTGTGCATTGCAGCTGCACTGTCAAGAGTCCAGCCCCCTAACCCTGATGTGAGTTACCAGGCATTGGAGTGGTTGGGTTGCCTAGGCTTAGCGAGGATAGTTAGATATTCAGTGGCCGGGAATCCCAGGCAAAAACAGTTATCCTGTTGTTTACTTGGAAGAGTCTCACCCTGTCACCCAGGCTGGAGTGCAGTGGCACAATCTCAGCTCACTACAACCTCCACCTCCTGGGTTCAAGTGATGATCCTGCCTCAGCCTCCTGAGTAGCTGGGATTACAGATGTGTGCCGCACCTGGCTAATTTTTGTATTTTTGGTAGAGACGGGGTTTCACCATGTTGGCCAGGCCAGTTTCGAACTCCTTACCTCAGGTGATCTGCCCGCCTCAGCCTCCCAAAACAGTCATCGGTCCTTTTGAATCACATAATCAAAAGCCAGTCTCAAACGTTCAGTGCCAATGTAGCACAGGGTTCCAAACTGAAAACTTTTGTATTATAATAAAGTAGCTTCAATCAGCTTTACAGCAGAGGCCTACTTCCTTTTATTAATTTAGAGGATAGTCCTATGATCAAAGAATGCAAGATTTATTTAAAAGTGATTTCTGTCTGAAAAGGCATAGGCCCCAGATGGGAATTGATCATGTTCCCTACTAAGATATATGTGTTTATTATGTCTTGCCTAAAGCCCTATGTCCATAATAGGTATGCAAAACATGATAGTGATAAATTTATCAGTTAAAAAAATGAGGGTTTTTTTTTGAAAAAGATAGCAAAGTTGACATCTTCAACCCAATAATTCTACTTGTTGGAAATTTCTGCTAAAAATAGATTCTCATCTATGTGGGAGTGATATGGTTTGGATATTTGTCCCCTCCAAATCTCATGTTGAAACATAATCCCAGCCAGGTGTGGTGGCTCACACCTGTAATCCCAGAACTTTGGGAGGCTGAGGTGGGTGGATCACCTGAGGTCAGGAGTTCGAGACCAGTCTGGCAACATAGTGAAACCCCATCTCTAAAAAAATTTTTTTTAATTAAAGAAAGAAACATAATCCCTAGTGTTGGAGATGATGCCTGATGAGAAGTGTTTAGATCATGGGGGGAGGAATCCATCATGAATGGCTTAGCGCTATCCCCTTAGTGATGAGTGAGTTCACAGAGGTCTGGTTGTTTTACAAGTGTCCAGCACCTACCCTCTCTCTGTCTCTCTCTTGCTCCTACTCTCACCATGTGATGTACCTGCTCCCATTTCACCTTATGTATGCCATGAGTGAAAGCTCCCTGAGGCCTCCCCAGAAGCCAAGCTGATGCCAGTACCATGCTTCCTGTATAGCCTGCAGGACCATGAGCCTGTTGAGCTGCTTCTCTTTATGAATTAGCCAGGTTCAGGTGCTTCCTTACAGCAACTCAAGAACAACCTAACACAGGGCGGGGAGTTCAAAATTTAATAGAAATGAAAGATACAGCCAGGCATGGTGACTCATGCCTGTAATCCCAACACTTTGGGAAGCCAAGACGGGCAGATCACAAGGTCAAGAGATTGAGACCATCCTGGCCAACATGGCAAAACCCCATCTTTACAAAATACAAAAAACAAAAACTAGTTGGGTGTGGTGGTGCACACCTGTAGTCCCAGCTACTCGGGAGGCTGAGGCAGGAGAATTGCTTGAACCCAGGAGATGGAGGTTGCAGTGAGCCAAGACCGCGCCATTGTACTCCAGCCTGGGCAACAGACGGAGACCCCATCTCAAAAATAAAAAATTTTTTAAAAAAACCAGCCTTAAAGCCCATCAATAGAAGAATGAGTAAATGAATTGTATTTCTAGTTGTGTTCATATTTAACGCCTCCAAAAAAAGGTATATTTGTACGTAAATGTGACACAAAGAAATTCAAAAGGTACAGAGCAAACTTCTGACATTAGCCAGTTACCTCTAAAAATGAGACAGAGTGTGCAGGAATGTGTCTACGTACATAGGGGAGCGGGGCAGGATGGTGATGGAAGCATTGTTAAATCGTTTACAATTATATTCTACTTGTATATTACCTATATAACAAAAAAACGAAAAGATGGTCAAAGGGGGAAATAAACAATTTAATTTTTTTTTTTTTTTTTTTTTTTTTTTTTTGAGACGGAGTTTCGCTCTTGTTACCCAGGCTGGAGTGCAATGGCGCGATCTCGGCTCACCGCGACCTCTGCCTCCTGGGTTCAGGCAATTCTCCTGCCTCAGCCTCCTGAGTAGCTGGGATTACAGGCACGCGCCACCGTGCCCAGCTAATTTTTTGTATCTTTAGTAGAGACGGGGTTTCACCATGTTGACCACGATAGTCTCGATCTCTTGACCTCGTGATCCACCCGCCTCGGCCTCCCAAAGTGCTGGGATTACAGGCTTGAGCCACCGTGCCCAGCCTCAATTTAATTTTTGTTAGCAGCAATTGTTTCAGAAATGATAAAGCAAAAATGTATTTGCCAAATTGTGATCACCAGAGTAAAGAAATTGATGATTTCAAATCCTGTATTTGCTGTGTGTGTGTGGTTTACAGGCTGCTTTCCCTAGGTCATTACGTTTACACTGCCACTTCATTCTTCCTTATCTCAGAATAAATTCCTTTGCTAATGTGTTTTTAAAAATCAGAAAGCTTCCTCACTTAAATGTCACCAATCAACTGGATCTTATTTTGTTAACAAGTGTGCTGAGCAAAATGTGATTTGGGTGGAATGGCAGGCCCAGGAAATGAAAAATTAGTGTCACATGGCAATTCAGAATGTGACAATAGTCACTTAACAACAGATTTCCCTTTAGCTTTCCAAAGGAGAGCAGTTGTTTTTGGAGAGAAGTTGCCTACTTGTTTCAGGGCATCCAGGTGAAGCCAGGATGAGTTCACCTGCTTCCCCCCTCGTCATTGTTCCCTTGAAGATTCTCTGCCCTCACCTTGGAGTTCTACCTGCAACAACTTACAGGGGCATCCCTCGGGGCTGTTTCTGAAGTCTGCATGCTACATCATGCTCTAAGACCCTGAGGAGGCTTTGTGGTATCATAACTTTCAGACAGACAAGTCGCTAAAGTAAACAGCAGGGGAGAGGCACGACGGGCCACACACCTACAAGATACCTGCATTCAACCATTAGCACAGTCAAAATGGTTTAAGGTTAATTAAAACAAATAGCCCCATGCTGGCAGAAGCCACACTCCCCGTCCCTACAGCGTTTCATTCTCTTTTTCCACTTCCTCTAAAACAAGAGTAATCAGAGAGCAACAGTCTCAGAAATCTTAGAAATAATGGGGCAATGGTAAATCTTCCAGGCTAGGAATGCTGCAACATCAAGGAAAAAATATGCAGCCATAAAACATTTAGCTGGTTTACAGAATATTTAATGACAAAGACTGGAGAATGTGTTACAATGGCAACTCCCAGAAGGATATTAGAAAAGTTTTCTATAAAGTCTAGTTTTAGAAAGTGTTTTAATCCCTTGATAAGGTCTAACCATCAGAATATGTTTTTAAGTGCAAAATTCAGGAAGATGTTAGTTACCTGTATGATGAAGGCCTGTGATCATGTCTCCAACGGAAGCGAATGTTGGTGATTATCTAGATAAATCAAGTTTTAAAATCAGAGTAAAGCAATCTTATTGACTAACAGATGTCTACTCATTTTAGGCCTGCCTTTAAATCTGTGTGTTGGATAGAGTTTTCAGTGAGAGTTTATTTGTTCAATTGTGTATTGTCTGAGATAAACAAGAACATAGAATAGGTTGTATTTTGCTTTCCCTCTCTTTGAGATCTTTTCGGGGCAAAGATAAATCAAATTAAGGAACTATTTGGCATGTAGCTTCTTCTGCCCTCCCTTTCACTTCAAATAGAAGTCTCTATGCAGTGTTTTTTGACTAAATTGGGGCTGACTTGCTCATTCTTTCTTTGAGAAATGCTAAGAGAACATGCTGGTCTTTTCCTGTAACAATTCTCACATTAAAGCTCACTCGTAAATGTATGGTCTGGAATGAAACTGTGAACATGAATATGAAAACACTGTGCTATTAGATTTCCATTTTGCTCTGTTTCTGGCTTGATTTGATTAAAGTCCACTCAGACTATATGTCTAGCATCTTGCCTTCTCATTCTTCCCACCACAGTTTAATCCTTAATTTCCTCTACTGCTGGAATGCTTCGTGCTGAATGATTGGATTAGCATCGCAGCGTTTCAGGATGTACCCAAATCAGCTTGGTGGTCCAAGACTCCTTTAATTGATAAGTGGCTTTCCTGCCTTTATTGGTATTAAATGCTGCCTCCTCTTTACTTTCTTTAGTTAATACAAACTATTTTCAAAGAAAACAGATTTTTCACAACAGAGGGTCTCTTTTCCAGGGAGGAGGATACTGAAAGAACAACACTTAACTCACCTTTTGGTTTTTCACCTCAAAGCAAACACTGCATTTATTCTGTCTCCAGCTTTCATGGACTCTTTATCTTTACTCTCTTTTAGATCTGTGTATGTTCACAACACCTGTCTCTCTGGGAAGCACATATCCCATTTCTTCAGCTCACCAGAAGTAGACATCTGTATTATTTCCCTGAGGGTTAGAGAAAGCTATCAGAACTTGGCAACATATAAAGTAAATACCCACTAATTGCAATACATTCATTTAAATCATGTCTTTATCCTCCTTAGGCATTGTAGTAGGTGGCTTCCTTTGAAGTCTTGTTGAATTTGTCCAAAATTACCTTGCCCGAGGCAGACGGCTGTTTGGAACATTTGTTCTGAACCGATCCCCAAAGCAGTAAATCTTAGCATTGGTAACGGCTCTGCTCACATGCCACAGAAAGGAAATGTCCTGGGCAGGGCATGGGTCCAGCCTTAGATCCCCCATTGTATGCAAAGAACAGAAAGAGAAAGAGATACCTGCACAACTCTCAGGGACATAATGTTGTTGTATAACTCTGACGATGCTATAAACCACAAACCCTGTACATCAGTGAAACACAGACCAACAGACTGCCAGTGAAGTCATGAATTCTTTTCTCTTTTTTTTCTGCTTCATCCATTCATGCATGCATGCATCTCTCATTCAATAATGATTTTATTAGACAGCATTATCATTTGTTTGCTTACTTTAAACACCAGTGGCTTATCCCCCTCACCATTTTAATTCATGATGACAATAGTATTTTACCTCTAGTATTATTTATTAAATAAATAAATAGTATTTATTCCTCTATCTACCTCGAAAGAGGAATAATGCTCTATTGGCATCAAGGTGTCATACCTATTATAGATTTTCACCTTCCTCACGAATGCACTGATCATCTGCTGAAAACAATCACACTCTGAGATCTTCAGACACATTCAACACTTTGTTTAGGGTGCATGTCATGCTTTTGCCATGTACATAGAACGGCTTTCAAGTATTTTCAGTCTGTTGCTTTTAGTATAATAGAAACTGCTCTGTAGTAGGTAGAGGAGCTACCTGTACTTGGAGAGAACGATTCCGTAGCTGTTATGGAGGTAGGCTTAAGTCATGCTCTACTTGAGTGAGGAATCCGAATCACCAAAGACGTGTAGGAGAAAACTGTGTGGGAGTCTACAGTTGTGTTGCTTGTCGGTACATGGTGTGCTGTTCATCCTCCACCTTCAAACGAAATCTAATGGTCCGAAGACAAAGCAAGAGCCATAAAGACAGAATCAACCCAAATATCCAGGACACAGTCTTCGGGGCACAAAGTCAATTATGCCTCTTCACCTCTGAACAATTTCAAGTGTTATCTTTGATCTATAAAGTGCTAAGTGGTCTGCAGCTTTGTAAAGAGCTCCTTGTTTGCCCTGGCAATAATGATGAATTGTTAGCATCTATTTACTGACCTCAAGAGTGAAACTGTGGAAATTTGCAGTAGTGAAATGACATGTGAACATTTTTCAAGGAGACTTCAATTTGAGGGCAAAGCAGACACTCCCATTGAAGTACGTATTTTCTAGAGCTTACAGTGTGTGACATAATGAAATCTGCATAAAAATTAAAAAAAAATTAAAAAAAAAAAGAAATCTGCAATAGACTTCATGCCCTAATGAAGAGTGTACAACCGAATAAGGTGTAGACTTGTGTGAAGTTAAACAGCAATACCAAATAGACAAGATCACATAAAACTGAAATAAACCTAACTATTCATCCACGTGGAATTAGGTAAATAAATTATGGAACATCTGTATAATGGGATACTTTGTACTCACTAAAAAGAATTACGTAGCTCCAGATATATTGGTATGTGAAGGACCTTAAGATATATTTTTCAGATTTTAAAAAAAGGTGTAGGGTAGGATAGTAAGTATAGAATTAGCTTACTTGTGCAATTTTTGTTTGTCTTATAAAGTCTATTTCTTGGCCAGGCACAGTGGCTCACGCCTGTAATCTCAGCACTTAGGGAGGCAGAGGCGGGTGGATCACCTGAGGCCAGGAGTTCAAGATCAGCCTGGTCAACATGGTGAAATCCTGTCTCTACTAAAAATACAAAAAGTTAGCCAGGTATTGTGGTGGTCGCTTATAATCCCAGCTACTTAGGAGGTTGAGGCAGGAGAAACACTTGAACCTGGGAGGCAGAGGTTGCAGTGAGCTGAGATCACACACTTACACTCCAGCCTGGGCAAAAAAAGTGAAACTCCATCTAAAAAAAAAAAAAAAGTCTATGTCTCTTTTTTTTTTTTTTTTTTTAGTATTTTCAACTTTTATTTTAGATTCAGAGGGTACATGTGCAGGTGTGCTACATGGGTTATTGGGTGATGCTGAGGTTTTGGATATGGATGAAATTATCACTCAGGCAGTGAGCATGGTACCCAACAGGTAGTTGTCCAGCTCCTGCCCACTTCTTTCCTCCCTCCTCTAGTAGTCCCCAGTGGCTATTATTCCCATCTTTATGTCCATGTGAATAATAACAATGCTTAGCTCCCACTTAGGAAAGCATGTGATATTTGATTTTCTGTTCCTGTGTTAATTTGTTTAGGAAAATGGCCTCCAGCTGCATCCACGTTGCTGCGAAGGACGTGACTTTGTTCTTTTTTAGGGCTGTGTAGTGCTCCATGGTGTATCTACGCACCACATTTTCTTGATTCAATCCACCGTTGATGGGCACCTAGGCTGATTCCACGTCTTTGCTGTTGTGAATAGTTCTGCAATGAACATACAAGGAAAAGATCGTTCTACAAAAACGACACCTGTGCAACTTTTTAAAAAGAAATGGAGATCTAGAAATATATGTGTATATAGTCATGTGTCACCTAACAGGACACAGCCTGTTACTACAATGAATACTACAGGCAATTGTAACACAGCGGTAAGTCTTTGTGAATCTAAACATATCTAAATATAGAAAAGGTACAGTAAAAATACTGTATAAAACATTCTAAAATGGTACACCTAAACAGAGCACTTAGCATGAGTGGAGGTTTCAGGACTGTAAGTTGCTCTCAGTGAGTCAGTGAGTGAGTGGTAAGTGATGCAAAGGCCAAGGATGTTACTGCACACTATGGTAGACTTTCCAAATGCTGTACACTTAGGCCACGCTAAATTTACAAAAAATATTTTACTGGGCCACATATAGTGGCTCACACCGGTAATCCCAGCACTTTGGGGGAGACCAAAGTGGGTAGATCACTTGAGCCCAGGAGTCTGAGACCAGACTGGCCAACATGGTGAAACCCCGTCTTCATCAAAAATACAGAAATTAGCCAGGCGTGATGGTGTGTGCCTGTCATCCCAGCTGCTTGGGGGGCTGAGACTCAAGAATCACTTGAACCCGGGAGGAGGTCAAGGCTGCAGTGAGCTGAAATCGCACCACTTACACCACCGCACTCCAGCCTGGGTGACAGAGCAAGACTGTCCAAAAAAAGAAAAAATCTGTCTTAAATAATAAATTAACCTTAGCTTACTCAAACTTTTTACTTCTTAAACATTTAAATTCTTTTGAACTCTTAGACCCTTTGCTTTTTTTTTGTTAATTTTATTTATTCATTTTTTTTTTAAAGATGGGGTTTCACCATGTTGGTCAGGCTGGTCTTGAACTCCCGACCGCAGGTGATCCACCCTCCTTGGCCTCCAAAGTGCTTGGATTACAGGCGTGAGCCACCACCCCCGGCTTAGACCCTTTGTAATAACAGCTTAAGCCACAAACATACTGTACAGCTACACAAACATATTTTCTCTATCTCCTTATTCTATAAGCATATTTTTTTTACTTTTCAAACTTTTTGTTAAAAACCGAGACATAAACACACACATTAGCCTCGGCCTACACAGGGTCAGGATCATCAATATCACTATATTCCACCTCCACATCTTGTCCCACTGGAAGGTTTTCAGGGCCAGTAACAAGCAGGCAGCTGTCATCTCCCATGATAAGAATGTCGTCTTCTGAAGTATCTTGTAAAGGGCTTGCCTGAGGCTGTTTTCTAGTTAACTTAAAAAAATAAAATAAAATAAATGCACACTAACGGTAAAAAGTATAGTATAGAAAGTACCTATGCCAGAACATAGTTGTTTTGATCATTATCAAGTGTTACATAATGTACATAGTCGTATGTGCGATAGTTTTATATGAATGGCAGCGTAGTAGGTCTGTTCACACCAGCATCACCACACACATGTGAGTAATGCATTGTGCCATGACATTAGGACAGCACGACGTCACTAGGCAATAGAAAATGTTCAGCCCCATTATAATCTTAAGGGACCACTTTCATACATGCAGTTCACCGTTGACTGAAATGTCATATGTGGTGCATGATTGCATTTAGATAAGCATACTATTTTTGAAAAGTGTTCTATAAGAAATATGATAGTAGTTACTTTTAAAAATAGAGGGAATAATTATGAGAGGTTAGGAACATGTGAGTGAAGAAATAGTTTTTAAAAAAAAAAAAAAACGCCTTTTGGCACATTTTAATTTGTTTCATAGATAGTTTTTTGTTTGCTTTGTTTTGTTTTGTTTTTTTGAGACAGAGTTTCGCTCTTGCCCAGGCTGGAGTGCAGTGGGGTGATATTGGCTCACTGCCACCTACGCCTCTCAGGTTCAAGCAATTCTCCTACCTCAGTCTCCCCAGTAGCTGAGATAACAGGCATGCGCCACCACACCCAGCTAATTTTATACTTTTGGTAGAGACAGGGTTTCACCATGTTGGTCAGGCTGGTCTCAAACTCCTGACCTCAGGTGATCCGCCCACCTCAGCCTCCCACAGTGCTGGGATTACTGGTGTGAGCCACCGTGCCCTGCAATAGATACAATTTTTAAGAGATAAGCCAATTTTTGAAAAGCATACCACAGGTAAGCTATTGTTGAAATAAAGGTGATATATCAAGGCAGTGAGTATCATAGAACTTCAATGGAGAGACAGATAACTAGGTGATCGACTAAAGAATTACTAAAATAACACCGCTTATGAAGCTGCAGCATGACCATATTAGATATATTTCCATTCATTGCTGTTACCCTTATCATATATGCTCAAATTATTCCTACAGCTGTCAGCAGAAGCCTCTTTAAGTTGGCTCCTGAGTCCTTCTGACAGAACCTCAGTAATCTCCGATAGCTTCCTTATTTTCTAATATGACAAGATGTTCCAGGGTCATCTCACACATTTCCTACTTTAGACCTGAATTGGACATTTCTCTCCAAACAGCTCTGGTCTTCCACTTACTGGGAAATTACATTTAGATACCATGGCATAAGCATGAATGGTGCTTATTGCCACGGGGTTGATCATTTTTTTCCAATGAACAGTGAACAGATATAAGATATGTATACATAACATATATATGACATAGATATATGATAAAATACATACAAGTGTATGTTGATACTGTCAATTCACATGCAGGGTTTTTCTTAACCTCATTAATCTTGCATATTTATCTTTTTTTTAAACTGAGTATTCCAGCTGATAACAACATAATTATACTATAGTCTCAGAGTAGCAGTACCAACACTACTACTGCTAATATGATTACTGAAAACAGTTATAACTATTGAAAATAGTTCTCCTTAGAATATATGCCACTAAGAACACATAGACAAATAACTGTGTTGTAAAAGCCATTTGGAATGGTTTTCCTCTGTGGGATAATGCCAGCAGTGAGGTTCATTTGTTTCATTTCACTTTTGCTTTTTAGGGATTGTATTTTAAAACTTAATTTTGTTTAGTAATTAGGTAGAATGTTAACTAGGTTCCTAAGTCAAATCTATAAAGCAATATATATTTAAAAATTTCTAACTATTATCTCCCTGGCCTTAAATTTATTTTATGAATTGTCCTTTTCTTGTTTTTATTTTTATTTTTAACCTTCCTTTCAAATGAGCTTTCTCACTTTAATTTTAATGTAGTCAAATAGATATTATTAGGGTGATATGGTTTGGATTCGTGTCTGTCCAAATCTCATGTTGAATTGTAATCCCCAGTTTTCGAAGAGGGGCCTGGTGGAAGATGACTGGATCATGGGGACAGATTTCTCCCTTGCTGTTCTCGTGATGTGAGTGAGTTCTCATGACATATGCTTGTTTAAAAGTGTGTAGCACCTCCTCCTTTTCTCACTTCATCCTGCTCCAGCCACACAAGACGTGTGTGCTTGCTTTCCCCTACACCATGATTGTAAGTTTCCCGAGGCCTCTCCAGCCATACTTCCTGTACAGCCTACAGAATCGTGAGCCAGTTAAACCTCTTATTTATAAATTAGGTAGTCTGAAGTAGCTCTTTACAGCACTGCAAGAACAAACTAATATCTAGGAAAATAGAAGTATTTAACTTAACAACATATCCTGGATCATACCTAGTAGTAGGTAAAGATATCTTTCATTTCTTCCCACAGCATCCTTCATAACTTTTTGTTTTCTCTTTAACTAAGAGAAACAAAATATTTTTGTTTTCTGGTATATTTTCCTAGGTATTTACCACCAAGGTATCTTCACACACTCTCCAGTTGTCTGTCTTTTCTCATACATGTAAGCACATTATGTATACTATCAAGTTCATCTGAAATTCGTTCTCTTAGAGTCCGCTGCTACAATCTATGTGGATAATTGCCATGGCCCTGTACATCTGTCATCCACTCTTGACGGTCTCCCTTCACCAGCATCCTTGGAACTCCCTCCTTTTCACTAAGTAAAATCTCCTACTTGCTGATTCCGTAGTCACTTTACTTCTTACTTTACTCTCTCATTTTGATGAAGCACAGCCAAGTTTTTTAGCTTGATCCTGTGATGAGGTTCATAACTCTTACTCATATTGCTTCATCTACCATCAACCAAAGATGGGGCTGTCACTGGAGGATCATTATCTATCATTGCCCATTGTGTCCCATGATGTCCTTTCATAGGGCTATTAAATCATGTAATGTACACAATAGGTTTAAGAGCTTAGCTGACCTCTGGCAATCACCAGATTCAGTGAGGCCCTCAGTGTACAGTATGTCAAAGGTAGATGCTTCCTAGCATTCGAAAGGCTAATTCCCAGGACATTCAAGGACTAAATTTTATTTATCTTTTTTTAAAACTGAGTATTCCAGCTGATAACAACATAATTGTTATCAGGCCTGACGTGGTGGCTCACGCCTGTAATCGCAGCACTTGGGGAGGCTGAGGCAGGCGAATCGCCTGAGGTCAGGAGTTCAAGATCAGCCTGGCCAACATGGTAAAACCCTGTCTTTAAAAAATAAATAAATAAATAAATAAATTTTAAGAACAAAGTTATTTTATCAGACAGAACAGATTCTAGGGGTTTTCCCCTTATTTTTTATTTTTTGAGACGGAATCTTCTCACTGTCGCCCGGGCTGGAGTGCAATGGCATGATCTCAGCTCACTACAACCTCTGCCTCCTGGGTTCAAGTGATTCTTCTGCCTCAGCCTCCCAAGTAGCTAGGATTACAGGCAAACACCACCATCCTCGATTAATTTTTTTTTTATTTATTTTTGTAAAGACAGGGTTTCACTATGTTGGTCAGGCTGGTCTTGAACTTCTGACCTCATGATCTACCCACCTCAGCCTCCTAAGGTGCTGGAATTACAGTTGTGAGCCACCATGCCCGGCCTGCCCCTTATTTTTAAATTCAGTAGAGAAGCATTAAAGTTCAATTCAGAGGTCATTAAAATTATATTTTTAAATAACAAGAAATATTAGTATCTAATTCTGTGGTCATTTGCAAGATTATTTCTTTGAAATTTAAGCGGAACTCCCTCCCTTTATACTTATTCACGCTCACACACACACAAACAAACGCACACACAGGTGTGAGAAGCCCAATCACTCCAGGATTAGCTGTTCCTCAGAAAGCTCAGTAATGATCTGAAATCTGAAGCCCTACTTGAACTTTTCTGCTAATTCAGTAATTACTGCTGTGCCTGAAATTGGCCCCTTTCCTGCAATTACTCAACATGCACTTTCAGTGAAAGAGGTTAACACCTGAATTTAGATTCCAATTAGCACGTAAGGTAGAATTTTTTGTTTAAAGCTTATTAAAATGGGGACTTTTCCCAGCGTAAGATTTCACTAGTCTATACAGGCAAACACATGTTTTATAGAGCAATCGGTTTCTGGTTCTCTTAAAAGCAACAAAGTTCGGAGGTGAAACCAAGATCAACACATCACGACACTCACCTCAGAATAAATCAAATTCAGTCAATAACTGAAGTTGTCAATCTGGCCACTGTCACCACTGGGACCAATGTTTCCAAATCTGCATTTAAACAAATCATTTCTCTCAAGAAAAGATACCAATAAATGGAGATAAAAGCAAATTAATAGTGGTATCAGTCTTCAGGGCTATCTCCAGTTCCTTCCCCCAGTTTTTCTAATTACTAATATTTAAAAATTTCAATACGAAAAACTCAGAATTACATGGGGACGGATGGTCTTCAATTTCTCAGGCAACGATCAATGCGAGTTTAACTTCAACCACAGGTGTGTCTTCGAGTTACCTGTGCATTCTCTGCCACATGCCTAAGAAGTAGTTACCCAGTTATTTCTTGGGCACCTCCAGCAATGGGAAACTTACTACCTCCTAAAGCAGCTCGTTTATTACCAGACACAGCGGAAACAACAACTCTGCAGTTGATAGATTAAAACCACACTGAATTTAGCAGCACTCTCGTCCTTCAGTTGACTCACCCCGTTTTCAGTATGTACACTGTTTAATTATTTCTTTCTCCTCTTGCACTTATGCAATTGATTCTTCTAAGTTCAGGAACTTCAATTTGTCTCTTCTGAGTTTTCCTCTACTTCAGCTTAACTCCTGTTCAGCCAATCAAGGTGATTTGTGTTGACCGTGCTCTCTGGTTTCTTACCATCTGCAAATATAATAAGCATCCTACCCTTTGTTCCTGTTCAAGGATAAACTTGATGTATAAGGTCTCTCAGCTTCTAACTTGACTCAGCCAACACTTCAATACAGAAATGAAACCCTTGTCACTTGCTCGGTGGCTATTCTGAGAATCATGTTATATTCACAGGCAAATCAAGAAGAAAAAGTTGAAACAATACTTGTGTCTTCAAAACCAAGGGCAAAAAGATCAAGGAGTGGGAAGCGGTAAAATCACTTGTATTAGTTTGCTGGGAATTGCCATAACAAACTACCACAGACTGGGTGGTTTAAACAACATACATTTATTTTCTTATTATTCTGAGGGCTACAAGTATGGAGCTTTATGGTGTTGGTACTTGACTTCTTCTGAGGTCTCTCTCTCCTCAGCTTGTAAATGACTGTGTTCTCCTGATAACCGTCTTCCTTGTGCTTGTCTGTGTCTTAATCTCTTCTCTTCTTCTCTTTATTTTTTATTTATTTATTTATTTATTTATTTATTTTAAAGATGGGGTTTCACCATATTGGTCAGACTGGTCTTGAACTCCTGACCTCAGGTGATCTGCCCACCTCAGCCTCCCAAAGTGCTGGGATTACAGGCGTGAGCCACCCCGCCCGGCTTCTTCTTATTCTTTTTTTTTCCCACTCTTGTTGCCCAGGCTAGAGTGCAATGGTGTGATCTCGGCTCATCACAACCTCCGCCTCCTAGGTTCAAGTGATTCTCTGACCTCAGCCTCCCAAGCAGCTGGGATTACAGTCACGTGCCACTACACTTGGCTAATTTTGTATTTTTAGTAGAGACGGGGTTTCTCCATGTTGGTCAGGCTGGTCTCGAACTCCCGACCTCAGGTGATCCTCCTGCCTCAGCCTCCCAAAGTGCTGGGATTATAGGCATGAGCCACCGCACCTGGCCAATTTCTTCTCTTCTTGAAAGGACACAGTCATATTAAACTAGAGCCCATCCTTATCAACTCATTTCAACTTAATTACGTCTTTAAAGGCCCTATCTTCAAACAAAGTCACATTCTGAGGTACTGGGGGCTAGGGTGTTAACATGTGAATTTGGGGGGGAAATACAAACCAGCCAGAACATCACTTAGAAGACATTTTCTCTCTGTGTTCTCAGCCATAGATTGCATATACTCCCTTAATGTCGATTTCCCTAGGAGTTCAGGTTTTATCTCACTAAATGTGTAATCTTATTTACTTCATGCACATTTACTTTCACTTTTTTTTTTTGAGACAGTCTTGCTCTGTAGCCCAGGCAGGAGTGTAGTGGTGGAATCTTGGCTCGCTGCAGGCTCTGCCTTTCAGGTTCAAGTGATTCTCGTGCCTCAGGCTCCCCAGTAGCTGGGATTACAGGCATGTGCTACCACACCCAGCTAATTTTTGTATTTTCAGTAGAGACGGGATTTCTCCTTATTGGCCAGGCTGGTCTCGAACTCCTGATCTCATGTAATCCCACCACTTAGGTCTCCCAAGGTGCTAGAATTACAGGTGTGAGTCACTGCACCCAGCCTATTTTCACATATTTTGGGGGCCTTATGTCTACATTTCAGAATCCGCCTTCAGACAGGTTGAGGCCTAAATAGGAAACGAAGTGTTTTTTTAAATGCTGCTGCTATTTCATAAAAACGGCCATTTGTGAATGGGCTCATAGGATGTAATAAATCATACTGTAATACAAGCTCTAGAGCACATAAACATGTAAGTATGCACACATTTCTACCGTCACAGCACATCTGCTCATACTCCTGCCATGCTCCCAGTTTCTCTTTGAAAGAATACAATGTGAATGCGCAGACAGCCACAGTTACCTACAGCCAGGTGTGAGTCAGGGAACTCAGTGATTTGACCTTCAGTGAGGTCAATTACATGCGGTAGACTGGAACTTTGACGCAAATATTTATATCCCTCAATGTGTTTTATTACAGTGGAGCCCTATTCTTGTACGAAGACGCTCGAGACCCACAGAAGTAAGGCTGTAGGAGCATGTTAGAAAAATGGATGTTGCCGGGCGTGGTGGCGCAAGCCTATAATCCCAGGACTCTGGGAGGCCGAGGTGGATGGATGACCTAAGGTCGGGAGTTCAAGACCAGCCTCACCAACATGGTGAAACCCTGTCTCTACTAAAAACACAAAATTAGCCAGGCATTGTGGTGCATTCCTGTAATCCCAGCTACTTGGGAGTCTGAGGCAGGACAATCACTTGAATGCAGGAGGTGCAGGTTATAGTGAACCAAGATTGTGCAACTACAAAGCAAGACTTCATACAAAAAAAAAAAAAAGGCATAAAGGACGCCATGTTATTTCTAAGAGCACCCATTTATTCCATAGAATAAGAAAGTGCCTTTAAAAAATATTGCGCTGTTTTTTCCCCAATAATAGAATAGAAATTTTATCAAAATCTTCAATTAGCTTCAACCTCAGAAGGTAACAAGGTGATTGAGAGAGGACACAGATTAAGCATCCAGGCCACCCACATACAACTCTGCTTCCTCTGCTTACTAACTATGGAACTATGGGAAAGTTCCTCAAGCCTCACCAGCCTCACTCATAACAGGAGAGATAATACTAGTAACTACTACACAAGACTGCTAGGAAAATTAAACCGGAGAGGCTCTTAGACAATACGTAGCATAAAGCAAGCACTCTATATATCTTAGCCCTTATTGTTTTGTGTTAATAGCGTTAATATGCACAAAAACCTATGATGTGGCTTTGTTATCTCTATTTATACACAAGAAAGCCAAGACTTGCTCAAGGTCAGACTGTCACTAAATGACAGAATTGAGATTTTCTTTCTAACTCCTCATTTTCCTGTACCTCCTGCTATAAATGTAATCTTATGTGGAACTTGCTTGTTTCCCAGTGGCCAAGGGCACGTCGCAGTGGGGAATCGAAATGTTCTTTAGAGAATTCTGATTATTACGAAGTTCTTTTCTCATACTAAGAAATGTGGCAAATTCTGGCATAATTTAGGCAAACACCTGAAGTGAGGACAGGTGAGGCATCAAGGGGGAGTGAGGGCATCACGCAGTTCCTGAAGTCTGTGAATCAGTGGCACTGTGATTTTGAGTCATCTGTTCATGAACAGCAGGGTGCCAGCCAGTGACAGGTTAGGTTAGGGTAACCATCTCTGAGGGCAGAGGCCTTGTCTTCTCCAACTCTGTGACATGCCCAATAGAGCATAATAAATACTCAATAATAACTGTTTGCTAGACTGAGTCGTCTTGAACTAAATTGAATTGGCCAGCCATCCTTATGGGTCTTGCTTGAGAAGCATGAAAGGCCCCACCCCTGCCTACACATTCACACATGCTGAAGTAACTCATTCATTTATTTGCTCATTGTATATTAATTGAGTGCTTTCCATGAGAATACTAGACAATAAACAAAACAAGCGAGGTCCCACTGTCATAGAGTTTAGTGTCCGATGATGGAAGAGATGAATAATTAAGCAAGAAGTTACATACAGTCTGATGAGTACTCGGGGACACGTGTGAGGTGCCACGGAGCACTTGGCAGGGACACCTACATAAAACAGAAGTGTTTTATGGGGTGTCACAGGATATGGGTCCATCGTGATGAGGCTGGAGGGCTAAGCAGGGCCTTGCAGGCCTTACTAAGGATTCTGGGTTTTAGCAAGTATAATGGAAGCTTTTAAATGTTTTTAAGCTGGATAGTGACATATTCTGATTTGTGTTTTGAAAAGGTCAATCAGGTCCCATTATGGAGGATGGACTTGACAAATGCAGTCTGAAATGGGAAGAGCTCACTGCCACAGCAGTCTAGGCACGAGGTCACGGTGGCATAGATTAGGGAAAGGAGAAACACTCCTCCAGCTGATAAACAACTTCAGCAAAGTTGCAGAATACAAGATCGACGTACAGTCATCACTAACCTTCCTATACACCAACAACAACCAAACCAAAAGCCAAATCAGGAAAGCAACCCCATTCACAACTGCCACAATAAAATAAAACAAATACCTAGGAATATAGCAAACCAGGGAGGTGAAAGAGCTCTGCAATGGGAATTATAAAACACGCTCACAGAAATCAGAGATGACACAAACAGATGAAAAAATATCCCACGCTCATGGATAGGAAGAATCAACACCATTAAAATGGACAAACTGCCCAAAGCAAATTGTAGATTAAATGCCGATCCCATCAGACTACCAATGACATTCTTCAGAGAACTAGAAAAAAGCTATTTTAAAATTCATAAAAAACCAAAAAGCTTGAATAGCAAAGGCAGTCCTAAACAAAAGGAACAAAGTTGGAGGCGTCATACTATCTTCAAACTATACTACAGGGCTACAGTAACTAAAACAGCATGATACTGGTACCAAAACAGACACAAAGACCAATGGGACAGAATAGAGACTTTGGAAATAAGACTGCACACCTACAACTACCTGATCTTCGACAAAGCCGATAAAACCAGGCAATAGGGAAAGGACTCCCTATTCAATAAATGGTGCTGGGACAACTGGCCAGCCATATGCAGAAGATTGAAATTGGACCCCTTTCTTACACCATATACAAAAATCAACACAAGATGCATTAAATGCTTAAATGTAAACTCCAAAACTGTAAAAACCCTGAAAGACAACCAAGGCAATACCATTCTGGACACAGGAACAGGCAAAGGCTTCATAACAAAGACACCAAAAGCAACTGCAACAAAAGAAAAAACATTGACAAAGGGGAACTCATTAAATTTAAGAGTGTCTACACAGCAAAAGAAAATATCAACAGAGTAAAAAGACAACCTACAGAATAGGAGATAATATTTGCAAACTGTACATTTGGCAAAGGTCTAATAACCAACATCTATAATGAGCGTAAACAAATTTACAAGAGGAAAAACAAACCACCCTAATAAAAAAAGTGGGCAGGGGACAAGAACAGACCCTTTTCAGAAGTCATACAGATGGCCAAGAAGCCTGTGGAAAAAAAAGCTTAATATTACTGATCATTAGAGAAGTGCAAATCAAAACCACAATGAGATACAATCTCACACCTGTCAGAACGGCTATCATCAAAAAGTCAAATTATAACAGATGCTAGCAAGATTGTGAAGTAAAAGGAACTGTTATGCACTGTTGGTGGGAGTGTAGATTAGTTCAACCATTGAGGAATGCAGTGTGGCAATTCCTCAAAGAGCTAAAAGCAAAACTATTATTTCACCTAGCAATCCCATTACTGGGTATATACTAGTAGGAATACAAATCATTCTACCATAAAGGCACAGGCACACACATGTTCACTGCAGCACTGTTCACAGTGGCAAAGACACGGAATCAATCTTAATGCCCATTAATGACAGATTTGATGAAGAAAATGTGGTACATATACACCAGGGAATACTATGCAGCCATAAAAAAGAATGAAATCATGTCTTTTGCAGAAACATGGATGGAGCTGGAGGCCATTATCCTTAACAAACTAATGAAGAATCAGAAAACCAAATACTGCATGTTCTCCCTAACAGGTAAGAGCTAAATGATGAGAACACATGGACAGAAAGAGGGGAACAACACACACTGGGGCCAACTTGAGGGTTGGGGCAGGAGGAGAGAGAGGATCAGAAAAAAGAACCATTGGGTTCTGGGCTTAGTACCTGGGTGATGAAATTGTCTGTACAACAAACCTCCATGACATGAGTTGACCTATAATAACAAACCTGTGCGTGTACCTTGAACTGAAAATAAAACGTAAAAAAATAGAAAAGTCAAAAGTTTGAAGATAAATTTCAAAAATGGAGATCGGGTGTCGAAGTTGAGAATGAGAACAATGAAAGAAGAGCTGAGATTTCTGGCTTGGGAAACTATGTGGCTATGGTTCCATTCATCGCAATATAAGAAGCGGCCAGGCGCGGTGGCTCATACCTGTAATCCTAGCACTTTGGGAGGCCAAGGCAGGCGGATTGTCTGAGGTCGGGAGTTTGAGACCAGCTTGGCCAATATGGAGAAACACCATTTCTAATAAAAATACAACAAATTAGCTGGGCATGGTCACGCATGCCTGTAATCCCAGCTACTCAGGAGGCTGAGGCAGGAAAATTGCTTGAATCTGGAAGGCAGAGGTTGTGGTGAGTTGAGATTGCGTCATTGCACTGCAGCCTGAGGCAACAAGAGCAAAACCCCATCTCAAAATAAGAGAGAGAGAGAGAGAGAGAAGGAAAGAAAGAAAGAACAAAAGAAAGAAAGAGAAAGAAAGAAAGAAAAGAAAGGAAGGAAGGAAAGAGGGAGGGAAGGAAGGGAGGAAAGAGAGAGAGAGATTCTAAAATCTGGCCTAATGCCCAGGAATTTGTGTTTTTAACAAATTCCCTGGGTGATTCTGATGCAGATGTACTGTGGACCACACTTTTACAAACATGGATTTTAGAAATGGACAAGGAAGAGAAGCACATGATGAAATCTATTAATAAGAAGGCTCAGTGGCTGGGCACAGTGGCTCACGTCTGTGATCCCAGCACTTTGGGAGGCCAAGGAGGAAGGATCACAAGGTCAGGAGTTCAAGACCACCGTGGCCAAGGTGGTGAAACTCTATCTCTACTGAAATACAAAAATTAGCTAGATGTGGTGGCAGGCACCTGTAATCCCAGCTACTCAAGGGGCTGAGGCAGAGAACTGCTTGAACCAGGGAAGGGAAGTGGAGGTTGCAGTGAGCTGAGATCGTGCCACTGCACTCCAGCATGGGTGACAGAGCAAGACTCTGTCAAAAAAAAAAAAAAGAAAGAAAAAAGAAAAAGGCTCAGCTAGAGTGGAAAGAGAAGAAGGAGAATATAGAGTGGGGTTCTGGAGCCAAAAAAAGACAGTTTCAACAAAGGAAGAAGTGGTCAGCCATGCTGCTGGCCCCATAAACCTTCCTGCCATTGATCACCCATAAATGTTACAGGACGTTGAAGGTTGCTGTTAAAATGTAAATGTGCTGCCCAAAATAAATCATACATTTTTGGCCATTACAAACCCACAGTTACTTCTCTAAAACCTTTGGAACCATTTGCGTTCCAGCATTCAGAACTCGGGAGGTGTTAGAAAGCTGTTTATGCCATATGTTACTTAAACCTCCAGTGGGTCTTAGACAGCACTTAGTTATCAAATGCAATAATATTTCTGGAGCAAGTGTGTACATAGTCACACTAGGTGACATAAATAAGGAAAAGAGCCTTACATCAGTTTAAGCCAGATTGGTGACAAATAAACCTAAACTGGATCAAGTTTTATCTAAGCTGAGTTTAAAAAAAAAAAACTTTCAGTTTTCAGAGCTCTATAGATCTCAAAATTGCAGATAAAGGATTATGGATCTCTACCACCTGGTCAGGCCTTACTATAAATGTGTTTATCACACTACAGGGAATTTTGCAATAATACTTGTTTTGAAAAACACAAACGTATTTCAGCATAATTGATATATTAGGAACAATGGAGCATAACTTGAATTTCACATTTGTCTATGCACAATTTTGCCAGCAAAATATGCTAGGTGAACATAGAAAACTGCATCCAACTGAACAAGATGGATAAAAACACAACAAACAAACAAAAAATGCACACATACCTCAAACATCTACCAGCTACTTTAATACACCACGTATATCACGCTGGAATACTGAGTTCTGCTGTTCTTTTGCACTTGTGAGCTTTTCTATATAAGCAAATGCTAAGTCAACATCCCAAACCTGTCTGAGCATCCAGGTTCAAAATGCCATGCTTAAACGAAAGCACCCTCTATATGCAAAGATCTTAAATGGAAATCTCCAAATCCTGCAGAATTGGCTTCTTTTAGTGTTAATATTGGCTGCTTTCACTGTTTTAAGCATCTCTACAATTTCCGAAGCTTTCAGCTACCCAGCAAAGTTGTGAGTGCAAATGAGAAAGCTACAAATAAAAATGTCCGTTGCCATACAGAAGTTAATTGAAGGAAAAGGCTATTCCTGGGATCAAATTTTAAATTTTGATGAAAAAGGTATCTATTACAAACAAATACCTGAAGGGATCTACATCTGAAAGACAGAAAAACATGTCCCAAGATTGAAGACGGAAAGATCACTTACCTGTGATGTTTTGTGCCAATACCAAATGGAGGACAGTAAGCTACATCTATTCCCATCTGCTGTTACGACTTCCTGTTGATTTCAAATAACCTTCTTTCTACCACTTCACAATAACTCACAAGGTAAAACCCTTCCAATGCCCCCTTCATAAGTAAACAACACTTATGTACGCTATATTTATTGTACTATTTATGTATTGCTTAACCATTTAACAGGGGTACAATTGTGTTACCACTTTCATTAGCTTTCTCTTATTTCATGTGTCATTGACAAAGTATTTTTGATTGTTGTCCCCCAATCCCATTTTTGCCATAGGTATTTATTATAATAAATACTATGGTATTTATTGTATAGTTGTGCATATGTCGCATTGCCACAGGACTGACTGTACCTCTAGCATTCAACAAGATCTTAAAGGAATGACATATACAACAGAAAAATCTCAATGAGTAGGAGGGAAAAAAAATCCTCTTAAAGGTCAACTGTGATAGCCCTACTCCCACCCAAAATGTGTGTGATGTATTTTGTGTATAATAGAAATACAATGTATAGAAATGCCAAGATTCACTCTGAAGGATGGATAAAAGTAACCCATTTCCTTTATTTTTTATTGAATATTCTAAATGTTCTTTGATTAATATCTACTGTCTTCATAATCACAAATACATACATAAATTGTTGCTTGTTTTACTATTTCTGATGTCTCTATAATCTGGATCCCAACCGAGCAATCCAGGCTCTAGCAGGAAAGGACAATGGTGATGCCTCCACAGGAAGTTACTGGGAGCCTGGACTGGGGGGCGAGGGTGGGCAGGGCTGGGAGTTCATCTGGAAACCAGGCTTTTCCTTCTTCACAGTTTTGCCTTAGGCAAGTCCTGCCCAAACCCTAAACCCTCAAGCTTCCCCAGGTCCCAAAGGACGCGTTTCAGGGCCTCTTCCCATGTGGATGAGAGTTGGCTAGACTTCCTTTCTAGATCTACTAGAATCACTAAAAGGGTATTGTGTGCGTAAAAACCAAATACCAATCTCCAGGTCTTAGATCCTATCCTCTTTCTTAGAAAATCCATCCTTAATCCAGTTTGCATTTTTCCCCAAAAGCAGCTTATTCGCTAATGGACCAGTCAGATTCCTCTCCTTGTTCATTTGTTCACACAGAAAAAGCTGCCTGGGAGACCACCTGTATCGGAAGGGCAGCTGATTAAAGGGTTGTTTTTTCTGAAAACAGATTTTCAGGATAATGCTCAGGACGTTGCACATGTCAAAGTCTCACTTTTCCATATAACAACATGTGGCCTCCCCAGGCAGTCCCCTTGTTCTGTTTGTAAATTCCATCGAACAGAGAACAGAAATAAAATATGTATTAGTCTCTAAAGCTATGAATTTTCACTTCCTCCTCCTCCATCTGACACACAAAGACCAAACCTTTTCAGCCATTACCTAGAATTTGCCCATATGGAAATCTGTGTGGAGCGCAAGTCTAAAGTAATTATTCTCCCATGATGTTAGAAGGAATTTGATCAAGTAAGGAACTACTAAATCAAGCTGCAAAGATCAAAAATACTTTATGTTGTTGATTTACAAACTAGAGTGATCTCTGCAAAGTCGCTAAAGTCTCCCTTCTCAGAAAGAATGAACTTTTTAAATTGCTAAATAATATTCAAGAAACACCATGTGCTCTTACTTGATAGTGTTTGGTTTTGCCTCTTTTCACCACCCTGTCACTGTCAACAGAGGAACTGTAAATAAGAAGCTATTTTATAACATAAATGACTTCGAATACGAAAGTCTTCCTATAGAAAAAAAAGTCTGCTTTAAATTTTAAAATTCTTACTCCAGCTTCTTTACCTGGAATGATGCAAAAACCGAATTAAATACTTAGCCAATCACCACAGGCCATGTCTGCATTACAGCAAGCCCATTTCTACAGTTAAAATTAATCATAGCCCTTGAAAAGTAAGTATTGCCTTCTTTATATGGGAAGAAAGCCTGCACAAAAAAATACATGGAAATGTTTGTTTCATGACAATGAGTTCTATGTTTCTAAGGAGGAGTTTGAGGAAAAGCCCTGTAGAGTCAGATTTTCAGAACTCACACGACCCTTATTAGGGGTCGGGAAGGTGTGGAAGGTGGAGGAAGAAAAGTTAAAAGGGATGCTTGATGTTGTGGATACACGCACGGCGCGCTTAGAAACTTCATCCTCTGTTTTCATATACTCTTCTTTTTCACATTCTTTTCTATTTAGCACGTAGCATGACACATTTAAGAAAATTAAGTTACTGTTACATTCTTTGTTCTGGTCTGTAAAGGTCACTGGATTATTGTGTTTTGAACATATTAGTTATTTCTTTCAAACAACTTGTGTGGCTAATCTGATTTTGCGCTGATGACCAGTTTGGGGTTTTTGTTGGTTTTTTTGTTTTGTCTTTTGTTGTTGTTTTTTTGAGACTGAGTCTCTGTCCCCCACATTGCAGTGCAATGGCGTGATATCGGCTCACTGCGGCCTCCACCTCTCAGGTTCAAGCAACCAATTCTCCTGCCTCAGCCTCCTGAGTAGCTGGGATTACAGGTGCACACCACCACACCCAGCCAATTTTCGTATTTTTAGTAGAAACGCGGTTTCACCATGTTGGTCGGGCTGGTCTCGAACTCCCAACCTTGTGATCTGCCTGCCTCAGCCTTCCAAAGTGCTGGGATTACAGGCATGAGCCACCACACCTGGCCCTGCTGGTTGCTATTTTTTTTCCCCATTGAAACAGCAACTCTAAGTACACTTAGGCTCAGGGCAGCTAACCCTGACTGTGCCACAATGTCCCCAAGGCTATCACTGGCTCATAGGAAGAAGAGGAAAATAACCAAATCAAAGCAAAGCACTTCCAGACTTCTGAGGAAAACTGGGACCAGCTCTGATGAGATTTTGCTCATCTTTGTCCCAATACTGGTGGGATGACTCAGTGGTAATAAGATGATTCACTATTGTCTCATAAGCAATTGTAATAGCACCCCTGTGTTTGTAGTTAATATGTATGTATGTATGTATGTATGTATGTATGTATGTATGTATGTGTGTGTGTGTATATATATATATATGTATGTATGTATTTGTTGCTGCTTGTTTTACTGTTTTTGACATCTAAATATAATCTGGATCCCAACCAAGCAATCCAGGCTCGAGCAGGAAAGGACAAGGGTGATGCCTCCACAGGAAGTTACTGGGAGCCTGGACTGGGGGTGAGGGTGGGATGGACTGGGAGTTCATCTGGATACCATGAAATATATATATTATATTATTATGATTCTTTTTGGAGATGGGGTCTCACTCTGTTGCCCAGGTTGGCAGCTTGGAGTGCAGCAGCATGATCGTGGCTCACGGCGTCCTCAAAGTCCTGGCCTCAAGCAATCCTCCCACCTTGGCTACCCAATAAAAAAATATCTCAAGTGGGCCTGGACTGTATATTAATATAAGGTGAGGTCAGTTTTTAAGCCTCTTCTGATTGCTAAAAGGTATTCTGAAGTACATCTGATTTGGCCTTTCTATCATAAAAAGCTGGAACAGCATGAGCACTCACTGGAACAGAGCCAGACATGAAGACAGCAGGCAAGAAAAAAATGGTGGCCAGGCTCTACTGAGTTCCTTCTATGTGCCCCATGCCTCCTATGTGCTCTGTTTTACAGATGAGGGCTAGGGTCCTGACATCCCGCCAGCATAAACCACAGGATTCAAGGTGAGGGCAGTCTAGCTCCAACGTGTTTCCGCTGCTTTGGTGGATAGCTTTACAGAAATGCACCTTCGCCGCTCTAAATGAACAGTTCTTTACCACCCAAGGTTCTTCACTCTAGAAGGCAATTATAAAAATAGTATCGTACTTGGCCGAGCGCGATGGTTCACGCCTGTAATCCCAGCACTTTAGGAGGTTGAGGCGGGTGGATCACTTGAAGTCAGGAGTTCGAGACCAGCCTGACCAACGTGGTGAAACCTTGTCTCTACTAAAAATGCAAAAATTAGCCAGGCGTGATGGCAGGCTCCTGTAATCCCAGCTCCTCCTGGCAGGAAAACCCGGGAGGCAGAGGTTGCAGTGAGCTGAGATCATGCCTTTGCACTCCTTTTTGAGACAAGAGTAAGACTTTGTCTCAAAAAAAGAAAAAAAATAGTACTGTACTTGGGATCTGGACTCTGGGTACAGAAAATCTGCTGTTTATTGATGTGTGATCTGAGGCTCGTGCTTACTCTCTCTTTCTCTCTTTCTCTCTCTCTTTCTTTCTTTCTTTTCTTTCTTTCTTTCATAGAGATGGGATCTCATCATGCTGCTCATGGTCTTGAACTCCTGGGCTCAAGTAATCCTCCCTCCTCGACCTCCTAAAGTGCTGGGATCACAGGCATGAGTTACTGCACTCTGCCTTTGCTTACATTTTTAAAAATACAGATCTTGACACTACTTCGGTCACAGGGTGGTTATGAAGGTTAAACGTGGTAATGTGCAGAAAGTCCTAGTTCTTATAAGTATTCAGTAAAGGGTGCTATTATTAACGATTGTTATTATTTAGTGACTCCAGAGATGGTGGTCCTGTGGCTTTTTACGACATGATTGCAAAAATCTAACTTCTTTCTCCTTCTGTTTCTCTCTCCCTCCCTCCCTCCCTTCCTCCTCCTCTTCCTTCCCTCTCTTTCTAATTTTATATTTGCATCAGTCTCTTCTTTCTTTGAAGCTTCATGTTTAATATTTTATTGTAGAAAAGTTTAAACATATGTTAAAAACAGAATAGAAACTCTCAAATACCTATCACCCAGCTTTAGGAACTTTCAACTTACAGCTGTTTTCTGAAGGTTAACTCTAAATAAGAAAAATAAAGCCTCTATTTTTTTCTTCAATTTACTTTTTTTTTTTTTTTTTTGAGACGGAGTTTTGCTCGTTACCCAGGCTGGAGTGCAATGGCACGATCTCGGCTCACCGCAACCTCCACCTCCTGGGTTCAGGCAATTCTCCTGCCTCAGCCTCCTGAGTGGCTGGGATTACAGGCACGCACCACCATGCCCAGCTAATTTTTTGTATTTTTAGTAGAGATGGGGTTTTACCATGTTGACCAGGATGGTCTCGATCTTGACCTCGTGATCCACCCACCTCGGCCTCCCAAAGTGCTGGGATTACAGGCGTGAGTCTCCATGCCCAGCCTCAATTTACTTATTATATAGGATCCCTTGAGTTTCTCTTATTAAAATCTCTACTATCCCAGGAATAATTTTTAAATGTATAAACACCGTTCACAATTTACTTCCCTTTAGCTCATTAAAAAGAAAAAAAAAGTAGCCCAATTTTCCCAATATCATGGTTTAAAGTAACACAAGCTGCAAAAAACTTATGATCGGAAGATATATGATCCATCAAAGTCTCAGACTAAGTATGGAATCAGGCAAGTATATTAATTGAGTAGGGCCTGAGATCTGTAAAAAGTTCAAAATCCTCTAAAAAGTTTTTTCCTGAAACTGGTCCAAGAGTTGGATTTTAAACAAAATAAAAAGAAAATCAATTAAACCGAGCTTTGTTTCGCAGTTAGAACTCCCCATAGCTCTATCAGTGAAAATTGGCCCTTTGTCTTCAAATGTGGGCCTCCGAAGTCTAGGTTGTTGGTGCAGAACCACTGACATTATTGCAAACCACATCTCATGGACTCTGAAAATGACTTCTTAGTAATGGCAAGCTAATTATGTGATTACTAGACTCTCTTCATGTGCCATTAGTCATAGGAAGCTGGAAAACATGCCTGTTTTCAAGGCAGATTGCTCACTGTGAATTGTGCCTTAAAATGTATATTCTCCTCTGTAGGTCCGAACCGAAACATCCAGGCCAAATTTTCAGCTGAGACTTCTAACAGTCGTCCTTACGCAGGCCAGTGAATAGTTGGTGATGACTCAGCGAACTTTTCTAAATGGGAGGCAGTAATAACAGAAGGGAGACTTCCACGTATTTTCTCCCTTCCCTTCAAATGCTTTAGGGGAAATAAAATTGCAACCACTTTTATTCCCATAACTCAGAAAATACAGCGTAACGATTTTTCCCCTGACAAATCCCTGGCACCCCAACGTTTTGGTTTTGGCTCTACTTATTTGATAATGACAAATGGACTCATTTTCAAATCCAGATGTACATGTTAATCCTCCCAAAGCTTCTACTGCACTGAGAATCAGGAAGACTGCAGCAGAGTTAGGAGCAGGATGCAGGAGAGTTTATCCATATCAGAAGGAAAAGAACTCACCCACGTGTGGTGTAAAGAAAAGAAGTAGGACCCCTTTACCAAAAACGAGGAGAGTAGAATATGGGTGTATGAGAAGCAAGAAAAGAAAATGATGGGCTCCACAGCTTGCTAGATCAAGAACTCCTTGGGGCACAAACCACGTCCCATTCATTTTTGTAACCACAGTACTTGGCACACAGTACGAACACGATGAATGTTTGGTAAATTCAATTGAAATGAGAAGAAACAGATTGACCCAATGTAGTTTGCAGTGTCTCTAAACATAATTAATTTTTGAGGTTCTCAAAATCATCTGAGAGTTGCTTGCAGGCTCAGTAATAATTTTCATCTAATGCGAGTTCCTAAAACCAGATATGAATTTCATTAAGACAGCCAGCATGGCAGTAGCTAGAACATGAGCAAAATGTCAAGGAAGATCTGTGAATCACCAGAGGCAGGGGGCAGAACAGAATATAGGTTAATCATGCTCTCTCAAGCTTTTGCTATAAGGAATTTTGTTTCTGGAACGGGAGTGATCTGTTTTAGATCTGAATCAGTGTGATAACAAGCAGCATCGCCTGAGCGAGTGTGCAGCTAGGACCTGAGCTACCAACTGCTGGGGCCAGTCTGGGCTCTAGGGCACCCTGGATTACATAGCATAAAAAGCTGCACATAATAAGCCCACAAGAAATGCCAGCCAGGGCCAGGCGTGGTGGCTCACACCTGTAGTCCCAGCATTTTGGGAGGCCAAGGTGGGCAGATCATAAGGTCAGGAGATAGAGACCATTCTGACTAACACAATGAAACGCCGTCTCTACTAAAAATACAAAAAATTAGCCGGGCATGGTGGCAGCCTCCTGTAATTTCACCTACTCGGATGGCTGAGGCAGGAGAATCGTTTGAACCCAGGAGGAGAAGGTTTCAGTGAGCCAAGATCGTGCCACCACACTCCAGCCTGGGTGACACAGAGCCGAGACTCTGTCTCAGAAAAGAAAAGAAAGAAATGTCAGCCAAATTGAAATAAATCGTTCAGACCGAGTCTTGGTCACTTTCAAACAGTTCCGTGAGGCAGTCTCCTTTCTACAGTGAGGTTTGCTCTTTTAAGTTCCAAACTCAAGTTTGATCTTGTCTCAGCACCAAACTTTTCATTCAGGTGTGTCCTCAATAAAGCTGATAACAATGACACACTTTCCCTGACCTTGTCCCAACTTTCCTGTAAACTGGTATGGTATGGGGGGAAAAAAAAAAACGTAACCTAATACCGACTGTGGGGTGGCTCCTAAGTTACTCCGCTGTGTCTCGAGAAATGTTTTCTGCCAGCTCTTTAACGTGAAAACAAAGGGTACGGCACTGGAGGTCTGAGACAGGACGGTAAAGTGCATCTTCTTTTCATAAGCTCAAGATGAGCTCTGTCCCCATAAACATCTGGCCCTCCCGTTGTTCCCTAAGTATCAGGAAGTTTTGGCAGCAGAGACGACGTGAAATGCTACAGATGAAAATAATTACTTGAATCAGCACAAGCAACATTGGCTGTGTTGATTTAAGATGCTCTGTTAGCTACTGTACAAAGTCAGGGCTTGATTTATTTTTGTTCTGTTTGCTTTCTTCCCAAGTGAACAAATTAAATAAGTACAAGACCGGAAACTAGAGAGTACCTAAACCAGGTAGGTGGGACTTGATGAGTTAAACCTTTAAGCTTTACAGAAAGCCAGACTTTGGGGGAGCAAAATAATGCTGACTAGAGGCTTAAGCTCCATGCTTTCATCTCTAAGATGACAGCTAATTAAATGTAGCCTTTACCATATCTTAGATATGAATACATGAAAAGACATTGTTTAAATAGAATTTTGTCTGACATTGTTTAAATATAATTTTGTATGTTTCTAAGTGTTGTTTGGTGAAGACATATTTCCTTTATAATAAAAAATTATGTTCGATTATATACGTATATTAATGTTACAGTAACCATTCAAACGTGATGTTTGAAGAAAGCCGTGTGGTACACACGAAAGGTCATTTGACTCAACTTGAGCCGGATTTGGGTCCAAGACCAGTTCTGCCACCTGCTAGCTTCTTTGCTTTTCTGAACCGCAATTTTCTTCCTTATAACGTGGTGAGGGATAGCACCTCCTGTTCCACAGAGTTATAATAAGAAATAAAACAGTAAGAAGTGCCTGATACGGTTAAGCTACCGAACACAGGGTAACTATTGTCATTACATTACTAAACAAGGTTCTTCATCCCAGCACCCTTACAAAGAAGAAGCCCATACTACCGCGCAAGAACGCCTTCTTGACAAACTGGAAGAACACCGAGGTTCGCGCTTGTAATCCCAGGACTTTGAAGGCTGAGATAGGAAGATTGTATACATTTAAGAATGAAACCGTCATTCTCAGCAAACTGCACAAGAACAGAAAATCAAACACTGCATATATAGGTGATGGGGAGGAAGGCAGCAAATCACACTGCCATGTGTGTACCTATGCAACAATCTTGTATGTTCTTCACATGTACCCCAAAACCTAAAATGCAACTAAAAAACAAAACAAAACAAAACAAATATCCTTGGCTATATACAGTTCAATGGAAAGAGGCAGGAGCTGAGAGACAGGCAGCTCTGCCAATTCTGAGAGTGGTGCTATTTTAGGCAAGCCTCCTTGTACCTCAGTTCCCCATCAGTCAAATGGAGTCTAATGCCATCTCATCCTATCTCATGAAATGATTATGAGGATCAAATCAAACACTCACACACACATTGAAGAGATTTGAAAAGTTGAAAGATGAGGCCGGGCGCGGTGGCTCACACCTATAATCCCAGCACTTTGGGAGGCCGAGGTGGGTGGATCACGAGGTCAAGAGATCGAGACCATCCTGGTCAACGAGGTGAAACCCCGTCTCTACTAAAAATACAAAAATTAGCTGGGCATAGTGGCGCACACCTGTAATCCCAGCTACTCAGGAGGGTGAGGCAGGAGAATTGCTTGAACCCAGAAGGCAGAGGTTGCAGTGAGCCGAGATCGTGCCATTGCACTCCAGTCTGGGTAACAACAGCGAAACTCCGTCTCAAAAAGAAAAAGAAAGAAAGAAAGATAGATCTATGTGCACAGATGATAAATGTTATTGTAATTCCATAGTTGGAAGTCATACATATTAACATCTACTCAGAGTTCAGGCATGCTTTTGAAGCATTACCTATCTAACTGACAGCCCAAGAGAAGAAAACAAAGTAAAAAAGACCTTGATGGATTTAAAAAAAGAAAAAAAGTTTCTGAAAACCAGCATAAGAAAAAAAAAAATCCTACTTCTATATAAGTTTTTTTATGAATGATTCCCAATAATACAATATTTCTTGGTTTCTCTTTATGTTCCAGAAAACTTGAAAAAATATCACTAGATCTGTAAAATCAAATGGCAAGCAAATACCACATACAACAGCAATTATCCACCAGCTTTTCTAGAATCTTAACTAACAGAACCTTTCATTTAGTCAGCATTCACAGTCTTCTTGTTTATTTACTTATTTCTTATGAATGAATGAGTCAGAATTGTAAGGTCCTGGCAGACAGGAACCCTGGGACATGTCTTCACATATGACTGGTGAATAATTGATTTAAAATGGTCTTTTAAAATGACACACATTCATTGCTCGTGTCAGACTCATTGTTACTAACCTTTGGAAAGCAATATGGCAAAATCTATTAAGAGTCATAAAAACGTCCATATATTTTCACTCATTCATCATACCCCAGGGAATTTATCCTAAAGATGTAATTCATGTACAAAGATGTTCCTGGCAGTTTCACATCCTAAAGCGAAATCAATTAAATGTCCAACCATGGTAATAACAAATAAATAATAATTATAAAGGTGATGCAGTAACCCAGGACCATATTCATAATAAAGAGTTAAGCTACAAAAGAAAAATAAATATGAGAATATTGTAAGATGACTTTAAGTCTGCAAAAATATTATATGTGTACAGTGACCAAAAATAATATGCAAAATTAAAACAAGGTGTTAAAGGAAAAAATTTAAAAGCTTACCTTTTTAACATCTTATTTTAATAAAATGATGCTTTTGCCGGGCGTGGTGGCTCACGCCTGTAATCCAAGCACTTTAGAGGCCAAGGTGGGCAGATCACCTGAGGTCAGGAGTTCAAGACCAGCCTGACCAACATGGTGAAACCTCGTCTTTAAAAAAAAATAAAATAAATAAAATAAAGTAAAATGATGCTTTTTTTTTTTTACCATTAAAAGAAATAAATATGAATTGAAATATTTTTTCATTGATTAGGGCTTTAAGCCATTCAAAATACTGGCATTATTTTGGTTGATTTTCACAACAATTCTGGGGCGGTAGCAAGGGGCTATGTGCTCATATTCACTGTCATTTGACAAACGAAGAAACTGAGGCACAGAGCTATTCAAGTCTTACCTAGAATCCACACTCCCCCCTTCTTTTTGAGACGGAATCTTGCTCTATCACCCAGGCTGGAGTGCACTGGTGTGATCTCATCTCGCTGTAACCTCTGTATCCCGGGTTTAAGCAGTTCTCCTGCCTCAGCCTCCCGAGTAGCTGAGATTAAAGGTGTGCACCATGCCCAGCTAATTTTTATATTTTTAGTAGAGACGGGGTTTTACCATATTGGTCAGGCTGGTCTCGAACTCCTGACCTCAGGTGATCCACCTGCCTCAGCCTCCCAAAGTGCTGGGCTGACAGGTGTGAATCACAGCACCCGGCCTTAGAATCCTTTTTTAAGAGACAGCCGTCTATAGCCATACCACCCTAAACGTACCCGACGTCTGATCTTGGAAGCTAAGCAGGGTCAGGCCTGGTTAGTACTTGGATAGGAGACCGCTTGAGAATACCGGGTGCTGTAGGCTTGTTGGGCATGATGGCTCAAGCCTGTAATCCCAGCACTTTGGGAGGCCGAGGCGGGTTGACCAACATGGTGAAACCCCGTCTCTACTAAAAATACAAAAAGTTAGCTGGGCATGGTGGTGCATGCGTGTAATCCCAGCTATTCAGGAGGCTGAGGCAGGAGAATTGCCTGAACCCAGGAGGCAGAGGTTGCAGTGAGCTGAGGTCGTGCCATTGCACTCTAGCCTGGGTGACAAGAGCGAAACTCCGTCTCAAAAAAAGAAAGAAGCAGCCGACCCAGGGCTTGAACTAAGTCTGCTGCCTGGCCATGAGTCCAGGATCCTTTCCCGAAGTTCTCTGCTTTGGGCTCACCTCAAGGAGACAGATTCCTCTCACCTGAGCCTGGTCAGCACATCTGAGTGAAGCACTTTCACCCAGCTGAGGCTTGAGGTGCCCTGCTCTTCTCTGAAAGCTTATTTGCCTAACAAAGGTCCCTCCTAGCCACCTCTGGGTCTCCCCTATTAAACAAAGGCTGAGCCAACAATCCACATGGATTTTTTTAACTACCCAAGGTTCTGAGGACCAAAAGCACTCTGTGGAAAATCACAGCATTCTTTAGTTTAGCATTGGATGGCATCTTGTACATATAGCAGTAAAATACCAATTTCAACCCTTTGAAAAACAACAAACTTAGTAGTCTACTTACAAATTTCATAAATGGGCTGAAAGCAATAATGAGTCACATCAAAGAAGGTAAAATTGAACACAAACATTTCAGAACGAGCTTTATCTTCTGAGTCTCAGGGATTCCAGTAAAACTGGACCAAATTAGGTACATCACCAGTAAATTCAGTGCATGTGGTAAATGTTGATGGGAAATACTCCATTTTCTTAAACAGCCAAAAGGAAAATACCACTCCAACTTAATTTCTGCATATTCCGAACTTCTGTCTTTTCTCACGACCTTGGAGTGATCACGGATGTGACGTGTCCTTGCAGAAACAAATCCAAAGCGGGGAAAAGAGGAAACTGGAGGAAGGAGGAAAGAGGAAGTCAAGACAAAAAGGAGGGAGATGCCTAAGGATTTTATGGGACAATGGCTGACAAATTATTAGCACTCCGATTTATAAAATTTTATACATAAAATGTCCAGTATATGATAGCAGTTACATAATAGATAAGCATGAGTTTCCCTTTACACAAATATTCTAGCTAATAAATGTATATATTGCATACAGTAATAAATGAAGAAGAAATGATAGAATCCAAGTATCACCATTTTGAGACCACTAATGAGTTAGTAGGCAGAGATTGTCAACAAGTGCTAACATCACGAAAAGGAGACAGCTACTCAATACGTGTTCCAGGGAAAAACCAAACACCACCCATGAAATAATCATGCCAAAATAAAATTTGATTCTAGTCAAGCCTCTACATGCAAATAGCAAGGTATAGAAAAAACAGATAGAAGATTGAGAAATATATTAAGTCCACCACAGAGATATAATTCACAAAATCCAGACCGTGGAAATTCTACAGGCCAAATGATCCCGTTTCTTCAACAAATAAATTACATTGTCTGTGCTGGGTGCGGTGGTTCATGCCTGCAACCCTAGCACTTTGGGAGGCCAAGGCGGGCAGATCACTTGAGGTCAGGAGTTCAGGACCAGCCTAGCCAACATGGTGAAACACCATCTCTACTAAAAATACAAAAATTAGCCAGGCGTGGTGGTGCACACTGTAATCCCAGTTACTCGGGAGGCTGAGGCAGGAGAATCACTTGAATCCGGGACACAGAGGTTGCAGTGAGCCAAGATGGCTCCACTGCACTCCAGCCTGGGTGATAGAGCAATACTCTGTTGTCTCAAAAAAAAAAAAAAAAAAATTACATTGCATGAAGAAAGAGAGAGCGAGATCTATAGATTAAAAAGCTTAAAAGACCTATCAACAAATCATAACATGGGAACTTCATTTGGATACTGATTCAAATAAAATATGAAAACAATAGAACAGTTCTGAGTCAATTGGATATTAAGCATTGACTAGGCATTTGATGATATTAAAGCATTATTACTTTGTTAATATATGGTAATGGTATTATGGATTTTTGACGACCTCTTTTCTTAGGGATGTATGGTTAATTATTGACAGATAAAATGATAAGTTGCCTGGAATTTGCTTCAAAATAACATGGGATGAGGAATGGGGGATTTAGATAGAATAAAACTGTTCTTGGGCCAGGTGCAGTGGCTCACACCTGTAATCCCAGCACTTTGGGAGGCTGAGGCTGGTGGATCACCTGAGGTCAGGAATTCAGGACCAGCCTGGCCAACATGGTGTAACCCTGTCTCTACTAAAAATACAAAAAATTAGCCAGGTATGGTGGTGGGCGACTATAATCCCAGCTACTTGGGAGGCTGAAGCAGGAGAATGAGTTAAACCCGGGGCTCAGAGGTTGCAGTGAGCCCAGATAACATCGTTGCACTCCAGCCTGGGCAACAAGAGCGAAACTCCATCTCAAAAAAAAAAAAAGTGTTCATGACTTGAAGCAGAGGTGATGGGTACTTGGGGGTTCATTATACTATTCTGTTCTTATTTGTTTAAAATCTTCCTTAACAAAGGTTTTTTTGTTGTTGTTGCTTTTTTTTTTTTTGAAATGGTATCAATTAATGTTAGTCTCCTTCTTTCCCTCTTTCCATTAGTAAGCAAAAGTCTGATATATAACCTGAGTTAAAATAGAAAAGTTATAGCTGCCTAACTTTTTGAAAAGAGCAAGAGTTCTCTTTGGGAGGCTACAGAGTAGAGGAGAATGAATGAAGTCACATGTTGCTGTCCTTAAATCTAAATGTTGCTTCTTTTTGTTTAAAAGATGTTTTTTAACAATAGAGAAAGAATGAAAATGAAATGGGTGAAAAGAAGGAGTAAAGAAGGAAGGGAAGGGAAATCTCAGTATGAGGAGGGAGGCTTATTTACTACTTGGACTTGAACAGGCCACTAAAACATAATCAAGTAGGCCGTAGCATTTGTGTTTACGTTCAATCACGATACCAATGATTGAATCAATACCATTTTTCAGTCAGATGTGGGTTCTTAGCCATTACACATTTATAGGCCCAATGACTCAAGTTCTCTGAGCCTCAGTTTCCAAATCTATAAAAGGAAAGATAATCATGCCTACCTTGCAGAGGTGACGTAGAAAAGAGAGACAAGGTATGCAATTGCCTGTCCCACAGTAGACCATGAGTAAATACCCACCTGCCTCGTTCAAGACCAGCCTGGCCAACACCGTGAAACCCCGTCTCTACTAAAAATACAAAACTAAGCCAGGTGTGGTGGTACATGCCTGTTGTCCCAGCTACTCAGGAGGCTGAGGCAGGAGGATGGCTTGGACCCGGAGGTGGAGGTGGTAGTGAGCCGAGATCACACCACTGCACTCCAGCCTGGCGACCGAGTGAGACACCTGCCTCTTAGTCTGGTAGTGCCAAAGGCCTTGCTGGCTGCAGTAAAAAGACCAAAGATGTCAGATGAGCATGACTTGGTACAGGGACTAGGGACTCCTGCATTCACGGTTCTGCGGCTTATCTAAAACATTGCCATTCACCTGAGAGATCTGAAACTCTACTGCCCATTCACCTAGTGCAAGAGTCTAGGATGAAAAGCTGGCAGAGGTCACCAGCAAACCTAGGATGACTCTACAACTAAAGAGGACTAGCGTGTTGGCCAGCAGTAAGTGGCTACATAGCCTCAAACATTTGGGCAGAACATTCAACGGCGACAGGTATTTCCCATTTCCATGATGAAGTCAGGTCCACTTTGGTTTATGTAACCTCAAGCCCACGCCCTATTCCTGTACCCTGCAGTGTATTCATTCACCGTCACATGGGCTTGGAATTCAGCATGAGCATGGAGGCCGAGCTCCAAAGTCTTCAGGCCCAATGGCTATTGCTTTCTAGGGGAACTTCTGGTGCTTTCTATCATTTGATCCTTCCCTAACCATGCCACAAGTTTTGTTCTTTTTGTTAAGTCAGTGCCAAGAGCCCAGTACAGAAGTGGGAAGCTCCAGAAGCACTGTATCCCTTTTCACAATTCTGTTATCAGAGTTATTGCTATTAAAGTGACACACATTGTCTGTATTTTAAAATGTAGATAAACAAAAAGAATAAAATTATATTTTTACTATTCCACTACCCATAAATAACTGATGCTAGCATTTCAACGTTTAGGAATCTGTTTTTCCTTCTTTCTATACGCATCTACCTCTTACTCTTCTTTATCTTTCCTTCTTCCCCAAAATGTGCCATGATATATTCCCACAGCTTCATAACCTATACTTTTGTTCACGTGACAATATATTATACAACTTTTTCATTATCTTTTACAGCATCATCATTTTTTGTTGTTGTTGTTTTGACAGTTTCCCTCTGGCTGCCCAGGCTGGAGTACAGTGATGCAATCTCAGCTCACCTCAACCTCCGCCTTCCGGGTTCAAGCGATTCTCCTGCCTCAGCCTCCCAAGTAACTGGGATTACAGGCATGTGCCACCACACCCAGCTAATTTTGTATTTTTAGTAGAGACAGGGTTTTTCCATGTTGGTCAGGCTGGTCTAGAACTCCCGACCTTAGGTGATCCGCCCACCTCAGCCTCCCAAAGTGCTAGGATTATAGGCGTGAGCCACCATGTCTGGCTACTGCATCATCTTTTTTTTTTTTTTTTGAGACAGAGTTTCGCTCTTGTTACCCACGCTGGAGCGCAATGGCGCGATCTCGGCTCACCGCAACCTCCGCCTCCTGGGTTCAGGCAATTCTCCTGCCTCAGCCTCCCGAGTAGCTGGGATTACAGGCATGTGCCACATCTTTAATGGTTATGTACTGTTTCATTATATGGACTTCTTTTTCTTTGTGAGACAGAGTTTTGGTCTGCTACCTAGGCTGGAGTGCAGTGGCGCAATCTTGGTTCACTGCAACCTCCACCTCCGGGGCTCAAGCAAACTTCTGCCTCAGCCTCCCAAAGTGCTGGGATCACAGGCATAAGCCACTGTGCCTTGCCGTATGGACATAATATAATTCATTTAACAACCCCCTATATTAGGTACTAGGATGCTTCTAATTTGTCATTAACAAAATCTAATTTCTTAAAATCATAAAAATGATTTATGAGAGTTTCGGAAATTTCTGCTTTAGTATTTCCAGACCTAAATCTACCATCCAAGTAGGCCAACTGCAACCAAGACAGCCTAGGTCCAAAGTTCAAAAACCTCTTTGAACTCTGGCAACTCTATTCAGGTGCTTCAGAAAACCTGCACCTGTGTGGCCACCTCCCCAGCGCGCCCGGAATTCCCAAGGCGAATGACACAACACAATGGAGCCGGCAGCTTTGTTTCTCTGGAATCCTGTGGGAGCGTTCAAGCAATGTCATGTTTGTAAAGCCTGACTCAGAACCTCCACCACCCACCAAATGAAAAGCACTTTTCCTCCAGCTTTGTTTCAAGGTTTGCCACAAAAATAAAAGGAACGTGGTGGAGTGGAAGAGAAGCCACCAAACTCCGGGCACCTTTTCACTCCAGTTGGGTGGCAGGTGCTACATGGCTTTTGGCTTCTGGCTGTCTCAGCACCGGCTCCCATCAGTCGGTAGAGCTGCTTTGACTCTCACGCAATCCTAGACATTTAATATTATGTCTTAGTTGGTTTTGCCCAAGAGGAAATGTCTCTTGAACAAAAGCAACAAATCAGGAAGCAACTGTGAAAGTAAGTCACAGACTTGGTTGGAGCAGAAGTAGTTCCCAGAAAGCTGGCTTCTCACTGTGTTGATTTTTCTGTCCAAACAGTGCAAAGCACACAAACTGGCAGCAAGGGTTCATTTCAAGGAAGGAAAAAAGTATGCATATGCTTCCGTGTGTATGTATATATATTTTATATAGACATATAAAATTTATGTATGTATATATTTTTTGGGGGGAGGCCAAGGTGGGCAACCTGTTTGAGGCTAGGATTTTGAGACCGGCCTGGCCAACATGGTGTAACCTGTATTTTAATATATATATATAATATTTATATGTATGTTATATGTATCTATATATAATTATGTGTATATATATTTTTTAATATTTTGGAAACATGGAGGCCTGAAAGAATAGCTAATGTTGGCTGGGTGCGGTGGCTCATGCCTGTAATCCTAGCACTTTGGGAGGCTGAGATGGGTAGATCACTTAAGGTCAGGAGTTCAAGACCAGCCTGGCTAACATGGTAAAACTTCATCTCAAAAAAAAAAAAAATAGCTAATGTTTTATGGGGGAGAAAGAGATTGAGAGAGACTCATGAACAGGGAGTTAGAGAGGGCAGAGCACACAAGGATAATGATTAAGATGGAGAGGCTGGGCCTGGTGGCTCACACCTATAATCCCAGCCTCTGGGAGGCCGAGGTGGGCAGATCACCTGAGGTCAGGATTTCAAGACCAGCCTGGCCAACATGGCGAAATGCCATCTGTACTAAAAATACAAAAATTAGGCCGGGCGTGGTGGCTCAAGCCTGTAATCCCAGCACTTTGGGAGGCCGAGGCAGGTGGATCACGAGCCCAAGAAATCGAGACCATCCTGGTCAACATGGTGAAACCCCGTCTCTACTAAAAATACAAAAAATTAGCTGGGCATGGTGGCACGTGCCTGTAATCCCAGCTACTCAGGAGGCTGAGGCAGGAGAATTGCCTGAACCCAGGAGGCAGAGGTTGCGGTGAGCTGAGCTCGCGCCATTGCACTCCAGCCTGGGAAGAAGAGTGAAACTCCGTCTCAAAAAAAAAAAAAAAAAATTCAAAAATTAGCCAAGTATGGTGGCAGGCACCTGTAATCCCAGCTACTGGGGAGCCTGAGATGGAAGAATCACTTGAACCTGGAAGGCAGAGGTTGCAGTGAGCCAATATCACGCCATTGCATGCCAGCCCGGACAACAAGAGTGAAAATCCATCTCAAAAAGCAAAAAAAAAGATGTGGAGAAAAAGATTTACAGAACTCTCTGCTAAACCTGGATTATTTTACTTCTTCTTCTTCTTCTTTTTTTTTTTGAGATAGAGTCTCACTCTGTTGCCTAGGGTGGAGTGCAGTGGTGTGATCTTGGCTCATTTCAACCTCTGCCTCCCAGGTTCAAGCAATTCTCCTGCCTCAGCTGCCTGAGTAGCTGTGATTATAGGTGTGTACCACCATGCCCAGCCAATTTTTGTAGTTTTAGTAGAGACAGGGTTATATCATGTTAGCCAGGCTGGTCTCAAATTCCTGGCTTCAATCAATCCACCCACCTCAGCCTCCCAAAGTGCTGGGATTACAGGTGTGAGCTACTATGCCGGGCCTTGGATTATCTTATTTCTTTTGAATGTTTGCAATAAATTCTTTTTTTCTCTCCAAGCAAATTAGTTACAAAAAAAAATATCTCGCCTCCCAGACCCTTGCTCTGCCTGATATAGTACCTGGCAAAAAGATAAGATCTTTCAATGAATTAAAGAAAGTGAAAGGTCAATCCCCTCAACTCATCTTGCTGTGATTTACATCAGTATAATGACATCTTCTATTGCTGTGGGAAATTGACTATACCTACGGGAAAATGCTGCTAGGATGAAGGAAATTTCTTTTTAATTACTCCAGAATACAGACCTGCAGCTTTACTTCTGGACCCATCTCATATATATGTGCTTTGGTAGGGGTGGGAAGTGAGTGAATAAACTTGCAGGGTTGTTTTTTTTTTTCATGAACAAAAACGTCAAGATAGGATTGGGTTGTACCAAAGAGAAAAGGAAACCAAAAGATCATGATTAATTCTGGTAATTCTTCCATTGTGAATGTACATGTGTGCACTTGCACACTCTGGGAAGGGGTTATAGCTTTAATCCCACAAGTCTTTCTGCATGTCTGCTTTCCTTACACAAGATCGCTTACCAAACAGACAGTACACTTGCAGTGGTTCCTGAACCTATGTTTAATTTGAGATTTCAGTAAGCATTACCATCAATTTGAGGTTTTGCTTCTTTGTATTATGCTTATTTTACAAACCTTAGAATATTATTTACATGCATATATCACATACACAAGTATATGTGCTTACATAAATAGGTGGATATGTACACACATAAATATATGTACATATATGTACACACATAAATATATGTTCATATATGTACAATAAAATGTTTTTGTTTAGCTGAAGGCATGTCTGTGTTCTTTGAATTTCATTGAAGAAGTGAGCCAACTTTAATTACTATCTAGTTCTTCTAGTTTAAGCATTAGTCTCATGCGATGTATTAATTTTACATGTAGGCTCATGATGCTTATTGCCTGGGACAAATTAAATATTTTTTAAAAAAACTGTAAATGCAATTAATACTAACTCAGCTGCCACTCTTTTCCTACAAATGGTCTGATTTTATTGTGTAGGAATGATCCTTGCGATCTGATTTCGTAGTCTATCTAATTTATTTAAGGACTATTCTGATATGGTTTCTTATTCATATTTTCTCCATGGCATCATTTGATGAACTTTTCATGAGCTTTTCCAAAAACATCAGTACATCTGAACCTCAGACTTGGGAAATTTCAAATCTATTTCAGCTATATAATGTATTATTGTGACACTGTTGGCTTTCGCTCCTGGTCCCTCATCATCACATATCATTTGATCTTTGCGTTATTTAGAGATCACGAACTGTCTTGAGTTAATGGGAAAATAGCAATTAGAACACATGAGATACATGTGATTTGGCTTAGTCTTGCTTAGAACCAGTAGTCATCTTGTTTAACTATCTTGTTTACAGGTAACAACACTGAGACCCAAAGATGTGCATAATATACCTAATTTCAAAAGATTACATGTTAACACCGGGACCATGGACCAAGCTTCCTGAATCCCAGACTGACTTCCACAATACCATCTCCGGCGGAACAGTTTATACATCAGGCTTCCTACGGAAGGTTATTCGGGGTATCTCCCCTTACTTGTAGCAGCAGGTTTCTTACAGAGATTGCAGCGTCTCTTTTTGGGAGACACGTTTTGGCAGACTGCGTTTTCTGAAAATGGCTCCAACAGTATCTCCCATCTCACACACTGTTGTTACAATGTGGTTTTTTGTTTGGTTTGGTTTTTTTGTTTTTGTTTTTGTTTTTGTTTTTGAGACGGAGTTTTGCTCTGTTGCCCAGTCTGGAGTGTAATGGCATGATCTCGGCTCACTGCAACCTCCGCCTCCGGGGTTCAAGCAATTCTCCTGCCTCAGCCTCCCAAGTAGCTGGGACTACAGGTATGCACCACTACGCCAGGCTAATTTTGTATTCTTTCTTTTTTTTTTTTTTTTTTTTTAGACGGAGTTTCGCTCTTGTTACCCAGGCTGGAGTGCAATGGCGCAATCTCGGCTCACTGCAACCTCCGCCTCCTGGGTTCAGGCAATTCTCCTGCCTCAGCCTCCTGAGTAGCTGGGATTACAGGCACCCGCCACCGTGCCCAGCTAATTTTTTGTATCTTTAGTAGAGACGGGGTTTCACCATGTTGACCAGGATGGTCTAGATATCTTGACCTCGTGATCCACCCGCCTCGGCCTCCGAAAGTGCTGGGATTACAGTAATTTTGTATTCTTAGTAGAGACGGAGTTTCTCCATGTTGGTCAGGCTGGTCTCAAACTTCCGACCTCAGGTGATCTGCTCGGCTCAGCTTCCCAAAGTGCCTCAGTCTCCCAGGTAGCTGAGATTACAGGCATGAGCCACCACACCTGGCCTACAATGTGTTAATACTTCTTCTACCAAGAAGTAAAGTCAGCCTGGCATAGTGGCTCATACCTGTAATCTTAGTACTTTGGGAGGTCAAAGTGGGAGGGTCGCTTGAGGCCAGGAGTTCAAGACCAGCCTGGTCAACACAACAGTACCCTACATCTATAAAAATAAAAAAAAAAAATTTAAGTTTGAATAGGTAGATAAAAAATATAAAAAGATCTCATAAAAGAGGTATTAAGAATGGCCAATAAACATATAAAAGTTGCTTGGTATTATTGGTGTTCAGGGAAATGTAAATGAGAATGAATTTTCTCTCCCCCTACCTCCACCTGCCCCTTCAGATTGACTAAAGGGAGGATACATTATAGCATTCAGCTTTAAGTTTGTAGGAAAACATATTCTCATGTACTACCAGTGGGAATATAATGTGGCAAATTTCAAAGGTGAATCAGTAACATTTATTAACTTTATAAAGGTGCTCATCATGGACTCCAATTTTCTTTATATTCTAGATAGACACAGGACCAAGGAGTGCAGCTTTAGGTAGAACAAAACTGGAAACAACCTAAACACAATTCTTAGAAAAATAGTTAATAAGTTATGACACAACAGCATGCTGCGCAGCAGTAAAGAATGAAGTTAATCTATAATTCAATGACACAAGATTCTTCAAGACTTTATACAATGCTTTTTAAAGGCAAGTTGCAGAATGATAAGGCACAGTACAAAACCATTTATGTAAACAATTTTTTTTTTTTTGAGACAGAGTTTCGCTCTTGTCACCCAGGCTGGAGTGCAATGGCACAATCTCAGCTCACTGCAACCTCCACTTCCTGGGTAGAAGCGATTCTCTTGCCTCAGCCTCCCGAGTAGGCATGCACCACCACACCTGGCTAATTTTGTATTTTCAGTAGAGACAAGGTTTCTCCATGTTGGTCAGGCTGTTCTCAAACTTCCGACCTCAGGTGATGTCGTGAACTTCTATGTTATGAACACTTGAGATATATAATTTATTTTTGGGAAAAAAAGAATAAAGACTTAATTAGTAGATGGGGAACTTCATAGAACAAATTATTTTCACCTTCCCTATGTCTCTATTTTAGCTCAAATTCTATGTTGTAATTATTTTTTTTTAAATGCACTAATTTTTTTTTTTTTTTTAGTTGGAGTCTCGAGCTGTCCCCTGGGCTGCAGTGCAATGGCATGATGTCAGCTCACTGCAACCTCCTCCTCCCAGGTTCACGTGATCCTCCTGCCTCAACCTCCCGAGTAGCTGGGAATACAGGTGCCCACCACCATGCCTGGCTAATGTTTGTATTTTTAGTAGAGACAGTATTTGACCATGTTGGCCAGGCTGATCTCGAACCCCTAACCTCAGATGATCTGCCTGACTCTGTCTCCCAAAGTGCTGGGATTACAGGTGTGAGCCACCATGCCTGGCCAGAAGCATATAAGTAAAAAGTTTTGTTTACATTGGGTGTGGTGGCTCATACCTATAATCCCAGCACTTTGGGAGACCAAGGTGGGCGGATCACCTGAGGTCAGGAGTTTGAGAGCATACTGGCCAACAGGGTGAAACCTCGCCTCTACTAAAAATACAAAAATAGCTGGGGGGTGGTGGGGCATGCCTGTAATTTCAGCTACATGGGAGACTGAGGCAGGAGAATCACTTGAACCGGGGAGGCAGAGGTTGCAGTGAGTCAAGACTGTGCCATTGCACTCCAGCCTGGGCAACAAGAGCAAAACACCATCTTAAAAAAAAAAAAAATCGGTGGCTGGAACAGAATTTCAAATCTAGAGGAGCAACTGGGATTGATTCTGTATTTAAACCGAGTCAAATGACAATGGGTCAGGGTTGACAGGCATCTCCTATTGTCAAGAAATCCAAGAATCTGTGGCTGACTTCTACCCATGAGATTCCCCTTCCGGACAACAGGGCTTCACAGCAAAACCACAGCAAAAGGCACGTCTGCAGGAACATTCTGAGCCTGATTTTGCAAGCTCATTCTTCTGCTCATCAGACATAAGCTCAGCCACCACGCAGTACGAATTACTCTGCCTTAGAGGGTACCGTTTATGTAGCAATTTGTCCAACCTTAGCTCAAACTAGAAGAGGACCCAGTGATGCGAATAAATCTCTTAGTCTTTTTTTTCCATGATAAAGCAAAAAGTTCATTTCATTCTTTACTTAGCTTCACAAGTAAAAGGTACCCAGAAATAGTTGTGTATATGATATGTAAATTCACCAGTAAAGCTGAAGATCCTGACACCCTCATTTATTCCCAGCTGGTGAGTCAAGGGTGCACACTGGCAAGATGTGATTCCGAGTTACTTGGCTTTTGTTTTTTGTTTTGCTCTCTGATTTAACTGAGACCTATAATGATATTTGATGCAGGTTTCTGTATTTAATTAATTTAACATTCCAGATTTTTAATTTGCATTTAATTTAACATTTCAGGTTTTTAATTTACCAGAAATTGTTTATCAAATATTCATTTCAGAGACTTTCACGGTATATACAGTACATACCGCTCTTTAATTACTGTGTGGTAAATTAATTCTTCTACCCTTGCCCCTTCATCAGATATTGGATTAAGGGCGTTGCACTGTTTCAACACAGCACATAAACTCCTTTATTAAACCAAGATGGTAAATTGCCCCATGCATGTGCATTTAGTCTGCTTACATGCTTAACCCGATGAAAACTGTTATAGTTAAAACAAGAAATCTCTTATTATTTTAAAGCCAGCTTCTTGGCTTGACAATGCCAGTGTTAAATTTTATATTCAATTCAGTTATTGGATCTAATTTTGTTCTTTTCTCAGCCCTAGACCTTTAACTCTGCCGTCTCCCTTCCCACCCTTTTTCCTCTGTCTTCATCCTTATTACCATCCTCTTCTTTCCTGGGGAATTCTTTGAAATGAGATTACATTTATCATTGCTCTTGCTAACTTTTCTCTGAAACTTGGGCTACCTCAGATTATAGACTTACCTTCTCATCTAAATTTTACATGTTATTTCCCTCTTATCCCCTTTCTACTTTTCTGCAAATAATAACCAGTCTTCTAATTTATGCCACATTTAAATTCTGTTGGTCAGGATTATTTTGGAGGGAGAAAATCTTCTCTCTCCATTATATTGCAAGCTGTTTGAGAACACGTTTTATTCAACTTTGCATTGTCTTACGCAAATAGGCAAATAGTATACGTTTGTTGGATGTGTAGACAGATGACCAAAGAGATAATAAGCCATTGGGTAGACAGGTATGTGCAGTGTGCCTAGCGCCAAACTAGTTCTTTGTTTTCTTTTCTTTTTCTTTTTTTTTTTGAGACTGAGTCTTGCTCTGTCACCCAGGCTGGAGTGCAGTGACACGATCTCGGCTCACTGCAACCTCTGCTCCCAGGTTCAAACGATTCTCCTGCCTCAGCCTCCCAAGTAACTGGGACTACAGGCATGTGCCACCACATCTAGCTAACTTTTGTATTTTTAGTAGAGACAGGATTTCACCATACTGGCCAGGCTGGTCTCGAACTCCTAACCTCATGATCCACCCGCCTCGGCCTCCCAAAGTGCTGGGATTACAGGCATGAGCCACCATGCCCGGCTGCCAAACTCGTTCTTTACGTTTTCCCATTTAAGTATTTCTGACAATGAGCAACTGTCCCCACTTAACAGATGAGGACACTGAGGCTCAGAGAGTTAAGTGAAGATTCATTTATGATCTCACAGCTAGCAAAGATCTGAGTCTGAATTTGAACCCCAATCGGTCTGATACTCCTGTACATATTGTGGATGGGCAGGACTAGCTACATAATTGGTGGGCCTCGTGCAAAATTCAATGCAGATCCTTTGTTTGAAAATCATTAATCATTCCAAGACAGTGACCATGAAGCACTAACCCTAACACAGGGCCCTTCTAGGCAGAATACCTAGGACTTCGCAGGTTGCATGCTCATGAAGTCAGCCCTGTATTAGGGGCTTGAACACAGTCATTCTGCACATCCCAGCTCTAGCTCCTTACTCCCAGACTGTTCATTGAATCTTCTTTTTTTTCTTTTTTTTGAGACCAAGTCTCGCTCTGTGGCCCAGGCTGGAGTGCAGGGGCACAATCTTGGCTCACTGCAACCTCTACCTCCTGAGTTCAAGCGATTCTCCTGCTTCAGCCTCCCGAGTAGCTGGGATTACATGTGCACACCACCATGCCCAGCTAAATTTTGTATTTTTAGTAGAGACGGGGTTTCACCATATTGGTCAGGCTGATCTTGAATTCTTGTCCTGGTGATCCACCCACCTTGGCCTCCCAAAGTGCTGGGATTGATTTCAAGTGTGAACCACTGCGCTCGGCCGTCGGAATCTTCTTAGTGCCTGCACTCAGAGAAATGGTTCCAAATTATCTGTCAGTGCAAAAACAGACCAGTCTCACCCTCTCTACAGATTAGAACTTTGAACGTTGTTTAGATGCTTGGGGTAAGTTAGATATGCCTCCTAAAATACACTGAGAATACCTTGTAGGAAAAAAAAAAAACACCTCAAAATATGATTCTATCACATTCTATCATGCCTATGACCACCAGGGGTGGCAGGTGGGGTCTAGGGAAATAGTGTGCTGTGCTCTACAATCCCTCACGACCAAGTCAACTCTCTAAGAATCAGTAACCTGCTTTTTCTACTTAAATGAAACAGATTAGCCTCATAGGCAGGTAAGGAGAAGCCAGATGCTAGATGGGAACCGTAAAGAATCACGTGGCAGCAGTGCAGCAGTTGAGCCTGCGAGCTGAGCTGAGAGTGCCACCCCAAAAAGAATTCTCCTCTTTGAACGTCCGCGAGCCAATATCTCTGCCAATCTGGTGTGAGCCAAATTTAAGGAGTCTTAGTGTAAAACTCAACATAATATGGTCACAAGCTAAATGACTGCTCCTTCCCAACCCTATGGCCATCTCACTGTGGCTACTATTCTTTTCAAATGAAAGATAATGACATGTCCATGGGTTTTTCAAGGTGTCCTTAAGACACCAATTTCAGAGGTGGTGGCTATTGATAAAATGTCACAAAAGCAGGCCAGACGCAGTGACTCATGCCTGTAATCCCAGCACTTTGGGAGGCCGAGGCAAGTGGATTACGAGGTAAGGAGTTCAAGACCAGCCTGGCCAAGATGGTGAAACATGGTCTCTACTAAAAATACAAAAATTAACCAGTCGCCGTGGCGGGGGCCTGTAATCCCAGAAACCCGGGTGGCTGAGGCTGAGAATTGCTTGAACCCGGGAGGCGAAGGTTGCAGTGAGCCGAGATCGCACCACGGCACTCCAGCTTGGGCAACTGAGTGAAATTCTGTCTCAAAAACAAACAAAAAAAACTCACCAAAGCAGAGATGGTAAAGTTTTGAAATCTTGTGAACCAGCACAAGGCAGTGTTGACTTTCGTGCTTGTGACCTAGGAGAGCATGTTAAAGGCCAACACAGAATACAACAAGCTGAAGTCATTAAAGGTGAGCATATGCACCATATTTTGGATGAACACCTACTCTGACTGTTGAAAGCCAGTTTTTCAGTATCCTTAAGGACAGGGCTCATGTCTGTCTTGTTTCTTAAAGAATCCCAGAATTGGCCATGCACAGTGGCTCACACCTGTAATCCCAGCACATTGGGAGGCCAAGGTGGGCGGATCACCTGAGGTCAGGAGTTTGAGACCAGCCTGACCAGCATGGAGAAACCCCATCTCTACTAAAAATACAAAATTAGCCGGGTGTGGTGGCTCAAGCCGTAATCCCAGCACTTTGGGAGGCTGAGGCGAGTGGATCACAAGGTCAAGAGATCGAGACCATCCTGGTCAACATGGTGAAACCCCGTCTCTACTAAAAATACAAAAAATTAGCTGGGCATGGTGGCGCATGCCTATAGTCCCAGCTACTCAGGAGGCTGAGGCAGGAGAATTGCCTGAACCCAGGAGGCGGAGGTTGCAGTGAGCTGAGATTACGCCATTGCACTCCAGCCTGGGTAACAAGAGTGAAACTCTGTCTCAAAAAAAAAAAAAAAAAAAAAATTAGAGGCAGCGAAGGGCAGATGGCAGCGGGAGCAGCGGTCGTGTGCAGGGTGAATGCAGGCTCGGACTCCGTGGCCATCGTCTCGGCAGCACGGACCATCATAGGCTCCTTCAGTGGTGCTTCAGCTGCTGTTCCAGTCCAGGACCTGGGCTCCACTGTCATCAAAGATGTCTTGAAGAGGGCCAATATGGTTCTGGACGATGTGTCTGAGGTCATCTTTGGACACGTTTTGGCAGCAGGTTGTGGGTAGAACCCTGTTAGACAAGCCAGTGTGGGTGCAGGAATTTCTTACTCTGTTCCAGCGTGGAGCTGCCAGACAATCTACGGGTCAGGCCTAAAAGCTGTGTGCCTTGTGGCCCAGTCAACAAGGATAGGAGACTCCAGCATTGTGGTTGCAGGAGGCATAGAAAATATGAGCAAGTCTCCTCACTCGGCTCACTTGAGAACAGGAGTAAAGATAGGTGAGATGGCACTAACTGACAGTAGACTCTCTGATGGCCTTACAGATGCATTTCACAACTGTCACAGGGGGATTACAGCTGAAAATGTAGCCAAAAAGTGGCAAGTGAGTAGAGAAGATCAGGACAAGGTTGCAGTTCTGTCCCAGAACAGGACAGAGAATGCACAGAAAGCTGGCCATTTTGACAAAGAGATTGTACTCGTTTTTGTGTCATCTAGAAAAGGTCTTATTGAAGTTAAAACAGATGAGTTTCCTCGCCATGGGAGCAACATGGAGGCCGTGTCCAAGCCTCCAACCTTACTTTCTCACAGATGGAACGGGAACAGTCACCCCAGCTAATGCTTCAGGAATGAATGATGGTGCTGCAGCTGTGGTTCTTATGAAGAAGTCAGAAGCTGATAAACGTGGGCTTACACCTTTAGCACAGATAGTTTCTGGTCGCAAGTGGGTGTGGAGCCTTCCATTATGGGAATAGGACCAATTCCAGCCATAAAGCAAGCTGTTGCAAAAGCAGGTTGGTCACTGGAGGATGTTGATATATTTGAAATCAATAAAGCCTTTGCAGCTCTCTCTGTTGCAATAGCTGAAGAACTTGGACTAAACCCAGAGAAGGTCAACATTCAAGGAGGGGCTGTAGCCTTGGGCCACCATCTTGGAGCATCTGGCTGTCAAATTCTTGTGACTCTGTTACACACACTGGAGAGAACGGGCGGAAGTCGTGGTGTTGCGGCCCTGTGCATTGGGGGTGGGGTGGGAATAGCAATGTGTGTTCAGAGAGCATGAACTGCTTAAACTTTGAACAACCTCAATTTCTTTTTAAACTAATAAAGTACTAGGTTATAATATGTGAAATCAGGGGACCAAAGCACAGATGGAAACCATTTCCTACATCCAAAAACCCAAGTTTACAGCTTGTTGTATTTCAATGTATATTCAAGCTACAAGACAATTGCATTTAACATTGTTATAAATAAAGAGACAGAAGATCAATCAAATATATATATAAAATTAGCCAGTCGTGGTGGCACACACCTGTAATCCCAGCTACTCGGGAGGCTGAGGCAGGAGAATCACTTGAACCCAGGAGGCAGAGGTTGCAGTGAGCCCAGATCATCCCATTGCACTCTAGCTTGGACAACAAGAGCGAAACTCTGCCAAAAAAAAAAAAAAAAAAAAAAAATCCCAGGGGTCTAATACAATTATTCAATAAATGTGGTAGGAGAGAAGGAATGAAAGATATTCCACGGGGAAATATGAGACTTAAGTATTCCATGTTTAGCAGACATAATTACAAGTTTTGTTTCTTTCCCACTTTATTTCAAAAATAGATGACGGCTGGCCAGGCACAGTGGCTAACGCCTGTAATCCCAGCATTTTGGGTGGCCAAGGTGGGCAGATCACTTGAGGTCAGGAGTTTGAGACCAGCCTGGCCAACATGGCAAAACCTCATCTCTACTAAAATGCAAAAATTAGCCAGATGGGGTGGTGAATGCCTGTAACCCTACTCAGGAGACTGAGTCACAAGAATCCTTGATCTGGGGAGGTGGAGGTTGCAGTGCGCCAAGATCATGCCACTACACTCCTGCCTGGGCAGCAGAGCCAGACTCTGTCTCAAAAATAAATAAATAAAAATAAAATGGCTAACCCTTGAACAGAACCTTTCAGTAGAGTGTAACACATGCCAGACACTGTTGTAAGTGTCTTATTTGTACTGACTCATTTGATCCTGAATGCAATCTAATGAGGCCAGTTCAATTATTATCATTCCCATTTTATAGAGAAGCAAACTAAGGCAAAAAAGGGTAAATGGCCTACTCTAGGTCATGCAGCTAACAAAAGGCTGTGAGTCACATGTAGAGAGACTGGTTCCAGAGTCTGTTTTGTTTGGTTTCTGTTTTAGAAGACAGGGTCTCACGAGGTTGCCCAAGTGGACTGCAGTGACATGATCCTACCTCACTGCAGCCTCAAACTCCTGGGCTCAAGCAGTTCTCCCACTTCAGCCTCCCAAGCTTCTGGGACTACAGACATGTGCCATCATGCCTGGCTAAATTAAAAAGAAAAAAATTATAGTGATGGGGTCTCACTGTTTTGGCCAGGCTGATCTCAAACTCCTGGCCTCAAGGAATCCTCCTGGCTTAGTCTCAGTGTAAATTCCCAACCCCTATACTACACGTCCTCTTACTGATACCACATGAGATAATTCTGAGCATTAAATAAAACCACCTGTATTAAGGATCTATTCTATAGTTTATGTCACACACGGTCAACTCTATGCTACACCCATTGTAACATCATTGCCTTTCTGGTCTTGGATACTCAGATCTTAGTCAAACAAGTAAAGAACAATCATACCATTTCGCCTACAGATCAGGCATAGCATGGCACACACACAGAGCTAAAAACAGTTCAGGCGTTCCTAAAGGGAGCTGTGAATGGAGAGAGATGAGACAGTTTCAAGGGTAGGAGTGAAGGTAGGGAGAACCTTGAGTGTCCATGGGGAGGCACTGTAATGTAGGGTAAAGAATATGGGCTTTGGCTGGGTGCGGTGGCTAACGCCTATAATCCCAGCACTTTGGGAAGCCAAGGTGGGCAGATCACCTGAAGTCAGGAGTTCAGAACCAGCCTCGTCAACATGGCGAAACACAGTCTCTACAAAAATACAAAAATTAGCCAGGTATGGTGGCGTATGTCTGTAATCCCAGCTACTTGGGAGGCTGAGTTAGGAGAATTGCTCTGACCTGAGAGGCGAAAGTTGCAGTGAGCTAAGAACCCACCATTGCACTCCAGCCTGGGCAACAGAGCCAGGGAGACTCTGTCTCAAAAAAGAAGAGAAAAAAATTTAGATTAAATAACCCTTGCAATTCTCAACCATGCACTATTCACATTCTACATTTACCAACAACCTTCTGATTAATACCTAGATCCTCAAAAGAGTGTCCTGGTAGAGTGCACAGAAATATTTCTGGCCCTAGAAGGACGGTTCTCCATTATCAAAACATAGAAACTAGTCTTGTATGAATTAGGAGTCATTGCTGCCCAGAGCTACAATAGTCTCTTAATATTTTTTTTAACCCCTTTGGTTCTATCATTGGAGAAATTTTGGAAACTACACTCCGAATCTCTGGCTGCCTGAACACCTACTATGTGACAAGTATGGCCTTGGTGGACACAGTGAGGAATTCAACACTGAAAATGACACCGTCCCTGCAAAAACAACTTAAAATCTAGTAGAGATAATAAAGCAAATATCTAAAATTTTTGCTTTAGATATTTGCAAAATATCTAAAATAAGGAACTAAAATAAGGCGCAAGTTAGACAAAAACGTCATCTCATTATCACCTCGAAAAACCCCCAAGGCCAAGTCTAGGCCTCCTACTTCTATTCAGTTTAAGGAGGTGATAATGAGGAGAAAATGCTCTTGCTCATTAAAAGAGTTCTTAACAAGTAGACCCAGACTGGCAGCTAAATGGTGGCATTTCACTTTTTACGTTACATAGGTATTACATTTACCTTTCATGGTATATGCTTTATGAGGACTATTTCTACAAAAGGAGGAGAAAACAGACATGCGACCGTAGAAGAGCAGGAGGATAATTATGTATAAAGAAAGGGCAAGAGGAGCTGGTGGCAAAGGCCATTTGTCCTCCAGTGACAAACGAGGGAACCAACAGGCACAGCTCAGTAGTGCCCAAGCCCAGCCAGCGCTGGCAAGGATGATGAAAATCCCTAGCCACACCCCACCCTCAGGCACGGACCACACTTCCCTGATGCGCACACAGACTCCTCATGTTTGCCTAGAACCCCCTCAGCCCAGACTCAGATGCTGCCTTTGCCCTCAGCTTTCCCTGCTCTCAGCTAATAGAAGAACCCTCTTCCTCCTCTACATTCCCACATACGTTGCCTCAAAAGCCTTGGTGGCGTTCCTCACGTTTTATCTGCAGGTAGCTAAAAGGTAGAAAAAGAATATTGGAATTTGACTCAGAAAAGCTAGATTAGAATTTGGATTTTGCCACCAACTACCTGTAGAACCGTGGGAAAATTACAATTCTCCCATGTCAACAAATGAAGAAATTGTGTCCACTTCAAAGAGGGGTCTGGGAGGTTTAAATGAGGTGCTTTATGGTAATGATGGGCCAGCCAAAAGTCTGCATAATGGGAAGGCAGGAAGGCAAAAGGATTTGCATTTTGTCAAAGATGGCTTCCAAGGAAATAAATGTAATTCTTGGCCAGGCACAGTGGCTCACACCTTTAATTCCAAAACTTTAGGAGGCTGAGGCTGAAGGATCACTTGAGGCCAGGAGTTCAAGACCAGTCTGGGCAACATAGTGAGACTTCCCCACGCCCTGCCCCACACACAAAATTTATAAATTAGCTGGGCATGGTGGCATGCACCTGTACCCTCAACTACTCTGAAGTGGGAGGATGGCTTAGCCCAGGAGCTGGTAACTGCAGTGGGCTATGATCTGCCGCTGTGCTTCAGCCTGGACAATAGAGTGAGACTGTGTCTCAAACAAAAAAGGGGGGCTGGGCATAGTAGCTTATTCCTGGAATCCCAGCACTTTCAGAGGCCATGGTGGGAGGATCACTTGAGGTCAGGAGTTCAAGACCAGCCTGGCCAATATGGTGAAACCCCATCTCTACTAGAAATACAAAAATTAGCCAAACAAAAATCTCTTAAACCCAGGAGGTAGAGGTTTCAGTGAGCTAAGATTGTGCCACTGCACTCCAGCCTGTCCAGCAGAGCAAGAGTCCATCTCAAAAAAAAAGAAATTCAAGGCCGGGTACGGTGGCTCATGCCTGTAATCCCAGCACTTTGGGAGGCCAAGGCAGGCAGATCACAAGTTCAAGATATCGAGACCATCCTGGCCAACATGGTGAAACCCCGTTTCTACTAAAAATACAAAAAAATTAGCTGGGCATGGTGGCAGGTGCCTGTAATCCCAGCTACTCGGGAGGCTGAGGCAGGAGAATTGCTTGAACCTGGGAGGCAGAGGTTGCAGTGAGCCGAGATCACAACACTGCACTCCAGCCTGGCGCCTGGCGATGGAACAAGACTCTGTCTCAAAAAACTGATGAAACTGCAGCTTCAGAACACAAGCTGCTCCACGATCCTGGGAGAACCACAGCAATGGGTTCACATGATGATATGCTTATATGCAATTTGCAAAGTGAAGTATTTTTGCTTTTTTTTTTTTTTTTTTTTTTTTTTTGCCAATCAAGGAGAGCTTGTAAGGTTGCTGAGGTTGGTTGGCCTTGAACTCTTGGCCTCACCTTCGCAAGCGCCACGACATCCGGCCGGAGCCACTTTGGGCCCCAATTTTTTTGCATTATTTTTATTTTATTTTATTAAGACAGGGTTTCACCATGTTGGTCAGGCTGGTCTTGAACTCTTGACCTTGGGTGATCTGCCCGCCTTGGCCTCCAAAGTGCTTGGATTACAGGCATGAGCCACCATGCCCAGCCTATTTTTCTTAAAAAAGGCGACAAGACTGAGGCCTGGCAAGGCACAGTGGCTCACGCCTCTAATCCCAGCCCTTTCAGAGGTGGAGGTGGGTGGATTACCTGAGGTCAGGAGTTTTGAGACCAGCCTGGGCAACATGGTGAAACCCCGTCTCTACTAAAAGTACAAAATTTAGCCAGGCATGGTGGTGCATATCTGTAATCCAAGCTACTTTGGAGGCTGAAGCAGGAGAATCTCCTGAACCTAGGAAGCAGAGTTTGCAGCAAGCCAAGATTGCGCCATTTCACTACAGCCTGGGCAACAAGAGCAAAACTCCACCTCTCCCCCCAAAAAAGACTGAGGCCCTATAAAACTTGCAACCACCCCTATATTCAGAGAAGAATCTTCTCCCTTCTCTCTCCTCTCCTCCCTTCCTCTCCTAGTTCTCCTCCTCTCTTCCCTTCCCCTTCCTTCCTTCTAGGACTAGAAGGAAAAGTTGTTTGATTGTTTTTATGAAAATGAATAGATAAGAGATCAAGAATGCAGAATAAAAATAAAAAGGGGCCAGACACAGTGTCTCATGTCTGTAATCCAAGCACTTAGGGAGGTCAAGGCAGGAGGATCGCTTGAGCCCAGGAGCCTAGACAATGTGGGGAGATATCATCTCAACAAAAATTTTAAAATTTAGCTAGGCGTGGGCCAAGCGCAGTGGCTCACGCCTGTAATCCCAGCACTTTGGGAGACCTAGGTAGGTGGATTACCTGAGGTCAGGAGTTCCACAGCATCTATACTAAAAATAAAAATAAAAGATTAGCCAGGTATGGTGGCATACGCCTGTAGTCCCAGCTACTTGGGAGGCTGAGGCAGGAGAACCGCTTGAACCCGGGAGGCAGTGGTTGCAGTGAGCTGAGATCATGCTACTATACTCCAGGCTGAGTGACAAAGTGAGAATCTATCTCAAAAAAAAAAAAAAAAAAAAAAATTAGGCCGGGTGTGGTGGCTCACGCCTGTAATCCAAGCACTTTGGAGGCCAAGGCAAGCAGATCACCTGAGGTCGGGAGTTCAAGACCAGCCTGACCAACATGGTGAAACCCCATCTTAAAATAAATAAATAAGCCAGGCTTGTTTATGTATGCCTATAGTTTCAGATGCTTAGGTGGCCGAGGTGGGAGGATGTCTTGAGCCCTGGACATGAAGGCTGCAGTGAGCTGTGATCATACCACCGCACTCCAGCCTGGGAGACAGAGAGATTCTGTGTCTAAAAAGCAAACAAAATCACACATACCCCATAGCTATGTATAAATATTATATACCAATCAATAAACAAAATCTAAAAGAAATAAAAAATGAAATAGATTCATTTGCTGACACAGTCATGAGTTCTGTTGGTGACATTTTTAAAGCAACTACCAGGTGCCAGGCTCAGTGGCTCACATCTGTAATCCCAGCACTTTGGGAGGCCAAGGTGGGCGGATCACCTGAGCTCATGAGTTCGAGACCAACCTGACCAACCTGGTGAAACCTCGTCTCTACTAAAAATACAAAAATTAGCCTGGCGGGGTGGTGGGTGCCTGTAATCCCAGCTACTTGGGAGGCTGTGGCAGGAGAATTGCTTGAACCCAGGAGGCAGAGGTTGCAGTGAGCCAAGAACACCTCACTGCACTCCAGCCAGGGCAACAGAGAAAAAAAAAAAAGAAAGAAAAAAGAAAAAAAGAAAGAAAGTTACTACTAGGAGAATCCCAGAGGAAAACTCATTTAACTTTTATCTTTTTCTGCATAAAAACAGAAGAAGCCAACTTGAATTTCTAAAATTCATGAAATAGAACCTTCTATTTGGGGATTTCTACTTTACAGTCAATGAGAATACATTTTGTACAGGAAGGGTATTTTGTTGTGCCCACTCGGGATACCACATAAATACATTCTGCTTGTAACCCAGTCTCTCCCCTGATAGAGGAAATAGGGTGTGGTAAATTGTGAAATTGTAAGAGTAATTGAATTCTGTAGCTGTTACCAGATGCCTCTACCCATTATAACATCAAATGTTACATATTGCCTCACAAATTTTTGAACTCTGCAATTAAAATAAAAACTTCTGTGCAGAAACAGCAGACATTTGATTTCCCTTGTCCTAAAAGGGAAAGAAAAGCCAAATATCCTAAGCATGTGCGTCACACACGTGAAGCCAGATGAAGCCCGCTAAGGGTCTATAATGGCCTCATACCGAGTGACACCCCGGACACAGAGATCCTGTCATTCTGGAGACTGACATTTGCCATTCCAGGTGGAAAAGGTCAGCCTAAAGACAGGACAACTCAGTGAAATATCACTTTCCTCTCAAGATTCTAAAACACGGTGTTTCCCAAACTTGGCAGATAAGCATTACCTGAGGCCATTTTTACAAAGCAGATTTCCAGGCAAGGCTTAGGTGGAGTCCAGGAATCTGTATTTTTAACAAGCATCCCAGATGATTCTTATCACTATCACAAAGCCAAGGCCCATGGCTCCCAGAGTCATCATTATTGGAATAAATATAGCAGCTGTGGGGAAATGCACTTTAACCCGCACACAGCTAGAAAGCCGCTGGGATTCACGACTTAGAATTCCATCTTCAAGCCAATACGGTAAACACATCAGTGAATGTGCATTTCTTATTGTCAACCACACTGGGTTCCTTCTTCGCATCTTAGAGTGCTGTATGCCCAGTTTCCGGCAGCAGAAAACCAAAATATTAACAGAATAAATGACTTCAAATTAGATAAGTGCTGCTGAACTACTGTCAGGTATTTGGAATATGGGCACATTTTGTTGTTTTTTTATTTTTACTTTTTTTTTCTTTTCAAAGATGGGCTTTCACCATGATGGCCAGGATGGTATTGAACTCCTGACCTCAGGTGATCCACCCACCTCGGTCTCCCAAAGTGCTAGGATTACAGGCGTGAGCCACAGCGCCCGGTCATATGGGAGAATTTTGGACCAGGTGAAGGATCGTGGATAGCATGTCCTCTGGGCATATGCTTTGGTTTCAGCTGCCCCACTGTTAGCATCTTCATCATCACACAAAGAAAGCAAGGCATTGGTTTTGCCAGCTCCTCAAAGTGCTTTCTCAGTGATACCTACAGTCAGAGACAGCTCACCTTGGGGACAGTGCCAGAACTCGTGGCTGCCTTTGCCCCTTGCCTGCCAGCCTCTGCAGTGCCAGTGCCAGCATGATCCAGCAGCTAAAGAATGTGAGGGAGGGCCGGGCACGGTGGCTCATGCCTGTAATCCCAGCACTTTGGGAGGCCGAGGCAGGTCAAGAGGCAGTTCAATACCATCCTGGCCATCATGGTGAAAGCCCATCTTTGAAAAGAAAAAAAAAGTAAAAATAAAAAAACAACAAAATGTGCCCATATTCCAAATACCTGACAGTAGTTCAGCAGCACTTATCTAATTTGAAGTCATTTATCACGAGGTCAAGAGATCGAGACCATCCTGGTCAACATGGTGAAACCCCATCTCTCCTAAAAATACAAAAAATTAGCTGGGCATGGTGGCGCGTGCCTGTAATCCCAGCTACTCAGGAGGCTGAGGCAGGAGAATTGCCTGAACCCAGGAGGCGGAGGTTGCGGTGAGCAGAGATCGCGCCATTGCACTCCAGCCTGGGTAACAAGAGCGAAACTCCATCTCAAAAAAAAAAAAAAAAAAAAAAAAAAGAATGTGAGGGAAGCAGAGGAAAAGGCTCCCTTCCTCCTCTCCACGGATACCCTCCAGCCAAGACTTGAGGTCAAGCCTATCACACATATCAATAGTGGGAAGAATCCCAGAATTATGAATAAAATATAAACCTGTAAGAAAGTGCCTTCTTGTTACCAGGGACTGGGCTCTATCGGATGCTATTAATATGTCATGATTCTGTTTCCTGAATGCAAATGCAACTCTTTTAAAATATTGTTATTAGCCTGGCATGGTGGCTCACGCCTGTACTCCCAGCAGTTTGGGAGGCCGAGGCGGGCAGATCACCTGAGGTCGGGTGTTCAAGACCAGCCTGGCCAACATGAAGAAACCCAGTCTCTAAGAAAAATACAAAAAATTGACCTGGCGTGGTGGTACATGCCTGTAATCCCAGCTACTCGGGAGGCGGAGACAGGAGAATCGTTTGAACCCGGGAGGTAGAGGTTGCAGTGAGCCGAGATCGTGCCACTACACTCCAGCCTGGGCAACAAGAGCAAAACTCCATCTCAAAATAAATAAATATAAAATATTTTTATTAATTTTTTTTTTTTTTTGAGATGGAGTCTAGCTCTGTAGCCCAGGCTGGAGTGTGGTGGCTTGATCTCGGCTCATTGCAACCTCCACCTCCAGGGTCCTGGTTCAAGCAATTCTCCTACCTCAGCCTCCCGAGTAGCTGGGATTACAGGCACAAGCCACCATGCCCAGGTCGTTATTAATTTTTAAGAAGAAAACGCATTCACATGTTTGAAACAAACAAGATACAAGGTAAAAAACTTGCTCCTACGTTTGTCAGCAATCTGCCCAGTTTCCTTCCTCCTATCCAAACAGATTACCACTGTATTTAGTTTCTTGTATATCCTTCTAGAATATATGCAAAAACAGGTGATTCAAATATAGATTTACATTCTTCTTTTTCTTTTCTTTTCTTTTCTTTTTTTTTGACACAGGGTCCCGCTCTGTCACCCAGACTGGAGTGCAGAGTTCATAGTTCACTGTAACCTCAAATTCCCGGGCTAAAATAATCCCTCCAACTCAGCCTCCTGAATAGCTGGGACTACAGGCATGTGTCAGCATGCCTAGCTAATTATTTTAATTTTTGTTGAGGTGGGGTCTGGTTGTATTGCCCAGGACAGTCTCGAACTTCTGGCCTCAAGCAATCCTCCCACTTTGGCCTCACAAAGTGCTGGTATTACAGGTGTCAGCCACTGCACATGGCCCTATTCTTCCTCTTTTTACATAAAACAGAACGTCCTCTGCACACCATTCTAAACTTTGCCTTTTTTCACTCATTAACTGTATCTTGTAGTTTTTCCACATTGGTACAAAAAGAACCTCTTCGTTCCTGTTTGCAGTTTGCATGGTAATCTGTTTCCGTATGCAGTGAAACTATTCGTTTTCAGTTTGTGTCCTTACAGTGAAATAAAGGGCTTCACTTTAGAATGCCTGAAAGTTAAGGAAGTCCAGGAACACCAAGAAGTTTTGTGATGTCATACATGTAGAACTTCCAGATTCTCAGAAGGATATGATTGAAGAAATATATTCTGGTTCATATCATTACAAAAAAAAAATCAATATGTTATAGAACAACAGCAACCAGAAAGCATCTGAAATAAATTAGAAAATATTTTAAACTCAGACATTGGTTAACTAAGGTAAACAATGAAAAAACAAGAGAGACAAGCCCAGCTTCCTTTCTGAACTCCCTTCCAGCTTTGTCACACTCCTCTCAGCTCTTGGAGAGACTAAGGCTTGTTAGAAAAGCCTCCCTGAGAATACATATCAAGTGGTCCATCTAATTAGGAGGGAAGAGAAGCGGTTAGGGAAAGGGAAGGCCGGGAGAAGACCAGGGGGGCCAGGAGAGCAATTTCCTAACATTTTTATTGTAAGAGGCTAAACTGTTCCCTAAGTGGTCTACCTCCTCCAGGCTGTGATTTTACAAAAGGAAAACTTTCACCTTGTAACTCGGTGTGTTTGACCACAACACTGTTTAAAGATACATCCTTGATTTTTTAACAAGCCTTGAGCTAGCTGTTGAATCATGTAGAGGTTTGTGATCCCTACTTTCTAAGGTTTCCCTCTCAGAAGACAAAAACCAGATTTCACTTCCTGCTATGAAGTTACGATTACATCAATAAGTGCATCTCAAAGTTATTTTATTTATTTATTTATTTATTTATTTATTTATTTTTTGAGACAGAGTTTTGCTCTTGTTACCCAGGCTGGAGTGCAATGGCGCGATCTCAACTCACTGCAACCTCCGCCTCCTGGGTTCAGGCAATTCTCCTGCCTCAGCCTCCTGAGTAGCTGGGATTACAGGCACGCGCCACCATGCCCAGCTAATTTTTGTATTTTTAGTAGAGATGGGGTTTCACCATGTTGACCAGGATGGTCTCAATTTCTTGACCTCATGATCCACCCGCCTCAGCCTCCCAAAGTGCTGGGATTACAGGCTTGAGCCACCGCGCCTGGCCAAAAGTTGGGATAACTTTAAGCTGATCTCCACCTTTGCAAGTGTAGCTTGTGCTCACTGGCCTGAGATGTTGGCGAATTCAGTCAAAATTAAATGGGCATAGGCATCCCTATGTATGACTACGTATAGGTTTGGGGCACAATACTCAAAAATTTTGTCAGTGATGCATTAAAAAAAAAAGAAGAAGAAGAACTGGGCCAGACACAGTGGCTCACACCTGTAATCCCAGCACCTTGGGAGGCTGAGGCAGGTGGATCACCTGAGGTTGGGAGTTTGAGACCAGCCTGACCAACATGAGAAACCCCGTCTCTACTAAAAATACAAAAGTAACTGTGTGTGGTGGTGCACGCCTGTAATACCTGCTACTCAGGAGGCTGAGGCAGAAGGATCACTTGAACCCGGGAGGTAGAGCCAAAATTGTACCATTGCACCCCAGCCTGGACAAGAGCGAAACTCCATCTAAAAAAAAAAAAAAAAAAAAAAAAAAACTGCATTAAAACAACAGCGTAACTTTATACAAGTTAAATGTGCTCTTTATAAATACAGCAGCTCCTCAAATGGCATTTGGATCAATGTCTTTTCATTATAACTTTAAAGATCACAAGATCAGAACTTCGAGATCAGCCTGGTGAATATGGTGAAACCCCATCTCTACTAAAAATATAAAAGTTAGATGGGCAGTGGCTCATGCCTGTAATCCCAGCTACTCAGGAGGCTGAGGCAGGAGAATCGTTTGAGCCCAGGGGCGTGGAGGTTGCAGTGAGCCAAGATTGTGCCATTGCACCTCAGCTTGGGCAACAGAGCAAGACTCTGTGTCAAAAAACAAAACAAAACAAAACAAAAAAAAGGTTGTAATACCACATATCAATGGGTGTGGCTGACTGTCCTTGTGAGGAGTGTGTGTGTGCATGCGCACGTGTGCAAGTTATGTGTATCCCCATGGGGCTGTTGGGTGAAGTTTTCTGTGCTTGCACAGTGTTTTCCATGGATGAAATCGTGCATAAGAAAAACAAAATTCGGGCCTGGCGTGGTGGCTCACGCCTGTAATCCCAACACTTAGGGAGGCCGAGGTGGGTGGATCACGAGGTCAAGAGATCAAGACCATCCTGGTCAACATGATGAAACCCCATCTCTATTAAAAATACAAAAAATTAGCTGGACATGGTGGTGCGTGCCTGTAATCCCAGCTACTCAGGAGGCTGAGGCAGGAGAATTGCCTGAACCCAGGAGGCGGAGGTTGTGGTGAGCCGAGATCACGCCATTGCACTCCAGCCTGGGTAACAAGAGCGAAACTCCATCTCAAAAAAAGAAAAGAAAAGAAAAACAAAATTCACAATATCCTCAACTTGTTCCCTAATATTATCAAGTGGTAGAACAACTTCATGTTTTCAAAACAACAATTTTATCAGAATTGAGTGTATTTAGAGGATATTTATAAATCTGGAGGTATGTACACCTACTATTTTTGTCAGTTAGATCTTGGATTGTAGGTGATTTAAATTTTCTTATTTCTGCTGGTTTGTATTTGCTAAGTTTCCTTCAAGTGACATCTACCCATTTGTAGCAAAAAAATAGAAAAAAAAAATGTTTTTAAAGTCAGAATTACAGGCTGTAATCCCAGCACTTTGGAGGCTAATGTGGGTGCATCCCTTGAGGTCAGGAGTTCGAGACCAGCCTGGCCAATTTGGTGAAACCCCGTCTCTACCCAAAATACAAAAATTAGCCAGGCGTGGTGGCACACGCCTGTAATCCCAGCTACTTGGGAGACTGAGGCACAAGAATTACTTGAACCCAGGAGGCAGAGGCTGCAGTGAGCTGAGACTGCGCCACCACACTCCAGCCTGGGTGACAGAGTAAGACTCTGACTCAAAAAGTAAAAATATAAATAAAAATAAATAAAGTCAGAATTCCTCCGAAAGCTGATCTGGTTCTACAAAACAACTGCAAACCTGTGATTCTCTCCCTGAACTACTCAGATGTGAGTCACCAGCTGATCTCTCAGGATGACACCAGAGCTGCATTCTGCACCCTCAGGTCAAAGAATCATTAAAAGGTGAAACTGCACCTGAGGACTTGCCTTGCCTAGACTCCTCATCTTACATTTAAGGAAAAGAAGGTCCGAGGGGGTGAAAGGACCTGCCCAAGGTCACGTAACTGACTGGTGACAAAGCTGGAAGAAAATTTCCAAGCCACCTCGCTAGCAGTTTAGTTACCCTTTTCACTCTTCACCTGCTTTTTTTCTTCCTAACGTCACAGAAGTATTGTAGAACTGGGCTTGGTTTACACAATACCAAATCAACAAATCATTTCAGTCCAAAGAAATCTAACAAAACGAAACGAAAGTGTCAACTAGGTGAAAAATAAAAAGTAAAATCATGCCAACTTCTGGCTTCGCACTGCAGACAAAACAACCAGTAATTATGTGGCTGTTTCCCTTTCCAAATGGTTGCTTTGGCATTAGATTCTCAAGCCTCTGTGTTAGAAAAACTATCCATGGGGTTGGTGAGAAGAAGAAGGGGAATCTTTTTTTTTTTTTAAAAAAAAGGAAATTAAGCTCCTCAAAATACTGTCCATTTAAATAACTGGATTTGAACATTCGATTTAACTACATTTGCCCATAAAAACCAATATTCTAGACTACGTAAGGAAACAGATTCACTGAGAGGTCAGTACTGCCTGATATGAAGACAAGGGAGGCTGAGGCAGGAGAGTCACTTGAACCCACGAGGCCGAGTTTGCAGTGAGCTGGGATCGCGTCACTGCACTCCAGCCTGGGCAACAAGAGCAAAACTCCGTCTCTCTCTCTCTCACACACACACGCAGACAGGGTACCCACAAATTCCATGTATTTGAGGGTTCTCAATGACTTAACCACAATGAAAAAGGAAGCATGGAACACTTCGATGCCAATTTTAAGCAAAGAAAAAACTATCTTATGTCACTGACACCAGGAGGTTGCATTTATCTGCCTTATTCAAATAGATTATCTACGGTCAACAATAGAAAAATTTTAATTTGTTTTAGTAGGCAGCCGTTTCTGTATACAACTCGTGAGGCTGACGTCTCAGCGACTACACCAAAGAAAAAGTCTACCATTTGAATTAGAAAGGATGGAAACCTGGCGAGGCCGAGCACTGGCTGCTCTCAAGAACATGATGGGAACTAATGAAAGAGCCAGGTTTCTGGCCTTCCACAATTAAGTGATCAGCTGCCTTTGGTTACCCCTAACAACTTACACAGAGAAGGAGATTACCAGGCAAACAGGCTGCAGCAATTCAGGACCCAGAGCCAACTGGAGTGCCGAAATGACATATATTTCCAGACAGTCACTACCTTCTCATGCAGAAAAGAATGAAGAGGAATTATGTTTTAAAAAAATCGAGAACTTGGCAAACAGTTGCTGAAGTGCACTCATTAAAATAATGCACCCATAGAAAAACAGTCCAGGAGGAATGCTGTGGTCAGAAGGCTCAGGCTCCTCAGCCTCACTGGAGGTCAGGCTGGCTCACAACTAAGGCCCCTGCTTTTTCCTTAAATAACATTTAGTGATGATTTAATTTTTTTGAGTTCTTTTTTCTTTTTCTTTTGTCTTTTTTTTTTTTTTTTTTTTTTTTTTTTTTTTTTTTGAGACAGAGTCTCGCTCTGTCGCCCAGGCTGGAGTACAGTGGCGCAATCTCAGCTCACTGCAGCCTCTACCTCCCAGGTTCAAACGATTCTCCTGCCTCAGCCTCCCGAGTAGCCAGGACTACAGGTGCGCGCCAGCACGGCCCGCTGATTTTTTGTATTTGTAGTAGAGACGGGGTTTCGCTGTGTTAGCCAGGTTAGTCTTGATCGCCTTACCTCCTGATTTGCCCGCCTAGGCCTCCCAAAGTGCTGGGATTACAGGCGTGAGCCACCACGACCAGCCCTCTCTTCTGATTAGAAAGATAATGTTCAGGAAACTTAATTCCTGACCTCAAGGGATGCATCAGCCTCGGCCTCCCAAAGTGCTGGGATTACAGTTGTGAGCCCCCAAGCCTGGCCTAAAATAAATTGTTAATGATGTTTTCCTATTTTTTTAAATAGTGCTTGATAAAACCTGTACTAAGACGACTGAAGAGTTTCCACCTTCCATGCCAAGTACTGTGGACTGAACGAATGGCTTAACCTCTCTAAGCCTCTGCTTCTTATCTGCAGAATGAGGGATAACAGGATCAAGTTTACAAGGTTGTTTTTTGTTGTTGTTGTTGTTGTTGTTGTTGAGACAGAGTTTCGCTCTTGTTACCCAGGCTGGAGTGCAATGGCGCAATCTTGGCTCACCGCAACCTCCGCCTCCTGGGTTTAGGCAATTCTCCTGCCTCAGCCTCCTGAGTAGCTGGGATTACAGGCACACGCCATCATGCCCAGCTAATTTTTTTTTTTTTTTTTTTTGAGATGGAGTTTTGCTGTTGTTACCCAGACTGGAGTGCAATGGCACGATCTCGGCTCACCGCGACCTCTGCCTTCTGGGTTCAAGCAATTCTCCGCCTCAGCCTCCCAAGTAGCTGGGACTACGGGTGCGCACCACCATGCCCAGCTAATTTTTGTATTTTTAGTAGAGACGGGGTTTCACCTTGTTGACCCGGATGGTCTCGATCTCTTGACCTCGTGATCACCTGCCTCGGCCTCCCGCAGTGCTGGGATTATAGGCATGAGCCACCGCGCCCGGCCCAAGTTTTTGTATTTTTAGTTGAGATGGGGTTTCGCCATGTTGACCAGGATAGTCTCGATCTCTTGACCTCGTGATCCACCTGCCTCGGCCTCCCAAGGTGCTAGGATTACAGGCGTGAGCCACCGCACCCGGCCCTAAAAGGTTGTTAAAACCAACCTAGCCAGCCATGGTGGCTCACGCCTGTAATCCCAGCTGCTCAGGAGGCTGAGGCAGGCGAATTGCCTGAACCCAGGAGGGGGAGGTTTCAGTGAGCCGAGACCATGCCGTTGCACTCCAGCCTGGGTGACAGAGCAAGACAGTGTCTCAAAAACAAACAAACCTAAATAACTTAGTTTAAGTAAAGCACGTGGAATGGTGCCTGGCCCTATTTTGGCTATTTTTACGTGACTGATTGTGGCTTCTCAAAGAAGAATGATGAAAATGACTCTGAGGTTGCATCCCAGTAGCTGTGAGTTAGTGGGATCTGCCGTGGTGTAGGGGAGCACAGAAACACGTGACTACCTCCCGTGTGTGAACTTTACAATGACTGCGTGCTACAAGGATGTGTACAAACTGACACGTAACAGAAAAGAGCAAGATAGCCTAAGAACTGAGGTGTGAAAGGTGATCAAACTGTAGCTAATATTTTTCTCTTTTAAAAACCATTTTCAGCTGGGCGCAGTGGCTCACGCCTGTAATCCCAGCACTTTGGGAGGCTGAGGTGGGTGGATCAACTGAGGTTCAAGACCAGCCTGACCAACATGGTGAAACCCTGTCTTAAAAAAAAACCCAAAAAACAGTTTTCAACTCCAGCCTGGGGAACAGAGTAAGACTCTGTCTCAAAATAAAAATAAATAAAAACAATTTTCGGCCAGGCATGGTGCCTCACACCTATAATCCTAGCACTTTGAGAAGCCAAGGTGGGTGAATGGCTTGAGCCCAGGAATTCTAGACCAGCCTGGGCAACATAGGAAGATCCCATCTCTACAAAAAATAGAAAAATTACCGGGGCTTGGTGGGTGGATCAAGCCCCGGTAATTTTGGTGGGTAGATGGTAGTCTCATCTACCAGGGTGGCTGAGCTGCGAGGATCAATGAGCCCGAGAAGGTTGAGACTGCAGTGGGCCATGGTGGTCCCCACTGCACTTGAGCCTGGGCCACAGAAAATAAAGCATAACTGGGGTCTATTGGGGGGAATGGGGGAGGGACAGTGGGGGGGGGGCTGGAGAGGGATAGCCTGGGGATGAATGCCAAGTGTGGGTGAAGGGGAGGAAGGCAGCAAAACACACTGCCATGTGTGTACCTATGCAACTATCTTGCACGTTCTGCACATGTACCCCAAAACCTATAATGCAATAAAAATTAAAAAATAAAAAAAATAAAAGTAAAATAAGCAAAATAAATTTCACCACATTACAGCATTGTTGGTATAGTAGCTAATGACTAAAGTAAAGATAAAACAAAAAAAGCCCCCTTACCTTTTATTTTTTGAGGTGGAGTCTGGCATTGTTGCCCAGGCTGGAGTACAGTGGCTCCATCTCAGCTCACTGCAACCTCCGCCTCCCAGGTTCAAGTGATTCTCCTTCCTCAGCCTCCTGAATAGCTGGGATTACAGGCACTCACCACCACGCCCAGCTAATTTTTGTGTTTTTAGTAAAGACGGGGTTTCACCATGTTGGCCAGGCAAGACTCAAACTCCTGACCTCAGGTGATCTGCCTGCCTGGGCCTCCCAAAGTGCTAGGATTATAGTCGTGAGCCACCTGGCTTGGCCTCCACCTTTATTTTGGATTATAAAGTCCATCCATAATATCTATCCAGATCTTCCTGTACTATATAAAAATAAACCTAACAGACCAGGCTCAGTGGCTCATGCCTGTAATACCAGCACTTTGGGAAGCTGAGGCAGGCAGATCATGAGGTCAGGAGTTCAAGACCATCCTGGCTAGCACAGTGAAACCCCATCTCTACTAAAAATACAAAAAATTAGCCAGATGTGGTAGCATGCAGCTGTAATCCCAGCTACTCAGGAGGCTGAGGCAGGAGAATCACTTGATCTCAGGAGGTGGAGGTTGCAGTGAGCCGAGATCACACCACTGCACTCAGCCTGGATGACAGAGCAAGGAGCAAAAAGCAAGACTACGTCTCTAAATAAATAAATAAATAAACCTAACATCCCTCTCCCTTGCTCAGGACACTTTACATCTGTCAATTCCCCTTTGTACTATCTGTCATTTGGAAAATGTTTCTCTAGGCAAAAATCTTCCACTTTATTTATTTATTTATTTGAGATGGAGTTTTGCTCTTGTTACCCAGGCTGGAGTGCAATGGCCCGATATCGGCTCACTGCAACCTCCGTCTCCTGGGTTCAAGCAATTCTCCTACCTCAGCCTCCCAAGTAACTGGGACTACAGGCGTGCGCCAACATGCCCAGCTAATTTTTGTATTTTTAGTAGAGACAGGGTTTCACCTTGTTGACCAGGATGCTCTCGATCTCTTGACCTCGTGATCCATTCATCTTGGCCTCCCAAAGTGCTGGGGTTATAGGTGTGAGCCACCCCGCCCGGCCCCACTTTTATTTTTTATATGTAAAGCATTAATGTAAAAATATTTACTATATCGTTTAATTATTTTTTTGAGCCGGGCATGGTGGCTCATGCCTGTAATCCAAGCACTTTGGAGGCCAAGGCGGGCGGATCACTTGAGGTCGGGAGTTCAAGACCAGCCTGACCAACATGGTGAAACCCCATCTTATTAAAAAAATTAAAAAGAAAAAACATATTTTTTGAATAAATTTTCATAGATTCATAGGGCATAATTTACTTCTGAGCCCTTATTTGGGGGCATTCAATTTACCTGCACTTCTCACTCTTAAAAATGAAGTGCCAGTGAGCATCTTTGTTGATAAATGTGTGCCTTCATTTCTGATTATTTCCTCAAGAAACTGGGCCACACGTCACGCTGTCAATACTCCAGATGACATCACCATTTGGGCAGCAGCCTGAACACACTGCTCGTTCATATCGAGCTTTTAGTCGACCAAAAGAGCTCCTTTCTCAACTTGCTCCTGTGTGTCCACATGTCCACCCGGACCCCAAACATCTTGTTTTTACATTCCTCATTCTAAGCCTATCAAGATTATTTAAAAATACTTTTGTTAGTCAGCAAAGCAGTACCAGTTCAATGTAGAAACACAGAAGCTCACAGTACTTGTCATCTCACAAGCCAGAATCTTTCTCTTTGTTGCAGAATGGAGAGCGCACAGTTTTTAAACTTGCCCAGAACTCCCCTATTCCCACCCTGCTTTATTGAGGGAACTTCTATGTGGAGGTATCCCTTCTGCCCATATTCCCCCTTGCCTTCCTTACACAGTCACTCCTGAAGGCTTGGCTGGATCGGACTTGCCTGCTCTAGAATCTCCTGGCTTTCTCCTAATTCAGAAGAGTCACAGCCTTGTGGAGATGCCTTAGATACCTCTCATGCCTTAGATGCTGCAGGTTGGAAATACCATTCCCAACTTACATTTCACGTCTGGCTGTCTCCTTAAGGTGGAATCATCAGAGGAGTGGACTCGATTTCTGGTAATACCAAATGGGGTGGCCGTTATTAGAAACCTGTTAGTATCAACCCAACTTTGTTGTTGTTGTTGTTTTGTTTTGTTTTGAGATGGAGTTTCACTCTTGTTGTCCAGGCTGGAGTGCAGCGGCACGATCTCGGCTTACTGCAACCGCTGCCTCCCGGGTTCAAGCGATTCTCCTGCCTCAGCCTCCTGAATAGCTGGGATTACAGGCACATGCCACCATGCCTGGCTAATTTTTGTATTGTTACTGGAGATGGGGTTTCACCATGTTGGCCAGGCTGGTCTTTACTTACCTCAGGTGATCCTCTGCCTCGGCCTCCCAAAGGGCTGGGATTACAGGCTTGAGCCATTGCACCCGACCTCAATGCGACTTCTGATTTCAGCAAACATTTATTATGGGCCTACTATGCACCCAGCTTCAAGCTTAGACACCCTGCTGGTTCACTGACAATATGAAAAGAAGTTGCATCCTTCAAAGAGCTCAGAGTTCAGTGAACCCGTATCAAATGGGAAGATGAAGTGGAAACGTCCCTCAGGGAATAATTCACAGATTGCCTGCCAAGCAGCATCTTAAGGCTTTGAAGCTAATACACGTGGGGACCGGCCCATCTCACTGCTCTTGGCAGAGCTGAGCACTCCTTTACTGGAGTAGCATGTCAGCACCTCTAGCAGAGCACTCATCTTACCTTTGGAATTATGTGTGTACCTTCTGTGTCCACGACCAAACTCAGTGTTCCAATTCCTTGCTGCATTTCCCAGCACCAAAGCCGTACCGTAACAGAACAGGCACTCAGCAAATGTTCACAGAAGCTTGAAGTCACAGATGTTTTAGATATGTATGTAATTGCCACGAGGAAAAATAACTTTTTTTTTTTTTTTTTTGAGATGGAGTTTCACTTTGTTGCCCCAGGCTGGAGTGCAATGGTGCGATCTCGACTCACGGCAACCTCCATCTCCCAGGTTCAAGTGACTTTCCTGCCTCAGCCTCATGAGTGAGTACCTGGGATTACAGGCACGCACCACTACACTCGGCTAATTTTTGTGTTTTTTAGCAGAGACGTGGTTGCATCATGTTGGTCAGGCTCATCTCGAACTCCTGACCTCATGATCTGCCCGCCTCAGCCTCCCAAAGGGCTGGGGTTACAGGTGTGAGCCACCATGCCAGGTGGAAAAATAACTTTTGACATAACGAATACCTGCCACCTTAACATCTACCATTCTCTTGAAATAGTAACTAAGGGAGCAGGGAGGAGAAAATAAAAATTACTTTGAAACTTTGGAGCTAAAATGCACTTCTCACAATTTTACAACTTTGTAGCCACCTTATGGATTTTCCAGCAAAGTGTTTGCATCTGGGGGGTGAAACTCATGAACGTGAAGTGTCAATGCCAAGGAATCTGGGAAACAAATTCACATCAGATTTCAGAAAAGACAGATGAAAACGCACACGTGGTAATCTAACTTCAAACTGACAAAATAAAGACGATTAACACAGGCTCTCTGGAAAGTCTGGAGCTGAGTGAGCTATGGTGCTTGAAAAATAGGTAAACAGTTCCTTCTTCTGGTCATTATCTTCTGCAGAACATGAGACATTAAATCAACAGTCATATTATGTTCAAAATGATTCTAAGATGAAAAAGACTGTCAGCCAAGCATTTGCAAAAGATAATGGCCGAAGGAAAGACATCAGAGAGGTGAGACATCCGGAAAATAAAATCATTCACCAGGCTTGCAGAACCGGCAAATTCTGAACGAGGCAGGGTTTTTGTCTACTTTTTTTTTTTTTTTTTTTTTCAGAAAGCTTTACAAACATTTTGCTATTGTTGTTTATTTATTTATTGTGGTGCCTTAAGGGCAGTGAGAGGATTTTGGACATGTTTAAGTCCAATTCTCCCATTTTCCCATTGGCAGGTAAAAAATAAACAAGGCCTTAGGAACTTTTCAAAGCCAAACGCAGGGCAAACCTGAGATGTCAGTATATAACTCCTGGCCAAGCAGCTAGATCCTAACAAACACAGTCGTCTCTGAACTTGATTTAAGGGCATGTGCTCAAAAGAGTTAGGAAAAAATACCAGGCAGGGGGCTTTTAAAAAACAGAGATATCCGAGTCACAGCACCAAAATAAAAAATAATAATAATAAGACAAATAACAAATAAGTGCACCAGACTAGATTCTGTATTGAGGCAAGTTTCTGTAAGTGACATTATTTTTCTTTCTTTTTAATTTTTTTTTTTTAGGACAGACAAGATCTCACTATGTTGCCAAGGCTGGTCTTGAACTCCAGGGATCAAGCCATCTATCCGGAGTTAGCCTCCCCAAATGCTGGGATTACAGGTATGAGCCACCCTGCCTGGCCAAAGGACAATATTGAGGTCCTTTGTAAAACTTGAATATCAGGAATGGTATTTAATAAATTTTCTGAATTTAATAACTACTGCGGTGATGGAAGAAAATGCCTTTGTTCTTAGGAGATACGTGCTGAAGTTCTTAGGGGTAAAGGGGCAAGATGACTGGAACTTAAATGGTCCAGAAAAGAAAGCACTTTTTTTTTTTTTTTTTTTTTTTTTAGAGAAGGAAGTAAAACAAATTGGGCAAAATATTAACAATTGGTGAAGCTCGGTGAAGGGTACATAGGAACTCTTTTTATGATTGTTACAATTAAGATAAAGTTATTTCAAAGCAAAAAGGCAAACATTCCATATAAAATCCGATATTCTAAATATTTATTCTGGCCCACTGAGCAAAAGCACTTTTTTGTTTTTTGAGACAGAGTTTCACTCATGTTGCCCAGGCTGGAGTGCAGTGGCTATTCACAGGTGTGATCCCACTACTGATCAGCACGGGAGTTTTGACCTGATCCGTTTCTGACCTGGGCCGGTTCACCCCTCCTTGGGCAACCTCGATTGGCATAACGTACTGCAGCCCAGAACTCCTGGGCTCAAGTGATCCTCCAGCCTCAGCCTCTGAGTAGCTGGGACTGCAGACCCTTGCCCGGCTTTTATTTATTTATTTATTTATTTATTTATTTATTTATTTATTTATTTTTGAGATGGAGTCTTACACTGTTGCCTGGGTTGAGTGGCATGATCCCGGCTGACTACAACCTCCACCTCCCAGGTTCAAGAAATTCTCCTGCCTCAGCCTCCTGAGTAGCTGGGATGACAGGCGCCTGCTCCATGCCCGGCTAATTTTTTTGTATTTTTAGTAGAGACAGGGTTTCACTATGTTGGCCAGGCTGGTCTTGAACACCTGACCTCGTGATCCACCCACCTCAGCCTCCCAAAGTGCTGGGATTACAGGGATGAGCCACGGTGAGCAGCCCCCCAGAAGTACTTCTATGATCCCTTACTACTAGCCCTACTCCAAAGAAGAAAGTGGTAAGCACCTACTCTTTTTTTCTGAAGAATATAGACATCTCCACTACACCAAATGCAGATCCACTGTACCTGGCAAAGCCCTTCATTAGCATCAGGACCAACTGAAAATAGCAGAGGTAGAATCCTGAAGCAACTGTTAGTTTAAGGGCACAAGCCCTCAGATCAGACAACCTTACCATCCTAACTTTTCCCCTCACTTGCTTTGTGAATGAGGGCAAGTAGCTTAACTTCTCTGCATCTCAGAATCCCCATTAAATGGGGCTAACAACACCTACTCCATAGTGGGATGATGGGTAAGGACTAATTTTTTTTTTTTTTTTTTGAGATGGAGTCTCTCAATTCTCCTGCGTCAGCCTCCTGAGTAGCTGGGACTACAGGCGCACAACGCCATGCCTGGCTAATTTTTTTGTAGTTTAGTAGAGATGGGGTTTTACCATGTTGCCGAGGCTGGTCTTGAACTCCTGACCTCAAGCAATCTGCCTGTCTCGACCTTTCAAAAATGCTGGCATTACAGTTGTGAGCCACCTCGCCCAGCTGATAAAGGTGAAATTTGTAATACCTACAAACTCCAAAACCTGGCACAAAATAAATGTTTAAGATGGAAATTGTTGTTATCATCTGGGTTTAAATGTACAGACTGGGCCAGGCATGGTGGCTCACACCTGTAATCCGAGCATTTTGGAGGCCAAGGCAGGCGGATCACCTGAGGTCGAGAGTTCAAGATCAGCCTGACCAACATAGCGAAACCCGGTCTTAAAAATAAATAAATAAATAAACGTACAGACTGCTGGAAAACATCTAGTTCACCCAGTCATTCATTTGTCCATTCACTCAAATCCACAACCTTACTTTGCAACAAGAACTGTGCCAGGCATGGGGTATTCAGCAAGGTACACGATGCAATCCCTCCCCAGAGGGGGCTTACATTCTACAGGATGAGTCAGCAAGCAAAGAGGCAATTACGCTCACAGTGCAACTAAGGACCCAACTGGGCAGCCTGAGAGATGTTCAGCCTGGGCTGGGAGCTGACCGGACGCACAGCAGAAGGCACATAGGTACCTGAGCCAACCTGAAGGAAGCAAGGAGGAAGTGCTATCGCAGCTGAGACCTGGAGGATGAATAGGAGAAAGGCAGGCAAAGATAGGTCAGAGGGAGAAACATTCCAGTCAGTTGGAGCAGAATATACAAAAAGAGAGAGAGTACTGGCTTTCAGGAAGCCACAGCACAAATATACACCAGTAGAGGGGCCAGAGGGGCCAGAGGGGCCAGAGGTAGGGAAATAAATGAGATGCTTTCTGGGAATGAGGCTAAACAACTTAAGGTCAGAGAGAAGGTCCTTGGAGTACTAAGAAGCACAAATTTATCCCGAAGGAAACTTTAAAAGGTTATACACAGCTGGGCACGTTGGCTCACACCTATAATCCCGGCACTCTAGGAGACCGGGGTAGGAGAATTGCTGAGCCCAGGAGTTCGAAACCAGCCTGGACCTCATCTTTAATAAAAATAAAAAGATTAGCTGGGCATGGAGGCACAGACCTGAGGTCCCAGCTGCTTGGGAGGCTGAGGTGGGAGGACTGCTTGAGTCCAGGAGGTTGAGGTGGCAGTGAGCTGTGACTACACAACTGTACTCCAGCCTGGGTGGCACAGTGAGACCCTGACTCAAGGAAAAAAGGTTGTAAGCAGAAGATACATGAGAACAGATTATAGTTTAGAAAAAAATCACTCTGGCTATAATATGCAGAAGGCAACCTGAACTTCCAAGACCAAGACTGTGAATGTGACTCTAGTTGGAGATGATGGTGATAAGAGCCAGGCTGAATTCCAGAAGAATGTAGAGAAGAAATTAAAGTATTTGGTAATTGCCTGTGAGTGATGCAAAAGAAGGAGGCATAGGCCGGGTGTGGTGGCTCACACCTGAAATCCCAGCACTTTGGGAGGCCGAGGAGGGTGGATCCCTCAATGTCAGGAGTTTGAGACCAGCCTGACCAACATGGTGAAACCCCATCTCCACTAAAAATACAAAAAAATGAGCTGGTCAAGGTGGCACATGCTTGTAGTCTCAGCTACTTGGGAGGCTGAGGCAGGAGAATTGCATGAATCTGGGAGGCAGAGATTGCAGTGAGCCGAGATTGTGCCACTGCACTCCAACCTGGGCAACAGAGCAAGACTACTTCTCCAAAAAAAAAAGGAAGAAAAACAGAAAATACAGTATGATAGGTGGACACAGAGGGAAGAAATGTTCTTCTACTACTAAAAATTTCTGCACTACACACTAGGATCTATTGGGGGGAATAGGGGAGGGACAGCGGCGGGGGGGGGCAGCAGGGGAGGGATAGCATGGGGAGAAATGCCAGATGTGGGTGAAGGGGAGGAAGGCAGCAAAACACACTGCCACGTGTGTACCTATGCAACTATCTTGCATGTTCTGCACATGTACCCCAAAACCTAAAATGCAATAAATTTTTAAAAATTGCTAATTTTTGCATTCATATGCCTTCGCATGAAAAAGAAAAATTTAGTTCAAATAAATTTTTATTTTTTGAGACGGAGTTTCGCTCTTGTTACCCAGGCTGGAGTGCAATGGCGTGATCTCAGCTCACCGCAACCTCCACCTCCTGGGTTCAGGCAATTCTCCTGCCTCAGCCTCCTGAGTAACTGGGATTACAGGCACGCACCACCATGCCCAGCTAATTTTAGTAGAGATGGGGTTTCACCATGTTGACCAGGATGGTCTCGATCTCTTGACCTCGTGATCCACCCGCCTCGGCCTCCCAAAGTGCTGGGATTACAGGCTTGAGCCACCGCGCCCGGCTCAAATAAATTTTTAAAACACTTTTTAAAATCGCTAAATGTATCAGTCACATGAGGTGGGGCAGGGTGTACTAAGGTGGGAAGGATGGGGGAGGGGCAGAAGACTTTAATTTTAAGAGAATCAAAATGATGCAAAGATGAATTTCCCCTTTGTCATAGTTTTGTCAAGGGCCAGGTTGACAGAGGAAACATTTTTGAGAATTTGTATGATAATACCCCACTAAGAACTATGTGAATTTTTTTTTTTTAATTTTATAATGCTTACATTCGGCTGGGCATGATGGATCACGCCTGTAATCCCAGCACTTTGGAAGGCCGAGACAGGTGGATCACCTGAGGTCAGGAGTTCAAGACCAGACTGGCCAGCAAGGTGAAACCCCATCTCCACTAAAAATACAAAAAAAAAAAAATAGCCAGGCATGGTTTCAGGCACCTGTAATCCCAGCTACTCAGGAGGCTGAGACAGGGCTATCACTTGAACATGGGAGGTAGAGGTTGCAGTGAGCCGAGATCATGCCATTGCACTACAGCCTAGGCAATAAGAATGCAACTCTGTCTCAAAAAGAAAAAAAACAAAAACACATTTTCTTACTTTTTTTTTTTTTTTTTTGAGATGGGAGTCTCACTCTGTCACCCAGACTAGAGTGCAGAGGTGCCATCTCTGCTCACTGCAACCTCTGCCTCCCAGGTTCAGGCGAGTCTCCTGCCTCAGTCTCCTGAATAGCTGGGACTACAAGTGTGTGCCACCACACCCAGCTATTTCTTTTTTGTTGTTGTTTTTTTTTTTTTTTTAGTAGAGACGGGGTTTCACTGTGTTAGCTGGGGTGGTCTCAATTTCCTGATCTGGTGATCCACCCGCCTTGGCCTCCCAAACTGTTGAGATTACAGACATGAGCCACTGCACATGGCCCCCCAAAAAATTTTTTTAAAGAATACATACAGCTATTTTAAATATGGGATGGTACGTGTAAATCTACATTGAGAATAGAAATTTTCTGGAATATGTTGAATTTATTTACTGATTGATTGATTGATTGGTTGATTTTTGAGACAGAGTCTTGCTCTGTCACCAGGCTGGAGTGCAGCGTATAAGTGTATATACTTTTAAGTGTGTGTGAGTCTCTGTGTGTATATATATAAAGTTGGAAGAGGACAAAGAGAGCTCATTGTCCCCTTGAGACAATGCATTGTCCTCTTGAGAGATGCAAAGAGAGCTCATTCAACACACGTGCATTCAGGTTCTACTGCGCGTCAGGTACTAGTAGGGATACAGCAGTGAACGACAATTTCAGGGGTGCTTCCCTCATAGAGTTTATAGTCCAGCAGCAGAGACGGACCATTAAACATGTGATTATAATAAGGAATGAAGGCACCTTGCCCAGGAGTAAGCAATTAGATCTTAAAGGGGCTGAGGAGAAATCATGGATGGCTTCCTGAATGGGATGCCCTCTAAACTGAGATCTGGAGTGTTAGGAGTCCTTATAGCAGAGGATGCTGCATGTGTCAAGGCTAGATGAAGGCTGGAGAGATCCTGGCTGGCAAGTAGGTGGGAACAGTTGGGGCCTAGTGGGAGAATAAGAGATGAAGCTGGATGTTTAAGTAGGTCTGGGTTACAAAAGGGCATGTGTGCACCATGCCACAGGGTTTGGATTGTGTCTTTTTTTTCTTTTTTTTTTTTGTTTTTTTTGAGACGGAGTTTCGCTCTTGTTACCCAGGCTGGAGTGCAATGGCGCGATCTCAGCTCACCGCAACCCCCGCCTCCTGGGTTCAGGTAATTCTTCTGCCTCAGCCTCCTGAGTAGCTGGGATCACAGGCACAGGCCACCATGCCCAGCTAATTTTTTTTTTTTTTGTATTTTTAGTAGAGACGGGGTTTCACCATGTTGACCAGGATGGTCTAGATCTCTTGACCTCGTGATCCACCCGCCCCGGCCTCCCAAAGTGCTGGGATTACAGGCGTGAGCCACCACGCCCAGCCGTGGATTGTGTCTTTACTGTGAAAACCATTGGTAGGTTTTTAAGTAAGGCAGTGAAATCCTCAGATTTGCCTTTTAATAAAATCACTATCAGCGGCTCCTGTCAACTGTGTGCTCAGACACATGAGTGGGATCAGCTGGAGTGAAAAATGCAGAAAAAAGATTGAGGGTCCCTGGTTTGGAAAAGAGGAAGCCTGGCTGTACCAGACCAGATGTGTTAATCCAGGCAAGAGATATTAGCGACAGAGGTGGAAAGCCAGCAGCTGACAATAGGTGACAGAGAAAGACAGAGAGCTGACATGTACAAATAATCATTTTAAATATTCAGACAGGTTAAGTAAGTGCTAGATGTGAAGTTCAAATGCTATCCATGCTGCATGGAAGGAAGAGAAACTAGTCCCAACAGGGAGGACCAAAAAAGGGCTCTTGGAGACGGTAGTATTTGAAATGAGTAGTAAAGGATATTCAGGCCAGGTGTGCTGGCTCACACCTGTAATCCCAGCACTTTGGGAGGCCGAGGCAGGCGGATCACCTGAGGTTGGGAGTTTAAGACCTGCCTGGCCAACATGATGAAACCCCATCTCTAATAAAAATACAAAAAAAATCAGCCGGGCATGGTGGCAGGTACCTGTAATCTCAGCTACTCAGGAGGCTGAGGCAGGAGAATCGCTTGAACCCGGGAAGACAGAGGTTGCAATGAGCCGAGATGGTGCCATGGCACCTCTGCCTGGGAGACAAGAGTGAAAGTCTGTCTTAAAAAAATAGATAAATAAAAGGATATCCAAAGACAAAAATACACAGCAGCATATTTTGTTAGCGGTAACTGGGCACAGGTACAAAAACAGAAAAATCCAGAAAGTAGTTCCGTGGAGCTGGAGGGCATGGTGCTTGCGAGTGTGTGAGCATGTGTGTCATGGGAAAGAAACATAGAAAAGTAAGTTGGGGCCAGATACTGATCATACCAACAGCTAATGAAACAACAGCTCCGTCTTTCACAATACTTGGCATCATGTGTATATACTTCCCTCGCTATTGTCTGAATCCCCACTAGAATTCCATGAGGGAAGGACCTGTCAGTCTCATTATTTACCAGTGTCCCTCAAAGCCTACTTCAGTGCTTGGTCTCTAGTAAGTATTGCATTTTGAGTAGAGACAGGGTTTCACCATGTTGGCCAGGCTGATCTCAAACTCCCGACCTCAGGTGATCCGCCTGCCTCTGCCTCGCAAAGTGCTGGGGCATCATGAGGTCAGGAGATCGAGACCATCCTGGCCAACATGGTGAAACCCTGTCTCTACTAAAAATACAAAAAATTAGCCAGGCATGGTGGTGCACGCCTGTAATCCCAGCTACTCATGAGGCTGACACATGGGAATCACTTGAACCTTGGAGGCAGAGGTTGCGGTGAGCCGAGATCGCACCACTGCTCTCTAGCCTGGGCGACAGAGCGAGACTCTGTCTCAAGAAAACAAACAACAACAAGAAAAGGTTGGGAAGAACCTTGTCAGTCTCATTTTCCACTGCCCCTCAAAGCCTACTTCAGTGCCTGGCCCCTAGTAAGCGAGTGAATAAATGAGCAGGTGAATAAGTGAGTTAATACGTGAAAATGTAAAGCATCTAATACACTGGGTGGCATAAAATTGGTGTTTAATATGTGGCAACTATTAACAATAAGTCATTATTATCAGATATTGGAAGAATCATACCTGATAGGTTGGGGACGTTGGCCAATTATGTACCTAAATTACCTTGTTTAAAATTTATCATTAACTGGAATCCTAAGAACTCTCACTTGACAACTATGCAGACTATACATGTGACAAAATTGTGCAGGTCCCTATAGATTTGTACAAATAAAAAGAGGAAAAGTGCCACTGTGGTGGCTCATGCCTGTAATCCAAGCACTTGGGAGGCCAAGGCGGGTGGATCATCTGAGGTCGGGAGTTCAAGACCAGCCTGACCAACATGGTGAAACCCTGTCTTAAAAAAAAAAAAAAAGAGGAAAAGTGAAATATATCATTACTCCTCAAAGTTCATTGGCTATACCACAAGTTTAAAATCTTTAGCAAGGTATCTTAGTTCTTTATTCTTCAATTACAACCTAACTTTTATATTTATTTTATTTTATTATTTTTCTTTTCCAAGACGGAGTTTCGCTGTTGTTACCCAGACTGGAGTGCAATAGCGTGATCTCGGCTCACCACAACCTCTGCTTCCTGGGTTCAAGCAATTCTCCTGCCTCAGCCTCCTGAGTAGCTGGGACTACAGGCACGCACCACCGTGCCCAGCTAATTTTTGTATTTTTAGTAGAGACGGGGTTTCACCTTGTTGACCAGGATGGTCTCGATCTGTTGACCTCGTGATCCACCTGCCTTGGCCTCCCAAAGTGCTGGGATTATAGACTTGAGCTACCGCACCCGACCTATTTTATTTTTTAAAGACAGGGTTTCACCATGTTAGTCAGGCTGGTCTTGAACTCCCGACCTCAGGTGATCTGCCCACCTTGGCCTCCAAAGTGCTTGGATTACAAGTGTGAGCCACCACACCTGGCCCCAACCTAACTTTTAAGAAGTTCAAGTTTCTGGCAGGCGCCGTGGCTCACACCTGTAACCCCAGCACTTTGGGAGTCCGAGGCAGGCGTATCACCTGAGGTCGGGAGATTGAGACCAGCCTGACAAGGAGAAACTCTGTCTCTACTAAAAATACAAAAATTAGCCAGATGTGGTGGTACGCGCCTGTAGTCCTAGCTATTCCAGAGGCTGAGGTGGAGAATCACTTGAACCCGGGAGGCGGAGGTTGCGGTGAGCTGAGATCGCACTCCAGCCTGGGCGACAGAGTGAGACTTAGTCTCAGAAAAAATTAAAATTTAAAAAATAAACACAAAACAGTCAAGGTTCCTTCACTGCATGATGTTCTTCCTTTCTTCCCACCCTTTGTAGTCAATGATTTCAATCCTGCTAGTTCACAGATGGCAAACAAACACTGTACCTTGGGTGAGGGGTACAGATAATTACCATAAAGGTGTTAAATAAATGACAATGACAATATCCAGCATTTAGCCCAGGCCCTGGAACTATGCAAAGCAAATTACTCACTAACAGCCAGGAGGTATGCATTATTCCTACTCCTATTTCCTGGGTAGGTAATTTACCAAAGGTCAGAGCTCTTGGTGGAGGAACTGACACTTAAACTTCTTCTGGAGGCATGTGAATAACTATTTTCCTTGTTATTGATGACAGAGCTTCAGTGCCATGCCAAAATTTGCGTTTTATTCTGCGGGCAGTGATGGGTCAGGCTTCACTCTGAGGAGGGAGGATCCCAACTCTATCTGGGGACTAGCTCACAGTCACATTTCTCCAAAACACTGGATGCATTTAGGGTAAGGCAAGATAAAACTGCGAAGTTAGTAGGAACCAGATCCCAGGAGACTGTCCTTTACTTGGGAAGGAATAAAAGGGGTTCTGAACAGGTAAGTGACACAACCAGTTAAATATTTATTAGTCACTTATTCTGTGGCTTCCCTGGTACTTGGCAATATGGCAGCTGCATGAATTTAAACGAGTTTTCCTGCCTTCCACCAGCTGATGGTCTGGTGAGGGAGGGGAGGCACACGCGTTTAAATACAGACGGCGCTGAACTTGACAAAAGTCAAATCCATCCGACAGAAACGTGCCGAGCAGGCAGGAAAGTGAAGGGCTTGGAGGCTGGGCTGAAAGGTTGATGATTCAGCCCCAGGCCACAGGCTGCTTTCACCATCAGTAAACACTAATTGAAGATAATGAAAGCCTTTATCACCTCTTCACCAAAAATCTGCATTCTCATTCATATTAACTTTTCCAAGGAACCAGAAATCTCTGGTTCAAAATATTTCTCTCAAACCAATCTATCTCATTTGCATTAAACTAACTCCAACTACTCCAGGCTGACTTCACCTAGTCTTGGCCTCCTCCACATTCAAGGTGCTATAATGTATTACAATTGTCATCTGCAGAATGCTGAAGAAAGATTAAAGCTCCAGGGGATTTTTTTTTTTTTTTTTTTTTGTAAAGACAGCCTCACTATGGTTACCCAGGCTGGTCTTAAACTCCCTAAGTGCTGAGATTACAGTCATGAGCCTGTAATGAAACTGAATTGCCAAACTGAGTTACCCTGAGTTTGAAACCAAGGCACAATAAATGGTCTTTAGAATATGTATATATAACTTTTTAGAAAAGCTCATGCTTAACAGTTTCGTTTTGGTTTTGCCTGATTACAAAAGTAACGCAATGAAAAATGCAGCTTACAATGGAGAACAAATTCTCTGTGGCCCCACCCTCCAAAGATAACCACTGTTATCAGTATGTATATGTATTACCTCTTAGTTCTGACTAATTTTAGATCCTAGATAAGAGGATAAGCAGATAAGGTTAATCCACACACATAAGCAAATAAACATTACCTGCTATTTTGCATTTCTCTCACCGGCTCCAACAGTCCCTGCTTATCTGAGGTTTTGCTTTCCAGGGTTTCAGGTAAGTACAGTAGAATAAGACATTTTCAGAGCAAGGGAGGAAAAGTTATTCACATAACTTTTATTACAGTATATTATTATTTGTTCTATTCTGGGGCAGGGGCATGGGGAGACGGAGTCCTGCTCTGTCGTCCAGGCTGGAGTGCAGTGGCGTGATCTTGGCTCACTGCAACCTCCACCTCCCAGGTTCAAGCGATTCTTCTGCCTCAGCCTCCCGAGTAGCTGGGATTATAGGCGTGCACCACCACGCACTGCTAACTTTTGCATTTTTTAGTAGAGACGAGGTTTCACCATATTGACCAGGCTGGTCTCAAACTCCTGACCTCAGGTGATCTGCCTGCTTCGGCCTCCCAAAGTGCTAGGATTACAGGAGTGATTTGTTCTATTTTATTATTAGTTGTTATTATGAATCCCTTCTTGTTCCTAATTTATTATAGATACGAATCTGTAGGGAAAAAGAATACAACGAATATAGAGTTCAGTATTATCCAAGGTTTCAGGCACCCACTGGGAGTCTTGGAACATACCCACCTCAAATAAGTGGGGGCTAGTGTATATAGATTTCACTCAGTTTTACTCTCATATAGTCCAGTATGTATAGACTCTATTTTTAAAATAAAATTCCACATCAATAGATCATTATTTTCCTTCAGTTGTTTACTTACATATAGAGTTACTTTTTTTTTTTTTTTGAGACAGGGTCTTGCTCTGTCACCCAGGCTGGAATGCGGTGGTATGATTATGGCCCACTATATCCTCAAACTCCTGGGCTCAAGCAATCCTCTCTGTTCAGCCTCCTAGGTAACTTGCATTACAGATGTGCACCACTACGCCCAGCTAATTTTTAAATTATATTTAAATTATTTTAAAACAGGGTTTCCTATGTTGCCCAGGCTGGTCTTGAACTCTTGAACTGAAGTGATCCTCCCTCCTCGGCCTCCCAATGTGCTGGGATTACAGGTGTGCGCCACAGCCTACTTATTTACTACTACTACAAAAATACGCTATATTGAACATCCTTGTATATATGTTTGCATACTTGTGCTATCAATTCTACAGAATAATTTCCTAAGAGAACTGCACAAAAAATGCCTCCTTTTTTTTTTTTTTGGAGATGAAGTCTTGCACTGTTGTCCAGACTGGAGTGCAGTGGCACCACCTCAGGTCACTGCAGCCTCTGCTTCCTGAGTTCAAGAGATTCTCCTGCCTCAGCCTCCGGAGTAGCTGGGACTACAGGCGTGTGCCATCACGCCCCACTAATTTTTGTATTTTTAGTAGAGACGAGGTTTCACCATGTTGTCCAGACTGGTCTCAATCTCCTGACCTCAGGTGATCTGCCCACCTTGGCCTCCCAAAATGCTGGGATTACAGGCGTGAGTCACTGGGCCTGGCCAGATCACCTAACGCCTACTTTTTTTTTTTTTTCCAGATGGAGTCTCGTTTTGTCCCCCTGGCTGGAGTGCAGTGGCTGCGATCTTGGCTCACTGCAACCTCTGCCTCCCAGGTTCAAGCCATTCTCTTGCCTCAGCCTCCTGAGTAGCTGGGATTACAGTCATGGCCTGGCTAATTTTTGTATTTGTAATAGAGATGGGGTTTCACCATGTTGGCCAGGATGGTCTTGATCTCTTGACCTCGTGATCTGCCCGCCTTGGCCTCCCAAAGTGCTGGGATTACAGTGTGAGCCACCACGCCCGGCCCAGAACGCCTACATTTTACTCTGAATCCGTATTGCCAACTCTCCCTCTGAAAGTGGCACCAAGTCCATCACAGTTTGGGTGGATTAAAATGCCTCCACCACCTCACTGCACCAGGCGTTATCAATCAGTTTACTAAGGAGTCATGTTAAGTAGACCAACTGATTCAATCCAGAAGGATGAGGGCACATAGTGGGCATTTCAGAAATGTTTTTGTTGCTGAGGCCTCAGGAGGCCAAAAGGTTAATTAGAGCAACCACGTGTTTTTCTTTTTTTTCTTTCTTTTTTTTTTTTTTTTTTGAGACAGAGTTTCGCTCTTGTTACCCAGGCTGGAGTGCAATGGCGCGATCTCGGCTCACCGCAACCTCCGCCTCCTGGGTTCAGGCAATTCTCCTGCGTCAGCCTCCTGAGTAGCTGGGATTACAGGCACGCGCTACCATGCCCAGCTAATTTTTTGTATTTTTAGTAGAGACGGGCTTTCACCATGTTGACCAGGATGGTCTCGATATCTTGACCTCCTGATCCACCCGCCTCGGCTTCCCAAAGTGCTGGGATTACAGGCGTGAGCCTCCGTGCCCGGCCCATATTTTTCATAGGAAAAGAAAACATGTCATTTTCTACTCCTTTTATGCCCTACACAAAATAAAAACAAAAGCAGGAACAGTATATTAATAAGTGCCATCCTGCAGCTGTATCATTTGTAATGTGTAGACTCAGATTGTGAGGATATGAGTTAAAATCCTGGTGTCAGATTGAGAAAAGTCAGCGAAAATTGATAAAGAGCCCTAGTTTAGGTAGGAAACTGAAGAAGTGAAAGTCCTGGATAGAAGGAGATATGATTCTCTCTCACTTTTTTTTTTTTTTTTTTTTTGAGACGGAGTCTCGCTCTGTCACCAGGCTGACTTCGGTGGAGCCATTTCAGCTCACTGCAACCTCCGCGCCCCGGGTTCAAGTGATTCTCCTGCCTCAGTCTTCTGAGTAGATGGGACTATAGGCCCCCACCACCACGCCTGGCTAATTTTTGTATTTTCAGTGGAAACAGGGTTTCACCATCTTGGCCAGGATGGTTTCAGTCTCTTGATCTCATGATCCACCCACCTCAGCCTACCAAAGTGCTGGGATTACAGGTGTGAGCCACCGGCCGGGCCTGGAGAAGTGATTATGGAAAATGATAACGTTCTAATTTAGAGAGATTAATTTGGAAATTTCTTCACCTTCAACTGAAGAATTTGCAATGCTTTGAAAGCTTATCTCAGGGGCCACTACATAGAATACATTGTTCGCAGACAGAATAAGTGCTTTTGTGGTTAGGTAAGGCAGTGCTAGAAACTCTCAAGGGCAGCTTTCTCAGGGAAATCACACTTGCTTCTAACAAGAGCTGTGGTTGAGAGCCACCAACAATGCAGGGACACTGGTGCACCTGGAGGCCCCCAGACAGCAGAAAGGAGGGAGTGACGCCCTGGTCACGGGCAATCCAGAAAGAAACCTGTGTTTGGGGGATGCTCAGGCCCTGGCTGGCTGTGCAACCTGCAGCAGCCACCTAACATCTCCAGACCTCTGTCCACTTTCTTGTAAAGGAAAGCCATCAGCAGGGTGACTTCTAAGATGACTTTCAGCTCTGAAAGCTGTCGACTGTAAGCTAAAAGTTACTGATTCACAAATGTTGCTGTGTTATCAGACTGACTTGGGGAGTTAATAAAGAGCCCAGAGGGTGACTATTAGGTTCTCCAGATGATTCTGCTAATGACCAAGGTTTAGAACCACTGAGTAGGCTGGGCGTGGCGGCTCACGCCTGTAATCCCAGCACTTTGGGAGGCCGAGGTGGGCGGATCGCCTGAGGTTGGGAGTTTGAGACCAACCTGACCAACGTAGAGAAATCCTGTGGTCTCTACTAAAAATACAAAAATTGTCTGGGCGTGGTGGCACGCGCCTGTAGTCCCGGCTACTCAGGAGGCTGAGGCAGGAGAATCGCTTGAACCGGGAGGCAGAGGTTTCGGTGAACGCCATTGCACTCCAGCCTGGGCGACAAAAGTGAGACACCATCTCAAAAAAGAAAAAAGAACCACCGAGTCAGGGAACGGATGAGAATCGCAGCATAGATTTTTGAAAACATGTAACTGTTAGGAGAATTAATGGGATGATACAGTAAAGTGTAAAGTGTTACTAAAATATTATTACTGTATTACCATAGGGCCTTATTTACCAAATGACTTTACTTCTGGACATGATAACTTGTCAATGACGTTTTGTTTGTATTTTCAGACTGAGTTTCGCTCTTGTTACCCAGGCTGGAGTACAATGGCACGATCTCAGCTCACCGCAACCTCCACCTCCTGGGTTCAGGCAATTCTCCTGCCTCAGCCTCCTGAGTAGCTGGGATTACAGGCACGTGCCACCATGCCCAGCTAATTTTTTGTATTTTGAGTAGAGACGGGGTTTCACCATGTTGACCAGGATGGTCTCGATCTGTTGACCTTGTGATCCACCTGCCTCGGCCTCCCAAAGTGCTGGGATTACAGGCTCACTGCAACCTCCGCCTCCTGGGTTCAGGCAATTCTCCTGCCTCAGCCTCCTGAGTAGCTGGGATTACAGGCACGTGCCACCATGCCCAGCTAATTTTTTGTATTTTTAGTAGAGACGGGCTTTCACCATGTTGACCAGGATGGTCTCGATCTGTTGACCTTGTGATCCACCTGCCTCGGCCTCCCAAAGTGCTGGGATTACAGGCTTGAGCCACCTTGCTCGGCCACAAATTTTGTTTTTTATAGTAGAGATGGGGTTTCTCCATGTTGGTCAGGCTGATCTTGAACTCCTGACCTCAGATGATCCACCTGCCTCGGCCTCCCAAAGTGCTGGGATTACAGGCATGAGTCACTACGCCCAGCCAAGCCAAGGATTTCAAGACCAGCCTAGGTAACATAGTGAGATCTCATCTCTACAAAAATTTTTTTGAAAGTTAGCCAGGTATGGTGGTACATACCTGTAGTTCCAGCTACTCTGGAGGCTGAGGTGGGAGGATTGCCTGAGCCTGGGAAGTTTCAGTGAGCCATGATCTGGCCACTGCATTTCAGCCTGAGCAAGAGAGCAAAATGCTTTCTCCAAAAAAAAAAAAAAATTTTTTTGAAAAACATCTCCTTAATAAATGTTCTTACCCCAAATAAACCATGTGTGAAGTTACACATATGTTAATTAGCTTAATTTATCCATTCCACAATGTATTCATATTTCAAACACCATATACACTATAAACATATACAATATTTATTTGTCAACTATAAATACAATTTTTTTTTCCTTCCCAGGCTGGAGTGCAATGACGTGATCTCAGCTCACTGCAACCTCCACCTCCCAGGTTCAAGCAATTCTCCCGCCTCAGCCTTCCAAATAGCTGGGATTTCAGGCGTGTGCCACCTTGCCCGGCTAATTTTTTATATTTTTAGTGGAGAGAGGGTTTCTCCATATTGGTCAAGTTGGTCTTGAACTCTTGACCTCAGGTGATCCTCCCACCTCGGCCTCCCAAAGTGCTGGGATTACAGGAGTGAGACACTGCATCCAGCCCACAAATATTTTTAAAAGTGTCTCCTTGTTGGGAAAACCCACCCCAGTCTCTTTGACCTCCTGGCATCGTGATGAGTCTCAGGTACTCTAGCACCTCGTTTCAGATGTGGTACCTGTCTCTCCACTGCTAAGAACACTAGTACTAACTCTTCCGTCGGGGATCTCATTTTAAAGTTTTCAAAACACTTGGAGATGCGTTTGGTTTGATTTCACACTCATCCAAGAGGGTGAGCAGAACAAGTGTCACTGTGTCCATTTTGGGATGATAATTGTTTTTTTGTTTTTTTTGTTTTTTTGAGATGGAGTTTCGCTCTTGTTACCCAGGCTGGAGTGCAATGGTGCGATCTCGGCTCACCGCAACCTCTGCCTCCTGGGTTCAGGCAATTCTCCTGTCTCAGCCTCCCGAGTAGCTGGGATTACAGGCACGCGCCACCATGCCCAGCTAATTTTTTGTATTTTTAGTAGAGACGGGGTTTCACCCTGTTGACCAGGGTGGTCTCGATCTCTTGACCTCGTGATCCATCCGCCTTGGCCTCCCAAAGTGCAGGGATTACAGGTGTGAGCCACCACGCCCGGCCTGGGATGATAATTGTTGAAGCACACAGGTGCCTTTTGGAGACACCACGCCCTGGACTGTAAGCCGCTTCAGTCTAGGGGATGATGTCTTGCTCACTGTTGTATAATTGTCTCAGAGGATAGGAGAGTTTGGAGTAGATGTTGATGAGTATTAAATATGAATGTTAAATTTTGCCACTGTTATTTCCTAAAAATGCTGAATTTTGACCTCGGCAAGGATAACACATTTCCCGTTCATCTCCACCAGAACGGATGCTTCCTGAGGGCAGAGAGTTTCACCTCATTTCTTCACTGCAGTATCCAAATACCCTGAACACCGTCGGACTCATCTTACATACTCAATAATTACCTTTTAAAATAAATATATTTGTAACTTTAATGCCTAACCTAGAGCCTGGCCCAGAAATATGCTCACTAAGTATGGGATGAATGAAATACTCTACAGGAAGAGAAAAGAGGGGAAAATTTAAACGTCAAAGTTAATAAAAACAAATTGTCTCACCTATATTCAACTATGAAAGGAATTTCTAATATAAGACACTACCAAATCACCAATAAAAATTACCATTTTATTTTTATTTATTTATTTATTTTTGAGACAGAGTGTCGTTCTTGTTGCCCAAGCTGGAGTGCAATGGCATGATCTCAACTCACTACAACCTCCACCTCCCGGGTTCAAGTGATTGCTCTGCCTCAGCCTCCAGAGTAGCTGGGATTACAAGCACATGCCACCACACAGCTAATTTTTAGTATTTTTAGTAGCAACTGGGTTTCACCATGTTAGCCAGGCTAGTCTCAAACTCCTGACCTCAGGTAATCTACCCTCCTTGGCCTCCCAAAGTGCTGGAATTACAGGTGTGAGCCATCACATCCAGCTGACCATTTGAAAGCCCATATATGCATTTCTTTGGTTGAAAAGAACAGATTTTAAAATGATACTTTTTTTTTGCAAGGTAAGTCAAAAAGTAGCTTAGATTTAAGTAAAATAAAATACATGCATTTAGGCTGGCACCATGGCTCAAACCTGTAATCCTAGCACTTTGGGAGGCCAAGCTGGTTGGATCAAGAGGTCAGGAATTCAAAACCAGCCTGGCCAAGATGGTGAAACCTCATCTCTACTAAAACTACAAAAATTACCCAGGCTCAGTGGTAGGCACCTGTAATTTCAGCTACCTGGGAGGCTCAGGCAGGAGAATCACTTGAACCCAGGAGGCAGAGGTTGCAGTGAGCTGAGATCACGCCATTGCACTCCAGCCTGGGCAACAGAGTAAGACTTCATCTAAAAAAACATGCATTTAAAAAGGACTGGGAAGGTTCATTATGTCTGGATAAATAAAGGTTTTGTTTGTTTGTTTAAAGTTATTAATTTAAATAGAGACAGGGTTTCACCATGTTGCCCAGGCTGGTCTTGAACTGCTGAACTCAAGCAATCTGCCTACCTCAGCCCCCTAAGGTGCTGGGATTACAGACATGAGCCATCTCGTCCAGCCAATAAATTAGTTAATGGCTGATTTTTATGTTCTTTTCTTATCTATAGTTTCTGAATTTTCTATACTACACATCCATTGCTTTTATAATAAGAAGAAAAGAGTGAATACAAAAGAAAAATACAGAGAAGGAAATATATTAAAATTCAAACAGTAACTTAATGGAGTGGTGAGGACATAGATTATAATTTTAAAAATCATTGTCTATTTTTAAATGTTCTTGAATTATTTGCATTACTTATTATTTATTTATTTATTTATTTATTTATTTATTTATTCTTTTCCTTCTTTTGTGTGCTTGCTGGGGAATATCTGCATTACATATTATATGAAAAATTTAATATCGGAAACTTGTAGGAATCTAATTTGCTGTGCTCTCTGAAATTCACTCTTCGAAGTCAAATATTTGTGAATAACTTGAAGCACACACCAAGTGTCAAGTTTTGAAAAGGGAAACTTTTAAGGTTATCAGCCAAAAACATGGTTGTGACTTCCCAGAAAACCTCAGGAAATTTTACCTATAGGCACCAAAGTATGTCCCAGGGGGCTCCTAAAGGGAGTGGGGGTGGGGGTGGGGGCCCACTGGGGGAGCTGCTGTGGATTCCTTAATATTCACCTAGAACGTCTTTGGCAGCAATGATTGATGGATGATATATAATTAATTTCACTTGACAAGTATAAAGGAAAAATTTCCCTGAGCCACTGTAACCTGAGCTAATGAAACCCTATTTAACCGAGGGTGTGTATTTAGACTGGATCTTACCTTAGTGACTTAGCCATTAGCAGGAATTCATTATTTACCTTTAGGATTCTTATCAGTACTTAGACTCTGTTTGCATGTGATTTTCTCCTGATTACTCAACATACTCAGCGTTATATGATTTGGAAATAAGTGAAAACATTGCAAGACCACAAAAAGCTAATCTCGACTGTCTCATCTCCTTAAAACTTTATGATTTTTCTCTTCTCTTTCAGGATACATTACGGTATCCTCTGGAAAGATTCTGTGAACAAGCAAGACACCTGTCTCAGCTCTTGCTAAACACTGATCTTTCCATTTCCTTTAAGCCTTTCAGAGATTCAGGCCAGGACCTCATAGCTGATTACTTCTCTAACCCCACAAGGGCAGCAGCATCCTCTGGGGTCTACTACCCGTGAGACCCCTCTAGAGAAAGTCCCAGAAAACAAGATGAGTTCAAAGAGTTCATAAGGAACTGGTTTTTTGTTTGTTTGTTTTTGTTTTTAAAGGCAGGGGCGCCGGGGAGCTGCTGCCCTCACCGCCCGCCGCCCCTGTTTTTTGTTTTTGAGATAGAGTCTCACTCTGTCGCCCAGGTTGGAGTGCAATGGCTCGGTCTCGGCTCACCACAACCTTCACCTCCTAGGTTCAAGCGATTCTCCTGCCTCAGCCTTCTGAGTAGCTGGGTTTACAGGTGCGGGCCACTAATTTTTGTATTTTTAGTTGAAACAGGGTTTTACCACATTGGTCAGGCTGGTCTCGAACTCCCGACCTCATGATCCTCCAGCCTCGGCCTCCCAAAGTGCTGAGATTACAGGCGTGAGCCACTGTGCCTGGCCTCATAAGGAATTTTTGGGGGAATCTGCAACTATTTATAGTTAACAGTGCACAGGTAGGGAGCCAGGAGCTCTGGATTCGGCAGATGACCCTGCCCTATGCCCGGCATGCTCACAAGAGGTGGCGCAGATCCGTGGAGGGGAGGAGGGAGCACTCTGGCAGCAGCCTCCTTGCCTGGGAGCTACGTGACCCTTTGCTTCTCTTTGACTTCCAGGCTGAAGGTTTTAGCCTTCATTTCTACACACCCACCTCTGGGGCCGGGCGCAGTGGCTCATGCCTGTAATCCCAGCACTTTGGGAGGCCGAGGCAGGTGGATCACCTGAGGTCAGGAGTTTGAGACCAGTCTGACCAACATGGAGAATCCCTATTTCTACTAAAAATACAAAAATTGGCTGGGTGTGGTGGCACATGCCTGTAATCCCAGCTACTCAGAAGGCTGAGGCAGGAGAATTGCTTGAACCTGGGAGACGGAGGTTGCAGTGAGCCGAGATCCCGCCATTGCACTCCAGCCTGGGCAACAAGAGGGAAACTCCGTCTCAAAACAAACAAGACAGATGTACCTTTGGCAGGCAGCTTACGTCCTCCCTCAGCCTTGCTTGGGACCCCCGGCTCCCTGTGTTCTGCACTCTGCCACCATTTTGGGCACCTCAGAGGCACACACTAGAGGCAGGCCCTGTGTTCCTTTCCTGCCTCCTCCAAAAGGATGGTGCCATGTTATTTTTCAGCTCAAAATTCCACAACCACTCTATTTTCTAGTAAACAAAAATTCTGCATTTTTAGCCCAACGGTCAATGTTCCTTGTTACCAACTTGCCTCCAAGTTCTCTCTAATGTATCACAGTCCCTCCCACTCAAACGGAAAATCCCCATCAAGGCAGCCCAGACTTCCTCACCTTCATGTTTTGCACACTCCACACACACACGTGCACGCACACACACACACACTCTCTCTCTCTCTCTAACATTCACACACGAACACACCGTCCACCTTTGCAGAGCTCATTTATGTTGCAAAGTTCAGCTTTAATGACTTTCCCTCGGAAATCTACACAATATTTCTCAGCCTAAAACATTCTCTCCTCTGAACTCCTATAGCTTTCTGGTTCCTCCGTTGTAGACACCCAGCACTTTCTTTCTTTCTCTCTTTTCTTTTTCTTTTTTTTTTTTTTTTTTTTGAGCCACAGTCTCTGTCACTCAGGCTGGAGTGCAGGGTCGCGATCTCAGCTCACTGCAACCTCCGCCTCAGCTTCCAAGTAGCTGGGATTACAGGCATTCACCACCATGCCCAGCCAATTCTTGTATTTTTAATAGAAATGTGGTTTTACCATGTTGGCCAGGCTGGTCTCAAACACCTGACCTCAAGTGATCCACCTGCCTTGGCCTTACAAAGGGGTTACAGGCGTAAGCCACCATGCCTTACCCGATAGCCAGCACTATCTAACTAAAATCAGTTATTTTTCCATAAGTTTATTCTCTGCTAGGTTGTAGGCTTCTTAAAAGAGAAAGAATTACTAACAATTACCTATGTTTTATATTTGTGTATCTGTAGCAGAGTATACACTACTGACTGGGTGTGGTGGCTCACACCTCTCATCCCAGCACTTTGGGAGGCTGAGGTAGGAGGATCACTTGAGGCCAGGGGTTCAAAACCAGCCTGGTCAACATAGCAAAGCCCTGTCTCTACAAAAGGGAAAAAGAAAGGCAGGTGTAGTAGCAAGGGCCTGTAGTCCCACCTGCTGGGGAAGTAGCAAGGGCCTGTAGTCCCACCTGCTGGGGAAGTAGCAAGGGCCTGTAGTCCCACCTGCTGGGGAAGTAGCAAGGGCCTGTAGTCCCACCTGCTGGGGAGGTAGCAAGGGCCTGTAGTCCCACCTGCTGGGGAGGTAGCAAGGGCCTGTAGTCCCATCTGCTGGGAGGCTGAGGCAGGAGGATCCCTCGAGCCCAGGGGATTGAGGCTGCAGTGTGCCATGATTGTGCACTGTGCTCCAGCTTTGGCGACAGAGTGAGACCGCGTCTCTAAAATGTGCGTGTGTGCGCATGTGTGTGCTACATAGTAGGTTCTCAGTGACTGCTCAATGAATGAAGAACAGAGGTCACCCAGATACTGCAGACTAGTTTTTACATACTTCTGGATTGCTAAGGTGAAAAGCAGATGTGAGTACCAGAAATTGGAATCCACAACTGGAAAATAATATAGTTCTCCTTTTCAAAGTGCAAATTTCGGCCAGCTGCGGTGGCTTACACCTATAATCCTAGCACTTTGGGAGGCCAAGGAGGGTGGATCACCTGAAGTCAGGAGTTCGAGACCAGTCTGACCAATATGGTGAAACCCCGTCTCTAAAAAAATAAAAACACAAAAATAAATAAAGTGCAAATTTCTTACCAATAAAGAATAAACCATTCTTTCTTTCTTTATTTTTTGAGACAGTTTCATTCTCGTAGCCCAGGACGGAGTGCTGTGGCACTATCTCGGCTCACTGCAACCTCCACCTCCCAGGTTGAAGCAATTCTCGTGCCTCAGCCTCCTGAGTAGCTGGGACTACAGGCTATTCCTGACCTCAGGTGATCAGCCCACCTCAGCTTCCCAAAGAGCTGGTATTACAGGCGTGAGCCACCGTGCCCAGTTGAATAAACTGTTCTTCACAAATCAGGATGCTACATCTAAGTCACTTTCCCCTGTCATACTCTCATGATAACCTAAGAAAACCCATGGGTCAATCCTCTCCCCAGAAATATGCACATGTACACATCCAGACAAATACTTATGTATAAATTTACATGTTTATTGAGTAATAGTATCAAACTTACAAAAAGTTGCAAAAATATAATAAAAATAACATTAGAAACATCCACAGACTGGATGGCATGAGTGTGGTTGACATTAAAGAGATTCAGCCAGCTGGGCATGGCAGCTCACACCTGTAATCCCAGCACTTTGGGAAGCCAAGGCGGGCAGATCACCTGAAGTCAGGAGATCAAGAACAGGCTGGCCGACATGGCGAAACCTCGTCTCTACTAAATATAGAAAAATTACACCAGGCACGTAGGCTCACACCTGTAATCCCAGCACTTTGGGAGGCCGAGGCCAGCCTGGCCAACATGGTGAAACCCCATCTCTACTAAACATACAAAAATAAGCCAGACATGGTGGCAGGCACCCGTAATCCCAGCTATTCGAGAGGCTGAGGCAGGAGAATCGCTTGAACCTGGGAGGCGGAGGTTGCAGTGAGCCGAGATCACACCATGGCTCTTCAGTCTGGGAGACAGAGCAAGACTCCGTCTCATAAAATAAATAAATAAATAAATAAATAAAAATAGAAAAAGTAGCCAGGCATGGTGGCAGGTGCCTATAATCTGAGCTCCTCAGGAGGTTGAGGCATGAGAATCGCTTGAACCGGGGAGGTCGCTGTGAGCCAAGATTATACCATGGCACTTCAGCCTGGGCAACAAGAGTGAAACTCCATCTCAAAAAATTTGAAAAAATGAGCTAGCAGGCATGACACGTGGCCCTCAATCTCAATTACAGGAGGAAGTTATTTTTTTATTAAAAATAAATATGTGCCCGATTCCCCCCCAAAATAAAGACATCTACTGGGCATGGTAGCTCATGCCTGTAGTCCTGGCTACTCAGGAGGCTGATGCAGGAGGATCTTGAGTCCAGGAGCCAGAGGCTGGAGTGATGACAGAGCCAGACCTCGTCTCTTAAAAATACATAAATAAAAAAGAGGCTGGGTGCAGTGACTCACACCTGTAATCCCAGCACTTTGGGAGGCTGAGGCGGGCAGATCACAAGGTCAGGAGTTCAAGACCAGTCTGGCCAACATGGTGAAACCCCATCTCTACTAAAAATACAAAATATAGCTGAGTGTGGTGGTGGGTGCCTGTAATCCCAGCTACTCTGGAGGCCGAGACAAGAATATCGTTTGAACCCAGGAGGCAGAGGTTGCAGTGAGCCTGGATCACACCAGTACACTCCAGCCTGGGCAACAGGGTGGGGCTCCGTCTTAAAAGAAAAAAAAAGAAACTTTCATACATCCTTTACCAGATTCACCTATTAACATCATTTGTTTTATGATTTTATTCTTCTGGCTTGCCCATTCTCACTCTGTGTGTATGAGCGTGTGTGTACGAGTGTGTATATGTGTGCGTAAAACTTTTTCTTGAAGTATTTGAGGATTAGTTGCATATATTAAGTATTTACCATAAATATTTCAATGAGTATTTCTCAAGAATAGGATATTGTCCTATGTCATCATAGTGGTTATTACTTCATACATTTACATGCTTTTTTCTAATTCACCCTCTCTATTCCAAGTTTGTCAGTTGATCTAATGATATCTTTTATAGCATTGTTTTTTCCTCCCGTACAGGATCCAGTCATGAGAACGGGGTCCCCTTGATGGGATTACTGTCTTTATAAGAAGAGGAAGACAGCCAGCCTTCTTTCCCTCCAGTGAGTCAGAATACAATTAGCGGGTGGCTACCGTAACCCAGGAGGAGGGCTTTCACCAGAACCTGGCTATGCTGGCCCCCTGATCTTTCTCTTCTAGCCCCCGGAGTGTGAGAAATCAGGGTCTGTTGCTTAAGCCACCCCAGTCTGTGGTATTTCATGATAGCAGCCCAAGTGTCTAAGACGGTCCTCTTCTCCCCTTATGGAAAATGTAATAAAAGCAGGCACAGTGGCTTTCTACCTGTAATCACAGCAATTCAGGGGCTAAGGGGGGAGCACTTGAACCCAGGAGTTCATGACCAGCCTGAGCCATGGAGTGAGACTCCCCAAAACAAAATTAGCCTGACATGGTTGTGGGCACCTGTAGTTCCAGGTACTCCAGAGGCTGAGGTGGGAGGATTGCTTGAGCCCTGGAGATCAAGGCTGCAGTGAGCCATGATTATGCCACTGCACTCCAGCCTGGGTGACAGAGTGGCACCCTGTCTCAATAATGATAATAATAATAATGTAATACGGATGAGGTAGGGCAATTTTTGCCCCAGTATCTAAAAGGTAGTAATACCCTGTGGGAGCACTCAACCACAGTTTTTGGTTTAGACTGGGATGCATGTGACCTTAGGCAAACATCTTAATCTCTCTGTACATCAGTATCAGCATCTTTAAACAGGGATAATAATGCCACCTGACTTATAATGTTGTGAAGGTTAAAGATCCATGTAAAGTGCTTAGAAAAGTGCCAGAACATAGTAGGCATTATATAAATGTTAGCTATTGTAGACAGAATATAAGCTCCATGAGGTCAAGGATTACTTCCTGATATATTCCCACTGTCTGAAAGAGTGTCCGCACAGAGTAAGACAATATCCCACAAAATGAGTGAAAAATGCAAAGAAGTCTCATGCCTGTAGTCCCAGCTACTCAGAAAACTCACAGGAAGATGGCTTAAGGCCAGGAGTTTGTGGCTGAGTGGGCTATGACCGCCCCTGGAAATAGCCACTGTGCTCCAGTCTGGGCAACACAGAGAGACTAACATCTCTAAAACAAAGTAAAATAAAATTTAAAAAGGAAAAAAATCAGCTTGGGCAACATGATGAAGTCCTGTCCCTGCAGAGAATACAAAATATTTAAAAACTAGCTGGGCACGGTTGCACACACTTGCAGTCCTAGCTACTTGGGAGGCTGAGATGTGAGGATCGCCTGAGCCCAGGAAGTTGAGGCTGCAGTGAGCCATGATTGCACCACTGCATTCTAGCCTCAGTGATAGAGTGAGACCCTGTCTCAGAAAAAGAAAGAAAGAAAGAAATTAAATTTAAAAAATCAGAAAGATGCTGGAATTCTCCAGCCGATGTACAGTTTCCTACTTGACTTGAGGTTGACTGCAGCTGGCTGAGAACTCCTCAGCTCCTGATTAGGGCTGAACTCTTGAGGGATCTTTTGCACCTACTGGCTCAGGCAACCAATTCCTCAGTTGGAGGCTTTGTTCTCTTACCACAGGACAGAAACACAAAGGCCAAAAGGCAGGTGCAGTTAACTAAGACAGATTGAACACTCTGGTTGATGGAAAAGCTTCCCCGGTCCTCACCTCCAGCAGACAGAGGGAAATAACCATACCTAGTTTGCCTAGCCTGCTGCCTTTTTTCAAAAGTTTGACCTCTGTGTTTAATGACTTTGATTGCAGGGTAGGGCATCCTGAGCAGTAGATTGCTTCAAGAGGTTGTGGGTTAGCAAATGGATATTCAAGGCAAGAAGTCTCCTTTATATATGAGCTATGTCCTCGGCCGGCTGGGGCTACCCCTACCAGGTTTTCTGAAATCGATGTTTTCTACCCCTCATCAGAAATATTAGCATCCGTGCTAAAAATGCAGGTTTCAGGGCTTCACTTCAGAACAGCTAAATCCGCATTGGCATTGGCAGGGGGTGGAGGAGAAATGAGGACAGCGTGTGAAGTGGAGTAGAGCAGGAATCTTTTTTTTATTAATAAAATTTATTTTTTGGGGGTTGTTCTATGTCCATAGCAAAATTGAGCAGAAAATGCAAAGACATCCCATATACCCCTTGTCACAACGTTCCCCACTGTCAATATCTGCGCCACCACGTTTGTTATAATTTTTATTTATTTATTATTATTTTTTGAGACAGATTCTCACTGTGTCGCCCAGGCTGCAGTGCAGTGGCACGATCTTGGCTCACTCTGCCTCCCATGTTCAAGCGATTCTCCTTCCTCTGCCTCCCAAGTAGCTGGGACTACAGGCACGCACCACCACACCCAGCTAATTTTTGTATTTTTAGTAGATACAGGGTTTCACTATGTTGGCCAGGCTGGTCTCGAACTCCTGACCTCAGGTGATCCTCCCTCCTCGGCCTCCCCAAGTGCTGGGATTACAGGCATGATCCACCACACCTGGCCTATGTTTCTTATAATTGACAAACCTATATTGACACATCATCTTCACCCAGAGACCATAGCTTACATTAGGGTTCACTCTTGGTGTCGTACATTCCGTGGGCTTTGACAGATGTATAGTGACACGATCCATAATTATAGTACCATACAGAATACTTCCACTGTTCTGAAAATCCTCTGTGCTGTTCCCATTTAGATTTATCCCTCCCTTCCCTTTCCAACCCCGGGCAATCACTGATATGGTTTTTTTTTTGAGACAGAGTCTCGCTCTGTTGCCAGGCTGTTGTGCAGTGGCACGTGCTTGGCTCACTGCAATCTCTGCCTCCTGGGTTTAAGTGTTACCTCTGCCTCAGCTCCCTGAGTAACTGGGACTACGGGCATGCATCATCACGCCCGGTTTTTTTTTTTTTTTTTTTTTTTTTAGTAAAGATGGGGTTTCACCATGTTGGCCAGGATGGTCTCGATCTCCTGACCTCGTGATCCACCCACCTCAGCCTCCCAAAGTGCTGGGATTACAGGTGTGAGCCACCACGCCCTGACTGATCTTTCTACTGTCTCCATAGGTTTGTCTTTTCCAGAACGTTGTATAATTGGAATCATTCAGTATATAACATTTTTGGACTGGCTTCTTTCATTTCATAATATGTGTTTGAGGGTTCTCCGTGTATTTTCATGGCTTGATAGCTCATTTCTTTTTAGAACTGAGTAATATTTCATTGTCTGCCTGTACCATTTACCTACTGAAGAACACCTTAGCTGCTTCCAGGTTTTGGCAATTATAAATAATGATGGCATAAACATCCATGGGCATGTTTTTGTCTGCACATAAATTTTTATGGATTTTGCTTTGTTTTGAGTTTTGAGACAGGGTCTTGCTCTGTTGCCCAAGCTGGAGTGCAGTGGTGCTAACATGGCTCACTGCAGCCTTATCTTCCCAGACTCAAGCAGTCCTCCCAGCTCACCCTCCACCTCACCCTGAGTAGCTGGGACAACAGGTATGCACTTTAATGCCCAGGTAATTTTTAAAACACTTCTTTGTAGAGATCGAATCATGCTGTGTTGCCAGGGCTGGTCTCAAACACATACGCTCAAAATCCCACCTCAGCCTCAACCGGGATTAGAGGTGCGAGCCACCGCACCTGGCTCTTATTAAGATCTTAATAAAAGTTTAATTCATTTGGACAAATACAAAGGAGCAAGATGGCTGGATCATGTGGTAAGAGTATGTTTAGTTTAAACCTTCTTCTAAAGTGGCTGTACCATTTTGCATCCCTACCAGCAATGAATGAGAGTTCCTGTTGCAGCCCCACCAACAATGCATGAGACTTCCTTTGCATCCCCACTAGGGATGCATGAGTTCCTGTTGCCTCCCTACCAGCAATGCATGAGAGTTCCTTTGCATCCTACCAGCAATGCGTGAGAGTTCCTTTGCATCCCCACCAGGGATGCATGAGTTCCTGTTGCCTCCCTACCAGCAATGCATGAGAGTTCCTGTTGCCTCCCTACCAGCAATGCGGGAGAGTTCCTTTGCATCCCCACCAGCAATGCATGAGACTTCCTTTGCATCCCCACCAGCAATGCATGAGACTTCCTTTGCTCCACATCCTTGCCAGCATTTGGTTTTGTCAGTATACTATATGCTGGTCTTTCTAATACATGTGTAGTGGCATCATGTTGTTGTTTTAACCTGCAATTCCCTGAGGAGGACATGTGATGACGAACATCTTTTCATATGCTTACTTAGAATCTGTTTATTTTCTTTGGTGAAATGACTATTCAGGTCTTTTGCCTATTTTAAAAATTAGGTTCAATTTTCTTTTCTTTTCTTTTTTTTTTTTTTTTTTGAGACGGAGTTTTGCTCTTGTTACCCAGGCTGGAGTGCGATGGCGTGATCTCAGCTCACCGCAACCTCCGCCTCCTGGGTTCAAGCAATTCTCCTGCCTCAGCCTCCCGAGTAGCTGGGATTACAGGCACACGCCACCATGCCCAGCTAATTTTTGTATTTTTAGTAGAGACGGGGTTTCATCTTGTTGACCACAATGGTCTCAATCTCTTGACCTCGTGATCCACCCGCCTCGGCCTCCCAAAGTGCTGGGATTATAGGCGTGAGCCACTGAGCCTGGCCCAATTTTCTTATTGTCAAGTTTTAAGCATTGTTTCTGTATTTTATTATTATTATTATTATTATTATTATTATTATTGTTATATATTTTTTAATAGAGATGGGGCGTCACCATGTTGGCCAGGCTGGTCTCGAACTCCTAACCTTAGGTGATTCACGCATCTCGGCCTCCCAAAGTGCTGGGATTACAGGCGTGAGCCACCATGCCCAGCCTATTTTATTATTTTCATTTTGTATTTTTTTGAGACAGAGTTTTGCTCTTGTTGCCCAGGCTAGAGTGCAGTGGTGCAGTCTTGGCTCACTGCAACCTCCACCTGCCAGGTTCAAGCGATTCTCCTGCCTCAGCCTCCCGAGTAGCTGATATTACAGTCATGCACCACCATGCCCGGCTAACTTTTTGTATTTAGTAGAGACAGGGTTTCATCACGTTGGTCAGGCTGGTCTCGAACTCTTGACCTCAGGTGATCCACTTACCTCGGGCTCCCGAAGTGCTGGGATTACAGGCGTGAGACCCTGACCGAGAGTCGTTTGTATGTTTTAAATACTTTATCAAATGTGTATTTTGGAATTATCTCTTCCCAGGCTATGACTTTCCATTCTCTTGAGGAATCTGCCTTTTTAACCAGCTCATTTGTGCATGCAATAAAGTTTGAGGGTCATCCAACACCTAAGAGGTGAGGAAATATTATTTTCAACCATCAAAACATAACAATGCACTTTAGTTTTCTTGTAAACACAATCCTATAAATAACACACATTATAAACATAATTAATAGAATTAAAATATACATTGGGGAACTTGATACACACACAAAAATCTCCATTAGCTCTTATCTAGTTTTATGAAAATGGATAGAGCATAAGAAAAGGTCAGGAGATCTGCATTCTAACAGGAATTTTACTACTAATTAGCCATATGACCTTAAACTGATCTTTTTCTGTGTCTCTAGATCCTAGTTTTCTTGGGTGTGAAATGATGGGGATTCATGAGATGAGCTTTAAAGTTCCCTGTGTCCTGTAGCTTCATCACAGTCAAGACAAGGAGCCTATCTCTAGCAATAAAAATCCTGAGTAAACATGGGTGGTACATATTAATAAGAAATGCCTTTGATTGGCATCTTTTAGACTTTGGGTAACAATCCCCAGAGTTAGGATTTAATGCAGACTTGAAAAATGCATAAATTAAGCAAGGTTAGCGTCCCCACCAAAGTGCCACTGTGGTCGGTAAAACAAACCCAGATTGATAATGGATGCATTTAAATGAGAAAGTGTGTGTGTGTATACACAATTACGTATAGGGCAGAACATAGAGAATTTCAGACTCAACAGACTTTGTGAATGCAAAGAGAAACAAAAATAGAAACCATGGAATAGCCAGATGGCTGAGCCTCCTGCTTTTAAATATAGCATGAGTTCTGTGGGAGTATGTCAATGAATAGCACTAGGAAAAATGTGGTAACCTTTAGTGTTTCTGCTTTTTAAACAAAGCAGTATCATATAAGGTGTCAAATGTCAAGGAAACTACGTAATGAAATGAAGGAAGTGAGCGCTTTTAAGTCCATCCAGCTCAGCCTTCAATATTACACTGTGATTCAAAGCACTAATCAAACGTTCTGCATGCTTGAAGCTGCAAGTTATTTACAATGACTGTAATATTACCAAGAAACACCGAAATTAGTAGGTGAAGTTTCCTTTTTCCCGCTCTCATATATCTACACTTAACTTCTTTTCAAATGCCCTGATATAGTCGTGGCATAACAAAACGTGACAGAATAAACACATCCGTGGGTCATCGATGAGCCAGACTTTGTGAAACATCTAAGAAAATGTGTTTGAAAAGAACGGCACGGTTCAGAATTTTAGAGTAACTCACGAATCAGCGAACCCAGTCAGAAGATTACTCACTTAAGAATGATATAATTACTTTCAGTTTGCTTAAAGCCAGGGAAAAGTTGACACAGCGATTAAAGGAAAATGGGCGAAAAAAATAGAGTTACATTATACCGACTAAATTCAGGCTGTTCCAAGGATAGGCCCGAAGCTTATTTGAGGAAAGATTATCTTGACAAATTGGATAAACATTCTCTGCATGACAGGACGCTGATGGAGAGTCTGCTCTGCAAGCACACCTGGTGGTGCTCCGCTTAGTGTTTGACTAAGGTGTTCAGCTTGCCCGAGTTCTCCCAGGGGCTTTGTTTAACGTTTGGCAGGTAGAGGCAGAGCCAGGAGAGGCCTTGGTAACGGTTGTTGGGCTCTGCAGATGTCTTACCCCACCCCAACCCCACCCCCATCTCCCCATTTGGGTTAAAACAACTCTGGCTAGACCAGTCCACAAAAGGCAACACCAGACTTTAACAAACAGTTCATGCTTAAGGAGGCCTGCAGCCTAATGTTCCTAAGGCAAATAAAAATGGCAAATGCAAATAAATGCATCAACACCCCCCGTCTTTTTTGGCTTCCTTCCATAGTCAACTGGGATGGAGAGGTCAGGTCCAACACAGGGAATTACTATGGATGCAAACTTTCCAGCGCACCAAGCATCCTGGTGCCAGGGGAGAGGAAGTACCAAGTAGGTGCATTTCTGCTCAAGGCCAGGCTTACCTGGGCCAAATGACTGTAGATATGGACAATCAGTGGCCTCCTGAAGGTTTCTGTAGCAACTCTGGCATTGTCAAATTGTCTCAAAGTCTTGGGGAGCCTGAAAGTGCGTCTTTGCTGTAACTTGGGATCCTTGGAAAGCAGTCACCCTAGAGGCAGTAATTTGAGAATGGCTTCTTAGTGTTGGCCATTTGATATTTTCTAGTGCTGCTCAATGACTCAGGGAAGCACTCATTTGGGGAGCATATACCTAGAAATGTCATTAGACAGTGTGGGGATTTCCAACACATTCGGGACCCCCAGAGTGAAATGAACAACTTAGAACAAGTTTGCATTTTGCTAGGTCAAATTGGTTCAACCCAAATTGCTTTGCGTCAACTTCTTTTAAGCCTGAAGTCAACTTGTAGCCAATCCAGTGGTTTCAAGCATAAAGGCCTCACGTTATTGCGTTGGCTACACTGGTTAGAAATTGAGTTAGGAATAACAGTAGTTTGAATGTGTTAATTTTATAAGTCCTTGGGAAGTTATTCCTGGGTGCTAGGATGGGAAGCACCATGGAGCTCCACCCTCCACAAAGTCCACTTTGCAATTTTCAAAGGAGAACTTCAGTTTTATAGATGCTAAAGCCACACTCTTATCTTCAACGTGAACACCCCTCCTGTCTCTCTCCACCCGCTGCCTCATTTCTCTGCCCCTCCCCTCAGACTTTTCCAACAAATAAACAAACTGAATATTGTAAAAAATCAAATCCTAGGAAAAAGCCAGAACGATGACTCTGCTTAATTCAAAGTCAGCTGACATTTAACGTGCATCTACTGCTCCCTAGACATATCTCATATAATCCTCAAGCAGGGAATAAGTATTATTTATCTTCACCTTAAGTATGTGAAATCTGAAGTTTAGAAGACATTGAGTAACAAATCCAGGTTCACACAGCTAGAATATCAAGAACCCAGGAGTTATTTTCAGTGACTTTGTGCTGGATTCAGTCCCAGGGCTCATTTTCCAAGACTACACTTCTATGTGTTTTAAAGATTGATAGGGTTGGCTGGGCGTGGTGGCTCACACCTGTAATCCCAGCACTTTGGGAGGCTGAGGTGGGCAGATCACCTGCGGTCGGGAGTTCCAGACCGGCCTGACCAACATGGAGAAACCCTGTCTCTACTAAAAATACAAAAAATTAACCGGGCATGGTGTTGCATGCTTGTAATCCTAGCTACTTGGGAGGCTGATGCAGAAGAATTGCTTGAACCTGGGAAGCGGAGGTTGCAATGAGCCGAGATCGTGCCATTGCCCTTCAGCCTGGGCAACAAGAGTGAAATTCCATCTCAAAAAAAAAAAAAAAAAAAAAATGATAGAGTCAGTCGGGTGTGGTAGCTCATGGCCGTAATCCCAGCACTTTGGGAGGCCAAAGCGGGTGGATCACCTGAGGTCAGGAGTTCAAGACTAGCCTGACCAACATGGAGAAACCCTGTCTACTAAAAATACAAAATTAGTCAGGCGTGGTGGCAGGTGCCTATAATCCCAGCTACTTGGGAGTCTGAATCAGGAGAATAGCTTGAACCAGGGAAGCAGAGGTAGTGGTGAGCTGAGATGGCACCATTGCACTACAGCCTGGGCAACAAGAGCAAAAATAGAGTCATCAAAAAAAAAAAAAAAAATAGAGTCAAAGTTGATGACTTTTCCTGGTATTATTTCAGAGCATTAAAAAAATGTTTTAGTGATATATGTTAATTATATGTTATTTTCCAAGCTTGACATTTGAAATAAATTTTAAATGTAGTTTACTGGCAATGGGAGGTGTCTTGGTGTTATTTGAATCTTAGTTGAAATCCTGCCTCTGGCTGTGTAATCATGAATTCATCACTTAACCTTCAGTGGCCTGTTTCTGAATCTGTAAAATGAAAAGAAAGATGGTTACCTCCCAGGGTTGAATGTATTTATGCTGCTATTTATCCTCAGACTTTATCCGTCTCTCTTAGTGGACTACGAGCTTCTGTTAAGCACCGACTTTGTCCTCATTATCTATGTATCCTTCATTTATTTCATTGGGTTGTGCATATACTATTTGTTGAATAAATAAATTATTTATATGATTGCATTTGCCATATGTTAGGATCTCAACAAAAGTTTTATTTTCCTTTTTTCTTCTCTTTTTAAGGACTAATAAGGTGTTTATCAGAGAAGAGGAAAAAACTGATCAAATAGGCTGGACGCGGTGGCTCACACCTGAGGCCGAGGTGGGCGGATCACCTGAGATCAGGAGTTCGAGACCAGCATGACCAACATGGGAAACCCCATCTCTACTAAAAATACAAAATTAGTCAGGCATGGTAGTGCGTGTCTGTAATCCCACCTACCTGGGAAACTGAGGCAGGAGGATCACTTGAACCCTGGAGGCAGAAGTTGCAGTCAGCTGAGATCATGCCATTGCACTCCAGCCTGGGCAACAAGAGTGAAACTCCATCTCAAAAAAAAAAAAAAGAAAAAAGAAAAATCTCGAATAATTTTAGGCAACTGTAAACAAAAATGGAAGAGATATACAGCTATATCCTTTTTTGTGGAGGCAAAGGAGTCTCTTCAAGTGATCCATATTGGAGCAGGGAGGTGTCTCAACAGGTGCGTTACAACGCGATGCCACAAGACCAGGTTGTATAACAGAAGAGTCAAGGTCCAGATTATCAAAGAATTAAGAGAGAACATGGCCGGGTGTGGTCGCTCACGCCTGTAATCCCAACACTGTAGGAGGCTGAGGTGGGCGGATCACTTGAGGGCAGTTCAAGACCAGCCTGGCCAACATGGCGAAACCCCATCTTCCCATTTTTTTTTTTTTTTTTTTTTTTTTTGAGACGGAGTTTCACTCTTGTTACCCAGGCTGGAGTGCAATGGCGCGATCTCGGCTCACCGCAACCTCCGCCTCCCGGGTTCAGGCAATTCTCCTGCCTCAGCCTCCTGAGTAGCTGGGATTACAGGCTCGAGCCACCGTGTCCAGCTAATTTTTTGCATTTTTAGTAGAGACGGGGTTTCACCATGTTGACCAGGATGGTCTGGATCTCTTGACCTCGTGATCCACCCGCCTTGGCCTCCCAAAGTGCTGGGATTACAGGCTTGAGCCACCGCACCCGGCCCAAAACCCCATCTTTAAAATAGAAAAAAAAGAGAGCGCACAATGGGCCATCTTCCCCATGTCTGAGAAATGCTGAAGTAATTGAAGAATTGGTCTTGCCATTCTCTAGGAATCACATTCCTGTTTAATTCACCTGGTTGCTGCTGCTTCACCTCTGTGTAGGTATTGAGACTGCATAGGGACAAAAAAAGCCAAAGAAAAATGATTAAACACAAAAAAAGACAAAATATTTGCTCATATTTTGCACATAAGTGATATTGGGGGTCACACCTTTCCTGAGGTCAGTCTGGATTCCAGAGCAGATCTGATTTGAGAGAATACTAAAACATTTGCCTATCAGTCTTAAATTATTCAAATAGAGGGTACAAGAGGGGGCAGAGAAATGGAGGAAAGGGTACTCATTTGAGGGAATGAAACGCTGATGGAGCTGGTTCTGCCGGGTAGTGTTCATGAGGCCTTGGGCCAGTAACTTCAGTTATGTATGATCATGGCCACCTGTTTCCTCCCTGGAAAACTAGAGAATAGTGGGGATTGGTTCAACTCTGGTGTCAAAATATGTGTGTCTGTGTATGTGTGTATGTGTGTGAGTGTGTTTATGTGAGTGTGTGAGTGAGTGTGTTAGTGTGTGTGTGTTTATGTGTGTGAGGGTGTGTGTATGTGTGTGCCAGTGTGTGTTTATATGAGTGTGAGTGTGTGTGAGTGTGTGTGTGTGTTTATGTGGGGGTTGGGGGAAGGTTTGGTTTTTTTGTTTTGGTTTTTGGTTTTTTGAGACAGAGTCTCACTCTGTCACCCAGGCTGCAGTCCAATGGCTGATCTGAACTCAATGCAACCTCTACCTCCCCGTTCAAGTAATTCTCCTGCCTCAGCCTCCCAAGTAGCTGGGATTGCAGACACTCGCCACCACGCCTGGCTAATTTTTATATTTTTGTAGAAATGAGGTTTCACCATGTTGGCCAGGCTAGTCTCAAACTCCTGACCTCAACTGATCTGCCTGCCTCAGCCTCCCAAAGTGCTGGGATAATAGGCATGAGCCACCACACCCGGCCCTATTTAAATTAATTTAAACTAAAAATTCAGTGTCTAAGTTGCACTAACCACATTGCAAATGCTAAACAGCCACATTTCCACTTACTATCATATTAGACAGTGTAGATATGGAACATTTTCACCATCTCCGAAATGTTTATTGAACAGCACTGTCTAATGTAGAAGAATCCCCTCATCTACTTAACCCTGACTCTCTAGACTGGTCTGCAGTATATGTCCATCTACCTTCCCTTTTGTGCCAATGGAAGAAGTGTTCCCGATTCTGTCAGAGAATGAACCCCTCCACGTGTCATGTGAATCACTGTTTCTCTCACCAACTGACGGGCCTTGCTTTCTGTCTCACCATTCTGTATGGTAATTTTCCCCCTTTATACTGAATGATTATTATTGACAAAATGTCAAATCTTTTAAAAAATAATATTTCTCAGTTGGGGGTGGGAGAAAATTTTTAAAAAGTAAAAATAAAAAATAATATTTCTCACTTCTGGGAAATGAAATAGACTGACTTTTTTTTTATTACTCCTGCTAAGTACAATAAAAAAATTCTGGAAATTTTATATATAAATATATCTATATATAATATATAGATATATGTAGATATTACATATATATTTACATTGATATTATATATAAAATATATTGATAAGATATATATCTATATACATATATATACATATCTCAAGGCTCAGCTCAGAAAGATGGAGGGAAAAGCCAGGCTGGCTAGAAAACTTGGGGCCCAAAGGAAAAACACAGCAATGAATTCCTGGGTTTTCTTTTTTCTTTTCTTTTTTTTTTAGACAGAGTCTCACCCTGTTGCCAGGTTGGAGTGCAGTGGTACGATCTGGGCTCACTGCAACCTCCAATTCCTTGGTTCAAGCGATTCTCCTGCCTCAGCCTCCAAAGTAACTGGGATTACAGGCACACGCCAGGACATCCCCCTAATTTTTGTGTTTTTAATAGAGACGATCACCATGTTGGCCAGGATGGTCTCGATCTCCTGACCTTGTAATCCACCTGCCTCAACCTCCCAAAGGGCTGGGATTACAGGGGTGAGCCACTGCACCCGGCTCCTGGGTTTTCTTTTTGTCTCATATATCTCAGACTCAGAGCAGAACAAGCTGGCAACCCAGAAATGCTAATAAATGCAGATAAAACCACCCCAACAAAAACTTGCTCTCTCTTGCCAAAGAACCAGGAAAGGGGCAGCGTAGCAAAACAGAGAAGTTTTAGATAATAACTGCTTCACTCCAGCCAAACACCACAGAGAAACTATGGCACCACCTCCACACGAGCCAGCAAAGGCCAAATAGGGACCTAGAATTTCACCCTTTTGAGACCATGGGAGATGACACGGCACCCACACTGGGACGGTGTCAGAGAAGGCCAAACATCCCTACCACCCCGTAAGAAGACTCTACTCCCAGCCCAGTTTTCTATATATAGAGACACCTAAGGATTCTAGACTTTCACCCCACCTGGCAGTAAAAAGCATTCCTCCTCATTGCCACTGAACAGGGTGGAGGAAAGCCCAGTGGAGAGTCGGGATACTCGCCAGTACCGTGGTAGCAAAAACACTGACAAGGCCACCACAGCATCAGTGGAGACCATGACGGGAGCTGTAACCTTCTGTGACTTAGTAACAGAAAGCATCGCCATCTCAGGTATAAACAGAAGCGTAATGATTATGTGGGATTGTTTTTTGTTGGGGGGGATGGAATCTCGTTTTGTCGCCCAGGCTGGAGTGCAATGGCACCATCTCGGCTCACTACAACTGCTGACTCCAGGTTCAAGCAATTCTCTTGCCTCAGCCTCCCTAGTAGCAGGGATTACAGGTGCGCACCACCCACCTCCCTACCCCCGGCTAATTTTTTTGTACTTTTAGTAGAGATAGGGCTTCACCATTTTGGCCAGGCTGGTCTCAAACTCCTGACCTCAAGTGATCTGCCCACCTCAGCCTCCCAAAGTGCTGGGATTAAGGTGTGAGCCACTGCACCCAGCCTTAAACTGGATTTCTAAATCAGGATGGCAGTGATGAGGAAGCACTCTTCCTTCCCTTGCAAGAGAGATGTCAGAGAAAGACAACTGAAACAGAATTTTAAAATAAGATGCAGTCTCAAAACATAATATGAAAATATCTGATTTTCTTTTTTGTTGTTGTTTTAAGACAGAGTTTCACCATGTTGGTCAGGCTGTTCTTGAACTCCCGACCTCAGGTGATCCGCCCACCTTGGCCTCCAAAGTATTATAGGCGGGAGCCACCACGCCTGGCCATTTTTTTTGAGACAGAGTCTTGCTCTGTCTCCAGGCTGGAGTGCAGTGGCACAGTCTCAGCTCACTGCAACCTCCGCCTCCCAGGTTCAAGCGATTCTTCTGCTTCAGCCTCCCAAGTAGCTGGGACTACAGGCACATGCCAAATGCCCGGCTGATTTTTGTATTTTTAGTAGAGACAGGATTTCACCATATTGGCCAAGATGGTCTCAATCTCTTGACCTTGTGATCCACCTGCCTCAGCCTCCCAAAGTGCTGGGATTACAGGCGTGAGCCACTGCACCCGGCCTGAAAATATCTGATTTTTGATGAAAAATCACTCATCTTCTCAGGAACCAGGAAGATTTTCTTAAAAAAAAAAAAAAAAAGACAATCAGTAGATTCCAATTCCAAGATAACAGAGACATTAGAATTATCTCACAAAGATTTTAAAGCAGCATGGTAAAACGCTTCAGTGAGTCCAGGTGCAATGACTCACCCCTGTAATTCCAGCACTCTGGGAGGCTGAGATCAAGATTCTTTAGGAATATAGACATGGTGGCTTACGCCTGTAATCCAAGCACTTTGGAGGCCAAGGCAGGCGAATCACCTGAGGTCGGGAGTTCAAGACCAGCCTGACCAACATGGTGAAACCCCGTCTTTAAAAAAAAAAAAGTAAAAAATTTAAAAAGGCCGGGCGCGGTAGCTCACGCCTGTAATCCTAGCACTTTGGGAGGCCAAGCTGGGTGGATCACCTGAGGTCAGGAGTTCAAGACCAGCCTGGCCATCATAGTGAAACCCCATCTTTAAAAAAAAAAAAAGGAATATAAATCGAAATTTTTTTTTTTGAGACGGAGTTTAACTGTTGTTACGCAGGCTGGAGTCCAATGGCGCGATCTCGGGTCACCACAACCTCCGCCGCCTGGGTTCAGGCAATTCTCCTGCCTCAGCCTCCTGAGTAGCTGGGATAACAGGCGCACACCACCATGCCCAGCTAGCTTTTGTATTTTTAGTAGAGACGGGGTTTCACCTTGTTGACCAGGATGGTCTTGATCTCTTGACCTCGTGATCCACCCGCCTCGGCCTCCCAAAGTGCTGGGATTACAGGCTTGAGCCACCGCGCCCGGCTGGACATCGAAATTTTTAAACAATTTGAAAAATTTAATAAATGATATTAGCAAGTAGAATTAACAAATTTTGTTAGCAAACAGAATTCAGTAATATGTAAAAGTAATATAGGCTGAGAAACCAGCCTGTCCAACATGGTGAAACCCAGTTTCTACTAAAAATTCAAAAATTGCTGGGCGTGGCGGCTCACGCCTGTAATCCCACATTTTAGGAGGCCAAGGCAGGTGGATCACCTGAGGTCAGGAATTCGAGACCAGCCTGACCAATATGTTGAAACTCATCTCTACTAAAATTACAAAAATTAGCTGGGCATAGTGATGTGTGCCTGTTTTCCCAGCTACTCAGGAGTCTGAGGCAGGAGAATTGCTTGAACCCAGGAGTCAGAAGTTGCAGTGAGCCGAGATCACGCCACTGCATTCCAGCCTAGGTGACAGAGCCAGACTCCATCTTAAAAAACAAAACACACACACACACAAAAAAAAAAAAAAAAAAAAAAAAAAAATTAAAAAACATTAGCTGGGTGTGGTGGTGCACACCTGTAATCTCAGCTACTGAGGTGGGAGAATTGCTTGAACCCAGGAAGCAGAAGTTGCTGTGAGCCGAGGTCACACCACTGCACTCCAGCCTGAGAGACAGAGCCAGACTCCATCTCAAAAAAAAAGTAGTATAATGTAAGCTTAATATATACCAAGAATTATACACATGACCAAGAGAGATTTATTTCAGGCATGCAAGGTTGATTCAATACTTAAAAATTAGCCGGGCACAGAGGCTCATATCTATAATCCCAACAGTTTGAGGGGCCAAAGCATAAGGATCACTTGAGCTCATGAGTTCAGGACCAGCCTAGGCAACGTGGTGAGACTTTATTTCCGCTGAAGATTAAAAGCATGGCTGGGCATGGTGGCATGTGCCTGAAGTCCTAGCTACTCAAGAGGCTGAGGTGGGAGGATAACTTGAGCCCTGGAGACCAAGCCTGCCATGACTTATGATGTGCCACTGCACTGCAGCCTGGATGACAGAGACGAACCCTATCTCAAAATAATTTAAAAATATAAAAATTCACAAGCTAATTAATAAAACCCACCATATTAATACGTTAAAAAAATTACATGATTATATCAATGGATACAGAAAACTCTTACGACAAAATTCAATACCTATTTATGATTTCAAAAACTTTTGGAGGCTGGGCACAAATATACATATAACATATATTATATATAATATGTATCATATATATTAAAAATACAAACATATATTTGTATATATAAGGATATATTATATAACATATAATATATATATTAAAAATATGAATATATATATTTGCATTTTTAGTAGAGACAGGGTTTCACCATGCATGGTGGTGGACACCTGTAATCCCAGCTATTCAGGAGGCTGAGGCAGGAAAATTGCTTGAACCTGGGAGGCAGAGGTTACAGTGAGCCGAGATCGCACCATTGTACTCCAGCCTGGGCAACAAGAGCAAAACTTGGTCAAAAAAAAAAATTAAAGGCTAAAATTGACAAGACTATAAAGATTGAACACGGGTGGAGGCAGAAATTAAAAGAAGGAAGTAGTCCATATCGTTTCTTAAGTGTCCGTCTTCAATAACCAGGTAGGTGGAATGGGGAAAGGGGGTGTGTTTATGAGAGAGGTTTTGCATTATAAGGAGTAGATTGTGGAAAATCAAGAAAATTAAGGTGAGGCCAGGCGTAGTGGCTCACGCCTGTAATCCAAGCACTTTGGAGGCCAAGGCGGGCGGATCACCTGAGGTCGGGAGTTCAAGACCAGCCTGACCAACACGGTGAAACCCCGTCTTTAAAAAAAAAAAAAGAAAATTAAGGTGATCTATTCCAATATGCCTGGGAGTGGTGAAGGCAAGGACAAGTAAATGAGAGGAGTCCCTTGGAGGGTTCTTCCAGTCAAAACATCTGGTGAATCTCTGCTACCTTGGGTTTAAACAGGAAGCACTCTCAAATGAACGCTGATGCTGACGCCAAGAAAAAAGCCCCACTGGGTGCGGCGGCTCAAGCCTGTAATCCCAACACTCTGGGAGGCCGAGGCAGGCAGATCACTTGAGGTTAGGAGTTCGAGAGCAGCCTGACCAACATGGTGAAACCCCGTCTCCACTAAAGACACAAAAATTAGCTGGGCGTGGTGGTGGGTGCTCATAATTTCAGCTACTTGAGGCAGGAGAACCACTTGAACCTGGGAAGCAGAGGTTGCAGTGAACCAAGATCATGCCACTGCACTACAGCTTGAGCGAAAGAATAAGACTCCATCTCAAAAAAAGAAAAAAAAGGCCCCAATATCAATCCTTGTCCCCAGAATGTTATCAATCTGTCATTAAAACATACTGGTTTTCAGCCAGCCACAGTAGCTCACGCCTGTAATCCCAGCACTTTGGGAGGCCAAGGTAGATGGATCACTTGAGGCCTGGAGTTTGAGACCAGCCTGGCCAACTCCTAGCCCTGTCAGGAGTTATGAAACCTGTCTCCACTGAAGACACAGAAATTGGCTGGGCGCGGTGGCTCATGCCTATAATCCCAGCACTTTGGGAGGCTGAGGTGGGTGGATCACGAGGTCAACAGATGGAGACCATCCTGGTCAACGAGGTGAAACCCTGTCCCTACTAAAAATACAAAAATTAGCTGGGCATGGTGGCGCGCGCCTGCAGTCCCAGCTACTCAGGAGGCTGAGGCAGGAGAATTGCTTGAACCCAGGAGGTGGAGGTTGCAGTGAGCCGAGATCACGCCACTGCACTCCAGCCTGGGCCACAGGGTGAGACTCCATCTCAAAACACACACACACACACACACACACACACACACACACACACACCCCAAAAAACTGGTTTTCAAGAAATCAGTAAAGAGAAGACAGTGGCAGTTCAGACTTGAGGTGGCCGAAGGCAGAGTAAGGACGGCATTGTGGTGAGTTGCTGTGCTCACATCTGCTTTTCAAACAGCTGCTGTCCTCCCCCTTTTGCATCTGAACAAGGAACAAGGAAATACCACGTATGTGACGTGACAGGATGCCAGCAGAGAGGCCTTGATCACTGTAAAATATGCACAACCGTCTTCTGTCAGGTCCACGTGGTCTTAGCCCGTATGATTTTCTGCCCCTGAACTCCCTTCTGTTTTACCTCTCATCATTCTGCATCTCCCTAGAGCACGTGGCTCTATCCCTCACGTCCCAGCTTTCTCATTAATTGGGTGGTTTACAGTGTTTCCATTTGAGGATAACAGAGATAAAAGGTCCTTAAAAAAAAAAAAAAACAGCAACAAAAAGCCAGGTGCGGTGGCTCAAGCCTGTAATCCCAACACTTTGGGAGGCCAAGGCGGGTGGATCACCTGAGATCAGGAGTTCAATACCAGCCTGGCCAACATGATGAAACCCTGTCTCTACTAAAAATACAAAATTAGCCGGGCAGCAACGGTGCATGCCTGTAATCCTAGCTACTCAAGAGGCTGAGGCAGGAGACTCGCTTGAACCTGGGAGGCAGAGGTTTCAGTGAGCTGAGATGGCGCCACTGCACTCCAGCCTGGGCAACAGAGCGAAACTCCGTCTGAAAAGAAAAGTGTTCTCCTATTACAGGTACCCCTTTGCTGATCAAGAAGTTTTCATTTGCCTCCATGTACAGGCAACTGTGAGCTTTCCTTCTGCTATTTGCAGTCTTAGTCACAACCCCATGGAAGGATTAGGTGCAAATGTCACTCTGCTGTTTCCTTCAGTAGATTATGTGAGTATAAATTGGATTGTGTAAGTGATTATTAGCTCTTTCCCTTCAATGCTAATACAGCAAACTGTATTTGAGATCTTTTTTTTTAATTTCCTTCAGAAGGATAGAATGAGAAAGCAAGGAGTCACAACTTTCTTTCTCTTGGCAAGCAGAAATATTGAACTGAGAAGCTTGCCAAACTGCCAATCTCTGTATGAAATGTATCCAATAACCTGGGGATTAAAATTCAGAATGACCACTAACTGTGGAGCTTATTGGAAATGATTTCTTTATGAAGATTTCTTTTTTCTTTGTTTTGAGACAGAGTCTTTCTCTGTCGCCCAGGCTGGAGTGCAGTGGTGCCATCTCAGATCACTGCAGCCTCCTCCTCCCAGGTTCAAGCGATTCTCCTGCCTCAGCCTCCTGAGGATCTGCTCTTATCTATGTTTCCCTCTTACTTTATATCTATGTTTATATATATCTTTTTTCTTTTTAAGATGGAGTCACACTCTGTCACCCAGCCTGGAGTGCAGTGGTGTGATCCTGGCTTACTACAACCTCCACTGCCCGTGTTCAAGTGATTCTCCTGCCTCAACCTCCTGAGTAGCTGGGATTACAGGCACCCGCCAATGTGCCTGGCTAATTTTTGTATTTTTAGTAGAGACAAGATTTCTCCTCCTTGGCCAGGCTGATCTCATACTCCTGACGTCGTGATCCACCTGCCTCGGCCTCCCAAAGTGCTGGGATTACGGGCATGAGCCACTGTGCCTGGCCATTATATATATATTTCATATAGTTATTAGTTTACCTGTTTTGTCTCTGCTTTTTATTTCAAAATCAAGATGTTTTGTTAATTATTCCAGCAACCAGCATAGTGCCCCATGTAGAGGAGACAACTGTTTATGTCAGTATTAGGAGTTAAGGCATGCTTTCATTTATTCATTTATTCATTCATTCATTTCTCGGGGACCACATGTTCCAGGCTCTCAGGATCTAGTTAGTAGTGACTAAGATAAAGGTCACAGCCATCATAGAACTTACAGTGTAGGAGACAGAAACAGGGTAATAAACAAAAGCAAGCAAATAAACAAACAAGAGAATTACACGTTGAGATTGTTGCTGGGAAAAAAATCTAAACAGACGAATGGGAAAGAGTCAGCCTGTGGAGGCCAGCCGAGACAGGGGGGTCAGGAAGAGACTCTGAGAAGCTGACACTTGAGCTGAGATTTGAAAGGTTTGAAAGTGCAGAAGTGGGAACGGGACTGACTTGAAAGGAACAGAAAGAAAAGACCAATACGGCTGGTGCAGGGTGAGCAGGGCTGAGCAGTATCAGTCAACGTGGGAAAATGGGCCCCAGGACACAGGACCTCGCTAGGATACAGTAGGGAGTTTAGCTTTTACTCTGAACAGCAGAAGGTTCTTCCAGGGTTTTAAATAAGGGAGTGGCTTGGATCTGATTACAATTTTAAGAAATGCACATTTGTCCTTGTAGAGAGTGGATTAAAAAAGAACAAGAGGGAAGATCAGGGAACCGATGAAGGGATTACTCCAGAATTCTCGGCCAGAGGTGATGATTGCTTGCAGGTAGGAGGGCCAAGGTGGGGATAGAGAGAAGTAGATAAAGCGGAGATGTCATCTGGAGGTCAAATTAGAAGGCCTAGGTGCTTATTTTAATGTGCATGGAGCTAGGGGGAGATAAGGTCAATGAAGCAGAAAGAACAACCCTGAGTCAAGCTCACTCCTGTAATCCCAGCACTTTCGGAGGCCAAGGCAGGAGGATCACTTGAGCCCAGGAGTTTGAGACCAGCCTGGGCAACATGGCAAAACCTCGTCTCTACAAAAGTAAAAACCCATGCACCTGTAGTCCCGGCTACTTAGGAGGCTGAGGTGGGAGGTTTGCTTGAGCCCAAGAGTTTGAGACTGCAGCGAGCTATGATTGTGCTACTGTGCTCCAGCCTGGGTGACAGAGCAGGAACCTGTCTCAGGAAAAGGAATAATGACCCCTGATGTTTGGGGTTGCTTAAGGGTACACATTGGTGGTATTAATTAAATCAGTGAGGGAGCTTTTGGGACTAGATTTTGTGTAGTGGGCTGGAGGAGAGGTAGTGACTAGAATTAAAAGCTCTGGGCCAGTTGTGGTGGCTCACCCCTGTAATCCCAGCACTTTGGGAGGCTGATGCAGGTGGATCACCTGAGGTCAGGTGTTCAAGACCAGCCTGGCAAACATGGTAAAACCCCCATCTCTATTAAAAATGCAAAAATCAGCCAGGTGTGGTGGCAGGTGCCTGTAATCCCAGCTACTCAAGAGGTTGAGCAGGAGAATCACTTGAACCGGGGAGGCAGAGGTTGCAGTGAGCCCAGATGATACCACTGCACTCCGGCCTGGGTGACAGAGCGAGACTCCATCTCGAAAAATGAACAAGCTCTGTTTTGGTTGGAGATGTGTGTTAGACATCCAGAAGAAGCTGTCAAGAATTAGTAAATAACTAAGCAGTAGAGAAAGAAAGTGAGCTGAAAAGAGTCATACAGCTATATGGGTACCAAGTGTCAGGGTCACCCACGTCTGTCTGACTCATAAACACTAAGCTAAGTATATGCAAATTGCCAATTTTTTCTTTCAGGTACAACTAGAAAATAAGTACAAAACATCTGGGAATAGAAAGGTAAAATACGTGGTAAAAAAGAATAATTATAATTTTTTGGCTGGGCATGGTAGCTCACGCCTGTAATCCCAGCACTTTGGGAGGCCGAGGCAGGTGGATCATGAGGTCAGGAGTTTGAGACCAGCCTGGCCAATATGGTGAAAGGCTGTCTCTACTAAAAATACAAAAATTAGCCTGTAGTCCCAGCTACTTGGGAGGATGAGGCAGGAGAATTGCTTGAACCTGGGAGGCAGAGAGTGCAGTGAGATCTCACAACTGCACTCCAGCCTGGGCAACAGAACGTGACTCCATCTCAAAAAATAATAGTAATACAAATTTTTGTACAAATAATAAAGTTTGTTTTGCCCCCCCAACCCCCCCCCCACCCCACCCCCCGCCGCCACACAACAGCACGATCTTAAACAAAAGAAATAAAAATGAAACAAAATAACCTCTGTCCTGGGTCTAGTTAGAGCAGGCAGCTCTGCTGTGGGTTGGGTTCAGTATGTCTCTACCACTTACCGTTGTAGTTGTATGACCCTGCATAGGTTCCCTCAAAGCCTTCTACCTCAGATTCCAGTCTAGAAAATATTTTAAAATAGGGCACGCCTTCAAGCATTATCATGAGGGCTGTTGAGATAATTTGTATGACAAGGGCTTCCAATACTGCTGACTCGCAGTAAGAGGTTGGGGAGCATTAGCTAGAATCCAAGCTTCTGCAAGGAGTGGGTGCCCCAGCAGTGCTGAATTACTTTCAATTATCCAAAGAAGCCAAGATTTCCTTCCACTGGGTCTTTTTCCAGTTCTACTTATCCTGAGATGTAAGTATTGCTAAACACACCATGCTACGGAAAGTCACGCAGTAGAAACCGTAAGGCTTGTGGGAAAGTGGGCTGGCACAAAACCCAAAGGCATTTTTACTGACACATTAAAAAAAAAAAGACATTTTTGTGCATTCAATAACACTATCAAGAGAGTGAAAAGTTAATAGTTTCTACAAAGGTTACAACACATTTAACCTTTGTATAAACTACAATTACTCCCATTTCGTAGATTACAAAATTGAGTACAAACCTGGGACTTTAAATAGTCTGGTTATAGAGCTTGTGGGGTTTTTTGTTTGTTTGTTTGTTTTTGTTTTTTTTTGAGACGGAGTTTCGCTCTTGTTACCCAGGCTGGAGTGCAATGGTGCTATCTTGGCTCACCACAACCTCCGCCTCCTGGGTTCAGGCAATTCTCCTGCCTCAGCCTCCTGAGTAGCTGGGATTACAGGCACGTGCCACCGTGCCCAGCTAACTTTTGTATTTTTAGTAGAGACGGGTTTTCACCATATTGACCAGGATGGTCTCGATCTCTTGACCTCGTGATCCACCACCTCGGCCTCCCAAAGTGCTGGGATTATAGGCGTGAGCTACCACGCCCGGCTGCTTGTGTGTTTTGTTTTTTTTTAAGATTGGGTTTCACCATGATGGCCAGGCTGGTCTTGAACTCCTGACCTCAAGTGATCCACCCACCTCAGCCTCTCAAAGTGCTAGGATTACAGGCGTGAGTCACCCCGCCTGGCAGAGCTTGTGTTTATAATGACTATATAACACTGAGTAAAGACATTCAGATTTGAACTTTTTTTTTTTCCAGACAGGGTCTCACCCTGTCGCCCAGGCTGGAGTGCAGTGGTATGATTTCAGCTCACTGCAACCTCCGCCTCCTGGGTTCAACTCATTTTCCTGCCTCAGACTCCTGAGTAGCTGGGACTATAGACATGCGTCACCACACCAGCTAATTTTTGTATTTTTAGTAGAGATGGGGGTTTCACCATGTTGGCCAGGGTGGTCTCAAACTCCTGGCCTCAAGTGATCTGCCCACCTTGGTCTCCCAAAGTGCTAGGATTACAGACTTGAGCCACCGCACCTGGCGTGAAACTGCAGTGAGCCGAGATTGTGCTATTGCACTTCAGCCTGGGTGACAGGGCAAGAGAAGAAAGAAAAGAGAGAGAGAGAGAGAGAGAGGTAGGGAAAGACGGAGGGAAGGAAGGGAGGGAGGGAGGCAGGGAAAGATGAAAGAGGGAAGGAGGAAGGGAAAGAGAAGGAAAGAGGAAGGGAGGGAGGGAAGGAAGGAAGGAGGGAGGGAAGGGAGGGAGGGAGGGAGGAACAAAGGAAGGAAAGAAGGAAGGAAGGAAGAAAGGAAGGAAGGAGGGAAGGAAGGAAGGAGGGAAGGAGGGAGGGAAGGGAGGGAGGAACAAAGGAAGGAAAGAAGGAAGGAAGAAAGGAAGGAGGGAAGGAGGGAAGGAAGGAAGGAGGGAAGGCAGGCAGGCAGGCTCTGTCTTACAATCTGGACATAAAGTCTACTAGTGCATATTTTAATACTGGATAGTGGGAAGGAGGCAACAAGAAACTGACATTTGTTCAATGTCTATAATTTGTCAGGTAATGTGCTAAGCAATTCGGAAGTATGATCTCATTTAGTTCTCAAAATAACACTTTAAGGTGAGTATTAGTATCAGGTGAGTATTCAAAGAGGTTATGTAACTTGTTCATCATGCATGTGTAAGCTGGAGAGAGAAGTTTTGAAACAAGGTCCTCTGATTCTAAAATCAGATTCTTTTTTGTTTTTCATCTCTTTGTTTTGTCAATGCTACCTCCAGAGAGAACGCTTATGAATTAATTCATTTACTCAGTGGAGATTTATTTAGCATTATCACATGCCAGGCATTTTGCTGGCCCCTAGGGATACAAAGATGAACTTGATAAAAACAGCCCCTCACAGGGCTCGCAGTATAGCTAGGAAGACAATAAACTGGGATAATTTAAATCTTCAACATGGCCAGGTGGAGCAACTCACGCCTATAATCCCAGCACTTTGGGAGGCTGAGGCAGGAGGATCACTTGAGGCCCAGAGTTAAAGAACCTGCACAACACAGCAAGATCCTTTGTCTCAAACAAATAGATAAATAAATCTTCAACACGTCATATGATTCAGGCCTGGTGTGGTGGCTCATGCCTATAATCCCAGTACTTTGGGAGGCCAAGGCGGACAGATCACCTGAGTTCGGAAGTTCAAAACCAGCCTGACCAACATGGAGAAACCCCATCTCTACCAAAAATACAAAATTAGTTGGGTTTGGTGGTGCATGCCTGTAATCCCAGCTACTCAGGAAGCTGAGGCAGGAAAATCACTTGAACCTGGCACGCAGAGGTGCTGTGAGCCAAGATCATACCACTTCACTCCAGCCTGGGCAACAAGAGTGAAACTCTGTCTCAAGAAAAAAAAAAGATTCTACTCCCTTTACTGAATTTCACCGTATTCCAAGTGCTCTTCTGCATTCACTCAGCCTCCAGTCCCAACCTCCCCCCCGCATCTCTCCTTCTACTTTATCTGAGACCCTCTATGCCGGAAACACTGAGCCCTTCCCAGCAATCCCCTAAATTATATTCTTTCTTCTTTCTCACTTTTCCATCTCCCCCGACCTTTGTACATTCTTCCCATTTTGTCCTTCCCTATCTTTTAGGAAAAACAGATTTAAAATGAAGTTGGGGTGAATAATTGCTAGTAAGAAAGACCTCTTTTTTTTGAGATGGAGTCTAGCTCTGCTGCAGGGCTGGAGTGCAAGGAAGTGATCTCTGCTCATTGCAACCTCCGCCTCCCAGGTTCAAGCAATTCTCCTGCCTCAGCCTCCTGAGTAGCTGGGATTACAGGCACGTGCCACCGTGCCCAGCTGATTTTTTGAATCTTTAGTAGAGGCAGGATTTCGTCATGTTGGCCAGGCTGGTCTCAAACTCCTGACCTCCTGATCTACCCACCTCAGCCTCCCAAAGTGCTGAGATTGCAGGCGTGAGCCACCACACCTGGCTTTTCTCTAATAAAATTATTCTTACTCATCTTTCTCATTTTTACCTTAGTAAATGTTCAATAAATATTGGTAGTATTTTAGTAGAGAACATAAGACATTAGGTAAACACCGTGGTACAGTGGCAGAACTGTCACAGTCTTCAACTAAATTAGAAAGTTGCTGATGTAGGCCCTGCGCGGTGGCTCACGCCTGTAATCCCAGCACTTTGGGAGGCTGAGGCGGGTGGATCACGAGGTCAAGAGATCGAGACCATCCTGGTCAACATGGTGAAACCCCATCTCTACTAAAAATACAAAAAATTAGCTGGGCATGGTGGCGCATGCCTGTAATCCCAGCTACTCAGGAGGCTGAGGCAGGAGAATTGCCTGAACCCAGGAGGCAGAGGTTGCGGTGAGCCGAGATCGCGCCATTGCACTCCAGCCTGGGTAACAAGAGCGAAACTCCGTCTCAAAATAAAAATAAAACAAAAAAAAAAAAGAAAGAAAGAAAGTTGCAGAATCCTTCTTATGCCTTTGAAAATAATATTTCTACAGCTTGGGCAAAGGCAGAAGTAAACGAAAGGCAATTCCTTTTTCTTTCTCTTTCCAGGTCTTACAAGACTTATTTAACAATTAATTAAAAATTTAAATAAGAGAAAACCACAGTAAAAACTTAGTATCAAAAAGCATAAAGGAAAAAAGGATTTTTTTGCTGACCCTTGCTGGATCATCCAGAGTTACTTCTCAAAGGTAACCTTGTATTTCTTTCTTTCTTTTTTATTTATTTATTTATTTATTTATTTATTTTTTTGAGACAAGTTTCACTCTTGTTACCCAGGCTGGAGTACAATGTCATGATCTCGGCTCACCGCAACCTCCGCCTCCTGGGTTCAAGCAATTCTCCTGCCTCGGCCTCCTGAGTGGCTGGGACTACAGGCTGCGCCACCATGCCCAGCTAATTTTTGTATTTTTAGTAGAGACGGAGTTTCACCATGTTGACCAGGATGGTCTCCATCTCTTGACCTCGTGATCCACCCGCCTCGGTCTCCCAAAGTGCTGGGATTACAGGAGTGAGCCACCACGCCCGGCTGCAAAGTACAATGTGCTGGAATGCAATGGTTCTATCTCAGCTCACTGCAACCTCCGCTGCCCTGGTTCAAGTGATCCTCCTGCCTCAGCCTCCTGAGTAACTGGGATTACAGGCATGTGCCACCATACCTGGCTAATTTTTGTATTTGTATTTGCTTTTTTTTTTTTTTTTTTAAGAAGATGGGGTTTCACCATGATGGCCAAGCTGGTCTTGAACTCCTGACCTCATGTGATCCACCCACCTCAGCCTCCCAAAGTGCTAGGATTACAGGTGTGAGCCACCTCGCCCAGCTTGTATTTGCATTTTTTTGAGACAGAGTTTCGCTCTTGTTGCCCAGGCTGGAGTGCAATGGCGTGATCTCGACTCACGGAAACCTCCGCCTCCTGGGTGTAAGTGATTCTCCTGCCTCAGCCTCCCACGTAGCTGAGATTACAGGCATGCATCACCACACCTGGCTAATTTTGTTTTTGGTAGAGACGGGGTTTCTCCATGTTGATCAGGCTGGTTTCGAACTCCTGACCTCAGGTGATCCACCCACCTCAGCCTCCCAAAGTGCTGGGATTACAGGCGTGAGCTGAGGTGGCTCGCCTGATTTCAGTTCTTTTACATTTGTTGAGGATTGTTTTATGTCCAATGATTTAGTGGATATTAGAGCGTGTGCCATGTGTCAAAGAGAAGGATGTGTATTTTGTTGATTTTAGGTGAAGAGTTCTGTAAAGGTCTATCAGATCCACTTGGTCCCATGTTCAGTTTAGATCCTGAATGTCTTTGTTAATTTTCTGCCTCAATGATCCATCTAATACTGTCAGTGATGTGTTGAGGTCTCCCACTACTATGTAGGAATCTGTCACTCTGTAAGTCTTTAAGAACTTGTTTTATGAATCTGGGTGCTCCTGTGTTGGATGCATATATATTTAGGATAGTTAGGTCTTCTTGTTGAATTGAATCCTTTACCATTATGGAAAGTCCTTCTTTGTCTTTTTTGATCTTCGTTCGTTTGAAATCTATTTTGTATTTTGTATTGCTTTATTTTGATTTTTTGAGACAGAGTCTCGCTCTGTCACCCAGGTTGGAGCGCAGTGGTGCAATCTCAGGTCACTGCAACCTCTGCCTCTCAGGTTCCAGCCATTCTCCTGCCTCAGCCACCCATGTAGCTGGGACTACAGGCACACCACCATGCCTGACTGATTTTTATATTTTTAGTAGAGATAGGCTTTCACCATGTTGGCCAGACTGGACCCAAACTTCTGACCTTAAGTGATCGGCCTGCCTCAACCTCCCAAAGTTCTGGGATTACATGTGTAAGGCAGCCTGTTTTGTATTTTGTTCACTTGAAAATACATCATAGATTTATTTTCATGTCAATAAATTCCAAGCATTGTCATTTTCAATGACAGTATTACCTTCCATTATGTAGAGGATCATGAAATATTGGACCAGCCTGCTCAACATGAAAAAAAACCTTGTCTTTACAAAAAATACAGAAATTATTAGCCAGGAGTGGTGGTGAGTGCCTGTGATCCCAGCTACTTGGGAGGCTGAGGTGGGAGGATCACCTGAGCCTGGGGAGGTCAAGGCTGCAGTGAGCTGTCATTACACCACTGCACTCCAGCCTGGGGAACACAGCGAGACCCTATCTCAAAAAATAATAATAATAAAATAAAATATTGGAACCAACTCCCCATGTTTAGATATTCGATTGATTCCAGTGTTTTGCTGCTATAATCAATGCTGGCATTAAATATTGTTTCCTGTATTCCCAGCACTTTGGTAGGCCGAGGCAGGCAGATCACTTGGGTCCAGGAATGTTAGACAAGCCTGGCAAACATGGCAAAACTTCATCTCGACTAAAAAAACAAAACTTAGCCAGGTGTGGTGGCGCACGTCTGCAATTCCAGTTACTCAGGAGGTGAGGCAGAAGAATCGCTTGAACCCAGGAGTCAGAGGTTGCAGTGAGCCAAGATCATGCCACTGCACTCTGGCCTTGGTGACAGAGTGAGACTCTGTCTCAAAAAAAAAAAAAAAAGTATTGCATATTTTCCTTTTTTGAAAAATATTTTTATTTTAGTGCACTTTTTTTTCCCTCTAGCCCAAAGATCCAATTTACTGCACATTTTAAATTATTCTTTCATATAGGAAATACCTTTAGTGTAAGTGTCCTTTTACATACTTGATTCGATAAGTTTGTATAGAGCTTCAAAGGGGGTGGCGTTAGAATGAATACAGGCTTCTGGAGAGTTAATACATATAAGAAGGGATAAACAATTCCTTTTTGTTCTCATGCCTTACTTTACTAGATTAACACTTAGTTTGCTTGCAGTGAGTGTGGAGGGGAGGGGACTGGAAGCAACCTAAACGGCTATTGGTAAAGTATAAATCTGCTGTACAACATGGTTAACCAGAAGCCATGCCACATGCAACTATTTAAACCTAAATTTAATAAACTTAAAAATTTAGTTCTGTGTTTATACTACCCACATTTCAAGTGCCACCTGGGGCCAGTGATGATCATAGTGGAATGTACAGATACAGAACATTTCCATTATCGTAGAAACTTCTGCTGAACAGTGTGGCTATACAACACTCTTCATGTGAAATACTATTAATATATGGTATTTTAAAGTGATCTGGAAGATCTGTATGTCCTGACATGGAAAGTTACAAATTTTTGTTTGTTTTTAACTTTTTATTTTGGAATGATTATTGACTCACAAGCCTAAGAGATTTTTATAGTAATTTTATAAGAATATGCTATGTGGGCCGGGTGTGGTGGCTCAGCCTGTAATCCAAGCACTTTGGGAGGCCGAGGCAGGTAGATCACTTGAGGTCAGGAGTTTGAGACTAACTAGCCTGGCTGACATGGTGAAACCCCATCTCTACTAAAAATACAAATATTAGCCGGGCGTGGGGGCAGGTGCCTGAAATCCCGGCTACTCAGGAGGCTGAGGCAGGAGAATCACTTAAGCCCCCCAGGAAGGTGGAGATTACAGTGAGCCAAGATCACCACAGTGCTCCAACTGCAGCCTGTGCCATAGAGCAAGACCCTGTCTAAAAAAAAAAAAGTTTTGTGAATTTTAAAAATAACTAGATTTTAAAAAAACCATTTCTGGCCAAATGCAGTGGCTCACACCTGTAATCCCAGCACTTTGGGAGGCTGAGGTGGGCGAATCACCTGGAGTCAGGAGTTTGAGACCAGCCTAACCAACATGGTGAAACCCCGTCTCTACTAAAAATAAAAAAAATAAATTAGCCGGGTGTAATGGTGAATGGCTGTAATCCCAGCTACTCGGGAGGCTTAGGCAGGAGAATTGCTAGAACTTGGGGGGCAGAGGTTGCTGTGAGCTAAGATTGTGCCATTGCACTCCAGCCTGGGCAACAGGAGCAAATTCTGTGTCAAAAAAACAAACAAACAAAAACCTTTTCTGAAGAGTGTATCTATAGATTAGTGAAGGGATACAGTGAGAGAGGAAATCACTTATTTTATTGGAGAAAGGCTTCACGGAGGAGGTGACCATGAGCTAGGTCTCTAAAGATAAGCGAGTAAATAAAGGATGTACACCAGAGAGAAGAGGAAGCTTATAGGACTGGATGGAAGCAGAATGCCGCAGACCAGGATTTAAAGCCCGAAGTAATTTGGCTAGTCTTACACTGGGGGAGTAGCATGAGAATTAAGTAGCATAATGTATATGAAAACACTTTCTTTTTTTTTTTGAGACCGAGTCTCACTCTGTCCCCAGGCCGGAGTGTAGTGGCTCAACTTCAGCTCACTGCAACCTCTGACTCCCTGGTTCAAGCGATTCTCCTGCCTCAACCTACTGAGTGGCTGGAATTACAGGCATGTGCCACCACGCCTGGCTAATTTTTGTATTTTTTGTAGAGGTGGGGTTTCACCATGTTGGCTAGGATGGTCTTGAACTCTCGACCTTGTGATCCGCCCACCTCAGCCTCCCAAAGTGCTGGGATTATAGGTATGAGCCACCTCGCCTGGTGAAAACACTTTCTAAACTGTAAAGTACTGTCCTGAACAACTCAAAGAAATGCAGGAATCAAGCAGCACCATGTGTGTGCCTAGAAAATTTGTATGCTTTGAAAACAACATGTATGTAAGACAGCATTCTTCTTCATATAAAAATAAATATTGATAAATGCAATTATATGAATAACAAATACATGTATAGCATTACGTATACATTAAGACTGAATTAACAGAATATTTACTTGTTTTGTATCTCTAAAGAGCCACTATTTTAAATTGTGTTCTCATATTGTGTCAAAAAAGAAAAGAAAAAAAGCTAGTCAGAAATATCATCTACCTCATGATGATTTCGTTTTTCTTTTGCATAAGCCTGTGTCTTTCAAATAATCCACAAGCAAATAACTTCATTCTGTAGATGAGAAATTATAAAAGACCATGTAATCAGCTGACAAAGGAACTGAAAACAAGCCCAGCGGAAATGCAGGGCTGCTCTTACAAAGTCACAATGTACTGTTCTGTGTGCCTCCCACTCTCAAAGTATATATTCCTGACATTGCTTGTCTCATAATTGGACTTTATGAATGAGAGCTGGAGGATGCTGTCTGGAGAGGTCTGAAAGGGACGTGCAGCAACAGCGGAGGTGCTGCCCAGACTGGAGGCGGCGCTCTGTGTGGGAACTTCAACCAAAGACCTGAATTGGAGACTTAGAACCCCGAATTTTCTTGTACATAAAGTGAGGGCTGTTTTCTTAGTCCTGAATGATGGGGGCTTTGAGTAGGTTCAGGTGACATATAATGTGAAAACCAAATGTGTAAGCTTGGTTTGCAGAATAGTTTGGGGTCCCGTGGCTTTCCAGAGTTTATCCTTCACAACTGTACTGGCAAGAAAGAGAGGTGAGTTCAGTAACTTTCATCTACTTCTTCGTTTTTGTTTTTGTTTTTTTTGAGATGGAGTTTTTGCTCTTGTTGCAAAGGCTGGTTCAAGCGATTCTCTTGCCTCCGCCTCCCGAGTAGCTAGAATTACAGGCATGCACCATCATGCCCAGCTAATTCTGTATTTTTAGTAGAGACGAGCTTTCTCCACGTTGATGAGGTTGGTCTCGAACTCCCAACCTCAGGTGATCTGCCTGCCTCAGCTTCCCAAAGTGCTGGGATTTCAGGCATGAGCCACGGGGCGTGACACTTTCGTCCTCTTTAGATTAGCTTCTTCATCCTCAATGTGGAGCAACTGCTAAAGCCATACTTACTAACATTTTCATAGCATGGTGGACTTTCTAAGGTGCATTTAATTTCACATCTCATGATTTAGCTGATGAATAGGACCAGTTAGGCAAGAACGAATTCACTGGGTCCTTGGAAATAATGAGTCATATTTAATAAACAATCTTTCCTGTGCACCTACTATGTAGGTACTACATGAGAGCCAGTCGCTGGGAGCTTTTATTCACATATAGAAGGGGCACAGCAAAGATTCTCTTTTGTTAGCAAAAATCCTGAAGGAAAAAACAAAAAACTTCTAAGCAGGGCATGCAGAAATAAAAAAGTAGGCTTGAAAAACTTCTGCAGGATTGGCACAGTGGCTCATGCCTGTAATCCCAACATTTTGGGAAGGCAAGGCAGATGGGTTGCTTTGAATTTAGGAGATCGAGACCAGCCTGGCCAATATGGCGAAACCTCATCTCTACAAAAGTACAAAAGTTAGGCAGGTATTGGTGTCTCTCACCTATAGTCCCAGGCACTCGAGAGGCTGAGGCTGGAGAATCTCCTGAGTCTGGGAAGCAGAGGTTATAGTGAGCCAAAATCTTGCCACTGCACTCCAACCTGGGCGACAGAGTGAGATTCTGTCTCAAAAAAGAAAAAAAAAAACTCTCCCAGGAAACAGGCCATTGTGTTAACGGTCTCTCTGTGTCTCTGGGTAGTAACATTGTGGATTTTTTCTCTCTGTTATGTTTTTCATCTCTCTGTCTCTCTCTCTCTCTCTCTCTCTCTTTTTAAACAATAGGCATATATAACTTGTATAAACAAAATAATAAAGAATTTTTCTTTTTTACTTCATCTTGGGGGCAGTCATCTTTGACTAAGGAAAAAAAAATTTTTAAGAGACAGGGTCTCACTACGTTGCCCAGGCTGGAGTGCAGTGGCTATTCACAGGCGTGATCCCAACTACTGGTCAGCACGGGCGTTTTAGCAAAAAACGTTTAAGAGATGAAGTCTCACTCTGTCACCCAGGCTGGAGTGCAGTGGCATGACCTTGGCTCACTGCAGCCTCAACCTCCTCAACTTAAATGATCCTCCCACCTTGGCCTCCAGAGTTGCTGGGACTACAGGTGCAAGCCACTACACCTGCTAATTTTTGTACTTTCTGTAGAGACAGGGTCTTATCTTGTTCCCAGGCTGATCTCAAACTCCTGGGCTCAAGCAATCCTTCTGCCTCAGCCTCCTAAAGTGCCAAGATTACAGGCATGAGCCACTGTGCCGAGCAGAGAAAAATCTTAAAGGAAAATGTCTCCAAAAGACTGTATGAAATAAGGAAGATAGATTCAAATGTAAATAAGTCAATTGATTAGAGTAGTTGACTGCCAATCATATTGATGGACATCATGATTCTATTTTTTTTTCTTCTTGTAAGAAGCCTCTTCCCAGAACCACCTATTGCAGTGCAGTGGCACGATTTCGGCTCACTGCAACCTCTGCCTCCTGGGTTCAAGCGATTCTCCTGCCTCAGCCTCCTGAACAGCTGGGACTAGAGGCATGTGCCCACCCCACCCAGTTAATTTTTGTATTTTACTAGAGACAGGTTTCACTGTGTTGACCAGGATGGTCTCGATCTCTTGACCTCGTGATCCACCCACCTCGGCCTCCCAAAGTGCTGGGATTACAGGCATGAGCCACCGTGCCCAGCCCTGAATTTTTAATCTTCTTTTGTTAACAGTAATAATGAGATCCTGAGGACAATAATATTGCATTTTGGATTAATATATAGCATTTTAGGATTAAAAAGCAATCGCCACCACCACAAGAAGAAAGTCACCCATTGCCTTCTGTTTTTGCATTTGTGTGGACCTCTCTGCTGTTATAGGTCTCTACGCCCCACTTAAGGTCTGGTTTAGTCAGAAAATCAGAGGGAGCCCACAGTGTATGAAAGGGCCATTCATCTCGAGGGCTGAGCATGAAGGTCCTCAGTCCACAGTGAGTGATCCTGTGCACAAACCCTCACAGTACAGATGGCTCCTCAGGGCAGGAATTAAAGATGAAGAGAGAAATGATTCTCTAATGGAACACAGTACATTAATTCACTTAGAGGGCACCAGGGTGTGCCTGCTTCACTGACTTTTCGGAAGACACAGAATTCGGCCCTATGTCCAGTTATAGTACATGAGTTTACGCCTTCACATGTGCCTCTACATTTCTTCTAATGAGGACCATGGCTTATCACCGGATTCTACAGGAGCTGCTTGCTGGTTTGAAAGCTCTCTAGGCAGTTTGAGTGTCAGAGACACTGAAGGCCCAAACTTCACCGAAGAGCAGGCAATGCCTTTCACTCAGGAGTTGTGGCAGTTGGCGGAGGCCTCCCGGAGGAGAAAAGAAAGGGGGAAGCTGTGCTGGGTGAGGCTGGCCTCTCCTAACTCTTATTAATAGAGAACATGTGGGCTGAGGCAAAAGCAGGGGCTGGGCTTGCTGAGTAAACAGGATGGGATGAGAAAGAGAATGATGCTTTTATAGTCTTGTGTATTATGGATCCAGAGAGTCTCTTTAACGGAGATGAAAGGGAGAGACAGATTTAATGGAAATTGTTTCCGAAGCTAAATGCGCGGGCCACGGATATGTCTTCACTTCCATTTCCCATGGATGGGGGCTAGATGGTCAATTGGCATCGCTGGCCACACTTCACTTTCATTTTTAAATCTATGGCTCAGGGCCGGGCGCAGTGGCTCACCCCTGTAACCCCAGCACTTTGGGAGGCCGAGGAGGGTGGATCACGAGGTCAGGAGTTCCAGACCAGCCTGGCCAACATGGTGAAACCCTGTCTCTACTAAAAATACAAAAATTAGCTGGGTGTGGTGGCGGGCACCTGTAATCCCAACTAATCGGGAGGCTGAGGCAGGAGAATCACGTGAACCCAGGAGGTGGAGGTTGCAGTAGGCCGAGATTGCACTGCTGCACTCCAGCCTGGCGACAGAGTGAGACTCTGTCTCAGAAAATAAAATAAAATCAAAAGTCCATGGCTCTGGTACACCTCTATTATCTGAGAATTTGTTTTTTAGACCCTTCATTTATTTATTCATTTTACTAATATTAATTGAATGTTGCTGTTGCCAGGCACTGTTTGGGGCACTGAGAATATCAAAATAAAGTGAAATAGGATAGGCAAGTGCAGAGCATTCACAGACTGGACCCGGGCGCTGGGAAAACATGAGTGATCATCCAGGTGCCTCTCGGGAAGGGTGGTCAGGGAGGGCTCCTCTGGAAAGTAGTTTATGACACCTACATTGAGCCTGGAGTTAGCCAGGTGGAGAAAAGAGAGAGAGGGTTTTCTAGCTAGGTGATTCCGTGTAGGTGAAAAAAAAAAGTTTAGAGTCTGGACATGACAAGAACCTTGCTGGCCGGGCGCAGAGACTCAAGCCTGTAATACCAGCACTTTGGGAGGCCAAGGCAGGTGGATCACGAGGTCAGGAGTTCAAGATCAGCCTGGCCAAGATGGTGAAACTGCATCTCTACTAAAAATACAAAAATTAGCCGGTGTGATGGTGGGCACCTGTAATCCCAGCTACTCGTGAGGCCGAGGCAGAGAACTGCTTGAACCCGGGAGGCAGAGGGAGGCAGAGGTTGCAGTGAGCCGAGGGCATGCTACTGAGCTCCAGCCTGGTGACAGAGCAAGACTCTGCCTCAAAAACAAAAACAAAAACAAAACAACTTGCAAAATAGGGGCAACAACAGCATCATTCCTTTAAAAGCATCTCCTCCTTTCAGGGAGAAGAGAGAAGACAAAGGCATCCCTAAGGACATTTGAGGAGGGCTGCATAGACAGGACACAAACATTATGCAGGTGCTTCAGAGAGCGTCCTGATGAGACTCCACATTTAGAGGAGTAAGAAAAACGTGCTGTTTGCATTGGAAACTTTCTGCCACGAACCAAATCATTGACTCAATTCCATGAATACTTTTTTTGAAAAAGAGCAATTTAAGACTATAAGGCAGGCAGATTCATACAGGAGTTTTCCCCTACCTTATCAAAAATGCTAATATATTTACATATGTACATATCTTAAGTAATTTGCCTCTGTTGTCTCAGAAGCAGCATTGCTAAAATAAACTATGGTGCTTATTACGTTTTAAATTTTGTATTGACTCCTGCATATCAGAAAATTTTATCATTGAAATCTAATTTTAATACCATATATGCATATATCAGTGAGATTCAGAAGACTGTTATAAAACCTTGAATCTTCCTATACGTATAAAAAACACATATAAACATGTTTATGACAAAAGTTTAACCAAAAAAAAAAAAAAAATGGCTAGAATTGGAGAACCAAACTGTTTCAAATTTTTTTCATTTATCAAGTTTATTCCAGACAACATAAAAAAGAACTCTGTCAGTATTAAAAAAAAAAACCTTTATTTCATGCCATTATTTCTTTTCAATCTGCTAGCTAAAAACATGTCCATATCAAGCTTTGTTTCCCGATTCTTATTACAGCCTCCGTAAAAATCATTAGAAATAGACTGTCTCAAAAACAGAAGCTGATTCCTCTTCTGCCCCAATTGTTAGTTTTCTGATTGACTTTGAAAACCAAAACTGTACTCTCTTTGAGGGAAAATAATCTATTTTTCTAGAGAATTTCAATCTGTCAGTCACCCTGATAGACACATAGCTCCTACTGTACATTTTTTGCTTCAGCTAACATATGTTAAAACAAAATCATTTTTAAAGCTAAAGGCAAGCCAACATTCTGATCAGCTTCAGAAGTTCTTTAGTTAACCAACGACTGCCAAGTTTTCTCAATGTAAAACATGTTCTTGACTCATTATCTTCAAGTCTCAAAGTGCGTGATCTGCCCCAGAAGAAGAGCTGCATCCAAATATTACGTCTTAGCCGAGAAGTTACAGTTGCTAAATTTGTAACTCATATATTTTTAGTTTTAAATCTCACAGAAAGAAACTTTAGCTCTAAGACGTGAAATGACTAAGAGGGAAAAAAAAGTTCAGGAAGTCTTCACTGTTCCTTATTTTTAGTCAATGATCCATTTGTGTGATGGCCAAAAGCATTGTTACAATGAATTACTGTAAGCAGACCGAGGCTACAATTTTCACTGATATTTCCTCTTAGGCACTGGAGAATTCGGCCTCCTTGGTTAAAAGTATAGATTGAGTTTAGGTAGTCAGGGTATTTTTCAGCAATTCTTTTTCAAAGAAATACTTGTATGAAAAATTGTTTTGGTCTATGCTGAAAACAGCGTGTAATTGTCCATAGTAACTGAAAGTTTTGTATGTCAGTCATCCAAAAGAACCCAGACATCTGAACACGTGCCAGATTCACTAAATTGCTACTCCAAAGGAAGAAAATCGATTAAAATGTTAAATAAGTCAGTGGAATAAAATCAGGGAGCCAGTTGCTTGCTTGCCGGCCTTCCTCTCTTTTCTCCTTTCTTCCCTCCCTCTCTCCCTCCCTTCCCTCCCTCCCTCCCTTGTTTCCCTCCCTCCTTCCCTGTTTTCCTTCCTTCCTTCCCTCCTCCTTTCCTTTCCTTCCTTTTTCCTTCCTTTCTTCCCTCCCTCTCTCCCTCCCTTCCTTCCCTCCCTCCCTTGTTTCCCTCCCTCCTTCCCTGTTTTCCTTCCTTCCTTCCCTCCTCCTTTCCTTTCCTTCCTTTTTCCTTCCTTTCTCCCTCCCTCTCTCTCTCCTTTTAACCCCATCTCTTTTTTTTTCCTTTTTCTCTTTTAATCCAGATATTTTTAGCCTGGAGCATGTTGGTCATGTTTTTACAACTCATCCACATTAAAGCACATTTCTGTCAGCCAGAAGAGTTAGAGCATACCAGTTATTTGAATAATCAGAACCCTCAGGTAAAAATGATTCAAGTGCCAGAAAACAGCAAGTCTCTTCAGCCTGCAGAGAAGTCGTTTCTCCCAAGAGTTTAGTACTGAAATTTCCTCCGAATCAGAGAGACAAATGCACGTGGACGTCAAGCTAGAATTTCTTCTCTGTGCTCTAGAAATGGACATTCTGAGACAGCATTGTCTTCCAAGTCTCTAGAGCCAATGCTGCAGGGAGGCCCAGAGGAAAAGGCAGGCATGTTAGACTTCTGCTGCTCAGGAATTAACTGCTCTTTAGTCATCCGGGGACTTTTAAAAAACAATTCCAGGCTGGGCCTGATGACTCACACCTGTAATCCCAGCACTCTGGGAGGCCGAGGAGGGTGGATCACCCGAGGTCAGGAGCCTGGCCAACATGGTGAGACCTCATCTCTACTAAAAATACAAAAAATTAGCTGGTTGTGGTGGAGGGCACCTGTAGTCCCAGCTACTCCAGAGGCTGAGGCAGGAGAATGGCTTGAACTCCGGAGGTGGAGGTTGCAGTGAGCCAGGATCATGCCATTGCACTCCAGCCTGGGCAACAAGAGCAAAACTCCATCTCAAAAAAAAAAAAAAAAAAAAAAAAAATTCCAGTGCCTGGGTGTCACTGGCAGAGTTTCCATCTTTGACCTGGGATATGGCCTGGGCCTCAGTATTTTCAAAAATCAGCAAACTTGAGGATCATTGTTTTAAAGCATGCAAATTTCAAATGTAGGCCTTAGACTGATTATGATAAAAGAAGCTGTTGTTTGGCCTGGCACGGTGGCTCATACCTGTAATCCCAACACTTTGGCAGGCTTAGGCAGGAGGATCCCTTGAGGTCAGGAGCTCGAGGTCAGGGGCTCAAGGCCAGCCTGGCCAACATTGTGAGACCCCTGTCTCTACAGAAAATTTTTAAAAATCACCAGTCATGTTGGTTACTCACCTGTAGTCTTAACTCCTCGGAAGCCTGAGGCTGGAGGATTGCCTAAGTCCGGGAATTTAAGCCTGCAGTGAGCTATGATTCTGTGACTGTGCCACCACACTCCAGCCTGGTTGATAGAGTAAGGTCCTGTCTAAGAAAAAAAACAACAGCACCTCATCTGAGCTGAAAAATTAATTGAAACGAGGAAAGATTTCTTCCTGATGTTTCTTATAATTATTCTCTTGTCAATTAATACAATTAAATGGCCATTTATTTATTTTGCAGTGATGATATATTTTTTTTTTTTTGAGACGGAGTTTCACTCTGCCCAGGCTGGAGGGCAGTGGCACAATCTCAGCTCACTGCAACCTCTGCCTCCAGGGTTCAAGTGATTCTCCTGCCTCAGCCTCCTGAGTAGCTGATTGTAGGCGCCTGCCACCACGCCCAGCTAAGTTTTGTATTTTAGTAGAGACAGGGTTTCACTGTGTTGGCCAGGATAACCTCGATCTCTTGACTTCATGATCTACCCGCCTCAGCCTCCCAAAGTGCTGGGATTACAGACATGAGCCCCCATATCCGGCCTAATTTTTTTTCTTTTTTGAGATGGAGTCTCACTCTGTTGCCCAGGCTGGAATTCAGTGGCACAGTCTTGGCTCACTGCAACCTCTGCCTCCCAGGTTCAAGTGATTTTCCTTCCTCAGCCTCTCAAGTAGCTGGGACTACAGGCACCAGCCACCATGCCCGGCTAATTTTGTATTTTTAGTAGAGATGGGTTCCTCCGTGTTGGCCAGACGAATCGCAAACTCCTAAACTCAAGTGATCCACCCACCCCGACCTCTGAAAGTGCTGGGATTCCAGGTGTGAGCCACTATGCACAGCCTATTTTGTGTTGATTTTTAATCACTTCTTTTGCTGCTCTTCTTGGATGAGAAACTTTACATCCAAGCCACACCAGACAGCTGTGGAAATAAATATCATGCTGTGTCTTTGCCTCTCAGGCCTGCTATACCAAAGAGTAGTGGAAGACTCAGTTTTCTGGTTTGACCCTAGTGAGCTGGCTCATTCAAAGAGAACAGTCGATATGCAGGACCAGCTACTGTGGCCACGCAGGCATGTTGGCCCAGAATCTTCAGATCTTCCAGTGTTCTCAAGAGAAGTCGGAAATCATCATCTTTATGTGAAATCTCCCAGTTTCTAAATGTTGGCAAGTAATTAAATTGTGGGCAGTCAAAACACATCTGCCAGCCAAATGGAAGCTGCCACTCTGCAACTTCTGTCCGAGAAGGCACTTCATCTCATCCTCATTCGGTCAGTGCCTACTCAGATTTCAACACTCAGTTCTGGAGACAGTTCCCGTGAAAGACTTCCCTGGCCACCTCTCCTCAACCGTACCAGCCTGCTGCTCCAACTCTGAGCACTCAGGTGTATCTCCTAAGCTTCTCTCCCTCCAGTGTGATAGTGTCTGTCTCCCCTAACAGACTGCCTGATACTGGAGGGCTGAGATGGTGTCTTAGCACATACTGTGTGTAAATATAAAAATTCAGGTCAGGTGCAGTGGCTCATGCCTGTAATCCCAGCACTTTGGGCGGCCGAGGAGGGTGGATCAAAAGGTCAGGAGTTCAAGACCAGCCTGACCAACAAGGTAAAACCCCATCTTTACTAAAAATACAAAAAATAGCCAGGCGTGGTGGTGCATGCCTGTAATCCCAGCTACTCAGGAGGCTAAGGCAGGAGAATCACTTGAACCCAGGAGGCGGAGGTTGCAGTGAGCTGAGATTACGCCACTGCCCTCCAGCCTGGCCACAAACCGAGACTTACCTCAAAATAAATAAATAAATATAAATAAACATTAGGAAAAAGTTTTCCATCTCCGAATGGATGTCATTATCTTTGTGGTTTGCGTCTCCTCCCTGATCTAATTCACTTACGAGCATCATCAGAACGTCCCCATAAGGAGATCATCATCCCTCAAAGAGGGTCAAGTAACCTGCAAAAGGTCACACAGGTGGCACCCTGAACCCAGGTTGGCTTCAAAGGCCACTCTCTCAACTAAGCTTATCCTTGACTATTTTTTATTTAAGTGGGAATAAGAATATTAATAGAACCTGCCGTAAAGGGTCGTTGTAAGGATTAATTATGCCAACAACTCTACACTGTGCTGGGTCCTTATTGTTACTCATGATTTAACGTAGTATCTCTAAACAACCCTGTGTATTACCATCTTTCAAATGAGGATTCAAGGTCAACTGCCAAGGTCACTCTGCTAGGAGGTTGCGGAGCTGAGATTTAAACATGAATCTGCCACCCAGTCCGTCACTTTGGCAGTTACACTAGAGGAGAATCAATCCGTTCCCCTAAATGTTCGCCAAACTGCCAATGCTTAAAACCCACCCCCACACATCAGGCTTGTACTGTTTACCTTCACTAGTACCCAAATGCAAGGAAGTGCCTTTTTTCTTTATATTAATCTTTTATATGAATAAAGATAAAAGCTAACATTATTGAGTTCCATGGTCTCAACCTTGTACTAAGCATGTGCCTTTCATTATATTCATTAATCTCTGTGAGGCATGCATTATTATTTTCAGATGAGGAAATCGAGGCTCAGAAGGTTAAGTAACTTGCCCAAAGACACAAAGTAGTGTTTAAGCCTAGACTCTGACTCCAAAGTCAATAAGGTTCTTAACCTCTCTGGCAGCCACTGAGGTTTCCCAGACCACTACAATGTCATTAAAACAAATAATAATAACATTACAAACCAACTTACCAACTCTTTATTGCATTACCAAGTCGTAAAAGAAAGAACATGCTAACATAAAATCTGTTGAGAGCCATAATCTCTGAGTAAAATCATTAAACACATTGAATGAGAGTTTCAGACACTGACTGTCTCATAAGTGCTGGTGGAAGCTTCGTCTTCTCCACTACCTCTGCTACTGATTTTTCCTTGTCCTTTTCTGCGCGGTCACTGTGCCACTCCACCATTTCTTCTCCGTAGCATTCCATATATTCTTTAATTTAGAGCTGGGATAATTGTCCCACAATTAGCATTGGAGTCCTATGACCTGGGAGAAGACAGCCCTGGGAGAGAAAGGGGGGTGGTGCCACCCAGGCAGTGGGGAACAGGCTGGGTAGCCAAGGGCATGGGTGGCTGTCCCTGCTGCGTTCACAGTCATGAAGGGAGGTGCCGGAGCACCGCGTTATGTGATGCAGAGTTTAGGAAAAAGAAGGATGAAAAAGGACAGGCAAAAGGGCAAAGTGCCTCTCGAACGTTACCTTCTTAACACTCAGACAGAGAGAAACAGTGGGCAAGAAGAAGGCATGTTGGCAAAGCAAAGGATGTTCTCACTGTATTGACCAACCTCCACAGGTATCACTCAGAAAGTGTGACCTGGGATCCAGATTCGGTCCTTATGACTGCCAAGTCTGGGCGTGTTTCCCATGCCGCAAGAGACCTGCCCAAAGCGAAAAGGCTAAGAAATGATGAAGCTAGATTTAGAACCCAGGGCCTTTGACTTCTTATCACTCTGTTTCCACGATACCAGTTTTGATTCCCACAGCTGAGTCAGGCCACACTTCACAACGACAGCAGATGTAGTATCAGCAGTTGCTGCCTCCCAATGACGTCGGGGTGCCTGATCAAGAGCACAGGTGATCAGGAAGGAAAAGGCAGGAGAAAGAACAATGTGGAAAAGAGAAAGCTGAAGGCCCGAAGAATTTTCTGAGATGAGGAGACTGACAGATTCCCTCGCCACCGTCTCCAGAACATAACACTCTGTGGTATTCACACCATACCTGACCCTGTGCTAACCACCGCCACAGTCATTTTGAACAGTGTGCTTTTCAGACTCTTGAGATGAATACACTTATTCGTGATGAACCTCATTCTCAGTGGGGACATACCTGACAAATCCAATTATCTGTAAGAAGAAGGCAGTACACAATTGCTTAAAGAATAAATAACTCTTTTTTTGTTTGTTTTGTTTTGTTTTATTTTGAGACAGAGTCTCGCTCTGTCACCCAGGCTGGAGTGCCGTGGTGTGATCCTGGCTCACTGCAACCTCTGCCTCCCGAATTCCAGTGATTCTCCTGCCTCAGCCTCCCCCAAGTAGCTGGGATCACAGGTGCCCACCTCCATGCCCAGCTAATTTGTGCATGTTTTAGTAGAGCGGGGGTTTCACCATATTGGTCAGGCTGGTCTTGAACTTCTGCCCTTGTGATCTGCCTGCCTCCGCCTCCCAAAGTGCTGGGATTACAAGCATGAGCCACCATGCCTATCCAAGAATAAATAACTCTTTTGTGAAGAGCAGAAGCAAAGCATGAGGAGGAACAGGTCCGGTAGCCCTGGTTGGAACACACAATTTGCCAAAATCTCCAAAACGGGTAGTCATGTTTTATGCAACCAATACATCGAAGGATATTTAACCTGGAGGATCTGTTTCAGTGAGTTTTTCTACTAGCACATTAGGAAGACAGGTGTTTGGAGGTCTTTTTGGAGGGGAATGGACAAAGGTAGAGAAAAAGAAAAGCTAAAAAAGGAAGCTGAAACCTGCTTTCCCTTGTATCAGGAAATGTTCATGTATTTTACGCCCAATCTGTGTTGACCATATTTGACTTGCAGTCAATGCAAGCAGCATCTGACCCTCGGAAGTTAATTCTACAGAGCAGTGGACCTGAGTTAGCAAGGTCTCATCCTATTACCTTCTGATAAAAAATTAATTCTTTTTCTCTGTCTCACAGTGAGTCCCTGACACTTTTAACCATTCGTGTTGCTAGTGAAAGAAATAAACTAAAAATTCAACCAAGGGCTTTACCTGAAACTCTTTGGTGAGTTTAAGGGCATTTTATTTCTTTTCACTGAACATTTTATTTTCCTTACTAACTAAAATAAGAAAATGTATACATGGGGACATGGGCAGGATTTGACCTCAAAATGCAGGGGCAGATTTACTAATTTGGTCAGGTTTCTTACTAGGTTCCAAGAAGCATTTACCAATGGAAAGCTAGAAGCCATTTTTTTTGGGGGGGGGGACAGAGTCTCACCCTGTTGCTCAGGCTGGAGTACAGTGGCACGGTTTCGGCTCACTGCAACCTCCACCTCCCGGGTTCAAGAGATTTGCCTGCCTTCAGCCCCCCGAATAGCTGGGATTACAGGCACCTGCCACCAAGCCAGCTAGAAGTCTTAAAGTCCTTTCTGAAAAGTCTCCTTTGATATATTGCTAAGTAGAAAACAACTAAAAAACCGTATTAATTATGTCACCACAATTTTGAAGAAATAAAACACATGTAAATACACACACATAAAAAGATGAGGAGGAAATACACTAAAAGGTTGGCAGTCGTTTCTCTGGATATTGACAGTAGGAGTGGTCTTTTCTTTCCTTCATTTTTGCCTTGGTCTACTTTACAATTTCCTCTCTGTCTCTCTCCCTTTTTTTTTTCTTGAGATATTCTCAGTCACCCAGCCTGGCTGGGTACAGTGGCATGATCTTGGCTCACTCCAACCTTCACCTCCTGGGTTCAAGGGAGTCTCAAACCTCAACCTCCTGAGTAGTTGGAATTATAGGTGTGTGCCCCCATGCCTGGCTAATTTTACTTACTTCCTTTTTTTTATACATAAAGACAGGGTTTCACCATATTGGTCAGGCTGGTCTCAAACTCCTGACCTCAGGTGATCCGCCTGCCTCAGCCTTCCAAAGTGCTGGGATTAGAGGCGTGAGCCACCGCACCTGGCAACTTACTTACTTACTTACTTTTTATTTATTTATTTATTTATTTATTTATTTATTTGAGACAGAGTCTCAGTCTGTCGCCCAGGCTGCAGTGTACTGACAGGATCTCAGCTCACGGCAACCTTCACTTCCTGGGTTCAAGGGATTCTCCTGCCTCAGCCTCCAAAGTAGCTGGGACTACAGGCACACACCACCATGCCTGGTTAATTTTTTGTATTTTTAGTGGAGACAGGGTTTCACTGTATTAATCAGGATGGTCTTGATCTCCTGACCTCATGATCTGCCTGTCTCGGCCTCCCGAAGTGCTGGAATTACAGGTATGACCCACCACGCCCAGCCTAATTCATTTTTTTGAGATGGAGTTTTGTTCTTGTTGCCCAGGCTGGAGTGTAAAGGCACGATCTTGGCTCACTGCAACCTCCACCTCCTGGGTTCAAGCAATTCTCTTACCTCAGCCTCCCAAGTAGCTGAGATTACAGGCATGCACCACCATGCCTGGCTAATTTTGTATTTTGGTGCAGAAGGGGTTTCACCATGTTGGTCAGGCTGGTGTCAAACTCCTGAACTCAGGTGATCCACTCGCCTAAGCCTTCCAAGGTGCTGGGATTATAGGCGTGATAAAAGTACCCTGTGTACTTTTTTCTACTTTTAACAAATATTTATGCTTTAATAAGAAAGAAATCCAGTAAGTGTTATTTTTAGCACTTTTACTATTTCAACATTTAAACAAATGCTTAAACCTACCCTGTTTCTCCCAGGGGACTCCCAAATCCCTTTCGCCACCCTGTACAGCTGGGTACTACCCCCAGTCCCTGCAAGAGGCTGAAGATTTATTCTCTGGAGAGAGTGAAACAGTCTCTGGAGTAGGGAGACCAGGCACAGCTGAGGACAGAAGTACTGTACCGAGTGAAAGGGTCACTGAGTGAAGATTCTGACACACACTCACACACTGGCTTACACACCACCAGCGCTCTTTCTGTACTGGTCCCTATCATACCTTTACCTTCTGGCTGAAAATGGAAGTGTCTTCTCTGATAGCACAAGAAAAGAAAACTAAAGATACTAACTCTAGAGTTTCCCCAGCTAAAACTTCTAGGCTTACCGCCTCACAGTGACTCTCAGTCTATAAACCCTTATCTCTTAGATCAGGCTTGTCCAACCCGAGTTCCGTGGGCCACAGGCCAGCTTTGAATGTGGCCTGACATAAATTCATAACCTTTCTTAAAACTATGAGTTTTTAGCAGGGCACAGTGGCTCACTCCTGTAATCACAGCACTTTGGGAGGCTAAGGTGGGTGGATCACAAGGTCAAGAGATCAAGACCGTCCTGGTCAATGAGGTGAAATCCCGTCTCTACTAAAAATACAAAAATTAGCTGGGCATGGTGGCGCCTGTAGTCCCAGCTACCCGGGGGGCTGAGGCAGGAGAATTGCCTGAACCCAGGAGGCGGAGGTTGTGGTGAGCCGAGATCGCACCATTGCACTCCAGCCTGGGTAACAAGAGTGAAACTCCGTCTCAAAAAAAAAAAAAAAAAATAGCCAGGTGTGGTGGTGTACACCTGTAATCCCAGTTACTTGGGAGGCTGAGGCAGGAGAATTGTTTGAACCTGGGAGACAGAGATTGCTGTGAGCTGAGAGCACATCATTGCACTCCAGCCTGGGCAACAGAGCAAGACTCCGTCTCAAAAATAAATAAATAAATAAATAAATAAATAAATAAATAAATAAAACACGTTATGAGTTTCTTTTGAGTCTGCAAAATTCTTCCAATTAGTAAACGTTATGAGTTTTTTTGCAATTTTATTTATTTATTTATTTAGCTCATCAGCTATCGTTAGCATTCGTGTATTTTCTGTGTGGCGCAAGACAGTTCTTCTTCCATTGTGGCCCAGGGAAACCAAAGGATTGGACACCTTTGTCTTAGATACAACTAAAAAACCAAGGCTGATAGACTGAAAAAAAAAAAGCCTTTAACACTAAAATGGTAAGTTAAGCAAATGGATAGAAAAGAGCTACTGGAGTGAAACAGATTATACAATAAAAATAACAACCCAGAAGATTCGAACACCATTAGGTAAAATATGGTAATTATGAAACAAGGACAAAACATTATTTTTAATAAACATTTACAAAATAAAAAGGAATTATTGGAAATTTAAAAATATAAAAAAAGGCAATAGAAGATTGGATGATAAAACTAGTCCTGGAAGTAAAGCAAAAAGACAAAGAGTCAAAAAACATAAAAGCAGACCCAGCGCGGCAGCTCGGCCTGACCAACACGGAGAAACCCCATCTCTACTAAAAATACAAAAAGTAGCCGGGTGCAGTGGCTCATGCCTGTAATCCCAGCACTTTGGGAGGCTGAGGCAGGTGGATCACCTGAGGTCAGGAGTTCAAGACCAGCCTGACCAACATAGAGAAGCCCTGTCTCTACTAAAAACACAAAATTAGCCAGTTGTGGTGGCGCATGCCTGTAATCCCAGCTACTCGGGAGGCTGAGGCAAAAGAATTGCTTGAACCCAGGAGTCAGGGGTTGCAGTGAACTGAGATCATTCCACTGCACTCCAGCCTGGACAACAAAGCAAGTCTCTGTCTCAAAAAAAAAAAAAAAAAAGAAAGAAAGAAAGAAAGAAAAAGAAAAGAGAAAAGCAAAGATAAAATTAGAAGACAGCCTTAAAGATACGGTATCCAAAGAACAGGAGTTCCAAAAACTAAATAAATATAAATAAAATAGAAGATAGAAACCTACAATGAATTAATTTTACAGTTGTACCTAGTCCAGAGGATGTTTTCATATTCAAAAGGACTTACTGAGTATCCAACAAAAAGGATAGAAACAATCCCACACTAAGGCATATTACAGAAAAATATAATGTCGTGGAGATGTAAAGGTCTTACAAGCTTCCAGAGAAAGGAAAAAAGTCACAACAAAAGATTTTCAGACCTTTTCATAGCAACACTGGAAGTTAGAAAAGAACCGTGTCCTCAAAATTCTAAATGAAAATAATTACTAACACAGAACTTTATATCGAACTGAACTTTTATCATGTATGATGTTAGGGAAAAGAAAACACATTTTTAGGAATTACAAGTTTTCCAAACATTTACTTCTCTTCTTTACTTTCTCAGAAAGCTATTCGAATGTGGTCAGTAAACCAGAAAGCAGAAGCAGTGGATACAGGAAGCGGAATTTCACACAGGGACCATTAAAGGGAAATCCAGGGTGGCGGTGAAGGGAGTCGCTGAGAGCAGCTAGTCCGAGGTGGAGCAAGCCGTAAAGCTCCGGGAGAGAATCTTCAGGGAGGTAAAACTGGGGGGCTCTGTGATGTGTCTGAACATCCTAAGAGAAGACAAATACCCAAGAGTACACATTGAACTAATGATTAAAATAAAACCCAGAAAAAGAAAACAAGGCAAAAGGAAAAAATAAAATAAAATAATTATTAGGAAAACAAAATTGTATAAGAAAGAAAATGCAAGCCGGGTGTGGTGGCTCATGCCTGTAATCCAAGCACTTTGGAGGCCAAAGCGGGCAGATCACCTGAGGTGGGGAGTTCAAGACCAGCCTGACCAACATGGTGAAAGCCCATCTTTATTTTAAAAGAAAGAAAGAAAAAGCAGTGTCATGGTTTGCAGTATGACTCAGCTGTGAAGAATTATCATGATGTAAACCCTAATGCTGACCAGGTAAAAGTTATGACATAAATATATTGGAAGGAGATGGGTCAGGGAGTGTGGTATACACAGGGGGGTGTGGTGGAGACAGGGAGAAAGAGAATTAACCTCCTCTTCTGTAGTGGGAAGTTATTTTTGACAACTGAAAAATCAAGAAGTTAGCAATATAAACACGTTATACAGAAACATAAAAGCAAATATGAAAAGCACCCACTGGCCAGGCGTGGTGGCTCATGTCTGTAATCCCAGCCCTTTGGGAGGCCAAGGCAGGTGGATCCATGAGGTCAGGAGATCAAGACCAGCCTGCCCAACATGGCAAAACCCCGTCTTTACTAAAAATACAAAAATTAGCTGGGCGCGGTGGCACGTGCCTGTAGTTGCAGCTGCTCAGGAGGCTGAGGCAGGAGAATTGTTTGAACCTGGGAGGCGGAGGTTGTCGTGAGCTGAGATTGCACCACTGCACTCCAGCCTGAGTGACAGAGCAAGACTCCATCTCAAAAATGGAGATGCATGACAGGGATTGCTTCTGGGGAGGAGGCTATGGGAGACAGGGAGGTAGAGAATCACTGCTTTTCCTCATAAACCTTGCGGAAGCTTTTTGCACTTTAAACTGCAGCCATATAGCACTTTGATGCAAACATAAAACAAGAAAATCTAAATATTTTATGAAGGAGTGAGTGGCTGACTTTTGGAGCTTTGCATATTTGGGTTGCGTATTTTGTAACATATCTCAGTTACATATTTTGGAGCTTTATATATTTGGGTTAGACTCTCACTGCAGCACTAACCTTGATCTGACCTTGTGTGACTTCCTGAACCTGTTTGTTTCCATCTGTGAAACTGGGACCATGGCAGTTGTGAGGATTAAATAAGGTTTCACGTGTAAGGCCTTTTGCCAATATTGGACAATTAATGTCAGTTCCCGTTTCAAATGGCCAAGGCTCACTTGGAGTGCGATGGCACGATCTCGGCTCACTGCAATTTCTGCCTCCTGGGTTCAAGCGATTCTCCTGCCTCAGCCTCCTGAGTAGCTGGGATTACAGGCACGTGCCACCATGCCCAGCTAATTTTCTGTATTTTTAGTAAAGACGGGGTTTCACCATGTTGACCAGGATGGTCTCGATCTCTTGACCTCGTGATCCACCCGCCTCGGCCTCCCAAAGTGCTGGGATTACAGGCGTGAGCCACCGTGCCCGGCAATCATTCCTCATTTTATTGCATTGGTTGTGATGGGTCCTTTGTTTGCTTTGCTTTTTTTTTTTTTTTTTATTTCAGCCTTTCTTCAAAATATTTATTAAGATATTTTGTTCATACACATAACAAAAACCAAGTTTTCAGGCCAAGCGCAGTGGCTCATATCTATTAAACCCAGTACTTTGAGAGGTCGAGGCAGGAGGATGACTTGAGCCCAAGAGTTTGAGACTAGGCTGTGCAACATAGGAAGACCCTGTCTCCCCAGAAAAAAAAAGGAAAAAGATGAGCCAGGTGTGGTGGCACCCACCTGCTTTCCTGGCTGCTTAGGAGAATCACTTGAGTCCAGGACGTCAAGGCTGCAGTGAGTCAGGTTTGTGCCACCACACTCCAAACTGGGTGACAAAGTGAGGGCATGTCTAAGTTTTCTGACTTGTCAAAGGTGACCACTTTATCTTTTTGTTTTTGTTTTTGAGATGGAGTTTCGCTCTTGTCGCCCAGGCTAAAGTGCTGTGGCACCATCTCGGCTCACCGCAACCTCTGCCTCCCGGATTCAAACGATTCTCCTGCCTCGGCTTCCCGAGTAGCTGTAATTACAGGTGCCCACCACCATGCCTGGCTAATTTTATATTTTTATTAGAGACAGGGTTTCTCCATATTGGCCAGGCTAGTCTCGAACTCCTGACCTCAGGTGATCCTCCCACTTCGGCCTCCCAAAGTGCTGGGATTACAGGTGTGAGCCACCACTCCTGGCACGACGTTATCTTATAAGGGAAAACACTTCCTGACTTCTTTAATGATAAAAATTAGTGCTTTTTAATGGAATTTAATCTATACATATTCTGGCATATTAAAAGCAAACTAAGAAAAAATGTCCTTTTATGAAATGACTTGTTGTTCAAGGTTTTCTAAGCCTTCCCTAGGAAGAGGTAGTGTCATGCAAAGAGGAAGAAAGGGGCCAGGCGTGGTAGCTCATGCCTGTAGTCCTAGCACTTTGGGAGGCTGAGACAAACAGAAAAAAAAAGTATAGTATATTAAACTTCCCCAATCCAGCCTCAACCCTTCTTCTGTAACTCAGGCTGCCAGCCCAGGATCATGGCCTCAGACATGGCAGGCTCTTTTCTGGCCACACACATCCAGCCACGCGTGTACCTTGTACCAAAGGCCAGGGGTGAAATGTCCCTCATAGTTCAGAATTTCTCTTTTCTGCAACCACAGTTATGCACAGAAGTTGTGACAGTTTGGGCAGTCGTGGTCATTTCAGGGACTCCAGGTGACTGCAGTGACTAAAAGGAAGTAGAAGAAGTTGCCTTTGCTCATACCTCCAGCTACATATACATTTTTTTAACAAACAGATTTTTTTTTTTTATTTTTTGAGATAGAGTTTCTCTCTGTCACCCAGGCTGGAGTGCAGTGGCGTGATCTTGGATCACTGCAACCTCTGCCTCCTGGGAACAATTCTTCATCCTCAGCCTCCTGAGTAGCTGGGATTACAGACGTCAGCCGCCAAGCCAGGCTCATTTTTGTATTTTTTAGTAGAGATAAAGTGTTGCCGTGTTGGGCAGGCTAGTCTCGAACTTATGACCTCTGGTGATCTGCCTTCCTCGGCTTCCCAAAGTGCTGGAATTACAGGTGTGAGCCACCGCGCCCAGCTCAACAAGTATTCACTAAACAACTACTCTGTGAGGTTCCACGTTTTCTATTATGTGATATGAGGGATATAAAGATGAAGAGCACGTACGTCCTTAGAAAAGCAGGCAATCTAGAGGAGGGTGTGGACACATCAACAAATAACTGCAAAGACTGACATGCAGTGTGCGATGGGAGCACAGAGGAAGGAGTAACTCGGCTTGCCCGGGCTGACTCTAAGTTGGTCTTCTGCCTGAGTTAGAGTTTCTCAGCTTAACCAAAGGTGGATAGGAGAAGGAGTCCAGTCAGGAGACAGAGCACAGAAGTATTGCTGGGTGCAGTGGCTCACGCCTGTAGTCCTAGCACTTTGGGAGGCTGAGATGCGCGGATCACTTGAGGTTAGAATTTCAAGACCAGCCTGCCAACATGGTGAAACCCTGTCTCTACTAAAATTATAAAAATTAGCTGGGCCTGGCGGTGGGTGCCTGTAATCCCAGCTACTCGGGAGACTGAGGTAGGAGAATCCCTTGAGCCCAAGAGGCAGAGGTTGCAGTGAGCCAAGATCACGCCATTGCACCCCAGTCTGGGTGACAGAGTGAGACTTTGTCTCAAAAAAAAAAAAAAAAAAAAAAAAAAAAAAAAACCACGGAAGTATTTAAAAGAAGAAGGAAAAAAAAACTTAGTTCATGCAAGGAAGTCAGTAGGTCTGAGTTTACATAATGTATAGTAGATAATCAGAAAAAACACGGGAGAGATGATCAACTTTGAATTTTCCCCCATAGTTTCAATTTGATGTATGTGCGTGCAGGTATTTATACACATATATAATGACATTTATGTAAACAAAGCACTGTTCCAGATATTGCAAATCTAGAGATCATTTTTTGCAGTGTTTCTCAGAAGAAAACAGACATGACACGTAATGCAAATGATAACTCATGGAAAGCAAGTCTACAGAGAACTACAATAACATTGACCAAGTATTTGGCAAGATTTTTCAATGAGTAAAATCTAGAATAGTTAGACAAACGGACAACCTGCATGTCCTTCAGACAGTCCTTCATAAATAACATCGTGATCAAACAAGAGTTTGATAAGAATTAGGCAATAGGAAGTTGAGTTTATAGTCTTTGCAAATACTTAAATCTGAAGTTGATTGTGATGAAAGTTGATATTCACTGGACAGCTGCAATCAGTGAGCTGATATGATTTTATATAATTTATATGGGTGAGTTTTAGGAAGGAGTGTGAGGAAGAGCAGGGAGACCCATTCGGGGATTTATTATATTGTCTGAGATGGAGAGAAAAATAGACAGAATTGAATTAGGAAGTGATGATACATGCAGGAGTCATTCAAGTGGTAGAATTGCTCAAGTTTTGCAATCAATCAGTGCCGGGGAGTGAGAAGTAAGAAGCGTCTTAGAAGCTTCTTAGATTTCTGGTATGCATTTCTGGGTGAGTTTTAATTCTCTTCACTAGAATAATAAAGAGTAGATTGGGAAAGGCAGACTGTAATTATGAGTTCTGGTAAAACTCGATGTTAGGAAGCGGTGAAAGAGTGGACATGATTTATCTTTTTAGTGTAAGAAGAACAAATGTTGATGAGACAGCGATGGTACCACACATCAGCACAGCCACATCAGGAGACAATTTTTCAGTATTAATATAATATTAAATGCATGCATCACATGACCTAACAATTCTATTTCTTGGTATTGACCTCAGAAAAAACATAGGTGCACTAGAAAAAATATACAAAGAAATGTATTGTAGCATTGTTTGCAATATAAAAAATTTAAAGTACTGAAATTATCTTTGATATGGAAATGATTCAATAAACCATGATCATGTTTGCAGATTTGCTGAATGATAAAAATCACCTAGGATACTGGTAGAAATGAATTTATTGGCTGGGCACGGTGGCTCACGCCTGTAATCCCAGCACTTTGGGAGGCCAAGGCGAGTGGATCACCTGAAGTCAGGAGTTTGAGACCAGCTTGGCCAACATGGTGAAGCTCTGTCTCTACTAAAAATATTTTAAAAAATAAAAAAAGTAGCCCAGTGGCCAAGCATGGCAGTGGGTGCCTGTAATCCCACTACTCGTGAGGCGGGCGGCTGAAACATGAGAATCTCTTCAACCTGGGAGATGGAGGTTGCATCACTACACTCCAGCTTGGGCGACAGAGTGAGACTCTGTCTTTAATAATAATAATAATAATATTCATCATCATCATCATCATCATCATCATCATCTCTTCAACCCGATTCCTGGTTCCATGAAACGAGACTCTCCAAGGGGTGAGGGCTGAATATTTCTAGGTGACTCTTATCATTAGGAAACTTGCAGAAACAGTTAAGGAAAGTATTTCCTTAGATGAGAAATTAAAAGAATGCAGGTGGAATTGTGTGAAGCAACTCAAAATGAGCTCCAAAAATACTGAGTGTTCAACAGAGGCTGCAGATGAACCCACACTGTGATGCCGTTACGAAGCCACCGACTCACACACAGAGCAATGGTGTTGGAGAGGTGAATATGGGCTTGAGAAGCCTCTTAGATTTCAAGGAACTTCTGTCATGTCTATAATGTTTGATTTTTCTTTTTACAATCAAAACGTAGTCATGTATTAATTCTTTAATTAAAAGCACATATTTATTTACTGCTCGTGTGGTTGAGGTGATGAAGGTTGCCTTTGCAAAATTTATGATTTGTCTCAGATCCTACATACACTCTGAGGCATGTCCTTGTCAAATGTTATCTACTTATTTATCAAATATCTGACACTGTTCTCTACACACAATGAGGCAGGTTCGTTGCTTTGGAAAGGCAGGGCAAGGGGGGGGCAGTAAAGACGGGGACTAGGGCCAGGAAATCCCCTGCCACTTCCACGCCCACCCATCTTTCAAGAGCCAACTTGAACTCTGCCTCCAGGGTTCACTTCCCAGCACATGATCTCACCTCTGTCTTCTACACCCTGTGACACTTCCTCCATCTACTCACGTATTTGTCTACGGGTCTCACCCCTCTTCCCACACTATCCCCCTCCATTCCACTTTATATTTCCCCAAAGCCCCACAGGGCCCTGCATACACAGCACTCAGCTATGCCTCTGAGGTCTGAGAATGTCTTCTCCTCTCCATTGTAATTACTGCTCAGTGGAAGTCACGCAGTCCTCTTTCCCCTTACGTCCTCACCCCATCTCTCCCTCCTCCACACTGCTGCCTAGAACTCCTGCAATAGGAAACATGTGTTTTCATTACATAATCAAAGCGAAGGCTCAATATCCAACCCGCCTGGAGAGAGCCATAAAAAGTAAATGGTTGCATCCCATTCTTTTGGAGTCCACAACGGACAGACGTGAAAGAAGAGAGAGTAGCCAGTTCCTACATCCCTCGGGTAAGGTGAAGAGCAGACTTGGAGAACAGAAGCTCCACTGGCTCCTTGGGGAGGAAAAACAGCATGGAAAACGAGGCTTTTCTTCATAAGTGTGCCACGTCAGTCACCCATAGCCACTTCTGCCTTTCATCTATTCCCTGGCAGCCATCCTAAGAAGAACAACTGTCTTGACGTGAGACAGATTATGTCAAGGCCTTCCCCTTGAGGCCAATGTACCGAGGAAGATGGGGAACAGCATTTCACAGTGTCGCCCTTCAATCCTCTCATGAGTGACTCAGTCTGACACCAAGCTGAGGACATTCTCCATGAAACCATGCCAGGTTTCCAGCTGGTTTCAGACCAGCAGCCACAAAGCAATCAACAAACCACAGTTTTTTTTATGTAAACGGTATGCCCTGGAACTTTGCATCTCACGCCGCTTGGGCTAAGGTCTCCTTGCCCTAGATCTCTGCACAGTCACATTGATTTTACTATTTGTTTAACTCCTGTATCAATCAGGGCGCTGGCACATAACATTTGGTACCTCAGATTGGGTAGTTTGGGGAAAGTTCATGAAAGGAATGTTTGTAAACAGCCGGAAGACGGTTCTATCTCTTGGTCCTGGTATTGGTGAGACAGATTTGTCACCTCTCTGTTGGAAGCTGCAAGGAACGGGAGTCCCCATCTCGGGGAGTCAGAGCTACATGGTAAGGGCTGCCTGATGGGTGCTGTCAAGAGAATAAATGCCCTAATTTCAGTCTCCCTGCTTCTGATTTCTTCCCTATGTCTTCATTGGCCAAACCCTGCTGGAAGCCAAAGCCCAAAGAAGCTCACTGATGTTATCTTCAACCGGACTTCCCTCTAGGTCACAGGCAGGTGGAGGAGAATGAACAGTGACTCTGGAGGGGCAATGGAAGACGTACAGGACAACTGTGCTGTCTGTCCTTTGCTCAAAAACCATCACCAGTGGAATTTGGGTGTGCAAGACCATTTATAGTCTGAAGCAGTACCACCTCTCCACCCCATCTCTTACCATTCTCACCATGTGACAGTGCTATGCTCAAGACAGAAGGCAGTGTTGGCCAGGCATGGTGGCTCAAGCCTGTAATCCCAGCACTTTGGGAAGCTGAGGCAGGGGGATCACCTGAGGTCGGGAGTTCGAGACCAGCCTGACCAACATGATGAAACCCCATCTCTACTAAAAATACAAAATTAGCCAGGTGTGGTGGCAGGCACCTGTAATCCCAGCTACTGGGGAGGCTGAGGCAGGAATCGCTTGAACCTGCAAGGCAGAGATTGTGGTGAGCTGAGATCGCACCATTGCACTCCAGCCTAGGCAACAAGAGCAAAACTCTGTCTAAAAAAAAAAAAAGATATAAGGTAGTGTCTCTGCCCATGCCTCGCACTTCCACACCTGTGTGCCCCCTTGTGCATCCTCCTCTGCCTGACCCATTCCTCTCTTTCCCTCTTGTAGAATTTCTACCTGTCTTCCAAGGTGAGGTTCAATCATCTCTCTTTGAAACCTTCCTTGATCTTACTCTCTTCAGATAGGCTACATCAATTTTGTCTTTTTCATACAGCAGCACAGTAGAAGTATGTGAGTGCCTGCTTTATTCCCGTACCTTTTCCCTGCTGCTCTACTGACACTGCTCAGGGATGAAGACTTCATGGTCATTATCACTAGGAATGACCACAGCCGTCATTTTCTGAGTCCTATTATGTGCCAGACCTACCTCCATTAATTTATTTTCTCGATTAATTCGATGAAGCTCTTTGTTTTTATCCAAAGTACATGCATGAAAACTGATTTTGAGAAAGACTGATGGACTAGCACAAGGTCACCCAGCTAGTTGGCAGTGGGGCTAGGATTCAAACCTATGTCCATCCAACTCCCAAGTCCCTGAAAGTAACCAGAGTGGACGCCGCCCCTCAGCTTCGTGTCCCCAGAGGTGACCCCGCTCTGGTTACTGCATAGCTGGTGACTGAGACGTGTTTCTGAATAAACAACCAGAAGAATGATACATTGACAAAGTCTTTTGACTGTGCGTGCATTGTTCTGGTATGGGTTGACGCATGGCCTTGATTTTCTGCAGCCTCATCTCCAGGCTCAGAGTTTCTAGCCAGGTTCCATGATGCTGGCAAAACTAAACTTTGTCATCACTGTGTTTGTTAAGTGGCTTCTCAGAAAAGAATCATCAGCAAACAGAATCCCTTAGAAGACTATGGTGTTGTCCTTGATCCTAGAGCAGGCTTGGAAAATTTTTGCAAGGAATGGAAGAACAGCGTGGCAGTAGCCGCTAAGCAATATGTCCTTGTAAAAACATAACACAAACTGGTTTACACGGCACAGACTGGGAGCTGAGAAAAAAAGAGGAAATACATTTTAAAAATGAATCTTTTTATAACGATAACAGCCCCCATAGATTGGGAGCTTTTTGTGTGGCTGACTCTGCTTAGTACTTCACATGCATTACTCCTAACGTTTTAGCAGCCCAGAAAGGCAGGTCTTACTTCTCTTTCTCATTCCCATTTTAAAGAACAGGAAACTGAGGCTCAGTGAGCCTAAGTAACTTGTCCAAGGCCTCCCAAACACACATAATATCTGGCTCCAGAGGCCATGCTTACATTTGCATGGTTCTACCCTGATTCTCTGAAAGACGTAAATTAAACACTACGAGCTAAAACAGAACCAACATTATCATAAGGGAAATCCCTTATGAACCTTTGGAAATTCTACGGCACGTCAAGGTAATTCTGATTATCAAATGTAATTGTAAAACCCAGTTTTAGAATTCTAAATAACATTTGTCTTTACATAATTACCTCATCAAAACCTTCCTTTTACACCTTTGTAAAGTAGGTAAGAGCAGTGTTATGATTTCGTTTTTGGATGAGGAGACTGAAGTTTAGGAAAACTAAGCGGCTGATAACAACAGCATTGGAACCCAGGACTCTCATAAACTTACTTGCAAAAGCATGTAAAAGTTGGGAGCGTTTTGAGCCTACAAAGCTGAAAGTCTGCTTGTTTCTGAAGAGTTGGCTCATGCCACTTCCTCTTCCTCATCTGCCTTTCTCCACAGATACCTTTTTTCCTTATTATGTTCATTCAATGCACAAATATTGCAACAAAACATTTTTTAATCAGAAGAAGTTTCAGGCCAGACACAATGGCTCACGCCTGTAATCCCAGTACTTTGGGAGACCAAGGCAGGTGGATCACCTGAGGTCAGGAGTTTGAGACCAGCCTGGACAACATGGTGAAACCCCATCTCTACTAAAAATACAAAATATTAGCTGGGCATGGTGGTATGTGCCTGTAATCCCAGCTACTCAGGAGGCTAAGGCAGGAGAATATCCTGAACCCAGGAGGCAGAGGTTGCAGTGAGCCGAGATCACACCATTGCACTCCAGCCTGGGTAACGAGCGAAACTCCGACTCAAAAAAAAAAAAAAAAAAAAAAAAAAAATTAGCCAGGCATAGTGGTGTGTGCCTGTAATCCCAAGCTACTAGGGGGGCGGAGGCAGGAGCATCTCTTGAACCCTGGAGGCGGAGCGTACAGTGAGCTGAGATTGCACCACTGCACTCCAGCCTGGACAACAGAGCAAGACTCCGTCTCAAAAAAAAAGGAGAAGAAGAAATTTTATTCATAGTTCCAGTACCCTGACTTATCAATTATTTTTAGGTTTCTATTATTTTCTTCCATCCTTATCCATATATTACAAAAAAGCACATACACACAGACATTTGGACATATAAATACACACCAATAAATATGAAAACTTCCCTGGGAAGTTATTTGAAACTCGGTGCTGATGAAAAGATGGTGGTCACATGCAACTGATTCACAGACTCCAAACAGATTCTTATACATATATTGTTTTCTCCAAGACAGCACAGAGATCTTTTTGTTGTTGTGGTTGCTGAGATGGAGTCTCACTCTGTCATTCAGGATGGAGTGCGGTGGTACAATCTCAGCTCACTGCAACCTCCGCCTCCCGAGTTCAAGCAATTCTCCTGTCTCAGCCTCTGGAAGTAGCTAGGATTACAAGTGCATGCCACCATGCCTGTATTTTTAAATAATATCTGTATTTTTAGTAGAGACAGGGATTCGCCATGTTGGCTGGGCTGGTCTCGAACTCCTGACCTCAAGTGATCCACCTGCCTCAAACTCCAAAAGTTCTGGGATTACAGGCGTGAGCCACCGGGCCCAGCCTGGTTTTCTTTTATTTTCTTTTTATTTTTTTGAACCCATCACCCAGCTTTAACAGTTACCAGTTTGCATTACATTATAATGTAATCACAGTTACCAGTTTGCATTACTTGTACCACTGTTTATTCTCTTCCAGCTAGATTATTCTGAAGCAAATTCCAGGCATCAAATCATTGCATCTATAATTAACCTTTAATTTCATTTCTTAATTTTTATTTTTTTTGTTTTTGTTTTTTGTGTTTGTTTGTTTTGAGACGGAGTTTCGCTCTTGTTACCCAGTCTGGAGTGCAATGGTGTGATCTCGGCTCACCGCAACCTCTGCCTCCTGGGTTCAGGATATTCTCCTGCTTCAGCCTCCTGAGTAGCTGGGATTATAGGCACACACCACCATGCCCAGCTAATATTTTGTATTTTTAGTAGAGACGGGGTTTCACCATGTTGACCAGGATGGTCTCGATCTCTTGACCTCATGATCCACCCTTCTTGGCTTTCCAAAAGTGCTGGGATTACAGGCGTGAGCCACCATGCCCGGCCTCATTTCTTAATTTTTATATTTAATTATGAACACACAATAGTTGCATATATTTATGGAGTACTTGTGATGTTTTGATACAGGTATACAATTTGTAATGATCAAATCAGGGTAATTAGAGTATCCATAACCTTAAGCATTGGTGATCAGGCCTGGCAGGGTGGCTCACACCTGTAATCCCAGCACTTTGGGGGGGCTGAGGTGGGTGGATCACAAGGTCAGGAGTTCAAGACCAAACTGGCCAAGATGGTGAAACCCTGTCTCTACTAAAAATACAAAAAAAAATTAGCTGGGCGTGGTGGCGGGTGCCTGTAATCTCAGCTGCTCAGGAGGCTGAGGCAGAGGATTGCCTGAACCTAGAGACAGAGGTTACAGTGAGCTGAGATCACACCACTGCACTCCAGCCTGGGCAACAAAGCAAGACGCCATCTCAAAAAAAAAAGAAAAGAAAAGAAAAGAAATGATCAACTTTTAAAAATATATAATAAATTATCATTAGCTATAATCACCCTGTTGTGCTATGGAATACTAGATATTATAACTTGTATCTTTTTCTTTTCTTTTTTTTTTTTTTTCAGAGACAGGGTCTCACTCTTTCCCCCAGGTTGGAGTGCAGTGGCATGATCATAGCTCACTACAACCTCAAAACCTCAAACCTCAAACTCCTGGACTCCAGTGATCCTCCCGAGTAGCTGTGACTACAGACATGCCCATCATGCCCAGCTGATTTTTAAAGTTCTTTGTAGAGAGAGTCTCACTGTGTTGTCCATGCTGGTCTCCAACTCCTGGCCTCAAGCAATCCTCCCACCTCAGGCTCCCAAAGTGCTGACATTACAGGTGTAAGCCACCATGCTTGACCCTATTCCTTCTTTCTACCTGAATTTTTGCACCCACTAACCATCTCTGCTTTATTCCTGCCTCCTGCTATGCTTCTCAGCCTCCGGTAACCACCATTCTACTCTCTCCATGAGTTCTGTCTTTTTTTAGGCTCCCACATATGAGTAAAAACATTCAATAATGAGACAGCACAGATCCTGATATCATGAACCAGGCAAATAGAAAGAAGAGAGAGCAACAAGGAAAAGACTCACTCAAAGTTAGTGATCATTTCTGTAAAGATTTTTTTTTAAGGAGTCACCACTGCTACATCCAAATTTTGAATATGGCAATTATTGCCCAGTAGGATGCAATGCCTGGTTCTCTGAGGCAAAACTTCCCTTGTCTTTCTTTCCTTCCTCTTTCTTTCTTTCCTTCCTTCTTTTCTTCTTTCTTTCTTTTTCTTTCCTCTTTTCTCTCTTTCTTTCTTTCGAGACAGAGTTTTGCTCTTGTTGCCCAGCCTGGAGTGCAATGGTGCAATCAACCTCCGCCTCCCGGGTTCAAGCGATTCTCCTGCCTCAGCCTCCCGAGTAGCTGGGATTAAAGGCGTGTGCCCCCATGCCCGTCTAATTTTGTATTTTCAGTAGAGACAGGATTTCACCATGTTGGTCAGGCTGATCTTGAACTCACGACCTCATATGATCCGCCAGCCTTGGCCTCCCAAAGTGCTGGGATTACAGGCCTGGGTCACCGCACCTGGCGGCTTTCCTGGTCTTTCAAATGTTATCTTAATAAGAATGGCATTGACCAAAATGTTAAGTTTAGTTATCTCTGGGTGGTGAGATTTACAGGTGCTGTTCATATTCTTGTTGATTCTTTCTTGCCTTTTCTGAGTTTTCTGCAATGAACATACGTTTGTAATAAGACTAGAATTACCAGCAATGGTATTGAATATGATGTGAAACTGATTTAACGAAAAGATCCTGTAAATGTTGAAGTCATACAGACTGATCACGTAGTTCCTGCCACTGGAAGGACAGCCAGCCCTTCCTTAGGTCAGGAAGCCTAGAACCTGGGAGGTACAAGTTCTATCCCAATTCTCGTTCTTGTATAACACCTGCTAAGGAGCTGCTGCTTCCTTTTTTTTTCTTAACTTGAGGATATTGTTCTGAAACCATTTGTCAACAGAGAAGATTCGATTCTGAGAACATGGTAAGGATTTTCTGTAGCAATGGTCAAATGTAATTTAGTAGAGAATAACACCCATAGAAATGTGTGGGAGCTTTGCTGTCAAGTCCTGTTGCACTTTAATAAAGGAACATATCATTTTTCTTCAGCTATATTTTAGCTAGAAATAATATTAGATGAGTTTTCATTGCCGTTCATTCCACAGCCTTTCTGCAATTTGGAAACCTTAATGATTTCATGCAAAAGGCACTGTCTGAAGAGTCTTGGTGGCTTCTGTCTGATCGTTTTTCCTTTTGATGCAGATTACTTATGTGCATCTATCATGGTAAAAACAGCAGAGTTTGGGCAAACACTGCTCTCTCAGACCCCCGCTCCCTTTCAGCCTGGAGATCCTTCATCTAACCCAGTTCCATTCTTGTGCCTCTTCCCGCTGGCCTCCCCGGTGCCATTTTTATTAAAGCCCCAGCTCATCCCACATTCAGCTGCATGACTTCTTACAGGCTTCAGAATAAATCACCACATTGCTCCGATCTTGGCTTCTCTGCCCTCGGCTTTCAATTAAATTTAGAATTGACTTTAAAGATACAACCTCAATGTACATGGTTGGAAATGACCTTGTTTCCCCTTTCCCACCACCTGCGACTTCCTGCGCCGGGCTCTTATACTCCAGCTCCTGGTTCAAAAAGTAGAAACAGGAATTTGCTACATGCTCCTGTGGCAAACTATAAGTCTCAAGCTGTTTAAAGTCTTTAAAGTCCCGTCCAAAAGGTAAAGTACACTCTGCAGAGAAAAATCTGGGGGCCTGAATCTCTGGCTGCCTGTGTTCAGGAAGAGACATATAAGGAGAGGAGGAAGGAGAAGAAGAGGAGAAGAAGTAGGGGGAGGGGGGAAACCAGAACCTTTGAGCTAAACACTTTTAATTTGTTTGATTTCTACAGTTTGCCTTGAGGATGATTAGTCTATTTGTAATATGCATCCGCTATTAAAATCAGTGTATTAAGTTAATATAAATGATTTATTACATGATTAAGAGCACACCAAAGCAGATTTGAACATCAAAACTAACTTTCATCTTTTGTCTTGTCATTTGGCTTTTTACTCTTACAAGGAACGTGGCACAGTAAGCAGCAGGTTTTGGTTATTTAGAATTGGGCCTGCTCCTGCCAGCTTCTCCCTCCTACCCTTGGAAGGTTTTACCCACCGGGATGACTGAACCAGAAAACACTTCTTCCTCCCTTCAAAAACCAATACGATTTTAAGGCGCATAGTTCTATCGAACTAAAGGCAATAAGGTCCCTCTCAATTTGGAAGAGAAGAATGAAAGAATGACTTGCTCGTCTAAAGAATCACACACGATTTAATATGTGAAAAAATGTGGAAGTTGAAAATGATTTACAAATGTAACAGAGCAATTTATTTATTAATTTGCCCATCAGTTATTGAGTATTTACTAGGTTTCAGGTTCCAAGGAGGTTGTACAGTACCTAGGAGCTTGAGCCTTAATTTTCTCTCCTCTAAAATGGGACTAGAGACCTTTCCTCTTACTGTGTGTGGGAATTAGATGAAAGAATAAATGTAAATTACTTAAACCGTTATTGGCACATAATAAATACCAAATGAATAGCTCTCTCTATATATGTGGGAAAAAAAGTATCTTCAACTATAAGGGGTCTACAGCCTGATGAATTATTATTTCAGAACTTCTACCCTTTGTGCGGAAAACACACCCTGAAATTTGGGAGGCCTCCAAGACTTAGCTCTGCAAACCTCAAATCCAAATACTTTCCTAGTGATTGCCCTTTAGAAACAGTTACTAGGAGCATGGGGGTGCTTTCCCAAATAAGGGAGAAAGGAAGAGAGGGAAAATAAATTAGCACTTAGTAACTCCCTAAATGTAAAATCTCAAGGATTTTGCATCCTTTTTTTCTAATTGAAATCTCATCAAATTAATGGACAGGCATTAATATTCTCATGTCCCAGATGGACATGCTGAGGCTCCTGCCCATGGCTGTGGGGCAGGGAAGTGGAGAAGATGGAATTTAAAGCAGGTCATGTGATTTCAGAGCCGTACCCACTTCCCGGTCACCAGCTTGCCCCATCCATCCTGCAAGGTGCCATGGGGAGAGACCCTAAAAACTCACTGGAAAATACAAGAAATCGGGAGATGTTTGAAATCTTTTTTTTTTTTTTTTTTTTTTTGAGACGGAGTTTCGCTCTTGTTACCCAGGCTGGAGTGCAATGGCGCAATCTTGACTCACCGCAACCTCCGCCTCCTGGGTTCAGGCAATTCTCCTGCCTCAGCCTCCTGAGTAGCCGGGATTACAGGCACGCACCACCATGCCCAGCTAATTTTTTGTATTTTTAGTAGAGACGAGGTTTCGCCATGTTGACCAGGATGGTCTCGATCTCTTAACCTTGTGATCCACCCGCCTCGGCCTCCCAAAGTGCTGGGATTACAGGTTTGAGCCACCGCGCCCGGCCAAGATGTTTGAAATCTTCTTAGCGTAAAGAGGAAGCTTCTAAGAACAAATATTCTGCAATAACTAACTTCTCACTCAATTTTGTGAATAGTAGTCTTACATAGTAGTGAGATTTTTTTTTTTTCCTTTCCATTTAAACTCTTCCAGGTAGAACCTTCCTTTTTCAGTTCTGAAAGATTACTGTTGACGGGGATGTTTTTGATGACTTTGAATTTCCTTTCCTTTCTTTCCATAAAACGTACATTTTTCTTGGGAAGGAAGCCATACAAGAGTTTAAAACTGTAAATTGAAAAGTCAGGAACGAAGGTCACACTATCCTGACCCTGTTGTGAAAGGCCACAGCCACCCCCTAGGTTAACTGATTTTTTTCCCCCACCAGTTCTACATTTCACGGCCTTCCTGGAATGAAGGAAGAGTCTTCCTAAGCAGACTCTTCCTGCTCTCAGCTCAGCCTCCCTCCGCGGACTGCAGGAAGAATGATAATCACACATGAAAGTTCAGTCCAGGAGCCCAAATGCCTCCGGAGGGGAAAGACTTCTTTGATGGGCAGACCTAAAAAGACAGCTACTTGGCTGGCTGCGGTGGCTCACACATGTAATCCCAGCATTTTGAGAGGCCGAGCCGGGCGGATCACCAGAGGTCAGGAGTTGAAGACCACCCTGGCCAACATAGTGAAACCCCGTCTCTATTAAAAATACAAAATTTAGCCAGGCATGGTGGCACATACCAGGAATGCCAGCTACTTGGGAGGTTGAGGCAGGAGAATTTCTTGAACCTGGGAGATGGGGGTTGCAGTGAGCCAAGATTGTGCCACTGCACTCCAGCCTGGGTGACAGAGCAAGAGTGTCTCAAAAAAAAAAAAAAAAAAAAAAAAAAAAAAGACAGCTCCTTAGCATTTTAAGGGTGTTAAGGAGAATTCCACTGCGCTAAAACTTCCTGTCAAGGACTCTACTGCCCCGTGGATCCCAGTCAAGTTACACAGCGGTCCCTGTCTAGAGCGTAGCTAGATCACAAATGGCCCAAACTAGCTGATTAAAATAAAGCCGCTCCAGGCTGGGCGCGGTGGCTCATACCTGTAAATGCAGCACTTTGGGAGGCCGAGGTGGGTGAATCACGAGGTCAGAAGTTCGAGATCAGTCTGGCCAACATGATGAAACGCTGTCTCTACTAAAAATACAAAAAATTAGCTAAGCGTGGTGGCAGAGGCCTGTAACCTCAGCTACTTGGGAGGCTGAGGCAGGAGAATCACTTGAACCCAGGAGATGAAGGTTGCAGTGAGCCAAGATCAAGACATTGCAGTCCAGCCTGGGAGTAAGACTCCGTCTCAAAAAAAAAAAAAAAAAAAAAATTAAGTCACTCCACAGAAGACCAAATGGCCATACATAAGTAGAAATTTTTCTCTTACCTTTCCTCCATCATTCTTCTCTTCTCTCTGTCCCTTTAATATCCAGAAATGATTGTCCTTTTTCTTGTTACTGAAAAGGTCCTCAACAGTTAATCTCACTTGGCAGGAGCCTTTGTTTGTTTGTTTGTTTGACATTAAAAAAAAAAAAACCTTGAAGATTTTTTTATTTTATATTTTTTTGTTTTTTTTGTTGGCAGTAGCCTTTTTTTTTTCTTTTTTTGTTGTCTTTTCTTTTTTTATTTCTCTTTATTTTATTTTTTTTTTTGTTGTTGTTGTTGTTATTTTTGGCAGTAGTCTTAACCAGTCTTTAGGCTAACTTCTCTCAACTGTCTTCAAAGTTCAAGGATGGAAGTTCTCAGGGATAAAGAGATCCCATTTAGCAAACAGAGAGACGTTTACAGTTATTTATCATTCCGATAGTTGTGTGCGTTGTCAGATTTTGAACCTAAAAAAATGCCCATCATCTACCACGGGATTTTGTTACTGGCCAAATATATTTGCAAGAAGTTCTGGGAACTTAATTATTTCCTTTTATGTCTATATAATTTTACTTATCAAAGCACTTTCACTTGTACATTGTTAGGCCTGAATGATGACACCAATTTTGCGGATAAGGAAACTTAACTTGGAGATTATAGGCATGCTGAACGCATGAGGCAGGCTAGTTAACTGCAGCCTCAAAGTTAGAATACTGCCTTTTTTACCCATCACAGGACTTTTTTTTTTTTTATGCTATACTATGTATAAGGTTTATATCCCAGTCTTTGAGATATCCCCATGGGAAAAAGAGTGCTATTTTATACATTGTGCCCTGGAGCTGCTGTCACGGGAGCTGACTTTTAGGTAGAATGCACTATTTGCATGCCCTACTTAATGTGACTTTTGGCTCCAAGGCACTGAAAGATATTTTGTGATGCAAAGACCTAAAATGAGACTGGGCATGGTGGCTCCCACCTGTAATCCCAGCACTTTGGGAGGCCGAGGTGGGAGAATCACTTGAGCCTAGGACTTCAAGACCAGCCTGGACAACATAGTGAGACCCCCTCTCAGAAAAAAAAAAAATATTTTAAATTATCTGGGCCTGGTGGCATAGCCCTAGAGTCCCAGCCATATTCATGCCACTCCACTCTAGCCTGGGCAACAGAGTAAGACCACCTCAAAAATCAAAAGAACCTGAAATAACTTTTTAGTAGAATATAATCATGGAAATACGATTTAACCCGTTTGAGTCTGTTTCCTTACCTACAAAATGGCAATAATACGGCCAATCTCATAGAACTGGTATAATAATTAAATAAATATTTGTAAAGCACTCTGCCAGTAGATTGTAGATGCTCAAAAAGTGTGGACCAGGCACAGTGGCTCATGCCTGTAATCCCAGCACTTTGGGAGGCCAAGGTAGGCGGATCGCCTGAGGTCAGGGGTTCGACACCAGCCTGGCCAACATGGCGAAACCCGGTCCCTACTAAAAACACAAAAATTAGCCTTGCATGGTGGTGGGCACCTGTAATCCCAACTACTGGGGAGGTTAAGGCAGGAGAATTGCTTGAACCCAGGAGGAGGAGGTTCAAAGTCAGCTGAGATTGTGCCACTGCACTCCAGCCTAAGCAACAGAGTGAGACTCTGTCTCAAAAAGAAGAAAGCATTAGAGTTCCTTCCTTTTTTCTTGAAAAAAATGCTGTTAGAGTCACAGAGTTAGGAGACTAGGTGAAGAAAAGCTGAGGTACTAGGCTTCCCTCATCCCCCTCAAGGAGGATACACTTGCAGACCATATTTCTCTCCCAGACTGTGGGACTCAGACAGGAAGCAGGATCATGGGTAGGGGCCAGATCATGTGGCATGAGAGGCAGCCTGGTCGGTAGAGGAATGCTATCGTGTTCCGTTTCTCCAACTCACCAGGCTTGTTTCTGCCACAGAGCCTTTGCACTTTCTGTTTACTTTGCTTGGAACATTTGGCCTTCAGATGGTTACTTGACTCACTTTATCACTTTTTTCAGGTCTCTGAAGGCTGTCTCTATCGGAGTTAGTTAAAATTTTATTTCTCTCACTACTGGTCGCCTCTTACTCCTCAACCCCTTATCTTGATTAGATTATTTTTGGAGACGAGGTCTTGCTCTGTTGCTCAGGCTGGAGTGCAGTGGTGCAATCACAGCTCACCGCAGCCCACCTCCTGGGTTCAAGTGATTCTCCCGTCCCAGCATCCCAAGTGGCTGGAACTACAGGCACCTGCCACAACACCCGGCTAATTTTTTTTCTTTCTTCTTTCTTTCTTTCTTTCTTTCTTTCTTTCTTTCTTTCTTTCTTTCTTTCTTTCTTTCTTTCTTTCTTCCTTTCTTTCTTTTTTTGAGATAAGATCTCCCTATGCTGTTTTTCTGTTTTTTATTTTTTGGGAATTTTTGAGACATTTCACTCTTATTGCCCAGGCTGGAGTGCCGTGGTTCGATCTCGGCTCACCACAACTTCTGCCTCCCAGGTTCAAGCAATTTTCCTGCCTCAGCCTTCCAAGTAGTTGGGATTACAGGCACGCACCACCACGCCTGGCTAATTTTGTATTTTTAGTAGAGATGGGGTTTCACCATGTTGGTAAGGCTGGTCTCGAATTCCCGACCTCGGGTGATCCGTCTGCCTCAGCCTCCCACAGTGCTGGGATTACAGGCGTGAGCCACCGTGCCTGGCCTCCCTATGTTGTTTAGTCTGGTCCTAAACTGGGCTCAAGCAGTCCTCCTGCCTAGGCCTCCCAAAACACTCCGATTACATGTACGAGCCACCATGTCTGGCTTGATTTATTTTTTATATATCTTCAAAAAATTTTTGTGGTACATAGTAGGTGTATACATTGATGGGGTACATGAGATGTTTTGAGACAGGCATGCAATGTGAAATAAGTACATTATGGAGAATGGGGTATCCATCCCCTAAAGCATTTGTCCTTTGACTTACAATCCAATTATACTCAGTATATCCAATTATATACTCAGTACAATCCAATTATACTCAGTAAGTTAACGCTTATCAATATCTGAATTTATATTACGTATGATTGTCTATCTCTTCTGCAAGAACATAATCTCCATAAAGACAGGGATCTGTTCAGGTGCAGTAGCTCCCGCCTGTAATCCCAACACTTTGGGAGGCCGAGGCAGGCAGATCACTTGATGTTAGGGGTTCAAGACCAGCCTGAGCTACATAATAAGACTGTCTCAAAAATTTTTTGAAAGAATAAAAATGGAAGAAAAAAAAGAGAAAAAAAGGATCTCATCTGCTTTGTTCACTGTTTCCCCAAAACCTAGAGGATTGAATACCAAATATTAGGTATTTAGTAAATAAATAAATAATGAATGAGTGAATGTGGATATTGTTATGCAAATGAATCATGCTATTCTAAGACCAATTATTAGCACTGTGGATTCCTCAGACTGCTGCCTTTACATCTTATTTTAATTGCTAAGTGTACTTTCAGCATTGCTTTAGGATCCTTATAAAGATTGAAACTAAATAACATCTTCAAACAAACTGTAGAAACATGAACTATTGTCACATTTCACTTTCAAAGATGAATGTTCATGTTGAGACAGCAGGGAGAACTTGAAAACACAGATGGGATTTTGTCACCGGTGTGTCCCATTCTTCAATGGCTGCCTTGGGCGATTCTCAAACAACTCCATCCTGAAAAGTCCCTCGCAGGCTCCTATCATCATCTACAGAGAGTGCCGGTTTCTCTACAAATTTTTTTTTTTTTTGAGACAGGGTCTTGCTCTTGTTGGCCAGGGTGGAGTGCAGTGGTGCAATCTCAGCTCACCGCCACCTCCGCCTCCTGGGTTCAAGCGATTCTCCTGCCTCAGCCTCTCGAGTAGTTGGGATCACAGGCACGCACCACCACACCCAGCTAATTTTTTATTTTTTGTATTTTTAGTAGAGACGGGGTTTTACCATGTTGTCCAGGCTGGTCTTGAACTCTTGACCTCAGGTGATCTGCCTGCCTCGGCCTTCCACAGAGCTGGGATTACAGGCATGAGCCGCCACAGTCGGCTTCCACATAAGTATTAGTAGCCCTCTCTTTTACTCTCAAAAGTGTCCTGGTTTGAGAAATGATGTATATGGTCACCCCACCTGTATGTCCCTTTTCCACAAAATTTTCATTCTAGGCAAACCGGTGTATTGGCATCTCCCCAAACGGAAGAGCCTCTCGTATACCTTTCTTTGGGCAATTTTCCCTTAACCTAGTATAACCTTCCTTCTTCCAGATTCCAACTAACATCAACGCCTCTAGAAAGGCTTTCCCAGAACTTTCCTCAAGAGTCATTCAGATGAGGCAAACACCCCAGGGCTACTTTGGAATTGCCGGAGGAGTAGCTGTTTAAAGATATGGCTTCCTGGGTGAGGCGTTTCAGGGCTGTAATCCCGGGATTTTGGGAGGCTGAGGCATGAGGACTGCTTGGGGCCGAGTTTCAGAGCACCCTAGGCAACATCGCAAGACCCCAGCTCCACAAAGATAAATGAATAAAATCTTAGAATAAAAAGAAAGGCTGGCACGGCATAATCCTAGCACTTCGGGAGGTCGAATAGGATCATTTGAGACTAGGAGTTTCAGACCAACCTAGTCAACATAGTAAGACACCATCTTTATGGAAAAAAAAAAGAAAAAAAAGTACAGATTCCTGGCTGGGTGTGGTGGCTCACACCTGTAATCCCAGCACTTTGGAAGGCCAAGGTAGGTGGATTGCTTCAGCTCAGAAGTTTGAGACCAGCCTCTGGGAAACAGAGCAAAACCCTACAAAAAATAAACATGAGCTGAGCACGGTCGTGTGTGCCTTATAGTCCCAGCTGCTTGGGAGGGTGAGGTGGGAGGATGGCTTGAGCCTGGGAGGCAGACGTTGCAGTGAGCTGAGATCCCATCGCTGCACTCAAGCCTGGGTAACAGAGCCAGACCCTGCCTGACTCAGAAAAACAAACAAACAAACAAACAAACAAACAAACAAACAAAAAAAGATTCCTGGGCTTTATCACCCAACCTTTGGGATGTAGAAAATCTAGGGTGGGTCCCAGGAAATCTGTTTGTCCCTCCTAATTGTTCCCACGATATCTTCTGGATATTTTGACAGCTAAGTATCTCTCTGTTATGCCCAATTTGCCTGTTTCCTTCAGGTGATGGCACATTCCTTGGGAACAGGACCCACCACCCTCATCTTTAGCCTGTCTCCAGTGCCTAGAATGGGGCTCAACAAAAGATTCATGATCGAATGAGGAGACACAGCAAACCTTTACAGAGCACTTACTATGTGGCAAGAACTTTACATTTTTTTGCGTGTATTCAACCCCTTATTTCAGAAAAGTTTTCAACACTCAGGAGCATAACAGCCCAGAAAAAAATGATATTAGGGATATCTCTTGAAAGTCTCTCACAGTTTCATGAATTATTGAATCATTTCTTAGAGGGGTACCCAGCGTGGCTTACAGGGGAACTTTGTAAGGAGTGGCCACACAAACAGTATCATTCCCACTTGCAACTTTTTTTTTTTTTTTTTTTTTTTTTTTTTTTTGAGGCAGAGTCTCCTCTGTGGCCAGGCTAGAGTGCGATGGCGCAGACTTGGCTCACTGCAACCTCCGCCTCCTGAGTTCAAGCGATTACCCTCCCTCAGCCTCCCGAGTAGCTGGGACTACAGGCGCGCGCCACCACACCTCGCTACTTTTTGTATTTTAGTAGAGATGGGGTTTCACCATGTTGGCCAGGATGGTCTCGATCTCCTGACATCATGATCTGCCCGCCTCGGCCTCCCAAACTGCTGGGATTACAGGCATGCGCCACCGCACCTGGCACTCCTACTTGCAACTCGTGATGAGTTTTTGTGCTTGGCCATCACTCTGCACCTTCCAGTGTCTTGTTTACCAACTCAGACTTTTTTTTTTTTTTTTTTTTGAGACGGAGTTTCGCTCGTTACCCAGGCTGGAGTGCGATGGCGCGATCTAGGCTCACCTCAACCTCCACCTCCTGGGTTCAGGCAATTCTCCTGCCTCAGCCTCCTGAGTAGCTGGGATTACAGGCACGCGCCACCGTGCCCAGCTAATTTTTTGTATTTTTAGTAGAGACGGGGTTTCACCATGTTGACCAGGATGGTCTCCATCTCTTGACCTCGTGATCCACCCGCCTCGGCCTCCCAAAGTGCTGGGATTACAGGCTTGAGCCACCGCGCCCGGCCCAGACTTTTTTTTTTTAACAAGACAGCTTCTATAACGCCTGCGGAAGAGAACAAGAGTGGAACTGCCTCATTCTTTTAAACTATATCTTCCAACTCCAAAATGTAGTGAAACTCCTATGAAATTAAGGAGAGCTTGTGAAAGGGCTGGTGACCTACAAAGAGCTTAATGCATTTTTAATGTACGATTCTGGTAACAGTGTGAGCTTATAGGTTTCCAAATGGCAGCCACAGTCGTGATTTAGAACAGATGGTCAAACCACAGACAACAGAGTCAACAATATTTTCTGCCATCCCAAGAGGCTAACCGAATCCAAGAGAAGTATCTGACATCACGTAAATTGGTAAACAGCTCAAAACAATCTTAATTAACAGTTTGCTGGAGCACTTAATGACAGAAAGCATGCCTCAGCAGAAACTGGTATTCATGGGCTGCTCTCAAATTATTAACCAGTTGAGAAGATGGTTTCATGCCCTGGAAAACAAAATAGTCAAAATTAGGAATTAGAAAATCTTGTTTCTGGTCCAAACTGTGACACTGGGTGAACTTGGGTAGTCATTTGAATTCTCAGAATTTATTTCCTTCTCTCCAAATGCCCTCTAAGTTACCTTCTCTTAGCTTAAGTGTATACTGAATGCAGTTGGATGGGGGCCGGGGGCTTAATTATAAATGACTTTGGTCATTTTGGATTAGAATAAAGTAAAAATCACCTTTCAGTATATAACAAGAGATTCAGTTGGTGAAAATCAACTACTATTATGTATTTTGTTACCAGAGTTACTATAGCAGGTGATTTTTTTTTTTTTACTAGAAATATGAGTGCTTACAACACAACAAATCATAGTGCATCTGAGTAAGAAGCCTTTCTCAAATCAGCAAAAACATGCAACATTGTGAGTTCCAAAATGTTGAACTGTTTTTTTACATGGCCATCTTTGGTCCTTAGTGTTGTAAGTCTTCTGGGATAGATTTTGAAAAGAAGGAGCCATCTTTTCAGCATTGCTTATCATCTAGTACCAGCAACTCCAGTAAGGAAAGACTCCACAACTTCACAACTAAGCCTCATAAAGAAGCTAACACGCAGTCACGGAAGTTTCAGCCTGAACTCACCCAAATTAGGTCTAGATGCCAACAGGCAAATTTATTCTGTATTTTTTTTGGATCTTCTCTATGTTTCTTTGATAGAATTTCTTTCAGGACTATGTTCAATTTTTCAAGAAAAGTTTTCTACTATGTGTATATTTTTGGAGGTGCTGGAAGAAGAGAGAGGAGAGGCTGAAGAGGAGGAGACAGTATTAAGCTTCTGGGAAGGAAGCCCACTGCTTCTCAAGTTACCATTTGTAAACCCTTTACCCAGTTCTGTTTGGGCTATTGTCCTGAGTAAATCATCCATTGAAAATCAAGCTCTTCAGCTCATTATATATTCTTCATTTGAGGTGACCAGGACTATTTCCTGAAAGCTGGTTTGGGTGCTAATTACCTGCTCAGACACCTAGAAAATACCTCTGTGGATTTGTCATAGGAAAATTTTCACTTTTTTATTTTCCTTAAATTGAGCACACTTAAGACAAGTTCGCTTTCAACTTCCTAGTCCTGACAATAAGCACTGTCTAAGTTCTTGCTCCTCTGGTCACTGGGAAGTGATTCTCCTTCCTCCTCAGCTACCCTAAGGCGCAGCATACAGTCTCAGTTTCAGGGAAAAGTTTACCAAAGTAAGCCACAAATTTCTGAAGAGAAGTAAGCTGCTTTTTCTTCCTCCGGATCTCTCTCTCTCTCACTCTCTCTCTCTCTCTCTCCCCCCCGCCCCATCTTTTTGTCTTTCCCCAATGAGGCAGGAACTCCCTTTTACAAATACCCTAAGAAACTTACAAAAAAGAACTTACAGACACGTCTGTCTCTTCAGATTTTAAAATAAACATTTCTGTGAGCCATCCTTCTATCCTAACTTCCCAAAAGAAAATCCTCAAAGTCATAGCATATGATTTGTCACAGTGATAAGATGATATTTCCATAAGTTTTGAAAAGAATTATTTTACCTGGGAAAAATGTTTATGCATGTGTGTGTGTGTCTGTCTGTGTGTGTGTGTGTGCATGCATGTGTGGTTCAAACACAAGTTATGTCACCTTTTCTTTCCTTCCCACATCTAAATAAATTTAAGTCCAAAAGAATGAATGTAGGTGTCATCTTTAAGAAAAAGAATCATATAAAACCAAAAAAAGAAAAAAACAACCAAGACAAAAACGAAAAACAAAAGCACTAACAGAAGTCATACTTCAATCTTGTATCCCAGGGAAAGAACTGCAAGACTGGAAATTCACGTACTTCATTCTATGTCTGTTGCATCCTGACTAGGCAAGATTTTTCCCCCTTTCCTTAAGACAGCTGAAGGTGAAGACTGTCTCTATGTGGCACTGTGGTATAAGTGACCGCTGTTGTGGAGGAGAAAAGCCCATGAAGCTTAAAAATTTTGCAAAGAGAAAACAATCCTCCTGCAGACCACAGTAAATAAAATAACAGCAGTGGGGTAATTTGCAACCATGTAACGGGGCTTTTGTCTGGGTCTATTTCTCTGTGCCTTGAGGGTTTCTGTGTTCCTTCTCTGCAGGACCTCAGTGTTTCGCCCCTCCATTACAAAGGCCCAGGACTTGAGCCCCTCCTCCAGCTGTTCACCCCCAATCTTGCCCATGCTGAGGCTTACTTACAGCAGACTGAAGAGTTTCAGTGGGGTGCAGGGTACTGCAATTTAGGATTTCTGCAGTACAGGGTGAATTTTCAAGAGTGTATCAGAGAGGGGAGCCAGACTTAAAAATAGCCTTTACTCATCCTATTAACCATTTCATTCCTGAACTGGCTTGCAAGGCAGAACCGGCAGGTTTTTTTTTTTTTTTTTTTTTTTTTCTCTAGCAAACTCCAAAATTGCTACAGCTGCCTCTGACAGTATGTATAAGGCAACAATTCCCTGTGTCTTGGATGACAGCTGAATAAATGTTATGATTCACTACAGAAAGAACTACGGTATTTAAAAAATTATTGTATTCCTCTTTGACGTGGGGTTTGAGGGTGGAAAGAAGGGAAGGGATTAGAGAAGCAGGGGGAGAGGGAGAGTGAAGGAGAGAAGGAAGAGAGAAATCTTGGTGGATAGAGGAGTAAAGAAGCCTCTTGTTCTGGTTCGTATTGATCTTATTTAAGCATGGGGAGAACTGATGAGTCTGTGATTATTTTAATGACCATGAAACCTATGCATTCAAAGAAATAAATGAAGCTATGTAATCACCTTCTAAGCAATATCAAAGAACTATGGAAAAGGCTAGGGGGAGGCAATGATGGGATAATAACATTTGCATCCTACAGAGCACTGCATGCAAAGGTAAACCAGGGGCTGAAGTACTGTATTTCCAGGGGTACAAGAGCCTACAGTTCAATACTCTGTGGCTGTGACCTACCTAACGCAAGGAAGGCTAAGGCATTGAGCAGGAATTGTTTCTATTTTGGTATTTCGGCAAGGGAAACACTGGTGTTCGAGGTTTCTGAGTGGTTTATAAAGTAGAAAAGCTTTGGAGGTGCAACAACGCAGATTATAGAAACAGTGGGCAAATAGGGTCCGAAGCTGTCTTCCAATATGCTTTACTTCTTAAATAATGATGATGACACACTTGTTTCAGTCAAAAGACCAACTTCTGATTATCTTAAATAATGTGGCATTATTTTAATGTGACATTGTAAAATAATGTAATTGCTTGCCTAAAGGGAGATATTAAGAAATACGACACTGGCACTGCCTCCAAGACTAGCAAGAGAGACAGGGCGGGTGCACATGAGAAGGTGGCTCGCATGACGGTGGAGTTTCCTGTGAATTCTGATCAGCTGATCACAGACATTTGTGGTTTTAATGACCTTCGATGTTTAACAGGCTATGCAGCTCAGAGGAAAGAGCCTCAACTCTGGAATCTGACAGAGATGGTCTCCAGTTCTAGTTCTTCCATTAGTTAGTTATGTAACTAAAATTGCTTACTGTTTCTGGGTCTTAGTTTTCTCCTCTGTAAAATAGGGATACCATCACCTGCCTCCTCAGGTAGCAGTGAGGATTAGAGAAAAATAATAAATGGAAACCACCTGGGTGAATTTGGGCATATAATCATAATAGCTGTTAATCCTGTTACTCTAAATAGGCAGCAGAAATTCTTAAAAATGAACCCCAGAAAAATAGTAGCTGATTTAAAAATTTAAGCCCTTCGAACCTTAAGGCTTCTGATCACGAGTTTGTTATTATTAAAACTCTGCTACTATTAGGTTTGCCAGAAAAAGAACAGGACATCTAGTTACATTTAAATTTCAGATGAAAAACAAGTATTTTTCAGTATGCAGCCCATGCACTATTATATGAAAAAATTGTTTGCTCTTTATCTGAAATTGGGTAACTGGCCACCTTGCTTTCTATTTGTGAAATCTGGCAGCTTGAGTATAGACAGTAAAGACCTGAGTATATTTAATTCCTGACTTCTTCTGCCCAAGTCCCTACTGAGGTAACAGGGCAGGTATCCTTATTTCAGAAAGTTAAAAACAATTAATAAATGAAATGAATAGCATTAAAACTTTTTACATATCCAGAACATCATTTGTCAACATAAGAGATAAAAACAACTGCCGTTTTCCAAGTGACAGTTTAGAAAGTGACTTTTGGTTGTTTTGCAGTCTCTCCACCCAGACCAAAGCCGTGTGCTGTTTCTAGGTTCATTCGGCCAGTTCTGATTCTGACGGCTGCCAGGCCTGGAAATGAGTTTGGTTTGGTTTTGCCTTTCCCTTCTCCACAGAAACTTGATTCCACAGATAGACCTGTGGAGCTGATCGTATACTGACAAGGAAGTACCCAAATTGAGATACTTTATCAAAAAGAAAGGTTCTTTCCAGCAAAGTGGCTTTATGTAGGTAAGGGAATATGTCTGCTCAGGAAATGTTTAGGTCAGTGGGGTAAATGTAAAATGATATCACACACGTGTCCATGACATTCGCATTTGTTTAATACTTGATATTCCTTTGTTATTTTGTGTTTCCCAGACGGGGTGACAGAGTGAAGGCCTTGTCACTTCAATATTGAATGTAGAAATTACAGTATCATAAAATTCAGGAAATTTCATCAACACAAAGTTAGTGCTTTGTACCATGAGTTTTGAGCTTTCAATCCATGAGTCACTACTTACGTACAGAGGATATTAATAAGTATTTCTGACTTGAATTTAAAAGACACCATAAGCTAAAGTTTGCTTTCACACATATTTACTTGGCTTTGTAGTAACATGTTTGATAACTGACATGCTTATACATAAATTCATAAATGCTATTAACAGGTAAGAAATCAAAAGACTTGAAAATAAACTTAAAATAGGAATTTTATTTTAGTCTATAAAAATGGCAAAAGTTTAAAAGTTGCACTAAGTTCCTTTATTCATCACTGACACGATGCATTCTCTTAATTTTTAAATTTTTCTGATATCCCAATATTTATTTAATGCTACGAATGTCTTTATTTCTAAGTAAATTTTAAAGACTGATTTTAAAAACTTTTTAAACATATTATCCTATCAAAGTTCTTATTTCATCTTAACTTAGAGCTTAAAACAATGTAACCCCACCAAAAATCCTGAAAGCAGACAAAAAGCAGAACCTTCGAACAGCACATTTTCCTTTTTGAAGGGCAGAGAAAAATCATGGGTAATCCAGGCCCGTTGATTTCTAGAGAACTCCAGCTATCAGCAGACTTTTTTATCCCAGAGACTTTGCTGGGAACGGCCACCCAATGGTCCTGGCCACTGCATGTCAATCTGTCAAACCAGCAAACAAAAACACCACAGGCTTTAGCACAAATGACATATGACAGATGCAGATGTGGCTCTGAAAAGAATCCTTCCCTTTTGAAACACCTGCAAGAATTCCTAAACAGCTGGCATGTTCTCCTCCCCCACAGCCACTTCCCTGACCCGGAATTCAGGGTGGTAAAGGAAAATGTCTAGCATGTGCCGGATTCCACTCCCAGTTGGGAGAGCACTGTGGGGCTGATGAGCAGCAAGTGCCGTGTTGATATCACGATGCCATGCACCTGCTTTGGGTGTAAAAAGAACAAGTTTATTACAGGAACTGCAGCATTTTTCAGCTTTTCATTAAGTAGTCATGAGCAAATTCAAGTGTGTTTTTATTAGGTTAACTCACCCTGAATTAAAAGGGCCTATTGGCTGGTCGTGGTGGCTCACACCTGTAATCCAAGCACTTTGGAGGCCAAGGCGGGCGGATCACCTGAGGTCGGGAGTCCAAGACCAGCCTGACCAATGTGGTGGTGAAATCTCATCTTAAAAACAAACAAACAAAAAAAGCCTATTGAGAGGTTTTTTGGTGGTAGTTGTTGTTGTTGTTGTGTGTGTGTGTGTGTGTGTGTGTGTGTCCCACCCATTCCCAACAGGTATATTGTCTTCCTTTCAGAATTAAGTTGCTTCCCACAGGTTGGTTTAGGTAGATGAGCCACTTGCAGTACTGTTGCAAGTAGTATTTCCTAGATAATAGCCAAAAAGTAAAATTTACTTTACACTTTATTTTATTTATTTATTTTTGAGACGAAGTTTCGCTCTTGTTACACAGGCTGGAGAGCAATGGCACAATCTCGGCTCACTGCAACCTCTGCCTCCTAGGTTCAAGCAATTCTCCTGCCACAGCCTCCCAAGTAGCTGGGACAACAGGCGCACACCACCATGCCCAGCTAATTTTTGTATTTTTAGTAGAGAGTTTCCCCTTGTTGACCAGGATGGTCTCGATCTCTTGACCTTGTGATCCACCCACCTTGGCCTCCTAAAGTGCTCAGATTATAGGCGTGAGCCACCGCACCCGGCCTTATTTATTTATTTTTTAAGACGGGGTTTCACCGTGTTAGTCAGGCTGGTCTTGAACTCTCGACCTCAAGTGATCCGCCCGCCTTGGCCTCCAAAGTGCTTGGATTCCAGGCGTGAGCCACCACACCTGGCCTACTTTACACTTTAATAGACATCTTTTAATTTTAAAAAGGCAAGCATCCCCCAAGTACCTTTCTATTCTGTGAATATTTCTATGTCTGAAAAACACATTGCCAAAGAGACATCATTCATTCCTAGGGAATGTTCTCACTGTGCACATTTTGGCTGGTGTCTTTTGAAGGATCATCCTCATACAACCAGTACCATTAAACAATAACAAGCTTAATTTTTTAAGGGTATCTGTTGGTAGAGGAAAATGCCCCTTTTACCCGGCAATTCTGGTTGTCAAGGTCAGTTATTTGATAGTATTTTCCACCTCTTCCCTAATAACAGTGTTATGTTTCGTACACATACCAACAAAATAGAATTTCTTGGGTTAGCAGTCAACTGTGGCTATGGACGGGGCCCTACTGTGTTATCAGAAAGAAGGTCAGAGAGAACAGGCTGCCCAGTAGCAAATCACAGATTTTGGCTCCCAAGAATGAGATGCGTTGTTTGTTCTTGCACACTGCAGCTGCCTCCCACCCCCACCCCCCCGTTTTTTGGTGGTTTATTACACACAAGCTACTAATGAATGGGAGCTGCTGTTTTACAGTACACCACACTTACAGGACTTATCTCTAGGCCTACCACAGATTTGACTGATCAACAGCAGGGCACCGCCATCATAATTCTTCCTAGAAACAGGAGTATAAAAAGGGGTTTGTTGGAGGTTGGCTGGGTCTGCAGAGAATCCTGCCCGCAGGCCTTGCTGATGCCATCACTAGCTGTTGTGGTCTTTGGCCTAATAAGGTACAGAAACAAAGATTGTTCACTTATTCAAGAAGACTAAAGCACCAGAATGATGGAAAGTAGAGGCAGTAGGGCACATATCCAAGTGGGATTAAGGCCACAGTGCAACTTTACAGGGCTGTCTGGGTGGCAGACTGAGGATCTGCAGCTGAGAATCCAGTTCAAACATAATTTATTATATGTCATTCATAGTTAGAGGTAGCTGACATTAGGAGTTAAATTGTTGCATTGTGTGCAACTGATTTTGATAAGTATTTTTGTAGGCTTCTGACATATTATTACAACTCAGAAACAGAAGCAGAAGGTAAACAATAGACTGATTTAAAAAAAAAAAAAAAAAAAAAAAAAACAGTGATAGCTAAGGAGTATCTCTAGAAAAAGCCATGCTGGTTCTTTTTTTTTTTTTTTTTTTTTTTTTTTTGTCCTCTGCTTTAAAGCTGTGATAGGTCCTTCACATTTCTTTCTTTCTTTCTTTTTTTTTTTGAGACGGAGTTTCGCTCTTGTTACCCAGGCTGGAGTGCAATGGCGCGATCTCGGCTCACCGTCAACCTCCGCCTCCTAGGTTCAGGCAATTCTCCTGCCTCAGCCTCCTGGGTAGCTGGGATTACAGGCATGCGCCACCATGCCCAGCTAATTTTTTGTATTTTTAGTAGAGACGGGGTTTCACCATGTTGACCAAGATGGTCTCGATATCTTGACCTCGTGATCCACCCGCCTTGGCCTCTCAAAGTACTGGGATTACAGGCGTGAGCCACCGAGCCCAGCCTGTCCTTCACATTTCTAAATGTTAGCATTTTTCTCATTGCAGTAAAATATCACAACTTGCATCTTCTAGACTTTTTCAAAATTTTAGATAAACATCAACAAAATAAATTCACCTTATTTCCCAACAAAGCAAACACACAATCCTGTTTTATATAAGAAGAAATTTTAACTTGGAGAAGTCATTTACCTCAGTCCTAAAGTCGTTGAATAATCTAGCAGAAAGCACATTTCTGAAGCTCAGCCCTCTTGTCTTTGCAATATTCTTTCCCTGTCAGTGATGGGGGTGTAGCAAGACTAGCAACAAAAAAATTCAGGGATTTAAGAAAAACGATTTCCTCTGTTTTTGGATTCCAATTACTACTAGAACTAGAATTATAAATTATTAAAAGAGTATTTTTACAATGAGCAACGTGCATTTTGAAGTAGTTATACAGTAGTCATTGTCCAGAGGGAGGACAATAGTGGCTGAAGCCAGGTCCTATTATAGACGGAGTATATGTTCTTAGAGCACAACACTTTGTTCTGATTTCAAAACATTTAAGCATTTAAAACTGGTGTCTCAATTTAATTTAAAGAAATTTTTTTTTAAACTTTCATTTTAGTTTTTGGGGACCTTGTGATGGTTTGTTACACAGGTTATATAGATAAACTCATGTCATGGGGATTGTTGTACAGATGATTTCATCACCCAGGAATTAAGCCCAGTACCCCAATAGTTATCTTTTCTGCTCCTCTCCCTCCTCCCACCCTCCCCCTCAAGTAGAACCCAGGGTCTGTGGTTTCCGTCTTTGCGTCCATGTGTTCTCATCATTTAGCTCCCACTTATAAGTGAGAACATGCGGTGTTTGGTTTTCTGTTCCTATGTTAGTTTGCTGAGGATGATGGCCTCCAGCTCCATCCATGTCGCTGCAGAGGACAAGATCTCATTCTTTTCTGTGGCTGCATGGTGTCTTAATTTTAATGTTATCTTTATCACTTAGGTTATTGCCAGGCTTACCAATTTATTCCGTCCTCCACTGCGCTCCTTTACATCTCTTCACTCATGCCCACTTCGGCAGCACATTACTTTGTAGTTGCCTGGTGCATATTTCAGAAAGCAGAAGAATGTCTTGTTGTGACATAAGGACAACAGTATTTGTGAAACTCTTCCACATCAGATGGGAAGATTTGAGGTGAGGCAGCATGGAACTGTGTTAAACTGGTTCTTTTCTGAAATCTCTAAGAGTTAAAAAAAAAAAAAAAGTTTCTTTTCTTCCCTTAGCCTGAACATATATTTCCATATCCTTGGCCTGTAAGACGGGGAGTGAGGAAGTACATGTTTCAGATGGAGTGCTCATTTGTAACTCTTTAATGGGGGTCTGGGAGCATATGACACACAAGAATCTCTTACTGGCTGGATGCAGTGGCTCATGCCTGTAATCCCAGCACTCTGGGAGGCCAAGGTGGGAGGATCATGAGGTCAGGAGATCAGGACCAGCCTGACCAACATAATGAAATCCCGGTCTCTACTAAAAACACAAAAAACTAGCTGGGCGAGGTGGCGGGCACCTGTAATCTCAGCTACTTGGGAGGCCGAGGCAGGAGAATCGCTTGAACCCGGGAGGCAGAGGTTGCAATGAGCTGAGATTGTGCCATTGCACTCCAGCCTGGGCAACAGTGTGAGACTCTGTCTCAAAAGATAAATTAATTAATTAAATAAAATAGACGCATTGATGTATTTCTTCTGGCATATCATGAAATGATAAAATACGTACAGTAAAATCTCACTGACTAAAAGAAAACCCTTAGTATACATGTATATTCATAATAATGAGTAATTAACCCCTATAAAATGCTTACTGTGTGCCAAGCACTGCGCTAAGTAGGTCACATATAAACTCACCTAATCCTTACGATAACCTCACGAGACGCTAAAGGTTAAGTATAACTCACCTGAAATGCCTGCGATCAGAAGTGTTTTGAAATTCAGACCTTTTCAGATTTTGAAATATTTGCATATGCATAATGAGATATCTTGTGGATGGGGCCCATGTCTGAACTATGAAATTCATTTACTTACACATATAACCTGAAGGTGGCTTTTTAGAGTATTTTAAATAACCTAGTGAATGAAACAACGTTTTGACTATATTTTGACTGCAATGCCTCACAAAATCAGGTATGAAATGTTTCACTTGTGGTGTCATGTTGGTGCTCAAAAAGCTTCCAATTTTGGAGCATTTTGGATTTTGGATTTTCAGATTAGGGATATTTCTTGTGTGCTGTTATCATTCCTGCTTTTATTGATGAGAAACTGAGGTCATACATGTATAAGTATTGAAGTTCGAGCTGGGACTCAACCCTCGACTGCCTAAATTCAAAGTCTGTGCTCTTAACTCCTCTCTGTATGTCATCTTTCTATCTTTCCACTGACAACATCCATCTTTCTATGTGAAATCTGGAAGGATACACACTTCTGGGAGGGGCGCTTTCACTTTTTATTCTCTGTATCATTTTCACTTCTGTGTTTATACACTTTTGTATTGTTTGAAGCTCTGTAGTCAAGTTTAGAGTTACGGCCCCACAGATATCTGATATACAGCTCTAGTAATTATAAAGAAAATGCTTTAGAGACAACTGGTCCTTAAGTGGGTACTGAAGGCAATGTCAATAACTTACATTGGGTAGAGTCTTAAATATGCATGTTGTTGTATCTCCGAAGGCAGGAGACGTGACACCTTTGACACCTTTTTCTTTTAATTGCCACACCTATTTCTTTCAATAGAACCCACCCCATATGAGTGCTCAAAAGTTTTGTTTGCTGACTGAAAGAAGCCTGTAAGTAAAGACTTCTGTTAGGGCAGAGCTAGAGTTTGAGAATACATAGCAGAGCAAAGTTAAATTGAAATTGAATATGCGATTTCAAATTAGCCAGTGCTTTTCCCAACTTGATTAACCAGCCACAGATAAAAGCAAGTGTTTCTAGGTGGCCTTGGTGGCTTATACCTGTAATCCCAGCACTTTGGGAGGCTGAAGTGGGAGGATTGCTTGAGCCTGGGACTTCAAGACCTGCCTAGGTGACAGAGTGAGAATGTCTCTATTTAATAAAAAGGAAAGAAGAAAGAAAGAAAGAAAGAAAGAAAGAAAGAAAGAAAGAAAGAAAGAAAGAAAGAAAGAAAAAGATAGAAAGAAAGAAAGGAAAGAAATAAAGAAGAAAGAAGGAGAAAGAAAGAAAGAAGAAAGAAAGAGAAAGAAAGAAAGAAAAAGAAGAAAGAAAGAAAGAAGAGAGAAAGAAATCTAGCCATACATGGTGGGACACGCCTGTGATCCCAGCTACCCAGGGGGCTGATGTGGGAGGATTTTTTGAGTCCTGGAGTTTGGGGCTGCAGTGAGCTGTGATCTTGCCACTGCACTTCAGCCTGGGTGACAGAATGAGCCCTCATTTCAAAAAAATAAAAATAAATATGAGTGTTTCTTTTACTCTCCCAAACCTTTGGGTCCATCCCCATTATTTGCGTCAAATTTTATTCTAATTTGATGTTCAATATATTTCAACCCATTTCCCCTATAAAATATTACTTGCGTCTGGATTTCCAAGCTTTAGGCCTAGGGTTTAGTTTCCACTTGATTTAAGATTTCGTATTAGGCAGAGTGAAATTGCGACAATCATCCTTTTTCTAGACTCTTGTGCTTCAATTCACCAGAAACTTTTGTATTAGTTTACTGTTTTGATTATTACAGGATGACTCTGATGTTGCTAGAATGTATTTAGCGTGTCTTTATTTCCTGTTTCTCTGCTTCTTTGCCTTTTACTATCTTTTTATCAAAGATTCTAAGGTTCTTTGTGTAATTGGCTGATACTTCTTGATTGTAAGATATCTCTGTGGGCTCTGAACATACTTAAATGTATTTCTTTCTTTCTTTCTTTCTTTTTTGAGACGGAGTTTCGCTCTTGTTACCCAGACTGGAGTGCAATGGCACGATCTCGGCTCACCGCAACCTCCGCCTTCTGGGTTCAACAATTCTCCTGCCTCAGCCTCCGAAGTAGCTGGGACTACAGGCGTGCACCACCATGCCCAGCTAATTTTTGTATTTTTAGTAGAGACGGGGTTTCACCTCGTTAACCAGGATGATCTCGATCTCTTGACCTCATGATCCACCCGCTTTGGCCTCCCAAAGTGCTGGGATTATAGGTGTGAGCCACTGCGCTGGCCACTTAAATGTATTTCTAAACTTTTCATTCACTTGCATTAGTATTAATGTAGGGCTTCTGAAAGAATGGCAGAGTTAAAGAAATTATTTTCTTGCCTTAGACTGAAGATTTATTTCCATATTCCTGGCCTGTAAGTGGGGAAGTGAGGAAGAACATGTTTAAGATGCAATGCTTATTGTCACTCTTTAAAGGGGCTCTGGTAGCATTTGGCACATAAGAAGTGACTCATGCAATATCTTTGAAAAGGAGTGATTGCTTTTTCTTAAGTCTTCATTTTAATATGTTCCAAATGTTAAACATATTGCGAATGTTACTTCACAAATAAGAGAATATATATCCAGAGGAGGACATGGAGGCACACAGAGGCAACCAGATCGAGGAACGAAATACTAGATTTCTAGGCCGCGCCTGGTGTCTCACCCCTGCAATCCCAGCATTTTGGGAGGCTGAGGTGGGCGGACTGCCTGAGCTCAGGAGTTCTTGACCAGCCTGGGCAACACGGGGAAACCTCATCTCTGATAAAATACAAAAAAAAAAAAAAAAAAAAAAAAAAAAAAAAAAAAAAATTAGCCTGGCGTAGCAGTATGTGCCTGTAATCCCAGCTACTCGGGAGGCTGAGGCAGGAGAATTGCTTGAACCCGGGAGATGGAGGTTGTAGTGAGCTGAGATAGTGCCACTGCACTCCAGCCTGGGCGACAGAGCGATATTCTGCCTCAAAAAAAAAAAAAAAAAAAAAAAAAAAAAGTACTAGATTTCGATTTCTAAAAGTTGCTTTTCTTCACTGAAGTTTAACTCTCCAAATGTTTTCATCACGAGTAAAATGTTTTCATGGCACTTATGACGATAGTATTTCCGGAGTGAATAACGCTATGGAATAACCTGTTAAATCAGGTGATGTTCAGACTCATTTTCTATTACCCCAGAAACTTTATTTTAAATCCATTGAATAATCGTTTGAGGAAATACTCTGCACAATCTCACGTCTCTGCCTTTCCCTTCCACCTGGAAGAAGGTCCCATAACTGTCCGTCAGAGCCCTACCTGTTCCTCAAGCCCCACTTTCTCCGAGTCTCTTTAGGCCTCTGCATATTTTTACAGTTGCTTGTTACACCTTTTCCATAGCTCATTCTGAAGAGAAACATGTATGTATGTCAGTTTCTCTTTCTTTTTTTCTTTTTTTTTTTTGAGACGGAGTTTCGCTCTTGTTACCCAGGCTGGAGTGCAATGGCGCGATCTCGGCTCACGGCAACCTCCACCTCCTGGGTTCAGGCAATTCTCCTGCCTCAGCCTCCTGAGTAGTTGGGACTACAGGTACGCACCACCATGCCCAGATAATTTTTTGTATTTTTAGTAGAGACGGGGTTTCACCATGTTGACCAGGATGGTCTCGATCTCTTGACCTCGTGATCCACCCGCCTCGGCCTCCCAAAGTGCTGGGATTACAGGCTTGAGCCACCGCGCCCTGCCCAGTTTCTCTTTCTTGGAGCGCTGGGACCAAATCTTGAGCTGTTTTTATTTTTATTATTTTTTTATTTGAAACTTCCGATCCATACTTCCTCCCAGAAGCTAGCACATCATTCCGCGATGCCAGAGACTTGGTTTCATTCATCTGTGAACAACCTGGAGAAATGAATCACGCCTATTGCAGAGGGCTGTCACTTATGCTTATTCTATGAATGATAGACACCTAGCAACACTCACCAGAAACAGAGCAGCTCTAGGTAGTGCTGGCAAATTAAGCCCCATAACCACAAATTGTGTTTGTCAGCACTCGGGTATACTGTAGTCACAATATCAAAGGACAGAGAAAATCTGGTATAATAAAAACCAATACCCATGTAGTTGACCAAATTTTTACTATGTATTGTGATTTCTTTTTCTTCCTTCCCTTTCTTCCGTCCTTCCTTCCTCCCTCCCTCCCTCCTTTTTTTCCCTTTCCCTCTTTCCTCCCTCCCTCCCTCCCTCCCTTTTCTTTTCCTTCCTTCTTTCCCTTTCCCTCTTTCCTTCCTTCCTTTCTTTCCCTTTCCCTTCCTCCCTCCCTTCCTCCCTTTTCTTTCCCTCCCTCCCTCCCTCCTTCCTATCTTTCTCTTTCTTTCTTTCCCCCTCCCCTCCCCTCCCTTCTTTTGGAAGGAGTTTCACTCTTGTTCCCCCGGGCTGGAGTGCAATGACGCAATACTGGGTCACTGCAACTTTTGCCTCCCACTTTCAAGCAATTCTCCTGCCTCAGCCTCTCAAGTAGCTGGGATTACAGGAATGCACTGCCATGCCCGGCTAATTTTGTATTTTTAGTAGAGACGGGATTTCCCCATGTTGGTCAGGCTAGTCCTGAACTCCCGACCTCAGGTGATCTGCCCTCCTCGACCTCCCACAGTTCTAAGATTACAGGCGTGAGCCACCACACCCGGTCCTGCATTGTGATTTTCTTTCTTTCTTTTTTAAATTTTGAGACGGAGTTTCGCTCTTGTTACCCAGGCTGGAGTGCAATGGCGTGATCTCGGCTCACCGCAACCTCCGCCTCCTAGGTTCAGGCAATTCTCCTGCCTCAGCCTCCTGAGTAGCTGGGATTACAGGCACACGCCACCATGCCCAGCTAATTTTTGTATTTTTAGTAGAGACGAGGTTTCACCATGTTGACCAGGATGGTCTCGATATCTTGACCTCGTGATCCACCCGCCTCGGCCTCCCAAAGTGCTGGGATTACAGGCTTGAGCCACCGTGCCCGGCTGCATTGTGATTTTCTAAATAAACATGGATATATACTGCTTTTAGAAGAATACAGAACATTTTACACTTTATTGACTTGCTGAAAAACTTCATTAGGAAGAATTCTTATCATTTTAAATCAACCTTATTTTGTCAAAATTTATTTATCTGTCCAGATGATTGATAACATTCTTGTAGGAATTGAGGAGAGAGAGAGAATTAACATAAATATTTAATACCACAGTATATTGGACAGGGGAGGAAAAAAGTGAGGAATCTCTGACCTTTATTCAGATTTTTTTTTTTTTTTTTTTTTTTTTTTTTTTTTTGAGATGGAGTTTTTGCTGTTGTTATCCAGACTGGCTCACCGCAACCTCCGCCTCCTGGGTTCAGGCAATTCTCCTGCCTCAGTCTCCTGAGTAGCTGGGATTACAGGCACAGGCCACCATGCCCAGCTAATTTTTGTATTTTTAGTAGAGACGGGGTTTCACCATGTTGACCAGGATGGTCCCGATCTCTTGACATCGTGATCCACCCGCCTCGGCCTCCCAAAGTGCTTGGATTACAGGCGTGAGCCACCGCGCCCAGCCTATTCAGATTTTTCAATGCTAGCTAGTATGGTGCTTGTATGTACTTATATACAAATTATATGTAGCAAGTTGACAACATTTCTTGTCAGATTTCTAAACATGCTCTTTTTCTTTGCAACAGAAGATACTAACATAATAACTAACCAATAGTTTAGCTGACTTAGAAAGACTGCAAGGATAGCAAGAGGGAAATCGCCAGAATCAGTAACATTTTAGGCTCAAGCCTGTAATCCCAGCACTTTGGTAGGCCGAGGTGGGTGGATCACGAGGTCAAGAGATCGAGACCATCCTGGTCAACATGGTGAAACCCCGTCTCTACTAAAGATACAAAAAATTAGCTGGGCACGGTGTCGCGTGCCTGTAATCCCAGCTACTCAGGAGGCTGAGGCAGGAGAATTGCCTGAACCCAGGAGGCGGAGGTTGCGGTGAGCCGAGATCGCGCCATTGCACTCCAGCCTGGGTAACAAGAGCGAAACTCCGTCTCAAAAAAAAAAAAAAAAAAAAGTTGATCACTCCGTGGAATTTCGTTGTCAGGAAGGTCTTGACCCTATACTTGAGGAATTTCTGACTTGATGCAGGTTCAAACCGAAGTGTTTCATTGTTCAGCACATCGGCTTGGCAAAATGTATTGCATTAGACAGCCCCTTAGCCTAAGCTGCCCTACATTTTAAAACAAAAACACCTAAAAACTGATGAGTAACACAAGAAAGAAGAAGGGAAGAAAAAAGAGGGGAAAGAAAAAAGGGAAGGAGAAGGAAGAGGGAGAGGGGAAAAGAGAAGAGAAAAAGAAAGGAAGAAGAAAAAGGGGAAGAGGGAGAATGAAGGGAAGGAAGGACAGAGGGAAGGAAGGAAGAAGGGAACCCGTTTTGAATAACTGCTAAAGACACATGTGAACAGAATGAATGAGATTGGTAATATAAGACATTTTAAAATTTCGAAGAATATCCAAACAAACACAGCTATCAATCCGTGAGGCCTTATTTGTGCATTTCCTAATTTGCATATAAGTGGAGGAGACACTGGAAGTTTGGATTTGGAGATTTGATCATTTACCTGCACATTAAAATGCACAATGCTCAGTGTAATGCCATGTTAATGTAGAAAAACTCTGGTACAAACAAGGTGAGAATATGTCATTATTGAAGGCAGAGCAGTCGCTTTCCTTTTCTGTACACGTTTTCATGTTGTCTGATGCTAACAAGCTTAACTAGATTTTTCTGGCTGCCAGCATAATTCGAGGATAAAAGTATTAAGTATATATAAAATGGCTAATTTAATTTTACATAATCTAAGAAATAAAAAATAAGAATTTCCAGATTAACAGCCACACTTCCTGAATTACATGTTTAAAGCAATATAATTAAACACCTAAGAAGAATAAAACAATGTCATCTATTTGTATTTCTTGATTTCTGCAATGTTTAGATAGGTTACATTAATGTCTAGTTAACTAATCCTTTTATTATTATTTCTATTTTGCAAACTTTTTTTTCTAACACAAAAAGTAAAAGCCCAAGGGAACAAGGGTAGTTCTATATGACTTTATCAAAACTTGCCAAGATGTTACAAGATTTTCAAAGTTTTTTAAAATTGAAGGGAAAACTCACCTCTAACACTGAAGAGCTTTAGCAATGGTATATTCTCAAATAATCACTTAACATGCAGAACCTGCTTCTAAAGCCTTATGTTATATTTTATTTTGAAATACAGAATCTATGGTTTTCATATACATCTTTTAAATTCCAGGTGGTTATTTAATTTACATAGAGCTTTCCATATTTAACTTTTGGAAATTAAAACCTTCAGTTCTCAAAGACCACTGAAGCATATATATAGAAAGGAGAAAAACACCTGGTAAAATTCACTTTTAAGTAAATAGAATTCTTTTCAGTCATGTCTTTAAAATTTTTTAACTTGTGAGATATAAAATATTTGCTCTATAATACAAAAGCTTGATCTTCGGGGATACAGAACACAAAAATAACCCAAAAGCCGTCTCTACAGGTTAATCACTTGAAACAGAAGCTACAAAATCTGAGTTGGTGCCGGGCACAGTGGCTCACGCCTGTAATCCCAGCACTTTGGGAGGCCGAGGCGGGTGGATCACAAGGTCAAGAGATCAAAACCATCCTGGTCAACATAGTGAAACCTCGTCTCTACTAAAAATACAAAAAATTAGCTGGACATGGTGGCACGTGCCTGTAATCCCAGCTACTCAGGAGGCTGAGGCAGGAGAATTGCCTGAACCCAGGAGGCGGAGGTTGCGGTGAGCCGAGATCGCGCCATTGCACTCCAGCCTGGGTAACAAGAGCGAAACTCCGTCTCAAAAATAATAATAATAATAATAATCTGAGTTGGTATCTCAATTCTTCCTTTTACTAGCTCAATCACAGTGTGCAATCACAGGTAAAATGGGACTGATGAGTTTTGTTTATCTTATAATATAATTCTAAGGATTAAACAAAATTATGAATTAAAAAGTGCTTTGTAAGCTGTAGGGCATTAAGCAAATTAAAAAGTTTAAATAATAATTTTATCAAAATGAACTATGATTTCTGCAAGACATTTTTATCGTTGACTTTTGTATCTAAGCCTAGTACCACTTTGGAATCATCAATTTAACCAATAGGAAGTAGAGCATCTTTCCGGTCACCTCTCTGACAGATTAACAACCTGGAAAAAAATGATCTACAGTTCGAGCTATATTAGGGGGACAGTGTAATCACTAGGACAATTCTTAACACAAAGAGAGTGGAAACGTGAGTCTGAAGAGGGGAAATATCAAAGGTACTCTTTAACAAGAGTGTAACTTTGAAATCCATCTATTTAAGATTAATCACTATTCTTTCAGTTAAGCTGTTGTCATCTCTAACTTCCCCTGAGTAGAAAATAATCTACACTTCCAACTAAGTTATTCATGGTCCAATTTGTTCTCAGAATACTATAATAGGCTTTGTGAAGATAAGTTTTATAATAGGGATTTAACTTAGTGAGAAGCCAAGACACAGAGGCCTTCAAACACAGAGTATATATGTATATAAAAAATATATATATACTAACTGCTCCATCCTTCCCCCTCTTCTTCTACCTGCTCCGTTCCCTCTCCCAAAAGGATATTCACCCCTACTTAAAAATTTTTATAAAGCATTCAGATGAAATGGCATCTCAACAACTTCGCAGCACAATTGGTTTAGCCACTGCAGTGCTGTTTTTGAAGCCATTTTCAACAGAGCTGAGAAAAGGGGAGACCTCTGAGTAAAGCACTGGAAGAAGAAATGCTGTGAATGGTTTTAAGAAAGAGAAACACAATCTTTCCTCTTGACGGTTCTGTCTCTCTGATGGCCACATTTACATCCTGAGCTCACAGGCTAGAACTCTCAAAGAGAACTCTACTTTCCTAGAGAAAATGAAACATTCAGGGTGGCATCTTTGCGGGGGGCGGGGAAGGGAGCGTGTAGGAAGGAAAAGGAAATAATCACTGATGATTTATATATGTCATATTTATTTTCTAGGTTTCTGATATCTTAAACTGTTGAAAATACATAAAGTTATTCAGAGATTTTTTTGTTTGTTTTATTCCTCTTTAGCTCTATAAAATGTAACTCTCTATGCTTTTCTCTCATGTTTATTCAATTGAGTATATTGGCTTCTTGTTTTACAAAGTTGAAACCTGAGTGCAACAAGTTTATCTTTATTCCAGACTGTAGGTTGTTGCTTTTTTTTAAGGTTCTTTATTCTTCCATTTTAAACATTTCAAAACATACTTGCAAAATTTTAGTATTTAAAATATTAAGAACTCTTCACCTGTTAGTTTTAATAACTAGCTTGCCTCTTCTGAACATATTACATTCCAGCTATACCTCTTTTGCAGCAAGCCTGCCTATCTTATTTAAATATTTGTAATAAAGTATGCAAAAAGATAAACATATGTGACCTATTTCTATTCAAAACTGGCTGGAAAACTACAGATCACAGGAATTCTGTAACAGGCACACATTTTAAACTTCTTTCGATAAATACTTTTTAAAATTGTTTTTTAATGTGCTCTTAATGACTTCCAGCACTCACACCTTCTTACGTGCTTTCCAAACTGTTTATACTGTCCCCAATAACACTCAGTGGAAAGCTGTCACTCCTGGCTAAATCCTTACTTAGGGTGGATGCTATGCCTCCGTGAGACAGGGTCAGGGGGTCAAAATCGATTTTGGAGGCCACCTGGAGAGTCCAGGCCATGAACTGACTCGAAAAATTTATATCAGAGCCAGAATGGTCCACCTCCCAGGGTCAGATCTGGCCTGACACTCCAACCGCAGGCTGGGGCATGCTAGACGGCGCTCACAGAGGCCAGGGTTGCTGGACCTGCTAGCTGACCTCTTCAAACTTCAGGAGAATTTTTTTGGCAGTTACCACGGTGACTGGGTACTCTAAAAGCTTATCCTTCTTACTGAATGGAGGGAAAAAAATTAGGAAAAAAATATGTTAAAACCTACCTTGCAAAGATGCCTATCATGGTTAAAGTTAAAAAAAAAAAAAAAAAAAGGTTGGGGGTGGTGGGAAGGAAGGTACTAAATTGTCTGTGCCTTTGGTATTAATTACTACTGCTTTCCAAAAAAGAAAAAGAAAAACAATTAGAATTTACAAGTCTTTCAAACTGCAAAATTTGACATTTGGAGCAGATACTATTTTTTCATTTCTTTTTCTTCATCTCTTTCCTGGTCAATAGCTGGCAACAATATGAACAATGCATTCAAGTATTTTTTAAAACAATGCGATTTACTTGGAAATTCTAATATCTCCCCTTTTCTTTGAGAATAATCAACTTAGAAATAAGAACCATCATAAATGCTAGTCTGTTAGAGTTAAAATATGCTGTAAGTAATCATTTTTGCCTCAAAATCATGTTCAAGATTTTTTTTTTCCTGAAAGAAAAGTGCCCAATTTTGCTTGATTTGAAATAATTAAATTAGGAGAAAAGCAAGGGGCCATTATTATATATTTTATCTTTTACCAAATGACTTAATAAAAATAATGTATACGTTAAAAACAACTGAAAATACTCTACATATGACAAGAGAACACTAGGAAGGAAAAAACATACCATGTATACTTCATTTTAGAGTAAAGAACATTAAAGCTAAAAAAAAAAAGCCATGGAATATTCTTCCATGTTAATACCAAATGTTGTCTTGTCCTAAAGTCTCACAACAACAGAAATACTTGCAGATAAAAATTTTAATTCCCCATGGGGTAAACCTATGCACATTATAAAACTCTATTAGTTGATTTTTGTTGATAATTGTAATTACCAACAAAATGCTTTAAAATGGTTGTAATACAAAATGCTTTAAAATGGCTCCCATGTGTGACTTGAAATTAGATGAGAATCATAATAATTTAGAAGTATAATATACTTTAATCATAATAATACTTGCCTTTAAAAATATCTGAGTACTACACAATGACTTTTTATAAACTGAAATCATTGAGTTTTATTGTTATTACTCTATATCTCTTATTTCATTTTCTCATCTGCTACGTACATGATCCTGGTCCTAGAAGCCTTGAAAGGATCTCCTCTGCCATTTGGGTGCTGGCTGTGTGTGTGTGTGTGTGTGTGTGTGTGTGTGTGTGCGTGCGTGTGCATGCGCACACACACAAATAATGAAGCACTGGTGAAGGCAGGATGGATGTGCATTTTAGAAAGCAGTGGCTATATAACAAAACAATGTCTTTGATTCAAATATCATTTTTCATCTTGACTCTAAGCCAAGAAAAAAATGAGAAATTACAGAAATATAGTAATTGACACTCCAAAAGTGAATACTAAAATTTCAGAGGAATGTTTTAACCTCATCTTAAATGTTCATCTTACTATGACCTATGTTGACTGTTTTGTAATAATCATTAAGTTCCTACAATGGAATGAACATGAAACCAAGTATTTATTAATTAATCTTAATATTTAAAAAGCAAATGTAATTCGGAACCATTTCCTTTCTCCTCTTGTGCTCAAAACAGCCGCTGAAAGGCCAGGTCAGAGGCATAGTTTGAGCTGATCTTGCCGGACGATCCAGTTACACTTTGCTGAAACACAGTTCTTTCAATTATATAGTGTGGTTCTTGATATGTTGAAGTGGGCAACCAGGTTGGTGAGTCACTTAAACTGTGGTGCCAGCTCACTGTCTGTGATGAATTCGAACTGTCCTCAGCTGGGAACTCTTGGCAAGCTTCCTAAAAGACCCAGTGTCTGGCAAAGCATGAGGAACTATCACACAGAAAACGAGGTCCTCCTTGGGTTTGGAAAACAGATGGTAGAAGTCTTGGAATGATGCAAGCCAGGTCACAATCTCCTAAACCATGAGCCTTATCTTGAATGAAACATGATTTCTAAGTTGGATCTGAAAAGGAAAACAAGTTAAAGTATAAGGCAATGGTTCATTTCTACACAAGAAGACAATGCCAAGTCTCTTAGTGTTTGGTTTCCTCTAGTCCAATTCAGAATCTCTCCCACAAAAAAAAAACAAAAATCATTTTTCAGTCCTTTGCATAAACTTTTACTGAAAGGACTATGAAATAAATAGGTATTTTATTCAGAAATGCATAGACCTGGATCTTGTCTTAGATTGAAAATTTGCAGATATGTTACAAAAGTAGAGAATGTGGGGGTTGAGGAACCTAAGCAATTATCTAGTCTTGTGTTTTTACTTTACATATGCAAAATTTGAAGCCCAGAAGCATGAACTGGCTTATGTACAAAACATTCATGAGATGCTTAAACTAGAACCTAGGTCCTGGTTGGCATTTTTTTTCTTCTTCTTCCTTTTTTTTTGAGACAAAGTTTCCCTCTTGTTGCCCAGGCTGGAGTGCAGTGGTGTAATCTCTTCTCACTGCAATCTCCACCTCCTGGGTTCAAGTGATTCTCCTGCCTCAGCCTCCCGAGTAGCTGGGATTACAGGCATGCACTACCACACCTGGCTAATTTTGTGTTTTTAGTAGAGATGGGGTTTCTCCATGTTGGTCAGGCTGGTCTCGAACTTCCGACCTCAGGTGATCCGCCCGCCTCAGCCTCCCAAAGTGTTGGGCTTACAGGTGTGAGACACCAGGCCCAGCCCTGGTTGCCATTTCTAACCTAGTATCTTCTCTACTACAAAATGTAGCATTTTCACTAGGGTAGGAAATACTAAAAGCCCATGCTAGTAGACATATTCAAAGTCTTAGAGTAATTCCGGGGCAAGGATATACAATGATGGCAAATGATTTAAGTTTCACTTCCAGGAAACAACTTGAGGCACCACAAGCAGAAATTCCACAAAGTCACGTAGTGAAACTGTAAAATAACCTGTGCTAGGCTGGGCGCGGTGGCTCACGCCTATAATCCCAGCACTTTGGGAGGCCGAGGCGGGTGGATCACGAGGTTAAGAGATCGAGACTATCCTGTTCAACAAAGTGAAACCCCGTCTCTACTAAAAATACAAAAATTATCTGGGCATGGTGGTGTGCGCCTGTAGTCCCAGCTTCTCGGAGGCTGAGGCAGGAGAATTGCTTGAACCCAGAAGGCGGAGGTTGTGGTGAGCCGAGATGGTGTCATTGCACTCCAGTCTGGGTAACAACAGCGAAACTTCATCTCAAAAAAAAAAAAAAAAAAAAAAAAAAAACCGGTGGTACTGGAAGCTTCACATTTCTCAGGAACTTATATCTTTTTTGTCTTTTTTATTTTTATTTTTTAGACCGAGTTTCGCTGTTGTTACCCAGGCTGGAGTGCAATGGCACCATCTCGGCTCACTGCAACCTCCGCCTCCTGGGTTCAAGCAATTCTCCTGCCTCAGCCTCCCGAGTAGCTGGGACTACAGGCGCGCACCACCATGCCCAGCTAATTTTTCTATTTTTAGTAGAGACGGGGTTTCACCTTGTTGACCAGGATGGTCTCGATCTCTTGACCTCGTGATCCACCTACCTTGGCCTCCCAAAGTGCTGGGCTTATAGGCGTGAGCCACCGCACCCCGCCAAGGAACTTATATCTTATGGTAACAAGGGCATGTTGTGAATACGATTTCTCCAGCGAATTGTTTTGATTGGTTTGTTGTGGTTATTAAGCACTGACTTCTTTCTGTAGGTATGGAGTTGCGCCATTCTGCCAGGTTTGTAACTAAGTAACAGGAAGTGGGGCTTTGGTGTAGGTCTGCCTCTGCTACCAAATAACCACGAGCTACATAAGGGAGCAGGGTGCTACCAGTCCGGGAAGGGCTTCCTCTGGTTTTTCTTTAACATTGTTCTAATTTACTTCGGGTTTAACTTCTATCTGTTAGGATCAATAGATCCTAAAACGAAGTAAAACAACAACAAACAAAAAGACTGTATAAAAATGTGCAATTAATTGCTGATACCCCAAACTGCCACTTGTCTACTGCATTCAGCTGTAATAATACTTCTTCTTTTTTTTTTTTTTTTTTTTTTTTTGAGTGAGATTCTCGCTCTGTTGCCCAGGCTGGAGCACAGTAGCGTGATCTTGGCTCACTGCAGCCTCTCTGCCTCCTGGATTCAAGCGATTCTTCTGCCTCAGCCTCCCAAGTAGCTAGGATTATAGTTGTATGCCACCATGCCCAGCTAATTGTTGTATCTGTAGTAGAGACAGGGCTTCTCCATGTTGGCCAGGCTGGTCTCGAACTCCTGTCCTCAAGTGATCCACCCGCCTCGGTCTCCCAAAGTGCTGGGATTCCACTCCTGAGCCACTGAACCCTGCCTTTTAATAGTACTCTCTTATTAGCGCATTTCTAGTGCTGTCTCGAAGTTCCCTTTCTGACTTGTCATGGCATTTGGAGAAAGATCATGATTTAATTCTAAAAATTTGCTGGGGGGAGGTGGGGGCCAAGGGAGAGAAGGGTAAGGGATGAGAATCTGAGAAGAGAAGGAAAAGTATTAGGTATGCCATGGGCCAATCAGTGACTCTCTAGGGGAAGTGGGTGTTTAGAAAGATAGTTACATGTGATTAACAGGTGAAGGCAAGAGTAGTCCGGTAGTCCTCAACTCCCACTTGGAATTTCAAAGAAATGCCGTTTCCTTTCCATAGCTTCAAGAGGGTATTAGTTAAGGGAGGCATATTTTGGTACTAATCACATGTTAAATATTGGGAGCAGGGAATGAGGAACTCCTCTGAGGGTGGGTCTGAAGAGCATTTGCTTGGCAACCCTCAGTCAAAATGTGCGGATGAGGTTCAGCTGCCTAGGTTGTACGTTTACGTGTACTTTTCCATTTCTCAAAACATTTTCGTTGTCTTGCCTTGAATCTGTAGAAGACTTCTCCAACCAAAGGAAAAAGAAGTGTTAAGGGAAGCTTCTTGGTAGAAGGGAACTTTCAGATATACAAATGTTTTCCTTTTTATTTAGACAGAGTCTCACTCTGTTGCCCAGGCTGGAGTGCAGTGGCACGATCTTGGCTCACTGTAACCTCCATCTCCTGGTCAAGCAATTCTCTTGCCTTGGCCTCCTGAGTAGCTGGAATTACAGGCACATGCCACCACACCCGGCTTATTTTGGTATTTTTAGTAGAGATGGGGTTTTACCATGTTGGTCAGGCTGGTCTCGAACTCCTGACCTCAAGTGATCCACCCACCTCTGCCTCCCAAATTTATGGCATTACAGGCATGAGCCACTACACTGAATCTATTTTTCTTGTTTTAGAATCAAGGTTGATAACTTGGAGAGCTTTGCAGTAAAAAGAAAGTGAGGAATTGCTTGGCAGTGTGGTGGATAATGCTTGTAATCCCAACATTTTGGGAAGCTGAGGTAGGCAGATCACGAGATCAGGAGATTAAGACCATCCTGGCCAACATGGTGAAACCCCATCTCTACTAAAAATACAAAAATTAGGTGAGCGTGGTAGCCAATGCCTGGAGTCCCAGCTACTCGGGAGGCTGAGACAGGAGAATCGCTTGAACCCAGGAGGCAGAGGCTGCAGTGAGCCAAGATCATGCCACTGCATTTCCAGCCTGGGCGACAGAGCAAGGCTCCATCTCAAAAAAAAAAAAAAAAAAAAAAAGCAAGTGGGGAATTATGGGATTAAAGTATGAGAACTTTCCCCTTGGTTTGTACTTGGCTCCGCCCAGGACTAGAAAGGCTGTGCGTCAGGAGCCACGCTGATTCAGACCTGCTGGTCCTGCCCACTTCTTGGCCCACCTTAAAGCTTTTCCAGAGCTGTTCCTGCAGTGTCCATTCTAGACCCTCCCCACAGGACTACTGCGAGAAGAGCACAGTCTGGGGCAACCTGACCAGGGCCTACTCACTGCCAAACTGCTGCCACTGGAAAGGAGGCCCACCCTTTTGGTATCCTTCGTAGGCCCGTCGAAAACTTCTAAAGACAGAATCTTTGAAACTGAATTTTAATGATTGTCAGAAGATACGAGTGAGGTATAGCAGCTGCTCTGAAACACCCGCCCCAGCTGCCCTATGCAAGGGACAGGCCTGCTTTTTGACCACCATCTTCCCGCACCCATGAGAGGAAGGGAAGAGGAGGGACAAAAAGAAGGAAGGGGAGGGACAAAAAGGAGGAAGGGGAGGGACAAAAAGGAGGAAGGGGAGGGACAAAAAGGAAAAGGTTTCACCTTGGAGGGTGCTGATTCAGGACCTACATCTGCAAACAGAAAACTAAAAGCGGGCTGGGAGCAGAGGCTCACGCCTGTAATCACAGCACTTGGATCATGAGGTCAGGAGTTCAAGATCAGCCTGGCCAAGAAGGTGAAACCCTGTCTCTACTAAAAAAAAAATGTAAAAATTAGTGGGGCATTAGTAGCACACACCTGTAATCCCAGCTACTCGGGAGGCTGAGGTAGAGAATTGCTTGAACGTGGGAGGCGGAGGTTGCAGTGCACTGAGATCGCGGCACTGCACTCCAGCCTGGGCGACAGAGCAAGACTCTGTCTCAAAACAAAACAAAACAAACAAAAAGACAAAAACCTAAAAGCAAACAAAACAAAACAGAAAACTTACAACTTCAGAGTCTCAGTTCCAGGTTGCCCAGGCCCAAGACATTCACGTTTGTGAAGGATGAGGGGTGGCTGAGCAGAATGTGGAGGCCCACGCATAGTCACTCACTGGGGAAAGCGAAGCCACAGCCTAGACAAGGCCTGTGAAGGGCCCCAGGGAGAAGGGGAGAGTTTGTAGAAGGAACCAGTTTCTCTTCTGGATCCAAATGGCCTGTGCTTTGGGGTGACTGCAGTCAGGTGAATGCTCCGTTTCCTTCTGTCTGCCTGGTTGTGTCTGAATGAAAATCAGGCCACAGATAATGCTCTCCCATCCTCAGTTTTCTAATCCCAAAACACAAGTGCCTGAGAGTGAAACTTCACAAAAAAGTGATTGCCAGCAACAAATTCAGGCTGACAAATCGTCGATAATCGCCCCTTCAACACGCTCTGGGCAATAAATAAGCAGATGCAAGAAGAGCTGCTGGCTGGGTGGGCGAGGTGCAGACCAGAGCCACGCTGCAGTTTTCCCGCTGTGGCCCCCACAAGGGAGTGCATTCAGTGTGGGGACGGCGGGCGCCCGCTTGCCCTTCTTCCTGTCACTCACACACACTGCACAGAGGAGCTTCTCTCTTTCCTCTCCTCCAGTTAACCCTTCTGGGTGTGTGTGGCTGTGGTCTGACATACCCTTGATCTACAGCCACATTACCCAGGTTTGCTTTGGATTGAAATCCTGGGCCCCTGGAACGTATTGGATGCCTAGTTACTTCCGTATACCTGTATGTATTCTGTGACGGATGAATAAAGAATTGACACTCAATATAAAACTAGTATTTTTACCTGCGAATGCATTTGAAAAATGCAGGCACGTTATGTCATTTAAGAACTTAAGACACAGCGGAAGGAGATCTCTCAAGGTGTTTGCAGGTTAGCATTCCTGCCATCACCCACCTCTGCTGGCCCTCAGCACACGCAGTCACAAGAGTGTTCTTGGATTCGTCTGTCCTGTGTTAGACTCACTCCGTGCTTTAAATTTAGGAGCAATTTTAAACACATACATGGATTTAAATATGCATTTATTATATAAGATATGATTTCTTGCATAGTTTACAAGTCCAGTTACCCAATCATAAGGCTTCAAATTAAATTATTAGTCAAAGCCCTCCTAGGAGTTTGATTTAGCTATAGAAGTTTGGGCTCAAGATTTAATTCACTCTTCCACTTTCCCTAACTTGAATTTTGATTTTTGCATTGAAATACAACACAGCACTTGAATTAAGGGTCCCCTGTTAAACTGGAGGCTTTTCTAATTTCTCTGAACTCTATAAATGAACTGCATTGTCACATAATCGATAGGAAAATCTCAGCTGTCACAGATCTTAAGCAACCCTCTGCCACAGAAATAACACGATCTGGCATTTCTGAGTTGAAAATGTGCTGTTTGGATGACGTGAGACCAGAACTACCCAGACAGCTTTAAATACTGTTGTCTCTAAGAACGGCGGAGGACTGACCTGCTGAGAATGACTGAAATACTTCGAATAGGCTTTTCTCCTGGTTAGAGACCAGGTGTTGCCTTTTCTTCTTCCATAAATAAGTAATACAAGAGCCAGCATATTGGGGTCTGGGATTCAAAGCTGTTTCTAGGTTCAACTAAGTTTGCTGCTACACAGTTTATAACAGAATTTCAAATTAAGTGTTTTCTTCTCCAACCAATAAGCAATTCAGGCTTGGATTTTAGAGTCAAAATCTGAAACTAAATGCCCAAAAATCTCAAAACCTGTCCTTTGAAGCTTTGAAGCTTCAGGACAGGTTGATTATTCCCATCGACATGAGCAGGGTTTCTGCAGTAGGTAAAGCCTTCAGCTCAAAAGAAACGGAACGGCATCTGATGATAAATAATATGAAACCATAAAACCACAGCAAGCCATTTCTCTGCCTCAGTGCCACTGTTTCTTGCTGAACTCTCAGCATCATCTTTAAAGTCTGAGTCTGCCACACACAAATGCTGCCATATCACAGGAGAGCATGAGGAAGATGCATCCTTACCTGTATCCTCTCCACGTTTATCCGCTGCTCTTAAACTAATGACTTGTTGGACCAGGCGCGGTGGCTCAAGCCTGTAATCCCAGCACTTTGGGAGGCCGAGGCAGGGGGATCACGAGGTCAAGAGATCGAGACCATCCCGGTCAACATGGTGAAACCCCGTCCCTACTAAAAATACAAAAAATTAACTGGGCATGGTGGTGCACACCTGTAATCCCAGCTACTCAGGAGGCTGAGGCAGGAGAATTGCCTGAACCCAGGAGGCAGAGGTTGCAGTGAGCCAAGATCGCGCCATTGCACTCCAGCTTGGGTAACAAGAGCGAAACTCTGTCTCAAAAAAAAAAAACAAAAAAAAAACTAATGACTTGTTTCACCGAGGGCATTTTTTAAGGTGTTACTGCGTGGCCCTACCCTAAACTCTACCCCACTTGGTAGGTTAGATCATGTAATAAATACCTTATTTCATAAGAACCTTGCTAAAAATGCTTATGACCTTGTCATACTATGAATCATTTACATACCTAATGCAAAAACATTCTCTTATTTATGAATTTGCTGTCAGAGAGTTTGTGTATTAAACATTACGGTTGGCCACACTTTGCCTGTGTGGGCCCATCTAGACAAAGAAATGTGCCAGAGGGGAATCAGATGATAGCAACCTAAGTGACACAGACTCAGTTTATAACTTCGAAGCACTGATGTGTAAAACTTTTCTGAAACTAAGGCTGTTGGAGGCTGCATCTCCTACATCTACCATCGGTAAGTTCTTTGGGCCGAATCAAGAAACACCACCTCTAATTAGTTCAACTGCCATCAGGGATCCCCTGCATCCGGGCAGGTATTTTGCTTCTATTCAACTCTGGAAGAAAATGGGACAACTTGGACTAATATAAAAAGCCAACATTTCAAATTGGCTTCAATTCTCAAGATCTTTGAAGCCCCCAACCTAGTGAGTCTACTTTTTGGCAACCTTGTTCTAGCTTCAAACTCTCCCATTAATACAGGAGAGTTTATCCATGATCATAGTCCACAGGCTTCTCCATAGCAGTTAAGGTGACATTTGGGAACTATGTCATGCCGAAGAGGCCCAAACCTATCCAGGAACCAAGTTATTTACTTCTGAAGCAGCTGTCATTTGTGGAGGTGGAACAGGGAAAGTAAGAACGAGCCACATAACAGCCAGGCTGGGGGTGGTTGACCTCTGATTATCCATCAAGGAGAGATGACTGGTGAAAACTCTCTTCTTGGATGCTTGATCAGCATATGAATTTGCCTCATTTACAATTAAGGGCAATGACTAAACCCCATTCCAGTCTTTTTTTTTTTTTTTTTTTTTTTTGAGACAGAGTCCCACTCTGTCGCCCAGGGTGGAGTACAGTGCTATGATCTCAGCTCACTGCAACCTTTGCCGCCCGGGTTCAAGCGATTCTCCTGCCTCAGCTTCCTTAGTAGTTAGGATTACAGGTGTTCACCACAACGCCTGGCTAATTTTTTGTATTTTTAGTAGAGATGGAGTTTCACCATGTTGGCCAGGCTGGTCTTGAACTCCTGACCTTGTGATCTGCCTGCCTCGGCCTCCCCAAGTGCTGGGAATACAGGTGCATGAGTCATCAGACTTGGCCTCCATCCTAGTCTTAGACACTGAAGAGTTTAATTTAATTTTTTTTTTTTTTTGAGATGGAGTTTCACTCTTGTTACCCAGACTGGAGTGCAATGGCATGATCTCGACTCACCGCAACCTCCGCCTTCTGGGTTCAAGCAATTCTCCTGCCTCAGCCTCCCAAGTAGCTGGGACCACAGGCGCGTGCCACCATGCCCAGCTAATTTTTGTATTTTTAGTAGAGACGGGGTTTCACCTCATTGACCAGGATGGTCTCAATCTCTTGACCTCGTGATCCACCTGCCTATAATCCAAAGTGCTGGGATTATAGGCGTGAGCCACCACGCCTGGCCTTTATTTAATTTTTGTAAATGGGCTGTATTAAGCTATCTTGTCCTTGATTTCCAAGATATAAATCACATAAGGTCAATACGGCAAGTTTGATGATTTGCCTGCATTCTTAATCACATAGCACAAAGACATGAAGCACTGAATGTAAGTGATGTACTGACAATTCCAGCATATGTGGCTCCAATATTTTAGATTCAGGTCAGGCACAGTGGCTTACACCTTAGTCTCAGCACTTTGGGAGGTTGAAGTGGGCAAATCTCGAGGTCAGGAGTTCGAGATCAACCTGGCCAACATAGTGAAACCCCGTCTCCACTAAAAATACAAAAATCAGCCTGGCATGGTAGTGTGCCTGTAGTCCCAGCTACTCAGGAGGCGGAGGCAGGAAAAGCACTTGAACCCGTGAGGCAGAGGTTGCAGTGAGCTAGGATCACACCACTGCACTCCAGCCTGGCGAGAGAGCAAGACTCCACCTCAAAAAAAAAAAGGTTAATTTTTTTTACATACTTGCCCACACTTCCCTATCCTCTACTCCCAACAGGAAATGTTTCTTTCTCTGACCCTCTGCAGTCTAACCTTAACAGTACAGAAACCATGAGCTGAAGATAACTGCTTGCCTGCAGTACTGTTTATGAAACATTCTCTTTTTTTTCTTTCCCTAGGTATCTATCCCAAATGATTGAGCAATGTGCTATGCTCCTTCTCCACTAGGTCTGAGGGAAATGGTGGAGGCTGCAAGAGCATCTTAACCCTTGCAATGGCCTAGCCAGCAACATCTGTTTAGTTACATAGTTCCCTGAGCTCATTCTCAGTTTAATTTTACAAACATATCTAGATCTATATTTATCTGTTTCAATGGCCTCCAGTGTTTGTCAGGAGTACTGTGCTTGGTAGTTCATGGCATGATAGTTCATGCCAGTAATCCCAGCACTCTGGGAGGCCGAGGTGGGTGGATCACCTGAGGTCAGGAGTTAGAGACCAGCCTGTCCAACATGGAGAGACCCCATCTCTAAAATATAATAATAATAATAAAAATAATAATAGTAAATTAGCTGGGTGCTGTGGCAGGTGCCTATAATCCCAGTTACTCAGGAGGCTGAGGCAGGAAGATCACTTGTACCCGGGAAGCAGAGGTTGCAGTGAGCCAAGAGCACGCCATTGCACTCCAGCCTAGGCAACAAGAGCGAAACTCTATCTCAAAAAAAAAAAAAAAAAAAGATTACTGTGCCACCAATCCTGGCACATGAGTCCTTCTATCTAACATATGTCATTACACAAAGCATTATAAAACCCCATTTCCTGGGAGCCGCGGTGGCTCGGGCCAGGTGTCCTGGCGCTTGAGGAGGCGAAGCTATGAGTTCAAGGCCAACCTGAGCAACATAAGAACCTCTCATTCAGTAACAACAACAACAACAAAATAAAACCCATTTCCAACCTCGCAATATACCCTTACTACAGAAATCATGACATCAGCATAACAAGCACAAAATTCCAAGGTTGTGATTGGGCTATAGTTCCATCAGATCTGTATGGACATGTGTCCTGAAACTAAGGGCTGGGTCCGTGGATCTCTTGCACAAAGAAAGGTCAAAGTCAGAGTTGGAACATTTCTTAAAGAATCAAGACACGTCCATCTCCTTTGTTCCTTCCTCTCTCTTTCCTTGACCACCAAGGAAACATGTCTTGAAAGATACTCTTCCACAGGTGTTTCATTAGACATGTGCAAATATCAGGACTTATCGGCACTACAAGCACTTTCTGGTCTTTCTGCTGGGGGATGGAGTTTGGGACATTTTACTTCTATCAGCCCAGCCATTTGTGGAGGTGCAGATTAGCTGCAACTCTGCTGAGGCAGGACCGGTGGTGGCGGTAGGGGTCAGTGGGGTTGAGATGTATTCAGATGTTAATTTACACCTGAAAAGACAGAATGTAGTTACCCACTTGGGGGTGACTTAAGTTTCTGTTGAATACCAGCTGTGAGTGCTTCCTTGTGAAAGATGAAAGTTGAAATTGAGGGAACAAGTAGTCTAAAAGTTATGGGAACAGGAAGAAGAGAAGGAGCAGGGACAATCTTGATGAGCAAAACAAAATATATTTAGCCATCGGTTGTAAATCTGTTTTCAACTTTTCCTTCCAGTGAAGGTTTAAGATATAACAGAAGATGGTAATTTCCACTTTACTAAATATTTGGAAATTGGGGAATCTGAAAGTATTGGTGTGAAATAAGAATGAAGAACTCGCCTCACTTTTCTGCCATTTGGATGGGTTTTCTTGCTTCACATAGTCTGTTTAACAACTGCTATCCACCTTGCTTAATGGAATCCCAAGTACCCTGGGAGTAACTAAGAAAGAAAAACCTACATTCCGACACTACCTTTAACCTCAAATGACAGTAAAGCGTCCATTCAGACCCCAAGACCACACTGAGGCATTAATTAGGCTGATGAAATTCATCGAAATGTATGGATTCAGCATAATCAAGTTTCTACCACAGACTATCGTTAAGGAATATGTGAGCAGCTGGGAGAAAAGAAAGTACTGTTAGAGTTAAGTCATGCATGTAATTGAGTATATTTAACATAACCATTTTAATGATCAGTGATTAAAAGTGCATCTTACTTAAATGGTAGATCCTCTGCAATTTGTTCATACCAACTCGATAATGTTCTCAAGAGGAAAAAGTAGGGACACAAATTTCTAAACAAGATCTCGTTTGAGTTTGGGGGAAAAAAGCAGGAAAAGTGAACTAGAAAGAAAATTGTGGCTTTTGCATGCAGCCAGATACATGAGGGTGATATCAATTAATCACTGTTTTAGGCATCTTCTGTGCTCAGTTCACACAAAGTATTAGGAATATATAATAAGTGATTTTGTTATTCCTCAAAAAGAATGTATTTTTCCTTAAAGATGCTTTCTCTGTTTGACAACACTTTTTTAAGGGGGCTGGGGGTGCTGCTCAAATCCTGTTGGTTTTAAGAGCTTCTCTTAAGATCCTGGGAAATTCATATTTCCAATTCTTCTTCCAACCTGTTGGGTTGGCTTATCTCAGTGGAACTTGCCTCTGTGAAGATAACAGTGGGAAGAAGAGCAGGCATCACAAGGAGAAAGATGCACCCACATGTGATGGACTAAGAGCGCAAATAGTTCAGAAACCCGCCAAGGGGAAATTAGCTGTTCAAATCAGCCAGGGGCCTGAACCAAAAGCCCACGCGTTTAGAGGCAGACTCTGCTCTCCTCTATTCACTCCGACCTGGCCAGATAAATGGAGTCATTGTGGAGCCAAGCACAAGCCAGCCCCACTCCTTTTGTTGTATTTTCTCAGCTTTTGTGCTCAAAACACGCAAATCACCGACGACTTTACCCAGGAAAGAATCGAAGGAGAGAGGTAGCTCTATATCTGCAAGTGTGTAAATCACACAACATCCACACATCCACGCAGGCACTACTGAAAGCGAGGGCTTAGGAGGGACACCCAGCTCCCAAAAGTTGCTTCACAGGGCTCTTTTTATCTCCCTTCACCCCCGCCCCCACTCCTATAGAGAGACACATCTATTCTCCCGCTCAAAGTAGGGTTGAAGAGTGGCAGGCACATCTTGAACGTCTGGGAGTTGCACTGAAACTTTTACAAGCCTGAGACAGAAAGGAAGCCACAAGCACGGAAAAGTATGTTGGCACACACTATTATTCTGCTTGCTGCAAACAAAACAAAAATGTCTTAAGGGAAAATTCATTTGATGCCTTTCTTTTCACCCAGAAGCATGTCTTCTTTGGCTTGGAGGGACAGCTCTTGGGAAATCAGGTCTCTCAAGGAGCACTCCCGCCCCCAATGTATAGTCTATAAATATAGTGGAAGAGCCATGCCAGGGGTAGTAAGTGCAAGAGAATCTGGAGTCTTGAAAGCATCTTTTTCTTCTGGCTATGGTGGCACTTAAATGATAATGCGGGCAATGGAGCTGGGAGATTTATATCTTTTGGAAAGTAGGGCGAGCCAGATGGTAATAGCGTCATTAACACACAAACTTGGGATGTGCAAGTGAAGCTTGAAATTGGGAAAGAGATCAGGAGAACAAAGGGGGCTGCTGTTGAAAGGCTACCCCTCTTCTGCCGGCCAAAGCTAAGAGCCCCTTGGTACTGGGGTCTGCTGCTGCCCAGAACTGGATAATAAACGACAGCTTTCCCCTCCCCTGTTGTGACTTAGAAAGCACCAAGAAAACTTTTGCAATAGGCAAGTTCGGCACTTATTTATGTGTAACCCTTTGTAGTCTGAAGTGGCAGGAATGGGCCTTTAAGCCAACTGCACTTCCAACCCTACCCCTCACCCCAGTTTGATAAGCCCCGGCAATTGTTGACATTTATTTTATGAAATCAAAGTGCTGCTTGTTGTATGTTTCAGACAAAAGTTCATTTCCCTCCCCTTATGTAAACACTCTAAGTAAATATTAAAGGTTGGACAGCACCACATTTTCATTTTGGTGACAGCGGTTGGTGTGAAGGTGTTGAGGGGAGTTAAACTCTGGTTTTACTCTGCAAAGCTTTAACCTTTAAGGTAACTCCCACTGAATAGATATAATTCAGAGAGAAGAGAGAAGGCATTAAGACAAGATTAACAGTGGCGTTAATAATAATAATGCATGTTTATAATAAACACCCACGCAAACCTCTACAAACAAGCAAGGAGGTTTGAAAATAAAACGAAATTAATAACATTGTTCTCCTTTTTAGTAACACAACGTATGTAGGTAGGTACATGCAAACACACATACACATACTATACACACATGTGTATATGGTATCTAGGAAGACAGCAAGGGTAACTAACGGTCATTAAGTATCGACTGGCTTGAGTGATGCCTGTTGGCGGCTAAAAGTTGACGATGTCTAAACCAACGTCGAACATTTTTCTTTTTATTTTTTAAAAAATAAAAATACTGGATCTCTTTAAAAGCCCGGAGGACTTACCCTCAGGGATTATTCAGAGAAAAACTGAGACTGGCCGTTCGTCACAGGCAATTGTAAAGGGTTTCAAAGGGCCGATCAAACGCTGGCCAGAGTAATCTACATTCAAGTCGGGATGGCGGTGTTCCGGCACACACCTGCGGGCTGTTTGCTGTCGAGCCCTCTCCGAGCTACAAATCATCATTAAAGCGAGCTGCTTAAGCTCTCCCCAGCTTCGAGACAAGAGTGACTTGGGACAGTTCACTTTGATATTGCTGCAGCTCGCCATTGACAAGCAAGCTATTTTGGAGTTCGGGCCAGAGCCCCACATCCTAATGCGTTTCGCGAAGTAAGAAGGTTGTGGGGATGAGGGGCAAGGGGCGTGAGCAACTGCAAAGGTCGGTCTCTTTCACCCATTTCCACAGCAGAATCACCGCAAAAACGGGTAGGAAACCGGATCAGATCAGCTGAGACGCGCCTTGAATCTCCAGGGAGGGCTCTCCCCAAACTTTTTCCCTGAAACTTTTAAGCGACCCTCAGTTTCCCTCCTTCCCGCTCTGACGCGCCCACACAGGGCTCAGCGCCTTCCCTGGAGTTCGAGACCGCACTTTTCGTCCCCGGGGCTGGTATCCGGTTTGGAACTTTCACTTTTGGTTCGTGCGTTTGCGATTATTTTCCCCCCTCTGGTGGGCACCGTGCCCTCCCTGCTCTCACCGCCCTCACCTCGAGGGGAGGGAGAATAATCCGGAGCTGGGCCTCTGTCCGCGGCTGCCGGGCGCCCGCACGCCCCGCGCCATCCGTTCGGGACCCTCCGGAGGGGGCGGGGCGGGGGGAGGAACCGGCCGCCGGGGATGCCCGAATCGACGCTCGGAGAGAACGCAGCAGACCGATGTTCTGCTCTCAGCGCGAGCGTTTCCGTTTGGATCCGGAGTGGAGGTGTCTGCGCTGTGCAAGACGCAACAGCACAGTGGCGTCAGGGTAAAAAAAAAAAAAAAAAAAAAAAAAAAAAGAAAGAAAAAAAAAAGGGCGCACGATGCGGGAGGCGCAAATATGGAAATTAAGTCATTAGGAAGGGGTGTGGCCACCGCGAAGCCCCCTCCTCCATCCCGTCCTTTCTCCCTCGCTGCCACCGTCCCGGCTGGCTAAATATGAGATTACAAACAAACAAATAAAGCAGGAGCTGACTACGCAGTCCCAGATCAAACGCGCTCCAGATAATCCGCTCCGCTCAGCGCCGCGGCCAGACCTGGGGCTCTGCGCCCGCCCCGGCGTCCGCGGCTCTGAAACGCAGGGCCCGCGGCGGCGTTTCGAAGGCACAGCACGTGGCCCTGACGCCCCGTTTGTATACGTTTCCAAACATCAGACAAACGCTTCCACCGAGATGGGAACCGTCCGAGGGCGGCTGCTGAGCTCAGGGGTCCTCTCCTAGATGCTGCTCGGAGAGGAGGAGGGGGTGGGGGTCTTTTTGGGGAGAAAGACAAGAAACCGACAAAACCAACTAGAAAGTGACGTCCCAGAGTTCCTGGCCCACGGGCCTTTCCTGGGGCGCTGCTGGGGCCGGGGGTGGGGGTGGAGTCAGAGCTTTCCAGCCGCGGGTTGTGATATTATTAACCAAAGACCAGGATTGAGGGTGAGGAGGTTGGAGAACCTAGTGAGCAAAATTATACGCGGACATAAAACGTTCCAGTGGGGGCGGGGGGGGGGTAAAGAACACGCAAAGCCTCTCAACCCCCATCCCCCAATCTCCCCCCCCACCCCAGGGTCCTCAAAGCCTGCCTCTGTGCAGGACTGAGGGAAAAATGGCACTTTCATGGCTTTCCTTCCTGCGTGGCTCGCCTCCCTGTCCCTGCTCCCTGCCTGGCGCTCCCCCAGCTGCGGGCCCCTTGGAGGAAGGCTGCCCAGTCCCCTCGTCTCCCGCTGCCTGCAGGCCACAGAGCCTCAAAGCACGCATTGTCCAGCGGGGCGGGGAGGCCACAGACCCATGGAGAAGAATAACACTGCGCCCAACTCCTGTTAGGGAAAGTTTCCCAAATGCACTCCTTGCGGTGGGAGGGGGCGGGGGGATACACTTTGAAAATCCTCTGCCTTCTCCAATTCTTCGGTCTCTCCCAACATTTTTTAGGTCCCGAGAAAGACACAGAGAGTGGACCGGGAAGAAACTGGAAGGTGGCGTGGAGGGCCGAAAATGTGAACATGACTCTAGTGAAACAGCCAATGTGATGGTTTTTAAAGGCAGGTGGGGAGAAGGGAGATGTCTTCTCCCAGGTCTGGTTGGGGGACAGCTGCATGGCCGGTGCGCTGGGGGCTTCAGGAATACTGGCCCACGAGGGGCGTGTGCAGGCAACGCATTTTGCACCTCCTGTTTATCTTAGAAACGGGGCGGAGTGGGGTGGATGGGGAGCGATTGTTCGGCCTCCCGACAGGCAGAAGTTGAATAAAATGGAGAGGCGGGCACACGCAAAAACAAAAACTGCTGCAGACTCAGAGTCTTCCTCCTTGACCCGAATTCCAAATGGTGGGGGCTCTTCGTTTGCAAAAGACTCTGATGTCTGAAGACCCCAGAGACAGCGGTCCTCCAGTGACGGCAAACGCCGCGATAGAGACCGTTATAACTGAGGCTTTTGGGGCAAATGTAATTAATCTTTCATTGGAGAAGCGGGGACCCATTCCTTCCAAGCGTTGTCTTCCGCATTGTAGTTCTCTGAGTTTCGTGTGCTCTTCCAGGCGTTTGCAAAAGAATGGCAAAACTAAGCCGGAGACAAGTATATTCCCAGACAGTGCGATAGTGAATCCGTTTTTAAAATCAAATCAAAACAAAGTAAGACAAAAAAAGAAAAAAGAAAGAAAGAAAGAAAGAAAGAAAGAAAGAAAGAAAGAAAGAAAGAAAGAAAGAAAGAAAGAAAGAAAGAAAGCCTCAGGCCTGTGCTCTTAGTGTCCAACCACCAAAATGAGGGAGGGGCGAGTAAGTGGTTGTGGCTATTTGGAGTCGTGCTAATTTGGTGTGTGGACTTAATGCCTTAACGCTAAATCGGCAATATAAAGGGCTAAAGAGCAAGCCCGATAAAAGCTCTAATTACTACTGGAAACTTTAGGTGGTTGCTAGGATCTGAGGACCACCACCACCACCACACACACACAAAAAAAACCACCCTCCAATAGAGTGTTTGGACTGCATATATGCGGGTGGGGGTAGAGCTCGTAGAGGCGAATAGTACCCACATCTGCTGGAACTTCCATATCTAAGCTGTTCATTTACGGGAGCCAACTTATGAAATCTCCACAATTAGATCTTCATTGTTCTTCCTCCACAACACTGTCTAGAAAGAAAAGGTCTTCTCGGTCGGGGCCAATCCAACGAAGCGTTTGACGTTATTAAATAATAAAGCGATTGTGATTTACATTGTTGTTCAGAAAAAAAGGCCAATTATCCACTGTTATGTTGCCATAAAGATCATATTAACTCGAATTAGTAATCAAACAATATGCGAGCGTTTAAAAAAGTACAGCCGAACTGGGTGACAGCTACCGCGACGTCTTCACTTTCACCCGCATCCCAGCGCCGGCAGCGGGAGCGAAAGAGGCAGACGCCGCAGACCCGAAAGGAGGGAAAGAGCCGCAAAGTGGTGATTAACGGTCTCCAGTGTTAATTATTCTCAATTAATCCCAAACAGTACAAAGCCTCCCTGGTTCCCTGCGAGTTCCCTGGTTCCGATGCTCTGAGAATTGTGCCTGTCTGGGAGGGGTTTCTAAGAACTCCGGAGGAGGCCATTTCCACGCAGGTGTGTCTGTGAGCTCAGGGGCTAGGGATGCAGGTGTGTGCACGAGTGTCGGGGGTGGGGTGTGAGTGTGAGGCTCACCACCTTTCCCGGAGCCTGGCGTGCACGCCCAGGTAGGCGCCGCGGTGGGCAAGGCCCGCAGCATCTTCACGACCCTAGTGCATCTCGCGTCTTCTCTACTCAAATCACCCTCTGTCGTCCTCTGTTATTAGGTTTATAACTCGTTGCCCACTTAAATTTGTGCAGCCAACCAAGGAAATCTAAATAGGTTAGAGTCGCCCCATGGGTACAGAATGGAGGCTTTAATAAGAAAGATTAATTGTGGGTGTGTACCGGCCGGAAGACGCGTTAGCTATCAAGTGGCGGCTGACTGTGGGTCGAGGGGCGGGAGACGCCTCTTCTAGGCCTAGACTTTAGTAGGCGCCGTGGGCATACGCTAACGCGGGCCACCCGGCGACTCGTGGTAGTCACAGGCTAGCGAAGGACTCCACAGCACTCTGAGCATCTTTTCCTGTGTTATTTGAGGTTTCAAAGAACTTGCCCCTTACTTACCCTGCACATCACATCTTCCAGCCCTGCGCCCCGCGCCGCCAGGCCCCGCATTCCTGGTGCCATGCGGGAGGGAGGGGTGTCGTGACCGCTGTCCTAGGAGGCCCGTATATCCCCGCCCCCACCTACTGAACACTATTTAGGCAAATGGTTGAAACGTTTTGCTCCTGGAGCCAGAATGTTGATATTTTGTTTGTTGAGTGACGAAGCATGGGTATGTGCATGTGTTTTTAAAATGCACACACGTAAGCAAGCAGGGAGGAATTTTACTGGGCGAGTGCTTCAGCAAGCCAAGGCACAGGGGACAGAGTCAGCCAGCGACAGGGCTGCGGGGTCTCTCTAGGCGCGATGGGGCACTGAGGGAGCTGTTCTCACCTGCGTGGCCTTTCCCTCGCTCCTCCCTCTTTCAGCTAAAACCTTCAGAGCCGGGACTAAGAAGTGGCGAAGTGGGTGGTGGCAGAGAGGAGCAGGGACTGGTTCGGGGCTGAAGGACCTGACTAGAAGAGTTTGTCTAGTAGTGTGCCCTCCTTGAGTAATTCCATCTAAAACTTGAGGCCCCAGGGCCTGGGCTTCAGCAAATGGAAAAGGAACTCTTGGAAGGTCCAGTCCTTGCAAGCAGAGGGGCAGCCAAAGGGTGGTGGCATCTTTGTTCAGAGTTTTAAAACAGTTGCTGCCTTTCCTTCCTAACCCTCTTCTTCCCAGTAAAACCAATTCAAAAGGGAGCAGAATTCCACTCCACAAGGTTAATGTTCGTTCATTTGTAGGATTAACTCTCTTCGTGAAGCATAATAAAATACTAGAGGTGCTCTTACATTTAAATAAATAAATAAAATTTACTCATTCTCTCCTTTCCTGTTTGATCTCTCTCGGGACACAGAAAACAGTGTCTTGGAACCTGAGAAGTCTTAGATGAACTTTTAACTCAGAGTTTTCAGATCATCTGGCGTTGCTGTGGGCATTGGCATTGGGAGAGAATGTAGAGACCAGCTTATTTTTAATATCTATAGCTATACATTCTGGTTTGGAACTCACGATTAAAAATCTATTTGTTCCTCCCAGGGCTCCGCGGATTTCAATGCTGGTCATAGGAGCCACAAAATGTTCATTAAAGGAGCCTAACCAAGGCTACTGTGTAGCCACTTTGTGAACTCAGAACTAAGGATGGGGGGAAAAGTATGAAAGTGTGAGTTGATGTCACGCTGGCTGTCAGTGTGTGGTCTATTGTGGAGAATGGTGCTTTTTGACTGAACAGAGGGAGCCCCCCTCCCCCCTTCCCCAGCTCTACTGCACCTGCACTGGATGAGGGAGTCCCTGCCATTCAGCCCATCGCAGACTGTTCAAACAGAAGACATCTCTGACAGCACTCAATTCATTACATTTCTTCCTGCTTTTCAAACCAACACACACACACACACACACACACACACACACACACACACACACACACACACAAAATGAGTATTGCCAGCCAGTGACAGCCAAAAAAAAAAAAAAAAAATCTTAAAATACTTTATATGCAGCTAATTTGGAAGCTCATACAACTAACCATGAAATATTTTGTATCCTTAACTCAAAAGGCTTCCTTGGAGGGGAGCGGGGAGGGAATTACCTGATATTTCCAGTTGAGAATATATCTCCATAGTTTACATGGGAATAGTAAGTTTGTAGAAAGACAGTGTTAGCATGGGGCAGAAAGACGTTTCGATGGGAATAAAAGCAGAAATGTGCAAAGGAGAAAGCCTCTGATTTATCTCTGCTGATGAGCCTGTTGATATGCATTCATAATTTATGCTGGGGGAACCAGCTTGCTAATAGAGGTGGGGTACCCAAGAACCAGAAGTGGGCAGTGAGGGAAGCATTGAGGCTGAAGTGTAAGCTAAACATTTAAATCAATTTCTTAACAAGGCAGTCTTCCCCCATATGCTCAAGTTTATTTTGCCATCTTGGATTCCAAGATGTTTTTGCACCATTTCACAAAGCTGATGAAAGAGTGTTTAGAAAGCTGATGAGAGTGTGTTAGTCTAGTTTAACAGAAGTTGGGGTAAACAAACTCTCAAAGGGAAACTTGATTTTAAGATAGTTTCCTTGGAGGTGGGAGGAAGGGGAAAGAGAGGACCTTGAGATGGAGAAGACAGGTTTGCCAGTTAGTATTCCAGACTGATTAAACCATAATGTTATGCGATAACCCAGATTTGAGCTGTTAAGCGAGATAAAATCGACCTAGATGTGAGCTGATACTAAACTGACTGCATGCAAAATATTGGCTAATTCTCACTAAATCATTACTCTGTGAGATCCTGGACCAATATCAGAACATAAGGCCTATTTTCCAGGATCCTTTCCATTGGAAGGGCATTCAATAAATCAAATTGATGTGAGAGTTGGAAAGAAAACTTGTGAAGTGCGTCTCCCAGAAATGCCCAGGTGCTTTTCTCTCACAAATAATTTTATTCCACTTACACACATTCCACTGACCAAATATCTTTCCTCTTGTCTACAATTTAAATCACAGTTCAAAGAAATTATCTCGGCAATACATGACTCTAAAAAGATTATTAAAGGCGATTTAAATAATTGGGAATGGAAGGCAAAGAGAAAATAGAACTGGTGCAGCAATGGTAAGCCAGGAGCAACTGTCCTAGCCGTGGCTGGACACGAGAGGCAGAAAAGTCTTCTAAGTCCATTTCTTAAATCGCCGCAGAAACTTGCACCCGGTTAAATAAAGCTATGGTGTACTTCATCAAGGCTTTTGTTGAAATTTGTCGACCATCTAAAAACAAAATCATATAAACACAACAGAAAACACTCATTCACATCCTGCAACAAATTTTGGCTGACAAACCAGATAACTTCTACATATTGGGAAGAAGGGCGCTCCCGTGACGAGGAGCGTGCGGGTGACTATCCACCTACTGATGATTATGGCTACTTGTATATGTGGTTATGTTCTGGGTTGGGGGGCTGGCAGGGGCTCGGTCGTGGTGATGGAGCCCGGCTGCTCTGGCCTCGCCCTGTGTGCGTTTGGATCGCCCTTTCTGGAACACTCGCACGAATCATTTCATCCCCGGGGCCCCGCAGGTCCTGACGTCACGAGGTGGGGGTGGGGGAGCAGTCCCGCTTCTGGCCTGGCCGCCAGCGATAAGAACCCTCGGGAAGAATTCACCGCGACTTATTTAATACAGTAATTATTTTTCTGCCTTCTGCGGGTGGGGGTGGCTCCTGCCTGGAATGCCAGGATCCCTCCTTCAGGACGGTGCCCAGGGATGGCAAGTTTGCAAGATAACTTCCTTGGCAAACCTGAAGCCAGAGCACTGGGAAGTAAGCGGGGTAGTGTGAACCAGGCCAATTTCACTACCCAGAGCCAGGAAGGAGAGAAAGGACCTGGGTTTCCGTCTGTTCTCTGTAGTCTAACGTGAGAACTGCTTCCCTTCCCTAATTCGGCTGGACAGTAAGAAAAGTCATACGTATCAGTTAAGCCTATTTTGTCAGGCACTTTGTAATCACCCTCTTCCAGGTAATTGTGTATTATTCCTGCTTCACAAACGGGAAAGTGATGGGTCTGTAGCTCCCCATCCCTACCCGCTCTAATTCAGAGGGGCCCAATATTCCAGGGATCCCAGATTGCTCCTGTGGCTTCCCCCAACCCTGCCAGTCCTCGGCCTCTAACCGGGAAGAACCACGTGAGATCACTCATACTGAGAGTTGGCCACAAACAGGGACAAAGAGCCCCTTGTGTAGACAATCTCTGATGTGCGTGGGAATCTGGGGCCCAGACACCATCTCCCGCGTCACGAGGTCAGCATGGAGAGGGCGTGGGCTGGGGCGCAGGAGGCAGAGACCTCCGCAGTGGTGAGGGCCCCAACGCCTCGGGAGACTTTCTAGACTTGTCTGACGCGGGTCCTTGCTTGAGAGGGAGGGAATGCGGCCGTTCGGGCAGAGCCGGGACGGAGAGAACTGGAGCCCCACACAGCACCTGCTTGGGGCGCCCCGTGGGTGCCGTGACCCGGGCCGCGGTGACATCACGTCCACCCGCCGGAGCTGGTCAGCTCCGCCTCGATTTGCCCGCTCGTCGGCTCCCGGCACTGGGCACCCGCGGCTCCCCAGGGCAGCCCGCGGGAGGCCGGTGCGCTCACAGCCCGGGGCCGAGCCCCGGACCGAAGCTGGGAGAGGGAGGCAAATGAGAGTTCAAAGCGCCGAGTTCTACAGAAAACAGTGCACCCCTCCTTCTGTACACGCAGGCAGACCAGGGTAATAAAACGAAGGGCACCTCCAGCTTTCCAATCACCTGACACTTCTTTGCAAAGTAGAACAAGCATCTCAAGTTCAAACGCCTAGGTGCAGCAAATATCTTTGCATTCCGAAATGAGAGGAAATTCTATTTGCTTTAGGAGAGAAACTGAGCGCAGCGCTCAGGGAATCAGAAATAGCACCTTTATACCAAAGTATAAAATAAAATCCATCTGGAATCAGAATAGAGACAAGAATCTTAGACCTATCTTCAGACTCCACCCTTCCAAAGAGAAATCCCCTTAGTCAAAATAAGAAGGTAAAGGCCATTATTTTCTAAAGGCCACAGAAGCAAAACAGACAAACTGAAAACAAGAATCATGAAACTGGACAGTGCTGCTAGCAGGGAGACAGGAAGTTACAAGACTCCCTTGGTGGTAACAGATGTCAGGTTTCCAGGAAAGTTTTAATAGAAAATAACCATGAAAGACACTAAACTAATTCTCTGGTTTGGGCAACTTTCTTGTCTTTAGAAAGCTCCTTCCACAGCTTTTCTCACTCTAGAACTCTGGAAGCTATGTCCATTTGGACTTCATCCATATTTTCATAGCAAAGGTCAGCGTTTCTCCCCCTTCTTCCTTCTTTAAGGGATTCACCTCATAGGCGAAGTCCTTAGGGAAATCCTCTCAGCCCTCTTCCAATTTTTTTCTTTTTCCAAAAAAAAGAAAGCAAAGCAAAGAAATAAATTAACCCCTATCTTGCGGCCCGCAAAGCAGCCTTAGCTTCCAGAGCAAGAAAATGCAGCAGAAAAAAACAAAAACAAACAAACAACAACAAAAAAAACCAACAAAAAAAAACATAGAATGAGATGCAAATTATTTTAAGGCAATAATGTGGGTGAGGGGTTGTCCCCTGGGGAATGTGAACTGAAGTCTCTGCTAAAGCTCAGGGCAAAGGAAACTCCTTCCACAAAGAAAAATAAGAGGACCTGTTTTTCAAAATTCTCCAAGAGCAAGAAATAAAATGGGGTTGGGGGTGATGAAAAGTTATCTTAATTATAACAGAGAGATAAATAAATAAATAAATAAATAAATAAGCAGTGTCAATCAGTAGGCGATCAAACCATAGTGAAACTTCAATCTCAGAGCAGTTAGTTATCAAGTGTTAGCAGCTGAAAAGTAAACCTCTTGCACACAAAGGCACTGTTTAATTTTCGTCTTGTAATGGTTCTAAATGAAGACCCCATCACCATACAGTTAAGCGGTATTTCTTGTCCCCCTGAGGCGCTGATCAGTTCTTTTTAATGTGAGAAAACTGGCAGCTCAAAACCCGTCAATGGAGCTCCCACCACAAAAGTTCTGAAAAGCTGAATGAATTGGGTTTGTAATTACTCTTCCCACCCCCCTTCACAGCTTATCTCTTATTCATTCAATTTATATTATTGTCAAGGAGTCTTACCCTCAAAATCATTCCCTTACCATTTTACCTAGGGCCACGGAGGAACTTGTGACATGGCAGAAATGGAACCCTGGCCCCCCCACTGCACCTTGCAGCATTCAGACCAATAGATGGGGAGAGAAGGAGGGACTACCTTGTACCCCAATTTACTCTGAGACAACTAGAACCTAGAGAACTCAGCTCACGGAATCTTCCACTTTCAAACTTGCATTTTATTGGCAAACAGGAATGTGTATCCTGTCTAAATTCAGGGCCTGCCTGGGTCTCTGAGTCCCTGTGACATTTCTACTTAGAAAAGGTGGAGGCTGTACATGAACACCCTCCTCTTTCGCCCCATATTGCAAATCCCTAAAAGACCTTGCCAGACATGAAGTGGATATTAAGATAAATTATTATGTTGTTTTTTTCTTTTAAACAAAAAACAATCAGTGAAATAGAAAAGGAGACTATAATTCTGTGGCCCCCACCCCCCACCAGCCCAAGAAAAGGTTCTATAAAAAGTCAGCTTTAGAATGCCAGGGTTCCATGTGTATTTCAATCCAAGGTGTTGCTGATGGAGAAGATTCTCCTGAGATTTTCCTACTGTAAGAATGTGTCGATTTCTAGAAATAAGTACAGCTATTACGACCAAATCTACTAGCAGTCTAAATAATTAATTGAAGCGTTGCTCTTTGACCCTTGAAAAGTCCAGTAGGGACACGTTTATAGTAATAATACCTCCGAATGAGCCCTTGTCAAATATTCATTTAGTGGCTAATGTGAGCCATTTTCCCCTGGGATGGTCTGTAATACCAGCTTCCCAGCATTGGCAAGAAACCTTGCTAATCTACTACAGCTCAGCAAAATATTTTAACGCTCTTTATTTAAAGTATTCGGGGAAGGGGGGCAGGTGGTTTGGGGAGAGAAAAAAAATTGCAGAAAGGACAGACTATAATCTCACCCTTTTGCACATTTCTATTCTGTGTATAAGGTTAACAAAACATTTAAATTCACCCTATTTGACTGGAAATTTAGTGCTTTCATTGAGCAGAATAGTATCCCCAAAACAAAAACAAAAACAAAAACTAAACACTCAACAACTATGTTCAGCACCATGAGATAACCATCTCTGGGCAAATTTATGGCTTTACTCTCCTTGAACATCACATTATTATTAAAATATCATATGTTCAATATTAATCTAGCCATGAAATTACATCTCAGGGAACCATTTAATTTAATCACATGAATGATGGCACAAGATATGTATCATTTCCCTCAGATGTAGTTTATCAAAAGCATTTATATTTGCAAACAAAATATTTTGACTTTCATTTTTCAACTATTTGGTTTGGAATAGGAGGGGAACGGGAGTTCTCTTGTTTTATGCAGACAGTGACAATTATTCACAGCTAGTTCTACTTCCCAAAATATTGTGCTCCCTTTCCTTTTGCAAAATATTTGAACCTGAGCATTTTGCCAGAAAGTTGCTTTTTAGCCCGACCCTATGGACTTTTTTTTTTTTTTTCGATGAGAGGTGAGTGCAGTGCAATTACTCTAAACCTCTATACATATTTCTAATATATTTCTATCTAAAAATATATATAAGCTATATAGTTGACTGCCTCAAATTCCGGGAATATCCTCCCCACTCCCCCAGCATGATCATTTGGATCTTTATTCAAAGTTTCTTTTATTCGTATGTGTGAGCAAGAACTGGCGAATGTGCTCATTACCACGTGAATAATCCGTATATGCATTACAATGGCTGGCCAGGCCGGGGGAAATTCTTTTAGAGTCTCTGCATTAATTAGGGGGGAAAAATGCCTAGCTTAGAATTAGGACCTGGAATAATAATTGTCCCTTCCCAGTACAAGGTTACCCTAAAAATTAGGGTTAAAAAAGTAATAAATAAAAAACAGTACATATCCAAAACATAGCAATCTAGAAAAAATAGAAAGTACAGAAAATATGAGATACCCCCACTTCAGCCCAGAACTAACATTGGCAACACCACGAGAAAGGAACAGTTTCTTGGAAATGAGAAAATGCAAGCCAAGGGGATGAACCAACGTGGTGGCTGCAGCAGGTACTTTACTCAAGGGTGGGAGACGCTGCCGCATTCCAACTCCTCCAAAGTTGTAGCAAGTTGACGCGACAAGCTCTTGAAATTGTGGGAAGCAAACCCGTGCTCTTAAGAGTGCCCGACTGTTGGTTCCTGGTCCCCGTGGGTGGGGGAAGATGAGCGGAGCCAGTAGTAAATAAAGTAGAAAAGTCCCTGACTAGGTAACATCATCCGGCTGCCCCAGAGCAAGGGTGGGTTGTGAAGCAGAAGCATCGCTAAGTCAAAGGCCAGGGCGATGGCCCAACTTTTCCACTCCCACTGAGGACAACTATAGCCTTTCTTTACCTTTCCTAGGGCAACACACACACACACACACACACACACACACACCCCAAATCCAATCGTGTTTCCCCACCCCTTCCCCTCCCCCACGTCTCCACTACTGTAGTAAAACATTGTTAACAGATCAAACGCATAATCATCTCGAAATGTGATTAGATAGGACAAAGTAAAATATCTACCTCAGAGTTGACCGTTTTCTTCTTTAATATGGCTGTTGCCTGGCTTCTCTTTTGCTTGTTATCAGCTGTAGAGATTATCCGATTTGGGGTTACAGGCTTGGACCCGCGCTGCCAATTTAAGAAATGGAATTCAGGGAGGGAGGGAGAGAGAGGGAAAAAAGAAAATAAATAATAAAACTATGTTGATGATAAGCCAGGGAGTTCTGCAAGATGTTCTTTTCCTTCCCTCGCCCCCGAACAGGAAAATGTAGAGGAGAAAGTTTATGAAGTCAAGGAACAAAGAAAGCAAACCACTTGTTTCCTCCCAGACAATAGCAGGGCCAGAGTAATCCAAACACCCACCCAGCAGATGAGCACTTTGCATGTCTAGTTTGCAATTATTCTGATACAAGAAGCATCATTTTTCCCTATAGCCAGGTTTCAAAGGGCCATTGTACTGTGAAGAAAATGAAAACAAAACCAGCCAACCTGGTTCTGATTTGGCTCAATACCCCATCTGCTAAACTACATGAAAAATTTCAGAATTGGATCCTTTCTGGCAACAAGTGGCATAAATCAGTTTTCAGTTTAAGTCCCCATCATGCTTATTCATGCTGCTTAGAAAAGGAGGGGGCGGATTTACAATATATGTCTCTAGTTTCTATTTTAGAAATGACTAAATTTTCAATTTTTCCAGTACTTATTATTCATCCAGACGTTTCCTTTTCGCAGTTAACATTAGCACACGACGCTGGACTAGTAATACCGAGGATTTTTGGTCTTTTGCTTTGTCGGCTGAGCACAGTAAGATAATTCCCCGAGAAGTTATGTATAATCAGAGTGTTAACCAAATAAATGAAAGACTCAAGAATAATTTCAGTGTCCATATTTCAAAAATTTATTTATCTCAAACTGTGCATAATGGAGTAAAAACTTAAGTTGAAAATGTACCTGTTATAAGGATGGTATTAGTTCAAATATATACATGGATTCTCGGCAGACTGATTCAAATAATACAGAGCCGAATCTTTTAAAATACAGCTACGGAAAATAAAGGGGAAAAACCTTAAAATATCACAATAAATTTACAGAAATATTACAAACCATAAGAAAATATTTCAAACACAGTAATTTCATGTTTTCTTTTTTATCTGAACAAAATGGAAAGTTGGGATTGAACAAAAGCTATTATAAATTACCAACGATGTCAACCTGCATGGCCATTTTTGCTTTAAACAGTAAGTTATAAAATTTAGTACAATCTAAAACTTTTGCCCTTTTAAACAAGACCACAGAGATGGTTTGCCAGTACTTATTCTAATTTTTTTCCTTTTGTACAATTTTTAATTCAAATGTCCAAATTTTAATAATTTTCTTCTCTCCACGTTTGCAACTGTCCTAAATTTCAGCTGCAGAATCAAAATTCAACAAGAAGCCTCTCCTTGAAAAATATTGGCAAATTCTCAGCTTATAAACAATGGACATTTTGATTGCCATGTTTATCTCGATAAATACTGTACAAAAGTTGCTTGCAAATATTAAAACATTTTTTTCGTCGCTTGGAGACTAGCTCTAAATATTATTGGTAAAGACTTTTGCAAACTTCCTGCAAAGCTCCTCCCGTACCACTAGAACTTTTAAAAAGTTTTTCGTAGCTTTCTTTCCTCCAGATCTATACAAGGTCCATTCCCCCGGCCCTTCCCACCCCTCCCCCCTGGTTTTCTCTGTACAAAAATAAGTCCCCAAAAAGAAGTCCAGGATCTCTCTCATAAAAGTTTTCTTGTCGGCATCGCGGTTTTTGCGTGAGTGTGGATGGGATCGGTGTTCTCTTTCGCAGCTGTCATTTGCTGTGGGTGATGAGACTCTTCTTTTTTTTTTTTTTTTCCTTTTTCTTTTCGACCATACCGGGCTTTCTCCACGCAGTTTCCGACTCTCCTCTCTGCACCCCTATCCCACTGATTCCCCTCGCTTTTGTCGGAGAATGCCTCCCCCTTCCAGTTCGCGGTCCGGCCCTCACATGTGCGAGAGCGGCAGTGTGCCGTTGATGGCCGTGCCGGGCACCGGGCCGCTCTGGTAGTGCTGGGACATGTGCAGTCTGCTGGGCGCGGCGGGCTCCGGCACCTCGGCGCCGGGGAGGTACATGCTGATCATGTCCCGGAGGTCCCCGGCCTGGCAGGGCGCCCTGGAGTGCGAGGAAGAGGTCACCACGGGCGGGCTGGAGCTCGCCTCCGACTTGACCACCGAGCCCATGGAGCCCAGCGCCATGCCGGGCGTGCCCTGCTGCGAGTAGGACATGCTGTAGGTGGGCGAGCCGTTCATGTAGGTCTGCGAACTGGTCATGGAGTTGTACTGCAGCGCGCTCACGTCGTAGCGGTGCATGGGCTGCATCTGCGCCGCGCCGTGCGCATTGAGGCCCGGGTGCTGCGGGTAGCCCAGCTGCTCCTGCATCATGCTGTAGCTGCCGTTGCTCCAGCCGTTCATGTGCGCGTAGCTGTCCATGCGCTGGTTCACGCCCGCGCCCAGGCCGGCGCCCACCCCGACCCCGCCGGCCATGCCGTTGCCGCCGGGCGCCAGCAGCCCGCCGGGCAGCGTGTACTTATCCTTCTTCATGAGCGTCTTGGTTTTCCGCCGGGGCCGGTACTTGTAATCCGGGTGCTCCTTCATGTGCAGTGCGCGCAGCCGCTTGGCCTCGTCGATGAACGGCCGCTTCTCCGTCTCGGACAGCAGCTTCCACTCGGCGCCCAGGCGCTTGCTGATCTCCGAGTTGTGCATCTTGGGGTTCTCCTGGGCCATCTTGCGCCGCTGCCCGCGGGACCACACCATGAAGGCGTTCATGGGCCGCTTGACGCGGTCGGGGCTGTTCTTCTGGTTGCCGCCCGCCGCCGCCGCCGCCGCGGTGGGGTTGCCGCCGCCGCCCCCCGAAGTCTGCTGCGGGCCCGGCGGCTTCAGCTCCGTCTCCATCATGTTGTACATGCGGGCGCTGTGCGCGGGCCCGGCCCGCCGGCGGCCGCCGACCCTCCTCGGCCCGGCCGGGACTTTGGGGGGCCCGCGGGCGGGGGGGCGGAGGAGGGGAGGCGGGCGGGGGTGCCGGGAGCGCGGGACTCCGCGAGGAGAATCAGGCGAGGAACAATTTGGGGGCAAAAAAGCGAGAGAGGCAGAGGCTGGAATCAGGATCAAAAAAAAAAAAACGCGCGTTCCCTCCTCCTCCGGCCGGAGCCGCCGCCGCCGAGGATTGTTATGGTTATTTTTTGGAAAGGCTTAAGCCCGGGGCTCAAACTTCTCTCCTTTCTTTCTCCTCTTCTTTCTCTCCGTCCCCGTCTTAAAGAGGCAGCAAACTACTTTCCCCCTTTTGCAAACACTCTCTTCTCTGCCTTGACAACTCCTGATACTTTTTTGAACAAGTTAATAGACAACCGTCCATGTGACGGGGGCTGTCAGGGAATAAATGGGTTTCCCGCGACCAATCAGCGCGCGGCGGCTCCTCCACTCGGGCCCGGCCTCGCCGCCGGGTTTTGCATGAAAGGGGGCGGGGCCTCGCTGGCCGCCGGCGCGGGGGCGGGGGCGGGGGAGGGGAGGGGAGGGGAGGGGGAGGGGAGGGGATGGGAGGGGCGGCGGGGAGGGAGGCGGCTCCGGGCCGGCCTGCCAGCCACTGAGAAACCTTTGTATCCCCCTCGCAGCAACAGGTCACGCCACACGCCTTTTCGAAGGAAGTGGGTAAACAGCACCAAGACTACGTGGGTTTTTTCTTTTTTAAACTTAACACTGATTTACTTTTTGGTGCAGGGTGCTGAAGTGAGGATGGGACGCGGGGGGCAGCTAAGGTGCGGGGGTGGGGCAGGGCTCAGTGGGTGGCTCGGGGCGACGGTCCAGCTCGTGTTTCTGGAAACCGCCAGTGCAGGGCTTGGTGTGTCATTGTCCCGCCGCCCATCCGCAGCAGTGCCCCCAGCTCCTGCCCCTCTGCGGCTCCCACGCCGCGCGCTTCCTCTCCCCTCTTCCCCCGCAGGTGTCGGCGTTCCCGCACGCCCTTCAGACACGGTCCCCACTAGAAGTTAGGAGACTCGAACCTCGGTCCTCAAAGCCTCCCTTGCTTCCACCTAACGTGCTCTGTTCTTAAACATCAATCCTGGTCGGACCACGAGGCCGACTCCAGAGCTGGGAACCCGCAGGCCTTGGGAAGCTGCCATCTCTCTGTCCCACTCAGCTCTGGCCCAGGAAACCGCAGCTCGCCCTCTTACTCCCAGCCCCATCTCCCACTGGCCTGTCTCCAGTCAACCGGAGCAAAGGGGATGCTCCTACGCTCTCCCCCCACTCCCCATTCCCACCCCAGGCCTCCCCCAAAGAGGGGTTTCAGTCGTGCGGGTTTCAAATGGGGGCTGGGGAAAGAGAGAGAGACAAACGGAAGGGCGCTCCAAAGTGCAAGATGGGGGAGGGTAACTTCAACTTCCTGGCATCCCACGGCACTGTGCGGAGGTGGCATTTGGGCCCCAGTCACAAACTCCCTCCCACGCAGGGTTCCCTGGGCGCCAGCAGAACCAGCCCTGGCATTTCCCCCGTGGGTTTCCACCGTGGTGGCCGCTGAGGGGCTCCAGGCCTGGGAGGCGGGGTCCAAGCTCTCCAGGCACAGGTGCAGACAGCGCACGCAGGGAGCAGGCGGCCGGCACTGGGGCGCGCGGGGAGCCCGGCGAGGCCCGGGTTAGAGGAGGATGAGATGGGGGCGGGGGTAGGGGCTCAGGAATCTTGCCCGCCCAGGACCCAAGAGGGTAATTTTAGCCGCTCTCCCATTGTCCCGACGTAAAGATTTCAATAGGTAGGCGCTCAATGCGGAGGGCAATGGCAGCACGTCCGTTACAAATAGGTAGTTTTGTTTCTCTTGTTGTCGCTACACGGAGTCAAACAAAGCCTCGTCTAAGTTTCCTTCCACTCTCTTGTTGGGATCTTTGTGGCTAAAATGCACTTGACTACAAAGGCTGGGGTGCGGGGGGGGAAAGAAAAAAAACAAAAACCCTGATGCCGTTTCTTTTTTATAAAGGGCTTAAACCATCAGCGCTACTTATTTTCTTTCTTCTGTAACACTCTCCGCCCCTCCTCCCTGGCCTACCCTTACTCACCCTAAGAAAATGTACTGAATAGTATCTCGCGGCCACGTTCCATTTATTATCTTTACAAAACTGTGGCTTGTTTTGTTCCTTACTAACCTTCTTCCCATAATCACTCCTCCGACCCCCAACTTCTCCAATCTCTGCCCTCCCTAGCCTGTTACTGTCAGACTCACACTAAATATGCCCACTGGAAACTCCGAAAAGTTGTAAAAAAAAAAAAAAAGAAAGAAAGAAAGAAAAAGAAAGAAAAGAACTCGGCAGACTTTCCTTAAGTTATTTCCAGTCAACCTTCCTGCCCACCCCCCGCCCCCAAAAGGTTCTCCTTTTTCTCTCTTAAGTTGTGGTTTGCTTTAGTTCTTGGGAACCCGGAAAAGGTGAGACTGGCTTTCTCAAAATGCACACATATTCGGTGCTCTTCAAAATAAAGCACCGCTTTCTGTTGAATCGAGGTGAAATATTAAGGTAAACACGGACCTGGAGATTAGGAAGGAGAAAAGGTTGACAAGAACTGGGGAAGGAAGAGAAGGCGGCCACCGGCTTTTCAGCGCGGCTGGTTTCAGGGATGTGGCTGGTGCGCCCCCTGCTGGTTGATTTGCTTTTCCAAGACCATTGCTTTTATCTTTAAAAGAAGGTGCTTGAAAATAATTAAAGTTAAAAAAAAATGAGGGGGATGGAAGATCAAACTAATTATACGTAATCTAAACAAAAGAAAAGTTAACATATCGTATAAGTTTCGGAACCAACTCATAAGAATAAGATTTAATTTGCCTAACTTAGAAATATACATACAACCTAGAGAGAAGTGGGAGGTCAGACTATGGGAAAAAACAGGTACGAATTATGAGACTCAGCGTGTGAATGAATTATGATTGTCCAGACGCCACGAAGGGCAGACCAAACACCACTTTATGATTGTGGATGTAACGGTCTGCTTAATAGCATTATTCCAAAAACTTTAAAAAGTTTGTGGATAATTGTGTGAAGAAACAACCAGGGAGTTGATGTGGATCAGGGTGGTGTATATTTGTTAAAATAAATACTAATAACAGATGGTTATAGACACAAATCTTTTAAATCTCGCTGCCTTTCTCTCAAGGCACTTTTTTTTTTCCTTGGGAGGATATATAACAGCTTTTACACATTCTCAGATGCATGTGTTTGTGCATGAACTCTGTAATAATGTATTTAAGAGGTTAAAGGGGTTGGCTAGGTCTTTTATTAATTGCTTTTATCACATAAATAAGCTATGGAAATACGTTACAATTGTGTTATCATTGGTTGCATTTATTTACAGCTTTATTTTAATTAAGCCTGCTGTACTTATCGAGACAATGAACTAACTGTGGCTGGCGTTTATGCATAATAATATGCTATGAAAATAAGATTAAAGAAGATGGTGATAGCAGAAACATTTTCTCATTAGATTTTTTAGAACATATGCATTTTAAAAAATCAGATCACTGCCCACTCTATTTCAACCCGGCACCATCTCTGATCCCCAAATATAATAACTATAACAATTCCAATAGATGACAGAAGCAACCCTGTTTTAGATTTGTGATAGACAGCTACAGTACTAACAACAATACACCATTGAGACTAGCACACAATCAAAAAAGACCTGGAACAGGATGCTTCATCCTCTGAGAATCTAAAATGTTGCTACTGGCACAATTTATGAAAATTGAAAAGTGCTTAATCTAAAAGAGAATGTAACACTTCCCTTCCATGGGCAGCAAAAATCGACATAGTTTTAGAACAAGCTTAGTAATTAGGAACAAAAATGCATAACTCCTGAAATATTCTAATTTTATTTTGTTCTATTATAGGCCCCTAGCCCAACTCAATTTTATTTAAACATCTTTCACGTTGATTTTTCTCTCCTAAAGTCTCCCCAGCCCTCCTCAAGTATTATATCTGAAACCAACTGACAATTTTGTGAAGATAGGGGACTGCAGACTTATTTTTTCTTCTTAGTGTCAAATAAAGGTTTAACTTGCAGTAATTAGGTGAGAACTAGCCAAGCATCTTACTATTATGATGCTTGTTAAAAAACGCTTCTTTTCTGCATCTGCATTTGAGTGTGTTCCCCTCCTCTCTTAATCTTCTTATGGAAATGAAGGCAAACGGCAGGGAACCTGCAGAGTCTTGGAGAATGTCCTTGTTAACTGGAATTTCTCAGCATTGCTAATTAGCAGAGTTTGACGACCACCAGTATTGGGGGAAAGCTCTGTTTAACCACTCACAAACCATTCTGAGGAAGAGCAGACTAATTTTATTTTGTAATTAAAATCTGAAAAGGGCCCTATTTGACAGTTAGGGCTATGAGAGTTTTATCTCCCCGTGAAATAATTACTGCCTTGATAACTCAATTTTCTGAAAAATGTCAACTGTGGGCTCCAAAAGTTTTAATTTCATTACGTAAGGGAAAAAAGTGAGAAAAATAGAAGAAAATGTACAGGAAGGTTTCTAATTCTAGAACTGGTTAAATATACTAGGAGCCAGATTTGGCCAAATGAAGGTTTTTTTCTCCATTTTTGTCATGTTTCCTCTGGATCCTAACCTTCCAGCAGTCTCCTCTAAGAGTGACCACAGCAGTAATCACACTGAGTGAAAGAGCTCATACCAGGAGTCTGGTAAGCGAGAGGCAAATACCACTGAAGAGCAAAGTGTAGCAACTAGAGAAAAGTTTCTAATTATAAAGGCCAAAAATAAAGGAAAACTTCAATGTTTAGGACAGTGCTGGTACAATTTGGTGAGATGAGACTTTATTTATATTTATCCTGTAATATAAGAAATGTGAGAACTGCAGAGTAAGGAGACTGGCACAACCCAATGTTAAAAACATTTCTTTCTCCTCTGGAAGTCACAAAAGATCTGAGTCACTTCACACTGGAGCATGCTACACAACTTCCAGAATGACCAATGCTCGATTCTTGTTTCAGAAACAAACACATATAAATGAAGGTAAACAAGTGCATTAGAGGGTTTTGTTTTCCCTTAAAAGAGCACTGCACACTTTCCAAAAATAATCTACAAGAAATAAGCTGGAAAGGGTTAGGATATAGAAACAGCAGAAATTAAAAACTGAATTGTACCATTGTCAAACTTCATTTCCTTTAGACTGTGAAGCATCCCTCACAGGAATTCCTAGAGGGAATAGACACCTTAATTTTTATAACACAGTTTTCAAAATGATAGAAACTCTCTCATCCACATTTCCCCCACTTTTTTTCCCCCTATGTCAAACTGGTCAGATTCTGGAAGTCTGAAGGATTAGTGACAGAAACTATAATGCCTGTTTCTATATCTCCATCCCTTTCTATGTGCTGAGATGGAGATGCATATGGCTGCATGGTACACTAGCAATTGCAAATTGCTTAATCATATTTTTTTCTTCTTGTCTCTCCCTTCACCACCTTGCTTTTAATTTCCAGAAGTGGTATTACACTTAACAAATGAACAAGGAATAACAATTGCTGTTTCAGTCCAGACCCAATTTCACCAAATAATTTCACTCGAGAGCTGTAAGGACCCTTGAACCTAAGGCATGCAGAACTGCTTTGCATTCAGCTCCCCTTTTACTCATTCTCTTTCATCTAATTCTCACTGATGAAATAAATACATTTTGAAAAGAATTCAATAGTCATAAAACTAAATGTATTTCCCCTTGCTTTAAATTATAGCAACAAAAGTAGTGTATAATCGTTTGTGTATGTCTTTCAAAGTGTGTATAGTAATCATCATGTTACTTATAGTATCATATATATACATCCTTCTTATATTCTGGCTCAAATATTTCCTGGAGAAATTAACTCGCACTTCACGATTTCATTTCCCTTTCTGAATTATCGAGCAATTTTAACATAAGTTAAGATTCTGTCCTTGCACTACAGCCACTGTCCAGGAGAAAATGTAGTGTGACCATTAAATAACTTAATTATTTTAAATATAAATTCCCCTTTAAAAACATAAACTAAAACCTAAAGAGCTGCCACCAGTGGTTTTCAGTTGCATTGAATCTGTGATTTTTAGTTTTGAATTTAGGAGAAGATTTTTTTAAAAGACAAGATGATCAGTAGGAACTCCAGGGAGCCCAAAAAGCTAGTGGGCCTTTTACACCTGTAGATCATTGCTCCGTATTGAGAGTCTCAATACCGATCTCTCTGATTGACCTCACTACCTTATGCAATTAATCACACCAAAGGAAAAGGTCTTCCTTAGAATTCCAATTTTCCAGGAGCTAGGGTCATTATCCTCATTTTGGAGAAAAAAAACCATTGTTTTAAATTCTCCAACTGTGATTACTTCGCTTAGTTGTGACCATAACTTTTGTGGGGGAAACCTACACTTTCCTTAAGCTTTCTCTAGCCAGTATTAAATGACACTCCAGGACAGGCTGGGCTACCCTTTCACTGCTACCATCTACCAAGCAGGGAAAACCTCTTTCCCTTAGCTTGGCCCCTTCCACACCGCATAAATGGAATTTTGTCTTCTTTCTTCTGGAATCTCACGGAACATACTGCTACTGTGTTATCCACAAATTCCCTTCCCAGAAGTACAGTTAGGCTCAATACAAACCACAAAAGTGAAAAAAATCTCAGAGGCCTGATGTGTTTGGCACCCAAAAAAAGCAAGCTGGGGAAAGAAATTAGATCTATGTAACACGTGAGGGACACAGGGGACTACTACCAGAGGAAAAGGAACGAAGCTTTCACCTGTGGCATGAAAAGACGTTAAAGTGAACCACTTGGGGGGAAAAAAGTCATCCTACGATCACCATCACCCCTAAACGAAACTATTACCACTTTTTTTCAAAGATCTGCAGCTGCGGCTTGCCCAGGAAAGTGCTCTAAATCAAAGTGTACACCCATCCTGGGCCGGCTGGCATCCTCAAGGCCTCCCATTGACATCTGGAACCCTCTCCCAAAAGCTCTTCTGGTCTCAAAAGAAATGCCTGAGAAGTCAGCCTTCCCAGGGGCCCACTTCTGCTTGCCCCCAGCGCCCCCCTTCCAGTCCCGGCTCAGATGGAGTTGGGCTTCCAAACCCATCCCAATGGAATTCTCAGATCGCTGGCCTGATAATCTTTAAAGGCTCCTTCGGGCTGGGGCTCTGACTTTTATCTTCCCTCCCACCCTTCTTCCCTTTTTGTCAGCTCTCCCCAGTCCCTTTTCGTCTCACCCCACCCCCCCCTCCTTAATTTGAAGATCATTGACACGATAGGCTGTAATGAGTCCTTCAGAAACTGTTATGATCTACAGTGACAATCTCTGCACCTAATTCACAGATTATTGACAAGCACCGTCGGCTCAATGGTGTCAAGTTGTACTTGTGGTTTCAACACCCTCCAGCAACCCACGTAGCTGCTGGGCCCGGGATTAGGACCCACAGTCTGGCAGTGCTTATCTGCCCGTCTGAGTGATGGAGAGATAAGTATCAGTCTGTACCTCAACTCCTTCAAGCCCGGCTGGGCTTTCTCCCTGGTGCCTTTGTCTGTCTCAGGGTTGGAGCAACGAAACTAAGAGATCTCGAGTTTAAAAACAGAGTAAAAGGGCAAATTTAATACATTAGAGCTCATCCTTGAATCTTAATTTTTAACAGGAGTCGTGTCCCCCACACCCAAAAACTATCAAGCTCCAAACCACATCAAGCTGGAATATAAGAAGGATGGACATATATGATACTGTGTACATGTGTACTGTTTTCAGAGTTCGGGTTCTTTCCTGGGTTCATCATGACAGGTGTAAGGGATGAGGGGACAAGGGGCTGAGGAGTTGGCACGGGCTCAGCGGGCCTAAGCTAGGTGGGCCCATCCGCCTGGATCGTCCCCAGAATCCGGCAAGATTGGTTACTTACAAAGCAGGGCGTCCAGCCAACCCGCGCGGGCTGGGGCCTGGACGCTGGGACAGGAGACCAAAAATGCCCGCCCCGCCCCTAAAGGGCGCTTTACCGCCGCGGAGAAATGCGGCCCGTTGCCAGCCGCTGCGATTTTCCCTGCTACTAATGAATCAGTCACTCGCTGCCCCCTCCCCAGCCCCCAAAGCGGCGGGGCCGCCTTCCTGATGGCCGCCTTGGGGCGTGGGATTCAGGCAGGTGCGGGGGCCCCCTGGGAACACAGAAAGAACACTGCGTTGGGAGAGCTGGGTGGCATTACCAGGCCTGGGCCGCCCACTTGTTTAGCTCCCTTTCCTCATCTAGGGGTTATGCTTTCACCATGGGCCCCAGAAAGTTGGGGACTCGCTCCGGCACGACCCCCCCTCGCAGCCAGGTGCGGCTTCTCCCTCCCGCCTTCACCCAACAGCCTGCGGCTACCCCAAGGCCGGTACCCCTGGGTGCGGCACAGGGTGGACATCCCCGGGACTCTGCTAATGCACGTCCGACTCCACTTGCGAATAGCAGGCATGGACTCCCTTTCTGACGTCGCCTCCAGCATTTTGCTGGCTTTGGCCTCCCTAGCCCAACGGCGGCGGGAACCACTGCGCAGCCTTCGGACCTCGGCAGTTAGCGCACCGCTTCTTACCTTAACCGGCTGGCGTGGGTTCTCAAAACTAGCACCGACTAAGTATTTCTGGAATGGGGACAAGCCTTCTGGTAGAGCAAAAGGTGGGGGTGCTGTGGCTGGAATCCCGCTTGCCTGCCATTTCGATAGAATTCGGGGTAGAGATTTACCAAAAGGCTTGATTCTTCTCCTGCCATTGCATCTGAACCTACTTACGAAACACCCTAAGCCGAGATCCAGTGCTGGAACCAGATGGAGAAGTCAGTAATTTGTCATCGCACTGAACAGCAATTCCCCTTGAAATATTATCTCGAATTCGCTAATTTTAGGAAGTGGGAGAAATGAACATAAAGGTGGCATAAACCTTCCATAACCATAGTGTTCGATGTTTTTAAAAAGCCTTTCCTTTGTGAAAAATTAAGCTGACTGCCGCCAATAAAGAAACTTTAAAAACGTGATCTCTAAACTTCGTAAGGTTAAAAGTTAAAATTAATAACTATATCCTCAACATGTAAATATTAAAACACCTTGCTCATTTGGCACACGAATTATTTCTATTTGATTTTAAACAATGAAGCAAACCCACATTTCCCTATGGTTTTAAATTCAGAGGATGTGCCGTTTTTACAGTTTCTCTTTCTGAAATAATTCAAAGGCTCCTTTTGCCCTCACTTGTTGACCAAAAGAAGAAGAAAAAGTCAAAGCTCTTTATTATGTAGACAGGTAGTTTTTGGAAGTGTAAAAATACTCCTCTTTCCCTAGGATAATTTGAATTCCTGGTCAACGAAATGCTGAATTTCAAAGAAAACATTCCTTACCATTGGCACACCTTCCCTAAAATTCTACGGCTACCGTAAAAGAAAAGAGGATACCAGGCACCTGTTTCTTAGCCAGTATGTGTTTCTTAGCCAGCATTTGGGAAGGAAAAAGTTTGACCAAGATTGGTTTGGGGGGATGGGAAGCACTCAAAGAAGCCACTGGTCCTTTAATTACACTCTGGAAATAAATACATAAAAGCAAGTTATTTCGCTTACTCGGAGGCTTAGTTACAATATTTGCAGGACCTCCGAGGGCATTCAAGACGCTGCTGACAACGTCAAAACAAAAAGCAGCAGCATCTTCCGTTTAGTTTTTTGAAATGTGGACAAAACGGGGCAAGTATCCTTTGCTTGATTCTCCACGGCTACAGAAAAAAAAAAAAAAAAAAAAAAAAACCGCTTTGTTTTTCATCACTTTTTTTTTTTTTTTTACCTGTTTCACCACCGCAGAACCTTTAAAAGGAGTTACAACACCAAACCGGGATGGCTGGGACGTGAGGAGGAGGACTAGGATAGTCTTTATTTTTTATTGAATTAAAACTGCAGCATCGCCTCTTTAGTTTTTTATTGAGTTAAAATTATATTATCTTTCAGTGACATCAAAATTGGCTTCCGCACCCCCATTTCTTTTTTGGAGGGCAATAAAGAGTTTTTCTCTAACCCCAGAGCAAGATTCTAGCGATTTCCGGGACTGGCGCTGCGCAGCTCCTACTGTGTCCAACAGGGGGCGCTGGGCACGAACCTGCGCCGCCGCTCAGCGCCGCTTCACATCTGAGTCGGGTTCCAGCCCCGGAAGGCTAGAGCCGCTCGCAGGGTCGAGTACAGAGCTTTAGTCTTCGTGGATAAAAAGAGATTAAAGGCTAAATTCTTTTTTTGGTATATGTGTGTGTGTGTGCATGTGTGTGTGTGTGTGCGCGCGCGCGTGTGTTTGGGGGGGTGGTTATCAATTTTAACCAACTACGAAAATGTAGAGCTTTTTATCCTTTGATGTTCTCATAAAGAAACTCCTATCGGATGAGAAATTATACTGTTTCTGAGCCAACACTGCAGCTATAGTGTGTGGGAAATTATTTAATTAAAAATGTATTTTTCCATCTGTTCACATGATCTTTTTAGAAGTACTTAAAAAGCTGACACTGATCCCTTTGGCCTGTTAACCCTGACCCAAGTTTCAAATACCTTTAACTATATCGAAGGCCTTTCTATTAATTTGAAGCAGGAAAAAAAGGAGACCCAAATATTTAAATCGCCCCTAAATATTACTCCTCTGCACTCTCCCGCCCCGCCCTTTCTTTAAACAGGGCCTTTTATGTGAGTGACACATTTCACACTTCCGAGTCTGCAAAGCCAGGTATAAATGACAAGCATTGGCTCTAAATAATAATAATAATAAAATCTAATTTGGGACTACGTAACACCCAAGTACAGTATAAGAAAAAATCTAAATAAAATTGTAATCCACCCACCCCCTCCACCCAACTAAAAAAAAAAAAAAACAAACCCTTCACCTGTATTTAAATAGCGTGTCTTTAATTACAGCAGTTGGGGATGCATGAGGCTGAAATGAAATTAGCAGTCATTACCAGTCCTTTAACTCTGTGGTGCTTTTGATCAGCACTAAATTAGCTTTCCAGTCCTAACAAAGGCTCTACAGCAAGCAGTGGGCTGTAAATAAGACAGCGTGACCTGCCCTCAACACCTTTTCTCTTGTCAATCATAGCTCTATGATTCAGCCCAAGATTAACCTTTATCTACCAAATTTAAAAAAATAGAAAAAAAGAAGGAAAGAAAGAAGAAAAAGAAAAAAGAAAAAGAAGGCGGGAAGGAAAGCCCTGAGCACCACATGTCGCAGTAACAGAGGTTCCCAAGAGCTCCTTAAAATTGTATTATAATGAGCCCGTGTCAGAATCTGCAATTTCTAAATCACCCCTTCCTACTCCACCCCCCTATACCTCTCGAATACATCAGAAGAGTCAGAATGCGGTTCAGGTAGGAAAGGAATCCTACCCCCTCCCCCTCCCGCAGTGGCTAATTGGGCGTGGACCACCCTCCATAAGTCAATTTGCCATTAGCCTGTCCTCCTCTATTAGTCTAACAGGATTTCAGAAGGGGGGGATGTTTGAGGAGGAAACATCGGTGAGTTTAAGACGTATACATAAGTTCCTAGGCTGAAAACAATCCATTTACTCCATACATAGTCTCTAGTTTCTAAGTCTGCGGAGGAAAAAAAAACAAGAGCAATAACAAAAACCCAGCTGCTTTTCCCAGCCCTGCATTACCAAAGTAAAACACTGGTTCAAGCTGCCATCAGAGGGCGCCCGAGAGCAAGCCCTGTCATCCGCGCGCGACTTCCCGCAGAACCCTCCCACCTCCCAGCTTCGCCATGCTCTGTAATTCCTTCTCCCAGGTAATGTTTCCTGCTTATCCCGCCCCCTTGCATTTCTACCCCATCTCTGTCAATCTCATAAAAAACGAGGTATCGCCATGTCTCCTTCCTCTTGTTTTGCGACCTCCCGCTACCCCTAACCACCACCAAAATAGTGAAGACGCCGATGGAAGTAGCAACCCCTGAATGAGATGTACCTTTTGAATCAGATCACTCTTACCATTCTAGTACCATTGGTCTGGAAGAGGTTCTTTGTGGGAGTGAAATGCTAGAGTTTAACATGTGTAAGATGGAAGCCTGCATTTTTCATTAGTGGGTTTCCTTCTGGGGGCTCACGGATCTATGTCATCATTTTCATAGAAAAAGAAACACACCCTGGCAAGACCACTGATTATGTTCAGTATCAACACCGTCCAGAATAGAATAAAATAATGTCACCTCATTTCTGCATTTGTTAAAGAAATCTAAACGAGCATTTAATTCCAAAAGTTAACGCTTTCAGACGTAAATCTGCCAGTGTTAAATGATTGCCACACAGAGTGCATTTCCAGATCTCTTAAAGGTCAAAAGCATTAAAAAAAAAAAAAAAAAAAAAAAAAAAAAACAAACACAGAACGAGTGGGGAAGAAGTGAGGTGGGGGGAGGAGTGAGCTAGCAGTGGATGTCAAAGTTGGGTTGCAAGCTACTTACATGTCCATGCCAGATCAGGGTGTTGTCTTGTAGCAGTTTGATTGGCAGGTAAAAAAGCGAAAGAATGTGAGGGCTCCCTGAGCCTCTTGTCAGCCCAAGCTTGATCACTTCTCACCGGACAGAACGAGTTGAAGGAGCTTGCAGTTCCCCTCTCGTCCTTCATCCAAAGCACCGTGAATCCATTTCGGCTTTTCTTCCCCCCAGTCTTTCCATCAGCCTCCTGGCTTCACCCTCATCGCCTTACACCAGCCTCCAAGACCTAGCCTAGCTTTGCCACTGCAATCCCCTGCAACAAGAAAAATCGTTTATGGCTTAAAACCCCAAATGGCTGATTTTTTAAAAGAGAGAGAGAGAGAGAGGGAGAGGGAGAGAGAGAAGAGAGAGAGGGTGAGGGGGAGAGAGAGGGGGAGCGAGAAGAATGTACCCAGAGAACAACAAAAAAGTCAGTTATCCTAACACTGCTCTGTCCCCCCACCGTACAGAAGAAGAATAAAAAAAAAAAAAGCTTTATGTTTTTTCAGTGGGTATTCAAAGATAATTTGATGCCATTGTTTCTGCTACAGATGGTTCTTTTAAATACAATAACACGGCTCTTTGTGCAGGCTACCCACAATAAAAATCGAAAGCGTTCCCCTGAATAACCATTTTGTTCTCTCTTGTATGGGGCCAACAAAAGATGCCGTGAGGTAATGGGTTCTGTTTATTGAAGGCATAGAATAGGGGGTTGATAAAGATTTTTTTAAAGCAGAAGACCTTGCAAGGTCGGGCTGATCTCTTCATATTTTTTTATTAAAATATTTGTCCAATAGATTATTCCTTGGTGCAGCTGCAGGTTCCCTCCTCAATTCTTAATCAGCCCAAACATCTGTCTCTTTGAGGAGGCTTTTAAAAATCTACAATTGTATCATTGGTGCAGTAACCTTATCAAACCCTGAGTTTTTAGGCTCAGTACAGGCAAAGGCAATGAAGTTTCAATTCTATTTGGTTCTGATGGGGTGAGGAGGAGGGTTGGGGGAGAGGAGATAAGCAACCCCAGATAGAGTGACTGAAAAAAAAATGAGGCTTTCCTCTCCCCCACTGCCTGGTTGGCCGTGCACAACTGTATGAGCCAGACACACAGACCGCTGAGGGCTTCTTTCATCCCGAGGTGTTTCTCCTCATCTCTGCAAGCCCCCGCCAGTATTCGCATGCTAGACGGGGCTAGGCATGTTTTCTGACCGTACTTGCCCTCTCCTCCAGTAAGGTCTCCAATCCTGGAAAACCTAGGATGGGAGCCCAGTGGGAGGAGTGGAACAGGCTAAAGGTTAGTCTCCAGCACCCAGAAGGTCCTACTCTTGGCTCTCTTTGAGTCATCATTAGCTAGCTTTGACTCACTGATTGCAGCCACGCGAGGGACTGGTGGCAACAGCCCTCCTGCTACAGCACACTACCCCTCATTGCTCACTGGCTTCCTCCCTCTCAGCTGCACGGACAGCATCGGCTTCCTCTCACTGGGGAAGCCCTGCCACCTAGACCCCCGAGGTCTGTATCAACTTTGAGAGAGCCTGAGCACTCGGCAGTGGGGGCGCTGCTGGGGACGGCGTCAGTGACTGACCAGGTCTGGCCACCCTGTCCATAGGGATGGATGCCAGGGCTCTCGGGGCCTCCAGCAGCCCAGGGCGGCAGTAATCCTCTCCTGACTCCTGATCTGTGTGTTGTCACTTGTGGCAAGACAACAGGGTGGAAAAACGGCTTTAATCTGAAAAACACTTTTCACTGGACTCTACCTCTGTCCTCACCCAGTTCATTTCTCCCTTTCTTCTCATAACCTTTTAAAAGATAAACACTCAAATGAATCCCTTGGCAGAACTGATCTCAACTCCTACTTTCCCTTTTGGAAAACAATTATGTTATTGGTTTGTAATTGGCCTGGAGTCATCTCGTAAGGAATTTAATGGACTATCACTTCAACAGCAAGTAAAGCCTTTCCTATGAAGCTTGAAAAACAAAGACAGCAAAACAGAAAATCAAGTAATTTTTCACATGGTTGTTTTTCAAAAATTCATTCGTATCTCAGGATAGAGTCCAATCTCAGAAAAGAATGAAAATCAAGACAATACTAAAAAAGTTATGCAGCTTCCAATACTCTCTGGATCAAGAAAAATGTGTCTGTGAAAGTGTGAGTGCATTGAGGGTAGAAGGGAAATGAAGAGAGTAAATCAAGAATGACTTTCAACAGAACAGGCTAAGGAGTGTGAGTTTGTTACTTACGGTATTGTAGGACAGGGTAGGGACATTATGCAAAATTCAATCAATACTAGAAACTTCTTCCAACTAAAGGTGGAATGTGGGAGGGTGAATGTAAAATGTTTTAGGCAGTCTTTTCATAAAAAAGTAATCCACTGGAATAGCTGAACGATCTCTTCCTGCTTCTTGTGTCATATATATTTTTCGGATATCAAAACTTACAAAGGATGCACTAACTGAAAAAAAGCCATTTCCTTTTTTACAACAACCCGAAAGAAGAATCCGAACTGCTGTCTTCTTTCCACTGAGGGGTTTTGGGCAGAATCTAAGACTGTAAGATAGGAGTGCATCAGTGAGTAGCCCAAGGTGAGTCAAGGTGAGGAAGCTGGGTATATCTTATTACTTGGATCTATTCAATCCCAGCTATAAGAAAGTTAAAAATCCCTCAATTGACTTCGCTCTCCGGTGGGAGATCAGGGAGACGTAATCTTTAAGGCAAGTCAGCAAAAGTTGTCTCAAAAACTGTAATGCAATCACATCTCATCTGACATAGGGAAAGACTTAGCATTTAACGAAAAAATGTAGAATGTGAAGATGCAAGGTGCGGCGCCAAACTGACCAACTGTCTTGACAGTTGAGGTGGTCAGGAACCAGTTGTCTACAACTGCAAAACTGCCTTTAAAAACAAACAGCAAACAAACAAAAACACTTTCTGAATCCAGAGGGCAGAAACTGAGGTGACTGGCCCGTGCCTCTCTGGCTGGAGCAAACACATCAGCGAGACGATGCTGGTTGTAGAGATGGCTTTCTCACGGGGTTGGGAAATTTATGGACATTTATTTACAGGTGGCTCTCAACTGCAAACTTTATTGTGCAAAAGCGCTCTGGAGCCAAAGCTGCACCCCCAATTTTGCAAGCGCCTAGCTGGGGAGACGTGGAGGGTAGGGTTTTCCCCTCATCCTCTGACTGGGACGTCGGTGAATACTCGCCATTCCGCACAGACGACCTGGACGGAGGAAGGAAAAGAGAAAGGGGAAAAGGAGAGGCGGACAAAAAGGGAGGGAGGGAAGAAAGGTAAGGCGGGAAGTCACAGAAAGGGACTCAGGCGGATTGAGGGCAGGGAGGCCCAGCCCGAGGGGCTCCGGGGCGTTTCTGAGTCGGGAGTGCTGCTGGTGAGGAAACTCGATACGCACGATCGGGGTCTGGCGGTCCCGGCGACCCGAGGGCCAGACGCACGCGTTCCGCACAGAGGGCACCGTGTCGCGCTTTGGTGTCCACCGGCTTGAAGCGGTAGCTTCCCTCCCCAGGCGGCCCCCACGCCCTCACCGTCCGCCTCTGTCCTCCTCACGTGGACAGAAACGGGACCCAGACGCCCGGCCCCCCGCCTCGGCCTCCCGCGACGCGCGCGCTCCCGCCCCCTCCACGGACGCCGACTGCGGGGAAAGCGCGGCTCTAGCGGGCGCGGTGGCGCCAGGTCCCACTTTCGGCGGGAGGTTTAGACACGCGGGGCTTCTAAATACACCCGGAGATGACGAGCGAGTAACCGAACACGATTCACTCGTTCACTTGGAAACAAAACGACGCGACACCCCACTAGGCCGCACTTCGGGGTGTCCGGGGGCCGCGGCGGGCGACGCCCACGCCGAACGCGACCTGCCGCGGGACGTGGCTTCAAGGCACACGCCAGCTGCGAATCTTCAGCCCGGGGACGCGCGCGAGGAGACTGGAAGCCTCCTTTTTCGAAGCTCTAGAAGCAGCTCCCGCGGCCTCCCCGGGGGCTGTGGAGACCTGAGAAGAAGCGCTGGCGGACGCGAAGCGCGTCCTAGCGGGCCGGGCCCGGCTTCCGGGCGCTCCGGGCGCGGAGGGGCGGGGCGGCCGGGTCGCGTCTGGCGGCGTGCGGAGTGGGGGCGCGGCCGGCGGGCGGAAGGGGCTGCCCAGCGCCCCCCGGAACTGCGCCCCCACGCGGCCGCGGCCACCAGCCCCAGCCCTGCGCGTCCGGCCCCCCAGGCCTACGCGGCCCTCCCCGGGGCTGTGCTGGGAGGGAGCCGAAGCCCGGGCCCTCCCCGCGCCCCTTCCCCACGCGTCTCCGCGGGCTCCTGGGCTGCTCCGAGGCGCGGGCGGGCGCTCCCTGGCTCGAGACTCCAGTGCGGAAATGAATCTGGAACCGTCTGTCCCGCCGGGCGCACGGGGCGATCCCTGGTTCGCTCCCCGCACCCCGTGGGCGGATCGGCGAGCCCGGGAGAGCCTCTCCGGAGCGCTGGACACGTGGGGCTCGGGTGGAAACCCGGGTGGGGAGGGCACGGGCGGCTCGCGGCCGCCTGTCTGCCGAGGGCCTGCTCTCACCCTGCTCGCCCCTCTGGAACCCCGAGGCTCCCTCTGTTTCCCGCTCAGGGTGTCACTAAGTGCACACCTAGAGGTCGAAGCAAGACCTTGGAGAGCCTTCCAGTGTGTTTAATTCTTTTGTTATATACAAAAATGAAGCGATACGTACAAGCGTGCTTTGTCTCCGTATGTTAAAGTGTTAAAATGCTGAACACTTAAAATAGGCCACAGATTTTTTGACCCTTTTTTTTTCAATTTCTTAATTTAACGATATATCCAGTGTTTGAACACGTGGAGCTATCTCTGGTCTCTCACCTGTCTCGTGTTTCTCTGGCATATCCTTACCAGGACCGTGCTTTGAAAAGAGCTTCTTGCATCAATCCAAGATAAATTACCTCGTTTTTATTTTGGGCGGGGGGATAAAATATTAATGTCATCTGTTGGACTTCAAGAACCGTGGAAACTAAGGCCATTTTCAAAATGCACACCGTCTGCACACTGTCATTACCAGTACGTAGTTGGATCTGCTGGGTTTATAGTCTCTAAACCAAACTTCGCATGCGGCGACCCCATGCAACTGTAGACTCAGTGCCGTATCTGTACATAAAAGTTGGAAAAGACATCTCAAAGTGTAATGGTCATTTTTTTTTTATTTTTCTAATTCATATGCCCAACAATAGGCAGCTAGTTTGGGTGGCTTACTGATACGTCCTTAAAGAGAATAAGTATTGTGGTGAATGTGGAGAGAAAAGGAGAATGCATTTTGGGTTTTGGCGGTGGCAAGGAATTAATGATCCAAAGAAACTGATTCCAGGAATTTTTCATACCTTCCCCTCCAGCTCCTCCTCCTAACACTCTCCCTTCACCCTTGAAGAAAGGGCAGCATTTCTATTTGCGAGTGAGAGGAAAGGAACTAATCTTTAATGAGTACCTATTATGTACCAGATACTTTCTCTTATTTACTTCTCATAGTAAGACTATAAAATTGGAATTATTATACTTCCCCTCACCCCAACATCCCTTCATTACGGACTAAAGGAAAATCCAGCTAGGTTAAATATCTGTGGTTTCACAGCTGGGAAACAGTAAATCTGGGTCTCGAATCCACCTCTGTAACATTAAAACCCAGTGTGGCCGTTAGAATCTGGTAGACTGAGTCCCCACAGACTCAAGCAAGCATCATTGGTTGCTGACTCTTGTCGGTATGAGAAAAAGAAATCATTATGAACAAGTTTGTTGTGGGCTTGTCTTTTTCTTCTCTCCTTTCTCTGGAAGGAAGCCTCTTAATTCTGGCTCCCCTTAGGATCTTTTGGCTACAGAGAGATTGACTAAAAGCAGTAACATAAAAGTCTGTGTCTTTTTCCATACCAAAGTTGGGCCTAGAGTTTAAACTGAGTTTTCAGAATATAGGTCTCAATTGGCATTAGTTCTAAGGCTACCCATAGGCTGGCTTCATCCAGGTAATGATTCCATGAGGACAGACTCACATAGGTCAAACTAAGTATCACTCTTAAAACCCTAGCCTCAGAAACCCAAAGGATGGGAGGGAAAAATAGTAGTAGCAGAACACATGAGTGCTAATTAACCTTATTAACACCTGCAAACCAGTGAACATTTATACTTTTATTTTTTCAGGAAGGCAATTGCAATTTTTTGCCTTTTATTAACCACCTTCCCCCACCCTTGATAGTCACCTGCCCTTTAGGGGATAGTCAAAACTGCCCTTTAAAAGGTCAGGAGAAATTATTTTAAAACATTCAAATATAAAAAAGTATTGTTACTTTAATGGATACTGTGAATAGTTTAATTTGTATCTTGTATTAAATTAAACATATGGTGAACAGGGTATAATAGATTTTCTATAATTTTGCTGCCAATGTGGCAGCAGCAGCCAGTTACTCTCACCAGCAGACTTGTCAGTGGTTTGTTTACTAGCTTATTTGAATTAAAATAAAGCTTCGCTTCTGCTGACTGCACATCATTATCTATGAGACCCTAATCCTGCTAGCAAATCCTATATCTTCCAGAACTGGCTCTTTTGTTTGGGATTACTGAGAGCTTAGCCTATAACAAAGAGGAATAAGGCATCCCTCTCATCCTCATAATTAAGTGTGGGGACTAATTTAGAAACAAACCCAGAAAGATGTACTATTTGGAGTTATATTTCTATACAGAATAGGGGAGAAACAGGATAGGCCAAACACCTGATTGTTAACAGAATGTTTAAACTATTAAGCAAGTGTACTACAGGAATCCAGCTTGTTAAAATTAAGAGCAACAGCAAATAAGGCATTGATGGCCTCTGCACGGGGCAGTAATTCTGTATGAGGGATCTGAAGGTATGTTTGGGAAGAGGAAGTATTAGGGTGTCAAGCTGGAGAAGATGTGCTGTGTGCTTTCTCAATGCCATTTATTTTCTTCTTTCATTATTCTAACAAGCTGCACCATTAAGAGTTATTGTTATGAGCAGAGCTGTTAAAATGCCAAATAAAAATAACAAAATACTTTTTTATTCACTTTTATTCAAAAGTTAACAAATGTAACTTTTGAAAAATTTCATTGAAAATGGTTAACATTTTACTTCCAAGATGCATGAAATTTATCAGAAAGGAAAGAACAGGTGATTTCCTGGCCCTTTCCATGTCTCAAAACAAACCTCCATGTATCCTTACAGCCCAATTCTATCTGTGTTTGAGGAGATAATTTTACAAATAGGATGTATATAAAAACAGATTTTACTATCTACCATCCATATATAAACTGATGTCTGTTAGTTAAAGAAGAGAGAAAACACAAGGGTTGATTTATCAATGTCTTCAACATTAATTGTCACAGATGGGAATTCTGAGAACCTCTGTGAAACCAAACCAGACTCTGGCGAATTATAAAGCAGATCCTTAGACTTTAAAAACATTTAGGCAAAGTGACAGTTCAGAACATCTGTTAGCCTTCTGTCTGAGTATAAGCTAGATGTCATGGAGTGCACAGCTGTAGGCATTTTAGGCTTTTTTTGCCAACATCTGTCACAGCAGTACAATAATATAGGTAATTATCAACACCTTATATAAACTGTTTGCTATTTTAATTTTTAGAAAGAGTAAAATTAGTGTTACAGTTCTTGGCAAAAAATAATTGAGATGAATACAATCATCTTTATCTAAAGATGAATAAATGATCTGATCAGTCTTTGAAAAGCATACATTTTAAATATTTTCTGCAGCCAATATGGGTATTATATCATTTTTAAAAGCAAAAATTGTAAGTGATCTTGTTTTTCGAAAAATAAAAGAAAAATAAAGACAAAGTAATGGAAGGAAAAGGAAGAAAGGCACCAACCCTTTGCTATCCAGAGGTGATGATGATCTGTGGTAAAAAGACAGCGTTTGTTCATACCACATATTGTGGCATTGATTTCATCTTCATAAACGTTAAAAATTCATTTTATAATGTCATTATAGCATAATCCAGAATGGTGAATTATTTTAAAAATTGCCTTCCTCCTTTATCTTCTCCTAGCCCTAGAATTTTTGTGGATAAATGGCAAATAAACCTGTAATTCATATTCTGCCACCTTAGTTAATTTGAAAACAGTTAGCTCCCCATATAAGTCTAAGGACCCTTTATTCCATGAATCCCACCTAATGAATCATCTATAGTGTCTATCCTGAGGTACGGGGCGTCACTGTCTCATACCTGATTCTCTTGACCTATACCATCGTTGCTTTCCAGTCTACAGAACTCAGAGCAGCAAGACTGTATTCCAAAGCACTTGTTCTGGGGAAGATGCCAGTCAATAACGTCTTATTGAAAGACCAGGTTCAGCTAGAGGAAATAAAGGAATTGAGCTGCAGTTGGATTTCATCATCTAAACATGCAATGTAATCTTAACCAATTCATTACACACCCCTTTTGTTTCCACTACAAAAGGGATGTTACCTTTGTCAGAGGTTGTAATTCCAGTATGTTCAAGCAAAGACAAGGGAGAAATTGAAAAAGTGCTATCAATTCTACCCACAGCCAGGAAGAGCCATAGGGTCAGAAGGCCATTGTCACTGCCCCATGTACAGTTCAGACTAAACTACAGATAGCTAAAGTTTCCACTGCACTAGAAAGGTATAATAAAGGAGAGTTACAGGAAACACTGAGTAATAGGAGTAGGAAATCATTTTTGAACACATTTCGTTTAATATATATAAAGTTGAGCCAAATGGTTGTCTCTATTTGGCAATAGTTGTGGATTCTTAAAAGTATGGTTTCTTAGAATAGTCTTGTGGAGGAGGCAAATTCTGTTAATAGGAGGTCACTATGGCAAAAACAGTAAGTCAAAAATTTCAGCATTCATAATCTAAAGGTCTAGGAAAGGTTAAAGGGGTAAGAGAAGGAGGAAGTAAATATAGCTATAAAGGGCAGACAGCTTGGCCCAAAAGGAAGGATTAAGAATGAAGAAGGTGACTAAAAAGAAAGGAGAAAAAGAAAATGTGATAGATGGGGAGGAGCAAAAGGGAATATTAATTATCAAATGGAGTATTAGAGACCAATTTAAAATTTAGGGTCTGTGAGTGTTAGTACTTCCTAAAGAGTGTTCCCTTGTACGAAATGCATCTTAGAGAAACATTTTAAAATAATACATCAGTGATATGGTTTTGAAGCCTGTTAAAGTGGGTTCAGTTGATACTCCTCCATGTTTTATTTCTTTACCAGTGTGGAAAACTCAATGTATTTTGAGGTCTACAAAAAGGGAAAAAGAGAAAGTAAACCATTTTCCAAACAACTTGGAAAATATCTTGTTTTGATAATGAATTTGACTCCTTAAGGACATTACTTGTTTTCATCTGGTTTTAAATATTTGGAACTAAGTAATGAAATAAGGATATCTGCAAATATTAGATATTTGAGTGAACTTCAAAAATCATTAGACGAATCATTCTTTACTACAGTTAAGCTTATAAGAAAAACATATTACTTCAGAGTTTACATTGTGAAAATGAAGGCACATGCTCGGCACTCTTGGATAAGAATAGTACTTTGCTGTGGTCCACGTTACATGTTGAAAATTACTTGCTAGAAGTCAGAGCTAGCAAATCCACCCTCTGACACACACACGGTTTGCCGTCAGCGTTGCCCTCACGTTCTCCCCTCTTTTGTGCTATCGCCTCCCCCGGCCTGTGCCCACTGCCCTCATCTTCCTTCATTAAGTGTCTTAATCCAGGCTGATCTTTCCCAGGTAGTATCCTAGGCTTGCCCCATCCTTCAGCTTTTGAAAATCGGAAACAAATGGCTAATAGATGGATTCACCAAAATGTACTGATGACTGATAACAATGTGCTTTTTCTCCAGTGTGACTAGCCTCATGCCATAAGCTCTTTGAAGGAGGGGGCTGCGGATCTTGGCCATCTTTGTGTCCTCTGTGTCACTCAGCAGACTGCCTTCTCCATAGCAAGTACTCATTAACTTATAAGGGAGTACTTGTTGAGTTTTGTGTTTTTCTCCCTAAATCTAGTCATAAATCACTGAGAGTATTTTTATTTGTTTTACAATTTTGGTGACTTATATTTTAGTCTTTAAAAGTGATATTAATTTTTTCCTATGATGTTTATTTTAAGCATAGTAAAGGGATATTTTAAAATGAAGATGTAATCTGTAATATTACCTCCTTAATGCCATAAATAAGTTAACATTTCTATATTCCCTCTTGATCTTTGGCCCACAAATACTTAAAAATTATATTTGCAGAATACATTTATTTTTACATTTACTGTGTTTTGAAATTGAATTTGTCAGTAAAGGAGAGAGCATGATTCTAAATATTAAAATTTCTAATGGTGGAATTTTAGGTCCCCACAAAAAGTTTGGGAAAGACATTTTTGGACTGGGGGCACCTTTTCAGAATTTTCTGTCCAACTAATACAAGGCCAGTGTCCGAAAACAGCTAATCTTTTATGATTTAAATCACAGGATCTTCAGTTGTAGAAAGGGAAATTAGAAGCATGGAATTTTGGGAACTTAAAGTAGTCCTGAGATAAAGAGAAACTCCAAACTGGGATTTAATAGTCGCGATTAGCTCCCATTTTAACTGTTGCTAACTGGAGGTATTTATCTGTCCTTCCTGGACTCCATTTAGGAAAGAAAGCCCCAGATCACCGAGCTTTTCTGTCCTTATTACAAATATGTTCCTCCTAACAGAGTTTTGTCAGAAGGGTTTGGATGCCTAGGCCATATTCACCAGCATGGTAAAAATTCATTTGCAATCATCCAGTTCTGCCATCACCCTTGCAGGCAGCCCAAAGTCCTTCACAGAAGAAACACTGGAATGTTTTGTTAATCAAGGGATCATATTGGACATTTTCAAGTGTTATGGAATTAATATTTTTACCACTATCGAGCCAAAAAGATTTGGAAGAACTGCCACAATGCAGAGTTGAGCCTTGAATGTCCATTACCATCAAATAGGATGCTTAGAAGAATATGAAAAAAATGTAGTTTATTAGACATGCAGCCCATGTCTCTCCTTTCCCATACTCTGTTATGACCGTAATATTCGCTGTGATACTTATATATTCTATAAGTAGTGATTCCCTTTACACACACACACACACACACACACACACACACACATCCCACACTCTACATGCTCCTGGACACCCAGTTGCCAGAGGCCGATTTGTTATGCCGTGCAGTTTAATCCTCCATTTTTTCTTTAAGTAGGATGGCATTTAGAGCATGTTTCTTTCCTAATGTGAAACCAAAATCCTACAAGGCTGCCACCAATATGTAATATTGTCAGTCTAAACATAGGAGATTGCTTCCTTTTGAAGAGCTAGAGTTCATAGGATCACAGAACAAGATCTTCTGGAATTCTCTGTCTTATAATTCAGCTTATCCCAAAGAGGCCAGGAAATCAGGCCACAGGCCAGGCAGAGAAAACTGTGCTACATAGAAAATGCAGAGCTGATTCCCATCTTGCACCTGCAGAATCTGCTGTCAGCTGTTCAATTCTAAGTTCTGTGGCTTTTCTTGATTCCTGCCTGTTGGCTGTCTAATTTATTAACTCCTTAATATCTGCAGCAAAGACAGCATAGGCAAATATTTATGGGACCAAGAAAAACACTAAAATGAAAGGGTGATTGAGCAGGCTGACTGAATTTCGTGTTTACTTCAAAGTCTAAGTGGTCGTTGCTGAGAATTGTTTCAACAGCTGCACATGGTCCAGAGTTGGCGTCTCAAAATTCAGCCTTGACTTTCTGGCCCAGGCCATTCATTCCACCTTCACCAGCCCACTAGCCATTCAGTACTTCTTCCTCATTTTATGTTGCAGGCAAAAAGCCAACAAAAATATGGTCACCTTTAAAAGGCTTTTAAACAGTGAGCACCTCCCTCCTTTCCTGATCGTTCCTTGCCTTTGCACATTCCTAGTTAATAGGTTTTTTAAAGCAGTTTCCCCAACTCTTTTGCTGCCACACACGGTCTTGCCTGGCATCTATGCAGCAAAAGGCTGTTCAAGAGGCTTTTAAATCCATTGTAGTTCTTTGTGCTTTTCAACTGCTAACTCTTCAGGTAGGGGCTAGGTTTCTTGTTTAGCATATTTTGCATGTTCCAAGCCCTTTACAACAACTACTGCAAGAGTGAGGATAAAAATAAAAATAATAAATACAGGCACTTTACATGAAGTTTAGGGGCCATGTTTGCAGTTTTCTATTTGCAAAGGAATCTCATAGATATCCAACAAGAGGAACACTTTCAGGGAGTGCACAATTTCGGGTTTACATGTAAAGGTTAATATAAGGTTTCTTTTCTTTCTTTCCTCCCTCCCTCCCTCCCTCCCTCCCTCCCTCCCTCCCTCCTTTCTTTCTTTCTTTCTTTTTCTTTCTTTCTTTCTTTCTCTCTCTCTCTCTTTCTTTCCCTTCCTTCCATCCTTGCTTCTTTCTTTCTTTTTCTTTCTTTCTCTTTCTTTTGTCTCTTTCTTTCTTTCTTTCTGTCTGTCTGTCTGTCTGTCTGTCTTTCTGTCTTTCTTCTTTTCAGAGTCTCGCTCTGTCACCAGGCGCCAGGCTGGAGTGCAGTGGTGTGATTTCAGTTCGGCTCACTGCAACCTCCCCCTCTCGGGTTCAAGCAATTCTCCTGCCTCAGCCTCCCAAGTAGCTGGGACTTTTTTTTTGAGACGGTGTCTCATTCTGTCGCCAGGCTGGAGTGCAGTGGCATGATCTTGGCTCACTGCAACCTCCACCTTCCGGGTTCAAGCAATTCTCTTGCCTCAGCTTCCCGAGTAGCTGAGATTACAGGCATGTGTCACCACACTCAGCTAATTTTGTATTTTTAGTAGAGACGGGATTTCACCATGTTGATCAGGCTGGTCTCTTACTCCCGATCTCAGGTGATTTGCTCACCTCGGCCTCCCAAAGTGGTGGGATTACAGGTGTGGATCACCGAGCCTGGCCCAGTTTCTTTTCTTTTTATGAGAATTAAAGTTCCCTGGTAAGTCTTGGGGCTTTAATTTGTTGAAACACTGATATACTATTAGACTATTTGGAAATCCTTCTCTTTTGTTTGATCTTACCAAGAGAAAGAAACAAGAAAAGGTTGTAAATAATGGGCACTGGAAAACTTGAATACTGAGAGTTGGCAAAGAGCTAAAGGTCTATATTTACATTTTTCTTTTGACAAGTATTTATTGTCTGCTGTGTGCCAGGAATTGTGCTTAGGCATGGGATGAAAGGCCAGGCGCGGTGGCTCATGCCTCTAATCCCAGCACTTTGGGAGGGCAAGGCAGGCAGATCGCGAGGTCAGGAGTTCAAGACCAGCCTGACCAACATGATGAAACGCTGTCTCCACTAAAAATACAAAAATTAGCTGGGTGTGGTGGCATGTGCCTGTAATCCCAGCTACTCGGGAGGCTGAGGCAGGAGAATTGCTTGAACCCGGGAGGTGGAGGTTGTAGTGAGCCAAGATTGCACCATTGCACTCCAGCCTGGGTGACAGAGCAAGACTCCATCTCAAAAAAAGATCAATAAGAAATACCTTCTGTCCTAGATGAAGCTCATAGTCAAGTGAGAAGAAAGCAGAGTAAATAAGCTGTTAATTAAATATGTATTTTGAGAAATAATGCTTTGTGGCTTTGCTTAAAGTTAAAATGGTTTGCTTAGCTCAGAGATAAGAAATCTAAGGTAGGTAAATATGCAAAATGTGAAAAAAAAAAACGAGAGCTTAGCGACCAACATGAGCCTCCTCAACAAGCCCAAGAGTGAGATGACCCCGGAGGAGCTGCAGAAGCGAGAGGAGGAGGAATTTAACACGGGTCCACTCTCTGTGCTCACTCAGTCCGTCAAGAACAACACCCAAGTGCTCATCAACTGCCGCAACAATAAGAAACTCCTGGGCCGAGTGAAGGCCTTTGATAGGCACTGCAACATGGTGCTGGAGAACGTGAAGGAGATGTGGACTGAGGTACCCAAGAGCGGCAAGGGCAAGAAGAAGTCCAAGCCAGTCAACAAAGACCGCTACATCTCCAAGATGTTCCTGCGTGGGGACTCAGTCATTGTGGTCCTGCGGAATCAGCTTATCGCCGGCAAGTAGGAGCCCCCTATCCCTGTCAGTCAACAGAACTCACTCCCCTGTCCTACAGAGACCGCTGCCGCTGATGTTGAGAATAATAAAGCTCTGTGTTTTTTTCTAAAAAAAAAAAAAGAAGTTTTCCAAGGAATGAGGCCATTATAAATTATTCAGATACTTAAATCTTAGAATATGTTCTTTCTTCCTGGCTTTGTCCAGTGGGTGATATTTTACAGTAAGTTACAGAAAGCCAGATTAGCAAAGCCATTCAAAGATGAACCTGTCACAAATTTTCTTCTCCTCTGTGCTACTCCTACGCCTGGCACAAACTTTACATTTGAATTATTTTCCTATTGTTTGTTTGTAGTTCTTTCTTCTCTTTAAAGAAGGGATCACACATTTATGCCTTCTGATATCCCTCGTGCCTAACGTGGTGCTTGGCACGTAGTACAGGATTATGAATTACTGAATGAATGAACGTGTTTCAGCTTTTCTTCAGATGAAAGTAGCAAGGAGATCCACTCAGCAACCTGGCTCGCTCTCTCTTTAGCACCACACCTTTTCTCTTTTATTTTATACATAATAGTTCATAGATAAGCTTCTAAGACAAGCTGGTTATTCAATATATTCAGCTTCTGATAGCCAGAAGTACCATATTTATTTTTTATTTTCACTGATTATTTATAAAAATACAATTAAGACCGTTTCGTTAAGATAGATTGGGATGGTGTATTTAGGGAGGAAGTAACCACAGAAGTCCTTGAGTAAAAGGCCCAGTAGACCGAGAACTTTCATTGCACTCTTATTTCCTCTTAAAATTTGGCTTATGTCAAAGTCACACTTACTTTCGGTCAGAACTTATACAATTATGGGTCGTGTTGTGATCAATCTCACACCCTATGTTGAAAGGAATATTCTGTACATAGTTTACAGAATCTACAGCCTTTACAAGGTCTAAAAATAAACAGCTGCTACAGAATACAGCTATTCATGCATCTAAGAAGAAGAAAAAAACCCTAAGAAACAAAGGGAGTGGCTTCCAAATCTTTATTTAAAAAATTAGTTATTTCTGATGATTTCTCATTTATTAATTTATTCGATGAATATTTAAAAATCACTGATTATGTGAAAGGGGCTTATAAAAGTGCTATGAGAAAAAAATGAGTAAGAAATAGTTCCTGCCCTCAGAGAACTTAGAGTCTGATATATAAGATGACAGCACAAAAACTATATATATATATATATATATATATATATATATAGTTTGTTTTATATATATAGTTTGTAATATATATATATGTATATTACAGGCACGCACCACCATGCCCAGCTAATTTTTTTGTTTTTAGTAGAGACGGGGTTTCACCATGTTGACCAGGATGGTCTTGATCTCTTGACCTTGTGATCCACCCGCCTCGGCCTCCCAAAGTGCTGGGATGACAGGTGTGAGCCACCACACCCGGCCTAAAATAATATATTATATGCCAGGCATGGTGGCTCACACCTGTCATCCCAGCACTTTGGAGGCCGAGGCAGGCAGATCACCTAAGGTTGGGAGTTCAAGGCCAGCCTGACCAACCAACATGCAGAAACCCCATCTCTACTAAAAAATACAAAATTAGCCAGGTGTGGTGGTGCATGCCTATAGTCCCAGCTACTTGGGAGGCTGAGGCAGGAGAATCTCTTGAACCCAGGAGGCGGAGGTTGCAGTGAGCCAAGATCATGCCATTGCACTCCAGCCTGGGCAACAAGAGTGAAACTCTGTCTCAAAAAAAAAATACATACATATATATATATATAATATATATATATATTATATATATGTATATGTATGTGTGTGTGTGTGTGTGTGTGTGTGTGTGTGTGTGCAGAATATAATTAAAGTCTTATGAAAAGCACATTAGGGAGGTAAGGTTTGAGTTGAACTTTGAAGAATGTAAATCCACAAAGATGTGTGGAAGTTTTGATAAGCAGAGAAAACAGTATGTGTTAGTTAAGGTTAGTTAAGTCTTCATGACTGGAGCCTGGGGTGCATACTGGGATGGGGGCTTGTATAGGTTAAGGTCACATCGTAGAGACATTCAGATTCAGACGATGAAGTCTAGAGTTACATTCAGGGAACACTGGGCAGTTATTTTTTAAATCAGAGAATGGAAATATTGAATTTGCGGGAGATCAGGCTGTCAATCTGTTAGATGGTGAGGTGCGAGGGGAGGCAAAACCAGCCCTGGGAAGCTGAGTTGGGAGGGTGTTGTGAAGTTCTGGGATGGGAATATCGTGTTGGACTTTGCCTGGGACAACTGAAAGGAGAAGATGATACTGGATGCGTATTGTAGCTGTAGAAGGATCCTAAATAGGATGAATGAAAAGCAACAAACGGGAGTTAAGTATGGCACCAACATTTTGGGCCGAGAAGAGATTGGTGGTGTTGGGAATTGAAAGGGGAAAGTCAGGTGGAAGAACTACTTTAGTGGGAAAGATATGAATTCGTTTTTGATCCCCTTGTATTTGAATTGCTGTTAGGATGTTCAACTTAGGGATAGCCTTCAGAGAGTGACGACAATGGAGGAATTTGGGAGGCAGGTCGGGACTGGAGATGCAGAGTTTGGAATCTTTTGCATAGTAATGACAATTTAAGCTATGCAAGGAAATAAGACCTGGAAGAGTGAGAGAGAGGGTGAGCGTGGCGAGAGAAGAGAAAAATGGACAGAATCCAGAAGCCTACATTTAAGAAGATAAGCACATAAGGGGAGACAGTGAGTCATCAAAAAGATCGAAGGAAAGATAAGCACATAAGGGGAGACAGCGAGTCATCAAAAAGATCGAAGGAAAGATAAGCACATAAGGGGAGACAGCGAGTCATCAAAAAGATCGAAGGAAAGATAAGCACATAAGGGGAGACAGCGAGTCATCAAAAAGATCGAAGGAAAGATAAGCACATAAGGGGAGACAGCGAGTCATCAAAAAGATCGAAGGAAAGATAAGCACATAAGGGGAGACAGCGAGTCATCAAAAAGATCGAAGGAAAGATAAGCACATAAGGGGAGACAGCGAGTCATCAAAAAGATCGAAGGAAAGATAAGCACATAAGGGGAGACAGCGAGTCATCAAAAAGATCGAAGGAAAGATAAGCACATAAGGGGAGACAGCGAGTCATCAAAAAGATCGAAGGAAAGATAAGCACATAAGGGGAGACAGCGAGTCATCAAAAAGATCGAAGGAAAGGTAAGCACATAAGGGGAGACAGCGAGTCATCAAAAAGATCGAAGGAAAGGTAAGCACATAAGGGGAGACAGCGAGTCATCAAAAAGATCGAAGGAAAGGTAAGCACATAAGGGGAGACAGCGAGTCATCAAAAAGATCGAAGGAAAGGTAAGCACATAAGGGGAGACAGCGAGTCATCAAAAAGATCGAAGGAAAGGTAAGCACATAAGGGGAGACAGCGAGTCATCAAAAAGATCGAAGGAAAGGTAAGCACATAAGGGGAGACAGCGAGTCATCAAAAAGATCGAAGGAAAGGTAAGCACATAAGGGGAGACAGCGAGTCATCAAAAAGATCGAAGGAAAGGTAAGCACATAAGGGGAGACAGCGAGTCATCAAAAAGATCGAAGGAAAGATAAGCACATAAGGGGAGACAGCGAGTCATCAAAAAGATCGAAGGAAAGGTAAGCACATAAGGGGAGACAGCGAGTCATCAAAAAGATCGAAGGAAAGATAAGCACATAAGGGGAGACAGCGAGTCATCAAAAAGATCGAAGGAAAGATAAGCACATAAGGGGAGACAGCGAGTCATCAAAAAGATCGAAGGAAAGATAAGCACATAAGGGGAGACAGCGAGTCATCAAAAAGATCGAAGGAAAGATAAGCACATAAGGGGAGACAGCGAGTCATCAAAAAGATCGAAGGAAAGATAAGCACATAAGGGGAGACAGCGAGTCATCAAAAAGATCGAAGGAAAGATAAGCACATAAGGGGAGACAGCGAGTCATCAAAAAGATCGAAGGAAAGATAAGCACATAAGGGGAGACAGCGAGTCATCAAAAAGATCGAAGGAAAGATAAGCACATAAGGGGAGACAGCGAGTCATCAAAAAGATCGAAGGAAAGATAAGCACATAAGGGGAGACAGCGAGTCATCAAAAAGATCGAAGGAAAGATAAGCACATAAGGGGAGACAGTGAGTCATCAAAAAGATCGAAGGAATACTAGAATTGTGAATGGTTTTAGGGATCAGGAAAGAAGTTTAAAAATGAGGCCCGGTCAGTAGCAACCAGAAATTTCCACTTTTTAAACAAGGTGCTCAGCCGGGCGCAGTGGCTCACTCCTGTAATCTCAGCACTTTGGGAGGCCGAGGCGAGTGGATCACTTGAGGTTGGGAGTTTGAGACCGGCCTGATCAACATGGAGAAACTCCGTCTCTACTAAAAATACAGAATTAGCTGGGCATGGCGGTGTATGCCTGTAGTCCCAGCTACTTGGGAAGCTGAGGCAGGAGAATCACTTGAACCTGGGAGGCGGAGGTTGTGGTGAACTGAGATCACACCATTGCACTCCAGCCTGGGTAACAAGAGTGAAACTCCATCTCAAAAATTAAAATAAAATAAATAAGTTATTGTGTTAAAAACATTGTCTATGTTTCCTCCATATGTCTTTGGTGTTATATGTCTCACAAATAATGTTCTGTGTTTGAAGGCATGCACACACAAAACTATTAGCAATCATCAATATGGAGGAGTGTGTGTGGTGAGGAGGTGGTGGTGTCAGATTTTCTGTTAGGTATGTTAGTCTAGGCCCCAGGAGGAAACAGATGGCATATTCAAATTGAGATAATTCTACTTTTACTAAACCTAAGAAGGGCTTTGTAAAGAAACTTTACAAACATGTAGACAAAGTGGAGGGAAACCACAGAAGATAAGGCAGTATCCCAGTGCCAGGAATAACATCCCTAGGTGATGAGCAGAGGGGCTGGGTGTGGTGGCTCATGCCTGTAATCCCTGTGCTTTGGGAGGCTGATGCAGGTGGATCACGAAGTCAGGAGTTCGAGCCCAACCTGGCCAACATGGTGAAACCCCTCCTCTACTAAAAAATACAATAAATTAGCTGGGCATGGTGGTGTGTGCCTGTAGTCCCAGCTACTTGGGAGGCTGAGGCAGGAGAACTGCTTGAACCTGGGAGGCGGAGGTTGCAGTGAGCAGAGATTGCGCCACTGCACTCCAGCCTGGCACCTGGTGACAGAGTAAGACTTTGTCTAAAAAAAAAGGAAAAAAGTCCCTAGCTTACAAGACCTAAAAATCATAGGCAACCAAAGCAAAAATGGACAAATGAGATTATATCAAGCTGAAAAATCTTCTACATAGTAAAGAAAACAATCAACGAAGTATCAAGACACCCTAAGGAATGGAAAAATGTGTTTATTGACAAGGGCTTAATAAGCAGAATATATAAGAAACTCAAACAACTCAATAGTAAAAACCAAATGATTCAATTTAAAAAATGGGTAAAAAGATCTGAATAGATATTTCTCAAAAGAAGACATACAAATAGGCATATGAAAAAATGCTCAACAAATCTAGCGATCAGGGAAATGCAAATCTAAACCACAATAAGATATTATCTCACCCCAGTTAAAATGACTATCAGCAAAAAGAAAATTTTAAATGTTGATGACTATGTAGAGAAAGGAGAACCCTCATACATGGTTGGTGGAAATGTAAATTAGTATAGACACTATGGAAAACAGTATAGAGGTTCCTCAAAAAAACGAAAAAATAATGCAGCCAACAAACATGAAAAAATGCTCATGATCACTGGTCATTAAAGAAATGCAAATCAAACCACACTGAGATACCATCTCACGCCAGTTAGAATGGCGATCATTAAAAAATCTGGAGACCACAGATGCTGGAGAGGATGTGGAGAAATAGGAACACTTTTACACTGTTGGTGGGAGTGTAAATTAGTTCAACCATTGTGGAAGACAGTGTGGTGATTCCTCAAGGACCTAGAAATAGAAATTCCATTTGACCCAGCAATCCCATTACTGGGTATATATCCAAAGGATTATAAATTGTTTTATTATAAAGACACATGCACACTTATGTTCACTGCAGCACTGTTTACAATAGCAAAGACCTGGAACCAACCCAAATGCCCATCGATAATAGACTGGACAAGGAAACTGTGGCACATATACACCATAGAACACTATGCAGCCATAAGAAAGGATGAGTTCATGTTCTTTGCAGGGACATGGATGAACCTGGAAACCATCATTCTCAGCAAACTGACACAAGAACAGAAAATCAAACACCTTATGTTCTCACTCATAAGTGGGTGTTGAACAATGAGAACACATGGACACAGGGAGGGGAACATCACACACTGGGGTCTGTTGTGGGGCAGTGGACTAGGGGAGGGATAGCAGTGGGTGGGGAGATTGGGGAGGGATAACATTGAGAGAAATACCTAATGTAGGTGATGGGGGGATGGATGCAGCAAACCACCATGGCATGTGTATACCTATGTAAAAATCCTGCACGACCTGCACATGGACCCCAGAACTTAAAGTATAATAATAGAAAAAAACCTAAAAACTAAAACCTACCACATGATCTAGCAATCCCACTGCTGAATATATATTCAAAAGAAATAACTGAACATATCAAAGAGATGTCTGTATTCCCATGTTTATTACAGCTCTATTCACAACAGCAAAGATATGGAATCAACCTGAATGCCTATGAACAGATGAATGGATAAAGAAAATGTGGTGTATATATACAATGAAATATTATTTAGCTAAAAAAAGCGATGAAATCCTGTCATTTGTGGCAAGATGTATGGAGCTGGAAGACATTATGTTAAGTAAAATATGCCTGGTGTAGAAAGACAAATATTGCATGCTCTTACTCACATGTGGGAGCTAACATAATTGATCTGGTGGAGGTAGTGAATAGAACGGTGGTTATCAGAGGTTGGGAAAAGTAGCAGGGGGGAGGAGGTTGAAGAGGCATTGGTTCACAGGTACAAAAATACAGTTAGATAGAAGAAATAAGGTCTCATGTTTGATAGCACAGTAGGGCAATTATAGTTAACTAATTTGTTGTATATTTCAAAATATTTAGAAAAGAAGATTTGACATGTTTCCAACACAAAGATATAATAAATGTTTGAGGGCGATTAATATTCCAATTGCCCTATTTTTATCATACACATTGTATGCTTGTATCAAAATTTCACGTGTACTCCATAAATATGTACAACTATTATACAGCCAAAAAAATCTTTAAATAAAAGCAATAAAATACATATAAATAATTGTGTGTTACTTCTCTGATTTTAATTATTTTATTTTATTTCATTTTATTTATTTTTGAGATGGAGTCTTGCTGTGTTGCCCAGGCTGGAGTGCAGTGGTGCAATCTTGGCTCACTGCAATTTTTGCCTCCCAGGTTCAAGTGATTCTCCTGCCTCAGTCTCCTGAGTAACTGGCATTACAGGCACCCGCTACCATGCCTGGCTAATTTTTGTATTTTTAGTACAGACAGGGTTTCACCATGTTGGCCAGGCCGGTCTTGAACTCCTGACTTCAGGTGACCTGGCTGCCTCAGCCACCCAAAGTGCTGGGATTACAGGCATGAACCACCATTCCTGGCCTCTTTTCTTGTTTTTAAAAGGGGTGCAGGCCGGGTGTGGTGGCTCATGCCTGTAATTCCAGCACTTTGGGAGGCCGAGGCGGGTGGATCATGAGGTCAAGAGATTGAGACCATCCTGGTCAACATGGTGAAACGCTGTCTCAACTAAAAATACAAAAAATTACCTGGGCATGGTGGCACGTGCCTGTAATCCCAGCTACTCAGGAGGCTGAGGCAGGAGAATTGCCTGAACCCAGGAGGCAGAGGTTGCAGTGAGCCAAGATCGAGCCAGTGCACTCTAGTCTGGGCAACAAGAGAGAAACTCCGTCTCAAAAAAAAAAAAAAAAAAAAAAAAAAAAAAGGAGTGTGTGTAGGTATGCATGTATGTGTATGTAACTTTCTGCATGGTCTATGTATCACATGATCTAAATTTTGAAAGGTAAATCAGTATATAAAATAATAGCTAAAGAAAAAGGAGCTATAACAGCCTCACCGAAAAGCCCCTAGTTTACAGAGTTTTCCAGTGGGGTTTTACAAACCTTCAAGAGCTTGATAATACGTATCTTATTTTATTTTTTCTTTATTTATTAAAATTGGCAAATAAAATTATATATAATTATCATGTACAACATGTTATAAAATACGTTTACATTGTGGAATAGTTAAATCCTGCCAATTAACATATGTATTACCTCATATCATTTTTTGTTAGCTAATACCTATTTTGTATTAATTGATTCAGAAAATGAAAAAAGAAAGGAATAAAAGAATAGCTGCCCAGTTGCCTAGATAATTTGATGAGGCTGTATAGTCTCGATTCTCAAACTAGATAAGGTAGCTATAAAACAGGAAAAGCATGAACCCATTTCACTTATACATGTAAGTGCAATAGTCCTACATAAAATATTAGCTAACCAAAGTTAACAGTTCATGGAAAGATAACTCATATTGATCAAGTAGTATTTATCCAAAGATTGAAAAGATAGTTCAACATCAGAAAAATGTATCCATATATTTCACTTTAATACTAGGCCAAAGAAGAAATAACATATGATTATTTCATTAGACACAGAAAAAAAGCATTTTATTTATGATAAAAAATCAAAATAAAGTATTAATAAAGTACTTATAAAATTTACAAAATATTAAGACTATCAAGGAACTTCCTGGACTATTTACAAAAAAATAGTTATGAGAAAAATTGACAGAATACATTTAGAAGCATTTTGTTTAAAACAAAGAAGAGAAGGATGTTTACAATTTCCAATTATGTTTCATTTACATGTTTACCATCTTAACATAGCATTAGAGGTCCTGTCTATTTTTAAAGACAGAATAAAGGCATAAGGCATGTTAGGACTGGATAAGAAGAGATTCATTACTGGTAGATGACATGTTTACCTATATAGAAAATTATATTGAATCAAATATTCTATGAGTACTAAAAAGTGTTCAGCAAGATTGATAGAAATATACAAAGCACTTTAAAAAGGAATAGCCAATTTAGTCATAAAATAAAAATAAGATACAAAACACACTGCCATGTGTGTACCTATGCAACTATCTTGCACGTTCTGCACATGTACCCCAAAACCTAAAATGTAATAAAAATTAAAAAGAAGATACAATATTATTTTAAAAAATATAAATCTGTCCAGGAGCAGTGGCTCACACCTGTAATCCCAACACTTTGGGAGGCTGAGGTGGGTGGATCACTTGAGGTCAGGAGTTTGAGACCAGCCTGGCCAATAAGATGAAACCCTGTCTCTACTAAAAATACAAAAATTAGCCAAGCATGGTGGCAGGCACCTGTAATGCCCGCTACTCGGGAGGCTGAGGCATGAGAATTGCTTGAACCCTGGAGGAAGAGTGAGCTGAGATCATGCCACTGCACTCCAGCCTGGGCAACAGGGCAAGACTTTGTTGAGAAAAAAGAAAAAGAAAAAGAAATCCATACTCAAAACAATCTACAGATTCAATGGCATCTCTATCAAATTCTAAGTGGCAATTTTTACCGAAATAGAAAAAAATTCCAAAATTCATATGGAAACACAAAGATCACAAATAGCCAAATCAATTTTGAGAAAGAACAGACCTGAAGGCATCACACATCCTGATTTTAAAATATATTGCAGGGCTACAGTAAACAAAATAGTATGGTACTAGAATAAAGACAGGCAAATAGACAAATGAAACGTAATAGAGAGCCTAGAAGTAAATTCATGCACATACAGTCAACTGATCTTTGATGAGGGTGCCAAGAATATGTAATGAGGAAAAGGATAGTCTCTTCAATAAATGATGCTTGGAGAACTGAATATCCACATGCAAAAGAATGAAATTGGACCTTTATCTTACATCACACACAAAAGTCAACTCCAAACAGATTAAGGACAAATCTAAGTCCCCAAACTATAAAACTCCTATAAGAAATTGTAGGTGAAAAGCTTCATGACACTGGTCTTGGCGATGATTTTATGGATATGACACCAAATGCATAGGCAACCACCACCATAACAAAACCCTAAAACAAAAACCAACCAAACAAATGGGACTGCATCAAACTAAAAAACTTTCTGCACAGTAAAGCAAACAATAGAGTTTAAAGGCAACCTTCAGAATGGAAGAATATTTGCAAACCATATATCTAATAAGGGGTTAACCTCCAAAATATGAGGGAACTTCTACAACTCAACGCTAGAAAAAACCCTAATAACCACATTAGAAAATGGGCAAAAAGACTTGAATGGACATTTCTCCAAGGACATACAAATGGCCAATGGGCATAGAAAAAGAAATGTTAACAGCACTAATCATCAGGGAAATGCAAATCAAAACCACAATTAGATATTACTTCACACCTGTCAAGATGGCTATTATCAAGAAAACAAGTATTGCCAAGGATGTGGAGAAATTAAAACTCTCACACACTGTTGGTGGGAATACGAAGTAGTGCAGCTGCTGTAGAAGACACCATGGATTTTCCTTAAAACGCAGAACTACCATATAATCTAGCAATCCCACTCTAGAAATTTACCCAAAAAATTAAAGACAGGATCTCAAAGAGGTATTAGCATTTCTATGTTCATTGATGCACTATACATAAGAACCAGAATGTGAAAACAGCTGAAATGTCCGTCACCAGATGAATGAATAAAGAAAATGTGGTATATACCTAAATGGAATACTATTCAGCCTTAAAAAAACTACAATATGTAACAACATAGAGGACATTATTCTAAGTGAAATAAACCAATCACAGAAAGGCAAATACCATATAGTATTCCATTTGTTAAGAGGAATCTAAAATATTTAAATTCATATATCAAAAGTGGAATGGTAGTTGCCAAGGGCTAGAGGAGGGGTAAATTGGAGTTACTAATCAATGGGCCTCATTTTCAGCCATTTCAGGACAAATCAAGAAGGATTATTTACTGTTCCTTTATCTTCCTTTCTTCGTCCATTCAACAAACACTAAGTGCCTCTCAGGCTTACTATCAGAAGGCTGCCCAAGCTGACATTGCATTCTTTCTGTGACTTCTACTAAGAGACATCTTTTTTTCTTATGCAAAGCATATACACAAAGGTGTTTAGAAGGCAAAAATAAAAGTAAATTGCAATGCCAGAACACGTTTTGCTGATGATGCTCCTCCTTAGCATTAGGTCCTTCTGGGTGATTTAATAATCACAGCTATATTTTTCCATTTCTTTCTTAACTGTCTCACTAAGCGTCTTCCTTATTCATATAATTCCTATTAGGCATTATGTTATACATTTTTGGGTGGAAAACCACAGCTGAGGGTGAAATCAATGTCACCAGATTTGCTATCTACTAAACCTCTTTTATTTTTATTTTTTATTTTTTTCCAATCATTGGGAGCTTGTAAGTTTGCTGAGATTGGTTGGCCTTGAACTCTTGGCCTCGCCTTCGCAAGCGCCACGACATCCGGCCGGAGCCACTTTGGGCCCTTAAACCTCTTTTAAATAAAAATGTGTTAAAATAAAAACTATATAAATCCTCATTCTATTGTTTCCTTTAGTAGAAAGACAGCAAAGGACATAAGTAAGATTTGAATAAGTGAAGAAATATACTATGTTTACAGTTGGTATGTCACAACCTAGTAGAGTTATCAATTCTGTGTAAGTATACAAACAAAGTACATAAAATTCCAATACAAATTTTAATTAAATTTTTAAAGAACATAACAAGTTCTGAAATTTATATGGATGGCTAAATGCCCAAAATGTTTAAAGAAGAGCATAAAAAATGATGGGCCAAATAGATAGTATCACTCTCACTTATCAGATATTAAGACATACTATAAATGATGATAAATGTTGTTAACACAGCAATATACAAATAGACCAATAAAACAGAGTTGAAAAAAAACAAAACGAACAAACAAACAAACAAAAAACAGAGTTGAGAGCTCCGAAGTAGATTAAGTTTGAGTAAGGACTTGTTATATGATGAACATATGGTGGCTCATGCCTGTAATTCCAGCACTTTGAGAGGTTGAGGTGGGAGGATTGCTTTCGGCCAGAAATTTGAGACCAGCTTAAGCAAAACAGTCTACAAAAGAAAAAAAAAAAACCTAAACATTCATATTAACAAAGCAATTAAAAATGGACAAATTTTTTAGTATAATAGATGGTGTTAGGATACATGTCTCATCATATGAAGAAAAATACAGATTTCTAACTTATGCAAAAGTTGTCTGTTGATGGATAAAAAACCTAAATGTAACAGATAAATCTATAAAGATAATAGAAGAAAATACGAAACAAAGTCTGGGTGCAGTGGCTCACGCCTGTAATCCCAGCACTTTGGGAGGCCGAGGCAGGTGGATCACGAGGTCAGGAGTTAAAGACCAGCCTGGCCAAGATGGTGAAACCCCATTTCTACTAAAAATATAAAAATTAGCTGGGCGTGGTGGCGCATGCCTGTGGGCCCAGCTACTCGAAGGCTAAGGCAGGAGAATTGCTTGAACCCAGGAGGTGGAGATTGCAGTGAGCCGAGATTGCACTATTGCACTGCAGCCTGGGTAACAAGAGTGAAACTCCATCTCAAAAAAAGAAAAAAAATCTCAAAAGGAACGACTATAAGTCAAAAAGTGTGGTTGAATTTGGTTGCATCAAAATTAAGGAATTTTGTTCAATGCATGTAACAGATAAAGTTAACAAACATGCTGTTATTTCCAATATTTAAAGCTAGCAGGGGTAATATGCAAAACGTGAGAACCTTTTAAATTAACAAGAATAAGATAGGAAACAAAAATAAAAATATGTAACAGGGTAAACAGTTCACAGAAGATGTTCAAATAAATAGAAATATGTAATAAGTTGCTAAACTTTATTATAAAGAGGCAAAATGCAGATTAAAACAACAATGAGATATCACTTTATATGTATGTGAATGGCAGAAATTAGAAAGGTGGATAATACAAAGTATTGGAGAGGGATTACAGGTGTGTGCCACTGTCCCCAGCTAATTTTTGTATTTTTAGTAGTGACAGGTTTCTGCCATGTTGGCCGGGCTGGTCTTGAACTGTTGGCCTCAAGTAATCCCCCCCACCTCAGCCTCCCAAAGTGTTGGGTTTACAGGGGTGAGCCATCATATCTGACCACAAATTTAAATTTAAATAGCAAACACATCATTCTTTACAAAACAATCATAAGTATTTTTTAATTCTATACACATTAAAAGATACACATCAATTTCTTTAAAATGGTCAAGTCTTTGAAGGACAAAAATAAAAGTGAGAATTGAAGAAAGGGCAAAATAAAGTGAAGGAGAGGCATCTTGCATGGGCCAATGACAATATACTAAGTAATTAAGGCCACAATTAAATCAACCTGCTGCCTCTGGGCATCTGAGGTTCAAAAACTAACAAGGCTGGGCATGGTGGCTCACAGTTGTAATCCCAGCGCTTTGAGGGACTGACGCAGGAGGATCACTTGAGGCCAAGAGTTTGAGACCAGTCTGGGCAAAATAGCAAGACTCCATCTCAACAAAAAGTTAAAAAAAAATTAGCCAGGCATGGTATTGTGCACCTGTGATGCCAGTTACTCTGGAGGCTGTCGTGGGAGGACTGCTTGAGCCCAGGAGGTAGAGGCTGCAGTGAACTATGATTGCACCACTGCACTCCAGCCTGGGTGACAGAACAAGACCTTGTCTCCAAAATAAACAAAAAACTAACAAAAACAAACCAAACTGAAGTGGATTTAGATGCTTTACAATTTCAGTCTTATGCTATTTCAAATTATGCTATGATGGCTGTCGTATACTATTTTTTAATGTTATTTTTATTTATTGATTGATTGATTGAGATGGAGTCTCACTCTGTCACCCAGGCTGGAGTACAATGGCCTGATCTCGGCTCATGGCAGCCTTTGCCTCCAAGGTTCAAATGATTCTCCTGCCTCAGCCTCCTGAGTAGCTGGGATTACAGGTGCCCACCACCACGCCTGGCTGATTTTTGTATTTTTAGTAGAGATGGAGTTTTGCCATGTTGACCAGGCTGGTCTTGAACTCCTGACCTCAAGTGATCCACCTGCCTTGGCCTCCCAAAGTGCTGGGATTACAGCAGTGAGCCACCATACCTGGACCCATTTTGTAAGTTAAAAAAATAAAACATTTTTCTTGGATTATGCATTTTTGGGGTGTCTCCTCTACTCTTATTTTTTCCTAAGAGATAATTGGGGTATTTTAGCCAGAGGTCAAATTATAGTTATATTCCTGGCAAATATAGAGGGTGTTTTGACGGCCTCCATGATTGTTCTGAAGTTTTAGTGATCTGAGGAAGAAACTCTATTTCAGCGACTCTCAAACATTTTTGTTTCAGGACCCTTTTATACTCTTAAAATTATTGAGGATCTTGGGGCCAGGCCAAGAGGCTCATGCCTGTAATCCTAGCACTCTGGGAGGCTGAGGTAGGTGGATCACTTGAGGTCAGGAGTTTAAGACCAGCCTGGGCCACATGGCAAAACTCCATCTCTACAAAAAAAAAAAATACTCCATCTCTACAAAAATTAGCCCACATGGTGGCACATGCCTGTGGTCCTGGCTCCTGGGGAGGCTGAGGTGGGAGGATCACTTGAGCACAGGAGGTTGAGGCTTCAGTGAGCCGAGATTGCCCCACTGCATTCCAGCCCGGGCAACAAAACAAACAAAAATTACTGAGGATCTCAAAAGCTTTTGTTACTTACCACATTAGAAATTAAAACAGAAAAAAGTAATGTTTAATAATTAAAAATAACAATCATAAAATATTAACATTTTTAAATGAAAAATAATGAACATAAACATTTGGTGAGAAGAGTGTCATCGTTTTACACATGGACAAATCTCTTTAATGTCTGACTTAATAGAAGACAGCTGGATTCTCATATTTGCTTCAGCATTCAATCTCCTGTGAAATGTTGTTTTGATTGAAGTATATCTAGAAAATTCAGCTTCACACAGACATATAGTTGGAAAAGTGAGGAGTATTTTAACAGCCTTCTCAGATACCTGTGGATATTTTTCTTTGATATTGCACCAAAGCTTGAGAAGCGGTAGTTTCTTAAAGGTTACTTGCAACATAGAATCTGAAACTATTATCAGTAAACTTTTTGAAGTTTATTATATTAAAATTAATTGGCATGTCTTGTACTTTGCTGAATGTTTTTTTTACCCATTTATAATTTTATGCATTTGTCATTTAGAAAATATTGGTTCACTGAGTAATGCATATCACATACAATATTTAAAAATCATATTTGTTAATATGATCTCATCAGAAAAGTGCTTAAGTATTGGTAAGATGTGAAGCTCACAGTGGTGGATATAAGTTTTCCATAATTCTAATTTCCATTCAAAAGCTTAAAATTTATTACTGGCAATACTGCTGTCATTTTTTTCTCCTTAAGATTACATACTCGTTTTGTTTGTTTTTAATAAAATTAAAAAAAAAATCCAAGTCTGAATAACCATAGTATGCTTGCCAATTATTCTTTCAAATAAAATTGTATTTCATGAGAAATAGGTGCCAGTGGTTTGGTATGCAACTCAATTGCTACTGACACTGTGATGAGATTACTTGGGGTTCTTTGTTCAATATGCAGAAGTGCTTTATGTATACTTCCTGTTTTATAAAATAGAATATTACAAAGACTTGTTCCCTAGGGTTGGGATTTAATAACATTAATAACTTCTACAAATTAATTGAGGACACTCTTAAATGAAACTGGCTTTCCCTCCTGTATGGTGGTGAATGACAACATGAGTTTGTGCCACTCTTTTAATATATGTGCTGAGGTCTTGATGTATGCTCAGGTGCCAGCTGTCTTGAGAACTGCTGCTTGATTCCACACACCCTTCCTTGGCCTCCATCTCTTCCAATTTTCTATATTTGAAGAAGGATTTGTGAATTAGGATAGCTCAACTTCTCCCAGGAATTCAGAGCAATACTAGGAAAAGGACCAACAAGTTACCTGAGAAAGAGGGGAGGAAATAAATGTTGAAGAGGGGCAGGGCCTCAGTGTAATCCCAGCACCTTGGGAGGCCGAGGTGGGCAGATCACCTGAGGTTAGGAGTTTGAGACCAGCCTGACCAACGAGGCAAAACTCTGTCTCTACTAAAAATACAAAAATTAGCCAGGTGTGGTGGTGGGCACCAGTAATCCCAGCTACTCGGGAGGCTGAGGCAGGAGAATCGCTTGAACCTGAGAGGTGGAGGTTGCAGTGAGCCGACATTGTGCCACTGCACTCCAGCCTGGGTGACAGAGTGAGACTCAATCTCAAAAAAAAAAAAAAAAAAAAAAAGAGAAAGAAAGAAACAATGAAGAAACAGAGAGAAGGAGGGGAGATTTGCTCTGGACTGTATTGTCTACTCTAATTGTATCACAGCTTTAGAAATCTCTATATCCAAATTTAAACACATACATACATACATACATAAATGATGCTGGATTGTATAGTGGGGAAAGTATTTCTAGTAAGTTCAGAAATTACGCAAGAAAAAATATATTGCAATTTTTTGGTGAAAGCACTTCTAAATGACAAAAAACATTCTTTAACACAAAGAGACAAATATTTGTAACTTGTGTCAAACAAAATACTAACCTCCTTAATGTATAAAGAATTCCTAGATTATAAGAGAATAATGGAAAAACATATAAACAGATATTTCACAGAAAAGGAACTTTGAATAGCTCCTTAATGTATGAAAAGATGCTTGACACCACTCTTCATAATTGCAAACTACAGACAATAAAATGCCATTTCCCACTTATCAATTGACAAAATATTTAAATTAGGCAATATATTGGCAAGACTAGGAAAAACAATTGTTGTACACTGCTTGTAGGAGTATGAATTAGTATATTCCCTGTGAAAGGGGATATATGATTTAGAAATTAGAAGTACTCTTTAGAATTTAGAAATATCTAGTTGAATTTACAAATTGCCCTTTGCCCTGCTTTTTTTTTTTTTTTTTTTGAGAGAGTCTCACTCTGGTGCCCAGGCTGGAGTGCAGTGGCACGATCTTGGCTCACTGCAACCTCTGCCTCCTTGGTTCAGGGGATTCTTCTGCCTCAACTTCCCAAGTAGCTGGAACTACAGGTGTGTGCCACCACGTCTGGCTAATTTTTTTGTGTTTTTATTAGAGACGGGGTTTCACTTTCTTGGCCAGGCTGGTCTTGAACTCCTGACCTCGTTATCTGTCCACCTCAGCCTCCCAAAGTGCTGGGATGATAAGCATGAGCCACCGTGCCCGGTCTGAGCTTCAATTCTTACAGAAAATTTTCCTATAGAAGGACCTGCAAATATACAAATTTTCTTTGTATATTGGTTGTATTTGCAAAAGTTTAGAAACAATTAGCTGTCCATCAGTAAGGGACTAATAACAGTGATTACATGTTGAAAGAATTAGTAATAATGGGGCATACTGGGGGCAGGAATAGGAGGGAGAATTTTTACCCATATATTTTGTTGAAAAATTTGAATATATTATCAATTTTTTTTAAAAATGAAAAAACTTCTCTAGACTCTCTGGCAAATACTAAATTTCCTGTTTTGGCCTGGCTCAGTGGCTCACGCCTGTAATCCCAGCACTTTGGGAGGCCGAGGCAGGCAGATCACGAGGTCAGGAGTTCAAGACCAGCCTGACCAATATGGTGAAACCCCTTCTCTACTAAAAATACAAAAATTAGCTGGGCGTGGTGGCGGGCCCCTACAATCCCAGCTACTCAGGAAGCTGAGGCAGAAGAATTCCTTGAACCTGGGAGGCAGAGGTCGCAGTGAGCCGAGATCGTGCCACTGCACTCCAGTGTGGGCAACGGAGCAATACTCCATCTCAAAAAAAAAAAAAAAAAAAAAAAGAACAATCTTTTTATCTGAATTGAATAATTGAAATTATGTGCCTAATTGTATCTTATTTTCAGTAGTCACTTAATACATTGGTAAAATAAATGAAAGAAATGAACAATGACGTTGCATTGCTGTAAGGTAGCTAATGACAAAGCTGCTAGTCTGAAAGGTCACACCATGACTCCGAAATTATTTTCTTGGCTTTGCTTTAAGAAGTGAGATTTTAGTTCAGTCAAATAAATCTAGGACCAAAAGATGATCATTTCTCCAACCTTGATAAATTAGTAATGATACTAATCTAGGCATCCAGTGATTAATGAAGGCCCAAAGGTAATTTTACTCGGAATACAGAAGCTATGTCTTGTTTGCTACCTGAGTCCTAGGGCCTAGTAGGTGCTCCGTAAGTATTTGGTGAATAAAGAAAATGAAAGAAAAAAGAGAAGGTAGCTGATGGAATAGCAGCAGTGAACTGAAAACAAAGAATTTTAGGAATAGCTAATAGATTAAAAGTTTTTGGAAAGCCTCTTTAAATCCAGGCAACATAATCTATTTGCTATCATTTGCTCTACCAATACAATACAGATGATGACACTCAAAATTATTCATTTGAAAATATTTTGTATTGGCCATTAGCTGCTACTACTATAATTTTCATTGTAACCAGAAGACTATAGAATTTACAGTTTAAGGCGAGGCGTGGTGCCTTACTCCTGTAAGCCACTTTGGGAGGCTGAGGTGGGCAGATTATGAGGTCAGGAGTTTGAGACCAGCCTGACCAACATGGTGAAACCCTACCTCTACGAAAAATACAAAAATTAGCTGGATGTGGTGGCGAGCGCCTGGAACCCCACATACTCAGGAGGCTGAGGCATGAGAATCGCTTGAACCCGGGAGGCACATGTTGTGGTGAGCCAAGATCGTGCCACTGCACTCCAGCCTGGGTGACAGAGTGAGACTCTGTCTCAAAAACATAAATGTGGTTTAAGATAATTCTTAATCCCTTAGAAATTCTAAAACTTTAGTAAATTCTTCATGCAAAGAATTGCACTTACAGTTCCATATTTATGAGTCTATGAGCTAAAATAACTGTCAACTCTTTAATATTAACAAGTAATAGAGTTGGAAAGTGATTCCAAAGATAATCAATACGCTCTTTCCCATTTATAAAGAATAAATTTCAAAGATCTTATTGATACACCAGGCTATATTTTATCTGGCCTGTTTTTAGATTGTTTATACATATCAAAACTAAACTGCTTGCTATTGTTTATTAGTAGTTCTTTGGCCAGACCGTAAAAATTTGGTAATGAATGAGTGTGAATGAGATTTCTAAAGATTAGCCATTTTGTACGTCGGACGCAGTGGCTCAAGCCTGTAATCCCAGCACTTTGGGAGGCTGAGGCGGGTAGATCACGAGGTCAAGAGATCAAGACCATCCTGGTCAACATGGTGAAACCCCGTCTCTACTAAAAATACAAAAAATTAGCTGGGCACGGTGGCACGTGCCTGTAATCCCAGCTACTCAGGAGGCTGAGGCAGGAGAATTGCCTGAACCCAGGAGGCAGATGTTGCGGTGAGCCGAGATCGCACCATTGCACTCCAGCCTGGGTAACAAGAGCGAAACTCTGTCTCAAAAAAAAAAAAATGTAACCACCTCATCTACTAAAAGAGATGTCATTTCATGAGCAATTGCCATAAAATAAATACATTGACATCTTGGTGATTTAATCCCTAAGTGTACAAAAGTTTATGTTTCTAATAAATAAAAATTTTTGGTGTACAATTTATATGTGATATGCAGACGACACAGGACTATTTCTGTAGGATTTTACAATTGTCAACAGTAAATTTGCTCTCACTAGTTCATTTTATGTCAACAGATTTAAGTTCCCCATACCACCCTTGTCTCAATGTATGAGGTAAAGAACTCACCAGTTTTTTCTGTTGTGTATGGGAGACATTTGAAAGTGTGTGGTCTTGCAAACTACAAGGCAAATTGGAATTCTTCATATGTAAAGTTAGTGACATACAGTGTTTCAAACTGTATCTACCACTCTGGTAGCCAAAAGAAATGCAGTGATACAATAGAAATTGAGGCTGTTTCCTTTTCTATTTAAAATTAATTTTCCCTGAAAAACATAAAAATGATCTCTTGGATTCAGTGATGAACTCAGGTTTGCAAAGTACGTCTTGTCTTCTGAAGGCATATTGCTTTCTGAAACTTGTGCATACCTGCATGTCCAACAGTTGTTAAAAAAGAGTAAGGAAGCAAAAAAAAGAAGTTCCCTTTATCAGACTGTCAGTGATGAGACAATCTAGTTATTCAGAATCTTCCTGATATTTATTTGTGCTTACGCTGTTCTTCTACTGTTGCAGTCCAGGTATTCCTCACGTAGTGGTCTCACTGTTTTCTTCCTGCGACTTACCCAGACTTGCGTGGAATACATATCAGTTAATTCATTTCTTCTGTTTATTCACTCATTTGCAGACAATTTTCTCCCTTTGACTCTGGTTGTCTCATGTGGGAAAGCATCTTATTTCTGAAGTATAATGTCTCATGTATGAAGGAGGCCCTCCAGGATGGAGTAACTATTACTACATTCTCCCTGTTCTGTCTTCACTTGCCCTGCTTTTTAAAAACATCATTCCCTTTTCCACCTTTCACCAAAGTATGCTTTGCTACTTTGGGAGATTTGCAACTGTAAGTCTACACTCAAATAAATGGAACAAGTATGCTAATGAGATTCTAACAGAGACTGTGCAATCACTTTCTCACAAGTGTTAAGCAACATGTTTCTAAACTCTCTAAAAATAGAGCACACATCATGCAAACAGCTGATACCAACTGCAAATTATGGAATCTTGTTAAAAGCACTCCTCCTGTTTCCTTCTTTCTGGCCTGAGGAAGGTGTTCATAGAGGAAGATGAGGTTGTGAGAAAGAGGAGAACTTTTCCTGACTCTGTCCTTACACATTGAGCTTCCTGACCCAGAACAGAAGTTATTCAAGTATATGGAGAGAATAAGTAATCTATGTCTGAGGACTTTTTCATGTAAAGTTAAATTGTACCCAGCTGCTCCAGCTGTTTTCATTTCACATTTGAATGTTTACTATTTTACTTAGCTGGGAAAGCAGCTATTGAGTGTTGCATGTATTATTCTAAAAAAGGAAAATTTTCTGTCTTTAGTAGCTGAAGTACCAGAACTGTCCAGGAGGTCAGAGGCCATGTCTGTCTTATTCAACACAGAAATTTCCAGAATCCAACCTGGTTCTTGCATCTCACAGGTTCTCGAAAAATATTTAAGAGAATAAAGAATATCCCAAAGTGCTGGGATTACAGGCTTGAGCCACTGCACTGGCCCTGTTTTACTTTTTAAAGTATTTTCTGCATCACTCGTTTTGATCTAACTGACCAGAGTATTTTCTATCACTCAAAATTCAAAACATATAGAAAATTTTCTCTCTCCTTTTTGACTCCACTCCAGACACTTAGTTTCCCTATTCCCAGGCCATGTTAATAGCTTCTTATGTAGTTTTCCAGAGATAATCCGTGCTTTTAAATTGTAACACTGTATCTTATACAGCTTTCTCCATGAATTATTATATATAGAACATCTTTATTCTTTTTTGTGGCTTCAGATTCTATTGCATCATTCTATCATGATGTATTTAAACAATTTCTTAATAATGGAAATTCAAATCATTTTCAACAGTTACAATTACAAGCAATAATGTCATGAGTAATTTTATATATAAGTCATTCTGTACATGTGTACTTCATTAGAACAAATTCCTAGATGTAGAATTGCTGTATTAAAGGTAAATGCACATTTATAATTTTGATAAATTTCTCTAAATCATCTAAAGGATAGATTTAATTACTTTTTTCTGAGCAATTTATTTGTCTCAAAGTATTCTATAAGCTGATTTTTTAATATTCTGTAGTCACACCCTAGAAAATGGAATTTTTTTTTTTTTTTTTTTTTTTTTGAGTAGGAGTTTTGCTCTTGTTGCCCAGGCTGGAGTACAATGGCGTCATTTCAGCTCACCGCAACCTCCACCTCCCCGGTTCAAGCGATTCTTCTGCCTCAGCCTCCCAAGTAGCTGGGACTAAAGGCATGCACCAGCACATCCAGCTAATTTAAAAAATATTTTTAGCAGAGATGGGGTCTCACCATGTTGGCTAGGATGATCTAGATCTCTTAACCTTGTGGTCCGCCTGCCTTGGCCTCCCAAAGTGGTGGCATTACAGGCATGAGCCACTGCACCCGGCTGGAAAATGGAATCTTATAGACCATAGTAAGCAACCATCTTGGTGGAATGATTTAAGGATCATTGAGTGTCCTACTAGCCCAAATATCTGGAAGTTACCAGCTTGTCATAATGCCCTTAAAAGGAATCCTTAGAGGATTTTATATGATAACCATACCCATGCATTATTTTTTGTTACAGTAGTTATTATAAAATGCCTCCCTAATGCTTTTTCTTAAGTAGACTCCCTCCTTATCTGTTTAAAGACTAAACTGACATATTTTTACTGTTATAAGCTGTGGAACATTCAAGTTACATAGAATAATGGTATCATTGTGGGGGCGGGGAAAAGAGAGAGAAAGGGAAAAAGCAAGTTAACGTTTTATAGTTTTCCTGTAAAATGCTCTGGAAGATTCTAGATTTTTAATAAAGATTTCATTGTGAATTTGCACAGCCACTGTTTTAAGAACGTGCTTCTGCTGATGGAGTTAAATTTGTCTGAGCAGATGAATGTCACTCAGAAAAAAAGAGTAATGTGCTCTGTGGGCACATGCTCGTACCCCACCAAAGCACTGAGCTAGATACAGGACTGGGGAATCCTGGCCCCACTTAAAACTTGACGATTGACTTAACATCGGCCACTGCTCTTTAGACTAAATGGCAGGGTTGTCAATTATGTCATTTCGGAAGGAAGTTATTTTTTTCCCCCTCTAAGGTTTGCAGTATTTGCTAGCTCTTTTTCTTTTCCTTTGAAGAAGGTCAGTAATGTCTCAGGAATACCATACACTGCCTCAGAAGGTAATGGTATGGGTGAAATGGGAGGGAGAGGTGCAAAGAAAGTAAAGCCAGAACAAGTGAAGCAGAAACGGACCTCTTGATAAAAAAGTAACAGAGGGTTGGGCGCGGTGGTTCACACCTGTAATCCCAGCACTTTGGGAGGCTGAGGTGGGCGGATCACGAGGTCAGGAGTTTGAGATCAGCCTGGCCGACATGCTGAAACGCTGTTTCTACTAAAAATACAAAAATTAGCCAGGCATGTTGGTAGGCACCTGTAATCCTAGCTACTAGAGAGGCTGAGGCAGGAGAATCACTTGAACCTGGGAGGCGGAGGTTGCAGTGAGCCGCGATCATACCATTGCACTCCAGTCTGGGTGAAGGAGCCAGACTCTGTTTCAAAAAAAAAAAAAAAAAAAAAAAGTAACAGAGAAGTAGAGTGGTAGGAATATGCAACCTACTTAACAGGCAACATATTCAAAATTGTAGCGGCTTCTAATACAAGTGAGTTATGGAACATTCCTGCAGTCCAGCTGTATTAGTGTCAGAGAAGCTGAATTCAGCAACCACAACAGACTAATCCATTCGGGGCTGGTAGGATGAGGGAGTCACGTTCATACTGGTTTCTACTTGATATTAGCATTTTGTTTTTATTATGCTTCATGCAGTACCAGGTGCTCCATACCACACACGTGTGTGTGTCTTTTTAAAAACACTTTTCATATGAAAGCACTCCATGAATATGATTTTATATGTCCCAGAGCTACAGGTGTTAATTATTCCTGGGTTACAAATGAAAAATGGAGCCTCACAGAAAACTCAAGGACAGGAGCAAATAAAAAACAAGGCTTTGGACAAGATGAGATCATAAACACAAGATTCCATTTCCCACTGCTAACTTCTGTCACTAAATTCTGGTGATTCCTCCAGCGAAAAACATCTTTCCCTCTCTTCTTGATAATCTGTGTTTGTTTGTTGTCAAATATGAAAAAAAAAAAATAACTGATAGAAGAAGAGTGAAAGCTTTTTGAGATGTGTGATTTTGGTTTATGTAAAGCAGCTCTACAACCAATTTCTTGTTGGGTCAACAAGCCTGTGTGTGTTTTGGCACAGAACTGAGTGCTAGTGCCTAATTGCATTCGTGATAACCCCTTCAGGGAGGTTGAGACATCCAGGCAACAAATGGACAGAAATAGAGGATGCAATATGAGGACTCTTATCAACTACTAAGGAAAGCTGCAAAAACGAGATTCCCTAGTTAGTAGACTTGAGATTTTCTATGTAGATGGTTATTGGAGTTTCTGTTGTAACTTTCAGAGAATCTCTTTCTTTTAGGATAATATTACATCATTATTTCATCTCTTTCTTTTCTTCCTCCCTCCCTCCCTCCCTCCCTTCCTTCCTTTCTTCCTTCCTCCCTCCCTCCCTTTCTTCCCTCCTCCCTCCCTCCCTTCCTCCCTTCCTTTCTTTTCTCTTCTTTTCTTTTTTTGAGACAGAGTCTAGCTCTGTTACCTAGGCTGGAGTGCACTGGCATGATCACAGCTCACTGCAGACTCCATCTCCCAGGCTCAGGTGATCCTCCCACCTCAGTTTTCCAAGTAGCCATGCACATACCACCACACCTGACTAATTTTTTTTATTTTTTGTAGAGAAAGGGTCTCACTTTGTTGCCTAGGCTGGTCTCAAACTCCTGGGCTCAAGTGATCCTCCTGCCTCAGCCTACCTGGAATTAAAAGTGTGAGCCACCATACTGGGCTCTACATACTTATTTCAACAAGGCAGTCCTATATGGAAAGAAGATGGACCTGAGAAATCAGGAAGGTCTGAGTTGAGTCCTGTCTCTGCTACTTCTTAGCTGTGTGCATTTAGAACAATTATGTCACATTCTCCAAACTTCAGCTTCCTCATCTGTAATCTTACAACTCATCACATTTATAAGGACTAAATAGAATAATTTATGTTAGCCACCTTCCACGATATCTGAACTCCTTAAAGACTCCTTAAATGTTCATCCTTTTTCTTCTGTTGTCTTCCTGACAGAACAGACTATACAAGTAAAGTTTTAAGGATGTATGTATCTTCCAGAAATTATTTAAAGTGGCTATAACTTGATGATTGGACCCAATGGTTTCTTAATAAAGTCTGAAAACAAGGAAATACAGTTTTCCTTTCTCATAGGAGACATTTTGAAGCTAATAAGATTTGCTTCTTCTTTCTTCCATCCTCTGCATTTTATTTGACCATCCTTGAGGTCAGTGGCCTGAAAACATATTGGAAAATTGTACAACATTGGGAACATGCTAAATGTCACTTATGGTAAAGTGTATGTGTATTATGCCATATTTTTTTAAAAAAATGAAGACAAAACAATAAAAATAGATTATTATTCTTTCTTAAAAAGCATATTGACAAATCTACTGGTTTCAGATAAATAGTGTGTGTTCATCCATTGTTTCATACCTAAAAACAGCTGAAACAACAAAAAAATGGCTGAAGAGTTTGGATGATGAAAAATATGTTTCAAAACGCATTTATTACAAAGATGATGATCAGAGTTATTTGTAACAGTTAAAAAATGGAAAGTAGTCTAAGTGGCTCATGTTAGGGAAATAAACAGCACAATAATAATTAAGATTTATTGCCAGGTGCGGTGGCTCAAGCCTGTAATCCCAGCACTTTGGGAGGCCGAGGCGGGTGGATCACGAGGTCAAGAGATCGAGACCATCCTGGTCAACATGGTAAAACCCCGTCTCTACTAAAAATACAAAAATTAGCTGGGCATGGTGGCGCATGTCTGTAATCCCAGCTACTCAGGAGGCTGAGGCAGGAAAATTGCTTGAACCCAGGAGGTGGAGGTAGTGGTGAGCCGAGATCACACCATTGCACTCCAGCCTAGGTAACAAGAGTGAAACTCCGTCTCAAAAAAAAAAAAAAGATTTATTGAATATTTACTATGTATCAGATACTCTTTTAAGTATTTTACATGTATGACTCATTAAATCTCCATAATAAAGCGACGAAGTAGGTAGTACTATTATTCACATTTTATAGATGATGAAATAGGCACAGAGTGTTAGTAAATTGCACAAATCACATAGCTGGGAAGTGCAGAGCAGGATTTCCAATGAGGCATGGAAGCCCAAATTTGATATGTTCAGATAGCTTAATATTTGTAACCCTTAAAATCATGCCTAAAACTTTTTTTTTGAGACATGGTCTTGTTTTGTTACCCATACTAGAGAACGGTGGCTGGAACACAGCTCACTGCAACGCTGACCTCCTGGGCTCAAGCAATCTTCCTACCTCAGCCTCCCAGAGAGCTGAGGCGTGAAGCGCATGTCACCATGCCCGGCTAATTTTCTTCCTTTTAAAAAATGTTTATTTAATTTTTGTGGGTACCCAGTAGGTGTATATATTTATGGGGTAGATGAGACGTTCTGATACAGTCATGCAATGCTTAATAGTCACATCACGGAGACCTGGATAATTTAAAACATTTTGTAGAGACCAGGTCTCTCCATGTTGCCCAGGCTCATCTTGAACTCCTGGGCTCCGACAGTCCTCCCACCTTGGCCTCCCAGCCTGCTGGGCATATAGGTGTGAGCCACTGTGTCTGACCCCACAAAACATTTTTTGACGACACAAAAATGATTATAACAAGGCAAAAAACTGTAAGATAAAAATTACAAGTATAATACAGTCTCAACCTTGGAAAAACTTGTGGAATAATGATGGAAAGAAAATCTTTATGATGGAAGTCTCTGGAAGGGTAGGGTCTTGATTGCTTATTTTCTCTTGTATATGTATTTGATACCTTATGAATTTCTTCAATTAACTTATATTCATTTCTATTCAGAACAATAAATAACTTACAATAGCACCTCATTTGGTTAGCATTTTTATGCCTCTATAAATTATTACACATAAGTGAAATATTGTTTAGATTTGGAAAGGACCATGATAAAGTAATTTAATTTAGCTTTCTAATCAATGCTTAAATCCATTTAATAGCAGTCATTTCAAGCGATTTTAAAGTCATGTCTGAACACACCTTTCTGTTGATGAAAAAGTCACTAATTTCTCAAGGCAATGCAATCCACTTATAAACAATATTTGCTTTGGGAGCTTCTGAAGGCTAATCTTTTGTGGGGGAAAAAACCCTTTTCTTCTTTTTTCTAAATTTTATTCATGTTGGTCAAATGGTCTACCACAGGCTCCTAGGCCCCAACTTTGGAAGAGGACCTGGGTACCTGGGAGTACTCTATTCCTGCCCAGATTCAGCCCCTGAGATACCACTTTATATCCTGACCCCAACAGAACAGGACACTTTCTGTTTCTGCTAGTCTGTGAGAATCGACTACTCAAATTCTTCTTCTTGCTTATGTAATCATGCATGGCTCTTTGATTTTTATGCCTACCATTCCAAATAAGCCGTAACATCTGCTGTCATAACTGACCCAGTTAGCACCTCTTAGGTAAAACCCTAATGGTGGGCTGGGTGCTGTGGCTCACGCCTGTAATCCCAGCACTTTGGGAGGCCGAGGCAGGCGGATCATCTGAGGTCAGGAGTTCGAGACCAGCCTGGCCAGCATGATAAAACCCCATTTCTACTAAAGATACAAAAAATTAGCCAGGTGTGGTGGTGTATGCCTGTAATCCCAGCTGCTTGGGAGGCTGAGGCAGGAGAATCGCTTGAACCCAGGAGGTGAAGGTTGCAGTGAGCAGAGATCAGGCCATTGCACTCCAGCCTGGGTGACGGGGTGAGACTCTGTCTCAGGAAAACAACAACAACAACAACAACAACAAAAAAAAAACCCGACAGTGATAATCTTGAAACATTTCTTGCCATTCAGGGTAATATTCTTGTTACACAGAACACACAGGACTTCCCATCATGGTGAATGACAACTCCATCGACTGAGCCGCTCCCAGACGCTTCCCAAACAGTCCTAGGCCTCTAAAAGCATGTTCACCTATCATCGTGATTGTCATGCTTAGGCAAGTATTCTTCCCATTTTGCAGATTATGCCAATGCTAATGACGGTTAAATCCCAAGGGGTTAAATAATTTACTCAAGGTCAAGGCTAGCGAATGGCAGAGTGTTAGGACTACGATTCAGGCCTTTCCGGCTCCACAGCTTCTCCATTTAAGTGACTTTCTTATGGATGACTCAAGATCGTAATGATGAAAATCAGTTCGTGTGCTGTGTTGTGGAACACGGGATCTTCAGAGGGTATGGGTTTCTAGGCCACAGGGCGTGTGCTTTGGAGTTCTTCTGTCTGGCTTCTCGTAATGAGGCTGTCAAGTGTCCCTCTGCTGCTTTTGAGTGTGTCAGGCTCATTATATTTTCTGATATGCAACTTCTTATTTCTAGGACTGTGGGTTGGAATTCGTTAACTGAATGTGTTAACAAGCTGTGTCTCAAGGAGGATTCAGTAAGCTTTGAGGGAAGAGTTGAGGAGCTTCTTTTTCTGGTCTTTGAGGCACGTAAATGTTAATGGGTGTGCTCTGCCACTCAGAGACTCAATTCTAGGTTATGTTTCATAGAGCTGAGCTTGCTTAATAAATAAGGTGAGGTATGTTTCTGAGCATTTATAGCTATCAAGCTATATAGCCTAGTGGACAGACTTTACAAATACACTTATCACATCAAACATTGTTTGTTAAATGCAGAAAAATTACATTTTTTCTTATCTCTTTACCATTACCTCTGCTCAAGGATCATATTTCTATTTTTGCATGCCTCGAGGAAGGATATCTATACATCCCTGTTTCCTAGGGCTACTCTATATTAATAATTATTATAAGCATATATGATTATAATTAATACTTATTAATAGCACCCTTTAATTGTCAAATGAGTTCAAAATGATAAAGCATATGATCACTCTAGCTTTATGGCAATACAGTTTCATGGGGCTTCATCTCGCATGGGTCTGTCCATTGGATAATCAGGCCCTTTGAGCTTTAAGTCCTTGGTATTCAACAGTATTTGCTAAGATTTTTTTCTTGCCTCCTGTTTTATAGAATCTATTGGGCTATGGGACACTTTTTTTTTTCTTTAGAGAAATAGGAGGGTACAGTATCTACTGTTTTCTGAGTGGTTAGCCTTGAAAAAATATTTTCAGATTTATCTTACAGATTATAATGATCTCTTAGAGACTATGAGATAGGCATTAGACAACTACCAATTTGGACTGCGGTTTTGATGTCTTATCATTTACATAAGATTTCAAGCTGATTTACTTGGCAGTACAGAGCTGTATCAAGGCTCAGTTCCTAAAAGAAGCAAATGAAAAATTTAATAGCCTTGAGACGGAGGGAAAGAAAAAAGGAGAAGGAAAAGAAGAAGCTGAAGGAGGGAGAATGGGAGAGGGTAGAAACCCCGTCTCTACTAAAAATACAAAAATTAGCTAGGCATGGCGGCATATGCCTGTAATCCCAGCTACTCAAGCAGCTGAGACAGGTGAATCACTTGAACCTGGGAAGCAGAGGTTGCAGTGAGCCAAGATCGCGCCATTGCACTCCAGCCTGGGCAACAAGAATTAAATTCTGTCTCAAAAAACAAAAAAAATAAAATAAAGAAATTTACTTATAATGAAACTCACTTGAGCAGAAACGTGAGCAGCAACCAACTTTCTAGAACTTTGCTTCTCAAATGTTGCTGTGTGAATGTATCACCTGGAGTCTGGCTAAATTTCAGGTTCTGATTCAGTAAGTTTGAGATTTCACATTTCTAAGAAGCTGCCAGGTGACACCATGTTGCTTTTGCCTACACTTTGAGTAGCAAAGGCCTAGAACAAGGAAAGATAAGAAGACAATTCTGCAGTACTTAGTTTTTTTTTTTTTAAAGGAGTCATAGGAAAATCCGGGGAAAATGAAAGGAATGTTTGCTTCAAGGGCAAATTTAGGTGGCATCTGTTCACCTAAAGGGCATGGGAAAAGGTTTACAGATTTGCGGGAATTTAGGATAGCGTTCTTTTAGTCAACATGCTTATTTTATTTTATTTTACATATTTTTTTGAGACGAAGTCTCTGTTGCCCACGCTGGCGTTCAGTGGCACGATCATGGCTCACTGCAGCCTCAATCTCCAGAGCTCAAGCAATCCTCCATCTCATTCTCCGGAGGAGCTGGAACTACAGGCGTGGGCCACCATGCCTGTCTAATATTTTCTATTTGTGTAGCGAGAGGTTCCCAACATGCTGGGATTGCAGGTGTGAGCCACTGCACCGGCCAACAAGCTTTTATGTACCTAATCTGTGCAAGTCCCTGTGTGAGTGAGAGAGGCACCATCAGCATGTTATTCCTAGGTCTTGCTGTGGAGTTGTGATGATTACCAGCTTGCTATGTGTTCTCTGGGATTTGTTCTCAAACTTGAACATGCACAAGAATTACCTGGAGAGCTTGTTCAAACACTTTTCTGGTCGGGTGTGGTGGCTCATGCCTGTAATCGCAGAACTTTGGAAGGCCAAGTCGGGTGGATCACCTGAGGTCAGGAGTTCGAGACCAGCCTGACCCACATGGTGAAACCCAGCCTCTACTAACATTACAAAAATTAGCCAGGTGTGGTGGCAGTCACCTGTTATCTCAGCAAGTCAGGAGGCTGAGTCATGAGAATCACTTGAACTCGGGAGGCAAAGGTTACAGTGAGCCCACATCATACCATTGCACTCCAGCCTGGATGACAAGAGCAAAATTCTCGCAAAAGAAAAAAAAATCCAAACCTCACTCTTTTCTGGGCACCATCCCCAGAGTTTCATATGCATCGAGTTGGGAAGGACCCTGGATCTTGCATTTCCAACCACCTCCCAGGTGAAGTCACAGCTGCAAGTCTGAGATCCACACTTCAAGAGCCACTTTTCTGGAGCAATCACCTTAAACCCTTAGGTTCCTTTCAGCTCAAAACCTAAAATCTGTGTTACCCGGAACGTAAACAGAGGGCTTCCGGTTAGCAGGCCAGAAACCTGGGTCAGTGAACAGAGTCCTCTGGCCTTTGTGATCAGAGGAAAAACCTGTAAGTATCTATTAATAAATAAGCTCGGCTTCAATGAGACAACTGGCTAAAATACGGAGAATTGAAAGGAATTACATTTAAATGTTAGCTGTGGTCAACTGTGAATAATTTTTCCTTCATATTTTCCCATACATTACAAATTCAATATAATAAATAATGATTTAAATATATATATATATATATATATATATATATATATATATATATATATATTTTGCCTTCTTGCCCAGGCTGGAGTGCAGTGGCACAATCTCAGCTCACTGCAACCTCCGCCTCCTGGGTTCAAGTGATTCTCCTGCCTCAGCCTCCCGAGTAGCTAGGATTACAGGCATGTGCCACCACATCCAGTTAATTTTTTGTATTTTTAGTAGAGATGGGGTGTCTTGCTCTATCCCCAGGCTAGAGTGATGTGACACGATCTTGGCCCACTGCAACCTCTGCCTCCCGGGTTCAAACAATTCTCCTGCCTCAGTCTCCCCAGTAGCTGGGACTACAGGCATGCACTACCATGCCTGGCTAATTTTTGTATTTTCAGTAGAGATGGGATTTCACCATGTTGGTCAGGCTGGTCTGGAACTCCTGACCTTGTGATCTGTCCACCTCGGCCTCCCAAAGTGCTGGGATTACAGGCATGAGCCACTACTCCTGGCCCTTAAATACATTTAAAAAAATTTAATATAACATAATGATTTCTTATGTAGAAACGAAACCCTTTAAGTCAAGGTTCAGGATGCCGGTTATGACTTTCACAACCACATTTTCCATGACAAACATCCTTCAACTAAATGACACATGAACCAAAGGAATCTTTTTTCAAACTTCTTTGTTTCTAGCAAAGGTGGGATCTCACTTTGATTGTTTCTTAGTAATAAAGTCTTTGGAAGGCAACTCTAGCTAAAATACAAGCACCTTGTAATGAAGCATTCTGTAGGCTGTCTTTCAATCTAAGGATAATCTATGTATACTTCTAAAGTACACTGCAGTCAGTAGGCATTAAATGTGTGTGTGCGTGTGGGAGTGTGTGTGTGTGTGTACGTGTGTGTATGCATGTATCTTTGGCCAGATCAGTAGGACAAATGCTGTGAAGTGATCAGTTTGCTTTGGAGCGCTCATTGGTCTCTTCCCTCTCAGAGCCCTCAAGCTGCACCCTGGAAACCCAGGTCTCCTTCCTCCCAGTCCCAGCCCCCAGCCCTACCCCGAGGGTTCCCTTGCTCTGAACTGCTCTTCAACAAAGTTCTCTTCCACTCAAACCAGTATCTTCTCTTTTCCTACCAGAGAACAAAAATGAAGGTCTTTGGAGACAAGTCATTTCCACTTGTTTTTACTGCACACATCAGAAGCATCTGGTCCAGGGATTAGTTAAGGTTTCAAGAATGAATGTCAAGCCTGAGCATGGTGGCTCATGCCTGAAATTCCAGCACTTTGGGAGGCTGAGACAGGAAGATTGCTTGAGCACAGGAGTTTGAGACCAGCCTGGGCAACACAGTGAGATCCTGTTTCTACAAAAAAAAAAAAAAAATAGACAGGTGCAGTGCCCTGTGTGTCTATAGTCCCAGCTACTTTGGAGGCTGAGGTGGGAGGATCATTTGAGCCTGGGAGGTTAAGGCTGCAATGAGCTGTGACTGCACCACTGTACTGAAGCCTGGGCAACAAGTGAGACCCTGTCTCAACCAAATGAAAACGAACGACAGAGGTCACTAGCCTTTGATTCCGAACACAGATTCCATCTACCCCACCTTCACCCTCCCAAGCACACATCTGTCCTCACTATCTCTCCTCAGAAAGTCTTTCCTCTCCTCCATGAAGCCTTTGGAGGCTGCTTTCTTTTCTTCTGGAACATACCCTTTCCTAAGCCACCGCTACATAGAAATCCCCACCCCATGGGCTAACATGTGCACTTTAGTTTTTGTACAAGAGTTCTGACGTCTCACATAGGTACACAATCTGACAAGATTTTGTAGCTCTGGGCTTTCCACAGTTTCAGAACAACAATGTAATTTTGAAGTGAATTTCTAAATGCTTCCGTCTGACAATTGTTTTTCTGGAACGAATGTTAATGAGTGGCAACGGCTTGACGCATTTTTCTCTCCATTATGATATCAACATAAATATAATATATTCATATATCACCTTTCTTTTCATCCCTGCTCAACCCACCCTTCCCCACCAGCTTAAACGCTTCAAAGGCTCTCCTCCTCCTCCTCAGGATACGAAGGGCCCTCGGTGTTAGCCGTTATTCTCTGCTGTTTACTCTCTAGCTTCATGCCACTTCTTCCAGCTCTGGGTTCCACCATATCTATGCTCATTGACTAGTATGTCTCATCTTCCTTTACTCCTGAGTGATGAATATCCTCACCTTGTGCTAACACTGTCCTCCCTACCTCTGTCCCACCCTCCCTCCTTCCCTCTCTCTCTTTCTTCTTTCTCCCTTTCTTCCCCTCCCCCTCTTCCCTTCCTTTTTTTCTGTCATTTTTGAGATGGGGTCTCACTCTGTTACCCAGGCTGGAGTGATGTGATCACAGCTCACTGCAGCCTCGACCTCCTGGGATCAGGCAATCTTCCTGCCCCAGCCTCCTGAGCATCTGGGACTACAGGGGTGTACCACTATCCCTAGCTCATTTAAAAAATTTTCCATAGAGTGGAGGGGGGCGGGTTTCACTATGTTTCCAAGGCTGGTCTCAAACTGCTGAGCTCAAGCAATCCTCCTGCCTCGGCCTCTCAAAGTGCTGGGATTACATATATGAGCCACTGCATCTGGCCCACATCACTCTTCATTTAAATTGTCTCTTTCTTGTCTGACTCCTATCTAGATTTTAAGTTTCTCTGGGATAGAGACTCTTTATTATTCAGTCATCACTCTCATCACTTTTTTTTAAAGGGGAGGCATGAAGAACAGGTTTGGGAAATAAATTCTTGATATTTTTTCAATGTTGAATATGTAGATAATTCTTCATCTCCAACAAATGATTCTTCACTGTGGGCATATCAAGTGTGTCAGCTAGTCACTAGAGGACATATGTCTGAGGTAAGAGGACTGTTTTTCTCAAATCATATGTGTAGGTGCCTGTTTATCCTCAATTCACTCTTAGATATCTTTTAAGTCAAAGTGCAAATGAAAATAATAATAAAAAAAACTGAGCACTCTTTCTTTCCCAGTCCTTGGCTTTCCATGAATGGAAACTTTCCTTAGAACATGGCATTTCAGAGTCTGTAACACACTGGCTTGTCATTCTCGGGAAAATGTGCTTGAGGGAAAGTGACTCTGATTGCGGGTGTGAAAGCTCACATGTCCACAGTTAGTGCACATCCGTCTCCTCACCCCGTCCTCACCTCCACTGCCACTATCCATAAAGGCAAAGCATCTGTGTTGTTGTGGACACAAGCCCCTCAGATAGCATGTTACTTAGTGTTGTCCTGTCAAAGAACTCTGTGCTAGCGGGAATCAGGCAGCCTGGGTTGCTGTGCTAGCTTTGATTCTAACTATAGGTGGGTCCCATTAGATATTTCTGCCATAGAAAGAATGGGACTACCTTTTCTTTTCTTTTCTTCTTTTTATTTTCTTTTCTCTCTTCTCCTCTTTTCTTTTCTTTTCCTGAGATGGAGTCTCGCTCTGTTGCCCAGGCTGGACTGCAATGGTGCGATCTTGGCTCACTGTAACTTCTGCCTCCTGGGTTCAAGTGATTCTCCTGCCTCAGCCTCCTGAGTAGCTGGGACTACAGGCACATGCCCCCACGCCCAGCTAATTTTTGTATTTTTAGTAGAGATGGGAATTCACCATATTGGCCAGGCTGGTCTCGAACTCCTGACCTCGTGATCCGCCTGCTTCGGCCTCCCAAAGTGCTCAAATGACAGGTGTGAGCCTCTGCACCTCGCCAGGACTATATTTTCTTGCTACAGTGCCTTCAAGTTTTCCCGATACCCATTTTAACCCGATTTTACTCAGATAGAAAGAACGAAAGGAAGGAAGGAAGGAAGGAAGGAAGGAAGGAAGGAAGGAAGGAAGGAAGGGAGGGAGGGAGGGAGGGAGGGAGGGAGGAAGGGGGAAGGAAGGAGGAAAGGAAGGAAGGAGGGAAGGAAGAAGGGAAGCAAGGAAGGAAGGAAGGAGGGAAGGAAAGAGGGAAGGAAGAAGGAAGAAAGGAGGGAAGGAAGGAGGGAAGGGAGGAGGGAAGGAAGGAAGGAGGGAAGGAGGGAAGGAAGGAGAGAGGGAAGGAAGGAGGGAAGGGAGGAGGGAAGGAAGGAAGGAGGGAAGGAGGGAAGGAAGGAGAGAGGGAAGGAAGGAAGGAGGGAAGGAGGGAAGGAAGGAGAGAATAAGAAAGAGAAAAGAAAAGGCAAGAGTGATAGGATTATAGTTTAGTTAGAGGTTGGTGCTAGACAGTTATTTTGCCTCAGAAACCACACCCCTGCAAGTGACAAGTGCAAGTTTCATTGCATTGATCTAACAGGCTCAGCCCACTGGACTAGTAGGCATTCCCCCCACTCAACACATTGCCTGAAAGAAATGTGCCTCTGATCTCAAAGGATGGTTTTTGAAAAATAGAGACAATAGGTTTAGGGTAACTTGCTTTGTTCATCCTTTTTGTTAAGAAACCCACAATTCATGGTAGCTTGCTCATAAATGGTTATTTTACGGTACTTAAAAACAGGCTGGGTGTGGTGGCTCACTTTGTGAGGCCAAGGTGGGCAGATCACTGGAGTCCAGGAGTTTGAGATCAGCCTGGACACATGGTGAAACCTCATCTCTACAAAAAGTAGTTGGGCATGGTTGTGTATGCTTGTCGTTCCAGCTGTTCGGGAGGTGGAGGTAGGAGGATCACCTGAGCCAGGTAGGCGGAGGCTGCTCTATCAGTGCCACTGCAATCCAGCTTGGGTGGCAGAGTGAGACCCCAAAGTACTTAAAAATAGTACCTGGACTTCTAAATAATTAGAACATAGGAAGAAATAATTTTTATATTTTAAATGAGATACTAATTTTTTTTTTTTTGAGACGGAATTTAGCTCTTGTTACCCAGTGTGGAGTGCAATGGCGCGATCTCGGCTCACCGCAACCTCCGCCTCCTGGGTTCAGGCAATTCTCCCGCCTCAGCCTCCCAAGTAGCTGGGATTACAGGCACACGCCACTATGTCCAGCTAATTTTTTGTATTTTTAGTAGAGACGGGGTTTCACCATGTTGACCAGGATGGTCTCGATCTCTTGACCTTGTGATCCACCCGCCTTGGCCTCCCAAAGTGCTGGGATTACAGACGTGAGCCACGCGCCCGGCCCGAGATACTAATTTTTTATCATTAAGAAAGGCCAGCTGAGGCCCGGCACGGTGGCTCATGCCTGTAATCCCAGCACTTTGGTAGGCCGAGGCAGGTGGATCACAAGGTCAGGAGATGGGAGACCAGTGTGGTCAATATGGTGAAACCCCGTCTCTACTAAATAGCCAACAAATTAGCCAGTGTGATGGTGCATGCCTGTAATCCCAGCTACTCGGAAGGCTGAAGCAGAAGAATCATTTCAACTGGGGAGGAAGAGGTTGCATAGTGAGCCGACATCGCGCCACTGCACTCCAGCCGGGGCGACAGGGTGAGACTCCTTCTCAAAAAAAAAAAAAAAGGCCAGCTGCCTTTTCATATTCTAACTTCTACAGAGAGAAATATGCAAAATCATCAGAAGTCTCAAAACACTGAAATCTAAATACCTACTTTTGCTACAACAATAATAATATTAATTGCTCTACATTTTAACATTACTGGTTTTATCCTAGAATTATCTACTTTAATTATTTTTAAAAGTGCAACATGTGTACCTTGCTGAAAAAAAATTTAGAAAATTCTGTTAAGTAAAAAGAAGGCAGGAAATCCCCATAACTCCCTCATCCACCTACAAACAACCACACTGACCTGTTTACTTCTTCCCATTGCACTTTTACGTTGTTTTACATAAATTTCATTACAGTATGCACACTATTCTTTAACTTCTTTTTCTTCATTTCAGTGTTTCACTAACATCTTTCTGTGTTAGTGCATACACATCTTCCAAGAATTTCAGTTTTGGATTGAGACAGTTGTATGTTTTGGGGTCACTTAACCTCTCTGAGTCTCAGCCCTATCATCTTTAAAATGAGAATTCTGACCTCAAAGCATTGTTGAAAGGACTGAATGAGGTAATGTATCTAGCTCAGAAATGGACCTTTGCTAATGGAACTTAATAAAAGTTAATGCACTTGTCCCTTGGAATCCGCTGGAGATTGGTTCCAGGAAAGCCCCTATTCTCCAGATGTTAAGCAGTTCTACAAAATGGGGAAGTGTTTGCATATAACCTATGCACACCCTCTCATACACATCGAATCATCTTTAGATTACTTACGGTACCTAATGTGGGTAAGTGCTATGTGAAATCATTGTTACACTATATTTTAAGATTTATATATGTGTGTGTGTGTGTATATAAATCTTAAATTATAGTATAACAATGATTTTAAATAGCACTTATAGGTACTATACACACACACACACACACACACACACACACACACACACATATATATATATATATATATATATATATACCTTAAATCTATGTTTAGACAGAGACTTGCTCTGTTGCCCAGGCTGGAGTGCAGTGGCCCCATCTCAGCTCACTGCAGCTTCTGCTTCCCAGGTTCAGGTGATTCTCCTGCCACAGCCTCCCGAGTCACTGGGATTCCAGATGCCTGCCACCATGCCTGGCTAGTTTTTATATTTTTAGCAGAGACAGGGTTTCACTATATTGGCTAGGCTGGTCTCAAACTCCTGACCTCAAGTGATCCACCCACCTTGGCCTCCCAAAATGCTGGGATTATAGGTGTGAGCCACCACGTCCGGCCAAGATTTATATTTTTAATGGGAGTATTGTCATTTTTAGTTGTATTTCCTTAATATTTTTGATCTGCAGTTGGATGAACTCACAGATATGGAGCTGGATGCAAAGGGTTGACTGTACTATTATCTATCTTAATGGCTGTATAGTGTTCTAGCATATGGAAGTGCCATAATCTATTTAGCCATTTTCTTCTTGGTGGACCTTTAATCATTCCCCTTTCACGTGCAACTATAAACACAAAATACTGTGCTAAGCATCCTTTTACACACATAATTGGCAACATGTACAATTTTTTTGGCATAAACTCCTGTAAGTGAAATTGCTAGGGTACAAGTTATGTGCATTTTAAATGCACATGGTGATAGATTTTTCAGAGAGATACTGTAGCCACTTAAACTCCCTCCAACAATTTTTCTTTTAACTTTCGTTGTGGCATTATTGGATATACAGAAGTTTGTCATTATTGTTATTTTTTCATAAACTTAACACTGCCATAAATTTTCTTAATTTTTTTTCTGGCCTTGGTGTCATGCTAAGATTAAATATATATTTTTGTTTATTTATTTTTAGTAATTTTATAGTTTTCAAAATGTCATTAAGTTCTTAATTCATAAAATGTATTTTTGTATATGGTTTGGGGTAGACAAAGATTAATGAGAGTTTACTTTTTTAAATGGTGTTGATAGTTGTTATACATGTATAAATGAGTTATATTTACCTCAGTATATGATACTTTGTGTAGTAATATTCTGAAGTTTGCTTTCTTTTTTTCCCACTAAGTAATATGGTTTGAAAATATTTTTGTGCCCGTGCAGAGAGCACTATCTCTCTCTTTTTTTTTTTCTTTTTTTGAGACAGAGTCTCGCTCTGTCAACCAGGCTGGAGTGCAGTGGTGTGATTTCTGCTTACTGCAACTTCTGCCTCCCAGGTTCAAGCAATTCTCCTGCCTCAGCCTCCCAAATAGCTGGGGTTACAGGCACATGCCATCATAACCAGTTAATTTTTATAGGTTTAGCAGAGATGAGGTTTCATCATATTGTCTAGGCTGGTCTCAAACTCCTGACCTCAGGTGATCCGCCCACTTCAGCCTCCCAAAGTGCCTGGATTATAGGTGTTAGCCGCGGTGCCTGGCACCTCTATCTTATCTTTTTCTACTTATGCATCATATTCATAGTATGATCCTGGTATAGTTTATTTAGCCAGTCCCTGTTGATAGTCATTTGGAGTTTCCTATTTTTTACTATTCCAGACTATTCCATTGTCGTACTGTCTTATTATGAACATGTGCCAGTGTTTCTTAGGGAGATATAGAGAAGTGAAATTATTGGGTCAATGTATGTCTTTTATTTCGATAGGCACCGCAAACTTGGCTTCTAACTTGGCTTACCAATTTTACATTCATACCAGTAGTATATAAAAGCGACCTTGCTTATTTAAGATCTCGCTTTTATCAATACCAAATTCCAGAGTCCTTTTCCAGACTCTATTCTATTCTACTGATTTGTCTGTTTCACTGTTTTGGTAGAATTTGGAAAATTTATGAAGCAGGGTCGGGCCTAAAAGCCATGTAATGATTCCCACTTCTTTATACATAAACATGCAAGAAAACTCTTTTTCTATAATCAGCTCCAAAAATACTTGACTGAGCTTTTTGTGTAGAGTTGTCTTCCTCTCTTTTCTGCAAAGCTGTCTGAGTTTCAAAAGAATTACAAAGGTGTTAGAGTTTTAACTCTTTGGGGAAACACTGTTAACTATTTTAAGGCACAGCTACCAGAACTATGACTAATGCAATAGAGAAAAAAATTGGAGAGAATATTTTTATAAGTTCTCCATATGCCCTTCTGAAACGAATTCTGTCAGTTCTGTGAGATGGGACAATAGATGGGCATCAAGGTTTCTCGGCCAGACAAGGTGGTTCATGCCTGTGGTCACAGCACTTTGGGAGGCTGAGGCAGGAGGATTCTTTGAGCCCAGGAACTCGAGACCTGTCTGGGCAACATAGTAAGATTCTGTTTCTACAAAAACTCAAAATTTAGTTGGGCATAGTGGCACATGCCTGTAGTCCCGGCTACTTGGGAGGCCGAGGTGGGAAGATTGCTTGAGCCCAGGAGGTTGGGAGCTACAGTGAGGAGTGATTGCACCACCACACTTTAGCCTGAGTGACAGAGTGAGACCCTGTCAAAATAAAAAGAGAGAAAGAAAAGAGAAAGAAGAAAGAAAGAAAGAAAAAAGAAAGAAAGAGGAAAGAAATAAAGAGAAGAAAAGAAAAGAAAGAGAGAGAAAGAAGGAAAGAAAGAAAAATTTCTCACTTCTTTATGTGACCCTATGGTGGCTGTCATTTCCCCCTGGTTCTCTGTCCAGGGGGAAATCCAAGGTAAACCAGTAGGGAAAGAAGGTCTCTTGTCATTGCTGTCATTGCTTTACCTATTTTCCTCACCTTGAGGTGTGGAGAGTGCTTTAGGGTATAGAACATGACGCTTTGAGAGTGAACATTATCAGAACTGGGGACACCAATTCCTAGAACAGAAATTGTTTAGTTACTGAAGTTTTACAATATACTTTGCCAGCTGGTACAAGTCCTTTCTCATCTCTTCCTTATAAACACTTTTTGGGCTTTGATCACACATTTATTCTTCCAAATAAACATTACGATTAGCCTATAAAGTTTGAATATGGGATTAGAGTTTTTGTTTGTGTCACATCTATACATTTACTTGGAAAAGTTAATCTGCTTATCACAATGAGTCTTATCAAATGATTTTTCTTTAATTAGAGAAGGTTTAGAATAGAGTTATTAATGTGGATTGGCCATAATTAAAATATTCCCCAAAAATATGAATCTGTCTCTCAATATTACACTGTGTCACGTATCATATACTATAGAAGAGCAACAAATGTGGCATCGGAGACTTTATTTAAACAGAATCAGACTTCACAGTAATGGTAAAAACCACAGCAAGCTAGAAACCCAAAAGAATAGTCAACTGAGGCCGGACGCGGTGGCTCACGCCTATAATCCCAGCACTTTGGGAGGCCAGGCGGGCGGACCACTTGAGGTCTGGAGTTCAAGATCAGCCTGACCAATATGGTGAAACCCCGTCTCTAATAAAAATAAAAAAAATTAACCAGATGCAGTGGTGCGTGCTTGTAATCACAGCTACTTGGGAGACTGAGGCAGAAGAATCACTTGAACCCGGGAGGCAGAGGTTACAGTGAGCCTACATTGAGCCAATGAACTCCAGCCTGGGTGACAGAGTGAGACTCCATCTCAAAAAACAAAAAAATAGTGAACAGAAAGATCAATGTTTGGAACTCCCTCAACTCCCAGAGGTTCAGCTGTCTCTCATTTGTTGGTTCATGGGCCCTCCTGGAAAGTCTTAGAGAATTAACGTGTTTTTAAAGAGGTGGGGAAGTGAAGATGAAATGTAAATAAATGAAACAAAAACTGAAAAACAGAAGGTGAGGATAATTAGAAACCAAATTTGATTTTTTTTTTTTTTTTTTTTTTTTTGCCTCCCACCATGATTTCAAAGCTGGGAACTACTACTTAATTTCAAAAATAATTCAGGTGTTAGGAATGTGAGGGAGATATCATTTCTCTTCTTGCTTTATTATGAAGTTCAGTTGAAATTCTGTTAATGTATAAAAGTCAATGTGAAGTATATGCATTATGTGACAGGTCCATCTAAAGTTATCTCGTATAGAATATAGGGCAGATACAATGGAGCAGCCGAGCACATGTAATTTACCCAACAAATCTAAAGCATTCCCACATTGATTTTTTTTTCCAGTTTTCTAGCCCCCAGTCACTGAACAGAGAAAAAATGGTTTACTTTCATAACATGGGATACTTAAGGCTACAAAACATTCGTCTTCATGCTCTCTAATTCGGAACTGTCTTTCTGTTGCTTTTCTTGACGAGTTTTTTTTAGGTCATTTAAAAAACACTTGTCTTCTCTAACATGTTATGACAAGAGAATAAAATAGTTTTTAAAAATGTTCTAATTGGTGATTAATTTTGCCCCTAAAATTACATTATGCTAGTGTTGTTTTTAATGTTTTTACTACTTCCAAATGCAATTATCTTGAAATAACTATGAACAGAAAAATTTATGTAACTGAAAAGACAAGCTTTCATAATGTGTTAAAGTACCTAACTTAGTAACTAGAATAAAAGGGACACCAGAAACCATTTTGGATACTGTAATTATAAGTTAATTCACTATTGAAATTGCATGCATATATGTTTCCAGTTTAAAATAATTAAGCTTATTCCTCCCTACCCCAAATGCTTTCACTGGCAAGATGAGACAGTTGTGAATGTATGAGTTCATACATACACAAAAAATAAGCCATGGGATTACCTACTGTACATAACAACAAAGGATCTGTCTGTAATGTCCAGATCAGTATAAACAAGTGATATTTGATTCCCTGAACCACACACCACCTTCACCAACTGCAGATTGACTTGCATTTTAACGAGAGCTGACGACTGTGAAATATGGTCAGATAAATATTCGAAAATCCAAATAGCAGCAGAGCGATGATACTTAAACATCACCAAGCCTTAGGGATGTTGTATGTCTCTAGCTGTAGCTGCCCTCCTGTTTTATTTACTCATAAGTATCATTAATACCAAAGATATATAACCTTTGGTGCCAATATGTCATTCTCTCTCTTCAAGTCTTTAGTAGTTGCATGCTTATCTATTTCAGTCAAATGTATTTCTTATCAAAAAAAGAGTGAGAGACCTGACAATACAGTTATCGAATTTTTTCAGCTGAGACCCCCACGCCATTCAGCATTCAGACATGCTTGTGCTTGATTGATGGATGGGTTTGTGACAAATAAAACTAGGATCAACAGCTTTGCACCTTTTCCCCCATCAGAGACCAGAGGAAAGCATAACTCTATAACAATAGTGGGATTAGGGATGCATTAGCTCTCCATCGACCAAAACCATCCATTCCCATCAATATTGCACGTAATAACCTGAAGCGATGATAAGGAAACAAAAGAAGGAGCAAAGGGACAGGAGAAAACAAATCAATAAAAGAAGGGAATGTCTGAAAGATGCGACGTCCAAATGAAGATTTTTTTTTCTTTTTCTGCATTACTGGGCTAATGTCCCTGAATGTGGAAACAATACCTCACCCAGAGTTTTGTCAGGAGAAGTAGATTGACACATTGTTTAAACACAGGTTTAGCATCTAAAGATTGATATTTAGATGAGTTTGTTTGTTTTTTGAAGGCAAAAAGATGTGTTATAGTATTTATTGTTAACCTGTGCCTCTAAATTGCTCTTAAATAAAAAGAATGTTTTCACCTGAATGATTCCCATTCTGTGGGGCAATTCTATGATAATTAGAACACTCTCCTGTATAGACAGTTTTAATGTACAAATCCTTAGCACAGTCGCAAACATTGTCTTAAATATGATTTAGTATGAAGAATTATAATGGACTAGTTTACTAAGATTTGTATACAGTATATTTTTTTCTATTATCAGAAAGAGACTGATACCCCTTTAACAAAAACTAATACCGGTTCTAGAAGAGTCTTACTTTTCTGGGTAGAATTTTTTTTTGTAAAAGTCTTTCTACATAAAACATGTATCTTCATTCTCAATTCATAGGATATTTTGATGATAATTTCATCATTTTTCCCACAAACAATGGACCGTTAAGCTTATTTATTCAGGTTTTTTGTTCCTTTTCTTTAGAGAGCTTTTGATTTTTGTATCACCTATCATATTTTTCTTAATATACAATTTATTCTAATTGGCCATTGAATGGGCCAGTATGGTTTTCTCCTGGTGCGGATGAACATTAGTGATATTTGTTCTCCCTGAAGAAGATGTGTGAGGGAAGACAAACCCAAGTTCTCATTGTGGAGCCGCTGATCTTGGGAAAGGCACTTCATCATTTTGCTTCAGTTCTCAGACTTAGAATAAGAAGAGAATTACACTGTCTAATTCATCATTATCATCATCATCACCATCATTATTAATATTGTCATTATTCTCCACTGACACACTGTAGTGCTTCATTTCCTAGTCAAAGTTTGCAAAGTGTTGAGAAGAACAAAAGCCATTTAGTTTCATTTTCTTTTTTAGTTTTATGGGAGGATGGAAGCCCCTTCCTTTATTTAAGTAAACGTACAAAGAAATGAGAGAAATTGCCCCATCTCCAAACAAATGTGTAGAAGATTCTTAGGATAGGACAATGGCTTCTAAACTACAAACCAGAGAATCCGAGAGATTCACAGAGTTTCTAGGTTAAAAATAATGTAGGGATGCTTTATTTTTTTATTTGTAAGAAAAATTCTAGTTTCATCACCAATGTTCAAATCTCATTTTGATGGGGAGAAATGCCAGATAGAGGTGACAGGGAGGAAGGCAGCACATCGCACTGCCATGTGTGTACCTATGCAACAATCTTGCATGTTCTTCACCTGTACCCTGAAACCTAAAATGCAATAAAAAAAAATCTCATTTTGGGCAATATGAAGTCAGCCCACATGTGGTTATGGAATCAACTGTATGTGTAAAGGCAGATGTTGGCTTGTGTTATTGCAAGTCATGGGTCTTTAGTCAGGAAATGTGATCGTTTCTATAATTCCAAAGAGAATACTCTATTAATGATGATTTCAGAAGTATTCTTTGGACCTAAAATGGTTAAGATTATTAAAGCCATATGTACAGCATTTCATATATGTTAGCATAGTTGGTACTTGCTCTAAAAATCTCTGAACTGAAAGCCTTTAAGGTAAAAACCTGATTGAAAGTTTAGGAGGTACTCATTTAATCTCCCAATTGGACCTATTTTGTAATTTGTATAATCTAGCAGGCATTTTCTTTCACCTTCTAAATACAAGGCCAATCTTGTTGCACTCCAGGTAAGTGATTTTGGGGGGGCATCTTTGCCGAAGCAGAATGAGACCCCAGTATCCAATACTGAAGCCTGTGAGTTTCATCCTCAGTAAGACCTATCATTATTAGCACTTACGTTACCTTAAAAGTTCAAGCAGATGCTGACCTCTGAGTCTAGCTGCCTTTACACCCATGTGGAGGAAGAGTTCCAGAGTGTCACTCTTGTTGCCCAGGCTGGAGTGCAATGGCGATCTCGGTTCACTACGACCTCCGCTTCCTGTGTTCAAGCGATTCTTCTGCCTCAGCCTCCCAAGTAACTGAGATTACAGGCATGTGCCACCATGCCTGGTTAATTTCCGCTTCCTGTGTTCAAGCGATTCTTCTGCCTCAGCCTCCCAAGTAACTGAGATTACAGACATGTGCCACCATGCCTGGTTAATTTTGTGTTTTTAGTAGAGATGGGGGTTTCTCCGTGTTGGTCAAGCTGGTCTCGAACTCCCGACCTCAGATGATCCACCCACATTGGCTTTCCAAAGTGCTGAGATTACAGGCATGAGCCACCATACCCTGCCAGGCCTAGTATTTTAATATAAAATAAGCTGGATCTAAGTTTTAATATAAATGGTAGCATGACCTTCGTTACTACTGCAAAACATACAGTACGTGCCTGATTAAATCTTTTCCTTACTGCATAGTCAACCTTCAAGTTTTCCATGATAGCCTTTTAAAGTGCTCGTACATCTCTGACCCTACACAGAACTCTCTAATTTGGTTCCATTAAGTTCCAAGTGACTATGCAGTATAAATAAAGACGTGAGATTTTCATATATGCATTTATTTGGGCTCAAGCAGAACAAAGCAATTGTCCTCTCATGGCAGTTGTATATGTAAATCTTTGCATGATGCTTGAATATATGTTGTATGTTATCTATTTTCTTTGTGTATATATACCCACCTTCCAGGAGGGTATGTGTCTTTGGAAAAATGTGTCTTGTGCAGGATTCATTGTATATAGCCTAATATACTACCTGTAGGTACTCTAGAAACATTAAATATTAAAGGGAAAAGAATATACACATGTATTCACAGAGGATAAATATAGATACATTTCTAAAGAAATTACAAATTGGGCCGTGTGCGGTGGCTCACGCCTCTAATTCCAGCACTTTGGGAGGCCAAGGTGGGTGGATCACGAGGTCAAGAGATCGAGACCATCCTGGTCAACATGGTGAAACCCCGTCTCTACTGAAAATACAAAAATTAGCTGGGCATGGTGGTGCACACCTGTAGTCCCAGCTACTCGGGAGGCTGAGGCAGGAGAATTGCTTGAACCCAGGAGGAGGTTGCAGTGAGCCAAGATCGTGCCGTTGCACTCCAGCCTGGGTAACAACGGTGAAACTCCGTCTCAAAAAAAAAAAAAAAAAAAGAAATTACAAATCATAAGCAGTTGTTCATGTTTCAGACATATTCATACAAAAAAATCAAAGCATACAGGTATAATGTTAAATGGAAAAGACTCTGCTGTCATTCTAGAACTAACAGTCTGAAGACAACATGTATCATGCTTACTAGCGTCACCATTATAAAATTTGTATCATTTGGCTTAATTGAAACTGTGTGCACAAATCCAGAGTGTAGTCAAATGTAGAGATAAGACATTAAAGCTAAACATAAAACATTATGACTGAAATTCCAAATGTAAAATAGGCATTTTGAAAACTTGCAAAGTTTTTTCTCCTCTTCTATGCCAAGTGCCAAATCTCCTCATGTGTGTCCTTTTCTTTTTCATATTCAGAAAGAATCAGAGCTACTCTGAGGCAAGTGTTTACAAACTACTGCCTACAGGCTTGCCATCTATTAAAAAACACGTAAGTATAGCTTTATTGTGGCACAGCCATGCCATTTGTATTTTTCCATGGATGTTTTTGCACTTCAAGGGCAGAGTTGATTAGCGGAGACGAATGCCATATGCTATTGACAGATACTGTTATGGGTTGGATTGTGTCCTTCCCAAACCCCACCCTAATTCATATGCTGAAGTCCTAACCCCCAGCACCTTTGAATGTGACTTTATTTGGACATGTGGTCTTTGCAGATGTAATTAGTTAAGTTAGAATGAAGTCATATGGAGTAGGGTGGGCCCCTAATTCAACATGACTGGTATCCTTCTAAAAAGGGTGAACTGGGACACAGATATCCACCCGGGGATAATGTCACGTGAAGAGGAAGACAGAGATTGGAGTGACGCAGCCGAGGAATGTCGAGGAGTGCCAGCAAACCACCACAAGTTACAAGAGAGGCATGGAACAGATTCTTGCAGCTCTCAGAAAGAACCAACCCTGCCAATACCTTGTTCTCAGATGTCTGGTCTCCAGAACTGTAAGAGGACCCATTTTTACTGTTTAAACCACCCAGTTTGTGGTACTTTGCTACAGCTGCCTTAGCAAACTAGTATACTGCATGAGTCACAAAATCCATAATGCTTACTACCTGGCTACTCACAGAAAACGTTTGCCAACTCTTACTGTAAGGCACCGCTTTATGATCTTGGTGGAATTCGTAAGAATTAGTCACAGGTAACTTGGTGGGATACGGAGGTCTCTTTGCTGTTCCAGAATAGGAATGATGCTTGTTGATTTTGCCTATAGACATTTTAAAACACACACAGTGTTCAAGTCTTTGGATAGCTTGAATTTCTATGAAGTAGTATCCATAGCAGATAGTGAGGAAATTGACTAAAGGATTAAAAATTAACGTAGTCTGAATTTGAGTCATCATAAGGTCAGAAATGGTCATTTGACTAAATTTAAGCTTTTCAAACCCGAATGTCCTTCCATTAGCTGTCTGCTCAGGCCCATCTTTGGTTTAAGCAAAACACTGCCTGGCAGTTTGAAGCTTTTTAACAATAAAAACAAAATTTATGAGAAATTTCTGTGATTTATGTATCAGTGGAACACAACCATCTGCTTTACATTTCTCTTGAAATGAACATGAGGTTAGAATTAAAGCACTGGTTGCTTGGGAAGGGACGGTCATCATGTGACAAGATGTTTGCTTTTGCTGATCCCACCCCTATTTGGAAAGCAGACAGAGACATTTTGCCTACCTTAAAAAAAAAAATCTCAATCTTTTGCTTTGTACTTAATGATCAGAAAGGAAAAATCACTTTTGGAAAAATCACATTTTGGAGAAAATGACCAAATGCTTAAGAATTCAAAATATTTCATGTAATCCAATATTGAATACCTATGCCATTTTCCTTAAAGCAATATCTATTTTCAAATGTTTTCTTGACCCAAGACCCATGACCGAAATTGACAAAAGGGCTTTGTAAATAGATCCCTAGAGAGGTCAACCTTAAGAAAGAGACCATGTAGGCTGGGCGCAGTGGCTCACACCTGTAATCCCAGTACTTTGGGAGGCCGAGGTGGGTGGATCACCTGAGGTCAGGAGTTCAAGACTGGCCTGGCCAACTTGGTGATACCCCATTTCTACTAAAAATACAAAAATTAACTGGGCATGCTGACACATGCCCATAATCCCAACTACTCAGGAGGCTGTGGCAGGAAAATCACTTGAACCTGGGAGGTGGAGGTTGCAGTGAGCTGAGGTTGCGCCATTGTACTCCAGCCTGGGCAACAAGAGTGAATCTCTGTCTCAAAAAAAAAGAAGAAGAAGAAGAGGAGGAGGAGGAGGAGGAGGAGAAGAAGAAGAAGGAGAAGAAGAAGAAGAAGAAGAAGGAGAAGAAGGAGAAGAAGGAGAAGAAGGAGAAGAAGGAGAAGAAGGAGAAGAAGGAGAAGAAGGAGAAGAAGGAGAAGAAGGAGAAGAAGGAGAAGAAGAAGAAGAAGAAGAAGAAGAAGAAGAAGAAGAAGAAGAAGAAGAAGAAGAAGAAGAAGAAGAAGAAGAAGAAGAAGAAGAAAGAAAGAAAGAAAGAGACCATGTGGCACTTAGGAACAGGTGTTCTCTAAACTCTTGCTCCTCAAAGGGTGATCTTCAGACCAGTGGCATCAGCATCACCTGGGACCTTATTAGAACTGCAGAACCTCCAGCTGCACTTGGACCTAATGGACGAAAACTCACGTTTGAACAAAGAGGTGTCATAAGCACATTAAAGTTTGAGAAGCACTGATCTCTGTTTCTTAACTGTTGGAACATGAGCTAGTGAGACAAATCTGAGCTAGTTCTCCTCTGTCAAACCTCCTGTATCAGCGGCTGTGGCTCTTGGCTCTTGCCTCCCTCTTGCCCCTTTCTCTTATTGCTGAGGTCCTTGCTAGAGAATTAAGTCCTTACCATGTCAGTCACTTTTCTAAGTGCCATATATATATATATATATTTGGTTATTTATTCTTTGAAACAAGCTTACGAGGCAGCACTATTAACCTTGTTTGACAGATAAGGAAACCGAGGCACACAGAAGTAACTTACCCAAAGTTAGACAGCTTGTACATTATAAAGCCTGGGTTCAAACAAAGTTACTCTGGCTGCAGAGCCACACCCTCAACCATTAACCACTCCACTGAATTGCCTTTCACATTGTGAAAACACTGTTCTAAGTATTCTTCATGAAAATTAATGTAGAGAAGACACCACTTTATAGAACGGACAAAGGAGTCCCAAATACACTGACGGTAAGAGAGTCATGCTGGGTCACAAACTACTTCTTATACATGCTCAAATCACTGGGTAGAATCTTAATATGTCTAAGAAATAGAGTGAGAGCCTGGAACTTACAGAGTTTATATTGCTCACAATTCCAAACAAATTTATTTTGACAGATTGGAAAAAACTGATCTTATATTCATGTCAGTCCTGCTGCAGATGTAGTTTTGTTTTAATACTGTTCCTGTAACATGCTAAGCTCCAAATCCCTTGGTTTGTTTGAATATACTTGGATGCCCTGAGGGCACTTGATGGCATGGTACTCAGAGTTCATCTCATGGGACTGTTCCGTGGGACAAGTTCCCACCATATTCCAAGCCTGCATGGCTACAGAGGACTCAAGGCTACATCTGGACCATTTTTTGGTTGCACAGGAGAAGGCAGCTGTCAGACTGAAGTCAGGAAGCTGTGGCCCTGGCTTGAAAGTTCTTCATCCAAATTCCTGCTTTACTCAGTGAAATCATAACATCGTCTACACACCCCAAATGAGATGGATGGTCTTACACACATGTGGATGGAACACCATGTGCACCCTCGTAGCCTCTCTCAGCGAAATAAGTTTCAAACATTAGCAAACAGGTAAGAGTATATTTGTCTGTGTTTGGGAGCCGTTAACTGAAATATATTGTACCCTAGGCTGATTCTGAGCTTTGCTTTTGGTCATGTGGGAAGCAGGGGAAGGGGAATTGCTTGAAGATAATGGGCCTATTTCTCTTTCTCCTGAACAAGACACACTTCCTGTATATTCCCTGAGATCTATTGGTCCTTGGCACAATTCAGCATGACTAAGAGGTGTGAAGTGCTGTCACGGAACAAAGAACACCAGGACTCTGAAGACTCAATCTTAACTCTGTCACTTTTTAGCTATGTGAGCCTGGGTGTGTTACTTTAACAGTGCTGGAAACGGGTTACTGATTCTTACCTAAGGATCTTTGTGATAATTAAAGGAAGTCACTTGTGTGAAAGCCTTGGCATGATGATGCCTGCCAATTTTGAAATATCAATATGCGTCCATTTTTTTTTTCCTTTCTTTCAGCTGCTATCTTTTTTTTTTTTCTCACTGCAACCTCTGCCTTCCGGGTTCAAGTGATTCTCCTGCCTCAGCCTCCTGAGTAGCTGGGATTACACACTCGGCTCCTTTCTGTATTTTTAATAGAGATGGGGTTTCACCATGTTGGCCAGGCTGGTCTCGAACTCCTGACCTCAAGTGATCCACCTGCCTCAGCCTCCCAAAGTGCTGTGATTACAGGTGCGTGCCACAGTGTCTGGCTCAGCTGCTATCTTAAGACTTGGTCTCTTTTAATAATTTTACACAACTGATGATTCTCCTGTCTGTCTTCTACACTTTAATGCATTTACAGCCCTTCCCCTAAGACTTGTGAAGGACCTAGGGTTCATTTTCAGCACCCTATCTTGGCTTTGGTTTCTCACATCCTAGCTCATGGAGTACAATGCTAGTGACAGTCACATCTCAGGGGCAAGAGTCTTGCCTTCCTTAAGTTCTGCACCCCAGACAGGCTGGATAGCAATGAAAGGATCAGCAGAGGGTCACACTAGAGAGGACCAGAGGTTCAGGTGCTAATGATGTGGGTCCTATGTATGTGTATGTGTTTAGTGAGAAACTATAATTATTAGTAATAATATATAAAATTTAATAAAGTATTTCTCCATTTAATCCACAGAGCAGCTCTGCACGGTAGGTATTATTATCTCTTCTCTGCAAGTAGAAAGCTGAGGCTCAGGGAGGTTAAGTAACCCAAGTTACACAGCTGTGCGGCTGTGGTGGAGAGAATGCTATTCACCACGTGATTTTCTCTTTCTGGACACTAGGGAAGATATTTCCTAGCCTCTCTTGTAATTTGGTTGGGCCTTGTGACTGGATTTTAGCCAAAGGAATTAGGGCACAGATGTCTTGTAAGCCATTTCTGGGAGTGGCCCCCAAAAGGGTCCCTTTAGGTCTTGCTTTTCCTATGAAGGTGGTCTTGGAAAACATGCAGTCCATGGTGGAGCCATGGGATAAAGAGGGCCACCCAGCCCTTATGACATAAGCAATCATGACACATTGGATATTTGGGGGTGAGCTGAGTGACAGAACTGGACTTTAGAGTCCAGTTGTCTGGACATCAACATTTCAACACATTGGAGCACATGGATTTTTCTCTTTCTTTCTTTCCTTCCTTCCTTCTTTCTCCTTCCTTCCTTCCTTCCTTCCTTCCTTCCTTCCTTCCTTCCTTCCTTCCTTCCTTCCTTCCTTCCTTTCTTTCTTTCTTTTCTTTCTTTCCTTCTTTCTTTCTCTTTCTTTCTTCTTTCTCTTTTTGTTGAGGCCTTACTCTGCCACCCAGGCTGTAATGCAGGGGTGCCCATATGGCTCACTGCAATCTTGAAATCCTGGGCTCAAGTGATCCTCCTGCCTCAGCCTCCTGACTAGCTAAGACTACAGACTCATGCCACCCACCCAGCTAATTTTTTACTTTTTTGTAGAGATGAGGTCTTGCTATGTGGTCAAGGCTAGTGGCTAGTTTTAAACTTCTGGACTCAAGTAATCCTCCTGCCTTGGCCTCCCCAAATTATAGGAATGAGCCATCATGCTCAGCCTACAGTTTCTTGATATGACATTGATGATTGACATTAGAGAGTAAATAAAATACAAAGAGAGAAAAGTTAAAAATGTGTCTCGGTTACAAAGAAATAATACTAATTGCAATTGTTCAGGTGAATTAACACATAATTACCACTCAAAAAATAATGAATAACTATAGATAAGTTTTGTTTCATTTTGGAATTCTCTGTTAAAATGAAACAAAACTTATAAGTTAAAAGCCAGCTAAGCACCAGCTTTGATGCTTAGAGATCCGTGCTTGATGGCCATAGTTATTCCAGCACAGTAATAGTGTTTACAGCCTTAAAAGATTAGAACAATACGGATTACCAGTGAATAAATGCTAGAAGGAGGTCCTTCTGAAAATTCTAGGCATAGGAATCTGGGAGTATAGGCTGACCTATACTAACTGGATTTTAAGCCATACAAGATAATATTATACAGACACCCCAGAGGTTGTTAGAAGCAATCTCAGACTTACCTGATACTTGGTTTTCAGTCATATGTTTACTGCTAGATAGATCAGTTTCAACAGCTGTGCCTCATTATCACAACTATCTTGAAGGCATGTTTATAGGTTATGTGTTTCGTACAGTACGAGCCTCTCACAGTCAGAATTATAATAATCACCTGCTTGAAAAGTACACTGATTGGCTGGGCACAGTGACTCATGTCTGTAATTCCAGCACTTTGAGAGGCTGAGGCATGCAGATCACTTGAGGTCAGGTGTTCGAGACCAGCCTGGCGAACATGGCGAAACCTCATTTTTGCTAAAAATACAATAATTAGCCAGGCATGGTGACTCATGCCTGTAATCCCAGCTACTCAGAAAGCCGAGGCAGGAGAATCGCTTGAACCCAGGAGGTGGGGGTTGCAGTGAGCGGAGATCGTGCCACCGTACTCCAGCCTGGGTGACACAGACTGTCTCAAAAAGAAAAGAAAACTTATTGGAATATTCCCTTTCAGTATAAAAAAACTCAGACCTTTTAAAGGAACTTAAATACAGGAAAGGTGTATTTCCTCCAATAGCAGAAAACTTATATAGCATCTTTTATGTACAACTGCTTTCAGTATTTAGCTTACTCAGTTCTCACAACTGCGTGAGAACAGGGAGGCCACAGAGTGATGATCTGTCCAAAGTTACACGGCTTGTAAGGGGAAAAGCCAGGATTTGAATGCAGCCGATTTGGCTGGAGAGCCCACCCCTTTAACCACCAGGCTGCTGCCTCTCGACACCACATCCATAGTGCTTCCTATGGGCCAGGAACTGCTGGAGCATGCTCACTACATACTCTGCTTTTTGTCTGCAAACAACTCATCTGACAAGTCAATACGGGCTTTCACAAAACCTTCATTTCGAGCATACTTCACATTTCAACCCATAGGGTCAATGTCATGCTGCCAGAACAATTAGAGGAAATTTGATGAGCTACTCCGTAGGCAGACTGTTCCAACAAGAAGATTTTGCAAATAAATTAACTTTTAGTGTTGGCAAACATCAATTATGACTAACAAGACAGGAAAATGCCAGAGTTTACAAACATCACAGTGTATAACATTAATTGGCATTCTTTACTAAAAGTCTTCTGTGGGGCAGGTGTTACAGGCCATAAGGTTCTACATCATTATTTTATTTATATCTCAAAACAACTCGATGAGGTATATGTTAATTATTTAATTGAATCTCAAATGTCATAGGTTGTAATTACACAATTATGTACTAGTAAGAAAACAAAAAGTGTTGGCAATTGAATGAAGACACACCATCAGTTCTAACATGCATTCTAATGTCAGCGATGTTAAAATGTGAAAAAAATGTATCTTACTCTGATGAAATATGGCCTCATTCCCATCATACAGATGAAGAAATAGACTTCATGAAGTTAAATTGCCCAAGATCACACGGTTAGCAAGTGCTACAAACGGAGCTCACAGCCAGGTGGATCTGACTGGAAGCCCATGCTCTTAACCATTTGAGAGAGTGTCTCGGTCTGTGTTTGCAGTGCATAAAGTGACATTAAATATTGCTTTGTTGTGTTTAATGGATCATCAGTACATTGTAGGCTGGTAACTGAAATCCTGAGATGACTCTTCAGGGCTTTATTATCCATTAAGACAATTTAAACTGACCAAACAGGCCTAGAAAAGGAAACCAGTCTGCTCCATTTCAGCTATGTAGGCAGCTTCAACATTACAGCTTTCAAGCAATAGTTTCTGTCTCATTGTCCTGAAATCATTCCTCATTCTAGCTTATAATAAAAAGAAACTTTTTAATATAAAATAAGACCTTTGTTTTCTAAAGATATTGCTTGGCCTGCTCTTCAGCTCACAAACAAAAATACAATGTCTTTTACTTTTAGCAACTCAAGATGTTTCCTAACTATGGCAGGGTTTGAGATTTGAGAACAAGCAAACAAGACCACAGGAAGCTTAAAGAAGCATACAGCAATTTCATAAAAATGCTTTTCGCCGTAAAGACCCACAAGACAGGAAAACAGAAAATGCATACATACTTGACTCAGAATTCCAGTTTTTTTCCTAAGAGGCAACAGCAGCTTTAAACATTGCCTTCTTCTTGTGTAGAATTACGCATGTACAGTACACAACTTCAGTTTCTGTTCTAAAAGCATTATGAGCTATTGTTTTTTGATGGTCTCTTGAGGCTAAGGAAAAATGTTATTGGTAGTCTGAAAGAATAGGTTTTAATATAGGCATTTAATTTTCTTTCCGTATACTCCCTGATTAAAACAAGCTTTGCCCCATTTTCTACTTTTCTTTTGAAAATCCTCTTTACCCACATCAACAAAACAGCATAATGGCTATAGCTGTGACTTTGGCTCTGTTGCCCTAGGTTCAGATGCAGCGTGGATTCATCTCTTACACTATGGCCAAGCACTGAGTCAACTTTGATGACATTGGCATCATTTAACTTCTAGTTTTAAAATCGTTTAGTTTTGCTCTCCAAAAAGTTAAGCTAAATGATGGTATGATAGAGTTTATTAAATATAATTCTTTTGAGATTAGTTGAGAAGAAGTTTAAAAAAAAAATCATACTGCTCCTGCCAGGCATGGTGGCTCACGTATCTAATCCCAGCACTTTGGGAGGCCGAGGTGGGTGGATCACGAGGTCAGGAGTTCAAGACCAGCTTGATCAACATGGTGAAACCCCATCTCTACTAAAAATACAAAAATTAGCTGGGTGTGGTGGTGGGTGCCTGTAATCCCAGCTACTCTGGAGACTGAGGCAGGAGAACTGTCTGAACGTGGGAGGCGGAGGTTGCAGTGAGCTGAGATTGGGCCACTGCACTCCAGCCCAGGCCACAGTGCAAGACTACGTCTCAAACAAACAAACAAAAAAAAAAAATGTACAGCTCCTTACCAATTACTGAAATAAACAGAATATTTAAATTCTCTAGGATAAATATATATAAATTCAACTTATAAAAGTGGGGCTATTTGGGGCATTTAGAGTTACCCCCTCACCAATATTATAATATTATTAGTGTTTCTGGGCTATAGAACTATTATGCTACTTATTTCTATAAATATTTTTCTATTTCATATATTTTTGCTCTAATTATTTTTAAAAGTAAAAAAAGTAACAAGAACAACAAAAAATTCACCCCAAATTCAACTTGGATATTACCATAGTCTGGAGAGGTCAAGGAAATCTCTAGAGAGGGCCAGTTTAGAATCACCCAGGTTTAACTGCAAACCACGTGCTTTCAAACAAAGCATGCTACTTTTTCATCATCACATTTAAGTTATACCTGTTGGAGCTGGATTAACAAGTGTGTTTTGATTTCAAGAGACAGAGTATGGAATATTCTGATAAGACTTAATACTGACACCTACATAACCAGAAAAGAAAATGTTGAAGTACACAAATTGGAAGTCTGGGCTTGGCTCCAGAGTTCACACAACTAGAATGAATGTTTGAGTTGTGCTGGGATTAAACAGTCAGTTCTGATTCATTCAGTTCCACTGGCATGAGCCCTTTCCGTGCATTGGACACCATGTAAGGTATTTTTAATACAAAATTTCTTCCTAGCAACTGACAGTTAGGTACTATTGCACCCACTTTTTGCTCAGATGGGTTAGGAGACCCAACGCATCTTAGGCAACCAACCTGGCAAATGGTGGAGCCGAGCTGAGGTCCGTGCTCAGGCCGGTGGAGCTCAGGGCTGAGTTCTTACCACTGTGCTATCTGAACAGTACCTGGACCCACATCCTCCTGGAACTTAGACTCCATTACAGAAATACTAGAATATAAGAAAAAATGTAAAGAAACGATCCAGAGGTATAAACACACTGTTACAAAAATTCAAACAACCGGTGGGGTGCGGTGGCTCGAGCCTGTAATCTCAGCACCTTGGGAGGCCGAGGCGGGTGGATCATGAGGTCAGGAGTTCAAGACCACTGTGGCCAACATGGTGAAACCCTGTCTCTACTAAAATACAAAAATTAGCTGGGCGCAGTGGCCAGCACCTGTAATCCCAGCTACTTGGGAGGCTGAGGCAGAAGAATCATGTGAACCCAGGGGGTGGAGGTTGCAGTGAGCCAAGATTGCATCACTGCACTTCAGCCTGGATGACAGAGCGAGACTCTGTCTCAAAAAAAAAAAAAAAAATTCAAATAACCAAAAGACCTAACTAGATATGTGTGGGAGTTTTGGGGCACAATGGAGGGTGGAGAGCAGGAGAATGCTTCCAGCCAGAGCCTGGATGAAAGAAGGGACTTCATGGAAGGGTGGAATTTTTATGGATATGATGAAAGGTTGGGTAGGACAAAGGTGAATCAGAAAGACGAAACAGGAAATCTGTGGGTTAGTAACACATGAGTATCAGTAGGAAGTAGGAAGAGATCAAGCTAGAAATATGCCTTGTGACTATTACAGCAGACATTTGAGGCTCAAGGGGAGGAGTGTGGATGTCATTCACCAGGCCATGGGGCTCACTGGAAAGTTCTGAGTGAAAGCAGCTTTAGAAAGATTAATCTGGTTAGTGAGTACTGGAAGCAGGCCAAGTCACTAAGAGTCAATTCCCTGCAAACAGTTTGACTTTCAGTGAGCAAGATATGTATTATTATTCTCATTTTAAAGATGAAGAAACAGGCTCAGAGGGGTGAAGGAGCTTGCCCAAGGTTGTGGTTAGTAAACAGAAGAGGTAGGGTGTGAATCAAGCATCTCTGTGCATTCGACCCAACTACTCCGAGGAATGTCTGTGGACTGGCAGCTTCGGATACCCTGGGAGCTCACCAGGAATACAGACCTACTGAATCAAAGTCTGCATTTTCACAGGATCCTACATGCACATTAAAGTTTGAGAAGCATTAGAGTAGGCTATACTTTCTTTTTATAATGATCTGTAGAATTACTGGGAAAATATTCACCTGGCTACAAATCTAGCTCTTGGGGGAGTACATTGGGTAGTTTCCTCACACAAAAGATGAGACTTAACTAAGAAAAGGAACTTTCTGTATTTCATTCTCATAAGGAGGCAAACAAGTCAAAAATTTAAAAACCGAAATTGTAACCCAGCTGTGTGTCCTTGGGCAAGTCACTTAGCCTCTCTGAATTTTAGCTTCCTCATCTGCATAGTACTTGGCCTGTAAGAATCAAATGAGATGGTGTCTGTGAAAAAAGCTTCTACGCAGGGAACTCATTATAAACACGGAAAGCACTGCTATAAGAAGACATGGCTATAAAATATGTTATTTCACAAAACAAATCGGAAGAAAGAAAAAAGACAGAAGAAAGAAAGAAAAAGAAAGTGAAAAGAAAGAAAGGCAGGGATAATATACCAAAGTTAGCCGAAGGAAAACTAGCCTCGTTGAAGCAGGAGCATGAAGAGCTAATGCATAGCAGCCCTAAGGAATAGAGTCCAGGAAAGTTAATTTCTGATTCTCACAGGTGTTTCTGAAAATACAGACAGTACCACACATGCAAGTGGGAAGAGTAACAAGGGCCTGTGTGGTCTTGGCCCCAAGTCACAGACCTGAGGTCGGTAAAGCCATAAAAAATTAAAAATATAGTTACATGGAAATTAGGGGAATGAAAAACAGCTCATAGGAGGAAAAATTAGTACAGATTTTAAATCTTGGAGCAAAGGAACCTACATAATGAATTAATAATGGAACATCTGTTACCAATGTATTGCAGTTACCACAGAAAGTGGAGATACATTAACTGATTTCAAGCAAGAGATTCTTTCGTTAGCCAGAGTATCGAGGGAGGGTAGACACTGAAGTTAAAGAGCGATTACGACTCCTCATCCCCGATTCTTTGACATACACAGATTGAGGGTTTCCTATTAGCAGGCACTGGGCTAAAATTCTGGGACTACAAAGTACAGAAAACACAGTTCCTGCCTTCGATTTGCTAATAATTCAGCACAGAAACAGTAATTATAATGCAGAGGAGAAAGTGAAAAGCTCCATAAAATAGTTATAAATAAGAGAGTATGGGAATTCTGGGGCAAGAAAGTGTTTACATCACTGTAAGAGGTATTAAGAACGGCTTCCTGCACTAGGTACACAACCAGTTTTCCAAGAATCCAGGACATTATCAAACATTGATATTATTATCAAATAACCTGGCGAGAGTTTTCTTGCTCAATGATGCTGTGATTGTCATGATTCTGATATAAAATAACTGATTAAATTTTAGTATACCTAGGACTGAGGAAAAAACTAAAACTTAGGTAGCAGTAACTGTGACATTACTTTGGCACTTCTGTACTATGGTAACCCAAATCCATATCGTATTTCAAAAGATGTAAAAAGAAAATCGGATTGGTTTTAATTCAAACAACCAATTAATTTATTGAAACACTGGCGTCAAGTGACTCTTCATTGATTTGTGGCCGAATACTGACATTAACATATGAAGACAGTATCGATGTCCAGAAAGCTGGTTCATCATCCCTCTCCTTTCTCCCCAACCCCTGTGAGATTAGCAAAATATCTGTGAGGCAGGGAAGGGGGAGTAATAGTTGTAGCATGTATTGTGCGGGTAGTCTGTGTGCATAGACAGTTAAGTTTTTTTATATTGGTCACCAGGAAAAATATGAAAAAACTTCCTTTTCACACGTGGTAGGTCATTGGTATATTCCATAAAAATCAAGTAAAACATATGTCAAGTGATTACAGTTGTGAGATGTGCTAGTCAATTGTCCCACTTCAAGAACTAAAATCTTAATAGTTTGGATAAGAGGAGAATAATGAAAATCAGAAAATATGTCACATTTCTTTTATTTTTGTAATTGCTCTAAAGCTAAGCAGTACTCCCTAGGAAGATTTTAGGAGGATGTAGTAACATTAGACATACTAGAGATACCTAGATGGCAGAAAGAAAAAAGTTAAAATTTGTTAATGGAAGGGACAGAATAGAGTGTTAACCAACAATTTTTTAAAAAGAAATTTCATGCATGTGATATATAAACTGAATTTTTTGAAGGGGTGTCAATAAATGCATAAGCTCTGGGTTTGCTAAACTTCTGAAGGACATGAGCCTGTAATTGGCCTTTCTCATTTCTGTCTTGTTAACAAGTATATAAATAAGAGAAGGCTTCAGTAATTGGCTCAGAGTTACTAATGAATTAATTAACTTCAGTCTATTTTACCTAACCTTTAATAATAAGAGTCTTTTTTTTTTGCGGGGGGAGTCTAGCAATAGGTCTGACAGACTCAAAAAACAGACATGCAGCAAAGCTCTTGAAAATTAATGAGAAACGAGGAAAGAATCAATGTACATTCTGCTTGCAGAGAACTGACACAAAAAAGACACAATAAACCATGAACAAACACAGTCAGTTTAAAAAATAGGTTAGAAAAAGTGGGCAAATTCAATTATAGAAGTAATTAGAAGATATAGGGCAAGCTGCCTTTTGGGACTGTGCCAGAAAACATGAATTAATATGAGTGAATAGAAAAAGCCCATGTAGTAATTAAGAAGCAATCACCTATGGCAGTGAGTACCTGAAAACAGGCTGCAAACTATTAATTCAGTGATCAAAAATATTTTTAGATGATTAATATGGCAAATTTATTTTAAAAGACTAATTTCTGGAAAGATATCAAGACAATAGCACACTATTTGTTCCTCTGGCATTTATATAGCTAATTAAATTTTATAATTTGAACAACAGTCACCATTATCTGAAAACAGTAAAAGCAATATTTCACCTCTTTTTAAAAAGAAACAGTGGTTCTAAAATCAATAACTTAAACCCAGCTCCAGCTGTCCTCCTGTAAGTACCTAAACCTCGAGTATTACATTTTTTAATGCGTATTTTTCTTATACATCTGTTTTAGTAATATTGAACATTTGAATGAATGTACATATTCTCATACCTGGGCATGGATTCCACACACTGTTTAATTTCAACACTATCAAATAAAGGCAATTTAATGTACTATTTGTGCATCAAAGACTTTCTTACTTGGTCAACAGAGGTCTGTTACTTCAGTACACCCCATTCCTCCCTCAGAATACAAAGGCATAGACATGTTATAGTGAAGAGTGCTTTACAACACACAGAAGGCTAATAGCTTCTGAAATAGGTGATTATCAGAGCCCCGTAGAGCAAGATGAGGGTCTGGCTGGTAATAAATAACCTTGCAATATGAATTATTCTATTTCCACAGCCTTAAGAAAACATATGTTCCATTGTGGATCGAAAAAGTCTGAAAAATGCTGTCTTTTTGGAAATAACGGGGAGCTACTAAAACCAATCAGTCTGTCAGCAGGAAGTTACTGAGCACCTACTAAGGGCAAGAGGCAGAGGCAAATTCTGAAATACTAACCTGGTAGCAGAATTCTTTCTGTGAAATATCTCCTTTCAGAAACCAATAAATAATAACCCTTGTATGCCATGCTTTAGAGAGGCTAGATTTTTAATTACTAAATTTGCTCATAGATTCATGCTCTTTTAAATTTAAACACTTTTTTTTTTTTTTTTTTTTGGTAGGGATGGGATCGTACTATGTTGCACAGGCTGGCCTCAAACTCCCGACTTCAAGTTATCCTCTCACCTTGGCTTCCCAGGGTGTGGACGATAGGCATGAGCCCCCACAACCAGCCTAGGATTAAAGCTATTTTTTGAGGTTAAGGTGCAAACTGATGACCTACAAAGCAGAGCAAACTGGACATTCACGGCGAGTCACCATTGCAGAAGGCATGGAAGGCAGATGTATGGGTACTGGAGAAAAGTTTAAAATGAAGGATTTTGACAAGATACCAAACTGAGCAGATTTTAGATCTGTCTAGTGTTTTCATTATCCATATTTTTCTCTTTTTCTTAAAAACAAACTGGGAGCTTTTGAAAAGAGAACCTAAGAAAAGAGAGCTGCTAACACAAGTCTCTCGTTCCCTGAGTTTGTTTCATGTTGATTATCAAAACATAGGTACGGCAACAGCAAACAAGCAGCTCCTCTGCTGCCAGCTGAGGATGATGACACAGGCTCCCCGAGAGACAGGCAATTGGGAACTAGCGAAGTGAGGACAGCTTAGAGGTGTGGGGGCTGAGAAGGGCTGCCAGCTGAACAGGACCCACTCACCATGAAATGTTAATGTGTCAATAAAGGAGAAAAGCATGAATGAACCACAAAAAATCTGAAAATGACTCAGCTGGCTGGAGATGGAATGTAGGCTTTTTGCCAAAGTAAGGTATTCAGGGGCACACACCCTAATAATAGAGGAAAAGCAAAGGCTGCTCCCTCATTTTAGAAAAAGAAAATACTTGGGAAAAAGGAGAGAAATGGCATTTTCTTCAGAAATAAACTTTGTTCCTTTGTTTTTTCTTCCTCTCTTCCTTCCATCCAACAAACATTTTCTGAGTTCTTACTTCTGCTAGGCACTGTGACAGGAATGGAGAAGGAAGAGCAGGAGCGTGGAATGTAAAGATAAATGAGATGTAGCCCTGTGTCCAAAGCTCCTGTGACACAGGAAGGACAGATGTGCACAGCTCACTCCAGTACAAGGCAGTGGCCTAAGCGCAACAGAGGGGATGAGGTAAGCTGTAGAGGTAGGGCCACAGGAAAGGAGCCATTTGCTGGGGGCTGCAGCAAATCCAAACAAGTTTTCAGAGAGGAGGTAGTGCTTATGCCTATCTGGAAGAATGATAGGCAGAAATGGAAGAAGGAAATTTCAATTGGAAGGAACTTTCTCTTACCCTGCTTTCATCTCTAACTTCCTCTTTTTCAAATCACAGTTATTTCAGGAAAAGCAAGCACACAACTATGACTTGTGTGTATATACAACAATGGTGTGTGTGTGTAGGGGCGGGTGTGAGACAAAAGACGGGTGGGAAGGGGATTTTTCTGGAATTTATAATACTTCCTCCTCATGTCTCAACTGCTATTTAGTAGTTAACCTATATTAACTACTAAATATAGGTTAGTATATATATTTTTGTTTTAAAACACATTATTTTGTTTTTAGCAATTTGAATAACATCTGGGTCCTGTTTGACTGGAGAATGTGATCTTCCAATAGCTTCTACTTTTCATGTTTGATGGCTTTGTCATTTTGTGATAAGTCCTTATTCTAGCTTATGGCTTGACGATTCTCCTGGGTTTTACTGTGTTTATACATGCATTCAATTATTGCTTTATTAATGCATTCTTTCCTTTTCTAATCTTACTAATAGGCAAGTATTCTGCTAACATAGTTTATTCCTTTCTTCTAGTCTGGAAATTATGCCATTTCTAACATGAAACATGGAAATTATGCTAAATACACTGACTAAAAGATCAGACTTAAGCATATATGGCTGTGTCCTATACAGAATTGAACATCAAAACCAATATTGGTTTTTGTTTTAAGTTTCATTTTTTTAGAGATGGGCTCAAGGAATCCTTCTGCCTCAGTCTCCTGAGTAGCTGGAACTACAGGCACGCATCACCACGCCCAGCCCAATTTTGTTCCTGACAAATGTAGAGGCCAGTGGGATCATGTAGACTGGTTTGTTTTTCTCTTGAGAGGTTTTCAAAGGAACACTCTAGAGCAAAACCTTGGTTAAGGTAACTAGAATAGGAGTATCTGTAAATGGAGAATTTCAGACTGGGACGGGTCAAAAGTTTCCTACCTATAAAATCAGCTTTGTTTACTGGATAAACAAAATCTGTTTCCATGTCTCTCTAGAGGCTAAGGAAGGAAAAGTGACTATTATGCATGAATATTAAGTCATTTAAAGGATTCTTTTTAAGTACTCTGCTAGAAACAAGGGATACAAAAATGATTAAAACATGAGCCTAGCCCTCAAGGAACTATTTCTCTCAAGAAGCAGATAAGCTGGATAAGCAAATCAATTATTATTATATAGCCGTGATAAGATATAAAAGTGTGAGAGCGCAAAGGAGGGGTATCTTAATTAGACTGGGGGGGGGGTAAAAGGGTAACATGCCGAAACTGAGTTTTAGGAATGAGAATTTAATTAGCTGAAGAAGGGGGCAAAGGAAGGTGCTGCATAAAACAGCATGGTGAACTTGGGAAGGTCTTTTTGTGAGCATACAAAGTACTGACTTAACAGGGTGGGGATGGTTAAAATAGCCCTTACACGGACCAGGCTGTCCAGCATTTTCAGTTTCTCAACTCATTTCCTTGTCCCAACTGCTTTTCTTCTACTCAAGTTTTCTGGACCGGGTGAAATGGAAAGTCTCGTCCATGGACATTTCAGAATTTGAGAGCTTCTGGCCTAGAGTGCAGTGATGGGGTTTGTCATTCATGCCAGCGACCCAGGTGAAACAGTAATGGGTGAGATCACGATACACCGGTGTGCGTCTCACAAAGATGCTGACATCTGCGGAAATGCTTTCTTTCTCTAGACCAATGTTTTCTTTTATTTGAATTTAGAGCGTTGAATAAGCAGCTTGTCCAAAGACCTCAAAATGTTTCCTATCTGAACAACATCAAGAAAAGGACCCAAGATAATTGTTAGCAAGAAGATTGATCTTGAGAATTAGCTCTAGCGTATTGAATGTTAAAGGGGTGTATTAGAAATGTCCACTCCATTTATAAATTCTCTGCTTAGCTAACTCCAACTTACTCCAGAGAGAGAGCAAGGTATCAGTTCTCTTGCTCTCTCTCTCTAAAGATATGTCTCATTTATCTTTATATTCCCCTCTCTCTCTCTGTCTCTGTGTGTGTGTGTATGTGTATGTGTGTGTATGTTTGTATGTGTGTGTATGTGTATGTGTGTGTAGTTTTCATTTCTGAAAGGTTTGCCTCATATTCTGTATTAGATCACTGTGTGTGTATGTGTATGTGTATGTGTGTGTATGTGTATGTGTGTGTATGTGTGCGTATGTGTATGTGTGTGTATGTGTATGTGTATATGTGTGTGTGTATATGTGTGTATGTGTGTTTGTGTGTGTATGTGTGTATGTATGTGTGTGTATACTTTTCATTTCTGAAAGATTTGCCTCATATTCTGTATTAGATCACATTCTTCGGTTGTGTTTTTCAGTACTTTGCACTTTTCCTTTGTAGCATTTAATATGGCTCCAATTAAATACTGAATTACATAATTAATGGTCTCACATCAGTTTCTTTAAGTAGGATGTTAGCTTCAAGAGGGCAGGAATGGTGGTTTCTACAGCAATATCCACAATGCCTAGCCACATTTCTGGTATATAGTAGGTGCTCAATATATATATTTTTGAATGTTTTATTTGCTTTTATACCAGTTTCAGTGAAACTCAAATGCAACAAATTAAAATGGACCAGAACTACTAAGTAAAACCAGATCTATAGCGTCTAAAGCTAACTGGATTCTTCAGAAGTCTCTCAAATCTGACCCCAGCTCCTAGGAGAATTCAAATTATGGGACCAGGTTATGCCCTGTTAATGCTTTTAGCTGACCTCCTCATAGCAGTTTGGCTCAAAATAAATTCAACATCTTCCCATTCATCTGTGTCAGGACATCTTGATTACTGCAACTCGTTTTTCTCGGGCCAGAGCTTCCTTCATTTTTGAGTTCCAACTGGACAAGTCACTGTGCCAAGCACTTGGGACACAAACATGAATCACGCCTGTAATCCCAGCACTTTGGGCGGCCGAGGTGGGTGGATCACAAGGTCAGGAGTTCAAGACCATTCTGGCCAAGATGATAGAACCCCATCTCTACTAAAAATACAAGAAAAAATTAGCTGGGCATGCTGGCATGTATCTGTAATGCCACCTACTTGGAAGGCTGAGGCAAGAACTGCTTGACCCCAGGAGGCAGAGGCTGCAGTGAGCCGAGATGGCACCACTGCACTCCAGCCTGGGTGACAGAGCGAGACTCTGTCTCAAAACAACAACGACGAAAGCAAAAACCATATAAAGGCATGACCCTGACCTCAGGAGAGTGGCCGGCTGCCACCTGAGTGGCAAGACTGTCTTCAAGAAAACCCTGCCTGGAATTACGCCACAAGAACATCACCCTTTCAGATTAAAGGATCTGGTCCCTGTTATGATACATATCATTCTGAAAATCATAACTTCTTTAAAGCTACTACTAACCACATTTACCTTCATGGTAATGAAGTATCTGAGAGTGTGTTTTGTTGTTGTTGTTTTTCCTTTTTTAAGAGGGAGTCTTGCTCTGTCGCCAGGCTGGAGTGCAGTGGCATGATCTCAGCTCACTGCAACCTTTGACTCCCAGTTTCAAGCGATTCCCCTGCCTCAGCCTCCTGAGTAGCTGGGACTACAGCCGTGCGCCACCACGCCCAGCCAATATATATTTTTTTGTTTTTAGTGGAGACAGGGTTTCACTATGTTGGCCAGGATGGTCTTGATCTCTTGACTTGGCGATTCGCCCACCTCAGTCTCCCAAAGTGCTGGGATTACAGGCATGAGCCACTGCGTCCGACTTGAGAGGGGGTCCTGACCCATAGGGACAAGGATAGGGAATATGGATGTTAGGAGCATGAGAGGGAGAGGGACAAGAAGTGCCAGTAAGTCAGGAATGCTCTGGAAGAATGGTGCCTGGCACATAACAGACACAAGGCAATGCTTGGTTGAGTAAATAAAAGATAAGCTACTTTCTTCACATCAGTTGAAGGCTGGCCCTACCTTTGGCTGCTTCCTTAGGTAACTGGCAGTTTCTGGTTAAGAAAATGTTTACAGAATATGAGACGGATGGCTGCAGCTGTTCGGAGTTGACGCCAAACCCCAATCACACTGTTACACTCAAAGACTTTACAGGGACAACACACAAAACGTTTCTTTTCTTTTTTTATCACCACTAAATCAAGAGGATTTCCATTTTCAGAAATATTATAAGAAGGAGTTGTACCCTGTTTTCAGAGGTTTGATGGAAGCTTCAGCTTAGATGCATATGCTGGGTTCTCTTAGCTATTCCAACCTTTCTTTTTAATTGAAGAAACTCCAATAGACTTAAATTGGTCATGAGAACGAGTGGTGATGTTTCAAAAGAGGACAAACGCCATACTGATGTCTGAATACTAAGGTTCTTTTCCATGTCTGTGAGTATAATGCTTGCTTACACATACTAGCAAAGAACACAATTAGCATACTAATTTGATTCTTTATCTAAAGAATGGAAGATTCTTTTGACACAGACAGCTGTCCATGAATAGCAAGGGTGACCTCTGGTCAGTTTTCCATCTGTCTTAGAGTAAAGAGTCCAGACTTAGGCACACATTAGCTGTATGACCTTGGGCAGCTTTCTTGCTACTTTTTCTCAGTGTCTTCCTCTGTAAAATGGGAGCACATCTAATACTTGCCCCACAGCGTTGTAGTAAGGATTCAGTTATCACTTTGTTCACAACAGACACTGTAATTTTTTATTTTTTTTTGAGATGGAGTCTTGCTCTGTCTCCCAGGCTGGAGTACAGTTGCTCAGTCTCAGCTCACTGCAACCTCTGCCTCCTGGGTTGAAGCAGGTCTTCTGCCTCAGTCTCCTGAGTAGCTGAGACTACAGGCCCGGGCCACCATGTCCAGCTAATTTTTGTGTTTTTTGTAGAGATGGGGTTTCACCATGTTGGCCAGGCTGGTCTTGAACTCCTGAACTCGTGATCCACCTTCCTTGGCTTCCCAAAGTGTTGGGATTACAGGCGTGGGCCACTGTGCCCGGCCACTGTAATATTTTTAGACTCTTGTCTGAATTTTTTTTTCTTCTTAGGAAATTTGCAGTAATCCTAGGACTCTTTACTTGTGCCTGCCTTTAAAGAGAGGGATAGAGAGAGGTTTTCCTGCATCCATTTTGAGCTTCCCTGTGAACTATGTGGGATTAAGTTTGCCTTGACTTTATTCAAGAGGTCACAGTTTCCTTCTTGCCCTTGGTTCCCGGGAGTATAAGTCTGCACAGGATGCATAGAAGCAGTGAGTGGAATGTCTTAGGCTCATCTAGTGGTCATTGGAAGCTCTCAGAGTATCAGGTTGACAAATCAAAACAGCACCAATTACAGCTGCATGACTAAAGATTCCTAACATCTGCCTACACTGATTCCCTCTCCCCCACCTTATCCCCTTCCTAGGCCAGGGGCTCTCAACCTTGGCTGTACTTTGGAATCATCTGAGGAGCTTCAAACAATACCGATGTCTGGGTCCCATCCTCAGAACGTCTGATTTCACCTGTCTGGAGCATAGTCTCAGTACCGGGCTTTAAAAAAGTTCCCCAGAAAATCATCACACTTTGTACAGTAAAAACTTTAAAAATAATATAGTTTTCAATGTAAAGTCTAAGCTAACACGTGTCAATAATGCAATTAGTAAAAAGACAGAAATTTAGTCACAGCACAAAAGGTTGTTATGCTATTAATATTTCTGTATTTTGTGATTATTTCGATCCTACTTTAAGGTAAACAGTAACTCTGTCCACTCTTGTTCCGTAAACAAGGCTGTTGAGTGAAACCTGGTGTGAGGAGACACCAGGCTGGAAGGACAAAAGCAGTAAGACATGCTCCAGTCATTTGCTGAAAAACCCCTAGGAGCCAACGGTTGGTCAGAGGACCCTCTCAAGTTTCAGCTCCAGGAATCTAAGGATCTCTCATTTCTTAGTAGCTCTGTCAATTTAGTTGCCAGTTTCACTAAGAGGGTATGTTTTAACTCCAGTTTCATGAAATCAATGTGCCATGATCAGTTGTGATTATGTTGTAAGAAATATGAAATAATAATAAAGTTCTGGTGTTTGCAGACAATATATTTAAGAATAATTACAGCACATTCAAGAGTATCCTTGCAATAGTATTGCTTTCACTCCTACCCCAACACACTGCTTTGAATGGGAGAATATGATGAAGTTACAATTACCATGGGGGACTGCTATTTGACATGAGTGTCCCTGTGGAACAAAGCTTGGGGTTTTACAAAAACCAACCTGCCAAGTTAAAGAAGTTCTTCACTGACCTCAAGTTTGCAGCAGCACATACTAATGGAGGGTGAAGGAGAGGCCCGGACAAAGGACCTTCTCTTGGTCCAGAACCCAGTACCCAGTCTCTTTTTTGGGGACAGAAAGAACCTTGTTTTCTTACATTGGTGAAGGAAGCTTGTTTATAAAGTTACACCTTAAGCTATCTCTGCACTGAAAATGAAGAAAAAAAAAAAAGTCTTAAGTAATTCTGTCAATCTCTTCTCACCACTAAAAATCAGTTTATAAACATGTTATGTGCAAATACAAACTTTTTAGGAAAAAATAAGGCCAAGTCATTATATATATGTGTGGGGTGGGGATTCTCCTGATATATCAAGTGCTTGTGATCTCACTGGTAATTTTAATGTCTTCTGCTGAAGATGAAGGAATGAATACTTCATTTAGCTTTTTCATTTGCTAACTAAACTTGCTAGTTGCATGAAAAGAGAAATTATCAGTTAAGTAATTTAACTCAACACTGAATTTTTTAAAAGTTCTGAGCAGAAGGGAAAATGAGGCTTGAAGATGAGGCCTGGAGAAGGGAGAAGAAAGGAGGGAGAAATATTGTAAACACTCAATAAATGATGGTTGGGAGGTAGTTGCCAGGGTGGTGATGATGATAATGAATTTCCCTGAGAACTGTTTTCAAAGTAGCGATGTACAGAAGGGAACATGCTACTCTGCCTTTTAAGAGCAATGAGCTATTTTGAATATTACTTATAACTTTTGGTGCCGGCAGTCATGTTTTTCTGGTAAGAAGTTTAGAATATAAAATAAAGGATTTTTGAGGAATTTAGTATATGCAAATTGAAATCACCTGGATGCTGTTTTTCACTCTGCTACTAATCTCCATGGTTTAAGACAAATTGTATAACCGTTCTATCCTTCAGTGTCTCAATTTTCATTTCAACATTTCAACTTATTAGTGAGTCATCTTATGTGGAGTCCTTTGGGTTAACTGAGTTAAGATCTTACTTTTTTAGTTTTTAAAGTAAAATGGATCAGAATGAGCAAACACATTTAAAATATACAGTTTGTGATTTAGAGTCCTCATTTTCATATGGCCAGTGGAGGGAAAGGCCACGCTCAGACATCAGGCAAAGTGTGATGGATTCCTATTACTCTCTGTTACTACCAGTTCTCTTAGTAACATTAAGTTGCAGAAAATTAATGGGTGACAGCTCAGGAATGAACTGCTTATCAAGAGAAAACCAGGACGGTTTGGGGGTACTTCTCTAAACTTTCAAAACAGACAACTATCCTGACTTCCCATAATCCATTGCACTGGGTCACTCCCTGAGACAGAATTCTGCAAGGGCCGGTCTGACACAGGCAGCATTTGTTGCGCTATTGATGTTGAGACACTACATTTTCTTTTCCTTCCATCTCTTACTCCTTATTTTAAACTGCTATTTATTCTATATTGCCTTTGATTTTACACTGACCCTAGCCTACAGTAGAGGAAATCTCAGTGTTTTTCATCCTGCAGATAATTTCTGGCTCTGTGATTTTAGATCCATTACCCTTTACGAGCTTTTATGTCACTAGAGGCAGCTTTGCATTTTAATAAAGTTTCCAATCCTCTAGGGCTCTCTCCCCTGAAACAGCCCCAGCTCCCCAGGGCTGCTGAAGAGTTGAGCAGAGAGAGTGGAAGCTTTTGTGGACAGTGATGCTGATGGCAGATAACTCCAGCTGTCATTACAAGATCATCCAGATAAGGAGGAACAATCAAGTAGGGGCTTACGGTCCACTTGAGTTTTTCTGATTGTAAAACCAGCCATTTTTCAATTTAAATAATTTAAGGATTCCAGCTTCTCTATACTCTAAGGCTCATTTAGCCTCTTATTAGCTAACTATTGCTCCAGTTCAAGAGGTGGAAGGGAAGAGTGCAGATTTTTGTTATTGTTAATTCACAGCAGTGGGTAGTGGCATGTAAATAAAAAATAAGCCAAACAAATTTGATGAGAAGAGAGAATAGGAATCCATAGAAATAATCATAATTGATTTTTAAAAGTTAATTAAAAGGAATAAAAAGAGATGAGTACTGTATGGCCTGGCATGTTGACAAACGACAGAGAGGAGAGACCGAATTAGAAGATTGATTCCCAGCTAACTAGGAGGAAGCGGACTGACACAGCTCTTAATTTTAACTTAAAAATCTCCAACTCTTTTCTAAGTCCTCTTCCTCACAGTATTCTGATAACAATTTTATGTCACATTGTTCCCATTGAAGGAAATGCTGGGAGGAGAAAGAAAAAAAGCAAAACAAAGTTGCAATATCCCAGAAGATTCAGCTCAGCACTAATCCACAGAATTCACCTGTAACACATCCCTGATGGAAAATGCAGCTAAGAAACTGTAGTTGGCATAAGGTCCTCTTTCTTTTTCTCTTAGTTATAAGCCTTTTTTTCTTTTAAATTTTGCAATCTTTCCTGCTTCCGTAATCTCTGTGATCAAAGGCCAGTCACCTACAATATTTACTTTCTAGTGGTATACACAGGAGGTAGGGTGCAAGGCATTCACTTTCATCCCAGAAAGTGAGACATTAGACAACGGTTCAACAAGAAGGTGAAGCCCTTCTTCAGCCTTTCAAGTGCTGCTCTCGGCAGGATCGTGATTCATATTTTTGTGTAGGAGCTCTAAGGATGAGAAGGATGCTGGAGAACCATGCTATGCCCACGGGCCTGTCTTTTCCTTTGCTTAGGGGACACATTCCACTCCCATGAAGACAGGTTACCCAGCATGAAGGTCAGAGCCTTAGAGACAGCAGGTTGGATAGTCAGAGGAAATATGTTCTGACAGAGGTAGGACCCATGGTTACCACCGAGAGTTGAATCTGACTGATAGATACTCTTTCAATTATGAGAAAGACAATGATAACATGCACACTCTTGATCAAACAAGGTCTCCTGCTGACACTTGAAAGGAATCTTCTTATTTGGAAGGTAACATCAACAGCTAAGACGCCGCGATAGGAGGGAAGACCAGAAAATATGTTTTCTCTTCTCTTTTCCCTCCTCCCTTCCTCTCCTTTTCTTCTCTCCTTCTCTTCCTATCTCCTTCTCTTCTAAGCAATAGAAGCCCATCTTTGAATTGCTAGAGAACTATCATAGACTCAATTGCTGATACATACATAGCTTTCAAGAAAATATTATTTCTATCTCTATTCAAAGACCAGACCACCGAACTGGTGGGCTTTTCCCCGCTTTCCCTCTTCTCTCATTTCAGAATGAGGAACAACAAGAACGACATAAAACAGCCAGATAAGCTATGAGTGTCAGAAACAGCTTATATTGCTCGTGCTCCCTGTATTCATTTATTCCTTTCTTTCTCCTTCCTCCCTCCCTCCCTCCCTCCCTTCCTTCCTCTCTCCTTCCCTCCCTCCCTCTCTCCCTCCCACCTTCCTTCCTTCTCTCATTTTTTCTTTCCTCCCTCCCGTGCTTCCTTTTCTTTCTTCCCTTCCTCTGACGTTCACATTAGAGCACTTGTAGTGACTTCTTTCCCAGGCTGTAAGCTCTGTAAAGTCAGGGGTTCTGGCTGATTTACTCATTGCTGTATTCCCAGCACTTAGTCCTATGCCTAAATATTTGTTGAGTGATTGAATTAATGGGATTTACTACCCATAAGATAAAGATAAAAGATTTGTAAACACAGAACCAGTTAACATAAATAGTACAAACATTACTTTATAGATCTTTTTTATCTGCAAAGGTTTGATTAGTGGAGAATTTCCTAAAATGTGTTAAAAATAATAGCTCTGAAGAATAAAAATAGACTTTTGACAAAATAGGTTGGGGGAACCTATGGAAAATAGTTTGGGGTACTCTACATTATACAGGGTTCAAAGAGATCTTTACTATTTCCCAGACTTTTTCAAGTACAGATTTTCATTGTGAATTTCTTAGAAACAGACATAAATTATTTGACCATGTTATCTTTTTACCTGGCATAGCTTATGAGGATGGTATTCCATAAAACATATTTTAAACAACTAGCATCTTAATTTAGTTTTTCAAAAAAATTTTCTTTCTTTTGGATTTAAGTGCTAATTGTTTTTTCTACAGTAAAAATTATCACTAAGCTAACACTACTGAACTGTGCAGTTAAAAATGGTGAAAGTGGCAAATTTCATTTTATTTTTATTTTGCCATAATTAAAATACTGTTTAAAAACATCTAAAATATTACTTTACTGAGAAGTAACAGGAATCTTTTCCCTAACAACTACAACAATCCAACCAGAATTAATGCTATTGCCCAATAAAGGACTTGTTTTTGGTCTATAATGTCAAAAAATTCCATTTACCACCTAGATACTATATCTTCAGGAAGCATCCTGATTTTGAACATATGGCTATGACTCTCTTGGTGTGAGCTTTTAGTAATATAGCTTAGGATGCCTGCACATACAGACCTATGACTGCGTTTGGTTAGGAGAGTAAGCCTGGAACCAGGAGACAAGAAACTGGGTGACAAAATTGACACTGTCACTCTCTCAGTGTACAACCTTGGGCAAGCGCTGTTTTCCTTTTCTAGAAGAGCCTCAGTCAGTAATTTTTCACCTCTTCCCTCCAGCATGGGATTTTCATGAGTAAAGACTAATGGAACTCTAATATACACAGCAGATAATAGCAGAGGTACTCTGGTCTCAAGGGGGCAGGCGGTCACTTGACTCTTTCCAAGTCTTACACCTGCTTCTAGGAGTTAAGACTGAAATAGAGAAGAATGTTTGTGTTCGTTATAAAGCTTGTGACCCAGACAGTATTCCGCTGTTAAAGAATGTAGAACACTGCTACACTACATGTGGTGAGCACCTTTTGAATTTCAACACATATTTTAGATTAAAAAATAAGAAAAATATTACCAGAATGTACCCTTCCCCCAGTCACTTTATGTATACATGTTAACATAAAAGCTTGATGGCAGGTTAAAATTGAATGCAAATATTATTCCTGAAAAGTTGCCCATTTATATAGTTTTCTTAGGCTCTCTTAGTTTATAATGGGAAGGTTTTGCTAATAACAAAAAGTGTTAATTACATAAATATGCGTGTTCTTTTTAAAGCCTTACACTATATTATGGATAATACACAATAGAAATAAATAGAAAACTGCTTCAACAGAAACACTGCTTCTTGAACAGCCTTTAACATCAGGACATGTTTACTGAGAAAATGCACTACTCATGACAGGGTTACCAAAGCAATATTAACCTTCTTGAAATGTAACACCAAAGTCAGACATAGAAATCGGTACCAGACATGGTAATGTAACTACTTTGTTAAGATTGTATATAGAATAAAGCAGATATTTAAAGCTGCATTAAGGTATGGATAAATAAAGAATCCTGTAGAAGATGTACAACACACAGACATCACAACTAAAATCATGATACAGATTGTCCTAAAGACAGCATTCTTGGAGAGGAAAACCTTGTGCTTTTTTTTCTTTATTTTTTTCTTTTGGGCACTGCTGCTTTTGCAATTTTGTGCAGGCTATCAAACATTAAACTTGTCCTTAAAATAAATTAAAAAAAAAAAAAGACAGACATATCTATCTTTTGGGGTAGGCATTTGTTATATTGACAAGTTACCAAACACTTTCACTATATCTGATAAGACTAATGAGTCATTGTAATCTATAATCAAAAACAATGTTTGCTTCTGCAAAAAATAATAATTTACCCCAAACTAGATTTTATCATAAGCAAAGAACTCAAAGTAGTGGTTTAAAATGTGTGATGAAATACACACTATAAAATTGCAATCACCATCAAATGCAAGTTAGGTTTACAAAATAATTTTTCAACAAATTAATTTTGTTGCTATTGTATTGTTGTAAGGCCCATTACTTGCCTAGTCTTGTAGTGTTGATGTTTAAAAGCAATTCATGTTTTAAAATAACCCTAAAATATTTCAATAAAATCTCTTAGGGAGTTTTTCTTATTCTAGAGAATGTTAGCTTGAGGCTTCTTTAAAAAATAAAGGTCAAAAGTCAGAAAGGATAATAGCTGATGGTTTTGATAATGCTAATTATATATTACCGAGAATAAAGGTAGAAAGGGAAATAGGAATACTAAAGAAAGATAAACATCCCAATGCTGGATTTAAAAAAAATAATGAAAAACCCTTAAAATGTCTTTGTACGTCACTGTCATAATTCAAAGACATAAGGAAGCCTGAATTAAAAATGTCAGTTTCTGTGAGTGTTGATAACTTGGTTCTTTGTTGGGCAAGTCAAAATGTGTCTGTTTGATAGGCAAAAATGACAGACTAAAAATGGGAGAAGAATCTAAAAAAAGAAACACACACACACACACACACACACACACACACACACACACACACACGACTTTTAAAAAAGGCCCATAATGTACTTGAAGGAGAAGACCTGTAGGGTAGGAGGCAATATCTTTAGGAAGTCATCAAGCAGCACTAAAAGGCAATGTCCATGGCCAATCAAAACAGTTTCTCTGACTGCTGGGGTTCTTGCATCTCTGTCTTTACACTAGACTGCAAACCCTTTGTACTAATTACCAGACTGTACCAGATTTTCTGGTTCAGTTCAATCTCATAATTGACTGACAGTGATGGGCAAGGAGGGGGAAAAATTCAGGCTCACCACTGCAAGCAGAGGGTCAGAAATGGTTTCACAGAGAGCTAGTCACAGCCTGGCACTGAAAGCAGGGTTAAGCAAGCATCATCAGCAAGTTCCTGTAATTCCCAGGTTAGAAAGGAAGTTAGGAGGAAAAAACAACAATCCGTGGCCGCTCTCCTCTTACAGATCAATCCTTAGCATGCAACCATTGCACATAAAATAAGTGGGGAATAGTCCTAAGTGTAAATTGTAATTTTGGGTGTCACAAAATTTTAGATGATTTTTATTTTGCTATTGGGAAGCAGATAAAGGTTTGTCTCCCAAACTCAAATACGTCGTCTTTCTTAAATTAAGTGGGCTTTTGTTCTGTTTACAGTAAGGAAGAAAAACAATGCTGCTATTTCATTCCTAGGGCTCAAAATAATTAAAGTGCAAGGCATATTTAGCCTATGATGTGTTACATAATCAAAGTTAAGCATTTGAAAGCACTTATCAAAATTCTCCCATCTTTTACTTGTTTGTAATTCACTGATTTGGATTTACTGTTTATCCGTGGTTAGTAAAATTGTTACCCATAAATCCATACTTTTAAAAATACAAGATTGAATAATAATTTACATGAACTTAGAGTCAACGCATTAAAAAAACAGAATACATTGAGCACTGTATTAAGGACTCATTCGGCTGACGACCATTTGCTATTTACTTAGGACTGTTCTTTACCCACTTTACTTCTAACCAAAAGAGCAACCATAGCTTTAGCTATACCAAACATTAAAAACGCAGATGTCAGAATCAGGGTCAAAATGAGAACTCAGGCCATTCGGTAGGCAAGTGAGAATTATGTACTATCATGTTGAGGTCAATTGACTTGAAATTTAATCACAGTTTAAGCCCCTTTTCTTTCCAGCCTAAAGAGTAAGCAACACCTGTGCCAGCAGCAGCTCACATTGCAGTTGACATAGCAGCCAGTTCAATTTTTAGTTACAAGTCAATTACTTACTGGAATAGAAAGAGAACATTTCATTCATTCCATGGATGGCCACTTTTCCGAAGAAACCTGCCAGGCTTTCTTTCTCCAAAAGAAGAAAAGAGAAAAAAAGTGAAAGTTAAAAATAAGTGCTGTACTGCAAAGTTTTAGAGCTAGGCCAGTGCACTACAGCAGAGAAGTTGTGCAAATAGCTTACCTTCCAAATACTGAACAGAGCTGTCTTGTAAGTGAGGCCTATCCCAGCTGGTAAGTCCTGGGAGTTTCCTTATCAGAATTAGGTAAAATGATAATAGGTGATCTACACCTGAGAAGAGGGACCAGCTGACTGTGTTAAAGGAAAGAGCAAATGAGTAAAATGTCTTCTCCCAGCTACAGTCAGCCCTGGTGCAAGGGGAGTTTCAAATGCACTGGCTATAGACTTTTGTCCAAAGCTGTGGTTCTTTTTTTTTCCTTTTCTTTTTTTCTTCTTTCTTTCTTTTCTTTTCTTTCTTTCTTTCTTTTTTTTTTTTTTAGGGAAGCTAGATTAGTTCATACAAAACTCAACAATACAGCACTGAAACCCATTGTTGATATTCAACATTTTTCACATAGCGGAACAGAATAGACAATACGGTATCTAGGAAACCATGGGCTGGATTACAAACTGATGATATCTCATCCTTCTGGGGGCCTGTAATCCTTTTTATTACCTACCACAGTAAAAAAAAAAAATCACTGTGTGTGGGGAACTCTTTCAGAATAAATCAATAACATTGCCATTCGTAGGAAAATAGGATAAATTAAAAGGAAATCTTGCTGACATCACTAAGTCCCTAAGTGCTATTTGCCTTTTATGCAAGTTAATGATTTTTTAAATTGTTCTTATCTTAACCTTTATATGAACTTCCATAGTTTCAAAAAAATTAAATTATCTGTAAATATTTGCTTAAAGACAATGCTCACAATTAACTTGGGTGTTCTATTTCTCATAATAAATACTTGGAAAGTCATTTATCTCAAAGTGCCCAAGATTAGAACCTAAGGCATGAGTACAAAGTAATTTTCATTAATTTGTTTTAAATACATGTGTTGGGTTATTAGTAAACTATATTTATTCCTCCATTAAGATCACACTGAAATTCAAGATTTTCTGGGCTTATTTACTTGCTCGAAATAATTAGTTTTTACTTTTAAACTTTTCATTGTCTTTTAAATTTTTCATTTTAAAAAGGCATTTCCTGATTGTGCATACTGCAAAGCCATTCTTCACAAGGAAGTTATGCCTATTAACCTTCTTGAAAATCTGGTCCAATCCCTTTTTAAAATGCAATCCAGTTCCCATACTTTTCTTATGCCTCCAACTGGTCTAGGTAGCCACAGAAGTGATTGTTCCTACCAGTTTCTTTTCATCACTTCTGCAATTGACCAATTGACAACTGATTGATGGTTATCTTTTCACTTCAACAATGAAAGAAATTACCATCACTATAGCTATGTACAGTAAATGCCTCCAGAGTAAATTGCATGATTCTAAAATTCTCCTTAGCTCACTTAGTAAAACATCAACACAAAAAAGTTTCTTTTTTGGCCTCCTTTCCTGTACCAGAGATTTGGCCTTTCCTGTCAGCTACAAAAAAAGAACTTGACAGCTTCTTTAAAAAGAGGAGTATAAAGGAACTTGAATAAAGGATGGCACTGGGCCTCAAGCAAGTGGCCATTCTTTGCACTTGGAAAAAATCAAGCATGTGGGCACAGATAAGCCCTATAAGAATACTCTGAGGACTATTCCTAGTGACCTTGAGATTCTCCTTTCTGCCTTAACCATTCCTGAACATTAGAGAAACAACATAGATTCTAAACACGGAGTTCCAACTTATTTCGACTAGGTGTGTTTTTTTTCAATTGAAAGTGAAACACCCTTAAATTTTTTGGCTTCCTTTTTTCTTTAGCACTGGGAAGACTTCCTTGCTCTAACAGTGCTCAAAAAAATGCTATTATGCAAGTGCCATATTCATTCATTACATGTTGATGGACAAAAGCTTTAAATTCTACCTCCAAACCTAAATTTACTGTAAATGTAAATTTACTGTAAATGAAAGCCTTGAATCTTGTCAGGGAGAGAGATTCAAATATCCTTTTTCTATCCCTGTGCAATGAAAGTCGTTTTTTTCTAAGGGAAGTAAAGATACTGCTAAAAAAGATTGGGCTGATTTACTGTCTTATTCCCCCACCCCCATTTTAAGATCATATTTTTAAAGTGGAAAAAACTACACTCATCAGAGTAAATGAGAAGCATGATTTTTCACTATTTCCCTTGATGTTTCAGGTTCATCAAATTTGTTCTACTGCATATTTTTTTAATGGTTCTCCTAAAAACCATTTTCTAAAAATTAAAAAAAATGAACTATAGTTTTATTGTGTAGAATTATTTGGCACAGTTAAACTTTTCCCACGCCATCAATATTATTAGGAATAAATAATTTTTTATTCACTAGCAATTCCATCTAAGATGGGCTAGTTTGCTCCTATTTCTGACTTCAATTATTTAGCCAAATAATACTTTTTTATTAAGTACCAACTCTATGGTTTTTTACATGGTAGACTCTATAGAATGCATGAGAAATACGAGATGAGATTCTGCCCAGCAGAAGAAGGTAATTTATTTTTGGAAACAAGATATAAGTGTGGGAAATAGATGCTGAATGAAGGTGTACAGGTTATGTCAATACATACGCATGAAACATTATGTATTTTCAAATACTTGGCATCAAGATGACACTAAATTTTGTTCAAGTAAAAAATGATTCATAATCTTTCACATTATCTTTGCTATATCTGTCAGTGATATTATTCTTCAGACATCCCAGGTGACATTTATAAAATATCACATTTATATCTATAGTTAATCTCTAAACACATACTCATCTGGACCTACCACAGGTCATAGCTGCGTTAGTAACACTGATTCAAGATACTTTAGTCTCGTTCTTTTAGCCTCGACATTTAGCCTCAATCTTTACCTTTTTTTATTTTTTCAAAAAATAATTTCTTTCCAAATTCATGTTGAAATCCTATCTTTTTTCTTCTTCTTCTTCATTTTTTTTTTTTTTTTTTTTTTTTTTTTTTTTGCTTATTGCATGAAGTCTAAACTTCCCTGCTCAGTTCCCAGGGCTTGGCAAAATACAGTTTCATGGTAGCACCTCTCTAACGTTACTATTTATTAATAATATTTCTTACTGTTACATACATGCCTAGATGCATGCCATGACATTTCATCTTCTATCTTTATCCTAGGTATTCAAGGTCCAACTGCACCATACTACACTTAGGAGTCTTGTCCTGCAGTGGCACCCATGCACATCTCTCTATTCCTACCTATTTTTTACATATTATTGTTATTAGTATTGGATATAAGGTTTTGCTCTGTCACCCAGGCTGGAGTGCCGTGGTATGCTCATAACTCACTGTAACCTCAGACTCCTGTGTCAAGTGATCACCCTGCCTCAGCCTCCTGAATAGCAAGGACTACAAAGATGTACCACCATGCCTGGCTAATTTTATTTTTATTTATTTATTTTGGTAGAGACAGGGGTCTTGCTGTGTTTCCCAGGCTGGTCTCAAACTACTGGCTTCAAGTGATCCTTCCATCTCTGTCTTCCAAGGTGATGGAATTATTATTGACTTTGATACACATTTGGCTCAGTTCTAATGCCACCTCTCTTACGAAGATTTCCTTATCACATGAGATAAAATAAATCTGTTCTTCCACTCTACTCAAGAGTTCTTGACACACATCTTTATTATAAGTCATAATCTTGAACTGTATTTGCATATTATTTTTCCCAGGTAGAAGTTAAGCCCCATGAGGAAAGGAGGTAATTATATATATCTTTTTTATGTCTAATTATTGACATATAGACGCTCAGTTAATGGTTATTTGATAAAGGCATGATCCTTGTTCCTAAGAAACTCTCCTTTCAGGGAGGAGTTTCTGTTAGCTGTGAGATTAAGATGGTAGCTGAGTAGCTAAAGAAAAAGAACTGGCAGTTGGAACAACAATCAATTCCTTTAAAAAGTAAATTGAAAATGTCAAATGAGTATTTAAGTGTTTTCATAGTGAAGATTATCTATCTCAAAGCCAATCACTTGGAACATAGACAACTGCAACTGATACACAGTTATATTTTTAGGTCAGTCCAAAAAATGCCTATTTGATCATAACTTAGCTGAGTCGAGGTGACACAGCCACTTATTGAACACTTGGTAGTTTGAAGCATTGTAATAAGTATTAAAATTATTTCATTTCCTTTTTCACAATAACCTCATGAGGTGGGTATTATCATTGCCATTTTACAGATAGGAAACTTGGACTTAGAGAGGTGAACAGTTGCTCCCGGCCACGTAGACATTGAATGGCAGAGCTGGGAATGGAGCTCTATGATACTGCGTATCAACTGCGATTGCCTATGTTCCAAGGTTCCCATGCCTTACATTACTCAAAACTGACCCCACTAGTAGAGATCATGTTAGTCCTTAGTTAATGATCTGAGGAATCTGTATATCAGGAATATGGGGGAAGAAAAGAAGAAGGAAGATGATTTTCTATTAGTTTCTTCGGCATACAATGAGTCTCAGGCACCATAATTAAAAATTACTCTTTGTGTACTCTGATTTTTCTTCACACACATCTTATTGATTCAGATGCCCTTCTCAATCTTTCAGGTTCCCACTGTCCTGTTTTTTTTTTTTTTTGGTTTTTGTTTTTCGGAAACCTCTCCATGGGGCTCTACTTAGACTGTCAATGTTCTTCATACTCCCCTTCTCTGCTCATTCAAAATACCTATTACTTTAGAACATATGCTAACATAAAACCAATCTAGATAAAGTGATTCTTGCCGACATGTCAATGATGGATAGATGTTGGATTCTTCTTCTTAATAAGCAGTTTGAAACAAATGCTTATTAACCTGAGTGAATTTGCATGGATAAACGTTTCAAGTCTTGAAGCTATGCAAAGTAAAGCAGATATTTCTCACAGAAGCCTTAATGCATGAACAGAATGGAGTTTGAAACGTAGGTGATGGTGATGTGCATGAGATGTAAGAAATTGTGTAAGCAGGCCAGGCTTCCCTGAGAATCAGCTTCCTTAGCAATTTTTAATTTGGGTGATACAGTCACAGATCCTCTGGAGAATATGTTGAAGGCTATGCACTCCCTCCCTGGTTACACACAACCTTTTGCTTATCATTTTACGGAATTAATGGACCTTTGAGGAAACCATGGGGTAAACCCCTAACCAAAGCTATTGCTTTTCTCAGTGGGATTTCCTTTCCTCTACTTCTAAACATCTGTATCTTAACTGTGATTGCATGTTAGAATTAACTGGGGATCCCATTATCAGATTTTTGATTTAATAGGGCAGTAGTGTGTCCTGAGGAGCAGTAATTTTCAAAAGGCTATTCTAGTGATTCTGGTGTGCAGCTATGTTTAAAACCATCTTTTCTTTCTTTCTTTCTCTCTCTCTTTCTTTCTTTATTATTTTTCTCTTCCAGGAGCACGTGCACTTTATTGAATGCCATTGTAGAAAAGTATGTGAGGATAAAGGGGTGATACAGGACTCGGCTTGGGGGCGGGGCAGGGAATGGAAGGGGGAGGGAGTATGTGGGAAACAGGTCATGGGCAGAGCCCCTGGCATTGATGATTCCTCTTGATCTATTGATATGCTTGCGGAATCAGTGTTGGGATGATGATAAGCAGAATAGTCATGATGATGCCCAAATTCAGGGCCCAGACGTTTAGGCACTTGGCGGTGGAGGCATAGGCCTGGGCCCCGGTCAGGTTGCCAACCATCTTCCTGTCCCTGGACTTGATGGAGTAGGTGACCACTATGAAGCCCAGGCAGCAGAGTTCATGAAGAGGGTGTTGAACAGGGACCAGATGACATGGGCACAGAGGTCTTACTGTGGATGTGGATCATGGTGGACGTTGGGGAGCAGAGTTGTGGGGTGCCCCCAGTGTAGCCACCTCATGCTCCTCCTTCAGCATCTCATAGTTGGGGGGACGGTTGGTGTTGGCGGGAGTGAAGAAGGTTTGGCCAGTGTGGTTCATGGTGGCCGGGGAAGGCGAGCTGTGGCTGGGTTGCTAGGTGGTTCTCCTAAAAACCATTTTCTAAGCCAGTGATGCTCAAAGCATTGTCCCTGAAGCAGCAGCAGCAGCATCACCTGGAAACTTGTTAGAAATACAAATTCTTGGACCCACCACAGACTTACCAAATCAGAAAACTCTGGGGATAGAGTCAAGCAAATCACCTTTTAACAACCCTTCCAGGTAAATTCTGATGAAATCTTAAGTTTGAAAACCGCTGTTCTAAGCCACTGCAGACCTTCGGAACTTTGAGTAACAAGTCAGTGGCACAGGCCTCTTACTTGACTGCTTCTCAGGGTTGTGGTCACTTTGTGAATGAGTGGTTGTTTTAATGTAAGGATGGCATAAGACGGTGGCAGCATAGAGGGCATTCTGTCAACAGCAGATCTAAACATGAGAGACATTGTCATAGAAAGGGCAATTTAAGCTGTCAGAGTGGACGAATTGTCTGAAAGTATGTAGCGTGTACGGTGAGGAAATACACCAAGGGAAACAACACAGGGAATATTCACAGCTGGAGGCAAGATGGGGAAGAAACACCAGCAGGAAGGAGAGAGAAAACTGGCAGAGAGACGGGAGAAGGACCTGAATGAGGCTGTGACATAGAAACCTAAAGACAGGCTGGTCAATCTGCAATTTAAAATGGGCCTGAAATTGATTCACTTGATCTTAGAAATTGAAAAAGGAGCCGGGTGCTGTGGCTCATGCCTGTAATCCCAGCACTTTGGGGGCCCAAGGTGGGCAGATCACAAGGTCAGGCTTTCAAGACCAGCCTGACCAACTTGCTGAAACCCGGTCTTGCCTCCAACTACTGGGAAAGCTGAGGCAGGAGAATCACTTGAACCCACAAGGTGGAGGTTGCAGTGAGCCGAGATCATCCCACTGCACTCTAGTCTGGGTGACAGAGTGAGACTCTGTCTCAAAAAAAAATAAAAAAAGGAAAGAAAGGAGAAAGAAAGAAAGAGAGAGAGAAGAAAGAAAGAGAAAGAAAAAACAAAAGAAAGAAAGAAAGAAAGAAAGAAAGAAAGAAAGAAAGAAAGAAAGAAGAAAGAAAGAAAAAAGAAAGGTTTCCCAACCCCTGGGTCACAGTCCAGTATCAGTCGGCCACACAGCAGGAGGTGAGTGGTGGGCAAGTGAAGCTTCATCTGTATTTACAGCCACTCCCACTGCTCTCATCACCGCCTGAGCTCCGCCTCCTGTCATATCAGAGGCAGCATTAGATTCTCAGAGGAGCACCAACCATATTGTGAGCTGCACATGTGAGGGATCTAGGTTTTGCTCCTTAGGAGAATCTAATGCCTGATGATCGGTCACTGTCTCTGATCACCCCTGAGATGGGACCGTCTAGTTGCAGGAAAACAAGCTCAGGGCTCCCACTGACTCTAAATCATGGCATTACACATACATTTGACGTGTAATTGTTTCATTGTATATTACAATGCAATAATAATAGAAATAAAGTGCACAGTAGATGTGATGCTCCTGAATCATACCGAAACTATCCCCCCCTGCCCCTGGTCTGTGGAAAAATTGTCTTCCACTATATTGGTCCCTGGTGCCACAAAAGTTGGCAAACCACTGGGCTAGAAGGTAGTCATTGATAGCTTTTAAGGAATTTAATACTGGTATACAGGTGAAGCCAGATTGCAGGGATTCAGAAGAGAATGGGAAGAGACAGATGAGACTCAGTGGGTATAAACAATGTCTTTTAAGGAGTTTTCTCAGAAAGGAGAAAGGAGGGCAGTTATTGGGAGCAGCGGGCTCAGGGCAGCCAGTGTAAGTTGGTAGAAGTGTATGTGTTTTAAGAAGAAAAGCAAGAAGCCTTCAGGAGACTGTATTTATTAAAAAATGTGGGAGAGGAGCTACCATGAGAACAAAGTCAGGAGCAGAGAAGAAGTGAAAGGACGGAGAGGTGCCTCAGGAACAGAAGAAGAAAGGAAAGCGAAGCGTTCGTGCAGGAGAAGGTTTGTGAATGTAAAGAAGGTGAATATGAACTAGGTTATGCCTGGTGGCATCAAACCTATTTGTGAAGTAGGAGTAAAGCCGTTTACTGAGGTCTGACTATTTTTATTATTGGATAAAGGATGGCAGAAGGTGGAGGTGTGTAGGGATTAAGAAGAGCTGAACAACTGGAAGAAGATAAAATTGCATTTCTCTATGCCCTGGCACTGGCTAACTCCTTCCAGTTACAAGTCTCTCTTTTTCATAGTTCTATACAGTTAACTGTCTCCTGCTTAAATTAGCTTTCCTGACTCTTTTGGTGGCCTTTTTTTTTTTTTTTTTTTTTGAGACAGAGTCTTATTCGGTTGCCAGGCTGAAGCGCAGTGGTGCAATCTTGGCTCACTGCAATTTCTGCCTCCTGGGTTCAAGTGATTCCTGCCTCAGCTTCCTGAGTCGTTGGGATTACAGGCATGTGCCACCACGCTTGGCTAATTTTTGTATTTTTAGTAGAGACGGGGTTTCACATATTGGTCAGGCTGGTCTCGAACTCCTGACCTCATAATCTGCCCGCCTCGGCCTCCCAAAGTGCTGGGATTACAGGGATGAGCCACTGCGCCTGGCCTGGTGGCCCTTTTTCTCTGTGCTCCATAACAGTTCATGATCTGCAGGGTCTGTTTGCCATTGCGCTCTTCTATTCTCAGTGTCCACTTCTTTCCTGGTCCCACTTCTGTAGCTTTATTCATTTGGTTATCATATTCAACACAGCCCCAATCTTTCCTTTGACTTCTAGATCTGAACTTAGCTGTTTTTAGTGTCTCAGTTTCACTATGTGTAAAATCAAACTCTTCATCCATTTTGCTGTAAACCAACTCAAACGCGCGTCTCTGACTTCAGCAGGCTTGTCTGTCTCAACGGTGTCACCATTAATTGCTTGGGTTTCCAAAGCAAAAAGCCATCAACGATCTCCACTTATTCATCAATCCTGATAACAACTGTCTAATTTTTAAAATCAATTTTATTTCTCAAATGTTGCATTTTTTTTCCTGAGATGTATATCAAAGTTTTTTTTTTCAACTTTTTTTTTTTTAACTTCAGGGGTACATGTGCAGGACATACATCCAAGTTTAATTTTCCATCCTCTTCCATAATAACCTTCTTGTAAATCTCTTTGGTTCTAATATTTCCCCTCTTTAACTAACTCATCCTCCATTTTATGAACCCAACTGTAGGTTAATGTAAATGTTCTGAGCACTTACAAGACTGTAGGCTAGGCTAAGCCATAATATTCAATAGATCAGGTGTTAAATGCACTTCTGACTTATGGTATTTTCTTTCTTTCTGAAATGCAGATCTGTTTATGCTTCTCACTTTTCCATATCCTTCAGCTATGGTTTTCACGGTATTCTGAAGAACTCAGCATTGGCTAGAGATGTTTTAAGGATCTCAAATTATAAATCTGATCGAGAAAATAAACTTATATCATTGATCACAGTCTTTTACTGTATCATACTCGATAGAGATGAATATACCAGTGGAAAGAAGTACAGATGTTTCTTGACTCATCATGGGGTTACACCCTGATAAACCCACTCTAAATTGAAAGTATCGTAAGTCGGACTAGGTGCGGTGGCTCATGCCTGTAATCTCAGCATTTTGGGAGGTCAAGGCAGGCAGATCACCTGAGATCAGGAGTTTAAGACCACCCTGGCCAACATGGTGAAACCCTGTCTCTACTAAAAATAGAAAAATTAGCCAGGAGTGTTGGTAGGCACCTGTAATCCCAGCTACTCGGGAGGCCGAGGCAGGAGGAATGCTTGAACCCGGAAGATGGAGGTTGCAGGGTGCCCATATCACACCACTGCACTCCAGCTGGGGCAACAGATTGAGACCATCGAAAAGAGAAGAGAGAAAGGGAGAAAGAGAGAGAGAGAGGAAGAACCATAAGTCAAAAATGCATTTAATACCTAATATACTGGACATTATGGCTTAGCCTAGCCCACTATCTTATAAGTGCTCAGAACATTTACATGAGCCCACAGTTGGGCAAAACCATCTAGCAACGCAGGACAGGGGAGAATACTGGACGCTTACCGTTGTGATCACGTGGCAGACCGAAAGCTCTGGCTCCTGCCACTGCCCAGAATCTTGAGAGTCTTGTACTGCATATTGCTAGCCCAGGAAAAGATCAAAATTCAAGATTTAAAGTATGGTTTCTACTGAATACACATGCTTTCTCACCCTTGTAAAGTCAAAAATTCTAAGTTAAGTCATTGTAAGTCAGAGACTATCTGCACATCAGGTCACTAGATAAATAGACTATTAGAGAAACACAGTTGATACCATTATCTTATAACACATCCAGAGAAAAATTTTAAAAATGCACCCATGATGCTTAAAGAATAAGCATGAAGCCACAAAAACTTTCCAAACCAACTGGACCAGAGTCCAATATTGCCAATTCCTCTATTTTGCATATCTTTGCATGCAAAAAGAGATGTATTATAAATCAAATGTATAACATACACATAACAGGGGAAACTGCTTAGATCAGCTTTGAGACATTAAATCAGGTGGAAAGAATGTGAAAAGCTGTATTTGCACTTTTGGCACAAAAACATTAGTAGAGAAAATAGGAGTAGTGATTTTTATAAAAGTTATTACTGATAATGCGTTTGATTAATCATTTAATTTGCATAAACAAGCATTAGCCCTTAAGAAAAGTGCTGTTTTCTTTTCAAGCCAGTTTGCTTATTCTATGTAGATCAACAATTTTACTAAGACATAGTCTTTAACATTCCAGGACATTGGTCTGGGCAAAAATTTCTTGAGTGAGATCTCAGAAGCACAGACAACCAACACAAAGATGTCCAAATGGATCACATCAACTTAAAAAGCTTTTGCACAGAAAAGGAAACAATCAACAAATTGAAGGGAAAACCCACAGAATGAGAGAAACTATTTCCAAAGTGCCCATCTGATGAGGGATTAATAAGCAGAATATAGAAGAAACTCAATAAGACAAAAACAGCTGGGCACGGTGGCTCACGCTTGTAATCCCAGCACTTTGGGAGGCCAAGGCGGGCGGATCACGAGGTCAAGAGATCAAGACCATCCTGGCCAACATGGTGAAACGCTGTCTCTACTAAAAATACAAAAATTAGCTGGGTGTGGTGACGCGCGCCTGTAGTCCCAGCTACTCAGGAGGCTGAGGTAGGAGAATTGCTTGAACCTGGGAGGCGGAGGTTGCAGTGAGTCAACATTGCAGTACTGCACTCCAGCCTGGTGCCTGGTGACAGAGCGACACTCTGTCTCAAAAGAAAAAAAAACAATCTGATTAAAAGTGGGCAAAAGATCTGAATAAACATTTCTCAAAAGAAGACAGACAAATGGTCAACAGGTATATGTAAAAATTCTCAACATCAGTAATCACCACAGCAATGCAAATCAAACTATAATGAGATATTATCTCACCCCAGTTAAAATGGCTTTTATTCGAAAGACAGGTAATAACAAATGCTGGTGAGGATGTAGAGAAAGGGAAATGCTTGCATTCTGTTGGTAAGAATGTTAATTAGTGCAACCACATGGAGAATAGTGTAGAGGTTCTGCAAAAAACTAAAAAAAAAAAAATCAGAAAGATATGAAAGCTGGCACAATTACTGTACTGCTGAGAAAGACGTTGCTAAGTGTGGATTATTGTTTATTTGAAATATTCATATCAGTACCTTGTTGGGAGACTGACAGCAAGACTCTGTCTCAGAAAAAACCATTTGCTGGCCGTGTCCCCACAAGGTATATGCTGGGTATATATCCACAAGGAGAAAAGATCAATATATTAACAAGATATTTATACTACCATATTTATTGCAGCACTATTCACTACGGCCAAGATATGGAAACACTCTATCAGAAGCCAGGAAGGCAAGTAGGAGGAGGGAGTAGAGATTGTTAAAGGGTACAAAAACATTCAATTTTTATCAATAGAATAAATAAGATCTAGAATCTGGTAGCACAATAGGGTGACTACAGTTTACAATAATTTATTATATATTTAAAAATAAATAAAAGAGCAGTGTTGAAATGTTTTTAACAAGAAGAAATCATAAATACTTGAGGTGATGGATACCCAACAACCCTGATTCAGCTGTGCCACATCGTGTGCCTGTTTCAAAACAGCATGTGTCCCATAAATACCTACAACCATTATGCACTCATAATGACTTTTTAAAAGGCATCGTCATTGAATAAAACATTATTTTTTTATTTTTCATACATTTTTACAACATGTATCAACTGCCTACTACGTGTACTAGATAATATAGTCTGTTTCAAAATTCACTTTTTGGTAAATGAAATTTGCTGGTGGCCAGGTAGGGTGGCTCACGCCTGTAATCCCAGCACTTTGGGAGGCCGAGGAGGGCAGATCATGAGGACAGAAGATTGAGACCATTCTGGCCAACATAGTGAAACCCCATCTCTATTAAAACACAACAATTAGCTGGGTGTGGTGGTGGGCACCGGTAGTCCCAGCTATGCAGGAGGCTGAGGCAGGAGAATCGCTTGAACCTGGGAGGCGGAGGCCGAGATTACTCCAGCCTGGGCAGCAGAGAAAGACTCCATTTCAAAAAAAAAAAAATTGCTGGCCCTCTCCCAACAAGGTACTGATATGAATATTTCAAATAAACAATAATCCACGCTTAGCTATGTCTTTCTCAGTGGTATGGTAATTGTGCCTGCTTTCATCTTTCTGACAATTTTTCAACAGCTGAAAAAGCCCAGTTTTATAATATTTACAAAAACAGAGAAAATGCTAGAAGGGAAACAGAACACTATTGAGACTCAATGTATAAAACCGAATAAATAAGAGCCTTTAAAAAGTTGAATATCTTACTCAACTTAAAAAGTTGAGTATCAATAAGTTATTGATACTATAACTTATTAGTATCAATATCTATTACAACACATTCCTTACCTAACCCTATCTAGTTTTACTTTAAGAAGCTGTATACATCTACATGCTTTAGGTCATACCTCTGTCATGGTGTTCATGTTTTGCATATGTGTGTGTGTGTGCGCGCGCATGCACAGTTGCGTGTGAGTGTATTTTCCAAGTAATGATTAAAATTCTGATTTCTAAAATTAGACCTAGGTTTAAATAAAAACTCTGCCACTTATTAACTGCATAACTCCAAGATCAAACTGTGATGACTTAGTTTTCTCCTATTTGAAACAGAATAATAATAAGAGCTTCCTTATTCGGTTGTTAGCAGCAAACATTAGATAGCGTGTGGGAAATACTTAGCCTGGCATGTGAGGAACTCTGATTTTCGACTCATGATTGTTGTTGCACTGGTTGTGACTCAATTACTGGCTGTCGCCATTGCTGTTACCTAACTTTAAAAGCCAGTTTCAACAACTGCCTTCTTCCTAGATCTGACCATAGGAGGGATGGAATTTGGATCAGGCTTTGATGAGGACACATGACCCAAACTGCATACCTTACCCTACACATCAGGGGAGAGAGAAGGACTTAGGATAGAAGGCCTTGTATGGGTTTAGGCAGTGTGGTGAATCCCTTTATGACTGCTTCATACAATAAGGTTAATGATTACAAATTTCTACCTGATTGTTTTCTGGGGAAAAAAAAAGCGTAGCCGATGTGAAAGCTCCTAAGCCAGAGGCTAGCACCTAGTGGGACACTGGTTTCCTCGCCTGCCGTCAGTCAAACCATCTGCTTCTCTTTTTCCTTCCCTTCTTTCTCCACTTGAACACTAGTTGAGGTCCCTTCCTTAGGCTGTGGCCACAGATAATCTCCAGGCAGTGCTTCCAAGGACGGGCTGTAAAGGAATTACTTCTCCCTCATCAAAGTAGACACTTTACTGAAAACCAACTCTGCTCCTCAGTAGAAGATAAAGAAACCAGCATTATCATGATGATGATCATCGTTTTGAAACATCTATGGAAAAGGTCCTGCAGACTCCCTGAAAAAGCATCTTCTTTATACTCACCTTATTGTTTTCATTGTTTCTTTCCTTGAAGCATATTAGACAATTAGAGCAAGTTGGATTCCAGCCTTTTCAATATTTTGATTAAGATTTTATGTTCAGTAGTCAGTGGTATGTAATTTTGGAAGCGTAATAACAATTTTAATTAATTTTCATAGGTTTGCTAATTAAAACAATTAAGAGGTAGAACTTACTGGAAAAATAATTGGAGGATCTCTAGTGAATGTTATCCTTGAGGCTTCACACAAGCACAAAATGGTGCAAATTTGTTTTAAAAATAGCTAGAAATCCAAAAGAAGTAATTATAACATCAAACCAAAGTTGTTTCTGCATTTATCCTTTTCAAAAATAGGAGATAACGTTTTCGTTAAGCTTCTGGAAGCTGCTTCTGCCTGCCTCTGTGTTCATGGCAGTAGCAATAATTAGAAGCACCACCAGACTACCTTTTAAAATAACAGCATGATATGTAAACCTTAAACTCTGGAGATGAGTTTGACAACACAAAGTACTGAGAGGTGAGGACATGAAGAAAACAAACACTGAGAAAACCCAAGAAAGTAAAGGAAATATCGGATGTGAACTAAACTACTCTGCGCACAGGATGCAGCCCATGAAGTAAAAGGGTTTCCAGCTTTTTAGAAGTCACAGAACCTTTCGGGACAAAACATATTTTTCAGAAACTTAACACGGGACACAATCCTTGATAGTAGTAGAACCATGGACTGAACACGAAAAGAAAAAGGAACACATACAGAAATAGCCAAGCAGTTAATCACAGTGGTTACATGCAAGAGCTTCAGAGTCACTCTAAGTTTTAAGCCTTGCTTCACTGCTAAAATAGGGTAACAAGACCCATCCCCACAGGATTGATGTAAGGATTAAATGAGTTAATATATGTTAACCACTTAGAACAATGTTCTATCCAAAGTAAAGTTTAGTTATTTTTATAGTTATCCTCATTTGCATTTAAACCATGAAAACATAGTAATTTCTTCAAGTCCAAAGCAGTCTCCACTGTGGCAGTTTATTCAAATGATGTTGTACAACCTTGCAATAGGCCCAGAGTTTTCTGGAAATGGCATTTTAAAACCTCAGCATGTTCATCCAAAGCCTTACAAATGCTGATACTCCTTGATTCTATTACACTTAACAGAACTGAGTCTAAGGAAATGATAAATATAACCAATTGTACACAAAGATATTCACCACTGTATTATTTATTAAAAATATTCATTAAAAAACTTAGAAAGTCAGACAAAAGAGGAAAAAATAGTAAATTATTTAAATGGATGACAATATTTTCATAAGATGAAATACTATATAGTGATTACAAATGTTGGCCTCTGGTTATCGTTCATAATTATATATAACATACTGATGGTATGGTGGTAAGCAAAAACAGCAAAATATATAACTGCATTAATAATGTGATCACAATTCATAATATGATTATTTAAATAATAATTATAAGTACTAATCAATTAAAAATGATTATTATAAATAATCATAATTTATAATATGACTATTTAAAGATATGTCTAGAACATCCCTTTGAAAAGTGTACTAATAACAGATTATTTCAGAGGGTTAAAACAGGGACCAGCAAACTTTTTCTGTAAAGGGCCAGGTAGTAAATATTTTAGGCTTTGTGGAGTATGCAGTCTCTGTCTCAGCTAAACAACTCTGTTATTGTTGTATGGGAGGTAGCCAGGCATAATAGTAAACAAAGGGGTGTGGCTCTCCTCCAATAAAATTTGATTCACAAAAAACAGTTGGTCAACCTGCAGGCTATAATTTGCCAACCCCTGGGTTAAATATGTCTTTTTAATATTTTTCTATATTTTCTAAATTTTTTTCAGTGAGAAAAGCAAAAATTACTCTCATAATTTAAAATAAAACAATAAGCACTATAAAAACTAAATGCTATTTATTAAAAAATATAAAATACAATGGATAGTTAGAAAATGGCCATAGTGGACTTTTATAGCTTAAAAATTTATATCAGGTGCTATGGTCTGAATGTTTCTGTGTCTTCGAAGCACGTATGTTAAAACCTAACCCCCAAGGTGATGATACGAGGTGGCAGGGCCCTTTGAGAGTTGATTAGGTCGTAAGAGCAGAGCCCTTACAAATGGGATCAGGGCCCTTAAAAAAGGCCCCCAGAGAGCTGTCTTGCCCTTTTCCACCACGTGAAGACACAAGAGGGTGCCATCTATGAAGAGGAAATGGGCCCTCACCAAACACAGAATCTGCTGGTGCCTTGATCTTGGACTACTCAGCCTCCAGAACCATGATAAATAAATTTCTGTTGTTTACAAGCTACCCAGTTTATGGTAGTTTGTAATAGCAGCCCAAATGAACTAAAATATCAAGTTACATCAAGACTTGCTCAAAAATACACACCTCAAAATCATAATTACTATCTATGAAAAACCCACAGCCATCATACTGCCTGGGCAAGAGCTTGAACTATTCCCTTTGAGAAGTGGAACAAGACAAGGATGCCCACTCTCACCCCTCCTATTCAACATAGTGCTGGAAGTCCTAGCCAGAGCAATCAGGCAAGAGAAAGAAATGAGAGGCACTCAAATAGGAAAAGAAACCAAACTCTCTCTCTTCACTGAAGATATGATTCTATACCTAGGATATCCTAAAGACTCTGCCAAAAGGATCCTAGAATTGGTAAACAACTTTAGTAAAGTTTCAGAATATGAAATCAGTGTACAAAAATCAGCAGTGCGTCTATACACCAGTAACATCTAGGCTGAGAGTGAAATAAACAGCACAATTACACTTACCACAGCCACAAGGAGAATGAAATACCTAGGAATAGTGCTAACCGAGGAAGTGAAAGATCTCTACAAGGAGAACTACAAAACACTATTGAAAGAAATCAACGACAACACAAATAAATGAGAAAAATTCTGTGCTCATGAATTAAAAGAATCAATATCATAAAATGGCCATATTGACCAAAGTGATTTACAGATCTGATGCTATTCCTATCAAACTACCAATGTCATTCTTCACAGAATTAGAAAAAAACTACTCTAAATTCATATGGAACCAAAAAGAGCCTGAATAGCTAAAGCAATCCTAAGCAAAACTAAAGCCAGAGGCATTACACTACCCAACTTCAAACTATACTGCATAGCTACAGTAATCAAAACAGTTTGGTACTGGTACAAAAACAGACACACAGAACAATGGAACAGAATAGAAAACTCAAAAATAAAGCCACACGCCTACAACCATCTGATCTTTGACAAGGCTGACAAAAACAAGCAATGAGGAAAGGATTCATTCAACCAGTGGTGCTAGGATAACTGTCTAGCCATAGGTGTAAGATTGAAGCTGGACCCTGACCTTTCACCATATGCAAAAATTAACTCAAGATGGATTAAAGATTTAAATGTAAGACCTCAAACTACAAAAATCCCAAAGACAACCTAGGAAATAGTCTTCTCAACACTGGCCTTGGCAAAGAATTTTTGGCTAAGTCCCCCAAAGCAATTGCAACAAAAACAAAAATAAATTAGTGGGACCTAATTAAAATAAAGAGCATTCTGCACAGCAAAAGAAACTATCAGCAGACCAAACAGGCAACCTACAGAATGGGAGGATACGGTTTCAAATTATGCATCCAACAAAGGCCTGATACTTAGAATCCTTAGGGAACTTAGAACAAATCAAGAAGTAAAAAACTCATTAACTAATGGACAGAGGACATGAACAGACATTGCTTAAAAGAAGACATACAAGTGGTCAACAAACATGAAAAAATGCTCAGCATCAGTAATCATGAGAGAAATGCAAATAAAAACCACAATGGGATAACATCTCACACCAGTCAGAATAGCTACTATTAAAAGTCAAAAAAACAATAGATGCCAGTGAAGCTGTGGAGAAAAGGAAATGCTCATATACCTTTGATGGGAATGTAAATTAGTTCAGCTACTGTGGAAAGCAGTTTGAAGGTTTCTCAAAGAACTTAAAAAAGCTATCATTTAAACCAGCAATTCAATTACTGGGTATATACCCAAAATAAAATAAATCATTCTACCAAAAGGCACATGTATTTCTATGTTGACTGTTGCACTATTCACAATAACAAAGACACGGGGCTCAATCCAGGTGCCTATCAATGGTAGATTAGATAAAGAAAATGTGGCACATACATGCCATGGAATACTACACAGCCATAAAAAAAAAATGAAATCATGTCCTTTGCAGCAACATGGATGGAGCTGGAGGGCAACATCCTAAACAAATTAATGCAGAAACAAAAACCAAATACAGCATGGTCTCACTTATAAGTATGCACTAAGCATTGAGCACACATGGACACAGATATAGGAACAGCAGACACTGTGGGCTACTAGAGGGTGGTGGGAGGGGAGGGGCTGAAAAACTACCTGTCAGTCAGTTACTATGCTCACCACTAAGACGTAGGAAGCCATATTCCAAACCTGGGCATTATGCAATACTCCCATGTAACGAATCTGCAAATATACCCCTGTATCTAAAATAAAAGTTGAAATTTTAAAAAATGGCATGCTCGAAAATAAAAGTCTTTAGTGGCTCTGTATCACACAAGTTGAAGTGATTTTATCTAGCTTGTAAGGACAGGTCTGACCTCTGACTCGATCTCAGAACTTGTTTCCTCCTACTCTCTTTCTTGATCATCTGCTCTAGCCATATTTGCGTTGGCATGGGGCACTGAGATTGAGATTTAAGGCAGACTGGGAAAACATATAGTGGTTCCACTAGCTTCCTCATCTCATATGAAGGCTCTGCCTTCAAATTCAAGGGTCCTGGAGATAACCTTTACAAAATATTCAATCTGGCCAGGCGTGGTGGCTCACACCTGCAAAACCAGCACTGTGGGAGGCTGCCGGGTGCGGATCACCTGAGGTCAGGAGTTTGAGACCAGCCTGGCCAATATGGTGAAACCCCGTCTCTACTACAAATACAAAAATTAGCTGGGCGTGGGTGGCGCACCTGTAATTCCAGCTACTCGGGAGGATGAAGCAGGAGAATTGCTTGAACCTGAGAGGTGGAGGTTGCAGTGAGCTGAGATTGCGCCATTGCACTCTAGTCTGGGAGACACAGAGAGACTCTGTTTAAAAAAGAATAAATTATTCACTCTTCAGAAGGCTTTTTTTTTCTTTCTTTCTTTGTTGACCAGAGGCCATCGTTTCTTTTTTTTTCTTTTCTTTTTTTTTTTTTTTTTCAGAAGACTTTTAAAAATGTAGGTATTTCTATTGTATATAGAATACGTATATACAGTCCATGCTGTATTCTAGTATTTGACCCAGTTTTCTGTATTTTTATCCAGCTTTTTATCATTAGAATGGCAACAGGGTGCAAATCCAGAGTACTGCACACGGAAGATTCTCGATACTGCAAGAAAAGGCAAGCAACTTCAGGAAACCAACAAAAACACCAAATAGCCTCAGATTTTATTTTTTAACTTAAAAAGGTTGAAATTTTATAAAGAGCAATGGACGATTTTTCTTCCCTCTTCTCTGTTGTGCCTCCTACACCACATATCCGCTCTTGACCTTGGGCTCATCAGTACTCAATGTATTTATCATTATGTTCAGCAACATTTTTGATTTTTCGAAATAGATAAAAAGGGAATGACTTTATGGTTTTAAATTTTTGTTTCTTTTCTTATGACAGTTTAAGCACATTTTTTATATATTTAAAAGCCCTTCGTGTTTCCTGCTATAGGACCTGTGTTCTTCTATTAATACAACCTTTTAGTTGAATTTTATTTTTAGTATGTTGTAGGGACTTCTAATAGGTTTTGGAAGAAATTAGCTTTTCTCTGTCATGTGCTGAAAATAACTTCTCTGTGTAGTATTTCAATGTTATTTCGTTAGTATTTACCTGTGTATTTTGCTATGCAAACATTTTAAATTTTTACATGGTCAAATTTATGGTTTTTGTTGGTCTTCTAAAATTTATGTCATGCTTTGAAAGACCTTACCTAAGGCCGGGCGCGGTGGCTCAAGCCTGTAATCCCAGCACTTTGGGAGGCCGAGGCGGGTGGATCACGAGGCCAAGAGATCAAGACCATCCTGGTCAACATGGTGAAACCCCGTCTCTACTAAAAATACAAAAAATTAGCTGGGCACAGTGGCACGTGCCTGTAATCCCAGCTACTCAGGAGGCTGAGGCAGGAGAATTGCCTGAACCCAGGAGGCGGAGGTTGCAGTGAGCCGAGATCGTGCCATTGCACTTCAGCCTGGGTAACAAGAGCGAAACTCCGTCTCAAAAAAAAAAAAAAAAAAAAAGACCTTACCTACTCCAAGATTGTAAAACAAACTAAAAAACAAAAGTAAGTCTCCAGGGTTTCTTTTTTTTTTTTTTCCAAGTAATTTTACAAATTATTTTTTCCTATTAGTTCTTTGCTACATCTGAGATTTGATTTTGTAGTATGGAGTGATGGGGGGAAAGTGTATACCACATTTCTCTGCTATTTTAGTGAGGCAAGTTTCTTTAAGCCATCAGGTATTTAACACTTAAAACATTGCAAAGGGATCCAACAAAATAACTCTTATACAACAATGTTAACATGTGGCAATAAATTCTCACTCAGTCATTTAGATCAGCATTTTCTGAATTTTAATCAGTCACCTTAATAATTTCTGACGTTTCCACATGAATTCCTACACTAATATTTATTTAATACTTTTATTTTAATTGCTCCTTATTTCATTAAGTAATTTTATTTAAAAAGAAACTTTACATCATAACTTAACATTCTAATTACATTTTCTGAAGGTATATTAAAATAAAATTTTAAATAAATTTTCACCTGTACATTGCTAATATCATCTCATTTATTACTTTGGAAACAGTGATCTAGTTAGAGTCAAATATATAAGTCTGGAGCTCTCTAAAATAAAAACTGGGGGAAGTGACTGAGGAATTTTGAATTTTCACACTTGAAGTGTTGATGATACTCCTTTCTTTTTCCGCATGGTTGACTCATAAAGCCTACTGAAAATTTCATTACTGACTTGTGTTACACCATTCGGGGTTTTAAAGCATGACCACAAAACCCTAAATTTTACCTGGCTAGGAAAACACTGGAAGCAAACAGCCACTTTCTTATTTTAATTTTTTTAATTTCAATAGCTTTAGGGGTACAAGAGGTTTTGGTTATGTGGATGAACCATGTGGCGGCGACGTCTAGCATTTAGTGCACTCGTCAGCCAAGCAGTATACATTGTAGTCGGTGGGTGGTTTTTCATCCCTCACCCCCTTCTTTATCCAGTGTAGCACTTGATACACACCCCCCCCTTTTTTTTTTAACAAAATCAAAAGTAAATAGAAAAGCTCACTTTGATTCTACAGGTGAAACAGTCTCTACAGTTCCAAAAAACCCATGCCACTGTTCCACATGAGTTTCGTTCTTTGCAGATGAAAACACCCGCTGCCATATCAAAAATAATAAAATAGGATGGCAGAAGAGGAATTGTAAAGAAGATTCCATTTTGCCTAATTTTAAAAAATGGACAGATTCAATGTTAATTTTAGATAGTGCAGTTTGTTTGTTTTTTTTTTTTTTGAGATGGAGTTTCGCTCTTGTTACCCAGGCTGGAGTGCAATGGCGCGATCTCGGCTCACCGCAACCTCCGCCTCCTGGGTTCAAGCAATTCTCCTGCCTCAGCCTCCCGAGTAGCTGGGACTACAGGCACGTACCACCGTGCCCAGCTAATTTTTTGTATTTTTAGTAGAGACGGGGTTTCACCATGTTGACCAGGATGGTCTCGATCTCTTAACCTCGTGATCCACCCGCCTCGGCCTCCCAAAGTGCTGGGATTACAGGCGTGAGCCACCGCGCCCGGCCTTGTTTTTGATTTTTTAAGAACAATAGTGATACTACTTTGGTCTGACTGGATTCCTAGACACATATAATAAAATGTCTGGTGAAGACAGATTCTTTTGACCACATATTTATGTTGTATATTACTCTTTCTATCTAGAAGTAGATAATTTTATAAGTTCATATGAAGACATCAGGATTTCAGTTCTTAGTGGGATAATCTGTGGCACTGTACTACACAGCCTCCAGGAAAGTATGTGAGTCTTCATTCAAATGGCTGCTATGTGCAGCCACTAAGTGAAAAGGGAACATTACTGGGCTGCTCTCAATATCTAAAGTTAAAAAAAAAAAAGGTCTTTGTTTAAGCGGCAAACAATGATGTAAAATCTCCCAGACATCTAACACTATGTATTTAGGACATAATGGGAATTTTGTGTCACTGCCTTATCAATGATGAAAACAATGATAATTAGTTTTACTAAGTGTCATGGTTAGCATGTACCCGGTATTTTAGAAATATCATCTCATTTACTCCTTACAATATGACATCCCCCATATTAGAGACGAGCAGATGGGAGTCTCTGAGAAGTAATCTTGCCCAAGTCACAAAATTAGAAAGCAGAGGAGCTGCCACTAACACTCAGGTTCTTAAAAGATCAAGGTTTTTCTATGAAACCATGACACCTCCCAATCAGCCAAGCTCCTTCCCCTCCTAAGACTCTCCCTTCTTCTTCTATCTTGGAAAGAGAACCCCAAGCAGAACAAAACAACCAGCACCTCACATGCAGCCTGTCCCCTGGCTGTAGGGAGATGCATGCTTCAGAGAGTCCAGTATGGCTTTCACTTAAGAAGGAAGAGGATGAAGATTGGAGTAATTGCTCAAAAAAACTGCAGGAGCCACATAAAACCACTATCTCAAAACAAAAAGTTATAGACTTTGGCAATAAGTAGTCCATTATTCAGACCACTTATTCAGTACCGATAGGGGTGCGGGTTTCTCTATTAGACTTCTGCACCCCTTTGTCTACCCTCCTGATTCAGTTGAAATAATTCATGCAGTTTGGGTCGAAAAGAAACAAACAACATTTGCAGGATACGGCTTCATAAATCCCCCTGCAGGGCACTGACTGGCAGCTCACTGCATTTTTTACAGCACATTTCACATCCCTGCAGTGTGCAAAGCACTTGCAGTAATATAAAATATGAGAATATCAAATGAAATGTTTACGGAGATTTTTCTTCAGCTGCTAGCTAGGAACCCCTCCTTTGTAGAAATGTTGCCGGGATTCCCAAAAATTACACAGAACTGTCCTTCTAATTAGAGTCAGCAAGTAAGAAAATTTTGTTAGCATTTATCAGAAGGTCATGATGTCATATTCTAAAGATGATTATCAGATAGTTTTGGGAATATGTTATTACTCAGTATATAAGAGTAATCAGTCAAAAGTAGTTGCTCAAAATAATTGAAGTCTACAGAGAAGAGAGGCTTGAGAGACAGATTGAGCTGGCTCCTAGATCCTGATCCACCTCTTAGCTGACTAATCCTATCAAATAAAGAACTCCCTGAGAGAAAATTTCCACATTTGTAAACCAGGGAAGAGTATCTCAGGGGACAGTTATGAGGACTAAATAAAATAATGATGACATATAAAATAATGATCACAAATAAAATAATGATGACATATAAAATAATGATCACAAATAAAATAATGGTCACATATAAAATAATGATCACAAATAAAATAATGATCACATATAAAATAATGATCACAAATAAAATAATGATCACAAATAAAATAATGATCACATATAAAATAATGATGACATATAAAATAATCACATACTTGTACTGGCGCTATCAGCTATTTGATTTCCTAAAATATTCTTCTGGATGAATAGAGTTATATCTGTCCTACTTGGAAAATGACCCTTCCATAGGTTCCAAGTATTCTTTAACAGCAACTGCCAGTCAGTGTCAAATCTGGCTTGAACACACTATAATTTCAATTAAGTGGCACACCATTTAAATATGCACATAAAAAAATTGCATAGAAAAATTATGGAGGGAGAGTAGAATGATCTAACAATAACACATGTCAAACATATGGCAAACACCTATCATGCCAAATTCCCCAGACATTCTCCCTTCTGGTGAAAACATATACAGTAATATTTCTATTAAGAATGCTTTTAACAATAAACTTCGATGTCAGAAGCCTAGTCATGAGAATGAGAAGGAGGAATAGAGAGTTTTTAGGGAGATTCTTGTCTCACCACACTTTGACGGGGCACTGAATTCCTTGTGTTAAGTGTCTATAACTATGGATTTTGGTCTTCCAGGCCACATGTGGAGATTCTTTTCACTCTTAAGAAGATCATACAAGACCTAAGACTGTGAAGCATTTTTGTCAGTGTCAGCCACCCGAGTGAGGTCTACTCTTCAGCAAGACTTCTTCGCTAGTTTGCCATGAGATGTGTCCTACCACAGCAGTCGCCACTGATCCAGGTCTAAGGATACAGGATCTGGTCCCTTCTCCCCAAGCCCAAGTCAAGTGTGTGACTGTAGGAAAGCAGACAATCTCTTCATGACTCAGTTTCCTCATCTGTAAATTTAGGAAAACAATAGAACCTACCTCAAAAGGTGGTTATGAGGATTAGTTATATCTGCCATTAGCTGGTTGTATGGTTGACAGAAAACATGTCTTGGAATAGAATACACCTGGATTCAAATCCTGCCTTTGCCATGCACTACCTTTGTCATCTTGGGCAAAATCTTGAATTTCTCCAAGCCATAGTTTCTGCACATTGAAAATGAAAAAAAGTTTACCTGTTTTTCAGGGTGGATGTAAGAACAAAAAATAATGTATGAGAATTATCTAGACCAAGTTAGATATTCAGTTAATGGCAGTTATTTTTAACTAAGCCCTCATTTATGTATCTACTGTGTTTAATGCCCTGTGATATGTGCTGTAGGGAACACGTGAATTTACAGTGTGGCTGGAAAATATCTTGAGTTACGAGGAAGGAAGTTATTATATCACTGTACTATCCAGTGTTTTCTCATATTCTTAGCTTGTGATATACTAACAGCTGTCACAAATATATAATACCCCTAAAATGGTTTAAGGATAAAGTGTTTAATCACTTCTAGGCATTTACTAGTTTCACCAGTTGTCAGATGGCTTATTCTGACATTGAGCCCATCAGTTACAGGTGGACATGAAAGTTATTTTATTACAAATTATTTTGCATTTGATTGATATATAAATTATATTTTTGACTTTTCCAACAGGTTACCTATTTACAATTATGTTTTTAAAAACACAAAGTCCCTTATTTTATACATACAAAAGTATATATTATATTTTTTGTGTGTATTATATATTTATAATAAAGAGTAATAAAACAGGAGCCCATGTTCCCTCCCCTCTACTTCAGAGGTAGAAGTGTCCTTCCCTATCATGTTCCTTTCTCTCTTTAGAAAAAAAAAAACCACTCTTTTGAATTTCATGTTTCTCATTTTCTTTCCTTTAAGTTCAGGAGTACATGTGCAATTCTGTTGCATCGGTAAACTTGTGCCATGGGGGTTCGAAATACCTGGATGACCGTTTAATCATCCAGGTATTAAGCCGAGTACCCATTAGCGATTTTTTTTAAATTCCTTTTTAGCATAATTTTTATTACATTTATATACATGTCTATATGCACCTCATCAACTTGAAAATTATTTGGTAAGAGTGAAAAAGTTTCTATCTGGCCGGGCGCGGTGGCTCAAGCCTGTAATCCCAGCACTTTGGGAAGCCGAGGTGGGTGGATCACGAGGTCAAGAGATCGAGACCATCCTGGTCAACAAGGTGAAACCCCGTCTCTACTAAAAAATATATATATATATAAAAAATTAGCTGGGCATGGTGGCACATGCCTGTAATCCCAGCTACTCAGGAAGCTGAGGCAGGAGAATTGCCTGAACCCAGAAGGCGGAGGTTGCGGTGAACCGAGATCGCACCATTGCACTCCAGACTGGGTAAGAAGAGCGAAACTCCGTCTCAAAAAAAAAAAAAAAAGTTTCTATCCATCTTCATAATTCTCTATAGACCTTAGGATATATCAAACATAGCCAAAAGAACAAATCCTTTCACATTCTGGCTATATCTGCTTAAGAAAGTCACTTAGCCTGAGACTCAGTTTCCTATCTGAGAAATGGGAATAAACAATTTACATTGCAAGAAATATTTTAAGTATTCAGTGAATTCAAATTCTCAAAAATATTCTTCATAGTGCCTGCTTACTGCAGCTGTTCATCAAATGTTAGGCCCATTCATTTGCACTGTTTTAAGCTATGCCAGAAAACTTCAAAGATCCTCATTACACAACATAATTGAAATAACTGGTTGTTGCTATTGGATTCATGGAACGCTCCTGTTTCTGCACAGGTTTAATGAATATCAATGTCTTTCTAACTTGTTGCTTCCATAGTATTCTCAGGAAACGTTCTTAAATGGCACAGGTATTAGAAAATGTCTTGCACTGAGGTAGGTTTCGGTTTTTCAATCTTTTAATGGCCAAACTATTCTCATTATGATTTTGTTGTTGTTATTGTTGTTACTATTTTTAGAAATGGGGTCTCGCTATGTTGTCCAGACTGGCCTCAAATTCCTGGGCTCAACGGATCCTCCTGCCTCAGCCTCTCAAGTAGTTTGGTCTGCAGGTGTGTACCACAACATTGGGCTCTCATTCTGTTTTTATGATTCTATCTCTTAAAAGTATCATTGAATGAATGTATTTTGCATGTATTTTACATTTCCCCTATGAAAAATCACACCATGAAGACTTTTAATTAGAGATATTGCCCATGTGGATTGCCAAAATTTAGAGATTATTTTTAGAGATATATTCTTTATTACTGTGAAAATGGCCTTGTCTTTATTCACACATTTTCTTTTAGTGTCTAATGTCATTCTATATATTCTTGATCCAAGATAATTTCATGTTCCATCTCTCAGAGAGAGAGAGAGAGAGAGAGAGAGAGAGAGAGAGAGAAAACATAGCTCATGTAATGCCAACGTGCGTATTAGCCTGTGCATCCAGACTGATTCTGACAGCTCTTTAGAATGATCACTAACATCAGCTTTCAGAAATCTTAATACCAAATGGTTAGGATCGTTCCCACTTGTCAGAGAGAAAGTAGAGGCAAAATGCTTCACTCTAATCTAATAGCAGAATGTGTATCAGAGGAATGTTGGTCATTCATGGTGCTACCATTTGATTCTAGCTTTTTTTTAAAAGAAGAATTGAGTGCTTATGAAATTTTTATGCAGAAAAATAAATCCTTTCCTATGGACCATTTGTTTGCTTATTTCTTTTTAGAGTACACAAGGTAAATTCCTTTAAAAATGAACTATCAATACTTATTCCTTACATAATTTTCATAATACAATATGAAAACATGGTTCTTTTTGTTGCTGTTGTTTTTTTTTTTTTTTAGTTCATTTCAGAAAACAAAAACAATAGAGAACTAAATTGTATTTGATGAGTTCAGTGCTGCTCTGAGGGGGAAGAAAAGTAAAAATCAGCAGCCATGGAAATAACCAAAGTCTGGAAGGAGCTTCATGAGTGATAATCTGAGTTGGCAAAACTCCGGCATGCTTCCTGAGGACTTCGGGAGGCCATTCATAAAAGAACAGTGCTGGACAGGCTTCTGCAGAAGCACTCAGCAAGACAGATGATGTCTGTCATACAGAGGCCTTGGAAAGAAATTGATTTTAGGCCTTGGCCTCATCAGGAAAAGACCAAACTATACAAATAAGGTCACCTCCCTGACAATCTGTTCATTCATCCATCTATCCATCCATTTATCCACTCATCTATCTGTATCTTTCTGTCTGCCTATCAATCTATTAAAAAATTACCAGCTGTTAATAGAGCACCACAGGCCCTAAAGTGTTCAGCAAAATGGACTACATGAGAGTGAATGCTACCTACAAGACTGCTGGTATACATCATCAGTTCCTGTTTCATAAATGTTTCTGGAAATTCAAAGTGAAACATGAGCATCCATAAGGCATCAAAGTAGATTCAGCTTTTTTAAACAATCATAGGTTCATGAAACTGAAAGGAACCTTGTGCAATCATCTAGAAAGAGAAAAAAAATGGATTGTTTACTCAAATGAGAAAAAATATAGACTTAAGTTTTCTAAAAGAACAGGAAACATGCATGAAAAAATAAAGATGATCTACAAAGTACTAGACAGGGTACGTTTAGCACAATTGACGAACATATCTACAAATGACAGGGATGCCTTTGTCATAAGTAATAAAATTTTACTCAGACATTGCTTACTATTTGCTAATGTTGCCTCTGAACTTTCAGGTCCATAATACAAATTACATTAAGATTTCTTTTAGGTACAAAATTCTAACAAAATGTCATGAAATAATATCGTGTAAAAAATCAACAATAAACAGCAGACTGGGGAAAGAGCAACATTTAAATAAAATACCTTCAAATTTCCCTGAACTTAGGTAATAGCTTCCATTTTATCATATTTTTACAGTTTCCCTGATGACAGAAAAACGAGGGAGAAAGACCCTTATTTTAGAACATGTAGTCACTGGACAGTATTTTTCTCTTGAGATAAGGTTATCTCCTGACTTTTGAAAGATTATTTTGACCATCATCTTGCTGTTCTCATATAAATCTTACTGTCATCCTGAAATGAGTCCAATTCCAGTATGGAGCCCTCAGTTACAAATTATCCATGACCAAAATCATTACACTGGGAAAAATGAAGTTCAAACTAGTGTGTTTGAATTATGGCATGAAGAAAGTCATTGAAAAGCTCTGTTCTTCGGGGTTTTGGTATCTTAAATCCTGTTTTATCGGCCAGCTGTGGTGGCTCACGCCTGTAATCCAAGCATTTTGGAGACCAGGGCGGATCACCTGAGGTTGGGAGTTCAAGATCAGCCTGACCAACATGGTGAAACCGCATCTTAAAAAAAAAAAAATCCTGTTTTATTCAACTGTTCCAGTGGTGGAATCATGGTATAACTCAAAAGTGAAAGGTATAAAGTTGTTTTTAGTTTTGAGTTGTTGTTATTTTTATAGGAAAATACACCCGAGCAAAACAAATACAACTTTAAGCATTATAGATAAAAAGATGGATCAAAATATACTTTTTAGGGGAAAAAATGTACGTTTAAAAAGGAAATGGGCCAAATATTTAAAAATAATGAGTATTTGAATGAATGAATGAATGAATGAATGAATGACTCTATCAACTAACTAGCTTTCCAAAAAGTGCACTGAGTGCTTAACAGAATGGAAAACTTAGTAGTTGTGAGAGTGACAAAGATGCATACCTTGTAAAAACCATAAAAATTAAAATTAGTAAACACTCTAGACAAATGAGCAATATTTAGAATCTTTCCTTTGCAAATATTTTGAGTTTTTCCTTTTAGCTCTTCTCCTCAAAAAATGCACATTTTATTTGTGCATGTAGTAACCATCTAAAGTAATGACATTTCCAAATTCTTATTTTCCACTCTTACTTGCTGAATAATCCTTCCCTTCCCTCACTGACTACTTACATTATTATATATTAAATTGTATATATCATGTATAATATATACATAAGTATGATGTATATATACATAATATTTGAGCTTTTGTATACTAGGCTTATTATTTCATCACTACTTTTGTGTGTGTGTATTTTTTGGTAGAGACGGGGTTTCACTATGTTACACAGGCAGGTCTTGAACTCCTGAGTTGAGGTGATCCTCAACTGTGCATGGCCTCCAAGACCTGTCTTGGCCTCCCAAAGTGCTGGGATTACAGCCACCACACCCGGCTTCAGCCTACTCTTTTAATTATTGTCGCTGAAGTATGTTAAAAAAACTTATATGGGGCCAAGTGCAGTGGCTCATGTCTGTAATCCCAGCACTTTGGGATGCCAAGGTAGGAGAATTGCTTGAGTCCAGTAGTTTGACACCAGTCTAGGCAACATGGTGAAACCTTGTTTGTACAAAAAGTGCAAAAATCAGACTAGCGTGGTGACATGTGCCTGTAGTCCCAGCTGCTAGGGAGGCTGAGATGGGAGGTTCCATTGACCTTGGGAGGTCATGATCACACCACTGCACTCCAGCTTGGGTAGCAGAGCAAGACCATGTCAAAAAGAAAAAGAAGGAAGGAAGGAAGGAAGGAAAGAAGGAAGGAGGGAAGGAGGGAGGGAGGGAGGGAGGGAGGGAAGGAGGGAAGGAGGGTGGGAGAAGAGAGAAAGAAAAGAAAGCCAGGCATGGTGGCTCACACCTGTAAACCCAGCACTTTGGGAGGCCATGGTGGGAGGATTGCTTGAGGCCAAGAGTTTGAGATCAGCTTGGGCAAAATAGTGAGACCCTTGTCTCTAAATTTTTTTTTTTAATTAGCCAGGTGTGTTGGTGTGCACCTGTAGTCTCAGCTACTCTCTACTCTGGAGGCTGAGGCAGGAGGATCACTTGAAACCAGGAGGCTGAGGTTGCAGTGAGCCATGATTGGGGCACTGCACTCCAGTGTGGGCAAGAGAGTTAGACCCTGTCGCTAAAGAAAAAAAAATTAAATAAAAAAATTTTAATAAGACAATGTGTATGGTTACTTTATCTTTAGTATAATTCTTTTTCAAAAGTTTCTTTGCATTTTCCTGTGTTTAGTACTCCAGTGCATTTTAGGACCCTGGCTCTCAATTTGTTTAAGATATTTATTGTAATAACATTAGACGTGTCTGTGTATATACATACACACACACACACACACACACACACATATATAATTTGGCAAAAAAGACTGTGTTTATAGTGTTTAGTTTCCCTAATGATGCATATGATATATCTATACATTTATTAAAGCTTTAAAATATATCTTTTAACAATGTTTTTAGAGTTGTTTTATTTTTATTTTTTGAGATAGAGTCTCTCTTTGTAGCCAAGGCTGCAGTGCAGTGGCACAATCTTGGCTCATTGCAACTTCTGCTTCCTGGGTTCAAGCAATTCTCTTGCCTCAGCCTCCCGAGTAGCTGTAATCCCTTAAAGGTGCACACCACCACACCCAGCCAATTTTTGTATTTTTAGTAGAGACAGGGTTTGACTATGTTGGCCAGTCTGGTCTTGAACTCCTGACCTCAGGTGATCCACTTGCCTCAGCCTCCCAAAGTGCTGGGATTACAGGTGTGAGCCACCACACCAAGCCTAGAGATTTAAAAGTACATATTTGTGTGTGTGTGTGTGTGTGTGTGTGTGTGTGCTTTTTCTTTTCTTTTTTTCCAATAGGACTTCTTTAAAACTTCTATTTTCTAATGGGTTGTTGCTGTCATACAGGTATGCTAGTGATTTTCTCTACTTAATGTATATTAAATTTTCATTTTTCTGATCTCTCTAAGTTTTCTAATTATAACATTTATAAAAATGGAAGTGGTGTCTTCTAATATTTGTAATTCTTATTTCTGTTAAAAGCTAATGATACAGTTAAGAAAGCAGTAATGGCAGTCTTACTGAGGCCCATATTTCAACAGAAATAGATACTTTAAATGCTTGTTACAGAGGTGAGTACAAACATTTTTGTATATCACAAGCACAAAAAATTTTACTTTGTTTTCCAAACCTGTAAGACCTGTGTTACGCCTCTAAATACATGGCCTTTTAAGAAAGCAAAGCAGGCTTTGCTTCTTTTCTTCTTTACTGTGAATATTGCTTGGTCCATAATCAAATTACAGCAATCTTACAGCTAACATTTTACTTTCTTCTTCTTCTTCTTTTTTTTTTTTTTAAAAAAGAAACCATACTTAACATTACTCAGTGCTTAGAGGGCGAAACAATTTATAATTCCCTTAGGGAAGTTGTTTTTCTGAGTTTTTAATTGTTTCCATCTCTAATTTTGTGTTGATTTTCCAAAATAATGATACGTAGCAAGTCATTTGTGAAAAGCATCCTTCTAACTAACTTTCATTTGTTTCTAATAGTTTATATCTGATCATGACAGTTTTTTGGGGGGCGCCTATTAAGCACTGAGCTCCCATGGTAATGAGTTAGAGGAGAGGCTGAAGGAACACAAGAAATGCCTCTAGACTGCAGATAAGCAAGAAGTTAGCACGGCGCCTACATCACTAGGTCTTATTGAGGAGATTCTTGAAGAATGAGTAGCATTTAAAGGAAAAGATGAAGGAGGCTGAGGGGCACTGCTGTACCAGGAAAGACTGAAACATGCGGTCCCTGGTTAGCATGACCTTTGTACGGAAATAACAGGCGATTTCTGAAAGGTCAAGGCAAATACACCACCTTCACTTGATCCCTACCCATACCACTCCTGTAATGAATATTTTAGTTTTATTTTTACCCAAAATAAAGTTATTTAAATAATATGAAGGAAATTTGGTAAAAGTCATCAAGTGTCTATTACTACTATAAGATTCCAACCAAAAAAGGAAGAAGATAAAGAAATCAGCGACATATAGGCTGGGCGTCGTGGCTTAGCCTGTAATCCTAGCACTTTGGGAGGCCGAGGTGGACAAATCAGGATGTCAAGAGATCAAGACCATCCTGGCCAATCTGATGAAACCCTGTCTCTACTAAAAATAAATAAATTAGCTGGGCATGGCGGCGCCCACCTGCAGTCCCAGCTACTCAGAAGGCTGAGGCAGGAGAATTGCTTTAACTTAGGAGGCGGAGGTTGCAGCGAGCTGAGATGGCGCCACTGCACTCCAGTCTGGGAAACAGAGTGAGACTCCGTCTCAAAAAAAAAAAAACACAAAAAACAAAAAACAAAACAAAAAACAAAGAAAAGAAAAGAAATCAGTGACATATTAAAAACCTAAAATAACTAAAATAACTACAGTATAGGTTTCCGGGATCACAAGGTTTCTTATGTTTAAGCACTAACCCCTCATGTTGAAGAACATTCATTTAGGAACTGATTTCAACAATAGAGTAAAACAAACATGTAATTTGTTAAACAACATAGATCTATAAAATCATAGGATTAAGTGTTTAACTTTTATTCATAGTGGATTAGTTGGGATAAGTTTTAAATTTTATTTTAAAGAGATCTTTCAGAATTCAGTAGTTTACAATGGCCCAGTCTAAAGGAATTCACCTCAGGTTCAATCAGGGCCAGCTTCTATCATTTATCCGTTACAATTGACTTCAAAACAACATATATTATTTCATTCTTGAATTAGTTTTGGAAAAAATCTAATATGCACCCTCTGTGTACCTTTAATTGTACCATAATATATTCATAAGCTATTCAAAATAGGAAATACAAATAATGCATCTGAATAGATTTCTCACTTTGGGAGAGAAATTAGTAAATTAATATAGAGGTTGATTAGTGAAAGATACCCTATTGACCTGAATGACTTTTCCTGCTGTGTGGTTTATATATAGTGACTCATTTACAGACTGAAAATTTTACTGTTTATTCTATCTTCCTCCTAATATGTTGCTCAAAAAAAAAAAAAAAAACCTTTCAAAACAGTGTAATCAGTAGTATGCATAGATATGGGTCCACAATAATTCAAACAAGCAATTAAAAAGAAGTGGATTCCGGGTTACACAGCATATAAACAGAGGTCAAGTTTTGCTTAATTTTCTTAGTGCAACAAGGAGAATCAATAATCAAACGAATAGTTTTTTTTTCCCTTTTAAAAAATTTTGTTTTATTTATTTTACTTTAAGGAATAGTTTTTTTTTATTATTATTGCATTTTAGGTTTTGGGGTACATGTGCAGAACATGCAAGATAGTTGCATAGGTACACACGTGGCAGTGTGATTTGCTGCCTTCCTCCCCATCACCCACATCTGGCATTTCTCCCCATGCTTTCCCTCCCCAACTCCCCATGCCCCGCTGTCCCTCCCCTATTCCCCCCAAGCAACTTTTCTATTGCATTTTAATTCATCTTTTAGAATGAGCTATGGAATATTTCAGTGGCAGAAGAAGAGTACAACCTTAACTCAGTGGTTCTGAAAGTGTGCACTACAGATCCTTGACACTCTTTCAGGGGTCTACACGGTCAAAGTTACCTTCACAACGATATTAAAATTTGCTTGCTTTTTTACTGTGTTGGCGTTTTGCACTGCTGGTGCGCAGCAATGATGGGTAAAACTGCCTGTGAACTTAAGGTATGGGCACTAAGCTTTATTACTAGTGAGTGTATTCTTCAAAAAAAAAATCAGTGAAGAGCCAGTTTCACTTTAGGAATTGTTCTTGATAAAACAGTAGAAGTCATTAATTTTATTAAACCTTGACTCTTGAGGGCATGTCTGTAACATTCTGTTTGCCAAAATGGGAAATCCGAATAAAGCACTCATGTATATTAAAGTCAGATGGGTATCTCAAGGAAAGCATGGGTGCAATTTTCGAGTCATGAGCAGACTTCGTCATAAAACTAGGGATGGTATTAACCAATGTGGTTTAATTGTTAAATATTGCATAATAAAATGTATTAATATGTGGAAGATTTGAAGAGAACAGCTATTTTCCAAATGTGTCTAACATGTAATACTTCAAAATCATTGGTATGTAAAAGATCCATTCTAAGTGTCAAATAAACTAATGGGGTTTAATGGACATTGTATAAGAATTTCAAGCCAAGCGCTGTGGCTCACACCTATAATCCTAGCACGCTGGGAGACTGAAGCAGGAGAATACCTTGAGCCTAGGAGTTCAAGGCCAACCTAAGCAACATAGCAAGACCCTGTCTCTACAATTTTTTTTCTCAAGATGGAGTCTCGCTCTGTTGCCCACACTGGAGTGCAGTGGCACGATCTCAGTTTACTGCAACCTCCACCCCCGGGTTCAAGTGATTCTCCTGTCTCAGCCTCCCGAGTAGCTGGGATTACAGGCACATGCCACCACGCCCAGCTAATTATTTTTTGTATTTTGATTAGAGACGGGATTTCACCATGTGGGCGAGGATGGTCTCGATCTCTTGACCTTGTAATCTGCCCTCCTGGGCCTCCCAAAGTGCTGGGATTACAGGTATGGGCCACCGCACCCAGCCAATTTTTTTTTTTAATTTAGCCAGTTGTGGTTGCATGTGCCTGTGGTCCCAGCTACTCAGGAGGTTGAGGCAGGAGGATGGCTTGAGCTCCAGAGCTACAGACTGCAGTGAACCATGACTGTACCATTGCACTCAAGCCTGGGTAAGAGAGCGAGACCCTGACTCTAAAAAATAAATGAAAAAAAAAATACAAATTTAGCTGATGTTGTTTCAAACTTTACACTGAAACATCTTTAAAAAACATGTTTGTAAGGTTTTGGTGGTATATCAATAAATAATAGACATAATTATCTGAAATAGCTATTAAAATGTTCCTCTTTTTTCCACTGTGAGGTCAGTTTTTAAAAAATAGACTTCAAAATAACGTATCATGACAGAATTGCAAAGCAGATATGAACATTTAACTATCCTTTGTCAAGCCACATATTATAGGAATTTGAAAAAAATGTAAAATAATGCTAGTTTCCTCAAGAAATAATTTGTTTAAAAATATATATTAGTTATGTTAACATGAAATGGGTTTTTTAATTGTCATTTTAAAATAAATTGTTAACTGTTTTAAAAGTTTCTCTATTTAAATTTTTAATATGATATTACTAAATATAGCCCCTACAGACAAAAGTTCTTTGAGGTCTTCAGTAATTTTAAGGAATGTTTCTAAGGGTTCTAAGGCCAAAAAATTGAGAACTGCTAGTTTAAATAAATGCTTTAAATACTTAGAATTAGATTTTTAAATTTATTTTTTAATTGACAAAATTGTATGGTGTCCAACATGATGTTCTGATACATGTACACATTTGGGATGGCTGAATCAAGCGAACTCACATACCCATCACCTCACATACTTAGCACTCTTTTGTGTCGTGAACACTGAAAACCTACTGTCTTAGCAGTTTTCAGGTATATGAAACAGTATTCACTATAGTCAACATGTTGTAAAATGGATCTTTTTAACTTATTCCTCTTCTTTAACCAAAATTTTACATATTATTATTTTTCTTCTCCTTTTCTTAAGAATATCGTTTTCTTTAAGAAAAAAAAAAGAACTGTTATTTTTTAAGCTTATGTCCAAATGAGTGTAGTGGGTTTCATGTAGATCATTTCAATTTTCAGCCCAACACTCACTGGCCATGCTTGACCGCGCTGCTTGCCCTAACCATGACTACGTTTCCCATCTGTAAAATGATAATAAAATAACAATAACCATAATATCAACCTCAGTAGTGTTGTGAGGATTAAATAAAATAATCCATGTCACATTTTTGAGCACAAGACTTGGCACCGAGGTTTGCTGTGCTGTTACCGTTCTATAACAGCTTCCTCCTTGATGTCACAGTAACAAAATGTTAATAATACCTTGAATATCTTTTGAAGTTTTCGGATATCCGTATAAATGTCTCAGACAACATAATCCAAATGTTCTTCTATTACCATTTCATGGAATTGTAGGTGAAACTACTCAAGGGAAGATTTTTACTGGTCTTTTTAAATAAGAGGGACAAAAAGTCTATCTTCTTTTTTTGTCTTTGGGGAGGATTCTGCTTTCTGAACATTGGCAATGTTCAGACTTAAATTATGGTTGTGTTCAGTCCTTTTTAATGAATAGTCCAGAAAAAATATTAGTACCTGCTGACATCTTGGCTTCAGTATAATTGAAGAAAAGACATTTGTTTAAGACACTGAATAATTTGTCGTTTGATACAAGTCAATCAATAAGAATTTCAACCTTAATCTAAAGGAGGGAATGGGCTCTTATTGAGAGCAGACTGTGCCACAGAATGTGCTATGCAGTTACATATATAGTCATCTTCAGTCTTCATGACAATTCGAAGTATGTATAGTTATTTCGAATTTACAAATGAGGAAACTGAGTCTCAGAGAACTTTAACTCTCCTAAGATGGCGAAGAGGAAGAAATAAAGAAGGATTAAATCTTCTTTGGAACATCAGGAGGGTGGCATGTAATGACATTCATTTGTTCTCTGTTAACTGTAAAGCCAGAAAGAAGAGAGTTTAAAGCGCCATTTAGAACAGATAATGGGAAGCACAGCTTGATTGTAAAAACACTATGTCTGTGCCTGTAAAATTCCAAAACAACTGTCAGTTAAGCATACTCAGTGGAAGAAGTCAAACTGTTTATTTGATATAATGTGCACAAAATAATCACTTGGTCGGGCATAATTCCACCTTCCACTTTGAGTTTTCATTATAGTTAAACAGCCTAGAAGGAAATGTGCTCATGTAGGTACTAACACTACTTGGATTCTAAGAATTGCCTGAAACTTAACTTCATTCTTTTTTTTGCCTTTTACATCCTTCAAAAGAGTAATTTTTGAGAATGAATTAGTACAAGGGGAAGTTGAACCATGTAGGGCTATTTTTGATAATCCTATGATAATTCAGCATATATGAAGTTCAGAAATTTTATCATAAATCTCTGAATAATTATAAATCAGAACTCTGAGAAGTAATTGGATAAAAAGCTAGAATCCCCCTTCTGCACTCGAAACGTGGACCTATAAATTTAAATATGTAGCTTAAATAATGTAAAAGCATATGTCTGAAACAGCATTCATGAGATACCCTGCATAGTCCCCTATTTTTCTCAATTTTTACATTTTTATGGTAAAAATGAAACAAAAATTAAACATTTTTAGCTGTAAAGAAGTCATAAAAGCTGTAACAATAGGGTAATCTTATGACTCTTTTTTTTAAAAAAAACTTTTATTTTAGGTTTATGAGTACATGTACAGATTTGTTATACAGGTAAAATCGTGTCCCAGGGGTTTGTTGCAGATTATTTTATCGCCCAGGTACTAAGCCTCAGGTACAATTCTTAATGGTTACTTTTTGGCATTAAGGAAATTAGATGAATTTCTAAGTACCTTTAAAAAAAACAGCATACTCATTTATTCACTACTCTGACAAGCTTCCGGAATAAACCTGAATAGTTCAGAGGATTCTGAAATCTTAAAACCATTTCTAATTGTGTACGCTGCACATTGTTTAATCACTCACACTAATTAAATGACAAAAAAAGTTTATATAAAATAAGATACTTAACAAAAAGCTTTTTGTAGATACCTTATTTTATATAAATACATTACTTTAATAAAAATAAAATAAATATTTTATTTTATATATAGGTATCTATATATATAAATATCAAGACTTACCAAATTTGGAAAGATGTAATCAGAAAAATAAGGGAAATGAATCCAGAATTTCCCACATTTGAAGCATAGTGTAATATGCCTTGACAGGAGAGAGTTAATATAAATAAAACCCTAATCTGAGACACATGACACAAAATTTCCTTTGTGTCTCACAGGGAGACTCTGTTATACCTTAGTGGAAGAATCTAAACAGTGGAACTTTCTTGCTTTGAGTCAAAAGATCCCCAATTTTATACTCTCTAAGTATACACAGTGCTTAAAAAGTCCACAGTTAATAAAATTTACATTAGCCAATAATAGACTTTTATGCCCTTCAGCTGCTTAACAGTCAAGCTGACCTTCTATTTTGAAACTTATAATAAACAAGTATATGTATATTTTTTAAGTCATATGGTTTTATGACAACTAATACATCTTTTTCTTTTTGTGGAAATTTTTGTCTAATTTTTTTTTTCTTGTGAGAAAATGTGTGTCTGATTGAAAATTTAACATTTAGTATTTCTTCTTCTAAGTTTCCAGACCACAGATTTTGGCATTACTATGAAACATGTTATGAGACTTGGTACTGGCTTTATATTTAGCTTATTTAGTTGGCTTAAATGAGGACATTAGTTGTTAACAATGAAACTTAATTCATATCAGGTGAACTAGGGACTACGTCTGGGACTTGTTATAACTTGATGTTCCATGGGTTTATTTCAACAAGGAAAGGAAAAGCATTTTAAACCACAGCTCTGATTCAGAGATGATTCTGAATTCAGTTGTTCTGTAGCATATTGGACCTGGTCCATGTATCAATTATGACACATCTCCCTCCCACATCTTGCCCTCCCAATTCCAAATAAGCACAATGTGTTTTTATCACTCTCCAAGTCTTTAAATTTGCATATGGTACTCAAAAGCATTTTGCTTTTCATTTGCAAACTCTAGATTCGTATTTTTCCAAATAATGTGTGTCTCCTTGTGAAGAATTACATGTAGAACATTTTGTTGGTAATAGTTATTTAAATTATTTACTGGCTCATTTTCAGTTCCCTGGAAAACACAAGGGTGCTCTCACAATTTGTCTGGGTTGTCTGGCTTTAGCACAACTAGATTTGAAAAATCATGCTGGAAAGTGAGTCCAAAGCATCAAAGTTTGTGAAAGCAGAGTGTTATCCCAAAAGTGTCAAGCAGCCAAATGGTACCAATGTCAACAATAATGCTAGAGTGTTTTTCAGAAAGACAGTTTCTGTTTTAAATACCTGCTTTTTTTTTTTTTTTTTTTTTTGGTCTAGCATCTACAGTTGTCCCAGAGCAGGACAAAGAGCCAGCCAGCAGTAAAAGATAAAACGCTTTTATGTTTTACTTTCTTTGGAAAGACACTTGACATTTCTGCTGTATTAAAAAATATATATATATATTATTTGTTTATTAGACCCATTCATCAGACATAGTTCTGGAGGGGAGATTAGTATTTTATAAAATATTACATATGCTTAAAAAAATAAGTATATCTTATATTTATGTATAAACACAAATCTAGAATATCAAAGATGAGATCTAGGTTGAATATTATTCATCATTCATTCATTTGTAAGTATTTATTATATATATATAAGACAGTTGCCAGGCTTTGTGAAGGAGTATAAAGATGAATCAGACACAAATCTCTTCTCAGTTCTCCCTGTTAACATTACTAGAAAATATATAGATTGCTAAATGGAGCATATGAAGGAAGGTAGGAAAAAGGGAGTGAATAGGAATGATTTAAAAATATGGCAAAATGTTAATGATTAGTCAATTTTGAAATAAGAGTATAAAGGAGTTTTTTAATTACTCTAGATTCTCTGTATAATAGGCATACTTTTAAAAATAAATTTTTGAGTGTCTGCTCTGAAAAAAAAAGTAGCTCAGATATCTAAGGAACGGAGACTTTGTGAGATCTGGGGTCCTACTCAACTGTGGGAACTTCATCTCAAGTTTCTTTTCACTTCCTTGCCGTTTCTGAAATCATTCTTCAAAGTTGCAGGGCACTCAACAAATGTATAAACACTGAATTCTTTTTTTTTTTTTTCCGTTGGAATCCCAATTTCCAGGCAGTATGTCTTTAGGTCACACTATTGCAAACTGCGTATACAACATACAAGAGAAAACACGGAAGGGACAACGTTGTTGGCAAGTGTACCAGCTAAAGGCAGTGGATCTGGAGCAATGGTTTATTTTGCCATCTGCTGTCGTTTGAAACTCTGTCCTCACTCTCAAACTGTGAGCTGTTGAAAACTAGGCTTTTATTTTTCTCCTCTTTTATGTCCAACAGAGACCCGTGCATGTAGTAAGTGCTCAATTTATGTTTGTTGGCCGTGTGAACGAATTAATGTAGGTTTTTGTGCCTGAGATCTTCAAACTGATTTCTTTTATTTTGTTTTTTTGCACTAAACATACACTGATCTTCACGAGTCTGAGTTAGTCCTGACGGTAAAATTTGATCTATATGATTTTTATGATAGCCTCTTGAATTAGAACTGCAGTATGCAAACTATATTTAGGATGTGGTACCAAGGAGTTTGTCAAAAGGAAAGCAGACTTGAAATCTGGAGAATATTCATGGTCAGCTAATATATTTAACATGCAGTTAAATATTTAGTACATTTGACTGTGTCTCCTTAAAATGAAAGCCCTATAATAGGTACACATTTTTGAAACGACATTTGAATAAAAATGTAAAAGGCATCTAAAGAGATGACGGGCACTTCTGGACTTGGAAAAGCCCTCAGGTTTGATAACATTTTGAGTCATCTGAATTCATACCTATTATCACTTAAGTGCACACTGGTGCTGCCACTGGATCTTATACATAGATTCAGATTTTTGTTTCCCTCATCATTCTGAAGGTTATCTCTCTGGTCGCTCTGAAAATCAGGTGACAACCATTTCCCATGATGCTTTAAGGGCTGTCAAACTGTCCATCAAGCTGTCACCTGACCAATCGTTCCCATGGTTCTTTTAGACTTCCAGTATGATAAATTGAAAGGGACTATTATCTGTCTGTTGTGAAGAGGAACTGTTTGGGCTTTGATAAGATATCACTACTCCCAGGTGAGAGGCTGCTGACAGCACATCAAGGCAAAACAACACGTAGAAACACTGAACAGGGGCGCACAGGTTTACAAACATCTGTTGTCATTATTTATTACTTTTCCTTGGCTTTAAGTTTCTGACTCATCCTTAGATAATTCAACAAAAGATATTTTGCCTTCTAGAGCTTGCAAAAACAGTTGCAGCTCTTTTCGTCTTAGGAGAAGAATCTTAAAATTGAAAATACACCTTCCTAACTTTTCGGTTCATGGCACATATGCTTCCTACCTGGTAGCCAGCAAGTTCTGTGTTCCTGCTGATGGCATCATTGACTTTAAAAATGTATCTGAGAATAAATACATTTCACTATAACAAATACATGTATTTGGGGGACAAATATAATTACTTATGTCTGAGACGTCATTATTAATGTACCACTTCACAAGAAACATGAGCTGGCTTTAATGTTGACATGTATTAATTTCTATCTTAGAACTGATAAGGTCAAATATTTCATGAGAAATAAGGTTTGTGACATTCTCGCAGCTTCAAATTTTCATTGCTCTGAATTATACTAATAGAAACATTAAAACTTGAAGTTGTGCAGAAGGAACATGAGTAAAGGGAAAGATCTCGTCCTCAGTGGACCAAGGTTGTAGTTATGACTGGGATCAGGAAACCTCTCTGTAAAGGCCGCGGGAAACCTGGGAGGCAAAAGTTTTCAGAAGGAAAGCTGTCTGGAAAGCAGGAATATTTTATTAGAGCTACAGAAACATTTTTACACTTAGAATGTAATTCTTTGGATGTATATATCTAAATAGGAGTCAATAGAAGACTGTGGATTAAAGGCTGAATTCTTGCATCTTTACTACTTGTAAACATAATTTTACTCTTTAGCAGTTACTCTCTATTTCGTGATTTGTCCATTTTCTCTCTTTTCTCTGCCGCTCTAATGACACAGGCTGACAGGTTTTCCCTGTGGCTCTGTGCTCTTACATGCTATCATTATATGAACAACTAAACGAGCCCTTTGGGGATCACTTAGGGAAAGGAATCTGTTGTTATTTATTGCGGCTTTCAGCAGAATAACAGTACTGAAGTTGGATGCTAACATCACCACCTTGTGTACAAATATTTTTTTGCACGCAGTTTCCTAATGTCATTAAGCAGTATTGTAATTTCATTACTTGGTAATGTAGCACTTCGATTACAGACAACATTTAAATAATTCTGTAATTCAAAATTGGAAAATAATAAACCATGGTTTGTTTTTAGTCCCTTGTAATTAGCCACCTAACACTCCTCTGAACTCGTGTAAGAAGCAAAAATGCCCCAGAGCCCTTATAATCCGGGAATTAGTCAAAATGTTCTTTAAAACAATGACTTAGGAATTCAGAGTAAAAAAGGCAAAGAAAGAATTAAATTCCTAAAGATTCATAATAATACCAATAGTACATGTAGCCAGTGCCCAAGGCATCTGATTGGTGAATCCCTAATTATAACAGATTTATTCACGAAGGCATTTTTAGCTCACCCAATGGGCTAATACTGGAAATCACTTCCAAGTATTGTTTTGGTCTCTATCCAAAGAGTAGAACCTTGTGATAAGTTTCTGAATGTCAAACTTCTTTTTCTAGTGGCTTCTGGCATGTCAGAGTTCCGCAGCAAGTTTTATAATTTCGATAGTCCTTGGAGATCAATGAAGTTGACTGCACTCCATTACTTTTCCAAACAGAAATAACTTGCAGTCCAATGAAGAAAGTAGTGGCTAATGCGGAAAGGACCAGAATATTCAATACATTTGTCCTCGGTCCCAAAGGAAGCAAACAAGTGTGCTCCCTGCTATTCCTTCTCTCATGCTAAACATTTTAGACCATTTCTAGAAAAAAGCAATTTTTGCATTTGTATTTTTTGTGTTACTTCTTTCATAGTTTGTCTCCCTTTTGGTGAGTGAACTTGTTTTTAAAATGTTTGTATCAGCTCATGGAGTAGCAAAATAATGGTTACACGTTGTTGAAAAGTAGCCTATTCGGAATGCTTCTTTTACTTCTGGAATTTTCCTACTTAAAGGTAAAGTTTGGGTATATGGCAAAAACTTAAAAATGTTGCTAAGGATACAAGTTAAAACACAGCAATCTACATGTGTGTGTACACTCGACAGCAATCCCATGAGGTTGGCAGGGCAGGGTAACCAGTTTTTATAGATGAGCAAATCAACGATAAGGGACATGCCAGGACAATGCAAATCATACACATGTGGTAGCACAGACAGCAGAGAACTCAGGTCTTCTGATTCTCAGTTCAGTGCTGTGTCCTTTATACTACTGTTGTCCTTGGGAACTGGCACAGTACTTCTGTCGTGTGAATATTAGGAATAAAGGCCATTTTGTTAGCATTTCACCCATTTTTCATGGAAGTCTATCCACACAGGATTCTGTTGAAAAGTCTGCCTGGTGCCATACTGTGGAAGACAGAAGTTGAGATTCACCACTTAACTCCTCACGGTAACTTAGAATTAAGCACGGAGTCACTGTGAAAGGCTGTTTCATTTAGCTCTAACTACAAATGAATGTGTGCACATTTATATGCATGGTAAATACGTAGACCTTAGATATGTAATGATTTGTGGAGCATAAAATGAAAATTTTTGGAAATGTACCTAAAAGGAATAAAAACCCTAGGCACTTCCTTGTGGATATTGTTTTAGAAAGCTTCAGGCCTTTACCTTAGTGTTATTTAATTAATACTAAACAGTCATTTCAGATGTTTGATGTTTGAAGGGGGCCAGCCACTTAAGATCTTCATAGGAAAAAATAAACTTGTAAAGTCTTCAGAATGTCTGGTGGATGTTTCTCCATTATGTTGTATCTACTTATGTTAAGCAATGTGACCAAACTGAATACAACTGTAATGTAAAACTGAGATTCACTGAACTGTTCACCTTTTTGATTGATTACTCATATATCTAAAAGGTTGCAACAGAAATGAAAAAGAATATTGCCACATTTTAATGAAGATGACTTTTGAGATTACAAAAATATAATTAGATTATATACATTTAAAAAATCTTTTAATTTTTAAAATTACACAGGAAAATAAAGAGTACCACTGGATAGAAATTGCTTCAGAATTTCTTACTTTTTCTAAAAGATTCAGAGAACAAACCAGATTTCTGTAAGACAAAGTTCAGTTGAATGTTCTCTTTGGCAAATATTAGAACTTACTTCTATGCCTGGGACATTAGGAAAATGCCACTGGAATAAAGATGAAATTGAACAACCTATCACTACCTATAAAAGAAAGAAGTTAACAGTGGAATTTATCTAAGCTAACTTTATTTCCCAAACTCAAAATTGTAACAACAAAGTCCTTTACATGAGCAACTCTGTGACCTGAAAGAAGAGCCTGTCTAATTTCTTTCCATGCATCAAGCCAAATAAATGAAGGGAGAAAATCATTCTTCTCTGTTGGCCTCCTGTGTAAAGTTTCTTTTCTTATCATCCCGTCTAGTCACATCTTTCTGCAGCCTGAATCACCCTCTTTTCCTCAGACTGGTAAGGCACTGAAACGATGTTTGTTCTGCTAATTAACTTTATTACCCTGATAACTCCCTGCAGCCTTTGACGAAAACAATTACCGTTACTTCTTTTTTCCCCTACTGGCAAAAAAAAAAAAAAAAAAAAAAAAAAAAAAAGCGGAAAAAAAAGAAAAAGAAAAAAAGACTATTAATTAGAAACGAGGCCCAGGTCCCTGCCATGTTATCCTGCCACGTTCCCAGGCCCTCGAGCAGGATAGCATTACATTGTCAGTAGTAATTTAGCTCTCATCTGTCTCTGCTAATTATTGTCACATTCATCAAATTCATCAACAAAAGTGCTCTCAGAAGGATTGCATATTTGCAGTTAATACAGCATAAACTGGTATTACCCATCACCACATTTGTGATGATGAGAGGGACACAACTTATTCATCCCTAATTAGAGCAAGCTGGGTAATTAATTATGCATTCCGCCTTATTACTTCTGAGTTCCCAGATATTGTTTGTCTAAAAAGGGGGAGAAAGCAGGAGAGAGAAGCCTGAAAATGCAAAAAAAAAAAAAAAAAAAAAAAAAGGGTGATGTGTTTTGTCACATGCGCTATGCCATAATTCCCACCTGACAAACTAGCTGAATCAGTGGAAAATTGCGAGTTGTCAGCAGCAGAATAAACTGCTGTAATAGCTGATTAATGATCAGCACCTGTGACAGGTGCTGTACGGGACTGTAAACTTGGTTTGATTAACAGTCACTGGACGAATAAATATTAGTGACAGTCAGCGGAGAGCAAGTTTGCTTGTTTTCTTCCCTGTTAACAAATCTCACGCATTAAAGTTATTGATATTTCTGTCTGAGACACTCTATTTTTTGTAGTTATCTGGAAACACTGGCAGTCAGTTTTAATGAACTGTGTTTGTTTCTGTTCTGTTATTTTATTTCAGAACTAAATTGTATTTTGACAAGATGACCTGTAGGGGTTTAAATTCACCAGGTGTGGAAGAAAGACTAAAAAATAACAGGATCCACACTTGTTTAATTTATGCTCACCTGGTAGTAATCTGGGTGTGTATGTGTGTGTATACATATCCACACATACACATATATTCATTATACACATTTACATGTATGTACAATAACGATTAAGGAATATTTATGCTAAAAAACAGTCACAAACATGTAGAATATGTGATGTTCGCTTGCTTTTTAGTTTTAATTGTTTCTTTCCCCCTTCTGTGCATTGGATATTTTCCCTGGAAATATTGGCAGTGTGAGTTACCCCAACCCCATGTCTCAATCCAGAATTCAAAACTGCCTGCTGCCAGCTCAATTGTTTCTACTGAATTGACCAGTTTCAAACAGACTGGTCAGGAGGTGATTAACCTGTTTGAGCTGACTGGTGATTAACCAAGAGTCAAGTTATGTGCATAGACAAGCAAAGTGTAAGTAATGAAAGGAAACCAATTGTCCTTTTTTTTTTTTTTTTAGGTCATAGTCAAAGAAGCTATCTGCCTTAACTGTGGTTCTTTTGAATTTTTGATTTATATAGTGAGAGATTAAGACTGTGGAATTTTGGAATCCTAAAGACCTAGATTCAAAGTCCTGCTTAACTAGCTGTGAGTTTGGATAAGTTACTGAATCTGTCTGATCTTCTCATTTTTCCAGTGTAAAGTGAGGGCATTTCCAACCGCATTATGTGGTTACTGTGAAGATCAGGTAAGATAACGTAGGTAAAGTACCCTAGCACAGAGCCTGGCACAGACAGGGCCCAGTGATGCACAATTTAATCACTATTAACACAACCGTGTGAAATCTGAATAGTCAGATTATTCTCATATTGTTTCATATGATGAATTGCTTTAACCCCAATTAATTATCTTTTTTTTCTCCACAGACTCCAAAATAACAGGGAAATTAAAAAGCAAAACAAGATTATGCCCACTTATTCCTGAGTAAAAACTAAGATTAGTAATATGTCTGGGTAGTAGATATCCCATGCTGCTACTCTAAGTTACTCAGATACTTCTCAAAGGCACACAGGTTGCAACTGCTTGAGTGGGGTAAACTTTGTTTAAATAGAGATGCCAGGACCCACCGCCAGGTACTCTGATTCTATTCCTTTTGAGGAGGCCCTTGTCCATGGGCATCTTTAAAAAGTTCCTGGGCCAGACGCGGTGGCTCATATCTAGTAATCTCAGCCCTTTGGGAGGTTGAGGCAAGCAGATCACATCAGGCCAGGAGTTCAAGAACAGCCTGTCCAACACAGCGAAACCCCTTTACTAAAAATACAAAATTAGCCGGGTGCGGTGGCACATCTGTAGTCCCAGCTACCTTGAGAGACTGGGGCAGGAGAATCGCTTGAACCCAGGAGGTGGAGGTTGTAGTGAGCCAAGATCACACCACTGCACTCCAGCTTGTGCTACAGAGTAAGAAAAAAAAGTTCTTCAGGTGATTATGTGTATGTCTTCAAACTTTGGAACTGGGAATAAGTACATCAAGTTAGAAATTTGTGTCATGACAAGAAAAAGAGTAAGCATTCATTCAGATGATAGAACTACTTCTGTGAAATGGATGACTAAAAACTTACATACATTCCCTATGGGAGCTTTATAGTTATCTGAAGTTGTTAAAGTATCACGATTGAAACACTTTTTTTTGTTGTTAGTTAATCCAGTTGAGGAGAAAACCATCTAATAATTCAAACAGTAAGAATGATATTCAGAATCCATCACCTTACTTTATACCACTAGTTAGAATTGCAAGGTCAATTGCCTTATCTCACCGGAAAGAATAAACCCAGCGGTGGTGGCCAAAACATTTCTGTGGCTGACAGATGAACTAGGTGGTGGCAGGGTGACTGGTGATTGTGGCCTGCTCCCAAGTGGATATCCTGCTGCACAAATGGTGACAGGAGTTAAGAGACCAAAGATTCCTGCACGTGGGACATATACACATGGATTAAGAATCAGGTAATGGGTGGCCTATGCCTGCTTCTTCCTGCACTTTGTTACCTAAGCTTTGCTCATCCTCGGTGCATATGAGTCAATGGTTGTAGTAGGGTTCATTGGTCTGTCACTTCCTCATTGCTGCCTGTGGTCAGACAACCCAGGCAACCACATGAAACAGCGTTGAAATTGCTTGTTTGGCTAGAACGCTGATATTCCAAATTATGTTACAGTTCCCAGAGAGTCATCAAGTTCTGTATCTATATTCCAGAATTCCCGTAGTCCTACAATGTCTTAATTTAAATGTTTAATTATTTAAAAGTATTAAATTATGCTTTATTGAGTTCGATAAAAACAAAAAAAGGTAATCTATCTCTAAACATTTACTTACACTCAGTCTGGAGTGCACTGGTATGATCATGGCTCACTACAGACTTGACCTCCCAGGCTCAGGTGATCCTCTCAGCTCAGCCTCTTAAGTAGCTGGGACTACAGGTGTGCACCACCACATACACCCCTTTTTTTCAATTTTAGTAAAGATGAGGTATCACTATGTTGCCCAGGTGAGTCTCAAACTGAGCTCAAGCAATCCTCCTGCCTCAGTTTCCCAAAGTGCTGCAATTATAAGTGTGAGCCATCACAGCCAGCCCACCTCTGAAAATTTAATAGAAAAAGTCTCACTTGGCACATGGGAGTTGGGGATGAGTCAGTAGGGAATGCCTGGCTTCATAGGATGACTTGACCCTAATGGAGTTTTCTCTGGTCCAGAGCAAACTATTACCAGTGGGATAATCTGGCTTGCCCTCTATTGTTGTAAGGCTTTGCAAGTTAAGAAAGGTTTTTAAGTGGTTAAAAAAAATAAGATAAAAATATTTTGCAATATAAAAATGATATGAAATTCCTGGGCACAGTGGCTCACGTCTGTAATCCCAGCGCTTTAGGAGGCTGAGGTGGGCAGATAATGAGATCAAGAGATCAAGACCATCCTGGCCAACATGGTGAAAACTTGTCCCTACTAAAAATACAAAAATTAGCTGAGTGTGGTGACACCGTAATCCCAGCTACTTGGGAGGCTGAGGCAGGAGAATGGCTTGAACCAGGGAGGTGGAGGTTGCAGTTACCTGAGATCGCGCCACTGCACTCCAGCCTGGGTGTCAGAGCAAGACTCCGTCTTGGAAAAAACAAATTATATGAAATCCAAATGTCAATGTTCACGTGTAGTTGAATCGGGACATAGCCATGCCCATTTATTTCCATACTGTCTGTGGCTGCTTTTGTACTAGAATGGCAGAGTTGAGTAGTTACAACAAACACCATCTGGTCTACAAAGCCTAAAATATTTACTATTTGGTCTTTTCCTGAAAATTTTGCTTGTTCCTGCTCAAGAGTAGTGTTTCTCAAATTTTGGAAACGCCTGGGACAAGTACATACAAATTGTCTGGGATCTTGTTCGAATATAAATTCTTGATTTAGGAGGTCTATTCTGCATTTCCAACATGCTACCTGTGATACTCATGCTGCTGGCCTGAGGACCACACTTAGAGAAGGGGGGCGTTAAACTGTGACCTCATCATACACAGGCAAAGCCTAATGTCAGCGTGATCAAGAGCAGATCTTTTAGGAAAGAACTCACATTAATTACGTGCACAAGGTTGACGCAGAAGCCTAACAATCTAATTTATTAACCCATCAATGAGAAATACAATAGGAACATTCTGTTCCTATAGACATGGTGCCTGATAGAGCAGAAGATTATTTTATCTCATTCTGTCGCCCAGGCTGGAGTGCAATGGCACGATCTCGGCTCACTGCCATTTCTGCCTCCCGGGTTCAAGCAATTCTCCTGCCTCGGCCTCCCAAGCAGCTTGGATTACAGGCATGTGCCACCATACCTGGCTAATTTTGTATTTTTAGTAGAGCTGTGGTTTCACCATGTTGGTCAGGCTGGTGATCTTCGGCTTCAAACTCCTGACCTTCAGCTGCCCAAAGTGCTGGATTACAGGCGTGAGTCACTTGGTCTTCCGTGGGTCAATTTTGAGTGATAATTCTAAGAGTCCTGCTCTAGCCATGCGAGCCAGAGAGAACCGTCTGTGATTGTAGGAACTCAATTCCACTTCTAATTTACATCACATAGTGATTCCCGAGTTGTGGTTTACTGTTTATTATTACTCCATGAAATTATGCCATGGCATTTTAAAAGATTTCCCTGCAAGTTTATTTTAAGTATGTCATCACTCTCAAATCAAGAGGAGTAGCATTGAGGGAGAACTGGACCTGGGTCCTAGTATTGATCACTGTGAGACCAGGACCAAATCAGTGTCCTCATCAATGAAACATAGAGGAGAGATTCAGGAAGACAGGATTCCCATGGACCCTTCCAGTTTTTTTTAAATTTATTTATTATACTCTAAGTTCTGGGGTACATGTGCAGATTGTACAGTCTTGTTATATAGGTCTACTTGTGCCATGGTGGTGGTTTGCTGTATCCATCCCTCGTCATCTACACTAGGTATTTCTCCTAATACTATCCCTCCCCTAGCCCCCTACCCTCCAGGCCCCGGTGTGTGATGTTCCCCTCCCCGTGTCCATGTGTTCTAATTGTTCAACACCCACTTATGAGTGAGAACATGCAGTGTTTGGTTTTCTGTTCTCGTGTCGGTTTGCTGAGAATGATGGTTTGCAGCTTCATCTATGTCCCTGCAAAGGACATTAACTCATTCTTTTTCATGGCTGCATAGTATTCCGTGGTGTATATGTGCCACATTTTCTTTATCCAGTCTATCATTGAGGGGCATTTGGGTTGGCTCCAAGTCTTTGGCATTGTGAACAGTGCCACAACAAACATATGTGTACATGTATTTTTATAATAGAATGATTTATAATCCTTTGGGTATATACACAGTAACGGGATTGCTGGGACCCTTCCAGGTTTTAACACTAAACCCAAATAAAATTTTTCTGTGAGATACACATAAAAATGGGGTTCATTTTCTTATTGCCACACTCCTGGCCTGTGCTGCATATTGTACTCTGGGCCCTCATTGACTTTTATGTCTTTTTTTTTCTGGTATTCTTGTTACTTGTTCTTCATTAAAATAAGAACCCGTTAAGGCAGACATCTTGTTCAATTTCGTATCCCCCAGCATTTTATATAAAAAGACCATCCAAGATATGTTAGTTGAATTGAATTAGCGTGGAAATACCCTCAGAACAAATAACTTTGGGATCGAAGAACCTTAAAAGGTTAAGAGGTTGCAACCTTGCACAGTAAAGTAGGATTGTGACAAGCCAGTTGATCGGATGTGTGGCAGCTCCTGGCATCATACTGCATTAACTGTATTCTGTAAAACCATAAAATCATTATTCCTCCAGAAACCTCGAAAGAGTAGCTTGACTTTGCATTTAGTAATGGTTCATTCTATTTCTGATTAAAGCAACGTCTGGTAATTCTATCATTAGATTCAATCTAAAGGATCAAGAAAATTTTTGTATTGTGATTAGAATTTTAACATTATTCATGGTTTGTAGAAAGGAAAATATCCCATCTGGAATAATGTCAATGTCATATCTATATACGCCTTGTGGGATTTAATAAAAATCTTTAAAAATACTTTTTCTCCCCTTAATACATTTCCATTTATGTGCAACGTTTTTGATCAGAAAACTAAAAAGTAGCAGCGGGTGGGAATGAAGGGAGCCAAATATAGAATTGGTGCCAACAGATGCAAAAGTGCCATGGAAATCTTTGGCCCAGAAATAATAGCTTACCAAAATACACACACACACAGTTGTTGGACTCTTGAACAGATACACAGCCGTCTGTATAGACAACAGTGCTGTTGGCCAAGAGTCTCGGAGGCAGGCCAACCTCCTATCCAGATGCCACTGCCAGTGAGGAGCCATTTGGCTTCTAGTACTCTGGCTGCCAACCTTCTCTCCCACTCTCTGGCATGAATTTTTACAGGGGCTGCTGAAGTGAATTAAGACTCTGAAGAGTTCTGTATTAATACGCCACAACAACACAGAACACAGTGCCACAGGAGCCCTTTACGCTATTTGAATGTTTTCACCCATTATTATTTTTTTAGGTGTCAAAGAAACCTGACTTCTAGGTGTTTGGCCACAGACAAACGCAATTGCTTTGGAAATTAAGAGTGATATATTTTGATTTCTGCATGGAGCCAACTCTCCTCAACCCAGAAATACCTTGAGAGTTTTTAAAAAGCAAGCAATTGAAAATATACATGCCAAAAAACAAACAAACAGAAAACTCAAAAGGAGAAAAGGAAAGAGAATAATAGATAAGAAAGGACCCTCTGCAGCCAATTAAGCCGACGGGGCTCCTTTCCTCATGGGGACCCAGTGTGCCAGGGCTGCAAACAGCAGTTTCCTTGGTAGTGTAATGCAGTCTGTTTCTTGTATAGGTTGCTCGAAGGGACCTTCGGAGACAGGGCTTTTGGATGTATGTTCCTGTCTCTGACCTTGCACTACCCCAATGTAGGCTCCAAACAGGCGTGTGAGATGCCTTTGGAAAGCCCAGGGAACTGTGGCCAGGGTCCGCATTGGCCAAGTGATCATGTCCATCTGCACCAAGCTGCAGAACAAGCAGCATGTGACTGAGGCCCTGCGCAGGGCCAAGTTCAAGTTCCCTGGCCGCTAGAAGAGCCACCTCTTAAAGACGTAAGACTTCATCAAGTTCAATGCCGATGAATTTGAAGCCATGGTGGGTGAGAAGCGGCTCATCCCAGATGGCTGTGGGGGTAAGTACATCCCCGATCGTGGCAAGTGGTGGGCCCTGCACTCATGAGCGCTTCCACTGTGCTGCCCTCTCTTAATATTCACCAATAAATTTACTTTCTGTCAAAAAAAAAAAAAAAAAAAAAGACCAAGAAGTAAAATGTTTTTTTGTGTGTGGGGGTGCAGTGAAAGACATTCTTCATATTTCTTCAGCCCTAGCAAAAGTGCACAGTGAAAAATCTCCTTCTGGTCAGAAGATTGCAATAAGATCACATTTTGTTCAGTGACAATTGAATAAGTACCAATATACATCCATGATAGTTTGCATGCAACACTAACTTCCAAGAACAAAAGGAACACGGGCACTATCTCTTCACCTGTAATCTAATCAAATTCCAATTTCTGACCTGTGAGGTTGCACCTATCAACCCCCGAGCCCCTCCCACCAGGAGAGACTTCTTTACTGCCTGTTTTTGCCTTCGCTCACATCGGTGAGGCTGGGCAGCCAAACAGATCCTGCCGAAGGAGCTGGCTTCATTTCTGCAGTTACTTTGCAAGAGCAAAGTTTTGAGATTGATCTGATTCAAGGGAGGACTACCAGAGGATGGCCTAATATCTGATTATTTTGACGAATTAAGAAAGATGCCACAGTTAAAATCACATATGTCGATTTGCACAAAACAGTAGTTTCTAATTTAAATTTCTTTTAATGTCAGAACTAAACACCAAATTGCTATTGCACGTAAGAAAAAAGGAAAACACCAAGAGTTCACGCTTACATTACTTTTCTTGGCTCTGCTAGTTGATTTATACAAACGTAACATTTGAACTGAGGGAATTCTTTTTGTGTACTCCAGAGAGTTTCTCCAGTTTGCTCACAAAAATACAATAAGCTCTTGAGGTTGACTCGTTAGAGTTTCAGTCACAAACTAAGTGATCTTAGCCATATAAGAAGCAATATTTTCCCTGGATACCTTTAGTAGGGCTGCCATATTTATTTGAAGCAACATTAATTGCTCTCAGATCTCTAAGTGTCATTGACATTGATAAATCATCCTTAGAGAGACATGAACAAATGAATCAAATGCTCATCATCACACTCAGAAACGAAATAATAGATCAGGCAGCCTACTTATGTAACTCTGTGTCACATAAAGATTTCTTGATGAGCCATACAACCTCATCCAGGTATAAATTGTGTGACTAACACATTGAAGAGACAGCTTAATAATAGAAAAGCATGTAGCCCAAGTACGTTGTAGAAATATAGTATTTCATCTTTTAAGACATAAAGTCTTTTAGTTTATTAGAGTCAAGTACAACTATTTGTTTGCTAACTCTACATTAACATAGAGAAAATCTTCCATTTCCCCACTGTATAAACGTGATGAAATTATTATTAATTACATTGAAGTAATGTTTTTGTAATTAGATTTCTTCAGTAGCATGTAAAATACTTTGCTGTATGGAAAAGTAATGGTCATACAAACATATGGACAACAGCAATATTAGTTGTTAAATTTCTCCTTAGGAATTTTCTAACCCATCAACCTAAAAGAAGCCTGATGTATTACTCTGTATTGTCTTCTTTTATGATTTTATCTAACCCCGTAGTTTAGAAGAAAATTAGTTGTTTTTTTGTTTTTTTTTGAGACAGAGTCTTGCTCTTTGCTCTTTCGCCAGGCGCCAGGCTGGAGTGCAGTGGTGCGATCTCAGCTCACTGCAACCTCCGCCTCCTGGCTTTAAGCAATTCTCCTGCCTCAGCCTCCCTAATAGTTGGGATTACAGGCACGTGCCACCATGCTCAGCTAATTTTTGTATTTTACTAGAGACGGGGTTTCACCATGTTGACCAGGGTGGTCTTGATCTCTTGACCTTGTGACCCGCCCGCTTCTGCCTCCCAAAGTGCTGGGATTATAGGTATGAGCCACCATGCCCGGCCATGAAAATCAGTTTTTGTTTTCACTACATAATTCTCTACTTTGTTTTTAAAGATAGAGAGTATGATTTCTCTTTTTTTGGCAATAGTAACTTCTAAGAAGAGCATCTTTTCTCTCTATGAGCTAAGGAAGGGGACTAAATTAATGGCGATATAGCTGTTCCCTTCCACTGACTGTGGTAAGAGGAGCAGCGGCAGTGAGCACTCCCTTCTCCCCCTGCCTTTCCTTTATCTGTCTTTGAGCAGCAGCTTTTCCTTTGTCCCGTGGACCATCTGTGTGCCTGCAAACATCTACACACACATCAGCAGATCCCAGCAACGGCCACTGCAGCTGCCTGGTCCTTCCTAACTGAATGAAAACTCCAATTGCCAAGATGGCAAATAGTCTCTTTTTTTTTCACCATAGACATATGCTACCTGGAAGTCTTACAATAAATTTCATGTTTTCAGTAGCATTTTATAGACCCTCAGCAATTCCTTGTATAGGCATTTTTGTGCTTTAATCTGATTACTTATGATGGCATTTTCAAAATTTAATTCTACAAACACTAATTTTGAGGAATGTTAACAACTTTACCTAAATTTACTGAACATTTAATATGTATTTTACATGCGTTTTCTTATGCAATATTCACAAGTTTTTAAAGTTTTATTAGTATGATTTCCGTTTTGTGGATGAGAGAGGTGAGGATTAGAGAAGTCAGTCACATGGCTCAACAGCTGAACTGGGCAGAATTAGAACCGGGCAATGTGACTGCAGAGCTTAGACTCTTAAACAATGTAACACGGCTGTCAGGTAAGAAAGCATTTGTTGGGGGACAGAAGCGGTCAATGAATTCGCAAACGAAGAGGTAAACCAAATTGAAGAAACTTCTTTCCTGCAGTGTTTCTCAGAGGATTTAATATACATCCCATTAACATTGACTTTCTAAGCTGGAATCTAACATGTGATATTTTTCAGACGTATTGATCCTCATAGATCTCTGATGTAATTAATGTTCCCCGAATAGCACTTTGGGAAAGACTGCCTTGGTATGTATTTTTAGAAGCAGAATTTTTGGGTCAACCCAATTATGCTTTCCACTGATTCTTTTTAAAATTATGAATGAGTCACTATTCTTTAGCAAATGAGAATCTCAGAGGTTAATGATCCCCTCAGGGGGTGATGGGAAACTATAGCATGACTCAGAAAATATAGCAGGGGAAATACATGTGAATAACCATATTATAGTCCAAACTATTTATATATAACTATATAATAAAATAGAGTAGACAGAGTCGTGTAATTGAGTTGCAAGTTTATTATTATTTTTATTTCCTTTTTTTTTTTTTTTTAAATTTTGAGACAGGGTCTCACTCTGTCACCCAGGCTGGAGTACAGTGGCACGATCATGGCTTACTGCAGCCTTGACCTTCTAGGCTCAAGAGATTCTCTCACCTCAGCCTCCCAAGTTGCTGGGACTACAGGTGCATGCCACCATGACTGGCTAATTTTTATTTTTTGTAGAGATAGGGGTCTCGCTATGTTGCCCAGGCTGATCTTCAACTCCTGAGCTCAAATGATCCTTCTGCCTCAGCTTCGCAAAGTGTTGGGATTACAGGTATGAGCCACCATACCCAGTCTTTTCTTTTTCTTTCTATACTCCACTTCTAGGAGAAAGAGCAGAATAAGAAAAAGAAATGATGCTAATGCTCAATATTTACAGTGTGCAGAGTACTCTGTTATGTATTGTCTCATTTGATTCTAACAACACACTTTAGAGGAAAGGCAATGTGACCAAAAATGTTTAATTGCCAGGAAATGGTAGACCTGGGATTCAAACTTGAGGCTCTGACTTCCAGTTGAATTATTCTTTTACAATTCCGGTAGTACTTTCAAAAATTAAATTCCAGGGGTGTCTTTTAATGAAGTAATATTCAAGCCAATGTTTAATACTTCCAAATTTTATGGTCCCGAAAAAGCTGCTGATCAGACCAAAGCTCCTGGTGCTAAAGAGAGAAGCTCAGCCTCCAAGTGCTTGAGCCTGAATGTCTGTTTCAAAGGCTGGCTCTGCCTCTCACCATTGTTTTAGTACTGAGAAAATAATTTCACCTCTTATTAAGTTACTTTGTCACCAAAAGAAAATTAAATTACATTTAGTAAATTGCACCTGCGAAGACAGACAAATGGCCAACATGTTTTTTCTGTTTAAGCTTTCAGAAAAGGGATTAACATAAGATTCTTCATTAACATTCAGTTAATGAAAAATATTTAACTATCCTTAGGGCTTGTTTCTCCAAACACTTTTGTCAATTAGTGTTTGACTTTCTCCAGCGACTTTCCTGATTCATATCTGCTATGGTTTGAACATTTGTGTTCCCTCCAAAATTCATATGTTGAAACTTAATCACCGGTGTGATAGTGTTAAGAGGTGTGACGTTTAGGAGGCGACTGAGTCATGAGCCCAGATCCCTCGTCACTGGGTTGAGTTCCCTTGTTAAGAGGTTCGAGGAAGCTGTCATCCCCTTTTTGTTCTTTTGCCCTTCTGCTTTTCACCTGTGAAAATACAGTGTTCATCTGCTTCAGAGGCTGAAGCAAAATGCCATCCCGGAATGAGAGCATGGGCCCTTGCCAGATAAGGAACCTGCCGATGCCTTGATCTTGGACTTTGCAGCCTCCAAAAACTACGAAAAAATAAATTTCTATTATTTATAAATTACCCAGTTTCAGACATTTTGCTATAGCAGCACAAATGGAAATGCCCTTTAAAGTTTTTCAGGTACTTGCATTAAAAAGGAGGCAATGTTAATTATAATAATGTTCTCACAAATTAATGCTTTCTATAGTAATCATTTCCCTAGACGTTTGTATTAGTTACTCTGGTTACCTTCTTGTAATGTTAATTTTTTTTTTTTGCCGATATATGTATAAAAAAGTAGAGCCGAAGTTCCACAGATTTTCTTGGTATCTTTTTCACAGGCCAAAGGCAATACTTAGATTTGTTTATTAAGTAGCAAGTTCTAAAAATTTAATAAGTATGTCTTAAGCGCTTAGTAATCTTTTAAAAAGTTATATATATATATATATATATATATATATATATATATACACACACACACACATACGCATATATACAAAACTTTTATATGTATAACTTATATAAATAAAAATATATAAAACTTTATATATGTATGTACATGTGTATGTGTAAATATACATGAAAAAAAATTTATATTTTATTCCAAAATGTTTATAATTACTTACTAATGGAATGTCTACACCAGTTGACCACTGCAAAACTTTTCAGTCCTTGGAATCAAATTGGTTCCCATCATTCTAATTTCTTGTTTACACATTGATTTTAGAATGTTACCTACTTTTTTATCAAAGCAACCACAGAAAACTCAGCATTGCAAAGATAAGAAATTATCAAAAGGAATGTAGTATGATCTAATATTGAAACTATGAACCACCTAGAACTGGTAGTTTGCAAGTGTCTGATTCCCTCAAAAATATAAAATATCTCATGGCACCTCTGAGAGTTCACTGCAGTGCCCTGGGGAACCTCTGTACACAGTTTGGAAACTATGGGATTAGGGAATTATATACAGTATTTTATATTTTAGCATAAGGTATTTAAATTTTCAATATTTAATTGTATTATGAGAGGGAGAGAGAGAGAGAGAAAGAAAGAGAGAGAGAGAGAGAGAGAGAGAGAGAGAGAGAGAGAGAGAGAGAGAGAGAGAGAGAGAGAGACTGCTATTTAAAACCCAAGATGACGGTAGCCTTTTCCCTCTTCTAAGGGAGGCAGCCTAATTCATAAGAGCAGGGCAAAACATGGATACTATTCTGTTCTTTTCCTGTGGCTGGAGGGAAGAAAAAAGAGTGAGACCTGGCAAAAGAGTAAGTCTGCTGATTATGCAATGGGCTGCCAGAATCTACTTTAGAATAGATGAAAACAAAAGAGCTCAACTTTTCTGTGTAATAAAGTGAGCAGTGACATGAAAGAGAGAAGGACATATGCAATAATGTGGGAATCTTGGATCCTCAAGCAGCACAGATAGCTGAGGGTATTTTTTAAGAATGATGACATCTAAGATTCTTTGTTTTACTGTGCTATGAAAACAAGCCATCTTCCCAAACCTCTAGTAGTCTGCTCTACACAAATATCTTGTATGAAGTGGTTTTTTGGTGGAAATCAGAGATGGCTGGAGTTTACTATTGGATCAGCCCAGAGGAGAGACTGGAAGTGGTGATGTCTAAGTGACCCTGAGAACTCTGTGAAGATAGCTCTCAAGGCAGAGTGACCGTAACAATCAAGTCAGCAGGAATGCCCAGCAAGCCTGGGGAAGAGAGACAGAGGTTTGAGTAGACATGCTGAAAGGCTGACTTCAGGCGTGGTAGATTAGAGGGACTGAGTAAGAGGCCAGAACTTGGGGAAGGTGGGAAGGAATCATTTACTGTAGAAGCTGGGGTTCTGCGTGTAACATCAGTGTAGTCTTTAGGGCTCAGATGAGGGACTGTAGACTATTTGTGGTGAGACGAAAGACCCTGTACCAAGTTCAGGGCCAAGGCATGTGTACAGTCTGGATTTATAGGCAGAAGTGACATAAATCATGATCTAAGAAAGTAGAAGTGTCCAGGTCAGCAGCAAAGATCGTATATCAAACACTGGCCAGAATCCAAAGTGATTTCCTCCTCTGGCCAAGTCTAATTCTTGTTCCTGTTAGATGAGCAATGACACACAAATTTCAGTATGATAAGAGAACCAGAGACCAAGCGAAGAGTTATTTTGTGTTTCAGTTATCCTCTACTCAAAACAGGATGATTCCAACACTCTTTTAGTATAAAAACCATCGGAAAACTAGGAATAGAAGAAAACTTCTGTAACATGAAGGAAGTCATTTACGAAAAACCCACAGCTAACATCATAGTCAATGGTGAAAGGCCAAAAACTTTCCCACTAATATCAGGAACAAGAGAATAATGTTCACTTACAGCCCTGCTACTCAGCAGTGTACTTGAGGTTCTAGCTAGAGTGAATACAAGGCATCCACGTTGGAAAAAAATTGGTAAAATTATTTTTATTCATAGATGTCATGACTCTATGTACAGAAAATCTCAAATAATGCACATGAAAACTACCAGAACTAAGAAACAAATTCAGGAAAGTTACAGAGTACAAGGTCAACTCACACACACACACACACACACACACACACACACACACACACACCCCAATTGTGTTTTAACACAAGAGCAATGAACAGTCTGGAGAGGAAATCAAGAAAGCAATTCCATTTACAATAGCATCTAAAAGAATAAAGGAACTAGGAATAAATTTAACCAAGGAGGTAAAAGACTTGGACATTTAAAACTAGAAAACATTTCTGAACTGTATTAAAGAAAATCTAAATAAATGGAAAGACATTTCATGTTCTTGGAAAGATTTACATTGCTAAGATGTCAATATGACTCAAAGCCATTTACAGATTCAATGTAATTCTTATCAAAATCTTAATAGCTTTTTCTTTCTTTCTTTCTTTTTTTTTTTTTTTTGCAGAAATGGGAAAGCCCATGCTCGCATTCATATGGACTTGCAAGGGGCCCTGAGTTGCTAAGACAATCTCTATTAAAGGAGAACAAAGTTAGAGTGCTCACACTTTCTGACTTAAAAACTTACTTTAAAATTTAATTTTCTGATTTAAAAGCTAGTGAAATCAAAACGGTATGGTGCTGACATAAAAATAGGTAAATATATATACCAGTGGAATAGAATTGTGAGCCCAGAAGTAAACCCAAACATTTATGGCCAATTTATTTTGACAAAGGTATCAAGACCATTTAATGAAAAAAGAATAATCTCTTCAACAGATGGTGCTGGGACAGCTAGATTTCCACATGCCAAAGAATGAAATTTGGCCCCTACTTCATCCTATACACAAAAATTTACTAAAAATAGATCAACAACCTAAATATAAGAACTAAAATGATAAAACTCTTTGAATAAAACACAGGGATAAAACTTCATGACCTTATTTGGCAATGAATTCTTAGATACGGCACAAAACACATGAGCGACAAAAGAGAAAACAGATAAATTGTACTTCATCCAACTTAAACACATTTAATCGAAGGACATTATTAAGAAAGTGTAAAGACAACCTATAGAATAGGAGAAAAGATTAAATATTTGCCAATCATATATCTGATGAGTTTAACATACAGAATATAGGAAGAACTCCTACAACTCAATAACAAAAAGACAACTCAATTTAACAAATGGGCCAAGGACTTAAATAGATATTTCTCTAAAGAGGATAAACACACACGATCAATAAGCACATGAAAAGATGCCCAACTCATTAGCCATTAGGAGAGTGCAGATACAATTCATCATGAGATACCACTTCACACCTACTAGGATAGCTATAAAACACACACACACATACCCCTCCCAGAATATAACAAGTGTTGGCAAGGATGTGGAGAAATTGGAACCTGTGAATATTGCTAGTGGGACTATCAAGTGGTACAGTCACTGTGGAAACAGTTTTGAGTTCCTCAAAAAGCTAAACACAGAATGATCATATAACTCAGCAACTCCACCCCTTGTACCTAGGTGTATGATAGTTGAAAACGGAAACTCAAATAGACACTTGTATGTGAAAGTTCATGGCAGTAATATTTATAGTAGCCAAAAGGCTGTACAACTCAAGTATTTATTGACAGATAAGTGAATAAGCAAAACGTGGTGTATTTGGACAATGGAATATTATTCAGCCAAAAAAAGAAATGATACACTAGAACAGGGGTGAACCTTGAAAACATTTTGCTAACTGAAATCAGCTAGACACAAAAGGAAAAATATTGTATAATTCTATGTATGTAAAATATCTAGAAAAAGCAAATTCATGGAGACAGAAAGTAAAAGAGAGATTACTAGGAAACGAGGGGAAGGAAATGGGAGGTTATTGCTTAATGGATACAGAGGTTTTGTCTGGGATGAAAAAAGTTTTGGAAAATAGTGATGACGGTTGCATAACATTGTGAATATAATTAATGCCAATGAATTGTACACTTATAATTAGTAAAAATTTTAAATTATATGTTCTATATATTTACCACGATATATTTTTGTACAATAAGAATATAGAAAAAGTTTGAGCAACATTATTTAGGTAAGCTAAAAGGGCAGATAAATATCAGCAAAAAATTAATCTGTATTTTAGGGTCTTACAATTTTAAGGTGAGAAAATCTAAATAAAGCATTCAGTAAAAAAACCCAAACATTGTTATATACCATTCAGAGATGATCACATGTTTTGAACCCCTGATTTCCTTTTTATTCATCAGTCTAAGCACATCCATAGGCTCTGGATTCTAACAAGTCTAGGCTTCAAAGGAATGCGAGCTACTCTGGCCATTTTTTTTTCTTCCTACTGCCTGTGTAATTCTGGAATATTCTGGCCATTTTTGATCGACAGTGATGGCATCTGTTACTTCCTTAGTGGGGCTTCATGAACAGGTTCCATTTTGTTATTTAGTTGCAACATTAAACAGAAAGCTGAGAAACTTTTGGACATAGATTTCCCATAAGAAAGTTATCCTTTCCTTGATTTCGGTAATATGAAATTTTTCTTTCTGAGCAAAAAGTGAACATGGAACTTGGCATGACTTCCTTGAGAATATTAACCATCACCATTTATTGTTTCCATTATTTTTTTTTTCAAGAGGGTCTATAAACAGGAGTTTGGTCAAGAGTTTCAGAGTAAATAGTGACATAGGAAATACGGTTGGCTGGTCCTAGGGGCTGGAACAAAGGATGTTTGGGGCTGAGACAGGATCAAGGCAGTGGGTGCTGGGCAGTGTGTGGGCCTTCTATGAGAAATCTGGGCAGCTGGGCAGAACCCAGCTACTGGGTGCCTGAGCAATGGGTCATTTGCTGGGAGAGAGGAGGACGACAAGCAGCAAAGCTAATGATGGTACTCAGTCAATCTTGTGATCTGCCTGAAATCCTTCTTAAAGAATGAAATGGATTTAAATAAATGAGAAATACTTCTTCCTCCATGGAGGTAAACTTAAATATAGTTGAACCTACAGGTGAGAGCAAGGAGAGAGGCTGGGCTAAAGGAAATCGGTATAGGAAGAATCATAAATGCTCTTAGGTTTGTGAAAACATTGTCAGTGGTAAGGCACTAATCAAATCTCAGTACTCTGGTTGTTCACGGATGCAGAATTTAAGGGATATTCCTTAGTAAAATGTTCTGATCATTTTGGAAGCCCTGATGGTAAAACAAAGATGAAAATATCTTTATTTATCACTATACTACATCAACATGCTAAGAACTGGAGGGCTAAGAGGAAAAAACAAAGGTTCAAATGGTATGTTTTTAATCTAGAAAAAAAAAACCTCCCTGGTTTTAATTACAAATTTTAGGCTTTAAAAAATGAGTTTATCATTTGCAGTCTCAGGGAGAAAATATTCCCCAGAAAATAAAGAAGATGCCCTGCATAATGTAGCCCAAAATAGATCTGGGGCTGTTTGAATCAAGAAAGATGTTTATTTCATGTCTCTGCTCACTTGCTTTCGTACCCAAGAGCCACATAGAGCGTTCACTGTATGCTCAATGTTCTAGGGACTTTAAGAGTGTCAAGTTATTTAATGCTGTCTCATTATCGCCACCCTAGAGATGAGGAAAATGAAACACTGAGAGATCAAACAACTTGCCCAAAAGCCCACAACAAGCCACCGTCAGTGTCAAAACACAATGTCCACATCCAGAGTCCATCCTCCCAGCTGCTGCATTATCCTACCTCTCACAAGTAAAAGGAAAGGCCTTGATTGGTGCAAAGAAATGATGCCAAACCGGTGCTTCCGAAGCGTGATCTCAGAGACACTGGTCCCTCAGTGTGTCTCATGGCACTGGTGAAATGCTGAATATTACATGTCCCTCTTCCCCCCATTCACTGCAGAACCACAGTAAGTACTAATATTAAAGGGTGTGAACGTTTTGTCATAAATAAATCTGTTAATAACACTGGCATACACCCAGCACAGGATCTTTGTATAATATCTTATTACTATATCTTAAAATCAGTATTATATGGTTGACACATTGAGAAATACTACCTTAAAAAACAAAAATGCTGTGGTCATCACTGGCCATGCTCCAAAAATACTTGTTGCTAACAGTTTCTTTGACTAATGCAAAGCTGGAAGCCTAATTTTGAGAATCATGTGTAGTAAGCAAGGCAATCCCATTATTTCGATTTAGTGAAATGAGGCTTAAATATAATATCATACATTCTTCCTTGATCAAGAAAAATTATCCAAATTTGATTTTTCTTTAAAAATCTTTTTTAATTCTTAATTTTTGTGAGTACACAGTAGGTATATATATTTATGGGGCACATGAGCTGTTTTGATACAGGCATGCAATACGAAATAAGCACACTATGGTGAACGGGGTGTCCATCCCCTCAAGCATTTATCCTTTAAGTTATAAGTAATCCAATTACACTGTTTATTTTTAAATGTACAGTTAAGTTATTATTGAGTATGGTCACCTTACTGTGCTATCAAACAGTAGGTCTTATTTATTCTTTCTATGCTTTTGTGCCCATTAACCCACTAATTATTTTTATCCATTAACACATTAACCTATTAATTCCCCATTAATTTTTCTAGGCTTTGAGATGTCTTTTCCATCTGCTTTTATTTTACTTTTCTCATATTCTTCTGGTCTCATGTTAGTCTGTCTTGGCTTTGGTCAGCTTCTTATTTCAGGACAGTTTACTGCTTACAGATTATTTTGGGGCCCAGCTAATGAAATCTTTCAAAGTTCACTTAAAAGAGCTCATTTTCATCAGCTGATTTTCATGAGTTTTTTTCCATACAGAAAATATGACAGATTACTTGTCTTTAAATACATATAAGCAGCATAAGTCTGTTCTCTGGATACTTCAGTGATGGAGAAGGGAGATGGTTAGATCCTCCCTTCTTGGCTAAAAGAGTAATTTCTGAATTGGTTGCTGAACTAAAAATGGATTTCCCAAAATGGTCAGAAATATGAGCCCTGTGAAAATTCTACCCTCTTTCCCCCACTCTTCTGAATAACCCTATGCCCCATTTCTCAGGATCTGGTCCTTTTAAACCACTGTGTTCTATATTTACAGCCTTTATACTGCTTTCTATATGACTGATATTACTATTACTATTAGGTAACAATTTTAAATGGCAGTTTAAAAAATTATGTGATTCTGTGAAAATACTCTTTCACCATTAATGTTCTCACAGATTTATGAATGTCAAAGCCATATTTCTTTATAGAAATGAATTTAAGAAACACAAGTTCCATGAGTGACCATAAAATTATGGCATAATTCACAAGCCACAGAAATAAATTCTTCCACTCTCTCACAGTCATATCACAAGTAAGCTTTTTGCTTTGAGATGGTAGAAGTTTTGGGGCCATAAATGCCTTCCTACTTTGTAAAATGCTTACGTTTAGGTGCATGGGCTTCATCCTTGTCCCACGTGGGGACTGTAACAGTGTACTTCCCGCCATGCTACAGCCCAAACTGGAATTTCCTGTAAACCAATCACAGGCTACGTGCTTATGTGTAAGTACATGTGCATGCATGTGTTTATAAGATAAAACAATGTGTAGGCCGGGAGTGGCGGCTCACACCTGTAATCCAAACACTTTGGAAGGCCAAGGCAAGCGGATCACAAGATCAAGAGATTGACACTGTTCTGGCCAACATGGTGAAACCCCACCTCTATTAAAAATACAAAAAATTAGCTGGACCTGGTGGAGAAGCCTCTAGTCCCAGCTACTTGGGAGGCTGAGGCAGGAGAATTTCTTGAACCCAGGAGGTGGAGGTTGCAGTGAGCCAAGATTACACCACTGCACTCCAGCCTGGTGACAGAGTGAGACTCTGTCTCAAAAAAAAAAAAAAAAAAAAAGATAAATAATGTTGAAAGGTAAAACAGGCCGGGCGCGGTGGCTCAAGCCTGCAATCCCAGCACTTTGGGAGGCCGAGGTGGTTGGATCACGAGGTCAAGAGATCAAGACCATCCTGGTCAACATGGTGACACCCCGTTTCTACTAAAAATACAAAAAAAAAAAAAAAAAAAATTAGCTGGGCATGGTGGCGTGTGCCTGTAATCCCAGCTACTCAGGAGGCTGAGGCAGGAGAATTGCCTGAACCCAGGAGGCGGAGGTTGCGGTGAGCCGAGATCGCGCCATTGCACTCCAGCCTGGGTAACAAGAGCGAAACTCCGTCTCAAAAAAAAAAAAAAAAAAAAAAAAAAAAAAAAAAAGAAAGGTAAAACAGTGAGACATACGTTCATAAATCCACTACCATAAAGAATCCCTATTAACACTTCAGTGACTCTTCTTGCAATATTTTTTCTCTCATATCCTTGCAGCACTGAGTACAGCATTAAGTTTTTTGTTCCTGTTGTTAATTCCATAGGTAAAACCTTTTCTCCCTTAAATTTCCATTTCTTTAATTATCACTGAGCCTGCCTATTTCTCCTAAGCAAATTACAGGCTCTATTTTTTTTCTTTTTTCATGTTCTTTGTCTATATTATATACATTTTTTTTGCACATTCATGTATAAAATTTTGTTTTTTCTCATCCATTAAGGACAGGCTGTGTTTGCACCTTGGTTCCACCATTCACTAACTGTGTGACTTGGGCAGCTTACTTAAACTTGCCACAATTTTGGCTTCTCATCTATGAAGTGAGGTTAGCCTCTAACTTCCACGGCTTGTATAAACATTAAATGAGTAAAACATGTGAAGCACAGTGTCTGGCTGCTGTAAGCACAATGCCATGTGTTCACCATCCGTTTCACTTTCCTTGGCATGGAGCTAAACTAGATTGTCCGCTCCCCAAGGATGTGTCACCTGAGGACTGCTGCAGGTAGGTCTTCCTGATTCTATCCACACTGCTACAAGTGCAGGATGGAAGGAAGGTTTTCCCCGAATCATCACAAAGAAAAGCCACCTGACCCTTAGCAGACTCTACTGATATCGATCGGATTGTTTTTCAGAAAGCCATTGGGATTTGGGGGTTTACTGATTGTAGCAGCTAGAAGTATTTACTCTGCAATACATCTGCACATGGTAAACACTTGAGGAATAGAAGCTATCGACATTACTATTATTATTCACAATAAACAGGGATGGCCGGTGTCAGCCTTAGACTTGAATCATACTGAATATTAATTGGTCAGATGGATTTAAAACAATTTCCTTCACTCTGAAACTTTCTCTCCTTATCCCATTTTTTTTTTCCCGCTGTGACTCACCCTTACCTCATTAAAAAAAGCATTGTATGTCCTCAGGAGGCTGTGTTCATAAGAATTATAAAGTACAGTAAGCATTTTATATTCTATTATAATCAGGTCCATTTCTTTAGACCTCCACTTAACCTGTGCTCCTTAAAGCCACTGGTTCTTATTCATCTGCACGATTGCAGTTACGAAAAAGAAACTCACACAATAAGTGGGAGGAAGGTATTGATTAGAAATGTTTTATCTATAGTCATAAATATGTTTGGACATAGTTTTGGGTATTTATAGACTAACAAACTTATGTGCATGGACATGCGATCCCGTTGGAGTACTGCAAGTTACAGACAAATGAGTAGGTATTAGAGGCCTAAAGTAGTATGAGCTAGAACAATTTAACCTCATTTAAAAAGCCCCACATATTCCATGTATGTGTTTCTGGGAATGAGAAATAACTTCAGAGGGCTCTGATATCAAGTATTGTTATGTTTTTTTAAAGGTTTTACACAAGGACCCATTTAGTGGCTAGCATTTTGTGACTCTGACAGTACCCCGCTGAGGCGAATGAAAGTGTTGGGATGGCTGCCTGTTCTTAGTTGAATTAAATTATGGCACATATACACCATGGAATATTATGCAGCAACCAAAAATGATGAGTTCGTGTCCTTTGTAAGGACATGGACGAATCTGGAGAACATCATTCTCAGCAAACTGACACAAGAACAGAAAATGAAATACCACATATTCTCACTCATAGGCGGGTGAGGAAAAATGAGAACACAGGGAAGGGGGTACTACACACTGGGGTCTATTGGGGAGAATAGGGGAGGGACAGCCGTTGGGGGGAGCTGGGGAGTGATAGCCTGGGGAGAAATGCCAAATGTGGGTGAAGGGGAGGAAGGCAGCAAAACACACTGCCATGTGTGTACCTATGCAACTATCTTGCACGTTCTGCACATGTACCCCAAACCTAAAATGCAATAAAAAAAAATTATGGTTCTTCACAGTGACCTCTGGGGATTCTCCTACACTCACTTCAATCCACCAGTTCCTTCCTTTCTCATCTATTCTTTCCCAGATTTCTCACAAAGGCAAAAATGGCCCAAAGGGCATTGCCGTGTAACTAGGTGTCGGGAGGCTGAAGTACTGATGGTTCCCTTTCTTGGGATTTATTTCAGTGTGGTCATGACTAATTGACTTAAAATGGGAATGAGGAAGACCTCTTGTCAGCAAATGAGGCGTATTTAGGGTTGATGGTTTCCTACTCACAGAAAACGGCACAGCAAACTTAATGCAAGACACCAGGCACAACTCCTAAGCACAATTAGTAAATGGGTAATTCCATTTTCATATGATCTCATGTGACCCTCATAGCAGCCTTTCCTGTGTCATGGCAAGAAAATAGTATTATCTTCCTTTGATTGAAGAGAATATAATCAGAGATGGTAAGATAATAAGAGCCAGTATGCCCTGCTTAAACCTGAATCTACACCATGCTAATATTCCAAAACAGTATGAAGAACCTACTATGGCCAGGTGCCACCGCAATTGCAGTGTGACCTTGGGCAAGTTACTTAATCTATCTGCGCCTCAGTTTTATCATCCGTAAAATGGGAATAAGAATACTGACTTTATGGGGTTGTGGGAGGATTAAATAAGTTAACATATATAGTGTTCTGAGAACAGTTCTGGGGCATAATATGTATCCAATAAGTATAAGCTATTAGAATATATTGTGGAAATAACAATTATTACTGCTAATTAGTAAGTGAAAAAATTTGGTTTTAAAACAGGGTTTTCTAACTCCAAATCCAGTGTTCTTCTAATCACAGCACAGCTGTCTCAGACTACCTTACTGTCCTCCCAAAGCCAGTTAGGCGTCATACGGCACCATGAGAATAACGTTAGTATTATGTCTTATATCAATATCATCAATTTAGTGCTAAAACGCTAATAGCTACTTAAATACCATAAACACACACGAATGTACATGGTATTTTTATTCACCTTTAAAGATTTGTAAACTGGAAAATTCATTCTCTTAGTTTAAATTTCATAAACATACACTAATGTACCTGGTATTTTTATTCACCTTTAAAGATTTGTAAACTGTAAAATCCATTCTCTTAGTTTACTTTTGAGTAGATATTTTTAAGGGACAGTGTCTCACTCTGTCATCCAGGCTGGGATGCAGGGACCTAATCATAGCTCACTGCAGCCTCAAACTCCTGGGCAACCCCACCTTAGCCTCCCAAAGCCTTGAGTAGAATTTCCTGTAAATATTCTGGAAGGAATTTTTCTAACATTAGAAGCCAAGGTAAGCATATCTTGATTTGGGGACTTAAAACATACTCGGAAACTTGAATAATAATCCTTTATTTAAAAAACTTTTAGGGCCAGGCGTGGTGGCTCAAGCCTGTAATCCCAGCACTTTGGGAGGCTGAGGCAGGTGGATCACGAGGTCAAGAGATCGAGACCATCCTGGTCAAAATGGTGAAACCCCGTCTCTACTAAAAATACAAAAAATTAGCTGGGCATGGTGGCGCGTGCCTGTAATCCCAGCTACTCAGGAGGCTGAGGCAGGAGAATTGCCTGAACCCAGGAGGCAGATCTTGCGGTGAGCTGAGATCGTGCCATTGCACTCCAGCCTGGGTAACAAGAGTGAAACTCCATCTCAAAAATAAATAAATAAAAATAAAAAAATAATAATAACTTTTAGGTTTGGGGGAGCATGTGAAGATTTGTTATATCATATAGGTAAACTTGTGTCATGGGGTTTGTTGTAAAGATTATTTAATCACCCAGACATTAAGCCTAGCAACCAATAATTTGTTATTTTTTTTCTGCTTTCTGCTTCCTCCCACCCTCACCCTCAAGTACATCACAGTGTGTTGTTTCCTTCTTGGTCTTCATGAGTTCTCATTATTTAACTCCCATTTGTAAGTGAGAACATGTGGTATTTGGTTTCCTATTCCTGCGTTAGTTTGCTAAGGATAATGGCCTCCAGCTCCATCTATGTTCCCACAAAATACATGATCTTGTTCTTTTTTATGGCTGTATAATATTCCATGGTGTATATGTACCACATTTTCTTTATCCAATACCCAGAGGAATATAAATAATTCATCATAAAGACACACACATGAATGTTCACTGGATAAGAATTCTTATTCATTGATTTATTCACTCAAGAAGTATTTACTGAGTTCTTCCTACATGTAAGGATTGTTATTCTCTATGAAGACAAAGAAGTATCTTAAAGTTTCCTGCCCTCAAAAGAAGAAAACATAAAAATTTTGCTTGAGATTTCCATCAGTGCTATCAATATATGAGCAGAGATAAATAATTGGATTTTCCTAAATGATTTTTTAAAAGAGGGTGTGAAAAGGATGATTGTGTTAGTGCTTCTCTAATTAGCATGTATTAAAACTGAGGTTCTTCACAAAATAATAGTCCTTCTCCCTGCAAAACCTACAGCTCATTTTAATTCCTCAAATATTTGTTATTGACACAGCACATCGCTAGGGGGACATAGTCCTTGTCCTCTAGAAACTTGAGGGATAGGAGAGCAGATAATACCAGGCAGAAAATGATCCGTGGTTTTCAAATGACATGTATGTAGAGAAAGGTAATGTTGAAGGCGTAGAAGTAATCAGTTTTAGGAAAGAGGTAGTAGGTCCACAGCGTCTTGAAAAGCAAGTAGAATTTTGACAAGTGCTATTGTTACATGGAGTAGAAATGTATAGCATGCGACAGAGCTGCTGTGCTGTCCAACATGGCAGCCGCCGGCCACATGCTGCTATTTAAATTCAAACTGGTTACAATAAAACAAGATAAAAAATTCAGTTCCTTGGTCACACCAGTCACCTTTCAAATGCTTTATAGGCACCTGTGGCTACAGGCTGTGACACGGGGCAGCACAGAGGAGAACATGTCAATCATAACAGAAATATCTTTTGGAAAGGGTGCTATCGGACTGGGAATGAAGAAAGGTCGGGAGGTGGAAATAAAGAATTATCTAAATTTCTGTTCAAGCCCTCAGACAAAACCCCAGAAATAATAATATATCCATGTATTTCCTCCCCAAATCTAAATGGGAAATCCATGCCTATGTAAGGATCAATGACTCAATTGTTTCAGTGGCTGGTCTGGTTCAATAATCATGCTGAGTTCATAGGATAAATCAATAATGAAGACATAAAACCTAACAGGCCTATCTAATTGCTTCATGTATCTGAGCATGCAGATCGCAGTGGCTGAAAGCCAGGCCCCAGGGCACAGCCAAGTGTGGGTGTTGCTGTTTCTGCTGGCAGGAGCCTGTTGTCTGAGTGGGCCTCAGTGGCTTGGGGCTGTCACAGTTGCAGTTCACTAAGAGCATGTCCATTATCAAATTATTTACTTCTTTGGAAATAGTGACAGCATCCATTGCAAGCCTAAAAGGTAGTCAGAGACTTGAGGAACAAGTCTTGCTCTGTGAATATGGATGAATTGAGCAATGTGTGGCTACAGTCATTGATAAACTTGTGAAGTGCAAACTTCACCATTTTGATAAGAGCTGTTTGTTCTGTCAGAGGGAGGTTTGGCTCAGCCTCTTAAGGTTGTAGGGGTGTTTTACAAAGCCATCCAGGCAAAGGTTTATTTTTCCTTGAGGTACAAATGTGTATAGGGACAGGAAATCATGTAACAAAGCTGAAGAAATCTACAGGTTTTTGAGGACTTAATCTGGGGAGAGAACTGCCTTCTCAGATACCTTAACTCCCAAGAAGAGAGTGCTCGTGCACAGAACTGGTGGGAGCCTCCATCTGCTGGTCTTAACCTTTGGATACAGTGTGCAAGTTTCATGACAGAATCATTAAGATAATCAAATTGTCCTAATTCTGGTGCGATTCATGGATGCACTGGTAAATTTAGGTAAAGTGAAACTTATCACATAGTTTCTGTTCTTTAAAATAAATTGAAAATTAGAGACTAAAAAAAAAAAAGAAAGAAAAAGAAATCTATGGGACTCCAAAATGTGTCCCTTCATTGGTTAAAAAAAGAAAAAGAAAGAAAGAAAGAGAATCTGATTGGGAATCAAGCTATCTTGGAATATGCTGAATCCATATTTTTTTGGTTGGATGGTTCCTCTGTTAATTTTAAACCCAATTATTGCTTATAACTTGAGTCTTTAAAAATATTATTCAATAAAAACGGACTTTTAATGTGCATGTGGAGGCCGGTATGGTGGTGCACCCCTGTAATCCCAGCACTTTGGGAGGCCAAGGATGGCAAATTGTGTGAGTTCATGAGTCTGAGACAAGCCTGGGAAACATGGCGAGACTCCATCTCTACAAAAAATAAAAAATTAGCCGGCATAGTGGTGTATGTCTGTAGTCCCAGCAACTCAGGAGGCCGAGGTGAAAGGATAGCTTGAGACCTGGAGGTCAAGGCTGCAGTAAGCTGTGTCTGAGCCACTGAGTTCTGGCCTGGGAGACAAAGTGAGACCCCACCTCCAAAACAACGTGCATATGGTGTTTTTCGGCACTATCATTAAGCATTTTATTTATGCATACTCATTGGACAACAGATAATTGTCTTCTCTTAGAAGAACTTGTGAATACCAACAAAAGGTAGTAAGGCAAACAGTGGGATACTAACTTTAAATTAGTTTTTAAAGGTAAGATGTAATTTATGGATAATTTACCTATATATTTGCTATATTGTTCTTCTTATGAAGGAAGCTTATAGAACCATATTTTTTCTTTCCAAAGACTAGCATTTAGAAGACGCATCTAAGCATTTTTGCAGTTCCATAATGCTATGGGTTGGTGTATCAGAAAGGAATTGATATGCCATAGAAAGCATTTTTGCAACCCTAATCATGTATGAGCAACTGTTTTCATATAATGTTAACCAATGTCAAGAGAAAAAATGAAAAAAATCTGCATAGCAGGAAAACCTAGAGAAATGCAGATTTGACATTTTTCAGTTTGTCAGATTCTTTGGAGAATGCTTATAATGACACATAGTTTTCAATTATTTGGTGTTTCTCAACTCTACATTTGCTTGAGACTGTTCCCTCAACGAACTCAACATTTTCAAAAGATCGAAGGAGATTTTTTTTTTCTTCTCTGAACACAGAGAAGTGTGGAGAAAAAATTAGTTTCAGTTTTCTTTATTTCCAGATTGCTCCTGTGTTTCATAGATGGGAAATCATACTGATGACTCAACCATCTACAGTATTATTTTGCTGGTTCATGCTACCTCAGCAAAAGTAACGAGGCTAATTGTTTTTCTCTGCATGATAAAAATCTATTACGTTTATTGAGAAACTTACCAGTTGATAGGCATATATTTATTTCAGGATAATCTAGCTCCTAAAATACTATCGATGACCTTGACCTTTAGCTGGATTCCAAGAACAGAATACGCACAACTCATTTTTTCCCAGTTTCATAATTTTGGCATCCATGTACTTTTTTAGACAAGCTTAGGCTGCCTTTGCTTGGCTATAATAGATATTTTAGAATATCTCTGACTCATGAATATAAATAGCTGTGCAAAAATAAATTTCGTAAAACCAGAGCTGGTAACAAAAATCACCTAGAGATCAACAACTCTGAAAGAATCTAGTGTCACATTCCTTAGAATGTCAGATTAAACTAACATGTGCCAGTCAATATTGCTACACTGCGACCCTTGATGCCTCCTAAGCAAAACTATTAAGTCCAGCATTCTCTCCTGTAAGCACTTATCTGTAAGGATGGCTAACATGTCCTCTGAAGCAGATATTGAAACTGATTGGACAATAGGTAGATACCAGACAGGGGCCTGGGGGCCGACCTCTAGAAATAGGGGGAGAAAATCTTAATCTGCAACACAATGCCGTTCTCTTGAAACCCTATCATTTTCACTTCCCATGTGTCTGCTGCCTGACTGTGAATGGATTTGAAAAGGAATGGTTAGTGCTGAAAATTGGATCAGAGCTAACATTCTCTCATTTTTATCAGCAGCTGCCAAAGGTCATCTGACATAATAGCTGATGAATTCAAGCCCAGTGGATTTCATTTGCAATTTTCAATTTACTGAGGCCTCCAAACCCCACGGTGATAAAAGCTTCCCCTATCGTGGCCTGTCACAAACATCAAGAAACTGCACAAACCCACAAGAAAAAAAAAGAGGAAGCTGTGCATCATCACAGCTATAGATAAGGAGAACAGGAAGAAATGGTATCAAGCAGGAAGGTGGGGAGCAGCCTGTGTGGCTAGTTCTCTAAATGCCAATTGAAAGGAAAAGACTATGAGGAACAATCAAATAACTTCCACAGAATAACATGTTTCTTTGGGGCTTTTGTGTGAAAACTGCCTTCTAATCTCTGACGTGACATGCTCCCACACAAAAATGTAAGTGTAAATATGCAAGTAAGTAAATGAATAAATTATCCTTGCTTACCTGGTCATTGGAAAGCATGCTCTCTATGCTGTATTTACCATAGTTCTTCTTTACAAAATGCTCACAGAGGGTCTTTGATCATGGAAGTGTAGGGTCAGCACTAAGAAATCAATTTTCTTAATTTTATTTGCAGAGAAATGGTAGATCCTTTGATTGATTTGCCAGGGAAGTCAAAGGACTGACACAGCAACTGCTTGTAAGTGGATCTAGATGTGGTACATATCAAAGATGCATTAGCAAGAAGAAGAAAGCCATTTTCCCCCTTGTCAAACTATTTACAATGAACTTAGGCAGGATCAGGAGCTGACTCCTGTTCCCCAGCAATTGTTCAAACTGAGGAAACCATATGTGTGTTTCCTGGAGAACAGCAAGTTTGATAACTCAGCAGGTCGCCTTCATCCGATCCTACTTGACTCACACCATTGCCTGGCAAACAGGAAAGCAAAGAGATGTCCACGTTGGGGGTGCAGCCACTGGGAGAGTTTCATTTCAAACATGGATGTCTTGATCCTATTTCTGCCAAATAGATTCAGGAAGGCTTACAAAGTGTGTTTGATGAGGTAAGAGGACTTGGCAGTGGTCGTGTACCAATTTGCCGAATGCCAAAATTTCTGATGACCCTTGACAAGAAAACCCGAGAATGATATCAACAGGACCAGAATATTAACTTTATTTGTGTATTGCTGACTGTGTGGCAATCAGAGTTTGGAAGGGAAAAGAGAGTAATTCCTGGTGGAACTCATACGACAGTGAGAGGTTGCCTATTGTAGAGTTAGTCTTTAAACTGTCACAGCAAAAATAAAAGTAGGAGCTATTTATTGTAAGTGAACCCTGAGTTCTTTGAAATGAAACTGTTTCTTAAGATTTTTCTATTAGCAGAAAATTTAACAACCTTTTAATTCTTCCAAGTCTTGAAATAGAAAATAGCTTCCTTGGTAGTTGAAAATGGCAGGAATTAATATTTTGAAATAAGAGAAATAAAACTTTATTCTAAAGCTGCACAAAATGTGGAAAGAAACAATATTTTAGCATTCTAGTATTATTCCCCTACACAAAATTATGCCATTTTTTTAAGGTTGCTTTCAACCCTTCTTTTTTTTTTTTAAGTTTCTATAGGTTCAGTGAGAACTCTCTATGATTTGCATTTTCCATGGATTCTCTTTCAATTGATAGCATAATACTGAGACCCCACTGGTGGTAAAATATTATTTAATGTGATCTTAATTTAGACAGTCTTCTCAAAAATACATACCTACAATTTGGTAAGAGTTTTTCATTATCACTGTTCTTCTATGGCAGTGATATGCTATGTAACTGCAGTACCAATTGGTCTGCAGTTACATAGCATAAAGGTTAATCTCTTTTATGTTCTTTTTATTAGAAAGGCAGATCTGAATCTTCAAGGCAGAGTCCTAAATTGTTCTTGTAGATGGATTTGTTCACAAAGACTCTTCACTCTCATACCCTACGGATAATTACAGTCAGTCAGCCCAGAGTATTCACTATAGTTTGAATGATACAAAAGAGCATTTCTCATTTCATTAATTAATTCTTTCATTCCTTTATGTACCATTTATTTAGTGCCTACTAAGCACAGGTTATCTTGAGGACTATAAATAAGACTTTTCCCACTTTCAAGCAGTTTGCAAAAGATAGGAGTGAAGAATTTTAAATTTGTCTTCTTTCTTACCCCCACCCCCAGAATTGAATTGTCATATATCTATTAAAACCTTAAATAATAAAAAAGTTACACTGAGAATTTGACCTTGGATATCTGGATAACATCGTATTTGTATTGCCCATTTTTTGGTGATATGTGCATCATCATAACTTTTTTTTTTCCAAATCGATATACAATCTATTCTTACTAAATAACTTTTCTTTGAACTCAGTTTTAAAAAGTTAAATAAATCAAGTTAGGAAGGCATCATTAGATATACTACCACAAATGGAAAGCCTGTATCACAAGCTATGAATAAAAAATAATTATAAATTAAAGTGTATAACTATTGTCTACATTATCTCATGTTTTGTGGGCAGTAAAAGCATCACTCTTTGGAAAATACTGGTTTTGTGCGTGGTGCTGATAAAGGTGACTGCTGCAGATTTGACTGCCGTAAGAATGGAAGCTCTGTGAGGACAAGTACTTTGAGCTTTTCCTTGCTGAGCTCCAACTGCTAGAACAATGCCTAGCAAATATTTGATGCTAAAACATGACTTTAAAATAAATAGGAGCCAGTCAGCTTCTCAAGGATCAAGTCATATTTCTCCTGTAGCCACACTCATTGTGCTTTATAATAATTACTTGAATGTTTCTCACAATCACTGCGCTTGTCAAAAGCTTTGTTTTCCTTGTTCACTCCTGTTACAATCATTAATGCCTAGAACTATGTCAGGAACATAGTAGGTGCTTAATAAATATTCACTGAGCAAAGAGACTTGCCATTCTAAAGTCATACAGTTTCTATTGCCTCCCTGGTCATTTTTAATTAAAGGAGCTCAATTGGCCAATATTGGCTTAAAGCTATTCAACATCTGGACATTAAAAAAAAAAAAAACTTAGTTGAATAAAGGAAAGAACATTTTTGTGACACCAGAAAAAGAGAGTTAACTCTGTTTGTAAAAGACAGACCTTAAAAGGAGAACAGATCATTCTTTTCAATGCTTAGCTGTAGTGCCAATTTTTAATTCTTGAATAAGTCACCCCGGCAAGGTTTTCTTACAATTTTACAAATTAAGATTGCACTAAAATTTATGTGCTTGTAGAAAAACTGACAAATATCGAGGTCAGCAAATTACACCAAAGGGTACCAGCCAGGATTTAATGGTATATTTTTATTTAAATTGCTTTTATGAATTCTTTGACTTACTTAAGAATCAAGCATCCTGGGGCCCAAAGTGGCTCCGGCCGGATGTCGTGGCGCTTGCGAAGGCGAGGCCAAGAGTTCAAGGCCAACCAACCTCAGCAACCTTACAAGCTCTCATTGATTGGCAAAAAAAAAAAAAAAAAAAAAAAAAGAATCAAGCATCCTGACTAGAAAAGTGATATTTACAAAATCTGAGTTTATGTTTTTCTATTACAAAGACATCCATAAGAAGAAATAGTGAAGAATTAGCAGTATTTCTCTGGTCTCCACCTCCAAAGGAATATTGTCAATCATTGCCTAAAACATAAGCTTTTGTAGGTTTTGAATGCTTTGAACTGGAAAACAACTATATTAGTGGATAATTAAAGGGTGTTACAACTGATTGAGCTTGTGTAGAATCAGAAAATTGGTGGGACTGGAATGGACATATAGGTCACAACACTTCTTTTGTAATATTTTCTACTGCAAATGATTCTTCAGTTGAAAAATCAAGGCTTGGAGCTAAGGTATCATGTATGACATAAAAATCAAACACTGAGAGAACTCTGTTTATCATTTAACAAATCAGACTCAGCTTAAAGAGTGGTTTCTCTAATAGACTAATTCCTTCTCATAAATCTACTGATTCAATTACGTATAACCAGTTTCACTTGAGCAAATCTTTACTTCTCGAATCTGTGCTATATGGAGTAGGCTTCAGTAAGATATCAATGGACATTTCATTGAAAAAAAATTTGGGGTCAGAAAAGTTTGGAAAATTTTGGGTTGAACAGATTTTAAAATCTGCCCTTCAGAATATATTGTGACCAGTCAATTTATCAAGGGTAATATTATCAACATTTGGTTACTCACTACTCAACTTAACATTTCCCATTTTTATAAGATCTTTTAAGATGTAATCAAATATTACATTTAATTAAACGTCCGTCTATTCTTCTTCCCACTTCCATTCTCTTCATACTCTTTTCAAAGGCAATCAACATTCTAAATTTGATACATTCCCACACATACTATCAAAGGATATATGTATATAGTACTGCAGGCTTTAAAAGTTATTATATGTTCCATAATATTGTACAAAATTTCTGTAAATTTTCACTAAAAATTACATTTGGTGATATATTTATGTTGATACATTTAGGATGAATTCATTTTAACTTTATATTTAGCTGTTACATAAATGTTTTCAGTCTTTTGGTAATATAAATAATGTGTCCAACCTCTCTTCTTGGTTCCAGGATGTTTTTGCTCCTTCTTACTCTGTGCTGCTCAGTGAGTGCACTCTTGTACACCTAGTGGACCTCAGCCCCCAACATTTTAGATACCCCGCTGCCGGGGTGGCTTCCAGTAAGTGCAGCAGCTGCCCCAGTGGGGATGTTCTTGATAAGTTCCACAGGTACTCTAACCAACTTCCCAGAGTGCTCAGGAGCATCTGTTAGGGCAAGCTTCCCAGAGAGGTCCATGAACACTCTATTCTGAAAGCTTATGGACAGCTTTGGGCTTGCCATCTGGGAACCAGTTTTGACCCAGATCAACTCTGCAATCTTGTTTTCCACCCAGTGCAAATATAACTTTTCCAGTGAGGTCTGGGGAAGTCCCCCCTCTCAATCACCTTTTAAGTTTTTTATTTCCTTGGGCACTCTCTCCCTTAGCCCTACAGCATTCTTCATAGAATTCTTTTTCATTCCCTGTAGTAGTCAATCCTCTGTAAATTATCTATCTATCTATTTTAGACATGGGGTCTCTCTACGTTGTCCAGGCTGGACTCCGAATCCTGGCCTCAAGTAATCCTCCCATCTTAGACTTACAAAGTGCTGGGATTATAAGCAAAAGCCATCGCACCTGGCTATCATGGTTAATAATTCTTTAGATTAACTGTAGCTCCTGTATTTTTAGTGGTTATTAATTTATTAAGAGTTTCTATTGTTTCATGAGTCAATCTAGAAATTTATATTTTTCTAGAAAAATTTTCACTTCATCTAAGTTTTCAATAAAATCAGCCTAAGCAGTTTATATTATTTATTTATTTTATAATTATTTTTTGCTTTCTATTTTCTCTCTGTATTTATTTATTTTGTTTCCATAGGTTTTGGGGAAACAGATGGTATTTGGTTACATAAGTAAGTTCTTTAGTGGTGATTTGTGAGATTTTGGTGCCCCCATCACCTGAGCAGTATATGCTGAACTGAATTTATAGTCTTTTATCCCTCACCCCCTTCCCACCCTTTCCCCCTGAGACCCCAAAGTCCATTGCATCATTCTTATGCCTTTGCATCCTTGTAGTTTACTTCCCACTTATGAGTGAGAAGATATGATACTTGATTTTTCACTCCTGAGTTACTTCACTTAGAATAATAGTCTCCAATCCCATCCAAGTGGCTGGGAATGCCATGAATTCATTCATTTTTATGGCTGAGTAATATTTCATCAGGTATATATACCACAGTTTCTTTTTTTTTTTTTTTAATTTTTATTGCATTATAGGTTTGGGGGTACATGTGCAGAACGAGCAAGATAGTTGCATAGGTACACACATGGCAGTGTGCTTTGCTGCTTTCCAGTTTCTTTATCCACTCATTGATCTAAAGGCATTTGGGTTGGTTCTGCATTTTTGCAATTGTGAATTATGTGCTATAAACCTGCATGTGCAAGTATCTTTTTCGTATAATGACTTCTTTTCCTCTGGGTAGATACACAGTAGCGGCACTGCTGGATCAAATGGTAGTTCTTCTTTTGGTTCTTGAGGGAATCTCCATGCTTTTTTCCCAATCCCCATCAAAATACCACCATCATTCTTAACAGAACTAGAAAAAATAATCCTAAAATTCATATGGAACCAAAAAAGAGCTCACATAGCCAAAGCTCTGAAGGCATCATCTTACCGTATTTCAAACTATACTATAAGGCCATAGTCACCAAAACAGCATGAGTCTGTTATAAAAATGGGCACAGAGACCAATGGAACAGAAAAGAAATCCAGAAATAAACCCGAATACTTACAGCCAACTGATCTTAAAGCAAACAAAAACATAAAGTGGGGAAAGGACACCCTATTCAACAAACGGTGCTGGGATAATTGGCAAGCCACATGTAGGAGAATGAAACTGGATCCTCATCTCTCACCTTATACAAAACTCAACTCAAGATGGATCAAGGACTTAAATCTAAGACCTGAAACTTCAAAATTTTAGAAAATAACACTGGAAAACCCTTTCTAGACATTGGCTTAGGCAAGGATTTCATGACCACGAACCCAAAAGCAAATGCAATAAATACAAAAATAAATAGCTGGGACCATAAAATAAAGAGTTTCTGTGTGGCAAAAGGAACAGTCAGCAGTGTAAACAGACAACCTGCAAAGTGAAAGAAAATGTTTACAATATATACATCCAAAAAAGACTAACATCCAGCATCTACAAAAATACTCAAACAAATTAGCAAGAAAACAATCCCATCAAAAAGTGGGCTAAGAACATGAATAGACAATTCTCAAAAGAAGATACACAAATGGCCGACAAACATATGACAAAATGCTCAACATCACTAATGATCAGGGAAATGCAAATCAAAACCACAATGCGATACCACCTTACTCCCTCAAGAATGGCCATAACAGAAAATCAAAACATAATAGATGTTGGCGTGGATGCAGTGGAGAGGGAACACTTCTACACTGCTGGTGGAAATATAAACTAGCACAACCACCATGGAAAACAGCGATATAGTATTGATTATCTTTTAAAAATCTCTACCATAATCTTTGATTCCTTTTCATTCCTAATGTTATTTGTGCCTGAACATGTGCTTGTGCACCTGCCCTCTCTGTCTCTCTCTTTTCTTTCTCCCCATCTGTCCTGCTAGGCTCTGTCAATTCTCACTAATGTTTTTGTTCTTATTACTTGTATTTCTTTTTTATTCCTCTGTTTTATTAGGCTATAGTTGACCGTATACAGGGTTTCACCTTGTTGACCAGGGCCTGTAGTCCCAGCTACTTGGGAGGCTGAGGCAGGAGAATTGCTTGAACCCAGAAGGCGGAAGTTGTGGTGAGCCGAGATCATGCCATTGCACTCCAGCCTGGGTAACAATAGCGAAACTCCATCTCAAAAACAAACAAAAAACCATATATACTTAAGGTGTACATATGATGATTTAGTATATGTATACATTGTGAAATGATTTCCACAATCAAGCTAATTAACATTTTTATAGGTTTGCTTTTTGTTGCAACTTCTTTGAATGTACTCTGTTTTTTTCCAGCTTCTTGATCTTTCAACTCATGTATTTTCAGAAATTTTAGCTTCAAAATATTTTGATGTTTCAAGAGATTTATGCCTTAAACCAAAATATTTATGGTTATATTTTAAAGTGTTTTAATATACTTTTTGTAAAAGCGTTTTTGTTGTTAATTTCTAACAATTGCATTATGGTCAGAGATGTGTAACATATCTATTTGATGACATTTTTTGATATTTGCTTTGTGACCTAGTAAATGGAAAACTTTCATAAATGTTCCATGCCCTTAGACATTATTTTATTTACTGGATGCTGTGCCTTCTACATGTATTAGATAAAATTTACTTTTTTGGCATTGAAATTTTTTATATTGCTGTTATGTTTGGTCTGCTTGACCCACATAATTCTAAAAGAAATATCCCAAAATTTTACTCTAAAAATGTACACTTGTCAATTTTTACTTTTGTAATTTTCATTTTTTTGTTTGGAACATTTTAAAGTTGTGATGCTGGGTGCATACCAGTTCATTATTGTTATATCCTTTTGAGGGTTTGCTCCTTTTATTATTACATGCAATGCCAATCTATCATTATTAATGCTTTTAGTTGAAATTCTATTTTGTCTTACCAGCTTTCTTCTGATGAGTGTGTTCCCTGAGAGGAGGTAAGTCATGCAAAGCCTTGTAAGTTATAAAGAATTTTTTAAAGCTTTTCTTTTAGTGAGACAAGAAACCATTCGAGAATTTTGAACCAAAAAAGTGGCATGATATGATAGATGTTCAAAAGAGTCACCTTGACTATTGTGTGAATAGATAGAAGTGGGTCGGAATGGAAGCAGGTAGAATAGTTAAGTGTTTTGCAATAAAACTGGCAAGAGATGACAGGAATTTACACTTCCTGAAACGACAATCTGATCTGTTTAGTATCAACTTTTCTAATGAGAATGACTGGTTAAACAGGACAAAATGTATTTTTTGAATCCAGTAAAAGACATTTAAGAAGCCCTCAAGAAAGTGAAGATTTATGGGTCCAATATCTAGGGAAAGAGGAAACCTAGAGAACTGAGTCCAACATTTGTTTGGCTCTCCCCTTTCAAGTGTATGCCAATTCTGAAAGCATTGCAAAAAGGACAAGAAGTTGTGCAAAGCTTTCAGGACTCTCAGAGCCCACCAAGGACACAATAACCCAAGACACTGGTTTGTGAACCAGAAAGTCTGTGTTATGAGAGTAAAATTAACCTAGAACTAGGTTACAGGGATTAAAGCCAAGCTTTGAATAGATTTATTTCCTAGTTCATCACATTTCAAGGTGACATGAGATCAGGGGTGGTCATAGCCTAAATTTTTGCCAGAAGCAAAAGTAACTTGTCTCTAAAGAAAGATAATGTTACCAGAAGCTGCAAAATATCTTACAAATAATAATGAGGGAGTGAGAAGATACAACAAGACAAAAAGTAGATACTAGAAATAAATACACTGGAGATTGTGGATAATGAAGTTATCAGACACAAATTTAAAACTCATTATGTTCCATATGTCCAAGGAATTAAAAGGCAAGATGAGGAATTTTGACAGGAAACTGAAAACTATAAAAGAGAATCAAATAAAAATTTTAGAAATAAAAATATAGTAATTGGGTTTAATAGCAGATTAGATACAGTTTAAGAAAGCATTTATGAAGTAGAAGACAGTACAAAAAACATCAGATAAGCACGGAGAGACAAAAGAATGGAAAATACAGAAAAAAACGTAAAAGGCATTTCAGATACATTTGTAGAAGAGACAAGAGGAAATAGGTAAGAGGCAATATTTGAAGAGATAATGGCTGAGAACTTTCTAAACTATTAAAAGATATCAAGCCACATTTTAAACAAGCATGGTAAACACTACACAGAATAACCACAAAGACAGCCTGAGTTAGGCTGTTCGCCTTGCTCTAGAGGAAAACCTCAGGCTGGGTAATTTTTAAATAAAAGAGGTTTATTTTGGCTCATGGTTCTGCACGCAAGTATGGAAGTATGGCACTGGCATCTGCTCCTGGTGAGGGCTGGAGAAGCTTCTAATCACAGCATAAGGCAAAGAGGGAGCCAGGGTAGCACATGGCAAGAACAGGAGCTGGAAAACGATTCTAGGCCCTTGCTTGAGCCTGCAGAATGAGCACCTAGTCATAGCTGCAAAGGCAGCACCAAGCCTTTTTTGAGGGATCTGTTCTCATGACCCAAATACCTCCCACTAGGTTCAACTCCAGTATTGGAGGTCACATTTCAACATAAGATTTGGAGAGTACAAACCATCCAAATCATCTCACAACCACGTCTAAGCACATAATAGTGAAAGAACTGAAAACCAATTCAGGGAGAAAATCTTAAAATCAGAAGGAAAAAAAAAACCATATTACCTTAAGAGGCAAAAATAACATAGCTGTTTTCTCAAAAGAAAAAATGAAAGCCAGCACACAAAGGAATTATGTTTTTAAGATACTAAAAGAACTTTGTTGTCAACCTATAATTTTATACTCAGTGAGTATCTCTTTTTAAAATGAAGCCATTATCAAAGAAGAATAAAAAATAAATAAATAAACATATTTATGAATTTTATAATAATAAAAGTTTCAACCCACCAAAAAGATTTAAAATTCTGACTTTGTACACACCTAATGACATAGACTGAAAAATACCTAAAGCAAAAATGGACAAAATTAAAAGAAGAAATAGACAAATTTGCAATCATGATGGAATAATTCAACACACCTCTCTCAATAACTGATAAAACAAGACAAAAAATATGAACAGAAGATTTAAATACAATAAACAAACTGAACATTTACCTCCAAACTACTTTCTTTTCAAATGCACATGGAACATTTGTTCAAACTGATGTAAACTATAAAGCAAAAATATAAAAAAGCTCAAAATAATTCAGAGTATTTTATCTGACTACACTGGATATATACTAGATGTCAATAGCAATAACAAGCCTAAAAATTCACAAAATTAAGGAGTTAAACAATAAACTACTAAATGTGCAACGGGGTCAAGGAAGAAATCACTCTGGAAATTAGAAAATATTTGAATTGAAGAATAATGAAAATGCTACATGTCAAAAGTTGTGGACTCAACTAAAGCTATGCTTCGAGGAACATTGATATATATGTATATATTAAATAATGTATATTAGATGAGAATAAAGATTAAAATAAGTATTTAAGCATCTACCTCAAGAAGTTAGAAAAGAAAAAGAAAATTAAATCTATAGAAAGTAAGATTGATTAAAAAAAGAAGAAGAGAAAAGAGAGAGAAGGTACACCTACTCAATAGTAGGACAACACTGTAGATCTTACAGATGTAAAACTGACAAAAGATTATAAACAGCATTATGCCAATACATATACAAAATCAGATGAGGTGTACAGTCTTAGAAAGGTATAACTGACCAAGAGGAAATTTAAAAAATCCAAATAGTACTATATTAAAGAGACTGGATCTATAGTTTTAAACACCAGGACTAGATGACTTCATCAATGAATTCTATCAAATTTTGAGGAAGACATAAACCTCAAATTACACAAAATCCTCTAAAAGAATAGAAAAGAGGGAAAACTTTTAACACATTTCATGAAGCCAGCATAGCCTTGATATCAAAACTTAATATGAATATTATAAAAAATAAAATTACAGAGCAATTTCTCTCTCTCTCCTCTCTCCCCATTTATTTATTTCTCTCCTCTTTTTCTCAGGAACATAGATACCAAAGTCCAAACAAAATATTAGTAGACCAAATCTAGGAATGTTTACAAAGGTAAACCATGACCAAACTGAGCTTATCTTAGTAATTCAAGGCTGGCTTAATATTTGAAAATCATTTCTTTTAAATAATCACATTAATGAAATAATTGAGAGAACAATCATGTGGTAACTTTAATAGGTCCAGAAATAGTGATGGATAAAATTCAACAGCCATTCATGTGAAGCATTTTTAGCAAACCAGAAATAGGCAGTACTATGAGTGGAATGTTTGCATCCCTCTGAAATTCATGTGTTGGGGTCCTATCCCCCAACGTGATAGTATTTGGAGATGAGGTCTTTGGACGGTAATAAGGGTATGTGAGGTCACAGGCTTTCATGATGGCATTAGTGCCCTTTAAAGAAGAGATACCAGAGCTTGCTCTCTTTTTCTCCACACATCATGGAAAAGCCACGTGAGGACACGGTGAGAAGTCAGCACTCTGAAAGCCAGGAAGAAAACCCTCCTCAGACCCTGACCATGCTGGCACCCTGATCTCAGGCTTCCAGGCTTCAGAATGAGAAAATTAATTTCTGTTATTTAAGACACCCAGTCTGTAGCATCTTCTTATGGCTGCCTGAAAAGACCAAGACAGGAGGGAACTTCCTTAAACTGAGAAGAGGCATCTACAAAAAACCTACAGAAAGTATGATAATAAATGATAAAATCTTGAAAGAGTTCCCTCTGAAATGTACAATGACACATAGATGTCCTTTATTACTACTTTTCAGCATTGTATTGGGGTGCTTAGGCAATGGAATAAGGCAAGAAAAATAAAAGGTATAATGTTTAGAAGGGAAGAAATAAAATTACCATTATTTGCAGATGACATAATTGTATATGTAGAAAATATAAAATAATAAACAAATAAGCTCTTGGAATTAATGTTTTAAAAGAATGCTGGATACAAAGTCAATATATAAAATAAATTGTATTTCTACATACCAGCAAAAACCAACTAGAAAATAAACTTAAGAAGTGATATTATACGCGATAGCATCAAAAATCATTAAATGCTTAGAAAAGATGTACAGGATCTCCACAAACAGAATTATCATAACTGGGAGAATTTTTAAGACTTAATGGAAGACTGTAGCATGTTCATGTATCGAAAGACTTAATATTAAGATGTCATTTGTCCTCAGATTGATTCACAGATTGATGCATTTCCAATCAAAATCTCAGTTATACACTAGGGGAGGTAGTAGGATTAGTAAAGAATTGACTCTCATCAAGATAAAGCTTTGCTGAACAACCCAAAAGGGTCATCTAGCCCCACAAAGTCAGCTGAGTCAAGGAAGAAAATCCAGTTTTGAAAGACCTGGGCTTTAAGGTATGAGGAAAATAAGAAATTATCAAGCTAAATTAAGCTATATGTAGAAGATAACCTGAATGTTTCTTTTTTGCTTTATGGATGCACCTGCCTTTCACATCCATAATTTCCTGGATGGCACCCAGCATGCTGATAAAGGGTTATCTTTCATATTCTACTGGTAAGGAAACTAAGGTTCAGAGAACATTTAAGAGGTCATAGAGACTTGAAACTCTACAATGGGGTAAGAACACATTTTCCCCTCTGGATTTGTGTTCATAGCTTTTTCCAGAAAAAGATGTCGAAAACTAATATATGTGCACCACTCAGGGTATGCAGGTACATAAATAAATGCTATTTAAATGTAAGATATATACAATTGTGAAAAAGAAATTATGCACAAATGACTGTTGCAGGAGGCAGAAGAGAATAAATGCATGCTTTTGAACACACTCTTCCCTCAGCTTAGAATGCCTCTTGTGACTTTATTCTCTGGCAAGCTCTTGGTTGTCCTAAATTTCACTGTAGCATTTTTTTTTTTCCTGAGCGATTTTCCCTTCCATACAAGCAGAGTTCAACATTTGCAGAAATATTGTACAGGGATTAAGAGCAAGGGCGCTGGAGTCATACTCTAAGTTTACATCCTGGTTCTGACACTTAATAGTTATTTAACTTTAGGTAGGTTACTTAGCCTCTCAGTGCTTTATTTTCTTATCTGTAAAAAGAAATAATATTATTATCCATCTTATAGGATTATTGTTAAGATTAAATAAGTTAATATATGTAAAGTGCTAGAACAGTGCCTGGTATACATTTGGTATTATATAGATAAAAGCTGTGATTAATATTATTCAAAAATACTTTTCGATGCCTACAAGATGCCAGGGAATATGATAAGCTTAGTTGATAGGCAGAAGTGAAATAAATAATTTCCTGTTTTGTAAGGGGGGTGACAGACAGCGGGTAAATAACTAAACAAGATAATATCTAATTTCAACATTTCTATGAAGGACACACACACACACACAGGGACGTAATCGAGAGTAGTAGGGTGTGGGTGTTTTCTTGAAGTAGGATGGTCAGAGAAGTGATATTTAAGCAATCAGAGGACAGCCTATATCATCATTGCTAATAATGGAAAATGAGGAGATCCAGGGGGAGAACATTCGAGGCTAGAGGAACAGATAATGAAAGATGCCAAGATTAGACAAGTTTGGCATGTCTGAGAATGGAAATGAGGCCAATGTGGGTGAAAAGTAGTGGAGGGCACGAGGGTCTTGGAGAATGAAGCTGGTGAGAGAAGCCAATGTTGGATCACACAAGACTTTGTAGGCAACGGAAAGAGGTGCTGGTTTTATGAACAGTGAGAAACCACTGGAGTAAGTTATAAGCAGCAAATAGTATGATTTGATTAACATTTTAGAAAGATCTCCCTGACTTTTCTGCGGAGAATGGTTGCAGCAAGGCAGGACCAGAAGCTGAGACTATTTAGGGAGACTTGATAGGGCAAGAGATGGTGGCAGTAGTGGAAATGCAGAAAAGGGACAGGTTCACGGGAAGCTTTAGAAGTTCAGCTTACAGGCTTGCCAATAGGCTGGATGTGTGGGTTAAGGGAATGACAAGCCTCCAAAATGACCAACTTGATGATCTAATTATTCCATTGGGACACTGGTGGATTTAGAATATGCTTCTCTTCTTTATTTTTTACACAAATTCATAATAAATTATTATTTAGCTTCGTATTTCCAATTTATACTAATAGCTTCTTGAGGACACGGAGTTTATTTGTGTGTGTTTGTGTATGTGTGCAGTTGTATTTCTAGAGTAGAATGTCTTTTTTTTTTTGAGACGGAGTATTGCTCTGTCACCCAGGCTGGAATGCAATGGTGTGATCTTGGCTCACTACAAGCTCACTGGCTCACTGCCTCCCAGGTTCAAGCGATTCTCCTGCTTCAATCTCCTGAGTAGCTGGGACTACAGGCACCTGCCACCATGCCCGGTTAATTTTTGCACTTTTAGTAGAGTCGAGGTTTCACCATATTGGCCAGGCTGGTCTCAAACTCCTGACCTCAGGTGATCCATCCTTCTGGGCCTCCCAAAGTGTTGAGATTACAGCTGTGAGCCACTATACCCGGCCAAGTAGAGTGTCTTATACATGCTACATGATCAATTAGTGCTGAATAGCACTAAGAGAAGTACATATGAGGGAATTAGAGTGGGAGAAATTATTTGCAACAGAGGAAAGGACCAAGTCAAGATTTTATACTAATGACACTTGAGATGGGGCTTTGACAAATAGCTGAGTGTGGTTAGGCAACGATGAGGAAGAGCCTTCCAGGTAGAGAAAACTGTATGTACAAAGTAGGAAAGTGGGAAGCCAGGGTGTCAGTGTAGAATCCTGTTTGGCCGCAGCATTGAGAGGGTAAAAGAGAGCACTGGGAGGTAAAGGTTTAAAGGAGGTTGACGCCAGACCTTGAAATACTTTGCATGCCAGGCCAGGAAATCTGAGCTTCCTTCAATAGGCCCTGGGGTGTGCTGGGATGGGAGGCATGGAAGCTTTCTGAGGAGGTAGTATCATAATCTGATTAGAGTTGTGCATTAGGACGTTTAATCTGGTATAGTATTAAGCTAATTCTCACTTTCTATGGTTGTAATAGCTCCCTCTAAAGTAGCTCCAATGGTCACTGTGCCATTATCCTCTAACCTCTCATCTATATTATTTAATCTTTGACTGGGTTGACCGATGGAGAAGCCATAACTCTTTTCACTGAGGGTCACAACTTGATTAGCATACCAAATCAAATTACCTATTCCTGTGCGTCTTTCATACATTTTCTCACACACACACACACACACACACACATACTCTCACACATGCACACACCATACATACACACTCACACCATACGCACACACACACACCATACACACACACACACACACACACACACACTTCTGAAGACTTGGCTTTCTCTACTTTTCATTCCCAGGATAGGTCTCAGGCTTCTTATCAGAGTCACATGGCCATGGGGAGAATGACGAGTTCAGTTTCTGCGGAGCTCTGTCCCACACTCTGGCCATGCTTCCCTTGCTTACCACATTGTCCAGGATGCCCTGAGAGTCACACCTCCATCATTTTTTAATCTCAGTTCAGCTTTTTGAGAAGTCTTCTTTTCATCTGTAGTCTGAAAACATGTTGTCATAAAGCTTTCCTTCTAACAACAGAGATCCTTCTATCTCTCTCTTTCTCTCCCAAGTAGCTTCTTCTTTCTATAAAAGATATTTCCCTTCTCATCACAGGTATACTAGTATTCAAAGGGCAAATGTCCAAGCAGAAAGTCCCCTTTCATCTCTTTGCTTCTTCCAAATTCACTACATATAGATTACACACATATACCCAAGAAATGCAGAGCTGTCAGATTGAACCAAATTGAACTATTAAAAATAGTTATCCTGACTGCATAGTTATAGGAAAATAAAATATTTCTAAATATTTCTAAATGACAAATAAACTACTCATTTTTCTTTCTTTTGAGAACCATTCTTGTTGGGATAAATTTCACTTAAATAAAGAATTTAAAAATTGTTCAAAAAATGCTTTAGCCACCACTTGAGTGTGACAAATATATTGATGCTTTAAACTTCAAAATAAAAGTCTACTGAAATGCCATTAAAAGAGCAATTTTTAAGTACTTTTCCTTTATTTAAGAAGTATTATTTTCTGTATATTTATTCTAGAAAATATAAAGGCCAGAGAAGAATATAAAAATCCTCATCCAAAGATAACTATTAGATATACCACATAAACAGAATTAAAAATCATATGATCATCTCAATTGATACAGAAAAAGGCTTTGATAAAATCCAACATCCCTTCGTGATTAAAACCCTCAACAAGCTAGGCACCAAAGGAATTTACCTCAAAATAATAAGAGCCATATATGGCAAACCCACAGTCAACATCATACTGAATGGACAAAAGGTGAAAGCCTTTCTCTTGGGAACTGAAACAAGACAAGGATACCTACTCTCATCAATCCTATTCAGCATAGTGCTAAAAGTCCTACCCAGAGCAACAGGCAAGACAAAGAAATAAAAGGCATCCCAGTAGGAAAAGAAATCAAACCATCTCTCTTCACTGATGACATATGATTCTACACCTAGAAAATGCTAAAGACTTCACCAGAAGGCTCCAGGAACTGACAAATGACTTCAACAAAATTTCAGGACATAAAATCAATGCACAAAAATTAGAAGCATTTCTATACACCAATAACATTCAAGCTGAGAGTCAAATCAAGAATGCAATCCCAACAATAGCCACAAAAAATAAAATAGTTAAGAGTACATCTAACCATGCAGATGAAAGATCTCCCCAAGGAGAACTACAAAACACTGCCGAAAGAAATTAGAGGTGATAAAAATAAATGGGAAAAAATTGCATGCTCGTGGATTAGAAAAATCAATATTGTTAAAAAGGCCATACTGCCCAAAGCAATTTATAGATTCAGTGATACCCATGTCAAACCACCAATGTTATTTTTCACAGAATTAGAAAATCTATTCTAAAATTTATATGAAACCAAAAAAGAACCTGAATAACAAAAGCAATCCTAAGCAAAATGAATGAAGCCGGGGCATCACATCACCTGACTTCAAACTATACTATAAATCTACAGTAACCAAAACAGCATGTTACTGGTACAAAAACAGACACATAGACCAACAGAACAGAATATAAAACCCGGAAATAAAGTTGCACACCTACAACCAGCTGATCTTCAACAAAGTCAACAAAAACAAGCAATGGGGAAAGCACTCCTTATTGAATAAATAGTGCTGAGATAGCTGGCTAGCCATATGCAGAAGAATGAAACTGGGCCCCTATCTTTCCCATATACACAAATCAACTCAAATGGATTAAAGAAAGATTTAAATGTAAGACCTCAAACCATAAGAACCCTAAAAGAAAACCAAGGACACACATTCTGGACATCAGCTTTGGGAAAGAATTTATTTCTAAGTCCTCAAAAACAATTGCAACAAAAACAAAAATTGACACGTGGAACCTAATTAATCTAAAGAGTTTCTACGTAATGAAAGAAACTATAACAGAGTAAATAGACAGCCTACAGAATAGGAGAAAATATTCACAAACTATGCATCTAACAAAGGTCTAATATCCAGAATCTATAAGGAACTTAAATAATTCAACAAACATGAAACAACCCCATTAAAAAGTGGGCAAAGAATACAAAAAAAAAAAAAAATTCTCAAAAGAAGACATACACGTTTGGCCAACAAACATGAAAAAATGCTCAACATACTAATCCTCAGAGAAACGGAAATCAAAACCGCAATGAGATGCTATCTCACACCAGTCAGAATGGCTATTACTAAGAAGTCAAAAACAACAGAGGCTGGCGAAGCTATGGGGAAAAGGGAATGCTTCTACACTGTTGGTGGGAATGTGAAACAGTTTAGCCGTGGTGGAAAGCTAAAGTGGGGAGATTTCTCAAAGAACTTAGAACTACCATTCAACTCAGCGATCCCACTACTGCATATATACTCAAAAGAAAATACATAATTCTACCAAAAAGACACATGCATTTGTATGTTCACTGCTGCCCTACTCACAATAGCAAAGACATGGAAAAGACATGGAATCAACCTAGGTGTCCATCAGCAGTGTATTGGATAAAGAAAATGTGAGGCATTATACACCATGGACTAGTATGCAGCTACAAAAAGGAATGGTATGTCCTTTGCAGCACCATGGATGCAGCTGGAGGCCATTATCCTAAGCGAATAAATGCAGAAACAGAAAAACAAATACCATGTTTTCACTTATCAGTGGGGCTCATGGACATAAAGATGGGAACAATAGACATTGGAGACTACTAAAGGGGGAAGGAGGCGGGAGGGGCAAGGGTTGAAAAACTACTAATTGGGAACTATGCTCACTATCTGGGTGATGGGATCATTCATATCCCAAACCTCAGCGTCATGCCATATACACAGGTAACAAACCTGTACATATACCCCCTGAATCTAGAATAAAAGTTGAAATTATATTAAAAACAATGTACTGCTCTTACGTCTGAGAACTTGTTACATGGTTCTGTGTTTTATTATAAGACACAGAACTTTGTTTTTTTAATTATACAGGTAAAACATGTACAGATAGATGTGGAAAACATGTATTTAAACATACACACAAATATGGAAAATATTTGGGTGTATCACCACATATATTTAAAGTATTCACATGTGTGTTTGTGTTTGTGTGTGTATGTATATATATACATATATTTTTTAAAAAGCTATAACCACTAAACCTGAAAACATGTTGTCATAAAGATTTTATGCTAAAAACAGAGATCCTTCTATCTCTCTCTTTCTCTCCAAAGTAGCTTCCTCTTCCTATAAAAGATACTTCCCTTCTCATCACAGGTATACTAGCATTCAAAGGGCAACTGTCTAAGCCCTTGGCAACTGTCCAAATGTCTGTGTGTGTGTGTGTGTGTGTGTGTGTGTGTGTGTGTGTGTGTGTGTATTTCAGTTAGTATTACCTTTTGGACAACTTTGGGCATGAATAAAATTTTTTCGAGAACATAATTTTAATGATCTTAAAATATTTCAGCTTCTGCATGTACTCTAATTTACCTGGCCACTTAGTGCAGGAACTTTATACCCAACAGAGAAGTTACTATTGGATGGAATTAAAATTAGGAAATAGGCTAGGCCTGGTGACTCATCCTTCAAGTATATATGAAGCATACATCCTTCATATATATTTATAAAAATATATCAATGAGACAGAAAATTAATAAGGATGTCCTGGACTTGAACTCAGATCCGGAATAAGTAAACTTAATAAACATTTATAGAACTCTCCACTTAAAACACACAAGATATGCACTCTTATCAGTACCACATCACACCTACTCACAGGTTTAAATGAAATATTGGTTGGCCATTATTAAGCACGATTGATGGTATAAGGGAAGTTTTCAATACCCATTTTTAGACTGCATTCTAGCCTGGGCAACTAAACAATACTCCCGTTCTCTCTCCCTCCTCCTTTTCCTCTTTTTTCCTCTTCTTCATTCCTTTTTTTCTCTTTCTTTCTTTTTCTCTTTCAAAAAAGAAAAAATATATATATATGGTAATACAGCACTATGGTGATTATATATATATATATATATATAATTATAATTATATAATTATAACATTATATTTACAATTATAAATATACATATTATCCATTATATAATTAAATATATAATAATATAATATATAATTACAATTATAATATATAATTATATGTTTACAATTATAATATATAATTATATGTTTATAATTATAATATATAATTACATATATATAATCACCAAAGTAATGCTGTATTACCATTTTTTAAAATATATATATGAAGGATGTATGCTTCATATATATAAATATGTGTATTTCCATATATATATTTACTATATATGTGTATATATATGTACTTCATATATATGTATTACCATATATATATTTATATATATATGAAGCATATATATATAAAATAATAGTAATATAGTATATTTACTCCTCTCCTCCTCTCCTTCCGTTGACACCTACATATTTCTTTTCCAGTTCTTCTACTTACTCCTCTGTTGTTTCTTTCCTATCTCACTACTTTCTAACCATTTCCCTAGCCAGAACACACACACAGACTCCTTCAAATTGTCTTGAAGCATAATTCCCAGCCTCTAGTCAATTCCCCTCTGACCTTCATAACTACTGTATTTGTTTGGCCTTCCCCAAACACAATTTTCATGATTTCACTCCTCAGTGAAGAACTTTTAATTGCTCTCTGAGTTATATCTTCTCTCATCTCCTTAGTCTGAGACCTCTACCAGTTGTCTCAACAGAAGTTCAGCAACCTTCCTGGGACATTTGGTTACCCCATGGCCCAAAGAAGTCATCAATAACCCCACAAGGGATGATACATAATAGTGAATATGTTCTCATGGAACCTCCCCAAAGGTCCTTCTTTTATTCGATTTATTAGCATGGTTTCCCCTCCTTAACATCTGAAACCCATTGCCCTTCTAGGTCCATTTCCTGCTTTTCCTTCATTCCTCACAACCTTCTATACTCAAATCACTCCATACAGCTTGCCATCCTGGAAGACAAATGCTCTTGCACATCTCATGATCTTGACTACTGGTATTCTAAGTGTCTTATGCTTATCTTCCTTTCACCACTTAGAGAAAGGTAGGACCAATATCAACCAATATCACTTCTGCAAACTCACCTCCCTAACCAGCATCAATTGCTTTCTGTTCTATTTTACCACAGTGTATTAGTCCGTTTTCATGCTGCTGATAAAGACATACCAGAGACTGGGCAATTTACAAAAGAAAGAGGTTTATTGGAATCACAGTTCCACATGGCTGGGGAGGTCTCACAATCATGGCGGAAGGTGAAAGGCACATCTTACATGGTGGCAGACAAGAGAAGAGAGATTGTGCAAGAAAATTTCCTTTTAAAACCATCAGATCTTATGAGACTAATTCACTATCACAAGAACAGCACAGCAAAGATCTGCCCCCATAATTCAATCACCTCCCATGGGTTCCTCCCATGACATGTGGGAATTGTGGGAATTACAATTCAAGAGATTTGGGTAAGAACACAGTCAAACCATATCGTTCCACCCCTGGCACCTCCCAAATCGCATGTCCTAACATTTCAAAACAATCATGTCTTCCAAACAGGTCCCCTAAAGTCTTAACTCATTTCAGCATTAACTCAAAAGTCCACAGTCTAGTGACTCATCTCAGACAAGGCAAGTCTCTTCCACCTGTGAGCCTGTAAAATCAAAGCAAGTTAGTTACTTCCTAGATACAATGGGAGTACAGGCATTGGGTAAATACAGCCATTCCAAATGGGAGAAATTGGCCAAAACAAAGGGGCCAGCAGGCCAGTCAAATCTGAAAGGTCCAAAGTGATCTCCTTTCACTCCATATCACACATCCAGGTCATGCTGATGCAAGAGGTGGATTCCCATGGTCTTAGGCAGCTCCACCCCTGTGGCTTTGCAGGGTATAGTCCATCTCCTGGCTGCTTTCACAGGCTAGTGTAGAGTGTCTGCAGCTTTTTGATAGTAACAGTGCAAGTTGTCAGTGGATCTACCATTCTGGAGTTTGGAGGACAGTGGCCCTCTTCTCATGGCTTCACATAGCCTGCCCCAGCAGGCACTGTGTGTGGGGGCTTCAGCCACACATTTCCCTTCTGCACTGCCCTACCAGAGGTTCTCCATGAGGGCCACACCCCTGCAGCAAACTTCTGCCTGGACATCCAGGCATTTCCATACATCCTCTGAAATCTAGGCAGAGGTTCCTAAATCCCACTTCTTGACTTCTGTGCACCTGCAGGCTCAACATCACATGAAAGCTGCCAAGGCTTGGGGCTTGCACCGTTTGAAGCCATAGCCTGAGCTGTACCTTGGCCCCTTTTAGTCACAGCTGGAGCAGCTAAAACACAGGGCACAAGTCCCTAGGCTGCACACAGCATGTAGAACCTGGGCCTGGCCCACAAAACCATTTTTTCCTCCTAGGCTTGTGATGATAGGGGCTGCTCTGAAGACCTCTGACATGCCCTGGAGATATTTTCTTCATTGTCTTGGGGATTAACATTTGGCTCCTGGTTACTTACGCAAATTTCTGCAGCTGGCTTGACTTTCTCCTCAGAAAATGGGGTTTTCTTTTCTCTCTCATTGTCAGGCTGTATGTTTTCTGAACTTTTATGTTCTTCTTTCCTTATAAAACTAAATGCTTTTAACAGCAACCAAGTCATCTCTTGAATGCTTTGTTGCTTATAAATTTCTTCCACCAGATACCCTACATCACCTCTCTCAAGTTCAAAGTTCCACAAATCTCTAGGGCAGGGGCAAAATGCCACCAGTTTCTTTGCTAAAACATAAGAAGAGTCACCTTTGCTCCAGTTCCCAACAAGTTCCTCATTTCTCTCTGAGACCACTTCAGCCTGGACCTGGACCTTATTGTCCATATCACCATCAGCATTTTGGGCAAAGCCATTCAACAAGTCTCTAGGAAGTTCCAAACTTTTCCACATTTTCCTGTCTTATTCTGAGCCCTCCAAACTGTTCCAGCCTCTGCCTGTTATCCAGTTCCAATATTGCTTCCACATTTTCAGGTATCTTTTCAGCAGTGCCCCATTTTGTTGGTACCAATTTACTTTACTAATGCATTTTCATGCTGCTGATAAAGACATACCCAAGTCTTGGCAATTTATAAAATAAGGAGGTTTATTGAACTCACAGTTTCACATGGCTGGGGAGGTCTCATAGTCATGGCAGAAGGTGGAAAACACATCTCACATGGCCCCAGACAAGCGAAGAGAGCTTGTGCAGGGAAACTCTCCTTTTTAAAACCATCAGATCTCATGAGACCCATTCACTGTCACAAGAACAGCACAGGAAAGAACCGCCCCTATAATTCAATCATTTCCCACTGAGTTCCTCCCACAACATGTGGGAATTGTCAGAGTTACAATTCAAGATGAGATTTGGGTGGGGACACAGCCAGACCGTATCACATGGCATTTGCTTTAAATTGTTTTGTTTGTATTTACAATGAATTCTAGGTGTGTCTGTCTCTCAGGCTATATGTGTAAAATCCTCAGGACAGAGATCATTTCCTAGAGTTATTTCTAAATGTCCTATATTCAGCTTTTATTCTTCAAAGTTTTACACAGTGCCTACTATTTGTGATTTGATGGAATTTAAATGTTTTTCATCAATTCTATCTTGCTTTTGGGCTACATATTATTGTACATCTCTGTTCTATGTATTCCACTTTAAGTGTCTTAAGTTATTTTTTTATGCATGAGGCATATCACAAATTGTAAGTTGGGCTTTGGTTGGCTCGACACCCATCCTCTTCCACTTCCACCACCTCTTGAGTAATTCTCCTCTCCAAGTGTTTAAAAATAATACTCTGATGGCCAGGCACAGTGGTTCACACCTATAATCCCAGCACTTTGGGAAGCCACAGCAGGTGGATCACCTGAGGTTGGGAGTTCAAGACCAGCCTGACCCAAAAAAGAAACCCTGTCTCTGCTAAAAAAAAAAAAATACAAAATTAGCCTGGTGTGGTGGCACATACCTATAATCCCAGCTACCCAGGAGGCTGAGGCGGAAGAATAGCTGGAACCTAAGGTTAGGAATAGCTCGAACCTGAGGTCGTGGTAAGCCGAGATCACACCATTGCACTCCAGCCTGGGCAACAATAGCAAAAGTCTGTCTCAAATAAGAATATTCTGGCATTCTATAAAGTCAGGGAGATATTCAATAAACTTTTTTTGCTTATTAAGAAAGAAAAATGATAATTTCTTTGGCTGAGGCTTCAAATAAAATTCAAGACAAAAGAATCATTGACATCAATCACTGTAGCACACGATAGAAGACCAAGGTTTCCACACCAATCTTTTTTAATTTTTGGTTACGTAGAGGGCCTAGGGAGTTAAACACTGCTGTTATTTTCCTCCTCTATTATTTTTGCATGGTTTGGAGAAGCCGTTTGCAAGTCGCTCTAATAATAATGCTGCCTCTCATTGAGCACGTACTCTGAGCAGGCAGTGCCGATGGCTTGAGTTGCACTGTCTCATGTAATCCTTCCAATAATACTAAAAGTTCATTTTCAAGATTAAAGAGCTGACTCTTAGCAAAGTAGAGTAACTTGTCCAATATCACGAAGCTAGTACATGGTACAGCTGGTGCGCCTGATATACGATCATGCAGACTTTGAGTTATCATTTTCAGTGACAGGTAAATCATCAGGTCATTTGAAAACAGTATTGGGGCCCAAAGTGGCTCCGGCCGGATGTCGTGGCGCTTGCGAAGGCGAGGCCAAGAGTTCAAGGCCAACCAACCTCAGCAACCTTACAAGCTCTCATTGATTGGCAAAAAAAAAAAAAAAAAAAAAAAAAAAAAAAAAAAAAAGAAAACAGTATTTTTATTAGGACAACGTAAAAAACATTGAACCAAAATGTGTAGCTTTTAGCTCATCTGTGGAAAAGGTCTAATTCTTCTTAAGAATTAGCCCTATTAGTATTTAGATTCTGTTGCTATTTTGTCAACTATTGTGGGTTTCTTTTTAAGACTAAATATCTTCAGCATCTTCAGCTGTTACTCATGTGACTTGGCCTCAGATCTTACACCCTCTGGGCTGCTATCTTTTGGACAAGCTCCAGCTGTGTCAATCAATGTCCCTCTTAGAACTTGATGAAGTGCATAACTAAACACCCCAGATGACATTAATATGAAAACTACTATGCTTTGATTTATTTACTTTGTGACAGGTAAATCATCACTAAACAGTAAGTAAGACATTTACTTTGTTGATGTACTCAGAAGTCGCATCAGGTTTCTTGGCAACTAAGCACTTACTGGTTCACTTTATACTCAACTAAAACCTCGTTGTTGTTGTTGTTGTTGTTTACTTTTACATGAGTTACAAGTATAGTGAAATTTATGGGGAAGGAAAGCAAAAAGGGCTACACTGCTAGGCAGGGGCATGTATAACCACGTATATAGGGCCTTGTTTGTTGGAGCAGAACATATGTCATTTTTACGTAGCCACTACGCTTCTCTACATTCTCTTTGTATCAGAACATTCTTTTCCATGAGATAACCCTCTTCAGGTGGTTGGGGAAGGCAAAAAGACACTTCCCCTTTTATCCCTCACCCAGACACAAGCATGGGCACATGACCTAGGCACGGGCAATCAGGGAACCCTGTACTTCAGGCCACATTGATGGGCACAGGCAAGCAAATGATTCAAGGCAGGCTAATCAGGGTCCTGCCCTGGGCTTTTCTGTTACAGATGCTGAGAAAGAACAATTCTTTTTGGAGGGGTTGCTGAGCTGACATAAGGGGAATGATGGTGGGGGTGGGTGAAAGGAGGCTGCCAGCACCAACATGAGGCCAAGTGGACAGTCTGAGAAACACACCAAGATAGAGCCCTGATGATACCATTCGTCACCAAATGAAGCCAGGCCCGCCCTTCCGCTTTGTAGTTATGTTAGTTATTCTGTAATACTAGTTAATGGGATACATGGCATTTATCCCATTTACTATTTAGGTTGGTTTGAATTGGTTTTTGTTTTTTACAACTAACTTGACTCTAAAGTTTATGTCATCATATAGAATTTGATATGACATTAATATCAAAATGTACATTGTATTTCTAAGTATTATATACCTATATTTGGTATAAACATGTACATGTACACATACATATACATAAATGTATGTATGTATGTGCTTATCTATCTACCCATCTATCTCATACAGGCTAAAATACTGTGCCCAATACCCTGATGTAAACTTTATTACAATTTCAACCTATCTCTCCTGCTGCCCAAGATGCTGAAAGGAAAGAAGGCCAAGGGGAAGAAGGTGGCTCCAGACCCAGCTGTCTTGAAGAAGCAGGAGGCCAAGAAAGTGGTGAATCACCTGTCAGAGAAAAGGCCTAAGAATTTTGGCACTGGACAGGATATCCAACCGAAAACGGACCTCACCTGCTTTGTCAAATGGCCCCACTATGTCAGGTTGCCGCATTAAAGAGCTATCCACTATAAGTGGCTGAAAGTGTATCCTGCAACTAACCAGGTTTTGGATCTCCAAAACAGCCACTCAGCTGCTTACACTGGCCCACAAGTACAGACCAGAGACATGGCAAGAGCAGAAGCAGAGACTATTGGCCATGCTGAGACAAAAGCTACTGACAAGGGACATCCCCACCAGGAGACCACTTGTCCTTCTAGCAGGAGTTACCACCGTCATCACCTTGGTGGCGGACATACAGGACGTGGACCTCATTGAGCTGGTTGTCTTCCTGCCTGCCCTGTCTCATAAAATGGAGGGTCCCTTACTGAATCATTAAGGGGAAGGTAGGACTGGGACATGTAAGAAGACCTGTACCACTGTTGCTTTCACACAGGTGAGCTCAGAAGACAAAGAGGTTTGGCTGAGCTGGTGGAAGCAATCAGGACCAATTACAGTGACGGATATGATGAGATGTGTCGTCATCGGGGAGGTAATGTCCTGGGTCCCAAATCTGTGGCTCACATAGCCAAGCTGGAAAGGCAAAGGCTAAAGAAGTTGGCACTGGAGGGTTATGTGTACACCGTTGAGTTTTCTCTACATAACAGTAATTAAAACAATACAAATTCTCCTTTAAAAAATTTCAGCCTTACCTTTGAGAAGGGAGAGTTTCTTTCCTGACATTCTATTGCAAAATAGATTTTTATTAGCATTCCTACTTATGAAGAAGTTTTGAGAATTAGTGAGCTAAAATGAGCTGGCTTTGGGGATGTGAATAGAGCCTGCTGATGACAAAAAAATAACATATACCTGTTGAAAGCAGGCTTACGAGGTCTCGAGTTACCCATGCCTTAATTATAGCCAACTCCAGTGCTTCTTTAGCTTCTAATTTTGGATGAATATCCAAATTCTAAAATCTACTAGCTAGTGCTCTATTTGCAAAAATGGAGAACACTGCAATCTTAAAAGTTGCTTCATAATTGATCTTCATAATTTTATGATGCGTCAAAATCAGTCATGTCTGAAGTAAATATTCTAATTTTAGATGGCACTGCTGTTTAAATTTTTATCAAAACTCACTTTAATGTAGAATCATTTCCCGTACACTTACTGGTAAAGACATATTCCAAAATAAGGAAGGATTTGCACGGCTTTTTTCTAATTGAATGAGACCTCTAAAACAAATTCTCATCTATAATGCATGGAGTTTATTTTAAAGCAAAAATTATGCCACACTTTGCCATGAGTAAAGAATTACATTTTCAACTCTCATCCCCCTTTGTCCAGGGCCAGTCATAGTTGGATTGATCCACAGAAACATTATACTGAATTTTTCCAACCATTTAATAAAAAATAATATGCATTAACATTACAGATGGCCTATACACGCAAACAAGTACACTTACAATCATATGACCAGTAAAATGAGAATAATTTATTATTTAAAAAAAGTAATCAAACAATCAGTTTTATTATTAATTTTGACTGATTGATCAAACTGGCCTTTTGGTGTAAACAAGCCTAAGGCATCACGAAAGATGCAAGCTTTGCCCAGGTAACTATGATAAAACTTAATTGCTGAATGTAGTCAAAGGCCAGCTGGACCTTATACATGCTGAGTTTATTTTTTATTTTTACTTATTTATTTATTTATTTAGAAGCAGGGCCTCCTTTTGTTACCTAGGTTGTAGCCTCTAACTCTACGCCTCAAGAAACCCTCCTGCCTCAGCCTCGTGAGTAGCTGAGACTACAGGTGTGTGCCATCATGCTTAGCTATTTTATTTTATTTTATGTTTTATAGAGACAGGGTTTTACTATGCTGACCAGGTTGGTTTCAAACTCCTGGTCTCAAGTGATCTTCCCAAAGTTCTGGGGTTACAGGTATGAACCAATGCGCCCGACCTCCGGCAGATTTAAATTCAGCTGTGTGAAGAAACTTGATACCTACAACAACTTGATACTTGATACCTATAGGATTCGAATATTCATTTTGTTTCAGTACTTTAACAAACAGGGCTACATAAACTCCATGTAGAGTTAGGTCAATTCAAACTCAGTTTAAGTGGTTTGTTAATGCTTTGCTGATACAACACAATATATACTTTCAAAAGTAAAACATTCAAGTACATTGTTTTTGCAAGGCCCCATGTCTGTCTGACTGCGTATATGTTTTAAAACTATTAAAAACAAAATTAAGCAGAAACGGAAAATTATCTTGTCTTTTGATACCAAAGTTAGGGGTTTACATCCCTGGCTGCACATTCAAATCACCGGAGAAATTTAAAAACAATCTATGCCTGCACCCCCCTCAAGAGATTCTGATTTATGTGGTCTGGGATGAAGCTCACACTTTTTTTTAAAGCTTCTCAGTTGATTCTAATATGCAAGTAAGTTTGAGAATGTCTGGTCTAAACTTTTCTTCTCTTTTTGGGATGGAGTCTCACTCTGTCACCCAGGCTGGAGTACAATGGTGCAGTCTTGGCTCACTGCAGCCTCCTGGGCTCAATCAATCCTCCCTTCTCAGCCTTCCAAGTAGCTAGGTCTGTATCTCATGTCACCACACCTGACAAATATTTTTGTTTTTTGTAGGGATGGGGTTTGACCACGTTGGTCTTGAACTCCTGGGCTCAAGCAATCCACCCACCTTGGCCTCCCAAAATGCTGAGATTCCAGGTATGAGCCACTGCACAGAGCCTGTTCTAAACTTTTCTAATCCTTAGAACATTACTTATGGAGAGAGGAAAGAAAGAGCATGATAGTCTATAGCTCATGAACAATTATGCCAGTTACCTAATTTCCCAGAGCTTTGGTTTCCTTGTTTTTAAAATGTGAATAATGCTATGTCTCTTGAGATATATACCAGGATTACAGGATAAAAGATGTGGCCCAGGCAGAGCATGGTGGCTCAAACCTGTAATCCCAGCACTTTGAGAGGCTGAGGCAGGTGGATCACCTGAGGTCAGGAGTTTGATGCCAGCCTGTCCAACATGGTGAAACCTCGACTCTACTAAAATACAAAAAACTAGCTGGGTGTGGTGGCAGGGGCCTGTAATCCCAGCTACTTGGGAGGCCGAGGCAGGAGAATCCCTTGAACCTGGGAGGTAGAGGTTGCAGTGAGCCAAGATCCCACCATTGCACTCCAGCCTGGGTTACAGGAACAAAATGCTGTCTCAAAAAAAAAAGAAAGAAAAGAAAAGAAGAAATGGGGGGAAGATGGTGCTGTGGAAGCAACTCAAGATTGCAGCTCTCAGTGAAGACGCAGAGGGTGAGTTCACGCCGCATTTCCAGGTGGATCTTTGTTGCCCACAGAACAGGGAAATTCCCAGGTGTAGGAGAGACACGGGACGCCAGTGCAGCTGTTTTGGCTGGCACAGCCATTTCAGCTGGCACCGCAGCGCAGCGGCACTCCGTACAAAATGCACTGGTCTGGGTGCCCTGTTAAACTGGCAATTTGAGATTTGGGAAGGCAGATTAGCATATTCATCTGATTAAACGGGACTTGGACAGTCAGCAAGGCCAGGAGATTCCCGGGAAGTGAACTGTGAGCCGGCACAGTGGGTCGCTGCATGGGAAATCACACAGATCCTGGTGCCCTTTCAGCAGGCGACTGAGACACCTGGGAGAGAGGCAACTGTTCAACTTAAAAAAAAAAAAGGGCTCTGAGGCAGGGAGCCAGGTGATCAGGCTGGATGGGTCCCACCCCCACAGGGACAAACAAAATGGCGATTCGAAATGCTTGTGGTTGAGAGTTTCACGGCATGCACAGCTGAACCCAGAACAGTGCAGCTCGGTGGGGGAGGGGTGTCCGCTATTACTAAGACATTCCGCCCCTACTGAGGTACTCTCCCATTGCTGACACAGCCTGCTGTTGCCGAGGCAACCCGCCATAACAGAGAGACTCCGACAACACAGAGGTGGGCCAGCAGGGCGGAGCCCATGGCAACAGAGTGGACCCCACAGCAGCAGGGTGGAGCCTCGGCAGGCAAATAGTGACTAAACTGCCTCCTAGCTGGGCAGGACAGTGCAACGGATACTAAAAAATAAAGCCCTAACTCCCCGAGACAGAGCATCTGAGGGAAAAAAGGGGTTTTATGAGTTCTGCTGCAGCAGACTTAAATATACTTGCCTAGCAGCCCTGAATGAACAACGGAGCTCATAGCTCAGCACTTGAGCTCCTATAAAGTACAGACTGTCTCCTCAAGCAGCTCCCTGACCCCCATATACCCAAAGAGTCACCTCAAAAAAGACTGATCCGACTGACATTTGGTGGGCATCATTCTGGGACAAAGATAGCAGAAGAGGAAACTGGTAGCATCCCTGACTGTTCTGCAGCTGCTACAGGTGTACCTCAGGCAAGCAGGGCCTGCAGTGGACCTCAGCAGTCTTACAGCAGAGGGGCTAGACTGTTAGAAGGAAAACTAAGAAACAGAAATACTTCAACATCAACAATCTGGGCCTCCACTCAGAGACCCAATCGAAAAATCAGCAACTACTCAGACAACAGGGATAAATCTATAAAGATGGGAAGAAACCAGCACAAAAAGGAGGAAAACACCCAAAACCAGAACATCTTGCATCCTACAAAAGACCAAAACTCCTCACCAGCAAGGGAACAAAGCTGGATGGAGAATGAGTGTGATGAAATGATGGAATCAGACTTCAGAAGGTGGGTAATGAGAAACTTCCATGAGCTAAAAGAACATGTTCTAAATCAATGCAAAGAAACTAAGAACCTTGAAAAAAGACTTGAAAAAGGATTTGAGGAAATGATAACAAGAATGGACAACTTAGAGAGGAATATGAATGAATTGAAGGAGCTGAAAAACACAACACAAGAACTTCACAAAGCATGCACAAGTTTCAACAGCCGAATTGACCAAGCAGAAGAAAGGATATCAGAAGTTGAAGATCAACTCAATGAAATAAAACAAGAAGCCAAGATTAGAGAAAAAAGTGCAAAAAGGAATGAACAAAGTCTCCAAGAAATGTGGGACTATGTGAAGAGAAGAGACCTAATCTACATTTGATAGGTGTACCTGAATATCATCCAGGAAAATGAAGAACTGCATCAACTAACTTAGAGAGGAATATGAATGAATTGAAGGAGCTGAAAAACACAACACAAGAAGTTTGCGAAGCATGCACAAGTTTCAACAGCCGAATTGATCAAGCAGAAGAAAGGATATCAGAAGTCGAAGATCAACTCAATGAAATAAAATGAGAAACCAAGATTAGAGAAAAAAGTGCAAAAAGGAATGAACAAAGTCGCCAAGAAATGTGGGACTATGTGAAGAGACCTAATCTACGTTTGATAGGTGTACCAGGATATTACCCAGGAAAATGAAGAATCTGCATCAACGAACGGGCAAAACAGATGAAGAGAATGAATCCAAGCTGGAAAATACTCTTCAGGATATTATCCAGGAAAATTTCCCCAACCTAGCAAGGCAGGCCAATATCCAAGTTGAGGAAATACAGAGAACACCACAAAGATTCCGCAAGAAGAGCAACCCCAAGGCACATAATCATCAGATTCACCAGGGTTGAAATGAAGGAGAAAATGCTAAGGGCAGCCAGAGAGAAAGGTCGGGTCACCCACAAAGGGAAGCCCATCAGACTCACAGCAGATCTCTTGGCAGAAACTCTGCAAGCCAGAAGAGAATGGGGGCCAATATTCAACATCCTTAAAGAAAAAATCTTTCAACCTAGAATTTCATATCCAGCCAAACTGAGCTTCATAAGTGAAGGAAAAATAAGATCCTTTGCAAACAAGCAAGTACTCAGAGATTTTGTCATCACCAGGCCTGCTTTACAAGAGCTCCTGAAAGAGGCACTACACATAGAAAGGAACAACCAGTACCAGCCATTCCAAAAACATACCAAAAGCTAAACAGCATCAACAAAATGAAGAATCTGCATCAACTAATGGGCAAAACAGCCAGCTAGCATCAAAATGGCAGTATCAAATTCACACATAACAATATTAACCCTAAATGTAAATGGGCTAAATGCACCAATCAAAAGACACAGATTGGCAAATTGGATAAAAAGCCAAAACCCATCGCTGTGCTGTATCCAGGAAACCCATTTCACATACAAGGATACACAAAGGCTCAAAATAAAGGGATGGAGGAAGATTTACCAAGCAAATGGAGGAAAAAAAAAAAGGAGTTGCAATTCTCGTCTCCGATAAAATAGACTTTAAAGCAACAAAGATCAAAAGAGACAAAGAAGGACATTACATAATGGTAAAAGGATCGATACAACAAGAAGAGCTAATGATCCTAAATATATATCGACCGAATACAGGAGCACCGAATACAGATATATAAGGCAAGTTCTTAATGACTTGCAAAGAGACTTAGACTCCCACAAAATAACAGTGGGAGACTTTAACACTCCACTGTCAGTATTAGACAGATCAACCAGACAGAAAATTAACAAGGATACCCAGGGCTTGAATTCAGACCTGAAACAAGCAAACCTAAAAGACATTTACAGAACTCTCCACCCCAAATCCACAGAATATACATTCTTCTCAGCACCACATCACACCTACTCCAAAATTGACCACATAATTAGAAGTAAAGCACTCCTCAGCAAATGCAAAACAACTGAAATCATAACAAACAGTCTCTCAGACCATAGTGCAATCAAGTTAGAACTCAGAATTCAGAAACTAACTCAGAATCGCACAGCTTCATAAAAACTGAACAACTGGCTCTTGAATGTTGACTGGATGAACAATGAAATGAAGGCAGAAATAAAGAAGTTCTTCGAAACCAACAAGAATGAAGACACAACATACCAGAATCTCTGGGACACATTTAAAGCAGTATCTAGAGGAAAATATATAGCAATAAGTGCCCATATGAGAAGAGTGGAGAGATCCAAAATTGACACCCTATCATCAAAATTGAAAGAGCTAGAGGAGCAAGATCAAAAAAACTCAAAACCTAGCAGAAGACAAGAAATAACTAAGATCAGAGCAGAACTGAAGGAGATAGAGACACGAAAAACCCTTCAAAAAATCAATAAATCCAAGAGCTGGTTTTTTGAAAAGATCAACAAAATAGACAGACCACTAGCCAGACTGATAAAAAAGAAAAGAGAGAACAACCAAATAGATGCAATAAAAAATGATAAAGGGGAAATCACCACAGATTCCACAGAAATTCAAACCATCATCAGAGAATACTACAAACAACTCTATGCACATAAACTAGTAAAACTGGAAGAAATGGATAAATTCCTGGACACCTGTGTCCTTCTAAGCCTAAACCAGGAGGAAGCCAAAACTAAGAATAGACCAATAACAAGGTCTGAAGTCAAGGCAGGAATTAAGAGCCTAACACACAGAAAAAGCCCAGGTCCAGATGGGTTCACAGCTGAATTCTACCAGACACACAAAGAGGATCTGGTACCATTCCTTCTGAAACTATTCCAAATAATCCAAAAAGAGGGAATCCTTCCCAATTCATTTTATGAGACCAACATCATCCGGATACCAAAACCCGGCAGAGACTCAACAAGAAAAGAAAACTTCAGGCCAATATCCATGATGAACATAGATGCAAAAATCTTCAATAAAATATTGGCAAGCTGATTGCAACAGCACATCAAAAAGCTTATTCATCATGATCAAGTAGGATTCATCCTGGGGATGCAAGGCTGGTTCAACATAGGCAAGTCTATAAACGTAATTCACAACATAAACAGAACCAAAAACAAAAATCACATGATTATCTCAGTTGACGCAGAGAAGGGCTTTGACAAAATTCAACAGCCCTTTATGCTAAAAACTCTCAATAAACTCGGTATTGATGGAATGTATCTCAAAATAATGAAGTCTATTTACGACAAACCAACAGCCAGTATCATACTGAATGGGCAAAAACTGGAAGCATTCCCTTTGAAATCTGGCACTAGACAAGGATGCCCTCTCTCACCACTCCTATTCAATATAGTACTGGAAATTCTAGCCAGAGCAATCAGGCAAGAAAAAGAAATAAAGGGTATTCAAATAGGAAAGAAGGAAGCCAAATTGTCTTTATTTGCAGACAACATGATAGTATATCTAGAAGACCCAATCGCCTCAGCCCAAAAACTCCTGAAACTGATAAGCAACTTCAGCAAAGCCTCAGGATATAAAATCAATGTACAAAAATCACAAGCATTCCTATACACCAATAACAGACTGAAAGAGAGCCAAATCAAGAACGAACTGCCATTCACAATTGCTACAAAGAGAATAAAATACCTAGGAATACAACTTACAAGGAACGTAAGGGACCTCTTCAAGGAAAACTACAAACCACTGCTCAATGAAATAAGAGAGGACACAAACAGATGGAGAAACATTCCATGATCATGGTTAGGAAGAATCAATATCATGAAAATGGCTATACTGCCCAAAGTAATTTACAGAATCAATGCTATCCCCATCAAGCTACCATTGACTTTCTTCACAGAACTGGAAGAAACCACCTTGAACTTCATATGGAACCAAAAGAGAGCCCGCATAGCCAAGTCAATTCTAAGCAAAAAGAACACAGCAGGAGGCATCACACTACCGGACTTCAAACTATACTACAAGGCTACAGTAATCAAAACAGCATGGTACTGGTACCAAAACAGAGATATAGACCAATGGAACAGAACAGTGGCATTGGAGGCAACACAACATATCTACAACCATACAATTTTTGATAAACCTGACAAAAACAAGCAATGGGGAAAGGACTCCCTGTTTAATAAATGGTGTTGGGAAAACTGGCTAGCCATGTGCAGAAAGCAGAAACTGGACCCTTTCCTGACACCTTACACCAAAATTAACTCCAGATGGATTAAAGACTTAAACATAAGACCTGGCACCAAAAAACCCTAGAAGAAAATCTAGGCAAAACCATTCAGGACATAGGAGTAGGCAAGGACTTCATGACCAAAACACCAAAAGCATTGGCAACAAAAGCCAAAATAGACAAATGGGACCTAATAAAACTCCACAACTTCAACACAGCAAAAGAAACAGTCACTAGAGTGAATCGGCAACCAACAGAATGGGAAAAAATTTTTGCAGTTTACCCATCTGACAAAGGGCCGATATCCAGAATTTACAAAGAACTCAAACAGATTTACAAGGAAAAAACAAACAAGCCCATCCAAAAATGGGCAAAGGATATGAACAGACACTTTACAAAAGAAGACATACATGAGGCTAACAAACATATGAAAAAATGTTCATCATCACTGGTCGTTAGAGAGATGCAAATCAAAACCACATTGAGATACCATCTCACGCTAGTTAGAATGGTGATCATTAAAAAATCTGGAGACAACAGATGCTAGAGAGGATGTGGAGAAATAGGAACACTTCTACACTGCTAGTGGGAGTGTAAATTAGTTCAACCATTGTGGAAGACAGTGTGGTGAGTCCTCAAGGACCTAGAAATAGAAATTCCATTTGACCCAGCAATCCCATTACTGGGTATATATCCAAAGGACTATAAATCGTTCTACTATAAGGACACATGCACACGAATGTTCAATGCAGCACTGTTTACAATAGCAAAGACCTGGAACCAACCCAAATGCCCATCGGTGATAGACTGGACTGGGAAAATGTGGCACATATACACCATGAAATATTATGCAGCAATCAAAAATGATGAGTTTGTGTGTCCCTTTGTAGGGACATGGATGAATCTGGAGAACATCATTCTCAGCAAACTGACACAAGAACAGAAAATGAAACACCGCATATTCTCACTCATAGGCAGGTGATGAACAATGAGAACACATGGACACAGGGAAGGGGGTAGTACACACTGGGGTCTATTGGGGGGAATAGGGGAGGGACAGTGGAGGGGGGAGCTGGGGAGGGATAGCATGGGGAGAAATGCCAAATGTGGGTGAAGGGGCGGAAGGCAGCAAAACACACTGCCATGTGTGTACCTATGTAAGTATCTTGCATGTTCTGCACATGTACCCCAAAACCTAAAATGCAATAAAAAATAAAAAATATAAAGAAAAAAGTGGCCCAGAGTAATGCTTAGCATATCAGGGGATGAATGCTCAAAAACCTACAAGGGATCAGGTAGGTAACCAAGCTGTGGGGAGGATGAGAGGGGACTGGTGGCGATTATGGTGAAATAGAAGACACTCCATCCAAAGGAAGCATGCACTGCCTGGTTTCTTCCAATGGTCATGTAGAAATATAATCCAGTATCCTAAAATATTCTGATTTTTTTTTTTAAGAAAGAGAAAAAAAATCTAGATATTTTAAGTGAAAATTTTCCCTACTTGAGAGCAGCCAAAGAAAATACCTGTACATCACTAATTTTCTACTTGGGAAAGTGTTAGTTTCCCTTTGCATCTAAATCTACCTCATGTCATGTGGTTGTGGATAATTTCAGGATTTGTTCTTGTTTTAGTTCGTCTTAATTAAATACTTAAGTATTCATTCTTCTTTGCTGCCAAGTATTTCTTCTTCAGTGGATGAAAGATTTCTAGCTATGATTTGGCATAATACAAGCATATGATAGATTTATTACTCTTTATCTTTTACGCAGTTAAAATGTACCATGATGCTGTTTCCATGGTACAATTTTATCTTCCTTTACTCAAATCTACCATCCCCTATTAGCAATAAGCCTGATATGTGATACTATAGTTATTTCTTCAATTTTAACCCATGTCATTACTTAATATTTTTTGTTTTTATTTTTTAGACATAAATGTGATCTCTCTGGCCATTTGAATTGTACCAATAAAGCTGGGTTTTCAAAGGAACACATTTTCTTGTTCTACTCTCTCCACTTAGCTCAATGTTAATAATATATGCATATATAAATGAATGAGAGCAGCCTCTTTATCTTTCTTTAGAAACCTAAAAATCAGATGATAAACCATCCGTCTTATTTCCCTGAGGTAGATGTGAAGTACCTTGAATCCTTCAATGAAAGCATTGGTGGTTCATATTTCCTACTGCAGCAGCTGAAAATGGACATCAGAGGCTTGTGAATGGACTTGTGGAGTATCTATGTCACCATTATAAGCCATATAGATAACGATGACACAAAAACTTTCCTGTGTGAATTACCAACAATAAAAAACCTGTTCCAAGTTTTTTTTTTTTTTTAAATTGAGCATTTTTTTTGATGCCTGCATTCACCGTATAAAAGTTTGGGAGACTGTTTCAAGACTGATGAGAGGGGAAAAAGTGAACTGAGAGAGGAAAGCGAGATTTATTTGTGAAGGTCCTTTCCTTTGAGTATGATTCCAACAGAGTTACATGTGAAGTTAGAAAAGGTTTTGATCCGAATTAGGGTCTCCTGAAAACAACAGATTAATCTTGAAAACCTCCTTGTGTGAATGCAGGCTTAAATAAATCAGTTAGAAAATATCCAAATGTTGGCCAGGCATGGTGGCTCAAGCCTGTAATCCCAGCCCTTTGGGAGGCCTAAGTGGGAGGATCATTAGAGGTCAGGCAATAGAGACCAGCCTGGTCAACATGATGAAACCCCGTTTCTATTAAAAATACAAAAATCATCTGGGCCTGGTAGTGCATGTCTGTTATTCCAACCACTCAGGAGGCTGAGGCAGGAGAATCACTTGAACCTGGGAGGCGGAGGTTGCCATGAGCTGACATGTACCACTGCACTCCAACCTGGGCGACAGACCGAGACTCTGTGTCAAAAAGAAAAAGGAAAAAGAAAATATCCAAATGCCTATGGTGGATTATAATTAAGTGATGTTTGTCTTGATAATTGTAAATAATATGAATTATAAATATAAAAACCTATAAGTTGTTTATAGTTAATTCATAAAATGTACTCTTGTTAACAGATGAAATAAATAAATAAAATTTTCTGTGGAATTCTAGCATTTGTAGAACCTACCATTTCACTCAAGGAAGGATGCCATAATTGCTACTGGGAATATCACTTTTTGAAGGGTAACATTCTTTATTTTCTATGGCAGAAACAAATCATAGAACTTAAAAAAGTTGACATGATCACCTGTGTGTATGAAACATATGTGTACACAAGTCTGGCTTCCTTTCACCCTTTCATTTTCTTTTCTTTTCTCATTTCTTCCTTTCTTCTTTCTTGGTAACAAAGAAATAAGTAAATGCTGCAATGTAACCAACTTTTGTGAGAGAGAAGCAATCAATAACTACCATCTACTAAAGTTTTGCTTAAAGGCATTATTTAAAAACAAAATAGACAATTTTTGTTTTTTGCAGGAAAGAAGAATTCAGTATGTAGTATTCAAATATTTTATGTACTGTATTTAAAGTAGAGCCCTTTCTAGCTATTTTTTATAGAATTATAAAAAGATAGACTTGTAAGTAATCTGAGACAGCAAGTAAACTAAATTCTTCATCTTATAGATAAAAAGACTGAGACCCTTATGGCTAAGTATTATTCAGACAACCAGAATTTAAAGCCGAAATTTAAACCCAAGTCTTCTGAATCCCAAGTCAGCAGCTTTTTCAACTCTACCAACAAACCAACTTAAAAAAAATACAAAACAAAAACTCTCAGTTCCTAATTCTCAGCATAGGTTTAATTTAAAACTTAATGAGATTAAGGTTACAAATAACCTTTTAATTTGGTGAAAAAGTTAACCAGAGCAGTAACATATAGTTAAAGAGATCATTTTCTTGTTCATTTGCTTAAATTTCAACCAGTAGTTTTGATACAGTATACATCATTTAACCCTTAATTACCGCCATAATAAGGTAAAAGAGTGGTTTTGGCCAAATATTGTTCTTGCTCAAAAAGATGAACTACAATTTTGTAAGTTAGTTCTGATATTCACATTCATTGCCAAAAAATAGATTCGACTGGGATATTGAATGCTGTGCTATAAAGAACATGCTGTGAATAGTACACATATTTGGCATTAGAAAATTCTGAGTTCTAATCCTATTCAGCTACTCCCAACCGGGTAACCTTGGGAAACAAACTCTCTGAGCTTTGGCCTCATTATCTGCAAATTGGATGTATTAGCACATATCTTAAAGGATTCCTCTGAGTATTAAATAAGATGAAGCAAACCAAGTGCCTGGATCTGATGCTCACAAAGGTCTAATGGCTCATCCCTAAATTGTAACAACAGTTGACGAGTGACGGGATTGGTGAGCTCTCTGAAGCTATACCGAGCTAACTGGTTTTAGAGGTGTTTGAAACTACTTGGAAAGATTGGACTTCATAAAAGAATAACCCCTTAAGTCTCGCTTCACATAAACCATTCTGTTCTAGGTTTACTGATCACTCAGAAAGCTTTTTTTTTACTCACTGCCGTTTTATAGTTTCCAAGGTGAATTTAAATTCCCTTTATTGACTAGTCTGGTACATACAGGGTGTTGATTAAATCCGTGTTGAATAAATGTCATTGAACTTTCCTGCGGGCATGTGCTCGGTACATTTATTCACACACAGGAGCATGTCTGAAAGTAAACACGGGGCAGGCGATAGGCTTGTTTTATTCATACCTATATCCTCAGTGCTTATAGCAGCATTTGGTACATTATTAGTGTCCAAAAATACCTGTTGAATAATTTTTTATTTTTTTGAGACAAAGTTTCGCTCTTGTTGCCTGGGCTGGAGTGCAACGACACAATCTCAGCTCACTGCAATCCCCGCCTCCGGAGTTCAAGTGATTCTCTTGCCTCGGCCTCCCAACTAGCTGGGATTACAGGCGCCCACCAACATGCCCGGCTAATTTTTTGCATTTTCAGTAGAGACAGGGTTTCACCATGTTGGCCAAGCTGGTCTCGAACTCCTGACTTCAGGTGACTCACCCGCCTTGGCCACTCAAAGCGCTGAGATTACAGGCATAAGTCATCATGCCTGGCCTTGTTGACTAATGTAATGAAATCTTTGTAACTTCTCATTCTAGACACTGCAAGAAGCAAACTATGTATTGTTCCTGCTTTTTAAAAGCATTACTTAACGTCAGTGTATCCAATGAAAAACTGCAATAGGACAATTTTAAAACTTTTAATATTTAAGTATTCACACTGTTTTCCAGTACTTCCATCAAGAAAGGAAAAGTGAGATAGTTTTCAAAATTAACCAAATTTAAAAATTCTGTTCTTGAAAAGGCTTTCCTTGAAAGAAATTACACTGTTATTGCTGTCATATCAAAAAGATGGTTTTGCACGTTTTCTTAACCCTTTCTAAGTTAATAAACAACAAAAAAGTATATATTATTCAAGTTTTGTTTGTTTGACACAACTGCCTCCCCTGTTCAACTGCAAGTTTGTTCAAATTATGGATAGTGACTGGCTTATGTCTGTATCTGTAGCTTCTGACACTGTCTGACACATATATAGGTGCTCAATAAATGTTTGAAGAAAGAAGACAATGTTTGTTAAATGAAACTTACCTAAGTACTAAAACCCATATTTGTAAACACAATTTTAATGCCTCCTTCACATTTCTGTTTCATGCCCGCTTGTCAAGATTCTTCTTCTTTATTTAAATATATTACTTTGGGGCTGCATTTGGTCATTTTACGACAACTAAAACCGATGGGTGCATGTAGACAGCTTCTGTGATATTAACAGGATTCTTTTAAGTGACCAGAGTATCAAATTGCCATCAAGTGTACAGTTAGAAAGGACTGGCAGGCTCTCTTTCCAGTTCTTCTCTTATTCTGTGCCAACTGGGCCCTCAGTCTTATTGGTATCCAATAATCAGCCCGATTACAGCTAGCCCTGGGAGACATGACAGAAAGAGAGTCCTCATCTTGCATTAATTGCTCCTATTGAAACTATGCCACATCTCTCCAAGCTAGATGTTGCTTAGTATCCCTTTGATATGATAATGACATGCTTCTTAGCAGATGAATATGCAAATTAAAAGCAGTAATTTGGTGGCATGCACCTGCTGACACTGCACGGCTATGCTTATATGCTCTGCTGTAACACTGCAGCCACACAAAAGCATCGCAGAGGTAAAATTAAATTCTAATGTCGTATATATTAAACAGATGCTTCCACTTTTCTTTGTATATCTACTTTTACAGATTTTGCCATTGGAATCTCAGTTCTCTCTTCATGCAATTAATGGACATTGATGTGTCATACACAGATCATTTCAGTGATACTCAGTGCCATTTAAAGAGGCTGATTTTAGAGAGGTGGCTTACATATATGCACATTAGAAGATGAACATTTCTTCTGCATCACATAGAAGCTGATGACTTTACTCTTGTGGCACAAAGATTCCTATTCATACATGGAATGCATCTTTGGGCTGCAAAGCTGAAAATCACTTTTCTATAGCAAAGATGTGCACTGAAATATAGAGATACTTCATATCTCCTGAAAAAAGATTCCAAAATGACTTGAAGAGGCTAGAAAAATACCCAGAATCAATAAAGTAAATTTCTCTGCTTCATGAAGCTAGCTGCAATGAATGAGAAAGCCTAACTGGTGATTACTTAGGTGTGACCTGTAATTACCCTGGGAACCTAAAAGTCTTTATCAATGTGTCATGTGGCTCAACCAGACGGAAATAAGCATTCTGAAGGAAAGATATTATAAAGATGGCTACTAATCTGTTTTTTCCCCCACCCTTAAGCCCAGGTAATACTCACATAGTTACATGTATATGACAAGAGCTTCATTAATTGAGATTGAACTGTTTAGTAAAATAAATACACAGTTTAACCATATATATATACACTTGTATACAACGAGTATTTTGTACTATGCATTTAATGATTATATATTATTACATCAAGTGGCCTGACTCTAATTTAATTAAAATATTTCCCTATTGTTGAACACCTAGGTTTTTTACCAAATCCTAAATTATATACATAAGCATTCAGTGAACATCTTTGGACATGTAGAATTTTCCTTCCTTTTGATTATTTCCCTGCAGCAATCTTCTAGAAGTGAGATTATTAGGCTAAAGAATGAGGCCTCTTGTAAGAAGAAAAATCTCTGGCAAACTTTTTGCCTTATTTCACAATGGTATGCTTTTCAGAAACTTAGCAAGAAGGATACTTTCATGGTTACATGATTGAAGACCTAATTTTTAACTTCCATATACAGGCATGTTACAAGGCTCTATCTATGCTGATTTAAACCTACTTACTAAGTTTTATAAAAATCCTCTAGTTAACTGAAGATGTTCTATGAATTTTCTTCTTGTATAGTCTTGGGCCATTCTAAAAATATTTTTCCAATTCTAGTTAGTTATAGTTTTACAGAACTATAAATGAGCCATAAAATTTGAGTTAATAAAAGCAAATTTCAATTCTCTTATTTTGGGCAAAAATCCTAATTTATTTATGCATGCATTAGAGAAAAACCTGTCTTCTTTTCTACATGGTGTGGGGGATTCTTATATGGATGGAATAGAAGGTTTATGTATGGCGAGAGTTATTAATTTTTAGTTAATAATGCCACTAAGCATTCAGAAAAAATGCTACAGAGAAACACAATTCTCTTAACCTTTCAGTCTTGCCCTGTATCTAGTGTGTATTAAACTAAGGAATAAGAAACTCAAGGTTATTTTTAATTGCTTTAGCAGTCCTATTACTGATGAACTTTCTGAAAGTACCTGCTACATTTATACACAATTTAACTTTTTACCTTAAGGAATAATATTTGCATGTTTTCAATTGTTTGCAGTCCTTGAAAAATACTAGAGAGAGTGTGCAAATAGGACCAAGGTCAAGATTTGTGATAATTTTTTAAAATGTCATTTTCATTTACATTATTTAACAAATAATGAGTTTTGTTAGATCATTTATAGATTTTTAAAGACTTCTACGTTTTAATTATTTACCAGCCACACTATCAACAAACTTTAATTTTTTTTACAGAATAAAAATAGTGTTTGCAGTAATGTAGGGTGACTTTAGATAATCTAATCTTGAAAAGAAGGAGGAAGTTATTCCATCCTTTTCTGCCTCATTTCAGCCTTTGAAAATAGCTTTAAGAATACTGCCTTAGGAACAGGATGTGAATCCTGGAACCCAGGTTATCCCAATATTGGAATGTTCATTGTACTGAGAACCGGGAAACTCAGGTTTTAGATTCAACTCTGACATCATATGCCGGGCAAGGAATTGACACAACTTCTCTGGGCCTCAAATTTTCACCAGAAATCACTATCCATTTAGCACATATTTGTTGAATGCCTACTGTGTGCTGGGCTCTGACTGAGGTGATGGAGATACAGCAGGGAACGTAGTGTCCTCTTTTCTTGTGTGTGAGAGATACATAATAACCAATACATTTAATGGCGGTGGTTGAAGGTCAGCCCCTTTCTAGCGCTGCTCATCTTCTATTTTGTCTGTCACCAGCAGGCCTTCTGAATGACTCCTCTGAGGCCAATCTCTGATTTTAAGTACATTTAAAATAAATACACTTATTGGAAGCTTGTTATTTCTCCTGTAATAGAAGATCCTCTCTCATCAAACTTCTGCCTGTAACTGCCAACTTATGCCTCTGCTCTCCTTTCCTTTTTCAAGATAAAGCTCTTGTAATAGTTTCTATACTCACTGTCTCCAGTTCATCTTCTTCCATTATTTTTGGATATGAAATCACTCCAAATAGGCTTTTGTTTCCATTATTTAACCCAAATTGCTCCTTGTCGATGTCACAAATTACCTCACACTCTGATATTCAATGGTCAAAGCTCAGTACTTTTCTTATTATTCCTAACACTCAGTATTATTATTGGTAATAATAAGCATAACTGCTGTTTACTAGGCATTTACTATACTCTGGGTACTATTCTAAGTATTAAACAAATTTAGGCATTTATGCCTAACAAAAACCGTATGAAATGGGAACCATTACAATCCTCAGATTATAGATGGAGAAAAAGACATGGAAAAGCGTAGGAACTTTTTCAGTCACAAAGCAAATACACGGCAGAGTGGGGTTTGAACCTGGCAGAACAGCTTACAACCTTTCTCTTGGCCAGTATGTTATGCTGACTTATTGGCTGTATTTTACTCGCTTGATTGCTCCCTGCTGAAAACGCTTTTTAAACTTGGCTTTTGGGACACCATGCTTCCCTGGATTTTCTCCTATCTTCTTGGCTGTTCATTTTCAGCCTTCTTGACTGTTCTCTCCTGCTGGCTTTCCTGAATCGTGACATCAGAGAGCCCCACAGCCAAGTCTTCTGTTTCTCTCTGTTCCCTCCTTTGGTGATCTCATTACAAATCTCATGGTATTAAGTAATTAAGTAATGTGAAGTCTGACAACTCCCACATGTTTACCTTCAAACCGACCTTTCTGTGAAATCTAGCCTTGAATATCTGAATGCTCACTTGACCTCTCTACTTTGAGACATGAGCATCTCAAACTTAACAAAATCAAACTGAACCGCAGAGCTCTCCCCACTTGTACTCCAAACCAGCTTTCCTTCTCAGTTAAGGGCAACTCTATTCTTGAGGAGTTATTAGGCTTAAAACTTTAGTGTCTTTCTTGACTTTTCGCTTTTTCTCATACCCTGTATCTTGTCCATTAGCACATCTTGTGGACTCTACCTTCAAAGTATACCCAGAACTCAACTGTTTTTTTCAAAATCTCCATGCCACTGTGCCAGTCCACCCCGCTGTCAATTCTCCCTGGATTATTGCATTAAGCCACTAACTTCTATCTCCCTACTTTGCCCCTTGTCCCTTGACAGTCCAGCCAACCCAACAACCAGTCATCTCGCTTAAATGAAACTAAGACCACGTCACCTCTCTGAATCTTGTAATGGTTTCTCATTTCACACAGCGCGAATACCAAAGCCATTACAATGGTCTATAAGGCCGTACACAATCTGACCCCCTATCATCTCTGACCTTATCTGCTATTATTCTCCTTCTTGCTCATTCTGATCCCACACCACAGAGCTTTCTGCTTTTCCTTGAATGTTCCAGGAAGCTCTGGCCTCTATATCAATTTCTTCCTTTTCCTGGAATGTTTTCCTCTCAAATGTCAGCGTAGCTTTCTTCCTCCTTCCTTCAAGAAGACAGTCAAATGTCCACCTTTCAGGAGGCCTTCCCTGACTGCCCTATTTTTATTGTACCCCAATATTTTAAATCTCCTTTCTCTGCTTTATTAATTGTCAAATTATATATTTTACTTACTTGCCCTTGTTTATTTTTATCTTCCCAATAAAAATGCTTCATAGGCAGTGAGTTTTGCCTGTTTTGTACATTGCTGTTCCCAGAACCCAGAACGTTGTCTGGCACATTGTAGAAAAATTATCTGTCCCTAGAAGAGGAATTTCGGAGGTTAAGGAAGCTTCAGGCTGCATTCTTCCTTGCAAACGCCTTGTGTGAGAAAGCACAGTTGGCATCTTGATGTTCTCATACGGAGTAAAAAAACTTTTTGGAAAACTTCCAGCAAAGTTTTCCTTGCTTTTCATTGTCCAGATTTCTGACCTATCACTGGAGGGAAAACGGGCTGAAATTGCTTTTAGGTCAGTCAGATTCATCCCTAGCACGGGGGGTGGGTCAGCTTCTCTTGAGGAATACAGGATGCGTAGGAAGGAACAACATTGAAGAAATCAGGGTTGTGGAGGTTGGAAACCCTGTGCAGGCAGCCAACAGTGTCCACTACAGACATCTGGAAGTGAGGGGCTGGGTGCAAGGTTAAAAGCACTCATTTCCTCACATCTTTATCAACACTGAACCTTTGCAATTAAAAAAAAAAAAATGGATCTGACGACTGGAAAAATCATATAGCATTCTGCTTTAATTTTCATTGATCTGACCACTACTGAGGTAAAACACATTTTTATTTGTTAACTAACCATTTGTGTTTTCTCTTTTTTTAATTGCCTGGTCATATTCCTTGCCCTTTGGACCAATTTATCTCTGTTGGGTTCACTTTTTCTTGTTATTAGGAGTTATTTACATATCCTATAAATAATCTATGCAATCCTTTGTTTATCTATAGCAAATATTTTATGCCAGTCTATTTCTTGTCATTAAGTTTTGTTTATTGATATTTATTGTGTCATACTTAGATTTTTAATTTGAGGTTTTAAAATCTATCAATCCTTTGATTTTTAGCTTCTGTGTTTTGCCTTAACAGGGCTCGTCCTACTCCAATATTGTAAGAATATTTTTCTATATTTAATGATTTAAAATACAATATTTTTGATATCTTGAATTCAATTTTCTGGACTCTACATTCTGTTTCATTTATTTATGTGCTTATTTCTTTGCCCCCAACCAGGCAAACAAATACCAGTCTCTTTTAATATGTTAGTATGCTCTGATATTTTTGGAGGTTTTAGAAGACATTTTACTCTCCTTTTTCTTTTCTTTATTGATTATTCTCACCTCCAGATATATTTCAGAATTAACTTTTAAGTTTTTATTTGGTATTTCATTGAATACAGATTAATTTGAGGAGAATTTCCAGCTTTACTCTATTGAGTTACTCTATGTATGACTTGGGCTAGATTCTTCATATAGATGTAGGAATTAGTTAAATTAAAAACCACCTTAAACTACATATGGAACCAAAAAAGAGCCCACATAGCCAAGACAAAAAGTAAAAAATAAAAATAAAAATAAAATAAATAAATAAACTGGAGGCATCACGCTACTTGACTTCAAACTATATTATAAGGCTACTATAATCAAAACAGCATGGTACTGGTACCAAAACAGAAATAGACCAATGGAACAGAGCAGAGGCCTCAGAAGGAATGCCACACAACTACAGCCATCTGATCTTTGACAAATCTGACAAAAACAAGCAATGGGGAAAGGATTCCCTATTTAATAAATGGTGGAATGGTAATAAGATGCCATATGCAGAAAGATGAAACTGGATCCCTTCCTTGCACCTTATACAAAAATTAACTTCAGATGTATTAAAGATTTAAACATAAGACCTAACACTATTAAAAACTCTAGAAGAAAACCCAGGAAATACCATCCAGGACATAGGCATGGGCAAGGACTTCATGACTAAAACACCAAAAGCAATGGCAACAAAAGCCAAAATAGACAAGTGGGATCTAATTAAACTTAAGAGCTTCTGCACAGAAAAAGAAACTATCAATAGAGTGAACTGGCAACCAACAGAATGGGAAAAAAATTTTGTAATCTACCCATCAGACAAAGGGCTAACATCCAGAATCTACAGAGAAATGTACAAGAAAAAGACAAACAACCCCATGAAAAAGTGGGCAAAGGATATGAATAGAACATTTTTCAAAAGAAGACATTTATGCAGTCAACAAACATCTGAAAAAATGCTCATCATTACTGGTCATTAGATAAATACAAATCAAAACCACATTTAGATACCACCTCATGCCAGTTAGAATGGTGATCATTAAAAAATCAGGAGACAACAGATGCTGGCGAGGATGTGGAGAAATAGGAACACTCTTACACTGTTGGTGGGAGTGTAAATTAGTTCAACCATTGTGGAAGACAGTGTGGTGATTCCTCAAAGACCTAGAAATAGAAATTCCATTTGACCCAGCAATCCCATTACTGGGTATATACCCAAGGGATTATAAATCATTCTATTATAAAGACACATGCACATGTATGTTTATTGAGGCACTGTCCATAATAGCAAAGACTTGGAACCAACCCAAATGCTCATCAATGATAAACTGGATAAAGAAAATGTGGCACATATACACCATGGAATACTATGCAGCCATAAAAAAAGAATTATTTCATGTCCTTTGCAGGGACATGGATGAAACTGGAAACCATCATTCTCAGCAAACTGACACAAGATCAGAAAACCAAACACCACATATTCTCACTCATAAGTGGGTGTTGAACAATGAGAACACATGGACACAGGGAGGGGAATATCACACATTGGGGCCTGGGGGGTGGGGGACTAGGGGAGGGATAGCAGGGGGTGAGGGGATTGGGAAGAGATAGCATTAGGAGAAATATCTCATGTAGATGACAGGGAGATGGATACAGCAAACCACTACAATGGCATGTGTATACCTATGTAACGAACCTGCATGATCTGCACATGTACCCCAGAACTTAAAGTATAATAAATAAATTTTTTAAAAAGATGTAGGAATTAAATGATTTTTAAAACTTCGTCCAAGTAGTTAGATCGTATCAGCTATAAGTTTGTTATTGATTTCTAATTTTGTTGCATTAAAGGGATAACATGACTGTGTAATTTGTTTTTCTTTGATATTTATTGAGATCGTTTCCTGAAACATACTTGTAAATTAAAAAAATATAATCCATATGAATTTGATAAATGTGCATCTTCGATTTGTTAGGGGTGTGTGTGTGTGTGTGTGTGTGTGTGTGTGTAAAATCGAAATCCTATTTATTCTTATTTTTTGGATATTTTAATTATCAAATTCTAGGAGATGTACTAAATTTTTTCCATAAGATTATGAATTTAACAATATCACTTGTATTTCTAATAGTTTTTTTCATACATATGCCAAAGCTCCATGGTTAGGTACATAAAATTTGTGATTTTTTATATCTTAATGGATTGTTCTGTTTATGTCTTCCTCCTTGTTGCACTTAACAACTTTTTGACCCCTAAGTCTAATTTATGTCATATTAACATTTATTTAATGGGTATTTATGACAATCAGCATCTTTCTGAAACAATTCTGTCCATCCTGTGTTTTAATCATGCTGTGTCATTTCATTTTGGAAGTGTCTCTTGGAAATTGTAAGCAGTTTTATATATATATATATATATATATATATATATATATATACACATATGTGTGTGTGTGTGTGTGTGTGTGTGTGTGTATATATATATATATATTTTTAGATGGCGTCTCGCTCTGTTGCCCAGACTGTAGTACAGTGTCATGATCTCGGCTCACTGCAACCCTGCCTCCAGGTTCAAGTAATTTTCTTGCTTCAGCCTCCTGAGTAGCTGGGATTACATGCACGCACCACCACACCCAGCTAATTTTTGTATTTTCAGTAGACACAGCGTTTCACCATGTTGTCCAGGCTGGTCTCAACCGCCTGACCTCGTGATCTGTCTGCCTCACCTTCCCAAAGTGCTGGGATTACAGGTGTGAGCTGATAATCTCTGCCTTTTAATAGGAGAGTTAATGTTTTGCACTCATAGTGATTATTAATATGTTTGAACATATCACCACTATTAAATATTTAATACTTATTCTCTTAAAAGTAAGTTTTCCCCCTAACTCTTTGGGGGGCTGATTGAGTTTTCTCTACTTTTCTCCCCTCCCCAGAGATTTAAAAATTACGTCTTTTATTTCTGTTCCCGTATTGGCTAGCTGTGAATTTTAAAAACTCACTTGTTTAAATGTATATACCTTTCCCTAGTAAAAGACAATAAACCTCAGCATACTATTACTTTCTCCTTTACCAACACTGGCTTTACCTTCAAATCATATATTACATTCATCTGGAGTTTCTTTCCACATTCTTAATATTTGTAAAAATTTACATGACTGTAAGGATTTCTACTTAACCATAAGGTTCACTGGTTTCTTTTTACCTTCTATTTTCAGTATTCAATTTTGTTTTCCCGAAAGCTTTTTTATTTGTTTTCTTTGAGTACTTCCTTGAATATTTCTTTCTGAATGGACTTCCTAACATGCCTTCATTTTGCTCTCACATGTGAATGCTCATTTGGCTGCATTTAGAATTACACAAAGATTGAGAAGGTAACATTTGAGCAAAGACTTGAAGATGGTGAGGGTGGGAGCTGCAGAGATACTGGGGGAAGAGCAGTCAGCAAAGGGAACAGCAAAGGCAAAAGCCCCCAGAGCAGGAGCATGCTGGGTTTGCTCTTGGAATACCTACAAGTGTAATAATTTAAGATCTGTCTTTCCAATCAGCCTGTAAACTTTAGGATGACTTATGTTTTATTTTCAACTGTACACACAGCACCTACCATAGCATTTAGCATATAACATGTATGAATCACCCAAAATTTAAACCAAAGTCCTAGATTATTCCATCTGAGTTTAGTATTAATCTATTGTAATAGCAATAGCAATGATAAAGAGAACACAACCATCTCTTTCAGCACGGCGAGCTATACAAAGCACTGAGCCAGGAAAATGTTTCTACTACTTACTTGTTTGCTGTGCACTCTTACATAAGTTGCTCACCCTTTCTGAATCATAAGTAGAGGCAATAGTACCCTGCTGCTTAGCCCACAGAACTATCATTTAAAAATCACAAATGTAAACAATTCGCAAACTATCATGATTAAAATGTCAGGCATTGTTATATATTTGTCAATAAATATTAATATGAAATACATTTCTAAAATTAAATTAAATTTAATTTTTTCTTTTTTTAATTGCATTTTAGGTTTTGGGGTACATGTGCAGAACATGCAAGATAGTTGCATAGGTACACACATGGCAGTGTGTTTTGCTGCCTTCCTCCCCTTCACCCACACTTGGCATTTCTCCCCAGGCTATCCCTCCCCAGCTCCCCCCTGCCGCTGTCCCTCCCCTATTCCCCCTAAGAGACCCCAGTGTGTAGTACTCCCTTCCCTGTGTCCATGTGTTCTCATTTTCATCACCCACCTATGAGTGAGAATATGCAGTGTTTCATTTTCTCAAAAGTAAAATTGGCTTTTGAGAAATTTTATTGTAATTTCCTTCTAGAGTTGAGAGTACTTTAGACATAGTATGTGCTCAGTAAAATTTGTTTAATAGCTGCTTAGTAAAATTTGTTGAAAAAACATTAGAGAATATTCCCACCACGAAAACATATAACTAGCTCCATTTTCCAGATTTTTAGGTTCCCTTTTTACATGATAAGTGAAAATTTTCTCACATTTATTTATCTGTGAAATCAAATGTAACTTTATTTCACTTTCAAATTAACTTCATTTTTTAAATTGAATGGTAAAAAGAACACTCTACTGTCAACATGTAACCTACCTCCCACCACACCTCCACACATCTGGAATTGTTCCTTAAAAATGCACCTCTTGGCCAGGTGCTGTAGCTCACGCCTGTAATCCCAGAACTTTGGGAGGCCGAGGTGGGCAGATCACGAGGTCAGCCTAGCCAATATGGCGAAACCCTGTCTCTACAAAAAATACAAAAATCAGCTGGGCGTGGTGGTGCAAACCTGTAGTCCCAGCTACTCAGGAGGCTGAGGCAGAAGAATGACTTGAACCCGGGAGGTGGAGCTTGCAGTGAGCCAAGATTGTGCCACTGCACTGCAGCCTGGGCAATAGAGTGAGACTCTGTCTCAAAAAAATAATAATAATAATCAACTTTTCCCACTTTCCCAACTCCCATTTGATGCTTCTTACTGGAAATTATATTTGCGATCAACAAACTATAGTTTGCTTCCCTTTAACCTAGTAATAACATTCTGTATAAATGAAAAAGACCTAAAATCATCCACAAGGAGAACAAGAACACATCTTCCTGCAGCAATTATTTTTCCAGATCATTTTAGAGGGTACAATACTCTTTAATGAAATACGCCTTAGAGTTTCACTTCATATATTAGAAGGTCTGAATGGAGAGCTTTACACGAGGAATGAAAACGTGGCAGGGATTTCAGATTGGCATCATCTGACAGGCACTTGACGGGCAAAAACAAAAACAAACACGTCTTAAAGGAAACATGAAGAGTTGACAAATCATCAATATTCTTTCTAAAATCCATTTCTAAGCATTTATCATTCATCTCTCAAGTCTTCAATTTACATTACATGAAGTAGAGCTTGCTGGTGCTTCACATAGCTTAAAATCCTAAGAACTGTAAAATTCTCCATGGGGAGCAATTATACTAAATGGATGGCCCTGTGAAAAGAGCAGTTAGTTATGCCTCATTGATTTCATATCTGACCACTAAAACCACCAGGCTGAGGTCTTCATCTTTCCCACGTACCATTTCCCTTATAGGTGTTTATAGTATTTTCTCTTTAAAAGCTAAAAGTATCCCCAGATTTTGTTAATTGCTACATTTCAATTAAAGACACAGGGCCTCATGGTGGCGGTAAACCTCTCAAAGGCAATACCAGTTGATGAGTGAATGTATCGCCTCCCAGGTTCAAGTCATTCTTCTGCCTCAGCCTCCTGAGTAGCTGGGACTGCAGGTTTGCACCACCACTCCCAGCTGATTTTTGTATTTTTTGTAGAGACAGGGTTTCACCATATTGGCTAGGCTGGACTGAACAAAAAGTACAGTATTAAGTGTCATAATACCATCGGTTTACCATGTCCCTGCGTGGAAGTCCAGGAATGCTCTCTATGTTGGGTGTCTTTAAGATGATCCCACTTGTGAGACTGCCATGGTTTCATTGGGGGTCACAGGTGTAAGGACTCCAGCTAGACCAAACCCTGGACTCTCAACTCTCAGAACCTGAGGTGGGCAGAGGAGGTGCTTCATGAGGAAAGGAAGCAAATCCAAAGGCGGGCATGGGCTGAGGAGCAGAACCACTGCGGGCAGTGAGCCTGGCACAAGAAGACCTGCCCCTCCGGCCTGTTTTTATTTTCTGTTTCAACAGATACAAAGATACAAAAAACAGTTCGCTTTCCTCTTCACTGTGATTTTGAAAAAACGATAGCAGGACGGCCATGAAGCGGCAGTTTGCATTCAACCTGGGGAAGGAGATGGGTGGGCGGGACGCGGGTGATGGAGCGGCTTATGCTCCTCACCCCACCGGGAGGGCCAGGGCCAGTAGGCTGTTTCCAAGAGGCGGTGATGCCTGATCTTGTGATAAAAAAAAAAAAAATGGAAATAATCGGAAATTCAGATTTTTAAAAAATATAAACTCTCCTGTTAAGTGATATTTTTAAACTCTCTGCAGGATGATAGTGCGTGTCAAATGCACATATTTTTGGACTAGATCCTGGACTTAGGCCACAAGTTTGCAACCTCTCTAAGGCTAGTAATTCTGTCATTTTAGGTAAGGTAAGTGCCACCTATCTGCAACAACGAAACTGTAACTGCAACACTATCTCCTTCTTCCTCCTCCATTAGCCAATACTTTTATACGTACTATTTTGAGCCGAAGACAGGAACACCCACTTAAAATAGAGACCTGAACTTAGAAGTACAGAAGGTAAAAAACCAAGGCCTGTTGCATGAAAACATATGAAGAACATCTAGTACAATTTATCTCTGATTATTACTTTATAGATATAATTCCCCTTATCTCATTGTCAAATATGGCTCACATTTGTTCTAAAGTGCTCAAATTTGTCAGAGAGAGACTGTAGTGAGATAATTCCCTCCTTTGCTCTGCTAGGTCAATTGTTAATCACATTATAAAACTCCCATCTTCACTGTTAAATTCCTTGTTGCAGCAAAAACAAAATAAGACAAAACGAAACCCAAAACAAACAAAACTTTAATTCAAGTGTAAAATCACACAGACCAATTATTTGGAAAGTAGTATTTAGTAGCACTAGTATTTAGTGACTGCCAGTTACAAGATTTTGAAACAGAAAACTCAGAAAACTGTGCTAATGCTGTGAAATATGAAGTAAATCTTGAGTTGGAGGGCATCCACTGGTGTACTGTTAGTAACTCACTCAGAGGGTGAGCTGTAAATCCATAATCCTGCAGGTTCTTTCTTTCTGAAGAAACAGAACCAGACAACTGACAGGAACATGTTTGTCCAACATTAAGTCAAATTCCGTTTTTCATCTTTTTTTTCTCTCTCAGCACTCTGCTTTTGCCAAGTTGCCAAGACTTTTATTGACATGTCACAGCCTTATGATTCACTGTCAATTTTCTTAGCTCGTATTTTTTTTTTCCTTCTACCTCTTTTAAAGGGTTAGAGTGACAAAGACGGTGGGCTGGACAGGAAGATGACACACATGCTTCCTGATTTAGCCCATCAAAACCTCACAGAGCCAACAATTTTTCAGCCTGTGGCTGCCTATGCACCAGCTCCACCTGACTGCTTTCTTACCTGGTGCATGACCCTTCAGTTGAAAATTCCAGCAGCGTGCAACTTGTCTTTGGCAAATGAATTGTAAGTATGCCAGCTGCCAGATGTCTTCATTTTTAAAACACCTTCAAAACTGCTTCTGGCACAGTTCCATAAGCAAAACGTGCTAAGCTGTAACTGTAGTTTCCATGCTGTGAGAAAAAAAAAAAAAAAAAAAAAAAAAGAAAACAAAACAAGAGGGAGTGATGGGAGCAGATGGAAACAAGAGAAGAATGTATTGCCTTCACATCTTGAAAAAGAGCATAAAATGAAGGTAAAAACAGAATCTGGCTACCCTTATCAGTAAGTATTTGGATGAAGAGGTATCAGTGACGTATGATATGTTCAATACGCACACTAATAGCTTCAACAATACGATACTTTAAAATACTATAGTTTTATGAGTCCAACAAAATAATGATATATTTTTCCTGAAAATGAGAACTTTTGGCTCTGGAAATAATAAATAAATGTAAGGCTAGGAAGAGCTATCAAAAATTAAGTTATCTTTTTCACTTTCAGCAAAGAAAATTTTTCTTACTGACAAAAGGAGAATTTTAAAGTGAGGGATTAAAGAAGGAGCTTTCAGATGCCAGGGGTCGGCCCTCAATGTCCATTCTGTTCAAAGTCTTCCTCAAAACTTTTTTCTTTTTTTTTTTTGAGACAGAGTTTTGCTCTTGTTACCCAGGCTGTAGTGTAATGGCGCGATCTCGGCTCACCGCAACCTCCGCCTCCTGGGTTCAGGCAATTCTCCTGCCTCAGCCTCCTGAGTAGCTGGGATTACAGGCACGTGCCACCGTGCCCAGCTAATATTTTGTATTTTTAGTAGAGACGGGGTTTCACCTTGTTGACCAGGATGGTCTCGATCTCTTGACCTCATGATCCACCCGCCTCGGCCTCCCTCAAAACTTTTTAATGATTAAATGATTAAGCAATACACTACAACGGGACAAATTTAGAGAATAAGTACTTTATCTACATTTAGATTGGCTGACATACCTAAAAATCGGTGATGTTCACATAACATGGAGGTAACTGAAGCCCAGAGATGGATATAACTTAAATCAGATGATACAAGTCAATCAGAATTAGTGAAAAAATAGTGATCCTGAATTTGAACCTGACATCTATAAAATAAAAACAGATGTTAACATTTGAGCCTAGAAAAAAGTCAGATATGGCAATCTAAGTTCTAATTAATTCAAAAAGAATCACTTTAGTCAGTATCTTTCAACAGCTTTCATGATAGAAATGGACACATCATGTATGAACTACAAAATAGAAAAAAAGGTAAACTGAGGAGCAAGGTAAAGAAAAAAAACACATGCCAGCGAAAGACCTGGTATAGTGATTCTCAATCGGAAGGTCTGTGGAAAAGAAGCATGCTTTAAACACAGCGAGCAGCACTGGGCTTGGATATATGCCAATGGCAAAACCATGAAAAAGGAGTTTACTTTTCTACATTTCAATTCTATGGTCTTCATGGAAATCTTCCAATTTAATCATATGTTCTCTGTACAAGGTTTTCATTTTCCCACCTCTGTGGATGATATTAGCATAAGCTATTTTTCTTTTAAACTGTCTTTACCATTCATTCCTGTTTATTGAATTTCTGTTCATCTTTTAAGAATTGGCTCAAATGCAAACACCTCCATGAACTTTTCCCAATATCTTCTACATTCATTGAAAGAAATCTCTTTCCTAGGTAATTCCCATAGCATTGCCTTTTACTGTCTATGGTCTTATCTGTCTCCCTGTCTAGACTGTGAGCATCTTGAGGACTGAAATTATGTCATGTAACTTCTTAAAATTGCAAAATACCTAGTATACCATGCACATTTTTACCCCTTAGTAAATGTCAGAATAGAACTGGATGCCTGTTAGCTTTCGGTCTATCCACATTGCCCTCGTCCTGTCCTCTTTCTGCAACAGATTACATAGTAGGCCTCTTCATTCATTAAGCCTAACTCCTCATTAGATTTTATTTTTATTTCACTTGTCCTGTTGGGTCCACTATTAATCTGTGGACACATGAACATTATAATAGATCATATGAAATGTAACTTCCAAGTAACATACATTGAATTTTAAAAGGAGTGAGGATCTTAATTTAAACAACAGTGGCGTAGGTTATAGGGATACATTTTCTGGGTCTTTCAGTGCTCTTATTCACACCCTACAATAAATACACATAGATCTATGGGTGAACATATATAAAGAAAAGAAATATTGACAGAAAAGGAAGGAATAATGAAACAAACTACAAAAAATGAGCTAAAGATTAATTGTATACCAAAACAATTTGCAACCCAAGAAGTATTAAAAATCCAACGCCCATAAGTTTCCCCCAAACAGAGAAGGAAACTAGTTTCTTAAAACCAGTGGCACCTTTTTAACAGTCAAGCCACACTTTAGTTTGGTTCCAAGTTTCCCAGAAAAGCTTGAGCACATCACCCAGAAACCTCCTAAAAATTGCCAAAAGGAATCTGGCCTGAGCTTTGTGAATGCTGCTCTAACTGATGGGACTGAAGGAGAACCTTGGCAGCAGTAGGAAGGAAAAAAGACACCCAGAAATTAAAATTGAAGTTAATTATAGTACTTACAGATCTCCCCCCAGACCTGATTCTTGGTGTTCAACAAAGAAAAAAAGCTCTCAATTCAATTTCAACATGACAATGCCATCACTACACCTAAGCCTGTTCTTGGGGGATTGGGAAGGGGAGGGGGAAGCCTTGAACTTGCTCATGTGTTATATCATTACAGCTGTTTGAGAGAACCAGGCTTGGTGAGAGTATTTCTTCAACTACGGCGAGTGATGACAAATAAATAGAGAATGATATTTCTCATGTCCAAGTGGACAGACTTTTTTTCAAATATTCATAAACTTGACTTCGGTTTTATTCCTCCCAAATTTTTGGTGTGCTCTGTGCTTGGAATATTGATTCATGTGTTTAGTAAATAAACAATGCTTGTCTTACAAACCTTTATCAGATTTTTTTTCCTTTAATTTTGTACAGCTCAGGGTCTGGTAATCCAGATTAGGGAGATAACTTTTATCTCCCTCCAGCTTTTACCTGGGGCAATTTGCCTGTTCTCTGTTCTATAAATCTGTGCTTCCTCATCTACAGAATGAAGACAATTATACCTGCTTCATACCACTGCTATGTGACCCTCTAGAAATTTTCTCAGACTTAGCCCAGGGGTGAATATCTATGGGATGCCGAGGTGGGCGGATTGTTGGAGCCTAGGAGTTCAAGATCAGGCTGGGCAACATAGCAAGACCCTGTCCCTATAACAAATACAAAAAGCATTAGCCAGGCACAGTAGCTTGTGCCTGTAATTTCAGCTATGTGAAGGGCTGAGGCAGGAGGATCACTGGAGCCCAGGAGTTCAAGGCTGTAGTGGGATGTGATCACACTACTGAACTCCAGCTTGTGTGACAGAGTGAGACACTGTCTCAAAAAAATTTTTTTAAGTCAATATATTATCGTTTATAAAATAGGCAAAGTGATATATATTTATGATAGGGAACTTTAGCTATCTGTACATGTATTCCACTAAGAGCAGAACATTTGATAAATTATTGGTTTGACTTATTTCCGATTATATCACTTGAAAAAGCTTAGGAAATAATATCATTTTTAACTTTATTCTGTCTCCTCAAAATGAACTAATTAAAAAAGTGTTATGAAGCCAAGTGATCTAAGCAATGGTGAACATACAATACAATTGCATATTTCTATGCAATCAGAAATATGGTCTGTAAATTTGTTTCTTTGTAGATTATGGATATTAGCCCTTTGTCAGATGGATAGATTGAAAAAATTTTCTCCCATTCTGTAGGTTGCCTGTTCACTCTGGTGATGGTTTCTTTTGCTGTGCAGAAGTTCTTTAGTTTATTTAGATCCCATTTGTCAATTTTGGCTTTTGTTGCCATTGCTTTGGGTGTTTTAATCATCAACTCTTTGCCTATGCCTATGTCCTGAATGGTATTGTCTAGGTTTTCTTCAAGGGTTTTTATGGTTTTAGGTCTTACATTTAAGTCTTTAATCCATCTTGAGTTAATTTTTTATAAGGTGTAAGGAAGGGGTCCAGTTTCAGTTTTCTGCATATGGATAGCCAGTTTTCCCAACACCATTTATCAAATAGAGAATCCTTTCCCCATTGCTTGTTTTTGTCTGGTTTGTCAATTTTTGCACATTGATTTTGGATCCTGAGACTTTGCTGAAGTTGCTTATCAGCTTAAGGAGATTTTGGGCTGAGACAATGGGGTTTTCTAAATATGCAATCACATCATCTGCAAACAGAGACAATTTAACTTCTTCTCTTCCTATTTAAATACCCTTTATTTCTTTCTGTTGCCTCATTGCCCTGGCCAGAACTTCCAATACTATGTTGAATAGGAGTGGTGAGAGAGGGCATCCTTATCTTGTGCTGGTTTTCAAAGGGAATGCTTTCAGCTTTTACCTATTCAGTATGATATTGGCTGTGGGTTTGTCATAAATAGCTCTTATTATTTTGAGACAAATTCCATCAATACCTAGTCCATTGAGTGTTTTTAGCATAAAGGTATGTTGAATTCTATCAGAGGCCTTTTCTGCATCTATTGAGATAATCATGTGGCTTTTGTCATTGGTTCTGTTTATGTGATAGATTACATTTATTGATTTGCATATGTTGAAACAGCCTTGCATCTCAGGGATGAAGCCAACTTGCTCATGGTGGATAAGCTTTTTGATGTGCTGCAGGATTCAGTTTGCCAGTATTTTATTGAGGATTTTCACATCGATTTTCATCAGGGATGTTGGCCTGAAATTTTATTTTTTTGTTGTGTCTCTGCCAGGTTTTGGTATCAGGATGATGCTGGCCTCATAAATGAGTTAGGGAAAAGTCTTGCTTTTTCTATTGTTTGGAATAGTTTCAGAAGCAATGGTACCAGCTCCTCTTTGTACCTCTGGTAGAATCTGGCTGTGAATCCATCTAGTCCTGGGCTTCGTTTGCTTGATAGGTTATTAATTACTACAATTCAGAACTTGTTATTGTTCTATTCAGGACTTTGACTTCATCCTGATTTAGTCTTGGGAGGGTGTAGGTATCCAGGAATGTATCCCTTTCTTCTAGATTTTTCTAGTTTATTTGCATACAGGTGTTCATAGTATTCTCAGATGGTAGTTTGTATTTCTGTGGGATCAGGGGTGATACTCCCTTTATCATTTTTTATTGTGTCTATTTGATTCTGTTTTCTTCTGTATTAGTCTGGCTAATGGTCTATCTATTTTGCTGATCTTTAAAAAAACCCAGCTGTTCAATTCATTGATTTTTTTGAAGGGCTTTTTGTGTCTCTGTCTCCTTCAGGTCTGTTCTGATCTTAGTTATTTCTTGTCTTCTGCTAGCTTTTGAATTTCTTTGCTCTTGTTTCTCTAGTTCTTTTCATTGTAATGTTAGGGTGTCAATTTTAGATCTTTCCTGCTTTCTCCTGTGGGTACTTAGTGCTACAAATTTACCTCTACACACTGCTTTACCTGTGCTCAAAAGATTCTGGTATATTGTGTCTTTGTTCTCATTGGTTAGAAATAATCTCTTGATTTCTGCCTTGATTTAATTATTTACACCATTATTTATCTCTTCAGGAACAGACTGTTCAGTTCCCATGTAGTTGTGTGGTTTGGAGTGAGTTTCTTAATCCTGAGTCATAACTTGATTGCACTGTGGTCTGAGAGACTGTTATGATTTCTGTTCTTTTGCATTTGCTGAGGAGTGTTTTACTTCCAATTATGTGGTCAATTTTAGAATAAGTGTGATGTGATACTGAGAAGAATGTATATTCTGTTGATTTGGGGTGGAGAGCTGTGTAGATATCTATTAGTTCTGCTTGGTCCAGAGCTGAGTTTAAGTCCTGAATATTCTTGTTAATTTTCTATCCATCGATCTGTCTAATACTGACAGTGGGGTGTTGAAGTCTCCCACTATTATTGTGTGGAGGTCTAAGTCTCTTTGTAGGTCTCTAAGAACTTTTGAATTTATCATTTTATGAATCTGGATGCTTCTGTATTGGGTGCATATATATTTAGGATGGTTAGCTCTTCTTGTTGCATTGATCCCTTTACCATTATGTAATGCTCTTTTTTGCTCTTTTGATCTTTGTTTATTTAAAGTCCATTTTATCAGAGACTAGGATTGCAACCCCTGCTTTTTTTGCTTTCTTTTTGCTTGGTATATGTTCCTCTATTCCTTTATTTTGAGCCTATGTGTGTCTTTGCATGTGAGATGGGTCTCCTGAATATGGTACACCCATGGGTCTTTATCCAATTTGCCAGTCTGTGTCTTTTAATTGGGGCATTTAGTCTATTTATATTTAAGGTAAATATTGTTATGTGTGAATGTGATTATGGTGGTAGCTGGTTATTCTGTCCATTAGTTAATGCAGTTTCTTTACCGTGTTGATGGTCTTTACAATTTGGTGTGTTTTGCAGTGGCTGGTACTGGTTTTTCCTTTCCACATTTAGTGCTCCCTTCAGGAGCTTTTTAAAGGCAGGCCTGGTGTTGACAAAATCTCTCAGCATTTGCTTGTCTGTAAAGGATTTTATTTCGCCTTTGCTTTTGAGGCTTAGTTTGGCTGGATCTGAAATTCTGATTGAAAATTTTTTTAAGAATGTTAATATTGGCCCCCGCTCTCTTCTGGCTTGTAGGGTTTTTGCAGAGAGATCTGCTGTTAGTTTGATGGGCTTCCCTTTGTGGGCAACCCGACCTTTCTCTCTGGTTGCTCTTAATATTTTTTCCTTCATTTCAACCTTGGGGAATCTGACGATTATGTTTCTTGGGGTTGCTCTTCTCAAGGAGTATCTTTGTGGTCTTCTCTGTATTTTCTGAATTTCAATGTTGACCTGTCTTGCTAGGTTGGGGAAGTTCTCCTGGATAATATCCTAAAGAGTGTTTTCCAACTTGGTCCCATTCTCCCCATCACTTTCAGATACACCAATCAAAGGTAGGTTTGGTCTTTACACATAGTCCCATATTTCTTGTAGACTTTGTTTCTTTTCATTCTTTTTTCTCTAATCTTGTCTTCATGCTTTATTTCATTAAGTTTACAAGAAACAAACACATCAAAAAGTGGGCAAAGGATATGCCTCACGCTGGGCAGCCCGTGCAGCTGCTGGATGCCTCCTGGTACCTGGCGAAACTGGGGCACGATGCCCGACATGAGTTCGAGGAGCGCCACATCCCGGACGCCACCTTTTTGGACATCGACCAGTGCAGGGACCGCACCTTGCCCTAAGACCACATGCTGCCCCGCGCCGAGAACTTCGCGGAGTACATGGGCCGCCTGGGCGTGGGCACGGCCACCCACGTCATGATCTATGACGCCAGTGACCAGGGTCTCTACTCGGCCCTGCGAGTCTGGTGGATGCTCTGCGCCTTCAGCCACCGCTCCGTGTCACTGCTGGACGGCAGCCTCTGCCACTGGCTGCACCAGGACCTCCTGCTCAGCTCCGGCAAGAGCCACCCTGTGCCCACCACGTTCACCACTCAGCTGAACCCCGCCTTCATCAAGACCTATGAGGACATCAAGGAGAACTTGGAATCCCGGCGCTTCCAGGTGGTGGACTGCCGAGCCGCCAGCAGGTTCCGCGGCACCGAGTGGAGCCTCGAGACAGCATTGAACCTGGCCACATCCCAGGGCCTGTGAACATACCCTTTACAGACTTCCTGACCCAGGAGGGGCTGGAGAAGAGCCCTGAGGACATCCGCCATCTGTTTCAGGAGAAAAACGTAGACCTGGCCAAGCCACTAGTGGCCACATGTGGATCTGGTGTCACAGCCTGCCACGCAGCGCTAGGGGCCTACCTCTGCGGTAAGCCTGACGTGCCCATCTATGATGGCTCCCGGGTAGAATGGTACATGCCTGCCCAGCTTGAGGATGTCATCTCAGAGGGCTGGGGGAAGACCCACTGAGGCTGGGCAGGACACAGGAAAGCTCAGGTGATGCCAGCCTCCAGCAATGCCTGGCCTGGTAGCTCTGGCTCCGCTTTAACCGAGAAAGTCTTTCTTCATTCAACTCAAGTGGCTTTTTGGGGTGACATCCCAGAGGCCAGAAATTCCATTGACTTGTTGGCTGCCAGTGGGGGCTGGAGGAAAGGCGGGGGCAAGCACTGGAAGAGAGAGGCCGCAACTCCGAACTGCCCACGTGCTGCTGAGCTGGGGCCCCACCTCTTTTCTGTTTTATATTTCAGGAAATAAAACAACCAAGTGCTAAAAAAATAAAATAAAATAAAGTGGGTTTGGTCTTTATACATATCCCATATTTCTTGTAGACTTTGTTTCTTTTCATTCTTTTTTCTCTAATCTTGTCTTCATGCTTTATTTAAGTTTACAAGAAAAAAAAAAACATCAAAAAGTGGCAAAGGATATGAACAGACACTTCTCAAATGAAGACATTTATGTAGCCAAGAAACATATGGGAAAACAGCTCATCATCACTGGTCATTAGAGAAATGCAAATCAAAACCACAATGAGATACCATCTCACATCAATGAGAATGGCAATCATAAGAAAGTCAGGAAACAACAGATGCTGGAGAGAATGTGGAGAAATATAAATGCTTTTACACTGTTGTTGGGAGTGTAAATTAATTCAGCCATTGTGGAAGACAGTGTGGCAATTCCTCGAGGATCTGGAACTAGAAATACCATTTGACCCAGCAATCCCAATACTGAGTATACTCAACAGATTATAAATCATTCTACTATAAGATACATGCACATGCATGTTTACTGTAACACTATTTACAATAGCAAAGACTTGGGACCAACCCAAATGCCCGTCAATGTTAGACTAGATAAAGAAAATGTGGGAAAACATATACACTATGGAATACTATGCAGCCATAAAAAGGGTGAGTTCATGTCCTTTGCAGGGACATGGATGAAGCTGGAAACCATCATTCGCAGCAAACTGACACAGGAACCAAAAACCAAAAACCACATGCTCTCACTCATAAGTGGGTGTTGAATCATGAGAACACATGGACACAGGGAGGGGCACATCACACACTGGGGCCTCTTGGGGGTTGGGGGGCCTAGGGGAGGGATAGCATTAAGAAAAATACCTAATGTAGATGACAGGTTGATGGGTGCAGCAAGCCACCATGGCATGTGTATACCTATGTAAAAAATCTGCACATTCTGCACATGTATCCCAGAACTTAAAGTATAATAATTAAAAAAAAGTAAAATGAAAATGTGGTCTGAGGAGTAGCAGCATTGTATAACCTGGGAGCTTGTTATGAAAGCAAATTTCAGGCCCCACCCAGACCTACAGAATCATAATCTGCATCTCAGCAAGATCACCTGGTGATTTGTGTGTATCTTAATATTTGAGAAGCACTGTTTAGAATTCAGAAAAATTGATTTTTAAAAGTTAAAATACAAAATACAAATTATTCTGTAGACCATAAGTCTTTCTTTTTTTTTTTTTTTTTGGAGAGAAGGAAAGGAAAAAAAGAGGAGTGAAGGAGAGGAAGAAAGAGGAAGAAAAAGAGGGAGAGAGAACGGAAATGTTGCTTTATTCTAAAAAATGGGTACTAATAATGGCCAATCAATATTTCATTTAAACCTGAGTAGGTGTGATGTGGTATTGACAAGAATGTATATTTTGTGTATTTAAAGTGGAGAGCTCTATAAATATTTATTAAGTTTACTTGTTCTGAATCTGAGTTAGAGTCCTGGATATCCTTATTAATTTTCTGTCTCATTGAGTCTAAGTCTCTATGTATCTGGGTGTTAGGATCGTTAGCTCTTATTGTTGCATTGATCCTTTTACCACTATATCTTTGTTGCTTTAAAATCTATTTTATCAGATTCGAGAATTGCAACTCCTGCTTTTTATTTATTTATTTATTTATTTATGCTCTCCATTTGGTTGGTAAATCTTTCTCCATCCCTTTGTTTTGAGTCTTTGTGTATCCTTGCATGTGAAATGGGTCTGGATGTAGCATACCATTGGGTTTTGGCTGTATCTTTTGATTTAGTTGGGATTTAGTCGATTTAAATTTAGGATTACTGCCATTTGATGTTAACTGGCTGTTTTATCCATTCGTTGATGTAAATTCTTCTTTATGCTGATGCTCTTTACTTTTTGGTATATTTCTAGAAGGGCTAATACTGGTTGTTTCTTTCTATGTGTAATGCTTATTTCAGAACCTCTTGTAAAGCAGGCCTGGTGGTAATAAAATCTCTGAGTACTTGCTTGTTCATAAAAGATTTTATTTTTCCTTCAGTTGTGAAGCTTAGTTTGGCTGGATATGAAATTCTGGGCTGAAAGTTCCATTCTTTAAGGATGTTGAATATTGGCCCCCACTCTCTTCTGGCTTGTAGAGTTTCTGCTGAGAGATCTGCTATAAGTCTGATAGGCTTCCCTTTGTGGGTAACCTGACCTTTCTCTCTGGCTGCCCTTAGTATTTTCTCCTTCGTTTGAACCCTGGTGAATCTAACGATTATGTGCCTTGGGGTTGCTCTTCTTGAGGAATATCTTTGTGGTGTTCTCTGTATTACCTGGGGTTGAATATTGTCCTGCTTTGCTAGGTTAGGAAAATTTTCCTGAATAATATCCTGAAGAATATTTTCCAGCTTGGATTCATTCTCTCTGTCACATCAGGTACACCTATCAAACGTAAATTAGGTCTTTTCACATAGTCCCACATTTCTTGGAGACTTTGCTCATTCCTTTTTATCCTTTTTTCTCTGATCTTGTCTTCTCGTTTTATTTCATTAAGTTGGTCTTCAACCTCTGATATCCTTTCTTCTGCTTGATCAATTCGAGTGTTTAAACCTGTGCATACTTCTCGGCGTTCCCATATTGTATTCTTCAGTTCCATTAATTCACTTATATTCCTCTCTAAATTGTCTATTCTCATTAGGATTTCGTCAAACCTTTTTTCAAAGTTCTTAGTTTCTTTACATTGGGCTACAACATGTTCTTTTAACTCACAGAAGTTTCTTATTATCCATCTTCTGAAGCCTGATTCTGTTAATGGGATGCATTCGTTCTCCATCAAGCCTTGTTCCCTTGTTGATGAGGAACTGTGATCCTCTTTAGAGGGAGAGGCATTCTGATTTTGAGTATTCTCAGCCTTTTTACACTGGTTTCTTCCCATCATTATAAATTTATCCCCTGTCATCTTTGTAATTACCAACTTTCAAATTAGGTCTCTGAGTGGACGTCCAAGTTGTTAGTTCCCAGGGCCGAAATAGGAGCAACCCACTGCGCTGGCCAAAACAGTGGCGTTAAGACTGATGGTGCATTTCTGCCTGGGAATCTCCAGTCTGGCTTCCTTCTTGAGTCCGTAATAGGCGACTCTGCCTTCCCAGAGCTCCAAACCTCAGTCAGAAGGGGAACCAGTCCCGTTTACTCTGCACCAAGAGCTGCCACGCCGAGGTGCCGGCAACACCACTGCTCCGGCCACAAGAGTCACGCTGGCAACCCGTGGGGCTCCTCCACTGGGAATCTTCTGCTCCGTGAGCGACAAAAATTTGTCTGAAAGTGTGGCCTCCTTTCATTCTCTGTTCTTTCACTGGGAGCTGCAATCCTGAGATGTTAGCAATCAGCCATCTTGGATCATTCTTCGACCATAAGTCTTAACAGAGAAGATTGATTTTAAAAAGAAAGAGAATTCCAGAGAGAGGCCAAGATGGCTGATTGGAAGTAGCTGAGGTCCATGGCACTTATGGAGACGAATGAAAGGAGCATATGAATTTAGTGCCCTCAACTGAGATATCCAGGTTCTGTCATTGGGATTGACTAGGTAAACAGCTTGACCCACAGAGAGTGAAGAGAAGCAGGACTGGGTGACAGCTCAGCTGGGGGCAGCATGGAACCAAGGGAACCCCCACCCCCAGCCAAGAAAAGTGGTGAATGATTGTGCCACCCTGTCTTGGAAACCATGCTTCTCTCACAGATCTTTAAAACCCATAGATCAGGAAATCTCCCCATGAGCTCACACCACCAGGGCTTGCATCTGTTACAAGAAGCTGCATGGAGTTTTGGCAGAGCAGCCACTTGGGCACACACAGAGACCCAGGAATTTTGCATACTCCGGACCTGGGGTCAGCAGTAAGGTGGAAAATCCATCTGTGCATGTCCCTATGAAGGGGTCTGAGTCCTGGGAGGCAAGCGGTGTCATTCTGAGGATCCCACTTCCACAGCCCTGTGTAGGTTGCAACCCACTGGCTTGGAAGTCCAGCTGGCTGATGGGGCAGCAGGCTCTGCCTGAGTCAGGATTAAGTTCCCGGGAGAAGGAGCCACCATCTCTGTGGCTCAGTAGACTCAGTTGTTTCAGCCTGTTGGCTTTGAGGAATACACACAGTCTGGACAAGGAGGGGTCCCCCACAGTGCAGCACAGCTGCCTTGACAGATCGTGGCTAGACTGCTTCTTTAAGTGAAACACCAATCCATTATTCCTCACTGGGTGACACCTCCCCAAGGGAGCTTCAGCCAACCCAGCAAAGTCTAAAGGCACAGCTCTGATCTTACCCTGGGTCTAAGCTCCCAGGGGATGGGGTGACTACCATCTCTGTGGTTTGGCCAACTCAGCCATTCCAGCCTCCTGGTGTTAGAGAATACAAACTATCCAGACAAGGAAGACCCCACCCCAATCCGCCACTGCAGCACATCTGCTCTACAAAAAGGCAGCCAGACTGCTTCTTTGGGTGAGTTCCTGATCCCATTCCTCCTAACTGGGTGAGACCTCCCATCAGGGGTCTCCAGCCACATCCTACAAGTATGTTAAGGCTGGCAACAAGTCAGTATTCCCCTGGGATGGAGCTTCCAGAGGAAGTAGCAGGCTGCCATCTTTGCTGTTTCACAGCATTCACTGGTGATTCCTCCAGGTACAGGAAAAACTGAGGCAACTAGGATCTGGAGTGAACCCCCAGCAAACCACAGCAGTCCTACAAAAGAATGGCACCACTGTTAAAAGAAAAACAAATAAGCAGAAAACAACAACAACAACAACAACGACCCCACAAAAACCCCAGTTGAAGGTCAGCAACCTCAAAGATTGAAGGTAGATAAGCCCATAAAGTGGAGAAGGAATCAATGCAAAAACACTGAAAATTCGAAAAGCCAGAGTGCCTCTTCTCCAAATGACCACAACACCTCTCTAGCAAGGGCACAAAATTGGGCTAAGACTGAGATGGCTGAATTGACAGAAGTAGGCTTCAGAAGAAGGGTAATAATGAACTTCACTGAGCTAAAGGAGTATGTTGTAACCTAATTCAAAGAAGTTAGGAATCATGATAAAACAATATAGGAGCTGATAGCCAGAATAGCCAGTTTAGAGCATAACATAACTGAACTGAGGGAGCTGAAAAATACAAGACCTTCACAATGCAATCACAAGTATCAATAGCAGAACAGGCCAAGTGGAGGAAAGAATCTCAGAGCTTGAAGATTTTCTGAAATAAGACAGCCAGAAAAGAAAAGAAAAAAAGAATGAAAGGAATTTTAAAAACCTCAAAGAAATATGGGAGACTAAATCTGAGACTAACTGGGGTACCTGAAAAAGACAGGGAGAATGAAACCAAGTTGGAAAACATACTTCAGGATATCATCCAGGAGAACTTTCCCAACCTAGCAAGATAGGCAAGCATTCAAATCCAGGAAATGCAGAGTCCCACTAAGATCAACCCAAAGACACATATCATGAGATTCTCCAAGGTCAAAATGAAAGATAAAATGTTAAGAATAGCTAGAGAGAAAGACAAGGTCACCTACAAAAGGGAGCACATCAGACTAACAGTGGATCTCTCGGTGGAAACTTTACAAGCCAGAAGAGATTGGGGGTCAATATTCAACATTATTAAATAAAGGAATTTCCAAACCAGAATTTCATATCTGTCCAAACTAAGCTTCATAAGTGAAGGAGTAATAAGATCCTTTTTCAGACAAGTAAATGCTGGGGGAATTAGTCACCATCAGGCCTGCCTTGCAAGGAGGAGCAGCCACCATCTTTGTGGTTCAGTAGACTCAGTTTTTTCAGCCTGTTGGCTTTGAGGAATACAGGCAGTCTGGACAAGGAGGGGTCCCTCCCTCCCTTCCCTCCCTGAAGAAAGCACTAAATATGGAAAGGAAAAACCATTACCAGCCACTACAAAAACTCCTTGAAGTACACAGACCAGTGACACTATGAAGCAACCACATTAAAAAGTCTGCAAAATAACCAGGCAGCATTGTGATGACAGAATCAAATTCATACATAACAATATAAACCTTAAATGTAAATGGGCTAACTGTCCAAATTAAAAGGCACAGAATGGCAAGCTGGATAAAGAGCCAAGATTCATTGGTGTGCTGTCTTCAAGAGACCCATCACACATGCAAAGACACATATAGGCTCAAAATAAAGGGATAAAGGAAAATTTACCAAGCAAATGGAAAACAGAAAAAACCTGAGGTTGCAATCCTAGTTTCTGACAAAACAGACTGTAAACCAACGAAGATCAAAAAAGACAAAGAAGGGCATTACATAATGGTAAAGGGTTCAATTCAACAAGAAGAGCTAATGACCCTAACTATATATGCACCTAATAGAGGAACATCCAGATTCATAAAACGAGTTCTCAGAGACATACAAAGAGACTTAGACTCCCACACAATAGTAGGGGGAGACTTCAACACCCCATTGTCAATATTAGATCATCAAGACAGAAAATTAACAAATACATTCAGGACCTGAATTCAGCTCTGGATCAAGTGGACTTCATAGATGTCTAGAGAACTCTTCACCCCAAAACAACAAAATATGTATTCTTCTCATTGCCACATGACACTCGCTCTAAAACTGTTCACAAAGTCGGAAGTAAAACACTCCTCAGCAAATACAAAAGAACTGAAATAATAACGAACAGTCTCTTAGACTATAGTGCAGTCAAATTAGAACTCAAGATTAAGAAATTCACTCGAAACCACACAAATACATGGAAATTGAACAACCTGTTCCTGAATGAATGACTCTTGGATAAATAATGAAATTAAGGCAGAAATCAAGAAGTTCTTTGAAACTAATGAGAAGAAAGAGACAATGTACCAGAATCTCTGAGACATAGCTAAAGCAGTGTTAAGAGGGAAATTTGCAGCACTAAATTCCCATATCAAAAAGCTAGAAAGATCTCAAGTTAACAACCTAACATCTCACCTAAAAGAATTAGAGAACCAAGCACAAACAAACCCCAAAGCTAACAGAAGATAAGAAATAACCAAGATCAGAACTAAACTGAAAAAGAGAGAGACACAAAAAACCCTTCATAAAATCAATTATTCTAGAAGCTGGCTTTTTGAAAAAAATTAATAAAATACACAGACCACTAGGCTAGACTAAAAAAGTAAAAAAGAATCAAATAAACACAATCAGATATGATAAGGGGGATATCACCAGTGACTTGATAGAAATGCAAACAACCATCATAGAATACTATAAGCACCTCTATGCAAATAAACTAGAAAATGTAAAAATATAGAAGAAATGGACAAATTCCTGGATACATACGACCTCCCAAGACTGAATCAGGAAGAAATCAAATCCCTGAATAGACCAATACTAAGTTCCAAACTTGAGACAGTAATAAATCAACTACCAACCCACAAAAGCCCAGGACCAGATGGATTCACAGTAAAATTCTAACAAAGGTACAAAGAAGAGCTAGTACCATTTCTACTGAAACTATTCCAAAAAAATTAAAAGGAGGGACTCCTCCCTAACTCATTCTATGAGGCCAACATCATCCTGATACCAAAACCTGGCAGAGATACAACAAAAAAAGAAAACTTCAGGGCAATACCCTTGAAGAACAACAGTGCAAAAATCCTCAATAAAATACTGGCAAACTGAATCCAGCAGCACATCAGAAAGCTTATCCACCACAATTAAACTGACTTCATCCCCAAGATGTAAGGTTGGTTCAACATATACCAACCAATCAATCAAAACCACAGTAAGATACGATCTCACACCATTTAGAATGGGGATTATTAAAAAGTCAGGAAACAAAAGATGCTGGTGAGGCTGTAGAGAAATAGGAATGCTTTTACACTGTTGGTGGGAGTATAAATTAGTTCAACCATTGTGGAAGACAGTGTGGTGATTCCTTAGGAATCTAGAACTAGAAATACCATTGACCCAGCAATCTCATTACTAGGTATATACCCAAAGGATTATAAATCATTCTATTATAAAGACACATGTACACATATATTTACTGTGTTTACTGCTGCACTATTTACAATAGCAAAGATTTGGAACAAACCCAAATGCCCATCAATGTTAGACTAGATAAAGAAAATGTAGCATATATACACCATAGAATACTATGCAGTCATAAAAAGAATGAGTTCATGTCCTTTGTTGGGACATGAATGACGCTGGGAGTCATTATTCTCAGCAAACTAACACAGGAACAGAAAACCAAATGCTGGATGTCCTTACTCATAAGTGGGAGTTGAACAATGAGAACACATGGACACAGGGAGGGGAACATCATACACTGGGGCCTGGCAGAGGGTGGGAGTCAAGGGGAGGGAGAACATTAGGACAAACACCTAATGCAGGTGGGACTTAAAACCTAGATGATGGGTTGATAGGTACAGCAAACTACCGTGGCACATGTATACCTATGTAACAAACCTGCATGTTCTGCACATATATCCCAGAACTTAAAGTAAAATAAAAAAAAAAACAGTATGCAAATCAATAAATGTGTTTCATCACATAAACAGAACTAAAGACAAAAACCACATGATTATCTCAATAGATGCAGAAAACCCTTCAATAAAATTCAACATCCTTTTATGTTAAAAACTCTCAATAAACTAGGTATTGAAGGAATGTACTTCAAAACAATTACAGCCTTCTGTGACAAACCCATAGCCAATATCATATTGAATGGGCAAAAGCTGGAAGTATTCCCCTTGAACACTGGTACAAGACAAGGAAGGATACCCTCTCTCACCACTCCTAATCAACACATATTGGAAGTTCTGTCCCAGGCAATCAGGCAATGGAAAAAAATAAATGATAATCAAATAGAAAGAGGGGAAGTCAAATTATCTTTGTTTGCAGATGACATGATCCTATATCTAGAAAACCCTATCATCTCAGCCCCAAAGCTTCTTAAGTGATAAACAACTTCAGAAAATTCTCAGGATAGAAAATCAATGTGCAAACACCTCTAGGATTCTTATACACCCATAACAGGCAGAGAGCCAAATCATGAATGAACTCCCATTTGCAATTGCTACAAAAAGAATAAAATACCTAGGAATACAGCTAACAGGAGACATAAATGACATCTGCAAGAAAAACCACAAACCACTATCAAAGAAATCAGAGAGGACATATACAAATGAAACAACATTCTATGCTTATGAATAGGAAAAGTTAATTGTGAAAATGACCATTGTGAAAATGGTCATACTGCTCAAAGTATGACCATTGTGAAAACGGTCATACTGCTCAAAGTAATTTATGGATTCAAAGCTATTTCCATTAAACTACCACTGACATTCTTCACGGAATTAGAAAAAACTTTCTTAAAATTATGCAATTTAAAAAGAGCCCAAATAACCAAGACAATCCTATGTGAAAAGAACAAAGCTGGAGGCATCATGCTACTCAACTTCAAACTATGCTACAAGGCTACAGTAACCAAAACAGCATGGTACTGGTATGAGAACAGACATGTGAAACAATGAAACAAAATAGGGAACTCAGAAATAAGACTACACACCTACAACAATCTGAGCTTTGACAGACTTAACAAAAACAAGCAATGGGGAAAAGATTCTCTATGTTATAAATGGTGCTGGGAGAACTGGCTAGCCATATGCAGAAAATTGAAGCTGTACTATTTCTTTACACCATATACAGGAATTAACTCAAGATGGATTAAAGACTAAAGTGTAAAACCCAAAACTGAAAAAACTGTAGAAGAAAATCGAGGCATGAATAGACACTTCTCAAAGGGAGACATATGTGTGGCCAAGAAACATGAAAAAAAGCTCAACATCACTGATCATTTGAGAAATGCAAATCAAAACCACAATGAGATACCATTTCATGCCAGTCAGAATGGCTATTACTAAGAAGTCAAAAAACAACAGATGTTGGCAAGGTTGTGAAGGAAAAGTAACACTTCTGCACTTTTGGTGGGAATGTAAATTAGTTTAACCATTGTGGAAGACAGTGTGGTGATTCCTCAAAGACCTAGAGGCAGAAATATCATTTGACCCAGCAATCGTATTACTAGGTATATACCGAAAGGAATATAAATCATTCTATTATAAAGATACATACACGCATATGTTCATTGCAACACTATTCACAATAGCAAAGACATGGAATTAACCCAAACACCCAGTAATGACAGATTGGATAAAGAAAAATGTGGTACATAAATGACATGGAATACTTTGCAGCCATAAAAAGGAATAAGATCACGTTCTTTGCAGGAACGTGGGTGGAGCTGGAAGCCATTATCCTCAGCAAACTAACACAGGAACAGAAAACCAAACACTGCATGTCCTCAGTTGTAAGTGGTAGCTGAATGATGGGAACACATGAACACACTGGGGGGAACAATGCACACCGAGGCATGTCGGAGTGTGGAGTTGGGAGATAAAGAGCATCCAGAAGAATAGCTAATGCATGCTGGGCCTAAAACCCAGGTGATGGGATAATCCGAGCAAGAAACCACCGAGGCATATGTCTACCTATGCAACAAGCCCGCACATCCGGCACATATACCTCAGAACTTAGAAGTTGAAGAAAAATAAAAGGGAAAGAGGATCATTAAAAGTAAAATAAATTGTGTCTCAATAAAATAAGTCAGCAGTTAAAAATTTGGAGAAGGGGCTGGGCGTGGTGGCTCACGCCTGTAATCCCAGCACTTTGGGAGGCCGAGGTGGGTGGATCACAAGGTCAACAGAGCGAGACCATCCTGGTCAACATGGTGAAACCCTGTCTCTACTAAAAATACAAAAAAAAATTAGCTGGGCACAGTGGCGCGTGCCTGTAATTCCAGCTACTCAAAGGCTGAGGCAGGAGAATTGCCTGAACCCAGGAGGCGGAGGTTGCGGTGAGCCGAGATCGCGCCATTGCACTACAGCCTGGGTAACAAGAGCGAAACTCCATCTCAAAATAAATAAATAAATAAATAAATTAATTAATTAATTAATTAAATTTGAAGAAGGCAAAAAAAAAAAAAAAAAAACACCCTAAAAATAGAACTACCATTCAATCCAGTAATTCCACTACTGGGTAGATACTCAAAGAGAAAGAAATCATTATATGAAAAAGATACCTTACTTGTATGTTTGTCACAGCACTGTTCACAATAGCAAAGATGTGAAATCCACCTAAATTTCCATCAATAGAGGATGGGACAATGAAAATGTCATCTATCTATCTATCTATCCATCCATCCATCCATCCATCCATCCATCCATCCATCTAGGGAATGCCATGCAGCCATGAAAAGGAATGAAATCATGTCTTTTGTAGTAACAGGGATGGATCTAGGGGTAATTATCCCAAGTGGAATAACTCAGAAACAGAGTCAAATACAGAAACAGTCAAAAACATGCTGTATTTGAACATGTGTTTGCAAATACATTTGAACATGTATTTTATTTCCCCTAAACAATAAGTGGAAGCTTAACAATGAGTACACATGGACATACAGAGTGTAATAATGAACACTGGAGACTACAAAACATGGGACAGTGGTGTGGGAGTGAGGGTTGAGAAATTACCTGCTGGGTTCAGTGTTCACCATGTGGGTGATGGGCACATGAAAAACCCAGGTTCCACAACTACACAATATACGAATGTAAGAAATATGTACTTGTACCCTCTAAAAACATAAAAATAAAAATCAATTTTAAAAATTAGGAAAAGAAACATATAGAAGTCTGGACTCTCTGATGAGCTCAAATCTTAAAAAAAATTTATGGAAGATGGAAGGAGGGTGTGGCAGAGGAAAGATGGCCAGAGATTATCTTCTACTTTTATTGAGAGGGGAAATCTAATACTCTTCCCTTGGATCTGGGCTGAAGTTAGTCACTAAGTTTAATTGAGCTGTTGTCTAAATATATTTTAAGTTTGTTCTTTCATTTTCTCTCTTGGTGCTGACTTAGTTTGGGCCTCATTATCTTTCACCTACACTAAATAGAGAGTCTCCTAACTGATCTTCCCACTTTCAGTCTTGTTGCTTTCGGTTCATTCATTCTAAACAGAAGATCAGCTCAATACATGTAGAATGAATGAATAGCTATTTATAAATTGAGTATGCTGCTTTGTGGGGTAGTGACTTTCCTGATGTTGGAAATGCTGAAACTTGAAATTGTACATCTTCCTGCATTTTAAAAAAGTAACCAGTTTTAAAGTCTTAATTGATTTGATTCTATTGTTGTATCATTAGAGTCCTCTCATTCCAAAGTGAATTAACATAGTGCACTGTAATTGGGTTTAAACTCAGAGAATGTCTCCCTAAAATTGTATGTATTAAGCAAAACATCTCTCCTCTTCTTCACATTCTAGGTGGAACTAATAAAAAATATGTACAGAAGCAACAGAAAACCTATACAAAGTAAAAATATTTACATGTCTTTTTGGTTTTGTTATTTTTATTGTTTAATTTTGTTAGTGTTGGTCAAATAAAAATATTACAAAAATTATAATACAAGGTCTACTTTGCATATGTGTGTATGTGTATTTATATATTCTTTTCTGGAATTTATTCATACACAGCCAACCACTACACTTATTAATACTAGTGTATGTACAATTTCACATCTTGATTTTATAAATGGATGATATTTGCTTACTAACCTAACTTACATGGCTTTGAAAATAATCATCTACTTAATGTTTCACCTATTTGACCTGCTACAATTTTACTCACCACTCTTCATTTATTGGACTTTGGGCTTCTTCCAATTTTTCTAGCACAAAAAAATTACCTTGCTGGGAACATCCCAGTGTTTATAGCAACTTTCTTTTTCTGAATAATGTTCCCAGGCTAAATTTCTAGTAGCAAAACTATTGGGCCAGAATGTTTCAGTTTTTAAGTCTGTACAGTCAACCGAGCTTTCAAAGGTTCTCCCCACCCCCCACTCAAGTGAACATACATTTCAAAAACAATCTAAATAACCTGAAACGTTGCTATGCAAAGATATGCTTTGATAACTTGGACAGAAAAATGATGTTTCATCACTGTTATTTTTTTCTAATTATTTTATTCTAATTTTCTCTTATTTTCTGTTAGTAACTACTTTTTTGTATGTGAACTGCCTGTTGATGTCCAGCTTACAGTTTTCCATATGTAACAAGTATTAAGATTTTAAGCCTTAAAATCTATGGACATAAAGTTATTGACCAGTCAGTTGATGCTAGCTGTGGAAATCTGTGACTCACTGTGTGTTTTACAAAACTGGTAGATGCTTTTTCTTTTTGGAGTGACAAAGGTCACCACAGTTCAGGACCTGTCCTGGTTACTAAGGATATCAGCCTTGACCACTGTTTGTTTCAAATTCCCATCTGTGACATAATAAGAAATATATATGTGGTCTCTTCCCCTGGCTTCTGGTGCAGAGCTCCTAGAACCCTCGTAATTTGCTGAGTGACAAGGCTGCTAGGAGCTTTTTCATCTAACATTTGCCTTTTGACCCCAATCCTTGACACAGAGCTCCTAAATCCCTTGGAATTTCCTGGGTAGTAAGAGCATCTTTTGTTCCAATGATATGACTCTTGGAGAGGCTTCTGGATAAATCCAGAATGGGGGCTGGTCACCAGAAAGACTGAGCCATGATTAGAAGTTTGGAACTTTCAGCCCCACCCTTATCCTCCCAGAACGAGTGAGGGAATGAGTGAGTGAATATCCAACCGTGCCTCTGTGATGAAGCCTCACTCAGTGATGGGGTTTGGAGAGCTTCTGTGCTGCTGAACACATCCATGTGCCAGCAGTGTGGTGCACCCAACTTCACGGGGACAGAAGCTGCTGTTCTCAGAACTCTTTGGATCTCACCCTATGCACCTCTTCAGCTGGCTGCCTTCATAGCAGCCTTTGTAATGAACTGGCAATTAGAAGTAAATGTTTCCCTGAGTTTTATGAGCACTTATAGAAAATTATCAAGGAGTTTGGGAACCACCAATTTATAGGTGGTTGGTCAGAGTGCAGGTGACAATTTAAGACTTGTGATCGGTGTCTGAAGTGATGGGCAGTCGTGCAGGACTTAGCTCTTAACCTGTGAGATCTACTCTAACTCCAGATAGAGTCAGAACTGAATTGTAGGACACCCAGCTGGTATCCCGAGAGTTGGATAATTGCTTAATGTGAAGGAAAAACCCACATATTTGGTGTCAGAAGTGTTGTATGTATTTTTAAAAAATGGTTTTTAATTTAGCATCCTATAAAGGACAGCTACCAGGCCACTAACTTACTTTCTTAAGGCTTAACACCCTGGTTCCTGTTTTATTCTCCCCAGTCCTCAACCATACTGAATGGACCTGTCCTCTGGTGAAAGGTTTTCCTGGGATATGAAACCTACAGAACTACACCTTTGATAAAAATCTAACAAAACAACACAAGGACAGACACAGCAAGGAAGAGAGATAGCAATATAGTAACCATGACCAATGAGATGGAGGCCTGAGAGGAAAAGGATGTGTCTAATTGTCCATCTCTTTGAAGTATCTAGCAGCTAGTGCAGAATTTCTCTGTTGGGCACCTGTTCGCTGTGTAACTTAATCTCCTTGGGCCTCAGGAATTGGAATAGATAATTTCTACATTCAATTCCAGCTCTAATACTCTTAACTCTATAAGCTGTACAGATGTAATGTAAGAGGGTATATTCATAAGAAATTATCTTATGTGTTGATGAGGTCAATTTCTGATGGTGAAATTTCTGGTTAAAATTATAAGTGAATTTCAAATTTTGTTAAGGCATAATCAAACTGTCCTTCCATAAGTTTGACCAATTTGCACTTACACTACCAGTGTTAGAGAGTTCTTGCTTCTTGACACGCTTTTGAATCTTGAGTACTATTGAGCATTTTAATCTATGCAAGTAATACAATCACTGCTAGAAATTTGCGCCATTGATATTCTTCAAAAACTATGCTAAAATAAATGCACGAGCATGTTAATTGCAGCATTATTTTTATTAATTGCAGCATTATTTTTAATAGCAAAAAGAGAGAAACAGACCAAGTATCCCAGAAGAGGGGCTAGGTTAAATAAATTATGGTGAAGACAAAGAGGGATGTCAAGTGCTTTTGTTTAAAAAAAAATGAAGTAAATCTGTAAATGCCAGTAAGATAAAAGTTCAAACATGGTGTTAGGTAAAAAAGGCAAGGTTCAGGACAGTGCATATGGTATGATCCTATTTTGGAACTAATAAAGAGGATATAAGCACGAGATCATATTCTTTGCAGCAATATGGACGGAGCTGGAGGCCACATTGTAAATGAACTAATGCAGGAACAGAAAACCAAATACCCCATGTTCTCACCTATTAGTGGGAGCTAGACATTGAATACATACGGCACAAAGGAAGGAGCAACAGACACCGAGACCTAATTGAGGGTGGACGTTGGGAGGAAAAAGAAAAGCAAAAACTACTTATCGGGTACTGTGTTTATTACCTGGGTGATGAAATAACCTGTACACCAAACCTCCATGACATGCAATTTACCTGCATAACAAACCTGCACACATACCCCAGAACCAACAAAAAATAAAAAGCGTGTATGTGTGTGTGTGTGTATGTGTGTGTGTATGTGTGTGTGTATCTGCTATATAATAGACATTTTTCTTGGAAAGGATAAATACAGGATACTATTAATACAGTTATCTCTGGGGAGTGGCACTGCTCGTTGGGAGGAGGGATGTGAAGAAGGAGATTTTATCTTTAGTCTTTCTTTACTGCCTATTTTTGTCAAATGCATGATTCACTTTATTTTACAAAATACTGTAATACATTGTATTTTTTATATTTTTAAAAATTTAAAATGTTTAATAGACAAACAAACTGGAATATATTCAGAGTGTACAGTGTGATAATTTGGTACACATCGACATTATGTAAAGACCACCACAGCTAAATTAGTTACTGTTTATCACTAGCCATGCTGTACATTATTAGATCCCCGGAATCTGTTTATCTTCTGAAAGTTTGTACCCTTTGCAACATCTCCCTACTTCTCTTTGCTCCTCAGTCCCTGGCAACTACCAGTCTACTTTCTGCAAATCCAATTTTTAACGTAATGATAGCTAATCCTTTAAAACGAATATTTTGTTTTAAATGTAAATTTTGCCAAGTAACAGGTCAGTATAAATAAACTAAAAATATTCTCCAGTGGCTATCTTACCAAGTGGAGAAAAGATTGGGGTAGTACTATGGGAAGAACACTTTTTAAAATTTAAATATTTAGCTTTACCTTTCTTGTTGATCATGACTTTGCAAATAAAAAGAATGTAAACCTTGAAGAGTAAAATTCTGTTATCATATTTGGGTGGTTGTAAGTTCTCCACAAAGTCCACATACTGACATATGGTTATACAAAATTTGGATAACCTAGACTCATGAATTAGAGAGCAACTATTTATTCTTTCAAGAGGCTTCTTAGTGTAAAATAAAATTCATACCAGTTTTTCTTTAATAATAATCTCTTGTAGTATATTTATTAAGTGTTTGATTTACAAAAAAAATGTTTATATAGAAGATATTTATAATAATTGTGTGGCATACTTATAACTAGTACATGAGAAAACATCCTCATATAATAATGTGCTAAGACATTACTAACTTACCAAGTGGTACTGGATGTCCGGGAAAGTTTACTCATTTGAATTTGTTTTAAGACTAGGTCCAGATGCTGTTATTACATAGTTTATGCAATGCACTTTAAAAATTGTGAAAGGTACATTAGGAATGTAAAATCCTTATTTCCAGGGAGCTTCAGAAACCAGAGGCAATATATTTAATAGACAAAAGTGAATTTTAGACTAGTAGATGATGGCATCTTTGTAAAAAGATACAGTTATATCATCTACAACATATATACATATTATACAAATTTATTTCCCCAGACATTTAAAATGTTTTAAAATTTAAAAATAATAACATATTTCCCACACAAAATATGGGGGAAAATATGGGGAAAATGCAAAAATATTCGTGAGGAATAGAACTGATATTGCAGGAATGAGGAGTAATTTTGGTTTCCATCGTATACTTTATATGGTTTTGTTTGAGTTGTGTGCTTTTTAAGTACATATTATGCTTTAATAATTAAGCAATAAATAAAGGCAAGCTGAAAAATAGCAATGAGACAGAGACCAAGATGAAGTTACTGAATTATTTACCTATATTTATAACAGAATAATTGAATTGGTTGAATTTACATCTTTCTTTTTTTTTTAATTGTACTTTGGGCTCTGGGGTACACGTGCACATCCTGCATCCCGCAGGGCTGTTGCGTAAGTACATACATGCCACATCTCCCCGCAACCCCGTCGCCTACATCAGGCATTTCTCCCGGTGTTATCCCACCCCATCCGAATTTACACCTTTCTAAAGAGAAGTAGAAACTTTTAAGTAAGAATCCCTTTTGGCTACATAAGGTCTGGTATCACAAATACTTGGATTGCCTCTAATACATGTGAGGACTTCCAAGAGCTGGCTTAAGCAACAGTGGTGTTAAAAAGGCAATGAATGCATCACTAGTGAGTCCCACCACCTATTGATTGGATTTTGATATGTAAATAATAAGTATGTCGTTGTCATATCCACTTTCTCTAATGGTGCTTTCTGGGGTAGCATGTATTCTTTAAAGAAGGGGCTGTGTGAATAAATATTCTGGGAAATGCTGAATGTAACGATAACAAACATCTTTTTTTTACAGCTGGCCTTTTCAAGCATTCAAAAACAGGGATGGAGTATGCAGTCTCCTGAACTATTTGGCAGTATCTCAGGCCAGCCCAGTGACTGCACATTATGGAAACTTCATCTAATATTTGATGAATGGAGAGAGGGCAGGAGGGAGTTAGCAAGAAATGTGGATAGAGGAGAACAGACTACAGAGTATACCCTCATCATTTTCCTACCTCTGTGACGCTTTGTATTGTCTGTCTAAATCATTGTGATGAACACTAATTTCAGAATCTAGATTTTGAGCAAATGAAATTCATTTCTACCACAAATAACCTGGTGAGTTTGCGAAAGCAAAGCCAGATTCCCCAGGCTCTGACCCCAAAGAGTTTGATTCAGGCATTCTAAAGTGAAACATGTGTTTTACACGGAAGGAATTCTTATCTTTGTAATTGGAAGATCACGTTGAGAAACAGTGATCCCTAATAATAAAATTTAGATATTTCCTCTATAGGATAATAATAAAATGGAACAAATTTACCTTCAAGTGATGAGTATTTTCAAAGTGGGACACACTAAGAGGAATCAATATAATTCCACGAATGGTTTAATTGAGTACTTGATATAAATCCAAATGAAAAACTAAACTTCTTAAAGACTTTTTTTTCTCGTATCCCTCATTCTAGCCTCCTATGGCCTGCAAACCAAACTGGCCACAAAGATTTGGCCTATGCTTGTTCTCTGCTCTGGTCTGGGATGATGTGAATCCAAAGCATAAGTTAGTGAAAACCTGCACTAGCTTGAATGAAGTGATCTAGAGTAGTTAGGAATCACGTTTGGATGTGTCTCCTGGTTCTGCCACTTATTAATTGTATGATATTGATAGAGTTACTAAATCTCTCTAGTTCTTAGGTTTCTCATCTGTAAAATGCAGTATTACTTTTACGTATATCGAATAGCTGTTGTGAGGCATAATTAGATGAGGTAATCTGAAGTGCCTAGTTGTAGCTATTAGTTACTACATATGTATTAATTTAAGATCTTCCAGGTGTGGGATTTTTTAACAGTGATTTTAGTGTTTGTCAAAAATTCTAATGAACACGTTCCTTGGTCCTCAATTATACAACAGAGTTGAGAAATTGGTATCACACAATTTTATTTACTATATTGGTATTTACTGTTAATAAATATTTTCCATTATAAAAATTTTCAACGAGAATCTAACAAATGACTTAGACTCAAGCTTACTTTACTTTTGGAGTAATTCTAGAGGGCATTTTTTATTTCAAATGCTTTATTTGTTGCCTCCATAAGCTGTGAAAATGTCCTATGCAAACTAGTAATGTAATATGTATGCAATATTGTCTACATTTCTCATCAGTGTAGAAGTAGGGCAAACATTGTTCCTTAGACTTTTTATCCTCATCTGAAAAATTCAGCCACTATGTTCTTTGTCATCTTTCTATCATCAAAACATAAACACCAAGTGACTATTTCATGGCTCATGTTAATTTTACATTGTAACTGTCTCCCAAATTCTTATCCTCAATGGAGCCCACTATACAAATGATTTTCTTCTCCAATCTTAAAAATAACCAGTAAAAACTTACGAACAATGCAAACATTCAGTCCATGGAATAAGAATTATCTCAACTTCCTTGTCTTGAGAGTATTATTACTTTTTAAGAGTAATTATCTGGAGTAATTATGAATATACACATTATTTCCTAATGTATATATTAGAAGAGTCAAGATTCTGCATGCTGTGGCTAAAGGACCATTCAGTATAAATTGTACACTCAAATTTCAACCAAAATAAGCCCTTCTAAATCATTAGATTATTCTAGCTGTGAGGAGAAGTAAACTTTAAATGATGACACACTAGATAGAAATTATTCTATATTCCAGTCCATGTAACTCATTGTTAAGCCAATTTCAAGCCCAGAATACTAGGGTTACATTAGGTATCATTGATTTACAGTTGAAACAGCACGTGAGGTGTTGAGTTGAATTCACATGATTACAGGAAAAATCCTAAAACAGACATGCTTTTTTAATTCACACATTTAAAGAATATAAGATTAATCTATAGGTTTAATTAATTTAAACCAATAGTACTTGAACTAGATACGTACAGAATAGGTGTTCTTTGTCCTGTCCTTTTGAGTATAAAACCTTAAAGCTGATCTAAACTAACAAATATTGAGCTATTAAAATATACATTCGCCTAGAAATCTGTGCCTGTCTCTCAACAAAATCTGAATTCAGTTTGATTAAATTTAAGCACTTTCATATATCCCAGCTAAACCCCAGTAGAGCCTTTAAAAAGAAAAAGAGGCACCTAATTGTTATCCACCTTGATTGCACAGTAAAATCATCTGGGGAGCTTGAAAAATACTTGATGCCTTGTGACCACCACGAGAAATTTAAATTTAAAATGGTGTACCCTGGGCATAAGAATTTTAATTTTAATTTTAATTTTAATTTTAAAAGCTTCCCAGCAGAGGTGTAGAACCACTGTTTGATGCCCAAGGAAATAAAAAACAGTCCCCTATTCTTCCCTAAAGGGTCAGGGGGATGTGAGAGTAATGACCAAAAGATGTCTACAGCCTAATATTCAAAACTTGTGAATATTACCTTGGGATTCTGCAGAAGCAATCAGGTTAAAGATCTCGAGATGGGGAGTTTATCCTGGATGGCCTGGTTGGCCTGAGGTCATGACCAGGATCCTTACGAGAGCAACGCAGGAGAAGTCAGAGTGAGACTGGGTGACAATAGAAGCTAAGAGATAGAGAGAGAAAGATATTTGAAGATGCTAAGCTGCCTGCTAGCTTTGGAGATGGGGAAAAGGGCCACAAACAAAAGGATTTATGTGGCCTCTGGAAGATGGAAATCTCATAAAAATAGATCTTCCCTAAAGCCTCCAAGAGAGAACACGGCCTTGCCATCCCATTTTGGACATCTGACTTCCAAAACTGTTAAATAATGACTTTGTGTCATTTTTAGCCAGTAGGTGTGTGGTGACTTACTAGAGCAGCAGTGGGAAAAACTACACAGAGGAGGAGAAACTCTGTCCAGGAGCAATAGGAAATGATCTGATAGGAAGCACTGTGCCATTTCAAAATCCACACACCAGAAAATTCATCAAGAAAAGCCAAGATCAAATAGCCATTTTCCACATTTTTGTTAAATTTTAAATATATTTATTAATCCTTATTTTCTTCATATGCAACCATACCTTTGTTGTGTAGAATCTTCTTAAACACAAACTAATTTTCAAATATTATTACTGTCAACAAAAATCTCAGGTTAAAGCAAATAAATTAAGCTCTGGCCAAACATTTCTGAAAAGCTGCCCTCTGTGGTGACATTAACTGGCTTTCCAGGTTTGCAGGTCTTGGCTAGACTATGGTAACTTCAAAGTCCTTTTTTGGTAGATTCCTGAGTATAAACATTTAATATTACGAAATTGTCCTTTTGCGGGCTATTATGCATTGTCTATGTTGCCTTACCAGCCACCACCAGCAGTTCTGATAAACCAAAAGAGAGCCCTTGCATTAAACACTGGTCCAGCTGGGCGTGGTGGCTAACACCTATAATACCAGTGCTTTGGGAGCCCGAGGTGGGTGGATCACAAGGTCAGGAGTTCGAGACCAGGCTGACCAACATGGTGAAACCCTGTCTCCACTAAAAACACACACACACACAATTAGCCGGGCATGGTGGTGCGCACCTATAATCCCAGCCACTCAGAAGGCTGAGGCAGGAGAATCGCTTAAACCTGGGAGGCAGAGTTGAAGTGAGCCGAGATCATGCCACTGCACTCCAGCCTAGGTGACAGAGTGAAACTCAATCTAAACAAACAAACAAAAAAAGCACTGGTCATATTTTGATTTTTCTAGGTCTTGCCTGGAGTGTCCTCTGAGCACCTCTGGCTTAGCTTATAGAAATTTTCAAACACAGATTCCAATTCAATCTGAATATCAAAGGCCTAGAAAGTACAGCTTTTTACCTTAGACTTCTATCATGACTCTCTTTCAATTAGCTAAGACTATTAGCCTTGAAATTTACTTAGACCTAGGGAGCTGGTCCATTTATAACAGTTGTTCAATAAATCCTAGTTCTCTTTACTGAAGATTGTATACAAAATCATTAAAAGATGGGAAGGCTTAGATTAAAAGCTAAATTAAACAATTACAGTTTGTGTGTCTATGGACAACTTAACTTCTGTGAGTTTCATTTATTTCAGAAATATGTGCCAAACAACATAAAAATATAATCCTACAATTTTTTGGCAGCAAGCATATTTTCTAGTATTACAAGTATTAGTGACATGACTACGAGCAATCACTCTGGACCTGTCAGCCAGTTCGAATGGAGGCACAATCTCCATTAATGACTAAACACTATGAGCACATCCCTACCAGAGCAACCACCTGCAAAACGCTGAGAGAGCTTTTCCAGCATACTCCTCTAGGAAAATGTACACACTGCTGAATCAAATCATCTCCCTGTGGATAGTTTTTATTTAAAAATATTTAAATTCTGTTGACTAAATATAAAATAAGTATCACAAAAATCTCCAAATGTTCCTAAACTGTGCCTTCAAATGAAGTTTTGGGTCTAACAACAAAGATGAGTCAAAGACCTCGTGCCTAGTGATGGTGTCAGGGACAGTAGCAGGCTATGGAGCTCATGGTGTGCCTGAACTAATGAACCAGACCTGATGTGAGAACCTTTGGCTTATCAAGACCCCAAGGATGTTACAAATTTATATGAAAACAAACAAGTGACATTTATTGATTTTCCCTAAATACATTTTTACATGAGTCCCAACATTCTGTAAAAGGGTATGACAAAAATCTAACATCGGAAGGTTGCAGCTCCAGTGTCTGATACGGGCAGATGATTTGGACAAAAACAAGCACACGTGTATCTTTCTAAAGGAGATGCTCCCTCGCCATCCACCAGGAGAAGCTGAGAATCTCGACTAATACAATCTGTTAAGTAACAGTTAGAAAAATACATATTTTGTTTGGTAACTTGTTTTCTTAAGCAATATGGGAAGTTGGGCTGCTTAGCTACTATTCGTTCCCATGCTTCTGTAACTTGAACGCCTTTATCTCAACAGATAAATCTTTATTTTTTGTTGTTAAATGCTCTGTTTTCTTTCCAGGTGAGTTTTATCCTGAAAACACGAAAATTCAGTTACATCAGATTTTTTAGGTCCTCATATGTGGTTTATACACCAAGCGAAGTCCAAGAGATTATTTTCACTATTAATCTTTGCAACTAATAAAGACGAATATAAACAAGCAGCCTTAAAACCAGAGGTGGGCATTTCACTGGTAGTGCTTTTCCATAGCTCCTTGATGAAGATGATCAACTAAAGCAAAACTTCTGCATGATCTATTAATAGAGAATGAGGATTAATGAAGGATTATGTCATAATGAGTCTGCCTGCAGAGTAGCTTCAGTTCTGGTCCTCTGCTGCCAAAATACAGTTCTCATTTCCAACAAACAAAGTCTATCTGAGAGAAAGCACAGAGCCCCTTTAGAACTGGAAAGTCCTGTGCATAATAATGAATGTCTAACTCTTCTTTTGCCAAAGAGCTTCAGCACTTTCAATGTCATAGGTCAATGCAGTGATTCAGAGGGGGCCTGATCCTTATCTAAGCTTTTGCAACAAAATTAGAATGTGCTGTAGTCTTATTAAAGAAATGTTTGTTCCTCCATCAATGAGCTGAAAAGAAAGCAGCTCAATGTACTTTTGCAAATTACAGCAATAAACTGCTTGAATTAACTGCTTTATTACAAATATTTAATTATTCTGAGGGTTAAATATCCAACATTTTGGAAAGGCAAAAATTAGCAGTCCACTTGATAACCTAATTCATTTAAAATCTGCTACAACGGTGTATTTTTGTTTTTTTATTTTTAAACAATTCCAATTTTCAGTTGTCTTTATTGTGAATTCAGCCAGTTTCCATTTGGAATTAAAAAGTAACATACATACAGCCCCTGAGTTTGAAGTAAGATGTCAACAAAATTACATTCATAACTCATGAAGAAAATAAGAAGCAGACCTTGTTTTTATATCCTACTCACAAAAATGAAATATGACTCAAAATATCAAGTCTGGGTCAGTCAAATTTTGAGTAAAATCTATTTCAAGATTTTCATAAAATACATTATAATCATTATTAAAATGTAAAATGGTTTGTTTAAATGTTGTTTAAAGTACACTCCCTTTTAAAGTAAAAGGGACCATGAATTAGAACTTTATGTTAAAAGAAAAACTCAGCAAATACATACTGAGCAAAAAGCAAATGTTGACAAAGGAAAGTTTTTTATTCTAACAAAATAAAATTCATCAATCTAAATCTTTTTATTTATTTATTTGTTAAGTGGTACAAAAAGCAGATGAAAGTTTTTTAAAAAAAACAGATAACTTTTTCTGGGTTATATTCTTAAAAAATAAGAAAGTAGAGAGCATGTTGCCATAGAGCAAAGAAAAATATTACAATAACAGAAAATGGATCGACCAGGATATGCCTCAACAGAGGGATATATCAAAGCATTATTATAGTCTCTCTCAACTTACTGTTTGGATTCACTAATCTACATCACTAAATTGACCATTCAGTGCCAGAAAATCTGCCGTGTAGGTCTCGACTTTTCATAGCAGCTCTTAAATGTGTATTCGGAAACTACAAAGTGCTGAATATATTTTCAGCCTTTTTGTACTACGATTTACAACTAATGACCTTAAGCAATGTCATGCATGTAAAACAAAATTATGAGACCACCCTGGTTTACAGCCGAATAAAGGTATAGAATCAAACTTCATTATCATTCAAATTTAATAGGGGAGAAGAACAACAATAAAAAAAATCCATAGTAATACAGATAAATCTGTTTTGTAGTTTTTATTTTGTAAAAATGTCCTCCTTCGCCTGTAGTTTGCTATTACCAGCTGAGGGTAAGTAGACAATTATTTAAGCTTAACACCAAAAGTAATGATGCACTATACACATTCAAAATCCTGTTTCACATCAGCCAATGCCTGTGGGGATAAAATATTGATCAGTTGTCCCTTACAGCAATAGCAAGTTTGAAAATTTGACTGCCCAGGCTGACTTCAGTGAAATCATAGTTTTAGTTTGATTCAGAACCCAACACAGGAAATCTTGATACAGGGATGACTCCACTGGCAGCGTGCCTCCTGATGCCCACAAAACTGCGGGCTACTTTCTGTCCCACTACTTCCCATGAAAGAAGTCCTTTTACTTCCCTGCCATAGTTGGCACACTGCCCTTTTCACGGACCCAGCGAACCATCATCTTGGATGTAACAAATTAGTACATTCTCAGAATAATAATAAGTGCAGGCATGAAAACACTATTGTTTTTATTTGGAAATGAAGTAACTCATTTTAGCTGGGTGACTTTTTCAGTGTAGCACCAGAGGCCAAAAAAGAAAAAAATCTTTTCTGAAAAGAATGGTCAATTTCAGAAGAGACATGACATATCATTTGCTGTAAAAATCAGATAAAGGCGAAAGAACAGAAAAAAAATTGGCATTTGTTGTAGAGTAGTCAAAAAGAAAATGGGAGGTTCGGGGGGAAGTACAAATGTAAAACAAATAATGTATCCATTTCAAAGCACAATTAGAGAAACAAGATTGGAAATAAGTACTATATGGAGTTGATTTTTGGTATCAGATTAAAACTCTATTAACTGATTTTTCTGCTTGTAACTGCAAAACATATCAACCAAGAGTTTTAAAAATGACCTTCAGGTATGTTAGAAAAATAGGTGTAGAGAATGTTAAAACCTAGAGAATAACCCAAACATGTTTTCATATGTTAATGATAATGTCAAAATTTACTTTCAGTTTTCAAACAGGTTTCTTTCACCACTGCGTGTAAGTATATGTCTGTACATTTCCAGCCTTAGGATGTTTTTTACTATGTTAATAGGAAAACAAAAAAGTTAATATTAACAAATTTGCATATAAGTCAAATGTACTTCAAAGCAGAGCCATAAAATTTATAGAAAATACTTTTTCTTATTATTCTGGAAAGGCCATCATCACTATTCCATGCCAAGAACTCTGAAAAATACAACTATAAAAACTATTGTGATGATAGGCTTTATGACGGCTTCAACCGAGATTTGAATAGCAAGCATATTTTTAAGTAGACAATAAGATGAAATTAGAACTGCCAAGAAGTATGAAATAGTAAGTAAATAAGTATATTTTTCAATGTTCCAGATATTGTCCAATGTAGGTGTCAGCTCAAAATTATAATCTAAAAATCAAAACAATCATTCATCTACTTTCTCTTTGCTCTAGACCTGATCCTTTAAAATAAATTATGATATTTTATGTAAAAATGTACCACACATTTACTAAACTTTCTGGTTCAAATGAGTTCAAGAATATCTCATTATAAATGGAGACAGTGCTGAAAAGGCAGCCAAGCATGACTAAAAAGATCACTCTTTTACACAAAAAATAGCCTTCTTATTTTACCCTTTGTTGAAAAGACATTTGGCCAGCCACAGGGGAAATACTTAATCTACTTTTATATTCAAATAATTTATTTGAAAACTCTATGGCTACAATGACGCTAAAACAATTCTGGGTTGAATATACATATGACGTGGGTTTATGTGATCTTAATCACTGACTTGTTTTCATGTGTTGGTGATGATTTTGCCAATCCTTTTTAAAAGAAAAACACATTCATATCTTTAAAAAATTACCATTAAGTAAAATTATATCTGAAATGAAATAGATGGTATTAATGTGGCATAGCTCTGTAAATAATTTTATTCGTACAGTCAAGTTTGAATATTGCAGTTCTTTTCATGCAACCATCTATCAATTTAATCTAATATACATTCCAACACACAATCTCTCTGGTAACAACATGTCAAAAATTACGCCATCATAATTTGTCTTTTTATAAAGACAAGCAGCAAAACTTGAACACTTCAAGATTTTAAAAACCTCCCTCCACATAGATTTACTCCTTTCAATTCTGTGAATTTTTATTCCAGTGTTTTGACAATAAGATTGATTTTATGAACTCTAAGCTATGGTGAACTTCACTGAGAGATGTCTTCCCCACCCCCACCCCAAGAGCCAAAGACACCAGCAGTAAATGATGTTTGTCCATTTACTTTAAGTAAGACACTGTTTCTTTCATTCGGTTGCTCAATATCCAAGATTATGTAACAGCAGAGAATAGCATACACTGAGGAGGAAAAGCTTAAAGCAATTAGTTTTCTCCTAAGTACTTCAGCCCTCCTTATTTAGGTTTTTAAAAACAGGCAATCATACAATGAATTTCCAGCAGCCATACAAAGCACTTTAAAAACTGTTTCTACATTCTCGTTGTACGCATAAAAAAGAGGAAGTAGCTATCACATTCATGTCCTAAAATTGATCATTCAGATACTTGGGAAAGTTTTCTATGCTGTCCACCCATGTTTTTTTTTTCCCCCCCCTGATGTTTCAAGGTACAAATGAGATATTTCCAGCTCTGAAAAGAAGACCAAAACATAAAATGTCGACTTGTCTTGCACATTCCGGGTGCCTCCCCAGACTCTGCCACTCTCCCAGCAGAGCGGAATGAATATCTGGGCTAACCACACATTTCAGGACAAAGGAACTAATTCATGTGGGAGGGAGACCACACACCATTTATAAGGTTTGTTCAGTTTACAAGAAAACTATTGTCAATGCTTTGTTGATTCATTATGAAAGACCCTGCGTGACAAAAAAACAAGTGGCCACCTCCTTGCTGAGTTTCACCAGCATACACCCTGCGTTCAAGGGCAGCCCAGGATTTCCTGAGCTACTTGTCATTTAAAGGAACTGCAGCTGTAGGTACATGAGATAGCTCTGATCATAGATAGAGCCCTCAGGCTGAAGATTTGATGAAACTGGCTCTGGTACCCAAAAGATCGCACACAATAGCACAGTGCTTGCTACTACTGTCAAAACTCTGATGTGAAGAACCAAATTCCACTAGAGGGAGTGAAAAGAGCCGGGAAGGATCATAGAGACGCTGACTCTACGCAGGGTCCCACCACCAGGACTTTTCAGTCACTACGGAATCTTCTTGTCTCCCCACCTACAAAATGGGACTAAACTATAAAATATTTTTAAAGGAAAATCACCTTAAAATCCTTTGTTGGAAAATGCTATACAGTGCACAAGTATTATCTTCATCATCCATTGAACCTTTGTACTTTTTTCTCTATCCTGAGGGAAATAATAAATTGACATATTTTCTATCATCAGAGATCCTTTTAAGACCACAATGTGATTGCACTCCGGTATAGCTCACACTTATCCCCATTAAAAACACACAAAGGGGTGAAAGCAGGGAAAGAAATAGGTAGGCATAAAGGGCAGCTCAGATACACTGTTGCACAACATGGACGCTCTCTCCTGACGCGCCCCAGCCTCTAAGATGGGGAATGAACCACCGCACAAAGAATCAGCAAACGGGCCCTGCACAGGTTGCAGTTGAAACTGCTGCTCTGTGGGTAAAAGCACACGGGCTGCTCTCCCGAGTGGCCATTTGATTGCAGATCAGCTACGTGTTCTCCTGCTGCTCCAGCAACCCTGAGAGGCACCCTGTATCTTTTTAAGTGTTTGGTTTAGTTGGAAACATGGGACAGAAATCTGTTCCTCTTTGTGACACCCACATAGTAGCGCTGTAGGGTTTTTTTTTCTTCCTCTTTCTTCTATAAGGAATAAAGCCTCTTAAAAAATAAACCCAGACCTCCATTAAGACAAGTTTCTGGGTGGCCTGGGGGAGGGGAGAATCCTTCCACTTCACGTTCCTGCTCCTTCAGTTTGATCAGGTATGAGGTTTCTCCAGGCCGCCAAGCAATCCCAAGAAGAGAACGAAAGTGTTCCAAGGTGGTGGGGAAACGGGCACTCTTACATATTGCCGATGGAATGTTAGCTGCTGAAATTCTGTGGTGGGCAATTTGACGATCTCTCCCCAAGCCCTACTCTCAGGGCTCTACGCCTCCGCATGCATCAAGTGGCATATGTATAAGGTCGTTCACTGTAGTACTGTTTGCAATTGCCAAAGATTGGAAGCACCTCAAATACTCATCAATATCCATCAGTAGAGCTGGTTATATTATGATGCAAGCATACAAGGAAGTAAGAATGAGGAACTGGTATAAAATGATTTCCAAATATAATGTTAAGAGGAATAAAAAGAGTATGAGCTGTATGAGACTCCTTGTGTTAAAGAAGGAAAGGAAAATTTTACATACGTTGCTTGTGGGCCCCCATGAGATCAGGGCTCACACTTGTTTTGATTACTCTTCTGTCTTTAGGGACAGAAAATACTTTTGTTTCAGATGAGGAAAGGTCTTAAAATAAGTTTCAGTAAATGAAGGACAGCAGGAAAGTCAAGAAAATATTTTTCAAAAAATGAATTTAAAAACCTGTAGTCAAAGTTAAATACAGAACTTGATAGAAAATTTCGTAAAGAAATACCAGAAAATGTTAACAATGGAATTGAGAGTGACTCCCCCAGCTTCTTTATCTTTTTATCTATCAATTTTTCTATGAGGATGCATTTAATTGAGAATTTAACAACAAAACAAAATGCCACATTGAACTTAAATAGAATCAGTCGTACTCGGTGACTTTTTGAATGTTTGGTTTGAAAGAAGAGGGAATCAAGGATGGTTCTGAGATTTCCAGCTTAGAAATCTAAGTGGATGGTGTTGAGGTTAACCAAGATAAAGACTTGAGAAGACTGATAAGGAGATGGGCAGTGAACTTCACTATTAAAACGTTCCTTGGGGTTCCGGGTGTGAGCTGGCCTTAGGGCACCCTGAGAAATCTTTCCAGGCTTCAATAAACTCTCTAACCCAGTCTACTATAAAGAATGTCTAGTCATACTTCTACCAAGGGATCATCTGGGAGCTGCCCTTAAGGCACAGTCAACCGTATTTTCTTTTTCATTTATTTATTAATTCATTTATTTCTTGAGACAAGGTCAGTACAGCTACATACATGTTTCATGTTATTAAACTTGTGGTTTTTGGTAGTTTGTGGTCCATTTTAGGTAATATTAATTATTACTAGAATCAATCCCACTTTTCCTAAAACCCTAGGATGATTTTTTAAGCACATGGGTTGTTATATAAAATTGAAAATGATAGAATATACTCTTCATCTCTACTTCAAAGTCTCTGATGGGGAAGCATAATAGAATTCCCTACTTCTCTGAATAATTTAATGGATACTCAGGATTTTGTCCAGTAGATGGATTCCCAAAGAGTCTCCAGGACTTAATGGACTCCCCCCAAAAACAGACCTATTCAAATGGATTGGGAAATCTTACCTTCTCTATTGCCCTCTTATAGCTCTACCAAGAATATTGGCTGTTAAAGGCTTAGAAGAGTTCTACAATAAAAGCCTTGCTTAATTTTGTTTAAACCAGAGTTTTCTACTTTTATTTTGCTATATTACCCTCCTACTTCTTTTTAGACAGTTCCATTATTATTTCAAGAAACTACTGACTCATGGAGGACAGTTTAATACTGATCTGATGATGAATTCCCTTAAAAACAACATGCTTTCTGTTATTGTCGTTATTGTTGCTATTTACTAAGTACTTGAAATATGCCAAGCACTTTCTTAAGTGCTTAATGAAAATGATTTTATTTAATCCTCACTGTAACTCTATGATGTAAGTACCACTGTAATCTTCACTTTGCAGATGAGGAAAATGAGGCCTTGAGACATTAAGAAATCTTCCTGAAGTCAAACCACCTGTAAAGTAGCAGAGTTGGCATTCAACCATTTCTGACTGACTCTGGAGACCTGAACTCCTCTTGTAGCCTGGGATTTAGAAAAGTCCTTCTTGATGGTGTTTAAATCTATCTCTGGACCAGGTGTTTAAAGAGTAGAACAATCATTTTATGAAGGGCTGTGAGGAGCAAGGAACAGAGGAAAAAACAGCTCAGGGTAGAAAGTACAGGGGCCACTTGCACCTTGCTTCTTCCCACCTGGCCCTTCTCTCTTAGGTATTGTATGGTCTCTTAAAATAAGCCTCAGTTTCCTCATCTGATTAATGGACATACTGATACATCTCAGGGTTGTGGTAAAGCTTGAAGTTAAAATCTGTGGCTGAGCAGAATGGCTCACGCCTGTAATCCCAGCACTTTGGGAGGCCAACGCGGGTGGATCACCTTAGGTCCTGAGTTTGAGACCGGCCTGGCCAACATGGCCAAACCCCATCTGTACTAAAAATAAAAAATTACCTGGGTGTGGTGGTGTGCACCTGTAATCCAAGCTACCCAGGAGGCTGAGGGAGGAGAATCACTGGAACCCAGAGGGAAGAGGCTGTAGTGAGCTGAGATTGCAGCACTGCACTCCAGCCTGGGTGACAGAGCAAGACTCCGTCTCAAAAATAAATAAATAAATAAATCTGCAAGGTGCTTATAGTACAATGCTTCAGCATGCTGATCTGAGGTACAAGTGCCTGTCACATGTAAGACATGAAGTAATGCTGATTATATGACCTTGGACAAGTTTCTAAACCTCTCCATGTCTTTAGTTTCTTCGCAGGTATAATGGGGATAACAATGTCACCTACATCATGGTGGTCACTGTGAATGTATGACAGGTTAACACTTAGAGCACATAGTAAGCACTGAACGGGTTTGCCATTTTTACTGTTTCCCTACACGTGGCTAACACTATGGAGCAGCTTCAGAGAACACATCTAGAATCCTGCCACTAGAACGAAAGGCACCAGACTTTCCAACTCCAAAGACTCTATTGTCTACAAGCACACTATCGCTCTTCCATCCACACAATTGTCATGTGCTTCAAAAAAAGAGCTAGACTATGGGTGCCAGTAACTCTTGAGCAAAGTTCCTTAAAATTTAAGGGAGAATAATTTTGTAAAGAATCCTTAATTCCTCTTTTAAGTGAATGTTGATTTGACCTGACAACAGGCGACCTGTGAAGTTGTATAAATGGCCTGTTACCACTGCTGCAGTTGGTTTCTACATGGCCCAACCAAAAGAGAACAAAGAAACAATCTTATCACTTCGCCATCTCTGCCCTCATCACAGATAATTCCTAAGCCCATGACATACACACTGGTGTGCTATGATAGGGCACCACATTGTGAATTGTCATCTAGGCAAGGAAACACTATCAAGCTTCTCATCAACTATCAACACTATCGCTATCTTCCTAGATTTCTGTACAGTCTTCCTAAATTTCCCCCAAAATAAAGGCACTTTGGAATGATGATGCTGAAGCATTTACAATGGACAACTGGAATCATTACATTTAACTGGGTGCACAAAAATTGAGCTTACTAATTAATTGCCTTGGTTATTAGAAAATCTTATTTGCTTTCACTCACAATGAAACATTTCTAAACAATGTATTTTACTGCACTTATTTTATAAAATAAAATGTAACACTAATTCAAAGTGAATACTTTGTAAAACATGGAAAAATATAAAGAAAATTTCAAGAGTCTAAACATTGGCATCTCTCCCAAATTCATGTGTTGAAATCCAAGGTGACAGTATTAAGAGGTGGGGCCTTTTCAGAGGTGATTAGGTCATAAGGGCTCTGCCCTTAAAAAGAGGTCTCAGGGAGCTAAGTGGCCCTTCCACCATGTGAGAAAACAGCTCGAATGTCCCATCTATGAGGACTAGGCCCTCATGAGATACCAGATCTGCTGGTGCTTTGATCTTGGACTTTCCAGTCTCCAGAACTGTGAGAAATAGGTGCTAAATGTTTAATACCCACCCAGTCTATGGTATTTTGTTATAGCTGTCCAAATGGACGAACTCAAAAATAAAACTCATGCATAAGCTTCCAACTTGCTGTAAAACCCTGCCAATGCAGGGCCGGGCACAGTGGCTCATGGCTGTAATCCCAGCACTTCGGGAGGCCGAGGTGGGTGGATCACAAGGTCAAGAGATCGAGACCATCCTGGTCAACATGGTGAAACCCCGTCTCTACTAAAAATACAAAAAAATCAGCTGGGCATGGTGGTGCATGCCTATAATCCCAGCTACTCAGGAGACTGAGGCAGGAGAATTGCCTGAACCCAGGAGGCGGAGCTTGCGGTGAGCCGAGATAGCGCCATTGCACTCCAGCCTGGGTAACAAGAGCGAAACTCCGTCTGGAAAAAACAACAACAACAAAAAAACAAAAACCCTGCCAATGCTTCGGCCTTTTCAAGACACATATGTAACCGTACACCTTTGTATATATTTCACAAAATTAGAATGCTATGTGCATACTGCTTGATAAACTGCTTTTAAAGTGTTGAAATTATATCATGAGCATTTTTCCACCATTAAACATTTTTCGAAAATATTTTAATGGCTAAATGATGTCCCATTATGTGCATACAAAAAAATTTATTTCAAAACTTTCCTATTGCTAGACTTTTATGTTATTACCAAAATGTTAGCGTCACAAATAACTGTGATAAATTGCCTTGTACATATCTTCTAATACCTGTTTCTGTTTGTGAACTTAACATTCCAGGAGTAGAATTATTGACTGATAAAGAATATGTGCATTATAAATACAGTTGGCCTTATTTGGGGCTATAGTTTGACTGTATAATGAAAAGAAAAAAAAAGTAAGAAGAATAAAATCCCCCAATTCTCTAACATCCAAGTACGTTAATGAACCAGACCATGAGCTACCTTTTCAGCTTTACATCTAAAGGTTCTCACTATCCTTTCTCCTTTCCTCCTGCCTCTTTCCTCACACATTTCCCAGAGAGACTGGGGTCCCAGGCATTGGAGCACTTGCTATTCTTTTTAAAAGACTTTGTTTCTAATGTGGAATAATAATTGTATGTACAATTATTGTAATATCATTTTAGTGTTTATATTATACTTATATAATATATAATATAAATGTAATATTTATTTATAATTGTAATAGTTATTGTAATAAATATATAGTAAATATAATACCTATTCAATGATTATTTGGGAACAATATATGTTTACAATGTGGAATGATTAAATTTGGCTAAGAAACAAATCCATATCCTCAAATACCTATCATTTTTTGTGATGGAAACACTTAAAATCTACTCTTTTTAGCAATTTTGAAATATACAAAGCATTATTATTTTCATAGTCACCATTCTGTGCAATAGATCAGCAAAGCTTATTTCTCCTGTCTAACTGAAACTTTGGATTCTTTGATCAATATTTCCTTTTTCCCATCCACTCCCCGCCCCCAGCCTCTGGTAACTATCATCCTACTCTCTACTTCCATGAGCTCAACGTTTTTAGATTCCACACATAGGTGAGATCATGTATTGATCTTTCTGTGCTTGGCTTTAATGAATTGAAATGAGTATTTTGAAGAGATTTCTGCACTCCCATGTTTAATGAATACTATTCACAATAGTTAAGACACAGAAGCAACCTAACTGCCATCATCAGATGAGTACATTGAAAAAATAGAGTACACACACAAAGGAATACCATTCAGCCTTAAATGAGGTGAAATCTATCATCTGCAACAAGATGGATGAATCCTTGAAGATATTATGCTAAATATGTAATATGTAATAAGTAAAATAAGCCAGCCATTTGATACCTTGAATTATCGTTGAGTTTTAACAGAACTGAGCCTCTGTTCCATCTGCTCTCTCCACCCAGAGCACCCTTTTCATGCTATTGAGTGCCTACCTTCTCTGCAAGCCCCATCTGCTTTTGAACAAATAACTTCATTTCTTTGTGCCTCAGTTTCCACACTCATCAGATGGACATATGGATGTTACTTGCCTTAGAATATTGTTTGAGTTTCAATAAGTTAATATTTATAAAGGGCTTAAAATAAGACTTGCTCAAACTCTAAATATGCCCAACAAATGTTAGTTGTTTAATAATATTGTTACTTGACATACTATCTCATCTCTGTTGCTCGATCAATTTATACATAATTCCATTTAGTCTTTAGGAGAACTTCCAAGCTCTAGGATTTCATTAACTGATTGCAGAGGTAAAAATCTGTAAGAGACCTCAGAGATCATCTATAGCTGTGTTCACTGAAGTATAATCTGCTTGTATCAGAATCACCTGGGGAGCTTCTTAAAAATGCAAATGCCTGAGCCCGAACCCCATTCAACTGGTCCAGAATCACAGGTGGGGAACCTAGGAAAATGCACTTTTAACAAGCTCCCAGGTGATGATTAAGCAAATAAAGTTTGGTAATTCAGTCTAAAACTCTAGGTCTTCAGATGAGAGAACAAGGCCATAAAAGGTTAGTTAATTCTACTTAGATGAAAGCAGGAAGAAAAAAAGTCCATCTACGTTGAGAAATGAAAGAATTGCCATATCTCACATCACTAGTGAAACACAAATGATTTCAAGGATGCTTCAGTGATGCTGTGGTCCTGAGCTTTTGTGCTGAAATAAAGGAAGAACATGAGCTCAGATCAGGCTTAAAATGTGATTCCAGATCTGTTAGCAGGAAGACTGATCAAAGTTCGACCTAATTGTGTTCTCTCATTTATGGTCAAAATGTGAATCCCAATGAAGAATCGATCTCAGTAAACACACATCTATACCCTGCAGGACAAAGCAGCTTGCTCCTAATGAAGACATTTCTATTTTGTCTTGCTCATTTAATTTGACATTTGTCTTTTGGCAGAAGATGTATGACTGAGACAAGAAACAGAGGCGATACTGCTTTCCTTTTGGAACCACATGAAGAAATCTTATTTTATTTTAGGGGTGAGCGGATATGTGAGTCAAGGGAAGATTTCCTGTATACTTACTTCTGAGATACATGGTTCTATCTGAGGAAAAGCCATACAAAAAATGAAGTCCATTTTAATTAGACTATTCATCAAGGACTATATCTATTTTTAAAAATGAACATAGTTGATTCTGAAGTTAAACACGACAGTGGTATTAGACTACCACACCCACTGATTAAATCGTGTTATTGGAACAGAGCTCCAATTTTAGATAAACAAAATTAAGACCTCTAAAAAAGATAATGACACTGTATTACCTGGTAAAGCACATGATATACTTCCAATATTAAAAAAGAAAATAAATTATCCACAATTGTTATTTGGAAAAATAAGAAATTGTAGTGTCCCTAGGAAATGGCTGTTGCTATGGTTTGTTTTTGAGACAGGGTTTTGTTCTGTTACCCAGGCTGGAGAGCAGTGATACAATCACAGCTCACTGTAATCTCAACCTCCTGGGCTCAAGTGAGCCTCCTACCTCAGCCTCCCAAGTAGTTGGGACTACAGGCATGTGCCACCACGCCTGACTAATTTTTAAACTTTTTTCGCAGAGACAGGATCTCACTATGTTGTCCTGGCTGGTCTCATAGTCCTGGGCTCAAGTGATCCTTCCAGCCTAGCCTCCCAAAGTGCTGGGATTATAGGCATGAGCCACCATGCCTAGCTGTTGCTATGTTTTTATTGTCGCTGTAGTACTATTCCTTAAGAGGAAATTAAATTATTCAAGTGTTCACAGTGCACATGGGCCCACTGTCTCAGGACGGTTATGTTATGTCTTGGCTAATATTGCCCCTGCATCTTAGTGGGACAGCTGCTTGAGAGGGTGTGTTATACACACAAACACAGCACAGGCTTGGTCAAGTGTCTGCAATGTGGCGAGAATGTGCCCCAGAAATAGTACTTTATCCACTTTCCCTTTTACTCAGTGGTTACAGGCAGAATCATATTGCCTTTTGGCAGTCTGTCCTCCAAACCAGAAGTTTACAAAAGCAGCATGGATCACAGAAGAGTGGCCATTCAGGTTAAGGCAAAAGATAGTGGCAAAAAATAAAAAATAAAAAAAACCAAAAGAGTGGCCACAATATTCACAATCATCCAAAGGATTGCAACTTGGGGTGCACAACATTTTGGGGACCATCAAGAACATGCCTTTGCTTCTGCTTCTCCCGACTTCCATCTCCACCCTGCCCATCACCCCCTCCTCAGCCCATAACCGGCTTCTCTCTCACTAACAGACTCTGTAGGAACTGGTTTCTGTTGGCTTTGGCTTCGAAATGTTTAAGGGGCCAAAAGGCTGGAATAATCAAACATCTTGCCTCTGCTTCCTCAGAATTTCACAACTCCCCCTTAATCTTGAAGATCTCAAGGATTTAGTGGCTGATAACCAGTTTTCACTCCGTTGCAAAATTCATCGCACCCACTTTCACAGGACCAGGCTGCTAGAGGATGGACTTCTGGCACGCTGGAAAATCTTCTCACATCAGACTGTACATTTCCCCGCCTGGTGTACTTCTCAGGCAATGTGTCCTTTGGTAGCTATAATCTATGGGGATAATTTCATCAAAGTGTGGACCATCTCCATTTCTTACATTCCTTGCACAATAATCACAAAGTGTATTCCATTCTACATTTTTACCTAATTCAAAGACTGTAACCTAAGTGGGATGAAACTGTTTATATTGGGCCAGGACAAATAACCTGCAGATACCGAAGAGGTTTTTTTTTTAACCCATGTGATGCATGTATTTGTGAGCTATGATTTAAAAACAAAAATGGAAACTGGTTTTGTTATCACCGGTTCAGTCCCAGCTAATGCTTAGGACGTTGATATTTACATTCCCATCTATGCATTTCAATAATAGATTTTATTTAGAAAAAAAGACCTAATATGAGCTCGCACACTTGGCTAGTTTTTCACAATGACTCAGTACTGGTTTTGCTGCGCTGGAAATAGAACATTCTCATTTTTCCTTCCCATGTGAATAAAATTGCTTTGAATCTGTCAAGCTTCATCCTGTGAATGTAACGCATTCTCTTAATTTATCAAAATAATTTTCGATTTTAATTTTTGCCAATCAATTTTTTCTTGTTATCTAGTATAACAAGCATGTTATTCTGGCATTAAAGTCATGTATACAGTGTAAAACTATTCTAGCACAAATTCTAGAAATACACTCAATATGCTAAAACTGGCAATGCACTGATAATAATTTTCTCTTTTAGTCATCCCAATCAGCCAGGCCCTCCTGCTTATTTTACTACTTTTATGTCACCAAGTTACACAAGAAAGACAAATTGCCAAGACATGTGCCCTTTGCTTTAGACTTTTGTATCAGATTATGCTTACTATAGGGGTCAATTAGATTAACCTGATTAAGAGTCAGATGATATTTATTGGTGTTTGTCATTGATATGCCAATAACATCTGTGGCAATATTCTAAATGCTAATAAACTGATGGCTTGGTGGAAAGTACCTTTATTTAAAAACCCTAGGAAATGTATTTAATTGTCTGTGATATCATCATCAAATGACATATGGCCACATTTTAAAAGTATTTTATATTTATTTAATGATTATATACTTAATTTGAAAACCTTAAAATTAAAATAATAACAATGAAGAGAAAGGAGTAATGTCTTAGATATTTGATAAGATATAAAATGTTCATGATAAGTAAACATTTTAAATGACTATTCCAATCCTTTGAAATGTTATCTAATGTATTACATGTTAGAGAGAGTCATTCTACTAAAAGAGCATCAATACTTAAATTATAAATAAAAAATTTAGAAATAACTCAATTTACTTTCAAATAATAAATAATCTTTGAAGAAAAAAACTACAGCAATTTATTTTTTATGAAAGGAGTATTTGTAGTTACTTTATCATATACTTTTTTCAGTAAAAGGGGAATTAAACTATTACAGGACACCTTGTTAAGTAATTATATAGCAACATCACTGTGCAATTAAATAGCCATCAGTCCCTGCAGCTGAGAAATTTCAGGTAATTATTCAAAGATAATTTAATAGGAGAATTACTGTATTCAAGCAAGCATTAACTAGTAATCTACCTCAATTAAAGCATCCAATTAATTTCAGAACCTTGATAACAGTTGCCTTTGGCAAAACTATCCTTTGCCCTCATTTGATCCTACATAGACAATATTCCTTAAACACTATATAAAGTGAATTTGCTTCTCCTGAAAGTATAGTCTATTAATAATAGCATCCTGAGAAATTAAACAAATGAAAACATAAAAAATATTGCCTTTTCCCTCCATCTCATTTGTACCTTCTACCCAGACGATTATGCAGAAATTGATCAAGGCTGATTTGGATTCTGGAGCATCAACTTTCTCAATTTTCATTGTAAATAGTAGAAAACGTGTCAGTACTGGACATTTTCACAAGGGGCTTTTGTTTTCAGACTGATTTGTTCATTGGACAAACTACCCTAGGGAAACATGCCCCTACGAATTTGGTGTGATAGTGGTGGAGCTAACAACGAGTGTGCAGAGACTCTTCTGAATGGGATTTCCCTGCTCCTGTTTTCACCTGATCTTTGTGCACAATAGAAAAAGCCTCAGCTTTGGAGTCAGGTGGGTTTTGAAAATGCAGAGAAGAAATCGTTTTTATGTTGTTCTGGGGACTGCTAATCTTGTTGAATCTTAAGTCTTACAAAGGATGTAATTTTCTTAAAATAAGTCAGCATTTTGAAAGCTGTTTGCTATTCGAAAACTGTTTGTCTAGCTTTCAAACTGTCCCTTAAGAGCCATCGTGGCTTTGACCCACTCACAGCTCTACTGGGTTCTTTGGTAGGTCACTCAGCCTTTCTGGGGGCGAACATGGAGGCTCTTCTAAGGGGCCATTTTCAACCCAATAGCAAGTGTCCTCCTCACTGGTGATCTCACACTCTGGGTGGTCCACTTACAGTAGTATCTTGAACTCACTTTCCTCAAGACTGAATTAAAGGTAGCATAAGGCTGACCACAAAAGGGAAAAGTACGTGGGTTTGGCTGTGTGTCTTGTCAGATGATCAGAAGTGCCAAAAACACCTACATGGTTTGTCTCTAGCCATCACTGCAAAGCTCCTGGAGCTCTCACAGCAGCTGTGGAAAATGGATAAGAAAAGACTGTGCAGATGTCCACAGATGACTCAGAAATATTGCAGGCTTATCTCCCCTCCTCCTCATTCAGCAGCAGCCTTCATCTCCAACATTATGCCGTGGCTTCCTTTCTACCTTTAGCTCCATTTGGAAAATGACCCCATCTGGCTGTTTACTCTGGTTCTCACATGTTGTTTTTTAAGGACTGTTTCCAGTATTTCCCTTGGTGGGCAACATAGTCCGGCTGGAGGCAGTAAGTCCCCAGTCCAGCTCAGGACCCTGGGACTAGTCCCCAACCCAGCACAAGCCTCCTTTGTAAAAGATGGGACACAGAAATGGTTGTCAGAGGTTATGGGACTGGAAAACTGTTATTCAGGACGTGGATTAGGGTGAGGTGTGTGAGGCTGAGCCTGGCATGTGATGGGTCAAATCCTGTCTGTTTTACATGTATGTATACATTGATAATGTTGCCTTACATGCCTTTAGTTCTTGATCACTAGAATAGATAAATATGTGCAGTCACTCCACTCCTAATCTTTATTTCCTAAAATTTCTAATAAATCCATGGTTTATGTTTTCTTCACTAAATGTGTAATCACCTTTCCACTTTGGTCAATGGATTTTCTCTTCCTTCCTTCCTTCCTTCCTTCCTTCCTTCCTTCCTTCCTTCCTTCCTTCCTTCCTTCCTTCCTTCCTTCCTTTCTTTCTTTCTTTCTTTCTTTCTTTTCTTTCTCTCTCTCTTTCTCTTTCTTCCTTAACGTTCTGGGATAAATGTGCAAAACGTGCAGGTTTGTTACATAGGTATACATGTGCCATGGTGGTCTACTGCACCTATCAACCCATCATCTAGGTTTTAAGCCCCACATGCATTAGGGGCTTAAATGCTCTCCCTCCCCTTGACCCCCATCCCCTGACAGGCCCTGGTGTGTGATGTTCCCCCCCCTGTGTCCATGTGTTCTCATTGTTCAACTCCCACTTATGAATGAGAACATGCGGTGCTTGGTTTTCTGTTCCTGTGTTAGTTTGCTGAGAATGATAGCTTCCAGCTACATCCATGTCCCTGCAAAGGAGATGAATTCTTCCTTCTTTATGGCTGCATAGTATTCCATGGTATATATGTGCCACATTTTCTTTATCCAGTCTATCACCGATGGGCGTTTGCGTTGGTTCCAAGTCTTTGCTATTGTGAATAGTGCTGCAATATACATACGTGTGCATATGTCTTTATGAATGATTTATAATCCTTTGGGTATATACCCAGTAATGGGATTGCTGGGTCAAATGGAATTTCTATTTCTGGTCCTTGTGGAATTGCCACACTGCCTTCCACAATGGTTGACTAATTTACACTCCACCAACAGTGTAAAAGTGTTCCTATTTCTCCACATCCTCTCCAGCATCCGTCGTTTACTGACTTTTTAATAATTGCCATTCTAACTGCTGTGAGATGGTATCTCATTGTGGGTTTTTTTTTTCCAATTTTTTTAATTGCATTTTAGGTTTTGGGGTACATGTGAAGAACATGCAAGATAGTTGCATAGGTACAAACATGGCAGTGTGATGTGCTGCCTTCCTCCCCATCACCTATATCTGGCATTTCTCCCCATGCTGTCTCTCCCCAACTCCCCACCCCCCACCGTCCCTCCCCTATTTCCCCCAACAGACCGGTTTTGATTTGCATTTATCTAATGCTTTGGTCGATTTTCTAGTAACTAAAGAGTAAGTCACTTTTCTACTGCAAATGATACCATCTGTGCTATAAATAGCAAACAGCTTTCAAAATCCTAACTTATTTTAAGGTAGTTGCATCATTCATGAGACTTAACGTATTTTAATATAATTTTAGGTTTTGGAAATTCATATGAGAATTTTTTTTGGTCACTGACATGGTTTCTTCTTAATTTTAACTGACTTCAGACACAACTTGTAACTTGCAGCTTCCCAGTGAAGAGCAAGAGTTGAGTTTAGCAACTGTTTGGACCAGCCAAGTAACAGGTAAGATGACACACCCAGGGCTTCTGTGCCCTGATACATCTGGCACATAGTAGGCTCAAAGCATATCGATGATATGAATGAATCCCCACCTTTTCCCCAGTACCAGGCTCTTCCCTCTATGTTTCTTGGATGGTCTAATCAGTGTGCAGTGACATCATTAACTCAAGAAAGTTGTATTAACCACTGGACCAATCCACTATTTTCCTGTTACATTGATATTAACCAACAAAAAGGGCTAGCCTTTCTAAGGCATACAAACAGGCAAACAGAAATGCCAATTTCAATGTTTTATATCTTAGTCCATTTGGACTCAAGAGAATTAAAGAACTGAAAAAATATCAAAGAGAAAATTAAATAAAATACCAAAGAGAAATTAATGATGTTCCCTCCCACAAAGGAATTTGTTAGCATAAATATATTGATGAGCTCCAAGACACAACTTGAAAGACACTTTAAGTTACACAGGAATCATCAGTTAACTGTTGACATTCAGAATTGAATCACACCTCCATCAAACCCATAGTCACCAGTGCATTCCCAGCACACACAATCCACATGATTAGAGCAGGTAACGACTTCTCCAAAATAACCACAAAATGTCCAAAGTCTTTAATTCATTCTGTCTCACACCTCTTACTATTCTAATTATCATTGCTTTTGGAGCAAGTTACCTGCATTTACCTGATTTAAGTTACCTGCAATTTTTTTTAGAATTATAAACGGTATACTTTGCTTTTCCCTGTCATGTCATAGAACTCTGTTACTAACCACATTTTTGAAAAATCCTTTAGAAGATTCAATAAGAAATTTTAAAACCCTAGTGGGTTTTATACTGCTGCAAGCTCTCTGCATCCCCTAAATAAAGAAGCCCATAATTGATTAATAAAAAGCTAAGTAATTTTGGTATTAATGTGATCCCCTGGGAGGCCCCCATAATCACAAGTAGCAGGCCAGTCACAGCATTGCTCAATTATACATCCCAGTAAATAATCTGCAAATCAACAAACCCTATAAGGGGATTTTCAGCATTTCCAATTTGTTAATCCACGATAAATTCCTCTCAAAGGTCAGACAAAGCCCAGTTGCTTTCATATTTTGAGGATCCTGGTTTATTAAAAATGCTTTGAAACAGTTACCAAATCATTTTATATTTAAAATGATTATGCCTAACACATTAGTGCTATAAATATATACCCACAATACAATGCTATATGACTGTCTATATAAAAATATATTTATAAAACTTTCTATTTGCAGGGCAGTACAAGTGCATGGCGTGGTATTGGGACACTGTCTTCTCTCTGACCTGTCGGAATAGCTCTGTGACTCAACGTGCTGGCCCACTGGAGGCCCTGGGTGAGTATGAGGCCTGGGCCAGGGGCCCAGGGTCTTCTTCTTTTCCCACTGGGCTCAGGTGTATTCAGTAAGCATGTCGCAAAATGAAAATCCCAGTCTCTGCTCCCATTGAGTTGCTCTTGTTAAAAAATTTTAAGAGAAGATTCATTATAATTACCTAGAGGAACACAACTCAGTGCTTAGACCATTCATACCTTCAAAAGTGCTCTTTTCTAAATCACACTTTTTTTTCTGTTAAATCTAAGTTCTCTCTTCAACCTGACCTCATCAAAGATTAGTGATTCTCCCTTCTAGAATTTTTAAAGTTTATTGTCACTCTCTATAACCCCACTTTCTTTGTTGTTAGGGAGCACTAATTTCTTTAAATTTCTTCAGCCAGACATGGGCTGTCTTTATCCTCTGAAATACTAAAATTGTCGCATTCAGTGCTTCAAGCAAAAGTCAGTAAAGAGAAATAATGTAATTTGCATAGTATTTTAAATGAAGAAATACATATGATTGATTTAATCACATGTGTAGTATAAAGCTCTCCTGTAAAGAAATATCACCATTTGCCTATCTCTTTATTAGATTTTGTAGAAGATACAAAGTATAACAAATGAGCCTTCATGTAATACTCAATATAAGAACAGCTCTTATAAATCAATGTGAAAAAAATAAACATGGCAAAAGGAAAATGACCCAGGGGCAAGAATAGGATATTTCTAAAGAATAATTATAAGTAATCAATTATTACATGAAAGGAGTTTATCTTCAGTAGTAATCAGTAAAATACATATTCAAACAATAACAATATAGGATTTTCATCTATCAATATATATATTTTAAAATGACAGTAGAGATGGTGAGGGGCTGGGAAGTGAGTATTCCTCCATACTTCCGGTGCAAACATAAGTTGGTAGTACCTTTCTTGAGAGGAGTTTTGCAGTATAAATTAAAAGCCTTAACATTTAAAACTTCTAACATAGTAACTCTAGGAATTTATCTTAAGGAAAGTCCTTATCCTAAGAATGTGCAGAGATACGGAGATGCTTATGACACCCATTTCATAACAGCAGGAACTGAAAACAACCTCAATATCTGATAATAAGGAGACTAGTTTAGTATCATATAATATACCCAAATGAAGAAAACCATGTTCCATTAAAAATGATGTTGTAGAGAATATTTAATGGCATAAATGCTTTCTGAATGTATTAAGGTAAAAAATATAGGTAAAGACCACTAAATATGTTGCCATTTAACATTCTCCTTAATGTAATTGTTAATGACGCTGTATTCACTCTACCTTACAGATGCCACATAGCTGACATCACTTCTTTCCTAATGTTTGATAGGAAAATCTATACTTTATGATGAACATCCTGGAACACACTTTTTACACATGTATCTGATGACCTCCAGTTTATTGCTAACAGTTGGATTACAGGCATAAAGGATAAAAAGACTAATAAGAAATGTGACAGATGTTATCAACATTTACACACTATTTTTTAAAAAGATGGGCAACTCCTGGCCTTCCCTTTTGCACAGTACTGGTTACCCATCTTTTTGCTTAGGGAAAAAGAGGTAATATATGGTTTTTATTTATATTTACTTTATTATAGGCAAGAATGATCACACATACTATCATATTTTCATGTATTTTTTAACTATTTATATTTTGTCTGTAAAAGGTTCATACCGCCCTTTTAAAAATGGAAACATCTCAAATGGAAATTAGAACAGTCTCCTCAGTGTCTTTACTGAAATATTTGCCGAGTAGATTATAACTCTAAGTCACAATGAGATTGGTTTGCTGCTTCTGTGGGCCTGAATATAGGTTCTATCCTTGGAACTAAAGGATCTTTAGAGCCTAATCCTTGGACACCACTGCCAATTTACTTACTTCTTTAGATCAAACCATATTTTATCTCATGATGAACTAAACAGAGACGCTGCATTTTACTTCTGGTACTATAACACAGGTCTCGGAATTTAGTGATCATGGAATCCATGTAAATGAGCCAACACAGACCTATTTGAATTTAGTTCTTAAAGACATTTATTTATTTGCAGTTGTGGATACTTTTCTTGACTGCCCCAAAGCTTTGACATAGAAAAGGTGAAGTTACTTTTTTCTCAACCAACCTTTGAGTGTCAATTGTCAATGTGGATTTGATGTGTTAAGAAAGTTTAAGTTAAAAAGAAATGTAGACCTTTAACCTTACTACAGCAATTTCTTCACCTTACTGAAATATAAGATTTTTTTTGAAAACATTCTGCATCTGTCAACATACTGAATTTATTCTGTCAACATATCAAATGGCAGAGCTACTGGGATGAAAGACTAAGTGAGAAATTGATGTCTAACTAAAATGCTGAACATTAAGTGACTTTTGGGATGCTGAGAATTATTCTGGCTCAATACTATGTAGGAAAAGCTTAGGAAACCCAGATAGCAGCAGGAGGCACAGAGAGAGAAGCGGAAGTAGTTGGGTCAGTGATGTAATATCTGGTTCTTTAGTGGTATAATGAAAAGAGCAATGGTACGGCTTAAAAGCCCTGAATAAGTTTGAATTTCAGTTCCAATTACTACTTGTGAGACCTTAGGCAAGTCAATTTACTTTTCTAAGCCTCAGCTTCTCTTTTGTAAAACAGAGAATATTACAAACAACTCTATGCACATAAACTAGTAAACCTGGAAGAAATGGATAAATTCCTGGACACTTGTGTCCTCCCAAGCCTGAACCAGGAGGAAGCCGAAACTATGAATAGACCAATAACAAGGTCTGAAGTTCAGGCAGCAATTAAAAGCCTACACAAAAAAAGCCCAGGTCCAGATGGGTTCACAGCCGAATTTTACCAGACACACAAAGAGGAACTGTTCCCATTCCTTCTGAAACTATTTCAAATAATCCAAAAAGAGGAAATCCTTCCCAAATCATTTTATGAGACCAACATCATCCTGATACCAAAACCCAGCAGAGACTCAACAAGAAAAGAAAACTTCAGGCCAATATCCATGATGAACATAGACGCACATATCTTCAATAAAATACTGGCAAGCCCATTGCAACAGCACATCAAAAAGCTTATCCACCATGATCAAGTAGGATTCATCCTGGGGAAGCAAGGCTGGTTCAACATACGCAAGTCTATAAACGTAATTCACCACATAAACAGAACCAAACACAAAAATCACATGATTATCTCAATTGAAGCAGAGAAGGCCTTTGACAAAATTCAACATCCCTTTAAGCTAAAAACCCTCAATAAACTTGGCATTGATGGAACATATCACAAAATAATAAAAGCTATTTACAACAAACCAACAGCCAATATCATATTGAATGGGCAAAAACTGGAAGCATTCCCTTTGAAATCTGGCACTGGACAAGGATACCCTCTCTCATCACTCCTATTCAATATAGTACTGGAAGTTCTAGCCAGAGCAATCAGGCAAGAAAAAGAAATAAAGGGTATTCGAATAGGAAAGGTGGAAGCCAAATTGTCTCTATTTGCAGACGACATGATAGTATATCTAGAAGACCCCATCGTCTCAGCCCAAAAACTCCTGAAACTGGTAAGCAACTTCAGCAAAGTCTCAGGATACAAAATCAATGTGCAAAAATCACAAGCATTCCTATATACCAATAACAGACTGAAAGAGAGCCAAATCAAGAACGAACTGCCATTCACAATTGCTACAAAGAGAATAAAATACCTAGGAATACAACTAACAAGGAACGTAAAGGACCTCTTCAAGGAAAACTGCAAACCACTGCTCAATGAAATAAGGGAGGACACAAACAGATGGAGAAACATTCCATGTTCATGGTTAGGAAGAATCAATATTGTGAAAATGGCCATACTGCCCAAAGTAATTTACAGACTCAACGCTATCCCCATCAACCTACCAATGACCTTCTTCACAGAACTGGAAAAAAACTACCTTAAACTTCATATGAAACCAAAAGAGAGCCCACCTAGCCAAGTCAATTCTAAGCAAAAAAAACACAGCAGGAGGCATCACACTACCGGACTTCAAACTATACTGCAAGTCTACAGTAATCAAAACAGCATGGTACTGGTACCAAAACAAGAGATATAGACCAATGGAACAGAACAAAGGCTTCTGTTCGGCACACAGCTTCTGCATGGCAACACAACATATCTACTACCATACAATCTTTGATAAACCTGACAAAAACAAGCAATGGGGAAAGAATTCCCTGTTTAATACACGGTATTGGGAAAACTTGCTAGCCATGTGCAGAAAGCAGAAACTGGACCGCTTCCTGACACCTTACACTACAATTAATTCCAGATAGATTAAAGACCTAAATATAAGACCTGGCACCATAAAAACCCTAGAAGAAAATCTAGGCAAAACCATTCAGGACATAGGAGTAGGAAGGACTTCATGACCAAAACACCAAAAGCATTGGCAACAAAAGCCAAAATAGACAAATGGGACCTAATCAAACTCCACAGCTTCTGCACGGCAAAAGAAACAGTCATTAGAGTGAATCGGCAACCAACAGAATGGGAAAAAATTTTTGCAGTTTACCCATCTGACAAAGGGCTGATATCCAGAATTTACAGAGGACTCAAACAGATTTACAAGGAAAAAACAAACAAGCCCATTCAAAAATGGGCAAAGGATATGAACAGACACTTCACAAAGAAAACATACATGAGGCCAACAAACATATGAAAAAATGCTCATCATCACTGGTCATTAGAGAAATGCAAATCAAAACTACATTGAGATATCATCTCATGCCAGTTAAAATGGCGATCATTAAAAAATCTGGAGACAACAGATGCTGGAGAGGATGTGGAGAAATAGGAACACTTTTACACTGCTGGTGGGAGTATAAATTAGTTCAACCATTGTGGAAGACAGTGTGGTGATTCCTCAAGGACCTAGAAATAGAAATTCCATTTGACCCAGCAATCCCATTACTGGGTATATATCCAAAGGACTATAAATCGTTCTACTATAAGAACACATGTACATGAATGTTCATTGCAGCACTGTTTACAATAGTAAAGATCTGGAACCAACCCAAATGCCCATCGATGATAGACTGGACTGGGAAAATGTGGCACATACACACCATGGAATATTATGCAGCAATCAAAAATGATGAGTTTGTGTCCTTTGTAGGGACATGGATGAATCTGGAGAACATCATTCTCAGCAAACTGACACAAGAACAGAAAATGAAATATCACATATTCTCACTCATAGGCGGGTGATGAACAGTGAGAACACATGGTCACAGGGAGGGGAGCACTACACACTGGGGTCTATTGGGGGGAATAGGGGAGGGACAGCGGGGGGGGGGAACTGGGGAGTTATAGCATGGGGAGAAATGCCAGATGTGGGTGAAGGGGAGGAAGGCAGCAAATCACACTGCCACGTGTGTACCTATGCAACTATCTTGCATGTTCTGCACAGGTACCCCAAAACCTAAAATGCAATAAAAAAAATCCCTAACAGAGTTGTTGAAAAGGTCAGAGTGCTTTTAATACTAAAAGATCTATAGCAGCGATCCTCAAGTGAGGGTGAATTTTCATACCTGGCAATGTCTGGAGATTTTAGCTGTTACAACCAGGAGCAGGTACTCTGGCATCTATTGGGTAAAGCCAGAGATGGTGTTGACCATTCCACGATACACAGACCAGCCCCTCACAACAAAGACTTATCTGCTCCAAAAAGTCAATGGTTCTAAGGCTGAGCTACCAGTGCCTTTGGCTTCACTGCTGCATTCTTTGTTAACAGTTCAGAGTCTGATTAAGAGCTTGTTCAAGCAAACCTCAAGTAATTAAATCACAGTAACTGCTTCTCTAAGTTCATGGCTTTTTCTAGAGTGATAAACTCTAGAAAAATCAGTCTTCTCTAACCAACATGTACAAATCACATCTCGATAAAGGAAGACCAGTAACTATGCATTAAACATGCTAAGGTCATGACACCTGACCTCTCAACAAGAGCTCTATTTCACATGAAATTGTGAAGAGATGTAGGTACACTTGTGAGCAACCACCAACAGAATGAATAGGAGAACATTTTAGAGCCTCATAGAAGTGAAACAGCTATTTGACTAGGCTGCTTGACTAGTTTTATTTTTTTCTACGTCTAAGTCCCTCTGAAAAGTGGGACTTGCCAAGAGCAGTCACAGTTCTGAAAGAAGATGGAAGCTCTGTGATCCCAGCTCTATCCAATGCCGTTGCTATCAAGGGGACATCACCTTACTCTTTCCCGTCCAGGTGAAGAACCATGAAGGAAAATGAGAATACGTGTTTTCTTACATATCCCGAACATGTGACATCATTGCACATTTTCACAAATGAAACAGAAAATACACCATTTCCAAATTACCACTGGAAAGTCCAGTTAGTTTCATCAAGAGTAAAATAGTAATTTAATGTTAAAAAAAATTATTCATACTGTGTGACTCGGACTGTGGGACTCTGCCTAAACATATAAACTGGTTTGACTGGTTAAGCCAGCCAAGGAGTTGGTGAATAGAAGTCACTGAAGGAGATGATACCCTTTTAGCCTTCTGGAGACAACATCTTAACCAGACTTTAAGTGAACCACAAAATTAGGTCTCTCTCTAAAAGTATTATGGGCAATTGTGAATGTTCAATTAATAAAAAGAGAAATGCCTTCATTTGCTTAGTATACAGGGATATGAAAAATAAGGAGAGGTGCACATACTCTTCAATAGACACAGGATTAAGTTCAGATAATTTAGTCAGAAATCCTATTTGAAGAGAAAGCTGTGTATCCAAATGACATTACCCCCTGTATCTGGTTGATGCAGAAAGTGCCTTAATTTTCCCTGACATATGAAAGAGGTAGATCTGGATGCTCAAATATTTACAAAATGTAAGCATCTTTACAGATTGTTATCAGATAAGGATTTGGAGCACATCTTTAAAGGCTATCGGGAGGGAACTGAACTTAGATCTTTCTTAGCTAACTTATCTAACACACTTCAAATACTTTAAAATAAAACTAATCCCTGCACTGGTGGGTTGAAAACTTTTTCTATCCCCAGGGCACTAAAATAATATCCTTTTGAACAGTAGGTGAAGTATTTTAGGTGATAGCTCTCTAGTTATAACAAGGCAAGTCAATTTTTAGGAATTAGGGATGCTAATCACAGTATCTCAAGATGTGCATTGCTGGAGAGTGAAAGACAAGACCAGCAACTGACATGACCGCAGTGTGCTATGATCCCGAGAAGGAGATATAAACGGGAGGGAGACTTGGCTTCATCTATCACAAAGGTCAAGATAATTGGCCACATACAGCAAAATCAACACCACTGGCTGTCTCCTAGCCTAGCGGATAAGCCTAGAAACTCAGCTTCCCGCTGAGCTAAGTGGTGGCAAGCCAAGGTGGAGGAGGAGAAGGTCTGAAAACATGCATGTAAGAATACAAGGCCCTGGCAATGATGCCATCAAATTCAGCATTAGAAATATATTACAATCAACTGTGACACTGTAGCTTGCCCCAAACACATAAGAAATGCTTCTGGGGTTTTATCAGAAGACTACATACTCTCTCATGTTTATGCTGCTCTACTCTTTTTTTGGACTGTAAAAGCTCTCGACATTATAGATGTACTTGTGTTAACAAATGAAACTATAATAAATGCAATTTATGGTTTAATGCCATTACTAAAATATGACTATATGAGAATTCAACTTCTCTTAAATGTTCCAATTAATCTTATAATTCGAAGCTAGGGTAAGCATTGACAAAAACAAAGGTGTCAGAAAATTTGCATAAAGGTGAAATAACTGAGTGATGAAAAGTAGATTGAGTTTGCTTATCTAGTAGGGGCCTACTGCAGAAATTTTCAAAGGCATATATGTATTTAAACATGTGAAGTCCATGATGGCAACGTTTGTATGTACACACAGTGGTATGTGGGGTGAACTTCATGGGTAGGTTGTCTGTGCAGCTGCATAGGCCCCATATTTGATGTTCTGTTGTTTCTGTCTTGAAACTCTTAGTAACATTTTAACAAACAAAGATACCTGCATTTTAATTTTGTCCAAGAACCCACAAATTATGCAGCCAATCCTAATTGTATGAACAAGTTAATCCCCACAGGAGTGCTCCTGCTTTAGACTTTTAGGTGAGGCTCCTCATAAGAAATGTCATCATCAAGGGAGAACTGAAACAGAACAGGAGGTAGCTTCAATGAGATGAGAAAGCATTCTGGGAAAGCTAAAAATGTAAAAGACAAAAAGCCATTATAGATTTTGAAGAAATGATGGAGTCTTTCCACTCCCAGGAAGTTGAGTTAAAATCTTAATGTAGAAAAGTAGCTCTTTGATTGCTAACCAGAAGTCACTAGGGGGAAAAAAATCCAATGTCTGAACCACAGGACGTTGAGAAGCAAATTAATTTGAGTTCTTTTCTGAAGCTTATTTAAAAGGGCTAACTGGAACCGTTTCAAAGAAAACAGTTAAAGGGCTGCTTACGTATGCTCAAGTTGGTCCTAATTAGCACTCAGAGTAGGTTTGACATAGTGTTCCCAAGAGTAAGTAGAAGCATAAAACTATGCTCCAGTATTAGCAGTGATTAAAAGTACGCCAGTGGGTGGGAGTGGACGAGATTATTTACTTTACCAAATGGAAGAGCTAAGCATGGAAAGTGTACTTGCAAGAGAAAAAATGGGCATTTTTGAGGAAAGCATGGGAGAAATAACCAAAAACAGTATAAAAAGAGTATTATAGCATACAAAATGTTTGAAGGAGTGAGTGAGGACTTACTACGTGGGCACTAATGAGCACTAATAAGCTCTCCAGGATTTGAAGTCTAAGGCTATTAGTGTATTAAAAGTTCTCACATTTGTTCACAATCCTCCATCTAGGAAGATAAATTGTCCTCAGATGCAGAAAAATAACTGATGTATGTATAGTGCATCATAATTTACATATATGATCCTTACATAAAAGATGTATTATGCTTATAACATCCTTGTAATGCACATAGTATAATGCCACTTGACAGATGAAATAATGAGGCTCAGAAAGTGAAAGCGAATTTCCTAAGAACACAAGACAGGAGGTAATCCTTGTCTGATTCCTAGACCCGTGCTTTTCCCACCGTCAATGTGAATGACATGTAATAAGTCCAGATGTTAAAACAGCATCAACAACAATGATAATGACCAGAGGGCCTCTTCTGGGCCCTGCTCCCCTACCTTCCTTCCTTCCTCCCTTCTTCTTTTCATTCCTTTTTTCCTTCCTTCTTTCCATTATTTCTTCGTCTCACCCACCTGTTCAACATCCATCCATCCATCTACCTATTTATACACCCATGCATTGCACAATCTTCTAGCTGAACTCTAGTTTCAAAAAACTTATAAGTGAACCCCCAAGTTTTTTCTACATCTGCCCTTCTTAACAACGTGCCCATTTATCAGATTGATCCTTTTTCCAGTTACGCTTACCAGTAGATGGCAATCGGGATAATCAAGTGTGTGACAAAGTGGCTCTCATGTGACTTTTAATAGTTATAACTGGTGTATCGGTGATGCTGGCAGGCAACTGACACGAAGTAAAAACTGTAAAAGATAGTAGTAAAAGACAGTCGTGTTTTGTAGCCTTTTGCCTCTGGCCTGGCCCTTTCCTCCTCTGGTCTCTATTCCATCTCTTACTTGCTCTAATGAAACTTAACTTTTAATTGAGATGCTAAGAACTTCCAAAGGCCTTGCATTTTAACAAGGAATTTTACAAAGGAAAAGTAAGTGGAGAATGCCTATGGCGAAAAGAAGGAATCCTAACAAGGGGAAAGTACTGGGATTTCCCTATAAGAGAATTTCTACTACAGTAGGGAAATACTGGAATACTGGAGAATTTTACTCTGCATTCCTAGTTTGGGGTTTCCAAGAACTTAGATTTACTACCAGTCTTCTCATTTCTTCACTTACAGCACTGATAACAGAAGGACCAAACAAAGCCTTGGTACACTACATCAGAATCTAATGACTGCTCTCAACTGGAATGCACTTGTCCCTTGCTATTTGTGGGGCAATGGTTCCAGGAACCCCATCAGATACCAAAATTCATGGGTAATCATGTCCATTGCATACAACGGCATCGTATTTGCATACAGTCTATGCATATCCTCCGGCACACTTTAAATCATCTCCTAAGTATTGTAAATACTTAGGTGTTGTTTTTGACCCAGTCACTGAAATCAGCCTTACCAAGGTCACTAACAGTCTTGTTTCTGAAGCTATTAATCACTCCTCCCTTCTTGGAATATGTCTGTCCTTTGGCGTTCCTCTAGGTTTCTGACTGTCTGCTTATCTCCTTGGCTACCCATCTCCTTTGCAGACTTTTCTTCCTTTGCCTGTCCCATACAGGTTGGCATTCCACAGGGATTTCTCCTGGCCTTTGATCTCTTTCTCTTTATTCTCTCCCGGTGTCCTCACACATTACCACTGTTTCAGTTACTTTCTACATGCTGACAATTCCAGGAATTCCAACTGAGCCTGATTTTTTACCTGAGCCACAGACCTATAGATATATGCCTGCTGCTATGGTTTGAATGTCTGTCCTCTCCAAATCTCATGTTGAAATGTGGCCTCTAATGCTGGAGGTGGGGCCTAGTAGGAAGTATTGGATCATGGGAGCACACCCCTAATGAATGGCTTTGTGCCATCCCCTTGGCAATGAATGAATTCTCACTCTAAGTTCATGCAAAATCTGGTTGTTCAGAGTGTGGCACTTCCCCCCTCACCCTCTTGCCATGTGACATCGTCTGTTCTCTTCTCTTTCTGCCTTTCACCGTGATTGTACACTTCCTGAGACCCTCACCAGAAGGAGATGCTGGAGCCATGCTTACCTAGCCTGCAGAACCAGGAACTAATGAAACCTTGTTCCTTCATAAATTACCCAGCATCAGGTACTCCTTTATAGCAATGTACAGTGGTCTAACACAACTGCCAAGTAAAAATTGATACTACTTTATCTGAAACATCTCTCAATACAACATGCCTAAATCTGAACTGTTCTTCCCAAACTATTCGATCTCCTCTCTTCCCCGATCAGATGAGTGGGAACACTACCAAGTCAGAAACTTGGGCTCTGCTCCCCACCCCATCCCTGAATCCTGAAAATTCTACATTCTAAATCTTCCTCCAGTCATCTGCTTCCTTCCATCCCCACTGCTAAAGTTTTGGTTCAGACCACTCTCATCTCTTACCTAGATTACAGTCACTGTCTTTTACCAAGCCTCTCTTCCTCTTGTCCTGTTTACTCCTTCCTCCACACGACAGCCACTGTGATGGTTCTTAGGTGTATTTTTGATCATGCTTTTTTCAACTGTTCACTGGTTCTCCAATGTGCTCACAGGGCTCTGGATAATTTCACTTCTGCTTACTTCCCCGGCCTAATCTCTCTGACTAACCCTGATCCTGATAGTTCAGCCATTCAGCCACACTGAATTCTTGCACAATCTTCTCTTTGCCACTCTCCCAGACATTGACATTCTAGTACTTTTTATAAAAAAAAAAATTATTCCCTGAACAACTTTTCGTTACTCTTCCTCTCTCTGTTTAGACAGTACTTTCTCCTGGAAGTGTCTGACTCCCTCACTCAGTGCCTCATCTCAGGTGTAGACATCTTTTCTTGGTGCTCAATTAGTCCCCATATTACCTATATTGCCAAGACGTGTCACTCTGAAATGCAGCCGTACACTTACTAGTCTACAGCCCCACCAGACACTGGTATATGAGGAAAAAGCTTTGTCTGTTACGGTCCACTGTCGTGTCTTGAGTAGCTAATGGAGAGCCTGCAACGGAGTAGGTACTTACTAAATAGTTGTTGAAGGAATAAATAAGCTTGGTGGTTAAACCTATTTTTTAAAGATTTATATTGTAAAGATAATATTTTTTTTAGTGGAATGTACTCAGTAAAAGTAGACCAACAAATAAATCCTTTGATTCAGTCAGCCTTGGTTCTAAGGAACGCTCACCCAAAAGCCTGAAGATTTGTATTTATTGACCATAAATTAAAAACAGTGCTAATGTGGTTTGTGATATCTTCCTAAGAATTCTAACTACAGGTCAATAGGCCCATTAGAAACCATCAAGAGTGAGGACTACAGAAAAAGGCACAGAAGGGACTAAGCATTCTGTAGGGCCATGCATGGCTGCAGTTTCTATTTCTGTGGATATGTTTTGGGTTACTTAATCCCTTACCACCAATTTCACCATTGTTTCTTCACTTTTATAGCAGATTTAGGATGTCATGTAGACTCAGCTTCTTCTCTTTGTACCATCTTGCTCAAACTTCCTGTATCCTAACACTGGAGCTCAAAATACAGTTCAGCTTTATGACAGGTGGAGTGGCAGGGTATGTTCAACTTGAGATTGCTGAGAATTGTGTGGTCTAACATGGGCGGTGCTAGCCACATGGAACTATGGTGAATTTGAAATATGACTAGGGACAGAGAAGCTGAGTTTATTAATTTAAATTTAAATTCAGGAACTAGATTCAATTAAAAAACTTTTAAATATCTTTGAAATAACTTGGATGTGTGTTTGTTTAACTGTAAAGTTTATGTAATCTAAACCAACTCTTCCTAATAAAAACTCAGCTCCCAAATTGAGATGTACTGTAAGTATAAAATACACACCAGATTTTGAAGCCTTAGTAGGAAAGAATGTACAATACTTTATTAATTTTTTTATGTTGGATACATGTTAAAATGATACTATTCTTGGATATACAGGGTTAAAGAAAGTATATTATTAAATTTAATTTTATGTTTCTTTTTACCTTTTTTAATGCTACTACTAAAATGTTTTAATTTATACATGTGGCTCTTATATTTCTTTTGGATTACACTGGCTTAAGGGCCAGGTAGGGCCTAAAGATGGATGTACAAGGTGAATTAGGAGGCTTTAATTCTTCCTACTTTATTACTTTGGAAAACAGCAAGACTAAGATTAATTACAACTCTACAATATTAGATAACATTTATTGAATACCTACTAAGTGCCAGGCACTGTTTTAAATTTTTTACAGGCAAACAATTTTCATAACAACTCTTTGATGGCATGATTTTTATTTTAATTTTAAAGATGAAGAAATGAGGTATACAGTTGAAGAAGTCTGTAATTGGTAGAGCCAGGATTTAAACCCAGGTATATCTGATTTAGTAGTATTCACAACCAGTGAAACAGAAAATTTATATTTGAAGTATGCTACTTAGTAGAAGAAACTGGGGTGGTACTTTTCTGAGCCCTATTTAAGGAGTCATTAATGCATTATACACCATTTATGGTCACTGAATGAGTGAATCAGCGGGTTGACCTACCTAATACCAAAATATAACAAAGTTTGCTCTTCATATGCACAAACAAATACAGAGCTCTGTTTGTCAGGTATCGTTAAAATCTGACAAAGATTAAGTAAACTTATGAAGTTATTTTAAGTGCTAATCAACGTTATTTATGTGTTGCAAACACAAATGCCAAGAAACCCTAACTTCCCTGTGGAAGAAGCAAAATTCATTTTTTTTTTACAATCAACCTGTCCACAAAACACTTTACACTAACATGCTTTTAGTATGTTTCCATCTGTACATTTGAATGTACTTCATCTCATTCATAAATTCATTCATTCATCTTGAATTATTAACGGAGTGTCAATATGTTGTAAGGACTGGGTATGAAAGGGACATATGAACAATCTGGAGAAAAATGGGGACTTACATTATAAATGGGGAGTTACGGTTCCATATACCCAATCTTCCCGTGAATTATAGAATGTTTTTATTTGTACTGTTCTAAATTTTTAAAGGCTGTATTTGTAAAATATATCATTTCATTTTCTTAAAGTTTCTGTTTGTATGACAGTAATACTCAAAACACACATTCCCGGTTTCAGTTGGACAGAGGATTCAAAACTTGGTCTCAGCTGTTATGCAAACAAGGCAGCTGCTGAGTGAAAACGGATGCGAGGAAGAACCATGCTGAGGATAAAGCAAGGGCATTGTGGGAAGCACAACTTTATAATAACTTGAGGCATCCCATCTAATGACATTATAATTTGGCTCTCACTTATCAGGCAATGTACCAGACAGCTCAGCTATCATTTGTCTAGCATCCATTAAGAATTGTCTTCCTTACAATAGTTAGCTTTGTGTGTTGGACAATAATGAGGTGAGGGGAACCATCAAAGGCATATGAGAAATAAACCTTAATGACAACAAACAATTTGTCAGACACTCTTTTCCTTCAGCTTTAACATTTGGGTGCCACATAGTGAATTAAATGATCTAACCCATCTCATTCATCATTGGAACCACAGAACAAACTGTTAAAGTCAAGCTTCTCTGGAAGATCACCTGACAGGTGATATATAAAGCCGTCGAGGAATCGTATGATGAAGGGACATTCAAGATGACAAGTGATGTGTCAGGCTTCGAGGCCAATTATTCTCTGTGGAACAGTAGCACATACGTTCCTGGCTAAATGGGGTGGACTAACTTAACTGAGTTTGGCTTGATCTGGACTGTGGACCGACAGCCACAGTTTTAAGGGACCACAGCACAAATACATAGAACACAATTACTAATGTCACTTTCTGTAACATTTATTCATTCAGTGAACCTTCACTGAGTATTTACTTTAGGTCAGCACTATTCAAGGGGCAAGCTTTTTCTTTTGGAGACTGAGAAAGTTAATAGGTCCTGTTCTGGATCACTAAGCTAGGCAGCAGAAGACCAGAGGCTCAGTCAGAGTTCTCCTAAGAGAAGTTCTCCTAAGAGAGTTCTCCTGAGAACAGCAGAACATGCTGCTTCTCAGCACCCTGTGATAAGCAGTAACTTCCATAGCACTTCCAGCCACCTCCTCCCACAGTGAAAGCTGCTCCAGCATCACAGGACCTGGCTGAATTTGTCTATGTAGATAGAGAATTTGGTACCTGTGTCTGAGCTGTAAGTCTGGCTTTTAATTCTTTCAAGTCGAAGAAAGAAAAGAGAAGGCAGAGTAGATGGATAAATCATTCTAGGCATTTTACAAAAATGAAGTTTCCAAGCTTTGATTTTCAAAGTTCAATTCTGCAGATTAAACTAATTTAGTGCTATTATTAGACTCATTGAGTTGCCTTTCATTTCTTTCTTTCTCCCTTTCTTCCTCATCCTCCCTCCCTTCCTCCCTCCCTCCCTCCCTCTCCCTCTCTCCCTTCCTTCCTTCCTTCCTATTTTTAGATGGAGTCTCACTCTGTCACCCAGGCTGGAATGCAGTGGCATGATCTTGGCTCACTGCAACCACTGCCTCCGGGGTTCCAAGTGAATCTCCTGTCTCAGCCTTTTGAGTAGCTGGGATTACAGCTGTGCACCACCATACCCCTATTTTTTGTATTTTTAGTAGAGAGAGGGTTTCACCATGTTGGCCAGGCTGATCTCAAACTCCTGACCTCAAGTGATTCACCTGCCTCGGCCTCCCAAGTGCCGGGATTACAGTCATGAGCCACGGTGCCCAGACACTTTTGTATTTAAATATTTGCTTCCAGACTTGGGGACATACAAAGAGCCTATGTGGTGCCAAGGAATAAGCATCTTCCTGCAAAGGAGAAACCTCAGACCTAAAGTAGAGCAAGTAGACCAGAAAAGGGTGGAGGGAAACGAGTGTTTCCTTAATGCCTACTTGTTTAGATTTTGTGCCAGTCCCTTTTACATAGATTATTTCATCTATCACAAAAAGTCAATGGAATTTTATTTTCTTCATTTTATTAAAGAAAAAACTGAGATTTAGTAAGTTTAACTAATTTGCCCTAAGTCACCAGCTAGCAAGTGGTAAAACTGAGGGTAAAACATAAATTCATTTAAAATCAAAGCTCATTCTACACAGTACACTGCCTCACGCCTACGAATTGTCTCTAAGTTCGCTACCTCATCAATTACCTTGCAGGTAGCTGGAAACAGAGCTTCTTATCTCTCACTCAAGCCCTTCTCTTGCTCAGTGTTTTTTCCTTTCTTTTCTTAATCACAACCAGGTTGTGCCTGCTGGTCTCTGAAGCTAGCATTCTTGGAATAATGTTTAACTCTTTACATCCTTTGGTGGCGAAGACTTCCCAGTCCTTACTGTTTGCTATGTTTCATATGAATAGAAACCCCTTCTTTCTAGACTGGCTTTAGGGTAAGCAGATCTAACTAATTGTAATTTTAAAAAGATTATTTAGAAGTTACCTTATATACAGAGGTTACCAACTTTTAAAGGATTAGAATACAATGAAATATACTCTGTTCCATAATTATAGTTTGTACCATGTAATCTTTCATATCTGTATGCTGAAATACCACCATTTAAGGATACCTTACCTGCCATTTCTTCTGAAAGGTTTTCCTTGAGTTTGCTGTAGATCTTTAGGCCCTCCCTTCTCTTATGGCACATGTCACTTTATTCATATTTGCAGAACATGAACTAGATGCCAGCCACACCGTGGTAAGTGAAACAATATCATCATTGCCCTTGTGAAGCTTAAAATCTTGCAAGAAGGACAGACACTAACTCCATAACCATACATCTAGTAAAGGCATAATTCCAGTTGTAACTGTGATGAAAGAAAAACCTCCAGCTATTATGCCTTGGGTGGAGAAAAATAAAAATGCAATAAGTGACTATGCATTTTTTCTGTTTATATTACTCTAGGTAATGTGTTCCACTCTCTTCTAACCCAACATATTTCTCATACTTACTATGATATGCAAAGAAGCCAACTTGCAAAAGGAAAGTTTATCTTTCTGAAAAGTTTACTATACTTCTATACTGGTGAAACAGAGATGCCTAGAGACAAAACCTGAAAAAATACTGATTTCATTGAGGCCATGAAACCTCTCTGATCCTCAGGCCGAGAAACCACCTAAGGATCTACAGTTCAAATGAATTCTCAAATAATAGAATGTTAAATTGAGGAAAATCCTTAGAATTAATGAACCCATAAGGTTCTGACTTTTGGATTTTACAAAGCAGCACAACTTTCATGGAGGAAGATGGAGGTTGCCAGGTTTTCATTTTGCCAAGTGACGGTGTCACATAAAGCCCATGATCCATTCACCTATGATTTCATAAATGGCAAGACATTTGGAAAGCAAAAAAAAAAAAAAAAGTAGAAAAACATCATCTTAGTAGAAAGAACAGCCTTTCTTAAGGAAGGACTGGCATAATTTTATAGCAATACAGATATAGCTACAAATATAAAATAGATTAAAATGCTATAGCCACATAAATATTGTCTTTATTTGCCTCCTTTTATCTTAGACTGGTTAAAACCGGAAGGTTTTAGAAACCACTGATCTTCTTCATACTCTTCAAATGGGCAGTGACTGACCAAGATTACAATGAGAGACTGTGGGGGCTGGAACATATACCCAGGTCCTGGGAGCCCCTGCACTGCCCCTTCTAATCACCCTCCTGCTTGAACCCTGGGAGCACGACGAAGAGTCAGGTGGGAAAGGTGAATTCTGCCCCATATGTAGGATGAGGGTGACTCTGAGGTCAGGGAGATGGGTAGAGGGAATGGAATAAAAACAGGTGAAATATTCTGAGGGAAGATGAATGTATTTTTGGTTCCTAAAACATTCTCCTCTTTCTACCGCTTTCCCCTCCCCAGATCAACAATGTGTAGGAAAAGAATTACGCAAACTATTCACAACATTAAGTCCATCAATAAAGTAAAGCCTGACCACAGTTCTATTTATCTTCACTTTACAGATGAGAAAACCGAGGCTGATGATCACACCATCAGCAAAGGGAACAGCCGGAAATCAAATCTTATATACTGACCCTGAAGTGCGGATAAAGGAGCTAAAAGAAAGTATACTTTATATTAAATTTTAAGGTCTCCAAAAGCAAATCAATAAGCCATACTCTAGTAACATTAAGATATTTTCACAAGTGCTAGCTTAAGTCATATAAAATTACCATTTTTGTAGGTCAAAAGTAATCAAATATCATGATTATATATGGCTTGATCTAATACATATCATTAATAAGTTTTACTAATCCAGAGTTTTCTGCCTCTACTTAACCACCACAATAAACTAAGGACTTCTAAGCTAGTAAGAATAGTGACAGAGACAATAATGAGAAAAGTATTCGTAACAATATTATCAACAAACACTTCCACCATTTTTTTGAGCTCTTCTGTGTATTTCTTATTGTAGTAAAAAAACTCTAACAAAAAATTATCATCTTAATAATTTTTAAGTGTACAGTTCAGTAGTGCTAAGTATATTTACATTATTATGAAACAGATCTCTAGGACACTTTATCTTGCAAATTTAAAACTCTGTACTCCTTAATATGAAGAGCCCCATGAGAAACCATGTGGCTGGTGGTCAGATTATAGGCTTTTTCAAGAGAAGTCAATCTGGAATTTTGTGTAAAATTTTCCAAGCTTTAATCCTAGCTTAAAAAATAGCTTTATCGAGATATAATCCAAATACCATAAATCTATCCATTAAAGTGTACATGTTAACAGTTTTTAATCACCCCCAAAGGAGACCTTGCACTGTAAGCAGTCACTCCTCATTGTACCTCCTCCCAGATGCTAGTGGCCACCATTCTGCTTTCTGTTTCTATGAATTCACTACTTCAGCAGTAGTAGCCCATCATTTTTGAGAATGTAAACCTGCAAGGTGCATTACACACTTTAATCCTAACAAAACTACAAATTAAGTGCTATTATTCTAACTTTATAGTCTATAAAATAAAAAATTAGGTAGATATAAAGTTACATCTGAAAGTAATTAATTGCTACATAATTTCAAATCTGTTATATTCAAGTCAGACACCAATGAGAATAATTTCTACTCTGGAGAAGATTTTTTATATATTGGATTATTGTTAAGTGGTTGTAGTGCTGGTGGATTTCCAAACATCCAAATAATGAAGCTGAATAAATACTTGTTGAATGACCAAGTGAATGGTGTGATAGAATACCTTCTTAAATAAAAGACGTCCAAGTCAATATGAAGGAGAAATAGAAGTGAGAAGAAATTGAAGGAGAATATGCAAAAGCTTATAGTAACACGCCATGTAGAGGCAGTTTTTGCCTGGTTCTCCTATCAGCAGCAAAAAATTACAGCGACCACATACAATGAGCCACAGTGTATTTAAAAAAATAGATACACTTCTGGTATGAACACAAGATATCCAAAATCATAAGAAAAAAAGGACTTAATTGTAAGAACGACAACATTCTATTTTGGAATACGACTGACAAATTTAACTGAACTCTGGAGAAATAGGATATTTTAAAATAGGTAAAAATGTTAAATAGAACATTATTTAGTGTATTATAGTTAGCACATAAACAAGCAAGAGAAGCTGAGTGTGGAACAATAAACGAAGCCCTTGTCAGCACTTACAAAAGGATGGACAATTGTTGGTTAGAGAAAAACACAAGCTTTGTGCTCGCACTTCAACTTTTTTTTTTTTTTTTTAACAAAAAGACAAAGTTGGAGAAAGCCGTTGTACTAGAGACTTGATCATTCATAATATGAATGAAACAGAGTTGAAATACTGAGTGGCAAATATTTGCATTAAAGAGCATCCCTATTTTTATATTATCCAAATACTTTCAAATTGAGGTCTCCTTTTACTTTCTAAATTTAAAGAAAAATTACATAATAAATAATTCTTTCTTGAATAAATAAATTTAATAAAAAGAACTTATGAAAAGGATAGTTGTATATAAAACATATATTTATATTTGCATTCCTACACTAATGAAATGACTTTTAAAAAATAAATACAATAACTTTAGATTTCTAAAGGATAACAAAAATTACATGCATTTTCATCTATAAATAAACACCTTTCTTGCTGCTTTTCTTTTTACATTAAAACTCCCCAACAAAAACTTTTCCTCCAATGCAGAAAACTTTTCAGAAACTCAATAGATTTAGGTTCCAATACACCTAGTTTTTTAAAGATGTTTTGCTTAAACTGAAATTCGAAGGCAACTGGATTTTTGCCATGTGCAATCTGTGGGAATGCAAATGTCCAAATCTGATTTCAATGAGCTTTGACCTTCTAAGATTTGTCAGCCACCCAGATGTCAAATCTTTCTTTTTCCTTTTTGAAAAAGAAATTTATTCAATTCAATTCGATGCAAATTATTCTGTCATCTTTCATGGACAAAAGACTGAATGAATTATGGATCTTAATTTTGACCTATCCAAATTACTTTTAACTATCCAAAGTAATGTCCTAGAAAACATGGAGAATCACAGAATTTCTGTGCTGGGTGGACGGTTGAAGATAATCGAATCAATTCCCTTTTTTTCACAGAGAAAGGGACTAGACGGCTTCCCTAGATGTGACATAGTCAGAATTGTAGTGAGAATTCAAACACAGCCTTCTATAACCACCTAAGGCCCAAACTGTTAACTTACTCATGCTCTTGTCCAGATCCTAGAAGATATACGGTCCCAAAAATAAATTCAATGGGACTATTTTTTGAGAAAGAAAATGCCAGAATATTGTTGTGAAATAATAGTGATTTCTATATCTTAAAACATCATTATACATAAAAGGGGACTGCCAGCCTCTCCATGTTGACACAGAGGTAAGAGCGCTGGAGTGCTTCATCCCAAACATCCCACGAAAGCTGGCTGAATCATTTAATTTCTCTGTATCTCAGTCTGCAAAATGGCACTAATATACCTTCCACGTAGCTGAGAAGATAGAACCAGATAAGTGGTGTAAAGGGACTCCAAGGCTACAACACTGCATGACACGGGCCAAGCCATAATTTATGCACAGACCTGCTTTGGTAGGTATGCTCTACTTGCACCAACAATAAAGGACCTTGAGACACAGATTAAGGGACCATCTAGTGCAAACCCAAGAAAACCCAGAATAAAATAAAAGGCAAACTCACTATGAGGCATGGAATAAAAGGAAGAAACACACCCTGGCATATTTGATGCTAAGAAGAAATAAGGTCATTTTGAAATTACAGGTACATGTGTTACCCTTCTCCCACCCCCTCATACTCTTTTCTAACACATTTTGGGGAGCTATGGAAAATGAATAGAAGAGACAAAAAAGTACTTTGCCCGGCAGGAATACAAAATTGTAAAAGCACAGACAGCATTATAGAGGCGCGCTGCCATTCACTCACAAAGAATTTTGTGCATGTAGATGGCTGATTAATTGCCGGCCTGCCTAGACGAAGCTGCAACAAGCCAGATACTGTCAGCATGCCATCGGTTACCATGGAAATGCGCAAGGTTCCTGTTTCTGACAAACCCTTGAATACTGGATAGATTGTGCCATATGTAAATAAGGCAAATTAGTTTTCCTATATCTTCCAGACAAGGTTAGACGAAAAGAAAATATATCTGTTTAAACATACTCTCTAACCTCTTAGATGTGACGAATGAGAAAGAGGGGCTTCTTAGGAAACTAAACTGAGATTGTTACAACTGAAAGGCACTTGGGGAAAATGACCAAAAAATGCAAAATGCATTGCCCATTTACAAGGAAGGACTTCAAAGTCAGCCATGCAAAGGTACATTTATCGGACTTTAGTTTTGTAACCAGAAGATGTGTTTTGTGGCCTTTTCTTTACAGAATTATAAGACGTCAAACAGTTATTTCTGTAATATTAGGTTAGAACTTTTATGTTTTATTATGTAATTTTTACTTATTGCACAGTCTCTAGGCTCCATAGGCTGAATACTGAGTCCCAAACCAGCATGATAAAACAAATCAGCATGATTTACCATGTTTAACTCCATTACTACGGACACTCACTTTGGCATTATATTGACTGAGGCTTTTTAAAATTAAGAAACAGTTTTTACCAGCACCAGACTACTTTATAACTTCTTTTCATGTTGCAAAAATAATTTATAATTAATTAAATCTGATGTTATTTCAAAAAAAAATTCTTGTAATTATCATTAGGACACCTTAAAGTATGTAGTGACTCAAATCTCTTACTGAATTCACGACACAGGACTACTTTTCTGATGGTCATGTGATCTGTTTACTTAAACAGTGAAAATGCCAAAAAGGGCTGGGTGCATTTCATAATATAGCATCTCTGAATAATTCTTAAGTGTGCCTCTCTCAAAATAAAACGTCCTAATATCTCTATTATCTCCTTGATTTGAAATATACACTTTATCTGTGTTTTCAGTCAGATTATCTATGGACACTTGGGTATTAAATTTTGATACTGAAACCCACATATTCATGTTACTCAAGTAAGCCACAGCATATGAACACCAAAGATATCTACAATTATCCAAATTAACCTTTCTCTAAGTTAAAATTAATGATCTCTTTCTTTCCTTTCTGGGTAAAGGCAGAAAAATATTTTATTTCTTATAAATAATCCACTTATTAGATATGCCCAGAATTCCAACTTGGCATAATATACTATATGTTATTCCATGTTTTCAGAATTCAGCAATGAATTCTAGCTAATGGCCCACAAACTTTAACATATTGAATATATGTAATTGAATATTAGCCAAGAAAAAAAAAGGGAAGCCACTATCTGCATATTTTCATTTTTACATAAATAACATACCACATAAAACTATTAAAAAGACTGACTTTTAGTATTGTCCTGCTCGACTTTTGTTTTTGCAAAAAAGTACTCTTTATACTCTTCAATGGACTGTAATATGTAAAGTGAATTGTTTTTATACCAATTTCTAAACAAATTTTAAAAGCACATTCTATTTACACAACAGTAAAGAAGGACTGAAAGAAAATTAGTGTTTAAATAACTGTCTAGAACAAGTATCTATGCCTGAAATTAACATGATCTTTCTTTCTGTTCTTCATTTTGTTTTACACAAGACCCAAACAGGTTGTCACACTTTAAAACTCATTCTAGTCTTTTTGCACTGAAATAAATACATGACCTACAGATGACATTTCATTTTGCTCTTTTTTCTTCCTTTAAACCAGGCAGATCATAATTCAACACATTGAGATTTCTTGGTTGGTCATTTAATGATGTCCACTTTTCTTAGTAGAAATTTTCCCAAGTTTTTACATTGTGAGCATGTGTATTTGAGGATTAAAATTGTAACCTCTACCCTAGAAGTGAAACATTTCACAGTGGAAACTGGCCAGATTTCTTTCTCATGTGTTAATATGAAAAAACATGCTATCTTTCAAGTCGCATATTAAAAATATGCATGTTATATGTGCTGGGGGTATGTTAGAAACAGTGTGATTAGTTCCATTCATGTTTTTAACTCTACACTTTAGAGTGCATAATTTGCAATATACACTTTAAGATGAAAGGTACATATGAGAATTTTTTACCTGTTGTTTAAATATGGTTAACTATAGTAAAATAAGAATATTAGCCACTGGCATGTCACTAGAATGTATTAAACACAGGACGGTCAATGAGAGAACAGATCATTGTGAGGAGGATAAACGCTTGCTGGGAGGAACATACACATTTACCACATTTAAGAGGTAGTGTTATAGCACGGAAAGAACAGTCATTTGTTCATTCACTGGGAATTTTTTGTGTGCCAAGCACTTTATCAGGCATGGGAAGATGACAGTGAATAAGCAAAGTCCCTGCTTTCATGGATCTTATACTCTAGAGGGGTAGAGATAAACTGGGGGGAATCAGACCTAAGTTCTAATCTTTGCTCTTTCTCCCAAATCCTGTAACTCCTTTTACTTGAATCATCCTTATGATATGCCATGTTCTCTTCATAGTTTAGTTACTTCTGCATGTTTTTCTTCTCTACTATCTCATACGTTTCTTGGGAGTAGCAAATATGGTGTGGATCTTTTTCACTTTGGGATCTTTCACCATATTTAACCTATGGTAGGTTTGCCAACAATATTTGTTGAATAAATGAATTGATAACTCCCAGTCACTTGCACTATAATTTTTAGGTAAAGTACCTAACTCCAGAGGTTTGGGGCTTTTTAATCTAAAAATAAAGGTATTGAAATGAGTCATCTTTAAGATTAAAGTTTATAATTCCATAATATTCCTTAATGCTCTATGTCAGTAAGCAAATTTATTCTTGCTGTTCTACTGACTCAGAACATTTTCGTCCGGAAAATGTTATCACTTAATGTATGTGTTTTTGCCTTTCTGGCTATCTTTTTTCAAGAGTGATTTTAAAATATAATCATTTTATTTTTCATGGAAAGTTATGCCAGATATATTAAAGCTTAATTTAAAACATTAATATTTTCTTTTCAAATTTATGAAACAGGAAGAAAAATCACAAAGAGGAAAAAAAGTCAGTTTTAAGTGTGAAATCAAGTGAATGAAGTAAGACAGAAGCAATAATTTCTACAACAAAAGATGCGAACTTCCCTCCTCCAAATCCCATAGACACAGGGCTATTTGTTCTAAGCTTCTATGGATCATGGCTAATTTACAAACAGTGGATGATGTGCTATAAAGAAAATGACTCAATGGCCCATCTGTAATTTAAATATGTGACAAAATGTTTAAATGTTTCAAACAATGGTTAATTATTAGAGACTTAACAGTTTGAAAACAAGTGTGGAGTTTTTTTTTTTTTTTTCTAGTTTTTTGGCTTCATTTTGCACCAGCCCAAATGGACATCAGGTGTTTAACTCTTGCTGAGAAGCAGTATAGAATCTATCATTGCACATCTTGTTGGACGAGGAGGAGAGTAACCATTTTTTTGGAGAATAGCCTGGCCAACATTTATGTATTGAATGCTAATATGTGTAACTGAAAAGATAAAAAATTCAAGGTCTCACTCAAGATTTTCATGTACCATGAGAAGTCTTTCATTTTCTCAGCACAAAGATAGCCCTTATCTCTATACATGAATATTTAAAAATAAAACTTCCAATTATTTTCATATTGATGTTTATGTAACCTATATCTTTGTTGACACAAAAAGAAGAGATTTTATTACACTATAGTTATAATAAGACCCTTTCCTCTAATCTCCAGTTAAGCACATATTATTTAACTGATTTTTTCAAAAGATAAACAAAATGAAAGAATGAATGTTAGTTGCTTTTTAATTTGCTCAAAACAAAGGTTGAGCAGTGAAAAGTGCATCTGGTTAACTGCTGAGCTCATATAACATCAACCAGGAAGTCCCTTAGCAGACAGAAAGGGTTTTGGAGGGAGGCAGGGGTTGATCTCTAACATACAGAATCTAAATAAAATTAGTCATGTGGTCAAGGTGAAAGAGAATGAAACAAGAACTAAAACAAAAATCTAGGGTGTGATAACAAGAAAATAAAATTTTAAGTAAAAGTCGATGCTATTTTTCTTCTTTAAAAGGAAACTCATTTTCAAATGCACATGCTGATCTCAAATTAGTATGTTTAGTTCAGTTCTGCAAAGTACTTCCGATTGAAATGTATGTTGAAACCTAAAACTGATTTGTTCCATGTAAATCACACTGAAAACTTCTTTAGCTAAAGGTATTACCAGTAAAGCTATTAACTTGAGTATAAGCTCTTTCTTTAGATCTCCAAACCTGCAAAATGTAATTGATAATATTACATTTTGCTTTCTCTTTATGTAAAATTGAAAAAATTGACTTTTTTCATTTTAAAGGCAACAAGTCCAGTTCAGAGGTTTTAAAAAAAATTATTCATCTGAACCTTTTAAAAGAAACTTTCCTTCCTTCCTCTGCTTGCTTTTGAACCATGTCCTAGGAACAGTTGATTGAGAAGCAGATTTTCTTCAATAGTTTCTCAATTCGACATTTTCTATAGATTCTAAATGTATTTGGCTATATGTAATGGCAAATGAACCTAGCAATATGTTGACATTTTTTAACACTTGGCCCTGGAAATAAAAAATCAAATGTTTTCTCTTCTTTTTTTTTTTAAACTATCTTTATCTATCTGTGTATATATATATCTGTATATTATATATATTATATATATATCTGTGTATTACATATATTATATATATATCTGTATATTATATATATCTATCTGTATATATATATATCTGTATAATATATATATGTATATAAAATAACATTATACCTTAAAGTTAATCCACAGGGAGCTTGCTAAATAAATATTGTTACTTAGCTTGCTAAATAAATATTGTTACTTAATGATTGACATGACATTTGGACTAATCAGAATCTGTACCATTATCCATTTCTATTTTTTCTCATGTCTGGGGAAACTAAAAACATCTTTAGTTTTAAAAGCTTCTTATGGGATAGGCCTGCTGCCCTGGCAATTCTCATTTTGGGCGCACTCACTTCTGAACAGTTGAGCTATCCATCCAGCATATGATAGCTACTTGGAACCTGAAAAACATATTGAGAAGAATTCATCTTTTTGCCTAGAGTGTAGTATGAATGCATAATTAGCATAATTTATAGTTTGATATATAGTGAAAACATTTCAGCTTTTCTAGAGCATTCATACTCCTAACTCCAGTACCCTCTTTTCCAAATCCTTTATCAATGGTGTATGCAAAATAACAATACCTGCTTAGAGAGCAACGTTTGTTACACAGTAGGCACTTCATTAGAGATGCTTCCATTTTTGCCTTAACCTTATGGATATTATGAACCTCGTACCTTATCAATTCTGTCAACAAGTGAATTTTATAATATTTAAATATTCGGACTCCATTAGAGTTCACCTTGCAAGCAAATTATAGCTATAAACATATTCGAAATGGGAGGAGAACCCTATCAAACAAATTCTCATTATAATATAGGGGACTAAGTAGACATTTCAATGGTTTTCTTATTTGTATAATACAACTTTCAGTAATCCATCTGTATCTGAACGCTGCTGATGGAGAGACACTGCTTGGCAGTTGGACTGGGTCACGCATTTAAGGCAAAGTTCAACTTTGTAGAGGAAGCTTCAAACTCAGTGATTTACTTACCTCTCAGGGCATGCCGGAGAGGTAATCAAAAATTACTAGAGTCTTGGAACACATTAATTCTGTGACTATTATAAAAATTATATAGAATCAGGAAAAACTGCATTTTCCATACTTAAAGTTTCATGCCGACATTTCTAGATATAACATAGTATATATAAAAGTAGGAGATTTCTGAACAAAACAATTTAATAATAAACCTCATTTTCTAATACCAATATGTTTATTATTTCAACAGCTTTATTCTAAATCTCCTAACTACAAAGTGCTGGTGTTCATCCTAGTTTGGTTTTAACTAATGTCATGTTCTCCAGTGCCATGCCTATGCTGATGTCCCCTTGCAAATAGCTTAGTCTCCATTAGCTGATACTGGGTTGGATGACATTCTTAACTGTGATACAGTGTTTCTTTTTTGAACAAAGGTGTCATGTGGTCTGAAAAGCATACAAATGAGTCTCCACAGGAAAATACCTTATAAGCAAACAGTTAGACATCCACCAGTCACTGTTTTTTTCCCATGCACTGAAAGAACTGGGCCCATGAATTTATTATTTTTTCTTTCACTTCATCTCTTCATTTCTCCCTTTCTTCCTCCTTTCCTGCCTCCCTCCATCTCTCTGTTACTAATCAAATCACTCTCTCACAAAGGCCATCAGTGTATCTTCAACTGTGAGGAGCAGTCACCCTCACCATCTGCGCTATCAATACCTAAACACACACCCCACACTATTTAAAGGAATCAGAAGACAGATTCCATCCCAGACTCCACCACTTAGTTGTTGTGTGACTTTGGGTAAATCACTTACTTGAGCCTTGTAAGCCTCAGTATTCTCCTCTGTAAAATGGAGGTAATGATATTTGTCTCATTTAATTCATAAAACTTTTTAGAAAGAATTGAAAAAAATGTACATAAAGGTTTGTTTTAAAACTGTATTCATACAAATATAACACAAAAACATAATGAGGCAACAAAGTTATTCTGAAGGTGAAGAACTAAGAGTAGCATTTAGGTTATACTATATTTAAAAGAGATTATTTTATATTTCATAAAGCATTTTATTTTGTTAGTAAAAGTCTAACTATATTTGATTTCACCTGGTTTATATACATAAGTGTTGTATGTATATATATTTAACCAATATTTATCTATTGATTAAAATAATACCTTTAATAACAAATTAAAATACTTAGTAGTTTTAAATTAGATAAATTAGAAAATAATGATAGAATTGTATTTCCAGTATCTGCTGAGACATTATTATAGGATTATTTACTACCCTCAGTGCAAAATGACACACATGATATATAATTCTCAAGAAAGGTGATTCATTAGTTGTACTCTAGGTTTTCCAAATAGATATTCTGTTCTCTCAGAATATCTATTTCAATGCTAATCTTATTTATTAATGATCTAATTTTTAATGAGTATATTGAGTGTACTGATAGGCTCATTTAAATGATACAGAATTTAAAAAAATTAATCCTAGTGCTATGTTTGAGATCTAAAAATAAGTTCTTTGCATCGACCTTCATCTTACTGGCCACTTCTTGCTCATCAGGAACAACCTAATGTTAACGTAAATGACAACCAAATGCCTCATCTGCAATTTTGCTTCTCTCTTTGACATCCATGACTTCCGCGGACCCTACACTCAGACAATGGCAGTATCTTTATTTATTATTAGCAATTTTTCCTTCATAACAAACTACTTAATTACCAAATTGACACTCAGAACACTTCTACCCAGCAGCAGTGAAGTGCTTTGGAACAACCAAGGCAAAGGCATCAGTCACTGTTTTCAACAAATGCCGGATGTTTTAGATAATTTCAGGGATTTGATGCTGTTTGCCCTAGCTAGGTGTGCGTGCCTTGCATGGCTCAGCCTGGTCCATATGGAGTATGTGCTGTGCACGTGGGCTACTGAAGCATGCACTGCAACATACAGCTCCAATGCTCATGCAGGAGCAGCACTTCCATGATCCCTTCAGAGTCAAGTGCAGAATTTGACCAATGGGTCAATGACCAGCCAAAGAACACTCCGTGTTATCTAATTGGTAACACATAATGACACCTATCCAAAAAAATCTGTAGCTTCCTTTTTGAGTGGAAACATGCTGTATTTGTTAAAGTAAGACTTTTGTTTCTTTATTAAAACTATTTTTTACTTTATGAGAATATATCACATTGTTTAGCCTCCATTCCTGTGAGCTCAGAAAAAGGTAAAAAATATACTTTTCATTACAAGCTATAACTGAAAGATAAATCTATCTGACCACTTTTCCAGCTTTTGCTTATATGCCACTATGCTCAATATTTTTTCTTTAAGAATCAATGATCCAGTTGAGTCTTGATTTCAATGTAAGGCCATCCATTAGAGAGAGTTAAGAGCCTGAAAAGGGTCAGCCTTTTCTGTCTCTATTAGTCTAGGAAGCTTTCGTCTCTAATGGAATCCTTTCGATAATTATTTCATACTTCTGGCAAATCTTGATGGACTCCATTCACCTCAATGCTACCTCTGCAGATCATTCAAAAGCTTCTATTAGGACATCTTAGAGAAACCTCCTTCTTGCTTTATACTCAAATAAAAGAAGTAAAAAACCAAACTTCAAGAGGGGCCATGCTTTTCAGTGTAATCACAATACTTTCCAGTCTGAACAAGAGGCATCAGCTATTCTTTCTCTTTGAAAGCATTTTGACCAGGTGGAAGGATTTTAAGCATATATACCAGAACATTCATATCTTGATCCCATTCAAGAGCCAGAGAAAATATCTTCATACTTATTTGCATATGTTTTTTTCCACTATTAATGTTTAGGAAATACAAGTTTCATGTCTTTTTTTCAATGACAGTACTTTTCAATGGAAGAAAAACATGTCTGATCAATTACTGTAACAATATATTATAACTAATTGCTAAAATTGATTTTTTTAAATTCAGGTTACAATCTGGGATAACTACTTATTTTTGGAATGTATCACATACCTCCTTTGAAACACAGAGTTCCTTCCTAATTGTATCTTGCTTAGTTACTTACAAACATCAACTTTAATTTCCTAAGCAAAAACCAGCTGGATGATAGGTGAAAGCTGGTTGAAGATTAAGAATCTGCTGTAGGCTTTACACAGAGCAGCTAATAGTCACTTGAGGAATCAAGTGGTGAATGCATTAAGTGATTCTGCCATTTCTTTATTAGATCTCCTTTAAATGGAACTCTGCTTGAAGCAGAGTGGGCTCTCTTTGAGAGATCTGTCTGCTACAGAAACAGGGAAGGGTCCTCTTTTGTGCCAAGTCATGGTGGAGAATGAGGGAACCCATCAACACTTGCTCAGTACCCTCCACCCCAACACCTTCCACAAGATATGTAAGATGGCTTCCAAGCGTATATGTAAGTGAGAGGTACAACATCTATGGTAGCTAATCACTACCATTTTGAATATTTCTGTTGTTTTTGAATTTTTGCCAACACAAGTCACCTTATAATGAACATTCTGGCAGCTTAATCCTTAAATGTATTAATGGAACATTTAAGGATTAAGAAAGGTAAGGTACAAGAAAAATAAAGATTGAACCTTAATAAGGCCAAATATATTTCTTCACACACAGAAATACATACCAGAGTCAACAGAGGTGCTGTTTCAGGCCACAAGCTAAGGAGGAAGCATGGTGAAGTACAAGATTCATAATATCCATAAGGTTAAGGGGAAAAAGGAGAGCTTCTTTAATAAAGTGCCTGCTGTATAACAAATATTGCTACATAAGCAAGTTATAGACATCAAATTAAAATTATTTATACATAGTTGTAGTATACATATTGTTTAATAGACTTCTAAAACTTTGAAATAATCATCTACTACAAGGAACTGCAAATATATCTGTGTGCAGGTGAGTGGATTAAAAATAATAAAAAATAAATTGCAAAAATAGTACAAAGAGTCCAAAATATCCTTCACCCTGCTTCCCCAATTGTCAACATTTTATTTTATTCTATTTTTATTCTGAGACAAAGTCTCCCTCTGCCACCCATGCTGGGTGCATGGCCCTGATCTCAGGTTATTGCAAACTCCAGCTCCCGGGTTTAAGTGATTCTCATGCCTCCGCCTCCTGAATAGTTGGGATTACAGGCATGTACCACCACACCTGGCTAATTTTTGTACTTTCAGTAGAGAAAGGGTTTTGCCACATTGGCCAGGCTGGTTTTGAACTCCTGACCTCAAATGATCCAGCTGCCTCAACCTCTCAGAGTGCTGTGATTACAGGCATGAGCCACTGCCCATCTGGCTACATTTTATGTAAATGTACAGTATCAAGAGCAGAAAACTGACATCTGCACAGTACTTTTAAATACATTACAGGCTTTGCTCAGAATTCATAGTGTTTACCTCTGTGTATGTGTTTGTCTCTATGTGTAGTTTCATGAGATTTAAAAAATATATATACTTTAAGTTCTGGGATACATGTGCAGAACATGCAAGTTTGTTACTTAGGTATACATGTGCCATGGTGGTTTGCTGCACTCATCAACCCGTCATCTACATTAGGTATTTCTCCTAATGCTAACCCTCTTCTAGCCCCTCAACCCCCAACAGGCCCCAGTGTGTGATGTTCCCCTCCCTGTGTCCATGTGTTCTCATTGACAACTCCCACTTATGAGTGAGAACATGTGGTGTTTGGTTTTCTGTTCTTGTGTTAGTTTGCTGAGAATGATGATTTCTAGCTTCATCCATGTCCCTGCAGGGGACATGAACTCATTCTTTTTTTTTTTTTTTCCATGAGGCATTTTATTTGTAAATAGATTTATTACATCACTAGAAAAAGAATCCCAGGATTTTCTCTCCCATATGTTTTCATTTTGCTTCTTCATGGTCCATGATGCCAGCTGAGGTTGTCAGTACAATGAAACCAAACTGGCAGGATAGAAGCAGATCATTCTGCCATTTTTTCAGATCTTTGAGTTGCACATCAAATCTGGGGCTGATCACTCCACACTTGTTTAGCCTGCCTGTGAGGTTCACAACAATTTTCCCAGCTCTGTGATCATCAATGATTTCAAATTTGTCAATGTAACCATACTTCATCATCACAGTGAGAAACCAGATGATGACTTTGGAGCACCGCCTAATAGGCACCTGACGTTTGCCTCTCTTTTTGGCATTGTTGATGCTCTTGAGAGCATCAGCCAAGACATTCATATGCACCATTGCGGTGGTATGGAAAAATGGTGGAAAGAATGAACTCATTCTTTTTCATGGCTTCATAGTATTCCATGGTGTATATGTGCCATATTTTCTCTATCCAGTCTATCATTAATGAGTATTTGGGTTGCTTCCAAGTCTTTGCTATTGTGAATAGTGTGGCAATACCCCATCAAAAAGTGGGCAAAGGATATGAACAGATACTTCTCAAAAGAAGACATTTATGCAGCCAACAAACACATGAAAAAAGCTCATCATCACTGGTCATTAGAGAGATGCAATTTTATACTATATATAGATTTATGTAACCATTACAACAATTAAAATACCCAGCTATTATGTCACCTACGAAGTCCTCGGTGTCACCTCTTTATAGTCACACCCATTTCCCTTCCTTCTTCTGTCCCATCTTTAACTCCTGGCAAGCGTTAATCTGCTTTCCACCTGTATAAGGTTGTCATTGTGTGAATGTTATATAAGTGGAATCATGCACGTGTAACCTTTTGAGACTGGCTTTTTTCACTCACTGTATTTCCCTGAGATCCATCTAAGTTGCTATGTGTATCCGTAGTTCATTCCTTTATATTGCTGAGAAGTACTTCATGGTACAGATAGATGACAGTTTGTTTAACCATTCATTGCCAAAGGATATTTGGATTGATTCCAGTTTTTGACTATTACAAACAAAGTTGTTATGCAAAACCACATACAGGTTTTTGGGTGGACACAAGTTTGTCTGTCTGTTTTTTGAGACAGGGTCTTGCTCCATGACATAAGTTGTATTTCTCTGGGATAAATGCCTAGGAATGCAATTGCTAGATTGTATGGTAAGTGCATATCAAAATGTTTTTATTATAGGAAACTGCCAAACTGTTTTCCAGAGTGACTGTACCATTTTTTTATTTCTAACAGCAATGTATGAGTGATTCAATGTCTCCGTGTCCTCGACAACATTTGCTACCATCATCAGTTTTCGTTTTAGCTATACTGATAGGTGGACAGTAACATCTCATTATGGCTTTAACTTGTATTTCCTAATGGCTAATAAAGTTGAACATCTTTTTGTGTATTTATTTACCATATCCATCTCCTCTTTAATAAAATATCTGTTCATGTCTTTTGCCCATTTTCCAATTAGATTTTTGTTTTCGTAAGTTTTTATTTCTTGTGGAGTTTTGAGAATTCTTTATCTATTCTAGATTCAAGTCCTTTGTAAGATATGCGGGTGGCACTTTTTCCTAGTCTGTAGGTTGTCTTTTTATTTTCCTCTCAGAGACTTTTGTAGAGCATAAAGTTTTAATTTTGACACAGCCTAAAATGTCAATTTTTCTTCTCTTATCCACACAATTTCATATATAAGAACCCTTCACTGATATATAAGGACTCTTGACTGTCACTAGTCCCCAAAGATTTTCTTCTACACGTTTTCTAGCTTTATGTCTTACATTTAAATCTGTGATCCTTTATGAAGGATCACAGATTGTGTAAAATAATTTTGCACAATAATTTTAACTATTTATTTATTTTTAGTTAAATAATTTCATTTATTTCATTCTTTGCCTATGGATGCCCAATTGCTGCAGCATCATATGTTGAAAAGACTATTCTTTCATTAAATTGTTTTGGTGCCTTTGTAAAAAAAAATCAGTTGGACATATTTGTGTGGGCCTATTTATGTTTTTTCCATTCTTTCATACAATTTTTCTTCAATTAAAAATATACCATGGACTTGATTCTACCAACATTTCCAACATAGTTTTGACTAGTGCAAAGCACATCATGGGTTGGGAGATAATCATGATGTAGTTAATCACTACCATTTTGAATATTTTGGTTATTTTTGAATTTTTGCTAACATAGGTCCCCTTATAATGAACATCCTTGTAGCTTAATCCTTGCATGTATTAATGATAATTTCTTGGGATTTCTAAAAGTAAACTTACATAAAGAGTATACAGCTTTTTAGAAAATGAGCTATTTTGGACAATACTCAAGGGTCAACCCACTTTTTTTTTTTTTTTTTTTTTTTTAAGACATAGTCTTGCTCTGTCACCAGGAGCCAGGCTGGAGTGCAGTGGCGTGATCTCGGCTCACTGCAACCTCTACCTCCTGGGTTCAAGCAGTTCTCCTGCCTCAGCCTCCTGAGTAGCTGGGATTACAGATGCTCACCACCACACCCAGCTAATTTTTACATTTTAGTAGAGACGGGGTTTCACTATGTTGGCCAGGATGGTCTCGATCTCTTGACCTCATGATCCACCCACCTCAGCCTCCCAAAGTGCTGGGATTACAGGCATGAGGGGTCACCCTGCTCTTTAAATGTGGGGTTTTATTGTTTGTTTTTCTTTTGAGACAGAGTCTCACACTGTCACTCAGGCTGGAGTGCAGTGGTGCGATCTCAGCTCACTGCAATCTCCACCTCCCAGGTTCAAGTGATTCTCCTGCCTCAGCCTCCCAAATAGTTGAGATTACAGGTGCATGCCACCACACCTAGCTAATTTTTATAGTTTTAGTAGAGACAGCGTTTTACCATATAGGCTAGAGTGGTCTCTAACTCCCGACCTCAGGTAATCTGCCTGCCTTGGCCTCCCAAAGTGCTGGGATTACAGGTGTGAGTCACCATGCCCAGCCTAAAATGTGTTTTTAAGAACATCTATATGTAAAATGAACTTAGGTGTAAAGGGAAAACAGATGAATAAAGTATTATAGCCAGAAAGCTATCCATTGCTATAGATGTAAGAGTGTTTCTCATGTCTCTTAAAAATCGTTGACTAAGCCAGGCTTCTCAGAGCAGTCTGCTGCAGAATGAAGAGGTGCTTCTATCACCCCTGCAACATACTGTCATTAAATGCCTGGATACTCCATAGAGAAAGCTGAATAAATGTCCCTCAGGAAGTTGAACTTGAAAGTAGATCAGTGTTCATTATCTACAGTCAATATTTTTATTCAAACAACATTTAAGTAGCCTATTACAGGGCACATGCCCAATATTAATATAAAGCAGGGTGTGGTAAGTCCTATGAATGAGTCAGAGTTCAACAGGAAAAGAGGGGAGAGAAAGATGAATCTTGACTTTGTACATGTAGTAAAGTCTCTTGAGAATAGAGCTTCTGTGTGGGGCCTGCATGTGACTCAGGCAGACAGAATGTGGGAAATGGCATTCTAGAAAGAGACAAAGATGTGGCAGCTGAGAAGTGAGCACGAGGCCGTGTCTCCCCATGAGTGTGCATGTACTGCGGGGTGGGGAAAAAGATGTTTGGAGTTAGTATTGGAAAGGCAGGCTTGAGACAAGACCTGCCTCAAGCAGGAAACTGGAATTTCAAGTGGAAGCAGGTAATTTTTATTCAAGTAAGAAAGCTATTGAAATTTTGACATGAGAACAGGCGACCAGAGCTGCCCTTTAAAAAGATAAGCCTGGCTATGGTGTTTGAATAGCTTGGAGTGGGAGCAAGACCACAGGCTGCAAGTCTGCTGAGGAAACAACTGCCTAAATTTAGGGAGGAGAAGCTCAGCTCTGAACTCTGACAGGGGATGTGGGGGCAGATTAAGCCTTGTCAACTTCTGTTTCTAGAGGCAGGTGCATCGTTGCTTGAAGCACATTCTTTGGTTCCCCCTTGATTTGCAGAGGTAAAGGGGAAAGCTGGAGTCTGTGGCAGTCAAGAGCAAGGACTCTGGATCCAAAATGCCCAGTTTCTGGCCCAGAAGCTGTACCTCCGGACTGTACAACCCCTGGTAAGTGACTTTATCCTCGCTCCATCTTGGTATCTTCAATGGTAGAAAGGGGATGATAGTATTCATTTCATCTTGTTGTCGGGGGTTAAATAAATTCATACATGCCAAGTGTGTAGAAGAGTATGTGGCACATATTGTTCATCATTACTGGTTTTGTGATTATTTTTGAGCTGTTTCAGGAGAAGAGGTTTGTGGTCATATTTGCCTGACAAAGTCCTCTTGTCTGAGGGGAAGAAAGGAAGGAGCTAAAAGAGCAAAGGAAGAGGAATATCTAACAAGGATACTTCTTCCATTCTCATGTGCCCGCACATCACCTGGGTGTGATGTTAAGTGCAGACTCTGATTCTGTAGGCCTGGGGTAAGACCTGAGATTCTGCATTTCTAACAAGGTCCCAGCTGATGTGCAAGAATCTGGGAGCTCCTTCACCGCCCTACTTACCTCTCCTACCCTCTTCTCTCCAGGCTCATTTGAACTCTGGATACTAGGGGGATTACAGTCCTTATTGTCATAACATTGCCCTTATGGAAACTTGTTTTTGCAACAATAATTATAAAATGATTCTTACTGTATATTACAGGTCCTTTACATCCTTTATCTCACGTCCTCATAACAAGCCTTGGGCCAGGCATGGTGGCTTATGCCTGCAATCCCAGCACTTTAGGAGGCCCAGGTGGGCAGATCACTTGAGGTCAGGAGTTTGAGACCAGCCTGGCCAACATGGTGAAACCCCATCTCAACTAAAAATACAAAATAAATAAATAAATAGCCAAGCTTAGTAGTGCAGTCCTGTAATCCCAGCTACTTGGGAGGCTGAGGCAGGATAATCACTTGAACCCAGGAGATGGAGGTTGCAGTGAGCTGAGATTATGCCACTGCACTCCAGCCTGGTGACACAGTGAGACTCTGTCTCAAAAAAAAAAAAAAAAGGCTTGTACGGGTAAGGTGCTATGAGTCTCATTTTACTGATGAAAAAGCTTGGGGAGGTAAAGTAACATGCTCAAGGTTAGATAGCTCACAAGTGGCAAAGCCAGAATTTAAACCCAGGATTTTCTCATAGGCTAGATTAGTTTCCAGGATCTGCCTTCTATGAAGAGGGAGAAGAAAGAGTGGAGGGTGTGTGCCCCACCTCAGGCTATGAAGTTACTCCAGCTCTAGCCTGACTCTATGCAAATCTCTTACTGTAGGCCTATAAATCCAAAGTTCCCAGGATTTACAGCTAGCCACTCCTGTCTCCCCACAGAGCCCTATTTAGCTAGGTCTCCGTCATTCTGAAGCAGGATCTTTTTTGGTAAGGTATTTCCCAAGAGTTTTAGATCATTTTTGGAACACTTTATGAAAAATGGAAAGAGTTATGATGACTAATTAAGAGAACTAAGATTGTAAATGTAGAAAGGTAAAAGAAGGCAAGGCCAAAATACATATACATTTCTATTTTATCTATATCCATAAAAAAACAATACCTTTTCCTCAGATCTTAGCTTTGGGAAGAAGAAGTAGTTCACACACACATTGCCGTGTGGAGGGCTGATAAAGCTAGGGAATCCTTCCTCCTTAGGGCTACATGATGTGTTTAAGGAGACAAGGTACATACCTAAGATGCAGGAGATTGTGTGAGCAGTACACAAGCCAATTCACCTCTGATCCTCCAGCGCAAACAGCTGATACGTCTGCTGGCCTCTGACAAATGTCTCTAACTCTATCACAGTCCCTGCCAAGTTACATGGCCATTTATCTATTTCCAAGTCATTTTTTTCCTGAAGCAACTTTCTAAATTTCAGGGTTTAAAAATATTTTATTAACATTTTCCCTCATATCTATGAATGATTGGGAGCTGTTTTGGAGGATGTGAGGACTGAAGGGCAGATACCAGTGTTTATTTCTCTATTTTCAACATTTTCTAACTTCCTGCTTTCCATTTAATGTTGAATTAGTGAAGTATAAATGTGCTCCATTGACGTTACAATGGATAGGCAATGATTTTGGCTGGGGTCGTAAGTGATGATTTTTATGAGAAATAAAACATTTGGGCCAGATCTCTGATTTTGAGAAGCAACTGGACAAATGGCAAAGAGATGTAAGAGCATTCCAAATGTCCCTGACCAGGTACAGAAGTGAGAAAATGTACGGCAAGTTCAGAGAAGACTTGAATGTATTGATTTTACAGAGGCATATTTAATAGCTGTAAATGAGCCTACTCTCCCAGGGATAGGCATCTCTGTCTCCTGAGCAGTGACTAATACTGGGAATTCTAGCCTAGGGGAAGATATGTGGATCTATATTTTTGGGGGGAGGACTTCAGCATCCCTCGAATCACATTACTTGAACTTTGCCTCAAGCAAGGCTCACAAAAGAGCTTCTGGTGATAGCTGTCAAATGAAAACAGCCTAAACCAAAGAACTGGACACTTGGGAAGACATGAGCATGCATTCTGAAATCCTACCATGGAATGTATTCCCAGGATGTTCTTTAAAATACAATTTCTTTTTTTTTTTTTTTTGAGACAGAGTCTCACTCTGTCGCCAGGTGGCAGGCTGGAGTGCAGTGACATAATCTCGGCTCACTGCAACCTCCGCCTCCCGGGTTCAAGCAATTCTCCTGTCTCAGCCTCCCAAGTAGCTGGGACTACAGGTACACGCCACCATGCCCAGCTAATTTTTGTATTTTTAGTAGAGACGGGGTTTCACCATGTTGGCCAGGATGGTCTCGATCTCTTGACCTTGTGTTCCGCCTTCCTCAGCCTCCCAAAGTGCTGTGATTACAGGCTTGAGCCACCACACCTAGCCAAAATACAATTTCTGATGGGATCCAAATATTTATGTTATCCACAGAAGATATTCTTCCCATTAGAAGAAAAACAAATTTAAAGTCTTTCTCCAAATTCACTTTACTGATCATTTGCCCTGCATGTTGGCCAAGCTGCTGCTTAGAATATGGCCCTCTAGAAGATTTATGATAATAAAACGTGCAATAAATAGATGGAATAAATGTTCTTTTATCATAACTGCGTTCTTAAAGGCATTTGCATGTAGAACAAAGCTGCAATCCTGTGGTCACCCGAGTTATCCCTTGGATGAAGCAACTTTCTAAACCACTGAAGGTGTGACACACAGGTTTCAGTTTCCTCCATGTCTGACTGATACAGACAATTAGAGAGAGGCCTTGGGTGCCTTCAGCATAGTGTGGAACAGTCAAAAAGGTCTGTTACTATAATGGATAATGCATAATAATGATAGAGGGAGGGGCAGAAATTTGGTCTAGATGAGAATTTCTCAAAAAATAAAACATAGAAGACACAGCTGAGAAGAAAACAAAATGAAATGTTACTAGAAAAAAATTAAACCAGGGAGATGTATTTGATTAAAACACAGGAGCCATTCACTGAAAAAGGAATGCAGAGAAAGAAACCTTCCGTGCTGTAAGAGGGCCAGAATGTCTGAAACAGTGAGCCTCGGATGCCTCTAATTCCTCTAATTCAGTGATAATGTCCCCTTTTGCACACGCGATTGCAGAAGAAGCTCGGGTACCCAACGAGTCAAGTGTTTGCAGATGCATCAGAATTAGCTACCATTTAAGAAACCCACCATCTTTCAGAATGAATTTCCTACATGTCACAATAAGTTCAATTGAAAAGAAAAGAAAGAAATTTTATGTTATTTCTTTGCTATACACATCCTCCCACCTGTATGTTGGATGTTTCAAGCTCCCAAATGCTGAGGGAATTTACCGAGGCATATTATTAATGCCACCCCACCACCACAGGACAAAAAAAGGCAAGAATTGGAGCACTTCAAAACTGACTGACTAATTTAAAATTTCTTGAGTGTAGTTAATCAATATTTATTTGCTTTTTCTAAGAGATGAAGAAAGCATATTATAGTGCTGATTTCATCATTTATATGTTAAGAACGCGTACAAAGGCAGTGTAGTGGTTCCAATGATAGGCTTGGAGGCAGAAATATCTGGATTATGAATACTTACAAACTATAGTGTTGGGCAAGTTAGCCAATAGCTAAGTCAGTTTCATCAGCTATGAAACTGTGACAAGAATATAGCTGATTCACAGAGTATACTGTGAGTATATGTAAAAAAGCACATTTCATAACAAATGGTGAAAGCCCAGTAACTGTCTTTGTTACTATTACTTCCTTAAAATTTCTCTCCTTCAATCTTTTTCTTTCCTTTAGTGTGGAGCAGGGGCTGTGTTACTGTCTAAAGCTAGTGTTGTAAACCCTGAAGCCTAATGGGGCCAAGAAGGTAATTTAATCAAGAAGCATGGGTCAGAATTTTTAAAATTTTGTACATCAGTAATAAATGGGACTATTACTTATGTCAGTGATCATTCCTGTGGCACACAGGACAGTGCTTGCCCTATTTACAGGGAGTAGAATAATGAGGCCACTATTGCTGAGTTTGCAAAAAAAATCAATTCTTTTAAAATGATGCATCTCTCAATTTTTATATGTTGGCAATGCATTCAATGTAATATAAGTTTATTTCTCTGTTTATTTAACAGTAGACAGACATAACAAGAGCAATTGAAACAGATGTTTAGGTTGAATTTAGTCCATAGGCAATTAGTTGGTAATCTCTGGACTAAAGGATATTAAAATAAAATAAACCCAAGATACCTCTGAAAAGTCACTCCAAAATATGCTTGGATCCTGCTGACAGGGCAGTAAGTTGTTACACTTTTCCTTGCTACCTCTGGGTTTTGGTCAGTATTTATTCTCTTTTTATTATCCATCCATCATCAATTCTTCCATCCATCCATCCATCCATCCATCCATCCATCCATCCATCCATCATCCATGCATTCCTCCATCATTATCAACCCTTAATAGTGAATTACTGGGTGGTTTGAATGATACAAAGATGTACATGACGGAATCCTTCTCCTCAAAGAATATTCAGTGTCTAAGGGGTGTTGCAGTGGTGGTACCTATGAGTAACCTACAGAGATGAGTAGAGAGTAGAGATAAAGTATGTATGTCATGACAGTAGGAGTGGCGTTAAAGAAGTACGACAAACCCTCCCAGCATGGATGCCCGGCCCTGCCTCTTCCCTTTCTCTCCTCCAATTCTTCCAAGTTTCTGATCCCACTTGCTTTCCCTACATCAGTCATTACTAATACCCTCTTCTTCCCAACAGAATCCAAGCTCAAGAGTGCTTGCTGCTCTTTGCAGAAGAAAGAATACAGCAATGGTGCTAAATCCCAGCATTCATTATTTCTAGCTCTTCCACTGTCTTTAGGTAAAGTTTTCATCAATTTCCTTAACTAGGTTACTAAGTTTTCGGTTAATTTAAAAACTAGTAATATTTAAATTTGCACTCGTCTTTCATTTATGGGATCTTAATATGAAGAAACAGCAAGACTGATAGGAAGAAAACCTGAAAACTTCCATACAGATGTGACTTCAGCAGCTGTATCTCTTTGTGACCCCATGTGGCATAATAAAAAAATATTTGGTCTTTGTCCAGGTTCCTGACGTACAGGTCCTAAGACCATTGGAATCTCTGAATGAGATGACTGGTGTCTGGGAGGCCTAGGTAACTTTAGGATGGGGGCTAGCCAGCAGAAAAACTAAAGCATAATTAAAAGATTAGAACTTTCAGCCCTCCTTCCCCCCACCTCCATGAAGAGAAAAGGAACTGGAGATTGAGTTAATATCTAATGAGCAATGATTCAATCAATAATGACCACGTAATGAAACCTCCATTAAAACCCCTAAATCATGGGGTTCAGAGAGCTTCTGGGTGGGTAAATGCATTCGTATGCCAGGAGGGTGATTCATCCTAACTCCAGGGAAATTGAAGTTCCTGTTCTTGGGACACTTCCAGGCATCACCCTATGTACCTCTTCATCTATCTGGCTGTTCATTTTTATTCCTTACAATATCCTTCATAGAAACTAGTAATAGTAAGTAAAGCAATTTCCTGTTCTGTGAGCCATCCTAGCAAATCATTGAATCTGAGGAGTGGAGTCATGGGAACCCTCAATTTATAGTCAGTTAGTCAGAAATATAGGCAGTAACCTGGGGCTCAAGGCTGGTGTCTGATGTGAGAACAGTCTTGTGGGACTAAATGCTTAAACCTGTGGAGTCTGACACTAATCCTGAGTAGTTAATGTCAGAATTTAACTGGCTTTCAGGATACCCATTTGGTGTCCAGAAAAGTGGAAAACTGAGTGTTGGCATAAAACGCCCCTTCTACACATATATTTGATGTTAGAAGTATTGTTGAGTAAAAACAGTTGCTATTCTAGTACAACTTTAGTTGAAGGTGAGGTGTGGTATTGATGGAAACAATCTTTAAAACCTTTTCAAATTCCAAAAGCACATAACACAATGTTCCATAACTCATTGGATTAATATACGAAGGTTTACCCATTTCAGCAGGTTGTATGACAGTAGATTGAGCACTACTTACCCACATGGCAATGCAAGGACTGAGAAGAGTAAGAAATGAATGAAACCCCTGCCATCCAAGTGCTTATGCTGAGGTTGCTACCTTGCATTCCTGTAGCCTGCCTACTCTACAAGGCAGTTTCTCATGCACTATGCCATTTGATCATTTAAATGCAAAGGAAACCAAGGCTCAAAAAGGTAAAGAGAATTTGTTCAAGGCTTCTCAGTGTGTATGTGATGTCAGCAAGATGATGCAACGGGAGGTCCCCAGCTCACATCCTCCCATACAAACAGTAATCTGGCAGTCATCCATGGAAAAAGTGCCATTGTGGGAGCCTTGGGACCCAAGTAAGAGGATGTAAAGCCCTGAAGAAGCCCAAGGCTGAGGAGAGCCACTTTGAGAAGGCAGGCCTGCACCCTGGTGGAAGGCTTGCTAAATATGATTCCAGCTGCTGACTGAAAACCACTCCAGCCTCCCACGGACTTAGATTTAGCCTCATTTGGCTGCAGTCTGTCCTGAAATCGGCCCCATCTGCCAATGAACCCAGAAGGAGCCACACTTGTCTATGCCCCCAGTTATAGGTCCACCAGACTTGGACTTAACTGTGGATCCTGAAGTGGCCTCATGACTCAGCTCCAGCCCCACTCTACCGCAGCCACAAAGTCAGTCGTGCCCACCACACGGAACCAGAGAGAGGCACACCTTTCCATACCCTCAGTAATAGGCCTGACAACCTCTGTCCTGACTGTGGATCCTGAAGCAGCCCTGTGATTCAACTCTAGCCCCACTCTACTGCAGTCAGTCATTCCTGACCCCAAGGCACAGCAAGTCTCCTGCCCTAAGTCCTAGATTGGACCCCAAAGCAGCCTTGTGACTTGGTTCAATCCCAGCCTTGCTTTGCTGTTGTTCAGGGGCAACCCTGCCTACTCAAAGACCTAGCAGGAAACACACCCAGCTATGACCCCAGTAGCATGCTTCCCAAATTGGACCAATCTGAAGATCCTAAAGCAGCCTTGTGACATTGCCCAGCCATGCTTTACCACAGTCTGGAGACGGTTCTGCTTGCCCAGGAACACAATGAGAGCCATGCCTGTCAACACTCTGGTAACAAGCCCACCAATCTCATGCCCAACTGTGGACTCTAAAGCAGTCCTGTGGGCTGGTTCCAGACTCATTTTGTCATGGTGGAGAGGTAGGTCTGCTTGCCTAGGCACCCAGCAGGAGCCCACTTAGGGCTGCTGGCAACCACACCTATGCATGCTCCTGCTAACAAGCCTGCCACTTGCAGACTTGACTGCAGAATCAGAAGCAGCCCCATGTCCTGGCTTTAGTCCTGCTCAACCATTGTCCAGAAAGCAGTCCTATTCCCCTGGGGATCAGACAGAAACCATGGCTGCTTGTACCCTTGTAAAAGGTCTGGCAACTATGACCCTACTGAAGAGCCACATGATCCAGCTTCAGTCAAGCTTGACTGCAATCCCAGAAGTAGTCCTATCGGTTGTGAACCTAGCAGGAGAAGATATATACCAACCAAAAACAGTTGTAAAGTCAGGAGATGTTTGCTCCTTCAAGTGTACAGATACTAATGCAAAACCACACAGATCATAAAGACTCAGACAAATATGATATCACCAAAAATAAAAACCTAATAAAGCTCCAGTAATGACCCAAAGAAATGGAGATCTATGAAATGCCTGAAAAAGAATTCAAAATAATTGCTTTAAGGAAACTCTCAGCAAGCTGCAAGAGACACAGATAGACAACTCAATGAAATCAGGAAATCTAAACTAGAAGCTCAACAAGAAAGAATCTATGAATGCAAAGATAGGTCATGTGAAATTATCACTCAGGGAAGAGAAAAAGAATAAGGGAGAGTGAAGAATATTTATAGGACTTATGGGACACCACCAACCAAACCAGTATATACATGGCGTTTCAGAATAAGAAGAGAGAAAGAAAGGAAAATAAACATTATTTAAACAAATAATGACTGGAAAATTTTCAAAACTTTGGGAAGTATATGCATATCTAGATGCCTGAAGCAAAGAGGTTCTCCAGCAGGATCAATCCAAAGAAGATAATACCAAGACACATTATAATTAAAAATCAAAAGTCAAATAAATAAACAATTTTGAAAGCAGCAAGAAAAAGGCAACTCATCACATTCAAGGGAACCTCCATAAGGCTACCAGTAAACTTGTCAGGAAAACTTTGCAGGCCATGAAAGAGTAGGACAATATATTCAAAGTGAAGAAACCACCTTCAGGCTCTATTAACCAAAAATACTATACCCAGCAAAGGTATTCTTAGGGAATTAAGGAGAAAGGAAGACTTTCTCAGGCAAACAGAAGCTAAGGAATTTTATCACAACTCAAAATGCCTTACAAAAAACGCTAATGCTAGTTTTTAAAATTCAAACAAAAGGATGCTAATTAGTAACATAAAAATACATAAAAATATAAAACTCAACTGGTAAGGATAAGTATGTAGTAAAATTCAGAATACTCTAATACTGTAATGACAGTGTGTAAATCATTTTAAACTCTAGTATAAAAGCTAAAAGACAAAAGTATTTTAAAAACTATAGATACAATAACTTACCAATGAATATGCAGTATAAAAAGATGTAAATTGAGACACAAATAGCAAAATATGACAAGGGAAAGAAGTAAAAGTGTAGTTTTTACATGTGATTAAAGTGTTTATCAGATTAAAATTGACTGTTATGAAATTTTAAGTGTAAGCCTCATAGTTAGAACAAGGGAAAAATCTTCAGTAGACTCACAAAATATAAAGGAATCAAAATATACAAGTTCAAAAAAAATCATCAAATCACAAAGAAAGACAGAAATAGAGAAAGAAAGGAGCAAAAAAACTACAGACTTTGCTCCCTGTTTTCTGGCAGTGAGCAAAATGACAAGAGTAAGTTCTTATCTATGAACAGTTATGTTAAATGTGAATGGATTAAATTTTCCAGTAAAAAGACAGAGTGGCTGAATGTATTTTAAAAAAAACAAGATCCAACAATATGTTGCCTATAAGAATCTCACTTTAGCTTAAAGGACACACATAGGCTGAAAGTGAAGGGATAGAAGATATTTCATACAAACGGCAACAAAAAAAGAAAAGGTGGCTATGTTTATATCAGATGAAATAGACCACATCAAAAACTGTCACAAGAGATAAAGAAGATCATTATATAATGATAAAGGGTCAATTCAACAGGAAAATATAACAATTTAAATGTACGTGCACCCAACATCAAAGCAAACAAACAGAAATAAAATGAGAAACAGACAGCAATACAACCGTAGGAAACTTCAATACCCCACTTTCTATCATAGATAATTCTGACAGAAAACCTATAGGGAAACAGCAGAACTAAACAATAAACAAAGTGGACCTCACAGACATGTATGGAACTTTCTACTCAAGAGCAGAAAAATACACATTATTCTCAAGCATACATGAAACGCCCCTCAGAATAGATCAAATTAGGTCACAAAAGAAGTCTTAGGAAATTCCAGAAGATAAAAATCACTTTATGTATTTTTTCTGACCAAAATGGAAAAAAACTAGATATCAATAACAGAAAACTGGAAATTTTACAAATATATGGAAGCTAAAAGACACACTCCTATACAACAATTGGATTGAAGAGGAAATCAAAAGACAACTTTAAAACTATTTCAAGACAAATGAAAACAAAAACTCAACATACCAAAACTTACAGGATATAACAAAAGCAATATGAAGAAGAAAATTTGTAGCAATAAATAGCTACATTAAAAAAATGGAAAGACTAGAATAAGCAATCTAAGTTCATACCTCAAGGAACTAAAAAATAAAAGAATAAACAAAGTCCAATGTTAGCAGGAAAAGAAGCAGAAGTAAATTAAAGAATAAAAAAAAATACAAAAAGTGTTTGGTTTTAAAAAAATAAACAAACCATTAGACTAACTGCTATAGTTTGAATATTTGAAATTCAATCCCCAGTGTTGAAGATAGGGCCTCATGGGAGATGTTTGGTTTATGGGGCAGATCTCTCTGCTTTATGAATTGCTTGGTGACATCCTTGAAGTAATGAGCTCTCATTCTATTAGTTCCAGAGATTGTTACCCTGAGAGCTAGTTGTTAAAGAGAATCTGACACCTTCCCCTACTCTCTCACTTCCTCTCTTGTCATGTCATCAGCCCATGCAGGCTGCCCTTCACCTTCTACCATGAGTGGAAGCAGCTTGAACCCCTCACCAGAAGCAAATGGAGATCCCATGCTTTCTGGGCAGCCTGCAGAACTATGAGTCAAATAAACCTCTTTTCTTCATAAATTACCCAGCCTCAGGTATTTCTCCATAGCATTGCAAATGGAATAATACACTAACCTAGAATAAAAGAGAGAAGACTCAAATAAATAAAATCAGAAATAAAAGAGGAGATGTGACAATGAATGCCTCAGAAACAAAAAGGAGCATAAAAATCTATTATGAATAATTATATGAGAACAATGATAAATTCCTAGAAATACATAACCTACCAGAATTAAATCAAGAAGAAATAGAAAGCTTGAACAGACCAATCACCAATGAGACTGAATCAGTAATCAAACTCTTAACAAAGAAAATTCCAAGACAAGATGTCTTTATGGTACATTCTAAGTATTTGAAAAGGGATAAATCCCCAATACTTCTTAAACTCTTAGAAAACATTAAAGAAGGAACACTTCTAAACTCATTTATGAAGGTAGCATCAACCTGGTCCTAAAGCTAGACACACAAAAAAGAAAACTACAGGCAAATATCCTTGAGAACACAGAAGCAAAAATCCTCAATAAAATACAGCAAACCAAATTCAACAACACATTAAAAGATTTAAGTGGGATTTATCTCTGGGATGCAAGGATGGTAAACATATATAAAATCAATTAATGTGATACAGTATACTAACAAAATAAAAGAGAAACCCCACATGACTGTCTCAATAGATGCAGAAAAAGCATTTGACAAAGCCTGACATTCATTCATAATAAAAACTCTCAACAAAATAGGAATAACTGGTACAAAAACAGACACATAACCAATGGAACAGAATAGAGAACTCAGAAATAAGACAGCACATCTACAATCAACTGATCTTCAACAAACCTGACCAAAAAAAAGCAATGGAGAAAATATTCCCTATTTCATAAATGGTGCTGGAAGAACTGGCTAGCCATATGCAGAAGATTAAAACTGGACCAGTAATCTCAGAACTTTGGGAGGCCAAGGTGGGCAGATCACCTGAGGTTGGGAGTTTGAGACCAGCCTGACCACATGGAGAAACCCTGTCTCTAGTAAAAATACAATATTAGCCAGGCATGGTGGCACATGCCTGTAATCCCAGCTACTCGGGAGGCTGAGGCAGGAGAATCGCTTGAACCCAGGAGGCGGAGGTTGTGGTGAGCCAAGATAGCACCACTGCACTCCAGCCTGGGCAACAAGAGTGAAACTCTGTCTCAAAATAAATAAATAAATAAAAAGTATAAAAAATAAAATAAAACTGGACCACTTCCTTATACCTTAAACAAAAATTAACTCAAGATGGATTAAACCCAAAACTATAAAAACTCTAGAAGGAAATCCAGGCAATATCATTCAGGACATAGTCGTGAGCAAAGATTTCATAATGAAAACATCAAAAGCAATTGCAGCATAAGCAAAAATTGACAAACAGGAACTAATTAAACCAAAGGGCTTCTGCAAAGCAAAAGAAGCTATGGTCAGAGTGAACAGACAACCTACAGAATGGCAGAAACTTTTTGCAATCTATTCATCTGACAAAGGTTTGATATGCAGAATTTTCAAAAAATTTAAACAAATTTATAAGAAAAAACAACCCCATTAAAAAGTGGTTAAAGGACAAGAACAAACACTTCTCAAAAGGAAGGCATTTATGCAGCCAAAAAATATATGAAGAAAAGTTCAACATCACTGATCATTAGAGAAATGCAAATCAAAACCACAATGGGATACCATTTCACACCAGTCAGAATGGCTATCATTAAAAAGTCAAGAAACAACAGATACTGGTGAGGCTGTGGATAAACAGGAACACTTTTACACTGTGGGTGGGGATGTAAATTAATTCAACCACTGTGGAAGACAGTGGGGTGATTCCTCAAAGACATAGAATCAGAAATATAATTTGACCCAGCAATGCCATTACTGGGTATATACCCAAAGGAATATAAATCATTCTCTTTTAAAGATAGAAGCATCGCATGTTCATTGCAGCACTATTCATAATAGCAAAGACACAGAATCAACCCAAATGTCCATCAATAATAGACTGGATAAAGAAAATGTGGTACATGTACACCATGGAATATTATGTAGCCATAAAAAATGAGATCATGTCCCTTGAGGGGACATGGATGGAGCTGGAAGCCATTATCCTCAGCAAACTAACACAGGAACAGAAAACCAAACACTGCATGTTTTCACTTATAAGTGGAAGCTGAACAATGTGAACAAATAGACACAGGGAAGGGAAAAACAATGCATTGGGGCCTGTCACAGGGGTTGCAGGGAGGGAGAGCATCAGGAAAAATAACTAACGTGTGCTGAGCTTAATATCTAGGTGACAGATTGATGGGTGCAGTAAACCACCATGGCATGCATTTACCTATATGAGAAACCTGCACATCCTGCACATGTGCCCTGGAATTTAAAATAAAATAAAATAAAACAAAAAAGGTATAAATATGTGCCTCAACCCAATAAACTTTCATATGTGAAAAGTCTGTAGTCAACATTATAATCAATATGAAAAAATGGGAAATTTTCCCTCTAAGACCCCATACAATGCAAAGATGCCCACTTTCACTACTGTTCAACATAGTACTAAAAAGTCCTGGCCAGAGGAATTAAACAAGAAAAATTAAAAACAGACATCCAAATCAGAAAGGATAAAGTAAAATGAACTGTTTACAGATGACATGATCATATATGGAATAGAAAACCTTAAAGACTCAACAAAAGACTTCAAGAACTAATAAACAAGGACAAAGTCAATAAAATTATAGTATACAAAAGCAACATGAAAAAATCTGTTGTATTTTTATACACAGAGAACTATCTGAAAAAAATCAGAAAAGCAATTTTATTTATAAGAGCAATAAAAAGAATAAAGTAGGAACAAACTTCATCAAACACATGAAATACATGTAATGCATACTGAAAACTATAAAACATTTATAAAAAGAATCAAAGAGACACAAATAAATGAAAATTTACCCCAAGTTAATTGATTGTAAGAATTACTATTGTTAAAAATATTTATACTATCCAAAGCTATCTAGAGATTCAATGTAATCTCTATCAAAATCCCAAAGATATATTTCACAAAAATATAAAAAGCAATCTTAAAATTCATATGGAACCACAAAAGATCCTGAACAGCCAAAGCAGTCTTGAGTAATAACAAAGCTGGAGGCATCACACTTCTGATTTCAAAATATGTTACATAGCTACAGTAATTAAAACTGGTACTGTGCTTAAAACAGACATATGGTACTAGAATAAAAACAGACATATAGACCAATAAACAGAACAGGGAGCCCAGAAATAAATCCATGCATATCTAGCCAACTGATATTTGACAGGGCACCAAAACATGCAATTCAGAAAGCATAGTCTCTTCAATAAATGGTGTTGGGAAAACTAGATATCCAGAATGAAACTGGACCTTTATCTCACACCACATACACAAATAAACTCAAAATAGATAAAGATTTAAATACAAGACCTGAAACTGTGAAACTAGTAGAAGAAAATATAGAAGAAAACCTTTCTGACATCGGTCTGGAAATAAGCTTTTGGATGTAAAGGCACAGGCAACAAATGTAGAAACAGACATGTGGAGTACAACATCAAACTTAAACACATCTACACAGAAAACAATCAGCATAAGGAAAAGGTAACCTATGAAATTGGGTAAATATCTGCAAACCATATATTTGATACTGGTCTAATATCCAAAATATATAGATACTCAAAAACTGAATAGCAAAATAACAAATAACACAATTTTTAAAATAAGTAAAAAACCTAGACATTTCTAAAAAAGACACACAAATGGCAAACAAGTATATATAATGATGCTCAACATGACACTAATAATTAGGGAAATGCAAATTAAAACCAAAATGACATATTACCTCACACCTGTTAGAATGGCCATTATAAAAAAAAATAGATTAAGTGTTGTCAAGGATATAGACAAAAGCAAACTTTTGCATACTACCAATAGGAATGTAAATTTGGTACAACCATTATGAAAAATGGTATAAAAATTCCTCAAAAAATTAAAAATGAAACTACCATATGATCTAGAAATTCTACCTCTGGGTATGTATCTGAAGAAAATAAAACCAGATAGTCGAAGAGATATCTGAATGTCCATGTTCACTGCAGGATTATTTGGAATAGCCAAGACACAATGAAGTATTATTGGGCCTTGAAAAAGATGGAAATCTGAAGCTTCAGGAAGATGGCACTATAGGAGCAACTCAGGATTGCAGCTCCCAGTGAAAGCACAGAGGGTGAGTGGACGCCGCATTTCCAGACAGATATTTATTGCCCACAGACCAGGAGATTCCCAGGTGTAGGAGCCCCATGGGCTGCCAGCACAGCTGTTTCAGCGGGCGCGGCCGTTTTGGCCGGTGCCACGGTGCAGCGGCACTCCATACAAAATACACTGGTCTGGTTGCCCTGTTAAACCGGCAATTTGAGATTTGAGAAGGCAGATTAGCACATTCATCTGATTAAACAGGACTTAAACAGTAAGCCAGGCCAGGAGAGTCCCGGGCAGCGACGTTGTTTGAGCCGGTGCAGTGGGTCGCTGCACGGAAAATCACACAGATCCCAGCGCCCTTTCAGCAGGTGTCTGAAACACCTGGGAGAGAGTCAACCATTCAACTTAAAAAAAAAGAAAAAAGAGCTCTGAGGCAGGGAGCTAGGTGATCAGGCTCGGCGGGTCCCACCCCCACAGAAACAAACAAAACAGCAATTGGAAACACTCAGAGTTGAGAGTTTCATGGCAAACACAGCTGAACCCAGGACAGTGCAGCTCGGTGCGGGAGGGGCGTGCACCATTACCAAGGTACTCCACCCCTACTGAGGTAGTCTCCCATTGCTGATGCAGCCTGCCGTTGCCGAGGCAACCTGCCATAAGAGAGAGAGTCCGCCATTACAGAGGCGGGCCACCATCGCCACGACAGTTCTAACCACACCCATATAAACAAGACTACAGGGAATTACACTCGGCGGTAGGGTGGAGCCCACAGTAGCAGGGCGGAGCCCACAGCAACAGGGCGGAGCCCAAGGCAGCAGGGTGGAGCCTCGGCAGGCAGGCAGTGACTAGACTGCCTCCGTGCTGGGCAGGACAGTGCAATGGATACTCATAAATAAAGCCCTAACTCCCCAAGACAGAGCACCTGAGGAAAAAAAGGGGCTTTATGAGTTCTGCTGCAGCAGATTTAAACGTACCTGCCTAGCAGCCCTGAATGAACAATGGAGCTCACAGCTCAGCACTTGAGCTCCTATAAAGTACAGACCATCTCCTCAAGCAGCTCTCTGACCCCCATATATCCAAAGAGTCACCTCACAAAGGACTGATCAGACTGACATTTGGAGGGGATCATTCTGGGACAAAGATAGCAGAAGAAGAAACTAGTAGCAACCCTCACTGTTCCGCAGCTGCTACAGGTGTACCCCAGACAAGCAGGGCCTGGAGTGGACCTCAGCAGTCTTACAGCAGAGGGGCTAGACTGTTAGATGGAAAACTAAGAAACAGAAATAATTCATCATCAACAATCTGGACATCCACTCAGAGACCCAATTGAAAAGTCAGCAACTACTCAGATGACAGGTGGATAAATCCACAAAGATGGGAAAAAAAACAGCAAAAAAAGGAGGAAAACACCCAAAACCAGAACACCTTGCCTCCTACAAGGGACCACAATCCCTCACCAACAAGGGAACAAAGCTGGATGGAGAATGAGTGTGATGAAATGACAGAATCAGACTTCAGAGGGTGGGTAATGAGAAACTTCCGTGAGCTAAAAGAACATGTTCTAACTCAATGCAAAGAAACTAAGAACCTTGAAATAAGATTTGAGGAAATGATAACAAGAATGGACAACTTAGAGAGGAATATGAGCAAATTGATGGAGCTGAAAAACACAACATGAGAACGTCGTGAAGCATGCACAAGTCTCAACAGCCAAATTGACCAAGCAGAAGAAAGAACATCAGAGGTCGAAGATCAACTCAATGAAATAAAACAAGAAGGCAAGATTAGAGAAAAAAGTGCAAAAAAGAATGAACGAAGTCTTCAAGAAATGTGGGACTATGTGAAGAGACCTAATCTACATTTGATAGGTGTACCTGAATGTGATGAAAAGAATGAAGCCAAGCTGGAAAATACTGTTCAGGATATTATCCAGGAAAATTTCCCCAACCTAGCAAGGCAGGCCAATAATCAACTCCAGGAAATACAGAGAACACCACAAAGATATTCCACAAGAAGAGCAACCCCAAGGCACATAGTCGTCAGATTCACCAGGGCTGAAATGAAGGAGAAAATGCTAAGCACAGCCAGAGAGAAAGGTCGGGTCACCCACAAAGGGAAGCCCATCAGACTCACAGAAGATCTCTTGACAGAAACCCTACAAGACAGAAGAGAGTGGGGGCCAATATTCAACATCCTTAAAGAAAAGAACTTTCAACCCAGAATTTCATATCCAGCCAAACTAAGCTTCATGAGTGAAGGAAAAATAAAATCCTTTGCAAACAAGCAAGTACTCAGAGATTTTGTCACCACCAGGCCTGCTTTACAAGAGCTCCTGAAAGAGGCACTACACATAGAAAGGAACAACCAGTACCAGCCATTCCAAAAACATACCAAATGCTAAAGAGCATAAACAAAATAAAGATTCTGCATCAACTAACAAGCAAAACAGCCAGCTAGCATCAAAATGGCAGTATCAAATTCACACATAACAATATTAACCCTAAATGTAAATGGGCTAAATGCACCAATCAAAAGACACAGACTGGCAAATTGGATAAAGAGCCAAAACCCATTGGTGTGCTGTATCCAGGAAACCCATCTCACATGCAAAGATACACAAAGGCTCAAAATAAAGGGATGGAGGAAGATTTACCAAGCAAATGGAGAGCAAAAAAAAAGCAGGAGTTGCAATTCTCGTCTCTGATAAAATAGACTTTAAAGCAACAAAGATCAAAAGAGACAAAGAAGGACATTACATAATGGTAAAAGGATCGATACAACAAGAAGAGCTAATGATTCTAAATATATATGGACCCAATGCAGGAGCACCCAGATATATAAGGCAAGTTCTTGATGACTTAAAAAGAGACTTAGACTCCCACACAATAATAGTGGGAGATTTTAACACTCCACTGTCAATATCAGACAGATCAACCAGACAGAAAATTAACAAGGATATCCAGGACTTGAACTCAGACCTGGAACAAGCAAACCTGATAAACATTAACAGAACTCTCCACCCCAAATCCACAGAATATACATTCTTCTCAGTACCACATCACACCTACTCCAAAATTGACCACATAATTGGAAGTAAATCACTCCTCAGCAAATGCAAAACAACTGAAATCATAACGAACAGTCTCTCAGACCATAGTGCAATCAAGTTAGAACTCAGAATTCAGAAACTAACTCAGAACCACAGAGCTTCATGGAAACTGAACAACTGGCTCTTGAATGTTGATTGGATAAACAATGAAATGAAGGCAGAAATAAAGAAGTTCTTTGAAACCAATGAGAACAAAGACACAACATACCAGAATCTCTGGGACACATTTAAAGCAGTCTGTAGAGGAAAATATATAGCAATAAGTGCCCACATGAGAAGAGTGGAGAGAACCAAAATTGACACCCTATCATTAAAATTGAAAGAGCTAGAGGAGCAAGATAAAAAAACTCAAAACCTAGCAGAAGACAAGAAATAACTAAGATCAGAGCAGAACTGAAGGAGATAGAGACATGAAAAACCCTTCAAAAAATCAATAAATCCAAGAGCTGGTTTTTTGAAAAGATCAACAAAATAGACAGACCACTAGCCAGATTGATAAAAAAGAAAAGAGAGAATAACCAAATAGAGGCAATAAAAAACGATAAAGGGGAAATCACCACAGATTCCATAGAAATTCAAACCATCATCAGAGAATATTACAAACAACTCTGTGCACATAAACTAGTAAACCTGGAAGAAATGGATAAATTCCTGGACACTTGTGTCCTCCCAAGCCTAAACCAGGAGGAAGCTGAAACTATGAATAGACCAATAACAAGATTTGAAGTTGAGGCAGCAATTAAGAGCCTGCCACACAAAAAAAGCCCAGGTCCAGATGGGTTCACAGGTGAATTCTACCAGACACACAAAAAGGAACTGTTACTATTCCTTCTGAAACTATTCCAAATAATTCAAAAAGAGGGAATCCTTCCGAAATCATTTTATGAGACCCATATCATCCTGATACCAAAACTTGGCAGAGACTCAACAAGAAAAGAAAACTTCAGGCCAATATCCATGATGAACATAGATGCAAAAATCTTCAATAAAATACTGGCAAGCCCATTGCAACAGCACATCAAAAAGCTTATCCACCATGATCAAGTAGGATTCACCCCAGGGATGCATGGCTGGTTCAACATAGGCAAGTCTATAACCCTAATTCACAACATAAACAGAACCAAAAACAAAAACCACATGATTATCTCAACTGATGCAGAAAAGGCCTTTGACAAAATTCAACAGCCCTTTATGCTAAAAACCATCAATCAACTCGGTATTGATGGAACATATCTCAAAATAATAAAAACTATTTACGACAAACCAACAGCCAATATCATACTGAATGGGCAAAAACTGGAAGCATTCCCTTTGAAATCCGGCACTAGACAAGGTTGCCCTCTCTCACCACTCCTATTCAATATAGTACTGGAAATTCTAGCCAGAGCAATCAGGCAAGAGAAAGAAATAAAGGGTATTCAAATAGGAAAGGATGAAGTCAAACTGTCTCTATTTGCAGATGACATGATTGTATATCTAGAAGATCCCATCATCTCAGCCCAGAATCTCCTGAAACTGATAAGCAAATTCAGCAAAGTCTCAGGATACAAAATAAATGTGCAAAAATCACAAGCATTCCTATATACCAATAACAGACTGAAAGAGAGCCAAATCAAGAATGAACTGCCATTCACAATTGCTACAAAGAGAATAAAATACCTAGGGATACAATTAACAAGGAATGTAAAGGACCTCTTCAAGGAGAACTACAAACCACTGCTCAATGAAATAAGAGAGGACACAAATAGATGGAGAAACATTCCATGTTCATGGTTAGAAAGAATCAATATTGTGAAAATGGCCATACTGCTCAAAGTAATTTACAGACCCAACACTATCCCCACCAATGACCTTCTTCACAGAACTGGAAAAACTACCTTAAACTTCATATGGAACCAAAAGAGAGCCCACATAGCCAAGGCAATTCTAAGCAAAAAGAACACAGCGAGAGGCATCACACTACCAGACTTCAAACTATACTACAAGGCTACAGTAATCAAAACAGCATGGTACTGGTACCAAAACAGAGATATAGACCAATGGAACAGAACAGAGGCATCGGAGGCAACACAACATACCTACTACCATACAATCTTTGATAAACCTGACAAAAACAAGCAATGGGGAAAGGATTCCCTGTTTAATACATGGTATTGGGAAAACTGGCTAGCCATGTGCAGAAAGCAGAAACTGGACCCCTTCCTGACACCTTACACTAAAATTAACTCCAGATGAATTAAAGACTTAAACATAAGACCCGGCACCATAAAAACCCTAGAAGAAAATCTAGGCAAAACCATTCAGGACATAGGAGTAGGCAAGGACTTCATGACCAAAACACCAAAAGCATTGGCAACAAAAGCCAAAATAGACAAATGGGACCTAATCAAACTCCACAGCTTCTGCACGGCAAAAGAAATAATCACTAGAGTGAATCGGCAACCAACAGAATGGGAAAAAATTTTTGCAGTTTACCAATCTGACAAAGGGCTGATATCCAGAATTTACAAAGAACTCAAACAGATTAACAAGGAAAAAACAAACAAGCCCATTTAAAAATGGGCAAAGGATATGAACAGACACTTTACAAAAGAAGACATACATGAGGCCAACAAACACATGAAAAAATGCTCATCATCACTGGTCATTAGAGACATGCAAATCAAAACTACATTGAGATACCATCTCACGCCAGTTAAAATGGCGATCATTAAAAAATCTGGAGACAACAGATGCTGGAGAGGACGTGGAGAAATAGGAACACTTTTACACTGCTGGTGGGAGTGTAAATTAGTTCAACCATTGTGGAAGACAGTGTGGCGATTCCTCAAAGACCTAGAAACAGAAATTCCATTTGACCCAGCAATCCCTTTACTGGGTATATATCCAAAGGACTATAAATCGTTCTACTAGAAGGACACATGCACACGAATGTTCATTGCAGCATGTTTTACAATAGCAAAGATCTGGAACCAACCCAAATGCCCATCGATGATAGACTGGACAGGGAAAATGTGGCACATATACACCATGGAATATTATGCAGCAATCAAAAACGATGAGTTCATGTCCTTTGTAGGGACATGGATGAATCTGGAGAACATAATTCTCAGCAAACTGACACAAGAACAGAAAATGAAATACCACATGTTCTCACTCATAGGCTGGTGATGAACAATGAGAACACATGGACACAGGGAGGGGAGCACTATACATGGGGTCTATTGGGGGGAATAGGGGAGGGACATTGGTTGGGGGAGCTGGGGAAGGATAGCATGGGAAGAAATGCCAGATGTGGGTGAAGGGGAGGAAGACAGCAAATCACACTGCCATGTGTGTACGAAGGCAACTATCTTGCATGTCCTGCACATGTACCCCAAAACTTAAAATGCAATTAAAAAAAAAGATGGAAATCCTATTATTTGAAATAAGCCAGACACAGATACTGCTGCTCATATATGCGGGATTTTAAACAGCTGAACTCATCAAAGTAGAGCAGAAAGAATAATGGTTGTCCGTGGCTGGGGGCAGGGACAGTGAGGAGATGTTTATCAAAGGGTACAAAGTTTCAGTTATGCAGAATAAATTAATTCTGGAAATCTAATGTACAGCACAGTGAATATAGTTAATACTGCATTGTACACTTGGAATTTGCTAAGGACTTGGTGTTCTCACCACCACACACAAAAATTGTAACGACTGTGTTAATAGATATGTTAATTAACTTCATTGTGGTAATTATTTCACCATATATACATTTATCAAAATATGTCATATATATTAAATATACACAATTTTGTCAAGTGTATCTCAATAATGCTGGGGGAAAAAGGTTTCCTTTTGCCTCCTTCCAATCAATGCCATACCTAAAGCAAGAAGTATTCTTAATTCTATCATCGTAGATTACTATTGCATGTTACTGAGTTTCACATAAATTATTTTATTCTGAATGTATAAGTAAATACATAACACTTCCAGCTGATTCTGACATATCTCAATATATGAACATAACAAGTGTAATTAAAGTTATAGTAGGAAAGAGGAAAAGGGTTGGAGAAATCAGGAAAAGTTTCCTAGAGGAGGAGTTTGTGCTGGGTATTAATAAGTGGGCAGGATTTGCTAGGCAAAGATGGCCCAGAGAATAGGGTTACGAGCCCCATGTGCCATGACTCCAGGAACACAATTCACAATATGTTGTATGGTTGCAGCCTACTAGAGTCCTATTCTGAAGATGCATTTTATAATGTGAATAGTGCCCTTGGCATTGTGTAATGTGGTAGCCTTGAATGAATGAGGCAAGAAAATTAGGTTGGCACTAAATTATAAAGGGCTTTGAATACTGCAGCTTGTTTCATCCAGTTGGTAATGAGAAATGTGTGTAAAGTTTCTTAGTGTCCAAGGGAGTTGCATGACCAAATCGGCACCCTAGACATTCTTATATAACAACGGGATTAGACAGTGAGGAAGAGATAGGGACAGAGAGACCAATTAGGACACTTCTGAAGTAACGGCAAACCTGAATAAGTGCAAAGGCAGTGAAAACAAAGAAAAAGGTTTTGACCCAAGAATCATTATCAAGAAAGCCAGGCCTTGCTGACTGGTTATATGTGTGGGAGAAGGAGAGATGATCATGAGTTTTCTGACTTTTGGAGTTTAAGTGACTCAGAAAGTGGGTACTGAGGTCAGAAACATAAAAGTCAGAAGAGTCAGCTGGGGCCATTTTAGGCATATCACGTTTTAAATGAAAGCAAATCATGCTGGTAGAAATATATTTGGAAACGTGATTGGACCATGTGAAGGTCCTCAGAGCTAGAGATTCTGGAGGTCTTCCAACTTTCAGGAAGAGCTGAAGTCACTGGAGCTTATCCTGAGTCTTGCTCCAGCAATTTTTTGGGGGGCATGTGTCTGGAACTCAGATGAAATTCATCTCCAGGCTGCAGTTCTTTAAATAAAATATGTAAATCCATCCTAAAATAGAGCTTCACCACCATCATGAGAAATTGTTCTCAATATAAATAGCTATTGCCCTATGCAAAAGGCTTATGCATGAGTATCAATAATGTTGACAAAATTACTTTCTTAAAAAAAACTTCTGTAAGGTATAATGACTCATAAAACCTTTGCAAAGTAAGTTCATAAATATAGATTAAAGAGATGGCACACACCAGATGATGGAGCACCATGATTCCTGGATTCTGTAATGTAATAGCAATCACTACCAGGGGTCGATCTCAGGTAGAAAATTAGATTGGAAGCCAGCACCAAAATTGTTTCCATAATTCTATCATTTTTATATTGTATTCTACATATCATTTATTTTTATCTTCTAAAAATGTTATTTAAATTATAAAAATAATATAATGAGATTATATAGAATGAGGAAAATGACCCATAATTATTGTTACATTTAGATTTTTATATTGTTGTAGTCTTTAGAATCATACAATTATGCATCCCTGTCTTTGTCTCTTAACACTGATTTTTCCGTATATTCTGTGACAGTCTTCATAGCTATTAGTTTAAATGGCCACCCAAATAAATGCACCAAAACTGAGTGAATCATGTTCTTGGTGATGGGAATTTAACTTCTTTCCACTTTTTCAAAACAAATATACTCTTATTCAATGTTCTTGTGACATTCTTCTATATTTTGAATTTTTAAAAATGAATTAAGCTGCCAGAAAGGAAATTAACAGATCAAAGGAAAACTGTGTTTTTTTTTTTTTTTTTTTTTTAGTTCTTAATACATATACTGGAATTCACCTCCCAAATTTTATTCTGATTTTCTGCAGTGACAGCGCAAAGCTACTCTACAGCACCTTTACTAGCATTAGATATTATAATTTTTAAGTTGCTAATTTAGTATGTGAATGGACATATTTTATTTTTATTAAAACCTAAATCTCTTTTGAAGTGAATGCATGTTCTTTTGTAGTTTTATTATATGTGTGTAGTTGTGTATAAATCATTATTTTCCATCAAAAAAGCGGTAACATGCATGCATTTCTATCTAAAATTTCAATCAGAACAATGGTGGATTTAGTGTGCATCTTTGGAGGCTTTGTGGCATGTTTTGACTTTCAAAATGTATTCATTCAACTTTTATTGAACACTTGGTGTATACCAGCCTCTGCTGCACATGCTGGGATAAAAAGAGTAATAGACAAGGGGGAAAGACATTACAAGCACAAGAAACAGTATTTGCAAAGGAATGTGAGGTGTGACAGAAAATTATGTTTTCATAGAACTATAGTTGCTCATTATTTTGGAGATAAAAGGTACTATATCAGTTATCCATTTCTGTGTAACAAGCTACTCTGAAACATAATGGCTCAAAACAGCAATGCTTTTAATATTTGTCACTACTGGGTGAGTTGGCTGGACTATTTCCATTCTAACTTTGCCTGGGTACACTCATGCAGCTGCATTCAGTCAGGAGATTGGCTGAGACTGGCTCAGCAGGGACATCTGGGATGGCTGGGCAGCTCTCTCTAAGAGCATATGCATGGAGGCTGGACCAGGCTGCACTTCTTCACACGGTGCCAACAGAGTTTCAAGAGGGCAAGCCCCACTGTGTAAGCTCTGATTGTGTCACATGTGCTTAAGTCCCAGTGGCCAAGCAAGTCACAAGACCAAGCTCAGCCTCAGTGTGGGAAGGAACTACACAAGGATGTGGAGCCTGGGTGGTGCGATTCATTGGAAGTTGTTAGAAAAACAATCTCTCACAAGTACAATTAAGAGAATAATGGGCAAAGAGATTAGATGCAGACTCCAGAGAGCTGCAGCCTCATGTTCTTCACTGAGTTAAGATTTTTGTTGTTGTTGTTGTTATAGATCCGCAAGAAAAACCAGAAGGGCTTTTGTAGTTTTGGAAGTCTGACAGGGCTTTATGTGACGATGCCCTGCTCTGATTTCTAGCTTTAGACAGATCACATAGGAAGTCTTGCATGATATTATACATGAGGTAATTAAAACGCAAATAAGATCATTGTAGCAGGAAGATCATGAAGAGGAGGAAATGTCTTTGAGAAATATTTATAAGTAACAATAGATTCATTCAGCACCAACTACGTGTCAAAGACTTCACATTTTATCTCACCCATCCTTATAACAATTGCTTTACACAGGTGTAACCAACTCTATTTTATACAATTAGGAAACAGCCTAAATGGTCAAGTAACATTCTGAGGTACTTAAGGAAAGTTTGTGGAAGAACTAGGATGTCATCTTTCATCTATTCGATGCCAAAGTCATTGGTTTTCTCACTGTCCCACAGAAAAGGGGAGAAAGGCTGGAAACTGACAGTGTCGAACAGGTCAGGATGGCTGATAAACCGGTGGAGAAAAGCACTCGCTTCTCTGCCTTATTTATTACTCATGGGGTTAGACTTTCAGGAGGAGCAGGTGTCCTGGCTTCTGGATGCTGGGGTGGAGTAAGGAAGGGAAAAAATGGAAAGGAAATGAGAGAGAGACTGAGTGTAGTAGGTGGACATCTTTGCACAAACACTGCGGGTGTCTGATGCCTGCTCCAGTGGCAGCAACCTTTGACCATCAGGACTTGTCATGGGGTAAGATAGCAAGTCAAGAAAGTCACTGGTATGACGCAGAGAAGACGGGTAAGAAAATGCAATTTAAATTCTGCATTCATTTAGTGATTTTTTTTTTTTTTAAACACTGACTTGGTACTCCCTCCTCATTTCTCCCTTTTGAGTGGCTCTTTGTGGATGGGTTACTCTTCTGAAATGCCTACTTCCTTCCTCTTTTGTCTTACTGCCTTGGTCCCTGGGGAGAATGGAAATTAGCTAAATGTAATGGGTGTTCAGGAGGCAGGTTTTGGTCCTTGGCCAAGAGAGAACTAATTCTCCCAGGAGTAGCCAAAAGTATCAGCTTCACAACTCCCCTTCTTAGAGCTGAAACGGTTTCTTTGTTTCTTCAATATTCCAAACCAGGGCAGTTACATGTTTTGAGAAATCCATGATTACACCCAAACAAATCTCTCAAATCTATTCAAACATCAATTAACATTGATTAAGCTGTGGGGAGAAGAGTCAGATTGGGGATACATAAAGTAGAATAAAACAAAGCCTTTACTCAACGAATGTGCAGGCTTTAGGGGGTGGGGGACCATCTTGTGCAGGAAGTTATGTCATGTAAACAATACTTATAATGTCAAGCAGACTGAAATAAGTGCTCGGGAGAGATGTGTGACCTGATGCTGTGGGGAGGGAGAGAAAGGAAAATTTCATGGAAGAGCAGCACCTGAATTGGTCTTTGAAGGATGAGAAGGGACTGAGAGGAGTGTTCACGGTGGAGGGCACAGACCGAACCCAGCAGACATACCTGGGAAGTGCCCAGTGTGGTTGGGGAATGGCTGGATTGTAGAAGTGAAAAAGAACAGATGTTTTGGCTAGTATAAGAAATCTCAGGGCTTTTGAAGTGATTCTTTTTCTCCAATAAAATGTCCTCCGAAACAATGTCATTCATTCAAAACACAAGGTAATTCATTCAAAACATGTCAAAACATCACTAATCTTGTTACATAGCTGGTCAGATGTGGGCAGGGCAGGAATGCCCACACCCGACCCCCAACCAGAAGCACTCAGTGACCATCAGGTAATGGTCAGGTGGTTGTTAATTATTTTCTGTAAAACAACAATTGATCACAGCCAGCACCCGGGAAAAGCAGTCTTCCAATAGACAGAAAAACCTGAAACTGGTGATCAGCAGCTTCCTGCTAAGATCTGAAGAGCTGGGTGAGGGGGTGCAAGTATTCGTACTCGAAGGCAAAATGGCGGAGTTGAACTTGCCCATACCCTACTCTAGAAACACTCACCTGATAAGAAAACGCCTCAAGTGAGCATGTGCATAATTTTGGGTAAAACCACGGCACGTGTGGCCCCCACAAGTGCTGGCAGCCACTGCACACGTCAACATTCCACCCCCCAGGGAAGAATCAGGGGAGAAGTAACGCAAGACCCTGGAAGCATGCCAACATGTAAAACCCCAAGCCAAAAGCCACACTGTGCACCTGATCTCTCCGGTGGCCTGCTTGGCCCTCTTCCAAGTGCACTGTCCTTCCTTTCATTCCTGCTCTAAAGTTGTTTAGTGAACTGTCACTCCTGCTCTAAAACTTGCCTCCGTTTCCCCTTCTGCCTTTTGCCCCTCAGGTAATTCTTTCTTTCCAAGAGGCAAGAATTGAGGTTGCTGCAGACCTGTATGGATTTGCCATCGTTAACAATCTGAGATTAATTTATCTTGATGAGTTATATTAATACAGGCTTATTATTCATCTTCTCCTCAGGGATTTAGCAAACAGGTAACAAAGGGTGGCACATCAAACCACTATCAGCAATTATTTGTGGTCTCTGTGTACTCTGCCTGGCACATACATTGTGCGTAATTATGAGTATTTGTTGCCTGGATGAATAAAGGTTATGATGTGGTAACAAGTAGCTCCAAGGTCTCAGCGGTTTACCACGTTGCAGGTTTATTTCTTGCTCATGCTATACGTTCAGTACAGGTTGGCGGGAGGTCTGTTCATACTAATGACTCAGAAACCCATGCTGAAGGAAATACCACCTTGACACATGCTCCCACAGTCATCGGCACAGGAGAACAGGGACGTGGCAAATCTTCCACTAGCACTTAGCGTTTCCATCCAAAGTGACACAGGTCATTTTGTCTCACATTTCATTTGTCCAAAGCAAGTCGTATTACTAGTCCTGACTTCAAAGAAAGCAGGGAAGATAAAGAACATCAGAATATTTGTGACCAGCTCTAATGATCTCCACACGGGGTAACTCACACGGCTAGTTCCTCTAACTAAGCTTTCATCTTATATAAGCACACTTAATAAACATATTTTTGTGAACGAATATTGTGAAAATACTATGGCTTCTCTCTGTTTGCATAAGCAAGAAGCTAATTCCTATGCCAGATTGTGTGTATGAATAAAATCATTTCAAAACTGTCCTAACAGAATTCTCTACTAGTCGAGCAAATCATGGTATTTTGCCTTAAATCACTTTGAATCTCTATATTGTTTCCGTGTCAGTGGCAGCCCACTTGGTATTTCTTGTCTCTTAAGAGATGATAGCATTTACTCTGAAAACCTTGTTCAGCCATTGAACATCTTGCAGAAAATTTAGCTAGTGTAGACATATGCCTAGTGCTCGTACTAACATTTTCTATCTTCTATTCTGACACTTATTAGATGATTGCTTTAAAGCTATTTTTGAAGAGGGGACTTGAAAGAGGAGAATGGATCAATCACTGTTTAGCCTCTAGACCCTCTTTGATGTACGGTAACCAAAAGTCATTCTCATCACATCACAGAAGGTTTAGGTGAGGCAAGCTTGTGATCTCAGCTGAATTCTTAATACACGATAGGCTGTCTACTGTCCCCACACAGGGGATGTAATTCAGTTTATAATAAAAGCTCAGTGCCCTTATTGCTGTTACTATACACAGTAGACTTACTATATACCACCTATTGTATTTTTTTGGATGAAAGAAAAAGTATTAGATTATGTCCTAACTGCCTTTCAATGCCTACTTAACCAATTCACGGCTGCTAATTAGCATCTGAGACTCTAATAGGGCAACGCCCTGGGCAACTCCTAGCCTTCCGCACATGGCAGATCTCCATGACTATTGTCCCCTTGTGATGAAATGATTATGCCCATTCCATGGTAAACATGAGGCTGTTTTCAAAGAACTTGAAACACACTGGCCATCTCATTGTATTAACCATCAATTGGAATCAGAGAATAAAGTAAAATAACGTCTACAGATAGCTTTGTATATCGACCCTTACTGGAAGAAATGCTCAATGGCTGAGAGAGTTCATAGATAACCTAGTTTCTCATCCTCTCGGCCTCTTGCAATGACAATGTACTTGCCACCTCAGCAGACATATTATATAATCAATACTTAGATGGCCATTATTGCTGTTGGGCATAAAAAAATGCATTCAAAAGGCAGAAGAATCTTTTGGAGACTCTCATTCTGTCAACCAGGGCAGTCCTTAGGGAGAGTTTTTCCTCCAAAAGCAAGACAGCCGGAGGAAATGTTGACAATGGCAGGCAGGGTTTCTAGGGCAGCAAGCTACCATGGGTTTCTTCCCTCCCCCAGCAAGCTCCTGGACATAGGACGGACCTTCGCTGATGAATCAAAGCAGCATTTGAGATGTCCAAATATTTCTTTTACTATTCTGTTTCACGGCTTTCCCCAAACTCCCTAATGTCTTGAAGGACAGGGGCTGTGTCTATCATCATAACCACACTAATGAATACTAATTGGACATAAGGAAGTTGAAGATACCAAATGAAAAAAAATGCTCTGGCACTGAGTATGAATGAAGGCTTTTCATTGTAAAGGTGACTAAAAGAATCTGATGTTGCTTAGATGATTTCACTTAAGAGCTATAAGCCACGCTGCCAACCGGAATGGAGTAGAAAACATTTCATCAAAAAAATCATGTATGCTTTGAGTCTCAATAAGACTTTCTTTGAATTAAATTTATTTGAGAAAGTAGATATACAGTTGATTTTTTCTAGTGAGTTTGTTTTTATTTTCTACAGACTCTGAGTAGTTTGGTACAAAGCTAGAATTTGATCATGCTTTCCATGATTTACAGAACACTATATTAAAAACTTTAGAAATACATATTGATAGAATGTATCTTATTTACTTTATGAAACCCTCAACTGTTAGCGGATGTGGAAGAACAGGCATGTTAAAATGCTAACAAAGAAATCTCCTCGCAACTACCCCCTCCACCACCAAAAAATATATTCAAGTAAGCATGTGGGATTTGCAATCAGACTGCATCGGGGGGTCAGAGATCAAAAATAAATGGTGGGCCACAACATGCAGAGCTTTTAAAAAAATAATGTCACATTCTTTCATTCTCAGCATCAGAAATGGGCAACTTGTTCAGGGCAAATAATTGTTTGAACTGAGGATTTTATTATTAATCTCTGAAGACTGCTGAATTTAGGGTCACAGTAAGGGTTGATTAGGTACAAGGTGCATAAAGCTCTCCTCTGTCGATGCTATTGAAAGAAGCAAGTAATTTAGATTCAGAATTGGTCTTGGATTGAAGCTCACTCCATTACCGACCATTTTCAATTTCAGCTATACAATAAACATCAAGCTCGGCAAGGAAATTAGTACATTTGGTAATGTATTGGAAGAGATGGGTGGGTCTTTGACAAGATGACACTTATCACCAAAGCTTCAGTTAATGAAACCCTTGAGTGGTATCTGCGTTTGACATATTTTGACATTTTTTGAAATCACATCCAGCGTTTTTTTCCCCCACAATGTTCTTCTTTACGAGAGGAAAAAAAAATCCATCTATCTTTAAAATGAGTACTAGAGTACTGCAATATTATTGGAAAAAAAATTAAAGAGATGCTGCCTGCCACTGACAGGAAGAACAGGTACTTTCTCAAAATATGTAAGGAGCAACAGATTCATAGGAAGCTTTTTATTCAAATGAAGTCCACAATACATTTCCAGGAGAAGCTTCAGGTTTAAAAGGAACATGTTTAATCGTACTTTCCCTAAAAGTACCTTCCACTATAAAATCTAATCTTATAAATGCGTCTACAATTTACATTGCTAAAAAAAAATTTGAGTAATTATTTTCTGAACAAAATAGTTTTCTTTCTTTCTTTCCTGCAAGGAAATTACTTGTACCGTAGTAAAGGTGGGGCTTTTGCAAGAGAAAATAATAAAGGAGAGTAGAAAATGAAGTCCACCTACAAAAAAATTTTAAAAATTGAGAAAGAAAAACTGCAGTGGGAAATAAAGGTACAAAATAAACAGGGGAAAAGCAGATAAGAATCACAGCATCAAGAATGAATAATTTCTGGCCTCAAACTAGTTCTGACTAGATCACAACCCATATTCTCTTGCTAGAGTTCTCACGTTTATGTATAATTAAATGCTGTTTTATTGCCAAGTGGCCTAGATAATGAAAAACCAGAAAAAGAAGAAAATGCTTCCAAAGTCACCGAAAATTTAGGTTCACACATTCTGAGGAGTGGTTTTTGTTATTTACTTTTCGGGTTTTTTTCTGAAAGCTGGGTGAAATTATTATGTATTCAGATATTTTAAATCTCATACAGCTCTATTGTTCATGCTATGTTTTTCATCCAGTGCTGGGAGAACAATTGTAACAAAAAATACAAAGCGTTCTAAATGGGGGGGCCTTACTGAACCCTACAGGACCCGGGTGGCACTTGCAGTGTGGTAGGCCCAGCCGGGTGGTCCCTCTCATCCATCATTTACCCACCACAAGGAGGAGGTCACCTTGAAGTTTGGACTGGGGGATAGGAGAGAGAAAGAGCACGAGGGAGGCAGAAAGAGCAGAGCAAGGAAAGAAGAAAGCTGCTTTGTACAAGATAGATACCCTCGAAGAATTCAGAACACAGAGGACTCTTTTTAAACCTCCACTCTGTAGGTGATTTCTTTAAACTCTCTTTAAGACCTCTACCCTTCCTCGCTTCCATAATCCAAATTTAAAACCCCAAATCCTGCAGTTAAGGAGGAGAAAAAAAACCCTCTGTATTAGCTCCAGGTCTTAATATTTTCATCTCAAAAAGCTGCATTCGACATTTTGCTGACTCTCATGCCTACCCCCTAAAATAATAATTTTAACATCATGTAAAATACAATGAGCATTGTAGAATTGTTCAGGCATCTAATAATCCAGGTTTTGACGATTATTTCTACTGTTCCATACTCATCTGCATCCACCCCACAGGTGTGTGAAATCAGTTGAGTGAATTGGGTTTAACTAAAATGACATGTCATCTGACCTCAAGAATGGCATTATAATTTAGCTGTTTTTAATGTCACAGGTATGGCCTTTTAGACAAGCATGCTCCCTAGGAGTCTTCTCTCCGTTTTTCCAATTTTAATAATAAAACTGAAATGACCAAACTTTGAGTAAGAGGCTATTACTGTATTCAACAATGCTATTTAGCTGGGAGGCACTGGAAATGACCAGACAGGCTGTTCACAGCTGTGTCCATTCTGATTGTTGGTATCCACGCAATAGCAGCTGTTAACTATTTTGTTACATATGAAATATTTACCAGAATGGCTGGTCACTAACGGAGCACTTCTATTATATTCGTAATTGATTAAAATGTGCGTATTTGTTTAATGTCCACCCATCCTCTCCAATGCTCACCTCTTGAGCAAGTAAGGGATAGGTTTTTTCCTCTGCTTAAGGCAGGTAGTAGCCAGTCAAGAAATATTTTTTCTGAATGGCTGAATTGGGGATTCCCCACATGTTCACATTTTAGGAGTTGTCACAGCCCTAGAAGGATAATCACCTTATTCTCTTTGCAGGATTACTTGCTTATTCTTTCAGAGTAATTCTGGCATTGAATAAAGTAAAAACTGGAGGACCAGTTTTCACTGTGAATTGTTATTTGATCTCCCTGTTTTTCAGAATGATATTTCTGTGATCAGCTCTGCCTGTGTCCTGTAGTTCAACATCTTTAGAATTAAACCTCCAGTCTTCTGCAAGGTAGAGAAGCGCAGTAACTCAGCTTGCTTAAGATGATGGAGAGGGTAGAGGTTGGGTAGAGGGGAGAAGTTGCAAATTGTAGGATTTTAATTATCCTATTTTTAGAATTAACTGAACACAATTATTCATATAGACATTGTGCCTACAATTCCTGAGCTTTCCTGCAGTAATTTGATTTAAATCATCTTGAATCTGGGCTTCCCAAGCTGCCAGTCTACATTTCAGCTTTCTCTGGTCTGTCAAAATTTGATTATTTCTCCTCTCCCATTTTCCTTATCTTTACGTTGTTATAGTCCTTCTACTGTCATTTTGGTGTGGTTTTTGGAAGAAACACAGCTCAAAGTATTTAGTATATTTATTACTTTATAGATTTACTATATTTTTCCCGTATTGTAATTATAAAGTGATACAATAGAACATATCTACATATTTGAAGTATTTATATATATATATATAATATACATATGTATGTATCTATAGTAATCCCTTGGTCTCTAAGGGGAAATGATTCTAGGACTCTCATCCTCCCCTCACCCCTTTCCAGATAACAAAACTCACAGATGCTCAAGTTCCTTATCGTCGACCCTCTGTACCCTAAGGTTCCCCATCCATGGATATGGACAGCTGACTCTATATGCATGCATGCTCATACACTATATAGGACATAACCTATTTGAAGTTTATGCAAGGCAAAAGAATGATAAAAATGAACACCCATACACACCACCAATCTTAAGAAATAGCCCATGTATTCCTCCCTGTATCCTCCTGCCCACCCTGAAGGTAACTGTTATCCCAAACTTTGTGTTTAAAATTTCCTTGCTTTTCCTCTGTTTTCTTACTTACGGATATTCCTTTATCAGTCTGCTTTTGCTAAGTTATGCTACAGTGATAATGTTTGCCAAGAAATAATTTTTTTTCTCAAGTACATACCACATGCAGGTTGGCTGTCTCTGTGGGTCAGCGTTGCTACTACTTGATGTTTTCTTCACTCCAAGACTCAGGATAAAGCAACAGCCCCTATCTCAGTCTTACTGCTAAAGAAAAAGGGCAGTGCAGGACCATGTGATGGCTCTTTTTTTTTTTTTTTTTTTTTAATTTTTATTGCATTATAGGTTTGGGGGTACATGTGCAGAACGAGCAAGATAGTTGCATAGGTACACACATGGCAGTGTACTTTGCTGCTTTCCTCCCCTTCACCCACACTTGGTATTCATCCCCAGGCTATCCCCCCCCAGCCCCCCGCTGCTGTCCCTGCCCCATTCCCCCCAACAGTCCCCAGTGTATAGTAGACCGCCTCTCTGTGTCCACGTGTTCTCATTTTTCTCACCCACCTATGAGAGAGTATATGCGGTATTTCTTTTTCTGTTCTTGTGTCAGTTTGCTGAGAATGATGTTCTCCAGATTCATCCATGTCCCTACAAAGGACACAAACTCATCATTTTTGATTGCTGCATAATATTCCATGGTGTATATGTGCCACATTTTCCCAGTCCAGTCTATCATCGTTGGGCATTTGGGTTGGTTCCAGGTCTTTGCTATTGTAAACAGTGCTGCCATGAACATTCGTGTGCATGTGTCCTTATAGTAGAACGATTTATAGTCCTTTGGATAGATACCCAGTAATGGGATTGCTGGGTCAAATGGAATTTCTATTTCTAGGTCCCTGAGGAATCGCCACACTGTCTTCCACAATGGTTGAAGTAATTTACACTCCCACCAACAGTGTAAGAGTGTTCCTATTTCTCCACATCCTCTCCAGCATCTGCTGTCTCCAGATTTTTTAATGATCACCATTCTAACTGGTGTGAGATGGTATCTCAATGTGGTTTTGATTTGCATCTCTCTAATGACCAATGACGATGAGCACTTTTTCATATGTTTGCTGGCCTCATGTATGTCTGCTTTCGTAAAGTTTCTGTTCATATCCTTTGCCCATTTTTGAATGGGCTTGTTTGTTTTTTTCCTGTAAATCTGTTTGAGTTCCTTGTAAATTCTGGATATCAGCCCTAAAACTTCTGCTGGAAACAGATGTTTCATTGGTCAAAACTGTTATGAGTGGAGAAGCTATATCACAGAGAAGGGTAATAAAGGTACATGGCAAAGGACAGGGATGTATATAATTTCCTTACAAGAAATGATGGTCAATAGTGGGAAGCAATAATAAAATTGACCATAGTCTGTTCTCTGGACATGAAAATTCATTTCCCGCCCTTCCACACAATAACATACTCCCCCAACTTCAAAGTAAATAGCCAAAAGGATGTATTCAACCACAGCATTAGATTCCAGGACTAGGATTTTGTTCTAGCTTTGATAGCAGGTCCAGATATAGCTCTTATTTATGTAGAGACAGATTAAAACTAAAACCTGTGTGCCAAAAATAGCAATCCTGAAATCCCACTGGGCAAGCATTGTGAAGGCCCTCCATCATGGGCAGTAGAAATACCTTTTGCTTAGGCTCATTCTGTTCTCTGTGACTAGCACAGTAGTGCCTGGTGATAGACAACTCTTGGCTCCACCCTCTGGGTCGTTCTTCCTTTTCTGTTATCCTCACTGGGCCACATCTGAAAATGGCATTAGAAAATATGGTCCCTTAGAGGCTAAGATTTTCTTGCTTCCAGTTTTTAGACTTGGAACAGACACAATCTCTGTTAATCTAGGTTGATGGCTCCTTGGGTTGTGTAATCCTCTCAACAACATCAATTCCATTTAAGGCATGCCTCCTTTTCTCTACATTCAAATTGATATTTTTGAGCTTATCAGACTTCTGTGGGGGAACTACACGTTAGCCTCTTTTGAGCCATTTTGTGCACCTGAGATTTACCAGTTGCCACCACAGTCCATTAAACAAAAGGCACTCCTAATTCCTGGATTTGGTCTATGCTTCCCCCAAACTGAGTTTTAATCAGCTTTTGTCACTCAAAGATATTCTTAGATTTACTTTGGATGTGAGAATAAGTTGCATGTTTCAATGCTTCAGGTCCCGAACTTTCTGACCTGCTTTAGTTCCTTTTCATCTTTTCTTACATATTGGTCAATTCTTTTGTGAGCTCATAGTTTTTCTGTACCACCATGCTAAATGCAGCCAATAGCAACCAAGACCAGGCTAGTACTGTCCTGTCTTCCAGTCTCCCTACCTAAAGTCACAAGGTCATTCAATATATTATCTGCTTTTCATGTTACTGCAGCTACAGTTTCATTAAGTGTTTCATCACTGCATAATGGGTTGCCACGTTCACAGCCTCTAAAAACAGTTTCTTTGCTACCTACCACTCTGCCACAAAGCCACTGGCACATGTTTTACAGGTTTTGTTATAGTAGCATTGACTTTGAGGTAATAAGTATGTAAATATCAATTGTTTACAAAAACAAAGAGTACTTCTTGGGTTGTTTGAAGCTTTATTTCTAGGTCCTCTTCCAGAATCCAGAATGAAAAGAGTAGCCTTTCACTAGAAAAATACCATGTTTTGGCAGATGGAAGAGGGTGACAGTAGAACCAAGTGATAGATAACTCTTTTTTTTTTTTTTTTGAGACGGAGTTTCACTCTTGTTACCCAGGTTGGAGTGCAATGGCGCGATCTCGGCTCAGCGCAACCTCCGCCTCCTGGGTTCAAGCAATTCTCCTGCCTCAGACTCCGGAGTAGCTGGGATTACAGGCGCGCACCACCGTGCCCAGGTAATTTTTGTATTTTTAGTAGAGACGGGGTTTCACCATGTTGACCAGGATCCACCCGTCTCGGCCTCCCAAAGTGCTGGGATTATAGGCGTGAGCCACCGCGCCCGGCCTGATAACTCTTAATGCTTCTTTGCTTAATGATTCTTGGCCACAATCGGTCACCTGGCTGAGACTGAAATAAGTATTATAGGAAGTGCTATCCACACAAAGGTAGAAAGGATGGTGAACATTTTGAGTAAACAATACGATTAATCATAGTCCCCGAACACATTATATTGCTTTACATGTTTTTGAACTTTATATTAAAAATCATAGAATATGTATTATTATGTAACATTTTTAGAGTTCACGATTTTATTCATGACTTTCATCCGTGTTAATGTGTATGGTGTTGTTCCCTCACCACTGCTTTATAGTATTCCATTGTTATAAATACATGAAAATTTATCCATTATAGCAGTCTCCAGGTTTTTGCTATTTTACACCATGCTGATAAAAACAGGTATGTCTTCCAATGGACACATGAAAATGTTTTTTAGAATATATGCAAGGAAGAACATTTTTTAGTTATAGGGTTTTACATATCTTAAAATGTATTAAATAATGTTGAATTTGTTTTATACAGTACCTATACCAATTTTTATTTCAGCCAGGAGTAGTTAAGAATTCCCATTGTTTCACGGTCTTGACACCAGTTGGTATTGTCAGACTGTAACACAACTGCTAGTCAAGTAGGTATCTCATTGAGACTTTGTCTTTCTCTGTTCACATATTGCATTTGTCTGTGGGACATTCATATGTCCTCTCCTGTGAAATGTCTATATATCCCTCTGGGGGATTTTCCTATTGAATTATTTGTAATTTGTGTATTGATTGTTAGGAGCCAATTAAAAGTATGTATATATTTTCAATATTATTCTTTTTTTGGTTGCATGTGTTCTAAATATATTCTTCAAATTATGATATGGCTTGACTCTCTACTTTTGAAATGGTGCCTTGATGAACAGAAGTTTGAAATTTTAATATAGAAAAGTCCATCAATATTTTCTTTTGTAGTTAGTGCTTTTCATATCTTGTATAAATAATTTTTGTCTACATCAAGGTGATAAAAACAGTACCAAATTTTCTCATGAGGATTTTAAAATTCTGCTTTTCATTATCAAGTCTTTAATCCACTAAAAATTTATTTATGTGTGTGGTGTGCAATATAAATTGTTTTATTTTCCTCAACTTGAAAAGGTAGGTAGGAAATTATATACCTACCTTTTATTGTATCCTATCCTATATTTAAATTATAATAGCTTTTTTTTTTTTGAGACAGAGTATCATTCTGTCGCCCAGGCTGGAGTGCAGTGTTGTGATCATCACTGTAGCCTCCATCCACCTTTTGGGCTCAAGTGATCTTTCCATTTCAACTTCCCAAGTAGCTGGCATTACACGTGTGTGCCACCATATGCAGCTAATTTTCTTATTTTTATTTTTGTAGAGATGGGGTCTTGTTATGTTGCCCAGGCTGCCTTTAAACGCCCGCACTCAAGTGATCCTCCCTCCTCAGCTTCCCAAAGTGGTGGGATTACAGGCATGAGCCACCAAACCCAGCTAAAATTATAATTTCTAATTGTCTAAAAATGCAATAGATTTTTGTGCATCGGTCTTATATTTGGTAACCTTTCCAAAATCCCCTACTAATTCAAAATGTTTATTTTAGATTTATTTTTAAAGAGTTACATCACCTGTAAATAAGAGCAGCTTTGTTTCTTGATTTCCAATCCTCTTGCCTTTTATTGCATTGTATTAATTTCTTTTTCTGATTTACTTATGCTTTCAACATTTCACCAGTAAACATCATGTTTGTGGTAGCTTTTTTCTTTTTACTTTTTATTCTGTAAACATGATGAACTATATATTTTTATATATTTTATATTTTTTCTAGCATTATATTAACCTTGCATTTCTGGATATAATTAACTTGGTAGTGCTTTTTAATCTTTTATATATGGGTGGAAATAGTTTGAGAATATTTTATTTAGGATCTTAGCATGTTTGAGTGAGATCAGCCTGTAATTTGTCTTCCTTGTGTTATTCTACCCCTCATCATTGTTTTCCATATTAAATATATTACCAGCTTCGTAAAATGTGCTAATGAGTATTTCCTATTTTTCAAACCTATGGATAGAAAATTGGAATTGTCTGTTGCTTACAAATTCATCAGAAGATACTTAACAACCTAGGTCTGTCTCTTTTTTTTTTCTAAAGATTATTGATTGTGGATTTAATTTTTATGTGGCTACAGACCTATGTAATTCGGCAGTCCCTTTGAATCTGTTTCAATAAAATAAAATTTTAAATTTTTTTCTGATTTTACTTAAGTGTTCAAACTTGTTAAAGTTCTTCTTCATTGTATCCTCTGATTTACTTTTAAATTTGTTTTATCCATAGTTATATCTCTTTTAACCCTAATGTTTTATTTATTTGTCCCTTCTCATTTTGCTTTTTCTTAATTAATTTTCATAGAGGCCTATCTGTTTCACTAATCTTTTCAAATGATCAGCTTTTGGCTTTGTCTTCTGTTTTATTTTTTATGATGCAACTTCTATAAACTTTTTAATATCAAAATTATTCATAGGACACTGGTATGTGCAAGGCTTTGAGGCAACAGTTTCCAGAGGTGGTAGTGAATAAGACAACAGGATATACATCTAGAAAACAACTTGGCTGCATCAAAAACAGAGAACATAACTTAGGGGCAGGTAATTATTATCCTTGTTTTTCAATTGGCTGGAATCTCTTAGGTACTTTCCTGATTCCTCTTTTTAACTATGAGTTTAATACAGGAAGTGATTTAGAATCCTGTATAGTTCTCTAATTCAAGGTTGAAGGATAGGGCTGTTCGTCTAAATTTAGAAAATTTGCCAAAATTTTCAAAACAAAAATGTCAAAATTTCTAGTAAAAGTGGCAAAGTAAGTAGATGGCTTAGAGTCTGGAAACTGCTATGGTTTTGCAGGTTTTAAGATGTGTTTCTAGTCCAAAGTAAAAAACAAAAAAAAATTAGTACCATATATATAACACAAAGCAGTTTTTATCTTTAAAACAAGTGTGAAGGGGAAAGCAATACAGAAAGGGTAAATTATGAGCTAATCTTATTGAAAGATGATGAGTAGAGATAGTAAACACTCCTGTTTGGGGATGAAACCACAAAGGGGTATATTTTAGGGAATAGGATAAGCAGGAAGCAGACAAGCTCTTGTAGCTCAGCCCTGAATTATCTTAAGCCTTGAAATAAAATTAAAGCAAGGCCAGATTGCTAGATTCTTCAGGCATTCAGGAGGGCCTGTACCCCTAGAGGGTTTGCAGAGGCCCTCAGATGCCTTTCTGAAGGAAAATAACATTATCTTGGGCAACAAATTATTTCTAGAAGCAGTTTAAGCTATAATATAATATTTGGCACAAACCCTTTAAACAGCTCAATGAGGAGCTATAGAAGATGAGTAAAACGTAGCAGAAACCACCAGCAATAAAATTATTCCATAGGGCTTCTAAAATTGTCATAGTTAGACAAAGACTTTATGGCTCAGGCCTGTAATCCCAGCTCATTGGGAGGCTGAGGTGGGCGGATCTCCTGAGGTCAGGGGCTGGAGACCACCCTGACCAACAGGGAGAAATCCCGTCTCTACCAAAAATACAAGAATTAGCTGGGCGTGGTGGTGGGTGCCTGTAATCCCAGTTACTCAGGAGGCTGAGGCTGGGGAATAGCTTGAACCCAAGAGGTGGAGGTTGCAGTGGGCCAAGATTGCACCACTGCACTCCAGCCTCGATGACAGGAGTGCAACTCTGTCTCAAAATAATAATAATTATCATCATAGTAATACAATAATAAATCTGCTCACCATGTTCTAGAAGAAAAGACAAGATGAAGATTTTTTTTTCAGAGAAAAAAGTAAACAGAAACTCTAAATCTGAAAACAAGAACTGAAATTAAAAATTCACTTGACAGGTCTAATATATCATATACAATTATGGAGATAATTAGTTAACTGGAATATTCTCAACAATATCCATCAAAATAAAATGACAGAAAGTTGAAACGAAGGTAAAAAGATGTAGCAGATACAGTGAGAATTTCTAATACTTGAATGACATTCTAAAAAGAAAAGAGAGAAATGATAAGGCTGAAGGAGGGCTAATCAGGCTGAAACAAATTTTGAAGTGAGACTAGCTGAGAGCTTTCTAAAACTGGAGAAAGACATCAAGCTACAGATTTACAGATTTAAGAACCACGCAAATACCAGGAGGAATAACTGAAAAACAAATCTACACTGAGATGCTAAATGATAAAAATGTGAAAACCCCACAAATGGAGAAATAATCTAAAAGCCAGTCATAGAAGGACATTACCTTTAGAAGAGCAACAATAGACAGACAGCTAACTGCTCAGCAGAAACAAAGGACCTCACCTAGCAACGAAATGATATCTTCAAAGTGTCAATAAAAAACATGCATCATCTTTATATCTTCTGAAACTGATGGTAAAAAAAAGTCTTTTTCTTTTTTTTTTTTTTTTTTTTGAGACAGAGTTTCACTCTTGTTACCCAGGCTGGAGTGCAATGGCGCGGTCTTGGCTCACCAAAACCTCCGCCTCCTGGGTTCAGGCAATTCTCCTGCCTCAGCCTCCTGAGTAGCTGGGATTACAGGCATGCGCCACCATGCCCAGCAGGTTTTTTGTATTTTTAGTAGAGACGGGGTTTCACCATGTTGACCAGGATGGTCTCGATCTCTTGACCTTGTGATCCACCCGCCTCGGCCTCCCAAAGTGCTGGGATTACAGGCTTGAGCCACCACGCCCGGCCCAAAAATCATTTTTTAGATTAAAAAATGATTCCCCAGTAACAGACATGTTAAAATAAACACTAAACGATATTCTTCAGGCAGAAGGAAAAAAGAAATCCACAGGAAAGCTTGGAAATGTGGGAAGAACTGGAAAGCAATGGAAACACTAATGTAATAAGGTGTCTGGCCCCATGTTTTGATGTTTGACTGCTGAAAGCTTTTAAGCTTCATTCCCTCTCTCGTATTCCATTCCACGTCGGAGCAAGCTAATAAAAAAGCTTAAAGTTAGAAGAGGGTACTCCCTACTTTGATGCCAGTGAAAGATTTAAACCATTTAAACCTCTACTTATACAGAAGAACCCTCATCTAAGACCTACTCTCTAATTACTATAAAAAACAGTCTCCTTTTCCTAATCTCTCAAGATATTTTGGACTAGTTTGGGAGGTCTGTCCTTGCTCTCCTCAGACTAATAAACCTTATATTCTCTTGATATGCGTGTAGCAAAATCAGTATTAACCTCCAAACCAAAATTTGGGTGAGGTGCCATCCCACTTCTGACAGGTGGCCGCAACAGCTAGTAAGTGAGAAAATAAAAACAATTATTGACTATGCAAAACAAAATCATAATAGTGTTTTGTTGGGTTTTTAATATGTATACACAAAATACAAACTAATGATATTTATTTCCAAATGGAGAATAAGTGGACTTAAATTACTCAAATTACAATGGAAATAAATAAAATTAAAGTATTCTAATATCTTTGATCTATTTGCATCATCTGGGTAGAGTCTCAGAAAACCAATTAATATTAGATTGTGATAAGAGTATATGCTATAATTTCTAGACTACAGAAAGAATAGTAAGAGTATATCACTTTTGAGAAAATAGAGGGAATACGGAATAATTTTAAAAATTATTCATCTAATGAAAGGCTAGAAAAGAGAGGAAAAAAGCAAAGTAGTCAGGACAAATAGGTCACAACAGAATAATAGATTTAAATTCAAATACATCAGTAATTACATTAAATATAAACAGATTAAATGTTCCAATTTCTAAATCTATTAAGGCAAACATTACTAACTGCATGTTAAAAGTATGATTCTGTTTACAAGAGACATATGTAAAATATATAGGTATACAAAGATGTAAAATAGTTGCCAAATAAAAATCAGTGTAACCATAATATCATATAAAGGGGGTTTAAGCAAAAAGTTAAAAGGACATTTGATAACAATTTTATATTTGTGTGTAACTAATAAAATAGCCTTCAAACAAAGCAATAATTGACAGCAAAAAGAGATAGAGAAACCCACAATTATAGTGTGAGATTATAACCTATATCTCTATAACAATAAAACAAGCAGACAGAAAATCAGGACACAGTAGAATAATACAAAAAGCAAATGATCTAATTAGTATGCATAAAACAATATATTTTAAACCTAAAAAGTACACAGTTTTTTTCAAGTATACTTGGAACATTACAAAAATTTGTTATATAAGTGGCCACAGAATAAGGTTCCACAAATTTTAAAGAACTGAAATAATAGAGGATATCTGTGGTTACAATGTAATTAAGTTGGAAACTGTAAAAAAAAAAATGTTGCTGGAATATTCTTGTTTATTTAGAAATTAAGAAATACATTTTCAAGTAAGCCATGGTTCAATAAAGAGAACATATTGAAAACTATAAAATAATAGGCAGAGGCAGGAGAATCACTTGAGCCCAGGGGTTCAAGACCAGCCTGGGCAACACAGCGAGACCCTGTCTCTAAAGAAAGGTAATAATCATTATCATTATAAAATATTGAAATTACTAAATATCAAAATACCTAGGATGCAGCAAAAGTCATGTAGAAAAAACTTCAGTGTGTTTGAAGTATGCATTTTTTAAAATTTCATAATCAATGAACTATGCATCTATCTCAAAAAATTAGAAAACAAGAAAACAGAAAGAAGAAACAAAATTAACAGCAGAAAACGATGATACTGAAACTGAACAATAGAGAAAATCAATGAAATTCAGATATTGTTCCTTTGAGATTAGTAAAGTACAAAAACTTATATTGCTATTAATGAAAAAAATGGAAAAGGCACAAAAAGTAATAAAAACAAAACATCGATACAGATTGTATAGACACTGTAAGATTACAAGAGCATATCATGAACAACTTTTTGCCAAATGAACTTGAAAATGTTGACAATGAAAATTTCTAACAATATTACTTTACAAAACTAACACAAGAGGAAATATAAAACTTGAATAGTCCCTATACTGTTTCATTTTACTCTTTTTAATAGTGAATTCCACCAAACATTTAAGGAAGAAATAAATCCAAACTCTTCCAGAGGCTACAAAAAGAGGAACACACTGTATCTTCTTTAACAAGACTAGAAAAATTTTGATATTTAAATCTAACAAGGATATTAAGAAAAAAAATTACAGATAATCACACTAATGATTATAGATGTAAAAATTTCACACAAATTGCTAGCAAACTGAAACCAGTAATATGCATTTACTAGTTTACCTAGGAATTTGAGATTGGTATATTAAAACAGTAATTAGTGTAATTCTTTACATTAGCATAAAAAAGAAAAAAGTCATATGATCTAAATAGATGGAGAAAAGGCATTTGATAAAATTCAGCAACAATTCATAATTAAAAACCCTTAGCAAACTAAACCAGGAGGGAGCTTCCTTAATTCAATAAAGGACATGTAAAAAACAAATAAACACAAGTCAAACAACAACAAAATTTCTAGAGCAAAACATCAGTTTAATAGTAAATGTTGAAAGCTTTTACTTTGAAATCTGAATCTGGACAAGAATGCCAGCAGTCACTAATTTTATTTAAGATTGTACAGGTATATAATGTGACGAGGCAAGAAGAAATATAAGGCAATGGATTTGAAAAGAAAAAATAAAACTATTATTCACACAGAAATATGACAGCTTACATAGAAAATCCAAAAAAGGTATGTATAAAATTTTAAAATTTATATATGGATTATACAAGAACATTGAGTATAGGTTATTATAACCTTTTTTTCTGAAGTACACTCTTTGTATTCCAGCAACAAATATTTAAAAAACAAAAGTTAAAACATTTACATTTATATATAGATGTTTTATATATAAATGTAAATATATATAAAACATCTATATATAAATGTAAATGTTTTAACTTTTAGCCTCATGAAAAAAGGCTAGAAGAAAGAAAGGAAAAATGAACTGATAAAGCATCATTGAGAAAAATTGAAGAAGACCTAAGTAAATGGAGAAATGTTTCATATTTATGGACTCAAGAACTCACTATTGTAAACATGTCAATTTTCCTCAAGCTTCTATAAATTCAACGCAACCCAAATAAAAATAGTTATGGTGATGTTGTGTGCATATGTACATATGTAATGCTGGCCAAGCTTATTAGTGGGGTGTAGTAACTAGCTTATATCAATTCACAAGGTGCACCAGCTCATACTAGCTCACACTAAATCACAGGAGCCAACTGTTGAATAGTCAGGAATTTTTGAACTGATTATTAAACCACTGTGGCTTGAAATCATCCAATGAGGAAATAGTTACCCCTATGGAAATTGGCAAACACTACGAATCAAATATTTTTTCCTCCAGAGAGTCAGTTTGCCAGAATATCACTGAGCTCATCCTAAAATTGACATGAAAATGAAAAAACAAATAACAAAAAAACTAGACTAGTTAAGACACGTTGAAAAATAAAAGTAGAGTGAAAAAACGTGCTTTACCGGATATCATGACTTACTATAAACAAGAATGAAAAGAGTTTTATGCATGTTTCTGTCAAAGGTTTTAGTTACAATTTTTTAAAGGTTAAGAAATATTTATCTCTATAGCATCTATAATCATGACACACATCATATGAATCTCACCCTTTGAACAGCAGTCAATATTTCTTGTGTTGGCTCGCTCCTTTTTATTAATTAATTTTCCATAACTGCAATTATTTATAAATAGAAGGTACTTAATAAACACTGAAATAAGCATACAATATTTTTAAATTAAGAACTGTTCACTTATAAAGCACTTAAAATGTTCTCACATACCATCAGCAGTAATTTGGGAAGCCTGACATCAGAATTCAATTATTTCTGTTTTAATTTGTCTGTTCCTTCCAACTCTCCTCTTACCAACCAGCAGACTCAAAAAGTGCTACAGCCAGAAGTAAGTCTGTCTCTGCGGTTTGGAGCTCTGCCCTCAGGGAAGGACCAACCCCACTCACTTTAAAGCCTGGTTAACTCTGGTCCAAAGACCTCAGCCAGGTCTGTAATCTGCTGCTGCTCACAGAGAGGGAAGACCACCAACATAAACCCACCAGGCAGAAGGGAAGGGTTTAAGGCTATTGCATTTGAATAGATGGTTGGTAATATGACTTCCTGTTGTTTTCCATAACAAAATAGACAGATTTCTAGTTTTTGTGTGGTTCCAGATAGCACTGCATTATTTGGAAATTCCAAGTTACTTCGATAATATCTTGATAATTTGACTACCTGAGGTCAGCCTATTGTAATGCCACAAATGTTGACTCTCATCATCTATCCCCTCAGCCTTTGCTTGCTTTGTTTCTTAGAATAGCCATCCGAATCAATGTGTTCAAATTTCAGGGTCGAACCTTGACTTAGTTACTTCACACGGGTTCTTAAAATGAACTAACACTTGACAGTGATTTGTTCTGCATGCTACTGTTCATCTCCTACCTCAACAGAATCCTTAACCACCAAAGGTATAGTTTCTTGGGGAAAAGGAGTCATTGTCAAATTGATTCTCTCTCTCTCTTCCTTTGCCCTTCTCTCTTTCTCTCAAACACAAACACAAAAACTGATTAAACTGATCACTCTTTACAGCTATAAAACTAACAATGTTCAATTTCTTTAGCATGCAAATCAGGTATCTAGAAAACACCTTACAATAACCCAAAATGAAAGGTGAGCACCCTAATTGTGTCACCTGTCTAGACAAGGATCTTATAATTTTGTCAATCATTAATTTATTAATTGATTAATATGTATTCAGCACTGTTACAAATTTTCGAGGATAAAAATGTATACGATACACCACAGCGCTTCAATGCATTTGCAATCATTATATGCCATCAGTGTGTTTATGTAGGGAGCAATGCAAGATGATGTTCTGTAACTATGCAATAAATCTGATAATGCAGACTACATGCATTATACTATCATGAATAATTACCGTGTTGGCAATATGTTCCCCATTGCTCAGAAAAGAGGCATTATTATCCCTAACCTATAGGCAAGGGTTAGGCAATTTAAGTTATTTGCCAAGTACTAGATAGTGTTTGGCAGGGCCAAGACTAGAACTAGATCTGACTGCAAATCTCATGCTTTTTTCTATGTGTTCTCTGACTGCATAGTGTTGAACACATAGTAGGTACGTAGTTATTTGGAAATTTAAAAACAGAAAACCTTCACTTTGAAATAAGTACAAATAAGATCTATACAAGACAGGCTGATTTGTGTAATTGACTAAATAGAGTATTACATTCTCAATGTGGGTTCTGCCATAAGCAGTCTTAGCTAAGGACTTGGGTGAAGGAGGTGAGCCCAGGAAACAGGAGTCAGGGCGCTGGGAGAGTGACAGATGGGAAAAAAGAAAGGTCAATATAAAGGTTCAATATCAAGTTTCTAGCTGTGGAAAACCAGTTTGATTTGCCAGGCCACCTAAGAAGTATTCGGAATGCCTGAGATACATTCAAAGACTCCCTTCATCCACTGGCTGAGCGTTCCTCCAAGAGGCAGCCAAGACTCACAGTCCCTGGTTTCTGGCCTTACTAGAAGACTCCTACCTGGAAAACAGCCTGAGACAAAAAGCAGAAGGCGAGCATTTGCACTGAACTATTTATTCCAATTACAGCTGAAATCAGAGATGGGCCAATGAGATAGAATATGATGTACCAGAGGTATGCGCTGTAGTTACCTATATTGAATTACTACAGAATTTTTAAATGTCTTGCAAAAGCTTGCAAAAAATAATAGTTTTACCTTTTGATGTCCAATCAGATAGCAACAACTGATTTTGCTCTGTTTGTCAAAAAAATTTGAATGATTTTGATAAAATTTACCAAAAGACACTCTACGTTAAATTTAATTTGTGGTTTAATTTGAAACACAATGGAAGCCAATCTACTTAACAGGTGGAAATCTTTCTCTAATTTGAATAAACTTGAATACATTTTAATGAAATTCAATACAAGTGTGCATTTAATCATTTAATGTTTATAGAACACCTGTTCTATAAAGACAGGAGGTATTTACAATGTTCAATCTGACATGAACCCTACCCTCAATTAGTTTAGAGTCATTTAGGCTAATCACATCAAGAGACATTGTTGGGCATTACTGACTCCATAGAAACTGGCAAAAGCAAAACACTGGGGTGAGCTAGATGCTTAGAGGATGGTGCACACGTAGGGTCTGGGTGGCCTGGTCCAGAGGGAAGAGGATCTCTGGAGAGTGCAGTAACAAGTAACAGATAAGGAGGGGCAGATAGGTACAATATGAAACCGGGATGACAGAAGGATTAGGCGCCTTGCAACACATTATGCAGAGTAACATGCTCAAAAAAGCAGGCAGGCAGCTGTTTGGTATCAGCAGGTCGCAGGACTGGGGACTGTGCAGGTTACCAAGAATATGACTCAGGCAAAAGAATCAAGAATGTTTTTAAACTCATAAGAACACTTCGACTTGCTGAAAGATGTACTACAGGTACAAATCTCAGTGGCTTATGACAACAAAATGTCTCTCTCTCAAGCTACATGTGAATGAGGGTTAGCAGGGTCTCTGTTCCATGTGGGCCTCCCTCCAGGATCAGGCAGATACAGAAGCTCCCATCTGGGGAATTACCAGATGCCATGCTACGGGGAAGAGAAGTGGGATGAATTACACACTAGGCCTTAAGCCTTCAGTCTGGAAGTGCTTTACACTACTTCTGCCCACTTTCTATTGGCCAAAACATGTCATATGGCCAGATGTAACTTCAGAGAGACTGGGGAAACCATATCCTCATACAAGACGTCTGTGGAAAGACTGAGGCTGACCACAAAAGCCATACCCCGGGAAAAGGAAAGGGTGAATAATATACGTACATATACAAACATATAAATCTTTCAATAGACAAAGACAATGTTGAGATAGGTTCTGAATGTGTTCCAAATTAAACTGTAAATTAAAATATTAGCACAATGAAAACATTCCTCAGGAGTGTCTTTTATTGTAGGTCCCTGGTCTCTCTTAAAGATCATATACTTGATAAGTTTATTTTGTATTCAGAAAGTACAAGCACTTTGGGAGGCCGAGGCAGGCAGATCACCTGAGGTCAGGAGATCAAGACCAGCCTAGCCAACATGGTGAAACCCTGTCTCTACTAAAACTACAAAAATTAGCCAGGCATGGTGGCGTGCACCTATAATCCCAGCTACTTGGGAGACTGAGGCAGGAGAACCACTCGAACCTGGGAGGCAAAGGTTGCAGTGAGCTGACATCCTGTCACTGCACTCCAGAGTAAGACTCTGTCTCAAAAAAAAAAAGAAAAGAAAAGGAAGAAAGTACAGGCTCAACATCAAACATCATCCTCTAAGCTGTCAACTGTAAGCCAACATATCTGTAGCTCCTTCCTTGCATGAGAAAGAACAAGGGAGGCTGCTTATACTGCTTGACTGGTGGGAATAATGGAAGGGGTTAGGGCTTGATAGTTTTGGCGGATAGACATAAACAGAGTAAAAGGTACAGTGCTAAAAGGTTTCTCTCTTCTGATTCTTCCACTGTTGAGCACTTTCAATACGTAGCCTTTGATTAGTAAGACAGAGAAGTCAAGGAAATAAAGCCTAAGGCTCATACATACTTAGGCTTAGCTATAACCACAAAAGGCAAAAATGTCAAATTCATAATGGTTCATCTCCTTCTCATTCTCATTCTACTCTACACTCGTTTATTTTAAATATTTTTTAAAAGAAAAACTACTTCTCAAATTAAAAAGAAGAATTAGAGCTTGCAAAAGGACAAATCCACTGCCTCTCAGATGTTTGTTTCTAGATATGACTTCTACTTATATTGCCTCTTGCTGACTTTCAGCAGCATTCATTGCTTTTCCCCAAAAACATCTTAAGTATGTTTTTAAAAATTCTAGTGTTGACCCAGAAGAGCCTTTCCTCTCTGTTAAATTACTAACACATTGATCTCTTCCAAGTCCTTACAGAAAAGGAAGAAAAAATTGGTTTATACCTATCAACACCTGTGTTTCTTTGTGATCCTTGAACTCATCATGCTTTTAAAACTAACGAATTTCCAAGTCCCATGAAGTGTTCTCCCTTTACGTTCTCTTTAATCTGCAAACACTCCCAGCTTTTAGTATAGTAGAAAATACTTTTCTGGCCGGGCGCGGTGGCTCAAGCCTTTAATCCCAGCACTTTGGGAGGCCGAGGCGGGTGGATCACGAGGTCAAGAGATCGAGACCATGCTGGTCAACATGGTGAAACCCCGTCTCTACTAAAAATACAAAAAATTAGCTGGGCATGGTGGCGCGTGCCTGTAATCCCAGCTACTCAGGAGGCTGAGGCCGGGGAATTGCCTGAACCCAGGAGGCGGAGACTGCGGTGAGCCAAGATCGCGCCATTGCACTCCAGCCTGGGTAACGAGAGTGAAACTCTGTCTCAAAAAAAAAAAAAAGAAAATACTTTTCTTCTTCTTCTCCTCCTCCTCCTCCTCCTCCTCTTCCTTCTTCTTCTTCTTCTTCTTCTTCCTCCTTCTCCTCTTCTTCTTCCTCTTCCCCTTCCCCTTCTCCTCCTCCTCCTCGTCTTCCTCCTCCTCCTCCTTCTTCATCTTCCTCTTCTTCTTCTTTCTTCATCTTTTTTTTTTGAGAAAGAGTTTTCCTTTTGTTGACAAGCCTGTAGCGCAATGGTGCAATCTTGGCTCACCACAACCTCTGCCTCCAGGGTTCAAGCGATTCTGCCTCAGCCTCCCAAGTAGCTGGGATTATAGGCATGTACCACCATACCTGGCTAATTTTGTCTCCATGTTGGTCAGGCTGGTCTCCAACTCCCAACCTTAGGTGATCTGCCCATCCAGCCTCCCAAAGTACTGGGATTACAGGCATGAGCCACCGCACCCAGCCATCCTTTTTTCTGAAAACTTTCTGTTCATTTGGCTGCTATGACAGTGTGCAGTCCAGATTCTTTTTCTCCTTCTCTGTCATCAACAGCCTTTTTTTTTTAAAAAAAATCCTGATCATCTAAAAGGGTAAACATTCTTTAAGGCTCTGCCCTAAGATATTTTCTTTCTCGACCACATAATCTTTCCCAAGCCTTCAAATATGACCTCTATGTAAAACGCACTGAAATTGGTGTCATTAATCTTGACCTCCTTCTAGAGCCTGAGACACCTGCAAACACCTTTGAGTATGTCACACATGCACTCAAAACTGCACGGGGTTCTCAGGACAAAACTACCTATTGAACTAATTCTAAACTCAACATCTCAAGCTAGAATTTAAGTCATCCATGATGCTGCTCCCATCTCCTTTCTGACTAGTTCCTGTTCTAGTCCACATCAAGAATCCTACACTGTAGGGAAACAGAATTCCTCACTGTTCCTGTAATGCCAATTCCCTTTCTTACTGTCTTTACCTGTGTTTCTACTCTTCCTTCTACTGAACATGCCTTCCTGATGTCCACATCTTACCCTTGCTTTAACAGGAATGTTTTACAAGATGGTTCACAAACTTCAAAACTAAACAAAACACAAACCATCTGTGAATACATCATGAAAGAAAGTTACCTGCAGCAGACAGATGTTCCATGGAGAATTCTGTTTACATATGTCCAGAATGTTGGCAAAACCTCAAGCATGTTCATCACAAAACTTTCTTCTCCTTGGTTCCTGTGTCTCTGCACTCTTCTTGCTTTTTCAGAGTAGTAATTTTCCCTTTATTACTTTCAAATTCCCTCATAAACTCACCACCTGCCAAACCTTTCTATATACCATTTCCTAGAAAATAATCAAGCTTTTTCTCTCCTTCCTGAGGAGGATGTAAGAAGCTGTTGTATGTTTCCCTCTTCTTTTGCAAGAGTGTCTTCTCCCCTTTTTCTCTATGGCTCTCCCCTCTTCAATCTTATTCAGCATTTGATTTGACACTGAACACACTGTCACATATCAGTAGCCACCTGCAGTGACAACTTCATTTCTCTATCTTGTTTTTCTCTGGCCTACTTATAAACAAATATATTGACATAGCATTCAAATTAGACATCAAAGGTACCCTCTTATATGACATACATAGGTACACACACACACGTTTAGAACTTTTAAGTTACTCGCTAATTATAGATTCATATTTTTACTTTTGATCTGTTCTCTCCAGCTAGGCTAATTCATGACCCGTAAAACCACTCTGAGCAGAGCTACCAAGGGAAGTCATCTTGATTTCATCTCTGTGCCCAGGAGAAAATTAGAGTGCATGTGAGAAGGCCAAAGGTCCGGGTTGTGGAAAAGTATTCACTGCAGCAATGTCTCCAAAGGAGAGAGCAGGGTGATATGGCCATTGCACTTTTTTATTCTTTTGTCAATTTCCTTTTGGAATTATCAAATGAAGTACTAAGATGAGCCTTCTCCTTCCTACAGCTCAACAATAGAAGCGAAGATTCCACAAACACTCCCAGGATAAAGGAGATAAGACCCAGTGGGGACAAAGAAGGGACATACCATGGTGCTTATGGAATCCATTGCTGGATACAGCCCAATATGGACAATGAACCACATCTGTATCACTACAGTAGCAGCCTCCTTTTTCTAACCTTTGGATTATGAAAAGCTCCAAGCCGAGATTCCTGCAAAATGAGTAAACAAGTCTGATTTCTCTCAGGTTGACTCATTGTACAACTGTGTTTATGAGTTAGAAATAGATGTGCAACAAACCATGGATAATGGGCTTGATAATGAGAAAATGTATTATTATGCACATATGCAGAGAGTGGCAGAGGGGTCTGATAATACACTAGATTGTGGTAAAAAACAGGTATGGAGGAATCAGAAGTCGCAGATTTCAAGCCTGCCTCTGCCATCTTTGAACTTAGCAACCTCAAACAAGTTAATTTAACATTTTTTGTTTTCTCAATTAGAAAAAGCAGGGTAAGAATATATATTTCATGTGGTATTCATGAGGATGAAGTGAGGTGGCATCAATGAAAGTGCCGGGTGGTGGGCAAAGATGATGGGGTTGTTCCAAGCTGTACCCACTGCTCCTACTTGTCCTGCACACTGTGTCATTTCTATCATAAGTGGGGAGGCAGAGGGCACAGACATCCTCCTCAGGGATCTGCTGAGGACTAAAGAGATGACAAAAGCATCTAGCACAGGCTTGGCACTGATGTCTCAGTACATACTCGTTCTAATTCTCCTTCAAATTGTGAACTAACATTGGCCAAGATCTTCAAGGTGAAAATATGATACAGGTCTTTGGAAATTGTTTATACACCCAGTTTTTCCTGCAGTATGCCATCCTCTCATTCACCAGCTCATCTAACACTTTATCAAGTGTTGTTGAAAAACACACTTTAAATTTCTTCACTTCTTATATCTCTATTGCCCCTTTCACTCATTTTTCATGAGGAATCTATAGTAACATTTAGAAGATGAAAATATGGAAATAAAGAGAGTGAAATAAAGCCAAATTGCAAAATATTTCTATCACAATACTTGAGATAGTAAAATAAAACCACTAACAATAACAAAATAAAACATCCCAAAAACTGTCCACAACAAACTAACCAGCTAAGGGTTGCAACCACACACCGTATGTTTCAAAAATAATACATAAGAAAAAGCAGAAGACCATTGCAACAAATCTTTCACCTTGCAGAAGGTGGAAAGGGAGGGTCTGCAAATCCCAGAAATTTTCATTAATAACTCCTGCCCCCCAGTTAGAAGAGGTGTGGGCTGAGATAAGTGGATGGCTCAGGAAAGAGTCAAAGTGAAACCTTCTGGGAGAATCAAGGAGCTCAGCAGACATAGACGAGCACCGGGATATTGCCTTCTTGGTTTCCATGCTGAAGAAGGGTCAAGGTCTGAAATGGAGGGCCTCTGCTATGATGGTAGGATAAACCCTGGGTAGGACATTGAATGAGATCTAGGAAGAAAAGCAAAGTCCCGTCGTTCAAGGTCACAGAAGTTTTCTTCTACTACTCCCTCACCTCACAACTTTCAAACTACAGAAAAATAGAACAAAAAGAAGCATTACAACTCTCAAATTGTAGCCGGGAGAGGAAAAAAAATAATTCTGAAATACAGTGGGAAAGAAATAAAGAAGAATCTAGCCATACAAATTCAGGGTAAATGAATGTCTGGACAGAAGTGCTGATGCAAAGCGCAGGCAAGAGAAGAAACTGCAAGGCAGCTACACAAACCAGGTACGGCAAAGAAACACATCCATGAACACCTAACAAAGAAGAAGAGAAACACAAATGGCAGAGCATAGCGTACTGAAGACAGGCAAAAAACCCAACCTGAAAGAAAACATAACCCCAGGAAAAGTCAAATATTCCTCACAAAACTTTCGAGTTATGAAAGAATTTAATAAGTGCATGAATACAGTGAAACAAAAGGTCAAAAGTAAGAAGTGGAGGAAAAAACAGACTACAAGAATCCAAACAACACTATCACAGAACAACAACAAAAAAATTAATGATTCCTGGGTGACTCTCCAGACTCATCTTTCCTTGCCTCTCCTCTTTACCTTCTCTGAGCCCTTTGAATGTAGTTGGGCCCTCCACACTGACTGTTCTTTCTACCTAAATGTCTCTTTTCTCTTCTCTTTGTCTGCTAGTTTCTACTCATTTTTAATTGCTTAGCTTTAGGTTAATTTTTAAAAAAAACACCTGGACTCCCTAGTCCAGATTAAGTCTCCTGACTATACTCTTAAATAGAATTCAATATTTTTTCTTTATAATAATTACAGCTACTTAGAATTCAGTATTTAGATGATTCTGTGTCTACTATTTGTCTCCTCATTAAACCGTAAGCTCCATGAAGGCAGAAACCCTGTCTGTCTTTTTCACTACTGTATCTCCATCAGTCTTGTGCCTGACACACAGTAAGAACTCAATACATGTTTATTGATTGATCCAATGAATGAGCAAAAAAGCAAGTACATTTGGGAAGAACAGGATGCTGCAATATGATGGCCGCACTTGAGTTTCTATGAATGTCCTAGACCCTTTTAAAGAGAGGATCCAGCATTTAGTGGGACACACTGACAGAAGAGAGAAGTAAGCCTGAGTTTTGAAAATTGTTTACTTCCACAAGCCTAATTGAAAGTTCTTGTTCCTTGTTTACTTCCACAAGCCTAATTGAAAGTTCTTGCTTGACAGTAAACTGATGAAAGCTGGATTTTCAAACTGTATCGATTCTATAAACAGAGGTGACTGATAGATATAAGCGATCTATTGTTTGCGAAACCCCATCTCTACTAAAAATATAAAAAATTAGCTGGGCATGGTGGTGTGTGCCTGTAATCCCAGCTACTCGGGAGGCTGAGGCAGGAGAATTGCCTGAACCCAGGAGGCGGAGGTTGCGGTGAGCAGAGATTGTGCCATTGCACTCCAGCCTGGGTAACGAGAGTGAAACTCCGTCTCAAAAAAAAAAAAAAAAAAGAAAAAAAAAAGCGATCTATTGGAAGAAGCAGTCTCATGTGCCTTTTTATTGTAGTATCATGTATTTTTTATTATAGAAAAAACATCCGTTCTTTCACGCCTAAAGAAAGGAAGAGTAAAAAGAGCTGGAACAAGAATGCAATGCAATGCATACATGTGGAAAAGAGCGGCATTGTCAGACCTGGCTGAAAACATAAATAAAGGTAAAACTCTAATGTTCAACTTACAACCTGAAGCAAATGGACCCTGCTTTCTACATCAACATCTCCAAACCAATATGGATGTCACCACATAATCATCTAGTAAGTAAAATGAAAGCATGTATGAGTTCCTGTATTTTACAGATAAACTGAGAGGAGTGTTTACTTTTTAAAGGGATCCTTCCCTTACAAAACAGATTCATTGAAATAGGAAGCTCTCCTAACAACTTAAATGAATCTATTTTTGAAATTTGATTTATTTTTACAGCCATGTACTTATTGAGTCACTGTAGATGTGGTGTAGGGGTGAGCAGGGGACAGCCCAGGCACTAATGAAAAGTCAGAGCACAGTTTGACTATTTAAAAATGAAACAGATGTAACCATAGAAGAAATATTTCTGGCACTGTTTTCCAATGGGAAATTGGGGCTTCTGGAAAATGACGAAGTTCAAGGGGGACAAGGAAAGAAACATGGGAAGGTTTCAAAGGTGGTACTAATGAGAGGTGGGTCATCATCTTACATCTTGGCTCTTACATTCAAAGGGCTTTTAAGTTTTTCATGCTTTGTCTCTCTCTCATGAAATGCTGCTTTACAGAGCTGTTCGACAGAAACAGCAATTATAAAACAAATACACATCATTTTTTCTTTAGGGGTGAAATACTGCATATAACAATAAGGAACCTAAAATTTTGGAATGACAATGATGAAACTATTACTGATAACTAGTATATGAATGCTTACTACTTACTATGTTCTAGGTAATGCTTTTCTCATTTAATTATTGAACCATCAGCTATGGGCAACTAGCATTTTTACAGTAGAAAAAAACGGGCATAGAGCAGTTAATTAACTTGTCTATGCTCATTGATACTTTAAATATCCATGCCTCTTTGGTCTCACTCCCGAGATTTTAACCTATCTCATCTATCTACACCTACCTCATTCTCACTCTGTGATTACATTAGGCAACCAGAACTGACAATTACTGCATTACCTTAAGAACAGACATTATGTCTTGGTTAGCATTCAGTACCTAATGAGTGCTAGGTACTGAATGCTACCTAGCATGCGTTAGGTACTAAATGCTAATCAAGACTGCCCTTCATCCTGACTCAAATTTAGAAAACTAGATTGATGATAATCCTCTAGCCTCTTGACATCCAAAATATGGATTATGAAAATGCAGCATCACATCTTCTGGGAAGTTGAAGTTGGTAAACAAGCAGACTCTTGGACCCCATCCAAAGATCCCTAGGTGAACTACATGCATATTAGCGTTTCAGATGCATTATTCTTCTCAAGATTCTAGGACTTCGATTAAAAATTAAAAAACAAGACATTGCTTCTTATTTAACAGGAAAATGCAAAAGTTCTTATAATCAAACTGTGTAGACAAAGCCTCATTTCTTACTTAATATATTCTTTGTACCAAGAGTGAATATTGCTGCTATTGTGGGTTGCACAGTTTTGGTATATTTAGGAGTAAAGATGATGTGGGATAGTGGTTGGGATTACATGCTTGCTTGTCATGCGAATGCAAATTAAAATCTTAGTTCTATCATGGATTCACTGTGTGAATAGGATAGTTCCTCATCTACAATACGGGATTAATGATACCTATAGGTCTTTGTGGAATTAAATGAGATTACGATTAGCACTTAGAGAGGGCAGAAGCAATCAATATCTGTGAAATAATGTGAAGGGGAGAGTGACTATTTGCAGACTCCAAAACATTGACTTCAGATCTAATCCATCCACTGTGTTAATCCACTGCTAATATACAAAGGTACTTCATCAGGGAGAATGTAACTGGGACCTTCATCTTTCGTAGCAAATTGGCATCTTTGTGTGGGATCTCCCTGGATCCATTAACATGCTTAAAGCTCTGTTGTCATAAGGTGTTTAAGGAGAAACTGACAACTAGCCTCTGAAAGTTCATCCAAACTCTGGTAAAAGCTTGAGTGATCTGCTGTAAGAGAAGAAAGTTGGATATACGTTGTTTTCATTTATTCTTCAAAGTATTGTAAGTCTATACAATTCAGACTTTATCTCCAGAAAAGTTTATCAGGTCTGATTATATCTCACTTTCCCTTCATCACTCCAATATATATTCTCAATTGTATTTTTTTGTATTGGCTGCACGTTTTTTTTTTGAGACGGAGTTTTGCTCTTGTTACCCAGGCTGGAGTGCAACGGCGCGATCTCGGCTCGGCTCACCACAACCTCCGCCTCCCGGGTTCAGGCAATTCTCCTGCCTCAGCCTCCTGAGTAGCTGGGATTACAGGCACGTGCCACCGTGCCCAACTAATTTTTTTTTTGTATTTTTAGTAGAGACGGGGTTTCACCAAGTTGACCAGGATGGTCTCGATCTCTTGACCTCGTGATCCACCCGCCTCGGCCTCCCAAAGTGCTGGGATTACAGGCTCGAGCCACCATGCCCGGCCTTGCTAAATTCTTTAAGAAGTTGGAAGGAAAATTTCTCTTCCCATAAAGTGTATGTATTTCCTTTTGTCAGATAACAATTACATAACTCATGATACACACGTTTTAGCCTTGGTCGCTAGGACATTTGAAGTAAACGAGCTGATCCACAGTAGCACCGTTAGTTCAGATGGTTTATATATTTGCTATAAAATTATACTGACAGACATAAAAGAGGTCCGAATAAATAGAGATACTATATTATTGGATCGTAAGACTCAATACTATAAGAATGTCCATTATCTCCAAATTATTCTGAAAACTAATAAATCACTTAACTTCTGGAATTTTTTTTCTAAAACTCATTAAAAATAATTAAAGGATGTCCAAGAAATGTATTTATTTGTTTGTTTATTTTTGAGACAGGGTCTCACTCTGTCACCCAGGCTGGAGTGCCGTGTGCAATCACTGGTCACTGCAACCTCGACTTCTTGGGCTCGGGTGATCCTCCCATCTCAACCTCCTGAATAGCTGGGACTAGAGCTGCATGCCACCATGTATGGCTATTTTGGGGGCCTTTTTTTTTGTAGAAATAGGGTTTTATCATGTTGCCCAGGGTAAAAAAAAAAAAAGGTTATTTTTTAAATGAAGTAGAGAGGTTTCTTTTATTAAACAACATATTGCATAATGATAATAATTGAGAGCATACAATACTGGTGTTGGAATCATTAAACTGATTAGTGGAATTCAAGAAACAAATTTGAGCATATTTTTTAGAACAGGGGCCAGAACTCCCTGGCCACAGACTGCTTCTGGTGGGGGCTTCAGAAAGACATAACAGAAGAGGAGGGGGAGCCAGCACGAGAGTGGGAACAAGAGGGAAAGGTGAGAAGTGCCCACACCTTTAAACAACCAGACCGCATGAGAACTCCTCGCTACCGTGAGGACAGCACCAGTCAATGGCCTGTTAGGAACCAGGCTGCACATCAGGAGGTGAGTGGCAGGTGAGTGGATTTCCTCCTGAGCTCCACCTCCTATCATCCCTGGCATTAGCTTCTCTAGGTACACAAACCCTACTGTGAACTGCACATCAAAGGGATCTAGGTTGTACACTTGTTATGAGAATGTAACTAGGTGATCTGACGTGGAACAGTTTCATCCTGAAACCATCCCACACCCCGCTCCCATCGGTGGGAAAACTGTCTTCCATGAAACGGGTCCCTGGTGCCAAAAAGGTTGGGGACTGCTGTTTTAGAAGATATTAGCATATTAATAAGGTGCAATTTTTAATAGATTGATGTGTTAGGCCATTCTTGCATTTTTGTAAAGAAATACTTTGTCTTAAGTATTTTATTTTAAATTTATTTATTTAAAAATTTATTTTAAAAAGAGGTTTAATTTTGTGCACGAATTGTGGTGCTGACATCTACTTCTGGTGGGGGCTTCAGAAAGCTTACAATCGTAACAGAAGAGGAAGGGGAGCCATCACATCACATGGTGAAAGGAGGAGCAAAAAGGCAAGGTGAGAGGTGTCACACGCTTTTAAACAACCAGACTGCATGAGAACTCCTCACTATCTCGAGGACAGCATCAAGCCTTTCATGAGGGATCTGCCCCCATAATCCAAAAACCTCTGCCAGGCCCACCCCCAGTACCCCCCAATACTGGGAATTACATTTCAACATGAGACCTAGAGGGACAAATATCCAAACCACATCAATTGACAAGAGCATCACCCAGTCAATGATATTGGAATAGCCAAATATACATGAAGAAGAAAATAAAGTTATATCTCTACCTCACACAAAAGTAAACTGCAGATGAATCAAAGGCAAGTATTCAGTATAAAGTATGCCAGTTCTTCAAAATGTAGATGAGTTTTTACATAATCCTGAGGCATGGAAAGGTGTTCTAACTATAATACTAATGGGACAAAAAATAAAGAAAAGTTGGACATGTTTTGCTGTTAGCATTAAAAACTTCTGACTGACCAAAGTACAATAAAACAATTAAAGGCACTTTAACCTAAGGAAAAAAATGTTTACCACATAGACAAAGGATTACTAGCCATTTACAAAGCGGTTTAGACAAAAATGAACTACCTGATAGAAAATTGTCTAGTGAATAATGATAGGCACTTAATGAACATAAGATGGCCAAATAAACAGATTTTTTAAACTTCCATCTCAATAATAATCAAAGAAATATAGAGAAAACAAGTTCTTTTACACAAAAGCCTTTTATATTATAGTTGAGAATTTGGGGAAACATTAAAAATATATAAGAAAATGAGGACATTATGACTGACCTAATACTAAAAATGCCTGCTCATGAACTAGATTTAACAATCCTAAATAGAAATACCATATTCAATCATCATTAGAAAATTTAAATAATTTATACTTTCCTTGGATATTATCTTTTCATTAAAGTTTTCATTTTTATTAATATAGAATTACATCCTATATAATTTTAATTTATGCATTTTTCTTATCACCCCTTTTCCATTTATATGTCTAGAAATTGTGTTTTATTACTTATTTTTCCTTAATCAACATAAATTGAAGTTTGCTTATCTTATTGGTTCTTTTGAATGAACTCCAGGATTATAACCTCCACCATTTTTTCATTTTTACCTCAATAATTTCTTCAGTAATGTCTTGTATTTTTTTATCCTTCTTTGATTGCTTTTAAAGTGTGTTTTATTTTTATTTTTTAATTTATTTTTTGAGATGGAGACTTGCTTTTGTCACCAGGCTCGAGTGTAGTGGCACAATCTTGGCTCACTGCAACTGCTGCCTCCTGGGTTCAAGCGATTCTCCTGCCTCAGCCGCCTGAGGAGCTGGGATTATAGATGTGAGCCACCACACCCAGCTAATTTTTTTTTTTTTTTTTTTTTTTTTTTTAGTAGACACAGGGTTTCACCATGTTGGCCAAGGTAGTTTTAAATTCCTGACCTCAAGTGATCTACCCACCTCAGCCTCCCAAAGTAATAGGATTACAGGTATGAGCCACTACACCCAGCCTTAAAATGTTTCATTCAAACGCTAAGTTCATTAATCATTTTTTCTCTAATAATAAAAGTATTTAAATGTATAAATTTTCTTCTGTGTGATTTTATAGATGCATCTTATAAATTTTGATATGTATTAATTTCATTAATTGCTAAAGCTTTTAGTTGCTTAACAAACATTTTTGATAGAGTATTTAATCTTCTTGTGACTTGATTTATATTTTAAATTTCTAGTTTCATTGCATCAGTGTCAAAGAATAAATACCTATACGTTTTGACATTTATTTAAATATTTTTTTTGCAATTTTTGTAACTTTCTTTTGCGATTTGAAAAATAGTATTCTGTTAGCGGTGTATGGAAGTTCCATGCATATTTAAACAAGGTTATCAGTTATAGTGTTTAACTGCTCTGTAATTTGTCTTAAAGTCTCAATGGTATGCAAAAGCCTTCTATGATTTTTTTAAATCTGAAATTTCTAAATGTATTGATTTACGTGTTTCAGTATTATGTTAGTGAATGCACATAGAAAATCATTGCTATAGGTGCCTTGTGGAGTGCCATTTTATTTTATCTTTTATTTTTAACTTTTGTTTTAAGTTCAAGGGTCCATGTGCAGGTTTGTTGCATAGATAAACTTGTGTCATGGGGGTTTGTTGTACAGAGTATTTCATCACCCAGGCATTAAGCCTAGTAGTACCCATTAGTTATTTTTCCTTATCCTCTCCCTCCTCCCACCAACCTCTCTCTGAAAGGCCCCAGTGTCTGTTGTTTCCCTCTGTGTGTCCATGTGTTCTCATCATTTAGCTCCCACTTGTAAGTGAGAACATGCGGTGTTTGGTTTTCAGTTCCTGCCTTAGTTTGCTAAGGATAATGACCTCCAGCTCTAACCATCGTCCTTCAAAAGACATGATCTCATTTCTTTTTATGGCTGCATAATATTCCATGGTGCATGTGTACCACATTTTCTTTATCCAGTCTATCATTGCTGGGCATTTAGGTTGATTCCATGTACTTGCTATTGTGAATAGTGCTGCAATGAATATATACATGCATGTGTCTTTATAAGAAAACAATTTATATTCCTTTAGGTATATATACAGTAATGGGATTGCTGGGTTGAATGATATTTCTGTCTTTAGGTCTTTAAGAAATCACCACACTGTCTTCCACAATGGTTGAAATAATTTGAGTATCTATTTTAACAATTTAAAATACATGTTTTGTTCTTTTTTACTTTTCTTTTGTCTGATATTACAACAATTGTTTTCATATTTTCCTGGTTTTTCTTTGACCTTCCTTTTCTTTTCATCATTTCTATATCTATTTCAGATATGTCTCATAAACAACAAGTAGCTTGATTATATTTTGAGATCCAATCTGAAGATATTTATTTAATGATGGAGTTTAATTCATCTGATTTATCATAATAGGTAGCATCATTTGGTCTAGCTTCTGTCATCTTATTTTTTTATGTTTCTTTTATATAGCCTTACCTTATTTTTCAGATTAAGCTGAAATGACCTTTACATTTAGATAATTATTATTTTACACATTTTCAAAATCTGTGTTACATTTCAAACCATATTAAGAACAAAAAAATTATTCATTCATTCAAATATTAATGAAGTACCTACTCTGTTCCACATAGGTAGAGTGAATTCTGCAGTAAATAAAACAGACATAGCCCTTGCTTTCAGGGGATTTTTCTCCTTAGAAGGTAAGAAGAAAGAATAGACAAACAAATCAGAAAATATTTGGCCAGTGGCAATTACTACATCATAAATTAAAGAAGGGGCACATACTTTAAATTTGGAAGGCAGGCAAGGTCCCTTTCTAGAGGTGAGACACATTTGAGGAGACAGAGCCAGCTGAGTAAAGATCAGTAATGATTCCCCTGACATTAGGGAGAGGCAAGAAGGACCCTGAGATGGGGAAGAGCCAGTGACTTAAAAATTGAAAGAAGCTGGAGCATATCTGGTAAGTGAGAAAGTGATAAAACATGGCAGGGTCTAGATGAAGTAGGACTTTGTAAATTACAATAAAGAGTTTATTTAAAGTGCACTGCAAAGCCATTGGAGAGTTTTAAGATTGTGGGTTTGGGGATTGTTTGTGTCTGTTTGTGTTTTGTTTGTTTGTTTGAGGGAAAGGAGTGACATGACCTGATTTTTGAATTGTAAAATGTCTCTCTGCTGCTGTGTGTGAATCTATTCTAGAATAAGCAAGAGCATCACCAGGACAGATGATGGAGATGGTAAACATTTCCCAGATATGTTTTGGATGTAGAGATGACAGACTTGCTGATGGGTTGAATTTGAGGGGAGTGAGGTCAAGAGCAGAATCAAATATAATAGAGTGTTTTTTTTTCCCCAGCAATTTGGTAAATAGTGGTGGTATTCACTGAAATGTAAATCCACAGAGGATTGGATAGCTTTGACAGGAGTGCAGCAATTATGAGTTCAGTTTTGACTAATTTAAAGTGAGATCCTCATTGAGTATCCATGGGGGATATCTACTAGTCATTTGGATATACAAGTTTAGAGTTCTGGAGAAAATTTAAAGCAGAAATAGAGAGAGGGGCTGGGTCCTGTGGCTCAAACTTGAGGCCCAGCACTTTGGGAGGCTAAGGTGGACAGATCACCTGAGGTCAGGAGTTTGAGACCAGCCTGGCCAACATGGTAAAACCTGCTACTTAAAAAAAAAAAACAAAAAAAAATTAGGAGGGTGTGGTGGTGTGCACCTATAATCCCAGCTACTTGGGAGGCTGAGGAGGGAGAATCACCTGAACCCAGGAGGTAGAGGTTGCAGTGAGCCAAGATCATGCCATTATATCCCAGCCTCGGTGACAGAGTGAGATTATATCCCCCCACCTCCCCCCCAGAAAAAAGAAAAGAAATAGAGACAGGGTTCACTGTGTGTAACTGAAGAGAGGAGGTCCCTAGACTAGCACCCTGGGGCACTCCAAAAATCGGAGGTTGTGCAATTCTATTTGTAGAATATAATACAAACTCAGGTTTCTGGTCTATTGGTTTCTCCCTTTCCAGGGCTGATATAAGTTTTTAATCCTAATTAATATTTCTTCAGTAATTTCAAGGGAAATCAGGAAAGGAAGATCATTAAATACTTAGGTTCAAATAATCATCCTGAATTAAGTCAATATCAGATGAGTTTGAAGTCATCTGAATGATTGCTGTCCATACAATAACTGAACTAAATTAAAAAGTTTTTTGAAGGAGTTTATTTACCAATAAGCTTTGCATCTTAGAAGAGGCTCAAGGCAGCTCTGTTGAATATATGAATAAAAGATCCAGGCTGGGTGTGGTGGCTCATTCCTGCAATTCCAACAATTTGACAGGCCAAGGCAGAAGAATCACTTGAGGCCAAGAGTTCAAGACCAGCCTGGGCAACATGGCAAGGTCCTGTCTCTACAACAGTTAAAAAAAAAAATGCTTGGCATGGTGGCATGTACCTATAGTCCCAGCAACTCAGGAGAGGCGGAGGTGGGAGGATCACTTGAGCCCAGGAGCTCAAAGCTGCAGTAAGCTGTTACTGTGCCATTGCACTCCAGCTTGGGGGACAGAGTAAGGCTCTGTCTAAAAAAAAAAAAATCCAGTGGATGAATTGTCAGACTTTGTGGTATCAAACTTAAACTTTCCCACAGTTCAGTCTTCCAACAGACCAGCCAAGGAAAGGGGATCTTTAGATCACAATAGTCTGGTTCCACCAATTACTAGCTGGTTACCTAACTTCTCTTCTTTAAAAAGATGGTAATAATGGTCTAACACTGCAGTCGAACCTGAATGTTATAGAGGTTAGGAGTGCTGACAAGAATCCACGCATAACTTATGACTCCTCAGAAACTTGTCTATTAATAGCGTACTGTGGACCAGAAGCCTTACCAATAACATAAACAGTTGATTAATGCGTACTTTGTTTGTTATATGTATTATCAATTGTATTTTTTTTTTTTTTTTTGAGACGGAGTTTTGCTCTTGTTACCCAGGCTGGAGTGCAATGGCGCGATCTCAGCTCACTGCAACATCCACCTCCTGGGTTCAGGCAATTCTCCTGCCTTAGCCTCCCGAGTAGCTGGGATTACAGGCACGTGCCACCGTGCCCAGCTAATTTTTTGTATTTTTAGTAGAGACGGGGTTTCACCATGTTGACCAGGATGGTCTCGATCTCTTGGCCTCGTGATCCACCCGCCTCGGCCTCCCAAAGTGCTGGGATTACAGGTGTGAGCCACTGCGCCCAGCCATGAATTGTATTCTTACAATAAAGTAAGCTAGAGAAAATAAAATCATAAAGAAGAGAAAATATATTTACTATTCATTAAGTGGAAGTGAATCATCATAAAGGTCTTCACCCTTGTCTTCGCATTGAGTAGGTTGAAGAGGAGGAGAAGAAACAGGAGTTGGTCTTGCGGTCTCGAGGTAGAAACAGAAGAAAATCTCTGTTTAAATGGACCCACACCGTTCAAACCCATATTATTCAAGGCTCAACTGCACTACTAATTTTAGTAATATTTAACAACTACTAACAAAAATAATAGGAGCAGTAATAACCATCTTTCTACTTTGATGTGAAGCTTGAATGTGACAAAGTCTGTAGGCATCCAGCATGGTACCTGACATAGCATAAGGATTTGATAAGAGTGATTCTCAGAGTTCTGGCCTGAGCTCCAGCTTTCCAGTCAAGTGCAAAGGCACTGAGGCCTTGTGTGGCTAGAGCAGGGTGAGCTGAGAAGGAGAGGGCAGGTGATAGGTCAGATAGCTGGGCGGGGCGGGTACCAGATCATACGGCACCTTGTAAACCAGACTCAGGAGTGTGGATTTTTGAGAAAAGAGAACCAATCTGGTTGGTACTTAGAAACAATTTTGTTCCTATCTACAGCCCTAGCATATAGAACAACACAGCACAAAGTAGGTGTTTAATAAACGTATCTAATTATTTGTAGAAATAAGCAATGCCAATTGATGTCAGTTTCACTTCTGCTTATGTCCTCAGTGGCTTTTCATGGACGTTTCAGTGCTGCATGATTAAATGTGGTGTTAATATGGTATTCTCCCCACTCTAACCCACCCTCATTTAACAAAATATCTCCACTCCCTCTCTATTATTGCATCGAACTCAAAACATAATATTCAGATGGAGCTTAAGATGTCCACCAAATGTAATAATTCCCAAAAGAAATGACCATATTTTAGATAATTATCAGTATTTTGGCATTACCTAATTTGTTACTTAGCAAAACTTTTCCTCCTTAAATTCATTTCTTAGTGAACATCGTACTTTGGGATTAAAAAAAAGGAAAAGAGAACGCCTACGAATCCATTTGGGTGTCACTGAAGCTCACGTGGGAAGCAATTATCCCATTATTCGCCATACTCCTAAAGCACCGTCTGGAAAACTGCATGCAATTTTTGGCTCTTTCTATATAAAAAAAAGATTGCTAATTTGGAAAGAATCCAAAGGGTAGTAATAATGACAAAAGGCTTGGAAAACATGCCATTAAAAAGAGTCTAAGAGAATGGAGTGTGAACTGCCAAGAGATCTGATGGAGGCAGAAAAGACTTAAATACCATGTGGGAAAGAAATCTCCTAAAAGGAAAGGGGATTATATTTTCTTAGTCCAGACACTTATACTGAAAGTTTAAAATGGAGAATTAAATTTTGAGCCATGTGAAAACACATTATGCCTAATAATATGTTCAATCAGGAAATGTAGCAGAAATGCGAAAAATGCTAAGATAAAGCTGGAGAACTCACGATGTTGCCATGTTCCTTCTAAGTATCTCAGGCAATGGCTTCTGAACTCGACAGAAATCTTTTAAATCTAAATGCAAACCAGGTGCTGCTACATATGAATTGGCAGAAATGGATAGGATTTTAATCAATTATTTTTAAAATTATATGGTTCTCCTTCTATTCCTAAATATAAGAGAAGAATAGACATGAAAAGACACAATTCTTACCCACTGAAGAGCTGTGGTTTTTCTGAGGACACAGTTAGCAAATACAAAATAAAATGTAAAGAGGTTGGGAGAGGAAAGCTTGTCTGAATACAGAAAAATATATGAATTCAGTCTCAGGGTTCTAAATTTGAATCCGAAAATTAAAGTACTCCCTTAAAATTTATTCTGGGGCTATGACCGAGACAAGTGAGCACATCAATGGAGTTGACTCTTTAAAGTCCTGGTCCAAGAGATGTTTTCAGTGGAGAAATCCACCTGTTCTACGGGTGTGTATTCAACACCCTAAAACCTCTGAATGAAAGGTAAGCATTTAGTCAATTACCTTGCTGTCAAATATTCAGATGATTGCCTGCTTTTTCTTCTTCAACTTTCACCTTGGTGGTTTTAGTGTCAAGAAGTTAGCACAGACAAAGCTGATACCCAAATTCACCAGCCCAGTCTTCAAGACATTTCACAATCAGCTCGTTAGCTTCCTTTCAACTCTTCGTTCCCCTTCATTCCAACCTCTTATGATTTCCTGTTCCCAAACTCTACCCTAGCTCCCTGAAAATATTTATTTTTCTCCAGATATGCCCTTGACCTTTCCCCTTGTATTTGTACCTAGCAATGACATCTCTACCTACATATACTTTCATCTTCCCCAGGTCTCTTTATGTCCAGTCATCTCTAAAGTATCTGCTGAGACCCCTCTTCCACAGCACCTAACCTCACCTTCTCTTATTCTTCTATAGTCTTGTTTTTATCTTCATACCTTAAACCTGTTATGTTTATTTATCTGTATTTTCTGCCCACTAGCTTATAAATTAACGAAAGTCAATTACTATATTTTATTCATGGTTATATTGTTCACACCACCTAGCAAAGTCCCTAGAATAAAGAAGCTATCTAATAAACATCACTGGATTAAATGAGAAGTAAGACAAGAAGATGGTTATTAATTAGGATACGGCCACAGTGAATAAACTTGCCCAGTAAATATATATATTCTTACTGTATGACATAATTTCTAAAATGTACGCTGTCTTAGGAGATCATAGAAAACAATGTATGTGTACTTAGAATTGGGGCAGGGTGCAGTGGCTCACACCTTGTAACACCAGCACTGTGGGAGGCCAAGGCAGGAGGATCACTTGAGCCCAGGAGTTTGAGATCAGCCTGGGCAACATAATGACAGTCTATCTCTAAAAAAACCTTAAAAATTAGTCAGGTGTGGTGGCATGTGTCTGTAGTCTCAGCTACTGGGTGTGGTGGGGCAGGGTACTGAGATGGGAGTACTTTTTGAACCCAGGAGGTCAAGGTTGCAGTGAGCCATAATCACACCACTGCTCGCCAGCCTGGGCAACAGAGCAAGATCCTGTCTCAAAAAAATGTAAAAGCAAAAAGGTAAGAAAGAACAGAACACTGGAAAAGGAAAAACTGAAAAAGGAAAATACATATCATTACTTCACCATTCAGAGAGAACCAAGATAACATTTTTATCTATAAATTTCTTCCTAGTATTTTTAAAAAGGGATTTCTACCAAGTTGTTAAAATAGTCCATATATGTATTTGTCTTTCCCTAAAGGTGATTAAAGTATTTTCTCAATTACTCTATATTACAACATCCAATTCTCTGGTTAAACTGTATCTTACTTAATCATTCCCTAATTGTTGGGCATTTACACTGGTTTTCATTTTTTTTCTAATTAAAGTAATTCAACACTGAATTCCTCTGAGCAAAAGAGTTATCTACCCATCTTTTCAGAAAATAGTGCTTAAGGGGTATTTAAGCTGTTTTTTGCTGTAAATAATCTAACTTGTTTTTTTTCAGTGATTCTCATTGTTTCCTCTCCTCAGCCCTGCTAAGATAACTTCTGTCCATTGGTGCTCTGCCACCCCGTTGGCATCAGTTATGTTCGTGGCTTTTCATACTGTCCAGGTCATTTACTTAATCCCTTTCTCCAGCTGCCTCAATAGGTTGTAACAGATGCTTTCTAATGAAGCTGGACATACTCTATATTCTCTAGTCACTAGTTATTTATTTATTTATTTATTTATTTATTTATTTATTTATTTATTTATTATTTTTTAAATGGAGTTTCACTCTGTTGTCCAGAGTGGAGTACAGAGGCGTAATCTAGGCTTACTGCAACCTCTGCCTCCTGTGTTGAAGCCATTCTCCTGCCTCAGCCTCCCAGGTAGATGGGATTACAAGTGTGCACAACCATACCCTGCTAATTCTTGTATTTTTAGTAGATTCAGGGTTTCACCATGTTGGCTGGACTGTTCTCGAACTCCCGACCTCAAGGGATCTGCCCACCTTGGCCTTACAAAGAGCTAGGATTACAGGCATGAGCCACCGCGCTCAGATCTAGTCACTTAAGAAAGTGATGGGGATTTGGGGAGGAACTTAAATGATGGAGATTTATATTGGCAGAGTTTCTCAATCAATTACTGTGGAAATAATTTTACTAATTTCACAAAAAAGGTTGTATTTTGAAACTTGGATCATTTTAAAGTCACATGCATTATATTATTAATTCTTACAAAAAAACATCAAACAAATGTTATTAGCACTTTGTAGATGAGGAATCTGAGGCTCTGAGAAGCAAAAACAAAAATGAAAAAAATCCTGTGTTCATTTCCTGTGCCTGCTGTAACAAACTACCATAAACTTAGTGGCTGAAAACAGCACAAATTTATTATAATACTGGAGGCCTCAGAAACTAAAATCAAGGTGTAGCAGAACCATATTCCTATCTAGAGGTTCAGGGGAGAATCTATTTCCTTGACTTTTCTAACTTCTAGATGCTGCCCACATTCCTTCATTCCTTGGCTTGTGGCCTCTTCCTCCACCCTCAAAGCCACCAATAGCTGGTGAGTCTTCCTCACATCATACAACTCTGACATTGACTCTCCTGCCACTCTTTCTCATCTATAAGGACCTTTGTGGTTACAATGGACTTGCAGAGATAATCCAGGATAAACTTCCCATCTTAAGATTCTTAACCACATCTGCTAAGTGCATTTCTCAGGTGTAAAGTAACAAATACACAGGTTTTGGGGATTAGAATGTAGACATCTTTGGGGGGCATGGGGAGCATTATTCTGCCTAATGCAACTACCCACATCAGAAGTAAAAGTTAGTAGAAGTGGCCGGATGCGGTAGCTCACATGGTGGTTCTCAGCAAGGCAGGTGGATCACAAGGTCAGGAGATCAAGACCATCCTGGCTAACATAGTGAAACCCTGTCCCTACTAAGAATACAAAAATTTAGCTGGGCACAGGGGCATGGAACACGATAAAACCCCATCTTTACAGAAAATACAAAAAATTAGCTGGGCATGGTGGCACATGCCTGTAGTCCCAGCTACAGGAGAATCGCTTGAATCTGCAAGGCAGAGGTTACAGTGAGCCAAGACAGAGCCACTGCACTCCAGCCTGGGCAACAGAGCGAGACTCCATCTAAAAAAAAAAAAAAAGCTAGTTGAAGTAATGTGATGTTGCTACATTGCATGAAGCAGTGATTTTAGATCACTATAATTTAAGAACCACAAAACTACAATCTATATACCTGCTTAGAAAAATCATTCTTATGCAAGCACATATTTGTGACACACGCACAGGTTTCATTAGCCATATATTACTTTATTTGTCCATGCTGAAATGTACATTTATTCAATTTGGATAATTTCTTTTTCTATTGTATGGTAAATCCAAAACTGCTGTGTCTCTAAATGTGCCCAATAAATGATTTTTAAAAATTACATCCTAATTGTAAAAACATGCTTACTGCTTTGTTTTTAGTCCATTGGTGTGGACTAATTAGTATAATTAGTCTTGTGTATATAACCATTGCCCAAAATGTCCCTGACTGCTAAAAAGCAACCAGTCACATAATGCCTTGTCTACAACTTTGCATGAAAGGGCCAAGCAACTGGTGATTTACTTTTTCCCATGTTGTCAGAAAAACAACCAAAAATTTGGCACTTCAGATTTCACATTCTGAAAATGAAGACAAATTGTAATATATTTCGATATCAACTTGGCTCTCACATGTGAATTTGCTTTATTGGGTGTTTGGATAAATATGCAGTTACTTTTTTTTTATAATTTTTTATTGCATTTTAGGTTTTGGGGGACATGTGCAGAACATGCAAGATAGTTGCATAGGTATACACATGGCAGTGTGTTTTGCTGCCTTCTGCCCCTTCACCCACATTTGGCATTTCTCCCCATGCTACGCCTCCCCTGCTCCCCCCACCGCTGTCCCTCCCCTATTCCCCCCAATAGACCCCAGTGTGTAGTACTCCCTTCCCTGTGTCCATGTGTTCTCATTGTTCATCACCCGCCTATGAGTGAGAATATGCGGTGTTTCATTTTCTGTTCTGTGTCAGTTTGCTGAGAACGATATTCTCCAGATTCATCCATGTCCCTACAAAGGACACAAACTCATCATTTTTGATTGCTGCATAATATTCCATGGTGTATATGTGCCACATTTTCCCAGTCCAGTCTACCATCGCTGGGCATTTGGGTTGGTTCCAGGTCTTTGCTATTGTAAACAGTGCTGCAATGAACATTCGTGTGCATGTGCCCCTATAGTAGAACGATTTATAGTCCTTTGGATAGATACCCAGTAATGGGATTGCTGGGTCAAATGGAATTTCTATTTCTAGGTCCTTGAGGACTCGCCACACTGTCTTCCACAATGGTTGAACTAATTTACACTCCCACCAGCAGTGTAGAAGTGTTCCTATTTCTCCACATCCTCTCCAGCATCTGTTGTCTCCAGATTTTTTAATGATCATCATTCTAACTGGCATGAGGTGGTATCTCAATGTGGTTTTGATTTGCATGCAGTTACTTCTTGCAAAGTAGAAGTAGTGTGGCTGATGTTAAATGGAAATCATTACACAGCTTGCTGTATAGCAAGTTCTCTTACTCTGAATATTTTTGCAAAAAATATCCTGAAAATGGCAATTCCTCTTATGTAGTAGTACAGGGGTCACTATTGGTGAAGACTTCATGAAGTGGGGGATTCGCTTCATGAAGCCACGTAATTTCATTTTGACGTCTCAAACCGTCCTGCTCAGAGTTTATGGGAAAGCCAAGAATAAGTATAAAGGATAAAGCCTTAAATATAAAGAGACATGAATGCTAATCATAAGAATGACAATTATTCCTATGAAATCTATTGAATTAAATATGTTAATATACCAAACATTAACAAAAAACACTTTTTCTTATTAGGGCCCTTATATTTTTATTTAAAAAAATATATGTAATAACCAAATTAAGATTTACATAATCATTTTTTTATTCATAAAGAAGGTAAGTCCTTAACAAAAGGCATAAAAACATAAATAATAGAGCTCTTAAAAGTTTCTTATTTTAAGAAGTGTTGGAGTAATTTCCTCTTTTTCTCTCTTAATGGGCATAGAAAATTCTGATCATTTTAAAAATTGCTTACAATTAAATACCTAAAAGTGGAAACTTTTTTTTTCAGTTAATGAAATGTCAGAGAATTACTATCAAATATATACATACCTAGCATAAGGAATATTTAGTGATAAAAGAATGTATGGGCAACTAAATATGATATTTTGATATTTGGAACAGGTGGACCTTGCAAAAAAAGATTCCTAATTATTCCTATACTGTTGAAATTATTTTAATTTTGCTTCTCAGCAGATATATTTATACGCTGGAAACAGGTGTTCATCAAAAGACGGTGATAAAGAGACACTGCAGTCAAGGCTTGGAGCCTAGCCCGCATGGTGTGATGACAGATAAATTAGAAAAATCCTGCTAAACATCTCTACACTTCAGAAGGAGATTACACCTTTTAAAAAAGGCAAAACATGTGCTTCAATTACTTATTGTCTTGGCATGTGGTTATGATGAAAGGCAGAGCCTTAAACATCAATAGAGCTAAACTAACATCCCAGATGGGCTTTGGAAGAGGGGACTCCTGTAGCAACCCACCTGCACAAAAAGCAACTGGAAAAAAAATTAAAGAAATGCTTTCTTTTCTCTCCCCTATTTATTTTTTTATATTAGTCATTTTAATGAATAACATGAGTTTTGAAACAAAATGAAAGCAAAAACTTGTTATTTAAATGTATTTTCTGAGAGATTCAGCAGAAGAGGAGGTAGGTTTTTCAGCTGTCTGCAGGGCACTGCAGTCTCACATGGGTTCTGAGAGTCCCGATAAGCCTAGGAAAGAGGCAAAAGAGGCCTGCACCACACAAAGGACTGCACAAATCACATGCTGTGTGACCTTGGGCAAATCAGAGAGCCTCTCTGGGCCTAATTTCCACATCTGCACACTACTGAATTGTCATTTGTTTTGGTTCTGCTATACTCTGAATTATGACTTTAGTCATAAGCATACAAATCAAATGCCACGGAGGGACAAACAACACATAGAGAAGCTCAGTAGGGACCAACATTTTTCCACAAACCATTTCTACATTCAGACATGACTAGAGAACCCCAGCAGTTCTTCAGAAGTGTAAAACTACAGCAGGAGGTGTCCAGAAGGATTAGCTGTGGGGTACAAAAGGTGAGGGGAAATCACTAATCATTTGTAGTACACACATTTCTCGTTAAAGCCAACCAATAATTCTGCAAAGTAGGTGCAGTCGTGTGTTGCTCAAAGGTGGGTTAGGCTCTGAGAAGTGTGGTGATTTCATCATCGCGCAAACATCATAGAGTGTTCTTACACAAATTGAGATGGCACAGCCTCTTGCGCACCTAGGCTCTGTGGTACAGCCCATTGCCCCCAGGCTACAACCACGTACAGCAGTTATTGTACTGGATGCTGCAGGCAAGTGTAACGCAATGGCAAATCTGGGTGTCTATAAATATATCTAAACATAGAAAAGGTAGTGTGTGGCACATGACCATGTGACAATGGCAATGACGTCACTCTGTAAGAGAAATTTTCAGCTCCATTATAATCTTATGGGACTACCGTGGCATATGCAGTCTATTGTTCACTAAAAAGTTGTTTTGTGGTGCATGATTGTACTACTAATCCATTATATAAGAAACTAAAATAATGATCGCTCCAGCCCTACTGAGCTAGTATCAGGCAAAGCACTTCCTTTTGCAGTAGCTCATTTAACATTCATGGGAAGTCTGTGACATAGTAGGTTCAGAAATAATGTCTTTTCTTGTCATTGTTGTTCTCCCAAATACTAAAACAACCATTATATATATATATATCTTACATAAACTTATCTTTCTAGGGCAGTTTTAGATTAAAAGCAAAATTGAGTGGAAGGTACAGAGATTGCCCACATATCCTCTCGCCCCACATACACTCCACCTCCCCTACTATAAATTTCCCACACCAGAATTGTATATTTTTTACAATAGATGAAACTACATGGACATATCATTATCACCCAAAGCCCAGAGTTTACATCAGGGCTCACTCTTTGTGTTACACATCTTATTGGTTTTGACAAACATATAATGATATATATCCATCATTATAGTATCACACAGAATAGTTTTACTGCCTTAAATATCCTCTGTCCTTTGCCTGTTCATCTCTCCCTCCTCACTAAACCCTGGCAACCACTGATCCTTTTACAGTCTCCATAGTTTTGCCTTTTCTAGAATGTCATATAGTTCAAATCATACAGTATGTAGCCTTTTCAGGTTGGCTTCCTCCACCTACTAATATGCATTTAAGATTCCTCCATGTCTTTTCATGGCTTAATAGCTCCTTTCTTTTTAGCACTGAATAATATTCAGTTGTCCGGAAAGCCTCTTGTTTTTCATTTTGATTTGTCCTTAGAGAGCCTAAGATCTGTTAAGGTGTTGCAATGGAGTGCTATTGGCATTTTAGATGGTACAATTCTTGCTAATATAGGACTGCCAGATTTAATACAGAACTGTTCCTAGGCAACAAATATGTATAGAACCCACATTGTTGAAATAACTTCAAACGACTCCCAAGGCCTAGCCTCTCACATGGAAAGTGTTGTCCCCTTTAAAAACCACTGTTGGGTCCTCTTCTCCCACTGCTATTGAAATCTAATTTCATCTTGTGCCATCCAATGCTAATACTCTTACTACTAATATATCTAATACTAATTAATACTAATATCTAATGTAATGTCAGTTATTTAACAAGAATGTAATCTAATATTAATATCTAATACTTAACTAGAATGTGATTCAATAATAATCTAACACTGATACTAATTTAACATATATAATACTCTACTCATTACTAATATGTCTAATACTAACACCAATACTCTTTTTTAAAAAATTTTAGATTTAGGGAGCACATATGCAGGTTTGTTACTTGGGAATATTATGTACTGGTCAGTACTGGGTTTCCAGTATACTAATTACCCAAATAGTGAACATTGTATCAGAGAGGTAATTTTTCAGTCTTTGCCCTCTTTCCACCCTCCCTCCTTCTGGAGTCCCCAGTAACTAGTATTTCCATCTCTATGCCCATGTGTGCCCATTGGTTAGCTCCCACTTATATGTGAGAACATGGGGCAACTGACATATTTTGAGCAAGTCTTTCACATGCTCTGCATTGTGCTAATGGTTTTCCCATGCTTTATTTCACTTAATCCTCCCAGTAATCATATGAGCTAGATGGTATTGTTTTCTCTACTTTACCAATGAGGAAACTGGAGCTCAGAGAGAGAGAAGAATTTTCTCAAAGTCACACAGTAAATGATAGAGCTAAGAAGACAGAGTAAGAACTTAAAACCACTGCAGTTAAGTGACATTAAAGGCTCAAAGCGATTAATTTACATAAGGTCACAAAGTTAAATAGTGATCAGCAGAGGTTGGATGTGAACTCCAGCCTGTCTGTCCCTAAATCTCTGCTTTTTCAACTTTACTCATCAGTGTTAGAACTAAACAGCTTCCAGACATTTGCAATAAACATGTGTTTGGTGCCTGCTGTGTATAATGCCCTTTGGCAGGCTTGATAAAAGATATAAAGAAGTAAGCGTCATTTTTCCCAGTCCCAAAAAGTTTACTAGCATGTTAGGCAAATCACAGAAAACACTTATGAAACATTCCAGAAAAACAGTAACAATATAGGGTTAAGAGTCAAAAGAATCTGCAGACAGAAGAGGTGCTAAAGGATATCAGAAAGAGAATTCCCTTTGGAGTGCGATGGTAACACAAAACATGAAGGAGTGGGTGGGTGTGAAAATGAGCAGGATTATGAACACAGGGGTGAGGGTGAGCAAGAGGACCACCTGGCTGGAACAGGTAATGCTGGTGCCTTTCCATTACCCATCACACTCTCCCTGGAAGTAAATATTGACAGCAGTGAATGAATGTGGCAAGGGCATTTTCTAACATTGCAGAGTTGGAGATTCAGTTGGGAAGTTATATTAGGGTCATATTTTGGACTTTGAAGCAAAATTTGGCTTGCAAACATTCAAGACTCACTCCCAAGCAGCAGAGTTGTAAGATTTATTTCAGATGGCAAATACCAACACAAAGTACATAAGAAAATAAATCTTAAGGGAAGAAAGGGAAGGTTTTTCATTAGTGTAGAGATTCATAATAGGGGAGTCCTGTTCCACTTTTTAAACTATTTTTGTCATTCTAAATGTAATAAAGGCACACTATGGAAAATTTGGAAATCATGATATAAAGAGAGCAAAGAATACATAATCTTATCACTTAGGTCATTATTATTAACACTTTGAGGAATTCTATTCATTCAAGAAATATTTATTGAGCACTTACGCCATGCCAGACACGACCCTAGACGCTGAGTTTGCAGCAGTGAAGGAAACCCAAAATTCCTGGCTGTATGAAGCTTCCATATAGATACTTCCTTCTCTGTGTATGAGTCTGTGGATGCACACTCTTTGTGGGGACTTCATTCAATTGTCAGACATGTAGACAGTTTTGAGCTGATTTCCACTTCATGTAATGTATGAAAGATGCTTAAAAATGTTTACTACTACATTTTCTAAAACTAAACATTATCATTTAATCTTATAAAAATTATTTGGAAACATTTTTATTGACTGTGTTAGTCACAGTCTGTAAATACCCAAATTTTTATTTAGTTATTCTTACTAATATGGGGACATGAGTTAGTTTGTGAAGCTGCCGAAAGTGATAATAGGCATACCAAATTTGGCATATAACTTCAGGTATTCCAAGATCCTTTCAATTAAGAACCATAAATTGATCATTTCCCAATTGTTAGATATTTGAGTAATTAATTTTTACTATTATGACTAACACCTAATGAATATTCTTGCATATAAGGCTTTGTCTACATTTCCAATTATATAATTAGACTAGATTTCCAGAAGTGAAAACACAGAGTAAAAAAATATGAACTTGTTTTAGGCTTCAATCCGCCTTTTGCTCTTACTGTGTAAAGTCTGCTCTCATGTTTCTGTTAGTTTGCTGTTTTTTTTTGTGTGTATTTCAGTAAGTTTTTGTTTAATAAAAAATTTCAGTGCTATTATTTACATCATAATGGTTCATACTTGTTTTATCCTTACCATGGAGGGTTTTTTTATTAATGTTAACTGACCTCCTTTGATGTTTCTTGCCTTGGACTTTATATTTTCTACTATATTATCACCTTGTGAAACTTTTTACCGATTATCATATCTGGTAATGGGAAGTTTTTTGTTGTCCTTGAGGGTGGCTTTTAAATACAGAAATGGATGTTATTGGGTTTGTATTTGTTTTAAAATTTGTATTCAATGTAATAAGTCACAAATTTTAAAAATCTAGTTTTTCCTTAAGTTTTAAAGTTGAGCTTAAGAAAAGTATAATTATATTTAGAAGTTTGGCAGATTTTAGCAATTGTTTCTAAAGAGCTTTTAGTAACCCTTGAACCCATTTATAGATATTTAACAACTTTAAACATTTAAAACTGCATTTATACATTTAATTTATTTGTCTCCTTTTTAAAAGTACTTCAGTTGTCTGAATTAACAAATTGAAACTTCCTAAGTATACAAATCAGAAATTCAATGTTTACATTAGTAAATACAATTAAATTATTTTGGTTGCCAATATTGTACTTAAACTTCAGTTAGATTTCAACTTAAAATTTTAAGTCTAAATCACTTACTCAATTTAATATATCAAATTAACAATTTACCACATTTAAATTGAAGTTACAAGGCTCTAATGGACTATTATTCGGTGTTGAACAGACTCTACTACACTAAATTAACCTCAATATCCAAGTACATAAAATGCTAAACATACAAAAAAATCTTCTTAACACACAAATATTTACATATTTCAAATTTTGAAATATGCAGAACAGTTTCTGTGGCAAATAACTGAAATTTGTTAATTGTCAATCTTTCTAGCCTGAAAGGAATAAAGCCACTCACTCATTCTGGGTAACTTGGATGTCTTACAGCCAAAACTCTTGGCCCCAGTGTGAGAGCCACATCTGCCTATGGACATCTAGGATGATTCTTCTCACCATCCGGGCTGCCAGACTGTACTCACACCCCCTTGTATATACACTATTTGAAATTAAAAATTAAATTATAAAATTCAATTGGTCTTATGCATGTAGTCCACATCCTTAAGCTCAAATGGAAATAACTACTTCGTTATTTTTTGTATCTCCTTTTCCTTTTTTACAACATATACCGTTTTGGTTTTTTCCCATATATTTTTTCTAGTAATCAGAAAACATATATCCTATTTTTATTTTACTAGTGATCACCTTTAAGTTTTACACACACAGTCAGACCCACACACATGCACACATGATTTTCTCCATAATGAATATATTTAATGACTCCTAAATTAGATGAGAAGTAGTAGCATGCGTTATTTTTTTCCTTTGCCTTTCCTCACCCATTTTCCAATTTTCATAGTTATCTGAGATTCTGGGTTCAGAATTTGATCATTAGTAGTGGTAGTAGCAGGATAGTCCAGATACTGACATTTCCCAAATTTTATATTTTATTGGTAATTTCACAGAAGCCTGCAAAGCCTGGAGGCCAGATGTGTGTGCTTCATTAACCATTTTGCTGAAAAGCCCATTTTAAGGCTCTTAATATGTCCGTTCAAATTACTTCCCAGAAAGGTTATACTGATACGCAGCCTCACCAACCATTCATGAGGGTATCTATCTCTGCATTTTCCAGTATTGACTGCTATTTTTAGAAATTTTACTTATTTGGTAGATGGATATGGTATTTGGTTTTTATTTTCATTTGTTTATCTGGGAAAAAATTAAGTTGTTAGGTCCAACAATTACAGTGATCTTCCTCTGTTGATGTTGTAGTCACTCAATGAAGGAACTCTTGCAAATTCAGTAGATTTTGATTCAAGATCTTGTCTTAAATGTTACTAATTAATTTCCTGAGTAACTATTTTATAAACTTTTCCATCAGGCACTTTCTGGGAATGTAGAGCTAGGAAAAAAAGGTACAATGAATAGTAGTTTTTAATATCAGGAATCCAGGCACTCAGTCATGGAACATTGGCACTGTGCTATATGAATTCCCATAAAGTAAATAAATTAGTGAATCAATAACTTCATGTTAATAGAAAACTACAGTCATTATAACTAATTTGTAAAACCTGTGGTACTGGCAAATATTATGATAAGATATATTGGCCTAATGGTGTTCTGCAAATAGGTTCTGATTTGCAAAACTAACCAACACAAAAGCAATCATTTCATGTGAAAATATCCATATCAGACATGTTGACTGGAGTGATTGAAAGTCACTCACTTAAAACTAATAAATAAACACACTTGTCTCCCTTATAATACTGGATGGTCGTACCCAGTTCAGCAGTATTGCTTAGCATTATTCTTGCTTTTCAGCAGAAGTGACTTAGAATAAAATGCAGCTACCAATTTCCTTGACAAATAGAGGGGGAAATGTGTGTGTGTGCGTGTGTGTGTACATGTAAATAGCAAAGATAGGTATAGCATTTCAAACAGAAGGAACAGCATGAACATACACATGAAATAAATCAGTAGCCAGTGTTCACTCTAAGGCTTGTGAAGCATAAAAGAGGCTTCTTGCCATGGCTAACTTTAGTCATATAATTACTACTACATATCAGATTTTTACCTGTAAACAACCTGGTTTGGATAAAAAGTACAAGGAGAGGGCAGATGCCATGAAGTAACTTTACTCAGAAACTATAAAAATAAGGTTTAATGAAGGCTGCAGTGTATTTTAGTACATGTAAGAAAGTTTCACAGATATTCATCCAACTTACTTTAAACCAAGTAGAGTATAGCACAACTTAGATAATATTTTACAAACATTCTGCAATTAATTATGCTAATAATAACTGACTTGATAGAGCCTACTCTATGCCAGACACATGCATTATCTCACATCATCCTTATAACAATCCTGTGAAGCAGTTTCTCTCATTTTTCCCTATTTTTACAGATGAGAACTTAACCAAGGTGATGAACTAATAAGTGGAAGATCCAAGATTTGAACCCATGCTGTTTGATGCCAGAGCCCATGCTTTTAACCATTACTCTAAAAATAATGATAATGAAGGTAACTTTGGAACATGACAAATGTATTTTACTTTGATACAAAGCCATCACATCTAAAACCTGTCTTTATGTTTACTTTTTCATCATTGTGGAGTGGAACATAAAAAGTTACTTGTGCTTCAACAAGAGCTGTTAGTCATGCTGTTCTCTCTGTCCCCTCTCCACTTCATTCAGGATCAAGGTCATTGTGCTGAAAATGTGGCCTTACAATCACTTCCATTTTATGACCATAAAATGTGATGTCCAAAACACAGAAATACGACTTAATGGCAAAAACATCTAGAAAGAGATTTCTTACTCTAACACAAATACCTGTAATAATGGCAAAAGAAAAGCAGAAAATTATGGGTAAAGTAAATTGCTTTTTTTGTATAAACACTATTTTTTTCAAGGTCTCGTCAGTGTAAAAGGCCCTCTTTCAAATCACCAAAGTCCCTTCACCCTCTTTTTAATTTTGTCCTTTCAGTCCTTATCCTCCTACTTCATCAAGTCAAAGTTATGAAAACACCTAAATTAACCCCTTTCTCACAACATTATCATTTCTAGTTTCCAGGAGGTATTAAGCAACCCTAAATCCAGACTGCCACTGATAAAAGAAGAGGAATAGAGGGCATGGCAAATGAGAGACGGATATGAAGGGAAATGCCACCGAAATGACAAACACTGCATGTTGGCAGACAGAGGGCTGATTTCCTTTTTCCATAAAGAGCCCTTCAACCCCGTAAGAATAACACTGATGGCCCAACAGAGAGACTGGCGAAGGACAGGAACAAGCTGCTCACATCAAAAGAGAACCAAGTGGGTTTCAATCATTTGAAAAGATACTCAACCTCAGTCGTAATTAAAGAAATGCAAATTAAAATAATAAGATACAATATCTAACTGTCAGGTTAGGGAGCAAACAAACCTGGTTGTTGGGAAACAGTCTCACTCCTGCATCATATCCGGAGAACAACTTAGCAGTATATGTCCAAATTTAAAACGTACGTGCCCCATGAGCCAGCTATTTTACTTTTAGGAATGTGTACTGCAGGTGCATTTGCACTGTTGGCCCAAGATAGGAACAGCAGTATTACTTATAGAAGCAAATCCCTGGAAATATCTCAGATGCCTTTTAATTCATACCAATCATTAAATACTTCTGCAGGGCAATATGAGGAACTGGTCAACCTGAGGTGCTGGATTAAGGGACCAGGGTCAGAAGTCAAGATAGTAAATTAATTACTTTTACTATATACATTTTTGTGCATTTTGATTTTTTAAAAAGAATGTGTATTGAACAAACAAATCCACTAAAAAAAAACATTTTGAAGATGCTTTTGTACTTTCAGAGAAGAAAACCAAGGAAAAGCAGCCATGAAATTTTCAATCTCTTTCACAGAACGAACAGTTCCAGGGATTATAAGGATACGACCAGGGAGGACAATCTGGAAATAAACCTCAGGATTATATGCTAAATTTGTTGTGCTTGCTGTTTTCATATCCTGTGTCATATCTTCTTTAAAAAGAAGGACCAAATGTTGCCTATCATAATGTTAACAGTACTTCCCTGTTGCGATATGAGAAATTAACTCACAATGGTAACAGAAATAGTTCAAATCATTTAACTTACCAAATAGCTATAATCATTGATGTTCTTTAGGCTGTGTTCCATACAATCAGAATACTTTCCTATTTTCAAAACATCATTCGTAACCTTGGTAAAAGCTTCCCATTGTAAGGCCATGGCTTCTAAGGCACCATATTCTTATCTCCATTACTATGCAACATAAGACTAGCGGTCTTACAAATTCCACGTGTTTGCCAAACACATTACATGGAAGATCACAGTGTTAATTTGGAAAGGGAAACAGTTTTATGGCATCTAAAGGACTGATAAAATGACTCTAATCCTTTGGGAATCAAAGAGGCAATAAAATGAAATTGAGTGCAGAAAGACTCACATTGTAAATCCATTTACTACCAAGCCTTGTTTACGCAAGGATTTATTCGTGCCAGTAACTAGTCACCAAAGCTTAATAGCATGACTTTACCAGAATTTCATTTAAAGAATTGTCTGATATTTTTTCACAAATAGTGTTCAGCTGATTAAAGCCTAATTACACACATTGAATTAAAGGTGTGAGTACATAATAAAATGTTCCAGCTAAAAGGAATCTGTGCTGGTGTTTGATTTCCAGCTACTAATTTGGCTGGAATAAAATGGAAACAAGAAAGCAGAATTGTTTAAAAGGTGCAGCTTTACGACAACATGCATTTGTAAACTGGAAATAGAAATACACAAATATACCATGAACTTTTTAAATGGGATGTGCTGAAATCTAAAACAGCCTTTTCTATTATCCAACATTTATAATAATAATAATGCAAACCACACTCACAGTAGCCAACAGCCAGAAAAAAACATATTTCCATTTTAACGCCTTTAGATGATCAAAGCATCAGCTTAATATAATCAGCTGAAATCCATTTACCCGAGAGCTTGCCACTGTGCCCAGGGACTGCTTTCCCTTCCAGCCCTATCTGTTCTGGAACAGGTGCTATACTAGTAAATTAATTAGTCTGTGGAGAAGCACCTTGTTCTCCATCTCCACAGGCCTCTTATGGGTCAGGGCCTTGAGGACTTCGCCATCTGGGCAGAGTTTCCCCCAGAGAAACAATCAAAGCCCACAGATTGCAGCCTACAGAGAAAGGTTCAGATGACAATTAACCTTATTAGGCTTCATTTTTTACAGTTTATAGTGTGTCAACATGTTGGCTCCATAAATAATCTGCTACATCAAATAGGTGAAAATAAATGCCGTCTCTCTTTGTTAAAAGTTTTAAAGTCCTCTGGAAAAGAAGTTTAATATTCAAGAGAAATGATATTATTTTTAAATATACAAAAGTTGGGATTATTGAAAAGGACTCTAGATAGGCTCTAGAGTCCACATAAAATTCATGAAAAAACTAGCATCCATTTCTGCTGGATGTCAATTTAACAGAAGGGGTGCTCAATTTCTTTACCATATCTTTCAAGTTTTTCTGTCTCAGGCCCAATGCCTCCTATGCATGTGGTCTTCTAACATCTGGCTAACTTCAGAAATATATGTTTCCTTTTAAAAATTATACTTTTGTTCCTTTCTCCAACTACAGTTACGCACATAAGATCCTGTTGTCCTAGGAATACAAAATAAAACCAATCAAGACAATTAACATCCACAGCTTGTCACAAAATCAACAGATATTTAAGCCTACATTTTTAATCAAAGTGAGCTTAATTAAACACTTCACAAATGACTTTGCAGCCTGGCACCAAAAAAAAAAAAATGCCACATTTTAAAAAGTCCTTAAACATAATGTAAAAGAGAGTTTACTAACAGATTATCACAAAGATTCTTGTGTGAAATGCCAAGATTTCTTATTTATGTTCTGTTTTTTAATTGTTGACAGGGTTTACTGGGTTCCACCACCTCTTTCAATTCTATGACATAATTCAGAGTTAGGATTTTAAACTTGGGAAAATATGCCCTCCCTGTTGGCTTCTCCCTTTTTTGCAGCTTCCTTAGACAGCTACGGTAGGGCTTCCCAAGTCACCACTGGGTTAATGATGTGTTTGGAAGCTTGCTGACAGTGTGAACAGCTTTGTCTCCTCACATATCCCCTGTGTGGATTCACGTGTAAGTTGAAAATATTTGCAAACTCAAACTGTTTGACATGAAAGCCCAGGAACTCATTTGATTCTGCCTAAAGATAGTTCTGTGGGATTAGAAGTAGTGGAGGGAGGAGAAACTTTCCATAAAATGTAGTTTTTATAGCTTCAGAAAATATCATACTCGAGACTACCATTCTCATTCAGAACAAATTTCTACTGAAGCTCCCTTTGGAATTTGCATATAATGTGTTTAGCTTGGAATTTCCCTGGTCTCCTTACAATGCTTTTATTATGAAAGCATACAAAATGAAATTTGAGACTTAATGGCTACTTTACTTGCCCTTCTACTTTTTGTCAGAAGAAAATCTGGAAACAAGAAACATAAAAGTATTCCCTTAACATATACGAACGTTCTTATCTAGCACCTTCCCTTTTGTTATTAAATATATATTTGCCATATCCAGTAATAGTATCAGCTTGTATCTAACACTATTATAACTGTTTTTAATTATGACAATATTGTGATTATATACTGGCAGGAGTACCTGTGATGGAAAACTCAAAGAATCATTCATTAACAGAAATATTAAGAACTTGAAGCTGAGAGTGGGCCATGAAGTGAAGGTGTCTATCTTGATATTGAAGAAAAGGTTAGAACAGCCTCTAACAAAACAGTGCCCTCTAGTGGATACACAAGCACCTGGAGTCAAAGCAATTCTCACACACGGCATGGGGTCTGGAGTTGGGACTCTGGGTGCATAAAGATGTCTTACTATTATTGCATTAAGAGCAGCAACTTGGGTAATCCCAAAGACAAGAAGGACATGCTTCATTCATACAGTAAGCATATGTTGAGGGCCTCCCACGTGCCAGCACTGGCGCTAAACACATTGGTTAAAGATGAATAAAAGAGCATCCCTGCCCTCAGCTCATAGACTAAGATAATCACATTTAAGAGAAGAAGAAAGCATGGAAGGAAGAGAAGTAGAAAGATGGGAAGGGAAGCTAGGTTATTAAAAGAGAGAAAAAAATCAAACATTTTCATATTGGCTGTTGCCAAAAAGTGGTAAATCCAACCAACCAAGCATTGAAGTAGTTATTGAATACCTATGATATGTCCAAACTCAAAATGAATAGCAGAAGATAAAACTAGATAAACTCTGTTTTCCATAACCCAGAAAGTTTTTGTACTATTATCATTAAGAAGAAAGAGCCTAAGATCTTGATATCAGCAAGATCAGGGTTTGTACAGTTTGACAAATCCTCAGGAGCAAGGGAACAGGACATTTCAGAGTTCACTATGCTCCCCAAGATGCCCTCCCAGGAGATCATTCCACGCACTCTGACAGATGGGTATAAGGGTTCTGGTGGCTGGGCATGAGAGGATCAACCTCAAACTTGAGACTGTGCACAATTACTAATTGGAAACTCAAAATAACAAATAAAGCATAGATCTCCATGTCTTCTTCAGCATTAATCATATTCTACTTTCACCTTGAGTCCTGTAGAGCACATCATAGTAATATGTACCCTGATGCAGTTTTGCACACACATATTTTGTGATATAGCACTGAGTCATAGATGCCCCTGGTGTTATCATCAAATGGAAGTGATGAAGTTGCTTTGGTGAACAATCAAAAGATACAGAGATCCAGGAGAATCAGAAAGAAAACAAGTGACAAATGTACCTGGTAAACGTCTCCTCTAGAATCCTTAATAATAAAAGCATTTATTGCACCCTAGTTTGATTAATTATTCCATTTCCCATGTGGCTACACTAAATTCTACACATATTTTCATCACAATACCTATTAACACTGTAATTCATTTTGTTTATACACCTGTCACCTTTCACCAGACAAACTTCTCAAACCTCCTTGAAGCCAGGGACTATGCTATCAATCACTGTATCCTTACTTTCCAATTATTTCTAGAACAATACCTAGCACAAAATAGTCACTAAACTAATATTTAATGGTTGAGTTATTATTCAAAATATGTAATATGTTGAAAGGAATATATTATGCATCACCCAGATTTTGCTGAGAAGAAGAAGACAGGCAGTTTAGAATCCAGATACTACGCTTTTCCCGGTCTTCACAACCTGCAGACCAGGAGATTCCCTTTGGTGCCTCCACCACCAAGGCCCTGGGTTTAAAGCACAAAATTGGCAGCCATTTGGGCAGACACCAAGCCAATGCAGGAGTTTTTTTTCATAGCCCAGTGGCGCCTGGAATGCCAGCAAGACAGAATCATTCACTACCCTGGAAAGGGGGCTGAAGCTAGGGAGCCAAGTTTTCTAGCTCAGTGGATCCCACCCCCACAGATCCCAGCAAGCTAAGATCAATTGGTTTGAAATTCTCACTGCCAGCACAGCAGTCTGAAGTCAACCTGGGACATTTGAGCTTGGTGTGGGGAGGGGCATCCACCACTGTGGAGGCTTGAGTAGGTGGTTTTCCCATTACACTGTAAACAAAGCCTCTGGGAAGTTCAGACTGGGCAGAGCAGACCACAGCTCAGTAAAGCCACTGTATCCAGACGGCCTCTCTAGATTCCTCCTCTCTGGGGAGGGCATATCTGAAAGAAAGGCAGCAACCCCAGTCAGGGGCTTATAGATAAAATTCCCATCTCCGTGGGACAGAGCACCTGGGGGGAAGGGCAGCGGTGGGTGCAGCTTCAGCAGATTTAAACGTTCCTGCCTACCAGCTCTGAAGAGAGCAGTGGATCTCCCAGGACAGTGCTTGAGCTCTGCTAAGGGACAGACTGCCTCCTCAAGTGGGTCCCTGAACTTTGTGTCCCCTGACTGAGAGATACCTTTCAGCAGGGGTCAACAGACACCTCATAGAGGAGAGCTACGGCTGCATCTGGCAGCTGCCCCTCTGAGACGAAGCTTCCAGAGAAAGGAACAGGCAGCAATTGTTGCTGTTTTGCAGCCTCTGCTGGTGATGCCCAGGCAAACATGTCTGGAGTAGACCTCCAGCAAACTCCAGCAGACCAGCAGCAGAGGGGCCTGACTGTTAAAAGGAAAACTAACAAACAGAAAGAAATAGCATCAATATCAACCAAAAGGACATCCACACAAAACCACATCCGAAGGTCACCAACATTAAAGACCAAAGGTAGATAAATCCACAAAGATGAGGAAAAACCAGTGCAAAAAAGCTGAAAATTCCAAAAACCAGAATGCCTCTTCTCCTCCAAAGGAACATAATTCCTTATCAGCAAGAGAACAAAACTGGACCGAGAATGAGATTGATAAATTGACAGAAGAAGATGGGTAATAACAAACTCTCTGATCTAAAGGAACATGTTATAACCCAAAGCAAGGAAGCTAAGACCTTTGAAAAAAGGTTAGAGGAATTGCTAACTGGAATAACCAGTTTAGAAAAGAACACAAATGACTTGATGGAGCCCGAAAAACACAGCATGGGAACTTCGTGAAGCATACACAAGTATTAACAGCCAAATCAATCAAGTGGAGGAAAGGATATTAGAGATTGAAGATCAACTTAATGAAATAAAGTATAAAGACAAGATTAGAGAAAAAAGAATGAAAAGAAATGAACAAAGTCTCCAAGAAATATGGGACTATATAAAGATCAAATCTATGTTTGATTGGTGTACCTAAAAGTAATAGGGAGAATCAAATTAAACTGGAAAACACTCTTCAGGATATTATCCAGGAGAACTTCCCCAGCCTAGCAAGACAGGCCAACATTCAAATTCAGGATATACAGAGAACAGGACCAAAATAATCCTTGAGAAGAGCAACCACAAAAGACATAATTGTCAGACTCACCAAGGTTGAAATAAAGGAAAAAATGTTAAGGGCAGTCAGAGAGAAAGTCAGCTTATCCACAAAGGGACTCCCATCAGAGTAACAGTGGATCTTTCTGCAGAAACCCTACAAGCCAGAAGAGAGTAGGGGCAATATTCAACATTCTTAAAGAAGTTTCAACCCAGAATTTCATATCCAGCCAAACTAAGCTTCATAAACGAAGGAGAAATAAAATCCTTTACAGACAAGCAAATGCTGAGATTCTGTCACCACCAGGCCTGCCTTACAACAGCTCCTGAAGGAAGCACTAAACATGGAAAGGAAAAACCGATACCAACCACTGAAAAAACATATGAAATTGTAAAGACCATCGATGCTAGTAAGAAACTGCATCAACTAACAGAGAAAATAACCAGCTAGCATCATAATGGCAGGATCAAATTCACAGGTAACAATATTAACCTTAAATGTAAATGGACTAAATGCCCTAACTAAAAGACACAGACTGGCAAATAGGATAAAAAGTCAAGACACATCAGTGTGCTGTATCCAGGAGACTTATTTCACATGCAAAGACACACATAGGCTCAAAATAAAGGAATGGAGGAACATATACCAAGCAAATGTTAAGCAAAACAAAGCAGGGAATACAATCCTAGTCTCTGATTAAACAGACTTTAAACCAACAAAAATCAAAAGAGACAAAGGAGAGCATTAGATTATGGTAAAGGGATCAATGCAACGAGAAGAGCTAACTATGCTAAATATATATGCACCCAATGCAGGAGCATCCAGATTCATAAAGCAAGTTCTTAGAGACCTACAAAGAGACGTAGACTTCCACACAATAATAGTGGGAGATTTTAACATCCCACTGTCAATATTAGACAGATCAATGAGACAAAAAATTAACAAGGATATTCAGGACTTGAACTCAGCTTTGGACCAAGCAGACCTAATAGAGATTTACAGAACTCTCCACCCTAAATCAACAGAATATACATTCTTCTCAGTACCACATCACACTTATTCTAAAATTGATCACATAATTGGAAGTAAAACACTCTTCAGCAAATGCAAAAGAACAGAAATCATAACAAATAGTCTCTCAGACCACAGTGCAATCAAATTAGAACTCAGGATTAAGAAACTCACTCAAAACTGCACAACTACATGAAAATTGAACAACTTGTTCTTGAATGACTACTGGGTAAATAAAAAAATAAGGACAGAAATAAGTAAGTTCTTTGAAACCAATGCAAGCAAAGATACAATATACCACAATCTCTGTGACACAGCCAAAGCTGTGTTTAGAGGGAAATTTATAGCACTAAATACTCACAGAATAAAGCAGGAAAGATATATAAAATCAACACCCTAACATCACAATGAAAAGAACTGGAGAAGCAAGAGCAGGCAAATTCAAAACCTAGCAGAAGACAAGAAATAACTAAGATCAGAGCAGAATAGGGTTAGGGTTCCTCACCAATAATGCCACACATCTACAACCATCTGATCTTTGACAAATCTGACAAAAACAAGCAATGGGGAAAGGATTCCCTATTTAATAAATGGTACTGGAAAAACTGGCTACCATACGTAGAAAACTGAAACTGGACCCCTTCCTTACACCTAATACAAAATTAATTCAAGATGGATTAAAGACTTAAATATAAGACCTAAACCATAAAAACCCTAGAAGAAAACCTAGGCAATACCATTCAGGACATAGGCATGGGCAAAGACTTCATGACTGAAACACCAAAAGCAATGGCAACAAAAGCCAAAATTGACAAATGAGATCTAATTAAACTAAAGGGCTTCTTCTACATAGCAAAAGAAGTGCTGTGACATCATCAAAGTGACAACCTACAGAATGGGAGAAAATTTTTGCTATCTATCCATCTGACTAAGAGCTAATACCCAGAATCTACAGAGAACTTTAACAAATTTACAAGAAGAAAACAATAACCCCATCAAAAAGTGTGCAAAGGATATGACCATACACTTCTCAAAAGAAGACATCTATGTGGCCAACAAAATTATGAAAAAAAGTTCATCATCACTGGTTATTAGAGAAATGCAAATCAAAAGCACAATGAGATATCATCTCATGCCAGTTAGAATGGTGATCATGAAAAAGTCAAGAAACAACAGATGCTGGAGAGGATGTGGAGAAACAGGAATGCTTTTACACTGCTGGTGGGAGTGTAAATTAATTCAACCATTGTGGAAGGCAGTGTGGCAATTCCTCAAGGATCTAGAACTAGAAATACCATTTGACCCAGCAATCCCACTACTGGGTATATACCCAAAGGATTATAAATCATTCTACTATAAAGATACATGCACATGTATGTTTACTGCAGCACTATTGAAAATAACAAAGACTTAGAACCACCCAAATGCCCATCAATGATAGACTGGATAAAGAAAATGTGGCACATATACACCATGGAATACTATACAGCCATAAAAAAGAATGAGTTCATGTCCTTTGCAGGGACATGGATGAAGCTGGAAACCATCGTTCTTATCAAACTAACACAGGAACAGAAACCAAAAACACTTCATGTTCTCACACATAAGTGGGAGTTGAACAATGAGAACACATGGACACAGGGAGGGGACCATCACACACAGTGGCCTATCAGGGGATGGGGGTTGGGGAGAGATAGCATTAGGAGAAATACCTAATGTAGATGATGGGTTGATAGGTGCAGCAAACCACCATGGCACGTGTATACCTATGCAACAAACCTGTACATTCTGCACATGTATCCCAGAACTTAAGGTATAATAATAAAAAAAAAGAAGATAAGCAGTTTACATATAAAACATCTAAATAGAAAATTAACAGATAGAAAAATTATAGCCTTACTAACAGAACAAAAGACCTTTAAAAATACCATTAAAATTTACTGAACACACAAAAATAAAAAAACCCAATGTTGGCAGGACCATGGGGAACCTGGCATACATAAGGATGTACATTTACTATGAAAATATGGGCCAGTATTGGAGAAAACAATCTAGACAGGCATTATTCAGACTCTTGACATAGAAATTTTATTTGGGAAAATTATATCACAACAGAAGATTACAAAAAGGAAAAAGAAAAATGTATACAAGATGTTCTCAATACTCCTCAGAGTAATGAGAAAAGGAAAAAAAATAAAGGATGGCAGAAGGACATAAGAAAGGAACAAAAGTAGGAAATAAATTTTCAAATGAAAAAAGAAACAAGAGGGAGGAAGGAAGACAGCAAGGAAGAGAAGAGAAGGGAGGTAAATATAGAAAAATTGAAATAATTGTCTAAGAATAAGGAAATATCTAAGTAAGCTGGCATAGCAACATACAGAGATAATACACAGTTAATTAAAATAAATACATATATTCATACAGATATTTGGCATTATGGGTCAGGCACTATGCTAGGCTTTTGCTACATTTAATCTTCACAATCACTGGGCCTTGGCAGATCATTTTGTATCATGTTTCACAGTTTAAATTTGCCCAAATAATCTATCTCAGGAAAAAAACCCAAAAAATCAGATATTCACTAAATAGCGGTGTAAAATATACTTTAGATAATTTTAGTGATATAAATACTTAGAATACAACAGTCATTTAAAATTTTCATTTCTAAAAATGGTAAAAATTAATTACAGCTTCTAATTTGGCTACAGTCTTGTCCAGAGTCTTTTTTAGGGGTGGGAGGGAGAATCGGAACATGGGACCACTATCTAAAAAAGAATGAGTTTGATGAAGAAAAATATTCCCTCTACCCTCCTATATAAATGTATATTTTTTTTTGAGGAGGTGGGTGTTGTAAGATCTTGGCCTTCATTTCTAAAAGTCTTCTGGTTTCTACCAACAGAGAGAAGCTCCAAACTGTCTCCATTAACTTCTGATCATAGCATGAGGTGAAGGGGAATCAGGCAAACTGAGAATATTTAAATATTCTCTCTGCATAAAAGCTGTTTAGCTGCTGGAATCATTTCCTCTTGCTGTCCCCGAGCTAAAGAAGTGGATCGATCAGCAGGGGAGGTGAACAGATGCAGCTGGACAGGAAGAGAGGCTTAGGGGAATCACATTTGAGCAGCCATGGGGGATGAGACATGGCATAGGAAGAGTTCACAGAAGCAGCTGGAAGGACAGAGCAACAGAGGAAAGGGGCTCAGCAAGGCGAAAGCAAGAGACAAGATGTGCTCAGAGAAGCTCACAGCTTGCAATACTCCCTAAATGTCTGCATGGAGTGAGGAAGACACTCATTCCCAAGGGGCACTTAAGTCATTCCCCCTTTTCCATTGCAGCCTGCAGAAAAATTGAACACACATTTCAATCCTCATTTGCCCTTTTTGGACATCTTGGCCTCTGTGATCAAGGCCCACCCTAGATACATAATTCTGCTGGCAAGTCTCCTATTGTATTCCCGTTTCCCAAAGGGTAAACTCATTCATCTGTATTAGGCATTGACCAGGAAGAATGTCAGAGAATTCTCAGCATTCTTCTTCTCTCTAAGTATCTGGGACTTACTTTCTTCTCTCCCATCCCACACAGGTGAATGCTACATCCTGTTTTCTGCCATTCAAGGATATCCAAATGACTAAGAGTCAGAATTCTTGAAAGAAGAGAATTTCTGATAAATAGTGAGATTAGAACATATTGAGTGAATAAGGGTGAATAACAAATTAACACTCCTCAGAAAACCTTTCAATAACAACCAGCCATCGGGAAAAAGCTGAAAGCTCTGTATTTTTGGAAGCCACTGTTTACAGAACATATTAAACTTCTTTATTATTAATGTTACAAATAAGCATAGAACAAAAACACTCACACCTTATAGATATCCTCATTTTATTCCTGAAGAATATCTTGGAAATTAAGATAATGATAGTCTTGTGCATTAATATGGACCTTTATAGTCTACTGGCAATTAACATATGTTTTATATTAATTGTCTTCTTTAATTTTAAAGATGAAAATTTAAGGAGTGTATATCATTTAAATTTCATTGTCAGAGGTACAGGATATTCTTTAGAACATTTATTGCCTGTACATACATGTGCATTTAAAAATCACCATTACCTAGTCTTATCCTGAATCTGCAGCTCTTCTAAATCCTGACAGTCCCTTCAGCACCTAGGACAGTGCCTCATTTTCATCGTCACATAACTATCTGAAGAAATAAACGGTATATTGAAAGAGAGGACTCTACTGCAGAACTCTTTACATATTTCAGGAGATCAGAAAAAGCCAGTCTTCAAGACATAGGCACAAAGTAAAATTATGTTTTTAAAAAGCATTACGTAGCAAACTATTATGCCAGTTTATTTATTTTAATTATAGAAATTTTTGGTAGCCTCATCTCAAGTAATACTAACATAAAAGGCACATATCCAAACAGAAATACAAGGTGATTTTCAGAGAACCATTCTCCAAGGAGTTTTAGATGAATATGCCATTACTTTCCCTTTTCTTCCCTGTGGACCAGGGTTACCAACGTTGTTTCCTTTTACAAATAGCATACGAAAAAAAGCAAGATGAGGGGAGGACACCAAAGAAGGAATTAATATTCATTAAGCATTTAAAATGTGCCTGATAAAAACACTGACACTTTTTAAAAAAACATTATCTTAATCTTTATAATAACTCTAAGAAACATGTATTCTTGTCTAGACGAAGAAACTGAAGCTCAGAGATTTTAAGGAACTGATCCAAGAGGTCCAGAAAATCTAAGTGCTCCTATTAACCAGGTTCCTAATTATGAGTAAATTTTTGTGCCTATGTATTGAATAAGTTTCTCTCTCTCTTCCCCCTGCACACACACACAGAAAGACACAGAACCACAGAGTCACAATGAGGAGTACCATAAAACATGGAATGCTGAGAGCAACACACAGTGTTTTCTGGATAGCAGAGATAAAAATAAAATCATAGACATATTTCATCCTCTTATGAAAATTAGGATCAGAAACTGTCAAATGAGAAGTCTTGATGGTCATCTTTAGATGGAATGATTAAAATGTAAAGCTATTGGGTTTTAGGTGAGATGGGACCTTGTAGGTAGATTTCAGTCTGTTCACTGTACAGCACCCCAAAATTCATTTTCCTGACTTCTCCAAGCAATTACTAAACCCTCCCCTCCTACTGCCCCAGAATTTTTATGAAATGTCTACATAGGTTTTGTTTTGTTTTAACACATGGCACCTCTCCCAGAAGTTCTAAACCTGTAGTTCCCAGCCCCTCCCTTCAAAAATACCTGTAAATGTATGCAAAGTTGTACCTTTGTGCATTTTTCTCCAATGGTGTTTTATAACTTCCCCAGATTTTTCATCACTCTAAGCTATAAGGTCAATCTCCGTATCTCCTCTGGGCATCACAGTGCTTGGCCCTCAATGAATGTCTGACCAAGAGATGGATAAATGGCATTTGATGGGACTCTGAAAGAAAATGTGCGGTCCTCCCCATGCTCTCTGGCCTCCTAGAGTTCTGTAAATATTAAATGGTTCTGTTTTAGCGGTGCTTCAGCATTACAGCCAGCACATGAACTTTGGAGTCTTCTGCCTAGGTTCCTGCCTGGCTCCCCCACTTATTAACTGTTTGACTTTAGCCAAGCCACCTGGCTCTCTAAGCCTCAGTTTCTTCATTTCTGAAATGGGGCTTGTAGTAAGACCTGCGTGATGTATCTGATGTAATCAGGTAATCAAAAAATATGTTAAAAGTGCCTGGCGCACGCTACCACACACCCGCTGACTGTTATGTGGGGATGGCATTGACATTGCTGATGGTGACTAAAACCCCAGAACTCCAATTACTCTTCTGCATATCTGGGACATACATTTGGATAACACTAAAACCACAGTAGAGCAAAGCCTATTTCCATTTTCTTAACATGTAATTTATCGAGCACCTACAATAGCTTGGCATAGTAAGTGGCATAAGATGAAATTCAGGCATACACAGAAACAGAAAATTAAAAATTAAAATGTCCTATTTGAACTTTTAGGGGATTGTGGCTAAGAAGTTTCTCTTAGTGTTAAGTTTCTTCTCAGTATTTCCTTTAACCACTCTAAGTCACTAAGACAGATAATGCTGGTTTTACCGACATGTCTCTGGCAAGGACAGAGAAGCAGGGAGATGTTCTTGCAGATGGTTCAGACGTGTGCATTTTCTTTCCAGTGGGGTCCTGCTGGGGCAAAAGGCTCAAACCTGTCCTGGAAATTTTTGACCAGCTTCCTTTGAAAAGGCAGTGTTTTTGGTTCACTGGACTTTGTAATATTTTTACTGCTACATGCTTCCCCAAACTCCTCTATCAGCTTTAATTCTGAAATATTTTGGAGCAATTGTGCTAGCAAAGTCTATTAAGTATATTAACAGTAAATAAACATTCTGTCCCGCTTAAACAACTTGATGACTGGTGATTACTGTACCAATACCAACCTGATGACTGGTGAGTACTGTACTGTCCTGAGAATAATGTACCAAAAATCTTTCAGCTGAATTTTATGTTTTATTAAGTAATGTTGGTAAAGGATTTTAATATGATGAGATACACCTTGCTGGATGCATACTTGTATGTAATTATGTGTGCACAGTAAGTCTACATGAATTTATATAAATCCATGCTGAAAGTGATATATATTGGATTCTAACAAATCAAGAAGCTCATTTACACACAATACATTTGATGACAAAAAGTGTATTTATTATTGCAGAGAAACTCTTGTATTAACGCATCAGAAAGCCTTGGATTTATCATAACTAACAAGACTTGAATGAAGTGCATTCTGTTGCTGCGCTTCTCACTCTAACAGCCTGTCCTCGCTGAGTTCCGGCTGGTGCATCAGGCCTCTCTGCAGCGGGATAATAACTGATGGCAGGCTGACACAGAGCCCAAGGAGAGCTGCATCAGGAGGTCTCCTGGGCTTAGGGATCAGTGTGCTTAAAATATGAGGATTTGATAGAGTTAACACTTGCCCTTGAGCAGATGGTTTTGAACATTCTGTCAACACTGCCAGTGATTACTGCAAACAGATTCTTCGTCCCAGAGGGACAGGAGTGAAGTGCTTTCTAGTTCCCCAATCTCATCTAAGAGGTGTAAAACGTGTCATTTCCAGAGTCCTCTCTCAGCCGTGAGAAGCGCAAATCATTCCCACACCACGCCAGCCAGAGAGCCATGACTCAATCAAGAGGGTTTTTCTGGGTGGGAGAGGAAATACAGACCTGGATGAGCTTCGACTTAACTTAAAATTTTCTATTTTGTGTCACGGGAATACTTTGGGTCACTGGAATACTTTTCTACTGAATTTCTTTGTACAGCCTGCGAGAATGAGGATTGACAGTAAGTAATTAGACCTCACAATGAGTGTAAGAGGTGTGAAAAGGGGAAGATTCTGTGGAAACAAGATGACTTCAAAGTTTCCAAAGTAGGAATTAACACACCTGCCAGTGTTTGTTTTGAACTTTGGCAAAGTCATTTTGGAGAGAATTGTCTCTTCAAATGAAGAGCAGAACCCACTTGTTTTGAGTGAACTGGTTTCTAAAAATTAGAAAAATGAAACAATGATAGGAAATTGTGGAAAGTAACTTGCGAGATTCTCATTCTACAGTAGAACAAACTAGTAAGATCACAGAGGGCATAGCGACTGCAACATCTTTCAGCAAGGCGTGCTCTCTGCATAGCAGCACATTGTGAGGAATGCCATTAGCCAAGTGAAACTGTTTGTACCCCAAAATAAGAGTTCAGAAGACAGAGCCTATATTCACAGAAGCTTTGCTATAGAAGCAGCTGACAGGATACCTCTTACCCACAATGATTAGGACTTCATTTCTAGAAAATAATGTGCAGGTGAAACACCTCCATCTCCAACCTGGAAAATGGTAATTTTAGGTGCTGTTTGCCTGGTCCTGCCTGTCAGCTGGTCTCCACTCAGTGAACCTGAGCTGCTGCTCACCGTTACTTCTGAGAGGAGATCCTCTGCAGGACAACCAAGCCTGACAGTTCCAACGTGCAGAGGGGATTTTAGAAAAAAAAGAAGAGTGAAGTGTGTGAGGCAAAGCGTGAAGATATGCAGATCTAGAGATCGACTCTCATGCTAAAGGTTTACAGCCTCCCCTTCATTATATCAACTCGCCGTGATGCTCTGAACACCTGGGCTATTAAATTTTTTTCTTTATAAGAAAAAAATTAACAAAGTAAAATTTGTTGACAGTGTTCACAGTCAATGCGGTGGGTGTTCCACCTATGCGCTGTCACATTTTTCAGGTTCATTTCTGCAGGTGCTAAACACATGCTGACAACAACATATGTTACCAATCTTAAATGTTTTTTAAAACTGGTGATTAAGGAGTGCACACAGCTTGAAAAAAAATAATACAGGCGAAAGCTACCTCTGCCCAAAGATTTTTTCTTGTTTATTTTTCTTCTGCCATTTAGGTAGTTTTAAATGCAGCATATATATATATATAAAGTAAGCTCTTAAAATTATTATCTATGCAAATAGCAGTCATAAAATAAATTTGTAACTTAATGCTAAAAACACTTGAACTTACTTCCCCCCTCAGAAAACCCCATGTATCCCTTCTTTGGGTTTTGTCTTCTGTTTTTTTCTTGGCTCTTTGTTGTTTCTCTTGCTCCTTTTATTCATGCATTTGGGCTTTCTGGAGAAATCATACAAACCCTCCAAAAAGTATGTATTATGCTATATAAACCTCAAAGTTGTAGAAACCTTCTTTAAGTGGAATACAATTCTTTCATCCTTTTGTTACTCCCTGACTGTGTACAAGATCACTACTGCATAGTTAAATAATTAGCAAGAAATCATTGTAATTTTATCCCTATGAATTTCAGAGATAATTTATTTTTATTGGCCATTGGGGACTGTGTAACAGCATCTACATTCTTCCCCTGGGGAACAATGATGGGGTGATTGATGATGTTTTCAAAATGGGTAGGACTCAGTTCTCCTGACAGCTGGTAAGAAAGAGTTTTGAAGGGTTCCCCAAAAGTGACGCAGTATCAAAATCAGCTGGGCACTCAATCGCCCTACCTTTGACCCTCATCCCTCCCCTACCTGCAGGCAATTGGCCAAGCTCTGTCCATCCTCAGAGTCCCTGCTTCTCCTTACACAAGACCTTCACATAAACAAGCTGTGACTGGGATGGTTCCTCTGTCAAAGCCCTTTCTTGAACACCCTGTGCAATGCTGCTTCACCCAAGAACTCAGACACTTGGCCAAGGTTTGTGGACCTTGAGGTGGTTGTTGCTATTCAAAGTGATTGTTTCTCTGACTAAAATGTAAGCACCATGAGATAAAGGACTATACATCTACTTTGTTCACCTCTAACATGGAGCCTGACACAAAGTACATGTTCAATCAATATTTGTTGAATAAATTAATAAGTCACTTAAAAATGCATATATGTAGGCTGTTTTCTCTGGGCATTTTGATTCAGTAGATCACAGGGGAAGCCAAACCTCTCCAGTAAAAGCACTTCAGGTGGATCCGATGATCAGAAAAATTTAGGAAACAGTCTCATAGGTGCCTTGGTACTCAGCATGGTCAACACACTGGCAGCATCGGCACTGTCGGGGAGCTTGTGAGAAACGTGGACCCCAGGCTCAGCCCCAGACCCACTGAATCAGAACCTTCATTAGCAAGATCCCTGGGTGATCTGTACACTAATTAATGTTTGAGTAGCATTGCACAGCCACATGTATTTCCAGACCAAGTCGCTCTCGCCAATGAGATACGTAAACAGAGGCATCGCCAGGAGTCTCTGGCAAAGACCCTCACCTAGGCCTGGCAACAGAAATGGGAACTTTGCAATGGAAATTATCAGCTCAATTCACCATATCTCCAAAAATGAATATTTAACTTCCACACCAGCAGTTCTCACAGTTTGATCCCCAAGCTAGCAGCATCAGTATCACTTTGAAGCTTAACTGGAAATACAAATTCTTGGGCCTCACTTCAAAGCTACTGAATTAGAAACCCTGAGGGTGGGACCCAACAATTTGCCTTTTAACTGGCTCTCCACGTGAGATTCTGATTTGTACTGAAGTTTGGGAAACACTGTTCTGAACCAGAGTGTGTTAAAATCACTGAGGGGTGGTGGAGAGGGCATGGTAGGGTTGGGGGAAGGGATTTAGAAATCTCAATGCTTGGGCCACACCCCAGCTCAATTAAATAAGAGTTTCTGGGAGTGGCACCCACTTTTCAGTGAACTAAATCTTTTAATTTGATTCTGATGGCAGTCGACACTGGGAACCACAGTTACTAGACAACAACCAGATGTATCTGGCCACTTAGCAGCAGTTAGTCACCAAAAGAACTTGGAAGCAAAATTAGATTCAGACAGTGGTTCTCAAACTGCAGCATGCATGAGAATCTCCACTGGAGGTCTTATTAAAACACAGACTGGCAGGTCCCACCCCCAGAGTTAGCAGGTCTGGGGTGGGACAGAAAGTCTGCATTTTTAACGAGTTCCCAGGTGATGCTGGTCCGGAGAAGATACGCTTGAGAACCACCGCTCTGCAGTAATCAGTCTCCAGGATAGTCCAGAGATACTCAGGTTAAAGCCAAGACAAGCTGATTTTGCCAAATTCTGGAAAGGCACAAACACAGAAGGCCCATTTGTGCCGGATCTGGGTCAGTTTTTTTCTTATCACTCCCCAGGTAGCAGCCTCAGCACAGATGTAACAACTACATTCTGATGGCTCGCCCATAGCCTGAAGGTTCATTCTCATTCATCCTCTCTCATCCTCACTCTACAACACCCAAGTGTGTAGGATCTTGTTAGGGCACATTTCATGGGCTTTACTGAGGAAGAATACACATGTCTCCCAGACTCTGACACCCTAGTTCTGACAGTCTCCAGTAAGTTTTTCCAGCATGGTCCAGCTACAGAGGTCACTGGTTACTAAGTGGAGCCACCTGAAATCGGGGGACACCAAATTTTTGATCCTTGTAAACTGTCTCCCCTCTATGCTTTTATAGAAAGGAACTGGAAAGGAGGATAATCTATTAAGTAGATAATTAAGAATCAGATGGGCATGGGTTCAGATCATGACTCTGTCCCTTACTTTAAATAATTTGTTTAATTTTTCTGTGTCTACTGACCTATGAAACAGAAAGGAAGCTTATGAGTTAGACATTCCTTGGTGCTAGTTCCTGCCCAGCCATTTATTGGCTATATGTTTGAAAGAGGTTACTTCTATACACCTCGGTTTTGTTCTAATGATATTATCACCCCTCAAGGTTATTGTAAGAGGCAAAATGAGTTAATTTATATAAAGCGTACAGAGTATGTCCCTGGTGCTTTCTTTATTTAGCCTTTAAGCTGCTCAGATCTCTGGTTCCTCCATAAATTGTTCAACCATTCACCTCCCTACTTCCAAATAGTGGTTTATAATCTTCTACTTCCTAGCCCTTCATCATGTCTTGATCCCGGTTACCTGGTTATGGCCCCTACTGTTCCACAGGTACCTAGTAAACTAGGCATTTTATGTGGACTATCTCATTTAATCCTCGAAACAAATTTAAGGGGTACATTGAGGTATTCTTAAATTATAAGTGAATCAGCTTAGGCCCAGAGAGATTAAGTAACTTTCTCAAGGATACACATGCCCCCTAGTAATTGAGTAATTGGGACTTAAACTCAAGCAGATCAGACCTTTCAGCCGACAATGAGCTATCAATGATCAAACCCAATGGGCTTGTTTCTAGATCCTTATTCTCATTGATCTCCCTGGGTCATCAGAGGCAACTGACTACACTCCCCGAAAGTTTCTTCTCTCTGGACATACCTGTCACAGCATTATCCTATTCTTTCTCCTACGTTCCAACTCTTTTTTAGATCTCCAACCCAGTATTACAAACTTTACCCTCTCTCCTAAACTCCAGACCTTCATTTCCAATTACCTGCTGAGCATTTCTGCCTCGGTTTGACCAGAAACTCAAAAGCTCCGTTTGCCTCTCCCTCGCTCATTCTCCTTCCTTATTTATTTTTGTTAATGGCACCACCATCTCCCTAGGCATCAGGGTTCAAAACCTCAGAGGCAGGTAGTTAGTTGGAGCCCCTATGTAGCTATTTTTACTCCATACGCACTCGTTTCACAAGCTACACTCCTTCTCTAAAAGGGCCCTAATGTCGTTTCTCAGCAGCAATGTGGCCAATGAAAATGATAGATAACACCTCTGCCCTTCCCCAAAAAGGCAAATGAATGAGAAAGAAAAATTTCAAAATAAAATAAAAAATTAGCCATAATCTTTCTTTTCTTTTATTTTTTTAATTATACTTTAAGTTCTGGGATCCATGTGCAGAACATGCAGGTGTGTTACATAGGTATACAGGTGCCATGGTGGTTTGCTGCACCTAACAACTGAGGGTGCATCATCTATATTAGGTATTTGTCCTAATGTTATCCCTCTTCTAGTCCCCCATCCCTCAACAGGTCCTGGTGTGTGATGTTCCCCTCCCTGTGCCCATATGTTCTCATTGCTCAACTCTCACTTAGGAGTGAGAATATGCGGTGTTTGGTTTTCTGTTCCTGTGTTAGTTTGATAAGAATGATGGTTTCCAGCTTCATCCATGTCCCCTGCAAAGGACATGAACCCATTCCTTTTTATGGCTGAATAGTATTCCATGCCACATTCTCTTTATCCAGTCTATCATTGATGGGCGTTTGGGTTGGTTCTAAGTCTTTGCTATTTTGAATAGTGCTGCAGTAAACATATGTGTGCATGTGTCTTTATAGTAGAATGATTTAGAATCCTTTGGGTATATACCCAGTAATGGGATTGCTGGGTCAAATGGTATTTCTAGTTCTAGATCCTTGAGGAATCACCACGCTGCCTTCCACAATTGTTGAACTAATTCACACTCCCACCAACAGTATAAAAGCATTCCTATTTCTCCACATCCTCTCCAGCATCTGGTGTGTCCTGACTTTTTAATAATCGCTGTTCTAACTAGCACGAGATGGTGTCTGATTGTGGTTTTTATTTGCATTTCTCTAATCACCAGAGATAATTAACTTTTTTTCATATGTTTGTTGGCCACATAAATATCTTCTTCTGAAAAGTGTCTGTTCATATCCTTCACTCACTTTTTGATGGGGTTGTTTGATTTTTCTTGTAAATTTGTTTAAGTTCCTTGTAGATTCTGGATATTAGCCCTTTGTCAGATGTATAGATTGAAAAAATTTTATCCCATTCTGTAGGTTGCCTGTTCACACTGATGATTGTTTCTTTAGCTGTGCAGAAGCTCTTTAGTTTAACTAGATCCCATTTGTCAATTTTGGCTTTTGTTGCTATTGCTTTTGGTGTTTTAGTCATGAAGTCTTTGCCCATGCCTATGTGCTGAATGGTATTGCCTGGGTTTTCTTCTAGGGTTTTATGGTTTTAGGTCTTACATTTAAATCTTTAATCGATCTCGAGTTAATTTTTGTATAAGGTGTAAGGAAGGGGTCCAGTTTCAATTTTCTGCATATGGCTAGCCAGTTTTCCCAAAACCATTTATTAAATAGAGAATCCTTTCCCCATTGCTTGTTTTTGTCTGGTTTTTCAAAGATCAGATGGTTGTAGAAGTGTGGTGTTATTTCTGAGACCTCTGTTCTGTTCCATTGGTCTATATGTCTATTTTGATATTAGTACCATGCTGTTTTGATTACTGTAGCCTTGTAGTACAGTTTGAAGTCAAGTAGCATGATATCTCCAGCTTTGTTCTTTTTGCTTAGGATTGTCTTGGCTATACAGGATCTTTTTTGGTTCCCTATGAAATTTAAAGTAGTTTTTTTCTAATTCTGTGAAGAATGTCAGTGGTAGCTTGATGGGGACAGCATTGAATCTATAGATTACTTTGGGCAGCATGACCATTTTCACAATATTGATTCTTCCTATCCATGAGCATGAAATGTTTTTCTGTTTGTTTGTGTCCTCTCTTATTTTCTTGAGCAATGGTTTGTAGTTCTCCTTGAAGAGGTTCTTCAGACCCCTTGTAAGTTGTATTCCAAGGTCTAAATCAAAGAAAAATTATGTATTATCCTGTTCTCCATTTTTCCTGTTAAGAAGAACCATCTAGGAAACTCTTTTCTCACATGTGAAGATGTTTGTCTTTGCATGTGAGATGAGACACTAGTTGGCCAAGCACCTGGGAGAGTTATCTGGAAGTCTAAACTGCTTTAATGATCTGGGCTAACCAAATGACAGTTATTTCTCAACTTACAAGCTCAAAGTTAGGGCCATGTGTCTAAACTCCCTTTCTTTAACTGACACTTAACATCACAGAGCTCTCTGGATAAGTTATTTAGTACTTCATGTGTGAGTTTTTCCTGCGTATTTAGTGATAATCATAATAAACCATGCACAGAGATAGTGCAATGGTCTTGAGAGAGACTGATTTCAAAAGGTACTCCCATGCTCAGACTGACATGTTCTGAAACCTATGGCCAAAAAAGCAGTTTTCATCACTCTCTGGTTCTGGACCTGGGTCTGGGCCTAGCTGGTACAGGAGGCCAACCGAACAATGAAACTCTCTCCGCTGGCCTGCAGTATACATGGCAGGGATGTGAGGATGCAGCATATACATGAAGTATAATTCACCAATGATATGTAACAGGTTTTTAGGAGCTCATGCTAAATCACCTGGAATTTTGCCAGACTCAAAAAGGAAAAAAAAAAAAAGCCATAACAATCTTCTTTCTGCTAAGAATAATTATGTGGAATGTTCCCAGTAGGGTTGCCACCTTATTAAGCACTGAACTGTGATCTGCGGCTGCTAGGGACTGGCTAACAACATGATGAATGCTTTGTACATGATCTATAGGAAGGACAAGCAAAGTTAAAGGGATATGTTATTTGAAAACATAAATGCAGCTGAAGTTCAGGGGCTCCTAATGAAAGCACATCTTTAGCCATAATTATTGGGCGTTACCACACTCCCATAATGCTGAGGACTGGCCATCACAATCTAATTTTATTTCTTCTATAAATTTATGTCTAGATCTACTCTAAATGGCACTATAGAGAAGAGACACCATGAATTTAATTATTTTAATATTGTTTAAAGAAGCAAAAGTCAATCACTAGGAGCATCCTTTACAAGGCACAATCCTTTTTTATAAATTTAATTCATGTCATTCTGCAAGAATAAGCTAGTATTCTATTTGCAATAAAGGGTTAAAATGCAGATGCTGTGAATGAGAAGTATAATCCTTAAGGCCTTAGGGCATTAAGACATATCTGCTCCTTAGGGTCCATCTTTGTCCATAATCAATTTCTTCCCTTGGAGAACATTAATTGTCTCTAATGATAGCCTTCCATCAATACATCCTTGATCTTAAAAGGCCTGTATAGCTTTTTCCTTTATTCGATCAAATCATCTCTACAATTGCCCCCCTTTAGTAAGATAATACCTTTTAAGCCTTGTATTTTAATATAAAAAATAAGAGGTAGCTGCAAATTCTAATGGAAGTGCTAACATTTGAGAACCAGGATGATGGCTTCCATTATCCTAAATAATGTTTGAAGATTACAGAAAGCACTGTGTTTCAAAAGGTGGAAACTAATCCACCACTTTCAAATTATTCCTCGTACAAAAATCTGTTCCGACATTAGGATTTTTTTTTTTTTTGCCCCAGTAACGGCGCTGTATATTTAAATATTTGAATATGAAAGATAATTTTTCAGCTCTGAAATGGCAAATAATTGCTATTTATAAGGACAAAATGCTGAATAATTTGAGGAATTGACAACTTTAAACACCAAAGCCCTTTATTTTGTTATTCTCCTGATAAGACATTCGCACACTCTTCACTCAAACCACCACAATCCTAATCAGTAGTTACTAAAATTATTTAATTTTGTGACGGCTGGAAAAAAAAAAAGAGAGAGACCTTAGTCCTTTCATGACCCACTAATGTGTCTTGCTTTCTTTCCCCATTTGCCTTCCTCAAACCTGATTTTCTAAAGGCATGGAAATTCTGGTGTTTTTTTTTTTTTTTTTTTTGTCATTCTACTGATTATTTCCATTCAAATAGACGATTGCTCTTGCACTGCTTTATCTAGGTTACCCAGGACAAATCTGTGTTTCTGTCCAAGGCCTCACCACAGCTTCTGCAGAGATTGCCCTAATATTTATACTAGGTAAGAAAACTTAAGAAGAGATATTGATAGCACAAAATCTGTCTGCCCTACAGAATTCTTCTTTGGGTAATTTCTATATTCAGTAGGAATATAGCAAATGTCCATGCTGCATATAAAGTATCACTCTTATCACTGCAAGATTAGGAAGCCCTCCTCGCCGGTGTCCACGGCTTACATGTGTGCTTTCTGTCTTACTTATAAAAAATATGCCAGCATTCTAGGAAATAGATGAAGAGACTCTGTGGAATATAATTAACTGCAAAGCCCAGGTGATTAAAAACCTGATTAAAAGAAAATGACACACACCACTCTGAAAAGACCTTATTCACCAAAAAAAGGGTGAGGAGGGAGACAAACAGAAAAATTACTAATTTATTTGGGGGTTTGTCTAGTAATATATGCAATTCTAGATGCTAAATTTACATCATGAATTAAAATATAAGCTATATTTCATAAATACATTGGTTGCAAAATAAATACCAAAAGAAATACTAGAATTTTGTATGGAGCGAAAAGGAGGTGTATATGAGATAGATAGTATCACCCTAACAAATATCAGACCTAAACAAAACACGCACACAAAGTGAGACCAGTTAACAACCAAGATAAGAGATGAAAATTGCCACTGAAGCAGATCAACTTTATTCAATGCCCTGATAAGCACCTATTTGCTCTTCCCCATTATGCTTTCTTAGTATTTATAAATTATCATTTAATTATGCTGGCAAGTGGTAATTGTCAAATAAAGCTCAGATAGGCATAAGCCCTCAGGCTGCACATGACAGAAAAATATCTGTTAAAGCTGGGCTGATTCACACGCTTAGGAAATAATTTCCTTTCTTCTTTTTATCCTTGCCAACAAATTATATGAACTGGCACTTTGTGCTTTGTAGGCATTTTGAAGTCTATGCAGATTACAGAAAAGAAAAATTAGTTGTTTCAATATCTACCATTCCTAAATTATTCTGCTGATTTAAGACTTCACGTACCGAGAGAACAAAAGAGTGCCAAAGATCAAGAAATTCAAACCTTCCTCTACTTATAGTTTATGCTCAGGGTCATTTTCAATTGAGGAAATCAAGATTTGGAGAATTATTTTACATATTGTACAATGGATTTTACATAGAGTAGGAATTGGAACATGACATTCATCCCATTAGGAGAAATACAGAAATCTCTTTTTCCTTAAGTCTCTTATTACTTAGGTTTAATTAGTACCCATCCATCCCACCTCTTTTGTATTGCATATTCTTAAAAAAAAAAAAAAAAAGAAAGAAAGAAAGAAAAAGAAAAGAAAAAAGAACCTTCCAGCTAGTTGCAGCATTCTGGCTGTGGAGCATAAACACAAATAGAGGATTATAATGCATATAAAAAGATAAGTTGAATACCAAGAGGCAATTTAATTCATATCTAATATTTAGACAGAATGTTGTGTTTTGGTTATATATGTAAAGCCACTTGTAAATTATTTTTAATTTCAAGGCTGAGCAGAGAAGACACAGAAAATGTCCTCTCCCTCCCTTGTGAGAGAGACAGAAGGTAGGGGTGTGGGGGAGAAGCAAAGCTTGATTTCCTCCTGTAAGCAGAAGACCATCACCCTTCTCTCTTGGTTCCCATCTCCGTTCCTCCCTCCAGCTACCCTGGGCTGCTTTGGGTGCTCTTTAATTACCAAGTTCCCCCTTGCCTCAGAGTCTTCATATATGTTATTTTCACTGCTTGGCAAGTTCTTTAAAACTTCAATTCTACTCCCTTCACCCCAGCAATCTTCTCAATCTACTTAAGTTCTACCCATTCTTAAGATCCTAATTCAAACATCTTTTCCTTAGGAAAGCTTTCTCCAAACTCCCACACCCAGTTCTGGACAGTCACCTGCTGCTATATACTCTCATAGCCCTTATTACAGTGTAAGAAAAGAATGATAACAGCAAATATACAAACTTTATTCTGTGCTAGACTACTGTATGTTTTTACAGAAGCTTCACGGCAACCTTGTGGAGGAAGACACCGAGGCATATCAAATAACTTGCCTAAGATTCTGCAGCTAGCAAGTGGTAGAGCCAGGATGCAAACCCAAGCCTAGGTTCAGAGTGTGTGCTCCTAACAACCACTTCTTACCACTGTACTTATCTGCACAATTGTCTAGTCACTATTTGTTAATCCCCTCCTCCAACCCCCAATAGTTTTAAGTATCATGAGCGTGTAGTCATGTCTATTTTGCTAAGGCCTGATGCATAAAAGGAACTCAATAAACAATTATTGAATCAATGACCAAAGGTTCAGCTCAAAATAAATACATGGGTTGAAAGCTGAAGATTGCTGCACATCCCTGAGCTATTTGGCTGCCAGCATCGTTCCTCCTTATGAGAAGACCATCTACTACCACAATCCAGAAAGATGGCTTGACCTGGCAGAAAGTATTTCAAGTGTCTTTGCTTCAGTGAATAAGATGCTTTTGTTTTTGGGGTTTTTGATTTATGTTTTAATGCCTTAATTCCTCTTATTTTAAAGATTTTAATTAAAAAACAAAATGTTTGAAGTGTCACTGGTATTTTAAAACACTTAAGTTATTTTTTAAAAAATCCATTTACACAGATACTTTCTTTTGAGACTGAGTAGATACTGAGACTAGTAGCATATATTTCAATGCAGAGTCAAAAATATGTACCACTCTGAATACACAGAGACAATGGCACATTTGGCATATTTTGCAGCCAGCATGCAGGGTGCACCTTAGGGTTCAATCTGTGTATTATTAATACTTATTCATAATCAACAGAAACGTTAACAACGTTGTGTCAAATGCAGAACTCATATTTGAATACGCAGCCTAACCTTGAATGATTCAGTTCACAGTATTTATTTGAAAAGTTAGCCATTCTCCTCTTTTTGCTTTGTTTGTACATATTGCAGAGCATTTTAGTCCATGATGTGGGCTATTCAATAACTGATGCAAATTTTCTTTTTAAAAAGGAAATAAAATGATTTTTAGTTATCAGAATATAAAAACACATCCTGACTGGCACTTGGGAAACCAAACATAACTTAACCTTAATTCAGGCAGCGCTTTTTACATAAGAGATGTTCCTAGGCAGGCCATTAATCGGGAATGGCAAGGCTGAACTACATTCGTATCTTGGCATTCATAAATACTTTCTGAGCACACAGGAACAGTTTTCCACTCCTTATGTATTTTCATAGGCACTACTCTAACTCAATAAAAATTATTTTAAAACAAAGTCGCTATTTTCAAAGAATGCTTTGCATCTTCTGTATTACATTGTTGTTTTGCCACTTATGATCTAGTCAGGATATTCTTGAAGCATTGCCACACTTTTCATTATAAGTAGAGACTTAGATTTTTAAAAAGCAAAGCATTTACTTCTCATTACCTTAGAAACAAAACAAAATAAAAATCTATCCTATTTGAAGATTGAAGGAGCTAAGGCAAAAATCAAGTGCCTTTCTCAAAAAATTGAAATTAAAATATTATCCAATGACAAGTCATTTTACTTAAAAATGGTCAATTCTGTACAATCACAGATAGTCACATGGTTATCTGGAATAATAGTGAACATATAACATAAGTAATGCCTTGAACACATAGAAAATCTCTTTCAATCCAAAACATCAATATTTATAAAGTGCAAATAATCTCCTCCTCCTTCCCTTTGTTCTCCTTCTTCCCCTCTCCTCCTCCTCTTTTTCCTTCTTGTCCTTCTCCTTCTCCTCTTTCCTCTCCCTCTCCTTTTTCTTCTCTTTCTTCTGTGCTGTTGATAATAAATAATATTCTGGAGGACTCCAAGGCCTATACACTGAGAAGGATGTTCTGGCTTTTCAGAGTAACAGTAAAGTATGTTGAGTATATAGAATAAGGGTTGAGTATATAGTTTGAAGACTCAGCATAGTGATTATATCCCAGGCCTCTTTGCATCCTGGCCACCCATATGTGGATATGTGCCAATTCTTTTCCACTAACCAAAGGGAACTTGTAAATCAAATTCTTGACTGTTTTATAACAAAAAGAAGATTTAATGGATCATTATAAATCACCTAATAGCATATAGGTCAGACAGTGTGAAAAACAGAACTAATGTTTAAAAGGGGAGACATCAAATCCACAGACATTTCTATCTGCTTTTTTAAGCAATGCTTTGTATATTGACTGAAATGTCATCAAGCCCTAAAAATACATCATGTTATGCAACTGCAACTTCTCAGTTAACTTCAAGGCTCACTCATCCGTACGTAAGAACTAAAAAGATGTCTGTTGGCTGGTTGCTAAATAAGAAACCCATTCCAACACTGTCCAGTAGAAATATAATGTGAGCAACATATGGAATTCTAAACATTCCTAGGAGCCACATTTAAAAAGTAAAAAAGTAAAATGAAGCAGATGGAATTGACTCTGATAACGTATTTCATTTAACCAGTGTATTCAAAGGATTATCATTTCAACATGTAAAGGAACTAACCAATTATTAATAAGATATATGATATCATTTCATGTTTATACCAAGTCTTCAAAATCTGGTGTGCATTTTATATTTACAGCGCATCTCAGTTTGGACTAGCCACTTTAAACTGCTCATCAGCTACATGTGGCCTATGGTTACCATATTCGTCAACATGAGCAACTCAAACCCTGTTAATTGAGTAAGTATTTTCTCTCTTTTGTTTCAAGTTAATGATGTTTTGGTGTAGCCAATAATACAAAAATAATGTATTTCCTGACGGATAAAATAAGTTGTTTTGATAACAAATGTTTGAGAGGTAATATTTGTGCTCCCAACTCCATAAAAAAAGGAACATTTATAATTGTCTCTATTACTTGAATTATCTTTAACAAGTCCATACAATAGTGACGGGTGGCACTTATCAGCATGGCTTCTGAATTTTCCAGTGAGGTTTGTAACAACACTTGGAAATTAAACATAGAAAGATACAAAGAAAACATATGAGGTAAACTTCCTCAAGACTCTGAGGATGGTAGAAGTACATGTCTATAGCTGGTCGCATCTATGTTCCTCTGTCTTGTTTTAATTCATCAAACATAACCACTGTGAATCATCCCATGATGTACCATCTCTGGTGTCTCAGTTAATTTTGAAATACTGTAATTATAATTGATTTCTTACTCTTCCTTTAGTCATACGCTTTACTAATCACAAAATCTTGCCAATTCTGCCTCCAAAAAGGATTTCATTTTTATTTCCACCTCTGCACTCTCATAGATTTAGATGAAGTCTTTTTCATCTGACCCTTCTTAGACCATGGCCACCTGCAGGCTCCCAGTCTTCAGCGAACACAGCTCTTAGAGGTGTTTGCTGAAACATAGAGGAAAATGTCACACCAGGTTCACCCCATGTTCCTTCTCATGCATAGGATATGGTCCAAACTTCTTAATAAATATGGTTATTGGAGCACTCCACTTTGATCTCAACCTATATATGTTTTTTTTCTGTTTGTGGTTTTTTTTTTTTTTTTTTTTTTTGAGACAGTCTTACTCTGTTGCCCAGCTGGAGGGCAGTGGTGCGATCTCAGCTCACCTCCACCTCCGAACTCAAGTGATTCTCTTGCCTCAGCCTCTTGAGTAGCTGGGACTACAGGCACATGCCGCCACACCCAGCTAATTTTTGTATCTTTAGTAGATGGGGTTTTACCATGTTGGCCAGGATATCTAAATCTCTTGACCTCGTGATCCGCCCGCCTCAGCATCCCAAAGTGCTGGGATTACAGGTGTGAGCCACCATGCCTGGCCCTCAACCTACTTACCTTAAAATACTACCTATGATCCATTGCATCTTAATCTTAGGCTCATTGTTCCATAATATACTGGCCTTTCTGCCCCTTGTTATATGCAGTCCGCTATCCTGGAATGGCTTTCCAGCCTCAAATCCTCACCCTAGTCTTCAAAATCAATCTTGAATTCCATTCCATAAAACTTCTCTAGAGCTAGCTATCAATTCAATAAATGTTGAATGAGAGCCTTTGCTGTATACCAAATATGAAGCCACATGTTGGAGATTTAATAAATTTTTTTTTCTTAAAAATCTTCTAGGTCAGTAAGTGATGTTTGCAATATAACATGATAAGTGCTATAATCAAAATATTACAGGGAAGGAAGAAAAATTTTGTCTGTGTGGAGGGAGGGCAGGTAATATCTGAGCAGGATCTCAAAGGATTAATATTAATTTTCCAGATAAAGAAAAAAATAATAATCCTGGTGGATGAAACTGATTATTCAAAGTACACAGAAGCATAAAAATATGTGCATGACTGGGGAGGAAGACAGTTTGGTACTACTAAAAAAAGGGTGATATTCAAAACATGTAATCAGTATGGAATAAGTACTGACCAATCAGAATCAACAATGGTTTTATTTATACATAACAACTGAATACTAGCCCAGAAGCAAAGTCAGATGCCCTTGGCAAAAGCGGAGGGGTAAAACAGCACAGGTCAGTAACAGATGAGCAGGGCTAGGACAGTGATTTGAGCCTATTCCGGGAGGCAGAAGGGAAGCAATGAAAGCATTTAACAAGCAAAAAAAAAATCCTATCCGTTATATTTTAGAAAGATTAACCAGCCAACTGTATTAAAAATGAATTTGAAGAGAAAGGCTAAGACAAACGTTGGATGACTGCAGTCGTCCAGGTGAGAGATGAAACGCAGCTGAACTGAACCTGCAGCTGTGAAGACAGAGATGCAAGATCACATTTAAGGTTTGTTTAGAAGACAACGCACACAGGACTTGAGGAACGATTGAACACGATGAATGGGAAGCTGGTGGATGGGTGAATGATACATTTGAGGTCTCTAGTTTAGGAAACTGATGCACAGTGATGCCATCAAACTAAACAAAGAATACAAAAAGGAGGAATGCATTTGTCTATGTAGCATTTAAAATGCCGAAGGAACACAGTCAGAAATGCACAGAAGACAGCTATCAATAGGAGATTAGCATCCAGGAGAGATAAACCTCTGGAGCTATAAGTCATTATTGGTGGTCAAAATAAAGAATATAGATGATTTCCTGAGGGTAAGAAAATAGTATGAAATGGAAATGGCTGCGGATAAAATCCCGGTAAAGATCATCAACTAAGAAATGAGAAGAAAAACAAATCTGTGTTTTGTCCTATATTGAAGCTATTAATCAACCTCAATTCTCTTCACTAGATCTTGAGTTCCAGCAGGGCAGAAATCACATCTGACTCATCTTTGGGTTCTCTTAAGAGTATCTGGCACCTAGTAAGTTTGTGCGCGCACACACGCACACACACAAACACAATATTTGCTGAGTTGAACTGAGTGTCAGCCTCATCCTAGAACATCTAAGGACTATATATGTGTGGACATACATGTATGCATGTGTGTATATTTATATTCATAACTATATGTATTTAATCATTAAGAAATTTAGTTAAACTACTCTCCACAGCTGTATTACTGCATATGAAAACTGGCTCCTTAGTACACCTCCCAAATTCACCCACAACCTTTGAGTGCTTTTTTTTCTGAATTAAACAGTCCAATCCATTTTCCATGGGCCTTAAAGCCAGATACCTTATGAAAGTGGTTGCTGCTCTATCAACAGCATAAACAGTGGACAACATGACCACGAGGAAGCTCCTGCAAGGTTTGTCTATAAAATGATTGTTCTCCCTCTACCTTTCATCTCTGTAGAGACTGTGATGCTATGAAAAGATTCCAAAACACCTGCTCAGCCACTTCTTGGTGTAGATGTGTACATGTCAGGTTACCGCCCCCCTTGAGTCTGTTTGCTCATCTGTAAAATTAGGATAACATGACCTACTTCTCAGGGTCAATGAGGAGAACTCAGTGCAATTATGCAAGAAAAAGCACCATGCTCATTGTTTACTTAATAGTCTTCATTTTTGGTTAGCATAAAACATTATTTTCTCTTTCGGATAAACCAGTAGGAAGGACAAAAAATATTTCCCAGAAAAGGAACTGGAGAGTATGAATTAATTCTCTCAAAAGTGTGTCTCACGTTGAGAATGAACATTTGCAATAAAATTTATAACAATATGGCATAAAGTTTTTAAGTATGACAGAAAAAAACATGAGTCTGTGTAAATAATCATTAAATATAGCTCTTTTTAATTATTATTTTGCCCAATTTGAGTATAATTGTGCTTTTTACTCAGCAGAGACACAGGCTGGAATCAGATAATGTAACGGTTTAGGTAAAATTAAATCAATTGAAAGCCAAATGCAAGGCAATGTGCTAGATGCTAAGACAAAACTATAGTAAATCTTCCGCCTTCACCTAAACCACTAACAAAATTCTGGGCCCTGGGAGAGGCAACATGATTGTTGTGCAGTTTGGTGAATTTGGGGCTGGGGATAGGACTGGTGGTGGAGTGTTTGCCTTGATGTCCTTATATTTCCTGACATCAATGAAAAAGTCAACTTACTTTTTCTGCTACTATATGAAAAAGCTGTAAAGAAAGTATGTAAAGAGCCTGAGATCATTGAGACCCATGGACATTTGGTAAAACTCTAGAGTGTCTTAGTCATATTTAATTATTGGAATAAGAAAGCGGTCAAGAACTTTAACATTAGAAGACAAGTTTAAAAAACAAGGTGCTGGTGTAAGTGAAGAGCTCAGGAAAAGAAAGCACCAGATGGGGAGCCGCAAATGGAACGACGTTAAGATGTAGTTAAGACAATGATGGGCTTTTGCAGTAAAAAGATGTGGGATCCAGTCCTAGTTCTGATTTATCCTACAATTCAATTAGTGCTTTGGTTTCTTCAGTTTTTAAAATGGTGAAAATGCTAATAGTGATAGATCTATCATAGGGTTTTTCTGTGAGGCTCCCATGAGATGAGGTACAGAGCTATGAAGCGTTATGCTTGTGGGAACCTGGGTCCCTGGCAGCAGTGCTGCAAGGATTCTGACACGTTGCCGGCAGCTGATGTCCACCTGCACCTTTGCTTGACTGGCAGAAATTAAAAACTGTCTATTACTCAAAGTAAGCTGTTCATAAACAAGTCAATTTATTCAACAGTACGAATTTTCTTAGTTTTTCTTAACAGTGCTGCTACGACATCCTCAGTCCTGACCAAGAGAAATACAGATCTATTTATGGCCCGAATGTAAAGTCAGGGTTAATTATGAGAAGTGCTAGGGCTCTTAGGGAATATAAATGTGTTCTTTATAATGCTTAAATTTCTCCTCATATGATGAATGTACCTTGCAAAACATTTCTGCATTCAGTTATGAAAATATTAAAACACATTTTTATGCACCAATATATTTATCTATTTGTGTGAGTTTCCTTCCAGTCTTTTTTGGAAAAGTTTATTATGACATATTTCTGATATCAATTAGGTAAAACGAACAAATGATATACCAACTACCGTGTGTTTATTCCCAGTTCAGGAAGTACAATGTTACCACTCAAGTTAAAGGTCTCTGTGCATCCCTCCCAAATTTCACTATCTATCCCAATCCCCAAAACAAAGGTCAGAATTATTCTGAATTTCTTATTTATATATGTAGTAATAGCAATATACTACTTATGGTAAAGTTGTATTTCAAAATATTTTCATCAGAATTTACATTTGCCTGCCCGCAAACTATCTGATTATGAAAGTATTCTTAAAGCTTTTCTAGTTATTTTATTAATTAAGCTAAATAGAGAAGCTGGGCAATTAACTTAGACCACAGACTCATTAGTGCTAAGTAGAACTAGAATCACAATGGACAGAATAAGGGTTAGGAGGCAGAAAATGTGGTTTGAGCCTCAGCTCTGTTACTTACTTGCTTGGTGACCTTTGGCTGTATCCAGGATTGTTACAATGAGCAAATGAGATAATCTATGTGCAATTCTATATCCACTCTATAAATGTTGTTTATCATTAAGAGTAAAGACTCTTGCCACTAAGTCTGAGACGACTGCCCCAACAAGTCTGGGACTCAATCCCCATCTGACTCAGACTACAAATAATAATTGTCACCTGACAATAATTGCTGTTATTTACCGTATCCTTAACATATATTAAACCAAGTAATTTTCCAAAAAGCCCTATGGGTCAATATTATGATCCTCATTTTCCAAACGAGAAACTTCATTTCCACAGAGGTTAAACAGCATGCCTAAAGTGGCACCGTTAATAAGAAGCAACCAGAAAATTTAAAGCACATGCTCCTTACACCTGGGCAATATTCCCTCCTGGATTTGGCCAAAGCTGCTTCCTTTGGCTTGACAATCCCTACACAGTGTTTTTAGGGTACTATAATGCCAGCCTTCTTCCAAAAGCAAGAACCAGACCTCCTGATTTTCAATATTGCATCCCAGGTTTACATGCAAGAGTTTCAAAATTAAACCTTTATTTTATCATCAGTCTTTTTACACATTTAGTAACCTTATCAAATGAGAGAACTAAAACACGTTTTTCTAATTTATTCATTTGAAAGGGAGGCTCTCTAGAAAATGTCTGGATTTCCTCCAGTTGTTTTCTTCTATGGAGTAGTTGAACATTTCTTCCAGTTTTTTAGTTTTAGTTGTTGTGGTTGCTACTATTTTACCAGCCCAATTCTAAATTTCACCGTTTTGCAAAAGTGGAGACCTAGTTTCAAAGAGGCAAAGTCCCATAGCTGGTGATGAATCTGAGGCTGAAGTCCCATAGCTGGTGACAAATCTGAGGCTGAAGTCCCATAGCTGACGATGAATCTGAGACTGAAGTCCCATAGCTGGCAACGAATCTGAGACTGGACCATTGGTCTTCTCCTGCTCAAGTCAGTGCCCCTCTGACAATATCATGCCCCCTCTTGAAGAAATATAATAATCATTTTTTACATTTAAAATACAATGCAGCATTTTGATCTGGTATTCATTGACACCATGGCATCATAGCCATGAGTCAATCTTAAAGTAAAACCCATGAACTTCTGACTTTTAAATAATGGAAACATTTACCAAAATGACTCATTTCCTGATGGGGTTTAAAGGGAGGACAAAAAGATTTGTTTCTTTTTATCTTGTTTTATTCATTTTTTTTCAGTGCTCCTAAGGAGAAGGACAGAAAGATTTGATTTTTAAAATTTTCCAAAACTAGGAAATAGCAATTCCAAAACGTTAAGTAAGTAATTTGGGGCTTACGATAAATCTTTTAGAAAGGGTGTTCTAAGAGCTGAACTAGAAAATAATTAAGCTCCTTTCTCATTTACTATAAAACAAATTCATGGGTTTTTCCTAAAAGTAAATACTTGGACTGCATTTAACGTATGGAAAAAAGAAAAAGAAACACAGATAAACGTGATTTTCCTTGGTCTGTATCCATCTTGTTTCCACTGCCCTTTGCACTTTCTCCTCGAAGACTACAGTCCTGAAAAGAATTATACCTCTATAAGGAGAGAAATGGCTCACCAGCAAGTGGTTTTGCTTTGTACTTGCAATGTCTAAGAAATCTTAGTTCAGTTCCACCAACAGTGACAGAAAAGGCATATGCACAAGAACAGATGATTGCTCTGACAGAGGAGAAATGCCAAGATAAACCCGTCAGATGCTACAGAACCACAGAAGAAGGGAACCTGCCCTTCCTCTAGGCTTTTTACTCAGTTTTGAGGGATGCACGAGTGTCAACCAGGCAGGAATACTAAGATGGCATTCCAGGCCAAAGAAACCCCCACTGTGTGCAGGAAATGAACAGCAATTTGGTGTTACCAAATTGCCAAGCATAAGATGAACAGTTCCCTAAGATAAGGCTTAAAGATGTAAGAGAGTCCTTGGAAGTCCTTGAGAACAATCTAAATCTGTATTGAGACAATACACGGTGCGGTATTAAGGGATATGTAGCAAGAATTTCATTCCTTACAATAAGCAATGACAATGATGAATTTCTTTACATTTTAAATTTTAAGTTAAAGCCAATTCAAGTTCAACCCTACAGTAAAGTTAGTCTGACATTTGCAATCTAATGCATTTCCTGGAGTGGGAGAAAGAGAATGCCCTTTGGTAAGAGGGATGGGACAGTTAGAGCTATACCGCCTGCTTGCGACCATTCTCTGTTTTTTTTCTGTTTTGATGTGGCAGTTCAAAGTTTGGGAACCCTCTGCTTTGAATTACCCTTTATGAAAAGATTCAGTCGTCCAGTGCAGAATAAACTGATTACAGACCCAATACTAGCCTCTGGCTTGGCTCTTTTGGGACCGTTAAGTTTTGCAAGAGTAAATTGAGGGTGTCGAGTGGGAGGCAGCTGCCCTTATGCACAACCTGCCATAATATAGTGATGCCACTGTCCAGGAACTAAAACATCTCAATGGAAACAATTGTATATAAATATGAAGAATAAATAGTCTGTGTTCAAAACACAGGCTCAGTCGCTAATAATAAATAAAATTAACCCAAAGGGAATTATTCATTCCTCATTTAATGAGCAACTACAACATGTCATTCTGTGAAAACAAAGCAGGGAGGTCCTCACAGTATAGCATTCGCCACAGGCCGAGGATAAGACCACAAGAAGCTCTACTTCAAGGCAGAGACTACACGAACAATAACAGAAGTTCCAGCAAATTGCTATGAAGTTTCAGAGGCAAGGGAGATTAAGTAAATTCAGAAAATTGCTCCAATTTCCATAGGAATAATAAATATGATCAAGAACAGAGAAAGAACTCAAGGATCACAATTTCCTCCCTGATTAGATTGCCCACTCTATTCCAAGAAGAATTTCAATTAGAAAGCCAGGTTTTATTACACACCCCAAAATGTGTACAAAATTTTGTTTGTTAAAATAGGTGAAAATTAAATTTCCAAAAACCAGAACCCCTCAGCTACTATTATTTAGAACTAAGGACAGCAAACAGGAATATCTCAGCTGAGCTCAACCACCGTGAGGACCCATGGAGCAAAAGAGAGGATCGCTAAGGTAACCAGAGAGCTGAATGTAATTACCCAAGTTGGAATTCAGCCAGGCTGAGCAGGCAATACCCACACGCTTTAGAGAATGTCACAGACTCTTAATAACCATGGCAATTTTATTCCATAAACATGTATTAGTGAGACATATCAGAACAAAAATGAAATATTCTTGTTTTTCACACCCACGAATGAATATGCAGCCAGAGAAAATAAGGTAGAATATAAATCTCAGAAACATGATTATGAACTTTCTTAGTAATAATATTCACTCTTGTTTCTAAATGTAATTTTTTTTAATGTGAGAAGAGAGGCACAGTGCTATGTGTGCAACAGAATGCAAACAGAATTCAATATTCAACACAACAGAATTCAAATGAGGTGTCTTACATAACTGGTGAAGAATAATGCTAAATTCTTCACGTTGTTAGTTTAGTGTAAACATGGAAATACACTATTTACATTGGAAGCCTAATGGTATTTATTGTATGCCACAGCATGTTATTACAGCACCCAGGACAAAAAAATTCTCAGTTCCTAATGTTTTACTTCAAATTTTTAAGTTGTAATATATTATAACACATATATATGTGTGTGTATATATATGCATATATATGTATATAGGTATATATACGCATATATACACACACATATATATGCATATACCTATATATATGCATATATATACCTATATATATATTACATCTGTAATATATATGTGTATATATGTGTGTATATATATATTTACCATATAGGTATATATAGGTATATATATGCATATATACATATATATATGTATATGTGTATACACCATATATATACCTATATACACACATATATATGTGGGTATATATAGACCTACATATACATGTATATGCACACATATGTGTGTATATATATATCCATATATCCATATACATGTATATATACATATATACCTATATATACAGATATATATATACATATGTGTGTATATATATACATATATACCTATATATACAGATATATATACAGATATAGGTATATATATACACACATATGTTATATATGTGTATATGTGGTATATATATATACACAAACACATATATGTTATATATGTATATATAGTATATATATACACACATATATATGTGTGCATATATATCTGTAATGTAAATATCTATGTGTATATACGTGTATATATATTTACCATATACATATATATATACACACACACATATATGAGGTGTGTGTATATATACATGTATATGATAAATATATATATACACACACACAGTATGTATATATATATATACACACACACACCATGGAGAAATATCTGTAACATATATATATATATACACACAGATATATATATAAATATCTGTACCATATGTGTACACATATATATACACACACACATATAAATATCTGTACCATGTGTATGTGTATACACACACACGCACATATATATATATATATGGTACAGATATTTTTCCATGGAACTAAATTTTTTATTTTGGGTTCTGGCCAAAATAAGTGATCTAGTTGTTGAATTAAATAATCCCATCCAACAAATATTTCATGAGTGTGTGCCATGTTCCAGGAACAGTCCTTGTTCTTACAGGCTTGTAGGCTGGTTAATCACAGGAAAGAACACTCAGCAAACTTCCAAGAAGTTAGAAATGAATAACCATGAGATGCCTGAAGGGTGGAAGGAGACCACCAAAACGAAGCAAAACTATAATGAATGCCAAGACCCAACACTGACCCCGTTGGTATTCTATAAGCAATATTCCACTTGGGCAGATGATAATCACAATGTTTAATGGATATTTACTTTGTGCCAACAGTGTGCTAAGTACACATCTTTTTCTCTCATATTTTAGTGGCACAAAACCTCAATATGGATCAGAGAGTGGATTCATAGCTCATTCTAGGCCAGCTCAAGGCTCAAGTCTCAGGGCCACTATTTACTAGCTCTGTTATCTTGGACAAGACACTAACTTCTGTGTAACTTAAGTTGCCCTATCTGGAAAATAGATGTAATTATATCTCTCTTTTAAAGTTAATAAGGTTAAGTGTGATAATGTTGGATAAAGGGATTAACACAGTGCCTGAAAGATAGTAAGCAACACAAAACTGCAATTTCACATATATGCTTATATTTCAAGTCCCTCTTTCTCTTTCAATTGCATCAAATCCCTGCTCATTTGCTTAGAAACATTTCACTCCCTCACTCTCTCAAGCCCTCCCCTTATACATCACTGTTAGCCCAAAGACTAATACTAATTATCATCGATAGGCATTAGCATTAGAGCATGGTTAACAGCACATCTGTATCAAGAAAAGGAAAACCATCACCATCTTTAAGCTTGATGTTACTAAGACCTTCATTCTTTTAAGGTCTTTCGAGTGGCCAGAAGACCCTGTTTTCTGCCCCATCTTTTTTCAGTTGACCCTTCTTTTCCTTATACATAAGTGGCCAAGATAAATATGAAACTAATTCTAATTGCACTTTATTTTGTTCTGGTTCTGTTTATTAGTGAAGAAGACAGTTGACTCCTTGCAGTATTTTGGCAATATTAACTCTAATAGAAGCTGGATTTTATTGGCATATTCATAACAATGTTTCTATAGGGAAAAATATGCTCTGAATTCTAAACAAACTTACAAGCAAATGTGTGCAACCAAAGTTTTGAAAAATTGGGGTATCTCTATTATTTCAAGTACATTGCATGATACTAGAAGACATAAAGAAATGCTGATTTAGAACTCACGCTGGTGAATTGCATACTCGTGCTGATTTGGGAATTTACTTTAGCCTCTTCATGGAGGATGAATTATACCATTTTTTCCTGATATTATAGTCCATCTCACTCACAAGTAGTATAGATTATGCAAACCTAATGTGATCTCAGGTGGTGAGTAGAAGACTGTGATACATTCCAGCCTTTAAAAAACGGGCTGGGAATACAATTTAGAACTACTCCTGCCAGGTTGCCAGCTCCCAGAGCACACAAGGAGATGCACCCCTTTATTGTCCTAGCATAGCAGTTGACGTTCATTGCTCAACTCTAGGTTTCAAGGTGACATATTACATGGGCTTCAATACTTAAGTAAAGAAACAAAGTTTGGCTCAAAAGCCAATAACCTTTTAGAAACCACAGACCCTTCTACTGAAACAGCCTGCCAGGGTTCTCAGTGCCAGTGAGATAACAGAAGATGCATTGTGGTTGCTATTGTTACCAGCAGGCTTATGTGGTAGCAGGACAATCCTGTGAGAGAATCAGCTTGGATATTCCATCACCAGAATATGGCCAATGATAGATAGTCTGTATTCACATTTACATATAATTGTTTTCATTTTAAAAACTAGCCAGACACTGACGCAACCGATCATTTGGAATAAGTTATGCTTTCATGTGAAGCATTAGTTTTCTAGACTGTAAATAAAACAGTGTTTTCTTTTCCACTTCCTAATTAGGCAATTGTCTGATCGCTTCTTAAAAGGCTTCAATCACTTAAGTTCTTAAAGAAGAATGCCATATAGACAACACTTATTATTATAAAGGGCAGTAAACATACAGACTTGGCCTATTAACCTTTTTTATGCTTAGAAATAACTAAGTTTCATGTTTCAATTCCATTCAAAAACCCTATAAAATTTAGGGTCAAATTAGAAAACACAAACTATGGATCCTTCAGAGCAGATTCAGTATTGTGACTCCAGCAGGCATAAAAAATGAAAACTTGATGTTAATTTCATTTGCAAATGATACAAACTTGGAATCAGGCAAAATAACAATGGATCCCAAATATCAAAGTTTACATCCAGCCCTTTTAGAAACAATTTTATTGTTTCTCACTGGTTTCCTTTTGTAAACAGCAGTAAAAGTTTTCTTGATAGTGACACTACTGTAAAACCACACCCTCAGTTGGCGATGGTTCCACCATACTGTCCTTAAAATGTTGGTGAGCTAGCTTATCTTTCAATGTCAGCAATTCACTCAGATCCAGGAGACCCAAGATAATTTTGAAACAAATAGTGACAGGAAAATATCTAGAGTTCTTCCCCAGAGGTTTCAAAATATGCTCAAAAATTATGTGTGTTGCTTTTTTGTGTGTTTTTGTGAAATGATTCCAATTTTTTCTTCTGGATTTCGAAGATGCTCAGAGTTTGAAGTATTCAGTACAAAGGGTGGAAGCTAAGGAATAGGTTTGTGTCACATGCAGCTTGGAAACTGCTTCATTTTTTTTTTTCCAGGAACAATGGTAATTATGCTGCAAGATGCCAAGATGCAATGTTTGCTCAAATTGATTCTTAATACTCTAGATCTGGAAAATAACAACATGTAGAAGCTGTTTTGATCTATTTGTCCAATGAAGCTATAGACGTAGTCTTCTCAAGCATCATTACTTAGCGATGGTTTATGTGATTTAAACATAAAATAAGCATTTATCTGACTCTCACAGATGATAATCTTAAACCATAGAACTGCAGTTTAATAGCGCATAAATGCATTAACTTTTTTTTCCCCCTTTAACTCTCTTTAGAACCTTAATACACTAGTTTGCTAGGGCTGCCTAACAAAAGCATCACAGACAACTGGGTGGTTTAAAATTTTCTCACAATTCTGGAAGCCAGAATTTGAAGATCACGGCGTCAGCACGGTTGGTTTCTTCTAAGGCCTCTTTCTTTGGTTTCACATGGTTGCTATCTTAGTCCATTTCGCTGCCATAACAAAATACCTGAGACTGGGTAATTTATGAAGAACACACATTTATTGCTCACAGTTATAAAGGCTAAGAAGTCCAAGATCAAGGTACTGGCAGATTTGGTGTCTGGTGAGGGCACATTCCTTGTAGATGGCTCTGTCTGTGTGTCCCCACCTGGTGAAAGGGCAGAAATGCAAAAAAAGGGGCAAATGCTGTGCCCTCACAGCAGAAGGGCAAAAAGGCCTTGCTAGTTTCCTCCAGCCCTTTTATAAATTTGCTAATCCCATTCTTGAGGGCAGAGGCCTCATGACCTAATCACCTGCTAATGGCCTCACCTCTTAATGCTATCACATTCACAATCACCGTTAAGCTTTAACACACTCATTTAGAACATTCAGACCACAGCAGCTGCCTTCTGGGGTCTTCACACCGTTTTCTCTGTGTAAACGTCTATGTCCAAATCTCTCTTCTTCTAAGGACGTTAGTCCTATTGGATTACAGTCACCCATATGATCTCATTTTAATTTAATTTCCTCTTCAAGACCCTATTTTCAAACACATCCGCATTCTGAGCTACTGGGGGTTAGGACTTCAACATATGAATTTGGGGCACAATTCGACTCTTAACATTTCATATAGAAGACACATATAAGACAGATAAAAGTGAGCTGCTGAGCTGAAAGGAGCTGGAACCTCCTAGGGCTGTCTTTCCACCTTTCTCTTCTTCCCATCGGCAACACTCTTACTCTCCCACTAAGCTGCCTGTCAGGAACCTTCTAGAAATTCCAGAACATCAGGGAAACTGTGTAACAGCTCATTTGTTTCTCAAATATTAGTGGATTCCAACCATACCCAGCATGCTGTGTCACATGGCATGTGGAATAGCTACAAAAGCAAATAAAACAAGCCTTGTGTTGAAATAGCTCATGTCAAACCACGTTGTTTTGTATTCCCTGAATGACAGCTAAGAATTCTAAACACCCTGAATCTATCTTCACAGCCACAGGAGGGGTAGCAGGCTGCTATGGAGGGGACACAGGAAGTCCAGGTGTGAGCACAGCTTTCTCTACCTGCCAGGTAGGAGAATGCCAGGCTCAAGGGAGATAACAGAGATTAAGAAGCACTGTCAATTGAAAAGTGCTACAAATGCACAAGGTACTATATTAAAAATTACTAAAACCTGCTTTTAAAAAGCAGCATTGTTTCCTCCTTCTCATTCTCCACCTGCACATTCCACAGGCTAATTGCCTGTATTATTAAGAGTCACCTTACTTAATTAAATTTAAATGTTCATCCTCTATTTAATTGAAGGTTCCATAGCCTTAACCAAATGTGATAGGTTATTACTCATTTGAAAATTTGAGGAACAGGTTAACCAAGACTGAGATAAATTTTCTCCTTTCCAAAATAATCCCTTCAATTTTCCCCACACTCCCCACCCCATTTTGATGTTTTCAGTTATCAATATTTAGTTTTTGCCCACAGATTGGACATTCTTCCTTTCAATCCATTCCACAACCCCCAACTGTCCCTCCCTGCACCTCTATAACCTATTGCCCACTTGTTGTCCTTCTGTACAGCTGGGCCTCCCCAAATATTCACTTTCTGTTTTTAGCCTTCCTTCCTTTCTCTTTCCTTCTCTCTCTCTCTCTCTCTCTCTCTCTCTCTCTCTCTCTCCCCGGACTCTTGCTCTGTTTCTCAGACTGGACACGATCTCGGCTCACCGCAACCTCTGCCTCCCAGGTTCAAGCAATTATCCTGCCTCAGCCTCCTGAGTAGCTAGGATTACAGGCGTGCATCACCATGCCGAACTAATTTTTGTATTTTTAGTAGAGATGGGGTTTCACCATGAGGATTAGGCTGGTCTCAAATTCCTGACCTTGTGATCTGCCCACCTTGGCCTTCCAAAGTGCTGGGGATTTACAAGCATGAGCCACCGCGCCCAGCCTGAATATTCACTTTCTTAAAATGTACCCCATTCCCTAAAACTTTCCACGGAGGAGTCAGGTCCTTAGAGCTGGCTTTCAGTGCTTAGAGAGTCAGGGCTCCACAGGCTTCCATGAGCAGTCAGACTTTTATGTTTCTTCTCAAGGAACCGCCTCTATCTTTCTCCTGGGCCACCATGGAAATGGCTATTACTCTACCGCTGTCACCAGCTCTTCTTCCTATAAAGCCAAAGCCAGAAGGCTCTTCTTTTCCCTGCTTTCCAAGGCAGCCTTTCTTCCATTTTACTTTACTAAAATGTTGCTGGGTGGGGTGGGGGGCAGGGAAATGTTATTCTCTTTTCAATTTAGCAAGCAGTAAGTGAGGGGCTAGGCTTGGCCCTGTGAGGAGTGCACGCATGAGTCAGACATATCACCCGCTGTTTGGAGCTCGCAGTCATGTGGAGGAGGTAAGTGTAGAAACAAGTAACGACAGTGAGAGGTGGACTGGAAGGAGTGATGTGCAGAGGTGGAAGCACACACAGGTGAAGGTGAGATTCTTACCCACTAGGGAATCAGAAACAGTCTCAAGGAAGACAGGACATTGGAACTGGGTCTTGAGAAATTTCAAAAGAAGGGGACTTGAAGAGAAAGGTATTCTAAGTTTCTACTTCTTCTGAAGAGTGTGAGCAAGGGCTCAGAGCTAGCATCAACCTGTTATATTTGGAGTCCAAATCTGTGCAGCTGGAAGGAGCTGGGAAATATTGCACAATGATGCTGGGAAGAAGTCAGATCACGAAGGGTTTATGCCAGATGTACCCCACTGGACATCTGTTGGGAGTGGCTCAGCCACTCAATCGCCTCAGAAATGTTCCCAGGCTCCCCTGCCATAATTCAGGAAGAAATGACCCAGTCATTTTTAGTGCCTCATCTTAAGAGCAGTGCTATAGGTGAATAATCAATCATCCTCTTGAAAAGAAAAAAAGACATGTTTATATACCTTAGGTCCATGTGAATTCTAGAACAAGCAAAAAAATTATTATAAGTTGAAACCCCCCATAAGATGATTAAAATTCAATTTCATCTTACATTAGCTACAGCATAATGAATTGATCTGTCCTTAGAACAGTTTCTCAAGAGAAAGTACCACACGGGCTTAGTCCTAAGACCTTGGTTTTTCTTTCTGTTTACAGTCTCTCTTAAGTAGCACATCCGTTTCGCAGCTCGATGGCCACGAGGCTTCAGGACTTGCCATCTCTAGCCATCTCTAGGCATCTCTGGTACAAATTTCACTTCTCTCCAATTGCATATTCCTAGTAGTTCAGAGTTGATTTCTACTTGACTGTCGGTTTTCACGTGCCATTTACCATGGCCATACTTCACATCCCTTCAAATCAGCTTTTTCTCCATTTTCCTTTTTTCCCATTTTATCAGCCATTCCTCCATAGCAGCTGACTCATTAAAACTACGAAATCATTTTTGATTCATCTCATCCCTGATACCTTATCAAACTAAAATTCCAATGGATTTTCATCTCAACCTCCTTTTGTCCTTATTTTAACAGTCTTTGAGTCTGGATCATTGGAACAGTGTTCTCATTGGTTTCCCAGACTCTGATCCAAACTGCAAATCGCTGCCAAACTAATCTTCTTTAATATATTACTTTCATCCTGCTGATTCCCTGCTCATAATCTTAGATAGTTCCCTATTTCAGATTCAACCCAAATGGGCTGACAGCTCACAAGAATATTTCACAGATGCTCTCTTCCCCGAGTGGTATGATTATCCCAGTTTTACCAACAGTGAGAGTCAAAGCTCCAAAATTTAACTTGCTGAAGCCTAGTAACTGGCAAAACCAGGATTACAGCCCAGTCCTTTGAGTCCTGGTTCAGTGTCTTGATTTAACAGAAATCCGTGGCTCCTGTGCTTAGATTTCAAGAATCTCCATAATCTCCACTGGTCTTATTTGACCAATTTTATATTTCTAAGTCCCCAGCATATCTTTCCCCTGTAACCAGCCTTGGCTCCTCATTCCTTCTCAATTTTCCAACCTTATTTCTGCTCTTCCATGGCTTCCCTTACACATATTCCTGCCTTCTGGAACCTCTGAGGCATGCCTCCAGCCCCATCCGGGGGCTCTGATGACGGCTCTGGCAATGCCAGCCTTCTTCAGTTGAATTACTACAGCATTTATGCTCCAACACAGGGGTTCACAGGCTGAGGACCAGCATCCATGAGATGGGGTTGAACAGGGGAAGAATTCATGGGTCTACGGATCCCTATGTGCACCAAAGCAGATACTAAGTTGCCCCTTACATGTATTTGTTATTATTTTCCAAAAGTTAATAGACACGTGATAAAATTAAAATACATTAATCTAAAATAGTTTGTGCTCATCTTTTGCCATTATATATTTTCCTAACTACAAGTACTAAACACTTATCAACTATCATGTAGAGTTTGTAAAATATCTGATATTAAAAAACAGTCCTTGATGTCACTAAGCTTGGCAATGGGGTAAATGTTCAAATATGTACAATTTGGTTGATCTGCAATTTGGTTGAACATATGCAATTGCATATGTTCTTTAATCATATAAGCTCCCTGGAGGGTTTTAAAGAGTTTCTTCTAACATACAGAAGAACTGGAGCATACCTCTGAATCCTACAGCACCTAATCAAGTGCTGAATGTATGGCAGGTATGCAACAAGTACTTGATACAAGCTTCCTTCAGCTAATGAAGTGTAATGGTATAGTTTAGAGAAATTTAGGCTTATTTGCTAAATGATAGGCTAAGGAAAAGGATGATTTACATCTTGCATGGACTTTGGTGAAACCTCTCATTGCCATTCTTTATTGAAAAATTTGAGAATATTAGTGGATAGGTTTGGGGCTTAGAGCTATGGTTTTCTTAACACCAGCTGATCTGCAGATACTAAAATGTCCAGCTCCTACTTATAAGGCAGAAATCAGAGGTAAGCCTTCAAGGAAATTATTTGAATTCCCTATTCATACACAGTACCAAAATCAAAGGGTAATAAAATTCCTTCAATCATTGTTCAATTTGCAAATTTAATTAGATTATAGTATCAAATGAAGGCCTGGATTACATCAGATATCTGCATAGTTACTGTAAGTTATAAAATATCTATCCTTGGGTAGAGGATTGAAGGAGAATTATAGGTATGACACAGGCAGGGAAGTTTTTATCAAAGAATAATGGTTCATTATACAGCATAATTAGTGATAAAATTGTCCAAAAAAGTCAATTTTCCAAGTAATTGAAATTTACTCATTTACAGTTTCCAAATTTTCACATTAAAAATCATACTTCTAAAATATACTACATGCTTTCTGACTTATATCACGCAAATAATATTACAAATGATTCTTCCTTGTGATCATTATATTAAATATCAATCATTATTTTAGCCAACTCAAGTATTTCACAGAGCCTTTTGCTCCTACATTAAATGACCTCAGACTACTATACACTTTGAGTTTTGTAGGATTTAAAAAAATTATCCTGAAACAATTTTAGACTTGCTCAAAAGTTGCAAAAAAGTATAGCCTCCGCATATATCCATCACTCAACTTCTCCTAGTGCTACTTATTATCTTATTTAACCACATATAATCATTAAAACCAAGAATTAACATTGGTAAAATACTACTAACTAGACTGAAAACTTGATTCAGATTTTACCAGTTACTAATGCCAATTTTGTGTTCCCGGATCCAACCCGGAGCCCCACGGAGTTTACCTTTTTTGTCTCTTTAGCATCTTCTACTCTGTGATGGATCCTTGGTCTGTACTTGTCTGTCATGATCCTGTCACTCTTGATGATTACTAGTCAGTTTATTTCCTAGGCTGTTCTTCAATGTGTCTGACTTCTCTAATGATTATATTGATGTCATATATTTTTGGTAGGAAATGTTACAACACAAGGAAGGTCATGCCCTTCCTTTGGTAATCACATCAGAGGGGTTGTGATGTGATATGTCTTATTCCTGATGATGTTAACCTTGATCACGTGGGTAAAGTGGTGTTGGCTGAAATATTCCAAGTAACTATTTTTCCTTTGTAATTAGTAAATGTTTGTTTGAATTATGAACACGGTTTTTCCAACTCTGTTTTCAGAAAGAGGCATCAGATATAACTCCTTATGCTTACCACTAGTAACTTGCCTTTCTATTTTAGGCTTCAATATCAAGGAAAACAATGCTTTGTTAGAATTCTTTCTAAAATTAAAAAAGTGGGTTCTAGGCAAGGGTTTCTTGTAGACTTTTAAAGGTATGTCTTTTTGCTGCTAGACAGCCTTTATAGTTAAATTCATGTTCCCAGTTTTGATATTTTCTATATAGAATCTAAATTGTTAATAATTTCTGATAAATGGAACTTCCTAAGCAAAATATTATCTTAATGGTACTTATGTATCAGGTAAAGATACCTGAAAACCTAGAAATGGAATCATCACAATTTGACTTATTAAATACATACATATTTCCAGCTAAATGAGCTAGTCTATTCTCCCGTCTGTAATCCTTTCCCAGAGGATGGGATGAAAAATGGAAATAGCAGGAGTTTGGCATTTTTATGCATCCTTAATATATTAGATGTAGAGAGGAGAATCTGATGTGGCACCTGTGAACCAAAAAGCCATCTCATGATGACATAAATGTTAATCATCCTTTCCACATCTCTGAATTTCAGGCTCCCAGCTTTGAGTCACCCAGGGTGAAGAAGCAACACAAGATCTAATCTTCATATTCCATTTGCCCAACACCATCTATATCATGGAAAAATCTTACTAAAATGGTCTGTCTTCACCGTGTCATCAAACCCACCCCTCTGCTTCTACATAGGCTTTCATGGAAACCATTTCAGAAAGAAAGCTGTGTGCCTTAATCTCTAATATTTCACAGAATACTTCTCTTTTATTATATATCTTTTAGATTTCCTTTTCATTTCAAAGATCTATGTAAATGAAACGTTTCTTCCCACAGTGAGATACATTTTAAAGCACAGTGTATGCTTTGTATATATTTAGGATGTTTTATAGGTTTCCACTATTTTAATTTGGTGAGGGTGAGCTCTAGCCCATTCTTCCTTTTAATATAACCTGATAAAACCCAAATATTTATCAAGTACAATGTCCTAAAAATATGATTCATGGTTCCCTATCTCCCTTGTGCCCGTTTCCTAAAATGATTGAGTCACTGTTGTTCTGTTGTTAAATCTGATAATTATACAAGCACAAATCTTATATTGGAGCAGAAAATGTTAATGTACATTGAAAAACCAAAAAGCATAGAACTATAATCTGTATGACAAAATGTATTACTCTGTTTAAAAGGATTGTTTTACGGATGCAATTAACAATCAGCGATCATACAGTTTAGACCGGTGTTTTGATGCCATCTGTTGGAGTAAGTCCTCTCTCTCTCTCACTCTCTCTCTCTCTGGAATAAAGCTATAATTTTCAGTTTACAGTTTCATTAGGCAACACGCAGTGCAACAGTCACCAAAACAAGAAAAATCCTAAACACTCTCCATTTTGTAGGCTTCCAGAAACGAGTATGTTGCTGAAACTTTCTAAAAGAAAGAATTTAGAAAATAGCAACGTGACCACAGATTGATGTTTTGTTTTACAGCCTTTAAGTAGCACCAACAGTTCAAATGCCAATGATGGTTTATAAATTTTAGTTTTAATGTTTGAAATATGATTTTCATTATTTAGTTATATTTTTTATTAATTTTAAGAAACACTTTCCCTGTGCCTAAACAAATTACGGCATAATACCAGTAGGAAAAGTTAACAAATAACTTGTCCATTAGAACACATTCCTGTTATTAGCTTATTAAATCCAGATCACACCTTTGGGGGCTTTTAATACACTAGGGGGTGCTAGTTCTCTACATGTACACATTTACAAAGCGAAACGCTTTCTACAATTAATTTTTGGAAATTATAAAAGTTGATCTAAAATTCTAAAACAGTACATTGGCTGCATATTACATAGGAAGAAGACAAACAAAAAGAACTCATTAAAATTTCACTAAGAATTAAACAGCAAGAGTCCAGATGGGAGAACAATTTTACATTGCAAGAGGTAAGATCGATACGGTTTTGTTTCCTGGCTCAGACATCAGTTGCTAGTCTCAAACAAAACCTGAAAGAAAGCCACAGCTTTTCAAAAAGTAAAGTATCAGACTTGAAATTCTTAGTGCTCTTTCTCAGGTCTATGGTGCTCCAAAAGAAATACAAACTAAAATTACCAGGGAGAAGAGGTTTCTTTACTAAATGTAGACAACTTATTTGAGATTCTCTTCCTTTGATATGTCATTCAAACAGTCTCAAATGATAAGAAGTCACCATTAAGATCTGAACTTATGCTCTACAGTAGGCTGGCAAACTGCCTCAAGTAACTAATGGCTCTCTCAGTTAGGTCTTGGAATATTTGCGTGATGAAAGTACACACACATGCACACACACACACACACACATACAGACACATCAGTGTAAAAAAAGAAACAAGTTTACTTTTTGTATTTTTAAAAAACAGAATCAAGCCCAACAGGGTCAGTATCACAGATTCCATTCTATGGGTAGTATGTGGGTAGGGGGAAAAGAGTCCATTTGTTTCTTTCTTCTTTTTGGGCTTAATTTTCCTCCTTTGAAAAGACTAACCAACAGCACTCTAGATATACTCAAATCCAGGAAAGCGTAGTAACCTACAACTTCCCACCTTCAGAAACAGGCTGAATTTCAATAGCTTTTCTTCTGCATAGAGGCTCTGGCATTTCTTTGCCAATTGTCGGGATCGACTCCAGCCTCGTTTTGTTTCCCTTTCTTCCTGCTGTACCGAGCTACACACATCTGTCTGGTCTCTTTGGTCTTTTCTTAGTACAACACAAGTAGCCCCCAAATTCTTCCCAGGTTGTCATATTTCCTGCCCCACCAAGTGCACTAGCAGTACTTGGTAGGTTTTATGGACTCGCTATATATTGCTCGCAGCAAGAAATGTCACACCTAGCAGGAGTTTGTTCAAAACACTTTGACATTATGGTAAAGAACATTTAAAGCTACTTAGATGAAACCATATCTTTGGATCACCACCTAGCACATCAACCCACAGCTCTACTGGAAACAGAGTCATGTACCATTCATAAACTAACACAAATATGCCAATACTCCAGTGGTATGCTAACAATGCAAACATACAGGGTATAGTACCTTGAATGTTTCAACAATTAGCCAGACCCATAGAGGAGTACTGAAGGGTTTTATGCAATGATCATGCATCATCCTAATCTGTGACTATCCTCTATTATTTTCTGATTTTATATCTCCAAACTACCTAGTAATGGCATTTGCACTGCAAATATGTAAATGTTTTTAAGTTCGAATTCAAAATGGCAATTTCATGTGTTTATTTCTAGGCACAACAGAGTTTCATCAGATTCATCAAGTTTTCATCCTTTCCTTGAGAACAGGGGCCAAATCTAGCATTGTTTACACCTTGGTAAACTAGATTTAGGCAAGAAAATGGTTTTCAAAATAGTAATCATTAGAATTGCCAATTTCTATTGACAAACAGTATAAACTGTTTCATCTATATTTGGAATTTGGGAATCGTAGAATTAGAAGGGGCTTAAAAGTCAGTTTTATCAAATACCCTGCTCCCATGTATGAAGCAACCCTGCTCATTACAGACAAATGGCTTTCAATTTTCAACTTAGATCCCTCCATAGAAAACCACTGCCTTTCTTGCATAATTATTAGAAAGCTCTGCCTGTCTTCTCACCATCTCTTTTTTATTATTATTGCTCTTTAAGTTCTGGACTACATGTGCAGAATGTGCAGGTTTGTTACATAGGTATACACGTGCCCTGATGGTTTGCTGCACCTATCAACTCATCTTCTACATTAGGCATTTCTCCTAATACCCTCCCTCTCATAGCCCCCGACCCCCGACAGGCCCCGGTGTGTGATGATCCCCACCCTATGTCCATGTGTTCTCATTGTTCAACTTCCACTTATGAGTTCTCACCATCTCTTTTTACAGGTCAGGCCACACTGTGTGTCAGAGCAGTTTTTGAGTCTGGACTTTCTGGGTTCAGTTCCCAATTCTGTCATTTATTAACTTTGTAACCTTGGATAAGTTACTTAATGTATTTGTGCCTTCAACATAAATGTAAGAATTTGACCACTTTTCATTACTTCCATGACTGCCATCTTTGTCCCCACCACTATCATTTCAAGTCTCCTAATTCCTGACCCACAAATCTATTATCAATGTGGCTGAGTGATCCATTTAAAATGTGGTCAAGCCAAGTGCCTCTTCTGATCAAATTCATGCAATGGCTTCATATTGAATTCTGAGTGGAAATTCAGTGCCTTATGACTGCCTGCAAGCATTAGTCACACTGATCTTCCTGCTCCTGAACAGAGACACTCCTACACGGAGGATGCTGCTCGAGCCATTCCCACGGCCTGGAACCCTTCCCCCAGGTATCTGCCTGCTCATGCATCTTCTCCTTCAAGACGGCTTAATCCCACCTCACTGCAAGTGGTTCTGGCTTCTCTATTTAACAGAGGCAAATGGATCCCCACCTACCCCAGCACTACTGAGATTTCCTTTGCCCTGTCTACTTTTTAAAATACGATTTCTCACTTTCTAATATACGATGTAATTTATTAATTACTCATTTTTTATATCAATAATTATCTTTTTCTTTTCACTAAAATACAATTCATAAGGGAAGGAGGTTTTATCTGTTTCGCTCATGGCACCTTGCACACAGGAGGCATTTAATAACTGTTTATTGAGTAAGTGAATGAATTTTAGGATGATAAATAAGTTAATATAAATACAGCACTTAAAAAAGTAGCTGGAACACAAATTTTTCTTTTTTTTTTTTTTTTTTGAGACGGAGTTTCGCTCTTGTTACCCAGGTTGGAGAGCAATGGCGCGATCTCGGCTCACTGCAACCTCCGCCTCCTGGGTTCAGGCAATTCTCCTGCCTCAGCCTCCTGAGTAGCTGGGATTACAGGCACGCACCACCATGTCCAGCTAATTTTTTGTATTTTTAGTAGAGACGGGGTTTCACCATGTTGACCTGGATAGTCTCGATCTCTTGACCTCGTGATCCACCCGCCTCGGCCTCCCAAAGTGCTGGGATTACAGGCTTGATATGTGAGCCACCGCACACATATTTGTATTACTCTGCTGTAATTGCTATTACTGCTGTCATTACTTTTGGTGAATTTCTTCTTACAATTATTATCCAAAGCATCCATGCTTACTTCCTAAGCTATAGCTACTAAAGGTCTTTGATCTATAGGATCAGCCCACCACCTAATTCATGGGCTATCCCAATCAAAGTTGACAGTGTATTAGAAAGCTTATCTTTGGAATTGTTCTTCCTCTTAGCACGGGGTGAGTCCACAGGTGTCATGAAACTTACTCTACCAGAGGTCTACCCTTCCATTCTCATTGGAACACATGTCTGCCCTTCTCTCCTGCTTTCTCTTTATACTCCTGCCCGCTTCTGAAATGGCTCTGAGCCCCAGGCCACTTGCCTTGAGCTTGTCTCCTTCAAAAAGAAATAACCATGCAGCATTTCCCAAGGTTATTTGAAATGTAGTAGCCTTTATGTTGCTCTTTCTGAGGCAATGCTCTAGACCAAAGGTTCCCAAATGTCTTAGTTCATGGTAATCTAATAGCTCAGTAATTTTTTTCATAGTACTTCTTAGTCAAAAAAAAAAATTCATCTATTAAGTAATGAGGTCCAAACAACTTAATCAGCATTTATGTCCTAATCATCTGGTAGTCATTTGACAAAAAGCATACATATAAGTTGAAACAAAAATGCTTTTTTATCCTTAGATAACCACAGTTACTTACTAATGGGATATAACTTTTTTTTTTTTTTTTTTAGATGGAGTCTTACTCTATCACCCAGGCTGGAGTGTACTGGCGCAATCTTGGCTCACTGCAACCTCTGCCTCCTTAGTTCAAGTGACTCTTGTGTCTCAGCCTCCTGAGTAGCTGGGATTACAGGCACCTGCCACCATGCCCAGATAATTTTTGTATTTTTAGTAGAGACAGGGTTTCAACATGTTGGCCAGGCTGGTCTTGAACTCCTGATCTCAAGAGATCCACCTGCCTCAGCTTCCCAAAGTGCTGGGATTACAGGCATGAGCCACCACACCTTGCCTATCTAACTTCTTAAACTTGGAATCTCATTGGACATCACCACTCTCATTTTCTATTCTTAGTAATTTTAGCATGGGAATTGTTTTCATCACAGAAACTGGCAAAACCAAAGCTTTGCAGAGATGTGACATAATCAAACTAAATGTAGTATGATTTAGTGTTGGAACCATGAACTTAACTCAAGCTAGTAGTTCATGAGGTATCTGACAGATGATGAGTGTGGCTGTTTCCCTGAAAAATGTTGGAAGCTGTGCTGCTAGACCAGTGCTTCTCAAACTTCATTGTGCATCCATATCACCTGGGATTTTTGCTAAATGCTCATTCAGATTCAGTAAGTCTGCGGTGGGGACTGAGATTCCAACAAACCCGCAGCTAATGAGATGCTACTGGTATAAACCCACACTTGGAGTAGCAAAGCCCTAGACTACTTGAGCTCATCATTGAAATTATGAAGTTACTGTCAAGGCAATATTTACTCTTTTATGGGATAACTTGAGAAATAAAGAAAACTTCAAATGTTTTCACCAATTAGCATTCAATTCTTCGTGAACACTCAGATTAAAACTTGATTTACATTCTGAGAGTAACTCATGAGAGGCTGACAACGATCTCTCTGGTATTTCCCAGAGTTAAATTCTATGACACTGCACAATCCAATAGACAGGCCATTAGATATGCATTTAAGGAAAAGAACACATCACTCAGAGAGTTTGTTCCTTTTTTAAAAATTGTCTTGTGTGTATAAATTTTCTAAGTTTCAGGAACCTTATGCCTCTGGGATTGCAATCTAAACATTATACACTGCAGTGAGGCCATGGAAACTGATATTTCACCAGCCAGGATCACTAATAACTGTTGTGCCATCAACTGGCTGAAAGGATGAGGTTAAAGAGAGGATATATAAAAGTGGGGCTAGCCAGGCATGGTGGCTCATGCCTGTAATCCCAGCACTTTGGGAGGTCGAGGTGGGTTGATCACTTGAGGTCAGGAGTTCGAGACCAGCCTGACCAATATGGTGAAACCTCGTCTCTACTAAAAGTACAAAATTAGCCAGGCATGGTGGCACACGTCTGTAATACCAGCTATTTGGGAGGCTGAGGCAGGAGAATAGCTTGAACCCAGGAAGCACAGGTTGCAGTAGGCTGAGATTGTGCCACTGCACTCCAGCCTGGGCAATAAGAATGAAACTCCATCTCAAAAAAACAAACAAACACAAGTAGGGCTAATTTTAAAGATACAGTTGTGTTAGCATTTGTTGAAGGAGAGGCAAACATTACAAATACAAATGCTCAAAAATTTGACTGAATTTTTGATCATTCACATGAATATAGGTGGTTTCTACATTTTTTCCTCATCTAACCCTTTCACATAATAGATAATAGATTAATTTTTATATATTTATTAAGAGTTTTAAAATGAACTCAATCTCCATTTTAAATTGGTGATTTTTAAAAAAATTTAAAATATTTTAAATTGCCTTTTTTTAATCTTTATAAAATTTATAATATTTTAAATTACTTTTTTTTTTAGATGTAGTCTCTCACTGTCACCTGGGCTGTAGTGTAGTGGCATAATCTTGGCTCACTGCAACCTCCTCCTCTCGGGTTCAAGGGATTCTCCTGCCTCAGCCTCCCAAGTAGTTGGGATTACGGGCACCCACCACCATACCCAGCTAATTTTTTTGTATTTTTAGTAGAGTCAGTGTTTCACTATGTTGACCAGTTTGGTCTCGAACACCTGACCTCATGATCCACCAGCCTCAGCCTCCCAAAGTGCTGGGATTACAGAAATGAGCCACTGCAAATTGTCTTTGAATATAACTTAAATTAACATCACACAGGATATTTAAAAAGCATATTTCTGTTTATAAGCACAAAGAATGACAGGTTTTGCCTGGTTGTAAGGAGTCGTGGTGCTTATTCTCCATGTTTCTATTTTACATGCATGATCAGTCCTCTGTTTAACATGTCTCAGAAAAAAAGGCTGTACAAATTGGTACAAATTGCAAGTTCCCTCTCTCACCATAAATTTCAATCTCCCCAAAAGAAATAGGTCAGTGATCAAAATATTCTACCTGGAAATGCTTTCAAAATATCCTTCAAACAGTTTCTTGTAAGATTGAAAAGAACATCCTCATCATAAAAAGAGGGCTTAAAAATACAGCCTATGAGGACAGTGACAGGAACTGGGGGTAGAGGGCGTTCCAAGAAAATAGTCTTCATAGGGAAATAATTACCTTCAGATACTTGGGAAATGTCATTGAAGATGAGATTTGTTTTGTGTTTCTGGAGGCCAGAATTAGGTTCATTGAGAAGTTACAAGGAGGAAAATTTTAGCTCAATATTAGAAAGATCTGTAAAATAATTGATGCTAACCCAATATAAAACTGGGTAGCCTTGGCAGGTCACAAGTTTTCTGTCATTGAAATTTAAACAAAGGCCAGATAACCATCCACATTAGTTTGCTAGGACTGACATGACAAAATACCACAGACTAAGTAGCATAAAAAACAAAAAATTATTTTCTTACAGTTCTGAAGGCTACAGGGCTAAGATCCAGGTGCCGGCCGAAGTGAGTTTTTTTAAGACGTCTCCCTTGGTTTGCAGATGGTTGTCTTCTCACGTTCTCACAGGGTCTTTGTTCTATGTGTGAGCGTCCCTTCATTCTGTGTGGGGTCCTTTTGTGTGTCCAAATCTCCTTTTCTAATAGGGACACCAGTCAGATTGGTGACATAAAAGACAGGACCCTGTAGCAAGTGGCAGTAAGGGGAAGGGACTGCACTGGATATTATCAAGGAGCCACCTTCTAATTCTCACTTCGAACTTGGAGGGAAATAAACATAACACAAAATCTCATTCACCCAATGTCCAATTCTCTGGAGCACTGTTTCAGCAAATGATTTGCCATTTATGATGGGATTGTTTTAGGTTGATCTCAGGTAAACAGCACAAGCTAAGTGAAAAAGTCTGATTTAAATTGCTATTCATTTTACACAAATAGTATTAGTATAAATGATGTCCATGGTATTATTTTAAAAATTACTATTCATATTTATTGCTTAAAATTAGAACAATATTAAGATAAAATATTTGTCTACCAACTCTGCCACCTGTATCAATGAAATTCTTCACTTGGTATTTTCTTCTAGTTACTCCTAAGTGTGCATAATTTACAAATTTGTAGTCATCACGAATATCTGCATTTTTCATTTATTTTACAAATAGTTTAACATACTGAAGCAAAGCCTTTATAGTCATTCTTAATGATGAACAATATACCTTTAGCATATAGACCATCCATTAAGCCAGCGGTCCTCAACCCTTTTGGTAGCAGGGACCAGTTTTGTGGAAGACAATTTTTCCATGGAGAGGGGAGGTAGGGCGAACGAGGAATGGTTTCAGGAAGACAGTGCTCCACCTCAGATCACCAGGCATTAGTTCGATTCTCATAAGAAGCAGTCAACCTAGATCCCGCAGGGACAGTTCACAACAGAGTTTGCACTCCTATGAGAATCTGATGATTGGGACGTAGAGCTCGGGTGATGATGCTCGCTCACCTGCCGCCCACCTCCTGCTGGGCAGCCCAGTTCCTAACAAGCCAGGGACCACTGGTCCATGCCTGGGGGCTGGGGACCCCTGCATTAAACCTTGATGGTGGTATTTAGCTTGTTTCTATTTTTGTCTTATCACAGACAAGGTTATTCTTAACATGTAAATAAATGTTTCTGTTGTTGGAACAATTAACTTGAAATAAATAAAATTTTAATTATTATTATTATTATTATTTTTTTTTTTGAGACGGAGTTTCGCTCTTGCTACCCAGTCTGGAGTGCAATGGCGCAATCTTGGCTCACCGCAACCTCCGCCTCCTGGGTTCAGGCTATTCTCCTGCCTCAGCCTCCTGAGTAGCTGGGATTACAGGCACGCGCCACCACGCCCAGCTAATTTTTTTGTACTTTTAGTAGAGACGGGGTTTCACCATGTTGACCAGGATGGTCTCGATCTCATGACCTCGTGATCCACCCGCCTCGGCCTCCCAAAGTGCTGGGATTACAGGTTTGAGCCACCGTGCCCAGCCAATTAACGTAATAATTATAAAATAAAATTAACTTGGATGTATGAAATACAAGATTTAAATATTTTTGTGGCTTTTAATACATTTCTACATTGGCTTTCAGTGGGGCAATATCATATGATGGTGCTATCAGCAATATTCAAGTTCACTAAACCACAAATTCATCACTATTGGGTATTAATTTTCCATTTATTTTTGGTAATTGTGCAGGAATAAATAGGAGTCTCATTGTTGCTTATTTTTACAAGTTTTTGACAGGAATAAGAAACATCTTTCATATGTTTGTTTACTTATTGGACTATGTTGCTCTTTGTATTCACAGCAAAGGTATCTTTTTAGACTCTATATTGCCAGCTGCTTAGCTCACTTTCTCTTCTACCTTATCTAGACACTTGAAGCTATACTTTGCAACAAAGTACCTCTTTACTTTCCTCATATTTTAAAAGCACGCTAATTTTAAGTGTTTATCAAAATAGTAAAAATTTGGGCAAAAATTTGCAATGATTGATCCTGACGTCGGTAGGTCTTGAAAATGTTCTCTAATCAAATGCTCTTGGTACAACTAGGCATGGCTTATCTAGACAATGTTAACATAGTTGACAAATACATCAGAAGTCTTAAAGACAAATGTGAATCTTAACATCTAGCTTTTTTTAAATTCCCCATATCAGCTTGATTATAACAGGGTGCATGACTCAGTACCTTAATACTTACTACCTTCATTGCATTCATGAGTACATGACAGACATTTACATCAGAACTTGAATTATACCAAACCAACTAAAGTGGAGTTTTATGAAAGAGGTGAATTAGCCTAAATCCAAGGGATGCTTTTTCTTTTCTAGATATATGTACCGGATTATTTATTGCCACAAACTACTTCTCCTTTATTAGGAGGCTTTAAACTAATGACTCTCAAGTATATAATATTTTCTGCACATAATCATTTCATAAACCTAGGTACAAAGTACCCTGGTGTGCACTTCATTAACTTGTTTATTCACACATTTTTAAATTCATTGGACATTTGCTGAATTCCTCCAAAATACTGAGCAGCCTGCTAGAGACTAGAGATGCAGACATGAGTAATATATACACCTGCCCTCCAGGGCAATAAAGTCAGGTATTGTTTTAACTGAAACCAATTTTCTATATGTCCTGCAATTTTTAACAAAATGGTTACATTTCAGCCTCTTTAATCAGAATTTTAAAATATTTCTTTAGATTAACAATTCCTAAGAGACTAAAATATTATCATGATATAATTATTGCTATAAATAAATTTGAGCCAATAATATCTTCCTCCTAGAAATTAAAATGACTATGAAGATAAGTCTTCTAACTAACCCTAAGCTCTTTAAAAGTGAAGAGCAACATAAAAATAAAGGATATTAAAAAAGAGAGAGATGAAGCAGATGTACTGATCTGAAACAATCTCTAAGATGTATTTTACTTAAAAATTAAAGCAATGATACCTTTTACATTTAAGAAATCATTACAGAGGTTGCCTCTGGAGAGGGGAACCATGGGCCAGAAGGGAAACTTGTCTTTTCACATATACTTTCTGAACTCTGTAATTACATGTACTACTATCTAGCTGGGGAGACAGAGCATCTACATTTAAAGATAGACAACCATGAAGGGCCACAAATATGAGGTATCATATGGGATGGCAGATGTGACAGGGTACAGGAGAAATGAAGATCACAGTGAGTGACAGAGGTGAAATCAGCTAGGAAGCTTTAATAGAGATCATGTTTTAGCTGGGCCTTGGATCAAGGAGAAGACTTCCATACCTAAGAAGAGAACGGAAGGCAGACCTGGCAATGTCCTTTCCCCCTTCTGCAGGGCATGACACCCTCTTTGTCTCTGATGAAGTGGATACATGAGAGAGAATACCAGGCTGGAGGACAGGAAGCCCAGATTCTAATACATCTGCTAATAAGTAGCAATTTGACTTTCACTCTCCATTTCTGGATTTTCATGTCCTCATCTATTAAATGCTGGTATTGGAAAAAAATATTTTCAAGGTGCATTCTAGATTTTCATTGATGTTAATGATGTTCAGAATTCTGTGAGTTGTTTCTCTTTTTAAATTTTCATTTATTTATTTATTTGAGATAGAGTCTCACTCTGTCGCCAGGCTGGAGTGCAGGGGTGCGATCTCAACTCACTACAACCTCTGCCTCCCAGGTTCAAGCAATTCTCCTGCCTCAGTCTCCCAAGTAGCTGGGACTACAGACACGTGCCATCACATCTGGCTAATATTTTTGTATTTTTGGTAAAGACAAGGTTTCACTATGTTGGCCATTCTCGTCTCAAATGCCTGACCTCGTGATCCACCTGTTTCAGCCTCCCAAAGTGCTGGGATTACAGGTGTGAGCCACCGCACCCGGCAGAGCTCTTTCTTTATTTCCAACTTTATAAGGCCATTCTCAACTGATCTTTATCTTCTAAAATGCAATCTCAATTTACTCTACCTGCCCCCTGTTACTAGTTTCCAGTGTCATAACTATTAACATCAAAATCAAACAATTCCGGACTCTAGTCTGATCATCCTCCTTGTGTTCTTATATTTGGAAAATGAATAACACTGAAAACTATTTCTCACATTTTGTTGTAGTTCATAGAAGTACTTTCCTTGACTTCAAAGAGTGTAATCAATGTGATGTGGCATGATATAGAATCAAAATTCATTGAACTCTTCCCTGGAAGTTTTCTTGGTCAGTATATTCATTGTAACATACTTTAGAAACATTATATAAGCCCTGACAATAATGCAATCTGTTATTCAATAGATTTAAATATGCAAGGGTCAATATTAAATCCAAATATCACCATTTTCATATTAAAACCTATATCTAGGGTAAACCTAAAGTGAACATAAGTCATTTTGGTCTACACTTGGTTAGGGGGCGATGCAGTTAATTCTTAGCTGAACATCAGCATTTTACAAATGTTCATTTTTAAAAACAGGATCATTTTCCCAAAGAACTCCAAAAACTTTGTTGCTTGTTTCTAAGTAATTAAATAACAAAGGAAAATGTAAATCTTTTATATAAAAATGTCTAATAGATATTCCAAATATCCTCTTTCTATTGAATATTTTAAATTAATTTATAGAATTGTTTTTAATTTAATATTTTAAATTAAATAATGTGTTATAAATAGGTAGCAATTAATAGCTTCCATATGTTAGCACAGATACCAAAATCAACACATAGTCCTCCCAGTTAAATACATGCTTCTACCTCCACTGCCTCCCAGGTCTCCACTAAAAATGACAGAAAAGTATTTTTTTTTATGATAAACCCTCAAGGATAAAGGAATGGAAGAGGAGATGACAGAAAACCAAGAGATGCTATTAAAATTTTGGAATGAAGTGATGAATGACACCTAGCTTGGCAGAAAAAAAGAAAGTGGAACCTAGGTGTCTGCCCTGAAAGACACAACAGGAAGCAGGCTGACCCACAAAGCAAGAAGGATGCAGTGCTTGGAAATCTGTTCCAAGAAGAACTAGACTCTCAGGCCTCCCGACCAGGCAGCCACTGAAACAGAGAGGTGTCTCTCTAAATTGGGAGACACTGGTACAGTAAAAAGTGCGGGTGTGAAGCCTTGGAGAAAACTTAGGTTTGGGGAGGATTAAGTAATTGTCTCTATCAGCTACCCTCAAACATTTCGCTCTTCAGACCACTTTATACTCTTAAGAATTTTGAGGATCATTTTTTCAGAAAGATCTTTTTTTATGTTAGTAATGTGTATTGATATTTTATTATAAATTACAACTGAAAAATATAAAATTTATTAATTCACTTAAAATAACAACAGCAAGTCCATTATATATTAATATAAATAACATTTTTATGAAACAACTATATTTTTTACAACTAAAAAAACTGGTGAGAAGAGTGGCACTTTTACATTTTTACAAATCTCTTTAATGTCTGGCTTAATAGAAAATAGGTTCTCATAACCACTTCTGCACTCAATCTATCATAATATGTTGCTTTGGTAGAAGAATACCAAGAAAATCCAGCTTTGCAGAGATATGTAGTTAGAAAGGGAACATTATTTTAATAATATATTTTCAGATAGTTGTGAATATTTTTCTTCACACCGAAACTTGATGAGTGGTAGTTTCTTAAAGAAGAGTTTCAATACAAAATTTGAAACTGCATCAGTGAACTTTTTATATTCTGCTATACTAAAATTTATTGACCTATCTTGCATTTTTTTCTTATGCATGATTTGGAAACATCCTGCACTGATCATTTGGAAAATACCAGTTCATTGATGCAGGCATATCTTTCAAACATAGGTGCACTCTATATTATATCATACTGAAAAATCACATGATTACCATCATTGGTAACCGCACTTAGGAAACTTTTAAGCTCATGGTGGAAGATATAAGTTTTCCAAGATTCTAACTTTCTCCTGAAAACTCAAATTCTATCATTGGCAACAAATACCATCAGCTGTTTTCCCTGAAGTGCTAAGGTTACTTTGTCCACTTTTGAGGACTGTCTGTCTAATAGCCACATCTGAATGACCATTCTTTGTCAGTCATTCTTCCAAGGAAAAATGGGGTTCTTTGAAGAAAGCAGGTAGTTCTTCTAACTCAAACAACAGCACAAATGCTTTTCCTCGAGACAATCACTGCACTGCATGCTGCAGAGGTGCTCTGTGTGTACTTCCCGTTCATCACAGAAAATATCAAAGAGACTTGCATCTGAGGGTCAAGGTTAAATCACAGTTCATAACTCTTACTGTTCACTAAAGACATTTTTAAATAAAAGTGGCTCTATTTTTTGCTTTAACTGTTAAATGCATGGTGGTGAAGTATACAATAACCACTAGTAGTGTTTGGGGCTACTACACTGCTTAGTGCCAAGCACCAGCAAATCTACCCGAGGTTGAGTCTGCATTGTAAGTGCACATATCACCACCACAAAAATGCAAATAACATTTGATCTTAGTATTATTATGAAAATAGTTTTGACTCCAGAAACCCTGAAAGAATCTTAGGAAGCCCCTGAAGTCCACAGACTGCATTTTGAGAATCCCCAGCCTAAATCCTTTATGATAAATCCCTCAAGATCTGGTAATCAGGTTTTCACATCCAGGCAAGACACTGAACAATTTCTCTCCAGAGAAATGCCAGCTTGAGATTTAACACCTAAAGATAAGGACATTTAAGGGTTTACCAATGAAACAGCCAATGAATACAATCAGTGGGGAGTCCTCTCCTGCCCCTAAAACACACACACACACACAGGCACAGAGAGAGAGAGAGAGAGAGAGAGAGAGAGAGAGAGAGAGAGAGAGAGAGAGAGAACTTCCAATATTTTCTTGGACTCTCACATTTTAAATATGACACAAAGTCAAGTATTACTAATATTTTTTAAAATCTCTATGAAAAAATATTTAAACACACAAATTCCTAAAATGGAGGCAATGCTATTAGTGTATTTTCTGGTTACTAATTATACTAATTATACATAAAAAACTATGATATCTATGAAACAAGAATAGATCAACAAAGAGCTTTTGAGCCTTAAAAAATCTGGCAGCAAAACTTTAAGAAACTCAGTAGTATATTTAGAGGACAGAGTTGACAAAATCTTCTTGAATGTAAAACAAAAGACAAAGTAATGGAAAAACAGGAGAGAAAGAATAAAAAAGTAGAAAACTAATCTACAAGCCTGCTGACCAATAAAATTCCAGAAAAAGAAAACTTTGGGGAAGGAAATTAGCCAATGATACTTTTCCAAACCCAAAAGAACTGGATTAACAGGTTATTGTGATATTTAAAAACTTTGAAGATAGAGAGACATACCAAAAAAAGGTGATCATATATGAAAAATCATCAATCAAAATGGCTTCACAGTTCTCAGCAAGAATTTTCAAAAACAGAGCATATGGAACAATGTCATCAGAAAAGAGGGATTATTTCTTCAACAACAGAGGTCTGCACTTAGCCAAGTGTGACGGTAGACTACAGACCTTTTTAGAGTCCTGTAAGGGATCAAAAGTTCTTATCCTTTCTCAGGAAACTCCCGGGACATAATTCACAACAATTAGAGTAAAGGGGCACAAAAGAGATGTGGGATCCAACCCAAGAGAAAAGTGAAGTAAACTGAACTGTGGCAGTGGGGAGTCCCAGGATGATGCTTATGTGGCACTCTAGAGAGCAACCAGTTTGACTGGAGCAAAGGATGGCAGGCTTCAAGAGCGGGGGTCTCCAAGATAAAATGAAATTGATATTATCCAGCAGACCTCACCATATTGAGAAGGATGTAATTCTAATACATGATTTAAGGAAGAAAACTTAACAAACAAAATATGAGACAATGATTAAGTCCAGAAAAAAGCAATGTTTAGAAGAAACAAAATGTGACAGCAGCATTGTGATTTAATTATGAATACAATTTATATGATAGCAATGTAAACATCAATTATTCAGTAATTTCACCTAAACGTTGCCTTGGGGGAGGAGAAATGGTGGCAAAGGGGATCAGTAGACGTGTGGTTTTCGTGATGAATCTTACACTAGTTGATTTTTTAAATTATGTGTATGTTTAACTTTAATAAAAATTAAATTAAGAACAAAATATAGCTCTGCAGAAAATGTTCCATCACAGGTGATTTTTTAGTGCTGCCTAAAATAACTACACAGTCATTGCTCCACCATCTGCCAGAACAATAGTTCCCAACTTTTTTCCCTCTGAGACACATACGACACGCTATGTGTGTGAATAATCCCATGGATATTCTCATTGTGCTAACTCTAACATGATGCTTCTCTCCTGCTTAAATTATATCAGATATCATTCATTACCAGACTGGGAAACCCCACCTCTACAAAAAACTTTAAAAGTTGGCCAAACATGGTGGCAAGTGCCAGCAGTCCCTTGGGAGGCTGAGGTGGGAGACTGCTTCAGCCCAGGAATCTGAAGTTGCAGTGAGTTATGACTGTGCCAGTGCACTCCAGCTGGGGACTGAGCAAAATTCTGTTTCTAAAAAAGAAAAGGTTTTTAAATGTTTAATTATATCAGATATGTCTTTGAGATTTTGATTTAAACTTTTTGGCATATATACCCAGAAGAGGAAATGTTGGCTTATACAATAGTAAGCTCTGTTTTAATTTTTGAAGACTCTCCATACTGTTTTCCACAGTAGTTGTACTAGTTTACATTTCCACCAATATTTTGCAAGGGTTCAACACCTTCACTAACACTTATCTTGCTTTCTTTTTCTGCCAAATATCAGATGATGTTTCACTGTGGTTTTAACTTGCATTTGATGACTGCTGATGTTGGGCAGTTTTCCATATACCTGTTGACCATTTATATGTCTTCTTTAACAACATATCTGTTCTGGTTCTTTGCTCATTTTTATACTGGTCATTTGTGGTTTTGCTATTGAGTTATAGGAGTTCCTTATTTTTTTTAACATTGGCCCTTTATCAGATATCTGGTTTTCAGCATTATTCCCACTAGCCAAAGCAATCTAAATGTCATCAACAGATGAATGGATAAAGGAAATATGGTATATATATACAATGGAATATTACTCAGCCTTCAAAAAGAAGGAAATTCTGCCATTTGTGACAATATCAATGAACCTAAAGAACATATGCTAAGCAGAATAAGCCAGACATAGAAGGAAAAATACAACTCATAGACATAGAGTAGAATAATGGCTGCCAGAAGCTAAGGTGGGGGTGCTGAACAAGGACACTTCATTAAAGGGTATAAATTTTCACTTATACAAGATAAGTTAGTCCTAGAAGACTATCGTACATCATAGTATCTATAGTAAACAATACTGTATCATATGCTTTAAAACTTTGATGAGAAGGGAGATCCTAAGTGCCCATATCACATATACACAAAATAAAGAAAGCAGGAGGGAGGTGAGGGATATATTGATAGCATTGATGGTAGTGATGGTTTCATATGTGTATAATTATGTCTAAATCATCAAATTGTATACATTACATATGTAAAGTCTTTTCCCAATCATACCTCAACAAAGTGGTTCTGAAAAAGAAATTATGGCCAGGCACAGTGGCTCATGCCTGTACTCCTAGCACTTTGGGAGGCCAAGGCAGGTGGATTGTCTGAACTCAGGAGTTCAAAACCAGCCTGGGCAACATAGTGAAACTGCCTCTACTAAAAATACAAAAATTAGCCAGGCACGGTGGTGCACACCTGTAATCCCAGCTACTTGGGAGGCTGAGGCAGGAGAATTGCTTTGAACCTGGGAGATGGAGGTTGCAGTGAACCAAGATTGCACTACTGCACACCAGCTTGGGCAACAGAGTGAAACTCTGTTTCTCTCTCTCACACACACACATACACACACACACACGCACGCGCACACACACACACAAATATATATATTTGTTGTCACAAATGGCAGGTAATCCTCCCACCTCAGCCTCTCGAGTAGCTGGGACTACAGACATGTGCTACCACATGTGGCTAATTTTTTGTAGAGATGGGGTTTGTCATGTTGCCCAAGCTGGTCTCAAACTCCTGGGCTCAAGCCATCAGCCTGCCTCAGCCTCCCAAAGTGCTAGGATTAGAGGCGTCAGCTAGCACACCTCACCTGAACAATTTTTAATGTGTCAAAAGTTCAATACTCACAAACATCCCTACTTTATCTACACTTGCTAAGTGGTTGACATACCTCAGGATTGATCTCGACATATCCCGTGTCATACATAACACTGAGTTTGAAAACGAATTAGAGCATGATTCCTACACTCAGACGCCTGCCGGAGTCAGGCGTATAAGAAAAGAGTTAAAACGTGTAAACTTTCATTCTTTCCTTATCCCACTTTTGATAGAGTCATGAACCAGAGAACTTCCTTTTTATTATAAGAAAAGCAAGGGATCCTGTGTAATTCTGAATGAAAACTGATCCTCAGCCTCAGTATCTGACAGATTAATGGGAGTGGTAATAACGGAAGCAACCTGTACAGGACAAGTCATTTCTAAGGTAGCCACCACTCAGTTCTGGCCAATGACGACCACGCTAGAATAGAGGCAACTTCTCATGCCCATCTCATCACCACCTTACACTTTCACATCGTAATGTAAGTCCCATGATATCTGAGACAGAAGTTACCCTTTGGTAACTTTGTTTACGGATCATATGATTCACATTTCAAAGAAACTCCTGATTTTCAAACAGACCCTCCCTTTCAACTTACAAACCATGGAACTATCCTGGAGAATCCAACATTTTAGTGGGCACACTTTACCTCCCACATGGCTTTGCCAAACTGGAAAATATATACAAATCCCATATCCAACTATCTCCAGTCTTCAGTTCAGATAATGAGGTGACCATCCTTGTTATCCAATCCAATTGTGCAGAAGCATAACTCCTTTTCTTGTTAGGTCATGTTATGCAACTTGAACTGAGCGAATACACAGTGACTGTATAGGGGAGAGGTCATTAACATCGGATTTGACAACTCCTCTAAAGGGACTGAATACTGTCGGTTACAATATTAGAGAACATAATACCACAGCAGTCATTGAAACCATGCTTCTGTCTTCTAACTCTTCTTCAAGAACCCATCACTCTCTCCCTAACCATCCTTCCACAGCCTTTCCTGATCCTTCACGTGTTCGGAGTGTCACACAAGAGCAACTTCATCCCATTTTCCTTTTGGCAACTGCCTGTCTCTGTAACTGGGTCTCAATCTTCCCACCAGTCCCAGAGGAACAATCTTCTCTCTTCAGTTGAAAGATCATGCTCTTCATTTACCTACACTACACCTGTAGTCACCCATCCTCCAAAATGAAAGTCTTCTATCTTCAGCCATGCCCAAAGTATCCCTACCTTCAAACAAAAGTAAACAAATGCCTCATTAATCCTTGTTTCTGCTGGGCATGGTGCCTTGCCCCTGTAATTCCAGCACTTTGGAGGCTGAGGTGGGCAAATCACCTGAGGTCAAGACCAGCCTGGCCAACATGCTGAAACCCCGTCTCTACTAGAAATACAAAAACTAGCTGGGTGTGGTGGTGGGTGCCTGCAGTCTCAGCTACAGCTACTGAGCTGAGAGCTGAGCTCAGCAACTGAGGCTGAGGCAGGAGAATCACTGGAACCGGGAGGTGGAAGTTGCAGTGAGCCAAGACTGCACCATTGCACTCCAGCCTGGGTGACAAGAGCAAAACTCCAACTCAAAAATAAATAAATAAATAAAAATAAACCTTGTTTCTTCTTCAAGCTGCTGCTGAATCACCCCTTTTTCTCTTCTCATCATTTACCTTTCTTTTTATTAAACATTCTTCCTCTTGTTTCTCACTAGCTCTAATTATGACTGTAATAATGGAAATGTGTCACATTGAAAACTTAGTTTGCAAAATATTTCCAAAGGCATCATTCTTTTGACCCTCACAATAACCTTATGAAATAGAACAAAAACTGTCTCCAATTTATAAAAGAAGAAACTTAATTCTGGAGTGATGAAGACATTTGTGTAACGTGAACTACAGCCAGTAAGTAGCACAGGAATTTGAACTCCATCCACTGAGTTGTGGTGCAGTAGCTTTCCATTTTCTACTGCTCCGAAGATAAACCAGCTTTACTTTTACTAGTGAACTCCTTCCCAAAGTTAATGATAATTTTCTTGGCTGATTTTACACCTTCAGTTTTCTCCCCTTTAAAGTATATTGAGTAATCTTCATTTTTTTTGAAGCATTCTTTGTTCTTTAAAACTCTTTCCCCAGCTTTTGGGATGGTGCAATTTTCAGAATCTTGCTCTGTTGTCCAGGCCAGAGTGCAGTGGCATGATCATAGTTCACTGCAGCCTTGAACTCCTGGGTTCAAGCAGTCCTGCCTCAGCCTTCTGAGTAGCTGGAACTCACAGACATGTGTCACTGTGCCCAGCTAATTTTTGAATGTTTGGTAGAGATGGGATCTTGGGGTTTTGCCTAGGCTGGTCTGGAACCCCTGGCTCAAGCGATCCTCCTGCATCAGCCTCCCAAAGGGTTAGAACACAGGTGTGAGCCACTGTGCCCAGCCTGTACACCCCTTTTTGATCTCTCCCAAAGCAGAGATTTTCCTAACATTCAATTTAACTTTCAGATTTCTTCCCCCACTCTGTCTTTATTTTATTTTTTACCTTTTGGGCTCTCTTCCTGGTGAGTCCATGGCTCTACACAGATGACTCCAACATCTATTCTAAACATCTGCTTCTACATTAGAAGCTTAAAGATATTTTAAGCTTTAATTTTGCCTACTCTCTTTTCCTAGTCCATCCTTCACCAAGTTCCACCATTCCTTGCCTAAAACGGCTCCTGTCTGCTTTTTCTTTCTGTCCTTATTACTACCACCCAGTTCCAAGGCTCACCAGCCCCTCAAGACTAGATGATGCTCTCTACAAAATTTCAGCATCCTGACTAGTTCTCTTATCAGTGGCCACTTTCTTCCAGTCATCATGCATACTGGATGATATTCTCAATGTGACATGTTTCCAAAACAGGGCTTTGTATGACTGCATAGAATGGGCAACTTTGGGCCAGCCCGGGTTAGTCAGGAGAGAGGCTGAGCACTTCCACTAGAGGACCCACTTTCCTGCTTCCCCTAGACACTGCTAATAAGTGTCAATGGGGCAACTGATTATTACCCCGACTAGTGTACAAATGTATTTTATTCCTGCCCTGGATGAGGAATGCTAAGAAATTTAGGATGCCTGGAGTTTAGAGTACATGCAGTGGAATGCTGGTAAATATTTAACATTTCAGTCTCCAGGAAAAAAAAAAAAGTCCTACTTTGTAGTGTTTGCCAGTTTCCATGGTGTAAACACTCCTGCTATGTCTGATTTCAATCCACCAACATGACTTCACAGAAAATGGACTTGGAAAGAGATACACACAATCGGCTCCACAATGAGAAAGTGTATACAAAAGAGGTTATCAAGGCCAACTAATACCAGGTCATGGCAGACCTCATATGCCAAGTTTTAAAACCTCGACTTTATTCTATTGCAAACGGAAGCTATCAAAGGTCTTTAAAATAATAGAACATGCTCAGTGCTATGGTTTGAATGTGCTCCCAATGTTTGTGTGTTGGAAACTTCATCCCCAATGCAACAGTATTGAAAGGTGGGACCTTAAAGCATGACTAGGTCACAAGGACTCTGACCTTATGAATGGATTGATGCTGTTATCTAGAGAGAGTGTACGTTATCACGAGAGTGGGGTCCTGGTAGAAGGATGAGAAGACTTGAATTTTAGAAAAAGTATCCTTATTATTTTCCAAATGGTTCCAAACTCATTTGCTCCTCCCCTTTTCAAATTTTTACTTAAGTATAGTCACATATATTTTCAAAATGTGTGAGACAAAAGGTTACTATTGTAATCATGAAAATTTATTTCAAATAAAACACCTCAAATTTTTTTAAATGGGAGAAAAATAACATAAACAGAAAATGTATAAAAATATAAATTTTCAATAAGCATATTTGAAGTAATAGTAATATGAAGTGATTTCAAATGATAATAAAGCATTTCACATATTAGATTTGAAAATATTTTTTAAAAGAGCAATAACCACTATGTGACCTGATTGAGGGATGGAAGATGACAATTCTCATACATTGTTGACAGAACTGCAAAATTTAAAAAATTTCTGAATGGTAGGCCGGGCGCGGTGGCTCAAGCCTGTAATCCCAGCACTTTGGGAGGCCGAGGCGGGTGGATCACGAGGTCAAGATATCGAGACCATCCTGGTCGACATGGTGAAACCCCGTCTCTACTAAAGATACAAAAAATTAGCTGGGCATGGTGGCGCGTGCCTGTAATCCCAGCTACTCAGGAGGCTGAGGCAGGAGAATTGCCTGAACCCAGGAGGCAGAGGTTGCGGTGAGCCGAGATTGCGCCATTGCACTCCAGCCTGGGTAACAAGAGCGAATCTCCATCTCAAAAAAAAAAAAAAAAAAAAAAAAAAAAAAAAAATTTCTGAATGGTAATTTGGCAATATGTAAATATATAATATTTCTGACAAATGGTCATAACTGTGTCTCAAAATGTACACTTCTGGTAATTATCCTAAGTAAATAGCTCCATAAATCTATGAGATTATTCACTGCAGAATGTTTAAAATACCAAAAAGGAATTGAAAATCATCTATAAAGATAGGCAATTGGAGTTCAATTATGTATGCTACATCCATACATCAGATTACTATGTGACCATTACAATTATAAGGTAGCTGTATTTATTGACATGTTTCTAGACATTTTAAAGTGGAAAATCAGGTTAGAAGACACATGCCTTTATATATATGTTTATAAATACATATTCTGAAAAAAATATAGCAATATGATTATATATGAGAAATAAAGATTTTAAATTTTTTATCTGTATATTCTTTTTCTAAAGTGAATATAAATTATTTACGTATGTCATTCTCTCAGCTAAAATGACTGGCAATATAAAAAAGCCATAGAAAGATTTCCTGTGTCTTTTACAAAATTGCTATCTATGTGTTACCTGCTTAATAAAAGCAAACACTTGTTAACACTTGACTATATAGTTAGCAGTATTCTAAAGAAGACAGACACACACGTACATGTATATGTACGTGTGTATATACATATAAAATAGGGTTATTGTGTAGATCCAAATAGTTTATGTGTTTGTGTGTGTGTATGTATATGTGTATATATGTATGCATATATTTTTTAAATGAGTGTATATATGTATGCATATATTTTTTAAAAGAGCAATAACCACTATGTGACCTGTATATATGTATATATGCATACATATATACACATATACATACATATATACACATACATACATACATATACATACATATATACACATATACATACACACAGAAACTTAACTATATATATATATATATACATACACATAAGTTTGTATGTACAAACATATATACATGCATGCATACATACATACTCATAATTGGCTAAGTTTATGTGTGTGTATATATGTACATTCATAATATACACACATACATAAATTTAAGTAACTGGATCCACACAATAACTCTATGAGCTGGGTATCACTATTATCCCTATTTTACTGGTGAAGAAATAGAAACACAGGATGAGCAAAAAAACATGAGCAATTGTCCAAGCAAACACAGGTAGTAATTAGTAAAGCCAAGATTCAAACACAGGCAGTCTGGTTACAGTGTTCATTCTCTTAACCATCAACAATACTGACCCTTGCTTAAATTTGCTAAGCTTGAATTGTTTTACCTAAATAATGGGAATAATAATATTACTATCTTTTGGGCTTGCTGTTGGGCTTAATTGAAGTTAGGCATGAAAGAACTTGGTTTAGTATCTGACACATAGTTGTTTTAATAGTGCTAGCTATTAATGATAACAAAAATAACACTACTACTAGGACCTCACTTACCACCAGCAATTCAACTTCATTTATTTTCCATTATCCCACAACATACACTCTCTGCTTTATATCAGTGATCTTTCTTTTGAGATGGAGTTTCGCTCTTTACCCAGGCTGGAGTGCAATGGAGCAATCACAGCTCACTGCAACCTCCGCCTCCTGGGTTCAAGCAATTCTCCTGCCTCAGCCTCCTGAGTAGCTGGGATTACAGGTGCGCACCACCATGCCCAGCTAATTTTTGTATTTTTAGTAGAGATGGGGTTTCACCTCGTTAACCAGGATGGTCTCGATCTCTTGACCTTGTGATCCACCCGCCTTGGCCTTCCAAAGTGCTGGGATTACAGGCTTCAGCCACCGCGCCTGGCCTCCATATCAGTTATCTTTCAAATGTGTTATGTTTTCCATATGTCATATGTCATACTCATGCTGTTGGCCCCACTGAAATCAGGTGACTAGACCTATTCAAATCACATTTGGCCATGAAGCCTACCTTAGCTCAGGTCCCTTCACTAATTACTTTGGCCTTCTGATCCTGTATCACACTACAATCATTAACACACATGAGAAAATTATGATATTGTTAACAATACACTAAGCACTAGAAAGCAAAGATGAATGTTAGAGGTTCTTCCTTGGCACCTTTTATCACCTCCAACCCTGGAAGACCAGGACTTAGTTATTTAAAACGTATTCGCTTTATTTTACCTGCTCATAAAAATATAGAAACAGAAACTCGCAATTTATCTAAGTTTCCCAGCAGTTTCTTTCCAGAAGAAGATAAATCACAATATTATAATCAGGGGAATTAAAATCAAATGCAAATGTGAACTCAGACAAGCATGCAAATTTTGTTGTTATTAACGGGTAATATAAGTCAATAAATACACAATATTAATTACATAACCAGCAATAGCTATAACTATTTATTGCATGTCTCCTTTTGTCAAGAATTACATCAAATGATTTATAGATATGACTCTTACTCACAACCCTGGTATTAACAGAAATAGGACATTTGTAAAAATGAAGGATGAAGTTAAGAACTTTGTTTGTAGAGCTAGAAACCCAGTTTGGTCTGACTCCAAAATACACTGTTTTTCTGTCTGTCTTCCTTCTTCCGTGTCTTTATACAAAGTTAAGATTTAGGACTTGTTTTTCCTATTTCTTAAACACATCAATCAAAACTACCTTTTTTGCCAAAATTTTCCTTTCTAAAAATTAGGGTGAGTATAGAACACTCTGTTTCAGATCTTCTCCAGGAAATTTAGTCCAATAATACCAGAGAGATGTTGTTTTAAAAGAATCTTTAACTAAAGGTAGTCCCACACCCTGGGTGCTGTTACCATGAAGCTCTGCGTATCTATAATTATTAGAGCCATTAGGAAGTCCAATCAGCTCAAGCCCTTTTATGGCCAAGGACACAAGGAAAAATCGGAGTCAACCTTTCAGAAAAAGTATATCTAAATCCCCTTGTGAATAGGATGGTAAAACAGTTAATAGTGTCACTGTGACAGTCCCTGGCGTCTTTGTTCTGTGGATGTATGGACAACTTTATCCGAGTATTTCAGCCTGAGCCACTGCACTAGAAACGGGAGCAGAGCAGTTCAGAAGAAAAGACTCCAGGCAGCTTACACGGGAGGTGTACTTTGATTCCACCTCTCCTTCTGTGGCATGTCGTCACTTCACCTCAGACCCAAAACCTGAGCCACTCCTGGACCACTCAGCTGGACTCTCAAATTCAGGCACTGCATGAACAACATTTACTCCCTTCACATGGAAACATTGTGAAGAGCCCCACGTCTCTGGTAAATGTAAACAGCTATAAACAGATACAACCTGTGCTTAATAATAACTCTTACCATTTTCAAATCATATTTTTAAGTTAGAGCCCAATACAATATTGAATTTGCTCATTTTATTTGCTTTATATTTCTAAGCTGTCCTGGATGCAGCAAGTAAATGAAATAAATGTTTTAGGAAAAATGCAGCTCTTTTTAAAATGTGGATATTGGTTTTATGTAATACAAATTTTTTCCAAGTTTTCTCAACTTACAAATGTCCTTGTTGAGTAGTTTCTATTATTTGAGTAATTTTTATAATGAATATGATAATATTAGCTATTTTTCTATAGGCATAATAGAAGATAAAATTCATTTTCATGCAATTAAAATTCATTAGAGATTGGCATTTTAACACTTAAAATCTTTTCTCAAAAATAACCTTTGTAAAAATCCAAATGTGTTCCCTCCCCTTTCAACAAATGTTGGCTTTTGTTATTTTTTTATATGCTGCATATTGAATTTCCCAGGCTGTGTTTCTGAACAGCAATCTACTGAAAAAAGTGCAATTATTTTTTTTCACTCAAACATGCATTTGAGAGAAATGAGTAGATCAGATAAAGAGCTGAGATGCTATTCAACTCAACCTTGAGTCACTCTCTGTCTCTTTAAAAAAAAAAAGGGTGGCAAAATCAATACAAACCAATAATAACTTCACATTTGTGGAAGCAACATGAATGGCTCTCCAAAATATTGAGACACATCCAAGTACATTTTCGTAGAGCTGATATTTATCAGAAGTCATTTGCCCTCAAGCAGATGCTCCCTTTCATTGTGCTCCTGTCACAAATGACTAAGATTTATGACAGACAATTACAGCATCTGCAGTTAGCAGCCTTATAATCAGCACCATTATTTAACGATTGGTGCAATAAACTGACTCCTGTTACTGTTTATCAGATATCAGTCAGTTCTGGCCATTTTCTTCAGCTCCCAAATCACAGTATGGTGCAGCCACTGCCTTTTAATGGCTAGGCAGAAGCAGGAGCATTTTCACATTTTTTACAGACTGCCGAGGGAAAGAAAAAAGCAACCAATTACATGTATGTATGCTGCCCTCTCATTTGAGATGCCCGTGTATGTAACTATCTCTATACAGTTCTAAACCTCTTGGGGGTGGAAAAAAAGCTTTTACTGTGGAAAAGGGCTTTTTATATTAAAAAAACAAAAACAGACCACAAAATAAAAGCAAAACAAAACAGAAAACCCTCTTGCCTTTATTTTTTAAAAGTAAGTTCTCTGTTTAGACTTGCATTTCTTTCTGAGTATAAAATGTTGCTTTCCTGGCCCACCGTTTTCTCATACTCGTGTGGTTTCAGCTTGCCTTTCACAACCGGAAAACTAGCTACGGTCTCTGAAAAATATTTGTCAAGAAGCAAATTTTTTTCCAAACTTTTTGTAAGGTTTTATTCAAAGGGAACTGCTATGGACTCAACAGAGTTAAGTTTTTCATCAGTCAAGAAATTGACACATCAAAGAAGCTATATGTACATGCCTAAAAGTCACTTAAATATTACAGAATTCTATATTTCTAAACATACGAACAGGCAGAGGTATATATACTATTTAAAGTCCTTCCATAAGAAACACTGCATTTTTATATATATCATATATATATGAGGGACAGGCAACAATTCAAAAGCTCTCTGGAAGGCAAGACTTCAGTGTAATGTAGAAAATGGTATAAAGATGCAAATTCACAGTCAAAGTAAAAAGCTTATGCAATGCTTCTGTAGATGTCTTGGTGTCAAATGGCAGTCTAGTTATTTAGAAAAAAAAAAAAACCACAGTGCCAGACCTTACTTATTCCTGTCTTTTGTTACTTTTTTTTCTATAACCGAACAAGCTAAGTTTCACATTTGTATCAATAAGCATTTTATCCAATGGCTTCCATTTTATATATTTGATGATATGGTATATGCCTAGATGAATATATTGATATAGCTGCCTTTGCAGTTTAAGGTTTATATTTCATCTACAAAGTTACATGTTTCCCTTGGGGGGAGACATGATACTGGAGAACAAATTAATGCATCCTTTTAATTAAAAAATAAAGTGATCAGCCTGGACAACATGGTGAAAACCCGTCTCTACTAAAAATACAAAAATTAGTCAGGCGTGGTGGCACAAGCCTGTAGTCTCGGCTGCCCAGGAGGCTGAGGCACGAGAATCACTTGAACCTGGAAGGTAAAGGTTACAGTGAGCTGAGATTGTGTCATTGTACTCCAGCCTGGGCAACAGAGCCAGACTCCATCTCAAAAAAAAAAAAGTAGAAAAAGTAACCCCATGGAAATCAGATTTCCTTTCTGGAAAAATGCATAAAGGGTTTTATCCAGTCAACATGTAAAGTTGGTTATTTTCTGAGTTGAAACTGTTACAAAGGCTTCACAGACCTTCACAAACTAGACCTCAGAACTCCACATAAGACTTCAACAGAGAAATGGTGAGAATGATGGTTCTAGACTGTTCAGGTTTGAATGACCTTAGGCATCCTTCTGTGCAACCCTCTCATTTGAGAGATGGTGAGGGAGAGAGTTAGAGAGTAAGTGATTTTCACTGGAGCACAGAACTAGATATCGGCACCGCTATCATTAGAACCCCAGTGTATGGCTTTGCTAGCTAGGTCCCTTCTTGCGGAGCCTAGACTAGAGCACCCAGCTGCTCTCTCCAAGCCTGGCAGAAACCAGTTCTTTGGCTCTGCTGGGACATATCCTACTTTGGGTGTTCTGTGCCAGTCCTCCTAGAGAGCACTCTGCTCCAAGCCCCAGGAGAACAAAAGTCTCCCTGAATCCGCAAGACATTTACTTCACGACTTCAACAGCCGAATCTGGAGCCAGGACAGAACAACTGTTCAGTCATACAAACATAGAAAATTTTTATTCCATCGGTTGGCATCAAAATAACTCAAGGTGTTGGCTTTTAACCTTTCTAATAGTTCGATATCCTTGTATATGTCCTGGGTTTTGTTTGTTTTTCAAGTTTTTCTTTCCATTTTGCACAAATGATTGCTAACATTTTGCAAAATAAAACCATTTAATTTTACCAATTTGGCAGCATCGAATAATCACAAATTTTGTAGAATCAGGAAGAAGCTAGCATCAAACTTGTTTTGTCTGTCATATACAGAAATATGTAATGCATACACAGTTATCTCATTCAATTTTAGTAGGATTGAACAATCACTTTGGATGCATCAAAGAAATTGGTATATTTTCTATGGATGTCCTGCCCTTTTCTGTTGGGTTAGAAGGAAAAATACCCAACTCACAGCAAGTTACTGGCTTTTCAAGCAGTCAAAAAAGCCATTGGCGCTGCAAGCTATTAGCGGGTGTTCCCAGGAAGCTCACTGTGGGTTGATGCTATTCACCAAAACACATGCAGGTGGCATTTCAGTAACACACTTTGACACCAAGCCCTGGTGTAGAGCTGATGGCCATCATGAGCCCCAACAGATCTGACTGTTTCTTAGTAAAAAAAAAACAGTGGCAGAAGGAAATTTTTCTTTGCTTCTGAACTTAGCTAACAACCTCCTCTGAGGCTATATAGAGCAGACAAGGGGGAAAGACCCCAAAGAAAGTCTATAATCCACATGCCAGTATTTGGTGGTTGGTCGCTGAGGGCAGCATGGTGCAAAAGCTAAGGGTCCAGGCTCCTAAGCCAGCCAGATCTGGAAATAAATATGGATCAGGCTTGGTGAGACTCTGCCAGAGTTCCTAACCTCGCTAAGTTCAATCATTTACAAGGTGAGGATGAAAATGAGATTGTGTACATAAAGCACTGATCACTGTGTGTGATATGCAGATTGGCACTTAAATGTTAGCTGCTGCTACTGCTATCACTGCTATTTATACACACAATTCCAGACTGAATTGCTTTGCAGGTAGAAATTTGGACTTTAGAGTCAGGTTCGATAAATAATTCACCCTGAACTTAGCTAACAAAATTTTCACACTAATCCTAGCTAAAGTCTATACCTATTCTACCAGTCCATCTAAAACATACATATATATATATATATATATATATTATAATTATTATTGTACCTCATTGACTTTGGTTTGGTTCCATTGTAAATAAACTGAATAGAATGCAGAGAAAACATAAAGCTATTATGAAGTACATTATTTCATGTTTTAAATTTAGTAACAATATTACCCTGGGGACAATGGAGCTGGCAATATGAAAAATTCCTATCACTACTATTCTAAAAAGGAGAGTATATAGCTTTTAACTTATCTTAATTTTTTTTCAGTTTTTTAAACAACCTATCCATAAAAATAAGGTTGAAGTTAGAAGGAACCAAGGGTTCCCCTTAAGAATCAGAACTCAGGCCAGGCACAGTGGCTCATGCTTATAATCCCAGCACTTTGGAAGGCTGAGGTGGGTGGATCACAAGGTCAGGAGTTCAACACAGCCTGGCCAATATAGTGAAACCCCGTCTCTACTAAAAAACAAAAATAAGCTAGGTGTGGTGATGGGCGCCTATAGTCCCAGCTGCTCAGGAGGCTGAGGCAGGAGAATCACTTGAACCTGGGAGGTAGAGATTGCAGTGAGCTGAGATCATACCACTACACTCCAGCCTGGGTGATAGAGTGAGACTCCATCTCAGAAAAATAATAATAATAATAATAATAATCAGAGACTCTTTGGCATATACATTGCTGAGCAGCAAAACTGAGTCAAATGACAGTGATGAAAGGGCAGGGAGCCCAGAGTACCATCCGTTCTTAAAGAAATCATGACACTATTTCATAATATAATGAGAAGGAAAAACAAGGCTTTGGGCACATCTGAGTTCTAGTACAAGTCCACACTTAGTAACTGTGCTTTGGACAAGTTATTCCCTCTAAACCTCAGTTTTCTATATGCAAAAATTAAATTAGAGTAATATCTACATTGTTGTTTGAGAAAGTAAATGAGTCAATTACGTAAAGTGTTGGCATGTGGTAGTCACTAATTAAACAGTTTATCTAGATTTGCTCCCAGCTTTGTTTCTATCACTGTGTCGTTCTGTGCAAGTGTGAAATGCCTAATAATTGCCTTGACCTATTGTAGAAAAGTGTCCTCAAGAGCAGAAAGTATATTATAATTAGAAATAGGTAACTTTTACTCACCTAAACATTTGTAGAAATTAAGTGCAAATCTATTTTTTTTTCAAAAAACAACTTCATGTTTTGTTTCATTTTTTAAATGAGTCTGCAAATCAATTCCATTAATTCAATTCCACTGCAGGTGTTGGCCAAGCGTCAGCTTTTACAGTAACAGTGGTAGTAATTGCACTGGTGCTGAAAGGTGCCAATTTTTCCAAATATTCTTTAGCTAAATGTTAAGTAGAGCCTTTATGAAAAGCATTTTAAATCTCATCTCTGCTCTTTATCTGATGTTCTCAGATGCTGTATCATTTTAGTGCCTAAATTTCCTGAACTCTATGATACTCTCGCAACTGTGATTTCAGAAAGTCTATGAAATGAATGTTACAAGTGGAATGGAGTATTTTTATTTGTTCATATATGCAGTTTACTCATTCATCTTTGGGTCAGTATGTAAGACAGCATACAGTATGATAGCAATATAAATAAGGAAAGAATTCAAATATTTCCCGTGCCATTAATGCTACTCTAAACTGCTACTAAAACACTATAGACTTTTGCTTAAGAACAAACCCTTCAAATTGTGATGAGAAGTTTACTTTACAAAGGATTTTCACTGCATTTGAGTTTTGCACATCCCTGATAGGGTAGCTGGAGAAGGAATTCTTATACCCATTCCAGAGAAAGAAAAAGTGTGACTTAGAAAGAACCCAGGGTCACACAGCTGCAAGAGGCTAGAATTCAAGCGATTTCCTCCAGGTTTTCCCCCTACTCCCCCTACACATGATTTGTTTGTTCTTGGCTACACTAAGGTGACTTGATGTAAAAAACTTGAGTTTTGGCAATAGCTCCATCCTTGATCACTAGCGGTACGGCACGCACGAGGCAGGTCACTGACAATACAGATTAAGGGTAAGAATGCTCTCCTGAATGCAAATTCCAGACCCTCCCACTAAGCTGTGTGATTGTGGATGGTTACTTTGTTTGTTGGGCTTTTACTTCCTAGCGTGAATAATAAATAAAACTCCAACTTCATGGGGCTAGTATAATATATAAGATATTATAATATACAGATGGAATGAAATATTCCTGCTAAAGGGCCAACTACAACACATAGTACATACTAAGGGCTCAAGAAATACATTATCATTATTAATAAAATTGGACTAAGATACCTACCTCCCAAGGTTGTAGTATTAATAAAATAACACATTAAAAGATTTTGTGTTGGCAAACTATTCCGCCAAGTTTAAGTGTTACTGTATTATTGCTGTCGGCAGCAGCCTAGGCTCATTTGGTCTAAGTTCTGAACCTTCAACCTATGGCCCTACTTGACCAGGTATTCCTAACATTGTTCAATGTTTTCCCATTAAAAAATGAACAGAATATGAAAGAGAACTTTGATTTCTACTGTATATTGTTGAGATCTGAACTACTTTCTCTCATTGTTTCGGCAAGTTCAACCTCCTGAGAGGCCACGGGGAGGAAAATTTAGAGGATATAGGATAACTTGAAACAAAAGGGCAGTGGAAAGATGAGGAACTTAATTCAGGTAGAGTTAAGGCAAAATAAAGAAATGCCTAGAAATGGTCTTCACTACACAGTAATCCCTCTGTCTGTAGTAACACACTGGGATCCAACCTTAATGCTCACATGGTTTTGGTGGCATTTCACACTCTCTTTTTAAAAGACCCTCTGCTAATGTACACGATGTGCGGGTGAGCCTATAGCATTTCATCTGCTACCTGGCCTCGCTCTTACTTTCTAGTTTATCTGATTTCAAATCCATCTTTTCAAGTTGCACTGTGACTAGCTTTTGTTCATGTTTGTTTAGATGATTTTTAAATAATTAATTTCCAATTTTATTGTATGCATGAGGCCAAAGAAATGCCTTTTATAACTACTTTTTCCTTTAGAACTGGGGTAGTTGGCCAAGGTTGTGTTTTAATAATGCCCAGTCACAATGAGGAAGAAGGAGCTGGGACAAAGGTGGTAACACCTGTAGTTCAGGGATTCTCATTTACATGGGCCATTTCCAAGATCCTGAGAGAGATTTAACAAAGTGTAGCTATGCAACTATCTTGCATGTTCTGCACATGTACCCCAAAACCTAAAATGCAATTAAAAAAATGCAAAGCGCTGAGGTATTTGTCAGCTTAAAAAAATTGTCATCTGTTATCATTTATATTTTAAGTAAATATTGAAGTTCATTTCATCTTAAATTTATAATCATGCATTCTTTTTCTTAAAGCGGTGTCTCTTAATACGCTTTCAATTTGTCCCTGAGTTGAGGACAAGGACACAGGCACAGAAAGAGGCAAGCAAAATCTGGTCCTTTTGGAATTCTAGGGAAAGAGAGCAGAGGCACGCTTCTAGCTGGAGAAAGGTTAGAAGCATCACTGTAGGATAATTTAGTATGTTACAAGTTTACCTGGCACAAAAGATGTAGCACAGAGGAAATGAAGATGCGTTGGGGCTCAAGGCACAGTTTGTTGATTAATGAGTGAGTTAAATATAGTAGGCTGTTTTAAACTGGTTCTGGACTTGCTTGAACAAACTTAGCAGAAGTTCCTGATAGTTACTTCCAAGATGGGAAATTGTTCACATGATCTTGGATGTTAACCTAGCTCAGTATTAAATGCACAGATTTTTAAACTGTAATATTTTTATCATTTATTTTTATTTTTATAAAATTTTACTTTAAGTTCTGGGATACAAGTGCAGAACCTGTAGGTTTGTTACATAGGTATGCATGTGCCATGGTGGTTTGCTGCACCTGCCAATCCATCATCTAGGTTTTAAAGCCCCACATGCATTAGCTGTTTGTCCTAATGCTCTCATTCCCCTCGTTTCCCATCCCCCACCAGCCCCAGTGTGTGTTGGTCTCCCCCCACCCCCGTGTCCACATGTTCTCATTGCTTAATTCCCACTTATGATTAAGAACATGAGGTGTTTTGTTTTCTGTTCCTGTGTTAGTTTGCTGAGAATGATGGCTTCCAGCTTCATCCATGTCCCTCCAAAAGACATGATCTCTTTTTTATGGCTGCATAGTATTCCATGGTGTATATGTACCACATTTTCTTTATCCAGGCTATCACTGATGGGAATTTGCGTTGGCTCCATGTCTTTGCTATGGTAAATAGTGCTCCAATAAACATACATGAAATGCACAGTTTGTTTGTTTTTTATTTTTGAGATAGAATCTCGCTCTGTTACCCAGGCTGGAGTGCAGTGGTGCCATCTTGGCTCACTGCAAACCTCCGCTTCCCAAGTCCAAGCAATTATTTCACCTCAGCCTCCCAAGTAGCTGGGACTACAGCCATGCGCCACCACACCTAGCTAATTTTTTTATTTTTAGTAGAGACGAGATTCCACCATGTAGGCCAGGATGGTCTCGATCTCTTGATCTTGTGACTGACCCATCTCGGCCTCCCAAAGTGCTGGGATTATAGGCATGAGCCACTGCACCCAGCTGAAATGTACAGATTTTAAAGTCGTACCAACCAGGTTTGAATCCTTACTTGGCCACCACTAGCATTATGATGGGAAATGTCTTGGTCTCTCTTATGTCCTAGTTTCCTCATCTGTAAAACGGGATACTACTGGCATCTACCCTTTAGACTTCTCAAGAGGACTAAATACAATTAATTTTACAGAGCACTTATCACAGTGTCTAGAACGTAAGTGCCCAATAAATTTGAGTTCTTTCTTTCACTCCCCAAGTTTCCTCCTCTTTTATCTGCTGCCACACTGGCTGTCTGGGGCATTCTAATTATCTGTGACTTATTCTGGTTGTTGTATTTTCTTTTAAATAATGATGTTCCTGATTTTAAAACAGATATATTCTTATTGTATCAAACTTAGAAAGATCCCAAAAAAGTATAATGGAGAAATTTCAAATAATTTAGATATCTCTATGACTCATTCATGTAAGTTGCATGTCTTAAGTATCTACATAGATCAGGCACTGAGGTTTGGCTCTGGCACCCCTGGGTCCTGCTTTCTCCCCAGTCCATCTCTCTGTACTATTCAATTTATTTAAAATAAGGGGTAATAAAACTTTTTAAAATGTATTCAGTCAAGTAACTAAGGCCAGTTCTGCTTTTAGGTAAAGTTTAACTTCTTTATCTATTGTTCTAACTTAACTACCTATAATAATATGAAGATTAATGCTAATCATAGTGATAACTCTGTTGTTCAATGTGATACACAAAGTTCTTTCATCCAAATCACACTATAACCCCATGTAGGGACATAAGAGAAGCACCAACATTTGCAGTTTACAGATGAGGAAACTGAGGCACAGGGAGGCTAAAGAGGTTGTTGAAGGGAAGTTAAGTGATTGGGACCAAATCAGAGCTAGGATACGATGAGCCTGAGAACCACATCCTGGGGATTACCAGGGCAGCAACTTCAACCCTAGAATTTTCAAGTCAGTGTTCACAGCCATTTGAAACTTTCTCTTTCCGTTTTCAATTTTCTGCCCTCTGCCCACTGGACAGCCCCTTCAGCTCCCATTTCCAATCAAAGGAGCACAACAGAACATTCCCAGACCCAAGTTCTCAGATAACCCATTGAGATGAACCATAGGATTGTGTGTAATTCAAACGATAAAGGCTTGAGGAGATGGATACTCCGTTCTTCATGTTATACTTATTTCACATTGCATACCTGCATCAAAATATCTCATGTGCCCCATGAATATATACACTTACTACATACCCACAAAAATAATTTTTAAAAAAATTTTATAAAAAGACATGAACCCTAGGAAGAGCCCACTCAACGTATTTTACCACAGACTCAGGAGCAATCCCAACACAGATGTGACGAGAACGGTTATCTATTTGCAGTTCTCTCTGAAAGGCAGCCATCAGAATTATTTTTCAATATGCATTTTAAAATTAAATAATATGTCCTAGCATTTCCTCTCTCCTCCACAAGGAGAAAGGAAAATAAGCCAAGATTAGCAACAGGTTGTTGCGTTTCTGTTCTGACCAAAACCATCACTTGCTATTGTGAAAAGTAAAAGCTTTCCATAATTTACCATGTATCTATTTTCCTATATTAATTAAGCTTCAAAAATAGTGGGTCCTCTTTCTCAACTCCATCTTCGTGGTAGCAACAGTGGTGAGCATGGTTCAGCTGCCAACATGCAGCTCTTTGTCTGTGCCTAGGAGCTACACACCCTTGAGCTGACTGTCGAGGAAGCAGTTGCCCAAATCAAGGCACATATAGTCTCACTGGAGGGCACTGCACCTCAGAAGATCAACCTGTGCTCCTGGCAGACACACCCCTAGAGGATGAGGCTACCCTGGGCCAGTGCGGGGTAGAGGCCCTGACTACCCTGGAAGCAGCTGGCCACACACTTGGAGGGAAAGTCTTTGTTTCCTTGGCCTGTTCTGGGAAAGTGAAAGGTCACATTCTCAAGGTGGCCCAATGGAGGAGGAGGAGGAGGGGAAGAGGAAGAGGAAGAGGAAAAGAAGGAAGGAGGAGGAAAAAAAAGAAAGAAGGAAGGAAGCAAGGAAGGAAGGAAGGAGAGAGAAAGAGAAGAAGGAGAAGGAAAGGAAGAAGAGGAGGGGAGTGCCGGGGAGATGGAGAGGGAGGGGAGGGGGGAGAGGGAGGGGGAGGGGAGAAGGAGAGGGAGAGGGAGGGGGAGAGGGAGAAGGAGGGGGAGAGGTGGGGGAGGGGAGATGATGACGATGATGACAGGATGACAGACAGGGTTAAATGGCAGATTCAGCACAACCAGCACTTTGTCAATGTTGTGCCCACTTTGGCAAGAAGAAGTTCCCCAATGCCAACTCTGAAGTCCTTTGTAATTCTTTCTCTTAAAAAAGCCACTTAGCTCAAAAATAAATAAAATAAATAAATAATAAAAACAGAGGGTCACCAGTCATAATAAACAACGCTTATAATCCTGAATTGAATGAATATGTCTAAGAGAAAAGGAGTTTAGTAAATTATTCAGCTACCTTTCCTTATTCATAGAATATTCTCAACCAATTAATAAGCAATTACATTCCCATCAGGTGAGATGCCCAAGGAATGAGCCATTTGATGCATTTATTAAACTAACCCAATTCTCTCTGAGCTGATATCAACTGAGAAAAAAATGTAAGGAAAAAATGAGAGGAAAACTTGGAAGGATTTTATGGATCTACTTCCCTGAACTCCAAATGATATGTAGAGTAAAGGAGACAGAGTAGAAAGGGCAGGTTAAATTCAAAGAATATAGGAAGACAAAGGTTGCTCTGGGCATTCTGAAAGGAACTTTGAGTAATATCTGCCAAATTCCACAAAAACATCATAGAAATTTGTCTTCAATTTCTTCAGGAAATTCTTTTAACTCTTTCACAGAGTTCTACAATTTTACCTACTTATACCTAGGAATAAGATTGTTAGAACATTTTGTGCTGATATCTCTAGCAATTTCATTCTCTGCAGGCTCTCTGTAGTTTTAGATCTCAAATACAGCTTGTAAGAAGTTCATAAAACATAGGAAAAAAATGTTCATCATAGATTCCTAGAGTATGACATTTCTTACCAAACTAACTCCTTTATTATCCCTCAAACATGTTTACATGTTTACATCAGGTGCACTTCCAGATGCTTCATACATATTAATTTATTTAATCCTTCCAACAACCCTCTGAGGCAAGTGCAGAGGTCAATTTGCCCAAAGTCGATAGTGGAACTGGGATCCAAATCGAGGCCATTTGGGCTTCAGCATTTGTGCGCCTGACCACTAAACTATGTTCTCCCTACTTGAATAAAGGAATTAATGAAACATAAAGTCACATGAATGTCTTACCTAGAAGTTCGGTTTATCATTTATCTACTCTCTATGCAACTGTGCATTGCCTTTTGTACATATTGAGGTTCTCTCTTTCAGAAGGCAACTCTTCAAGGTGTAATTCTCCTGTCAAACTTGTAGAAAGAATACCCACACTAAGCACTTCCATTTCTGTACCAGCTATTTATTCCATAAACTTCACGTAATTGGGTTCCCTGCCCCCTCCAGCTTCTATGTAACACTGCTCTCTCGACAGGTCTCTGAACTGCTATAGCCAATGATCTGTTCCTCAGACTCATGTATCTCCGACTGCCAGCTCCTTCCTCCATCCTTATGTTCCTTTGCTTCCTCCTATCTTCTTTTTTTTTTTTTGAGACGGAGTTTCTCTCTCGTTACCCAGGTTGGAGTGCAATGGCGCGATCTCGGCTCACCGCAACCTCCGCCTCCTGGGTTCAGGCAATTCTCCTGCCTCAGCCTCCCAGGTAGCTGGGATTACAGGCACGCGCCACCATGCCCAGCTAATTTTTTTGTATTTTTAGTAGAGATGGGGTTTCACCATGTTGACCAGGATGGTCTCGACTTCTTCACCTCGTGATCCACCCGCCTTGGCCTCCCAAAGTGCTGGGATTACAGGCGTGAGCCACCGCGCCCGGCCCTCCTCCTATCTTCTTTCTTCAACTTCTTCTTGAATGTCTTCCTCTGTTTCTTGCTGTTTGATCCTGACGCTTCTCAGGATCTAGCTGTGGTCTCTCTCATTCTCTGTCTCACTCCAGGTATATACTCTAAAAAACCTTCTCAAACTCTTCAGTAGCTTCCACTCTTTACTCTAGTTTCTGAAGCCTGGCTGGCCCTGCAGTGCTGACCCCAGCGCTGTGAAAGTGGGTCTATCTCTTTGGAAAAAGTCTCATTAACTCACATTAACCAATCACGTAATACTAACATATAACATAAGAATGACAAAGTATTCACTTATAATAAAAAGCAGACTGTCAAAGGACTTCTATCCATAGTGTTACACAGGGAGCTAAATTACGATCAGTATATCAGTCTGTTAATTTAGAACAAACAGTATTATCACACACACACACAAAAACCCAGACACAGAATTCTTTATTAAGTGCATTTTTTTATAGACACTCCAGGTGGGAAGCTGAATTATAATCAGAAGATGGGGAGGTTAGCAAGGAATAAGAAAAGAGGGAAATAATTACATGACTCAAATGTTTAATGGCATCAGGCTGAGATTCACAGGTATATCTAGCTCTACAATTGTACAATATCTGCCATGGGGATCCAGCAAGTAGAGCAGTTGTGTCAGACACCATTTGCCCTGAATGAATGAAGGAATGAATTAATGAATGAATGTTGAACTTTGAGATCATTTATGTTTTACCCACGATATTAGAGTTGATTGTTGAAATCCTCACCCCTGAGGATTGAACTGCAAGATGGCAAAGGGCCATATACACTCACCACTGTGTCTTCAGCATCAAGCATAGTGCCTGGCACTTAGTAGACAGAAAGCAATAAATGTTGGTTAAAAGTAATTAACGTCATCCACATATTTATAAATATGAATAAGACACATGCCAAAGTTGGCTTTCATGCGAGTTATCCAGAAAGTCCTCTTGTGTCGTGCTTTTCAGAGTTTATTAGGTCAAAAAGCATGCCTTGATTTCAAATGTTTATCTGGCTCATATTTTTAAAAATTGCAAAATAGTAGACTACCCAGTTTTCATTTTGTCTGTCTTATTTCCTACAAATTTTAACTACTTATTTCTCCTACCTAGTGACTAATCCTTAATCCAACCCCCACCCTTTATCTCTGATGTCTCTTATTCTCAGTAGGTGGAGAATGAAGCCGCACAGAGCTGCATGCCTATGTGGGCCAAGCCGGGGCACTCATGGGGTTAAAAGCACTGCAGTAATATTAAGCACATGTTTCAAGTCAGCAGGGTGCCAGCCTGAGATGTCCTCAAAGCCTAATTTGATAGATATTATGCCATACACTGCTGCAAGTAGTAATGAAGAAAGTAAAAATTTTATGGATGAGCAAAATAGGAGCTCTCATGGATGGAGTGTTTTTAAATCAGGTGTATAATTTACCCAGTGTCAGACCACATGTAGAGTGCATTACTCAATTGAACTTACGAGCAGATAGGAAAGCAGTTTCTTTTAATAAGCACTTCTTCAACTTATTGGCTCTACAATTACTTGCACCAAATTACCAGCAGCTGCTGCCTGTTTGGTATTTTATCCTAGACAAGGAGTTACATTAGTTTCTAATCAACAAGCCATTCAAGGACTCTTTATAATTTTTAGCTTAATTCCACTTTTATTTGGAACTTATTAATTGAAATATCTAGTATTTTCATGATGGTATCTATTCAATTGTTGAGGTAAAGGGGAAAAGGGAGGGTGGATACTCCCAAACTTATTTATGATATATGTAACATCATAAAAACTCCACCAAGTTCGCATTACCTTATAGACTGAATATTGCCATTTTAATAGCTTTTGTAAAAATATTGATACTGTATTTACCCATCTACATGTTTAGAGTCAATAATTGTTTTATGTCTATACATAGTATAGCTCCATTGAATATCGGTTAACTGCACCTTTGAGCATTAACCAATTCAGCAGTAGATTCAATACAGAGCTTCTCAGTTTCAGCACTATTGACATTCTGGGCTGACTCCCATTGTGGGGGATGTCCTGGCATTGCTGATTAGCAATGGCATTGCTGTTTAGCAGGATTCCTGGCTTCTACCCACTAGATGCCAGTGGCACTCTTCCACCTCCAACTGTCAGTTATGACCACCAATAAAGGCGAGTAGGCACTGTCAAATCACCAGAGGTTATTTAGGAGATTTGAGGATATTAAGGAGAAAGGGCTTCAAAAACTGTTATAAGAGGAACAATTTCAAATTATTTGTTAAAGACTTTTCAAAGTATTCCTACGAAGACTGTTTGTGTGCACACTAGTTCAGAACTGCCTACTGTACGTGTGAAGGAATTTAATTATGCAAAATAAAATTATTCTGTTTTAAGACCCTATTTTGAGGCTACTTGCAGAGCCAAATGCAAAAGTTAATGACTTTTAAAAACATAGAACAAGAACTGCTTGCAGCTAAATAAAATAAACATCTGAAGAATTACTCTCACTGGAGGAAAGACCTATTGACTAAGTTTAGAGAAGTATAATATTTTTATGTCAACAGAGACAAGAATATCTAATTCAAAAAGTTTGTCCTTTCTTTGAAATTGTTATAAGTTACCTCCAGCGTTAAATTGTGAAACAGGTAGGAGCAAGTGAACGATAATGTCTTCAAGTCCAAAAATTGCTAAATCAAGTTCAAGATTTTCCTTAGGGCTTTCAAATCCACACTTGTTTTTTCTAAAGGCCATAATCAAAACTAGTGTCAAGAACCCTTAGAGTACCTACATACATGCTGAAGAACCACAAAAGTGAAAGAAAATTAGATTCCCACCTCAAAGTGTCCTTCACTAAGAATTTATCATCTATCATCTTCCATCTAGTCGTATGTTGAAAGATCTAAATAACATACAGTTGAAAGCAGGACCTTCCTAGTGTAACATAGAACCTTAAAGTGAGGGATTTTAAAAGTCATTGAGTACTTACATAGTTTCTTGTGGGATGAAGAGAGAAGAGAAGAGAAAAATAAACAACAGAAGTAATTTAGACCTGCCAGGGCTCCTTCTTAACTCCATGGTAATTAGATATCCACAACAGCTTCTCAGACTTTAATGTATACATGAGTCACCTCAGCATCACATTAAGATGTCAGTTCTGACTGAGTCTGTCTAGAGTGGGAGCCTCAAAGTCCACTTTTCTAAAAAAGAAATTCCCAGGTGATATCAACGTGCTGGTCCATGGATCAGACTTTGAAGAGCAAGGATTTGCCTACAACATCCCTACCAGTTAGTCATGAAGCCTGAGCTTGAACATTCTTAGGGGGAGTTATATCTTATATAATACATCTTACATCTTATATAATGACAGAACGTTCTAACCATGAAAAATACTAAGAGATTTCCACATCTATTGAAATCTTCCTTCTCAGATTCTTTCTAGAACTGGTGCCGAGACCATGGGAAACATCAGGGGCTAGCTTGAGGAAAATGTTACATAGTCAAGCAAAACTCCCAAGAAAAAACCAGCTAGGTCTCAATTCCTTGCGGTCAATTCAAGCTGAATTTCTTTGTACTAATAGTTTATCAAATTTAAAAAAAAGCAGTGGAATCTTCATATGGAGATACAGACCATACCTTTTTTTTAAATAGCAATTTTACTTTATCCCAACTTTTATTTTAGAATCGGGGGTACATGTACAGATGTGTTACATACACTGTGCATTGCTGAAGACACCATGTTTTCACAGTTTCTGTGATAGTCTAAGGATATATTCTCTTCTTACCACTGTGTCAACATGATTCCAATTAAATACTGAAAAACAGAAAACCATCTTACTTCCAGCAAAAGTTCTGCAGTGATAGCCCAACCCTATAGGGAAATCAAACTTATCATCAGATTTTTCAGGTAACTTTGGTATATGTTGACCACAGTGGCAAGAATATATCATAAGTCTGTTATTTTATAAGGAATTAGGGGCAAGCACATTATCAAGTTAATAGAGCCACTTCTTTTCTCTGAGACAAAAAAGAACATGTCCTCCAATCACCTAAAAGAGTCAAAGAACTTTCAGTTCCCAGCAGCCTCAGATGCACAGCCTTGAAGTCAGACCTATAAAAACACAGTGAGTTGTTGATTATAGTTTTTAGGTAATCCAGATCCTCTATTTTACACTTGTGGTTTTATTTCAGTCTATTTATATGGATTAGTGTTCTTCCTAGCTAGGAGAAGTAAAACTCAATAGCTTCAAACAAAGAGCTAACATGATTCTGATGTCATTTCATGATTTTGGGATCACTTTAAATATTCAAAATATTTGATAACAGGTAACACTTTGGCTTTGAGCATTCAGACTGAAGTTTCAACTAATCAAAATGAACATTATCTGCAAAAAGCCATCAACATGGCTATACGGGTGCATGCTGGCTGCATTTTAGCCTACTCTTGAACATGAAGACAGGAATCCCCACAGAACAGTGTTACACCATAAAGCAGTTTTATCACAGTTAAACTTATATTAGGAAACATCTTTACTCAAGATAAGAATAAAAGTGTAGTTTCCTCCAAAGTAAAGTTCTTTGTGAATCATCACTGAAGCCAATCATATTTAACACATTTATAAATGTTCAGAAAGCTCAAATTTATTCCATATTAAAGCTAAAGATTTATAGCTAAGGGAAAAGGTAATATATAGGTAGGAAAATCTTACCAATTTGTACAAGTCACTAGAAATGTAATAACTAGACTTCAACTTAGTAAGTACAAGGTAACATATTTTATGAGAAATAGCGTAGTAAAATGAATGGCTCTGAGCTATTAGCTTCAGGCAGGGAAAGCACATACCTAGAAGTCATTGTTAGCTCTGTAAGAATACTGACTGAATTGTCTTTTGGGTTAAAACATGAAGAAAATGTAAATGCACACAGAATACTAGAAACCCAATGAAACTAGCATTGTATAAATTTCCAGTGTATGTATTTTTTGAATGTCACATGAGATTATGGTCGCCACATCTCAAATAATAATATAAAGCACAAGCAACAAAGGAAATAGCAACTAACATGGGGAGTAGAGTGTTGCTATTTGAGACATATCAAAATGTTAGCCTCTTCAGCTTGGAAAGGGAAATGTTGAATGAGGAACTTGATTACAATTTCCACAATTATAGATTATCTGAATAATATGATCCAGGCTTGTTCCCTAACAGAATGGTGGAGGAGCATATTTTGAAACTTCAGCAAGCTCAGTTTAGGACACTAGAAGAAGGAGTGGTTAGCAGCTTAACTTCACCAGCATCATCTATCCCCTGCCCACCCTCTCCCACTCACCGCCTCCCACAAGACTTAAAATAAGAAGGAAGTAAAAGCCTCACGCAGGAGTTCATTTATCTGTTCAGTGCCAAGCACTAGGCTAAGAGCTGGGCCATGAAAAATAAATTAAAAGATATATGGCTTCTGCTCTGTGAACTGGAAAACCAACTGGCATTAGTTAACTGAATGAAGTGACTGAATGAAGAGCAGAACAATCACACACATGGTATAAAGCCACAACTGACATCAGTGCTGCAAGAAGGGCACACAGTACCATGACAGCATCTAGCAGTGGGCCTTGACCTAACTTGGGAGAAGGCCATTGTTTGAAAGTGTGATGTCCTTAAGTACGGGTAGAATTTGAAATAACTAGTTTTTAAAAATGAGAAATGGCTACCAATTAAAGCCAGACTATCCTTTAACTTTCAGGGAACTCTGAAGCATCCAATTATATTAATGCTCATACCCACTTCAATGAAAAGTGCCTGAAAGACAAACTTCTGGAATCTCCAATGACAACAAACACCAGGTGAATGACCCAGAGGCTAATCTCGAAATAAAAACTTGTATAGCCACAAACCATACAGAATTCATTGGCATGTCCCCTGTGGAGATATTCATTCCTTCCTTCCTTCCTTCCTTCCATCCTTCTTTTCTTCCTTTCCTTTCTTTCTTTTGAAATGGAGTTTTGCTCTTGTCGCCTGAGCTGGAGTGCAACAACCTCCACTTCCCAGGTTCAAGCGATTATCCTGCCTCAGCCTCCCGAGTAGCTGGGATTACAGGTGCACATCACAATATCCAGCTAATTTTTTGTATTTTTAGTAAAAACAAGGTTTCACCATGTTAGCCACGCTGGCCTCAAACTCCTGACCTCAGGTAATCCACCTGCCTCAGCCTCCCAAAGTGCTGAGATTACAGATGTGAGTCACTGCACCCAGCCCCCAGTAGAGATTTCTAATAAAAATATTTTCTGAATTATGTGTCCCATTCCCAGAATATTGTTGGCCCATTTGAATGGTTAAATATATTACCACACTTTATGAAGCACAGAACCAGTTAACTTTTCTCTAAAAATTCAATGGTTCCTTTAGTCTCCAATGAAAATTAATAAAATTTGATACAGCCATCCTAACACTTTCTAGTTTTTACCACACTTTATGAAGCACAGAACCAGTTAACTTTTCTCTAAAAATTCAATGGTTCCTTTAGTCTCCAATGAAAATTAGTAAAATTTGATACAGCCATCCTAACACTTTCTAGTTTGACTTATATTGTAATTAGTGATAAAATGTCCGTCTTGCTACCAGAGTGTGAATGTGTGGCAGAGGCACACTTTTCATTTGTGCATTCCTAACAGAAAGCACAGGACCTTGCTCATAATAGGCAATTGATAAATGTTTGTTGACTTGAAAGACAATAGTGAAGGCTTTAATTTATCTAACACAAGTCATTGACTAACCATCATTATCTACTTCATTTGTGTTCCTGAACATTGACATTTAAGGATACACCAGAGCCCTCCCAAACAGGAACACAGCCCTGCTCTCAAGCTTGACAGGGCTGTCTTTATCATCTGATGCCCTCAATTCCAGAAAAGCCGCCTTCTTCCCAAACATAGTCATTACATCCAAGTACACATTTCAGGGGTGCTAAAATGTTGGCTTTGAACTTCAACCAAAGCCATTTTAGTTCCTTTACTCCTATTTCTCTTCAAAGACACCACTCTGCAGTTAGCGAAATTCTACTCAGATTGATGACTGCCAGCCTGATCTGCAATCCTGTACCTCTCCATCACATATACAGTCATGCATCCCCTAGCAGTGTTTCTGTCAAGAATAGACCACACACATAGACACAATGTTGTTCCTATAGGATTATAACACAGTATTTTTACTATACCTTTTCTAGGGTTAGATACACAAATATCTGTTACAAATAGGAGCAACAGGCTATACACGATAGCCTAGGTGTGTAATAGGCTATACTCTCTAGGTTTTTGTAACTACACTCTGTGATGTTCATATAATGACAAAATCACCTAATGATGTATTTCTCAGAATATATTCCCATAATTAAATGGCACATGACTGTCTATATTTATTGTACTTATTTCCTATTTATTGCATATCTCCCCCACTACACTGTAGATTTTAACCGAGTTTATTCACTACTCAACCACTGGAACATTTACTCACACGATCTGCCATGTAATTAGTACTCTGCAAACATCTGTTAACAGAGTACTTACAGAGTAAGTAAATGAATTCAGTATCCACAAGGGCCTACGATATGCCCAGAACTGAACCCATTATTTCTTGCTTATTTCTCTCACAAATGCATGTTCTACTTTTTATCATAACATAGTTTATTCAACCAATCTCCCAAACCAGAACTTGGAAACGATTCTATAGCCTCTCATATTTCATTCTCCACAACCCATCAAGCAAGTGTGGTCAGTTCTGCCACTTAAACATTTATTGGACCTATTCAGTGTCCTCCATTCCTACAGCCAATTTTCTAATTCAGGCCACCATCACCTCCCGTGATTACTGGAAAAGCTTTATAACAGCTCTTATGGCTTTTATTTTGTCCCCCTCAATTCCATCCTCTACACTGAAATCAGAGGTATCTTTTTGAAAGTGTGAATCTTATTGTGTCATCCACAACATTAAACCCACGACTGGTTCTTCAGCAAAGCCTTCAGGATAAAATCTTCCTCTTTAATGGTTTATAACCCTTGTCTTGATCTGCCCTAGAACAGTGGTTGGCAAATTTAACCATTTCAACTCCCTAGCTAATTAGGCTCTATTACTGCTAAGGTCTTCCCACATGTTCTTACCTCCACCTGGAATACAGTCCTCACCAGTAACTCCACTCATCCTTTTGTTCACAACTTGGAACACACTTCCTTTGAGAAGTCTTTTCTGATTTATGGCATTGGGTAGGTCCTCCACCTAAATGCTTCCAAAGATCCCTGTGCTCATTAAGGTTCCATCACCATCCCTGAGAGCATTGTTTCATAAAGTAAAAGCTTGTGGTTCTTGTGAATTTATGCCTTCATCCATCTCTTCTATCCTCTCGCAGGTAAAGAACAAAAAGAAGAAAGATAAAGAGATGCCCATTTGCTGAAGACAAAGGAAGGGTTTTCCTGTAGGTGTCCTCTGCAGGTGACAAGACAGGTCTGAGCAGCTCTGTGATCATGGGCCAATGTGAAAATAGTGAGGACAAATCCTTCTGATGCCTTTTTCCCCAAAACATGTTAGAATTTTATAAATACATCATCTTGAATTTCTCAGAGAATTTGTAAGCTGGGAATTACTGTTACTGCTTTGTTCTCCTTAGAAGTAAAGCTCAATTTATTTATGTTTCTAATTTACCTAAGGACTTTTGTAACTGACCCCCATTTTAAAATACATAAGTAGATATTTTGGGAAACTGAGAAGTACAGTTTTCATCTCTCTGCATGACTGTTTCATAAGCCTTACAGAAAGTCACAGAAAGCAAGAAGATAAGTCATTTTAAAAAGTCAAACTAGTATTCATTATAGCAAAAGATCTGGTTAATTTTAAGTGAACAATCACAAACTAATCATTGTAATTTCTGCAGAAAACCGAACCAGGCCTGAGTTTACAAGGAAAACTTGCCTGTTTTCTCATGTGTGCCATTGTTTGGTTGTGAGTGCTCAAGACTGAGGTGGAATGGTCCCATGATCTTCTTTTGAAACTCAAAAGGCATGGGAATAATCAGTAGAAAGAAAGCTAAGGGGACCCTACAGATATATTTAAAGTCTAAATTGAAATCACATGGTATTTAGCCCATCTCATTTCATCCCCTATTCATTTAAAATGTCACAATGATTCTAATAATTTTTAAAATAGCTAGTGATTTCATTTCTTAGGGTATAATTATGTAAACAGTATATGAAAAGATTATACAAAGGTAAGCACATCAAAGAGGTTTGTCATCTTCATGAAACAAGCAGATATACTCATTTTGTTTTATTAATCTTCCCATCAACAGAGAGAAAACAAAGTTCTACCTGTGGAAATTAGTGTGTTAAATAAAGTCTTATAAAAATATCACTCTGAGGTACTGCATATGTGGTTGACCCTTTCAACTTCTCTGTACTGTTAAATACTGCATTGCTTTTATCAAAGCATTTACTAATAATGTCCTTCTCTGTATGTTCTTCACTAAATTATGAATTGCAAATCCTTGGGCTCAAGAAAGGATCTTGAGAACACGTAGACCAAGTTTTAGGCAAAATATACCTCAAATCAAAATGATTATGAACATGACCTATGTTTAAACATTAGCAAAGGGGCACAGTTCATCAAAGGAAACTGAGATAGAATTGACAGATTTAACAAACAAAAATGCAGGACACCAGTTAAGTTTGAATTGCAGGTAAAAAAAAAACAACAACTTTTCTTTTAGTATGAATATGTCCCATGCAGTATTTGAGGGACATTTATCATTGAGAAGTATTCCCTGTTTATCTGAAATTCAAATTGAACAGGATGTCCTGTATTCTGTCTGGTAACCCTAGGACTGAAACCTCACCAAAAATAAGTTCTGTCAGATGACTGAATTTCTCTGTTATAGATTGCCATAGCTGAGATCATTCATCCGAGAGAGAGTGATCGTAAGTTGACCACTTCAGGTTAATTAAGAACTCATTGTTGGTCAAGTTGTCAAAAGTCAATATTTCTGTCTCCAGTGTGACAGTCAATTCAATCAATATAAATTTTTTAAAAAGATTTTAAACAACTTTTTGTAATTATTTTTCTCTAATAACCTAGAAACATGATGGTGATCATTTCATTTCCCATATGAGATTACCTTTAATGAATAATATACAACCTTTTGTTAATTTAAAAATATAAAACCTGAACTTTATGAAAGCTAACCTTAAAGATAAAGCAGTGTATTTTTAGTAATATATAATTTGCTTGTACATTTTTAATATACCAAATGTATCATCCTGACTCCCAAATTCACTTATCTTCAATATTTCTCCTCTCACAGAATAAAATAATACCCTACCTGGCCAGGTCAGAATTAGGAATTATTTTCAATTCTTTTACATTTAATCAAGATATTTTATTTAAAACAAAACAAAACAAAATTACGGGCCTGGGACAGGTCTGGTTTCTGTGTGCAGGCTGCCTGAATCCAAACCTGGCACTGTTAGCTGGGCACTGTGGGAGTAAGACCAGCCTCTTCAACTGCATGAGAGCTGGGTGAGGTCTTTTGCTACTAGCTGTCCCCATTTCCCTGGCAAACAATACTGCTAAGCAGACGCAGCAGTATGTTCCTCTGGAACATAACCCCGTTGGCCTGAGAACCACGCACTCCCAAGCCCATAGTGGCCACAGCAAGCCCTGCCCAAGAAGAGTCTGATCTCAGACCTGCCTAGTCCTGCCCCTACTTGGTGGTTTTTCTCTACCCACCCTGGTGGCCCAACACAAAAGACATAAAGTCCTGGGAGCTTTATGGTCCTGCCCATTGCTTAAGAAGCAGACTACTTTCCCTGGCCAACTTAGGGCAAGCTCAAATCCCACTGCTACTACCATAGCTGGTGCTCTCTTGCAAGCACCACCTCCTAGCTGGAGGCCAACCAACTCAGACCATTACAGCAACTTATGACAGAATAACCTTGCTCCCAGGAAAGAGAAAACAACAGTTAATTCCACTGCCTGCAACATCCTGGCTAACCAGAGGTCCTGAGTCTGTCCATATAACTTCACTGCTAGCATAACCAGTGTTCAAGAAAGCCAGCACACTAAACCTATCTACACCTAAGGAATCTCCTCACTCCCCTGCCACCTCCACCAGAGCAGGTGCTGGTATCCTCGGCCGGGAGATCTGAAGAACGACCACATCACTGGACTCTTTGAAGATATTCCCCAGCAGCAGACTGAAGGCTTGTAGCCCCAGTGGGTGGCTACACACAGAGGAGCTCTCAGGGAGCCCCATCCCTAGGGGAAGGGAGAGAGCACCACATCAAGGGATCACCCCATGGGACAAAAGAATCTAAACAGTGGGCCTTGAGTTCCAGATCTTTCCACTGATGGATAGTTTCTCACAGCAGAGATACAACTGCAGTGCTAGGCACAGTAGGGGAAGTCTACACCTCTATCGCAACAGGCAGGCTGCCTTTGTGATCATAAAGGGCCTTGGAAAAGGGGTCCTAGTTCCCCTGACATTCCACTGCAGACACAGCTGGGGCTGCCCCAACGGGAATACAGCATGGAGGCACCTATAGGCAGCCTTTCTGGAAAAATCCAGGGTGAATGCAGCCCCATAGCAGCAGTGTCCGAAGATTCAGGCCTGCATGACAGGCAGAGTCACAATTCTTCCCTACTCGGAACATCAACATTCCTATAGATGAAAAGGAGTGCATGACTGATCTGAACAGCTGAAACGCTAGGATGGGAGTGAGACTGTGAGGTACAGCTTTCCTGCTGACCTGGCAGGGGGGCTGAGGTAGCCACCACTCTTCACCTAGATAAAACCTCAGCATGTCTAATTGAGAACTCCCCAAGCCACCCTCATCAAGGTCAGGACATCAGCTCACTATTGGGTATTATATAAACCCACCTACCTTAGCCACGACTGGTGCCTACCCAGGGTTACCTTCCCTATTGGCATGAAATCTGACTCATCAACTCGATAAATAAAACACTGGAAAAAAAATTAAATAGAGCATACACCCCTAGAGAACAAGATAAGCTTCAGGAGATCCCTGCCATTCCAACTCCATAGGAGACAGTGAACTCACCCACACACCAAGAATATAACTACTACATCTTGCATGGGGGAAGCACACGAAGGCTTTCTATAACTAAGGAATTCATACAGAGTCTTCACCCCTATAGCTCCAATAAGTCAAATTAGGCTAAAATAAACACTAAAATCTGATCCTTAAGAGGGGAAAAAATTAAATTAAAAAAAAACAGTCCAATGAGAAGTAAATTCAAGAACAATCTGAAGAAATACTCTACCAAAATGAAAAGAATCCAGAAAAGTAATTCTGGTAATATGAAAAAATGGGGTTCTAAGTATTCCCTTTGAAATCTGGCACAAGACAAGGATGCCCTCTCTCACCACTCCTATTCAATATAGTATTTTGGAAGTTCTAGCCAGAGCAATTGGGCAATAAAAAGAAATAAAGCATATTCAATTAGGAAAAGAGGAAGCCAAATTGTCTCTATTTGCAGATGACATGATTGTATATTTAGAAGACCCCATTGTCTCAGCCCAAAATCTCCTGAAACTGATAAGCAAATTCAGCAAAGTCTCAGCATATAAAATCAATGTGCAGAAATCACAAGCATTTCTATACACCAATAACAGACAAAGAGAGCCAAATCAAAAGTGAACTCCCATTCACAATTGCTACAAAGCGAATAAAATACCTAGGAGTATAACTGACAAAGGATATAAAGGACCTCTTCAAGGAGAACTACAAACCACTGCTCAATGAAATAAGAGAGAACACAAACAGATGGAAAAACATTCGATGCTTATGGTTGGGAAGAATCAACATCATGAAAATGGCCATACTGTCCAAAGTAATTTATAGATTCAGCGCAATCTCCATCAAGCTTCCAATGACCTTCTTCACAGAACTGGAAAAAAGCACCTCAAACTTCATATGGAACTAAAAGAGGGCATGCATTGCCAAAACAATCCTAAGCAAAAAGAACAAAGCTGGAGGCATCATGTTGCCTGACTTCAAACTATACTACAAGGCCACAGTAATCAAAACAGCACGGTACTGTTACCAAAACAGATATAGAACAATGGAACAGAACAGAGGCCTCAGAAGCAATACCACACATCTACAGTCATCTGATCTTTGACAAACCTGAGAAAAACAAGCAATGGGGAAAAGACTCCCTGTTTAATAAATGGTGTTGGGAAACCTGGCTAGCAATGTGCAGAAAGCAGAAACTGGACCGCTTCCTGACACCTTACACTAAAATTAACTCCGGATGGATTAAAGATCTAAACATAAGACCTAACAACATAAAAACCTTAGAAGAAAACCTCAGCAAAACCATTCAGGACATAGGCATAGGAAAGGACTTCATGCCTAAAACACCAAAAGCAATGGCAACAAAAGCCAAAATAAACAAATGGGATCTAATTAAACTCCAGAGCTTCTGTACATCAAAGGAAACAATCATTAGAGTGAATCAGCAACCAACAGAATGGGAAAAAATATTTGTAATCTACCCATCTGACAAAGGGCTAATATCCAGAATCTACAAAGAACTAAAACAGATTTACAAGAAAAAACAAACAAGTCCATTCAAAAGTGGGCAAAGGATATGAAAGACACTTTACAAAAGAAGACATCTAGGAGGCCAACAAACATGAAACAATGCTTATCATCACTGGTCCTTAGAGAAATGCAAATCAAAACCACATTGAGATACCATCTCACACCATTTAGAATGGCAATTGTTAAAAAATCTAGAGACAACAGATGCTGGAGAGGATGTGAAGAAATAGAACTTTTACACTGTTCTTGGGAGTGCAAATTAGTGCAACCATTGTGGAAGACAGAGTGGCAATTCCTCAAGGACCTAGAAATAGAAATACCATTTGACCCAGCAATCCCATTACTGAGTATATACCCAAAGAATTATAAATTATTATATTATAAAGACACATATGTTCATTGTGGCACTGTTTACAATAGCAAAGACAGGGAACCAACCCAAATGTCCATCAACAATAGACTGGATAAAGAAAATGTGGCACATATACACCATGGAATACTATGCAGCCATAAAAAATGATGAATTCGTGTCCTTCATAGGGACATGGATGAATCTGGAAACCATCATTCTCAGCAAACTGACACAAGAACAGAAAATCAAACACCACATGTTCTCACTCATAGGCAGGTGTTCAACAATTAGAACATGTGGACACAGGGAGGGGAGCATCACACACTGTGGTCAGTTGCAGGAGACTAAGGGAGGGACAATGGTGGGTGGGGAGGGATAACATGGGGAGAAATACCAGATACAGGTGATGGGTGGATGAAGGCAGCAAATCACCTTGCCATGTATGTACCTATGCAACAATCCTGCATGATCTGCACATGTACCCCAGAACCTAAAGTACAATGATAGACCACAAAAAAAGTCTCAATAAATTTAAGAAAATCAAAATGATATCATGTATTAACTCAGACCACAATTGAATAAAACTGGAAATTAACTCCAAAGGAAACCCTCAAAACTAAACAAATACATGAAAATTAAATGATCTGCTCTTGAATAGTTTTTGGGCTAACAATGAAACCAAGATGGAAATTCAAAAATTCTTTGAACTGAATAATAGCGACATACTTATCAAAACCTCTAGGATACAGCAAAAGCAGTGCTAAGAGGAAACTTCATAGCATTAAATGCCTACATCAAAAAGTCTGAAGAGCACAAATAAATAAACTAATGTCACACCTCAAGGAACTAGAGGGAAAAAAACAAACCAAACACAAATACAGCCGAAGAAAAGAAATAAAAAAGATCAGAGCAGAACTCAATGAAATTGAAACAAACAAAAATACAAAAGATAAAACAAAAAGTTGATTTTTCAAAAAGATAAAGAAAAGTGACTACTAGTGAGATTAACCAAGGAAAGAAGAGAGAAGATACAAATAAGCACTATAAGAAACCAAACAGGAGATATTACAACAAAGATCATTCAAAGCTGTTACGAACACCTTTACATGCTCAATCTAGAAAATCTAGAGGAGATGGATAAATTCTTGGAAATATACAACCCTTCTGGATTAAATCAGGAAGAAATAGGAAACCCTGATCAGACCAGTAACACGTAGCAAGATTGAAACAGTAATTTAAAAAAATTGCCAACAAAAAAAATGTCCAGGGGCGGATGGATTCACAGCTGAATTTTATGCGACCTTAAAGAAAAATTGATACCAATCCTACTGATACTATTCCAAAAGACAGAGAAAGAGAGAATCCTCCCCAAATCATTCTAAGAAGCCAATATCACTCTAATACCAAAACCAGGAAAGAACATAACAAAAAGAAAACTACAGACCAATATCTCTGATAAACACAGAAGCAAAAATCCTCAACAAAAATGTATAGAGAAGATAATGTATCATGATCAAGTGGGTTTCATACCAGCAAAGGTTTAACATATGCAAGTCAATAAATGTTATACATCACATAAAGAAAATTAAAAATAAAAATCATATAATCATCTCAATAAATGCAGAAAAAGCATTTGACAAAACCTAGCATCCCTTTATAATTAAAACCCTCAGCAAAACTGGCATTGAAGGGACATACTTCAAAGTAATAAAAACCATATATGACAAACCCACAGCCAATATCACACGGAATGGGGAAAAGTGGGAAGATGGGCACCCTTGTCTTATTCCAGTTCTCAGGGCAAAGCAGTCACTTCTATTCAACATAGTACTGGAAGACCTGGCCAGAACAATTAGACGAGAGAAAGAAACAAAGGGCATCCAAACTGGAAAACAGAAACTCAAATTGTCACTGTTCACTAATGATGACTATACACCTAGAAAACCCTGAAGACTCATCCAAAAACCTCCTAGGTCTGATAAATGAATTCAGTAAAGTTTCAGGATACAAAATCAATGTACACAAATCAGTAACACTGCTATACACCAATGACCAAGCTGACAATAAAATCAAGAGCTCAGTCCCTTTTATGGCAGTTGCAAAAAAATAAAATACCTAGGAATACAGTTAACCAAGGAGGCGAAAGATCTGTACAAGAAAAATTACAAAACACTGCTGGAAGAAATTATAGATGACACAAACAATTGGAAACACATCTCGCAGTCATGAATGGGTAGAATATTGTAAAAATGACCATACCACCAAAAACGATCTACAAATGTAGTGCAATTCCCATCAAAATACCACCATCATTCTTCACAGAACTAGAAAAATCAATCCTAAAATTCATATGAAGCCAAAAAAGAGCCCACATCGTGAAAGCAAATACTAAGCAAAAAGAACAAATCTGGAAGCTTTGTATTACCTGACTTCAAGCTGTACAAAGACTATAGTTACCAAAATGGGATGGTACTAATATAAACATAGGCACGGAACAGAATCGAGAATGCAGAAATAAAGCCAATGCTTACAGCCAACTAATCTTCAACAAAGCATGCAAAAACAAAAAGCAGGGAAAGGACACCCTATTCAACAAATGGCTCTGGGATTACTGACAAGTTACATGCAGGAAAATGAAACTGGATCCTTATCTCTCACCTTATACAAAAATCAACCCAAGATAAATCAAAGACTTAAATCTAAGGCCTGAAACCATAAAAATTCTAGAAAAACTGGCAAAGAATTCATGACTAAGAACCCAAAGCAAATGCAACAAAAACAAAAATAACTAGATGGGACTTAATTCAACTAAAAGACTTCTGCAAAGCAAAAGAAATAATCAGCAGAGTATACAGACAACCCACAGAGTAAGAGAAAATATTCACAAACTATGCATCCAACAAAGGACTAATATCCAGAATCTACAAGAAACTCAAACAAAACAGCAAGAAAAAAAATAACCCCCATCAAAAAGTGGGCTAAGGACATGAATAGGCAGTTCTCAAACAAAGATACACAAATGGCCAACAATCATATAAAAGGATGCTCAACATCACTATCAGAGAAGTGCAAATTATAACCAGAATGAGATACCACCTTACTCCTTCAGGAATGGCCACAATTTAAAAATAAAAAGTAAGAGATGTTGGGATGGACATGGTGAAAAGGAAACACTTTTGCACGGCTGGTGGGAATATAAACTAGTACAACCACTGTGGAAAACAAGATGAAGATCCCTTAAAGAACTGAAAGTAGAACTACCATTCAATCCAGCAATCCCCCTACTGGGTATCTACCCAAAGGAAAAGAAGTCATTATATTACAAAGACACTTGCACATGCATGTTTTTTTATAGTAGCACAATTTGTAATTGGAGAAATATGGATCCAAGCTAAATGCCCATCAATTGAGTGGATAAAGAAAATGTGGTATAAATACACTATGGGATACTACTCAGCCATAAAAAGGAATGAAATAATGGCATTTGCAGCAACCTGGACAGAGCTGGAGACCATTATTCTATGTGAAGTGTCTCAGGAATGAAAAACCAAATATAGCATGTTCTTACTTATAAGTGGGAGCTAAACTATACAGATTCAAAGGCATAAGGAGGATACAATGGACTTTTGGGACTTGGGGAGAAGGGTGGGAGAGAGATGAGGGATAAAAGACTACACACTGGGCACAGTGTACACTGCTTGGATGACAGGTGCACCAAAACCTCAGAAATCATCACTAAAGAACTTTTCCATGTGATTGAAAACTACCTGTTCCCCCAAACTATTGAAATAAACATTTTTAAAAATTATTGAGTATTTATTCTATTTACCAATATTACCATATGAAGTATTTGTTATGCCAGTGCAATAAGATTTTAACATTCATTTTCTTGTCTGGGGCAACAACTCAATGAAATGGAAACTGTATTAGTGTTCTCCAGAGAAACAGAGCCAGTATATATCTATATCTAGCTATATAAGAAAGAGAGATATTACTATGAAAATTCATTGACATGATTATGCAAGCTGGAAAACTGATGGTACAATACAGTCTGAACCCAAACACCTGAGAACCAGGAAGTCACTGAGGGAAGTCTCAGCATCTGAAGGCTCTAAAACCAAGAATTCTGATGTATGAGGGCAGGAGAAGGTGAACAGCGAGAGGGAATTTGTCCTTCCTCAGCCTTTAGTTCTATCTGGGCCCTCAACAGATTGGATGATGCCCACTCACATTGGTGAGGGTGATCTCCTGTATTCAGTCTACTGATTCACATGCTAATCTCTTCTAGAAACACCCTCGCAGACACACCTAGAAATGTTTTGCTACCTATCTGGGCATCCCTTAGCCCAGCCAAGTTAACACATAAAATTAACCATCAGAGAAATATTATGCACCCTATTCTAGAGATGAAAAAAACTGAAGCACACAGATGAATGCTTTAAGTTGACATCATTAAGCAGTAACAGAGCCAGGACTGCAATGTAGGTCTATCTTACTATGTTAACTCCACACACCTGGTTAATCACGAAATTCTATCAATTCTACTTCTTGAATATCTTTCAAGAACTTTCTCTTCATTGCATCTTAATTCAGGCATTTTTCAGTCCTCTTATTCAGTCATCAATCTTGTATTCTGTGTTACTTTCCCAGGGCTGCATAACAAAATGCCACAAACTGGATGGCGTAAACAACAGAAATGTATTGTCTCACAGTTCTGTCGGTCAGAAGTTCAAGAGTAATAGGTCAACAGGGGCGGTGTGGTGGCTTATGCCTGTAATCCCAACACTTTGGGAGGCCAAGGCAGGTGGATAACCCGAGGTTGAGAGTTCGAGAGCAGCCTAACCAACATAGAGAAACCCCATCTCCACTGAAAATAAAAACTAGTCAGGCATGATGGCACATGCCTGTAATCCCAGCTACTCAAGAGGCTGAGGCAGGAGAATCACCTGAACCTGGGAGGCAGAGGTTGCAGTGAGCCAAGATCTTGCCATTGCACTCCAGCCTGGGCAACAAGAGTGAAACTCCGTCTCAAAAAAAAGGTCAACAGGATCGGTTGTTTCTGATGGCTGTGAGGGAAGAATCCAGGCCCCTCCCCTGGACTTGTAGATGGCTGTCTTCTCCCTGTGTCTCTTCACATCATCTTCCCTTTATGTGTGTCTATCTCTGTGAACAAGTCACTTTTTAAAAAATAAGGACACCAGCCATATTGGCTTAGGGGACCACCGTACTTCAGTAAAAACTCATAAATTACATCTGCCCCTATTTCCAAACAGAGGTACTGGAGATTAGGAATTCAACCATCGCTTTTAAAAGGGAACACAATTCAACCCATAACAAGTCCCTTTTAATCTTTCTCCATCTCACACTGAAGTGCTTTTGCTAAAATTCCAACCTAATCCTGTCACTCTCTTGCTTCTAGAGTTTCAAGGACAGGCCACAGCTTTCAGGATAAAAGCTAAATTTAGGGAGTATGGGAATAATGGGGTTCCTTACCATTCCGTGGTGGTATTCTGTGTCAGCACTCCAGCTTCATTGCTAGCTTCTTTTCTCTGTCTTTGTTTAGCTCTTGGACTTTAAAGTTTCAGATACACAATAAATGTGATTTGCTCTCTTCCACCTCCAGACCCTTGCTGGAACTCAGTCTACCCTGAATGCCCTGAATGCTGCATCCTTCTCCCTCATCTCACATTTGAGTCTCAACCCACAAAGGAGGAGGAGATCCCTTTCTTTTCTTTTTCAGGAGTTTTTACAGAAAACATTCCTGGTTCCTCCATCTTGTGCCATCTGAATTGCTTGTAAAGGACAGATTTTCAACATGGTTTATTGTGAGCCATATCATATTAAAGAAGAAAAAAATCAAAGGTGTAAAGTAATGACTATCACAGACCCTAAGGTCTATAAGACCTAACTTTGGGGTAGTTATCAAGGTTGTAAATGCAACATTGATCAGAACACATTTTCCTTATGGTTTGGGTTGCTGGGCTCAGGTATCAAGTGCATACCGGTCCTTTTTATTTATTTTCCCCACCTGGGCATGGAGAGCATGATTGTGCCTTTTTTTTTTTTTTTTGAGACAAAGTCTCGCTCTGTTGCACAGGCTGGAGTGCAATGGTGCCATCTCAGTTCACTGTAACCTCCGCCTGCCAGGTTTAAGTGATTCTCCTGCCTCAGCCTCCCGAGTAGCTGGGATTACAGGAGACCACCACCACACCCAGCTAAGTTTTGTATTTTTGGTAGAGATGGGGTTTTACCATGTTGGTCAGGCTGGTCTCGAACTCCTGAGCTTGTGACACACTTACCTCAGCCTCCCAAAGTGCTGGGATTACAGGCGTGAGCCACCATGCCAGCCTGATTGTGCTTCTTATCTCAACATGAAAAACAACAGCGTAGGACCACCCTTTATCTATTTACCAGATATTGACAAGTGAATCAGGATTTTTGTGAGCCTGGCTCTTCCCATTTGATGGGAGGGAAACCCAAGTTCAGTCTCAAGCCTAACTCAGCTTCTAAGACAAAATTTACTGGAAATGTGTTTGGAAAGTTATAGGGCCTCTGCCTCTAACAATGAAGTTCATTTCTCACGTGACTATGGATCTTCATGTACGTACTCCACTGATGAGCACCTCAGAAGAGAGAAAAGGTGAGGGTTATACCAAATTTCCCAACACTTTCCTAGTTATTAGTAGACTCTATATTTATTTGAATTCACTTGGTGAATAAGTGTTCCTTGAGTACATATGTGGTGCCTGTCTCCAAGGAAATAGAATCTCTGCACTAACAACTTGATTACTGGACTGTGAACTACTTGAAGGCAAAGATGGCATCTTAATTGTCTTTATAGATGCAGCACCTGCCACAGAACCTTTGGCAAGGCACTGGAGTCATGTGTAAAAAACTCACTTCACCATGGAAAAATGGACCATTCAGCCCAAGAAGAAAAATGAACCTTCTGAGTCCTAATATGTACTATAGTATCCAATGAAAAAGCGTGGCAGAAAATGCTTATGAAATGCTCATATTCTCTACATAGAATAAACATACAGTTATGGTGTGAGATTTAACTAGATGTTAATAAAGAAGTTCCCCCAAATGTTTATAAAGGTAAAATACTCCAGTTCTCAAAGCACTCTGAGTCACAATTTCAGGCAAAATTGCTTAGACAAAGTAATGTTTTATCTTTTTAATATAATTGTAAAACTTTTTGGCAGCCATAGGAAACACTGATCATAAACCTTGTTGAGATCACCTGAAAGGCAGGGTGTTCTTTCTTGACCATATTCATTTAGCATTGCCAAACATACATATTTTACTATATTAGTGCCTTTACCATCCTTTCTGCTACTTAACATTATCCAGCAAATAACTAAATAACTCATGCTTTCTATTCTATATGTCCCAGGTTTTCAGGAAGGTATTTTATCATAAAGTTGGAAAACTCCCACCATGTGAATCTGTGTTGCAATTCTATTTGGCAAAACATAAATATGGCCTCTTAAACCCATTCATTTAATTAATAGCATTTAACTTGAAACATGTTGGTAATTCTATGGGCACCCATGGATCCACTCCAGGATGACTGCTTGGGTCAAGTGCCCATCCCTGAAAAAATTACTGTATCTAGAGCAATACGTTTTTGAATGACAGCCCTATTGGAAGGTCCACAGTGAGACAGACAGGCAAACAGAACATTTTCATGAAGGAAAGACAGTGGAGCACAGTGGAAGAAACACAGACTGGAGAATCAGTGGTTCTATAACCATCTGTAAGGACCTCCATACCTTCTCCACAAAATCAAGGTAAGTCCAGCTCCAATTCTCTTTGATCCTACATGAAACAATTAACTTTACAAGGATCTGCTAACCTACATAATTAAGTTTCTTCTTTCTTACTGAAGAGAGTAAGTAATGTTTGGCTGGAATAGAATGTTTGTGTGACTCCCAAATACAGACTTCAGCACGCTCAGATCAAGCAATACAGGAGACAAATTAGAAAGAGAATTTCCTCAAAGTCAGAATAGGTGAGACTTTAGCATCCCTTACATAACAGTACCAAGAATATCATAATGCCTAGATAGATTTTCTGCTCATAATGCCTTTCTGCTCATAATGCCTAGATAGATTTTGCTTCTTATTCAAAACCTACTGAAACTCCTGCCAGATGAAATTCAGACCTTTAGCTCATTACAATCTTGACTGTGCCTCTGCAGCTTCATCTACTCCAATGAATCCAAAGTACAGCCACATAATTTCTATGAATCACCTTTTCTTTTCACACCATTATAACATTAGTGACAATAGTAATATTTATTAAGCACCTACTATATGCCAGGCACGGCTCAGGTGCTGGAGATATAGCTGTTAACAAGACAAATGCTGCCCTCATGGAACTTGCATTTTAGGGGAGGAAACTGGCCACGATTATGTAACCAAACAAAGAATGCTCTGTGGTGAAAGGCAGCTTTAGAAATAGTGGCCAGGTGGCAACATTTAAGCTGTTACAGGAAAGACCTGGATGAAGAGGAGGAGCCCCCTTGAGAAGGTCTGTGCTCAGCACAGGGCCAGACAAATTAGATACATGATTTTTAATTCTCCCTGCAATGCTGCGCAATGTGGATGACTTTCCCCATTGTATTCTGTGAGGATAAGGAGTTTGCTCAGATTGCATGGCACAGGAGTCACTGGTCTATAACTCAAATTCCAGCCTGTCCAATTCTGCAGTACCCCCATTGGACTTCATGCCTTTCCTTTCGACTGACATGCTCTTCCCCATGCCTCTGACAGACTCTCCCCGTCATTCCAGAGGCTCAACCTTTGCAAAACTTCTCCTGGCCAACTGCACCCTGCTATCTCCCATTCTTTCCCCAGTGAAGGCACAGATCATGGTCTTTGCCTCTTTCCCACAGCTCTCTATGTGGGATGTCTCTTACAAATGATAAACACATTGGTTGTAATTTTCCATTTACATATCAGATTTCTCTCCTTGAGTGGTAGCTCCTTCAGGCCAGGACCCACTTCCTAGTAATAAAAATATCCCCAGATTTGCCCAAGGCCTGGACCACTGAAAACACTCAAGAAGTGTTTGTCAAACAAATGCTGTTTGGCTATAGAATGAAACCAACATGATATGGCTGTTGAAGGCATCGCCCTGATGAAAGGCACTGCCACTGGAAATGAAGAAACAATAAAGAGCATGAATCCTTTGCCCCACCCCCGCCATACCCCAGCAAAATGATCTTTCTCTAGAAAAAAGCAATGACATTAAGACTAGAGCTCTCTATACAAGGGTAGCTGCTACCGCAACACAAAAGTGGCTTTTTTTTCCAAACAAAAACTATTTTTAAGCATTCAACCATTTTAAAGTTTTCTATAACTGGCATTTCCAAAAGGTTCAACAGGAATGATATTTTCCTCCTGCATACTCAAGTGGAGAAAAATTCCCTTCCTTGAACGCTTCATTCTTAAATATTTCCTGTTGATACAAGATCCATTGTTTATGGACATATTTAATTAGCAAGAAATTTATTTTTCATTGGAATCTCACTCTTAAGAAAAGGGTGAGAAATAGTGTAGGAAATGTTTATTTTAAAGAATGGGTGTTGAAGTGCACAGCATAGAGCATTTTGTGAAACAGACAGGGCAACACTGTCGCCTCCCACTCAAAATCATTTTAACTATCATCTCTGTATTTGGGTAGCTCAGCTAATTAACAACCTGGTGTTACTGTGAAGATGAGATTGGCATGTTATTTGAAGTGGTTTTTAACAGTCTTTAAGCACTAACCACTCAATTTATTAACAGTTTGCTCTACTAAGGTGAAGAAAATTACATAATTATTATGAGTTTGAAAATGAGAGGAAATATATATGTACATTTTATTTATCATCTAAAGACACCAAAATTAAAATGGCATTTTTAAATATGGTAAAATTCCTGTAAATTCATATGAATAGTTGACTGCCAATGGATTTTATGGGTCTGTAATCATCTTCCTTATACCCTTTTGTCAATTTTCTTTTTAGCTTGATGTAATTTAACACATAGGACAGGAGATTTAAAAAATTGGAAGAAGAATAAGCAATGGTTAAAAATGTGAAGCTTAGAAGCAAACTGACTAGGTTCAAATCCTGGCTCTACCACTTACCACAAGTTCAAAGACCTTAGGCAACACTTAATTCTTCTGTGCCTCTGTTTCCTCATCTGTAAAACAGGAATCTTAATAATAATATGGCTCACCTGTAGGGTTGATGTGAGAATTAATGATTTAACACATGTAATAGCACCAGAACACTTAACAAATGCTAGTTGTCATTAATTGGGCCAGCTATTCCTGTAATATCCCACTTTCTCATGGTAATAGTTTCACAGTATGATTTTTCTACTGTTCCAAGTATGAAGGGTCCTTTCTCCACCCTCAAAATTCATCAGATCACCACATGACAGTGATCATATAGATTTTGTCCATTAATCGAAAATGTGCAAAATTACAAAAAGCTACTCTGAATTTCCTCATGATTTTAAATAAATGTGTATTTTTTCCCATTAGCGATGGCATACATATGAAAAGCAGCAGAATACTGCTGTGAAGACAGCATGTGCAGGCCCCAGGGATTCTCAGCCACATGTTGGAACCTATTTACTTAGCATCCTTAGGCCTATCCTATTAGAAGGCTAATGCAGAATGAAGTCAGAATAGATACTAAACCATACCACCAGATTTCTTAGCCGTCACCTAAAGATTTTTCTAAAAAAAAATCAAAGTTTTTTCTTTCTCTTGTTTATTTCTCTCTCTCTTTGAATGTCAGATCATTTGGCTTTGAGAACAAACTGGACCGAGAGTCAGAAAGCCACTGTATACAGATATTTGAAGAATTAAATGAGATAATATTTGCGAGAAGCCCAGCATGTGGCCTGGAACCTAACAGTGTCCCTGTGAATTCTACTTGAATCATGACTCTTCACCTTACCCAAGTTCCAGACTTGATTCTACTCAAAACGAATAGGACAACTTTGAGGAAATGATGGCTGTCACAGGTGACACGAGACAACTATGATCACTGTACCAGCAATTTGTCTGTTTGCCCCAGATCCATCCCCACACACCCCTTGCTCTACTGGGATCCCAGTCTTGCAAAATGGCCTATGGTCATCTTGGCCAATGGGAAGCAGTGAAAAGTGATTCAAGAGCAGACAGAAAACAGGCCAGGGAACAGGCTGTCTCTCTGCTTCCAGTGCATCTTGGGCAGTAACTATGTGTCCCCTGTGGTTCTGCTCCCATCAGGCGGTCTTGTCTCCTGGGCTTTCAAACACTAGCTCTACCCTTTGTCCCTCCAGCTTCAGGGGTATGAGCTGTTTTCTACTAGCTTCCTAATGTCGTTGATTTCTGGGTTTCTCTCCTGTCCCCCGTTTGGTCTTTAGACTCTTCCAATACCTTTGGAATGATTTCTCTGTATTAAATTATGTCTGTGGAACGGCCTGCTATGGACTCTGTTTTCCTGACTCCAGCCTCTCCCAGTTATCTGACGGATCTTAAGCTCTCTGATCCTACCATAAGTTAAGCATGGGTTGTTTCAGGACCTTACCTGCCATTTTATCCATCTACTACCTAACCCGATGTCCCCTGTCCATAGGTGAGGTTTTCTTCTAATAATCTGTGTGCATCTCTATCATTCCATTTAAAATGCTACATCATACTGATCCACTTGTGCATCTATAGAACAACTAGACTCTGAGCTCTGACATAGAACTGTTTTTCCTCCCTGTTGTGAACCTAATACAAGAATGGTACATAATAGGACCTCTATGCAAGGGTGATGAATAAATGCATAAATGGAGTCAATGTTCCACAGGCTCTGATGTACACACTCTCTTTTGCCTGTTCTTGATCGAAGACCATCATCAGGGAAAACCACAGCTCAAATAGATCTCCCAGCAGCCTGATACCAAACCCCAAATTCTACCACAAGAGTGCATTGAGGCATTGCTTCTCTATGAGCACACTTTAAAAGACTAATTTCCCTAGAGAAGGTTGAGTTATTATCCACCAGCTGCATCTCAGCCATGCTTAGTTTTATACATTGTTTCCTACAGACACAGGTCTCTGAGAAGGAGTGGGTGGGTGAAAGTGCATAGCAAGGGGTTCACCTATACTGTGAGGTAAAGGAGTCCCCTGACTCACCCACATCATGTCATCATTCCTCATTTTGAGGAGGCCTCAATTTGAAGTCTGCTGTGCAGACAGCTGCAGTGTGTGTTTCTTAGCCAGTAAATGCATGTGGAAAGAGGAGCATGACAGGGGAAGGCCCAGGAGTGGGGAGGGTATTTGGAAGTTCAGAATCCAGACAAAACTGGCTGAGGATCGAGGGCTGAGATGAAATGTGACAAGTGGCAGGGGATGGGACAGGTTGAGGAGAATGCCCAACAGGGGTGGCCCTGTGTGCCTTTTAGCAGAAAAGGATTAGATGGTCTGAGTGAGGAAGAGAGCTAATCACGGAAGCTCTCAACTTGACATCTGCCCTCTGCTCCCTTCTGAAAAGGTGATTTAATTGATTATACTTTGACTTTACAGGAGAAAATGTCACCATTATATTCTCAGATTTGGATTCCTGAAGCCTTTGGGACACAGTAACTTCAATGTTGACTTATTCACTCATTTAATAAACTGTGACTGAACCCTAACTTTACTTTGGGTGTTGTGCTTAGAGCCAGTGGAAATCTCTCACATTAAGAATTACTTTTTTTTTTTCACAGACAGGGTGAGGAAATGAGCGCCCAAGGGAGACGGAAGGGTTTCTTTCCTGTCTTCCTTCTCGGTCTAATCATTATTTTATAACATGAGACTGTTGCAGAGCTTAAGTTCATGGCCCACAGTGGGAAAGAATATTTGTCCTGGAATGCCCAACCCTTAGCATATCATCTGGAATTTAACTGGCATTTAATACATTTTGGGCCAATGATGGATGGAAGGATGAATGACGGATGGGTCCACTTCAGCACAGGGCTCTCCAAATGGTTACCCATATGTTTCCAATACCAATCTTCCCTCATTTCTTCTTTAGGAAAATAAATCATGCTTAAAGCCAGTTCTGGGGAAGTCAAAAGCTGCTTTAAGTTTCTTGTGGGTTTTTTTTTGTTGTTGTTGTTTTTTTATGAAGGAAGATACATGGCTGAAGGAAACAAACGGATACATGGGACATCCTCTCAGGCGTTTTCCTCAGAGGAGCCATGTTTACCGAGATTCACATTAAAATCTTGCAGCAAATATCTCTACAAACTCCATATTGCTTTTTCTTCCTTACCAGCATCCCCTCCACTCATTTTAATACCATGTAAGCATGTTGCTGATCTAACCTCAGCTGGCTACCTGCAACTCACAAATACTACTTTCAGCTTCACAGATACGCTCATCTAGTTTTCGTTTCAAGTCATTCTAAAGAGCAAAGGTCTTTGTGCTCCTGGAAATGCTACTCTCTCTCTCTCTCTCTCTCTCTCTCTCTCTCTCTCTCTCTCTCTCTCTCTCTCTCTCTCTCTCTCTCTTTCTGTGTGTGTGTGTGTGTGTGTGTGTGTGTATGTGTGTAAACCTATACATATGTTTGTCTGTAAATTACCATAAATATTTTCCTGGCCACACAGATCACTGCAAGTACCTGGTGTTCTGGGAAAACCTGTTCTCTTTTTAAATGAACACTGTGCATCTATCCTTTTGGGGACTTGTGTCTGTTTTTTTCCAGGATGCAGTGACACCAAGCTGAGAACTGACATTAACCAGAGGAAGGGGTTGGAGAGGCAGAACTGAGATTGGAGCAGCCCAGGGAGGTTCAGAAAGGTCGCTGGAGCTGAGGATGATGAGAGGAGGGTCAAAGCAGCCGCATTCCGGAAGCCATTTAGGAAAAAACCTGAAGCAGGCAAGTGACGGGACTTGATTTATTTCTTTACAACATTATTTTGTGTGCTGTGTGGAAAAGTAATTGGAGACACACAATGCAGAAGAAAGAGACATATGTAACTTAGGGCAAAGATGAAATACATTTAAATTCAGTATTAACATTAAACTTCAGCCATTATTAATCTACTTTAATTTCATTTTTCCATTTTATTTTGAAGTTAAAGCCTTAAACACTTTACACCCTGGGTTCCAGCATCAAATAACCACAGGCGCAGGTATGTGGACATCTTTTTGTTGTGTTTACCCAGGTGTTTCAAGGCTTCAGAGAAGTCTTAATATCTGTAGCCTTTAAAAACCTCTTAACACCAGAGAGCCAGCATGTTTGTTACCTTAACTCTTCTATTGAGCTTGAGCTCATTGTATCTACTTATGTTTCAAAGGGTAGCTATTCTTACAGAGTCATTGCTCATGCTTTTTGTTCTCCAGCCTGGCTGTAGCCATACTATATCAGCTCTGAGCACCACCCTGCAAGACCCAGATGGTAGGAATCCCCTGTCCTGCCCAGCATACCACCTCCTCTGTTCCAAATGGCCTCCACGTTGGCTTACCCCTCAGTATCTCTTCAGTGGCTGCAAGAGCCTCCTGATTTGTCTAGGAAGCTCTAGGAGAGACGGTTGGATAATTGTTGTATTCAAATATTGCTAGAAACACCATTTTGGACTGAAATCACTTTCTGCGGTGGCTTCTCCTTTGTCAAGTGAGAGTGCCATGTTCTACTGTTGTGAATCACAGGAGACTTCAAATGTCTTTTTTCTTTTAATGTCAATCTACAGTAGTTTTTTAGTATAAAGAAAAAGCATGTTTTTTAAAGATACAAAGTCAAATGGGTTAAGTTAAGGATAGTTAGAAAGCAAGAATACAATGTTACTTACTATGTTAACATAGTTACACACTATGTTAACATTGCTACTTACAATGTTACTGACATGATTTCTCTCTAAATACTTTCTATATTTTCCCAGTATTCTTCAAGGAGCACATGTCACCTTTGACACAATAAATCATTATCTTTTTTTTTTGAGACGGAGTTTCGCTCATTACCCAGGCTGGAGTGAGCTCAATCTCGGCTCACCGCAACCTCCGCCTCCTGAGTTCAGGCAATTCTCCTGCCTCTGCCTCCTGAGTAGCTGGGATTACAGGCATGTACCACCGTGCCCAGCTAATTTTTTGTATCTTTAGTAGAGATGGGGTTTCACCATGTTGACCAGGATGGTCTCGATCTCTTGACCTCGTGATCCACCTGCCTTGGCCTCCCAAAGTGCTGGGATTACAGGCTTGAGCGACCGCGCCCGGTCTAAATCATTATCTTTTAAAAAGTTTGATATTTTACATAAACTTGCAAATTCATTTTAATGGTTTTACTGTAACTCGTATATATGATTTAACTTGTTAGCTTTGTGGGTGTGTGTGTGCGTACATGTGTACATGCATGCTTGAACGTAACTTTATTCCTACCAGAAGCATTAACTCCCAACCCCGATGTGGGAGTACTGGGTCCAGGGAGCACCTACAGGCAGCAAGCCCCACCTCCAGTGCCTCCACCCTCCAGAGACCCAGGAGAAGACAGGCCATGAGGCTTTCAAAGGAAATAACATGGGAAAACAAGAAGGTGAACCGGAAAACAGGTTCCTTAAAAAGTAGTAAACTGGTCATGATAGGTTAGAAAAGCATGCCAATTAAGTGAGAATGAATGAACTAACAGGAAAATGAGAAAATAAAATGCAAATATCCAGTGATTCCTTAACACAGACTTCAAGTTTTAAGACAGATTCTTAATTTTCTTTATAATGTTAAAGATGAATTTGTGAGAGTCCGTGTCCTCCTTTCAAAAACAAAATGAAACAAGCAAAAAAACTGGCTTTCTAATATGTGGCATGTATTGTGTAGAAAGCTCTGTGAACATAAAGTGAGACATCCTGTGGTGCTTTGAATGTTGCTTACTACCTAACAAACACTGCTGATATATTGCTGCTGCTCTTTTTCTGTTAGTCACCATTTTAGAGATGAGAAAACTGAGGTTCAGGAAAAGTGACAGAGTAAAGATTTTAACCCAAGACTCTCTGACTTTAAATCCACTGTAAACTCTTCACTTCACTGCAGTTACAGTCCAAATGCCTTTCCAAAAAGCCTCAAATGCAAATGTTCTAACATGTTGCAAACTGAACTATGAGTAATTCTTTCAGGTTCTTTCACTATATTGACTACACTTTCTTAAAATGCAATAGGCTGTGAGGTTTACAATGCTCAAAGTCTCTGGTTATTCCCTTTTCCCAGAAGAGCCTTTGATTTTGCTAAGAATCTTACCTTAAATGTATAGATACATTGTTTTGTTTAATAAGTGAAATGAGGGAAACATCATTAGGAATTGCAGGCATTATTCTGAACACAGCCGGTACTGTACAGGGCTATAGATGAGGCTGGTTCTAACCCAAACCACACATGATACAGGAAAAGTGCCTTGGTTTCTTTTGTGTAACTTCCCAAGGGTAGCTGTTATCCTAAATAATGTATCATTTTTGCTGTAGGAGTATACAGACTAAGAAAAAAGCTTTTGGATTTGGAAAGACCCAAATCTGGCCCCTTCTCTGTGCTTCCCGGCTGCAGTATCCCATGCAAGTTATTCTCTTTGAATCTGTTCCTGTGTCAGTATAAAAGGAATGATAGTACCTACATCCTAGGAAAGGGGAGCAAGGAGAAAATGAATTGAGAGAAACATGCACAAAGTACTTTGCATAATCCAGATATAGAGTTGGGGCTCGGTAAACGCTGACATTATTAAAAGGAAAACATGTTTTCGGATTCTAAAAAACAACCCTATTTTAGGCGACGTGTTCTAGGGGAAAGAAGTGAGTCAGGAGATGTGGATCCTATTTTGGGATTCAGAACTGTAGTCACAGGAACCAGCAATTTCCCTGAGAGTTTGTGAGTTGATTATAAAATGGAGAAATTCGTATTTTTGCTTACCTGCTTGGATGCATGGAATAAAACTTTCTTCTCCTAAGAATCAAGTGAACAAAACCTTTTTTTTTCCAATTATATGGGCCTTTTGTATTGGGCATGAGATGAGAAGGGTATTTTAAACCACTTTCTCTTGTATACATTTTTTAAAAATCTATCTGCATATGTCAAATTCTCAGCAGCCAATTCTAGTCTATATATGTAGACTGAACAGTTCCTTAGGAGCTCCGAACACTATACCAAGATGCTCATGGCTACCAGGAAACAGGAAAACTTTGAAATCAGCAAAATAACTCCTGGAAAATTCTCCTGCTAGTACCTTATCATTCTTCTTCCCTATCTCCATGCTATGCATACTAAAAAGAAGGGGGCGAGAGAAATAATGGATTCTCTGGATTTCCTTGAGATAATATGTTCAGAAATGGGTTCTCTGGGAACTAATGAAACGTTCTTTGCAGGCTGAATAATGTGAATTCAATTCTAACCCAACTATTGAAGTATAATTTCAAGGTAACCAGCAATGTTATTACTGTTCTTCCTTCCCTTTCACATACGCATCCCAGACTAATGATAAGTGTTGTTGCTGAATACTTTTAAATTTTCCCTTCCTGATAAAACTTTAGAGGTTTTTTAAACAAAGTTTATATAGAAACCATAAAAATCAGAAACTTCTAATTAAGAATATTAGAAGAAATCCCCCAGAGACTTCAGAATTAAAATATGTCTTAATTAGATAGACTTTTCAAGATTCTAGGATTCTTTTCTATAAATGATAAAAGTTCTAACCCAAAACTGGATGGAACATCACAGTTCACACTACTGCTTCTGTTCATCCAACTGAGTAGTGTTACTGCATTGTGAATGCATCAATAGGAACAGAAAATTATGCTAGGAGACTAATATTAACAACAGTGACAACACCAGAAACAAAATCATAATTGAGAAGTCTGAATATAAATCTTTTTCTCAAGGAACCATTGGCCACAAGCTGTGGGAACGATGTATTTGTCATTTTATACTTGCCTACAGTGACACCTGCTGGAAAACACTGTTGCAGCTTTAAAATAAAAATAAATTTGAAATATAAAATAAAAGCCAAGCTTTGAAAATACCAGCTACATATTACTATTATTTTCGCCTCAAAACGCATTGCCTGAACTTCAATTTAATTTCTGATTCTTCTTTTGAATTTTCTTCTCTGTGCAAACTGAGAAACTAAGATTCAATTCCATTTGATGAAATAATTATTTAGCTGGTATGAGAAAATTGGAGTTAACTCATATATGATGCAAACCATTTCTAAATGGAAGCATTTATAAAGTTCGGTGGCATTATTTTGCTTCCTTCTGAAATGTTGCTTTCAAATTTGCATATCAACTGCAGTGTGATGATAAGTATTTTTTAAAATCTTACTTAAGAATAAATATCAAGATATTTAATACTGGAAAAGTATTTAATAGCTAGCACTTTCCTAAGCAGCATTAATGCACAGAGCCATTTTGTGTTTGAGGTTTTTATGGTGTACTTCGGCATGCACTGAATGCCAGCTACACTATGCATTAAGCAACTGATGTGGACCTTATGCAAATTGCCTTTGATTTCAGCAGAGACTTTGCATACTAAGAGTTCACATCTCCCAGTGACACAGAGAAGGATTTGTATACCTAAGTCCCATTACAATTAATAACATTCACCCACAAAATTTGAGCCCATTGAGAAGGTGCAAACATTTACATGGAAGTGAGTCTTTCACAAAGTTGATTTTACCCAAGATTTGGTATTTTACACTTTTCATCTACAAGGGACACATTTGCAAAGAAGTGCAAATCTTGATGTCTTCATATTCTTGAGCTCAGTCACTTCAGTGTTTTCAGTCATTTCACTATAGCTTGTGTGCTGCTGGTGACAATTTTTTCCCATGTAATTTTTTTTTCCCTAAAAGTAAAAGCTGTCCTCAAAGTCACAGTTTCTTTATAAAGCAAATACATAGGGTTTCTTTCTAGTTCATTTGTAGCTATGACTCCATTTCTCTAAAAACTGCTTCTAACGTTAGGTAGAGACTTGATGTTTCAAAACAAAGTGACTCATGTCTTTATACCTGCTACATAGCTGGCTTTCCATCTTTTACCATTTCACCAGATCTGTTCTTACGGGGGGAAGCTGTCTTTTCTCAAACGTCAAAATTCGTAAGAAAATAAAGGTTTTCTCTCTTAAACTAACCTCCATATTAATCCATTTTCTCATTCCTCCAGCTCTAAAGACCATGTCTTTATATAAACCAGTAAAGCTGCCAATGATTTGTGGAGATGATATTCCACCTGCCCTTCTTGTCTGTGAGGGAAGTTTGGCCAGTGGAGGTAGACTAAGGTCAGGTACATGAGAAGCACTTCCTGAATTAACAAAGTGAGTCCAAATTCCACAACTTCAGGACCTGAGCAAAATCAGTAACTTCTTTTTCATCTCTGTCCATCGCATCCTGAAATGGTACTATGGTTTGAATGTTTGTGTTCCCCCAAAATTCATATGTTGAAATCTAATCTCCAGTGTGACGGTATTAGGTGGTAGGGCCTTTTTTCAAGGTGATTAGGTCATGAGGGCAGAGCCCTCACAAATGGGATTAGTGCCATTATAAAATAAGCCAGAGGAAACTTGTTTGACTCTTCCACCATGTCAGGACACAGAAAGAAAGCACCACCTATGAACCAGGCAATAGGCCCTGACCTGCTACTGAATCTATCGGCAACTTGATCTTTCTCTCTCACCCAGGTCTGAGGGCAGTGGCACAATCTCAGCTCACTGCAACCTCTGCCTCCTGGGTTCAAGCAATCCTCCCACCTCAGCCTCCTGAGTAGCTGGAATTACAGGTGTGCACCACATGACTGGCTATTGATCTTGGACTTCTAAGCATCCAAAACTGAGAAATAAATTTCTTTGTTTATAAGCCACCCACTTTATGGTACTTTGTTACAGCAGAATTAATAAACTAAGACAAGTGGGTACACAAACTTAAAAAAGAGATGGTTTAATATATACATCTCTCTCTCTCTCTCTCTCTCTCTCTCTATATATATATATATATATATATATATATATATACACACACATATATTTGAGGATATATATATATATATATATATACACACACACACACACACACACACACATACATACAGAGAAAGCTCTTGAGGGTATAAGTATTGTATTTGCTATACAGTTGTGTGTTTACATTTGTTTTTATTTTATATGTATTTGCTTTTATAAATTGTAGGTTAAATACCAATAACACATCAATTTGATATTAAATTTATCAGCACGTTAAAAAACACTCAAATCATTAGAAAACTACATTAATGAAAGTATTCCACTTTTATCCATGTTTTAAAGAGTTAATCCTCAAATGGCATCTGCACAAATTGGAGGGGGGTGGTTTCTAGATCTTTAAGAACATTTTAATCTTGGGTTCTCATTGTTATGACAGTTCAAATTAAAATCACGTAAGTGTATTCTGAATGACACTTTAGAACTGAGAACTATCATGTCATTTCAGTGACTATGTTTTTTTCAAGTAATTCTACTTCCAATGGTATAGTCCCACTAAAAAAAAAGAAGTATGCTTAATGTGTGGATGATGAATTTTCATCACATGAAGGACAAGTCATACAATGGTGTACTACATCAAGCTTTTCCAGTAGTTTCAGTAGAGAAAAGTAGTAGAAAATTTAAGTCATTTCACAATGGATGGATATCTGTCAGTCTTATCTGTCTTGCAGGCCTTTCTTTCGGGATTTTTGGTAGGGCTGAAAATCAAGAAAGCTATCTTTCTTCCCATGAAGTTGGGCATATGACCTAGGCTGGCTACTGAGAAGATTCCGTGATTGATTCAAAGGAGGACATATGCTCCAACCAAGCCAATCAGTGTCCTTTTCGGTAGGGGCTTTGGATTTGGGAGGGAACAAGGGGCGCTTCTACTTCTGGTCTGACCTTAATCTGTAAAGACAATATTGGCTTGGAGCTACCTATTAGTTGGATAAAGAGAGAGAGAAAGTCCATTTGAGAATGAAGCTATCATGGATAAAACCAAGGCAAAGGTAGAGAATTCAAATGAAATAATTGTAACCCCTGAGTTCATTCATTTCTTAAATCATGGTTTCACCTTCCCAATTATGTGTTTGTGATTCAAAAGAGTACACAATGATGTTGTTGTTGTTTCCTTGCTGAGCTAGTTTTTCTGTCCCTGTAACTCAAAGGATCTTGACCAACACACCTGGCACATAATATTGTGCATATACATACAGAATGTTTAAAAACAGTGTTACAAGAATCAATACCATATTCACATTCTTTTTTTTTTGAGACAGAGTCTTGCTCTATTGCCAGGCTGGAGTGCAGTGGTACGCTCTTGGCTCACTGCAACTTCCATTTTCCAGTTTCAAGCAATTCTTCTGCCTCAGCCTCCCGAGTATCTGGGACCACAGGCATGCACCACCACACCTGGCTAATTTTTTTTATTTTTAGTAGAGATGCGGTTTCACCATGTTGGCCAGGATGGTCTCGATCTCTCGACCTTGTGATCTGCCCACCTCAGCCTCCCAAAGTGCTTGAGCCACCACTCCCGGCCATATTCACATTCTTAAGTGGCCGTTTCATTTAGAAAAATAACGTCATTTATTAAATTAATGTTGTGAATACAAATTGTATTGGCTTTCTAGTTTATTTATATTTGCTTTATGTATATTGTTATGTATATTTGCTTTAGTTGTATACTTTCATAAAAACTACAAGCATAAAGAACTTATATATAATTTTATGTTTTCTCATATGTAAGTAATATAATAGTTAAAATCACTTAAGTCAACACTGGGAGTCCACAATAGTTGTTCCCATTTAAGAGAAGTCTGTCCTAAAATCAGAAGCTTGATAACATTCTCTATGGCAAGTGCAGGAAAGAAATAATCAATACTGATGAAAATGCAAAATGGTACAGTTCCACATGGAGGAAATTTTCCTGTACCTTTGCCCTTTGGCATCTGTCCCAAACCTACTTTTTGGAATATACCCCAAAGATAAACGAGAAAAATATGAAGTGATTGTGCACGAAGATATTTACTGCTGCACTGTTTATAATAGTGAAAGATCGGAAAGGACTCAAATGTCCATGAACAGGAAATGGCTGAATAAACAATGGTATGGTCAGAGTGGAGTGCTATGCAACTGTAAAAAGGAATGGGCAAGATCTCTGCATGCTAATAAGGAGTGATCTCCAAGATGTATTGTCAAGTTAAAAATAACAACAGGCCAGGCACAGTGGCTCAAGCCTGTAATCCCAAGTTCCAGAGGCCAAGGTGGGCAGATCACCTGAGGTCAGGAGTTCAAGACCAACCTGGCCAACATGGTAAAAACCCATCTCTACTAAAAATATAAAAATTAGCTGAGCATGGTGGCACATGCCTGTAATCCCAGCTACTCAGGAGGGTGAGACAGAAGAATTGCTTAAACCCAGGAGGTGGATGTTGCAGTGAGCTGAGATCATGAAATTACACTTGGGCCTGGGCACAAGAGCAAAACTCTGTCTCAAAAAAACAAAAACAAAACAAACAAAAAATAAGGTATAGCAGGGTTTTTTGCAAGAAAGGTGAAGAGGAATATTAATGTTAATATATAATTTTGCTTAGATTTTCAAGAAGAAATAACAAAGAATAAATCAAAACAAAAACAAACTTGTTTCTGTGAGGAAAAAAAATTTGGAGGGGGCAGGGATGAACACTTTGAGTTAATGCAGTTTTGAATTTTATATAAACAGTTTAGAATTTGGAACCACATAAATGACCATCTTTTGCCTAATTATAAAAAGTCAAAAAAGAAAAGCATCTCTTAACAATTAAAATGAATGGAAATCATAATAAGGGATCTGTACATTACTCAAATTTGAGAAACACTCTCTACACATTAAATCTTCTTAATGTAAACTAAGTTAATATCTAGCAATTGCAGTGAATGTCCATAGAGAAATTCTTCCCCAATGTTGCCAATGTTGTGTATGGTATCACTTTCAATTTTCTGAAGCAAATTTGTTTCTCTATTTCTAAATCCATCATTAGATTTCTACAATTTTTTCATCTCCTGTATTTGTTATATTTACCTGATTACCTTCAGAATAAAAGAATGGGTTCTGAAATCAGAAACACCTTGGTTTAAGCCCCAGATCCATCCTCGTTAGCCATAAAACCCCAGGAAATAGAATTAACCTCTCTGAGCTTTAGTTTTCTGTCTTAGTTCATTTTTGTGCTGCTATAACAGAACACCTGAGACAGGGTAATCTATAAAGAACAGAGCCTGGGAAGTCCAAGATCAAGGAGCACACATCTGCAAGGGACTTTGTGCTGCATCATCCCGTGGAAAAGGTGGGAGAGCAAGAGAGAGTGAGAGGAAGGGAGCTGAACTCATCCTTTGTATCAGGAGCTCACTCCCTCTATAACTAACCCATTCCAGTGATAGTGGCATTAAACCACTCACGAGGACACAGCCCTCAGGACCTGATCACCTGCTACAAGTTCCACCTCTCAACACTTGCATTGAAGATTAAGTTCCTAACACATTACCTCTGGGAGACACATTCAAATCATAGCATTTTCCGATCTGTAAAATGGAAAGTGTGTTACCTGTGTCCCCTCTATTCTAAAAACCTAATATCTATATATCTCCACATCACATTCCTTTGCTATTGGATTCCTGTAAACTGCAGTAAAATTTACCTATATCAAGTGTCGTTGTCTGAACCCTTTCCAGAACACGACTTCAAATTTCTCCTAATATCCACTGAAAATTCAGAACTAAGGATGGCGATGTTCTCTGCCAAGTAGTCCCTCTTTTTCTCTAACTGCTCTTAATTCTTAACACATTGTTGGGTAGTAAGTACTCTCTGGTCCCAGGAAGAAAATTTACTCCGCTCACCATACTGTCTCTTAGGTCTCTAGAAACTGATGCTTTGTAAGGAAATGTATTTCCTTTCTTTGATCAACAGACTGCTCTCTAAAGTAGCTGAAGTTATAGTAGTTGCAGCTAATGCAGCTTTATTCTTTTACAGAAGTCTGAATTTAAGCCCAAATGCATTATTTGATATATGTGTGCAAATATTGTTTAGCTACAAATTTTAAAGGGATTGGAAGTTGTTTTCAACTGGACAGTCCAGCCAATGACTAACTGGTCACTTAGATAAGGGTCAGGTTACATTTATGGGTCTTATAAGAGAAGATGCCAAGGGCCACCTCTACAAACCAGCCTTCAAGAGAACCATGGCCAGTCTATACCACTGCCCATCTACCCACTGATTGGCTGACGGATGGGCTGTCCCTCCTCTCACTGGACAAGAAAGGGCTCCTTTCCTCAAGAATCTTTCAAATGTTGAAACAATTCCAGCCATCTTCTTCCCTTCTGGTGGGCATAAAACTTATCTGGAGTGGTAAGAAACTGGAACCAATTAAGCATCTTTAATTAGAGAACCTTCCTTTATCTTGGATATATGAGACTTGGCAGCATTGTTTCTACACACTGTGGTAGACTGTGTCCTTTCATAAATACTCATTTAAAGAGCCAAGACTCTGTAAATGAAAGTTCCAGTTTCATTTCTGGAATTAGAAGATAATTCATATCAGACAAACACACATCTTTGACTCAGAATTTGTCTGCTTCTCCTTCCATGGTTTAGATCTGCTGCTGCCTCTCTTCCTGGGCCTTTTCTGTCCTTGCCGTATAGAATCATCTCGTTCCACTTTGTAGAACAATAGTAATGTCAAAAGATTTCTATTTGTTCAATCTATTCCTACTCCCCATTAGAGATCAGATTTTATTGTTTGTAAGAACCTGGAACTTGGTTTCTTCACAGTTCCCCTGAGCATTGAGACCAAGTTCTGACCCTCACAGCCATTCCATAAATACTGGTGACTGTCTGAGTTCTGTTTCTTTGCTCTGGCTTTCCATTGAATAAATATAAAAGGAAGCGATGTCCAGAAACGTTGAAGAACAGAGTAAGAGAATATATTTGAGGCCAGGTCTGGCAGTTCACATCTGTAATCCCAGAACTTTTGGACGCTGAATTAGGTAAATCTCTGGATCCCATGAGTTTGAGATCAGCCTGGGCAAGATGGCAAAACCCCATCTCTACAAAAATTAGCCCAGTGTGGTGGCTCATGCCTGTAGTCCTAACTACTCAGGAGACTGAAGTTGGAGTATCACTTGAGCCCGAGAGGCAGAGGCTGCAGTGAGCTCAGATCATGCCACTCATGCACTCCAGCCTGGGTGACAGAGTGAGAGACTGTCTCAACGAAGAACAAATAGAGAGAACATATCTGGACAAAAGCTCTGAGACACTGATAGAAAATCTATATCTCTACCACTTCCTTCTTTTGAATGTTTAATGTCAAGTGGAGAACTTTCATTTTTTCCTCATATTTGTTTAATCGCAGTTATTTAAGAATGACTCAGTTCATTGTGGTTTTCAGATTTTTAAAAGTTGGATGTATATGTTCTATGTATTCTAACCTCTGTTTAAAAAGTAGCAAATCCTAAATGAAATAATGAACAGGGAAGAATATGGCCACTCCCCTAATTATACTTTCTGTGATCCCACTGAATATGCCTAAATATGAAGGGTCTAAAACCATGTAGCCCCAGGAATGAACATTTTTCAGAAGTTAATTACTACCAGATATATTAGTGTTTGTGTAAAATGCCTTTTTTATTTTCTTTTCAAATTACCCAAGTATCTTAAATTAATAGTGTGAATAATGGAATGTATAAATCAGCCTTTGAATTTACAAATGTCATAAATCAAGTCCTTACAGGTTTCCTCATCTTCAAAATGAGAATAATAATGATAACCATTCTGAAATGTTTCTTGCAATGAATAGCTAATTTGAATATCATAACTGTAAAGTACCTGTGATACAAAGTCCAACAAAAAATACTCTAATAATTATTATAACTATTCAGCATTTGCAGAATTGAAGGATTTTCTTCTTAGGTTTTTTTTGTTTTGTTTTGTTTTTTGTTTTTTTTGAGACAGAGTCTTGCTCTGTTACCCAGGCTGGAGTGTAGTGGTGCAATCTCAGGTCACTGCAACCTCCACCTCCCAGGTTCAAGCCATTCTGTGCCTCAGCATCCAGAGTAGCTGGTATGACAAGTGTGTGCCACCATGTCTGGCTAATTTTTGTACTTTTTAGTAGAGATGAGGTTTCACCATGATGGCTAGGCTGGTCTCAAACTCCTGACCTCAAGCGATCCACCCACCTTGGCTTCCCAAAGTGCTGGGATTACAGGCATGAGCCACTGCACCTGGCCCTGGGATTCTTAATTAGGACAGTATTATGGAATTATTCAATCATGTGCTTGCTGTTAACTGATCTACTGATGGATCATACCAGGAGGTCCCAGATCTGCCCCCCCATATGTGGTTCCATCTCTACCACTGATAGTCAAAGAAGCATGTGATTCTAGCATAGGAAAACAAACAAATAAAAAACAGATGCCTCTACCTTTTAGGCCCCATTCCAATATGGAATATTAAATAGAAGAGCTAGAAAATGATACTACCGCTTTACTCAGCAAGTTAAATCCTTAGTATAATGCACACATCCAGTGTGGATTATAAGTAAAATATTTGAGGATTTTTATTCTTTTATAAAATTCTATAATACATTTGGAGCATGTAGCATCATTGTGTAGGTATTTGGGAGAAAATGGAGAATGATGCAGGTCCCAAATAAAGAACCTTCTCTGTTGCTCCTGCTTCCACCATGTGAGATGCCTGCTCCCCCTTCAATTTCTGCTGTGATTGTAACTTCCTGAGGACTCTTCAGAAGCCAAGCACATGCCTGTAAAGCCTGCAGAACCATGAGCCAATTAAACCTCTTTTCTTTATAAATTACCAAATCTTACGTGCTCTGTGAGCTATGGCAAAGTTTCTCTTCAAACAGCCTGCTCAACCTTTTATTCTTTAATTCCCAGTTGCCACAACCCTCTCTCTTTCTTCTCCTTTTCTTCTTTCTGAATTTACTACATGCCCAGGCATGCCACAGCACCTGTGGCCTTATCAGCACCAGCTCATATTCCTTTATTTGAGGAAAGACTAGCTCTCTAGTTCACCAGAGACTACCCCTTCCTCCTCTCCCCTCTCTCCCATTACATGCCCATCTTATCTAAGAAAGTTTAAATGTTTAGCCAATCAGGTCTAGTTTAAATTGTGCGGTCTGACCCCAGCCAATGCGGAAAGGACACAGGGGCAGGAGTCAAACTGAAATAAAAACTTTGACTCTCCTTTGTTCTGTGTGCTCTCGTGGCAACCAGCCATATGAGAGGCTCCCTCCTGTGCAGGAGTAAATTTGCTTTGCTAAGAAATCCTTTGTCTAAATGCTCATTTCTCCTTACAACTCTGAGCCTTATTTCTAACATATTTCTTTATAGCAATACAAGAACAGGCTAGTACAGAAAATTGGTGCCGAGTAGTGGTTCACTGTTATAAAGACACCTGATGATACAGAAGCATCTTTGGAACTGGGGAACAGGTAGGGGTTGGAAGAGTTTGGAGGGTTCAGAAGAAGACAAGAAGAGAGAAGTTTGGAACTTCATAGAGACTGTTTAAATGGTTGTGATCAAAATGCTTATAGTAATATAGTGAAGGACAGGCCACCAAGGTCTCTGATGGAAATGAGGAACTTACTGGGAGCAAAGGTCACGTGTGTTATACCTTAGCAGAGATCTTGGCTGCATTCTGCTCATGCCCCAGGGATCTGTGGACGTTTGAACTTGAGAGCAATGACCTAGAGTATCTGGTGGAAGAAACTTCTTATTACAAAGTGTTCAAAAAGTGTCATAGTCATGGCTGCTTCTAACAGCCTAAGCTCAGATGCAGGAGCAAAGAAATGGCTTAAAGTTGGAAGTTATACTGAAAAGGAAAGCAGAACATAAAAGTATGGAAAATTTGCAGCCTTGCCATGTGGCAGAGAAATAAGGCATTTTCAGGGGAGGAATTCAAACAAGCTGTGGAGTAATCACTTGCTAGAGAAATTTGCATAACTAAAAGGGAGGCAAGTGCTAATACCAAAAATGATGGGGAAAGGCCCAGGTTTCCGAGATCTCAGAGGCAGACCCTCCCATTACAGACCCAGAGGTCTAAGAGAGAAGAATGGTTTTGTGAGCCATACCCAGAGCCCTGTAGCCTGCACAGCCTTGGGACACTGCCCACCACATTCCCAGCCATTCCCACTCCAGCCTCAGGTCACAGGGCTCCACACACAGCTGGGGCCACTACTCTGGGGAGCATAAGCCATCATAAGCCTTGGCAGCTTCCACAGGTGTTATGCCTGTAGGTGGGTGCACAGAGTGTAACAGTGGTTGGGCTCAGCAATTTACACCTCAGTTTCAGAGGATGTATGAGAAAACCTGGGTGCCTGGGCAGAAGCCTGCTGCAGGGCAGAGGTCCCACAGAGAACCTCAACCAAGGGCATGTAGAGGGGAAATATGGGGTTGGAGACCCTAAACAGAGTCTCTGCTGGAGCACTGCCTAGTGGAACTGTGAGAAGGGCCCACTGTCCTCCTGAATCCATAATGGTAGATCCACAAGCAGCTTGTATCCTGCACCTGGAAAAGGCCCAGACACTCAACAATCTATGAGAGCCCCACAGGGGCTGTACCCTGCAAAGCTGCCGTGGCAGAGCTGCTGAAGGCCTTAGGAGTCCACCCCTTGCAGCAGTGAGCCCTGGATCTGGGACTTGGAGTCAAATAAGATTATTTTGAAGCTTTAAGGTTTAATGATTGCATTTTGAACTTGCATGGGACCTATAGCGTCTTTCTTTTGGCCAATTTCTCCCTTTGTGAATGGAAATGTTTACCCAATGCCTGCATCGCCATTGTGTCCTAGAAGCAAACAATTTGCTTTTTCATTTTACAATCTCATAGGTAGAAGAAACTTGCCTTGTCTTCAATGACACTTTGGACTTTGAATTTTTGAGTTAAGACTGGAACAAGTTAAGACTTCAGGGAACAACTGGGAAGGCATGATTTTATTTTGCAATGTGAGAAGGACACAAGATTTGGGGGCACAGGGGTGGAATAATATAGTTTGAATATATGTCTTCACCAAATCTTACATTGAATTGTAATCCCCAATGTTGGAGGTGGGGCCTGATAGGAGGCATTCTGGTCATGGGGGTGGATCCCTCATGGCTTGGTTCTGTCTTCATGATAGTGAGTGAGTTCTCAGGAGACATGTCATTTTTGTTTTTGTTTTTGTTTTTAGTAGGTGGCACCTCCCCTGACTTTCTCTCGCTCCTGTTCCCACCACGTGAGACACCTGCTTCCCCTCTGTCTTCTGCCATGATTGCAAGATTCCTGAGGCCTTCCCAGAAGCCAGGCAGATGCCAGCACCATACTTCCTATGAGCCTGCAGAACTGTGAGCAAATTTAGCCTTTTTTAAATAAAAAAGCAATAAGAAAAGCAAACTTCATTAATTAAAAGTGAAATTAATTCACAGGTTTCCAGGATTTAAAAAAAAATAAAATTAATTATCAAGGGGAGCCTCAATTACTTTGGAAAATGAAGAAAATTATGAATACAAATTAAAATTTCCCAAGTAGTTTATAAAACTTCGCTTATTGACATATTTAAAAATAAGACTTTTTATAAGATTATCATTCTGTGTTATTTTGTTTATTTATTTTTTTATTTCCAACTGTTGTTTTAAGTTCAGGGGTACATGTGCAGGATATGCAGCTTTGTGACATAGGTAAACATGTGCCATGGTGGTTTGTTGCATGGATCATCCCCTCACTTAGATATTAAGCCCATCCTCCACTAGCTATTCTTCATGATCCTTTCCCTCCTCCTACATCCTGTCCTCTGAAAGGCCTCCATGTGTGCTGTTCCCCATCATGGGTCCATGTGTTCTCATCATTTAGCTCCCACTTATAAGTAAGAACATGCAGTATTTGCTTTTCTGTTCCTGCATTAGTTTACTGAGTATAATGGCCTCCAGTTCTACCTATGTCCCTGCAAAGGACATGATCTTTTTCCTTTGTATGGCTTCATAGTATTCCATGGTGTATATGTACCACATTTTCTTTACCCAGTCTATCATTGATGGGCATTTAGGTTTATCCCATGTCTTTGCTATTATGAATAGTGCTGTAATGAACATAGGCATGCATGTGTCTTTATAATAGAATGATTTCTATTCTTTTGGGTATATACCTAGTAATGGGATTGCTGGGCCAAATGGTATTTCTGCCTCTAGGTCTTTTGAGGAATCACCAACTGTTTCCACAATAGTTGAACGAATTTATGCAACCACCAACAGTGTAAAAGCATTTCTTTTTTCTCCACAATGCTGCCAGCATCTGTTTTTTGACTTTTTCATTATAGCCATTCTGACTGGTATAAGATGATATCTCATTGTGGTATTGATTTGCATTTCTCTAATGATCAGAGATACTGATCTTTTTTTCATACATTTGTTGGCCACATGTATGTCTTCTTTTGAGAAGTGTATGTGAATGTCCTTTGCCACTTTTTAATGGAGTTGTTTATTTTTTTTTCTTGTAAATATGTTTAAGTTTCTTATAGATTCTGGATATTAGACCTTTTTCAGATGAATAGATTGCAAAAATTTTCTTCCATTCTGTAGGTTGTTTTGTTTTCTCTGTTGATAGTTTCTTTCGCTGTACAGAAACTCTTGAGTTTAATTAGATCCCATTTATCAATTTTTGCTTTTGTTGCAATTGCTTTTGGCATCTTTGTCATGAAATCTTTGCCCATGCCTGTGTCCTGAATGGTATGTACTAGGTTTCATTCTAGGGTTTTTATAGTTTTGAGCTTTACATGTAAATCTTTAATCCATCTTGAGTTGACTTTTGCATATAGTGTAAGGAAGTTGTCCAGTTCTGATTTTCTGTATATGGCTAACTCATTCTCCCAGCACCACTTATGGAATAGAGAAACCTTTCCCCATTGCTTGTTTTTGTTAGGTTAAAGATCAGATGGTTGTAGGCGTGTGGTCTTATTTCTGAGTTCTCTATTCTGTTCCATTGGTCTATGTGTTCTTGTACAAGTACAATGTTGTTTTGGTTACTGTAGCCATTTGGGGTTATTTTGGATGGAGGCAATGATTGGCCTAAAAAGCCACAATATTATTTCCATGTCTAAGAGTCAGCGTATTGTTTACTGTGTATGTATGAATAAAGTGGTATCAGTTCTCCCCACTACTTTACCATTCCATTTGGTAAATCTTTACCATTTTTAAACCTGAAAAATAATCTCAGCATTAAACTTAAGCAACATATATAACCTAGAAACTACTGCCTTCATTTTTTTCATGCTCTTTTAAGACAATGATTATATCATTTTGCTTGAGAAAATTCACCCTGCAAGCCAAACCTGCTATTTATATGTAACACCCGGGAAAAACATAAGATTAGCCACAGTATGCCATTTGCTAAGACAAAGCTGAAGGAGAAATGAAGGTATATAGTTCCTGCCATTCAGAAGTTCATTTCCACTGGGATTATAGACCAAAAAAAAATGGATGCAATCAGTTCATTGGATAAGCTGGGTTCCTTAGGGTAAGAGCAAATAGCACTTTACCTTCCTCCCTGCAATGGCCTCCTATCCCTGCTTTGTCAAATCTCCTCTCCATTGGAAATATCTTAGGTAGCTGCCACAGCTTCTCCAGCCACCTTGAGATGTTAACAAACAGCTCATTTTCAGCTGTGGGGGCCTAGTTAATATCACAGCATATCTTCAATATCTCTCACTACTTCTCAACCTTAATCTTCCTTTCTTGAAGTAGAAGCTTGAAGAGCTCACAGGAATGAGCTCTTCAAGGGGAAGAACTATTAGTCTGGGTTCTTAATCCTGGTCCTGCACATTTAATCATTCCAACGGATGAATACTAACTATTTTAGATTGTTCCCAGATGGTCAAACCCCACCCAGGCAGTGGGACAGTTCAGTTCTCATATCACACCATTTCTACTGCTTTAAAAGGGAAATGGTATCAAAGACAAAGAGTGTAAGTGAACATCAAGAATGCTAATTCGGAATTCTGAAGAATAAACAAGAATTTCAAAATAGATTATCTTTTTCCCAGCACACGTTAAGATAAAGGCTAGAAAGGGTTCAAAGCAGCTCACACAATTGGCAATGAGATAAACACTAGAAAAAATTTCAAATTATCAAGATTTCCATTTTTGAAGAAGCATTTCTTTCCTTTGGTACTATCTTTTTTCAAAGCTTCAACACGCTTCACAGTAATATCCAGAACTGCATTTCAAAAATAGTGTTTTCATTTTATAATGAGAAAACTAGATACAGAGGAGTTAGTTAACTTACCTAAGATGACAAACTAGTAGGTAACAAAGCAGAGAGGTGAGTCTGTAAAGAATACTGTTGGAGCCTGTTAACTTATGTGCAGTACTGTCTCTTCTGACTACTAATCAAGCTAATAAAATGATAGAATATTTTAAGCTGGCATATTAACAGGTGTTTGGGTGTTGGTAATTATAATGGTATTTTTATCTAGAATGATATTAACCTACAAGAATGACACTAACCTACAAGAATGACTATAATGGTGAAAGCTTATGATGTGCTAAAGCCATTTAGAATTAGAAAAAGGATTTATGGCCAGGCACAGTGGCTCACATCTACAATCCCAGCACTTTGGGAGGCCGAGGCAGGTGAATCACCTGAGGTCAGAAGCCAGATACCAGCCTGGCCAACACGGCGAAACCTCGTCTCTACTAAAAAGACAAAAATTACCCAGGTATAGTGGTGGGCACATGTAGTTCCAGCTACTCAGGAGGCTGAGGTAGGAGAACTGCTTGAACCCAAGAGGCAGAGGTTGCAGTGAGCCAAGATGGCACCACTGCACTCCAGCCTGGGTGACACAACAAGACTCTATCTAAAAAAAATTTTTTTAAAGGATTTATGGTGCTCCTTGCCCCCAAATATCACTAACAACATCTATACAACTAATATTATAGTGAGATTTACATTGTCTAATACTATTTCTCAAAAGAATATTTTCAACAATTTCAGTTATTTGGTTACTTGGGTAACCTTCCTCTTCAACTTCCAGTTGGTCAGTCAGTGATATCACACATGCAATTCATACTGAGTACATTGTGCTTAAGACATTCTACATCCAAAATATTTTTGGATTCCCAAAGATTCAAGATCTTCAGTAATAATTCTATTTTTGAATACAGCACTTCTTAAAGTATGTTTCATGGAAAACTGGCCCCTGAAATTGCTTCAGGAAAAGAGGATTCCATTAGTCAAATAATTAAACAAAGAAAAGCTTTGCATTCTAAGTCCCATAACAGAAGTTCGGTACTTTTACACAACCAAGTTCTCTCCAGGAGAAATGCTAATAAAGTCCCCTACTAGGACCAGCAACCCAAGAGACCACCTCCTTGGAACTTCACAGAGAGCCACATCAAGAAGTTTCTGCTGTCACCTAAGGCCCACACCAAACCTTTACTCTCAACCTCTCCCTGCAGGATTCCCACAAACCTGAAATTTCCTAGAACCATGCTTAACTCTTCTTTAGAGTTTGAGTGCCAGCTTTGCTACACATCCCATAGGTCCTCACGCTACCCATCCTTCCTTATCTCAAAATCCTAAGCAAGTAATTCACCCCCAAGAGCAGCAGTCAGACATAACTTTCTAATAGTAAAAATACCCCCAAAATTGAAGTGTCCAGGCCTAAAGGGGACCTAAGGACTTAACCACAGGTGTCTGCCCTATTGCTGACTTCATGAATGCAGCAAGCACCATACCTCTGAGAATGCCCAAAAGACAGCCTCTAGCATCAGCCTCATTCTCTGGGACAGCCTCCATTCTCCTGTGAAAGCAAAGGAGAAAAGCTCCTCTCTTGCTGCAAACCCAGGCTATCCCTCTCTCCTTAGGTTTCTGAATCTGCAAGTCTCTTGCTTGGTTTTCCAGCTCATATTACTTGCTTTACTCCTTCCATTTTGTAACACATTCAGATCCTCCTCTCTATATTACCCTCTCTCTGTCACCACCTCCACACATCCCTTAACTTCAGTTCTTACCTTGATTACATTTCTAACTAGTCAGCCTGCCTGGGCATCACAGTACCTAGCCCGTCTGCTCCTTCAAGGAGATGGATCAGATGGCCCACTGGCAATTCATGGCAATGAAATTCCACTGCCAGCTTAACCTGCTCACCCATGCACCTTTTCATTTCCAACCTGGAGAGAATGAAAACAAAGCCCTTCCCCAAACTTCAACTCTTTTTTTGTGACTAGTCAGCTTTTCTTTGGGAAACAGTTCTAAAATATAAAAGCAATGCTGAGAAGATTTCTTGAGACTATTTCTATAATTGGCCTATAAGAAACATCCCATGCCAAGTGTGGGTGAAGGGGAGGAAGGCAGCAAAACACACTGCCATGTGTGTACCTATGCAACTATCTTGCACGTTCTGCACATGTACCCCAAAACTTAAAATGCAATAAAAATTTAAAATTTAAAAAAAAAAAGAAACATCCTCTAACAACTACCCAGAACAGAAATGGGGACCGAGTGTGGTGGGGCACTCCTGTAATCCCAACAGTTTGTGATGCAGAGGCGGGCAGATCACCTGAGGTCAAGAGTTGAGACAAGCCTGGCCAATATGGTGAAATCCCATCTCTACTAAAAATACAAAAATTAGCTGGGTGTGGCCATATGTGCCTGTAATTCCAGCTACTCAGGAGGCTGAGGCAAGAGAATCGCTTGAACCCAGGAGGCAGAGCTTGCAGTGAACCAAGATTGCGCCACTGCCCTCTAACCTGGGCAACAGAGCAAACTCCTTCTCAAAAACAGAACACATCACACACACACACACACACACAAAAAAAAAAAAAAAAAAAAAAAAAACAGAAGTGGGACTGCCCTACCTTCTTTTACGTATTGATTCCAAGTCAACACATCCAAAGTTGAATTCAATGATGTACCCACAAACATATCACTCCTCCCCTGTTCTCTCTCACTAAATGGTGCTGCCTCCTTTCACACGGCCCAGAAGGGACCCAAGAGTCATTCTACAGTGTTCCATCTCTCTCATTCCCAGTAGACAATCACCATATTCCATTAATTCTGCCCCTTACATCTCCCCCAAATCTACCCATTTTCCTCATCTCAAGGCACCATCGTGTCTTTACTAGATAACTGTACAAGCCTCCTGACCAAACCCTGCCTTCTATTTCCATCCCTGCTCCCACCTCACTTCACTGTAATTATATAACTAAGGTGATCTTTCACCCTGATAATAAACACTAATGTCTATGTCACTCCTCTGTTCATATGACTCCCATTGCTCCCTATTATCCTCAGAATAAATACCACACTCCTCAGCAGGATATACAGACATTATGATTTGAGCTTTGATTTTTCTCTTCATCTTCATTTTTCCCCACTCCTCTCTTCTCACTGTACAACATATCCTGAGTGGGTCACTTTCTTACCTCCAGAATTCTGCACCTTCTCACTTCCTAGATATACTCCTTGCTTTGCCATCTCTTTACCTGGCCAACACTGCTCATTATTCAGAATCTGGTTGAGCATTCATTATTTCTTCCAAGAAGCTCCTCTGAACCATCCCCATGCACCTTCAGACCAGGCTGAATGTCTTTCCTGTATGTTCTTATTTCATCTTGCACTCAAAACTATTGCAAGACTATATTGCAACTGTCCATAAAGCCAGGAATTACCTATAATCCTAATCACCTCTAGGCTCTAATAGACTAATCCTAATCACCTCCAGGCTCTAATTTCTTGCTCTGTTTCATCCCTTGGCACCTGACAGAGTGTCTGCCTCCAATAAGTACTCAATAAATACAAACTGATTGATAAATAAATGTTGACATCTAGTGCTTGCAATGATCATCTTGTCCTGATCTCTCCTGCATAAGAGAAGTTAGACAGGATTACACTGTCATTTGCTCAAGCCATTGCACCTTCCTGCAAGTAGATTAATACGTTTAATCCTCGGAAGCATCTTCAGTGTTTTCTCTTCATGTCCAAAACAACACTATTCTTGGAGATGAGTCTATGTTCAATGTAGAGACAGTGCCTGGACTAGATGTTCTGGAGAACATTATCACTTGCATAATCCTGATAGAATGTTGAATAGACTACACTTCTGAATTATTCCCAGTTACTCATAAATCAGAAGAACAGACGGAATGGTATTTTTTTACTGCTCTAAAATATGTGCAGCTTGGAGAAATTAAGGAAAGCACTGAGTCAAAATGCAACCTAGTTCTGCTGTGAAATGTTTCCACTAAACTGTCCAGCTTTATATGATAGGTTACTTAATGATACAACTCAGGAATATGTCTCCAAAATGTGATGGGCTACTTAATGATAGAACTCAAAAACACGTCTCTTAAAAAATACTGCAGAATACAGCATTACTGCTAATTTTTGGCAGTCTCTGGGTGTGATGCATCACCAAGTCATTCTCTAGCTCTGAAAGGTTGAAGATCTGTAACTAAATCATGTAAGTGCTTATCAAGTAATTATGTTATTAAAATGACATACATCAGTCAGTGCATACCTTGCCTTTGTCTTTTAATTCTTTGTCTTCTCCGTTTTATTAGTCAAAACACTATTTTCAGCACTGTTCTCAGGAATTTAGAAAGCTATATTTAAATAGTGTTAATAGCTAGTGACATAAACCTGCACGAAGAAATCAGAGAAGTCTAAGGCTACACCTCCTCACACTTAGCAGGAAAAATAGACCATGGCAGACTGAACTGAACTTGAAATTCTAAGCCTTTTGTTACAGAACCACAACCTTTATACTTTCTAAATCATTTTCCCCATCACCGTAACTTTTTACTCTAATTGTTCATAATGATGATTAAAATTTGTCAAGAACAGTCACAAGAGTACAAAATACATTTATGGAACCAAATAAAGATTAATGTAATTTTTATCATTAATAGGAATTTTTGAAGGGGATTTTTATTCTTTCAAGTTTAATTCAGAAATATTTAAAATTCCAATTTTCGACTGAATTTGACTTTAAGTAGGTTGGAAGTTTGTTTAAAAGAACCAAAATGACTAAGAAAATTTTTTTCAAAAAAGTAATTTATTTAGATTGTCCAACTGTGTTGACAACTTGCAAATAGCTTTAGAAGAATTTAGTGTGTTTGTGTGGCAAGGGTTATACTACTGACTCAGAAGTCTGAGCTTTAGGGAAAACGATCCTGCCCTAATTCAGAAAACCATTTATTGACCATTCCAACCAACTCAAATGTCAAGGCACTTTTAAAGACAGGTGTTGAAAATGTAAATCGCAAGTTATCTCTGACTGCCATAAAAAATGAACAAAGTGATGCACACTTTAGAAGATACTTTGTTAGTTTTTTTTTTTTTTTTTAAGAAGAATCCCATCTTGTTTCAAAGTATTTGCTTCAAATAGTATTTCAAAGATGATCTACCAGCCCATGGATAGAGTTATTTCCAGGAAAGATGAGGATCCCAGATGAAAGAACATCCAATTTGTTCAAGGGGAAGTCATTAGAACCTCTTTGGTAAGTACAATTTCAGTGTAGAGGATAGTAAGAAAGTAGTTGGAAGAAGGTCAAGAATAAAGTCAGAGGTGAGGAAGTGAATCAAATATCTGATGAGTTTGGAATAGATTGAAGGGAAGGTTTTTAGTTGAAGAATGAAGAAAATGTAATAGATTTTTTGGGGGGAAGGATATTTAATAAGAATAAAAGAGAATTAAGGTTCAGAGATAAAGAAGAATTTCAGGAGAAAGCTATGGAAAAAGAATATCATAGGAAGAAGCTTATTCAGCCTCCAGTTTTAAAAGAGAGAAAAATGGGAATCAGAAGGCAGAAATATGAGAAAGATAGAAAAGAATGTGGCACAAAGGCATAAAGAAAAACAGGGTGGAGAAGAACAGAGAGAGGCCATTCTGGAGAACGTGGACAGTAATGTCCTAAGAAACACCAGGGAAAACAAAGAGTCAAAACTAAAGTTCTAAGAGTGAGCTGGAGGAAGTTGTAAAAGGTCATGACATCACATAAAAAAAAAAAATAGAATCAGGGTGTACTGTTGTACAATATTACAACAAGATTTACAAGAGCAAAGAGTAAATAAAGGTACATCTCCCCACAAAGGGCAAAGCAAGACGAAAACAGGAAGATGTGATAATGACAGTCCAAAGATAGGAGTAAGTAAGTAATATGAAGTCAAAAAGACAAGAGGGTTCCAGCAAGAAAAGGGGAATTAATTACGTTGCGGGCAGAGGTGAGACATGAGGGAAATGGGGCAGCACACTCTGGCCAGAGAAAATCACAGATTACATCTCCCGAAACACAGTTGTTGATTTCAGTGTATCCTGGGTAAGATCATTTCAGAACAATAAGGAATTTATGACTTGTAAGACTTCTTTCTGAGAGCTTAAAATAGCCTGAAACACAGGACATGGTTGGTCAATATTCCTGTGTGCTGCTCCCCATGATGATGTGTAATTTCATCTGGACTTTCCAGCAAACCTGCCATATACATCCAGCATAAAGGAAGTTGACATACAACTTCCTCCCTCACTGTCTTAAACATCTACTCACCTTTTGGACTTTCTTCTACCTGTTTCAGTTTTAAAGCTTCCTTCAAGGTTTTTAGAAATTGTGCACAAGTTAACATATAAAGTGATGGAGGAATGTCTTGGACTTTTTCTTAATACCTGCAGAGTTCAACCTAGTTTTATAATAAGCTTTTGAGAGTCTGCCACTTCCCTTTATCATTTTCAGAAGATGTTGAAATCAACTTAAAAGACATTTTAGCACAGTACTAGGACTTCACAGGTAGAGTGGCAAAAAGAATATGATCTTTGCACAGACTGGTCCGAATTCATATCCCAAATCTGTGATGCTGGACAAGTTTTTGTCCTCTCTGAGCCTCAGTTTCACCATCTATGAACTTGGGGTAATATGCTAGAACCATTTGTCATAACAGCTATAACTTGTTTTTTAGAATACTTCAGTATTCAAAGTTTAATATTAATATTAATAATGTATATGAGGTCTCCTTTTATGTTAGTCTATTCATTTAATTTCTTTCTCTATTCTCATCAGTCTTCTAATAATTAACCACAAATATCAATTATTTTGTCTCCATATGATATGACTTGAAAGTATTAGGAATTATTAAATATTTAACATATTTGTCTGCCTATTTTGATGGCACAGATTTTCAATCATCTGTTTAGTAATTTAATTTATATTTGTATACAATGTAAAAATATATATGTATATAATATGTATCATATACAATAATATATGTGATATTTACTTTCTCACATATCATTAGTAGGTTAAAATGTTATTTAAACATTTTTACTATAAGTTTCAAGTGAATTTGCATTCAGGAAAAAAACAAAAGCAAAGACTTGAGATTCTTTCCTTCTAAAATAGGAACAATGCTCTCCTCAGCCATTGTTTAAAGGTCAAGTGAGTTCACATGTACCGTGGCCAACTACAGCAGCACAGAGCAGATGACTAATGAACATCTCTTCTTTCCTTCTCCTTTCCTGTTCTCTACCCATCCAAATACTACGCACTGTCCTCCAGCCCCCTTGCCCTAACCCATGCTGACAAGCATCTTCTCTTACATGGTCATCTGCATCTTATCTTAGTCACTTAGGTTGTGTTGTCAGTTGTGTGGGCCCAACCCTACTTTGACACTGACCTCACAAGTTCTTCACCTCTCATCTCCAAGGACACCCACTGCCATGACACCGGTCCATTCCTGATATGGCTCTCCCTTATATGTCAGCAGAGCTTACACCTATTCTGAATGTCTGCTGTAATCACAAACGTCTGTCCTTCTACCCATGACCCTTGACCTTCCAAGTCTGATTTTTGCAGTCATCTTGAGCCCAAATTCCTGTAATCCTCCTGGTTTTGTTTTTAGGACATCAGCCTCCTCTGTCTTCCTTTGCCTTCCTGCCAAGTCTGGGACCCTGAATGGTCATTCAGTGAAGCATTAGCCACACATATAGAATCTTCCAACCATGCATCCTCTGCCATGCCTCCCATGCCAGGTTCCAGATCACTGTGGTCCTTCCATGGTTTCTAGGCCTGTGCTGCCAAGTGTGGCAAACTCAGTAATTTTGAGACCTAGAGAGTCTGCATTTTTCAAGGAATCATATACAATCACTCTTCACTTACAGTTCTGTCTTTAAGCAATAGTCTTAGAGTAGATTTTAAAAAATTACACAACAGCCATTTTTAAATGCGGATTTCTGGGCCCTGCCCTCAATTATTCTGATTGGATCCTTCTAGAGTGAAACCCAGAAATGTGTAATTTAATAAACACCTGAAGCAGGGCTGGGCAAACTGCTGCCTGTAGGCCAAATCTGGCTCACTGCCTGTTTTTGTGCTGTCTTTGAGCTAGAAATGGTTTTACATTTTAAGTGCTTGGAAAAAAAATCAAAAGAAGAATATTTCATATAAATGTTCAAATGTTCTAACATTAGTAAGTTTTTAACATTAATAAAGTTTTATTGGAATACAGCCTCACTGATTAGTCTACCTATTACCTTGCAGCTACTTTTATGCTACAGCAGCTAAGCTGAGTAGCTGCGATGTAGACCCCATGGTCCACAAAGTCTAAATACCTGTACTTACTGTCTGGCACTTCACAGAAAGTGTGCTGATCCCTGATTTGAAAGACCCCGCTGCAGTACCAGATAACTTATTTTGAGAAATCCTTGTAAAACAAGGTTCACAGAAAGTCCATGCTACCTCAGCTTGCTTTCTTTCTCTCTTAATGATGCCCAAACTCCCTGCATTTGCTGTTTGTCTTCTTCACTCTCCTCAGTCTCATCTCTCTACCTGGACTTCCCCACTCTCAGCAAATATCTCACCTTTTGCTTCACAAAGAACATACAACCTGTTCAGTAAGAGCTTCTTCAAATTACTTCCCTCGTTTCCGTTACTCCTATGTGAAATGAAAATTATTCATAAAATCGAAAGGCCTAGTGGTATCTGTAGTCTCTGATAGACTTATGTTCAAATCCACATCTGCAGTTGCTTGGCTGTGATTCTAAGCAAGGCCTCACCTCTGGCTTTATCAGGTTTAAAATGTGGCTGACAACACCCAGCTTGGAGTCATGGAGGGAGGTGAAACAGCACGAGTCTGGCACAGAGTAGCCACTTGATAAATGCCTTCTTCATCTCATCTGACTCCAAAATACTAATAGATCAAACTTACTGAAAACCTGTTATATGTCAGATATGTTATATCCATGATCTCATTAAATTCTGACAGAAACACTGAGATAGAAGCTAAATCATACTGTCTCCCCAACTTTGCTTCATTCATTTTCTACCTTTTCCTTTCAAGTGTCACCTCCAATGATGTTACTCCTCTCCACAGACAGCTATTCATATGAATGTGCTCAGGTCTGCTCTCAACCTTGCCACAGCCTCCTACTAAGGTCTTCTGTCACCTTCTCTGCAACAACAAAAAAGAAATCCCACTCACGCCTTCACTCCTTGCAATCCAGTGTCTGTTGTTTTAATCAATCTACTAAAATACCTGTCCCCATTTGAGAACAAATGGTTCTCAAGAGTATCAACAATTGTTAGCTGCCACAGTCCATGGCATTTTCTTGGTCTTTGTTCTGCTTTACAGCACACAGTCTAACAATCACTGAAGATGAAAAAACCGTGAAAACAAAACCCTCCTTAACTGCCTTAACAACTAACTGATGGTTTCCTTGGCTTTTCTAACCACTTCCTGTCAGTCAGTTCCTCTGACTTTTAATCTGCTTTCTCATCCCTTTCTCGTGTGCTTTACACTCTTCTCTCCCCTCCACTGTTTTACCTTCTAGGACCCTGGCAACTACCTAACTGACGCAAATCTAAAAAAGCTGTATCTAGGCCTAGCATTTCTTTAATTTTTTTATCATTCTTTTTCCAATCATGGACCAAATATCTATCCATGTTTCAAACTTAATCCAGGAGAAAACAAAGCTCCCTTAAAATTAAGTATTTGTCCTGATTTCCCTATTTTGCCAAGTGATACCATTATTCACTGAGACTTAAAATCATAGGATCTTTTTTATCTTATTCTTTCTTACTTTGCCCTCAGCAGCTACCACGTATTTCCTTTTAAAAGTATTTTTCCTCATTTCCTGTCCTCAGTCCCTCCTCTCCTAATCAATATTCAGTCTATAACAGTTAGAATTTTGCTCCCCATTTATTCAACAAAGAATCCCTCAATCCCTCACTACTTCTTTTTTTTTTTTTTGAGACGGAGTTTTGCTCCTTACCCAGGCTGGAGTGCAATGGCGCGATCTCGGCTCACCGCAACCTCCGCCTTCTGGGTTCAGGCAATTCTCCTGCCTCAGCCTCCTGAGTAGCTGGGATTACAGGCACGCGCTACCATGCCCAGCTAATTTTTTGTATTTTTAGTAGAGACGAGGTTTCACCATGTTGACCAGGATGGTCTCGATATCTTGACCTCGTGATCCACCCGCCTCGGCCTCCCAAAGTGCTGGGATTACAGGCTTGAGCCATCGCTCCCGGCCAATCCCTCACTTCTTAATCAATATTCAGTCTGTAACAGTTACAATTTTGCCCGCAGTTTCTTGAATGAAACTGCTCTTACTAACATCCTCCATGTTGCAAAGGCCAACAGACTCATTTCAAGTCTCTAACTAAATTCCTTCAGTGATATTTGAAACTGTTTCTCCCTCTCTCTTCTGGAAACGCTGCTCTTCAGGGTTCCTGCTCCCTCCCTACACATGCCTCCTATGTAATCTCTCATCATTGGGTATTTCCTTCTCTCTTCTTCTCTTACAGAACTGAACACACACTTGGCTGGGAGCTCCTTGAGATTAGAGCCCTGTGTCTGCCTTACACGTAGTAAGCACTAAGTAAATATCTGTTGAATTAGTGAATGAATTAATTTTTTTTCATCCTGTCCTTACTATGACTACCATGATCGAGTCTCTAGTTTCTTCTCACCAAGTCTATTTTACACGTTTCCTAGCCAGGTTCCTCACTTCTGTGTGCTCCAGACATCTCCAGGCATGGCTGCCAAGTTCATTTTCTTAATGCAGATCTCTGTATCATGTCCATTCCTTGTTCAAAAACTTTCAGATTGCTCACAGAATTAAAACAAGCCTACACATCTGTACTTCAAAGCCACTTCAGTAAAAATCCAATGTTTCCTACATGATCTTTTAAGACTACTGTATAACAACCCAACATCCAACATGATACCCAGGCCTTCCACATCCTTTGTACCTTCATTCTCCACCTCCTACTATTGGAATATTTTCTTTAAGGTCCCCTTTCTCCAAAATATCTTCCCTGATCCAACATGAATAAATAATCATCAGTATTTTAATCCATGTAGCACTGTTCATGCCACTTGGATGAACCCTATTATTTCCAGCCTTTTATATCAGTGATTGGCCTTATTGAGTGACCTAGTTTGCAAAATCTGTGAGAGCCAGAACTATGCATTTCTCATCTCCTATTTCACTTCATAATGTGTTTTCAACAAACACTCAGTGAATTAGTAGTTGTTTTGTGAAATTTAAAATGCCCTGTTTTCTTGCTGCCTCAATGCCCACAGTCTACGAGCCCCCTGGCCAGGCAGCCAGATGAGGTATACAGTGTGATGAGGCTGGCCCCTGCCCCAAGTTCTGCTTGTTGCCTTCCCCTGATTTTGACCTAGTGACATTCAAATGCACCAATGAAATCCCCTCCTGCCTTTTGCTGTTGTAATCCATGCTGACCCTGATCAAGGCACTTGCTCTCTTGGTCTCTCTGATCCTTGCCTGCTTGGTTGAGCTGGTCCCTTGGTACTCCTTCCTCCCTCCCTCCATCCTCCCGCCACACAACCCTGTCTCTCTAGGACCTCTGAATACAATAAACTTCATTCTCCTTCACCTCCTCTGTGTGCCCTCTCGTGGCCACACCTGACTGACCATCTCATGAAAGAACACAAAACAATAGTGACTTCGCTGTGTCCTATGTGTTGAAATACTTTCCTTTCAATTATCTCCCATCTTAAACACTCTGCCTTGATTCCTGTGTTCCACCTCAGCTTTGACCCTGTTCCTTTCTTCCCCTTCCTAGCACAGCTGCCTGAAAGGGCTGTCCATGGATGCAGTCTCCCCTCTCTGACCTCCCACTCTCGTCTTAGCCCGCTTCAAACTGGCCTGCATGTTGTTCCTCTACCCAGACTGCTTTTGCTGAAATCAATCACAGTCTCTTTGTGCCAAACACAACAAAGGGCCTTTATTGGTCCCTGACTTGCTTGACATTTCTGTTGAAAGATGGTTCTAAATTTGTCTTGAGTCCAGAACTTATCTGAGCTCACATTTACATGTCCAGTTCTCTACATGTAAATGGAAGACATCCTCATCTGGGTGTCATACAAAGTAGAGTGCTCCACAAATATCTACTGACTAAAGAATACTCCCCAAGTCTCGTCTTCATCTGATCTAGACCAGTTTTTCTCACCCGATTTTAACCCGTACCCTATTTTTAATAAACATGTGAAGTCTCATGCTTCCCCCAGCACCAACTACATTCTGAAAGAGGTGCCCACATTTTATCCAGAGGCTTTTGCAGGCCGAGAATGAATTCCCCTCTGCATATCCCCATCGGGATCTGACCAAGAAGATTCTGTGAGACATTAGTTTGTGATGTTCAACATTGAAACAATGGTATTTTTGCATTTTTCAAATATGAAATTATAGTATTATAGTAGATACACTCATAGACCTTTTGAAACAGCAAACAGAAACCTGGACACCCTGACACGCTCTCCACAAGGGTCACCCTTGCCTTTTACCCTCACCCTCCCAACTGGCAATCCCCCTGCTAGAAGCAGAAGTAAGCTCTAAAATTGTGCGACTTTATGTTATAAAGTCTTTAAAGATTTTTGATCCTCTAGGTGTAGAGTGGGCGCTAAATAAACACTTTGAGAAAATTAGAGAAAGGATTCAAAACACAAGTGAACTGTTCTAAAATTTATGTTATTTCTGGAATTTTACCCCTTCTGTCCTTCATTCTTTCCTCTACTCTCCCTTCTTAATTAAAAAAAAAAAAAAAAAAAAAAATTTTGAAGTTTTTTTTTTTAATTTTTATTTTAGAAGGGAGGGTAGAGGATTGAAGGACAGAAAGGGGAAAATTCCTTTTTAAATATTTTTTTCTATTTTCACTGCATTGATGATGGGTTATGTTGTCCCTGTAGGCAGCTGCACTTTTTTTTATTTTTTATTTTTTGAGACCAGAAAAGTAGCTTGTCTAGTTTCAAATTTTCTGTAAGGAAATCCAAATGACTTTCTCTTTGGCCATGCCTAGTAGCCCCTGTTTTTTTTTTTTTTTTTTAATCCAAGTTGTTTCAGAGGAGTCATCGAAGCAAACTTGACAGGAAAGGGCTCTGCTGTGTGCTTGAGGAGGCTTATTTCCAGAGCTGACTTCCCAGCAGATGAAAGAAATACTGAATTCCTGTATGACCTGTGGCCAAATTTCAAACTTTCTGCACAGCAAAGCTGGAGGAGCACAACTTTTCCTGTGCCCACGTCTTCATTTCACTGTGTCCTGCTGGCTTCTGCCTTTGAACTATTAAGATGCTAAATGGTTTCACTGGGTGCAGTACCTTGCCCTTCAGTTTATAAAGGAAATTAGAAATAGCTATGTTGTTTTTTCACAGCACACTTTTGTCACTGGGTCCATGTCTTTTCACCCCTAATGATCTAGCATATATCTGTTAAGAGAGCTTGCCTCTCTGACAAAAGAAAGTCTGTATTATTAAATCTGTTATTGCAACTGTAGGCAATTTTGGATGTAGGCAATGTAGGCAATTTTGGATGACTAAGAGATTTGACATCCCCTCCAAAAAGAGTTACACTGGCTACCAATCAAGTTCAAGGCTCCAAGAACCATATAACATCAACTGTTTAAGCCAAAGGTAAAAGTAAAGACCTGATTAACTTAAAAGGAAACCTACGCAGAAAATACACCTGAGTGCAGGCAAACGACTCTGAAAGCTTTCTAAACCTGGGGTTTCAGTTTTTATAAAATCTTTTTCAATTTTCACCCCATGCCCCAAACTCAAAATAAACCGTATATGTTGAGCTATTATAGTTGATTATTCTCTCTTCAAAATGTTTTTAAGAGTACATAGAAGCTGAACTGATAAAAAGCCTACTTCCTAATCACATGATTCAATGTATATTAGCACAAAGCTAAACCTTTGGGATATTAAACCTGAAGAAGACTTGGTTTCCATTTTTCAGGGTGTCTAGCTATGTGGTCATGGCCCCAAATACACTAACATGTTCTAAGTTTTTTTTTTCCTGTGGCACCTTGGACTCAGTCATCGGGGGGTTGTAGCTACAGGCAAAAGAGCAATGAAATTTTCTGTAATGCTTGTTGATAAAGACACTGTCCCCTGAATCCTCCTTGACGTCCCACTGAAGAATGTTTTTTCAAAACTAAACGCCTCAAAAGCCAAGAGACTGGTATGGTTTTCCCCAAAGTAAAATGTGCAATGGAATTATTTCAATCGCTACATCATCCTCATTTCTACGATGTAGAGTAGGAACTGTTACAGGGAAGGTTTTTGAGGTGTGCTAAGCATGCCACTGGGTTTAGATGCACAAGTTTAGTTTTAGGAGCTGGGACAAAACCATATTGCTCCCTGTTATGTTTTAATGAGGAGTGAAAAGGGGACCCAGGAATAAAAGAAAGCAGGTAGGGAATCTGGGCGGAGCATGAGGGAAGAGAGTCAAAGAGAGGAACCTCCAATGTTAGCAAACTAAGAAGACCATTTGCAGACCACAATGTTTAACAGAAATGTTTAAGTGGCTTGATGCAGGATATGCAAAGTTCATCCCCTCTACCTCCCACTCAGTAAAGTCTACACTGCCCGCTCACTCTTCTGTGAAAGTGGATTCCGTTAGAGAACGTCGCTAAGAGCTGACATCTGTGATTCTGGACTGGCCTTGGGAAATAATGGAAAAGGGTGTGCACATGCAGGAGACTGCAGGGACAGCTGGCGTCTGCGTCATCCAAAGAAAGTCAAGGCTGTGAGAGTCAGAGAGACCCGGATTAAATCCCACAGAGGCACGTGCTGCCTGTGTAGCTAGTGGCTGGTAACTGAATCCTTCTGATCCTGCATTTTTTCCATCAGAAGATGAGGGTGACAATAAGTGGCTTTGAGGTTGCTGTAAACATTAGGGCTAAAATGCATTAAATGCTCACTATATGGAAGTTATCATTTAGAAGATTTTTTTCTCCACTTTTGTTTTAGCTGTTAAAAACCTTGAGCCACGTCTATGACTCAAAAACAATGTTTAAAATATATGGCCTTCATATTTGTATTGTTCTTTTTCCTCCTGGGTCTCAAACCAATGTATATTCTCTCTATTTTAAATTATCTGAACATTATTTATATCTACTGTATTGTATGACAACATGCATCAACATGCCTGTAAAAGGTGGTGCTACAAAATAGATTTTTTTCTGTTTCCCCATTCTGAATGTTAAGACATGATGGAGTTGGCACATTTTCCTCCATTTTGGATTCCGCTGCTGCCATGCCGAAAGTTATCTAATAGCTGAATTGACCCGGGCACTGATCAATACTGGCCTCGTCCCCTTGTCTTCCAAAGTTGGATCCCACCTCACATTAGTAGTGACATCAGTGTCTGTTGGTCTTCTTTGTCATTATGTCATCACCAGATAAGCTGACTAGACCACCTCATATTCATGCCAAAAATTGCATCCCAGTATGTCTGCCCAGCCCGTAGAAGGCAAGACAAGAAACAAGCAAGGGACACATCACATCCTCTTTTGATACCTGAGGGAAGGAAAGTCCAAAGATGCTGGTGACGAGTCCAGAGGCATCAATATAAAGCTGGAGTGAAAACCAGGCCAACCACTTTCCTGCACCCTGAACGCTAGGGAATGCAGACTGATTAGTCAAGCAATCTATTATTGCTTGCTGGTACCTCAAAGCACGGGCATATTTACTCTATCCTGCCTAAGACAACAAAAGAACACCTTTTAGGTAATTGCTTCTGCTGGCGGAGCTTAGGCATGGACCAGGACCTCCAACCAGAGAGGAGCGGTGCTTCATGAGCCTCCTCTCCACTTTCGGGTTCTGTTAGGAGGCCCTGAAAGCACTGAAACCTCAATAGCATCACTGTAATGGAAAAGTATCTCCAAGTTTCTAACATGAAGCTTAATGAAGTTTTAATTTTACTAGAAGAAAAACAAAACTTTAAAGTCAATCTCAGATGCTTCAGAGTCTTTACTAATATGTCACCCATTTCCTTTCCACTGCTAAGTTTTAAAGATACTCCGTACATTGTGGTATCTCTGTGGATCATCTTTATGGATCTAGATTTCTAAACTTTCCAGGAGTGATTTTTTTGTTTTTACTTTTGTATTGTCTTAACAAAGAGCAAAGTGTGTAATATATCAGTTGTTATACTTGAGAATATGAAGCCTGCAAGCAAAATATATGAGGTTTCCTTTGTCCCAATGACTAAGTGAAAATCATTAGCTCTCCAGTTTCCCAAAATGCAGGTGCTTATAGAATAATATTTGTACCTATTCTGAAAGAAAGAGGATTGCTCTTCTCTCAGCATAGGTACAAACACTATTCTTGTTAGTAGATTGCTGTGCTAACAAGAGTTTCAGAACAGCTAATCACTGACAAGTGGAGGAGGCAGGAACCTTAGCTGATTTCAGGGCCTAACTATCTGTTTCTTAACTCTGTCTTCACAGAGATCCTTTACAACTGCAACAAGACAAAGTACCTCTAGCTTTTACCAAAAGTGCTTAGAAACATAGGAGAGAAATTTTGCGCAAGGCTTTCAAGATTGACTAGACATGAAACTAGCAAGCAAAAGACAAAGTATTATTTCCCAAGTACCGGTTTGTATTAACAACAAAACTACACTCCTAAAAAGAAAAAAAAAAAGCAACAACCTTAATTTAGCAACAATCTTAACTTATATAAAGGAACTGAGTCAATAGCCTGAGAAAAAATTCTGCATAATGTGGATAATTAATTACACCCCTAGACAAACCCTCTTTTATATCACAATTCTCTGTCAGTCTGTGACCACAGGCAATAACTACAGTGACACTGGACACTGTGCAGGTCATCTGCAGCATCACATGCACGGAGACAACACAACCACCCAACTCGCTATTGCAGGAAGAACCACACTCTGATCCATCAAGAAGTGCACCAATTTTGTTATTTTTCCTGTCTCCTATCCCCTCAGGTTTAAATAATCTCTTTTGTTAACCGTTGTTATAAAGTATCGGTAACAAAACCTTTGCAACTTCAACACCAGTACAAACCAATACCCTACTGCCAGCGTCTTGGCAGGCTGCCATGCATGCTATTTTACAGTTAGGCGTTAGGAGGCAGCAAATGGCTCAGAAACACAGGCAAAGATAAACGTAGGAAGTTGGAAAAGAGGACCTGCAGCTGCAAAAGCTTGGAAAACAGACTTCATCTTAAATACAAACTTCCAGGAATTTATAATTGATGTGTGGAATCGTTAGAAGGGAAAGGGTTTGGCCCTTGAAGAGACCTTTGTGAAATAATCTGAATCCTGTTCCCTAATTCAGCATCTCTATAAATCCTGACTGTTATCTTAAGGGTTAAACAACATAGGACTTGGTTTTAATTAGTCTTGTTTTTTTCTTGGCTCCAGAAACAAGATCTCATGTTTGCCTACATGAAATTCTCAGGATCTGCTTGCTTTAGCAGTGCCAGCCCTAATGCAAATACTGTTCAGGCTATTTCCGTGATATCAGAACTGATTCTCCCTCACATTGCTTCATTCTAAGGCATTTATATATTTAAAACATGCACTGTAGTTACTCAGAAATGCCAATGCTGCATTTATGTTTTAAAAAATACTTGTGGCATGTACTCTAATCCAAAGGATCATGTCTTCAGATAGCATATGTCTGTCTTATTTTTAGGAAGCTAAAAATGAACTTTTCACTTTCCCAAATGAGAAAAATGTCTCTAATCAAAGCTTTTTTATTTTAATTATAATGCTTGATTAAATTATAAGAAATGTCACTTAAACTGCATTAAAAATGGATTGGTTTATAATGTCAGAACAACTCTTGCCTCTCTCTGGATATTCATTTTGAAGAAATAAGCTCACATAATTTATATGAGAATTTCATTTCAAGCATAAATAGAAAGATCCTTAGGAAACATTATTATTATGAATTAAAACTATCAGTGTGTGAGGAAGATTGTGTGGTGTATAAAACAAGAAAACTTAGCATTTCCAAAGACAGTCCCCTGCAATTTTTTTGCATTGTTTCTTAAACTGTTGTATTAACAATGCATACATTATATGGCACAAATACTTAGTAATTACAGAATATACCAGATAAATTTAGCAGTGGTGAATAACACATTCATTATCACAATAGTAACTGTGTGAGATAAAGAGTTAAACCAAAGGTAATTCACACCAAATAATGCAAAGGTTGCACAAAACCCATTTTCCTTCAAGGCATGCATGATGATTTCAAACTCCTCCAGTAATCAAATTTCAGCTCTGTTACAATTAACTAGCAACAGTAATTGAAAAAAAAAATCACACATTACTTACTATTTTTCAGATGTGTATGCAATCCTTCCATATTCAAAGGGGTGAAGAAAAATCACAACCATGAGGAAAATCTAGCAGGCAAAAGGAGGGAAAACAGGAAGTATTAGTTGTCTGAAAATTGGCATCTTCAGGTTTTCTTGAGCTACTTCCCACAAGATCCCAAAGCAAAGAAGAAAAAGAAAAAGTTGGAGAAAAACATCACACACATCACGAGCCGACTTTCTCCACAAACCCATGCCGCTCCAAACTTTAAAGGCTCAAATTGTTGAGCATCCTGACTAGCAAATATCCGACTTCGGTATCACTGGTTACGTACGCATTTTCAATAAGATGAATGCACCTCCAAAATTAGGGTGACTCTAATGTATGATGCAGATATCCCCCCTGTTTCTCTCCCCTTCTCCTTTTTTCATTCACATTTTTCTTCCTACGAAATGCACATAGGTTTGTTCTTCCTTGTACCCCGAGTCAGGCCTGGCTTTGAAATGCATTTCAATCTCAACACAGACTGCTTTCATTGCGTTTAGAGTCCCACTAAGGCCCAGCTTTAAAAGCTACTGATTCTTTTTTTCTTTAGCCTTCCTCACAAAGGAAGGGTATTTTGTAAATTACCAGCTCGTTCAGATCAACAAAAGGTACTTTCATAGAAAGCCCCATTTGATTTTGCTCAAATTTGATTACTAGGATGGAGAAAAGGAAAGGAAGTCAAAAAGAAAAACCCCAGATGGCTTTTTCATTCATCTCAGTGAATGAGCTTTATCTGTGCCTTTTGAAACTGTAGCAGTGGAAAAGCATTTCTGTTGGCTTAAAAAACTTGACAAAAATTATTGGTTTGCCATTTCTCATGTAACAGCCATTGGGAACTGGATGAAAAGACTTTTTCATGGGATCGCCTGCTTGGATCAAAATAATGGAGATTAGGTATTTCATTATAAATTACAGTGGGAGATAGAGCAGGCTGTCATATTAATAGCAACCTGCTCATGGCCTTCAATGGTAGCTATTCTCCTAGACAAAGGACCAAGGGGGTTGTCTATTGAACTTGTACTTCAGGCCTGATCAATTTTCTATCATCAAGGCAAAAGGTGAGATGACTAACAAAGGAATTCACACATGAGTGACCTCATAAGCCTACAGATAAAACAGCTTAAAGAAGCAAAATACATCCTGAAATTATAGATGATAAACTACATAAAGAAGAAGAGAGTATGAGAATGAGAGAGGAAGGAGCGATGGTCTGCAATTCTCCTCCCTCTTCTTGGCCAAATGGACACATTAAAAGCTACTTGTTTTCAGCTGCAGATAATTGCCACATTTGGTTTGCAGTGGTCTGCTATAAATCCTTCAGCCTACTTTTTTTTTTCCTCAGCACAGTTCCAGTCATTTCATTCGCTACTAACAACAGCATTGTGTTCAAGACAAAGCTTCTACCAACAGTCACGCTTAAAAATAAAAATAAAAGGAATCACAAGCAACACAGGCTTACAGATAGTTCACAGTAAGTGTGCATTTGTTATTTGCTCCGGGTTACCAGCCGCTTGCCTGATTTAATATACTTCTTAGAATGTAAAGCAATTCAAAATCCAAGCGGTACCTGCACAGACACAGAACCTTAATGAAGCACAGTGAAATGTATGAGTCAATAAAGATTCTTTCAGAAAACAGTGATGGCAAAGTCCTAATCCAAAGTGCCAGTGAAGGATGAGCGACTAATTTTCATACAATCGCAAGGAATATTTTCTATTCCTCATTGAAGTTGTCTGAATAACTGTAGAAATTACCAAAATCCTTTTCCCTGTGATATTTCCATGGAATTTTTTTCAACTTTTCTATTAAAAATCCTGGGGGATTTATGCCTTATAATGCCAGTGTTCACACTGGGAGTAGTAAAGATATTATCTTCAAAAGATAAAAACCAGGGTTACCAAAAGTTACTATTACCAAGAATGCAGATGCAGTGTAACATTTTATGTACATTCAATAAAGCTAATGCAAAGGGAAAAAATAAATAGTATTTTTACAATACTATTTTTTAAGCCAAAGAGTAGTACAAGATCATTAATGTGAAATTACTTCCAACTGCCTAAAAGCTTGAGAAAATACATAAATAGCACCCACAATGACAGTTGTCAAAATAAGGCTACATTTGAAAGCCACCCTCCACAGGTGTAATGACCTTCAGATGACACAATCAGGCTTAGTATACCCTCATGGTAGCAATTTCTCACATCTAGTGATGATGAGAGGAGGAAGTTCATTTATGTATGGACCAATAAAACAAGGATGTGGTACTGTCTGAAGTACACACACAAATGACTCCACATTTGTATAAAATTGGATTTTCTATGTTCTTAAGGGATCCCTGGAACCTTGGACTATCTTAACCATTCAGGGAAATCCTAAATTCAGGGTTACGAAAGATGCATTAAATAACAGTGGTGGGAGTCAGTGCATAGGCAGGCTCTTCCCACTACTGGTGTGAACATGGACTGGTAGGAACATTCTGGAGGGCAACTGGACAACATTCCTTTAAGTTTGAAAGTTTTCATAGCTCTTGACCTAGATATTTCACCTCTAGGGCCGGGCGCGGTGGCTCAAGCCTGTAATCCCAGCACTTTGGGAGGCTGAGGCGGGTGGATCACGAGGTCAAGAGATCGAGACCATCCTGGTCAACATGGTGAAACCCCGTCTCTACTAAAAATACAAAAAATTAGCTGGGCACGGTGGCGCGTGCCTGTAATCCCAGCTACTCAGGAGGCTGAGGCAGGAGAATTGCCTGAACCCAGGAGGCGGAGGTTGCGGTGAGCCGAGATCGCGCCATTGCACTCCAGCCTGGGTAACAACAGCGAAACTCCGTCTCAAAAAAAAAAAAAAAAATTTCACCTCTAGGAATCTTCCCAGTAGAAACTATCAGAAATGCAGATAAAGATTTTTCCCCCAAGAAGATACTTATCATACAGTGAATCAGGTAGGATAGTGGTTAAGATTACAAACTGGAGAGTCAGACTAGCTGAGTGACAATTACAACTTGACCAACTTCCAATCACAAGGTGTGACTTTGGTTATTAACTTCTCTATACCTCAGTGTTCCTGCCTGCAAAATGGGGATCTCAAAAGTGGTATGAGAATTTAATGAAGAGTGAATATATGTAAAGCATTAAACCACTGACTAGTCCATAGTAAGTACTGAATAATTATTAGATATTGCTATTATTATAAATGCTTTAAACCTAGATATTAACTGAATCATGATAAACAAATATAATAAAATTTAATATGTCCATTAAAGATCGTGCCTTCAAATTATTCTTAATAACATAGAGAAATAGTCATACTAGTTTAAAAAATCAGGACATAAAACCATATATTATGCCATCTCAAATGTGTGTGTGTGTGTGTGTGTGTGTGTGTGTTTAAAATGGCAACAGTATTTCTTTTTGGATAAAGTGCTTTCAAATGGTTTTTATTTTCCTGTCGTAGTTCTTACTTTTTACAAAACATTTTAAAGTATTTTTAAACTCTTATTTTTACATGAGTTTATGAAGAAGGAGTGGCAGTAGGTGCACCATTTCATAACACTGTGCGCTGTGTGCTTTCCCCGTACAGCACTGTAGGCTACACACATACAGTGTTATCAGATGGAGCTGGGCCAGGTTACAGGGAAAGTCAGAATCTATGCCAAAATTCACTTTGGTGCTCAGCACTAAGATCTGGAAATTAGCTGTACTTCCAGAACTGAGAAGTAAGCTTAAACTCTAAAATTTAAAGAAGGAAAATCCAAATATATTGGATTCATAAAATTTCCTGAACTAAGAAGCTGTCAGCATATGGGTTACTAAAGGCATTTTAGCAATGAAGAATCCAGAAAAATAACTTGGGAATTAGCTTGGAAAGACACATACATACCAATATGTACAGGTTAGAAAAATCAATGAAACCAAGAGTTCGCTTTTTGAAAAGGTAGATATAAAAATCAACGAATACAGGCTGTGTGCAACACCAACAGCTTCAGTCCAATCGATTAGGAGCAACAGACAAAACTGACAAATCATAAGAAATTTCAGTAACTAGGTCCAAGTAGTGACCTAATCAATTGCAGGAGTGCCTAAATAGAGAGACTAGGTTGCATCTAATAAAGGGACTCTCTACGTGAATTATTTTAAAAGGGGGTAATAAGTAAGCACTTGCCACATGTTCTTTCTTCCTCCCCACAGAGGAGCTGGAACCTGGGGGCAGGAAGGGAGGTCAATGGGAGAGCAGACCCTACCCCCACCCCTACTGGTTCCTCTGTCAAACCCAAGTCAGGGGGTGGGGGCAGAGTGGAGAGGAGGAGAGCCTAGAGTGTTTAATCAGGCTATGCTAGTCTCTAGTAACCAAGTGACTGGAAAGTTATGGAATCTTCCAAGGTATTATTAACAGTCAGGAATGCGACGGGGCATGGTTAAAGGTGGAGAAAAGAGAACTCAATTCGGATTACTCAGTACAAGAATTACGTGTGTATTATGTCTGTTGAAAGAAAACGTATCAAAGCTAGACTTTTCAAGAAACTTCAATTCATAAAAAGCAAAGGTCAAGAACGTGAAAGTACCATATGATTCAGCAATTGCACTTCTGTGTATGTACCCAAAAGAACTGAAAGCAGGGATTCAAACAAGTAAGTACCTGTACATCACTGTTCATAACAGCACTATTCACAATAGCTAAAAGGCAGGAGCAGCCCAAATGTCCACCAGTGGTATATACACAGAAGGGAATATACACATTAAAAAGTAAGGAAATTCGGGCACAGCCTACAACATGCGTGAACCTTGAAGTTATCATTTTAAATGGAATGAGCCAGACACAAAAGGACAGATATGGTATGAGTCCACTTCTATGAGGTACCTAGAGCAGTCAGATTCATAAAGACAGAAAGTAGAAGGGTGGTTTCTGGGGACTGGGGTCAGGGGAATGAAGAGGTAGTGTTTTATAGGTACGGAGTTTCATTTAGGAAAGACGGAAAAGTTCTGCAGATGGATGGTAGTGATGGTGGCACAACAATGTGAATGTGCTTAATGCCATAAGTTGTACATGTAAAAATGGCTAAAATGGTAAATTTTATGTTTTATATATTTTACCAAAATTCCAAAAAGGAGTATGAACATCTTGTTTCCTAAACTCCTCAATTATTTTATTTTGTTATCATCCAGTATAACCTGGAAAAAATAATTAAAGAAAAGGAAAAAAGGGAGAGGAGAAAAAATGGGAGGGGAGGGAAAGGGAGAGGATGAATAGAGAAATGATGGGGAGAGGTAGGAAGGGAGGGAAAACAGGAAGGGCTGCTATGTGCAGTCAGCTGTGAAGTGTGTACACTTCACCCATATACCAAAGGGGCAAATAGGGGTAAAATCCAGTCAGGAGTTATGCTGACCAAGTTCCATGCCCTGGGGCTGGACTTCAGCAGGTAGGAGGAAGGGAATGCCATTTTGTAATACATCTGTCCAGAGAGGACCTCTTTAATTAATTTGCAGAATGGCACTATATGTGTCAACAGACCTTAGAAGAGAGACAAGATTGGTATGTGGACGGATTTGGTGGCTCGCACCTGTAATCCCCACACTTTGGGAGGCTGAGGTGGGCAGATCACGAGATCAGGAGTTTTAAACCAGACTGGTCAACATGCTGAAACCCCGTCTCTACTAAAAATACAAAAAAAAAAAAAAATTAGCCAGGCATGGTGGCAGATGCCTATAATCCCAGATGCTTAGGAAGCTGAGGCACGAGAATCACTTGAACCCAGGAGATGGAGGTTGCAGTGAGCCAAGACCACACCACTGAACTCCAGCCTGGGTAACAGAGTGAGACTCCATCTCAAGAAAAAAAAAAAAAAGAATGAACATTGATGAGATTAAGGTTAAGAATGATAGAGTTTATTACATACTTTTTGTAACTGGATTAGCCACCAATTCTCTGGGCAGTCTTCTTCCTTGGAATTTTAATGGACACTTCAAGCTCATCATCATCTGCCATGAACACAACCAGCATTATATTCACACACACACACACACACACATACACACACACACACACACACACACACACACACACACACCTTATTGAAGCATATTAGGAACCAGCACCATTCTAGGTGATATATAATTAGACTAGTGAGAAGATGGGCTTCTCTAAATGAGATAAGATAAATTGAGTCAAAGTCTAAAACATGTGCTCTCCACTTTCTAAAGCTACAAGAAACCCCATTCTTACAACTGCTCTCTGTGGATGACACTTAAAAGTTTACATTTCCAACCCTGATATTCTACCCAAACTAATGCCATATTTCAGGTGAGCTACAGAACATTTATATTAGGTTATGACACTGAATCCCCAAACCAACATATTCAAAAGAATCTCTATTTGTCCCTGCCTCATTAAAATAAAAAACCTAGTTCCTTCTCCTTCTCCTAACTTCTCTAATTCTGTTCATGTGTTTCCCTAAGTGTCCAGACCCCAAATCTTAACAATATTTTTTGAATCCCTTCTTTCCTCTATGTCTCATAGTCAATCGACATTGGTCAATTTTCCCATTAATGTAATATTCCTACCTTCAAGCCCTTTCCTAAATTACATGCAGTCCTCATCAATCAAAAAAAAAAAAGGTAACAGTTTTTCCAAGTTCTTTAATTGACAATCTTGTCTTCTCTCTCTATGACCTCACTCAGAAAGGGTAGAAATTCTCCTACTTGCTGTACTCGTTATCTGTCCATTCCCTAATTCATCCTTTTTGAAACTCTCTATCCATGGCTTCTTGGACTCAAACCACTTCCCTGATTCTCTAATCCCTTCAGTTTCATGCTAGCTCCTCCAACTTCAGTGAGGGACCTTGCCTCATTCCCACAAGACCTTTCTTTTCACCCCTTTCTCTCTACTCATTCTATGGCCACCTCTCCCTCATTAAGCTCACCTATGATGTATATGTTAAAGATTCCTAAACTTAACTCTCCAGAAACAGTCCCAAAGTAGTTCAAGTCCAGGTACAGGATGTTAAAACTAACCTCACTGTCTAAACATCTGACTCATCGCTCAAGGGCTAGCTAAATGACCCACCTTCTTACAGTGTGTCAAGATCAAAGTTTTATTTCAAGAGAAGAAATTAGGAAATATCAGAATACAGTGTCTGTACTAGGCATAAGTGTTTTTCATAAAAATTTAGTTTTGCCTATATGTGTGTGTGCATGCATATTGGTCATGATCTAAAGTGCATTTCTGATTGAAGGTAACAATCAGAAAAAGCTTGAGGCATTTGCCTTCTCTAAGTTCAGAGATCACATCAGAAGGGCTTCAGAGCTTTGCCATGGTATTCATACCTCTATTATAAAATGAATTGGATTTTACGAAAGTAAATTTTTTATGTCTGTTTCCCCCCACCAGACCACAGGATCCTTCATTAAGGGCATAACTTCTTCTTCATCTTTGAAAATGAACTCAGCGCAATGAATTTATGTTGAATGAAAGAGTAAATGAGGCACTTTGGGAGGCCGAGGCGGCAGATCACCTGAAGTCAAGAGTTCGAGACCAACCTGGCCAATATGGTGAAATCCTGTCTCTACTAAAATACAAAAATTAACTGGACATGATGGTGGATGCCTGTAATCCCAGCTACTCTGGAGGCTGAGGCAGGAGAATCACTTGAACCCAGGAGGCAGAGGTTGCAGTGAGCCGAGATTGTACCATTGCACTCCAGCCTGGGCTACAGGAGTGAAACTCTGTCTCAAAAAAAGAAGAAGAAATGATAGCATTAATAAAATATGTTCAGAAAAAGACAAACAGCTCCTGGTTTTGAGGCAGGAGAAACAAAGGACAGATCACACTTTTGACAGGTGATCCGGGTTCTAGGAAACAGCTGTGAGCTTCAAAGCCAGACTGACTTCAATGATGATTTCCCATTTTGGCCCTAATGACTGTGTCACCTTTGACAACTTTCCTGACCTCACAGAGTCTTCACGCTTTCCTCTGAAAAGAAGGGATATTCTATTTCACTTTCTGTGTGGTTAGATAGGTGAGGTAACATTGCATAAAGTGCTTAACATATTCTTTGTAGCACAGTAAGTATGCTATAATACTTGTGTTGGCATGACAATTAAATATAATAATATCTATCCCACCTCTGCCATACTGCAGGAACTCAGGGACAGTTGTTATAATTGTAGCTGTTTAATTTTTTGCTGTTTTTAATATGACAAAATAACTTATTGAAAATCTAATTACTAATCTTAATTTGGAAATAAAAATGGAACATACTCCCTACAAAGGAGTATCTTGCTTCACTGCTTTTCTCTATACAATATACCACCTTAAACTACTATATACACTTTATTTGTATATTATGTTTATTTGGCATCCGTCTCCTTTACCAGAATAGAAGCTGTGGAAAGGCAGAAATAATAACAATAATAAACAAATTATTAGCTAAGTCTTTATGACCTTCAAATCAGAACCTGCCTTAGCCAGAGAGGAAGTTAAGAGTCGTTTCTGATGAAAAAGAGAAAAGCTTTCTGAAACTGGCTACCCCCGAGTCAACCCTAAATAGACCCTGATTTTGAAATCCTAGGCCCATCGCTATTTTGTTTCAGGTGGGAGAACACAAAGGTTGCAGAGTTCCCTCACTGAGGAGGAGAAGTAGCCTCATTCTCATAATAGTCACAAATATTGTTGCATATTTTATTTAGATGTCTGTCAAAAACTGTGAATGGCCTGCTTGCAAGATAATGAGTAAGAGTGCCAAACTTTCATGGACGGATGTTAAATCACAAATGCCTACTAAGGACAATAACACAGAACAGTAAGGAAGATCACACATGCTTTGCAGTCTGTTCATGCTTCAGTTCTCAAGCAAACGTATTTCACATTGTATACCTTGAACACATTTCAGTATTGACTGAGATGTTATAAAAATATAAAGCTTCACTACTGATACTCCGTTAATAACAAACAGGACTAACTGGAACACAAGATAACATTTGTTGTATCTATTTTTAAAAGGGTCTTACCAAGGAAATAATGTAAATACAACTATATGGATGTGTTTAATCTATAAGATGGATGACAAAAATTTTAACCATTTTAGAAACAGAAATCACAAATACTTGCTATGCTAACTAAAACCATTTTATCAACCATGAAAGTGAATCTTGGCTGGGTGCGGCGGCTCACATGTGTAATCCCAGCACTTTGGGAGGCCAAGACAGGCAGATCACCTGAGGTCAGGAGATCGAAACCAGACTGACCAACATGGAAAAACCCTGTCTCCACTAAAAATACAAAATTAGCCGGGAGCAGTAGTGGGCACCTGTAATCCCCGCTACTCGGGAGGCTGAGGCAGGAGAATCACGAACCCAGGAGACAGAGGTTGCAGTGAGTCAAGATCATGCCATTGCACTCCAGCCCAGATGACAGAGTGAGACTCCAACTCAGAAGAAAAAAAAAAAAAAGAAAGTAAATCCTATGGGATTTCTACTTGACAGTATTTCTTACTCTAGTCTGATATGGTCTATGAACTTCAAAGTAATAAATCTTATTTTCATGAAAACATTACATAACTCAAACCTTTTAAGTCAATTATACAATCAGTCTAAATTAGTAAAGTTTAACTGTGCTAATCAAAATTTAAAACACTTTTATTTACACATAGCTATTAATGGTACTAATCAAGGCAGAGTTATTTAAGCAATGAAACAACTTTGCTATTACAGCCAAATCAAATTGATTTGGAAATACAGATGGCTATATATTATAGCCGTATATGACCTATGTGCATAGGGACTAGGTAAAAATCATTAACAAGAGTCAAGACTCATGTTATGAGTTACAACAACTGTTTTATTATTACTTTAAAACATTGACATAATTATCGATCCCTCCCTTGTCCTCAGACTTTAGATCCAATTCATCAACAGATCTCCCAAATACATAGCTAATCTGTCTGTTTCTCTTGTATGCTCCTGGGGCCTTGTCCATACATTATTATCTATCTCTGAACTGCTGCAATGGCTAATAACTGACTTACCTCATTACCCTTCTCCCTCTAGCAGTGTTCTCCTCCCTCTCCAGTCTTCTTAAAGCCATGAGAGTAATCCTTTCAAGAGTGACATCAGCAAGAGAGCGGAGTAGGAACAAGATAGTGGAATAGGACCCTTGACTCTTATCTACATAAGCATGCCAATGCAGCAATAATTCAAAATTTCATTTTCCGGAAATCAGAAACTAGTTGGAAGGCTCTGTACCCTGGGAGAATGCAAAACCAGACTAGCAAAGCCAAAAGGTAGATTTGGAATGTCCTCTTGCTGGAGATCATGCACCCAGTGCAGTGCCATATAACCAGGAATGGTTCCCCTGGCTCCCCAGTTTTCCTAGGAGAGAAAAAAGATTGGTTTGCTTGTCCCGCAATGCTAGGGGACTCCCTGGATGACCGACTACTATGTTGCCAGGCTTAGAGTTCTGAAAAGTCTGACATAGTCTTGTGGCCTCAGGGAGAATGAAGATGGTAGCTTGGGCCGATGGATACCATTGATCTCCCCATCAACTCAGCACAAAGTGAGCAGATTAAAAATCTCAGTGCTCACCTTTCTCTTCGGAAGGGAAAGAATTAATCTGTGTGCCCAGTGCTCCATCTTCTCTGGAGCTTGTTAAAGAACTGCCATTTGTCTCTGCAACTTTAAAGCTCTGATGGATTCAGCACAGTGTAGCAGCCCAGAGGCCCAGAGGAGATTGAAGACGGCAGATAGGGCTGGTTAGACAGCATAGCTCCCCGCATTCAGCTCAGCACAGAGTGAGTAGACAGAAACCACAGCTGTCTACTTCCCTCTGGGCAGGAAAAGCATTAGTAGAGGCCATGAGAATCTCTGACCAGGATTACTGATGGTGGTCTTCCACTGTACAAAGCCAGTCAATAAAGATTGAGAGAAGTACCTGCCTTATCTAATGGGCAGGCATCAAGCCAGAGAGTCAAGAAAAATAATGAATCAGGCAAAGATGTTCCAAACAAGGAAACAAATCTTCAGAAACCAACTCAAATGAAACAGAGTTTTATGATTTCCCTAACACACTTAAAAATAACTCTCATAAAAATGCTCCCTGATACCAAGAGAGCCATACATAAACAAAGCAAAAATTTCAACAAAGAGATAGGAAATATTGAAAAGTACCAAACAGAAATCATAGAGCTGAGGAACACAATAACTGAACTGAAAAATTCCCTAGAGGAGTTCAATAGCAACCTAAATCATCAAGAACGAAGAATCAACAAAATTAAAGCCAAGTCAGTGGAAATAACTTATTGAGAGGAGCAAAAGGAAAAAAGAATGAAAAAGAGTGCAATGGACTGAATGTTCCAAAATTTACAACTTGAAATTCTAATCTGCAATGTGATAATATTAGGAGTTGGGATTTTGGAAGGTAATTAGATCATGAGGGTGAAGCCCTCATGAATGAGATTAGTATCCTTATGAAAGGGAATCCAGGAACTCTTTTGTGCTCCTTCTTCCCCATGAAGACATGACAAGAAGAAGGCCACTTATGAACCAAGAAGCAGGTCCCAGCCAAACACCAAACTTCCTAGTGCTTTCATCTTGAATTTCTTAGCCACCATAACTTTGAGAAATAAATGTCTAATGTTTAATCAACACAATCTATGGTGTTTTTGTTATGGAAGGCAAAACAGATTAGGACAAAGAGTAAAGAAAAATTAAGGGAATTATGTGATACCACTAAGCATGCTAATATTTGCGTTATAAAGGAGAAAAGAGAAAAAGGTCCGGAAACATCATTTGAAGAAAAAGTGGCTAAAAACTTCCAAAATCTGGGGAAGGAAAAAGACATCCAGATCTGAACAAAAGCCCAAGAACAGCAAATAAGAGAACTCTAGAAATCCAAATGTGGACACATTATAATAAAATTATCAAAAGTCAAAGATAAAGAGAAAAGTTTGAAAGCACCAAGAGAAAAATAACTAGTCACATACAAAAGAACCCTTATAAGACTATTAGTGTATTTTTTTCAGCAGGAACCTTGCAGCCAAGAAGGGAGAGGAATGACACACTCAAAGCACTGAAAGAAAAGAACTGCCAACCAAGAATACTACACCTGGCAAAACCCTACTTCAGAAATAAAGAGAGATAAAGACTTTCCCAGGCAAACAAAAGCTGAGGGAGTACACTACCACTTGATCTGCATTACAAAAAATGTTACAGGAAGTTCCTCAAGTTTAAACAAAAGGCCACAAAACAGCAACATGATAGCATAAAAAAGTATAAAATTTGGTAAAGGTAAATATATAGATAGATACAGAATACTATATTACTGTAGTGGTGATAAGTCAATAAATTCTAATTCTAGTATTAAAGTGAAAAGACAAAAATATTTAGAATAACTATAACTAAAAATATATTAAAAGATATACAATATAAACAGATGTAAATTGTGACAAAAATAACAAAGTGTCTGGGGAGAATTGAAGTGTAGCATTTATATATGTGATTTAACTTACTGGCTTAAAACAGATTGTTCTTACTGTTTTATATAAGCCCCAAGGTAACTACAAAACCTATAGAAGTTAGCAAAAAAAAGAAAGGAATCAAAGCATGTCAATACCAAAAAATCACTAAAACACAAAGGGAGACATCAAGAGAGTAAAAAACAAACAAACAAAAATAGTTAAAAGATGAACAGAAATCAACTAACTAAATGCCAATAGTAATGCCTTCCCTGTGAATAACTACTATAAATGTAAATGGAGTAAGCATTCCAACTAAAAGATATAGAGTGGCTGAGTGGATAAAAAAACAACACCCAACTATATGGTCTCCGCCAAAATTTCACTTTAGATTTAAGAACATACATGGCCTGAAATTGGAAAGATGGGGGAAAAAATCTGATGCAAATGGTAACCAAACAGAACAGAAGTGGTTATACTTACATCATATAAAATAAATGTTAAGTCAAACTGCCATGAGACAAAGAAGAATGTTTCACAATGACAAAAGGGTGAATATACAATGAAGATATAACAATTATAAGTATATATGAACCCAACATCACAGCACCAAAATACGCAAAGCCAACAATGACAGAACTGAAGGAAGAAGCAGACAAAAATACAATAACAGTAGGAGACTTCAATACCCCACTTTCAATAATGGATGAAAGATCAATACAGAAGATTAATAAGGCAACAGAAGACGTGAAAAACATTACAGACCAAACAGATCTAACATAAACACACCACACATTCTACCTAATAGCAGCAGAGTACACATTCTTCTCAACTGCATGTAGATCTTTCTCCATGATAGAGCATATGTTAGGTCACAAAACAACTCTTAACAAATTTAAGAAGGTTGAACCTGAATCATATCAAGTGTCTTTTCTTACCACAGTGAAATAAAACTAGAAATCAACAGCTAACTGGAAACTAGAAAATTTGCAAATATGAGGAAATTAAACAACACCTTCTTGAGTAATCAGTGGTCAAAACAGAAATCACAAAAGAAATTGGAAAATACCTCAAGACAAATGAAAATAAAAATACAACCTATCAAAACTCATGAGATGCAGAAAAAAGCAACACTAACAGGGAGGTTCATAGCAATAAATGTCCACACTACAAAAAAAGAAATATCTCAAATACACATCTAACTTTACACATCAAGGTAGGTCCACTACTGGAAAAGGAAAACAAACTAAGCCCAAAGTTCAGAGAAAGAAGGAAATAAAGATTAGAGAAGAAATAAATGAAATAGAAAGTACAGGAAAAAAAATACTAAAATTTGTTCTTTTTAAAGATAAAAGCTAGACTAAGGAAAAAGACTCAAATACATAAAATCAAAAAATGAAAGAAGAGACTTAAAACTAATGCCAGAGAAATACAAAGGATCGTAAGAAACTACTACAAAGCTACAGTAATCAAAACAGCATGGTACTGGTACCAAAACAGAGATATAGACCAATGGAACAGAACAGAAGCATCGGAGGCAACACAACATATCTACAACCATATTATCTTTGATAAACCAGACAAAAACAAGCAATGGGGAAAGGATTCCCTATTTAATAAATGGTGTTGGGAAAACTGGCTAGCCATGTGCAGAAAGCAGAAACTGGACCCCTTCCTGACACCTTACACTAAAATTAACTCCAGATGGATTAAAAACTTAAACATAAGACCTGACACCATAAAAACCCTAGAAGAAAATCTAGGCAAAACCATTCAGCACATAGGAGTAAGCAAGGACTTCATGACCAAAACACCAAAAGCATTGGCAACAAAAGCCAAAATAGACAAATGGGACCTAATCAAACTCCACAGCTTCTGCACGGCAAAAGAAATAGTCACTAGAGTGAATCGGCAACCATGAGAATGGGAAAAAAATCTTTGCAGTTTACACATCTGACAAAGGGCTGATATCCAGAATTTACGAAGAACTCAAACAGATTTACAGGATAAAAACAAACAAGCCCATTCAAAAATGGGCAAAGGATATGAACAGATACTTTACAAAAGAAGACATACATGAGGCCAACAAACATATGAAAAAATGCTCATCATCACTGGTCATTAGAGAGATGCAAATCAAAATCACATTGAGATACCATCTCACGCCAGTTAGAATGGCGATCATTAAAAAATCTGGAGACAGCAGATGCTGGAGAGGATGTGGAGAAATAGGAACACTCTTACACTGTTGGTGGGAGTGTAAATTAGTTCAACCATTGTGGAAGACAGTGTGGCGATTCCTCAAGGACCTAGAAATAGAAATTCCATTTGACCCAGCAATCCCATTACTGGGTATATATCCAAAGGACTATAAATCGTTCTACTATAAGGACACATGCACACGAATGTTCATTGCAGCACTGTTTACAATAGCAAAGAACTGGAACCAACCGAAATGCCCAACGATGACAGACTGGACTGGGAAAATGTGGCACATATTCACCATGGAATATTATGCAGCAATCAAAAATGATGAGTTTGTGTCCTTTGTAAGGACATGGATGAATCTGGAGAACATCATTCTCAGCAAACTGACACAAGAACAGAAAAAGAAATACCGCATATACTCACTCATAGGTGGGTGAGAAAAATGAGAACACATGGACACAGAGAGGGGGTCTACTACACACTGGGGTCTATTGGGGGGAATGGGGGAGGGACAGCGGGGGGGGCTGGGGAGGGATAGCCTGGGGATGAATGCCAAGTGTGGGTGAAGGGGAGGAAGGCAGCAAAACACACTGCCATGTGTGTACCTATGCAACTATCTTGCACGTTCTGCACATGTACCCCAAAACCTATAATGCAATAAAAATTTTAAAAAATTAAAAATTAAAATTAAAAAAAAAAACTACTACAAATAATTATATGACAACCAAATTGGATAACGTAGAAGAAATAAATAAATTGAAGATAGATAAAGTCTGAGCATTATGACTTTAGTATGAAGGTTGAATCTGTAACTAAAAGCCTCTCAAAAAAGAAAAACCTAGTATCAGATGGCTTCATTAATGAATTTTACCAAACATTTAAACAAGAATTAATACCAACCCTTCTCAAAGTCTGCCAAAAATTAAAGAAGAGGGAACACTTCCGAACTCAATTTTTAAGAAAAGCATTGCCTTGATATCAAAGGCAGACAAAGACTTTACTAGAAAACTATAGGCCAATATCCTTGATAAACATAAATGCAAAAACCTCAACATAATACCAGCAAAATGAGTTAACAGCATATTAAAAGAATCATGCACCATGACCAAACAGGATCAATCATTTGGATGCAATGTAGCTAAGCATATTAAAATCAATTAATGTGATACCGCATTAGCAGAATGAAGAATAAAAATCATATGATCATCTCAATACATGCAGAAAAAGTCTTTTACACAGCAATTAGAGCAATCAACAGAGTGAAAAGACAACCTACAGAATGAGACAAAATATTTGCAAGGCAAATATGTAACACAGGGTTACTCTCCAAAGTGTATAAGAAACTCCTACAACTCAATAGTAAAAATAAATAAATAAATAACCTGTTTAAAAATGAGCCAAGGGCTTGAACAGACATTTCTTCGAAGAGGACATACAAATGACCAACAGGTATATTAGAAAATACTCTATATCACTAATCATAGAAATACGCAAGTGAAAGCCATGATGAGATGTCACATCATACTGTCAGGATGGCTGCAATCAAAAAACCAAAGTGTAAGTGTTAGAAAGGATGCATAGAAATTGGAACCCTTACAAACAAACAACAAAAAAAAAGAAATTGGAACCCTTGTACACTGTTGGTAGGAATGCAAAATGATGATGTCTCTATGGAAAATAGTATAGCAGTGCCTCAAAAAATTAAAAATAGAACTACAGGCAGTGACTCACGCCTGTAATCCCAGAACTTTGGGAGGCCAAGGTGGCAAATCACTTGAGGCCAGTAGTTTGAGACCAGCCTGGCCAACATGGCGAAACCCTGTCTCTACTAAAAATACAAAAATTAGCCAGGTGTGGTGGCACATGCCTGTAATCCCAGCTACTTGGGAGGCTGAGGCAGCAGAATCACTTGAGCCCAGGAGGTGGAGATTGTGGTGAGCAGAGATCATATAACTGCGCTCCACCCTGGGCGACAGAGGACACTCTGTCTCAAAAAAAAAAAAAAAAAAAACTACTATAAAATCTGGCAATCTCACTTCTGGGAATGTATTCCCATAATTGAAATCAGGATAGCATTCCTATATTCATTACAGCATTATTCACAACAGTCAAGATGTGGGAAAAAAATAAATTTTCAGGGACAGATGAGTAGATAAACAAAACGTGGACTATATTTACAATGAAATACTATCCAGCTTTAAGAAAAAGAGATCAATTCTACAATGCATGGCAACCTGGATGAACCTTGAGAACATTATGCTAAAGTGAAATAATCAAGTCCCAGAAAATGAAATACTGCATCATTTGGATGCAATGTAGCTTATATAAGGTATCAAAAACAGTCAATTCATAGAATTTGATATCTCTTATATAAGGTATCAAAAACAGTCAATTCATAGAATCAGAGAGTGAAATAGTGGTTTCCAGAGGTTATGGGGATGGAGAAATGGGGAGTTACCAATCAAACAACCAAAAGTTTCAGTGCTAGATAAATACATTCTGTTGTACAACATTGTACCTGAAAGTAACAATAATGTGTTCTACACTTACAGATTTGTTCAGAGCGTAGATCTCATGCTAACTGTTTTTATCACAACGAATTTTTATAAATACCCTTAAAAGCAAAAATAAAGTTACACTCCTAAAACTCCATGGCTTAAGTCCTTTCAAAGGTTTCCCACTGCTTTTAGGATAATATCCAAACTTCTTCCCAGGACTTACATTTCCTGCATGATTTAGCATTCTGTTCACTGCTATGCTCCCAGGACTTAGCACAGGGCTGGCTACTCCACAGGAGTTCAGTAAATATACGTTGAATGAATGGATTTAACAGAATTATAATCCCTTGATTTCAAAGCTGGTTTGTGAAAATTTTGTCTCAATGTCTATGCTAAAAAATGAAATTGAGAAATTCAATTATTATTTTAAGTAATCCAACAAAATTATTGTTTCCAACAGACAATAATGGCTGGTAAAAAAGAGACACACTTCAGACTGAAAGCCTTTTATCCATCCCTCCTGGTCAGATGTGAAAAAGAAAGGCATGTCCTTCCTTGGGCCTACCACGTACAATAGGAGAGTCAGTTTAAAGAGGTGGTAAGTCAAGCGTCCCTCCGCAGATGCAGACACAGATAGCACACCCCCCACACTAGACAATGACAGTGATGGTGATGATGAGAACAGCAGCATTTGCCAGGCGCTCGCTACGAGCCAGGCACTGTTCTAAGTGATCCGAATACATCAACTCCTCTACTTCTTACATCAACCTTACTGCTACCCCTATTTTACAGATGAGAAATTCCAAAGGTTTAGGTAAAAGCAAAGCAATTTACAAGAGGTCACACAATTAAGAAGTGTGAGAACTGAGATTTAATCCTAGGCCTTTTAATCCTAGATGCCCACATTTATTTCTAAGTATAGAAATATTCTTAAGACATCTCAGGAAGAAAGTGTTCCTTATACGGTATTAAGCATAAAATGGTGAAACAGTAACCGTCAGGCCTTGGCAACCATGGGGGACATTCACGTTTCTTCCCATTAGGAAATCCATATCATTTTTTCCTCTAATAATAATGTTATTTTTTAATAAGATAAACAAGAACAAGACTCCTAATTTATCTCAGAAGGGCAGAAAACACAGAAACAGACCAAAATAAAGCATCGCAAAGCCAGAACAAAGCATATGTGAGTAAGAGAGAGGGAAAGAGGGAAAGAGAAGGTGAGCGAGAACAAACTTACACTACTATGTGAGTCAATAAATACAGAGGCGACTGACATTTTGCAAAATATTTTTAGAGAAATTGTGACGCTATTGATAAAAATCTTGTAACCAGAGGAATTTGAGATAAATAGAACGTTTCAGGTAATAGGGCTGTATAAGTATTAATACTAATTAATTAAAACCTGAAACAAATACCAAATTACCACAGATTTTGGTGGCTTAAAACAACAGAAATTTCGGCTGGGCATGGTGGCTTATACCTGTAATTCCCATGTCTTGGGAGGCCAAGGAAGGAGGATCACTTGAGGCCAAGAGTTTGAGATTAGCCTGGGCAACATAGTGAGACCCCTCATTGCTACAAAAAAAATGTTTTTTAAACATAGAAATTTATTCCCTACAGTTCTGGAGGACAAAAGACTGAAATCAGTATCATTAGACAAAAAACAAGGTATTGGAGTGGCTGCATTTCCTCCAGAGACTGTAGGGAAGAATTCACTCTTTGCCTCGTTTAGCTTCTTGTGGCCGCCTGCATTCCTTGACTTGTGGCTGCATCACTGCAGTCCTCGGGGCCCACCTTGAAATCTCTCTGCTCTGTTTTATATTGCCTTCTTCTCTGTATGTGTAAAAGCTCTCACTGTGCCACTCTTATAAGGATACATATGATGACATGTGAGGGCCCACTCAGATAATCCAGGATAACCTCTCTATCTCAAGATTCTTAATTATATCTGCAGAGAATTTTTTCCCAAATAGAGTGACATTTACAGGTTCCAAATATTAAGGCCTAATATCTTTGGAGAGTCATGTTTCAGCCTGCTATAAATATTAAATGCTCTGATGAAAGGAAGTAACTAATCCCAGCAGAGAGACTCATAAGACAAGAATGCTGCAGACCTCACAGAAGACCAGCGGAATTTAGCACGAGAAAGATTTCTCTTGGACCAGAAAACAATCACATTTGTCCAAATGTATGTCTAAATGTTATTCCTAATGCTTTTTAATTAGGAGATAATTGGAAATTAAAGCCAGCATAATTACTGTATTTTAATGCAGACAAGTTTTGCTTAATTCTATTGTGAACTGTGTCTAATTTCATTTCATAACATGGGCTCAGTCAATCTTGAATAATTCCCTACTGTCTTCATAGAATTCTAAGTTAAAGTGCCTATCCGAGTACACTTACGCAGAAGAAGAAAGGATGGCCTTCTCTTTCCCACGCTAGTATATAAGAATCCCAGGGAAAAGTTCTAATGGACAGGCCCACATAAGCATGGCCTGACAGGGGAGAAGAATCCTCAAAGCAAGGAAGTGGACACGTCTGCTACCAAAAGAAGGGAAGAGGGTTTACTGGGCAGATAAAAACCACAGAAGTCTGTTGCACTCTCCGTCAGTTCTCACACACCTAACACAACTAACCCACATGCACACAATACGTAAAAACAGGAAAAGCCTCCTTCCCTAAGAGAAACAAACTAACCTTGTTTTATCCAGGTATGTTTTTTCTTGTTCCTATGCCCTTTAGCCAAGTGTCTAGACTGAAAGTTAAAGGTGTGGGTCCAATCAAATTGACTGGGTTCAAACCCAAATCATGGATCCACCTCTTAATAATGTATGGTTTGGGACAAGTTACCCAACCTTGCTGTGTCTCAGCCTCCTAATCTGTGAAATGGGGATACTGACAGTATTTACTTCAGTGAGTTGTTTTAAGCATTAAATAAGATAAAATATATGAAATGCACTAAGTAAGCATTCAATGAATTCATTGTTGTTGTTATTACCACTGTTTTAGATGCTAGAGATACATCACTGGACAAACCAAACAAAGCTTCTGTTCTTATGGAGCTTAATTTTAGCAGAAGAAAGAGAAAATAGGCAATTTTAAAAATGAAGGCCACTTGATAATTTCTGACTTCAGCTAATCAAGCTGAAAATAAAGCTTTCTCTTCTCTCCTTTTTAAAAAACTGTTAAAAGTTTATTTTAAAATTCATATACAAGTAAATGCAACACAGTTTTTGGTGAACAGTTGCATGGATTTTGACAATGCAGTTGCATAACCACTACAATCAAGACACAGAGCAGTTCCATTCCTGCTTTCCACCCCAATTCTCTTGTTTGCTCCTTTCCTTAACTCACCCTGCCTTCACCTCTGACAACCAGTGTTCTGTTTTCTACCTCTATTGTTTTGTCTTTTCCAGGAGAATGTCATGTAAATGGAATTAAGCAGTCTTTTGAGTTTAGCTCCCTTCATGTATTATAATGCATTTGCCATTCATTCATGTTATTGCATACATCAATAGTTACTTTTTATTGGCTTAGTAGTATTCCATGGTGTGAATGTATTATAGTCTGTTCAGCCATTCACCAGTTGAAGAACATTTGGGTTGTTTTCAGTTTGGGGCAATTATGAATAAAGCTATCAGAAACATTCATGTATAGGTTTTCATATGAATGTTAAGTATCCACTTCCGTGGAATAGACATCTTCTTATTGAGTGGGACTGCTGAGTCATATGGTAACTGTATAGTTAACTTATTTATTTATTTATTTATTTATTTATTTATTTGAAACAGAGTCTCGCATTGTCACCAAGGCTGTACTGCAGTGATGTGATCTCAGCTTTATAAAGACCCAGTATGTGTCTTTATAATAGAATGATTTGCAATCTCCACCTCCTGGGTTCAAGCAATTCTCCTGCCTCAGCCTCCTGAGTAGCTGGGACTACAGGTGTGTGTCACCACACCCAGCTAATGTTTTTTATATTTTCAGTAGAGATGGGGTTTCACCATGTTGGCCAAGATGGCTTTGATCTCCTGACCTCATGATCCACCCTCCTTGGCCTCCCCAAGTGCTTCCAGGACCACTGTGGATAGCAGAACCCACAGATGCTCAAGTCTCCTTAAATGGTGTAGTATTTGCATATAATCTACACATATCCTCTCACACACTTTAACCCTTCTATAGATTATTTATAATATCTCATATAATGCAAATACCATGCAAACAGTTGTACTGTATTGTTTAGGAAATAATAACCAAAAAAATCTATACATTTTCAGAACAGATATAACCATCTTTTTTTCTGAATATTTCTGATCCACAGTTCACTGAATCCAGGAAATGTGGAAACCACCAACCTGAAGGGCCAGCTCTCTAGGAAAGCAATTGACTTTTGCATGTTGGCGTTGTATCCTGCAGTTGTGCTAAAATTGCCAACCAGTTCCAGGCGTGATTTTTTTGCTCAATTTTTTTTGGATTTTCTGAATAGATGATCATATCGTCTGTAAACGAAGAAAGTTGCATTTATCCTTCCCAGTCCGTATACATTTCACAGCCTTTTATTGCATTAGTTAGGCCTTCCAGTACAATGTTGAAAAGCAGTGGTGAAAGAGGACATCCTTGACTTTTTCCTGACCTTAGTGGAAAAAATTCAAGTTTCTCACCATTACGTATGATGTTAGCTTGTAAGCTTTAAGTAGATGTTCTTTTTCAAGTAGAGGAAGTTCCTAATGCTAGCTTGCTAAGTATTGCCTTTTCTACATCTATTGATATAATCATGTGATTTTCTCTTTCGACTGTTGAAGTAATTGATTACTTTACTTTCATATGCTGAAACATTCTTGCATACCAGAAATATATCCCACTTGGTTGCAGTGTATAATACTCTTTCAGTTAGCAAATATAAATTCAATTTGCTAATTGATTATCAAAAGACCTTGGATCTGCATTCATAAGAGATATCGGTCTGTAGTTTGCTGTTGTTTTTTTTTTTTTTTTGGCTTTTTGTTTTTTTCTTCTAATGCCTTCATCTGGTTTCGGTATTAAGGTAATACTGGCCTCACAGAATGAGTTAGAAAAAATTCCCTCTGCTTCTACCATCTGGAAAAGATTATAAAAAATTGATACAACTTTTTCCTTAAATATTAGGTAGACTTCACCAGTGAACTCATTTGGACCTGGTGCTTTCTGCTTTGGAAAGTTATTAATTACTGATTTAATGTATTTAATAGATATAGGCCTATTCAAATTGTCTATTACTTCTTGAGTGAGTTTTGGCAGATTGTGTCTTCCAAGAAACTGGTCTATTTCACCTAGGCTATCAAAATTGTGGGTATACCAACTCCCTGAGACAGAGCATCTGACGGAAAAAAAAGCGGGGGGGGGGTGGTTTATAAGTTCTGCTGCAGCAAACCGAAACACAGGTGCCGGACAACCCTGAATGAACAATGGAGCTCACAGCTCAGCACTGGAGCTCATATAAAGTACAGACCGTTCTCCTCAAGCAGCTTCCTGACCTCTGTATATCCAAAGAGTCACCTCAAAAAAGAACTAATCAGACTGACATTTGGCGGGCATCATTCTGGGACAAAGATAGCAGAAGAAGAAACTGGTAGCATCCCTCCCTGTTCCTCAGCTGCTACAGGTGTACCCCAGACAAGCAGGGCCTGGAGTGGACCTCAGCTCTCGTACAGCAGAGGGGCTACACCATTAGAAAAAAAACTAAGTAACAGAAATACTTCATCAACAATCTGGGCATCCACTCAGAGACCCAACTGAAAAATCAGCAACTACTAAGATGACAGGTGGATAAATCCACAAAGATGGGAAGAAACCAGTGCAAAAAAGGAGGAAAACACCCAAAACCAAAACACCTCACCTCCTACAAAGGACCAAAACTCCTCACCAGCAAGGGAACAAAGCTGGATGGAGAATGAGTGTGACGAAATGACGGAATCAGACTTCAGAAGGTGGATAACGAAAAACTTCAGTGAGCTAAAAGAACATGTTCTAAATCAATGCAAAGCAACTAAGAACCTTGAAAAAAGATTCGAGGAAATGATAACAAGAATGAACAACTTAGAGAGGAATATGAATGAATTGAAGGAGCTGAAAAACACAACATGAGAACTTCGTGAAGCATGCACAAGTTTCAACAGCCGAATTGACCAAGCAGAAGAAAGAATATCAGAAGTCGAAGATCAACTCAATGAAATAAAATGAGAAACCAAGATTAGAGAAAAAAGCGCAAAAAGGAATGAAAAAAATCTCCAAGAAATGTGGGACTATGTGAAGAGACCCAACCTACGTTAGATAGGTGTACCAGAATGTGATGAAGAGAATGAATCCAAGCTGGAAAATACTCTTCAGGATATTATCCAGGAAAATTTCCCCAACCTAGCAAGGCAGGCCAATATTCAACTCCAGGAAATAAAGAGAACACCACAAAGATACTCCACAAGAAGAGCAACCCCAAGGCACATAATCGTCAGATTCACCAGGGTTGAAATGAAGGAGAAAATACTAAGGGCAGCCAGAGAGAAAGGTCGGGTCACCCACAAATGGAAGCCCATCAGACTCACAGCAGATCTCTTGGCAGAGACTCTACAAGCCAGAAGAGAGTGGGGGCCAATATTCAACATCCTTAAAGAAAATAACTTTCAACCCAGAATTTCATATCCAGCCAAACTGAGCTTCATAAGTGAAGGAAAAATGAAATCCTTTGCAAACATGCAAGTACTCAGAGATTTTTGTCACCACTAGGCCTGCTTTACAAGAGCTCCTGAAAGAGGCACTACACATAGAAAGAAACAACCACTACCAGCCATCCTAAAAGCATACCAAATGCTAAAGAGCTTCAACAAAATGAAGAATCTACATGAACCAATGGGCAAAACAGCCAGCTAGCATCAAAATGGCAGTATAAAATACACACATAACAATATTAACCCTAAATGTAAATGGGCTAAATGCACCAATCAAAAGACACAGACTGGCAAATGGGATAAAAAGCCAAAACCCATCGGTGTGCTGTATCCAGGAAACCCATCTCACACGCAAGGATACACAAAGGCTCAAAATAAAGGGATGGAGGCAGATTTACCAAGCAAATGGAGAGCAAAAAAAAGTAGGAGTTGCAATTCTCGTCTCTGATAAAATAGACTTTAAAGCAACGAAGATCAAAAGAGACAAAGAAGGTCATTACATAATGGTAAAAGGATCGATACAACAAGAAGAGCTAACAATCCTAAATATATATGGACCCAATGCAGGAGCACCCAGATATATAAGGCAAGTTCTTAATGACTTACAAAGAGACTTAGACTCCCACACAATCATAGTGGGAGACTTTAACACTCCACTGTCAATAGCAGACAGATCAACCAGAAGGAAAATTAACAAGGATATCCAGGACTTGAACTCAGACCTGGAACAGGCAAACCTGATAGACTTTTACAGAACTCTCCACCCCAAATCCACAGAATATACATTCTTCTCAGCACCACATCACACCTACTCCAAAATTGACCACATAATTGGAAGTAAAGCACTCCTCAGCAAATGCAAAACAACTGAAATCATAACAAACAGTCTCTCAAGCCATAGTGCAATCAAGTTAGAACTCAGAATTCAGAAAATAACTCAGAACCGCACAGCTTCATGGAAACTGAACAACTGGCTCTTGAATCTTGATTGGATAAACAATGAAATGAAGGCAGAAATAAAGAAGTTCTTCAAAACCAACAAGAATGAAGACACCACATACCAGAATCTCTGGGACACATTTAAAGCAGTCTCTAGAGGAAAATATATAGCAATAAGTGCCCACATGAGAAGAGTGGAGAGATCCAATATTGACACCCTATCATCAAAATTGAAAGAGCTAGAGGAGCAAGATCAAAAAAGCTCAAAACCTAGCCAAAGACAAGAAATAACTAAGATTAGAGCAGAACTGAAGGAGATAGAGACACGAAAAACCCTTCAAAAAAATCAATAAATCCAAGAGCTGGTTTTTCGAAAAGATCAACAAAATAGACAGACCACTAGCCAGATTGATAAAAAAGAAAAGAGAGAACAACCAAATAGATGCAATAAAAAAATGATAAAGGGGAAATCACCACAGATTCCACAGAAATTCAAACCATCATCAGAGAATACTACAAACAACTCTATGCACATAAACTAATAAACCAGGAAGAAATGGATTAATTCCTGGACACCTGTGTCCTCCCAAGCCTAAACCATGAGGAAGCTGAAATTATGAATAGACCAATAACAAGGTCTGAAGTTGAGGCAGCAATTAAGAGCCTACCACACAAAAAAAGCCCAGGTCCAGATGGGTTCACAGCTGAATTCTACCAGACACACAAAGAGGATCTGGTACCATTCCTTCTGAAACTATTCCAAATAATTCAAAAAGAGGGAACCCTTCCCAAATCATTTTATGAGACCAACATCATCCTGATACCAAAACCCAGCAAAGACTCAACAAGAAAAGAAAACTTCCGGCCAATATCCATGATGAACATAGATGCAAAAATCTTCAATAAAATACTGGCAAACCAATTGCAACAGCACATTAAAAAACTTATCCATCATGATCAAATAGGATTCATCCCGGGGATGCAAGGCTGGTTCAACATACGCAAGTCTATAAATGTAATTCACCACATAAACAGAAGCAAAAACAAAAACCACATGATTATCTCAATTGACGCAGAGAAGGCATTTGACAAAATTCAACAGCCCTTTATGCTAAAAACCCTTAACAAACTTGGTATTGATGGAACCTATCTCAAAGTAATAAAAGCTATTTACGACAAACCAACAGCCAATATCATACTTAATGGGCAAAAACTGGAAGCATTCCCTTTGAAATCCGGCACTAGACAGGGATGCCCTCTCTCACCACTCCTATTCAACATAGTACTGGAAGTTCTAGCCAGAGCAATCAGGCAAGAAAAAGAAATAAAGGGTATTCAAATAGGAAAGGTGGAATCCAAATTGTCTCTATTTGCAGATGACATGATAGTATACCTAGAAGACCCCATCACCTCAGCCCAAAAACTCCTGAAACTGATAAGCAACTTCAGTAAAGCCTCAGGATATAAAATCAATTTGCAAAAATTAGAAGCATTCCTATACACCAATAACAGACTTAAAGAGAACCAAATCAAGAATGAACTGCCATTCACAATTGCTACAAAGAAAATAAAATACCTTGGAATACAACTCACAAGGAACATAAGGGACCTCTTCAAGGAAAACTACAAACCACTGCTCAATGAAATAAGAGAGGACACAAACAGATGGAGAAACATTCCATGTTCGTGGTTAGGAAGAATCAATATCGTGAAAATGGCTATACTGCCCAAAGTAATTTACAGAATCAATGCTATCCCCATCAAACTACCATTGAATTTCTTCACAGAACTGGAACAAACCACCATGAACTTCATATGGAATCAAAAGAGAGCCCGCATAGCCAAGTCAATTCTAAGCAAAAAGAACACAGCAGGAGGCGTCACACTACCAGACTTCAAACTATACTACAATGCTACAGTAATCAAAACAGCATGGTACTGGTACCAAAACAGAAATATAGAACAATGGAACAGAACAGAGGCATCGGAGGCAACACAACATATCTACAACCATATAATCTTTGATAGGCCAGACAAAAACAAGCAATGGGGAAAGGATTTCCTGTTTAATAAATGGTGTTGGGAAAACTGGTTAGCCATGTGCAGAAAGCAGAAACTGGACCCCTTCCTGACACCTTACACTAAAATTAACTCCAGATGGATTAAAGACTTAAACATAAGACCTGACACCATAAAAACCCTAGAAGAAAATCTAGGCAAAACCATTCAGGACATAGGAGTAGGCAAGGACTTCGTGACCAAAACACCAAAAGCATTGGCAACAAAAGCCAAAATAGACAAATGGGACCTAATCAAACTCCACAGCTTTTGCATGGCAAAAGAAACAGTCACTAGAGTGAATCGGCAACCATGAGAATGGGAAAAAAATCTTTGCAGTTTACCCATCTGACAAAGGGCTGATATCCAGAATTTACGAAGAACTCAAACAGATTTACAGGAAAAAAACAAACAAGCCCATTCAAAAATGGGCAAAGGATATGAACAGACACTTTACAAAAGAAGACATACATGAGGCCAACAAACACATGAAAACATGCTCATCATCACTGGTCATTAGAGAGATGCAAATCAAAACCACATTGAGATACCATCTCACGCCAGTTAGAATGGTGATCATTAAAAAATCTGGAGGCCGGGCGCGGTGGCTCAAGCCTGTAATCCCAGCACTTTGGGAGGCCGAGGCGGGTGGATCATGAGGTCAAGAGATCGAGACCATCCTGGTCAATATGGTGAAACCCCGTCTCTACTAAAAATACAAAAAATTAGCTGGGCACGGTGGCACGTGCCTGTAGTCCCAGCTACTCAGGAGGCTGAGGCAGGAGAATTGCCTGAACCCAGGAGGCGGAGGTTGCGGTGAACCGAGATCGCACCATTGCACTCCAGCCTGGGTAACAAGAGCGAAACTCCATCTCAAAAAAAAAAAAAAAATCTGGAGACAACAGATGCTGGAGAGGATGTGGAGAAATAGGAACACTCTTACACTGTTGGTGGGAGTGTAAATTAGTTCAACCATTGTGGAAGACAGTGTGGCGATTCCTCAAGGACCTAGAAATAGAAATTCCATTTGACCCAGCAATCCCTTTACTGGGTATATATCCAAAGGACTATAAATCGTTCTACTATAAGGACACATGCACACGAATGTTCATTGCAGCACTATTTACAACAGCAAAGACCTGGAACCAACCCAAATGCCCATCGATGATAGACTGGACTGGGAAAATGTGGCACATATACACCATGGAATATTATGCAGCAATCAAAAATGATGAGTTTTTGTCCTTTGTAAGGACATGGATGAATCTGGAGAACATCATTCTCAGCAAACTGACACAAGAACAGAAAAAGAAATACCGCATATTCTCACTCATAGGCGGGTGAGAAAAATGAGAACACATGGACACAGGGAGGGGGTCTACTACACACTGGGGTCTATTGGGGGGAATGGGGGAGGGACAGCGGGGGGGGAGCTGGGGAGGGATAGCCTGGGGAAAAAGGCCAAGTGTGGGTGAAGGGGAGGAAGGCAGCAAAACACACTGCCATGTGTGTACCTATGCAACTATCTTGCACTTTCTGCACATTTACCCCAAAACCTAAAATGCAATAAAAATTTAAAACTTAAAAAAAATGTGGGTATAAAGTTGTTAATATCCTTTATTATGCTTTTAATATCTATGGACTCTGCAGTGATGTCTTATCTTTCATTTCTGATATTTTCAAATTGTGCTTTCTCTTTTTTCTTACTTAACCTGCCTAGTGATATCAATTTTATCAGTCTTTTCAAGGAATCAGCTTTTGGTTTTATTGATTTTCTCTACCTATTTTCTGTTTTCAATTTTATTTATTTATGCTCTAATGTTTATCACTTATTTTTTCTTCTTACTTTGAATTTATTTTTCTCTTCTTTTTCTAGTTTCCTAACGTGAAATCTTAGATTATTTATTTTACATCTTTCTTCTTTGCTGGTATATGCATTCAATACTATAAGTTTCCCTCTAAGCACTACTTACACTGTATTCCACAAATTTTGATCAGTTGTGTTTCCATTTTTATTGAGTTCAAAATATTTTTAAATTTCTCTTGAAATTTCTTCTTTTAACCTTGTGGTATTTAGAAGTGTGTTGTTTAACCTCTAAGTATATGAGAACTTGGAGGGCTCTCATTCTGTTATTGATTTCTAGTTAAACTCATTATGGCCTGATGAATAGGCATTGTATGGTTTCTATTTTTTAAATGTATTAAGCTATGTTTTATAGCCTAGAATGTGGTCTACCCTGGTTCCATGTAAGCTTGAGAAAAATGTGTATTATGCTGTCTAAGATGAAGTTGTCTGTAGATGTCCATTCTGTCTAGCTGATCAATGATGTTGTTGAGTTCAACTATGTCCTTACTGATATTCTGCCTGTGAGATCTGTCCATTTCTTACAGAGGGCTGCTGAAGTTTCTAACTATAACAGTGGATTCATCTATTTCTCCTTGTAATTCTACCAATTTTTGCACATGCGCATTAAGAATTATCTTCTTGAAACACTGACTGCTTTATCATTATGTAATGCCTTTCTTTATCCCCAATAACTTTTGTTGCTCTGTTGCTTTGAAGTCTATTCTGTCTGATTTTTTTTTAGATGATTCTGCTTTATCACCCAGGCTGGAGGGCCATGGTGTAATCATGTTTCACTGCAGCCTGGACCTCCAGGCTCAAATGATCCTCCTGCCTCAGCACCCCCACCCGAAAGTAGCTAGACTATAGACAGATGCACACTACCACAGCTGGAAATTTTTATTTTATTTTTTGTAAAGACAAGGTCTTACTATGCTTCCCAGGCTGGTCTTGAACTCCTGAGCTCAAGTAATCCACCCACCTTGGTCTCCCAAAGTGCTGGGATTACAGGTTTGAGCCATCACTCCAGCCCCACTTTTTTAAAATTAGTATTAGCATGTTCTGGTTTTTTTTTCCATCCTTTTACTTTCATCTATATGTGTCTTTATATATCTAAAGTGGATATCTTCTAGACAACATATAATTGGGTCATGTTTTTTAATCTATACTGACAATCTTTTGTTTAATTGACATATTTATGCCATTTATGTTTAAGATGTTCATTGACAGTAATTGGATTACTATATACCAGATTTGTTACTATTTTCTACTTTTTGGTTTTTTTCTTTGTTCCTATTTTTGTCTTCCATACTTTTTCTGCTTTTTGCATATTTAAATATCTTTTAGATTCTATTTTTCTCCTTTCTTGGCCTATCAATTATACTGCTTTATTCTTTAAGTGATTGCCCTACAATTTTTAATGTACATTTAAAACTAATCCAAGTCTATTTTTAAATAACATTATCCCACTTAATGTGTATTACAAGTTCCTAACAATGACAAAGTAATTCTAATTCCACTCACCTGTCCCATGTATCATTGCTGTTCTTCATACTTATACTTCATACTGTTATCACCTACTGTCATTTATTTTACTTATACACACATATATACATATGCACACACATATATATGTGTAGATATATACATATATGCACAAACATATATATATTCAACTATATTGTTGCTGTTATTATTTTGAACAAATTTTTATCTGTTAAATCAATTAAAAATAAGAAAAGTAATTTTTAAAAATTTATCTTTATTTACCTGTTCTCTAAAACCCTTTCCTTGTGTAGATCCAAATTTCCTACCTATATAATTTTCCTTCTCTATGAAGAATTTTTTTTTAACATTTCTTGCAAGTCATGTCTATTGGTAAAAAATTCCCTAGATTTTTGCTTGTCTAAGAAAGTCTCTTTTTATCAGCTAGCGCAATGGCTCACACCTGTAATCCCAGCATTTTGGGAGGCCAAGATGGGTGGATCACTTGAGGTCAGAAATTTGAGACCAGCCTGACCAACACAGTAAAACCCCATCTCTACTAAAAATACAAAAATTAGCCAGGCTTGGTGGTGTATGCCTGTAATCCCAGCTACTTGGGAGGCTGAGCTGGGAGGCTTGAACCCAGGAGGTGGAGCCTGCAGGGAGCTGAGATCATGCCACTGCACTCCAGCCTGAGCAACAAAGTGAGACTCTATCTCAGTTTAAGAAAAAAATCTCTTTGACTAAAATTTCCAACTTTTATGTTCAGGGGTACATGTCCAGGATGTGCAGGTTTGTTACATAGGTAAACATGTGCCATGGTGATTTGCTGCACAGATCATCCCATCACTCAGGTATCAAGCCCAACATCCATTAGCTATTCTTCCTGATGCTCTCCCTCCTTCCATCCCTTGCCCTCTGACAGGCCCCAATGTGTATTGCTCCCTGTCACGTGTCCATGTTCCATGTGTTCTCATCATTCATCTCCCACTTATGAGAACACGTGGTGTTTGGTTTTCTGTTCCTGTGTTAGTTTGCTGAGGATAATGGTCTCCAGGTCCATCCATGTTCCTGCAAAAGACATGATCTTGTTCCTTTTTACAGCTGCATAGCATTCTATGGTGTATATGTACCACATTTTCTTTATCCATTCTATCATTGATGGGCATTTAGGTTGGTTCCATGTCTTTGCTATTGTAAATAGTGCTGCAATAAACATATGCATGCATGTATCTTTATAGTAGAACAATTTATATTCCTTTGGGTATATACCCAGTAATGGGAATTGCTGGGTTGAATGGTATAATATTTCTGCTTCCAGGACTTTTAGGAATTGCCACCTAAGAAAGTCTTATTTCTACTTCACTTTTGAAGGAGAAATTCACAGAGTGCAGAATTCTAGATTGGTCATTTTGTTCTCTCAACACTTTAAATATTTCACTCTACTATCTTCTTGCTTGTATGGTTTATGATGAGAAGTCAGATGTAATTATTTTTTTGTTCCTCTGTAGATAACGTGGTTTTCCCCTCTGTATTTCTTCAAGATTTTTTTCTTCATCTTTGATTTTCTGAAATTTGATTATGATATGCCTAGGTATAGATTTTTTAAACATTTATCCTGCTTGGTGTTCTTTGTGCTTCCTGGATGTGTGGTTTGGTGGCTGACATAAATTTGGGGAAATTTTCAGTCATTGAGGTAAATATTGCTTTTGTTCCTCTCTTTTTTTCTTCTCCTCGAATTTCCATTGTATGTATTTATGCCTTTTGCAGTTTTCCCACAGTTCTTGGATATTATGTTCTGTCATTTTTCAATTTTTTTCCTCAGTTTTTTCCTTTGGTTTTTCAGTTGAGAAAGATTCTGTTGGAAGAGTCTACTGTCATATCCTCAAACTCAGAAAGTCTTTCCTCAGCCATGTTCAATCTATTAGTAAGCCCACTAAAGGCATTCTTTGTTTCTATTACAGTGTTTTTTTATTTCTAGCATTTCTTTTTTATATTTCTTAGAATTTCTATCTCTCTGCTTATTTTTTTGTAATTAAAAAAAAATCCATCAATGCTAGCATGTTGTCTATGGTTTCCAATTAAAGCCTTTGAAACGTAAAGCATTGTTTTTTTAAATTCCTGGTCTGATAATTTCAAGAGTCCTGAAATTGTGTTTATCCTACTAGAATTTACTGAATTTATCAGATATACAAATTAATATTTTTATTCAAATTTGGGAAGATTCTGGCTATTACTTCTTTAAATATTTTTTCTTCCCTTTTTAATATCTTTCCTGTCTTCCAGGGACTCCTGTTATACATATATAGTTATTCTTGACCTCACAGATCTCTGAGGCTCTAATCATTTTTCTTCATTCATTTTTCCTTCTATTCTTCAGATGAGATGCTTTCTATTGCTCTGTCTTCAAGTCTGATGAATCCCTTTTCTGTCAGCTCAGATCTGCTGTATATCCTTTCTAGTGAATTCTTCATTTCAGTTATTTCACTTTTCAGTGACAGAATTCTTAGTTTTCTTCTTGTCATACGTTTTTATTGAGATTCTCTATTTGATAAGTCATTTAAAGTAAAAATACTGTCATACACTCTTTTAATTCTCTAGACACATATATAATAACAGCCTTGAAGACTTTGTGTGCTAAGCCCAATATCGAGCCCCCTTAAGACACAATGTTAATTGGCTGCTTTTGCTCCTGTATGGGTCACATTATTCTGTTTCTTTGCATGTCTCATATCTTTTTTAACCAAACATTTTAAATAATACATTATAGCAACTCTGAATTTTTATCCCTGTTTTCAGTGATGGTGGTGGTTGCATCACTTTACAACTCGCCAGGACTACTGTCTTCTCCGTGGTAGAGCCACTTGTATTGCTACCATTTTTGTTTGTTTGTTTTTTAGTCTTATTTTCATTTTTAAGCTTGGCTTCCTAGGGTTTTCCCTGTGTAAAGATAATTTAATGGTCAGTCAGTGATTGGTCAAAGGTTATGCTCAAACACCTTGAGCCAATAAGGCTTCCACCCTTTGCCAACGGATCTGTGTGTGAGTTTATAGAAAGCATTCAAGTTCACATGTCTTTCCCAGTTTGTATTTTCCACTGAGCAATCTCACTTCTCTTCTGTGCATTCATACTACATCATATTCAACCAGAGTTATGTGGATAGCAAGGGTTATCTATAGTCTCTTCTGAGCATATGCACAAGCTGGTGTATATCCATAGATTTCCATCCCACCAGGGATGTACAGGAGCTTTTAGGTGACAACCAAGGCTGTCTCATTCCCTGAATAATAAGTTTCTGGCTAGTCTGCTAGTCTGTTGCTTGCCCAAGCTAGGATCACAGCCTCATGTTATCCCTGTTCATTTCTCACTTACATTGTTAGCGTTTCTGACAATGCCTAGTGTCATGCAGTTTCTTTGCATACTGCCCCAAAATCAAGTCAGTCTCTTCCAGCAGAAAAGCTGCTGGTTCTCACAGTTAGCCCTACTCTAGTAGAGCTACATGCTGATAGAGCTGGGTGGGGGGGATGGGAATGAAAGGAGCACCAGACTAAAATGTCACAAACTCTGACTGTTTTTTGCAATGGTCAGTATTTTTCTTGGGGGGAAAAAAAAAACTTTCTCAACTTTTTGTATGCCTTTTTGTGCTTTATCTAGTGAGACTAAAGATATGATCCTGTGTTTACATGTTGAGAATATATGCTAAATAAAATTTGCATATACACATGATGACATATTACAAGGATATTCACAATAATTTCATTTATTGTGGCCTCAAGCTACAAACAACCCAAATTGAAATTTTGGTATGTTTATGTGACAGACTACTATGAAGCCACATAAAACCACATTGGTGAATCTCACAAACATAATGCTGAGCAAAAGAAGTCAGACACAAAAAGAATACAAGATGATTGTATTTATACGAAGTTCAATAACAGGCAAATTTAAGAGAAATACATAATTTTAAAAGTCTAATGAAACTCACAAATGATTTTCCCCAAAATCAGCATAGTGGTTACTTCTAAGATAGGAGGTGCGATTAACAATCAACTCAGGGAGCTTATAGAGTTAAAATCATGTTCTATTTCTTGATGTGGGTGGCAGTTTACATAGGTGCTTGTTTTTTATTTATTCATTGAACTATACATTTTGGGTTCTTTTCTGTATTATGGTATAGTTTAAATTTTTCTGAGGTTTATAATTAAAAATATGTCAAACACATTTAAATACCACTGGTACAAGTAAAGAGGAACGTTTACACTTAGGCCATGTTATTCATTCAGTTGGTCAGGCATAGATTCAACAAAAACAATTGTGTATTAACCATCTTCAATGTTCCATATATTAGATCAGGCCCCAGGGAGGAGAAAGAGAAAGATAAAACACAGAGTACGTCCTGGAAGAGCACATAATCTGGTGAGTGTGCTGGGCACACCTACACTTACAGGTGGTAGAAAGGCAAAATTGATTCAAAAAAGACACAAAATTCAGCTGACACCTGACTGAGAGAGTAGGCTGCAAGGATGAACACATGGGAGCCCTGGACATGACACTCCCATGGGCAAGATTCCTCAAATAGTTTTGGAAGCTAGACTAGAGGGGCCAGGTGGAAAAAGGGCAGAAAAGAGACTAGAGAGGGAGCTGGGGAACATTGGCCTTGAGACTTGTGAAGAAAATGGGGGACCCTTTTTCCAGAAGCTGGGAGAATCATTGAAGGGTTTAAAGAAGGGATGAGGACTGTATTAGTTTCCCAAATTACTACAGATTTGATAGCCTAAAACAAGAGAAATGTATTCTCTCCAGTTCTGAAGGACAGGAGTTCAATCAGTGTAAGCAGGGTTGGTTCCTTCTGGAGGCTCTGAGAAAGAATCCATTCCATGCCTCTCCCCTAGCTTCTGGTGACTGCCAGCAATACTGGGCATTCCCTGGCTTATAGACACACCACTCCAATCTCTGCATCGTTTTCACATGGCCTTCTCTCCACTGTGTGTCTCTGACATGTCAACTCTCCCTCTCCTTTCTATTATAAGAACAGCACTTATTGAATTTAAGGTCCAACCTAATTCCAGGATGATCTCATCTTGAGATCCTTAACTTAATTGTATCTGCAAAGTCCCTAATTCCAAATAAGATCATATTCTGAGGATTTATGCAGATGGTTTTATGGAGGATCACTATTCAACCACCACAAGCATGTTCAGTGGATTGGTGTAATCAAGCTTGGAAGTAAAGGTGAGTAAGGGTGTTTCCCACATGAACAGACTCAAAAGTTCAAAAAGACAACCTAACATCTGTCCATGATATTATAATTGAAAATGTAGTAAACAATATAAGTGTCAAGCACTGGGGAATTTATCAAAGATATTGTACTACATCTGTAAAATAGAAAACTATGCAGATGTTTAAAAGTATAAAGTAGATCAATATGCACTGACATAAAAGACATCAGTGATATATTGAGTGAAAAAATCAGATGGTATATAAAGTATGATTTAGTTTATAGTAAAAAGAAGTTAGGATGATATTTGCAGTCATTAATGCTATTTATCTTGTGGTATTAAGTCTGAGGAAGGACTAAAATGGAGAAAACTTTTATTTTATGAATTGATGTATTTTTTTAGTATATTCCCCTTTTGAAGAAACTATACGTTTAGGAGGAAAAAAAACCCAGGTCAGCCATCAGGAAAGGTGCCATCTGACTTAATATGACTCAAAAATAATGAGGACCACACTAGCATTAAATGTATAGAGCTGAGTAACTACATTTTTAAATTCTGTAATACATATTGGCACTAAATAGCAAGTAAATTCTGGCAGTTAAAGAAATAGTTTCAAGAATATCTTACAAAAGATTAATTCATATAAAAGAATACATTGACTGTCTACCATTACGTTGCTGATTTTGCTATGCTGGACAGCGGGTTTCAGGCTTAGGCGAGTGATTACAACAGTCACAATTCTAGCCCTGAATCACCATGACAACATGAACATATAATTATATACATGCATTGGAAGGAAACCAAAGAATGAGAAATACAAAAGCATGCAGGGATAATTATTTTTTTATTCTGTGAAGGAAAACACAGAAGAGAATGATTTTTTAAAATGTTTCTTACAAAAGAACACCATGTTTGTAAAAATAGTTAATTAAATGAATTTAAGTGTAACATAACTTAAACACTATGACCATTTTCCATCTTTCAGCCCTCTTGATTTATCAAAGCTCTCAATAGCACACTCAGGAGCATTCAAACAAAACTAAATAGCAATAAAGCTGTTCTAAGCTTCCTGTAATTTGAGTGACAATTTATATAATTACAAGTATTTGACAACATTTTTTATCATTTCTAAATGATTATGAATATCTGTGAGTTTAGAAGATTATATTTTGAAATGCATTTATTTACAACCCTGCCATAAAAAAAGCAAAATATATTAAGCTATTACTATGTTTAGGCTGTTGGTATAGTGTGATATATATGAAATAAGAATTTTCAAATAAAGCCAAAGGAAGGGGTTAGTTACTGGATCTAAACATTAGAAGCAGCCTGATTCTCTTTTGTTGGTGGTTCAGATCTCGCTAAACGGAATCATGTAATCAGCCTCAACCACATTGGAAAAACATGGAAGGAAGATCTGGATTAAGCAGAGGAAAGGAAATGATCAGATGCACCTGAAGGAGGTATTCAGGCACTAGATGTGGAAAGACTAAGTAAATCTGCCAGTCCTCAAGGGTGAGAGCTTCTTTGTTCAACATTAAACAAACACTTGACAGCACTCTGTTGAGCACTTGGAATAAGAAATACTATCCATTATTAAATGTCTCACCAGCTGGTTGGGACGACAGACAAGGAAGCAATTACCATAGTAGGGCATCTGAAAGTAGAAGAACCATGCATCCCATTGCCCAAGACAATCCAATGTATTCCTATTATTCTAGCATAACTTTTTAAATTAGGGTTAATAATTTCTACTGCAAATGTGTCCTGATTTAGACAACAATTTATGTGACCACATTCATAGGGACATTAAGGGAGTCATGGAAAGACACTTAATGCAGCAAAAAGAAGGCTTTCTTGAGGAGGTTCTGCCTGAATAAATCTTAAAGGATTAGTTAACCAAGTGAAGAAGTAGGGTGGAGAACCTAGCAGACACTCGAATTAAGCTAACTAATGGCATCGTGTCTCTAGTGTTTTCCTAATAATGACTTTTTGTCTGCACTCAAAATCATGTGATGTCACATATGTGGAAGACCTGGTTTCTCCAACTCCCTTAGCAAGCCTCTCGAAGATTTCAAATTCCAGGAACATTTACGCAAATAATGCTGGGGCACTTCCTCATAATTTTATGTAGGCTGTTTTCTCTCAGGCATTAGGCAGAATCATGGTAACAGTAGGGTCTACAGCCAGAATGAGGTTGTAATCAACACCTATTGCATTTGTTAGCCTAGCATTGCTTTGTTTTGTTTTGTTTTGTCTCGTTTTGTTTTGGAAAAAAAGGCTCCTCTCCCAGCAGGTGAGGATATCAGTTACATAGCCCCACTCTCAGCATCATCAGGGAGGGCATGTGATCCAGCATGGCCTGTGTCCCTTCAGAGGGTTGATGAGGACACTAAGATATTAGTAAGCATAAGTCCTCTTTACCACCACTCATTAAATTCTGCCGAAAAATAAAGTTAACATGGAATAAAACTGACCTGAGAAATGGGAAGAGAATCCTGGAGACATTCTTTGAATCCCCAGATGCAACAGCACCTGATACTTGAATTTTTCCAGTATACAAGCCAGAGGAAAAACACTGAGTGTTCCACCCTCAGTTGTACAGTGAAAGCTTTTTTAATTTCTCTGTAACTGCAGTGGTAGGGGCAAGAATGTGGAGGCAGGGTGAAGAAGGGAGGATAAGACACTAGTCCTCTTTGGTAACCTCAGTTAAAACCAATAACTCAACCCAGTCTTTGCTTACAAAACTCAAGTAAATCTCCGGTTTTTGAAGTTCTGAGCCCTCCCACTCCTCTTGAAGAAAGCATAGAACTGTATGATACAGGAACATGACCACTGTGGCCTAATGGTGTTGGAGGGAAACATTAAGCTCTCTTCTGGGCTCTTGTTGCTTTCTATCAAATGTGGCTAATCTGCTTGCTCTCAGGATTGCTGACCAACTTTGTATGACTTGTCCAATCCCTGATCATTCTGTGAGCATCTGCTTCTGCTGAAGGCCACAGGTGTTGTCTTGGCTGGAGCAGTGCTCCACTAAGCACTAGTCACTTCCTCTTGCTTAACTGAGTCCCATCCTAATTCTCACTGGGTCTTTCCTAAGGTAGTATGGGACTCCCAGTTCAACTCTAGTCCAGGTATCCACCCTGCAGCCCTTGGCTGTGGACTTGGTCCCCATCAGGTGGAAGGACCCTTCAAATAAGCCCACCAATCAGCACCTTCAACTAGATTCCCCCTCCCTCCATAGAGCACAATGGAACTTCTGGATTCTTTCTGCACTACATAGGATCTAAGGGAGACTCAAGGTACCTAAGCTAAAATCCTCTCTCTGCCCGACCATGTTGAACCTCCAAGAAGTCTTGGATATTGCTATGCAGGTTGTTGAGGTTCTTTCCCTCGAGACTACAATGGGAATTAGGGAAGGGGTCCCTAGGTCTATGTCTCTCTAAGATTTTGGACTAGAGAAAGCCACACATCCCATAGTTGGCTTTCCCACCCTCAGTCCACCAGGGTAAAAAAAAAACCCACAACTTTTCCCTTTTTTTCTTTTATGACTGTTTTGCCAGACCTTCTATAACTAAGATTCTATAATCAAATAAATGAAACAAATACTCCAAGATGAGGTTAGTCAGGCTTGCTTCTTTTGTTAGAGGAGGAGATAAAAGAATTTACAAAATCCTTTTCTTTGCCAACCTAGTCTCACTTTCAAGCCTGTTACATTGCTGCATGCTTGAAAATTCTACTCTGGTAATACCATTAACCCTTTCTTTCTCTTTGCATCCTTACGGTTACAATCCTAATTTAATCCTCTCCCTTACCTCAAGGTCATGTACCCCAAAATGTAAGTGTTAAGCATGTCAATTATTTTTCAAATTGTTACCCTACATTTACGGTTCTCAAAGCTGATCCCCAAATTAGTAGTGTGGTTAGAAATGTGGATTCTTGGATCTTACCCTAGACTAAATGAGTTAGAAACTCCTGGAATGGGGCCCAAAAATCTGCATTTTAAAGGGTTCCTTAAGTGATTCTGATGGTCGCTAAAGCTTGAGAACCACTGCCTTATGTGTATTTATATAAAACATTCTCCCTCATAATGATCAAAGTGTATATACTGTGTCGCAGAGGGGTCTTGCCAACATCTAGGATGTCACAATATCATTTTAAGGTTACTCTGGGCAGCTGCAGAAAAAAAATGACAAAGAAATGAGGGAGGAATACAAGGGATAGTCATCTTTGGACATAAAAAGCACAAATATGAACTACCTGGAGAATAAAACAAACTCTGAAGCTCTCAGAGTTGGTCAAACCTTCCTTTGGCTTCAGACCCCAGGTTTGACATCATCCTATAAGAGAAAGCAGAGCTCCTACTTACAAACACCTCTCTGGGCTAGCCTAGTCTGCCAAGTTATTGTTGGCAGCCTTTGAGACCTTGTGCCTATTTTTTTCTTTACTGTCTTCTCTCCCTAAAGAATTAATATTTTGTCTGCTCTTGAACCTTAAATATTAGGATGGAGGGTATTTACTTTCTAGCCAAAAATTCAGACTCTAAAGGCATGTAATAGACTCAGTTGACTGAGATATGTAATACCAAACAGCCTACATGCCAGAACCTCTAAAATAAACAATTCAGAAAGCATAGAACGAAAAATGTAATATGCATATGTAATAAATAATATCCATCTGATTTGCGGCCTACTTTTCACTTTTGCCTCATGATAACTTTATATCAATCTAGGTTGTAAGCAAGAGAAACCAAATCTAGCTAACTTAAGCAGAAAAGTGAAATATCAGAAAGATACTGAGCTAATTCAGAGAACTGAAGCAAAGGCTGGAGAGGAAATATCTGTTTGTCAGAGTAGAAACAGAAACGAAGGCAATTCCATGGATCCAAGTAAGAAGAAGTGATGGATATCTCACCAGGGAATCACCACCATGAGCCAGAAATAAAAAGCAGCATGCTTTTTTAAACCTTTTTGTAATCCTCTCAGGAAATAAAGCCCCAGAGAGAGGCTCTGATTAGACAGTTTGAAAGATATGTCTATCCCTTAGCCATAAAAAGGCAGGACACTGTAGATGACAGTCTCACCAAGTGGGAGGAGAAAATCCCCAAAAGGAAATCAGGTTTTGGCACCCAAAAAGGAGAAATGGATATTGGGCAGCCATGAAATATCTATCATGATAATACCAAAGTGCTGGCTGAGGAATCTGAACTCCTGAGAGGTTGTAACTACTCAAAATCCCACAACCAATAAAAGGTCAGGTTAGCAAAAGCTTCTGACCTGTACATCATTCCTCTTCCTTTTCACTTCGCTTATCTGCTTTTCTGACTTTAACCTCCACAGTAAAACAGACAGTGAGCTCTACATTGACGTAATAGTGAATATGAATGTTGACTTCCAAAAGCCTGAAGGCCGTGGTGGTAGAAGAGCGGCCTGCCAGCCACTTCCTCTCCTCATTGTCTTCACTTTTCCTCTGCTGTGTCCAGTGAGTTCTGTGATGCCCCAGAAATGTTAAATATTAAACATTTATTTATTATTAAAAGGTCCTTCAATAAAATCACAGAAAGGAAAGTACTTCCAGTTTCTCAGTGCCTGGATTGACTGATCTCTCAGATTCTATTATCTCAGGCACATTAAAGACTTCTGAAGGTATATTTAAACTAAACCTATATGTGTGTTTATAAATGAAAACTAGAAATGTTTTAATAATAAGAAATAGCCTATACCCATCCTGACTTTTTTGTTTGGTTGGTTTTTTTTAATATCTCATTTACTCAAGGGGTTCTCAACCCTGACTTTTTAAATTCACTAAATGATGTTAAAGAAAAGTATAAATTTTTAAACTATAAATACGTCTACCTTTCATGGCATTGCTTTAATCTAGCCCTTTATGTGAAACAATACTACTAATTCCCATTAAAGCTTTCTTGAATAAAAAGCTATTTTGCGGACACAGAAATCCACTTTTTCTAAATCTCATTTCTTTTTATCTTTACCACTGCCATTCTGCTCTTTCTTTGTGCAAAAGAGTAAATCCTTTGAGAGCCAACAGGCTCAAATACCATAGCGACTGAGATTACCAATACTGACATCCCAGCTGAATAAACTGTAAGGAACAGTCCTTCTCACCTTTCACCTTTAAATAATCACAGCAGTAGAAGTACAGCCTCCTTGGTGACAAATGACAGAAAAAGGAAAATCAATCCTCAAACTGTAGCATTAGAAACTGACTTCAATAATAATGTCTCAAGTTACTCTTTTAAGAATAAAATTTTCTAAGAATAGTACCAAATTTGGAAAAACATACATAGATAACAGAATCTCCCTATTTTTGCATTCATTCTAAAGTGCCTCAAATTGTCTCCACTCTTTTGTATTTACTAAAGATACTTTCACTTATGATTTGTTTTGATGCTTTTAAAGAATTCGTTGCAAGTTTCCTTCATCCTATTATCAATAAATTATTTGAGAGGCACAGATTGACTCTTCCATTGCTAATGACTCTCAAAAACCTTGTACAGTAGTGCTAACCCTTTGAATGTCCTCTCCAAAACTCCTGTTGAAATTTAATTGCCATTGTTATGGTATTAAGAAGTGGGACCGTTAAGAGGTGATCAGGCCAGGCAGGCTCTGCTCTCATGAATGGATTAATGTCATTATCATCAATGACATTAATGATAGATTGTATGAAATAGAATAAAACCTCCCCAAACAGGTTGTATAAAATCCAGTTCAGCCCTCTCTAGATTGCTTGATGCATGATGCTCTCTTGTTTTTCCACTTTCCACCATGGAATGACACAGCATGAAGGCCCTTGCCAGATGCCACTGCCATGCTCTTGGACTTCTTAGTCTCCAGAACCATAAGTCAAATAAATTTCTGTTCATTATAAATTACCCAGTTGGTGGTATTATGTTAGAGCAACATAAAATGGATGAGTAGAAGTAGTGTATAGTAGTTAAGACACACAAAGGTTTTGACAGTACTCATAATAATTTAAAATTATTTGATAATTGCAAGGACGTATAGGTATAGACCAGCAATAACCTTTTGGCAATAATGTCCTTCTGGTAACCAAGACCTAAATCTAGTTAAACTTTTATTCCACACTCACTATCTTCTCCCCATCTTTCCATATTTCTGTTTTCAACTCCCTTAGTATCACAAAATGATAAAACTTTATGTCACATTCGCCTCCTGTCTTATCCTTTGTATTAATTCATCATAATATCTTGTAGTATCTACCTCAGATGTGTCCACCTCCATCTCAATACAGATCCCCTCACCTCTTGCGTGAACTACTGTAACCATTTCTACTCTTCAGTCCCCCAGTCCTGCTTTTCCCCTTTCACTAAGTTGACACTGTCACCTACTATCTTCCCAAAACATAATGATGATCACATCAGCCTCAAGTTTATCATTCCAGATGTAAAGAGGCCAGCTACTGACAGAATAATGCAGCAAGGCTAGAAGAGAAGAGGGAAAGAATCACCCCAATTTCTGTCTCTTACTACCGTCTAACCAACCTCCTACTATATATCCCATTGGGCGAATCCACATGAAAGCCAAAAGAGATCCTGAATGATGTATACTATAAAAGACATCCCCTTAGGGTACAAGACAAGGCAGAGCTGGGCAAAGAATGGATGTAAGAGGGCACACAGAGAATAACCTAAACTTCCTCACCCCTTCTTTATGTTCTAGATGCCCACTCAGCCCATAAGATGCAGCACAAAAGTTATCTTCCCATGTTTTTCAAAAACCTAAAAATAAAACTACCATACAATTCAGCAATCTCACTAGTGGCTATTAACCCAAAGGGAAAGAAATCAGTATATCAAAGAGATACTTGCACTCCCATGTTTCTTGCTACACTAGTCACAACAGCCAAGACCATGGAATCAATCTAAGTGTCTATCAACAGATGAACAGATAAGGAAAACTTGGCTTACATACATATTGGAATACTATTCAGCTATAACAAAGATTGAGTTTCTGACATTTATGAAAACATGGATGAGCCTGGAGGATATTGTGCTAAGTGAAATAAGTCAGGCACAGAAGGATAAATACTGCTTGTTCTCACTCATATGTGAGAGTTAAAAAAATTTTTTGAGCTCATGGAAGTACAGAATAGAACTGCAGGTATTAGTGGTGGTGTTGGCTTTTCTCTTGTAAATTTGTGTGAGTTCTCTGTAGACTCTGGACATTAGACCTTTGTCAGATGGACAGATTGCCAAAAATGTCTCCCATTTTATAGGTTGTCTGTTCACGCTGATGACAGTTTCTTTTGCTATGCAGAAGCTCATTAGTTTAAATGGATCCGATTTGTCAATTTTGACTTTCATTGCAATTGCCTTTGGCATTTAATCATAAATGTTTGCCCATGCCTATATCATGAATGGTATTGCCTAGATTTTTTTCTAGGGTTTCTACAGTTTTGGGTTTTACATTTAAGTCTCTAATCCATCTTGAATTAGTTTTTTATATATGGTGTAAGAAAGAGGTCCAGTTTCAAGTTTCTACATATGTCTAGCCAGTTCTCCCAGCACCATTTATCATATAGGAAAACTTTTTCCCATTGCTTGCTTTTGTCAGGTTTACTGACAATTAGATAGTTGTAGGTGTGTGGTCTAATTTTTGAGTTCTGTATTCTGTTCCATTGGTCTATGTGTTTGTTATTATACCAATACCATGCTGTTTTGTTTTTTTGGTTACTGTAGCCTTGTAGTATAGTTTGAAGTCAGGTAATGTGATGCATCCAGCTCTGTTCTTTTTGCTTAGGATTGTCTTGACTATTTGAGCTCTTTTTTGGTTCCACATTAATTTTGAAATCGTTTTTTCTAATTCTGTGAAGAAGTTCAATGGTATTTTAATGGAAATAGCATTGAAGCAGTGTGGCCATTTTCATGATACTGATTCTTCCTGTTCATGAGCATGAAATATTTTTCCATGTGTTTGTGTCCTGTCTTATTTCCTTGAGCAGTGGTTTGTAGTTCTCCTTGAAGAGGTCCTTCACTTCCCTTGTTAGCTGTATTCCTAAGTGTTTTTGTTGTTGTTGTAGCAATTGTGAATCGGAGTTCATGCATGATTTGGGTCTCTGCTTGCCTGTTGTTGGTGTATAGGAATGCTAGCAATTTTTGCACATTGATTTTGTATCCTGAGACTTGAATGAAGTTATTTATCAGCTTAAGAAGCTTTTGGGCCAAGACAATGGGGTTTTCTAGATATAGAATCATGTCATCTGAAAACAAAGATAATCTGACTTCTGAAGACAGGCTTTTGAATGCTGACAACACAAAGAAGTGATAAATATTTGAGGCAACAGATATGCTAATTACCCTGATTTGATCATTATGTATTCTATACACATTATTAAATATTGCATACACATATTTAAAAATCTCTTTGTATCCATAAATATGTACAGTTATTACATGTCAACTAAAAATTACAAGAAAAAAGTTATCTTCCCAGGTAGAGTTACTCTCTTCTTTTTTTATTTTTTAAATATCTATGTCTATATATCACTTATGACATTTCATTGCAATTTGTCTGTTTACTTACCTTTTCCTCCAAGCATCTTCAAAATGAGAACATTATCTTATGTATTATTTAATTCACACAGTCCTTAGCATGTTGTTGGCTCTGGGTGTGTGTGGTGCCTTGGAGAGGCTGAGGACTTGGGGTTAAATGAATCAATTGAGAGGAAAATAGGGCTTTCCTAATATTTTGTATAAAAAGAAATAATCAAAGTTAAGCCCCATATATTTAAACCCACAGACCCTGCCTGATGCCAGACTGCTGTATTCTGTGTCCACACTGCCCCAAGGAAGTACATGGGGTAGACCACATACCAATCAAGAAAGAGCTCTTTCATAATTAATGGATAAGCCAACTTCATTCTCACTGCCCTAAAGTTCTCTATAGTGGCTACACCTCAAAGTTTCTCATGGATTCCCTGAATAACCTTTGCACATTTTAATATTTACCTCTTTCAATCTGTGGAATTAAGATATGTGTTCTATATATCATACTCACACAGGATGACTTCAACAATCCCATCTGACTTGATATTGAGACAAGGTTGTATTGGTTCACATAAATTTGATGTGTACATTTATCTCTAAGAAGCACTCTCACAATCCCTCTTAGACCTTCTTGTCTGTATTTTTTGAATGAGGTTGCATAATTTATAGGAAAAATCATGGCATACTTATAACATGAAATAATATGCAGCCATCTAAATATTTATAGAGATATTTAATGACATAAGAAAATGCTTATGGTAAAGTTTTAAGTGAAAAAAGGAAGTTTCAAAATTGAATATGATATGTTATTTCAATGAGATAAAATAAAACATATTTTAACTACAACAAAACAATTGTTATTAACAGTGGTTATCTCTGGTTGTGGAATTTATATGACTTTTATTCTTTGGCCTATACTCTTATGTTTCTTATAATTTTTTGAAATAGCCATATTTCAATCAATTTATTTTACAAACCTGGCTCATTATATTGTTGGGAAAGAATCAGTTAAAAAAGAGCACTGTGATTTCTGGTACAATTTTCATACTGTCATACTTTCTTAGAATCAATTTACATCTCACAGTTTCTCAAAGAATTCTGGGGTTTTGTTTTTTTCTTTGTCTTTTTTTGAGACAGAGTCTCACTCTGTCACCCAGGCTGGAGTGCAGTGGAGTGATCTTGACTCACTTGCAACTTCTGCCTCCCAGGTTCAAGCAATTCTCCTGACTCAGCCTCCCAAGTAGCTGGGATTATAGGCACCTGCCACCATGCCCAGCTGGGATTGTAGGCACCCACCACCACGCCCAACTAATTTTTGCATTTTTAGTAGAGACAGAGCTTCACTATGTTGGCCAGCTGGTCTCAAACTCCTGACCTCAAGTGATCTGCCCACATCAGCCTCCCAAAGTGCTGGGACTACAGGCGTGAGCCACCCTTCCTGGCCCAAGAATTCTGTTTGTTTTTTCTTCTTTTATCACCAGAATGCACATTTATTGTTAACAGTATTTTTTTCAGGTTCTGATTATTTGTTTGAAAACATCTTTTTTACTGCCATGACAAAATGTGAACATTAAATGCTGAAAGACTGACCTTACAACATACAGCAAAATTACAGGAGACAGTTTAAAAGATTAAAAGAAAAACAAGAAATTCTGTTCTTAATTCAAGATTGATAATGGAAAATATGTTTTTAAAGTTAAAAGACTTTTGGTGAGGTTTTTTTTAAACACTATTTGTTAATTTGAAGTCTTATCTAGCCTAGGAGAAGAGCAGTTATCCAACTTTAGCTTCCTGTAACTTTCCTGTCTCATGTAAGTAGAAGAGGAAAAAAAGCTAAGAAACATTTGTGAATGTTACAGGATAGAGACACAAGCACATTAAAAAAGTGAGACTTCATCTCAAAATTATAAAATGCTTTCCCACCTCCACATTTTACCACTACATCAGCAGGGTTCCAGTATAACAACAACGGATTACAGTGAAAAGAGCTGCAAGACACAGATTCTTCTCTAAGAAGTTCTTTTTTCAGCAACCCAAAGCCAACATGGAAGGCAAAAATAAAGACACTAGAAACTGAAGCCTCTGGCACCTACCCCTATGGGAAACATTAAACTCCCAGCCAGAATAACAGAAAAAAAACTCACACTAAAGGCTTATTTGTCTCAGCTCCTATTACCCAATACAGCACACCCAGCTTTCAACAAAAAATGACAAGGCATGCTCCAAAGCAAACAAAAATACAATCTAAAGAGACAAAGCAAATATAAAAACCAGACTTAGATACGACACAGATTTTGAAATTATCATATAAGGAATCTTAAAGAACTGTAATTATTATATAAAGAGTTCAACTGGAAAAAGTAGACAAAATGTAAGGACATATGAGTATTGTAAGCAGAGAGAAGAAAATTCTAAGATCAAAGGAAATGATTTTTTTAAAAAAACAGACATTAATTAATTTCAAAAGCTTACTGATCCATCAAAGAAGCCAGTCAGAAAAAGTCTTCATACAGTATGATTTAAATTACATTACAATCTGAAAAAGGCAAAATTACAGAGACAGTAAAAACATCAGTGGTTAACAAGGAATTAAAGGGTGTGGGAAAATGGAATAGGTAGTTGTTAGTCCAGGAGATCTTTGGGGCAGTGAAAGTGTTCTGTATGACAATGTAATGGTAGATAGTGACATTATGCATTTGTCATAATCTACAGAACTTTACAGAACAAAAAGTGAAAGTTAATGTCTTTGAGTTAAAAAGTCATTTAAGAGATTGGGGGTTTCCATGAAGGAATTATGATTGTGACAAAAGCATCTAATTCTTGTTTAAAATGTATAAAAAGCCTTGCTGAAAGGAGCAGGGGAGAAAGGTGCTAATCTAAGGTCCTTTAGTAATGAGTGAAGTCTGTAAGGTGAAAGGCACTGTACTCCAGTTAACAAAGCTATTTCCCAGAGGTGGGTGAGTTAACCATTCTGATACTGCTAGGCTTGTATACTGAAACAGAACAATTAAATAAACAATGGTAGCTTTCAGAAGCCAGGCTTCTCACTACTGGAGTAGAAAATTACAGATAAACAAGGGAAGTAGGCAGGAATAATCCAAATGGTAATGGATCATAATTGCAGATGTCAGTGTGAATTCATGTTTAGCTTAATACAGATAATTTACATATAGAAGTATTTATAGATAACTATACATACCAGGTTAGTATACACACATATATTTCCTTGTTCTATCAGCTGAGAGGACCTAAGAGAAACAGCACCCCCGTAACATGAGCACACCTAGCACCCAGTACTTGGTTTGTAATTCCGTTCTCCAGGAAAAAGATACAGGGCTTCTTGAAGAAATAGCTAATTCTATGACTAAGGTAGGAAATATACAAGATAAGCCTGAAGGATCTTATAGTGCCAGAAAATTAGGAAGTGCAAACAAACAAGAAAACCTACCCTGATAGGAAAGTATCAAACAGATACACAAGAGCCAAGTAAAAAAGCTCCCAATGGCCAAAGATAAAATAATTTGCAGAAAAAAATAAATAAGACAGTACTGAGTTCTTACCCAAAGAATAAAATACATACCTGTGAGAGTGGCTGGCAAGATGGCAGAATAGGAAGAGCTCCAGTCTGCAGCTCCCAGTGAGATCAATGCAGAAGGTGAGTGATTTCTGCATTTCAAACTGAGGTACCCAGCTCATATCAATGGAACTGGCTAGACAGTGGGTGCAACCCACGGAGGGTGAGCCAAAGCAGGGTGGGGCATTGCCTCACCCAGGAAGCACAAGGGGTCAGGGAACTCCCTCTCCTAATCAAGGGAAGAGGTGAGGGACTGTGCCGTGAGGAACAGTGCACTCAGGCCCAGACACTATGCTTTTGCCATAGTCTTTGCAATTGCAGACCAGGAGATCTCCTCAGGTGCCTACATCACCAGGGCCCTGGGTTTCAAACACAAAACTGGGAGCCCATTTGGGTGACACCAAGCTAGCTGCAGGAGTTTTCTTTTCATACCCCAGTGGTGCCTCGAATGCCAGCAAGACAGAACTATTCACTCCCCTGGAAAGGGGGCTAAAGCCAGGAAGCCAAGTGGTCTAGCTCAGTGGACCCCACCCTCATGGAGCACAGCAAGCTAAGATCCACTAGCTGGAAATTCTCACTGCCTGCACAGCAGTCTGAGGTCGAACTGGGACACTCAAGCTTGGCAGGAGGAGCATCTGCCATTACTGAGGTTTCAGTAGGCAGTTTTCCCCTCACAGTGTAAACAAAGCTGTGGTGGGAAGTTTCGTTTCCCACCACAGCTCAGTAAAGCCAATGTAGCCACATGGCCTCTCTAGATTCCTCCTTTCTAGGGAGGACATCTCTGAAAGAAAGGCAGCAACCCCAGTTAGTGGCTTATAGATCAAAATCCCATCTCTGTGGGACAGAGCACCTGGTGGAAAGGACAGCTTTAGGCACAGCCTCAGCAGATTTCAACATTCCTGCCTACGAGCTGTGAAGACAGCAACAGATCTCCCAGCACAGTGCTTAAGCTCTGATAAGGGACAGACTGCCTCCTCAAGTGGGTCCCTGAACTTTGTGCCTCCTGACTTGGAGACAACTCCCAGCAGGGGTCAACAGACACTTCATACAGGAGAGCTCCGGCTGCATCTGGCAGGTGCCCCTCTGGGATGAAGCTTCCAGAGGAAGGAAGAGGCAGCAATCTTTGCTGTTTTGCAGCCTCCACTGGTGATACAAGCAAACAGCGTCTGGAGTAGACCTCCAGCAAACTCCAGCAGACCTGTAGCAGAGAGGCCTGACTGTTAGAAGGACAACTAACAAACAGAAAGGAATAGCATCAACATCAACAAAAAGGACGTCCACAGAGAAACTCCATCTGAAGCTTGCCAAAATCAAAAACAAAAGGTAGATAAATCCACAAAGATAAGGAAAAACCAGTTCAAAGGCTTGAAAATTCCAAAACCCAGAACACCTCTTCTCCTCCAAAGGGACACAACTCCTCACCACCAATAAAACTGGACAAAGAATAAGTTTGATGAATTAACAGGAGTAGGCTTCAGAAAGTGGGTAATAACAAACCCCTCCGAGCTAAAGGAGCATGTTCTAACCAATGCAAGGAAGCTAAGAACCTTGAAAAAAGGTTACAGGAATTGCTAACTAGAATAACCAGTTTAGAGAAGAACATAAATGAACTGATGGAGCTCAAAAACACAGCATGAGAACTTCATGAAGCATACACAAGTATCAACAGCCAAATCGATCAAGCGGAAGAAAGGTTATCAGAGACTGAAGAACAACTTAATGAAATAAAGCTTGAAAACAAGATTAGAGAAAAAAGAATGAAAAGAAACAAACTAAGCCTCCAAAAAACATGGGACTATGTGAAAAGACCAAACCTACATTTGATTGGTGTACCTGAAAGTGATGGAAAGAATGGAACCAAGTTGGAAAACACATTTCAGGATATTATCCAGGAGAACTTCCCTAACCTGGCAAGACAGATCAACATTCAAATTCAGAAAATATAGAGAACTCCACAAAGATGCTCCTTGAGAAGAGCAACCCCAAGACACACAATTGTCAGACTCACCAAGGATGAAATGAAGGAAAAAAATGTTAAGGGCACTCAGAGAGAAAGGTCGGGTTACCCACAAGGGGAAGGCCCTCAGACTAACAGCAGATCTTTCTGCAGAAACCCTACAAGTCAGAAGAGAATGGAGGCCAGTATTTGCATTCTTAAAGAAAAGAATTTTCAATCCAGAATTTCACATCTAGCCAAACTAAGCTTCACAAGTGAAGGAGAGATAAAATCTTTTACAGACAAGCAAATGCTAAGAGATTTTGTCACCACCAGGCCTGCCTTACAAGAGAGCTCCTGAAGGAAGTACTAAACATGGAAAGGAATAACCGATATCAGCCACTGCAAAAACATATGAAATTGTAAAGACCATCGACACTATGAAGAAATTGTATCAACTAACAGGCAAAATAACCAGCTAGCATCATAATGACAGGAACAAATTCACATAACAATATTAACCTTAAATGTAAATGGGCTAAATGCCCTAATTAAAAGACAAAGACTGGCAGATTGTATAAAGAGTCAAGACCCATCAGTGTGCTGCATTCAGGAGACCAATCTCACATGCAAAGACACACATAGGCTCTAAATAAAGAGATGGAGGAATACTTAGCAAGCAAATGGAAAGTGAAAAAAGAAAAAAGCAGGGATTACAATCCTAGTCTCTGATATAACAGACTTTAAACCAACAAAGATCAAAAAAGACAAAGAAGGGCATGACATAATGATAAAGAGATCAATGCAACAAGAAGAGGTAACTATCCTAAAATAAATATGTACCCAGTACAGGAGCACCCAGATTCATAAAGCAAGTTCTTAATGACTTACAAAGAGACTTCAACTTCAACACAATAATAGTGGAAGATGTTAACACCCCACGGTCAATATTAGACAGATCAATGAGACTGAAAATTAACAATGATATTCAGGACTTGAATTCAGCTCCAGACCAAGCAGACCTAATAGGCATCTGTAGAACTCTCCACCCTAGATCAACAGAATGTACATTTTTCTCAGTACTACATCACACTTATTCTAAAATTGACCACATAACAAAGTAAAACACTCCTCAGCAAATGCAAAACAATGGAAATCGTAACAAACTAGCTCTTAGACTACAGTGCAATCAAATTAGAACTCAGGATTAAGAAACTCACTCACAACCAACCACAAACTACATGGAAACTGAACAATCTGCTCCTGAAAAACTACCACATAAATAAAAAAATTAAGGTAGAAATAAGTAAGTTCTTTGAAACCAATGAGAAAAAAGACATAATGTACCAGAATCTCTGGGACACTGCTAAAGCAGTTTTTAGAGGGAAATTTATAGCACTAAATGCCAACAGAAGAAAGCAGGAAATATCTAAAATTGACACCCTAACATCATAATTAAAAGAGCTAGAGAAGCAAGGCAAAGAAATTCAAAAGCTAGTAGAAGACAAGAAATAACAGATCAGAGCAGACCTGAAGGAGACAGAGACAGAAAAAACCCTTCAAAAAAATCAATAAATCTAGGAGCTGTTTTCTTTAAAAGATCAACAAAATAGATACACCACTAGCCAGAGTAATAAAAAGAAAAGAGAGAAGAATCAAACAGATACAATAAAAAAAGATAAAAGGGTGTCACCACTGGTCTCACAGAAATACAAATTACCATCACAGAATACTATAAACACCTCTACACAAATAAATGAGAAAATCTAAAAGAAATAGATGAATGCCTGGATACATACACCCTTCCAAGACTAAATCAGGAAGAAGTTGAATCCCTGAATAGACCAATAACAAGTTCCGAGGCAGTAATTAATAGCCTGCCAACCAAAAAAATAAGTCCAGGATCAGACAGATTCACAGCCGAATTCTACCATAGGTACAAAGAGGAGCTGGTACCATTCCTTCTGAAACGATTCCAAACAACAGAAAAAGAGGGTTTCCTCTCTAACTCACGTTATGAGGTCATCATTCTGATACTATAACCTGGCAGAGACACAACAAAACAAGAAAATTTCAGGCTAATCTCCCTGATGAATCTGTGAAAATCCTCAATAAAATATTGGCAAACTGAATCCAGCAGCACATCAAAAAGCTTATCCACCACAATCAAGTTGGCTTCATCCCTGGGATGCAAGGCTGGTTCAACATATGCAAAAAGTAAACATCACCCATAACATAAACAGAACCAATGATAAAAGCCACCTGATTATCTCAAGAGATGCAGAAAAGGCCTTTGATAAAATTCAACACCCCTTCATGCTAAAAACTCACAATAAACTACCTATTGATGGAATAGTAAGAGCTATTTATGACAAACCCACAGCCAGTATCACACTGAATGAGCAAAAGTTGGAAGCATTCCCTTTGAAAACCAGCACAAGACAAAGATGCCCTCTTTCACCATTCCCATTCAACATAGTATTGAAAGTTCTGGCCAGGACAATCAGGCAGGAGAAAGAAATAAAGGGTATTTACATAGGAAGAGAGGAAGTCAAATTGTCTCTGTTTGCAGATGACATTATCAAATATTTAGAAAACCTCATTGTCTCGAACCAAAATCTCCTTAAGCTGATAAGCAACTTCAGCAAAGTCTCAGGATACAAAATCAATGTGCAAAAGTCACAAGCATTCCTATAGACCAAAAATAGACCAACAGAGAGCCAAATCATAAGTGAACTCCCATTCACAATTGCTACAAAGAGAATAAAATATCTAGGAATACAACTTACAAGGGATATAAAGGACATCTTCAAGGAGAACTACAAACCACTGTACAAGGAAATAAGAGAGAACACCAACAAATGGAAAAACATTCCATGTTTATGCATAGAAAGAATCAATTATCATGAAAATGTCCTTAGTGCCCAAAGTAATTCATAGATTCAGTGCCATTCCCATCAAGCTACCATTGACTTTCTTCACGGAATTAGAAAAACTACCTTAAATTTCATATGGAACCAAAAAAGAACCCATATAGCCAAGACAATCCTAAGCAAAAAGAACAAAGCTGTAGGCATCATGCTACCTGACTTCAAACTATGCTACAAGGCTACAGTAACCAAAACAGCATGTACTTGGTACCAAAACAGATATATAGACCAATGGAACAGAATAGAGGCCTCAAAAAATAACACCACACATCTACAATCATCTGATCTTTGACAAAGTTAACAGAAACAAGCAATGGGGAAAGGATTCCAGATTTAAGAAATGGTGTTGGGAAAACTGGGGCAAAACTAAAAACAATGGCAACAAAAGCCAAAATTGACAAATGAGACCTAATTAAACTAAAGAGCTTCTGCACAGCAAAAGAAACTATCATCAGAGTGAACAGGCAATCTATAGAATGGAGAAAATTTTTGCAATCTATCCATCTGACAAAGGGCTAATATCCAGAATCTACAAAGAATTTAAACAAATTTGCAAGAAAAAAACAACACCATCAAAAAAGTGGGCAAAGGATATGAACAGATACTTATGCAGTCAACAAACATGAAAAGAAGCTCATCATCACTGTTCATTACAGATATGCAAATCAAAATCACAATGAGATACCATCTCACACCAATGGTGATCATCAAAAAGTCAGAAAATAGCCAGATGCAGTGGCTCACGCCTATAATCCCAGCACTTTGGGAGGCTGAGGCAGGCAGATCATGAGGTCAGGAGATCAAGACCATCTTGGCTAACATGGTGAAACCCCATCTCTACTTAAAATACAAAAAATTAGCCAGGCTTCGTGGTGCGTGCTTGTAGTCCCAGCCATTCCGGAGGCTGAAGCAGGAGAATTGCTTGAACCAGGGAGGCAGAGGTTTCAGTGAGCTGAGATCACGCCACTGCACTCCAGCCTGGGAGAGAGAGCAAGACTCCATCGAAAAAAAAAAAAAAAACAGAGGAGGAGGCAAGATGGCATCGTAGAGGCGACTCAGGATTGCAGCTCTCGGTGAAGGCGCAGAGGGTGAGTCCTAGCTGCATTCTCGGATGTTCCTTTTATGCCCACAGAGCGTTGAAAGTCCCAGGTGTGGGAGAGACACGGGACGCTAGCGCAGCCGGCTAACGCAGCCGGCTCCGCCGCCTTTTCGGCCGGCGCCGCAGCGGGACCCGGCGCGGAACTCACTGGTCTGGGTGCCCTGTTAAACCGGCAATCTGAGATTTGGAAGGGCAGATTGGCATGTCCATCTGATTGAACGGGACTTGGACAATGAGCCAGACCAGGAGTTTCCTGGGAAGCGTGATCTGAGCCAGGGTAGTGGGCAGCGGCACGGGAGATCGCACAGATCCCAGTGCCCTATCGGCAGGCTACTGGGGCGCCAGTGAGAGAGTCAACCTTTCAGCTTGGGGAGAGGAAGAGAGAGAGAGAGAGGACGGACTCTGAGGCAGGGAGCTGGGTGATCGGGCTCGGCGGGTCCCACGCTCACGGGGACAAGCAGGGCGGCGACTGGAGATGCTTGGGGCTGACAGTTTTGCTGCCGGCATCCCGGCATCTAGGACGGTGCAGCCCGGTGAGGGAGGAGCGTCCACCATTGCTGACGCAGTCCACCCCCACTGAAGTACCGCCCAGGACTGACGCAGCCTGCCGTTGCCGAGGCAACCTGCCATAACAGAGAGACTCTGCGCTCCACAGCAGAAGGGAGCCCAACAGCAACAGGGCGGACCCGCGCTAGCAGGTCAGAGCCCCGGCAGGCAAATAGTGAATAGACTGCCGCCTAGTGGGGCAGGACAGTGCAACAGATACTCATAAAGAAAGCTCCAACTCCCTGAGACAGAGCATCTAAGCGGGGAGAAAAAAAAGGGTGGTGTTTTACGAGTTCTATAGCAGCAGACATAAACAACCTCCCAACAACGCTGAATGAACAACGGAGCTCACAGCTCAGCACTGGAGCTCCTATAAAGCACAGACTGTCTCCTCAAGCAGCTCCCTGACCCCTGTATATCCAAGGAGTCACCCCAGAAAAGGACTAATCAGACTGACATTTGGCTGGCATCATTCTGGAACAAGGACAGCAGAAGAAGAAACTGGTATCATCCCTCACTGTTCCGCAGCTGCTGCAGGTATACCCCAGACAAGCAGGGCCTGGAGTGGACCTCAGCACTCATACAGCAGAGGGGATAGACCATTAGAGGGAAAACTAAGTAACAAAAATACTTCATCATCAACAATCTCAGCGTCCACACAGAGACCCAATTGAAAAATCAGCAACTACTAAGACGACAGGTGGATAAATCCATAAAGATGGGAAGAAACCAGCGCAAAAAGGAGGAAAGCACCCGAAACAAAAACACCTCACCTCCAAAAACGGTCCAAAACTCCTCACCAGCAAGGGAACAAAGCTGGACGGAGAATGAATGTGACAGAATGACGGAATCAGACTTCAGAAAGTGGATAATGAGAAACTTCAGTGAGCTAAAGGAACATGTACTAAACCAGTGCAAAGAAACTAAGAACCTTGAAAAAAGATTTGAAAAAAGATTCGAGGAATTGATAACAAGAATGGACAACTTAGAGAGGAATATGAATGAATTGAAGGAGCTGAAAAACACAACACGAGAACTTCGCGAAGCATGCACAAGTTTCAACAGCTGAATTGACCAAGCAGAAGAAAGAATATCAGAAGTTGAAGATCAACTCAATGAAATAAAATGAGAAACCAAGATTAAAGAAAAAAGTACAAAAAGAAATGAACAAAATCTCCAAGAAATGTGGAACTATGTGAAGAGACCCAACCTACGTTTGATAGGTGTACCAGAATGTGACGAAGAGAATGAATCCAAGCTGGAAAACACTCTTCAGGATATTATCCAGGAAAATTTCCCCAACCTAGCAAGAAAGGTCAATACTCAACTCCAAGAAATACAGAGAACACCACAAAGATACTCCGCAAGAAGAGCAACCCCAAGGCACATAATCGTCAGATTCACCAGGGTTGAAATGAAGGAGAAAATACTAAGGGCAGCCAGAGAGAAAGGTCGGGTCACCCACAAATGGAAGCCCATCAGACTCACAGCAGATCTCTTGGCAGAGACTCTACAAGCCAGAAGAGAGTGGGGGCCAATATTCAACATCCTTAAAGAAAATAACTTTCAACCCAGAATTTCATATCCAGCCAAACTGAGCTTCATAAGTGAAGGAAAAATGAAATCCTTCACAAACATGCAAGTACTCAGAGATTTTTGTCACCACTAGGCCTGCTTTACAAGAGCTCCTGAAAGAGGCACTACACATAGAAAGAAACAACCAGTTCCAGCCATCCTAAAAGCATACCAAATGCTAAAGACCATCAACAAAATGAAGAATGTACATGAACCAACGGGCAAAACAGCCAGCTAGCATCAAAATGGCAGTATCAAATTCACACATAACAATATTAACCCTGAATGTAAATGGGCTAAATGCACCAATCAAAAGACACAGACTGGCAAACTGGATAAAAAACCAAAACCCATCAGTATGCTGTATCCAGGAAACCCACCTCACACGCAAAGATACACAAAGGCTCAAAATAAAAGGATGGAGGAAGATTTACCAAGCAAATGGAGAGCAAAAAAAAGCAGGAGTTGCAATTCTCATCTCTGATAAAATAGACTTTAAAGCAACAAAGATCAAAAGGGACAAAGAAGGTCATTACATAATGGTAAAAGGATCGATACAACAAGAAGAGCTAACGATTCTAAATATATATGGACCCAATGTAGGAGCACCCAGATATATAAGGCAAGTTCTTAATGACTTACAAAGAGACTTAGACTCCCACACAATAATAGTGGGAGACTTTAACACTCCACTGTCAATAGCAGACAGATCAACCAGACAGAAAATTAACAAGGATACCCAGGGCTTGAATTCAGACCTGTAACAAGCAAACCTAAAAGACATTTACAGAACTCTCCAGCCCAAATCCACAGAATATACATTCTTCTCAGCACCACATCACACCTACTCCAAAATTGACCACATAATTGGAAGTAAAGCACTCCTCAGCAAATGCAAAACAATGGAAATCATAACAAACAGTCTCTCAGACCATAGTGCAATCAAGTTGGAACTCAGAATTCAGAAAATAACTCAGAACCGCACAGCTTCATGGAAACTGAACAACTGGCTCTTGAATGTTGATTGGATAAACAATGAAATGAAGGCAGAAATAAAGAAGTTCTTTGAAACCAACGAGAATGAAGACACAACATACCAGAATCTCTGGGACACATTTAAAGCAGTCTGTAGAGGAAAATATATAGCAATAAGTGCCCACATCAGAAGAGTGGAGAGATCCAAAATTGACACCCTATCGTCAAAATTGAAAGAGCTAGAGGAGCAAGATCAAAAAAGCTCAAAACCTAGCCGAAGACAAGAAATAACTAAGATCAGAGCAGAACTGAAGGAGATAGAGACAAAAAAAACCCTTCAAAAAATTAATAAATCTAAGAGCTGGTTTTTTGAAAAGATCAACAAAATAGACAGACCACTAGCCAGACTGATAAAAAAGAAAAGAGAGAACAACCAAATAGATGCAATAAAAAACGATAAAGGGGAAATCACCACAGATTCCACAGAAATTCAAACCATCATCAGAGAATACTACAAACAACTCTATGCACATAAACTAGTAAATCAGGAAGAAATGGATAAATTCCTGGACGCCTGTGTCCTCCCAAGCCTAAACCAGGAGGAAGCCAAAACTATGAATAGACCAATAACAAGGTCAGAAGTTGAGGCAGCAATTAAGAGCCTACCACACAAAAAAAGCCCAGGTCCAGATGGGTTCACAGCCGAATTCTACCAGACACACAAAGAGGATCTGGTACCATTCCTTCTGAAACTATTCCAAATAATTCAAAAAGAGGGAACCCTTCCCAAATCATTTTATGAGACCAACATCATCCTGATACCAAAACCTGGCAGAGACTCAACAAGAAAAGAAAACTTCAGGCCAATATCCATGATGAACATAGATGCAAAAATCTTCAATAAAATACTGGCAAATCGATTGCAACAGCACATTAAAAAAATTATCCATCATGATCAAGTAGGATTCATCCCGGGGATGCAAGGCTGGTTCAACATACGCAAGTCTATAAATGTAATTCACCACATAAACAGAAGCAAAAACAAAAACCACATGATCATCTCAATTGACGCAGAGAAGGCATTTGACAAAATTCAACAGCCCTTTATGCTAAAAACCCTCAATAAACTTGGTATTGATGGAACATATCTCAAAGTAATAAAAGCTATTTACGACAAACCAACAGCCAATATCATACTGAATGGGCAAAAACTGGAAGCATTCCCTTTGAAATCCGGCACTAGACAAGGATGCCCTCTCTCACCACTTCTATTCAACATAGTACTGGAAGTTCTAGCCAGAGCAATCAGGCAAGAAAAAGAAATAAAGGGTATTCAAATAGGAAAGGTGGAAGCCAAATTGTCTCTATTTGCAGACGACATGATAGTATACCTAGAAGACCCCATCACCTCAGCCCAAAAGCTCCTGCAACTGATAAGCAACTTCAGCAAAGTCTCAGGATATAAAATCAATGTGCAAAAATCACAAGCATTCCAATACACCAATAACAGACTTAAAGAGAACCAAATTAAGAACGAACTACCATTCACATTTGCTACAAAGAAAATAAAATACCTAGGAATACAACTCACTAGGAATGTAAGGGACCTCTTTAAGGAAAACTACAAACAACTGCTCAGCGAAATAAGAGAGGACACAAACAGATGGAGAAACATTCCATGTTCGTGGTTAGGAAGAATCAATATTGTGAAAATGGCTATACTGCCCAAAGTAATTTACACATTCAATGCTATCCCCATCAAACTACCATTGAATTTCTTCACAGAACTGGAAAAAACCACCATGAATTTCATATGGAACCAAAAAAGAGCCCACATAGCCAAGTCAATTCTAAGCAAAAAGAACACAGCGGGAGGCATCACGCTACCAGACTTCAAACTATACTACAAGGCTACAGTAATCAAAACAGCATGGTACTGGTACCAAAACAGAGATATAGACCAACGGAACAGAACAGAAGCATTGGAGGCAACACAACATATCTACAACCATATTATCTTTGATAAACCAGACAAAAACAGGCAATGGGGAAAGGATTCCCTATTTAATAAATGGTGTTGGAAAAACTGGCTAGCCATGTGCAGAAAGCAGAAACTGGACCCCTTTCTGACACCTTACACTAAAATTAACTCCAGATGGATTAAAGACTTAAACATAAGACCTGACACCATAAAAACCCTAGAAGAAAATCTAGGCAAAACCATTCAGGACATAGGAGTAGGCAAGGACTTCATGAACAAAACTCCAAAAGCATTGGCAACAAAAGCCAAAATAGACAAATGGGACCTAATCAAACTCCACAGCTTCTGCACGGCAAAAGAAACAGTCACTAGAGTGAATCGGCAACCATCAGAATGGGAAAAAATCTTTGCAGTTTACACATCTGACAAAGGGCTGATATCCAGAATTTACAAAGAACTCAAACAGATTTACAGGAAAAAAACAAACAAGCCCATTCAAAAATGGGCAAAGGATATGAACAGAAACTTTACAAAAGAAGACATACATGAGGCCAACAAACATATGAAAAAGTGCTCATCATCATTGGTCATTAGAGAGATGCAAATCAAAACCACATTGAGATATCATCTCACGCCAGTTAGAATGGCGATCATTAAAAAATCTGGAGACAGCAGATGCTGGAGAGGATGTGGAGAAATAGGAACACTCTTACACTGTTGGTGGGAGTGTAAATTAGTTCAACCATTGTGGAAGACAGTGTGGCGATTCCTCAGGGACCTAGAAATAGAAATTCCATTTGACCCAGCAATCCCTTTACTGGATATCTATCCAAAAGACTATAAATTGTTCTACTATAAGGACACATGCACACGAATGTTCATTGCAGCACTGTTTACAATAGCAAAGACCTGGAACCAACCCAAATGCCCATTGATGATAGACTGGACTGGGAAAATGTGGCACATATACACCATGGAATATTATGAAGCAATCAAAAATGATGAGTTTGTGTCCTTTGTAAGGACATGGATGCATCTGGAGAACATCATTCTCAGCAAACTGACACAAGAACATAAAAAGAAATACCGCATATACTCACTCATAGGTGGGTGAGAAAAATGAGAACACATGGACACAGAGAGGCGGTCTACTATACACTGGGGACTGTTGTGGGAAATGGGGGAGGGACAGCGGGGGGGACTGGGGGGGATAGCCTGGGGATGAATACCAAGTGTGGGTGAAGGGGAGGAAGGCAGCAAAACACACTGCCATGTGTGTACCTATGCAACTATCTTGCACGTTCTGCACATGTACCCCAAAACCTATAATGCAATAAAAATTTAAAAAAAAAAAACTAATGAAACAACAGATGCTGGAGAGGATGTGGAGAAATAGGAACACTTTTACAGTGTTGGTGGAAGCATAAATTAGTTCAAGTATTGTGGAAGACAGTATGGTGATTCCTCAAGAATCTACAACTAGAAATACCATTTGACCCAGTAATCCCATTACTGGGTATATACCCAGAGAATTATAAATCATTCTACTATAAAGACACATGCTCACGTATGTTTGTTGCAGCACTGTTCACAATAGCAAAGACTTGAAAGCAACCCAAATGCCCTCAATGATAGACTGGATAAAGAAAATGTGACATGTATACACCAAGGAATACTATGCAACCCTAAAGAATGATGTTCTTGTACTTTGAAGGGACATGGATGAAGCTGGAGGCCATCATTCTCAGCAAACTAACACAAGAATAGAAAACGGAACACCACATGTTCTCACTCATAAGTGGTAGTTGAACAATGAGAACACATGGACACAAGGAAGGGAACATCACACACCAGGGCCTGTCAGGAAATGGGGGCTTAGGGTAGGGATAGCACTCAGAGAAATACCTAATGTAGATGACGGGTTGAAGGGTGCAGCAAACCACCATGGCATGGATATACCTATGTAAAAAACCTGCATATTCTGCACATGTATCTCAGAACTTCAAGTCTAATAATTAAATATATAAATACATATATATACACACACACATACACATATATATGTATGTGTGTGTGTGTGTGTGTGTATATATGTGTGTGTGTGTGTGTATATATATATATATATATATATATATATATATATATATATACACTTGTGAGTCTATTCTAAAATAAGTAAATGATTGAATAAGAAAATAAATGAGAGAGATGAGAGAAGAAAAGTTTCATTTCCCCTCTATGGAAAAATCCCAAATAATTTATTGTATATATGATATCTCATAGAAAACGAGCATCACTGCCCACTCCTTAACTGTGTCCTCTGCAAACTGACCTCCTTACAAAGAATGCAGTACGAAAGATGAGAAACAAAGATTAACTTTACAATTTAAAAAAATCTAGCAAACATCACCTCAGCCAGGTGATCAAGATCAACATCAACAATGGTAAGTAATGCAGATCATATGTGCCATTTATATGATGTGACAAAAATGTCACTTTATTTCTGTGTTTCACCTTCTAAAAGTTCATAACCCCAGTCTAATTATGGGAAAAACAACAGTGAAAGTCCAATACAAGGCATTCTATAAAATACCTTTTCAGTATTCCTCAAAACTCTTAAGGTTATTGTAGTAAGTTGGATAATGGACACCCAAGGATGAATAATGAACCCAAAGATGGAAAATGGATACCCAAGGATGCTAGGTCCCAGAACTTGTAAACATTACCTTATTTGGGAAAAGCCTCATGTTGAGATGAGATTACCTGCATTATCTGGATGGGCCCTAAATGTGGCAGGCCCTAAACCACAAGTGTCCTGATAAAGTAGAGGCAGAGGGAGATTTAACACAGAGACACACACAGGAGAGGGCAACGTGAATATGAAAGCAGAGACTAGAATGATGCAGCCCCAGCTCAGGAATGCCAGAAGCTGGAAAAGGCAAGAAACAATTTCCCCTAGAGTCCCCCGTCAGAGTGTGGCCCTGCAGGACTTCAGACTTCTAGCCTCCAGAACTGTGGCAGAACATATTTATATTATTTTAAACAATAAAATTCACGGTAATTAGAAACAGCAGCCACAGAAAACAAATATACTCATTAAAAACAAGGAAACTCTGAGAAACTGTCATAACCAAGAGAAGTCTAAGGAGACGTGACAACTAGACATAACGTGGTATCCTGGATGAACTCCTGGAACAGAAAAAGTACGTATAAAAACTAAGGAAATCTGAATCCTTGAGATCCAGAACAAGACGAAGATGCCCACTCCTATGCAACTAGTACTGTAAGTCTTAGCCAGAGCAATCAGGAAAGAAAAAGAAGTAAGAGACATCCAAATAGAAAGAAAGTCAGACTATATTTTCAGATGATATGATTCTATACCTAGAAAACTCCATAGCCTCTGCCCGAAAGTTCTTAGATTTGATAAGCAACTTCAGCAAAGTTTCTGGATATAAAATCAACATACAAAATTTAGTAGCATTTCTATATACCAACTATGTCTAAGTTGAGAGTCACATCAAGAACACAATTACATTCACAATAGCCACAAAAAGAATAAAACACATAGGAATATAGCAAACCAGGGAGGTGAAAAACCTCCACAATGAGAAATCACAAAACACTGCTCAAAGAAATCACAAACTAATAGAAAAATATTCCATGTTCCTAGATAGAAAGAATCAACAGTGTTAAAATGTCCATACTGCCCACAGCTATTTAGAGTCAATGCTATTCCTAGGAAACTACCAATGGCATTCTTCACATGATTAGAAAAAATTATTTTAAAATTCATATGGAAGCAAAAAAAAAAAAATACTGGAGACATCACATCACCTCACTTCAAACTATACTTCTAGGTTATAGTAGCCAAAACAGCATGGTATTGGTACAAAGTACCACAGAGACCAATGAAACAGAATAGAGAGCCGAAAAGCATTGCCACACACTTACAACCATCTAATCTTCGACAAAGTTGACAAAAATAAACAATATGGAAAGACTACGCATTGAATAGGGAAAGACTCCCTATTCAATATTCAATAGGGAAAGATTCCCTATTCAATATTCAATAGGGAGTCTTTCCTATTAGCCACATGCAGAAGATTGAAACTGGACCCCTTCCTTATACCACATATAAAAATCAACTCAAGATGGATTAAATATTTGAATGTAAAACCTAAAATTATAAAAACTCTGGAAGATAACTTAAGAAATACCATCCTGTGTATAGGCCCTAGCAAAGACTGCATGAAGAAAACACTAAAAGCAATTGCAGCAAAAACAAAAATTGACAAATGAGACCAAATTAAACTAAAAAGCTTCTGCACAGCAAAAGAAACTATAAACAGAGTAAACAGACAACCTACAGAATGGGATAAAATAAATGTATGCTGTGCAGCTGACAAAGGTCCAATATCCAGAATCTATAAGAAATTTAAATTAACAAGCAAAAAACAAACTACTCCATTAAAAAGTGGGCAGCAGACATAAAAACAGACACTTTTCAAAAGCACTTTTTCATATGCTTGTTTTCAGCCAACAAGCATATGAAAAAATGCTCAACATCACTAGTCATTAGAGAAATGCAAATCAAACCACAATGAGATACCATCTCACACCAGTAAGAATGGCTACTATTAAAAAGTCAAAAAATAACAGATGCTAGCAAGGTTGCAGACAAAGAAAATGTCTATACACTGCTGGTGGCAATGAAAATTAGTTCAGCCACTGTGGGAAGCAGTTTCAAGATTTCTCAAAGAATTTAAAACAGATCTGGCATTTAATCCAGGAATCCCATTACTGAGATTTACCCAAAATAATATAAATTATTCTACCATAAAGACACATGTATGTGTTTATTCATCACAGCACTATTCACAACAGCAAAGACATGAAATCAACCTAGATGCCCATCAACAGTAGGCTGGATAAATTAAATGTGGTACACGTCCCCCATAGAATACTACACAGCCATAAGAAAAGAATGAGATCATATCTTTTGCAGCAACATGGATGGAGCTGGGAGGTCATCATCCTAAGCAAATGAATGCAGAATCAGAAAACCAACTACCACATGTTCTCACTTACAAGTGAGAGCTAAACATTGGGTACACATGGACACAAAGAAGGGAATGACAGACACCAGGACCTACTTGAGGGTAGAGGATGGAATGAGAGGGAGGGTCTAAAATCTACTTGTCAGGTACTATGCTTATTACCTGGGTGATGAAATACTCTGAACATGGAACTCCCCATGACAAGTAGTTTACCTATATAAAAAAATAGGCTGGGCACTGTGGCTCATGCCTGTAATCCAGCACTTTGGGAGGCCGAGGTGGGCAGATCATTGAGGTCAGGAGTTTGAGGCCAGCCTGACCAACATGGTGAAACCCCATCTCTACTAAAAATACAAAAGTTTGCCAGGCTTGGTGGTAGGCACCTGTAATCCCAGCTACTGGGGAGACTGAGGCAGGAGAATTGTTTGAACCCAGCAGGCAGATGTTGTCGTGAGCCAAGATTGTGCCACTGCATTCCAGCCTGGGCAACAGAGAGAGACTCCATCTAAAAAAAATTAATTAATTATTTTTAAAAACCTATGCATGTAGCCCTGAACCTAAAATAAAAGTGAAAAGGAAAACCAAATTTATGTTTTTGCACAAATTTCTAAATTGATAATACTCCACTGCAGAGAACATCTACATGTGTTCAGAATCACCGTTTTTCTGCAGTATTAAGCTAATATTGGTAGAACTATTTATTTGAATTCAGGTTTTTGACTTCAGTCACTTTGCTTCTTCATTAGCATTTTTCCATACCTTTAAAAGTAATTTCAGTTTGAACTTTCCATTTTATCTAGAAGTTAATTTAAAAGTTCTTTTTTTTTTTTTTTGAGATGGAGTTTCACTCTTGTTACCCAGGCTGGAGTGCAATGGCACGATCTCGGCTCACCACAACCTCCGCCTCCTGGGTTCAGGCAATTCTCCTGCCTCGGCCTCCTGAGTAGCTGGGATTACAGGCACGCGCCACCGTGCCCAGCTAATTTTTTGTATTTTTAGTAGAGACGGGGTTTCACCATGTTGACCAGGATGGTCTCAATCTCTTGACCTAGTGATCCACCCGCCTCGGCCTCCCAAAGTGCTGGGATTACAGGCGTGAGCCACTGCACCCGGCCTAATTTAAAAGTTCTTAAGGAAATTCGCAGGTGGCTATCACTGGTTGGCTACACTTTTATTGATGGTTTCTATTGTACCTAAAATGTCTGGAAATTACAACCTGCTGGATTTCTGCAGTATGAATTCAAGGTCATATTTTAGGCCTAAAATCTTTCCCTTCAAAATATTTGTGTCTGGCATTTGAAAATAATATATATCTTCATTTACTCATCAAATGTGCTAGCCTTTTATTTCTATGCCTAAAATTAGACAAACTTTATAGTAAAGTTACTTAACATTTTTTAAAAACTGAGAAAATCTGAACCAAGTATGAACTTTATCCAATAATACCATATCAATTTGGTTCCTTAATTGTAATAAAGGTATCATACCACTGTAAGATGTTAATGATAGGGGAAGCTGGGTGTGAGGCATATGATAACTATATATACTATTTTCAAATTTTCTATAAATATTAAATTAAAAAATGAGAGTTTTTTCTAAAAAAATAAAAAACTGTCATTAGGGCCGAGTGTGGTGGCTCACACCTATAATCCCAGCACTTTGGGAAATCGAGACAGGAGGATCTCTTGAGGCCAGAAGCTTGAGACCAGGCTGGCCAACACAGCAAGACCACCCACCTCCTCTAAAGAAAGGAAAAAAAAAAGAGGAACTGTTTTTAGCCTGGGTGCAGTGGCTCACACCTGTAATCCCAGCACTTTGGGAGGCCAAGGCAGGCAGGTTACCTGAGGTCGAGAGTCCAAGACCAACCTGATCAACATGGAGAAACCCCATCTCTACTAAAAATACAAAAATTGGCCAGGCATGGTGGCACATGCTTGTAATCCCAGCTCCTTGGGAGGCTAAGGCAGGAGAATTGCTTGAACTCAGGAGGTGGAGGTTGCAGTGAGCCAAGATCATGCCATTGCACTCCAGCCTGGGCAACAAGAGTGAGACTCCCTCTCAAAAACAAAAACAAAAACAAGTCATTACAAATATAACTATTAATAAATAACACTCTAGAAACAAAACCCATAGATTATAACCAATACTGGTATGAGGGTTGAAAACTTAGCATTCTGTGGGGTTAGGATACAGTTAACAATTACTTTTTTTATATAGGAAAATGTTTTGATATCTTAATAAAAAATTTTAATTTTTATTGATTAAAAAGTTTAACCAATAAAGAACAGAACTAGATGATGAGAATAAGATAAACTATATCAAAAGCAAAAATGTTATTAAAGTCTAGCAACATACTAATTACAATAAACAACTGAGAAATATTAAAAATTAAGCATAGAAAAATAGATACCACAGAAATCACAATAAAAGAAAGGATGTATGGCATTATTGTTATTATAAACAGCAGAATTCCAGTCAAAAAGCATGGAATGGGACAAGAAGGAATTTATAATGATATGAGCTGTAGTTTCCTCAAGAAGGTAACTATAGTCATGAAACCTCATGCCTGATACCATATTACCAAAACATAAAGTAAATACTATTAGAACAAGTATAGATTTATCAAAATTAAATTTATAACAGAAAACCGTAACTCATTTCTCTCAATCTGAAAAAAAAGCTTAAGTAGACATAAAAACTAAAAGAATTTACAGCGGATTTAACTAATACTATTGCCAAATTTATTTTATTAACATTCAGAATGAATACCAAACATACAAAGACTCTCTTTCCTTTCAAACAACTCCGAAATATTGCAGAAGAATTTGCCATGTGTTAAGTCATAAAAAAATTCATAAAAAATTCCTCAAAGTTGATAATATTATCATAATCCAACACTATAAATTCACAAAAGTAGTGTTTTAAAAGCCACTAACACTGTTTTGCTTGTAAATAAATAACTATGAGAACATATAGTAAAATTTATGGAGTGCACCCAATGTGGCACTTGGAAGAAAATAAAAACTCTACATTTATTAGAAAACAACTGAAAATTGGCCAGGTGTGGTAGCTCACACTAGTAATCCCAGCACTTTGGGTGGCCAAAGCAGATGGATCAATGAGGTCAGGAGTTCAAGACCAGCCTGGCCAACATAGTGAAACTTGGTCTCTACTAAAAATACAAAAATTAGTCGGCATGGTGGTGCATGCCTGTAGTTCCATCTACTTGGGAGGCTGAGGCAGGAGAACCACTTTAACCCAGGAGGCTGAAATTGCAGTGAGCCGAGATCATATTACTGCATTCCAGCCTGGGCAACAGAGCAAGTTCTCTGTCTCAAAAAAAAAAAAAAAAATGAAATGAAATGAAATGAAAACAGACATTCAACTTATGAACCAGAAAGAGGACAACAAAATAAATCAAAAGGTAACTTTTTTAATAAAAATTCATGAAATAAAAATAACAAACAAAAATATCAGACTTAAAAATAAAATATAAACCTAGTTTTTTGGAAAGACTACTAAAACAGTAATATGTAGACCAGACATGGTGGCATGCACCTGTAATCTTGGCTATTTGGGACCCTGTTTTTAAAAAAATAAATACATTTAACAAGTCTAACCAACAAAGAGCAAAGACATAAATAATAAAAAGATGAAGAGAAGCAGTTATAAGGTAGAGTTTTTATTACAAAATAATATTATGGTAGAACTCCCTAATCAATAAGGTTGAAACTATAAGAAAGTATTATTATATAACAAAATTTAAATTACCAAGGTACAAAAAGTGACTGAACATTTGAAAATTCAAGCTAATAATCACAAAAAAAGGAAAATGTAGTCAAAAGTTTATTCCCTAAAAAGACACCTGGCCCAGATATTTTCATATGAAAGTTCTATCAAAATTTTGAAGAATAAGTAAGCCCTCTGTAATTTAAAGTCCTCCAACACAAAAGAGCATTTAACAGAAGATAAGAGAACATACAATGCAGATATATTCTCACTTCATCTGAAAATAAGACAAGGATACCCACTCTCTACAACTATTACTCTGTTGGTCCTAGACAGTAAGATTAATCAGGAAAAAGAAAATCAGGGCATAAATATCAGGCAGCAACTAAGCTATTTAAAGACGATATGACTGTCTAACCAAGATAATCTGAAATTCCAAGAAAATCAATTTTTAAAAATTGGAGGTGCTAAGATAGTTTATTCGAATTTTGAATATAAGGTAAATACGTCAAAACTAATAACTTTTCTATTCTGGCAAAACAAGAGAATCATATCATTATTGAAAATTTATAAAACAAAGATATCATAAAAATTTTATAGTTTTCTAACTAAATGTGAGTGAGCAAGCAAATACCTAGAAAAAATGCACAAAGTAGTCTTTGCATAAAGAAAGTAATAAAATTTTGCTGAAGTAGAGAAAAGAAGGTATCTAAGGTGGAGAATTATATCATGTTCCTGATAGCAATATTTAATATTGTGAGGATATCAACACTTAATTCCCTGCTAGTTAATCTAGCAGTTCATTTTAAGTCCAAGCAAATTCTCATTGATACTAATAGATTTGTTTTAAATTAAGGAGACATTTCAAAAGAATAAATGTAGAATTGCCTGAAATTATTTAAAAGTAAATAATCAAATCGAGTCCGACACATTCAAAATATGCCTTAAAGCTACATTTAAAAAATTTTTGTTCTGGTACAGAAATGGAAAAATAGATCAATGAAAGAAATGGAGCCCAGAAACAAATCAGGCATACGTGGGAGCAGATATAATGAAAGTGGTATTTCAAATCTGTGGGGAAATCATGGCTCACTTATTAAATGATACTGGCACAATTATATGGGGGAACTTTCTAAAGAACATTGTTAACAATTATCCTGACTCTTGTAAAGGAAAAAGCAACAGTCACAGTGATTACTTGTTTTCATATTAAGCAGAGTTTAGTTTGCCATGTATCATTTAAACTAATAAATTAAGAATAACTTTGTATTTGTCCATTGACATTAGACACAAAAAAATGTTACAGTTTCAGTGGCATTAAAATTAAACTAAGCTGTTGTAAAGAAGATAAAGCAGCAGAGCTCATTAAAGAGAATCCTTCCTTCTAATGGACATGTATCAGGGAAGCCGTATGCAAGAAACAGATTTTCACCTGGGCAGAGAGGCAACATGAGAAAGTGATTAAAAAAAAAAAAAGGACCCTGGCCTTAGGCCCCAACTGCCAGGACTAGCATTCTTCATCCATCCTGTCCTGTCACATCCTGAGACTCAACCCTTTTCCTCAGACTTTCTGAACAAGAACTGTTGTCCAGGAAGATCCTATATGCCAGCTTCTAATGCCAACTAAATACATCCTACAAAAGAATGAAGACCATAAGGGTATCTTCCCCTGAAACCCAGGGTGGGAGAGAGAAAACAGGCTGCTTCCTTGCCTACATCTCTTGCTATAAGAGCCCAGGGTTTCTAGGTGCTTCATACAGTGCTTTGACCACTGGAGCATTAAGTGCAGATGACCTACTGGTATTGCTGAGATTGTTAGGCCTTCTTGTGAGCCCATAATTCAGATGAGGAATTATTAGTCATTGATCAAGCACCAACAGTCCAAGCTCAAGCCTCCTGAGCACGATTAAAACCCATAGTAGATCATCAGGTCCGTGGAACACCAGGAGAATGAGAAAACTCACAGGGATTTTAGAAGAGTCAACATAAAGTAAAAAAAAAAAAAAACATCCAGTGTCTCCCGTGGTATAGCTGCTAACTTCAGAAGATGGCCTGTAGGTCTGTCTCTAAGCTCTGACGGAAGATTGTCTCTCATCAAACCAGAGATGACCTCTCCATCCCTCTGGAAGAAATACATGGAAAACAGCACAAGTTCCAAGAGTGTCATTCCACATGCCAAAATTGTGTTCCTAAAGTTCTAACTTGGAGCAACTGGTGAGGCTAAGAATTCTATGCCAGGAACATTTAGACTCTGATTCAAGTCCATGAGAAAACCAGTACAGAAGATATACAGAATGTGGACCAGCACAGACCACAGCTACAACTACAACTAGATGATGCACAGCTGCAGCTACAACTATAACAAAGGAAATGGACCCGGGACCAGGGAAAGGTATCTCTTTATGTAAACTCTTCTAAAGTTTTCACTAATCTCCCAGTGACAGCAGCCTAGAAAGAGACATTTAGAATCTTAGAAGGAGTTGTTGTTTATTATACCTTTAGTAAACCTTACACAGTTTGTTTCATAACATTGTTTCAGCCATTCTCAGTGACCTCTAGTATCTTTTATTTTAAAATTCCCAAGTTAAATTATTTGTAAAAGATAAATATCTGAACCAAGTGGATTCAAATGACCAATGGGTGACTTTGAAGCTGTTTCACAGAGTACGTGAGTAGTTCCACTTTGTTCCTGAACAAAGACCTCTTCCTATTTGGGTATGACAATGGAAGTTTATATATGACTCTAACACCTTCACCTAAGAACACTAAAGTTATCCCTTCCTCACCTGCCAAATAAATACTATATCCTCCTCCACTACTACCTAAGACTATATTGATCATTCTTTGTACCTTCAGGTTAAAACCAGAAGACCAACGACTGTACATACAAATAATGTCTCTTCCTTAGCTTTTGTCTTCAAATCCATTCAGCAAAAGATTATTCAGGATTTTGAGCAAGTCCTGAGTTTCCTCCTCACTGCCTCCTACTTGGAGTGTGATCCATCTTACTGGAGAAAGGCCATCAGTCAAACTAAACACAATCTGCCACCTTCAAGACTGAATTTTTCCTTAACCTCAAGTCAATGCAGAAAATGGTGCCTAATCCTTGACCTGTTGTATGTCTCTATTTTCAAAAAACACTTTTTGAAGACTATTAGGGATGCTCACTAAAGTCAAATCCACACCAATAAAATTAGCATCTAAAACAAGACATCACTAAATCCTACACTTCACCTTGCCTGATCACCTTGACACCCATGTCATTTTCAGTCATCAACTCTGAAGTGTCTATGTAGCTGAAAAAGGAGGCTGTCAGAGAAAAGAAGAATAAGAGAAAGGAAAAGACTTTAGCAATTGCTGCAGACCCAATCTGTATCTATTTAAGTCAGTTGTACTTTGTTCACCACTTGGGATCCTAAAAGGTCATTAGGAGAAGTCTTCCCTAAACAGAGATTACCGGTGCTGTTTGAGTCAGAAAGGACCCTCTGGCCCATTAGCCCCAGGGAATCCCAACCACCTCTGAAGATAGATTTTTTTCCTTAAGAGTGACATTTTTTACTCTACCGCTTATCAAACACTCATGAGATCAGACACTGTACTGATACTTTGCTTTCATTAGCTCCAATATTCATAACACTGCAAAATAGGGAAAATTAGTTCCATTTTAAGACGAGGCAACTAGAGACTCAGAGACATTAAATAACATACTCAAGATTACAGAAACAATAAATAGCTGAATTGGGGCTGAACCCAACACTGCCTGACTTGAAAGCACATTCGCTTCCAACGCACCGCGCTTAATCCATCTTGTCAGCTCACACATTCACATTTGAGGGTTGTTATGAATTGAACTGAGTTCTAAGTTAAATAGTACAGATCTCCTGAACTCTTTTTTAAACTTACTATATTTTTAAATCAACACAATAATTGTACATGTTATTTTTCACATGTTAATTGTACATATTATTGAATTAAGTCTCCCATAAGTATATTCAAATTCACACATCCCCCAGGACCTGAGAATATACCCTTATTTGACAATAAGGTCTTTGCAGATGACCAAGTTAAAATGAGGCCATTACAGTGGGTCTGAATCCAATACGACTGTGTCCTTATAAAGGGGGAATTTGGACAGAGACAGACGTGCATAGAGGGAGGACAAGTGAAGGAAGACGCAGAGAGAACATGACCTGTAAGCTAAGGAATGCTGGAAGTTACCGAAAACTAGGACAGCAGCATGGAACAGATTCTCCCTCACAGCCCTCAGAAGGAGCCAACCCTGTCGATACCTTAGTTTCTAACATCTAGCCTCCAGAACCGTGAGACGACATTCCTGCTGCTTAGGCCACACAGTGAACAGTACTTTGTTACAGCAGCCACAGAAAATGAATACAGAGCTCATCCTGAAAGACTTCTTTCTTCCCTTGAAGCTCTCTCACTCAACCTCAACTAGTTTTCCATTTTTAATGTCTCTTTAATATCTTTAAGTATCTCCTGAGCTTCCTGGATTTCTGGATATGTCATTTTACATCCTTCAAAGACTTCTCACCTGTTTGTGTTTCTATATTTTCCAACCACAGCACAATCCGAAAGTTAACCTTATAATGTCATATCTTTCTCTCCCAAAGATGCCACTTGCTGTACATGACCTAAAAAAGGACATTGTACATGACATTGTACAAATATATTTGTTTGCCTTCATACACTTTTAGGACGTAGTTGTCATAACCACTTTGGAAAGCAATTTGACAATATGTGTCAAGAGTTCAAAGCTAAATAGGAGGAATAGGTTCTACTGTTCCATGCCACTGCAGGATGAACTATAGTTAACAATAACATATTACATAGTTTCCAATAGCTAGAAGGAGGGTATTGAATGTTCCCAACACCAAGGAATGATAAATGTTTGAGATGATGAATATGCTAATCACCCTGATGTGATCATTATATGTACCAAAACATCACTGGGTACCCCATGAACATGTACAATTCTTGTGTCGATTTAAAAATATAGTAAGTTTTAAAAACAGTTCAAGAGGTCTGTACTATTTAACTTAGAATTCCCACATTGAAAAATTTAGCTTGGGTAAATAAATTAGCAGAGGAAAAAAAACATATGTACTACACAATCATCTAACAGTGAAAATTTGAGAATAAATCTAAAACAGTCAATGTAGAAGAACAGTAAAATAAATCAAGATAATTAAATCTGTTAAAATATCATGGATTCATGAAAAAGGATACTTAGGAAGAATGTACAGAAACATGAGAAACTATTTTGTATGTGAGGTGAAAAATAGTAAATAAAATTGGAAAGATAACTACAAGACATATATGTAAATGCACAGACTAGGAGAAAATTATACAAAACAAAAAACACCAAAGATTGGTATAAATTTTTTTAAGTTAGAAAAAAAATCTGTTTAGTTAACTCCTAAGCATATCCCTTGTGTTCCTCGTAAGAATTAGATCGTGGCCTCTGTAACACACAGCAATCCAAGGGTACTTTGCATTTTTGTGAACTTGATATCCAGCAGTAGTAAATCCATGAGCATGGACACTGACTATAAGCCGAAAAATCACTGACTACTTGACATCGCTAAAACTGAGATTTTTCAGCCCCTTTCCTCATTGATGGCTCTGAGCACGCTGTTTATTTCTGAGCTAAAACAACAGGAAGAACATGAATCTAAAATGAAAAATTAGCCAAACTCTGCAAATAGATGCCACAGCTGCACATCAAAGGGCAGTCTTAATATAAACACAGTGTAGATGTGCCTGCTTCCACAGCAGTCTCCTCAGTCCTACCTGAACACACACAAACTGGATGCTTCTCTGAGAGAGAAAGAGAGAGAGAGAGAGAGAGAGAGAGAGAGAGAGAGAGAGAGAGAGAGAGAGAGAGAGAGAGAGAGAGAGACAGTATGCAAAACAGAGAGAGAGAGAGAGGCAGGGAGGGAGGGAGGGAGGGAGAAAAGAAGGGTGGCCATCATCCATATCACACTAATTCTCTTGCAGACTTCCAGAAATTACCACTGTTTACAGAAAGTTGAGCTCACTGTGTTGTTCTTGCCTTTCTATTCAACACTTTCTTCACAGTAGCTCCTACATCCAAGATTTCACTTGCCATTGCTACAGAGGCAGCTCAAACTCTTGTCACACCATGTAGGAATATTTTTTCTTTTCTTTTCTTTTGAAACAGGGTCTCACTCTGACACCATGGCTGGAGTGTAGTGACACAATAATAGCTCACTTCAGCCTTGACCTCCTGGGCTCAAGTGATCCTCCCACTTCAGACTCCTGAGTAGCTGGGACTCCAGGCATGTGCCACTACACCTGGTTTATTTTGTATTTTTTGTAGAGATGGGGGTCTCACTAGGTTGCCCAGGCTGGTCTCCAACTCCTGCACTCAAGTGACACCCTTGCCCCAGCCTCCCAAAGCACCGTAATTACAGACATGAACCACGGTGCCTGGCTGAAGGTGGGAATGTTCTAATAGTCTCCAATTCCTCACGTAGCTGTTGAGTTCCCATGACACCACTAGATTATGTGTGTATATACAAATGTACATAGATACATAATTCTGTAATTAGTAATTCAATTCATTGAATGTCTACCAGTTGCTGTGTTAACTGCTGGAAATTTAATGTTGAACAGACCCTACCTTCATAGAACTCACAATCTGTGGAAGAAATGAATGTTAATAACCCAAGAAAACAATTAATGAACAGTTTCAGCTATAACAGTAGCTACAAAACCAAGGCACATGGCATTTTATACAAAGGAGGAACCAATCTAGTCAGGAGAGTGAGAAAGACTTGCCTGAAGAAACGAGGATTCAGTGGAAGCCAAGGAAAGAGCAGCAGTAAAAGAGAAAGCTAGACAAGCCTGGGAAGGAAGTGGGGCTATGGTGTCAAGGACTAGCAGGCCGTGTTGAAGATTTGGTCTCACCCTACAAGGAACAGGAAGTTACTTAAGCCTTTAAGTTAGGAGGAACATAATCATATTTGCTGATAGAAAAACATCTCTGTGGTTGCTGCATAGAGATTATTCTGAAGGAAAATCAGAGTGCTCACAAAGAGGCCAGTTCAAAGTGAGTGCAGAGATCCTAGGGTGGACTGTTTGCAGCACTGACCAGTGAAGATCGGGAGAAGTGGATTGATTTGAGACATTTAGAAGGTGAAATCAGTACCAATTGGTGGTATCTTGGATATGGTGGGTAAGAGGAAGTATTAAGACTGATGCTGGAGTTTCTAATTTATATAACTGGACAGACAGTAGGATCATTCACTGAAATAGGAGCAACTAAAGAAGATCAGGTGTTGGTTGGAAATATGTGAGGAACATATCAATGGTGAATTGCCTTTGGGCCAGCCAAGTGAAGATGTCAAGGAGACAGCTGAATACATTCTGTACTCCAAAGCAGAGATCTAGGTTGGAGATAGAAACTTGTAGTCATGGAAGCTCCTATGCTCATTCATTCAGTTCAGGCATTACTGAATGCCTTCAGTGTACCAGGTACTATGCTAAAAACAGCAGAGGGAAAAATAGTAAGACATCATCTATCCCTCCAAGAACAATACCTCCCTCTTTTCTACAGAGTAAGATCTACACATTTTATATTGGTAATATTCTGGTTACTTCACAATCTGGTCCCAACTTCTCCTACCACTCTTTTAAGTCAATAGTCAAATTCCAAACATCTCTAGGCCAATCAGACTGGTCTACTTGTCATCCTCCAAGCCTGAATGATGAGTATTTACCTCTACAGTTTGTCCAGGTATTGTGCCCTTCCTTTATCTCCCTACTAAGATGTTTTCCTTTCTTCAAATTCTTCAGGATGTGGATCAGCTCAGGTCCTTCCTCCTTACCAGATCTTCCCAAAAGCTGAATGAGAACATGACCAAGTTTCCTTCCATAATAAAATTCACAAATGCATTTTCAATGAGACTCCCCCAACTCCAACCACTTGACTTTGAACATTTTTGTCAAAGAAAACATTCTTTCACAGCTAGCCTCACAATAGGGTAGACTTGTCACAATGACATTAAGCCAAACAGTGAAATGGGAATTAGAGCCTCCCCCTAAAATAAATTTATCCTTTTGCCTTTTTATCTTAGATATCTTATCTAGGTAGTCTCCATTTTTACTATAATAATTTTCAGAACTTAAAATGTTTACTTTTCACCTCCCCAGCCCTTCCTTTTTTGGGAGGATCCAGGAGTAGTCTAGAAAAGTACAGCATATAAAAGATCTGGCTTTCACATTTCAAAAAACGATGCCACCATTTATTCTACTGTGTCATATAACTCCTGTTTGAAGTTCCATATCTTGTTATAAAAATCTTTGCTGATGGTATAGTACTTTATGAATGTACATTTTTATGATTCTTGATAACTATAATTGAAATGAAAAATAAAGATGAACACATGTTTGACTTCATTACAAATTACATATCATCTCTTATAAACCCCAAATTGGTTGTTACAAAGCAATAAAGTGGGAAACCTAAGGAATTTAGAAATGTGTGGCTAAGAACATCTCCACAGTAAATAGAGTAAATAAAACACAAACAGTAAAATGCAAATTTCACACCCACAATTATAGGAAGAAACTGTACCTCACAATAGCATGCTAATATCATAGCTTTGTACTTAGGAGAAAGCCTTCATACAACAGTGCTTTCCACATGGAATTTTACTAATTTAACACAGAGAAATCATTGCACTCACCCCTCAAATACATTTACTAACTGAGCAAAACATAGTTAATTTGATAATATAGCCACACTATAATGTATAGGAGAGAAAGAAAGGTATACATACTTCTCTCTAGGAGAAGATTCAGAACCTCTTCCCAGCAGTCACAAACAAGTTCAGGCCCCAAAATATAATTGAAAAGAGCCTCTTGAATAATTTTTCACAGAACAAAAATAATCTTTCCAAGGTGATATGTGTCTCCTCCCCTACAGAGGACACTGCAGACAACTTTTAAATGGAGTTTAAAAGTTTTCTCTCTTACCGAAGATCCCTACCCGGGAAGAAGTAGGTGTAAAAAATTGTATTAGACAAGTAAACAGCTAAGAATGTCAAAGAACCATTAAAGGGGACTTTTTTTTTGAGATGGATCTAGCTCTGTCACCCAGGCTGGAGTGCAGTGGCACAATCTCGGCTCACTGCAACCGCCACCTTCCAGGTTCAAGTGATTCCCCTGCCTCAGTCCTTCGAGTAGCTGGGATTACAGGCACCCACCACCATGCATGGCTAATTTTTGTACTTTAGTAGAGACAAGGTTTCACCATGTTGGCCAGGCCGGTCTCAAACTCTTGACCTCCAGTGATTCACCCACCTCGGCCTCCGGAAGTGCTGAGATTACAGGCGGGAGCCACTGCGCCTGGCCAAAAGGGGACATTTGAGCTGAATCTTCAAGGATAGTAAGAGATAACCAGGCAAAGAAAAGAACTTTGTTAGTAGAGGGGAGAGGGTGCAGAATACATGGAGGTAGCAAAGTGAGATGTGAGCAAGCATGAGAATGAAGAGCAATGGGAGGAAAGCCATGATACAGCAGGAACACAGCATAAGCAAAGATACATGAAAGTCATTCTAGGACATTTACATTTTATCCCATTGGAGATGAGAAAGCGTCAAAGGTGTTTTCAAACAGGGTAAGTGACATGCTTAGATGTGGACTTTATGACAGCAGCTGGGACTCAGGTGCTTTCAACTACTTTTCTGTATTTGGGGAGAAATAAGAATGTTTAAACAGTGGGCCTGTGGGAGGATACTAAGGAAAGACGTGTTCAGAGAGATATGGGAGGGAGAGGGATCTATCGCAGGAACTATGCTGTCCGGCAGCTTCTCCACAGCTTGACAAGCTCATAGAGTTTATGGCTGTGTATGTGTTGTGTATCCCAGGATGCAGGAATGTCAGCAGAGTTGCAAGAGCCACAGAAGGCCAGGAGCGAGTGACAATGGTCGCATTCACCAGTCAGTGCTGCTTCATGTCCAGCTGTAGGTTAACAGGTATTACAGATTACCATGTGCGGAGCTCTTACTGTGCCCTGTATTGTTCTGAGTGCTTTACATGGATTAACTCCTTTAGTCCTGAGCTCTTACTGTGCCCTGTATTGTTCTGAGTGCTTTACATGGATTAACTCCTTTAGTCCTCCTAACAACTGTATAGGTAGATGTAATTAACCACCACATTTTACAGATGGGAAACAGACACATACAAGTTAGGGAATGTCCCCAGTGTTTTATGTTGGAACTGGCATTCCAACCTGGCCAGCTGGCCCTGCAGCAGTGTTCCAAAGCTGTATCCAAGTGAGCTTTGGCTTGTGTCTCAGCACAGTCTGCTCTAACCATGTCATACACTGGGTGGCTTAAACAATAGCTATTTTTCCCAGATTTGAAGGCTGGAAAGTCCAAGATCAAGGTGCCAACCAATCTGGTCCCTGGCGAGGGCCCTCTTCCTGGCTTTCAGATGACCACCCCTCTCCATATCCCCACCTGGCAAAGAGCTCTGGTCTCTTCCTCTTCTCATGAGAACACTAATCCCATCTGGAGGGCTTCCCCTTATGTAAACCCAATCACCTCCTAAAGGCCCTACCTCCAAACACCAACATATTGTGTTAGTACTTCAACATACGAATTTGGGGGAACCAAACATTCACAATAGCTTGTTTAGTCTTCTCTCAGAAGGAAAGTCCATGAGCCTGCTCTTTGAGACAGGCTGTGCTCAACACTTTTTTTGAGACAGAATCTAGCTGTGTCACCCAGGCCAGAGTGCAGTGGTGGGATCTCAACTCACCGCAACCTCCACCTCCTGGGTTCAAACGATTCTCGTGTCTCAGCCTCTGAGTAGCTGAGACTATAATCATGTGCTAACGCACGCGGCTAATTTTATTGTATTTTTCGTAGAGATGTGGTTTCGCCATGTTGGCCAGGCTAGTCTCAAACTCCTGGCCTCAAGTCCCGCCTTGGCCTCCCAAAGTGCTGGGATTATAGGCATAAACAATCACACCTGGCCAATAGACACCATCTTAATACTAAAGAAAGCTGCAGCTGCAGCTGGGGCTAGCGCAGCATTTAAAAGGGAACTAGAATGCATAGAGCAGAAGGAAGTGAGTCAAGCTCTACTCTCTTTGGGCACTGATGATAAATTCTGTGAGAATGGTCAGTGCTGCCTGACTAATCTGGTAGAGAGAAATTCTCAGGCTGCTTTCTGAAATATTCCAGAGTTTCTGAGGATGACTAGTTGAAGAGACATATGGTGTCAGGAAACAAAGCATGGCAGTGTGGGGGAACAGTGGTGGACACAGTGCTACAGAAATGTCTGCAGAGAGCAGCAATAGACTGCTCAAGTGATTGCTGAGATGTCTCACAGGTCACCTAAAAGGTACCCAGGCAAAGGATGTCGGGGAGGCACTCCAGGGAGAGGAAGGGCTGAGTAGTCACCAAAGTAGGTCTACATGTTCAAAGATCATGGGCAAATCAACCAATTTCCAATGTCTTCCAAGGTCTTAAATATCCAAAGGTCAAAATCAACAAGTTGAACACTAACTTCCTGATTCACAGAATTTCTTTTTCACATGAATTTGGTCCTTAGAAGCCCCCTTTTGGTTTCTTTCAGGAGAATAGATAGACAGGCATCTTGATAAATATATACATTTATTTTTCTCCTTAACTTTTTGGAATTTAAATCCATAAATTAAATAGTGATGCTGCATCAAATGCAATTCAGGATGAGCCCAGATGAGACCAGTGTGGGGGATGTGCCACAAGGAGACAGACTCATATCTCTAATAAATAATTTAATTTGGGTCATTTTCCCATCCCTCAGATTAATGAATTCTAAGAGGAAAAGGTATAGCAAGCAAAATCAGAAAAACGAATGTATTTGTTTTGGTGCTGGCTGAAGCCTGCACTGCATTCTCACAGATGCTTTAGTAACATGTAAACTGCTAGGATTAAGTGGCTCCAGCTGGTGGTAATTACAACTAGAGAGAATAGGAAGAGAAAGGGGTAGGGGGAGGTTGTCAGGGAAAGCTCCATTACCCACCAGGAAGAAGCTGATGTTCTGTGTCATTTGTCTCCACCACCACCGCCACCTCCCACCTCTCACTCTTCATCTGCCTTCACCCACCCACCGCCATTATCCTCCATTGGCAGTGACGGGCTGGTGGTGCAGCGAGATTCATCCAACCCGCCTTTTGTATCTGTTGTGCTGTTTATGCCAATTCTTTGCCAAAAATATGAAGTTTTTGTTCTGTTTTATTCAACAAATGTTACTAATTTAACATATGCCAGGCATGGGTAGTTGCTAACGATACAGCAATTGATAAAGTAAATTTGGCCCCCTGTCACACAGCTTACATTCCAGTGGGCAATATTAACAAGGAAATGGCGTGATAAGAGCTGGAATGGCAGAAATAGAGGAAGGATAGCACAAGATCGTGTAAATGCAGACACGGCAATCCAAGGGTTAGCTGGGGTGAGGTGGGGACGGGTAGGCAATAGTTTAAAGAAGGAGGAAGTGTACAGAGCACAGTCCAAACAAGAAACTAAAAAAATAAATCATTATAATCAGAATATTCACTGGAAAACTCTGTGGTGATCAGAAATGTCTCAGACATAACAATTCAAAGATGGATGTGCAAATTCCAAGTGAAGATAATACCCAGTAAGCAAAGGCATAGATGGGCATGAGATCTAGGAGAAAGTTCAGGTTTGGACGCACGTAGCTTTCTCATTTCCCAGTGGCATTTTTCTTCCTCACAATACTCTTAAGAAATACACAAGTTTGGCCAGGTGCAGTGGCTCACACCTGTAATCCCAGCACTTCTGAGAGGCCAAGGCGGGTGAATCACAAGGTCACAAGTTCGAGACTAGCCTGGCCAACATGGTGAAACCCCATCTCTACTAAAAATACAAAAAATTAGCCAGGCATGGTGGTAGGCACCTATAATCCCAGCTACTCTGGAGGCTGAAGCAGGAGAATCACTTGAAAACAGAGGGTGGAGGTTGCAGTGAGCCAAGATCATGCCATTGCACTCCAGCCTGGGTGACAAGAGCAAAACTCCATCTCAAAAAAAAAAAAAGAGAGAGAGAGAGAGAGAAATACTCTAGATTAAAGACAATGAGAATACTTGGTGGGGTTTTTTTTTAGAACTGCCACTAATGTGGAGGCAGTTCATGGTTAGATGCACAAAATTATGTTTTTCCTGCTGTTATATTATCTTCCTTAGAAAACCTTCTTCTATTGATGGTCTACTCTGCAATCAATTGAAACCTAAATGAGGGTTCATCCTTTGTCTGGCAAGTAGCTGCAAACTTAGCTCTTCATACTAACAAAGCCTTTTCTTTTCTTTCCTTTGTTGAAAGTTCTTTGTTGTCATTTTCTAAATATAATTGCTATTTACCCATTGACTTGAAAAACACATTCAGTGTTAGATTAACACTAGAAAATTAACATTCCCCAAATTTAAACTCCATATCACAAAATTACTAACAACAAATTATTTTATCTCTATATCTTATTTTCATATGGTCTCACACCAATTAAAGTAAAAATAGACATACACATTCTAAATAATCTGACAAAAACTTTTAGAAATTACCAAAAAAGTACTTTTATTTTTCTATTTTAAATAGAATAAGATGGAAAGTCAAAATCTCTCCAGTCTTCTCTTTCATGTTAGGAAAATCCCCCTTTGCCTCATATTAGTTTGCAAGTTTTTCCCAAGTCTCATAAGTGCAAATGGTACCACCAACAAAGAAACTAGTTTTCTATCTGATTAGTCTCAGTATTTGTGTTCCCTTCACATTGGGATCGCTAATCTTTCCCATTTTTCTTTTCTGTTCTTTTTGACTGTGCCTTTTGCATGGTATCCCAAACTTTCACAAAAGTATTCTCTAGATATGAAGCTACATTACTTTTTAAAAGCTTGCAGAAGTTCACATAAAAATAACAATTCTATGAAAATAATTACAGAGTGTTAGACCATAAAATTTTAAATTAATTTATTGATAACTAAAACAGTGAAGCCTCTTTTAAAGAGAAAAAAAAATTTAAAGAAATTTTTAAAACATTTTTAATTGATTTTGGTAAAATACAAACACTTGCTGATAAATCATCACTGACTAATTTAATAAACACTTACTAGACTTCTTAATACAGGATGTTCACAATTTACATATGAACAGGAAGCTGTACAGACCCTACCTCACTCTTTCCACTGCATAACTTTGGCACACACAGCACACTTTCAGCACATCCTACAAAGCAACTAAGCTGTCCTGAGATGATGGCACCACCTGGTGGTTAGTTTACAAATCTGTTAAAGACCATGTCTCTCTCCCTTAACTCCTCAAAGAGAAATAATTCACTCCCCTCCAAACCCTTCTCCTCTTCAAATTTTCTCAGGCAGCAACCTTTTACATTTCCTTTCCTTACTCTTTTCCAATTCTTGACCTTTTATCTCATATAAATTTATCTTTCTCTTCCTACCTTCTCTGTTCAATTTGTGAGAAAAATAAACACACCAGCCTAGGTATACCAATTACACATTTATATCAAAGAAAAGAAAAGCCATGAAATAAAAGACAGAAGAAATAATAACAGAAGTTTCAGCAGACATTGCCCTCTGCTGCCTCATCACCCCTAATTTACTCAAGCACCAAAATATAAAACAAATCATCTCTCACTAAGTATTTGGATGGCAACAGGTTGCTATCTAATTCTGCCATAAATTAGTAGAACTGCAACTAGATCACAAGTGGAAAAAAATTGGAATTTCGGAGACTAAACTGGAAACTTAACTTTCACTTCTAACATTGTTCCTACAAGGAATTGCTTTCTGAATTCAAATAGTTTTGGATTATGACATTTTTCCATGTAGGGATGGGCTATATTTCTAGTTGTGTGCCTTGTAAACAAAAGTAACTTGTTTCCAAACACATCTAAATTAGTGTGCTCAGAGAGGAGACCATAACACTAAGATAATAAAATCTGATTTGGGCCAGGTGCAATGGCTAACACCTGTAATCCCAGCACTTCAGGAGGACAAGGCGGGAGGACTGCTTGAGGTCAACAGTGTAAGACCCACTTGGGCAACATAGTGAGACTTTGTCTCTACAGAAAACTTTAAAAATAATAATAAAAATAGCCAGGCAAGGTGGTGCACCCCTGCAGTCCCAGCTACTCAGGAGGTGGAGGTGGGAAAATCACTTGAGCCCAGGAGTTCAAGGCTACAGTGAGCTATGATCAGTTCACTGTACTCCAGCATGAATGTAGAGAGAAAGACCCTATCTTTAAAAACAAGAAAGAAAGAAAGAGAGAGAGAGACAGAGAGGGAGGGAGGGAGGGAGGGAGGAACAAAGAAAGAAAGAAGGGAAGAAAGAAAGAAAGAAGGGAAGGAAAGAAGAAAGAAGGGAAGGAAGGAAGGAAGACTTTGTTCAGGGAGGATTAAAGGACATACTTTAAAATAGCTAAAATTACAGAATATATGATAAATACTACTCAGTGTTCAATTAATTTTAACAGGTGAATATTTCAGAGTACTTACACAATTGGACTGATGAGCCACATGTTCATATTGGGGTTGTTTTTTTTTTAACCAGCATTTAGAAAGATATTAATCATAGCCAACATTTCTATTATGAAAAATGAGAGGACTGGCTTAGGTGATCTCTTACTCTAAACACATCCTACAACTCTGCAATACTCAGAATCCTGTTACAATTGCATACAATTTCCAGAAACTTTATTGTTTACATTTCAGAACAAAAATTAAAATTATTTCCTTATTTACAGATTTTTTCCTATTAAACAAGTAATGGTAAAATAGTTCTCTTACAGCCTGTATCAATATAAAATGAATCTCAGTCCCCCTTGAAGCTATCTTGTGTGATTTTAAACGTATGCATACTATCACATAGGCCATCCTATAGGTTTATATCTATGTCACAAAGAAGTTCATCAAAGAATGGATTTCTGAAAAATTAAACAATTGTCAGGTTGTAAAGAATCTCATCCTCTTATAACTACAAAACACTATAAACTCCTTAATTGTGGTTTCTGCAGGCTGGTGAAAGTGTCAGCAGAGGGATGGAGTAGAAAATACATATGATTAGAAAGAACTTGCCAGCAAAGGGCCTAGCAGCCAAGCACCTGTCATACCAAGGACTGAAGGAGCTGAAGAAGGCATCCATTCTCCCACCCATCCCCAAAGGCAAACACTAGGTGTCCATGAATTATGAACTCCGTGTTGTCCACACCACCCGTCCTCACTGCCTTTTTATCCAAGGACACACAAGGACCCTGGAGCTGGAGTGGAAAATGGGCCTGCCCAGAGTCACCCCATACCTTGGAATCCAGCTGCCATGGGAAAAAGCCAAACCTACTGGTTTAGGAACTCTGCTACTGAAAGGAATTTCCATCCATGAAATCTCGAAATCCTCGTTAGTCAGGTAATACTTAAACAAATCCAATACCTAAATGACAATATGTGAGAGTTTAAGTAAAATACAAAAATATAGACTTGCCACTTGCACTGGGTCATCAAGAGCCTCTTTCCTCCATGTACACATCCAATTGGAAAATGAATTGAGTACTTAACTCCTGTGGTTCTTACAGCCAACTTTGTTAGCTTATCTAAGTAAAAACCCGTGGAAGGAGACTCCTGCCCACCTGGTTTGAGGCACTGTTAAGCACTGGCTATCTGCTTATCCCAGCACTTCAGGCTCTCTAAGGGCTCAACCTGGACAAGTTAATCTAGTTTTCCCTTCCTTATGAACAATATTGCTGGAAAATAATTCCCTTTACTTTGGAATATTCCAAAGGGCTCTTCACCCAGTACTCACTATTGTATAGATCATATCTGTACAGTGTCTGTACAAAAAGACAGTACATTCCTTACCCATGTGGGTTTCCGTTCAGCTTCTCTGAAGACAGTTACATACCATGAATATACTGATCTTTTTTTTTTAAAGTAGTGTGTGTAGGAAATATCCACAATGCTAGTATTATGGGAGAGGGAGAATGTAACCAAAGTATTTGGAATTGACTGAAACAATGATTTCAAATACAGTAATAATGGAAGAATGTTTCCATATCCTGCAATTAATGGTGAACTGCCTTTGAAATATCAAGAGGGTGCTTGAAAAGACACAGGTGGGATGGGGCCTCGTGGACTGGGGAAGACCACAGGTCCTCACTAGATCCACCATATGTAGACAAACAATCACACGAAACTCCGGGACAGGCAGTGAGTATTCTCTGAAAACAAAATCACATTATCACTTTCATATTGTGAAAGCAGGAATTTTAAAAGCCGCTAAAATCACAATTTCTATATGGACAAAGGGCCTGTCCTTGAGAAGATGAAGTTATTACGTGCTGTAGATCTTCTCTTCATCCCTCTAAGCATCTACATATTTATCAAGCATTTTTTCTCCCTCGTCCTGACACATATATCGCAGAAAAGCCCCAGCCAAAAATGGCTAGACTCACATGGCATTTCTATTGTAAATTATTTGAATCATCTTGAGTCTACCACTGCTGAACTTATAGTTAAAAACACTGATCAAAGAAGCAAAGGACAGTTACTGGATACATGGGGCCAGAGACTACAGATAGGAACTCGGATGAGATCTTCAGAGAGATCCTTAAAGATAGATTACAGACAATGTCACCTTTATAACTAACAGACAAATAATCTGAGGATGACACATGGAAACTGTTTGTACTAAGAGGGTCTATCACAATAAATAAAGGTCATCAGTTTAAGTATTTCTTATAATTTTCACTTTTAAATTTGGTTTATATTATGTGATGTTTGCTAGAAAGTAAGCCGTGGGGCAAGAGCTTTGTCTATTTTGCTGGATGATATGCTTCCTATGTGCTAGACACCACATATTTTTAATGTATATTTACATGAAATATACATGTATGTTTATGTATATTTATTATGTATTTAGGAAAAACTGATATTAGAAGAAAAAAATCATAGGAAACTACTGCTCAGTCTTGTGAGGGTTTATCTAAGAAATGAGGTATTCAATAAATCTTTATGTTAAAAAAACTTATAAATATCCATATAACTTAAATAGAAGCAAAAGAAATATTCAAAGGATAAGCTGTTAACTAGATATTTATTGTTAAAATTAAACTTCATTTATTCATTGAGAGAAATAAAAAAGAATTTAAGCAAGATGAAACATGCACATAAGTTACATGTAAATTTGCTCATAAAAATTATCCCATTGTTCTATAACAATAAGCAATTATAACCATCCATGGGCACATTTGGTCTTTAAAATGCATTCTACAAATGAATTCTTAAAGACACATGGTAAAACTAGTCAAGATTCCAAATCATCTAGCTTTACCAGATAATTTCCTCCTTATCTCACTAACCTCGCGGTTCAGTCCCTAGAAATCTCAAACTTTAGGATGCATCAGAATCATCCAGAAAGCTTGTTAAAAGAAGGTGATAGCCACAATGCCACAGATATGATTGAGAAGGTCTTGGCTGAGGATAAAGAATTTGCATTTGTACTAAGTTCCCAGGTAATCCCAATGCTGCTGGTCCAGCAACCACACTTTGAGAACCACTGTCCTAGAATATTTATTTATTTTTCAACACATTCATTTTCAAAATCTCAGTGCCTACTAAATCATCCTTGGACCTATGTATTTCATTATATGAATATCAGGTCACAAGTGAAAGAGGATAAAATCAGCTTATTCATATATGCTTTGGATAAAACTGATCTTCCAAAAGCATCTTTTGCTAAAATAAATTCTTCAAAGAAATTAATTTCTATCTATTTAAAAGCATATTTGAATTAAGATAACTTCCTTCTAACATATGGTACATTATATTGAGTTCTGAGATCTTTCAAATGCTTACTCTGTGTCTTTTTGAAGTCATGTAATCTTAATACATTTCACCTTAAGACGTCAGAGGAAATTTTATTATAGAACATCAGCTACTCTAAAAAATTGTAGAACAAACTGACCTTGACTTCTTCATGGAGAACCTTCATGTAATTTGTCAGTTTCTTCAAAGCATAATAATTGGGTAGAGTAAAGAGAAGATGTCAGTCTTTAAATCAAAATAAAATGAAGCAGTAACATGTTAAACACATCCAGAATAAAAGTAGTGATTTACAGGAGCTGTGAATTAACCATAAACATAATAAAATCATTTTTAAATAGTAAAGAGTTAAACAGTAAAAACTTAATATTGAAGGCTCTCCCTTTCTTTTGAAGTATGTAACACACATGTATGGCAACTATAAGCACAGAATTTCTTCTATCCCAACTCACTGCAAGGTCTGTCCTGAGGAGTTATCTTATCTTGGTGCCTTCTAGGAACTACCAAGATGAAAGTCACCATGCTAATCTTTGTCCCCCACAGTAAGATACCCCTAAACCCTTTGTAGCTCCCATTCCCATGGGCTGACAACTCTTACACTATGACTGTTCGGTGTTATACTGTAAATGTTGGGGTCTTCCCCAAATTCGTATGTCAGAACCTAATATCCAATGTGACAGTATTAAAACTTGGAGCCTTTGGTGGGTATCAGGTCATAAGGACTCCACCTTTGCACCTTTTCTTACAGGAGAATCAAGCAAGAAGGTGCCATCTTTAAAGCAGAGAGCAAGCCCTTGTTAGACACAGAATGTGCTAATGCCTTCATCTTGGACTTCTCAATCTCTAGTACTTTTAGCAATAAATTTCTGTTCTTATATATATTACCCAGTATAAGATTCTTTATTACAGCCTCCCCATGTATGAAGACACTTCAACGAATCTCTGTTTATTTCTCTACAGAATCTTCAGAACCACCAGATGTCCCTGAATTTCCTATGAGTTACTTTAACAATTCTCGAGACAATATTCATCTCTAGAATTGCCTTTTATCTATACTAACTGAGAAACTGCATCAACCATTTATAAGCAAAGTTCCAATATACACATTCACCACTCAAATGTTTATTTAACTATTAGCAGAAAGTTAGCAAAGAAACAAGAAACCAAAAATACCTGCATTTTTAGAATTATCTTTGTGATTAAATTGGCCAGTAAGGCATTTGATCAATTACTTAGAGTAGTTGCTTCAAAAGCATTTATTGATTTGGTCTATTATACATACTTAACAAGTTTCTAATTTATCAGAAATTAGAATTTCTAATTTCTAATAGGCATGCTGTCTAAAAAATTTTATTTAAAACATCTTTGAATAGTAGCAAAAAAGCCAGTTTAAATGTACAAACTATATAATCCAGTGGTTCTCAATTTTGACTGCATATTAGAATTATCTGTGAAGCTTTAAAAAAACTGATGCCTGTGCCCCACCCCCAGAGATTTGTTTTTTGTTTTTTTTTTCTGAGACGGAGTTTCGCTCTTGTTACCCAGGCTGGAGTGCAATGGCGCAATCTCGGCTCACCGCAACCTCCGCCTCCTGGGTTCAGGCAATTCTCCTGCCTCAGCCTCCTGAGTAGCTAGGATTACAGGCACGCGCCACCATGCCCAGCTAATTTTTTGTATTTTTTAGTAGAGACGGGGTTTCACCATGTTGACCAGGATGGTCTCGATCTCTTGACCTCGTGATCCACCCGCCTCGGCCTCCCAAAGTGCTGTGATTACAGGCGTGAGCCACCGCACCTGGCCTACAAATGGTCTATGAGTGATATAAATGTGATTCTGATCTGCAATCAGAACCAGAGACTTCGTTCAAAGTGTTCATGGGTGAATTGGAAACTTCTATTTTCCTTAAATACCAAAATGAATAATTGTTTCCCAATAATTTCTATAGTTGGATTAAATGGTATTATAAATAGGGTAACCATACAATTTATTCTCCATATCAAGACACTTAAAAGTGAAAGAGGTCACTATTCATGATTGGCCCAGGACAACAGGGATAAACTAGGGCTGTCCTGGGCAAAATACAGAGCCAGATAGCCACTCTACTTATAAACGATGTTGTTTTTATGTGGGATTTTAAAAAACTGTACAGTTATAAATGCCAAAAGATTTTAAGGTTTTTGATGATAGAAGACAGTTCAAATAACACTTGAAAGGTTAACATCTAGATTCCTGATCTACTAGATAAATGCCTATTTACTTAGGATCACATGTAAAGAGGAGATTTTTGGACTAAATTAAGATTTGCTGGGAGAGCAAACTAAAATAGTAGAGATAATATTTTAAATATCATTATTTTTCTGTGCCAACCCCATTTCAGTGGATAATCACGTGCAATAATGCTGACTCTTAAAAATGGTAGATTAAAATAATTCATTTCTGTTTTTAATTAAAACTGAGAAAGTAGGAACTAATAATATAATGCGTGTCAGAGCTGCATGTGTGCAGCATCAAAGATAAGAAGGGGATTGCAATGAGGGCTTGCTTCTTGAGTTCCTTGAAAATTCCTAACGAAAGAAAAGAGAATGGAAGCTCGTGGCTACCACACTGGCACATTTTGACACGTGAGGCCGCTCTTTTGTTGGCTGAGGTGCCTAAAGCCATTTCTTAGATCCTCTGATCACTCAAGGTCACCAGCAACACTGTCCATGTGCACCTAGTCTGAGAGTCTCTGCTTTCTCTATGGGATCTGATGGATACAAGAAGTTTGGGATGTTTTTAGTGGTAATTTCTAGTATCAGATCTTACTGCCAGCTAGGCTTGAAGACAGAAAAGAAAATAGAGCAAGATGATAGGAAAATGTCCCATTTTGCATGAAGACTTAAATGAAAGGGTCACAGATGTCTGAACAACAACAACAAAAATCAGGATGCAATATTGCTTTATAAATAAATCCCACCAGATTTTCAGATAAGGTTGACTTACTGTCTCCCCCATGCCCTTCCTGAATTAATGAAGTCCTCAGAGTACAGTGAATATAATAGCCTGTTTATTTTACAAAAAAAGTGACATGAGGGTTATCAAGATGGCCCTCTCTGCACAGATTATGAATGTCTTTAACTCAGTGCAAATCTGAATTTATAAGGCCTTTACCTACTTGCATCAGAACTGATTGTATTTACTAGTCATCCTATCTTTTGACTGCAATCATTAAACTGAATTCCATGGAAGACTTTATCCATAGCCAGAAATTGGAATAACAGATTTTAAAGAATTTAGATGACAAAGAATAGCTTAAACTTTTAAAACAAACAAACAAATAACCAAAAAAAACCCTCATACAGTAAGGAATTGCTATTTGCACCCCAGAGCTATGGAGTCCTTAAGCCCTTAAAGAAGCATTCCCAAAAATGCACAGTTTATATCACCAGATACTTAAAATATTTATTAGTGTTTACTCAGAATGACAGCTTCCTAATAAAATATATTTGTGTAATGCTAAATTAACAAAGTTAAATGGATTTTATAACAGCAGCCTCTTATAAAAATGCACAGTGAATTCCAACAAGTGAGATACAGGTTGCATGTTTTCACAAGATTATGAGGTCGTGGAGTCCTTTTTTTGTTAGGGAAGTCCATGAAATTAGCCATCTGTAGAATATGCTATAAGACTTTCTGCATCACAGTCAACAATTATAAACACCTTTCCTTAACTTTCCTGGTACATCTTAAACCAGCTACTTTTTGTCCAAACTTTGTGGAAATTGAGAATATTAGCTACCAATCTAGAGGTCTAAAGTCATAACTATCCTTGAAGAATTAAAGTAAAAAATAGATTTAGAGAGACAAAATTGAGTTACCACCAGCAAACTTTTCAAAATAGAAATACTGAAAGGTATGCTTTCGGCTAAAAAAGGTCCCAGACTGATGTGCAGTGGTTCAAAACCTAAATTATAACAATGAAAATGGTAAGTTGAAAGAAGGCTTAATGGAGTTAAAATATACTACGATACTTGCATTGTAAAGAAAGGGATAAAAGCAAAATTTATATTAGACTTTAGTAAATCAAAGCTGCATGTTATAATACCTACATTTAACAGTAAAAGGAGAGTCAAAGTGTGTATAACTACTAATATAATAAAGGTAAAAATAATTTAAAATACTCAATACAAAAAGAGGCACAAAAAAGTTAGAGCTTAGTATACATGGTACAAATAGAAAACACATAGTAAGAAACCTAATTAGACGTCTAATATAGTAAATGTCATGGCCGGGCACAGTGGCTCACACCTGTAATCCCAGGACTTTGGGAGGCCAAGATGGGCAAATCATGAGGTCAAGAGATCCAGACCATCCTGGCCGATGTGCTTAAACTCCATCCCTATTAAAAACACAAAAATTATCCAGCTGTGGTGGTATATGCCTGTAGTCCCAGCTACTTGGGAGGCTGAGGCAGGAGAATCTCTTGAACCCAGGAGGTGGAGTTTACAGTGAGCCAAGATCATGCCATTGCACTCCAGCCTGGTGACAGAACAAGACTCCATCTAAAAAAAAAAAAAAAAAGAAAAAAGAAAAAAATATCACAGCAGACTTCCAAAAACACACAAATACATGCTGTTATGTTTTGAATATATGTATTCCTCCAAATTCATATGTTGAAATAGAAGATCCAATGTGATATTATTAACAGGTGAGGCTTTTAGAGTGTGATTAACTCATGTAGACTTTGTCTCATGAATGGGATTGGTATCCATATAAAGGGACTTGAGGAACCCAGATGTCCCCTTTTGCCTTTCTGACTCTGTCACATAAGTACACACCATTTGCCACTTCCACTATGTGCTTTCTTGGAAGCAGAAAGCAGCCCTAACCAGATAATAAACCTACTGGTGCCTTGATCTTGGACTTTTCAGCCTCCAGTATTGTAAGAAAATAAATTTCTGCTCTTTATAAGTTGCCCAATATGAGATATTTTGCTTTAGAAGCAGAAATGGATGAAAACATAAACTACTTACAAAGGCACATCTTAAACATAAAAATAAAGAAACAATGAAAGTACAAGTATAAAAAATAAATGCCATGCAAATGTGAGCCAAAAATAGATACATATAAGATATACATATATGTATACATACATACATACATACATATATCCACAAATCTGTCAGTTAAATAGACTTTAAGAAAAAAAGTCATTACTGGAGATAAAGAGACATATTTTAAATTATAAAGTTTTAATTCACCAGGAAGATTGAACAATTGAACATTTGTATAAACTTAACAACCTAGCTTAAATATGTATAAAGAATTGAAAAGAGAATGGAAAAGCCCACAATCATAGTGACAGTTTTTAATACACCTCTATCAATAGTTGATAGAACAAGCAGACATTAAGTTAGTAGGAATATAAGGAATATGAAGGATTTGAAAAATATAATTAATAATCTTGACCTAATAAATTATCAAACAAGAATCTCAAAGTCAAATGCACAGTTTTTCATTGAAATGAAGAGAGATGAATTATTTTAAGTTCCTTCCTAAGATGATAGAACGTTGGATTTTGAAAGAACATGAGAGATTACTACTCAGCCTGACAAATAAAGAAAAACTGACACCTGAAGAGGTTGAAAAACTGGTCAAGATCAAGGCTGTATATGTGGAAGGAAAGCTGGGAAAACAATTGAAGTCTATTTCTACTGCAGAGCATTTTCCATTTCTCTAGGCTACTTCCCCACTCCTACCTGCTTTTTGTTGTTACGGTTGGAAAATTTTCTACTGAAAGTAGAGTTGTGAAACCTGTATTTCGACTTGCTCTTAAGAACCAAGTCTCATTTTTTTAAAGTGTCACTGTCTTCATACCTCTCTTACACAGCACTCCTGCCAGTAATTACTATTACTAACAAATTAACTCTACCATTTACCTTCCAAATTCAGTTTTTGAAAGACAGTATACCATAATTGTAAGTAGATAAAGACATATGTAGAGGAAAGTATCAGCTATCCAGTAAATATATATTATCTTTTATATTCAGGGCCTCTGAGTTTCCAAATTGCCCTAAGGAAACTGGTGACAATGAACGCTGTCTGTAGAGAAAATCTGCAACAAGAAACAATTCCATTTCAGTTCTCCAGAGAGTTTTGTTCTCATTTTGTCTATTACCTGGTAACCAGGAAAGCATATCACAGAGACACTGTAGGAAAAACAAATGTAAAATATATACTTCAAAACACATTGGTACAAGTGATGGCCCTTTCAATAACCATCATTCTTAGACTCTTTTCTCTTTAGCAAATTTTAAGTTCTGTAACTATATACCTTAATAAAAAGGGTTTTTCTTATAGTCAAGTACTCCATAAGGGAGTTTATACTGAAGTCATGTACCATAAACGCTTATAAGGTTAATAGGGACCACCCAATGTATTCTTCTAGAAGCATCTTAACACTAATCCTTTTGTGTAAAACAAACAAAATACTTGTTATGCATAAACATCTCTGGAAGGATTCACAAAAATCTAACAGTGATTAAAGATAATAGTGACTGCTCCTGAGAGGGGAACTTTCAGAGAAAGAGTTTGTAGACAAATTTTTTCATTCTCTTTTGTACTGCTTGAATTTTTTTCCTGTTTTAAAAAGTAGTAAAAATAATTAAGGCCATATCTATTTACAATCATATTTTGAGTGAAAAAAATAAAATTTATACCTAGAAAATCCAACAGACTCTGCCCAAAAGCTCTTAGATCTGATAAGCAACTTCCGCAAAGTTTCAGGATACAAAATCAATTTAGAAAAATCAGTAGCACTTCTATGCACCAACAACATCCAAGCTGAGAGTTACATCAAGAACACAATCTCATTCACAATAGCTACAAAAAGAATAAAATACCTAGGAATACAGCTAACAGAGAGGTAAAAGAGCTCTATAATAAGGATTACAAACACTGCTCAAAGAAATCATGGATGACACAAACAAATGAAAAAACATTCCATGCTCACAGATAGAAATAATGGATATCGTTAAAATGACCATATTTCCCAAAGCAATCTATAGATTCAATGCTATTTCTATCAAACTACCAATGACATTCTTCACAGAATTAGAAAATACTATTTTAAAATTTATATAGAACCAAAGAAGAGCCTAAATATCCAAGGCAATCCTAAGTAGAAAGAACAAATCTAGAGGCATTACATCACCCAACCTCAAACTATACTACAAAAGGACAGTAACCAAAACAGCATGTTACTGGCACACAAATAGACACATAGACCAATGGAACAGAATAGAGAGCCCAGAAACAATACTGCACTCTTAAACAACCATCTGATCTTCAACAATGTTGACAAAAATAAGCAATGGGGAAAGATTTCATATTCAATAAATTGTGCTGGGATAACTGGCTAGCCACATGCAGAAGATTGAAACTGGACTCTTTCCTTACACCATATATAAAAATCAACTTAAGATGAGTTAAAGGCTTGAATGTAAAACCTAAAATTATAAAATCCCTGGAACATAACCTATACCATTCTGGACATAGGTGCTGGCAAAAATTTCATGGAGAAGACAATAAAAGCAATTACAACAAAAACAAAAACTAACAAATGAAACCTAATTAAACAAAAGCACTTCTGCACAGCAAGAGAAACTATCAACAGAGTAAACAGACAGAATGAAAGAATTATCTCTCACAGGGGAGAAATATCTCTCACAGAATGGGGTGGAATATTTGCACATATGCATCTGGCAAAGGTCTAATATCCAGAATGTATAAGGAAGGCAAACAAATTAACAAACAAACAAAAAGCACCATCAAAAAGTGGGCAAAGGACATGACAGACATTTTTCAAAAGAAGACAGACATGCATCCAACAAGCATATGAAAAAATGTTCAACATCACTAACTATCAGAGAAATACAAATCAAAACCATAATGAGATACCATCTCAAACCAGTCAGGATAGCTATTATTAATAAGTCAAAAAATAACATGCTCATGAGGTTGTGCAAAAAAGGGAATGCTCATATCCAACTGATGGGAATGCAAAGTAGTTCAGCCACTATGGAAAGCAGTTTGGCAATTTTTCAAAGAATTTAAAATACAACTACCATCCCATCCAGCAATCCCATTATTGGATATATATCCAAAGAAATATAGATTTTACCATAAAGACACATACAGCCATATATTCATCACCACACTATTCACAATAGCAAAGACATAAAATCAACATAGATGTTCATCAATGGTAGACTGGGTGAAGAAAATGTGGTACATATATGCCATGGAATACTACACAGCTATAAAAAAGAATGAGATCATGTCCTTTGCAGCAACATGGATGGAGCTGGAGGCCATTATTCTAAGCAAACTAATGCAGGAACAGAAAACTAACTGTCACTTATAAGTGGGATCTACAATTAAGTATTCAGACACCAGGGCCTGCTTAATAGTGAAGGGTGAGAGGGGGATGAGGATCAAAAAACTACTTACCAGGTAGTATGTTTATTACTCCGGTGATATAATAATCTATACACCAAATCCCCATAACACACAATTTACCTATGTAACAAACCTGTGCATGTACCCCTGAAACTAAATTAAAAGTTAATAAATAAATAAATAAGTAAATGCTAAACTAATATATATCTATCTCTTTACATTTTCCCCTATCTACCCTTTTAAGCACAGATCACTCCCCCAGACTATATGCATACAGGACCCTATGATATCCTTATAAGTGTCATGTGCTAAACAATTACACCGCTGGAGCTATGGTTCATCTCCTAGTAAGTATATCTTGGCACTGAGCCTAGTTTTCCAAAAGCAGAAAGGAAAATCTAGCACTTACCCATTCCCACCTTCTCTTCTCTTCCAGAGCCTCCTTATAGACAATATCTCTTTTCAGATACTCAAAACATAAAATATTAGGAATCACATTCCCTTTCCTATAAAACAGAGCCCCTACCTAACCATCCCCGCTACCATTAAAAAAACTGGCTAACCTCAGGGCCTCCAGGAGCCACTAAGCCACTTCCCTATCGTAGGGGAGGTGCCATCACATTCTCTTAAGGACATTCAAAGTGATTCTGTGGCACCTATAACACTAGTGAGGAAAATTTCATTACTCCTGGATTGGGACCAGCCTCTCCTTTCGCACACTGGAGGTGGAGTTAGTTAGCCATTTGGAAGACTGGAGCCGGTGGACAACAAATCTCAATTTAGTGAGGCAAATTAAGCCAAAGCCCTAAGCAGGGAAAGTTAAATTTCATTCTCTTTTTTTTCTCCACCCAGAACAGTAGGAAGCATCAACCTAAGAACCCAGGAAAGTGTTACTGCTTAGAATACTCAAACTAAGCCAGTCTGTTTCTGTTAACACTGGCAGATTTATTCTCTATCTGTAATATTTTTTGTTGTTTTATTTTTCTGTTGTTTTTGAATTGGGGTAGAGAAGAAATCTGAAATCTACCAAAACCACTAACAGAAATATTATCATGTTAAATGTATATATTGGTGATAAAACACATTCTGATTTCACAAACATTAACATGCCTTGGATTGAGGGACTTTGAATCAAAGAAGCAGCTTGTATTCTTATAACCCAATCAGCTGGTACATACTCCTCCTTCAATTGTTAAATTCCCAATCTTGGCATACTTTGTTATCCCAAATCTAGCCACTCCTGAAAGCACGCTTGGTAACTAGTAATCAGATAGTGGTAGACTATATTTCAGTGTCTTAAACAAAAAAATAATAATCATGCCAACCCATAAAAAATCCTCACTAATCATACATATATCAGTAAAACATTCTTAAATGGCTATGTAATAACAGGAATTTCTACATAACATAAAACGTTTAATACACCAATAGCCTAATCAATGAAGCCCAATAAACTTATTGGTCAGGCCTGTTTGTGAACAGTATATATGGGTAATGGACAGTATCAGGTGAGAATTTCTTCTTCACTGTAAAAACAAATTTTAAGATAAATAATAAAATAATGTGTTAAAGATAATAAATTGAACACTAAGTTAGTATCCCCAGGAACCTGGCAGAAGAAAACATGGGGCTGATGAAAAGATAAATCCTCAGATACCAAAAACATATTTAGACAACAGAATCAAAAAGCCATGATCTTATTGAGAAAAAAATCTAAGATGGAGACACCACTCACTCACATTCTCTCTGTCTCTCCATTCTTCCCTCCTTCATTCACTCAAAGAAGATTGTGGAAAGAGATTGGCATCTGTTCAGTGGACTTACCCCAAGCACATTAACTCCTCATAGCATTGTTACAAGATAGGCATGACTGTCCCTAGTTTGCAAATAAAACATTGAGACTCAGAAAGAGTAAGTTACTTGCCCATAAGTCAGGTCTCAATGTAGCCAGTAAATGGCAGAACTGAGATCCAGGTCCTGTTTGACCTAAAATCCCTAGTTTTTCCCATTAATTCCACCCTTTTAGTTGCTCAGACCGAAAGTCTTGGAGTTATCCTTGGCTCTCTCTTCCTCTGACAATTCACATCTGACCGCTCAGCAAATCCGTTGGCTCTACCTCCAAATATATTCAAAATCTACCCAGCCCTAGGACTCCTCTGCGACCATTCTGTCTGAGCTCAATCATGCTCTCTTCCCAGGATGACTGCCAGGCAGCCCAGTGTCCCTGCTCCTGCCCTTAACCCCTAGTCTGTTTTTAACGCATCAGAGTTATCCTAATCTACCAAAGTCAGGTCATATCTCTCCTCTGCTCAGGGTTCTTCAAGGTCCTCCCAGAGTCATGCGCAAAGGTGTATGAGGCCCGTGTTCATACACATGCACACCCCACATACGCTCTGCTTCACTGCCTGCCCCTCTCTCTCTCTCCCACTCCTCTCCACCACTCAACACGCCAGGCTCACTCCCCGCTAAAGTCACTGCACTAGCTGTTCCCTCTGCCCGGTACATTCTCCCCTCATCCAGTCACCTGCTTCCTTCCCTCTTCAGGATCGTACTAAAATGTCACTTTCTTGATGAGGTCTGCCCTGAAATCATAGCTCTGCCCACCTCATCCCTGATCCCCTCACTCTGCTTTATTTTCCCATGGCACTTCCACTCTCCAACATTCTGTGGAATGTATTGTGAGTATGGTTTGTTGTCTTTCTCTACCCACTATAATGTAAACTTCATGAAGTAAGGATTTGGGAGGGTTTGTTGTTGTTTATTGATAATCAAGAGTCTGGAAAAGCACCTAGCACATGGCAGGTGCTCAATAAATACTGATTGTGCATACTGTCTCCAGGCCTTCCACCACCACATCAGTACTTACTTCTTCATCTTTTAAAATAGCTTTAGGTCATATGGCTCTATAAGAAATTTGATGAAAGATACTGACTTTCTTCCCAGGAAAACACAAATGCATATTCAAACAAGTCCTTGTTTTTTTCAGTAGGTCTGTGAACTTTCTGAAGACCATCATGGTGATCTAAAGCCGTAAGGATACAGACTACATAGATGCCATTCATAGGCCACACAGACACCATGAATGGAGCAACACTTTCTTTGCAGTGAGTACACAAAGCACCAGGTGTCCTGTGTTACGGTAAGTGCTGGAGCAGGAGCTTCTAGAACAAGGGCTTATAGACACAGGAGAGCCTGGGAATAAGACCATGCTAGAACCAAAGCAGTAGGTAAGTGGAAAGACCACTTCAGGTTCTTACTCTTTCCTTCTTCTTTGCTACTGTCAGTCTGCTACCCATCCATCCCTTCGGAAGTCTGGCCCTGGACTGCATTAAAGTTAGATCAGGAAGCAGGAGCTGGTCTCCCATTGGTTGGGCTCCACAAATAGCTTTCAGGTCTTTGATGGTGAGTAGGAAGGATAGTACCAAGGAGAGGAAGTTGGGAAGGTGAGAAAATTCCAGTGGCTTCCCAGCTGGGATAGTCATTCCCAACCGTTCATTCATTCATGTGTGGGTGTGACTATGTCAGAGACTTCCTGAACAAAGAGGAGAAAACTATATCTAATGGCTTTTTACTCTTCAGAGAAAAAAAAAACTTCTACAAATGTATAATCAAAATTAATCACAATTACAAAGTACTAAGAAGTTGAACTTTGGGAGGCCAAGACGGGTGGATCACGAGGTCAAGAGATCGAGACCATCCTGGTCAACGTGGTGAAACCCTGTCTCTACTAAAAAAACAAAAAATTAGCTATGGGCATGGTGGTGCGTGCCTGTAATCCCAGCTACTCAGGAGGCTGAGGCAGGAGAATTGCCTGAACCCAGGAGGCAGAGGTTGCGGTGAGCCGAGATCGTGCCATTGCACTCCAGCCTGGGTAACAAGAGTGAAACTCCATCTCAAAAAAAAAAAGAAAGAAAGAAATTGAAAAATTTTTATTAGAACACAAAAGATATTTTAAACAAGATTAATGGTCTCAATTTTCTTTGCAATGATACTTTAAAATAGTAGACCATTGATTGAAAAATTTTTGAACTGATCAGAAAAAGTATTTGGCCTTTCACATTCCAGTTGCTTTCTTGAAACAGAAAAATCACTCAGGTAAATAATAAAATGAACAGAGATGAGAGGGGATGAAACACCATTCCACTAACTGGAAAGCAAACACAAAATTCAACACAACCAGCCTCTTTCAAGTACACTACTGCAACAGCTCTGAGAGTAGAATAATGAAACCGAACTGAATAACTGCTTTAAAAATCTGCTTAAAGGGCCAATGTGAAGAGAAGAGGCTGGGAAAAGCCCACTAATGGGAAGGAAGCAGCAGTGTGAGGGCTCAGGCAAAGTCTGTCACGTGAGAAAAGCATGCAGCAAGAATGAGCTGGTTGAAGAATCTGCTAGATCGAAAAAGCCATTAATTTCAGTAGTTAGAATTCCGCAAATACTAAAATGTTGCAGTTAGCGTGGCCAGGTGAATGGTAAGAGTATGGATTCTTCTCAGAACCAGATGTGTAAAATTATTGTTAAAAAAAAATCACACAGACTGAAGAGAAATAAGCAGTGTGCATTGTTCTGTTTCTGTAAGGAAGTGACTGGCAGCCCTGCCTTCCCTGTGGACGGCCGGCCCTGAACTCAGCTCTCCCTTGCCTGCAGCCCCATAATAAATTTGTTAGAAACAGGAACGCCTGGTCCTGGAGAAGCACCCTGTGTTTACATGGGCCTCTCACGTCCGTGATCTCATCTAGTCGTGTCACTGCCTCAGGGATGTGGTGACAAGGCAAGGTCGCTGAGCTCACAGTGACTTCCCTGGATCACACAATGTGAACTGTCAAACTGTCCACCAAAAATAAGTGGTCAGAGAACTTCATTAATGCCCTATGTCTACAATCTCTTCTTCCAAGCTCCAAATTTAGAGCCCTGGTAAAATCCAGGCAGGGATAGGTCTTCACATTGGCTCTAGGAGTTTCTGAACATGGCAGTCCTTTTTGAAACATACTTTAGAAACCCTGCCCCAGGTTTTAGATGAATGATCCTCAAAGTGTGGTCTGTGAACCATCAGCATCAATACCAGCAGGGAACCCATTAGAAACACAAATTCTTGGACCTGCACCCCAGACATACTGTAACGGGAATAGTGAGGTGGTGTCCAGCAATCAGTGTTTTAACAGGCCCTCCAGGTGATGCCAATACTCACTCAAATTAGGAAGTTCTGACCTATGTGATCAAATTTGTGTAGTAGGGAGGAGAGAATTCCTGTGATGTGGATGTCAGGTCCCATCAGCACACAGGGAGTTTTTTATCAGGTCCTTATTGTCAGAGTAGCCTTTGGAAGCAATCATAACAGTTTTGAGAACCTACCAAAAGGCTATCCCAAGTCAAACCCCACAAAACTAGGTAAATTTGCCACCAAAATACTACCAAGAGATCATTAACAGTGATCAGGACTTGTTTCAAAGAAAAACGAAAGGGTAACAACAGAACAAATCTTGCTAACTTCGAAACAAACCAATGGCAAACCACCCGGCTAATTTATCTGAAAATTTCCTATTCTCCCACAGCTGAGTGCAAGCTTTGAGAGAGCTACTAGAAAAAATGGCTCTGCCTCTGAAATACCAGTGAAGTTATGGCATCATGGCGGCAACAGCATTTCCACAGTATTGTACTGTCTGTGAAGCATTTTCACACTTCATGCTTTGAACTACCAACTGCCAGCAAGGAAGTTAGGATGGAAGTTACCGGCCTCACTTATAGATGAAAATATTGAGTCCTATAAAACTTTTTTAAAAGCTAAATGATTTGACATTCTGAAAAAGGCAAAACTATGGAGACAGTAAGGAAGACCAGTGGTTGCCAGAATTTGGGGAGGGGAGAAAGGGATGAAGAGGCAGAACAGAGAGGACTTTTAGGCCAGTGAAATTGCACTGTATACTATACTGCTGGATACATGGCATTACACATTTAACCAAACACACAGAATGTACAATACCTAGAGTGAACTCTAATGTCAACTACAGACTTAAGGTGATTAAAATATGTCAGTGTGGGTTGATTAACTGTAGCAAATGTAGCACTCTAGTGGAGATGTTGATAGTGGGGAGGCTGTGCATGTGTGGGGCCAGGGAATATATGGGAAATCTCTGTATCTTCATCCCAATTTTGCTGTGGAACTAAAGCTGCTTTTTTTTTTAAGTCTATTTTTTTTTTAAGCTAAATGAATTAACGAGACTACCCATATAATAAGAAACTGAGCCAGGTTAGAACCCAGGTTTCAGACTTCAATGCAGACTCCTGTATTGATTCTTGTGACCTTCTCTAGAACCTTGCTGCAGGGCATAAGACTGGGAGGGTGCCTGGGGCATTTCTGGGTGAGCAAAGTCCTTCCATCCCTCAATAGCAGCACAAGTGTGTGTGAAAAAGGAGAGGCAATGATCATGGCAGTTTTGTAAAATTCATCCTGACCTGGTTAAAATTTGAATGTTCTTAATTATGTCCACAATTGTACTGTGTCACATATAATATATATGTCATTCATGTTTAATGCCAGAAATTTATATTATTGTTTGGCATCTTTGGTTGTAGTTTTCCCTTCTCAATTTTGTTTCTGGAGTCTAATATTAGACTTAATATCTATTCAGGAAATGTAAGCAACTTGGTGGGAGGGGAGAAATTCTCAGGAGCCTTTCAGAGGCTGGGAGAGTTCAACATTTTATTCAATATTGGTCTCGGATAATCCTTAGGTAAATAAGTACATACTTAAGAACACATAGCCTAGAAATCCTTAATAGTTCCATGAAACCTTCCATTTATAATTTAGTTTCTGAGTTTCCTGTACAGAAAACCCTCCTATAAAATCACCCACTAGGAGTTAGGGTGAAGTGGTAACGATATCTTACAATAGCTATGCTCCAGACCCTAATTCTCCCAAAAACATATTGATATTAGTATAGTTAAAGCGATCTGATTCTACTATAAATGCATGTTAGAAACTCTATAATTTGTAATACCAATAGTAAGGATCAAACCAAAAAAACTAGACAACAGAAACAGACCAGCAGATGATCATTTAACCATTTATAGGTTTATCAAACACAAACTTTAAAATAACTAAGATTGATATGTTTAGGAAAATAAGAGTCAAGGTGAAAAAATTGCCGGAGAACTGATATCTATGACAAAAAATCAAATGCAACTTACAGAACAGAACTACAAAAGAATATTAAATTTTTGTCCAACAATTGCATAAGATCGCTAATAAATCTTAAGATAACTGTAGCCCCAGCCAACACCTTAACTGCAGCTTTGTGAGAGACCCTGAAGCAAAGGACCCAGCTACACTGTTCCCAGAATTGTGACTCACAAAAACTGTGAAATGATAAATGTGTGTTGTTTTTAAGACTCTAAGACTTTGTTTTGCAGCAATGATGACTAATTCAGTTACACAGAATAGGTGAGTAAAATATATCATTTAATTAAAAAAATTAAATGGTATATTCTAAATAAACATACAAATAATTACTTCAAATGTAAATTAAATTAATATTTTATTAAACTGGATTATTGATGACTTTTATTTTAAAGGCACAGCTAGCTATAAGCTGCTTACAAGAGATACGCTTTAAAAATAAACATGTAGGATAGTCGAAAATGAAAGAATGGAAAAAATATAATACTAAACCCAAGCAAAAAACAAAGCTTTTGTAATCATATTACTGTTTAGATACTTGGATAATTAAAATTACTTGAGAAAATGAGGGAAATTTTATAATGAAAAAGTCACTTCACCAGGAAAATACAACAATTTTAAATTCCTACTCACCTAAAAGCATAACCCCAAAGTGTATTTTTAAAATACAGCAATTTTAAGGAGAAATAGACAAATCCACAATCATAGTTGGAGAGTTTAATGTACCTTATTCAGAAAACCAATAAATAAACACAAATCAGTAAGAATACAGAAAATGTCAATAGTGTAATTAAGAAATCTACCCTTATAAGCATATACAGAACATTGATCCTACAAACTGAAGAATACACATTCTTTTAAAGAGTATGTGGGAAATTTATCATAATTGACCATATATCATTCCATAAACACATCTCAATAAAGATTAGAATTTATTTTATTTTAAAGATTTTAAATATTAGAATTTATTTACTTATGTTCTCTTGGTCATACCAGAATTGAGATAAAAATCAATTACAAAAAAATTAACAGAAAATCTCCAAATGCTGCAAAGTTAAGCACCACACTTAAATAAATAATTAATGGGTTAAATAAATTTCAAAAGAAATTTTAAAATATTTTGAATTGAAATTTTAATAAATTACACAAATGAAGAAAATGAAAAAGTGAAACAATTACTAACTAGCATAGGTGTCAGCAAACTTTTTCTGTAAAAGGTCAGAGAGTAATATTTTAAGTTTTGCAGACCATATAATTTATACCACAACTATTGAGTTCTATTGAGCTCAAAAGCTTCCATAGACAAAAAGTAAGTGAATGAGTCTGTGTTCCAATAAAACTTTATTTGCAAAGAAAAGTGACAGGCCAGATTTGCCCTACTTTGCTTACTTGACGAAAAACTAAGATTTGAATAAAAGAAGAAATATAATCAGAACATGCCTTTTAGCTCAGTGGTGAACAGTATTTAGATAGTATCAATATGGTAAACTCTATTGACTTCAGCAATAAATGTAATACAATTACAATAGGAGGAGTGAAGAAGGAAAAAGAGCACACCCACAACCCTCAAGCAGGAAACAAACAGACTGCCTAATTGAAACAACAAGAGATTGCAACATAAGCATATGTTTACAAAATACCAGAAAAAAAACACTTTTAAAAGTTTAAAGTGATGGTATTTGGGTAGTGTGCCTGTAAAGAGGCAATAGAGGAGGCCACTGGTGTTGTTTGTTTGTTTGTTTTGAGACAGAGTCTGGCTTTGTTGCCCAGGCTGGAGTGTAGTGGCATGATCTTGGCTCACTGCAACCTCTGCCTCCCAGGTTCCAGCGATTTTCCTGCCTCAGCCTCCCAAGTAGCTGGGATTACAGGCGCCTACCACACTCTGCTAATTTTTGTAATTTTAGTAGAGACAGGGTTTCAGTATGTTGGCCAGGATGGTCTCAATCTCCTGATCTTGTCATCCGCCTGCCTACCTCAGCCTCCCAAAGTGCTGGAATTGCAGGCATGAGCCACCGAGCCTGGCCAAGACTACTGCTTTTTTGTATAAGATTATTAGCAGAACTATTTGAATCTTCAGTGTGCATTTGTTACTTAAATTTTACATTACATAAACAAGGAGAGAGAGAGCGAGAGAGAGAGAGAGATTATTACAATAAGAGCACCCAAATGAATCAGGGCTCTTTGTATCCATACTCCTTTGTGTTACATTTTCTTCCATCAAGACGTGGAGTCTATTTCTCCACTTGGTTAATCTGGGCTGGCTTCGAAACATGCTTTACTCAACAGAACACTGGGGAGTTGGAACACAAGGCACACCACATTTACTCACCCACAGCAATTCTGAAATCCAGCAGAACACATGTTCTCAGGTACTCTGGCTCTGGGGACAGCGAATTTTCCTGGCTTTACATTTTGGCAGTTGTTCCCTCATCCACCATTTCACTCAGCCTTTGGTTCCACTTTCTAGGCTCTTTGGCTGCACTCCCTGAACCATCCTTCTCTTTCCATTAGAAATGACCCATGTTGACCTCAGTTAGAAGTTCAAACGTTGCTTCTTTCTTAGAAAGAAAAAAAAGAGCCAGGTACAGTGGCTCACACCTGTAATCCCAGCACTTTGGGAGGCTGAGGCGGGCAGATCACCTGAGGTCGAGAGTTTGAGACCAGCCTGATCAACATGGAGAAACCCCGTCTCTATGAAAAATACAAAATTAGCGGGGTGTGGTGGTGCATGCCTGTAATCCCAGCCACTCAGGAGGCTGAGGCAAGAGAATTGCTTGAACCTAGAAGGCAGAGGTTGAGGTGAGCTGAGAACACACCATTGCACTCCAGCCTGAACAACCAGAGCGAAACTCCATCTCAAAAAAAAAAAAGAAACAAACAAACAAAAAGAAATGTGCACATCCTCTAATCCATGAATTCCGCTCTCAGGAGTATATACAATAGACCTGCTTATACAATATATAGATATATGTGTGTGTGTGTGTAGGCACATGTGTGTATTTATATGCAAATGGCCAAAGCATTAGAAATAACATAAGTCAATCAATGGAGGGTATGGTTTAAATAATTGTAGTACCCAACACATAACAGCAGCTCAATAAATATTTCTTACTAAATGAATGTCATGTTCATACAAAGAAATACCTTGTAACTTTTTAAAAGAATAAGGCAAATCTGTATGTTCCAACATGAAAAATGACTTTAATATGAAAATGAAAGTAAGGAAGTTCCATGACAATTTTTTTGTGTACACACACACACACACACGTATGTGTATGTATGAGAGACATACACATATGTGTAAGGGAACATATATATAATGTTTTTCTCTTGAGACAGCATACTACACACAACATTCAATATTGATAACGGAGGAAACATCTGCCTTGTCTTGGCCTCAGTTCCATTTCTAATCCCTTAACTCCTTCAATGAGGGCCCCAAAGGCTCTGAAATTGAGCTGACCAAAGAAAATTAGAATAGTATTCATATTTTAAGAGACGCATTTGAACTTAAGCTTAAAATTGATACGTTATTAATTATTTAATGGACAAATTGGCAGAGACTTAAAAATAAATGGCAAAACTAAGCCTTAAATCTAGTCTCCAGGCAATCACTGACAATGAAAAATGGTGATAGAGGAGTTATGAATTTAAACTGTCAGCCAGCGGAAAAAGATCAGGCATTCAAATTCATCTTTTTAGCTCTAGGACATTATTTAATGCATAGTGTTTCAATATTACTCTTTCCATCTAGCTGAGTCTCTAAATAAAGATAAGATCCATTCATTCATCAAATAGAACAAGGTCTGTTACAATGCTAGCTAAAGAGCCTCCTGAGTTTGTCAAACCTACCTGCACAAGTCACCTTCCTCTCCTTTCACTCAATTTTAATTAAGGCAAACTTAACCACAAAGAAACACCTGTTGTTTCTAAAAGGCCTCATAAAATAAAAGGAACAATAAGATTTTTAAAACACCCAAGCTTTTATTATAAAATCAAAAGCAACCCCTCAGAACAAAAAGAATAAAAATAAGTATTTAAGTTAAAAGGTCATATTTCTAGCTTAGCTAAAATATGGAATAAGTAACTATAAATAAAGAAAAATAATTTATCAAAGACTTTAAAAGGCAAATATTCTTACACAAAAAAAAGTCAAATATAAAGCCCAGAAATTTTCAGGTCGGGCAAAGGATGGCAGGTATGCTTTATTTATTTATTTGTTTGTTTGTTTGTTTGTTTGTTTGTTTGTTTGTTTGTTTTGAGACAGAGTTTCACTCTTGTTGCCCAGGCTGGAGTGCAATGGTTCAATCTCAGCTTACTGCAATCTTCACCTCCTGGGTTCAAGTGATTCTTCTGCCGCCTCAGCTTCCCAAGTAGCTTGGATTTCAGGCACCTGCCACCATGTCCAGCTAAGTTTTTGAATTTTCAGTAGATACAGGGTTTCACCATGTTGGCCAGGCTGGTCTCAAACTCCTGACCTCAGGTGATCCACTCACCTTGGCCTCTCAAAGTACTGGAATTACAGGCATGAGCCACCACACCTGGTCAGGGGTATGTTTTTAATACATATTCCAAAAATAATTATTAATATTTAGTCATGAATTTAATTTTTAACATTAAAGAAGAGTTTGACATTTTTGTATTCTTTAAGAAGGTTAAAAGTCTCATTCCAGATCTACTGAACTAGAACCTCTGATGTCTTTCAACAAACTTTTGGGAACCACTACTAGAAAACACCAAGTTTAATATACATCACACCAATACTATATATGAATATTGAAAAGAAATCATTTTAATATACAGTCAACATTGGTGGGTCATAGATGTTCATTAAAAAGCCAACACACTAGCAATTGTTCCTTTCATTATTTCATAAAATGAATAATATTATTTCACATTTACATTGCCAAAACATTTATTATGCTGGTATTATTGTTTAACAGATACAAATCTCAGGCTCAGAAAAGTTAAGAAATTTTCTGAGGATCACCCAACTGGAAAAGAGCATAGCGGATATCTTAGTCTGTTCTCAAATTGCTATAAAGAACTACCTGACACTGGGTAATTTATAAAGAAAAAAGGCTTAACTGGCTCACAGTTCCACAGATTGTACAGAAAGCATGGCAAGAGGGCCCTCAGGAAACTTAGAATCATGGCAGATGAAAGGGAAAAAAGGCATGTATTCACATGGTCAGCAGGAGAGAGAGCAAAGGGGGAAGAGCTCCACACTTTTAAACAACCAGATCTCATTAGAACTCACTGTCACCACTAGAACAGTAAGGGGGAAATCTGCACCCATGATCCAATCACTTCCCACAAGGTCCCTCTGCCAACATTGGGGACTACAATCCAACATTAGGTTTGGGTGGGGACAGAGAGTCAAACCATATCCATGGACATTCAAACAAACGCATCACATGCCAAGTCCAACACATGTTCCACAGCGACACAGTTTCCATGAAGAGATCCAAGAAGTAAAAACAGGATGCAAGTGAGGGAGCCTGCAAGGCAGCCTCGTCTGATACCACTCTGCCTTTCCCACTGGCTGTTACTATATTTGAACATGTTCCTTGTTGCTAATATCGATCTGGAAATTTCATTCCCTCTGTAGATTATGAGTGCATTCATTCATTCATTTGTTCATTCATCCTCTCTTCTTTTTAATTTCCTCAGAATCCTACCTAATGTTCTGAACAAAGAAAAACAAAATCCACAAATACAAGTGCTCTGGACCATTTCTTTATGAGAATAAGTTGTCATAAAAATTGTAATGTGCTTCATCTGTTTACTCCTGGTATAGCAAAGCTCTAGATGTCCCACTCTAAAATCTTGTGAAGATTTTATGTTCTTCCGATAAATAAGCCAAAAATTCCCAAACGTGAAGGTTCACCAGAAGTACCTGGGAAGTTCATTAAAAAATAAAAACCTGGACCCCAATTCAGAGCTACTGAAAAAGAACTTCCAGGGTCTCTGAAACAGTGTTTGTCAATCACTGCTATAAGACACCAGTACAAATACGCAAAACAACTTTTATACCAAGATGTCCATTCTTAAACTTTGTTTATGTGTTTAAACTGAGAGATGAACACAATTTAAAGGAATCCAAACACATCTGTGTAGCTGCCGGCATCCTGTCTTTGACGAGAACGAGGCAGAAAACAGTGTTAAAGGAGAGAGGTGTGTCCACCTACAAGGTGGGAGAACTCTAGCTGGAGTTGAAATCAATAGTTCTAGATTCCAGAGTCAGCTCTGCCCCTGTGTAAGTCATAGACTAGCACAGGCCTCAGTAGGCTTCTGTGACATTACTGTATCTTTCTGACTATTCCTTCTTCATCTCCTTTGAACTTTGTTCCCCGTTTGTCCTCAAATGTGGCTGTCCTTTAGATTTCTGTCCTCAGTTATTTTTTGAACTATCTACACTAAGTCCTGCCTCATTTCATCAAGTCCCTAGGTCTTGAATGACTTATCTATGTGCTGATATTTCCCAAATCTGTATCTTCACTTACTGTCCTCAGCTGTACTCTGATTTAGAAGACCTCAGACTTAGAGAAGTGAGACTTTGCAGCCTTTCCTTATCATTGACCTATTTCTACCAGCTAAGGTGGAACACTTTTAAATTTGTGTTACTCCCTTTTAGATAAAGACAGATCACCAGCAATAGAAATATGTTCAAGTACATTATAATACTTCTATCTAATGGAACATTACACAGCCATATAAAATGGTAGTTTGAAAAAGTATGCAAAATATGGGAAAATCAAATATATTGTTACAAAAGAGAATACTAAATTTTATCTCTATTATGATTATGTGGGAGACCAGAACATGCCACCCCAAAATATGCCTCTTTGGCTTAAGGATTGTTTTGAACCAAAGGCAACTGAGAGAGCAGTAAAGCTCTCTGCCTTCTAATGACCTAAAAGCAGAACATAAATTTGGAAAGACAAGAGTATCCCACCTCCCTTCTCTACCAGGGAGGACAAAGGTTAACCACTGAAAACAATTTTAGACCCTTATTGGCCTGGATATGGCATCAGATGACTATGTGAACAAGCTTTACCAACTAGCCCTTATCTGCCATTATTTTGTCTTCTCACAATTTGCTGTCCCTACACACACAATTCTTTTCCTTGTTCTGTCACTACTATAAAAATTTACTATTCTTTGCTGAAGATGCTATATAAGCTAGAATTCAAAACTACCTCTTTGAGAATTACTCAGCCCTTAGGTATCTACCATATAGGTATGAAATATATTAGTAAACTTTTGTTTGTTTTTCTCTCATCTGTCTTTTGTCATAGGGATTCATTCCAACTAAGAACTTATGAGGGTTGAGGAAAAAGTTACTTTTCCTCCTCTACCGCTGTAATGTAAAAAGGTCAAAAGTATTTGGACTAGAACTGGAAGGGAATATAGAAAATGACAGTTTATTGTTATTTAGATTTCTGGGTGGTTCTTTCACATTAAGAGATTTCCATTATTATTTTATAGTTTATGCAAATATATAGTTTATATATGATCATCTTAACTTGTGTAGTTATTCTAATCTTAAGTTTGTGGGAATAAATAATAATATAGCAGCTGCTCTTTAATTCTGTAAACAGTAAGATGCTGTAAAGCAACCCAGGCTGTTCCTGAAATATGTTTGTTATATCAACAAATGATGAAAATAACAACCACATCCATCTGCTCATGTCTCAGGAGTCTTACCCTGTCCTATACCAGATATGATTATGCTTAAGAAATAAATGTGATCATTACAACTACTTTAAAGATGAGGAAACTGAGGAACAGAAAGATTTTAAAGCTTCATCAAAGGCCGGCCACAAGTCAGAAAGAATTTTCAAACTCATTGATATTTACTTAATTAATGATCAGAATACATTTCAAATTTCCTTATTAACTGTTCTTAGCTGTTAATACACCGCGTAATTTGTCCAGGTAAAGGAAATATTATGAAGGGGAGCAGGGCCAAGATGGCCTACTTGAAACAATAGTGTTCAGAGGCTCCCATTGAAAAGAACCATAACAAACATGTGAATCCTTCACCTGCAACCAAGGTATCCAGGTTCTCTCATCAGAACTGACCAGGAGGCTGGTGTGATACATGGAGAGAAAGGAAGAGCAGTGTGGTGCAGCAGCCTACCTGGGAGCCCCATGGACCACGGGAGCCCCCAACCCCAGCCAAGGGAGCCTGTGAGTGAGCATGCTACCCAGCTGAGAAAACCGTGTTTTTTCCACAGAAATGTGCAACCTATGGAACAGAAGATCCCACTTGCAAACCCATGCCACTGGGGCCTAGCGTCTCAACCCCACAGCTGGGAGATTCTCAACAGCTTCTCATTGGGAATCTGCTTAAGCCAACCTAGCTTCCAGGGAGAGGGACAATCAGTACCACAGCTGTAGCTGCCTGCAGTCTAAGTCCTTTGTGCTCCCTGGGGGAGGGGCAGCAGCCAGCACTGGGACTCACAACTGCCTAACATGCTAAGCTCCCTAGTGGGGGAAGGGCAGCATTCATCTCTATAGCTCCAGACCATTCTTTTCCCCTGCTAGAGCCAGGGAGGCGGGACAGCTTACTCCCAAGATGTGTCCCCCACAACCCAACACACTGCATGGCAGACTGCAGCCAGAGTGCCTCTTCGGGCCTGACTCTACTCATCCTTCCTCACTGGACAGGGCTTCCCTGCAGGAACTCCAGTAACTCCAGCCAGAGGCTCAGGGACAGAACCCAGATCTCCCTGAGCCTGAGCCCCTAGAGAGAGGGATGGCTGCAGTCTCTGTGGACCAGCAGACTTGGCCTGTTCTCCTGGTAGTTCGGGCAGCCCAGACAAGAGGGTTTCCCCCCAGTGAAGCACACCCCCTCCACCAAGGCGCAGTCAAAGTGCTTCATTAAATGGGTCCTGTTCCCCATGCCACCCAACTGGGTGAGACCCTCCAACAGGGGTTTTCAGACACCCTATACAAAAACAATCCTGCTGACATCAGATTGGTACCCCTCAAGGTCAGAGTCCCAGAAGAAGGAGCAGGCACATGTCTTTGCTGTTCTCTAGCCTCCCTGAGTGACATCTCCAGGCACCAGAGCAAACCAGATGAATACAGCCCAAAGTGAACCCCTAGCAAACTGCAGCAGCCCTACAGAAGAGGGACCTGAACACTGAAAGAAGACAAACAGAAACCAACAATAGCATCAACAACAACAAAAAGCCCATCCAAGGGTCAGCAGCCTCACAGATCAAAACTAGACACACTCACGAAGATGAGAAAGAATCAATGTAAAAATGCCGAAAATCCAAAAAGCCAAAGTGCCTCTTCTCCTCCAAATGACTGCAACATCTCTCCAGCAAGGGTACAGAACTGGACAGAGGATGAGATGGGCAAATTGACAGAAGCAGTCTTCAGAAGGTGGGTAATAAAAAGCTACACTGGGCTAAAGGAACATGTTCTAACCCAATGCAAAGAAGCTAAGAGCCTTGATAAAAGGTTAGAGGAGCTGCTAACTACAATAACCAGTTTAGAGAGGACCATAAATGACTTGATGGAGCTGAAAAACACACTACGATGACTCTGTGAAGCATACACAAGAATCAGTATCTAAATCTAGCAAGCAGAAGAAAGTATATCAGAGTTTGAAGACCACCTTGCTGAAATAAGGCATGCAGGCAGACAAGACTAGAAAAAAAAGAATGAAAAGGAATGAACAAAGCCTCCAAGAAATATGGGACTTCATAAAAAGATTGAAACTACAATTGATTGGAGTATCTGAGTGAGAAGGAGATAATGGAAACAAGATGGAAAACACTCTTCAGGATATTACCCAGGAGAACTTCTCCAGCCTAGCAAGATAGGCCAACATGCAAATTCAGGAAATACAGAGAACACCACTAAGATACTCCATGAAAATTCAACTCCAAGACACATAATCATCATATTCTCCAAGGTTAAAATGAAGGAAAAAATATTAAGGATAGCCAGAGAGAAAGGCCAGGTCACCTACAAAGGGAAGCCCAGCCAACTAACAGCAGACCTCTCCAGCAGAAACTCTATAAGCCAATATTTAACATTCTTAAAGAAAAGAATTTTCAACCCAGACTTTCATATTTCGCCAAACTAAGCTTCATAAGGGAAAAAGAAATAAAATCATTTTCAGGCAAATGCTGAGGGATTTCATTACCACCAGGCCTGCCTTGCAAGAGCTCCTGAAAGATGCACTAGATATGGAAAGGAAAAACTGGTACCAGCAGCTGCAAAGACACACCAAAATATAAAGACCAATGACACTATGAAAAAACTGCATCAACTAGTGTGCAAAATAACCAGATAGAATCATGATGACAGGATCAAATTCACACATAACAATACTAACTTTAAATGTAAGTGAGCTAAATTCCCCAATTAAAAGATACAGACTGGCAAACTGGATACAGAGTCAAGACCCATCAATGTGCTGTATTCAGGAGACCCATCTCACATGCAAAGGCACACATATAGGCTCAGAATAAAGGGATGAAGGAAAATTTACCAAGCAAATAAAAAGCAAAAAAAGCAGGGGTTGCAACCCTAGTCTCTGAGAAAACAGACTTTAAATCAACAAAGATTTTTAAAAGACAAAGAAAGGCATTACATAATGGTAAAGGGAACAATTCAACAAGAAGAGCTAACTATCTTAAATACATATGCATTCAATATAAGAGCACCCCAATCATAAAACAAGTTATTAGAGATCTACAAAGAGACATAGACTCCCACACAATAATAGTAGGAGAATTTAACACCCTCCCATTAATATTAGGCAGATTAATGAGACAGAAAATTAACAAGGATATTCAGGACTTGAACTCAGCTCTGGATCAAATGGACCTAATGGACTTCTACAGAACTCTCCACCCCAAATCCACAGCACATACATTCTCAGTGCCACATGGCACTTATTCTAAAACTGACCAAGTATTTGGAAGTTAAACACTCCTCAGCAAATACAAAAGACCTGAAATAATAACAAACAATCTGTCAGACCACAGTGAAATCAAATTAGAACTCAGAATTAAGAAACTCAATCAAAACCACACAATCACATGGAAATTGAACAACCTGTTCCTAAATGATTCTTGGCTAAATAATGAAATTAAGGCAGAAATCAAGAAGTTCTTTGAAACCAATGAGAACAAAGAGACAATGTACCAGAATCTCTGGGACACAACTAAAGCAGTGTTAAGAGGGAAATTTATAGCACTAAATGCCCACATCAGAAAGCTAGAAGAGCCAGGCATGGTGGCTCAAGCCTGTAATCCCAATACTTTGGGAGGCTGAGGTGGGTGGGTTATGAGGTCAGGGGTTCCAGACCAGCCTGACCAACATAGTGAAACCCCATCTCTACTTAAAAATACAAAAAAATTAGCCAGGCGTTGTGGTGCATACCTGTAATCCCAGCTACTTGGGAGGCTGAGGCAGGAGAATCGCTTGAACCCAGGAGGAAGAGGTTGTGGTGAGCCGAGAGCATGCAATTGCACTCCAGCCTGGGCAATAGAGTGAGAAGCCATCAAAAAAAATAAAGAAAGAAAGATAGAAAGATCTCACATTGACACCTTAACATCACAATTAGAAGAGCTAGAGAGGCAAGAACAAACTAATCAAAAGCTAGCAGAAGACAAGAAATAACTAAGATCAGAGGAGAATTGAAGGAGAGAGAGACACAAACCCCCACCCGCCCCAAAAAAAATCAATGAATCCAGGAGCTAGTTTTTTGAAAAAAATTAACAAAATAGATAGACAGCTAGCTAGACTAATAAAAAAGAAAAGAGAGAAGAATCAAATAGACACAATACAAAAATGATGAAGGGACTATCACCAGTGACCCCGCAGAAATACAAACTACTATTAGATAATACTATAAACACCTCTATGCAAATAAAGTAGAAAATTTAGAAGAAATGGATAAATTCCTGGACACATACACCCTCCTAAGACTAAACCAGGAAGAAGTCAAATCCTGTGATAGTCTGATAACAAGTTCTGAAATTGAGGCAGTAATTAATAGCCTACCAATCAAGAAAAGCCCAGGACCAGATGGATTCACAGCTGAATTCCACCAAAGGTACAAAGAGGAGCTGGTACCATTCCTTCTGAAGCTATTCCAAACAATTTAAAAGGAGGGACTCCTCCCTAACTCATTTTGTGAAGCCAGCATCATCCTCATACCAAAACCAGGAAGAGAAACAACAAAAAAAGAAAACTTCAGACCAATATCCTTGATGAATATCAAAGTGAAAATCCTCAATGGCAAACTGAATCCAGCAGCACATCAAAAAACTTCACCACCACGATCAATTCATCTTCATCCCTCGGATGCAAGGCTGGTTCAACATAATGCAATCAGTCACATGAGCAGAACCAAAGACATATATAATCCATCACATAAACAGGACCAAAGACAAAAAACATGTGATTAACTCAATAGATGCAGAAAAGGCCTTTAATAAAATTCAACATCCCTTCATGTTAAAAACTCTCAATAAACTAGGTATTGATCAAACATATCTCAAAATAATAGCTATTCATTACAAACCCACAGCCAATATCTTACTGAACAGGTAAAAGCTGGAAGCATTCTCTTTGAAAACCAGTACAAGACAAGGATGCCCTCTCTCACCACTCCTATTCAATATACTACAGGAAGTTCTGGCCAGGGCAATCAGGCAAAAGAAAGAAATAAAGGGTATTCAAATAGGAATCGAGGAAGTCAAATTATCTCTTTTGCAGTTACATGATTAAATAATTAGAAAACCCCATCAAGTCAGTCTAAAAACTCCTTAAACTGATAATCAAGTTCAGCAAAGTCTCAGGACACAAAACCAATGTACAAAAATCACAAGCATTCTCTTACACCAATAATAGATAAGCAGAGAGCCAAATCATAAATAAACTCCCATTCACAACTGCTACAAAGAGAATTAAATACCTAGAAATATAGCAAACAAGGGAAGTGAAGGACTTCTTCAAGGAGAACTACAAATTACTTCTCAAGAGAGGACACAAACAAATGGAAAAACATTCCATCCTCATGGATAGGAAGAATCAGTATCGTGAAAATGGTCATATTGCCCAAAGTACTTTATAGATTAAATGCTACTCCCATCAAATTACCATTGATATTCTTCACAGAATTAGAAAAAAAACTACTTTAAATGTCATGTGGAATCAAAGAAGACCTTGTATAGCCAAGACAATCCTAAGCCAAAAAAATAAAGCTGGAAGTACCTGACTCCAAAATACACTACAAGGCTAAAGTAACCAAAGGGGCATGGTACTGGTACCAAAACAGACATATAGACCAATGGAACAGAACAGACCTCGAAAATAACAGCATACATCTACAACCATCTGTGGTTGTACAGATATTGCAACACTACAACATCTGCAACCAACTTTACAAACCTGACAAAACAAGCAATGGGGAAAAAAATCTCCTATTCAATAAATGGTGCTGGGAAAACCAGCTAGCCACATGCAGAAAACTGAAACTGGACCCCTTCCTTACACCTTATACAAAAATTAACTTAAGATGGATTAAAGAATTAAATGTGAAACCCAAAACCATAAAAACCCTAGAAGAAAACCTATGTAATACCATTCAGGACATTGGCATGGGCAAAGACTGCATGACAAAAACACTAAAAGCAACTGAAACAAAAATCAAAATGGGATGTAGTTAAACTAAAGAGCTTCTGCACAGCAAAGGAAACTATCATCACAGTGAATAGGCAACCTACAGAATGGGAGAAAATTTTTGTAATCTACCCATCTGACAAAGGTCTAATATCCAAAATTTACAAGGAATATAAACAGATTTACAATAATAAAAAATAAAAAACTGGGCAAGGATATGAACATACACTTCTCAAAAGAAGACATTTACACAACAAACAAACATGAAAAAAAAAAGCTCAACATCACTGATTATTAGAGAAATGTAAATCAAATCCACAGTGAGATACCATCTCACACCAGTCAGAATGGCAAGTATTAAAAAGTCAAGAAACAATAGATGCTGGTGAGGATGTGGAGAAACAGGAATGCTTTTACACTGTTGTTGGGAAAGTGAACTCGTTCAACCATTGTAGAAGACAGTATGATGATTCCTCAAAGATCTAGAACCAGAAATACCATTTGGCCCAGCAATCCCATTAATGAGGATATACCCAAAGGAATATAAATCATTCTACTATAAAGACACATGCACATGTATGTTTACTGCAAAACTATTTACAATAGCAAGGACTTGGAACCAACCCAAACGCCTGTAAATAATAGACTAAAGAAAATGTGGTACATGTATACCATGGAATACTACACAGTCATAAAAAGGAATAAGATCATGTCCTTTGCAGGGATATGGATGAAGCTGCGAGCTATCATCCTCAGCAAACTAACAAGGAACAGAAAACCAAACACTGCATGTTCTCAATCTAAGTGGCAGTTGAACAATGAGGACACAGGGACACAGGGTGGAGAATAACACACACCAGGGCCTGTTGGGGGTTATGGGTCAAAGGGAGGAAACTTACAGGATGGATTGATAGGTACAGCAAACTACCATGGCATGCATATACCTATGTAACAAATCAGCACATTCTGTACCTGCAGCCCAGAACTTAAAGTAAAATTTTAAAAATTAAAGAAAAAAAGAAAATATTATGTTGATTCATCTTACAACATGCTCCTTCTTCCTATTTGCTTAGAAGAGCTTCAGAAATTCTTATATACTCATTTATACATGATGGATTACTTTTAAAAACAATATTGTAAATAGAATCTCTGATTTCAGGTACTGAATTTACATAGAAAATAACAAAATTTAAATTAAAGTGCAATTTTACATATCTTCACTTATTTTCCAACTCAACAGAATAATGACCTTTTGGTAGGCTAATTCTGATGTTGTTATGACAACAGGTTACTGAGTGTCATAAAATGACAAAAAATAAATTACTAATAAGAATTTTTTTCAACATGCTATATTATTCTAAGCCAGAATTCTTCTGAATTACTTGGAGAACTGATTTCATGTTCCAGAGAAATGAAAACCAAAGCAGGAGTAATGCTAATCTACTTTAGAAGCACTGCCATTTAAAAATGATATTATTCTATCCAGTATTCAGCTCATTCTAAGCTTGTCACCTCATGTGTGCTAAACTAGTCAGCCACAAGACTTCCTCTATAAACACACAAGTCATAAGAGCTCTGAAAACTCAGACAGTAATGGGTTTTTTTGGTCATTTCCTAAACTGTAAGCAGTTACAGACTGGGGAATAAGAGACATTTTATTCTCTTTTGCATTAAGTTGACAGTTTCACACATCTGTCAATAAACTTATTTTTTAGACCCTCCAAACTCCCCTTTTTTTTCCCTTAAGGGACTAAATCTTGAAAAATTCTGCAGAAGGGAATGTTTTTTAACTTGAAGTATTGGGGAATGCTTAGAAATATCATTTACCAATACTTTATTGAATGATCTACAAATTTGAGCCTCTGATTCCAGCCTCTTCTTAATCAAAGCCACAGTAATAAACCTTGTTCTTCTACCCTTTTGTGGTACGGTGTTGTGGGTAAATTTTATTTTACCCTTCAGATGAGAAGTACAAACTGGCAACTTTTAGGCTGCAGCGAGGCCACTGACTCGCTTTGCTTAGCCCACACAAAATTTATATGAGGTAAATCAACAGGAAAATCAGTTTAATTCCCATAAAGCTCAAAATTTCTCTCAAAAATCTGGAAAATGTTGGCAACCCTGGGCTTCCATGCCTATGTAATAATTGGGCTATGGTGGAGGAGCGGTTGTCTCTACACAGCAGCGAATCTTCAGATGACCAGAGTCCCTGTTAACCTTCTTCCAACCCTATCATGTCCCTGACATCAAGATTCCTGTGAAATCCAGCTCACTTCATATAATTATGCCACCTGCCTGGTTTCTGTAGGCATTTGAATTTCTGACCTCTTCTGACAAAAATGTTTTCTGTTTTATCTCATTAGGACATACTGCACATCTGACAAATTTTGTAGCAGTGAGGAATATAGCAAGTTACAAGTTCCTGACCTCAGACTACTTAAACTCTAGTAGCTGGGGCTGAAATGCACACAGAGAGTGACAATTCAAGATGCTTAGCATTGAATCATATATAGTGGTTTAAACAGGATTCTTCAATAGAATTATAATGCAAGCCAAATATGTGAGTCACATATGCAATTTCAAGTTTTCTAGTAGCTAGATTTGAAAGGTTTTTAAACATGAAATTAATGTAATGTGTTTTATATAAACTAATATAACCAACATATTGTCATTTCAACAAATAATCAGTGTAAAAAACTACTTATGAGACTGGGTGCGGTGGCTCAAGCCTGTAATCCCAGCACTTTGGGAGGCCGAGGCGGGTGGATCACAAGGTCAAGAGATCGAGGCCATCCTGGTCAACATGGCGAAACCCCGTCTCTACTAAAAGTACAAAAAATTAGCTGGGCATGGTGGCGCATGCCTGTAATCCCAGCTACTCAGGAGGCTGAGGCAGGAGAATTGCCTGAACCCAGGAGGCGGAGGTTGCGGTGAGCCGAGATCGCACCACTGCACTCCCACCTGGGTAACAAGAGTGAAACTCTGTCTCAAAAGAAAAAGAAAACAAACTGCTTATGAGATAGTTACATTCTGTTTCTGTACTAAGTCTTTGGATTTAATTCTGTAATTTAAACTTACAGAACATCTCAATCTGGACCAGCCACATCACAAGTGGTCAAAAGTCACATGTGGCTAGTGGCTACACTATTGGACAGGGCAGGTCTAAAGTGACAAGAAGCCAAGTGATGGCAGCAACTCATCTGACTAAAGATAGCAAAAAAAGACTTCAAAGTAAAAGTTCCACTGGAGAATAAACAGGATGCTGAGGAGAGATGGGCAGGTTAAGAAGCTGTTACAATGGTAGGAAAGCAAAATAAAAACAAGTGGTGGCCAGATGCAGTGGCTCACGCCTGTAAACCCAGCACTTTGGGAGGCTAAGGCAGGCGGATCACTTGAGGTCAGGAGTTGGAGACCAGCCTGGCCAACATGGCAAAACCCCATCTCTACTAAAAATACAAAAAAGTTAGCTGGGCGTGGTAGCACACGCCTATAATCCCAGCTACTCAGGAGGCTGAGGCACGAGAATCACTTGAACCTGGGAGGCTGAGATGCAGGCACACTGTACCCCAGCCTGGGTGACATTCTGTCACCCAAAGTGAGATTCTGTCTTAAAAAAACAAAAAAAAAAGAAAAAAAACCACAAGTGCCATACATATTTGTGGAAGGGGTAAGGAGGAGGTTAAGATGGAGAAATTGTTTAAACAAATTTATCAAGGACACTGCTCTGCTAAGGAGGTTAGATTTCATTCTCCGTGTAATGGTAAGCCACCAAAAGTTTTTGAGCAAGAAAGTGGCTTATTAGATATACATTTAAGACAGATAGTATATGATGCTGGACTAATGTAACTCAAGTCAAATTAGTCAGGTCTGACTTCCTGCAAATAGTTACAATACAAGGATGGAATCTCCAGAAGGCTGATATCAGCTCAATACAAAGAATAATTTTCTAAATTGTCAGTATTGCCCTACGCATGATGTGCTGGCTTAAGAGGTTGTAAATTCGACTTTGGGGATGTAGAAGCAGATGCTAGATAACTACTCGTCAGTAATCGGGCAAAGTAGAGAAGCTCTTTTGTCCTCTGCAACATACAGATAGCACCCCATGCTCAATTCCCTTTGAGCGAGCTGTAACTTCATGCCTTTCAATCCCATTCAAGACAGCATATTGGAATGCAAGGGAGAGAGACAGTGCTATTATTACCAAGATAACCTTGAGTCTGTTCTAATTTATTTTTTAAAAGAAAATAAATCACTCTCAACCTTTGTTGCTTTATTATTAGGGGGGTTAGATGAAGAACATTTTATTCTCCTGGTAGCTGGTATGAGAATTCCTCTTAGTTAGAGAATTGCCTTTGTTGAGAAAATGCTTTAGTAGGCCCACTTGGGGTGGATGAGTCTTGCAGGGCAGGAATGTCACTTAAGGCCAAGGATTCAGGGGAGAGGGTGAAACTACACAGCGTGAGACAGAGAAATTTGTTTGCTCTGAAGAGAGAAGGAGTAGAAGAAAAGAAGGTCAGGGTAGAGAAAGAAGAGGGAGCAACTAATGAAATCATTGAGAGACTGAAGTCCTCAAACATTCAATCAAGTTACAAACTCAGGCAATGGTTGGTGTGAGTGGATGTGGAATGGTAAACTAGTAGAGGCACTGAATTTTGCCTCCAGGTTGACAAAGAACAAAACACTTACAGATGCAAAACATTACAACAGAGGAAGCTGCCAGAAAACAAGCCCTTAGGAATGCAAATAAATTATGGAGAACCCTGAAGACTGGGGTTTAAGCCACATTAACTTAGAATTCCAAGGGTCAGGGAGACTCGCCTGTCTCCTTAGTTATGCTACACTGGTCTCATAACTAAGGGAGCTCCCATATGTCCAAACACACAGGAACATCAGATGACCATGACTAAAGAAATCAGTTTAAAGGGTAGTGGACACTAGACTTCAGATTTGCGGAGACTGCCTCTCAACTCTGACTTAGTATGACAACTGTTTTAAGTGACCACATGTTCTAAACTACATCAGTCTTGTTTGACCAGTGCTCTTCTAAGCGAAGTATGATAAGATGGTATGTCAGCGAATCCTCAGAGTTGCAGAAAATAATGCCACACATCCTCCATTTTATTTGATCATAAATAATTGAAAACCTGTCGTTTGTTTTTTTTGAGACAGAGAGAGTCTCACTCTGTCGCCCAGGCTGGAGTGCAGTGGCATGATCTTAGCTCACGGCAACCTCAAGAGATTCTCCTGCCTCAGCCTCCCAAGTAGCTGAGACTACAGGTATTCAACATCATGCCCAACTAATTTTTTGTATTTTTAGTAAAGACGGGATTTTGCCATGTTGACCAGGCTGATCTCGAACTCCTGATCTCAGGTGATCTGCTTTGGCCTCCCAAAGTGCTGGGATTACAGGCATGAGCCACCACACCTGGCTTGAAAACCTTCTCATTTTTAAGCATGGATAGTCTTTAATTATTATTAGATTGTTAAAATAAGCATTCAATTTTGTGATAAAATCTGGAGACTTACAGAGAATGCCATGCTTGGATGATTCCCTGTCTCATCACCAGCACTCAGGAGTAAGGGCTTCACTGTCTATTGCTATAGGGAGACATCAGTGAACAAGTTCACGAACCCCTCATCCAAATCACGCCAAGAACTTGCTAAAACCAAGCTCTGAAGATCAGTGGTCGTATCACAGCTATCTTCAAGCTGCCCTTACAGTTTGTGCCAGAGTTTCCAAGCAGCCTTGGAGACCCATCTGGTAAGCGGCATAAATCAGCTTCATTATAATCATCAAATGGCATTTAAAGGCTCACACAAATGCAGACATCTGTCTACAAGCTTCACATACAACTAGATAAATATAGATGTTACCTGTTGTCTACAGTGTACAGTCTGGATGCTATGACCTAGCTGTGGACTCATATTTACTATAACATACAAACACAGCCCACAGAACCTTGGGGACATAGAGCAAAACAAAGTTCCATACAGACTACAGTTGTGCTGTTGATTGTATGACCTGCAGACTGGAATGACGAGAGAAGAAAATTAGTCTAGAATCACAACCAAAAGCAAGGGCCCCGGAACCAGACTCTGTGGGTCTAAAGCTGGGCTCTGCCACATCTTAGCAATGTGATTGATCCTGGGCAAATTAATTTAAGTGCTCTGCTTCTCAGTCTCCTGCATGTGAAATGGAGGAACTAATCATTCTGGCTCTGCAGGCTTTTGAGAAAAGTTAAATGAGATGGCTGTAAAGTAACTTATCCAAGAGCAGCGTACAGAATAAATGCTCAATAAATGTCCTCTCTCTCAATCTATAATTGAAAAGGTTTGATGACACACACTTGTGGGTCCTAGGCACTAGGCTATGGCCATAGGCTACATACATGAATCAAAATGCTCTAATTATGTCCTGTGATAAAGGCAGGTTGTGATAAGCACTATAATAGGGGTAATAAACTGCTCCGAGAATATTAACCTGAGGTCATGGACTGGTTTTGTTCATCCTTATATCCTCAGCATATTTTATCCAATATCCAGCACAAAATCAACCCTCAATAAATGATTGGAGAAGAAACAAATGATTTATAGGCCAGGGGAAGGACAGAATTAGGAAATGCTTCAAAGAAAGGCTTGGTAATGCAGATGGAATTTCAGGAGGAATTGAGAAAGAAAGAAGAGGATGTAAGTTAAAGAGTAAAAAGGAATCAAGGAAATGGGGAGAAAACAGGATATGTTTTTAAGCATGGATAGAGCCTTTGATGATTATTAGATTGTTAAAATAAGCATTTAGATGTGTGATAAAATCTGGAGACTCAGTGATGGATATTTAGGCTGTTTTCACCTTTTATCTACTGTGAATAATGCCACTATGAATATTGGTATACAAAGTATACAATTATCTGTTTTGTTCCAGCTTTCAATTCTTGGGGTCATACACCTAGGGTAGAATTTCTGGGTCACGGAGAGGTAGGCCTGTTACACATACTACAGTGCTGATGTCAAAAGAATTTCAAAATATTTACAAAGATTCTCTCTAACCCTATGGAGATTACAGTCTTACCAAGGGTCAAAGTGAAAACTCATTTTCAAGCTACATGTTTAGCAGAAACCCCCAGATGAGAGAAAGAACCCCATAAATTCCAAGGTCTGGACTTTAGGAGATAATAGGAAGCATGTGCTCATTGAGGAACTCTTCCATTCCAGGCTCCCGCCCACCCAGACTACCTGGTTGCCCTCCAGGCTTCATACTTTTTCATACAACCGAGTCTTTTCTCCCTCTAGACTCCTCAAACGTCCCTCGCTCTTCTCTCCCACTCTCCTTCTCGAACTCCTCTTTGTGGGAGGGACTCAGCTCAGACACAGCCCTTTCTAAAATACCTTCCCTTCCTCTCAGGACCCAAACTGCAGGTAAACACCCACGCACTCTATTTCTTTATCAGTCCACACTCACCGCCCCCCATATTACCCTATATTGCAACTGCCTGCTTATTGGGTACAATCCCCCATCCCACTGTAAGCCCTTCATAAGCAGGCACTGTACCTTATTGTTAAATGTTTGATAAATTAACAACCAAGAAGAAAGTTGAAATTCCTTTAAGCTGTGAAGTGTACAGTTGAAACCATACCATATGTGTCATTAACTCAGCTTTAGCTAAGGCCATTTGAAAATTAATGAATAACATATCACTCAGTTCTTCATGTTATCAGTACAAATACAGCTTCCATTAGCTCACAGGCTAAAAGGTCAAGTATGCCTCATCTTCCCCATTCATACACATAAGGATGTCAATTCCAGCCCCTCAAAGAAGTTTACAGGCATGGTTCCTTTTAGTATTCTTAAAAAGAGCAATTGAGTTTTCACCTATCAGGTTGCCAGAAAGAGAAAAGTTTAATTAAATACATCATGCCAGGATGTGAGGAAACAGGCAGTGTCATACACAATTGGTAGAAAGATAACCAACAATCTTTAACCAAGTAACGATATTACAAATGCACATACATTTGCACACCCTAGGAATTTATCAAGAAAATGTACTCCACACATGCAAAGTCACAGGTGTACAAGGTGGTTTGCAGTTGCACTTTTGGGTGACATTGTTACTGTGGTAAAAGACATACAAAAAATTTTACCACTTTGACCATTTTTGAATGTACCATTCAGTGGCATTAAGTATATTCACATTGTTGTGTAATCGATGCCAGTATCCATTTCCAGAACGTTTTCATTTTCTCAAACTCTGCACCCATTAAATAACTGCCCATTTTCCCCTTTCCCCCTTCCTCTGGTAACCACTGTTCTACTTTCTGTCTGCAGAAACAGAATTTGCTTATCCTAGGCACTTCATATAAGTAGAATCACACAGTATTTGCTCATGGTGTCTGACATTTCACTTTGCATGTATAAAGACTCATCCATATTGTAACATGTGTCAGGATTTCCTTCCTTTCCAAGGTTTAATCATAGTTGATTTTATTCATTTGTGGATGGACATTTAGGCTGTTTCTCCCCTTTATCTACTGTGAATAATGCCACGATGAACATTGGTATGTAATATACATCTGTTTTAGTTCTGGCTTGCAATTATTTTGGTTATATACCTAGGAGTAGAATTTGTGGATCATATGGTAATTCTATCTTTAACGTTTTGAGAAACCATACTATTTTCACAGTGGCTGCACCATTTTACTTTCCAGCCAGTAATGCAGAATGATTCTTGCTTTTTTTTTTTTTTTTTTTGAGGAGGAGGAGGAGGAGAAGTTTTGCTCTTGTCATCCAGGCTGGAGTGCAGTGGCGCGATCTTGGCTCACTGCAACCTCTGCCTCCTGGGTTCAAGCAATTCTCCTACCTCAGCCTCCCCAGTAGCTGGGATTACAGGCATGCACCACCACCACCCAGCTAATTTTTATATTTTTAGTAGAGAAGGGGTTTCGCCATCTTGGCCAGGCTGGTCTCAAACTCCTGACCTCAAGTGATCCAGCCACCTTGGCCTCCCAAACTGCTGGGATTACAGGTGTGAGCCACTGCGCCTAGCCTCATTCTTGCATTTTATTATAAGAGCAAAAGATTGAAAGCAACCTAAATATCTATCAATAGGCAACTAACTAAATGATTTATGGTACATTCTCAAAACAGAATACTACACAACCACAAAAATAGAACAGGGACCCTTTTTGTATAAGAATAAGGAAAACGCTCCATTTATGAAGTGAAAAAGCAAGATGCAAATGGGAGGTATGTTATGTTAATGTTATTTAAAAGAAAAATATGTATACATGGAAATTTGTTTAGAAATACATAAAATACCACTGGAATAATTAATGATAATTGGGATATTAATCACATTTGTTGCCTCTTCAAAGGGGAACTAAGTGGCAAGGGGTCCAGGGAATACCATGAGTTTTCACTATTTAACCTTTTACACTTTTTGAATTTTAGCATATAATTACATGATCTATTGCTGGATTAAATTTGAAAACTAAATAAAACCCACTGATTTTTCTAAGCAAAATACGTTTGACCTTTCTTCATACTGCAGGTCCACACCACTTAGAGCAGGTACCTTAGAGGGGGTAAGGAAGAGAGTCCCTCGTTACAGCATCACAGGCATCTCTCAGAAACCTTCCTAGATTTACTCAACATTTCCTGTCCACATTTCTCCCCTCATTCTCCTTATTTCCTAAAACAAGCATTTGAGCCCAAACCTAACCTGCTCCTTCATGACCCATCCTCTTTATCTCCCACAGGGGAGGACGACCTCACAGTTGTTTTGCAAAAGCCAGAACCCCACTTCAAGCCTCTAGCAATAACTTACCCCAAAAAAGTGAAAACACGAGGTGAAAATGTCAATCAAACACACTGAATATAAAGATCTTTACTAATATGGTAAAATCACAGCATTAAAGTAAAAGCACGGAAAATATAAACATGAATCCATCATCTCATCTTTCAAACACCTTACTATCTATATATGTCCGTGACCCTGTCTCTTTAGCACTCCAGATTGGGAAATGAGGAGTATCTTACTCAAAGATATTTTTCTGTATCTTTGAGTAAACACAGAAAAGCATGGTAACTCATCATTATAGAGAAGACCATAACAATAGCAGAAGGAACAAAAAGTCAAATGCTTGTATTTCCATTATGTAACTAGACCAACTAGTTCAACAAATATATATATTTTTAAGTGATTATTTCCCAGAGTTCTCTTTAGGATAATGCAGCAATATTTCCAATTTGTGTTGCTTGTTGACTACAGGTCCTAAATTAGTTACATATGCTTTGAGTCATTTGCCTTTTTGCATCTTTCTTGAAAATCTACAGTTGATAATCATGAGATTCAAACTGAGGTAAAATATTTTCAGTATTTTTAAGCACCATATGGCCAAAAACATTCCCTAAGGACATACACACACACAGACACACACACACCACCACCACCACTACCATCACACACACACACACACACACACACACACACACACACACACACACACACATATGCTGGTGAGTCATAGACAGATTGTAGCATCTTATTTTGAGACTTCCCTGCCCACCATAACATTGCCACACATCTGGCCCGTCTTCAAAATGGTGACTAGTCACTAGGGCAGCATTCATTCTACTCTCCACGGCCAAATGGCAGTAATGTAAAAGAATACATCCCTTGCAGCTCCTTACTTCCGTAGAAATGGAAAACATGAAAGGAAATATTAAAATAAGAGCCAATATGAAAAACATGTTTTCATTATCTTAAATAAGGATTTTTATTTTTTCAATAAATTTAATTGATATGGAAATACAGATGTAGTTATTTGAAAAAGTATAATTTAAAGATTTTAATGCTATAGCTTAAGTTTTAATAAAAAAGGCAGGTGGTGATAAGAAAAAGATGCAATGAAGTAAAAAATGTGCGATAAAGATTTTATGTGGTGTCCAGTTGTGAGAAGTTGGCTGGAATCTCTTCAGCTTGTGTTTAGCCAAAATTTGCTCTGCATATTTTCATAGCAAGAGTGTTGTCTAAATCAACAAACAATAATACAGTTAATGCTCCTCAGTACTCCTATACTCTTCACCTGGAAAATCTGCATTTTAAAGGGTTCTGTTTTCTCCTACTAAAATAATTTTTAGTTATATCAATAACAAGTGACAAAATACTCTTTGTATTATAATTCCAGTTAATCTTATTCTTCAAATGCACAATTTTAATTCTGAATTGTTTTTTAAATGTTCAAACCTTGCTTTTAATGGTATACAGAATTTAAAGCATATTTTAAAAATTGAACGTGTAAGTATTAATGTAAATAAATGTGAACCTAAAGTATAATTTATAATTAATTTGACTTTTCTACAACTATTCAGTTAAATGCTTAATATTTTAATAACTAAATTGAAAAATCTCATGAATTAAAATATTTCTTTTTATAAGAAACCAATTGCTGTTATAATAAGTATTTTCTTTACAAAAATGAGGATAGAATCAAAAGCATTAGCTAGCACCAAGCATTGATAATGAAATGAGAAAAACACGTACGTTTGTTTCTGTGATGATGTGGGTGTATTTTATTCTGTTATTAGAAAATAGTATCAAAACATTCCCCAGAATCAGTTATTAGAACTCGCCTTTATACTCTGTCTGGTAAGCAAAAGTTTCTGGGCCTTTTGAAATAATAATAAATATGTAAATTATCATTTCAAACATAGATTCTGCAGATCAGTGGTTTTCCTCAAAGGAAAAAAAGCCAAAGTCAATCGAAGCCTATTACTGAATAATAATCTAATCAAATATCTGATTTCAAATATACTAAAAGTAAGATGATCATCTTTTGTTTGAGTGTAGCTAAATGAAAAGCTGTGAAAGAGCAACATGAAAAAATATGTAGCAAGAGCAGGTTTAAATATGTATTACCAAATCATGTTTCTTGTTTTTCATTGAAAGCAAACAACTTCAGAAATAATTCAACAGAGTTAATTTATCCTTTAGTTACAACCCTTCATGCATGCTCCCTCACATGAACAAAGGCTTGGTCAACTGCATGCTAACTACTTTAAAATATAAATATATATTCAGGAACACTGTATATTGGATATCGCAAACAAAAATAAATCTGAGTATGGAAAATTCCTGTAATAAGCTGTGGAATTTGAAGAGGATTACTGGTACATTAATGTTATTTTAATTGTTTTTTTTGTTTTGTTTTTTTACTTGCATTTTTGGTTTAGTTGGCCTGTTGTTAATTTTTCTTGCCAGAGCAATAGTATTTAATCACTATGGTATCCCTCTCACAGGAAAATATATGATCAGTGAAACAACCTCCCTCCCAGGAAAGTATCAGTATATTTTTATTTCCATTAGCAATGTAATTAATACATTTAAATGTATGTAGTATTAGAGATTATATTTCACATGAAAAAATAAAATATATACGTATTCTACATTTTTATCTATTATATACACTTAATCATAGACATGAAAACCCAATTTAAACATTTTTAAAACTCAATGATAATTTTAGAACTGTTAGGAAGGGTGAGTTGACATGAAGACTGATACCTCTGGTGGAATGTTTATCTATAAATCAGTCCAGAACATTTTAATTTTTTAATCATCAAAATTTTTTTTATTAAAAAATTCTCAATTCTGACACGCTTCAGTGCTTTATGTATAAGCTTTCAT